>OZ035983.1:35000-2562500 GCA_964035005.1 Erebia palarica
TAACCTAACCTAACCTAACCTAACCTAACCTAACCTAACCTAACCTAACCTAACCTAACCTAACCTAACCTAACCTAACCTAACCTAACCTAACCTAACCTAACCTAACCTAACCTAACCTAACCTAACCTAACCTAACCTAACCTAACCTAACCTAACCTAACCTAACCTAACCTAACCTAACCTAACCTAACCTAACCTAACCTAACCTAACCTAACCTAACCTAACCTAACCTAACCTAACCTAACCTAACCTAACCTAACCTAACCTAACCTAACCTAACCTAACCTAACCTAACCTAACCTAACCTAACCTAACCTAACCTAACCTAACCTAACCTAACCTAACCTAACCTAACCTAACCTAACCTAACCTAACCTAACCTAACCAATCAAATCCATACCAACACCTTCGATCTCGACTTCGACCAAGACTAAAAAGACTACGCATGCAATTATCGTCACTACTAAAGCTCCAGTACAGAATAGGCAAGAGGCTATCTCTACTTGGAGAGAGTCAATTAGTTATAAACAATCTACGTATGCGCCTGCTAGAGTTCAACCATTGTCAAACAACAAGCTGAGGGTGGAGTTTGAAACTCCTTTACAGCGGGATGATACGCTTAGTCGACTGAGGGGTTCACTCAAGGTCACAGCGGAACCCGCGAGGAATCAACGCCCTATGTTTATACTAAAGGGCATCTCCAAAGATATTTCACGAGAGGAGCTTGCCAGCGTCATTATGCGGCAAAACCCTGGGGTTGGTAACCCAGACAGCGATGATATTGTATTGCGTTTCATTCGCGATAATAAGAACCCAAAATTATACAATGCGGTTATGACCGCCGAACCCAGCACATGGAAAAAGGCAATTGAGATGGAACGCGTCAACGTGGACCACCAAAGGGTAAGAGTTCATGAGTTCACCCCCTTTATACAATGCCGCGTGTGCTTGCAGTTCGGCCACACCAGCAAAAACTGCGCCGAGGGCGCGCCCTCGCCTTGCGCGTACTGTGCTAGCATGGCCCACAGGGAGACGGAATGTCCCGAAAAGGAAAGAAAGGCCCAGCCTAAATGCATCAACTGCGTGAATCGAAATAACAAATTCCAAAGCAGCGGCGATGTAGCCCACCCGGCCAATTCTCCCTTTTGCCCAATCCTGTGTGCCGTAAGGAAACGAGTTGAATCGAACATCAACTATGGATAACGGATCTTTTAGTTTTATTCAGTGCAACTTGGACCGGTCCAAGAGCTGTCTACAAGAATTCACTCGTTTCTTTATGACTAGCAAGCACTCTTTTGCATTTGTCTCGGAGCCTTACATTGGCGCTGATAATGAGGTGAAACCCATCCAGGGTCTCCACATATTTCAGTTCCCTGGGACTGGCAAAGTAAAAGCTTGCATTTTTACCAAGACCAATTCGTCTCCCGCAATTGGTCTTTCCCAGCACTCAACGGCCAATTTGTGTGTCGTGCAGCTCAGTGCGGGGCCGCGCAGGGTGTGCCTCGCCTCAGTGTACATTGAGCCTAATTTTGTCGCGTATACCTACTTAGCAAATTTCGACACCGAGGTTACCTTATACCTCGAGATCTTCATACTAATTGATCAGATCAATAGCGAAAAATCGCTGAGTTCCTGCGCCGTTGCCCGAATTTTCCAAATTTTCCAGCGAAACTTTCACAGGGCGTTGCTGTCGACCGGCACTAGCGACCTGCGAAAGAAAAACAAAATTTTAATTTTTCACGATTTTCACATTTTTTGGACTTAGAAAAATTTCGCATCAAAATTCAAACCTCTCGATTTTCTTTTAATTTTCACATTTTCCAGCTCGGGCGAGGCCTGCACGCGAGCGATCGCTCGCGCGCCGCCGTACGACCGGTTTTCCGCGATTTTCCGCCGCGAAAAACGCTTTTGTCGCGTATACCTACTTAGCAAATTTCGACACCGAGGTTACCTTATACCTCGAGATCTTCATACTAATTGATCAGATCAATAGCGAAAAATCGCTGAGTTCCTGCGCCGTTGCCCGAATTTTCCAAATTTTCCAGCGAAACTTTCACAGGGCGTTGCTGTCGACCGGCACTAGCGACCTGCGAAAGAAAAACAAAATTTTAATTTTTCACGATTTTCACATTTTTTGGACTTAGACACATTTATCGATCATATCACAGACATCATTCAAACAGCGTGTCAGGATGCGATGCCAGTAAAGAAGCCAGGGGGGCGTCACAAACCTCCCTGGTGGACAGACACTCTTGAAACCCGAAAGAAGGAAGTCATTGAGCTGCATCGCAGACTGCATATCGCATCAAAACACAATTACGACACAGACCAACAAAACAATATACAAGCACTAGCAGAGGAACTCTCTTCACTGAAGATATCCTACGCTAATGAAATCAGGGAGGCCTCCTCAAACAACTTCAGGGAGTTCTGCAACATGCAGTCTAAGGAGAATGTTTGGTCCCTCACCAACAGACTCTTGAAGGACCCCAATCCGAAGAGAGCTCCCATCACTTTACAGACAAATACAAACACTCACACAGCGGATGGCAAGGAGACGGCTCGAGCGTTACTTGACCACCTCTTTCCTGACGACCTTAGCACACACGACACTCATCCAAGACACACTGAACTGCGACAGAAAACATACAACATACCAGACACTGATGATGATCTTCCGTTTGCCAAAGAAGAGGTGCTGGAACTCTTAGGACTCATGAGTCATAAGAAAGCGCCAGGGCTAGACAATCTCACGTCAGACATTTGTCACCAATTTGCGACTGCGTACCCGCAATTAATAACAGATGTCATGAACAGATGTTTAGATCTACAATACTTTCCGAGCAAATGGAAGACGGCGTACATTAAGATCATCCCAAAACCGGGCAAAACCAATTACACATCCATTGACTCACATAGACCAATTGGACTCATCCCTGTATTTGGCAAACTGCTGGAGAAACTATTCATAAAGCGAGTAACTTTTGCACTCGACCAACGCGGCACCAATAATCCACTTCAGTTCGGTTTTAAAGAACAAAAGAACACAGTGATGGCCATAGATGCGGCGCTCACGAGAATCCGGCGAGCCAAAGCTAGCGGGAAACTTGTGATGGCAGTATCTCTGGACATCAAGTCGGCGTTCAATAATGCATGGTGGCCAGTATTGTTAGAGCGTTTACGGGTTTCAGGATGCCCGCGCAATGTTTTCGGATTAATTCAGAACTACCTAACAAACAGAATGGTAATCCTAGATCACGCGGGGGCCAGGGCCACGAAGTTTATTTTCCAGCGAAACTTTCACAGGGCGTTGCTGTCGACCGGCACTAGCGACCTGCGAAAGAAAAACAAAATTTTAATTTTTCACGATTTTCACATTTTTTGGACTTAGAAAAATTTCGCATCAAAATTCAAACCTCTCGATTTTCTTTTAATTTTCACATTTTCCAGCTCGGGCGAGGCCTGCACGCGAGCGATCGCTCGCGCGCCGCCGTACGACCGGTTTTCCGCGATTTTCCGCCGCGAAAAACGCTTTTGTCGCGTATACCTACTTAGCAAATTTCGACACCGAGGTTACCTTATACCTCGAGATCTTCATACTAATTGATCAGATCAATAGCGAAAAATCGCTGAGTTCCTGCGCCGTTGCCCGAATTTTCCAAATTTTCCAGCGAAACTTTCACAGGGCGTTGCTGTCGACCGGCACTAGCGACCTGCGAAAGAAAAAACAAAATTTTAATTTTTCACGATTTTCACATTTTTTGGACTTAGAAAAATTTCGCATCAAAATTCAAACCTCTCGATTTTCTTTTAATTTTCACATTTTCCAGCTCGGGCGAGGCCTGCACGCGAGCGATCGCTCGCGCGCCGCCGTACGACCGGTTTTCCGCGATTTTCCGCCGCGAAAAACGCTTTTGTCGCGTATACCTACTTAGCAAATTTCGACACCGAGGTTACCTTATACCTCGAGATCTTCATACTAATTGATCAGCTAACCTAACCTAACCTAACCTAACCTAACCTAACCTAACCTAACCTAACCTAACCTAACCTAACCTAACCTAACCTAACCTAACCTAACCTAACCTAACCTAACCTAACCTAACCTAACCTAACCTAACCTAACCTAACCTAACCTAACCTAACCTAACCTAACCTAACCTAACCTAACCTAACCTAACCTAACCTAACCTAACCTAACCTAACCTAACCTAACCTAACCTAACCTAACCTAACCTAACCTAACCTAACCTAACCTAACCTAACCTAACCTAACCTAACCTAACCTAACCTAACCTAACCTAACCTAACCTAACCTAACCTAACCTAACCTAACCTAACCTAACCTAACCTAACCTAACCTAACCTAACCTAACCTAACCTAACCTAACCTAACCTAACCTAACCTAACCTAACCTAACCTAACCTAACCTAACCTAACCTAACCTAACCTAACCTAACCTAACCTAACCTAACCTAACCTAACCTAACCTAACCTAACCTAACCTAACCTAACCTAACCTAACCTAACCGTAACCTAACCTAACCTAACCTAACCTAACCTAACCTAACCTAACCTAACCTAACCGATTGATCAGATCAATATCGAAAAATCGCAGAATTCCTGCGCCGTTGCCCGAATTTTCCAAATTTTCCAGCGAAACTTTCACAGGGCGTTGCTGTCGACCGGCACTAGCGACCTGCGAAAGAAAAACAAAATTTTAATTTTTCACGATTTTCACATTTTTTGGACTTAGAAAAATTTCGCATCAAAATTCAAACCTCTCGATTTTCTTTTAATTTTCACATTTTCCAGCTCGGGCGAGGCCTGCACGCGAGCGATCGCTCGCGCGCCGCCGTACGACCGGTTTTCCGCGATTTTCCGCCGCGAAAAACGCTTTTGTCGCGTATACCTACTTAGGAAATTTCGACACCGAGGTTACCTTATACCTCGAGATCTCCATACTAATTGATCAGATCAATATCGAAAAATCGCAGAATTCCTGCGCCGTTGCCCGAATTTTCCAAATTTTCCAGCGAAACTTTCACAGGGCGTTGCTGTCGACCGGCACTAGCGACCTGCGAAAGAAAAACAAAATTTTAATTTTTCACGATTTTCACATTTTTTGGACTTAGAAAAATTTCGCATCAAAATTCAAACCTCTCGATTTTCTTTTAATTTTCACATTTTCCAGCTCGGGCGAGGCCTGCACGCGAGCGACCGCTCGCGCGCCGCCGTACGACCGGTTTTCCGCGATTTTCCGCCGCGAAAAACGCTTTTGTCGCGTATACCTACTTAGGAAATTTCGACACCGAGGTTACCTTATACCTCGAGATCTCCATACTAATTGATCAGATCAATATCGAAAAATCGCAGAATTCCTGCGCCGTTGCCCGAATTTTCCAAATTTTCCAGCGAAACTTTCACAGGGCGTTGCTGTCGACCGGCACTAGCGACCTGCGAAAGAAAAACAAAATTTTAATTTTTCACGATTTTCACATTTTTTGGACTTAGAAAAATTTCGCATCAAAATTCAAACCTCTCGATTTTCTTTTAATTTTCACATTTTCCAGCTCGGGCGAGGCCTGCACGCGAGCGACCGCTCGCGCGCCGCCGTACGACCGGTTTTCCGCGATTTTCCGCCGCGAAAAACGCTTTTGTCGCGTATACCTACTTAGGAAATTTCGACACCGAGGTTACCTTATACCTCGAGATCTCCATACTAATTGATCAGATCAATATCGAAAAATCGCAGAATTCCTGCGCCGTTGCCCGAATTTTCCAAATTTTCCAGCGAAACTTTCACAGGGCGTTGCTGTCGACCGGCACTAGCGACCTGCGAAAGAAAAACAAAATTTTAATTTTTCACGATTTTCACATTTTTTGGACTTAGAAAAATTTCGCATCAAAATTCAAACCTCTCGATTTTCTTTTAATTTTCACATTTTCCAGCTCGGGCGAGGCCTGCACGCGAGCGACCGCTCGCGCGCCGCCGTACGACCGGTTTTCCGCGATTTTCCGCCGCGAAAAACGCTTTTGTCGCGTACACCTACTTAGGAAATTTCGACACCGAGGTTACCTTATACCTCGAGATCTCCATACTAATTGATCAGATCAATATCGAAAAATCGCAGAATTCCTGCGCCGTTGCCCGAATTTTCCAAATTTTCCAGCGAAACTTTCACAGGGCGTTGCTGTCGACCGGCACTAGCGACCTGCGAAAGAAAAACAAAATTTTAATTTTTCACGATTTTCACATTTTTTGGACTTAGAAAAATTTCGCATCAAAATTCAAACCTCTCGATTTTCTTTTAATTTTCACATTTTCCAGCTCGGGCGAGGCCTGCACGCGAGCGATCGCTCGCGCGCCGCCGTACGACCGGTTTTCCGCGATTTTCCGCTGCGAAAAACGCTTTTGTCGCGTACACCTACTTAGGAAATTTCGACACCGAGGTTACCTTATACCTCGAGATCTCCATACTAATTGATCAGATCAATATCGAAAAATCGCAGAATTCCTGCGCCGTTGCCCGAATTTTCCAAATTTTCCAGCGAAACTTTCACAGGGCGTTGCTGTCGACCGGCACTAGCGACCTGCGAAAGAAAAACAAAATTTTAATTTTTCACGATTTTCACATTTTTTGGACTTAGAAAAATTTCGCATCAAAATTCAAACCTCTCGATTTTCTTTTAATTTTCACATTTTCCAGCTCGGGCGAGGCCTGCACGCGAGCGATCGCTCGCGCGCCGCCGTACGACCGGTTTTCCGCGATTTTCCGCTGCGAAAAACGCTTTTGTCGCGTATACCTACTTAGGAAATTTCGACACCGAGGTTACCTTATACCTCGAGATCTCCATACTAATTGATCAGATCAATATCGAAAAATCGCAGAATTCCTGCGCCGTTGCCCGAATTTTCCAAATTTTCCAGCGAAACTTTCACAGGGCGTTGCTGTCGACCGGCACTAGCGACCTGCGAAAGAAAAACAAAATTTTAATTTTTCACGATTTTCACATTTTTTGGACTTAGAAAAATTTCGCATCAAAATTCAAACCTCTCGATTTTCTTTTAATTTTCACATTTTCCAGCTCGGGCGAGGCCTGCACGCGAGCGATCGCTCGCGCGCCGCCGTACGACCGGTTTTCCGCGATTTTCCGCTGCGAAAAACGCTTTTGTCGCGTATACCTACTTAGGAAATTTCGACACCGAGGTTACCTTATACCTCGAGATCTCCATACTAATTGATCAGATCAATATCGAAAAATCGCAGAATTCCTGCGCCGTTGCCCGAATTTTCCAAATTTTCCAGCGAAACTTTCACAGGGCGTTGCTGTCGACCGGCACTAGCGACCTGCGAAAGAAAAACAAAATTTTAATTTTTCACGATTTTCACATTTTTTGGACTTAGAAAAATTTCGCATCAAAATTCAAACCTCTCGATTTTCTTTTAATTTTCACATTTTCCAGCTCGGGCGAGGCCTGCACGCGAGCGATCGCTCGCGCGCCGCCGTACGACCGGTTTTCCGGGATTTTCCGCCGCGAAAAACGCTTTTGTCGCGTACACCTACTTAGGAAATTTCGACACCGAGGTTACCTTATACCTCGAGATCTCCATACTAATTGATCAGATCAATATCGAAAAATCGCAGAATTCCTGCGCCGTTGCCCGAATTTTCCAAATTTTCCAGCGAAACTTTCACAGGGCGTTGCTGTCGACCGGCACTAGCGACCTGCGAAAGAAAAACAAAATTTTAATTTTTCACGATTTTCACATTTTTTGGACTTAGAAAAATTTCGCATCAAAATTCAAACCTCTCGATTTTCTTTTAATTTTCACATTTTCCAGCTCGGGCGAGGCCTGCACGCGAGCGATCGCTCGCGCGCCGCCGTACGACCGGTTTTCCGCGATTTTCCGCTGCGAAAAACGCTTTTTCGGGCCCACCCACCCGCCCACTTGTCATTAGACAGGTGCCAGGGAGCAGTACCCTAGGGAGACCCGAAACATTTTAAATCCCTAGATTGATACCCTGCTTTTGCAGGAAGATAGTACCTGACGGGGGGAGAAATTATACACCTCCTCACCATTAATTAGACTGTAAGTTTTTGACCTTGGGAGCCTTTACACTCCCAAGTCGGTAACATAGGTTAAGATTTTATTAGACAACTGGGTTGCCTTACAGAACCCAGTCATTTTAGTTATTTATTAGACTAAACTTTAATTAGGTTATTAATATTTATTGACAACTGGGTTGCCATTTACACAACCCAGTTATTTTAATTATTTAGTAGACTTTTTCGCTTCGGTTAGGTTAAAAATTATATTAGACAACTGGGTTGTTTTACATAACCCAGTTAATTTACTTATTTATTAGGTATCGTAGATTTTAGCTAGGTTTATATTTTATTAGACAACTGGGTTGCCCTTTACACAACCCAGCCATATTTATTACATTAAAATAATTTACGTATTTTTAGACATTGCATTTTACTTAGGTTAGGTTCGTATTGATTTGAAAATTTATTATCTAAATTTATTAATTACTTATACCTGGGTTGCCCTCTACACAACCCGGATATAGTTGTTATCCCTAACAATGTTCAAAACGCCCCCAAAGCTGTCAACGGCGACAACTACAAAAGTAAAGAAAAACCCCCTCACTCCCAGCCCCATAAAGTCCAGGACGAGCTTTGTTAGCAGGGCGGAGGAAGCCGCCGAGGTATACAGGAAAGGACTGGAGAACCTGCAGCGATTTCAGAACCTTCGAAAAGACGTAAGGCTCCAAATAAAAGAGGCTTTGGATCGGCTATACGAGCTGACCAAAGCGGTACCGGTGGCACGAAAACTAGATGACGAGTTCGAGAGGGATAGCGAACGAGAGAAAGTGGACCAGATGACCCAAACGAGCACACCAGAGGGTCTAATTAAAGAAGTAGTCGGAGGAAAGGAAGGGAGAGACGTAGAGGAAAGGAAAAGGGTTACTCTTCATATTAAAAGTCAATTTACTATTGGGAGGCACTTTACACCTCCCAATTATTACTATTAGGTTGGGTTTTTAAATAAACAGTCATACACAACAAATTTTCGAAAAAATATGTTCGGCTATAGGACGCCCAAAAGTTCAGCAATGAGGGAGGATGGAGTCGAGACAGGGTCATCTCCCCCAAAAAATGAGGCAAATAAGGCTAGCCCTTTGCCCAAACTGGACTTGACAAGAACTGTCTCGAAGACATCCTCCCCTCAGTCTCCGCCTAAGGACGCCATGACGAGGCTCGCATGGAAATTAAATACAGGCGAAAAACTAGAAATCCTCTTATGTCTCATACAATGCCTGCCCCCTGCAGGAGTACGAAACAGGAGGGTACAATCAGAGGCCACAGTCGGCTCGCCGGAGCCCGATTTTGAAACAACAAGACCCAAAGGGCGGCTAGCGGAGGCGAAGTGCTGCGTAATGAAGGCCAAGCTTCAAATAAGTAACTCGCGAAACATTAAAACCGAGATTAAAGTTGAAGTCTTGAGTGCCGTGGACAGGTTGTATCAATTGGTGAAGGAGGCGGAGGCCGCGAGACCGCCGGCTCCTGCGCCAATTGGTACAGAAACGGCTACAAACAATGACGAACGAGAAAGGAAAAAGGGAAAGGAAGAGGCCGAATTCATAAGAAGGATGGAAGAACATAAACAGTATATTATTAAAAATGGCGAAGAAATGAAAAAACTTACAGAGGCGATAGAAAAGCAAAAAGAAAGTCTCTCACCATTGGCGTACAGCATCAGCATGAGCATAGAGGTGGTACGAGAATTCGATTTGGAAGATGCTCAGAGCCGGCCGCGCTACACTCGGTTGTGATCTCATCCAAAGACGAGACGGAGACCGGAGAAGAAGTCTTAACTCAGATAAGAGAAGCGGTGAAGGCAAAAGATGGCTGGGTTAAGATTGATAGGGTACGGAAGGTAAGAGATAGAAAAGTGATAGTGGGGTGTGGTTCGGAAGAGGAAAGGCAAAAAGTAAAGGAGCGCCTGAAATCTGCTGGCGACCGTCTCAATGTGGAGGACATTCAAAACAAGGACCCCCTCTTAATTCTCAAAGACGTTCTTCAATACAATACCGATGAAGACATTAAGAACGCTCTGAGAAACCAAAATCGGAGCCTGTTTGAGGGCATTGGTAAAGACGAAAAAAAAAAAAAAACCTAACCTAACCTAACCTAACCTAACCTAACCTAACCTAACCTAACCTAACCTAACCTAACCTAACCTAACCTAACCTAACCTAACCTAACCTAACCTAACCTAACCTAACCTAACCTAACCTAACCTAACCTAACCTAACCTAACCTAACCTAACCTAACCTAACCTAACCTAACCTAACCTAACCTAACCTAACCTAACCTAACCTAACCTAACCTAACCTAACCTAACCTAACCTAACCTAACCTAACCTAACCTAACCTAACCTAACCTAACCTAACCTAACCTAACCTAACCTAACCTAACCTAACCTAACCTAACCTAACCTAACCTAACCTAACCTAACCTAACCTAACCTAACCTAACCTAACCTAACCTAACCTAACCTAACCTAACCTAACCTAACCTAACCTAACCTAACCTAACCTAACCTAACCTAACCTAACCTAACCTAACCTAACCTAACCTAACCTAACCTAACCTAACCTAACCTAACCTAACCTAACCTAACCTAACCTAACCTAACCTAACCTAACCTAACCTAACCTAACCTAACCTAACCTAACCTAACCTAACCTAACCTAACCTAACCTAACCTAACCTAACCTAACCTAACCTAACCTAACCTAACCTAACCTAACCTAACCTAACCTAACCTAACCTAACCTAACCTAACCTAACCTAACCTAACCTAACCTAACCTAACCTAACCTAACCTAACCTAACCTAACCTAACCTAACCTAACCTAACCTAACCTAACCTAACCTAACCTAACCTAACCTAACCTAACCTAACCTAACCTAACCTAACCTAACCTAACCTAACCTAACCTAACCTAACCTAACCTAACCTAACCTAACCTAACCTAACCTAACCTAACCTAACCTAACCTAACCTAACCTAACCTAACCTAACCTAACCTAACCTAACCTAACCTAACCTAACCTAACCTAACCTAACCTAACCTAACCTAACCTAACCTAACCTAACCTAACCTAACCTAACCTAACCTAACCTAACCTAACCTAACCTAACCTAACCTAACCTAACCTAACCTAACCTAACCTAACCTAACCTAACCTAACCTAACCTAACCTAACCTAACCTAACCTAACCTAACCTAACCTAACCTAACCTAACCTAACCTAACCTAACCTAACCTAACCTAACCTAACCTAACCTAACCTAACCTAACCTAACCTAACCTAACCTAACCTAACCTAACCTAACCTAACCTAACCTAACCTAACCTAATTCGTACACCCGTCAAAGAACAGGAAGGGACGATCCCATCCCCTAAAACCCCCCCCAAAGAGGTTAACAAATTAGCCAGGCGTAGCTTGGAAAAGTGGGAGGTAGCGGCCACTGAAGCCGCTTCCACAAAGGCACAGAGCGCCCCGACCACCTCCAAACAAATACCAAAGATGGTGCAAAAGGGCAGGGAAAGCCCTAAAAAAGGGGGAGAAGCGCAGGTTCTTGATCCACCGCTTACCGCGTTTGAAGTGAAAAGTGCGATTGGGAGCTTCAACCCAAAAAAGGCCCCGGGTTCCGACGGATTCACGTCGGATATCTGCCAGCATGCGATAGCCCAGAGCCCCGAAGTGTTTCTAGCACTTGCTAACAAATGTCTGGAAATCGGTCACTTCCCGACTATTTGGAAAGAAGCGACCGTGGTTGTGCTCCAGAAACCGGGAAGGGACGATTATACCAACCCAAAAGCATACCGCCCAATCGGGCTGTTGCCGGTCCTAGGCAAGACCCTGGAAAAAATGATCGTCGCACGGATGAAATGGCACGTGTTACCTAGGCTCAGTACTCGCCAGTACGGCTTCATGCCACAAAAAAGCACCGAGGACTCCCTCTATGTCCTGGAGAGCAATACGCGAATGAAAGCACTAAAACAGAAAAAGCTCATTACGATGATATCTCTGGACATAGAGGGGGCCTTCGACAGTGCATGGTGGCCCGCCATTAAGCTTAGGCTGGCTGAGGAAAACTGCCCAGTTAACATACGACGAGTCATCGACAGTTACCAGGGATGATAAAGAGACAGGGGAGGAAGTCCTTGGAAGGGTGCGAAAGACCATGGATGCGAAAGAGGGCTGGGTGCAGGGCTCGATAGGCGGACCGATTCTCTGGAATCTTTTATTAGATCCCCTCTTGAAAGGGCTCGAGAAGCGAGGCGACTACTGTCAGGCATTCGCCGACGACGTCGTCCTCGTCTTCGATGGTGACACTGGGATGGAGGTACAGAGGCAAGCTAATGCCGCGCTCTCCTTTGTGCGGGAGTGGGGAGTCAGAAACAAATTACGATTCGCGCCACACAAGACCAAGGCAATGGTAATTACCAAAAAATTGAAGTATGACTCGCCACTCCTGTCCATGGGTGGGGTCGGCATTGGCATGTCTCGCGAAATGAAAATCCTGGGGCTCACGATAGACGACAAGCTGACCGCAAAAGGGCAAGAAATCCGCACATGGCCCACGTGGTTCTCAGCACCTCGCCCACCCTCTGGAGCCGCCAAGATCAGTTGGGGCCTCCATCCCGAGGTCATATCGATCTCCAGAGGGTGAGAGCCGAGGATCAATACGCCGCAAGTGCGTGGGCACCTGCTGCCAAAAAGTTAGGGGTACGCAACATGGGCGGAAATTTTGCAAAAAATTACGAAAGCCTATCGAACTGTGTCCCTGAACTCTGCGCTGGCGCTGGCTGGACTGCTGCCTCTCGACCTCAGAGTCCGAGAAGCAGCCGCCTTGTTTGAAGCGAAGAGAGGAGTAGTCCAGCCGGTGCTTGGGGACAGGCAGATAGAGAAGAACCAACCATTCGCCAAACTAGACCATCCGGCGGAAAACATGGCATTGCAGTTCACGGAGGTATCTGACGCAGAACAACTGAGCCGTCACAACAACCGGGCAGTACGCATCTTTACGGACGGGAGCAAAATTGAGGGCAGGGTTGGGGCATCGCTCTCTCTGTGGGAGGGCGATGTCGAAACCAAAACTCTAAAACTGAAGCTCGATTCGTACTGTACGGTGTATCAGGCGGAACTGCTGGCCGTGTGCAGGGCAACCTCTCTGATCCTCAACAGCTCCGAAAAGTCCTTTGGCATATTTACGGACTCGAGGTCGTCGCTCGAGTCAATAGTAGGCCAAAGGTCCCTCCATCCGCTAGTGGTACAAATAAGAGACAACCTGAAGGTATGTCGAAGCCAGAATAAAGATGTCTCCTTATTCTGGATTAAAGCCCACGCAGGAATGGAGGGAAACGAACGGGCCGACGTGTTGGCTAAAGAGGCGGCCCTTACTCTCAAAAGGAAACCCGATTACGACTTGTGTCCGGCTTCATACATAAAGCGACAGCTCCGTATGGAAGCGCTGGATGTATGGAGCCAAAGGTACGGGTCGGGTGAGACAGCGGCAACCACAAAACTATTCTTTCCGGATGCGGTGCGTTGCTATAAGATTATACAGCAAATAAAACTTACCTCGGCGATAACCCAGGTTTTGACCGGGCACGGTGGGTTCTCAGAGTACCTGCACCGGTTTAAGTGCAAAGGGGACCCATCGTGCCTCTGCGAACCTGGCGCGTACGCGAAGACCTGACCAGCTCGGACCATAACGGGATATCCTTCACAATCAAGACAAGGCACATCAATCATAATAATATTAGGCAAACAACTAGGAAATATTTTACTAAAAAGGCGAAATGGGCCCAGTTTCGTGAGAAACTGGGTCAATTTATAAGTAGGGAACATTTTACAATAGATCAAATTCAAAATTTAACGACAGGAATGGAAATAGATAAAACAATAGATAAACTAAATAAAATAATAGCTGAAGCATGTGCAACATCGATACCATCTATTAGACGGAAGGATGTATTGGCGATGCCGTGGTGGTCCGAGGGGTTGGCCGAGCTTAAGCGCGAAGTGGCCACCAGAAAAAGTAGGATTAGGTGTGCGGCGCCGGTTAGACGTCAGAAAGTAGTTGGGGAGTATCTCGAGGCGAAGGAAAAATACGAGACGGAAGCAAGGCATGCGCAAACGCGCAGTTGGGTCGCCTTTTGCGAAAGACAGGACGGGGAGAGCGTGTGGGGGGGTATCTATAGGGTAATGGGTAGGACGTCCAGGAGAGAAGAGGACCCACCTCTAGTGAAAGATAATGTCGAGCTAGACGCTAAGGGCTCGGTGAGGCTTATGGCCGAAACCTTTTATCCGGAGGACTCTGAGGAGCATGACTCCGAGGAGCACCAAAGGGTGAGAGCACAAGCCGAACACTTTGGCGTTGAAACCTCTTCGGATGTGTGGGACCCACCCTTTACTCTCATGGAGCTAAAGTTGGCTAGTCGGTCCTTCAATCCAAAGAAGGCTCCAGGCGCGGACGGCTTTACCGCCGATATATGCTTGCACGTGATAGAGTCCGACCCCGATCTCTTGTTGGCTCTCTTCAACAGGTGTCTCGGACTCCGGCATTTTCCCGCGCCCTGGAAGGAGGCAACGGTGGTCTTCCTTCGGAAGCCGGGGAAGACCACCTATACGACCCCACGGTCGTACCGACCGATAGGTCTCCTCCCAGTGCTTGGGAAAGTGCTGGAGAAGATGCTTGTCGCCAGGCTAAAACACCATATAACGCCAAGACTCAGTACCCGCCAGTTTGGATTTATGCCCCAGCGAAGCACCGAGGACGCCCTCTATACACTGGCTGAACACGTAAAACAAGGTTTAGCAAATAAAAAATTGTTGACACTGGTGTCCCTGGATATAGAGGGCGCTTTCGATAACGCGTGGTGGCCACAAATTAAGGTCAGACTGGCGGAGGAACGAGTGCCCATTAACATCAGGAGGCTTCTTGGCAGTTACCTGAGCGACAGACATGTTAGAGCACGCTTTTGTGGGGAAGAGCACACAAGGGAAACCGGGAAGGGTTGCGTGCAGGGGTCTATCGGCGGGCCGATTCTATGGAACCTGCTGCTGGATCCATTGCTTCGGGAGTTGGAGGCCAAAAACCATTATGTGCAGGCATTCGCTGACGACGTGGTGCTGGTCTTTGAGGGAGAGACGGCTCATGAGATCGAACACCGTGCCAATGCCGCCCTCGAACATGTGAGGAAGTGGGGAGTCCTTAACAAGCTGAGATTTGCGCCGCATAAGACCAGTGCGATGGTGATCACGCGCAAACTGAAGCATGACACCCCACGTCTCCACATGGGAGGGGTCGACATTGGCATGGTCAAAGAACTCAGACTACTGGGAGTTGTCTTGGACCAGCGCCTCACATTCAACACGCACGTCTCGAATGTATGCAAAAAGGCCATCGCCTTTTATTCCCAGCTTGCAAGAGCTGCGAAGGCGAGCTGGGGCCTCCACCCCGAAGTCATCCGCGCTATATATAGAGCGGTGGTAGAGCCCGTGATGCTGTATGCGGCTGCCGTTTGGGCACCAGCCGTGGATAAGCTTGGTATTCGCAAGCAGTTAAACGTGGTCCAGCGAGGCTTTGCGCAGAAGCTGTGTAGGGCATACCGCACCACCTCTCTGAACTCGGCGCTGTTGCTCGCCGGGATACTCCCTCTCGACTTGCGCATCCGCGAAGCCGCGGCCCTGTACGGCGCGAGGAGAGGGGTGCCCCAGCATGCAATAGGAGATCGGGAGGTGGAGCGGATGTCCTCGGCTTTGCAGTCCCCGCATCCTGCTCAGCATATCGACTTGGAGTTCAAGTGTCTGGTGGACCAGGAACAACTCATGGACAATAACAGCCATGATTTTAACATCTTCACAGACGGCAGCAAGATTGAGGGCAAGGTGGGCGCGGCACTATCCGTATGGAGTGGAGCCGCCGAAACCAAAACCCTCAAGCTTGCTTTGCCGTCTTTTTGCACGGTCTACCAGGCGGAACTCCTGGCGATATGCAGGGCGATGCGGATGGCCGCAGACAACTTGACCAGATCAGTTGGAATTTATTCTGACTCCTTGTCGGCACTTCAAACGGTAATTAATCCGGAGGCCCTTCATCCCCTGGCCGTCGAAGCGCGGGACCATCTGCGCAGGGCTTTGCTCCGGGACAAACATGTAAGTTTGTTCTGGATCAAAGCCCACGCAGGGCTAGAGGGCAACGAACGTGCCGACTATCTGGCCAAGGAAGCTGCGTTAAAGTCAAAGCGCGCTTTTGATTACGATAGCTGCCCGGTTTCATTCATCAAGCGAAGCATTCGTATGCAATCGCTTGATGAATGGAACCAGCGGTACCGAGCTGGTGAAACGGCAGGAGTCACCAGGGTTTTCTTCCCTGATGCGATAGCCGCATACAGGATCATCGGCAAAGTAAAGGTGGACAGATTTGTGACCCAGGTGTTAACGGGGCACGGCGGATTCTCCGAGTACTTGCACCGCTTCAAGTGCAAGGAGAGTCCGTCGTGTGTCTGCGACCCTGGATGTTCCGAGTCTGTCCTCCACGTCATTCTGGACTGCCCTGCCCACGACTATGATAGGTATAACGTAGAATGCCAAATTGGAACTAAATTGAACAGAATTACAGTCTCAGAGATCATCAAAAATGTTAAATACAGAGACTGTTTCCTGGAATTTTGTAAAAAATTATGTATAATTGTTAATGATAGAAATAAGGTGTAAAATAATATGTTATGTAGATATAGTGAGTATATTTGTAATAACATATAAGTAACTGTAATTAATTGTAGGAACATAGTTTGGTTTAAATTGTAAGAATAAAATTTTTGTTAAAAATAGGATAAGAAATTTGTAAATAAAAATAAAAGCTTGTTACCCCAACCCCAGTCACATCCCCAGTCACATCCCCAGTCAATCCCAAAGTAGTGTAGTTAAAGTAGATGGGAATTTACCCACAGTGTGCATGTAGATGGATGAAAGAAAGAAACGGTATGAAGAACGAAAGTGCGAGAGGCATAAATGATAGAACTAGAATGAAAGAGTAGTAATTAAACTGTAAATAAAGTCTCCTTCCCCCATGTTGGAGGTACAAGTAAAAAAAAAAAAAAAAAAAAAAAAAACCTAACCTAACCTAACCTAACCTTTTTTTTTTTTTTTTTTTTTTTTACGCTGGGAAATGCGTTTAGGCATCCCTCTCGGAAGCAGGCAGTGTGAAACTGCGGTGCTTCCGAGAGGGTATGTGGGACTCACTGGCACTCCAGAATACCCACTAAAACCCAGCGGCGCTCCTGCGCATCGCCTTAAGGCTGGGTTACGGGAACACGCAATCATCCGCGACCCAGCCAGCGACGTCCGCCCAAGCGGACCCTCCTGCGGGGGGCATGCTGCCCCGACTCCCCCTGATGTTCCTCCGCGACTGAGGCTCAACGGGCGACAACGACGACGACGACGACGAAAACGACGACGACGACGACGGACTGGCCGCCCGGAGCTCCCGTCAGGGTGGGAGGCGCCGGTCTTGCGCGCGCCTCCTGCGCCCGGCCCTTCGGCGGCGGAGAGGGTCTGCGTCGGCAGCAGCCTCACGCAGCCGTTCCGCCGCCTCCTTCTGGGACATCACCTCCTCGCAGAAGGAGGCGACGGCGCCCCAGGACTCTTCGCTGCCCACCATGGCTCGGACGACGGCGGGCAGCGAGAGGTCCGGCCCCACCACTGCCGCGAGTGCGGCGCGCTGGGGCGCCCACTCGGCGCACGACTCCAGCGTGTGCTGAGCCGTGTCCTCCACGTGGCCGCACTCGTGGCACACCTCGGTGGGCTCCCGTCTCGCCACGCCGCACAGGTATCTCCCGAAGCAGCCGTGCCCCGAGAGAACCTGCACGAGGTGGAAGGAGAGGGCCCCGTGCGTCCGGCCGGTCCAGAGCTCCAGGACGGGCCGGATCGCCTCGATCGTCCGCCTGCCGGCAGTCGGCGCCAGAAGTCGGTCCCGCCAATGAGCGGCGAGATCGGCCTCCGCCATCCGCCGCCAGGCGCGATCCTGCGCCGGCGTAGGGTGTTCCCCCCGGATGCGGGCATCCAACCTACGCCAATACGCCGCCGCGAGCACTTCGGCATCGAGGTCCCATGGCGGCGTCCCCGCCAGCACACAGGCCGCCTCGCACGACACTGTCCGGTAACCCCGTATCACTCTGATCGCCATGACCCTCTGCGGTCTCCGCAGCAGGGCCCGAGTTTGGGCGGTCAGAGTGTCCGACCAGACAGGCGCTCCGTAGAGCGCCATGGATCGCACGACGCCCGTGTACAAGCGCCGACACCGCGAGCTCGGTCCGCCCAGGTTTGGCAGGAGCCGACTCAGGGCTCCAGCAGCTCCCACGAGCTTCGGGACGAGACGCCGAAAGTGCTCCTCGAATGTCCACCGGCTGTCGAGGACGAGTCCCAGGTACTTCATCGTACGCTCGACGCCGATGGACACTCCGCCCACCACCAACTCGGACCGGGCGGGAGGCGCCCTCCGAGGCCCATGAAAGCACAGGGCCTCGGACTTGTGCAAGGCCACCTCCAGGCCCAGGGCCCGAATCCTCGCTACGACGTGGGCCACGCCAGCCGTGGCCCTACGTCTAGCCTCCCGAAAGGTGCTGCCGCGAGCCGTGACGAGGGTATCGTCGGCGTAACATATTACGTCGACGCCCGTCATCAAGGCCCCGCGCAGCACCCAGTCGTACCCGACGTTCCACAGGAGGGGCCCGAGAACCGAACCCTGTGGAACACCGCACGACATCGTCCTCTCCGACCAGTCCGCGCTGGTCGGATACCCGACCGATCGCCCGGAGAGGTAGGCGGCCACGATCCTCTCGAGGTACGGAGGAACCTCGTGGTACCTCAGCGCTTCCCGAATGCAGCTCCAGGGCAAGGTGTTGAAGGCGTTCGCGATGTCGAGCGACACCGCTACCAACACCTCGCCCCGGGACACCGCACTCTCCGCAAGGGCCCTCACGCACAGAATGGCGTCTACGGTGGACCTGCCCCTGCGGAAACCGTACTGGTTGTCGCTGAGGTCCGGCCCCACACTCTCCAGGTGGTGAACGAGGCGAGCGGCGATGACACGCTCGAAGAGCTTGCTCACCTCGTTCAGCAACACAATCGGTCGGTACGACGACGGCTCATGGGCCGGGCGGCCGGGCTTCCCGATCAGGACCAGTCTCCCCTTCTTCCACTCCCCGGGAAACTGGCCCCTCTCGAGGCAGGCACCGAACAAGGCCCGGACCCACGGCTCGAGCGGCCCCAGGGCGAGAGCCCAGGCGCGACCAGGGATACCGTCGGGACCCGGGGCGGTGTTCTTCGCGCGCATGCGCAACACCGCCGCCGCCAACTCTCCCTCCGCGACCGGGGGCGCGGCCGAGTTCCGGACTCTCTCCTCGGGAGGAGGCGCCATGCGAGGCGCTCCGCGGTCGGCCCTTTCGGGGAACAGGGTCGCGACCACCGACTCCACTACGAAGGGCTCGAGACTCGATGTTATTGGAGGGGCCGCGGGTCGGAGCTTTTTCCGGACCGCCTTGTAAGGCCTTCCGAACGGATCCCCATCCAGAGTCTCGAGCATCTCCTCGTGCGCCAGGTCCATGGCCACCCCGATGGCCTCGCGCAGCGCTCGCACAGCGTCCCTGTAGAGGGAGTAGAGCCGCTCCTCCTCCGCCAGGTCCCGTCTCCTCCGCCGGCGGCAGCGGGTGTATTGGCGTCTCGCCGCCACGCAGGATCTGCGCAGCAGCGTGAGCTCGTCGGACCACCAATACACCGCTCGCCTCGAGGGGATGGAGTGCACCCTCGGCATCGCCCCGTCGCAGACGCTCGTCATGGCCTCGCCAAGACGCGCCGCTTCGGCTTCCACACCGCCCAGACCGCCCTCTCGAGGCGCAGAGAACCAGGCCTCGACAAGGGCAGCCTCGACCAGGAAGTCCCGGTCCAAACGTTTCAGAGACCAACGAGGACCGGGAGGCGAGGGCCGAGTCGCAACACTCGCGAAGGCCGCGCTCGCGGAGACGGCGAACCTGATGTAGCGGTGGTCCGCCAGTGTCTCCACGTCCTCCATCACCCTCCAGCCCCGGACGCGACGCGCCAGGGCGGGATCGGCGAAGGTGACGTCCACGACGGAGCCGCCCTGCCGCCGCACGCAGGTGTGGACCGACCCTCGGTTGAGGACCGTGAGGCCGGTCGCCGTCGCCCACTCCACCAGCTCTTGCCCCCGAGGGCTCGTCGCTGGACACCCCCACGCCACAGATTTAGCGTTGAGGTCTCCAGCGACGAGCACGCGGCCGGAGCGACTCCTGCCGATCAGAACGCCGACTTCGTCCAGAAACTGTTCGAAATCGGCGAGACTCCGATTCGGCGAGAAGTACACCCCGACGACTAGGATGTCACCCACCACGGCCGAGACATATCCCCGACCTCGGACTACGTCGACGAAGGCCGGGGAACCCACCACGGGACGGGACGTCAGCGCCACCACGCCGTCCCTGTCTCCCACCCAATCGTCCCCAGATGGGACGCGGTAGGGCTCGGCGACCACGGCCACGTGGATCGACCACTCCGCCATGCTCTGGAACAAGAGGTCCTGAGCTCTGGCGCAGTGGTTGATGTTCGCCTGGAGGAGGTTCAGGTCCATTACTGGTCCGTAGCCATTGGAACCTCCTCTCGCGGCGCCTCCGCTTGCTGGGGTGCAGGGGAAGGCCTGTCGCCGCTCCCTCCTCCCTTCTGCCCCTTAGGCGGGGGCACGCAGGCCCTGCCACCCGCCCGGTGCTCTGACGGCCGCCCGGCCGCCGCGCAGACGACGCAGCGAAGCGCCGCGGTGCAGCCGCGGGCCTTGTGGCCTGGTTGACCGCAGCGGTAGCACAGTCCGCTGCGGTCGACCCCCTCCGCGCATTGGGTGCCCACGTGCCCAGGTGCTAGGCACCTGTAACACATCAGGGGGAAGTCGTCCAGCAACTGGACCCGAGCGGACACCCACCCCACCGTTAGGCGCCCCCCTGCCGCGATCTTTTTGGCGGCCGCGACGGGGCAGCGCACCAGCACTGCGCCCAGCCCGTCACGCCTCACCCCCACCGCACCGGCTCGCACCTGTTCCGCGGGGCACTCTCCGGCCCTGGCGATCGCCGCCGCTACCTCCGCGCTGGTGACGGAGTCGTCCAAGCCCGACACCCGCAAGTCGACCGACTTTACGGGGCGGGTCACTCGGACGACCTCGTCGCCCAGGACCTCCCGGAGCTTATTGGCCAGGGAGTCCGCCTTCTCCGCACTAGAGGCTCCGGCGCCGGGGAACTCAAATATACGGCCCCCAGTTGCCGCCCTCCGGAACCGAACCCCCTGGGCGCCCAGGTCCGCCGCGTCGATCTTCGCCTTCGCGGCGGCGATCACCTTCTCGTAGGTGGCGCCCTTCTCCTCTGCCGCCGGCAGCAGCGTCAAAACTACCGCCGACGATTGAGGCGTGCGGAGCTTTCGGGGCTTGCGGGCGCGACCCTTCGCCTCTGGACGCCCCCCAGGACCGACCCTCGTCCACTCCGACGACGGCTGCTGCGACTGCTGTGGCCGCCGTTCTTGAGGGCCAGGCATCTGGCCACCCTTCCCTCCCTTCCGTTTCGACTTCTTCCTCTTCTTCTTCGTCTTCCTCGCCTCCCTCGTATCGGAGGGTGGGGAAGAAGAGGAAGGAAGCGGGTCCTCCGTCTCCGGCCGAGTCCGTGGCCTCGGTGCCGACCCCGCTGGGGCAGGGCCCTGGGGCGTGCCGCTAGGCGGGCTATGGGCCGGCGCCGCTCTCGGCGGGGGTGCCCTCGCTCCCGTCGCTCCGGAGGGTCCCGGAGCAGGCCTCGCCGTCGCGTCCGCATATGTGGGCCCGTTTTTCCGCCTATCTGAGGCCAGAGGCGGCCTCGTGTTCCGCTCCGGGAGGAGTCTGTCCTCGATGGAGGCCAGGCGGGCATTCAGCATCCCGCCGACCTGCAACATCACAGCCCGGCAGATCTCCTCCACGGAGGTCGCAGCGGCAGCAGGGCTGGCCCCTGGACGTCCGCCACTGTCCCCATCCTTGCGGGGAGGAGGCCGCGACCCCGAGGGTGCCTCCTCAGTCCTTCCCGGGGGAGTAGGGGCGGAAGCCTGCCTCCGCGCCCTCTCCATCTCCTCCTTCATTAGGGCCATCTCCCTGCGGAGGCTGGCCATCTCGCCCTGCAGACGGGCATTGTCCGCCTGCAGCTGCCGCGTCTCGTCCGATACTGTGCGCGACGCCAGAACAGCAACAGCCTCTTTAATGGAGGCCGCTGCGTCCTTCAGGTCGCGCACAAACGTACCCTTCAGGTTGGAGGACTTGGTGGCCACCTTGGCTATCAGGTCCAGGTCCTCCAGCACATTCTCCTGAAGCCGGGCAGCGGTCTGCACATCTACCCGCTGCCCCGTCACCGGCACGCGCGTTTCGCGCCTGAAGCGCGCCACGGCGGCCTCCTTCAGGAGAGCCGTCTCCGCCTGCTCTCTGGCCTGGGCTCTCGCCTCGGCCCTCTTCTCCAGGGCAAGAGTCTCCCGAGCTTTGCCCAGGCCAACGTAACGCCCATGTGTGGGCGGACGCCCTCGCCCTCTGACTGCTGGCGACCCCGGCCTCCCCTCATCGGAGGAGACGTCGTCTCCCTCGCTGAGGCGAGGCCGTTTCACCCCCGGCAAACTCCGCAGTTGCAGCTCCGTCGACGACGCAGACCCCGACCTGGGCCTGCTGCCAACCGATATGAGGCTGCAGTCGGACTCCGCCGACATCTCCGCTGCCTGCATATCCCTCTCCTTCCAAAACCTCCCTGAGGTTCCCTCTCCCTCCTCGCTCCTCGTCTCCTCCACCATTTTTAGGGTTAAATTAGAATTTTCCATTTGAATCCCACGAGTATGGGGGAAAAACAGTCCATCCGAGCGGTGCCCCCTGCACCCGGATAAGCCTATTACGTCCTGGGGGTCGGCCGGTACCCGGACGGGGGTGCGCTAACGACTGATGCCCTGTGAGGTCAGGGCGAATCCTTCAGCCATTCATCCTCTCGCCGCGCACCAAAGCTTAGGATTGGATCACTTTTTATAGAGGTTTGTTCCTCGCGGTCCAGGCGACCAAGCCAAGACCCTCGGTCCCAGTGCCAGTCGTGAGACATGACCACGTCCGACACTCCTAAGGGGTTCCGAGTTGGTGGCGAGGACTGCGTGAGACTAATTCCCGCGCAGCCCGCTCGGAGGCAGGGTGAGTGCACACCGAGCTCGCCCGAGGACTCCCTCCCCTCCAGAGGGTCCTCCCTCCACCTGAGCGTTTCCCCCGCTCCCTCCCCCATGAGCGTTTCCCCCGCTCGCCCCCCCTGAGCGTTCCCCCGCTCCCTTGGGCGTCTTCGCCCCCCCTCCCCCCTGGGTTCCTCCACTGTGCCCTCAGCTGATCTGAGGGACACGCGGAGAACCACCCCCTCCCCCCCTGCCAGGTTATTAGCCATGGCTAACAATATCCCATAAGAGAAATTATTAACCATGTTACCGGGGTGCACCGGCCCAAGCACTGCCCTTCCCTCCGGACGTATCCAAAGGGACTAGCAGTGCCCGAGCACACTAGGAGGTTACCTGGCCCACCACCCCAACCTAACCTAACCTAACCTAACCTAACCTAACCTAACCTAACCTAACCTAACCTAACCTAACCTAACCTAACCTAACCTAACCTAACCTAACCTAACCTAACCTAACCTAACCTAACCTAACCTAACCTAACCTAACCTAACCTAACCTAACCTAACCTAACCTAACCTAACCTAACCTAACCTAACCTAACCTAACCTAACCTAACCTAACCTAACCTAACCTAACCTAACCTAACCTAACCTAACCTAACCTAACCTAACCTAACCTAACCTAACCTAACCTAACCTAACCTAACCTAACCTAACCTAACCTAACCTAACCTAACCTAACCTAACCTAACCCAACTCGCCCTAACCCAACTCGCCCTAACCCAACTCGCCCTAACCCAACTCGCCCTAACCCAACTCGCCCTAACCCAACTCGCCCTAACCCAACTCGCCCTAACCCAACTCGCCCTAACCCAACTCGCCCTAACCCAACTCGCCCTAACCCAACTCGCCCTAACCCAACTCGCCCTAACCCAACTCGCCCTAACCCAACTCGCCCTAACCCAACTCGCCCTAACCCAACTCGCCCTAACCCAACTCGCCCTAACCCAACTCGCCCTAACCCAACTCGCCCTAACCCAACTCGCCCTAACCCAACTCGCCCTAACCCAACTCGCCCTAACCCAACTCGCCCTAACCCAACTCGCCCTAACCCAACTCGCCCTAACCCAACTCGCCCTAACCCAACTCGCCCTAACCCAACTCGCCCTAACCCAACTCGCCCTAACCCAACTCGCCCTAACCCAACTCGCCCTAACCCAACTCGCCCTAACCCAACTCGCCCTAACCCAACTCGCCCTAACCCAACTCGCCCTAACCCAACTCGCCCTAACCCAACTCGCCCTAACCCAACTCGCCCTAACCCAACTCGCCCTAACCAACTCGCCCTAACCCAACTCGCCCTAACCCAACTCGCCCTAACCCAACTCGCCCTAACCCAACTCGCCCTAACCCAACTCGCCCTAACCCAACTCGCCCTAACCCAACTCGCCCTAACCCAACTCGCCCTAACCCAACTCGCCCTAACCCAACTCGCCCTAACCCAACTCGCCCTAACCCAACTCGCCCTAACCCAACTCGCCCTAACCCAACTCGCCCTAACCCAACTCGCCCTAACCCAACTCGCCCTAACCCAACTCGCCCTAACCCAACTCGCCCTAACCCAACTCGCCCTAACCCAACTCGCCCTAACCCAACTCGCCCTAACCCAACTCGCCCTAACCCAACTCGCCCTAACCCAACTCGCCCTAACCCAACTCGCCCTAACCCAACTCGCCCTAACCCAACTCGCCCTAACCCAACTCGCCCTAACCCAACTCGCCCTAACCCAACTCGCCCTAACCCAACTCGCCCTAACCCAACTCGCCCTAACCCAACTCGCCCTAACCCAACTCGCCCTAACCCAACTCGCCCTAACCCAACTCGCCCTAACCCAACTCGCCCTAACCCAACTCGCCCTAACCCAACTCGCCCTAACCCAACTCGCCCTAACCCAACTCGCCCTAACCCAACTCGCCCTAACCCAACTCGCCCTAACCCAACTCGCCCTAACCCAACTCGCCCTAACCCAACTCGCCCTAACCCAACTCGCCCTAACCCAACTCGCCCTAACCCAACTCGCCCTAACCCAACTCGCCCTAACCCAACTCGCCCTAACCCAACTCGCCCTAACCCAACTCGCCCTAACCCAACTCGCCCTAACCCAACTCGCCCTAACCCAACTCGCCCTAACCCAACTCGCCCTAACCCAACTCGCCCTAACCCAACTCGCCCTAACCCAACTCGCCCTAACCCAACTCGCCCTAACCCAACTCGCCCTAACCCAACTCGCCCTAACCCAACTCGCCCTAACCCAACTCGCCCTAACCCAACTCGCCCTAACCCAACTCGCCCTAACCCAACTCGCCCTAACCCAACTCGCCCTAACCCAACTCGCCCTAACCCAACTCGCCCTAACCCAACTCGCCCTAACCCAACTCGCCCTAACCCAACTCGCCCTAACCCAACTCGCCCTAACCCAACTCGCCCTAACCCAACTCGCCCTAACCCAACTCGCCCTAACCCAACTCGCCCTAACCCAACTCGCCCTAACCCAACTCGCCCTAACCCAACTCGCCCTAACCCAACTCGCCCTACCCTAACTCGCCCTACCCTAACTCGCCCTAGCCTAACTCGCCCTAGCCTAACTCGCCCTAGCCTAACTCGCCCTAACCTAACTCGCCCTAACCTAACTCGCCCTAACCTAACTCGCCCTAACCTAACTCGCCCTAACCTAACTCGCCCTAACCTAACTCGCCCTAACCTAACTCGCCCTAACCTAACTCGCCCTAACCTAACTCGCCCTAACCTAACTCGCCCTAACCTAACTCGCCCTAACCTAACTCGCCCTAACCTAACTCGCCCTAACCTAACTCGCCCTAACCTAACTCGCCCTAACCTAACTCGCCCTAACCTAACTCGCCCTAACCTAACTCGCCCTAACCTAACTCGCCCTAACCTAACTCGCCCTAACCTAACTCGCCCTAACCTAACTCGCCCTAACCTAACTCGCCCTAACCTAACTCGCCCTAACCTAACTCGCCCTAACCTAACTCGCCCTAACCTAACTCGCCCTAACCTAACTCGCCCTAACCTAACTCGCCCTAACCTAACTCGCCCTAACCTAACTCGCCCTAACCTAACTCGCCCTAACCTAACTCGCCCTAACCTAACTCGCCCTAACCTAACTCGCCCTAACCTAACTCGCCCTAACCTAACTCGCCCTAACCTAACTCGCCCTAACCTAACTCGCCCTAACCTAACTCGCCCTAACCTAACTCGCCCTAACCTAACTCGCCCTAACCTAACTCGCCCTAACCTAACTCGCCCTAACCTAACTCGCCCTAACCTAACTCGCCCTAACCTAACTCGCCCTAACCTAACTCGCCCTAACCTAACTCGCCCTAACCTAACTCGCCCTAACCTAACTCGCCCTAACCTAACTCGCCCTAACCTAACTCGCCCTAACCTAACTCGCCCTAACCTAACTCGCCCTAACCTAACTCGCCCTAACCTAACTCGCCCTAACCTAACTCGCCCTAACCTAACTCGCCCTAACCTAACTCGCCCTAACCTAACTCGCCCTAACCTAACTCGCCCTAACCTAACTCGCCCTAACCTAACTCGCCCTAACCTAACTCGCCCTAACCTAACTCGCCCTAACCTAACTCGCCCTAACCTAACTCGCCCTAACCTAACTCGCCCTAACCTAACTCGCCCTAACCTAACTCGCCCTAACCTAACTCGCCCTAACCTAACTCGCCCTAACCTAACTCGCCCTAACCTAACTCGCCCTAACCTAACTCGCCCTAACCTAACTCGCCCTAACCTAACTCGCCCTAACCTAACTCGCCCTAACCTAACTCGCCCTAACCTAACGCGCCCTAACCTAACTCGCCCTAACCTAACTCGCCCTAACCTAACTCGCCCTAACCTAACTCGCCCTAACCTAACTCGCCCTAACCTAACTCGCCCTAACCTAACTCGCCCTAACCTAACTCGCCCTAACCTAACTCGCCCTAACCTAACTCGCCCTAACCTAACTCGCCCTAACCTAACTCGCCCTAACCTAACTCGCCCTAACCTAACTCGCCCTAACCTAACTCGCCCTAACCTAACTCGCCCTAACCTAACTCGCCCTAACCTAACTCGCCCTAACCTAACTCGCCCTAACCTAACTCGCCCTAACCTAACTCGCCCTAACCTAACTCGCCCTAACCTAACTCGCCCTAACCTAACTCGCCCTAACCTAACTCGCCCTAACCTAACTCGCCCTAACCTAACTCGCCCTAACCTAACTCGCCCTAACCTAACTCGCCCTAACCTAACTCGCCCTAACCTAACTCGCCCTAACCTAACTCGCCCTAACCTAACTCGCCCTAACCTAACTCGCCCTAACCTAACTCGCCCTAACCTAACTCGCCCTAACCTAACTCGCCCTAACCTAACTCGCCCTAACCTAACTCGCCCTAACCTAACTCGCCCTAACCTAACTCGCCCTAACCTAACTCGCCCTAACCTAACTCGCCCTAACCTAACTCGCCCTAACCTAACTCGCCCTAACCTAACTCGCCCTAACCTAACTCGCCCTAACCTAACTCGCCCTAACCTAACTCGCCCTAACCTAACTCGCCCTAACCTAACTCGCCCTAACCTAACTCGCCCTAACCTAACTCGCCCTAACCTAACTCGCCCTAACCTAACTCGCCCTAACCTAACTCGCCCTAACCTAACTCGCCCTAACCTAACTCGCCCTAACCTAACTCGCCCTAACCTAACTCGCCCTAACCTAACTCGCCCTAACCTAACTCGCCCTAACCTAACTCGCCCTAACCTAACTCGCCCTAACCTAACTCGCCCTAACCTAACTCGCCCTAACCTAACTCGCCCTAACCTAACTCGCCCTAACCTAACTCGCCCTAACCTAACTCGCCCTAACCTAACTCGCCCTAACCTAACTCGCCCTAACCTAACTCGCCCTAACCTAACTCGCCCTAACCTAACTCGCCCTAACCTAACTCGCCCTAACCTAACTCGCCCTAACCTAACTCGCCCTAACCTAACTCGCCCTAACCTAACTCGCCCTAACCTAACTCGCCCTAACCTAACTCGCCCTAACCTAACTCGCCCTAACCTAACTCGCCCTAACCTAACTCGCCCTAACCTAACTCGCCCTAACCTAACTCGCCCTAACCTAACTCGCCCTAACCTAACTCGCCCTAACCTAACTCGCCCTAACCTAACTCGCCCTAACCTAACTCGCCCTAACCTAACTCGCCCTAACCTAACTCGCCCTAACCTAACTCGCCCTAACCTAACTCGCCCTAACCTAACTCGCCCTAACCTAACTCGCCCTAACCTAACTCGCCCTAACCTAACTCGCCCTAACCTAACTCGCCCTAACCTAACTCGCCCTAACCTAACTCGCCCTAACCTAACTCGCCCTAACCTAACTCGCCCTAACCTAACTCGCCCTAACCTAACTCGCCCTAACCTAACTCGCCCTAACCTAACTCGCCCTAACCTAACTCGCCCTAACCTAACTCGCCCTAACCTAACTCGCCCTAACCTAACTCGCCCTAACCTAACTCGCCCTAACCTAACTCGCCCTAACCTAACTCGCCCTAACCTAACTCGCCCTAACCTAACTCGCCCTAACCTAACTCGCCCTAACCTAACTCGCCCTAACCTAACTCGCCCTAACCTAACTCGCCCTAACCTAACTCGCCCTAACCTAACTCGCCCTAACCTAACTCGCCCTAACCTAACTCGCCCTAACCTAACTCGCCCTAACCTAACTCGCCCTAACCTAACTCGCCCTAACCTAACTCGCCCTAACCTAACTCGCCCTAACCTAACTCGCCCTAACCTAACTCGCCCTAACCTAACTCGCCCTAACCTAACTCGCCCTAACCTAACTCGCCCTAACCTAACTCGCCCTAACCTAACTCGCCCTAACCTAACTCGCCCTAACCTAACGGTTATGGTATGTCACCACGTTTACAAACTTAACTTTGCCGTTTTCTCAGTATATTTTGTATTGCTTGAGTTACACGCTATATTGGTCAGTGATATCTCATTAATTATTCAAGTTGTACAATTAGTTTTTGTTTTGTTACATATCTATGTTACTCGTTTTATAATTTTGATCTATTCAGGGTTTTCTATCAGGTAGGTTTGGAGGAAGACTGAAATGAATGTACTGAAACGTTTTTTCTTGAAATTAAATCTTGTTATATTTTTTTTTCATTTATTTAATAGATAAATTTGATCTTCCTCGTTCCAGTAGTATTCGATAGCTTTTTCCGAGACGATTTCGACGTCGACACCGTTATTGTACATTGTCACATGTATGTTCACAACATATGGCACGAGTATAAAGATGCGATATAGCAACGCCTACTTGGCGAGCGTTCGAATAGGCTGAAAGCACCTTTAAGCTATACGAACACCGGAAAGTTATACGAATATGTTATCCTAATGTGGTACTGTCCCCTGATGGTCCTCTAGGATGTCTACAAAGAAATGGTTGTATTGTTAAAGATTAGTTACAATAAAAAAAGGTTCTTAATGCTGTTTGTAGACTTTTAATGTAGAAAAAAAACATTAGTAATGATACTGTTCATGACACATGTTAATGGATGTTTTAAACTATCTGCAAATAATTTTGCCTAAAACCAGTACTTAGGAGATCATCACAGATTATTACACCAGTATGACAAACAGGATTTACATTTGAACATAAACTGTGGACTACTTACCACAAAATATAATACATAATTCCATTTGTATACATTTTGTTTTGCTTTTACTAAGAATATATTAAAACACTTTGTACCATAATATTAAAGAGTCGGCAGAAATATAACAGCTAAAAATAGAAAAATCGATATAGTAGCCAAAGAATTAAAGTTGGTTAACGCCGATCGGCAGATGTAGATACTGCACTAGCAATTATCGTATACATGGTGTGGAAAAATCTGTGGTGTGACTGCGGGTCGGCTTCGCTTAAAATCTATGCTATTAAGGTAGTTTAGGATAAATAGAAAGGAATAAATATCTACTATTTTTTATAGTGTAATTTCGTCATGCTGCAATTTGCGGCATAAAATATAACTAATCTAGGTTTGAAAAAATATGGCAGTCACAGGGACTGCCAATAGTCGTGAAAACGTTTTTTTTTTTGTAATTAAAAAAAATTGAAGTGACCACATTAAAACAATATTTTGTGTTCAATAATCTTGTGTTCAAATCAAAAATAATAATTAAAAAATTCATATTCTGTTTTTCAGAATCCATAAATTAATAATACTGAAATGAAACCGACGGCCGTGAAGCCCCCGCGGGTCGGTCCGCTAACAATCCGCATAAATTATTCAATCGGTAGTAGCGACGGAGGGTGTGTACAAAGGCCAGGGACGTAAACAACGCGAGCTTATGACTCGTGTTGTCGACTTACTAGGTCAGGATTTTTGCACACATGCACCAGACTTGCCATCCATGTTTTCCTCGTTCAAATATTTAAAGGGTACTCATGCCGATTACGAGGCCTCATAAAAGTCCCGTATCGTTATTTTTCGTCACTACCTCCCTGTGCCGGGAGTGGGTAATTTACGCGCCTGCTGCCTTCCTTGGATTTGGTAACCGTTTCTCAATCTCCCTCTGTCAGAATCGAACACTGAATCCCCGTTAACCATGCAACCATGGTAGTCGCAGAAACTACTACCGAAAGTTGATAAGGCAGACATTTGGAAGATGCTTCGCCGGTAAGTAAAAACTTTGGACGCGAGGCCCTCCGTCGATTGGTTTTGATCTAATAAAAGCACTCTTCCCATTACTACTTGAAGTTCTGATTGCATGTGTTAGCTCTAGAATAACCAAAGTTATCCAAGTAACTGAGTAAGATCTAAGGAACTAAAACTGATTTAAGTATTGACCCATTCGCGGTAATCGCCTTAATACGGCTTGCACTGAGACAATATGCATGGCTTAATCTTTGAGACAAGCATATAACTACTGGCAGGATCAACCAGGGAGCTACTTCGTATCGTCAAGTCACGCAGTAAAGCGAAGAGAAACGCCAGGCGACGACGGCGACGACAACGGAGGTCGAAGCGACTCGCGTGCGCCTCCAGCGACGGAAGCGACGCGGTGTCCGAGAAAACCTATTTATTGCACTCAGCCGACGCCGTCGAAACACTACACAGATCCGCGGACCGGCACTGAGGCGCACGTCATTGCGCTATCGACGCTCGCAGCCGACTGCGGTCTGCGGACTGCGGTATGCGACACCGACTGAGCTCCCGCGCGGCCGCCGCGGCTCGCGCCCCGCCACTCCGCGCAAGCCACGCCTCCATTATTATTATTACATTATTGATATTTCGGAGAAATCGCGCGTTACCATGAACTAGCATTTCGCGCGGCTCTGTTTGCCGATTTTATTGGTTGAAATGTATGGTCTCTCATTGGTTGTTGTGTTGTAAATATTTAATCTTGTTTTCTATTGGTTGTTAGTTCTTAAGGTTTTCTGTATACATATGTCACCGTAAGATTGTAAAAACCGTTAGATTATAATCTAACTCGCGAAATTGTAAACTGTCGAAAGATTGTAAACTGTTCAATGTTCCGAGTGTCAATTTTTGAAATATTCATTTTATTTACGTTTTCTTGTCTCTTTCTTGTAGGTTAGGTTAGGGTTCGACATAAACAATCAAGTAGGTAGTTAGTTAGGTTTTATCGGGTTTAAATACCTATCAGATTACAATCTACCGGAAAATAATGCGTTAAATTCTAATCTTTCGAAAGTTTAGAATTTCGCAAGTTATATTATAATCTAACGGTTTTTACAATCTTACGGTGACATATATATCGACAAGTTTTACAATTAATAAAACGATTCCTTTCCTTTCATTAATTGTGAGTTTTAATATAACTAGCTCGTAATCCTCCGCTACAAGTTCATCGAGAGTGAGCGATCATGAAGTAGCTAAAATATTCTTATAGCCTTAACGAAAAGGACGAGGCTCGTCTCCGTGGAAATCTCTACGAGGATCGGAGAACGCGGCAGGCAGGGGGACGGGCGAGGCGAGGGATGATATATTTTTTTTAAATTGCAATAAAATATTTTATTTTTGTACCTATACCACTTAACAATTTCACCTTACTCACTTTCAAGGAAGGCTGGAAGAGATTTCTTTTTAGAGATAAGCTTACCTTTGTCCACTTTTTTAAAATTAGTTTAAAGACAATATTTTGTACAAAAATAATAAAAATAAAAACAAATAAATATGTTATACAAAGGCTTTATTGGCAAAACGGTTTATTGCAGTGGTATCGGGGTAGTCGCAGACGGTATGTACAGTGGTGCGGGCGGTGCGGCGTTGCGTCACAGCGCGCGTGCGGCGTTGCGTCACAGCACGCGTGCGGCGCGTGCGGCGGCGTGCGGCAGCGCGGGCGGCAGGTCGTCCAGGTCGAGCGCCGCGTCGATCATGGTGGTGTCGTGCAGCAGGCGCAGGCGCGAGGCCGACAGCGCGCCCGCTCCCGCGCCCGCCCCCGCTCCCGCTCCCGCTCCCGCCCCCGCCTCCGCCTCCGCCTCCGCCGAGCGCGCAGACAGGCACAACTCTGCGGGGCGAAACACACGCACGCATATTCAATGTAATTAAATTGAATTGGTCATATCAGTGTGATGAGTCATTTGTGTCATGATTTTCTCGTTTTATATTCTGTGGAACGACATTCGCAATAAATTGGCCATAAAGGACTTGAATCCAGGGCCGTAAAATAAAATAATTAAAAGAAGGGGGAATTCTGAGGGCCAATTGGACGTAAAGGACAAAAAGAAAATCGGAGGGAAAAAGGATAGCAAAAAAATAATTAAATTAGGTACTCTAAAATATGATATTATCGGAAGGAATAAAGTATATTAATGAACTTTGGGTTTTAATTCACTAAATTTGTATCTCTCGGTGGTAGTTTAACTCAGGGACGCTTATGATAAGCAGTTGTTGTTGAAATGTAATGCAACAATGTGCGCTGTGCTCAATATTTCTATATCATAATATTATGAATGCGAAAGATTGGATGTATGGATGGATGTTTGTTACTCAATTACGCCCCAACGGCTAAATGGATCAGGATGAAATTTGGCACAGAGATAGATAATAGTCTGGAATAACACGTTTAATCACTTTCGCACTTTGAAGTAGATTATATAGGAGGATTCAGGCGGTGTAAGCTGCGGCTTCGTGCGTGTGTGTGTGTGTGTGTGTGTGTGTGTGTGTGTGTGTGTGTGTGTGTGTGTGTGTGTGTGTGTGTGTGTGTGTGTGTGCGTGCGTGCGGGTGTGTGCGTGCGGGGGTGGGTGTGGGTGTGTGTGTGTGTGTGTGTGTGCGGGTGCGCGCTCACCGTGCAGCGGCACGGGGTCGAGGTCGAGGCTGTGGTTCATGTAGGCGTGCAGCGCGAGCCCCGAGCCGAGCGGCGGCTGCGGCTGCGGCTGAGGCTGAGGCTGCGCCTGCGGCTGAGGCTGAGGCTGAGGCTGCACGCACAGCGCTTGAGCGAAGCGCGGCGGCAGCTCGTCACGCGGGTCACCCACCACCAGGCCGCGCCTGCCACACCGCAATTATTGCTTTTTAAAATTTAACTTAAGTTACAACACAATCTCCTAGATCGATAGCAGATGAACGAGTAGGTAGGATAGAGATAGGAGATTAAATGTTTTTATTCAAATAGACATACTGGTGTTTTCGAAATGTCGAATGTATACTTATACAGCAAATTATGTTTTGTAGTGCACAAATTTTTATATGTAGTACAACAACGAAATTGGCATGGCTGATATGCGCAAAACGAAATATTTGTTTGATCATCTAATGTTAAAATCTTATAAAGGGTATATTTTTGAAGCACTTGAATTAACTCAAACCGGTTATATAGCTACTTATTACTTAGAATAAATTTGCGAACTCAATAATTTTTCGTCCGCTGAGTATTTAATTTGGTCACTTAATATTTTAATTGCTGGCTCAGCTGCAGCGCATTTCATGATTTCAGTGATTCTTAATTATCGCGAGTCAACTAATTTTTTCGCACACATAATTTACGCCACTCGTTTTAGTATTAACGTATCCCAGTAGCAGTTTTTTGGAACCTGTCGTTCCACGAAAGTAAGTAATTATACTATCCTGTGGGGCTCTTTTACTAACTTTGACACAAAAAAAATCATAGGTTATATTATAATTTTAATTTAAATAAATTACTTCACTCTAAGCAGTATGGTTTTACGAAAGGTCGATCAACAGTCGATGCGGGCGCGGCGCTGTTAAAACATATATTCGATGGTTGGGAGAACTCACAGAATGCTATTGGTATTTTTTGTGATTTGTCTAAGGCATTCGACTGTGTTGAGTACGAGACACTGTTGACTAAGTTGACCACTATGGAATCAAAAACACTGTACTTAGCCTCATTGCATCATATCTTAGTGACCGTATTCAGACGGTATATGTAAACAATGTGAAATCATCTGGATCAGCCTCGTTAATGGGTGTGTCTCAAGGCTCAATTCTTGGTCCCTTCACGTTCTTGGTATATATAAATGATTTACCATATTTTATCTAGGATACTTGCGATATTGTGCTATTTGCTGATGATACATGTTTAATTTTTGAAGTCGATAGAAATAAGGATGATTTTGACGACGTAAATTTAAACTTACTTTTAAATGCAAAAAAAACTAAGCGTGTTGAATTTGCACTGCCCAATACCAAGAATACACATAACATTAATCTAGTGGTAAATAATGATATATTAAAAATAGAAGAGTCGACCGTGTTTTAGGGTGTGACCTTAGATGCAAAGCTTTAATTTGGTATCGATATGTCAAATCTAGCTGGTAAACTCAGATCTGCTGCTTACGCTGTTAGAAAGATTCCGGCAGTTAACAGACGTTGAAACTACAAAGACTGTATATTTTGCTTATTCATAGTATTGTGTCTTACGGAATCTCGCTGCTGGGTAAAGCGGCAGATATTCAGAAAGAAGTTGCTGATTTGACTAGTTGTCAAATACCCAATTGTAAATATATATATTTTTTAAGAGCAACCACCGAGTTACTCGTTGGTTCTTCTCGGTAGGAACGGTATGCCGAACCAGTGGAAGATTCATTTGACTATTCGAAAGCACTTGTAAAAAGTATTTGAATAAAAAAATATTTGTATTAGCGTCGATTCAGCACGTGTTTTTTTATAAGTTTTATGACTGCTAAGAAGCCGGGCGCCGCTGTCGCCCTCGCCGCTCACCGGTCGATGAGGCTGGGCTGCATGGGGCCGCACAGCACGTGGCAGCAGTTGGCGCACGCGTTGCCGCGCGAGTACGGGTTGGGGCGGCGCGCCGCGAACGCGCCCTTGATGTCCTCGTTGGTGGTGCGCTCGGCCGCCGCCAGGTACGTGTGGAAGCCCGCCAGCCCCAGCACCGACCACACGGCCAGGAAGCACACGGCGGCCGCCAGCGCGGACGCGGGGCTCGCGGCCAGCGCGCCCCCCAGCCCCCCCCCCACCCCGCCCGCGCCGCGCGCCAGCAGCGCCAGGTGTGCCGCGGCGCACGCCAGCACCCACACGGCGAGGAAGGCGAGCGACACCACGAACAGGTAGAAGGCGCGGTAGTTGCGGCGGCCCACGCAGTTGCCCACCCACGGGCAGTGGTGGTCGAAGCGCTCCACGCAGTTGTCGCACAGCGAGCAGTGCGAGGCGCGCGGCGGCCGGAACATCTTGCACGTGAAGCAGTACTTGAGGCGCACGGGCGCGCCGCGCACGAGCACCTCGCGCGCGCGCGGCGGCGGCCGGGGCGCGTCCGCCTCGCCCGCCCCCTCGGGCCCCCCGGCCGCCCCCTCGGGCGCCCCGGCCGCGCGCGGGATGACGCCCGGGTCGCTGAGCGCCGTGCGCAGCAGCGCGGCCAGCGTGAGCGCCGCCAGCGCCGCGCCGGCGGCGGGCAGCGCGGCGGACACGCGCGCCGCCAGGAAGGGCGCGTCGAAGGCGAGGTGCAGCGCCGCCGTGCCGCACACCAGCGCCAGCGTCAGCAGGAACACGCCGGGCTGCGGCGCCGTCATCAGCCGCCCGTCGCACCAGAAGCGGTTGCGCCCCGCGAACACCTCCCACTTGCGCGTCACGCGCCGCCCGGCCATCGCACCATCACCCGCCCCCACCTGCCCCCACCCCACCCGCCGCGCCTGCACACACACACGGACTATATTGATCTGCTGTGCTTCACTAAGCCCCAAAGTCTCCTCTCAAGCTCCCATACTATTAGACAGCTAAAGTGACAGTGCGTTAACGAGTCATAATTTAAAAAACTTAAAAAACACGACTGCCCTGCCAAAAAGCGAACTAAAAAGTTAACAACCTTGTTTGCGCTTAGATGAAATGAAAAGCTGGATACTTTTATACTTATATTATGCGATTAATTTAGTTTACAAAGTTGCGAATTTCGAATGACATGGCGAATAACAGATGACGGTTTTTGAAATTGGCATATGAAAATTTGGTACGTGGACCAATCAGGGCCCACGTCTGTTTAGGCGCTTTTTACACGCTCCAACAACCTAAATTGATCTAGTTAAATATAATCTTATTCACATTTTTATTAAATGATACTTTTTTGCGAATCACTGGATATTGAACTATAGTGTTATATATGTCACCGTAAGATTGTAAAAACCGTTAGATTATAATCTAACTCGCGAAATTCTAAACTGCCGAAAGATTGTAAACTGTTCAATGTTCTGAGTGTCAATTTTTGAAATATTCATTTTATTTACGTTTTCTTGTCTCTTTCTTGTAGGTTAGGTTAGGGTTCGACATAAATAATCAAGTAGGTTTTATCGGGTTTAAATACCTATCAGATTACAATCTACCAGAAAATAATGCGTTAAATTCTAATCTTTCGACAGTTTAGAATTTCGCGAGTTAGATTATAATCTAACGGTTTTTACAATCTTACGGTGACATATATATTTGAAATCTACTCATCATTTTCTAGATGATAATTATATAGTTCATATTAATATTTTTCTCAACTTTAGTCTTTAATGCGAGACCATGATCACCCCATCAATATTTTTTGAAATTTTACTAGCCTATATCTCCCAAAATGAGCTAAGAATTCTAACAATACCTAAAATCAGTTCAGGCATATAAAAGTTATGGTGGAATATACAAACTCACATACACAACCCTGAAAACAATATACTCCTTTTTTCAGACAGTCGTATAAAAACAGTACAAGAAAAAGATTCTCATAAGAGATAACCTTTCTACAACTGAGCAAAGCAAGATCTCCGAGTCTACATTAGTGAATTTGTCCTGTCCGTCTATCAATCAAAGCCTTATAATCTAAATAAGTGAACATAATTACTTCAAAATTAAACATAATAATATGTAAACCTCTAGTTATAGAAAGGTTATGTCTCAAGCCAAAAATTGCTCTATTTCATTTTTAATATATTTTTAAGAGCTATTCAATTTACAGCTCACAATGAACAGAGTAAAAAAATATTTTTTCCTATAAAACTTGACAAAATAAGGGGCTTTCAAAGTTGATTTTGAAAAGCATGTTCTGTCAAGGCGCTATCTCAAATACATTATAACCTTTGTATAGAATCACTATTTATTTTAATTTATAAGAAATAACTGATTTATAATAAAATTCAAATAGTCATTTTTAATGAAAAGTTTTTTTATACTCACAGAAAACATCTAATTTACAACTGAATAAGGTAGTTAGTTACTTTAGACCCGAATCAAGATTGACACACATTTGATGATGACTGAATATATAAAATCACCTATGTCCTTTCAAGTCAATAACATTCATATTTACAGACAGACACATAAACATAACTATAGTAAAAGCTGATCCTTATTAACAGAATGATGTCTTTGCTTCTGCTTTCAAATCTGTTTGTCAAAACTACTGAATTTATGAACAGCTGATGCCCACGACTTCGTCCACGTGGATTGAGATTTATGGTTCCCACTGGAACTCTTTCATTTTCCAGGATAAAAAGTATCCAATGCGTTATTCCAGACTTTAATCCACGTCTGTGCCAAATTTCATCCAGATCTTTTCAGCCATTCTGGCATGATTTAGTAACAAACATCCATCCATCGATCCAACTTTTGCATTTATAATATTAGTATAATATTAGTACCTAAAACCAAAATTACATAAAAAGATCTTATAATACATAGTTTGCAGAGGGCGCTCCAGATATTGTGTACTGCTTAATTTCAACACTGATGCAATATTTTACCTTAACCTATAAAAGCTTGAGTCTCATAAGTGGGCACATACCTCACCTGTTCACTGCTGGCTAATGAGTTTATCAATTTAATAGTTGGATACACATTGTGTCAATAACAGTTTCCTGTCATATAAATATATCTGCAAATCAAGAAACTAACATTAGCAGGTCTATTGTTTATTACCTAAATTGACAATATTGTAAATAACTGATTTTTATGAACAGTGTAGCCACTCCCACTATGCCAGTTATGAAGCCACATCAGAGGATAATAAAGTAGGCAAGAAAAAGATATCACATGTACAAAATTATCTTGGTCTTGCGCAGATAACAGCCACAATCTAATTCGAGTCACCACTCCGCAACGGATGGAACTGTAACCACCCTTGGCGCGCGCACCCTGCTCGAGCAGCGCCGCACTGACCCTCGCACTTACCCGACTCCCTGCTCCAGATGATAATCTGATAAAAGTTTCTTGGGCCCACTTCGATGATTGACTTGTAAACTTTCGCAGTGGTTTTTTCGTGAATAGAAAATAATGTACACTGTAATTTGATCACAGCTATAATTGAAACTTCTTTTTCTAAAACAAAACTGCCAGTATATTGCTGATACTATTTTCTATCTAAAAGTTACGGGCACCAGGAAATAGCTGGAAATAGGTACAGTAAAAATGTAGGTATTTGCAAACTTATAACTTTCTTTTTTTGACAACTGATCACAGAGCAGTATCCTATATGTTACTTGTCTCTGCAGAGCAGAGCCAAGTTAGTAATTGGTGTCACAGACTTTTGAAGTAAGATGTCGTTTATGGACCACGACAAACGTTACGTCAAACTTGGCTTTCATTGAAGATGGTTTTTAACGGCTTGTAACGCAAGAGGTGTTTTTAACGGTGACCTAAGGTGTCCGTTATTCGTTTTACTACTCATATTAACTAAAATAAATACAATTTATGGATTCAAGTAGCTCGAATACATAGTTATGTAAAAATAGAAAATACTATTATTACAAGCAAGTAGGTATGGTAGATTGGAATGGTTTCAAAATATTATTTAATTTACGACATTCTATTGATTATTTAGCTACACCATGGCTATACCTATGTATACCTAGTAACCTAATAAAATATTCTCAGTGGCAGGATTATCAACTCACGCTGCTCAAAAATAAAATAATTGTATTACAAATACATACTAATGCTTTTCAAGTAATAATATTACATTATTGATAACTATAGAAAAAAATTGTTGCTCTAAATACCTTTGAATATTACTTGGTTAAAGGTAACGCAGTTAAATTCGGAAGACTGCGATGTCGATTTTAATTGGTAGATTACCACATGATTACCATAGATATTCAAATTAGTCGGTTTATAAGTAAGTCTGCACCACCAAAATGTCGATATTCAGCGTTCGCGACTAACTAGTAATCTGTGGTTTGCGACCCTTTGCTACATTCCTGAAAAAGATAAATCGCGAAGCCAGTTTTAAGGACTAAGACAAATACGACCAAGGATATTTTTGGATGTGATATTGCGACAGTTTTTAGCCGGTAGGGCTGCAGGATATCCATGTTCCAAACGCAGTCGTCACTGTCAAGTGTCAATAGGATCTGACAACTGTTGGCGCGAAAGTGGCAGCTTTTTTGTACATTCCGTCACTGTTGAATTACTAACTATTGTATTTCTATTGCGTTGTAAAATCTACAAATTATTAATTAATACCACGAGCTACCAGTTATTATTGGACCCCAGGGTCTGCCGCCAAAGTAGTTAATCTATGGTATAAACCATGAAAAAGATAGTGCCTTTCTGGTATGTTTTTGTAACACATACAAAAGTCTATGGTTAACTGATGGTCAAATGCTGTCAACACTCAACTGTCAAAATGTCAACATCAAGGTGACAGAGAAGTCAACAGCTGTCAAACGTCAAAATTTGTCACGTCGAAGGGCTCGCAGTAGTGACGATTCGTACGTAAATAAATTAAAAATAATGTACTCTGTGATTCGTACGAATTACGATTGGCACAGTTTTAATTTTTAGTTTAGTTTTGGTGTCTAGGTATAAGCTAACCAGTTTTCACTTTTCAGTAATAGACCTACTTCTCAATGAGTCGTGTTTCGATCTCGAGTAGAGAGTATTAGCGATCGGGAATGAGTCGCGTGTGGTGCGGGAGATAGCGCCGGTCCGGAGCCCGGGATGGGGCCGCGGGGCGAGGGTGCGCGCGTGGCGCTGCTGTGCGCGGCGTGGTACGCGCTGAGCGCCGCCAGCAACGTGGTGGGCAAGCTGCTGCTCACCGAGCTGCCGCTGCCGCTGACGGTGGCGGCGGCGCAGCTGGCGGCCACGGCGCTGCTGAGCGCGCCCGCGCTGGCGGCGTGCGGCGTGCGCGGCGCGGCCGGCGTGCGGCGCGCAGACCTGCTGCGGCTGCTGCTGCCGCTGGCGGCCGCCAAGTTCCTCACCACCGCGTGCACGCAGGTCTCGCTGTGGAAGGTGCCCGTCTCGTACGCGCACACGGGTCGGTGTCTGTTGTCTCGCGGCGGCCGGGTGTGTACTGTGTAGTGCTGCGGTCTGATGGGGACGTGTGTGTGCTCGCAGTGAAGGCGACGACGCCGCTGTGGACGGCGCTGCTGGCGCGGCTGCTGCTGGGCGAGCGCGTGTCGCGCGGCGTGGCGGGCGCGCTGCTGCTGATCGCGCTGGGCGTGGGCGTGGCGTCGCTGACGGAGCTGCAGTTCGACGCGCTGGGGCTGGGCGCGGCGCTGGCGGCGGCCGCGCTGCTGAGCCTGCAGCACCTGGGCGGCAAGCGCGCGCTGCGGCGCCTGGCGCTGCACCCGCTGCGGCTGCTGCAGCTGCTGAGCGCGCTGGCGCTGCTGCCGCTGCTGCCCGCGTGGCTGTGGGCGGAGGGCGAGGCGCTGTGGGCGCTGTGGGCGCTGCGGGGCGGGCTGGGCGCGCGCGCGGGGGCGCTGCTGGCGGCGGACGGCGCGCTGGCGTGGCTGCAGGCGCTGGCCGCGTTCAGCGTGCTGGCGCGCATCTCGGCGCTGGGCTACGCGGTGGCGTCGGCCGCCAAGCGCGCGTGCGTCGTGGCCGCGTCGCTGCTGCTGCTGCGCAACCCCGCGCCGCCGCTCAACCTGGCCGGCATGGCGCTGGCGCTGCTCGGCGTGCTGGCCTACAACCGCGCGCGCCTCCACCGGCCTCCTGACGCACACGAGCCGCGCCGCCCGCTGCTGCCCGTCTAGGCCCAGTTATACAAGCCACATACACTCATGCCAATGCAGCAGTTTCTACTATAGATCCCGCTAGGTGGCACTGTTGTGGATGTAGGTACACCTCACTGTCATACATTGGAGATACTAATAGCCTATTACACTACACTTGTTACAGGGCCCTGTGGCAAGGGTGGAGGTGGCCACAAGTTAGAGCGCTGCTTATTCACAGCAATAAGGACCAGTTTAGGGACCCTTCCTACCTAAATCTTATTACACTACACTGATTCAAGTGTAAGGGTCCCTGTGAAAAGTACAGTGTAATAAGGCCTATAAATCTTTAATCTCTGGTGTCAAAATCATGTGTTTGAACTTTAAAAAAAAAGACTTGAAGTCTCAAATATAATACCACAAATATATATTTTTCTAATTAACCAATTGATTTTGTCTCAAGTTAGCCAAGTGTTTACTTTCTTCTGTTAATATCAGCAAAAACTTGTTCATTTAGAAGAAGCATTGTGGTACAACATAAAGAAAGCATTATTGAGTTAGAAATCGAAAGAATAATCACACAGTTCCTAACAAATTGATACCCAATAGAGCTTTCCAAATACCATAGCCTCACACACACACATATACATACACCGTCACAGTACCACCTTCTGGTGTTGGTTTTGAAACTACTGAAAAAATGCTGCTATTGGGAACGACTTTCACCGACTGGCAAACACGCCAACAGCTGATTGCCGGAATTTGGCACATATATGCATGTTATGCCGCATTAACCAACTGCATCCACTCTGTACACTGTCTGACCAATCTGACCTCATCTTAGCAGATGTGCTCAGATTCCGCCTACCAATTTCTTACCGACAACTTATCCCGACTAAAACAAATCAAAACACTGCAGAGCACATTGTACAATAGAATAGATAATTCAATTTCCTTTACTCATCCTGGTGGATTGTGCTCAGATTCCGCCTACCAATTTCTTACAGACAATTTATACCAACTAAAAGAAATCAAAGCACTGCAGAGCACATTGTATAATCCAACATAAAGGAAATTGAATTACATATCTATTTAACATTCATAGTTCATATTGTTATGATTTACCCATTTCCAACTTGCACTTTATTCCAGTAAATGCTGTCAGCTGGCGGCGCTAACGCTCCGTCATCTTGCCTTATTTGACCGGAGCAGCCTTATATAGTAGGTAGTCACCAGAGCACAAGCTTATTTATTATTAGTTTAATTTATTTATATCCATGGATTGTAATGTAATAATATAATATGTATGAACTGAAGTGGTGGAACCTAATAAACTTGCCATCCTCAATCAAGAGATTTGATCCCATGGAATTGAAGATTGATCCCTCCTAGTCTGCTGGGATACTAGGTAAAATTATAGTAATTCAATTGTTCCTTTAGCACTTAAAAAGCTCAAATCAGCTGACAGTTGCTGGGTGTAACATAGTTATTAGAGTATTAATCTAGTATTTATAAAGTCAAAGTAGACTATAAATACATTTTTATGTATTAATAATTAATAACTTTTACGAAATAAATGTGGCAGATCTATTTAGCAAATTTTTATACTATAATATATTATTTATATCAACAATTGACAAACTAGTTTTTATTTTGATGAAAATTTGTGGCTATACCTTGACGCGACAGACCTCGGCGACAGAGTATACTCCTGTCTCCTGTAGATACTCAGACACTACTGGTACTTGTTGGGCATCTAGCAATGACTGTAGGAGATTGCTGCCTCAGAACAAGTATACTATAAAAGTAAATCTACTTACTTGGCCCATATAATTAAATACAGTCAATTGGTTGGCACAAGGATAAAAAAATTATCCTTATGGACCATGTGCTTCGTGCTCCATAAGGGATCTGTAGGATTCAAATTTCAAAACCCAGTAAGGAGCATACATACGGAAACTACCTACGCTATTTACAGTAGTGGTCAACCGTCTACGCCTGTAATATCCCATAATAAAGCATTGGGACTTTGGGAGGAAGACGTCCCACCTCTCAAATCGTCATTTGTTAGTAAATGGTAACACCAAATTAATCCACTTTATTTCTGAACGCAGGCATTAAATACAAGGCAATAATTCTAATGGCAACACTCTTCTATGAAATGTTTGTCATCGTAAGTCATAGAGTAGGATGTATTTGGGATGTGATTTTTTAAATAAAATCAAAGGTTTAAACACAGAGCAAGAGTACTAAAGGACTATCCTAAGTCAACGTGAAAAGTTGATGAGGCGAATGGCGATTTTTTGCTCAAAATCCGGTGCTTACGTTTTGTTTTTTAGCTGCGAAAAAATCAAGTACGTAGAAGCGAGTCCCAGAAATAGAAAGTAGACTATAGTTCTGTTGTTTTGACCTCAAAGTTTCCATAGAATCTTTGATATGTAGCTAGGCTGCCTCGCCTAAAGTTGAGTCTTTTAAGTGGGAATATAATTATGATCCCAACGTCCGTGAAACATAAATTACGAGTGAATTTATGTATATAAAATTATGAGTGTTTGTCATATCGTCGATGCTACCAAATGTTAATAAATAATTATAGTATTATTAAAGATTTCACAATTTCTTAAAATAAAACTAGTTACACAATAAGTTGTTTTATTTACTTAAAATTTTGCGAACCAACTAAATCAGAAGTAAAGCCAGGGCAATTAGCTAGTTAAAAAAATATATCAAGGTGATACCAGACAATGGGAGATAAAGTTCCCACTTGAACGATTTAGATGAGCACATTAACAGACAACGGGATTTCTACTTCCCACCAAAAAAAACTCCCATTTACCCCCTTTTCTTATGGAGTTTTGAAATCTACGACCCAAACTTACCCCTAAAACTGATCTTAGGTTACCCATTTACCCTTCCACAGGCTCGCGTATGAATAAGGGTTCTATAGGTCCGTCATTCAGTCCGTTGTCACGTGTGCGCGTGGCGACGAACTCCTCCAGTGTTCCATATCCCGATTTTTGACTGAGGTTTTGGAGTTAAAAAAAGTTTTCAACAATTTCCACAATTATTTCCCATTTGTTTTTTATGGCCTTCCCCTAGAATAAATATAGACTTTTACAACTTTTTATTTCATACTAGCTAATGCCCGCGACTTCGTCAGCGTGGATCGAGGTATTTTGTTCCCGCGGGAACCCCTTAATTTTTCGGAATAAAAAGTAGCCTATGTGTTATTCCAGACTATAATCTGTGCCAAATTTCGCTAATCTGTTCAGCCGTTGAGGCGTGATTGAGTAACAAACATCCATACATCCATCCAAACTTTCGCATTTATAATATTAGTAAGATTGTCTTAATAATTTGAAGCAGGTTTCATTAATTAGATGCATTAATTGGGAAGTAATAAGGTTAAGACAGATGGGCAGGCGTAGTCTCAAGAGACCATCAATGTGCTCTGTCAATTCAATGATAGATGGAAGAGGGAAGGAGAGAGGAGAGAGAACATCGTAAAATTTACGACGTGCAAGTATAGAATTGTATTGAATAAATGAAATCACAGTTAAATAAATATTAAAGTTTATTTACACTAAATTTTACAACTCGTACCAATAAAGAAACAAATAGAAAATGGAGGCGTTAATCTTTCTCTCTCATTCGCACGTTTTAGCGGTGTATGTGTTTTTTTTTTAAATTATATTTATAGGCTTGTGTCATTGTCTGTGAGCAGATCTGTGGTGCCATACTGTTATACTGTTTCGTACGAGAAACGAGTGAACAAATTGTTTCGTAAGCGCTCGTACAATTCCAACTAACCTGAGTTACATTATAATTTAAAATAAAATCTTTTTGTTCTTCATTCTTACTGGATATATTTAAAGTAAGTAAATTGTCATGCTACATTTTGTGAATTTTAGTGATATAACTTCGCCGATTCTTTTTTCAGCCCTAATATATACTATGGTCTATTCGGGCTGCAATTTGTGGTTTAATTTTATGTTTTTTAGAGGCATTAAATAAATAAATGTATTGTGTGTGTGTGTCTGTGCGTGCGCGCGCGTTTGTGTGTGTGTGTGTGTGTGTGTGTGTGTGTGTGTGTGTGTGTGTGTGTGTGTGCGCGTGTGTGTGCGTGCGTGCGTGCGTGTCGGTGTAGCCGGCTGTAATGTGTGGTTGTGTCCGGCAGCTGAACGTGCAGGCATCGGGCAATGCGGCCGCGGTGCACTAATGAACTAATCAGAATCTACTAGTCAGAATTTACTAATTTTAGATATTTTTTTTAAAGGCTTTAAATTAAAAAAAAAAAACTACTCCATAACTAATAGGCCTATTACACTGCACTTTTCACAGGGACCTTTACACTTGAATCAGTGTAGTGTAATAAGATAATTTGATCCTTATTGCTGAGTTATTACTCGAGTGACGCTCTGACTTGAGGCCACGCCCACTCTTAACTCAGGGCTTTGCGGAACGTGCAGTCTAAATAGGCCTTCAAATCGGTCTGCTACAGTTTATTGTTACGAGTCGTACCGTATATTAAAAGATAGATCGGTGTCTCAGTGCGGCGGGCCCATATATAGGGAGAAAGGGTTTTTAATTTGATCCTTATTTCACGCCCATACTTAACTCAGGTTCTTGTGGTTACAGTTTATTGTTACGAGTCGTACCGTATATTAAAAGATAGATCGCAGTCTCGGTGCGGCGGGCACCCCTCACAGCTCCTCGTGCGGCTCAGCCTCGGCGGCGTCGTCGTCCCCCTCAGGCTCGGCGTCCTCGCCCTCAGGCTCGGCGTCCTCGGGCTCGACCTGCGCGTCGGGCGGCAAGCCGAGCGCGCGCTGCAGCATGCGCTCGACGCTGAGCGCGAAGTCGGTCGCGTGCGCGTCCTGCAGCAGGTAGCCGGAGCGCAGCGCGGCGGTGCGGTACAGCGTGCGCGCCGCGTCCCGCGCCAGCGCGTCGTCCGGGTCGGCGGAGACGCGGCGCAGCAGCTCGCGCAGCACGGGGTGGCGCGGGTTGATCTCGAGCAGCTTCTTCTGCGCCAGCTGGTGGCGGCGCTGCGCGTCGTCCGCCTTCTGGTGCGCGTTGGAGAGCGCGAGCCGCTCCATGTTGCCGGTCCAGCCGAAGGGCGTGGCGGCGAGCGCGGCCGGCGAGCGCGCCAGCCGCCGCGACACGGCCGCGCGCGTCACCCACTCGCCCAGCTGCGCGCCCAGCCACGTGGTCAGCGGCTCGAACTCCGCGCGCGCCGCCTCCAGCCGCGCGCGCTCAGCCTCGGCTGCACACACGGACACGCGCACGCGTTACACTCGATACTCAACCGCCTGACGAGTCAGACATTAAAAAACACGACTGCCCTGCCATATTATTTTTAGAGTTGTGGCGGTCTTCGTAGTCCGCACATAATCCAATAGATGGCATTACTAGTTACGATTCACGCGACCGCGAAGAGCCCAACTCACGATTACGAAGCGTTCTCTGAATCACGCTATATATACGACCTCCAAAGATGAGGTCGGAGCAGTGGTCCCCGAGCACAACACCCGCTCGGAGGATGATCATCCTTTGTTACGGTCGAGCCACATCACCTGCTCCCGCACAGAGTTTACCTCCATATGAAGCGATTTGCTTATATACCCTTTGAAATCTCATTCACATTTTTTATTAAATGATATTTTTTTGTGAATCACTAAATATTGAACTATAGTGTTATATATTCTTGGAATCTACTCATCATTTTCTAGATGATGATTATATAGTTAATCTTATTTTCGTTTTTTTTTTTAATTTTGGTCTTTAATGCGGCACTATGGTCACTACATCAATTTTAAAAAAAAAATTACTAGCCTATGTCACCCGGAATAAGCTAGGAATTCTAACAATACCTCATTTATCAAAATCGGTTCAGGCGTATAGAAGTTATGATGGAATATACAAACTCACATACATACATACATACATGAACCCTGAAAACAATATACTCCTTTTTTCAGGTAGTCATATAAAAAAGAGTTCATGCATGTATGTATATATGTATATCAGTTTATATATTCCACCATAACTTCTATACGCCCGAACCGATTATGATAAATGAGGTATCGTTAGAATCCCCAGCTTATTCCAAGTGACATAGACTAGTAAAATTTAAAAAAAAATCGATGGGGTAACCATGGTCCCGCATTGAAAACTAAAGTTGAAAAAAAATATTCGATAATCATATTCTATAAATTCCAAAAATATATAACACTCAAAATAATCTGACGATTTGAGCGAGACCTAAAGGAGTTGGAGTTTTTAAAGTTTGTAACTCTCCAACTCCTTTGGGTCTCGCTCAAATCGCCAGATCTATACAAGGTCCAAAGAACCCCCCCCTTTATATTAATCTGGCACGATGGAGTAAATCCAATAACCCAAGCTGTTGCGTGCTCGCGACTCACTCTCGTCCAGGTCGAAGATCTCCTTGGCGATGTTCTGGAACTTCTTGCCGTCGTACTCGGGCAGCGCTGAGAGGCAGTACTCGTCCACCGCCTCCGTCAGGTACAGCACCTCGTAGCCCGCCGCCACCAGCCGCTCCGCGAACGGCGACTTCTCCACCTGCGCACGACGCACACGGTGAGCACGCGGCACACGCGGCACACGCGGCACACGCGACACACAGACACGGATTGGGGAATTCCCCCGCCGGTGCTATCTGGCGGGTACTGGGGAAATAAAATCCAGGCAGCGTCTGTACTCGGAGCGAGCGGCTGTCTGGTCAGCGTCTGTCCCACATTGGGCGGCTGTTTTTTCCGCAAGATGTGAGTAGGACAGGAGGAGATAGGGAGAGGAGAAAGTGAGAGAGAGAGGAGGAGGATATAAAAGTAACATGAAAGCACAACAAAAAGAGAAATTACCCCAGACGGGTACCGGTGGAGCCGGAACCCGTCTGGGGTAATTTCTCTTTTATTCTTCTTTTATTCTGGGGTAATTTCTCGGTCCCGGGGAATCCCGCCCCCTGACAGTCTCGGCTGACAGGGGCTGCCCCTCGTTATCTGGGGGGTAGGGGGGGGGGGGGGGGGGCGCGACCTAAAACAACGACTAAACGACTAGGGTATGGACACGGACTGAAACGGAGCTAACTGAGACGGATGACTGAGTATCTACTGGAGATGAAGGGTTGCAAGGCGGACGGACACACTACGCAAGCCCCCTGAATTTTTCTCGCCAATGGCCAAGAACACCGAAGAATAGAGGAGAGTGGAAGAGGAAAAGTCACCAGTCAACAAGGAGGCGGAAACCCTGAAAGACAAGGAAGAGCGATTGATAAATGGACTGTTTCATAATATAGTATCGATAAACTCACTCGTAGACAGGCAAGGGCCTTTTAAAAATACGGCTAATGAGATCAAATTAAGACTGCGAGAACTGCAGAAATTATGTGGACGAGTTTTAGATGTTCGAAGAATGAGAGCAGATAAGAAGGATGAGGAACAGGAGAGCACCCCAAAGAGAGCTAGAAGAGCGTTGGCGGTAGAAGAAAGAGGCACAAACACATCAACCGGAGGTGAAATACCAGGAGGAACGAAAAATAGCCCGGAAAAACAAATAGTACATAATCGGAAGGGCAAAGGCAGGAAAACAAATGGCAAGGCCGGAAGCTCTGCTCGTTGAAATTAAAGAAAGAGATTATTATACCGTGCTAAGGGAGGTTGAATCGGGATTGACGAATGAAGCGACATACTTCTTCAACTTGAAAAAGGACAGGACCGAGGCGTCTCACAACTAAAGGAGAAAGTGGAAGGACTCTTCCCGAGTTTAGCGCTGAGAGCACTGGAGGAGTCGGCCAACGTCATAATACGAGGGTTAGATGCCACAGTTGAAAAGGAGGAAGTAGAGGAAGCTCTAAACCAAAAATCTAAAGATTTTCGTATAAGAAGTTTCTGGGAAAACGGTTACGACAACAAAGCAACGGTAGTGGAGTTACCAAAGGACGAGACCTCAAAACTAGTAAACGAGGGAAAAATTAAGATTGGATGGATAAGGGTCCCAGTGGGTCTTTTAGCGGACAAGAAAAGATGCTTCAGACGTCTTGAATACGGGCACATTTCTGCAGGGTGTCCAGGCCAGTATCGAAGCAAAAAATGCTACAACTGCGGAAAAGATGGGCACAGGGCCGAAGATTGCGAGAACGAGACGGTATGTGCTATATGCATGGACAAAGGTTTAGAGAACACCAACCATCGGATCGGCTCCAAGAGCTGCCCATCATGGAAGGAAAAGGTGCCCGTGAAAAGGACCACGAAGCCAAAAAAACGGGGGGTACAAGCAGGTAGTGAAGCGCTGGGTTCGCATATCAGGGTAAAACAAAACCTTGATAGAACGCGAGACGCCCACGACCTGCTCCAGGTGACAGCAAAAGAGCACGACATAGACTTGGTTATCGTAGCAGAAGCTCGAGAATGGCCGGTGGACCAGAGAGGAGATGCCTCTTTAACGCTCACGTCAATCCATCCCAAACTAGTAGCCCAGGGAAACGGTTTCATTGCCATGGGCATGTCTGGACTCACCATATATATATGCTACTTTTCCCCAAACTATATTCTGGAAGAGTTTGACCAAGATCTAAGCGAACTTTTTGAAAGTATTGAGTCCCAATGAGGGGATATTCTAGTGGCTGGTGATTTCAACCCAGCAACGCACGCTCAGCGGTCACGGGGTGTTCAACACATATCTTTTCGCAATAGGAAAATCACCGACAGATAACTGCTTCTTTTGCGGAGAGGAAGACACCTCGAGACATGCTATCTTCGATTGCTCTGGCTGTGCAGAGCTACGAACAGAGGCGCAGGGAACGAACGAAACTGTCAACGTCCAAAACATAATATCACGCATGCTGTCGAGCGAGGAAGCATGGCAACGCTATGGGCAAATGCTTAGGGCAGTAATGGTGCGAAGAGAAGAGAAGGAAAGAGAGGAAAAAAAGAAGCAAGAGTAAGAACTAGAGGGCAGCACGAAGTAATACTAAACCGTGCTGACCTGGACGTGGGGGGAGGTCGTTTTAGTCCGTGCAAGTCGGACATGCCCTGCCGACAGGCAGAAGTCCAGAGGGATTTCTTCTTCCCCCACGCCCGAAGAAAAGAAAAGCACGCAGCACGCGCACTCACCTCCGCGCGGCTCACGCCCGCGATGTAGTAGATGTGCGTCTGCTTGGGCTTCATGCGCTCCACGTAGTCCGCCAGGAACGTGAGCTCGGGCCCGCGCGACGACTGGAAGCGCAGCAGCTTGGCGAGCCGCGAGCGGTTGGACGGGTCCTCGATGACGCCCAGCTTCACGTTGGTGGAGTACTCCTTCCAGAACAGCTCGTAGTCGGCGTCCGGGATGCGCTTCAGCATGTCCAGCGCCTTGCGCACCAGCTTCTTCTTGATGATCTTGATGAGCTTGTGCTGCTGGAGCGTCTCGCGGCTCACGTTCAGCGGCAGGTCGTCCGAGTCCACGATGCCCTGGATGAAGGCCAGGTAGTTGGGCATCAGGTCGTTGAACTCGTCGGTGATGAACACGCGGCGCACGTACAGCTTGATGTGGTCCGTCTTGGCGCCGTAGCGGTTGAAGGAGTCCGCGGGCTGCGCGCGCGGCACGAACAGCAGCGCGCGGAAGGTCACCTCGCCCTCCGCCACGAAGTGCGCGTGCGCGAGCGGCGCCGCCGAGTCCTTGGTGAGGCTGCGGTAGAACTCCGCGTACTCCTCCTCGCGCACCTCCGCCGGCTTGCGCGTCCACAGCGGCTTGTTGTCGTTCATCACCTGCCACTCCCACACAGTCTTCTCAGTGCGCTTCGGCTCCTTCTCGTCGGCCGCGTCCTCCACCTTGGCGTCTTCGTCGGCGTCCGCGTCCGGCTCGGCGTCCGCGTCCGCGTCCGGCTCCTCGACGGTCTCGGTGCGCGAGGCCCACAGGTAGATGGGGAAGTTGATGAACTGCGAGTACTTCTTGACGAGCGCGCGGATCGTGTCAGGCTGCAGGTAGTCGGCCGCCTCCTCCTTCAGGTGCAGCCTGCGGGCGGGGCGGGGGTTAGCGCGGGGCGGAACGACTGCCGTGCAGCGCGGGGCGGGACGGGGACATACTCACGTGATGTGCGTGCCGCGCTTGAGCGTGTCTCCGCGCGGGTCCTCGGCCACGCTGAAGGAGCTCGCGTCCGAGTCCCACACGTGCTGCTGGTCGTCGTTGTGCTTGGACACGACGGTGACGCGGTCGGCGACGAGGAACGCGGAGTAGAAGCCGACGCCGAACTGGCCGATCATGTCGTTCATCTCCTGCGCGCCGCCGGCCGCCGAGTCCTGCATCTTGGACAGGAAGTCTGCGGTGCCCGACTTGGCGATGGTGCCCAGGTTGTTGATGAGGTCCGTGCGCGTCATGCCCACGCCCGAGTCGATGATGTGCAGCAGCCGCCGCTCCGGGTCCGCCTTGATGCGGATGCTGAGGTCCGGGTTGGAGGCCAGCACGTCGCTGTCGGTGAGCGACAGCAGCCGGATCTTGTCGAGCGCGTCCGACCCGTTGGAGATCAGCTCACGCAGGAAGATCTGCGGACGAGGCGGGCGAGTGAGAGCGGTGCCGGGTCGCTGCGGTGGGAGCGGGACGGGGTGTCGCGTACCTCCTTGTTGCGGTAGAGCGAGTTGATGATGAGCTTCATCATGCGGTTGACCTCGGTCTGGAAGGTGTAGTTCTGCGCCCTGTCGCGCAGTTCGCGCTGCTGCGCCACACTGAGCCCGTCCGGGGAGATGGCCTCCTCCTCGCGCAGCACCGCCTCCGCGTCTGCAACACACACCGGCCGGTGAGCGCTCACTGACGCCAAACCCGACACTCTAGCCTACGCTGTCCCACCGCCTCCGCGTCTGCAACACCGGCTGGTGAGCGCTCACTGACGCCAAACCCGACACTCTAGCCTACGCTGTCCCACCGCCTCCGCGTCTGCAACACCGGCTGGTGAGCGCTCACTGACGCCAAACCCGACACTCTAGCCTACGCTGTCCCACCGCCTCCGCGTCTGCAACACCGGCTGGTGAGCGCTCACTGACGCCAAACCCGACACTCTAGCCTACGCTGTCCCACCGCCTCCGCGTCTGCAACACCGGCTGGTGAGCGCTCACTGACGCCAAACCCGACACTCTAGCCTACGCTGTCCCACCGCCTCCGCGTCTGCAACACCGGCTGGTGAGCGCTCACTGACGCCAAACCCGACACTCTAGCCTACGCTGTCCCACCGCCTCCGCGTCTGCAACACCGGCTGGTGAGCGCTCACTGACGCCAAACCCGACACTCTAGCCTACGCTGTCCCACCGCCTCCGCGTCTGCAACACCGGCTGGTGAGCGCTCACTGACGCCAAACCCGACACTCTAGCCTACGCTGTCCCACCGCCTCCGCGTCTGCAACACCGGCTGGTGAGCGCTCACTGACGCCAAACCCGACACTCTAGCCTACGCTGTCCCACCGCCTCCGCGTCTGCAACACCGGCTGGTGAGTGCTCACTGACGCCAAACCCAACACTAGCCCTACGCGTACCCTCTAGCCTACGCTGTACGAGCAAAACCAGATCATGTTTGGGAGACTTTAACTGTGTGATAAACAAGTAACCTATGTCATTCCATGTCTTTTCTCAGTCTTTACCCATGCGAAACCTCACGTCGATTAACTGAGTGCAACTTGCATATAACTCGAAGATCCTCCTTTTCGATAATTACGAAAAGTCATGACTGTAAAAGTGTAAAGGCGTACGTACGATTGATAGTATTTGTAGACCCAAATCCCTACAAATACTATCAATCATAGTGGCATGGTCCTGAAGTGAACGCTCAATACTTTGGGGTCCTTAGCGAACTGGTGAAAATAGATGGCCATGGAACAAATAAATTCTTCTCCATACAAAAGTTCCCAAAACATTTTAGTGTGAAACTTTTTTTTCTAACTACACATTAGAGGTCTCCTTGGTGGAAATTTAAGCAACTTTATAAATCAAAGTACCCCAAAGGCTCTTATAAACTATCAGTGGGTGGACTGTGGGTTGTTTGGTGAGCTGGTGAAAATAGGTGGCCAACAAATAAATTCGCCTATGCAAAAATCCCCCAAAAAGTTTTCAGGTTGAAAATGGTAGTATATTAATAATTATTATAATTCTCGAAAATTTTATTCTTTGGTGAACTGGTGAAAAAGGGTGGCCATCAAGATGACAATTCTTCTCAACTGTCGAGCGTTCAATCAACATTAAGTTTCATATTGCATCAGCTTTCGCTTTTCGCATTGCTGCTTGATATGCGCGGTCCACTTTTGTGGTCCGCACAAAATGATAAATGATTTATTTATTTCATGTAGGACAACTTGTGTCAATTTTGAAACGGTAAGACTCTATCATCGGTTCGGAAAATGTTCTACTGAGAAGAGCCGGCAAGAAACTCAGCAGTCGCTCACGGCCAAGCAACATAGGTACTAGTTTATAATATGCACGTTATTTCAGTTGCTATGCCACGCGTCGTGTGATCGATGGTGTCGGCTGCAGTCGAGCCATGTCCGTGGCGGCGAGCTCGGGCGGCGGCGAGGCTCCGGGCGGCGGCGGCGGCGGCGGCGGCGGCTCGACGTCGGCCGTGCTGCACGCGCGCTCGTTCAAGCTGCGGTTCGCGACGCAGCACGAGCCGGGCCGCTCCAACGTGTCCGCCGTCAAGCCGAGAGGCCTGCGTGAGTGTCTGTCTCTGTCGCGAGCGCCGCCGGCCGCCGCTAGCTCACGACGCACTAATAGGCCTATTGCACTGCACTTTCCACAGGGATCTTTACACTTGAATCAGTGTAGTGTAGTAAGATTTAGGGTCCCTAAATTGGTCTTTATTGCTGTGTAATAAGCGACGCTCTAAATATTGGCCACGCCCACCTTTACCTCAGAGTTATGTATAAAGTGCAGTGTAATATAATAGGCCTATATGGAGTAATTTAGGGACCCTTTCTCCCTAAATATTATTACACTACACTGAATCAACTGTAAGGGTCCCTGTGAAAAGTGCAGTGTAATAGGCATATTACAACTATCCAGGAATGAATCCAGTTTGTTTTTTTATGGTGTGGAATTGAAAAATACAATAAGTCCTAAATTGTTACCCTCCTACCACCGACCCCTATGTTTAGATAGCATTTTGTATTTTTCAACCCTGGTCGGTAGCTGATCAAAGGGGTCCCGTTTTGCCGAATTCCTCCGCTCGGGAGCAGCATAATAGCAAGTTTAATAATTCATATGGCAAAACGTTTGCCGGGCCAGCTAGTAACAGTATGTAATTGATCGTGTTTGTGTCAGCGAGCGTGGTGCGCTGGACGTGCGGCGCGCGGGGAGCGGGAGCGGGAGAAGGAGCGGGAGCGGGAGCGGGAGAGGGAGCGGGAGAGGGAGCGGGAGAGGGAGCGGGAGCGGGAGAGGGAGCGGAGGAGGTGCGCGCCATGTTCCGCGAGGGCCCGCGCGAGAGGCACCCAGAGCCGCTCACCGCCTCGCACGAGTACGACACGCTCACTGACAGTACGCGGTCACCGCACTATACACACACGATACATGTACGTGCACGACAGCCAAACTAGAGGCTAATAGCTAAGAGGTCATAGCCTCGTGACTCCATCGCTCCGCCTCAAAAAACTCAGAAGGTTATTCGTGGGAGTGAGCATTATTTTCTATAACAAAATTCCACAACCCATTTTAAACCCATTTAAAACAAATTTAAAAAATCCATTATAATATTATGCTCTTGAAAAAAGCTTATTATACTGTTGAAGATTATGTAAATGATAGAAGAGCATGGATTTGATCACTACACCAATGCTAAGCGGTTACTTATGTATACATTGATATAATAATTGTAAATAATTATTTAAAAAGAGCAACCACTGAGTTTCTTGCTGGTGCTTCACAGTAGGAATGTCATTCCGAACCAGTGGTAGATTCACGAGTACTTGTAAAAGTTTATTTGAATAAAAAAACATTTGAATTTGAATTTGAAGGACAATAACACAAAAGCTCGTAATAACAAGCTTGATAAAATGCTAAATGAGCCGCTAAAATGATAAGAGTATGGTCTGCTCGTTTCCATTTTCACTAAGCACATGTTTCAGGCATATAGGAATAGTTAAAGTATCGAAAGGGACAATTGGAGGTCGAGACGGGATCTTGTATCTCCTGCCCCATAGCCATACAGTTGTTTTCATATCTCATAATATTTGCACTACACAATTAATCTATACTAATATTATAAATGGGAAAGTTTGGATGGATGTATGGATATTTGTTACTCAATCACGCCCCAACGGCTGAACGGGTCTGGCTGAAATTTGGCACAGAGATTCAAATTCAAATTCAAATGTATTTTTATTCAAATAAACTTTTACAAGTACTTTTGAATCGTCAAGTGAATCTACCACCGGTTCAGAATGCCATTCCTATTGAGAAGTATCAGCAAGAAACTCGGTGATTGCTCATTTTATATAAATATTTCATTAATAATTATTATATTAATGTATAGATATGTAACCGCTGTCCTTAGCATTGCTGGAGTGATCAAATTCATGCTCCTCTACCATTTACATAATCTTCAACAGTATAATAAGCTTTTTTCAAGAGCATACTTTTAATGGATTTCTTAAATTTGTGTATAGGCAAGTTTAAAAATAGATTATAGTCTGGAATAACACAAAACCTCGATCCACGCACAGAAAGTCGCGGGCATCAGCTATAATAAATAATTGATGTCAGTATGTTGGGTAATGGCAGCGGTCTGGTGGTGTGGCCAGGTACGGCTGGTGGTGGGAGCGCGGCGCGGAGCTGGGGGCTGCGGCCCGGCGGGACCCGCGGCTCCACCACCACATCCGCGACTCCGCCTGGCTCAAGCAGCGCCTGCGGATGCTGGCCACGGACCACGGCCTGCAGCGACGCTAGCACCCACTCATAGCCCTATTACACCGCGTGGCCGCTAGACCATAGATGCATCTGTGAATGTCAGCCTAACACTACCTAGCTAAATTCCACAGCTACCTCAGACAACAATTTGCATCTTCACAACATCAGGCAGTGAAGTAAGAAATGGCGTATAAGAAAGTTTTTCTGATGTGAATGGCTGTTCTGTGAACCAAACACAGCGTTTTCGCCGGCGAAGACGAGGACCCCTATACTATTAATATTGTAAACGGTACCATGGATAACCCGGAACTGTTGAGCCAAATATCCTCCAAAGTCCCCTCTCGGATGCCTCTGTATCCCATCTCACTGCTCATCCATCGAACCCACAAAACCAATCTTGACCATCATATTCCCTTGTATCCAGGCTAAGCCGACTTTACAGGGATTTTACATTAAAGGATCCATTGATTTGTTTTGTGGAAAACTACAGAAATTCAAAGTCAAACTACTCAAATCACTTGTTTCTTAATATCATATTGTCAGATGATCCTCTTTGTTGTTTTTCTTAACCCTGTATTATAAATTTTATGCATCAAATTTTTTTTTGACTTTTTATCCAGTTTTTTTTTTAAACAGTAGTTAAAATGAATGTTATAAATTATTGATAGTTATTTTCATTAATTTTTTATAGTCTTGTATCAGTAATCTTAGTTATTTATTAATAATTCCCCAATGTATTCTTGTGTCAGTTATTTACAACTTTTCCTATGTGCATGACGTAACTACCTATAAATTGAATTGCTTGTTACCTATTGCCTAAGCCATTCGACGTTTTGTATTCCTACTACTTGTAATTCTGTTGGTAGTTCAAATAAATTAAATAAATAAATCTTATTACACTACACTGATTCAAGAATAACGGTTCTAGTGTAATAGGCCTATAATTAGAGGGTTTCTTATTACACAGCAATAAGGACCTATTTTAGGGGCCCTTACGCTCTAAATCTTATTACACTACACTGATTCAAGAGTAAGGGTCCCTGTGAAAAGTGCAGTGTAATAGGCCTTTAACCGAATGCTCATTTTATGCCATCCAGACTAGACCAGCTGAGCAACCGCGTATCTCTGACAGCTACAGTGTAATGATCGCAATCACCTCCGATTGGATAACACTCTTCCACTATTAGACAAAATCCATTGACGCAGCAAGAATACCATAAATTCAGCCAATCACAACAATTGATACTGTAACAGTGATCCATGCAGAAGATACGCGGTCACCCTGCAGCTAGGTTTCAATAATGAAATAAAATATCAATGAAAATTTCAATCTACCATTTCGAAAGGATTTTTAACAAATTAATTCAGAATAAGATGGGTTGACTGTATTTTATGCTCTGTGAATTATGTTCAACGTTTTACTGGCTCGCTGACTAAATAAACAAGTTATTCATAGTGACTTAAATTATGTATTTAATTTTCCTTTTCTATTAGTGTAAAGTAAAGGTTTTTATTTAAAATACAATCTGACCCTCACTAATGTTAGGCTTGTAAGTATTAAACTATATGACTTGGATTATATTACAATTCCAAACTGATACAGTGATAATGATAAAGCAGCCAATTTACAGTTAATCCTCCATCATTATCTCTAATATGCCCATGCGATTTGTACATTTAATGAATTCTATTTGAATTTTGAGAGATTAGATGCTTTTTGTCTATCCTATCATCATATTATCTATGTTTCAGAGACTGTAGCTCTTTCCAAAATTCAGTTCTTTTTTTTATTTAGATTTTAATGTTTCCCCGTTTAAAAAAAAATTTACTATGGCTCAAACGCTCGACGCGCTGAGCCACTAAACAAAAGAAGAAGAAGAGACTGTAGCTTTACGTTTAAAGAGTAGGTAAACTTTAAGGACAATAACTATGGAAGTAGAATCAAGTCTCACCAGTGCGCGAGCCCTCGCGCGAGGCGCCCAGGTCCGCGTCCACCGTCACCTCCTGCACGCTGGGCCCGCCCTTCTGAGCGCCGCACCATCCTGACAACGAACAAACCGACACGTACAGTCGCCGCCGAGCCAAGCTGTCCGTGCCCATCGGCTCACTTCATTTACAACCAGCCATCGAACTCACATAGGTACTCACTTACATTTACAGTTATCGAGCCGAGGGTTTAAACTAGGCGAACTCGATATAACCTCAGAATAAAGAACAAAATATAACGGTAGTCTGTAGTAACCACGAAATGATAATGCGCCACAATACTCGTGTCCATGCAATATAATATAATAATGCAACTTAATAAAGTACCTATTGAATCTGATGGCTTTTCAAGTTATCAAAAGGGGTACGCCGTACGAGTTTAATTCAAAATATCGGTCTGAAGCAACGTGGACATTGTTCATACTGAATTAAAAATTTAGTAATTCAAGTGAATCTCACCTGTGAGCAGTAGGACGCCTACCCCTAGCAAGAAATAACGCTTCATTTTTAATTCACTTATAATCGATTTTTAATTAATATCCCGCAATACACTAAACACCGGCTTGCGACGCCGTTACAAATTTACGCCTCGACTATGCGACAACAGAAATACAGAAAGTTTGCCAAAAAAATCCTTTCGATGCCTTTCATAGACGATCTAGGGAAACGATTGCAGAAAAATATTCTATTTCATTGGTCGAAACCATTATGAAATATGAATTTCCACTTATCAGAACTATCCACGACAGCATTCGAGCAAATAGGAAAACAGAAAATACAAATGTCTAGTTATGATTGGATAGAATTAAAACATTTCGTCGACTTCGTCTTTTGACATCATACTGACATATTACTGACACTAACGTAGATCTGAAATTCCATAGATATTGTATACAAGAACCACAGACAAGAACCAGACACAAATGTTATCACATCACACGGAAATGTTTGTGACAAGACACACGCGATATTATAGAGGAAGAATTTTTATTATTTTGAAGGCTGGCTGTGATACTATTAATATAATACACAGTTGCTGTGTATGCTGTGTGCAGAACACGCTACCGCATGTGCAGATTTTCAGCAATGTTCATACAAATAATTTTATCGATAGTGCAATGTCAAATCTTCTTTTTGTCCTTATTGATCCGCAGGGCGACTGCGTATCTTCTGTATCAATCATTGTTACAGTATCAATTATTGTTGTGATTGGCTGAATTTATGGTATTCTTGCTGCGTCAATGGATTTTGTCCATTAGTGGAAGAGTGTTATCCAATCTGAGGTGATTGCGATTGTTACACTGTAGCTGTCAGAGATACGCGGTCTCCCTGCCGATATGCGCAGTCATAATGATACGATGTCCAAACCTTTGATTATACAAAGTTCCAAACCATGTTTTCGACATTGATGCAGTGATCATAGGCAGTGATTTAATGATTGATGCAAGAAATTGTGAGAAATATATGATCAAAGAGAAATATATATACATTCGTCCCGCTGCAAAAGTTGTCTGTGGTCAAATGTCACGGTCAAAGATCCGTCAAATGACCGTTGTCAATCTCGTGGTCTAGTCTCTATGGTCTACTCTACTATCAGAGACAAGTAACATATGATTTGTATTTTGTCAATTCATTTTGAGGATTTTGAGTTTGATTCACTATAAAAAGTGTTTGTAATTTAAAAATCTGTGCGAAATATCTAGGAGTTGTAAAATATATAAATAAATACAGTGCAATAAAGTGAAATGGTTTTCATCGAGTGAAGTGGAACATCTGGTGACCGGCGATGCGGGAGCCGGCGGCGGGCAGTTCGCCGCGCACGCTGACTACTACCCGTCGCGTGCGGTACCGCGCGAGCGCGTGGCGCGTGCACGAGTTCCAGGTGTGCGGCGGCGCGGGCGCGGCCGTGTGCCGCGTGGCCGTGCTGCGCATGGAGCGCTCGCTGCTGCTGTGGGCGGGCACGGGTGTGGCGCGGCTGTCGGCCGCGGCGCTGGCCGTGCCCGGCCCGGGCGCGGGCGCGGGGGCGCTGGCCACGCCGCTGCTGGGCGCGGGCACGGGTGGGGGCGCGGGCGCGGCGCTGGGGCTGGCGCGGCGGCTGGCGGCGGCGCTGCGGCGGCCGGCGCACGTGTGCACGGGCGGAGGCCTGGACCGCTTCGCGGCGCCGCTGCTGGAGCGCGCGCTCGCCGCTGAGATCAGGGCGCACCCCGACCGCTTCTGATGCTGTGACGAACCTTGATACACTTGCCATGCAGAGATGGGATACAAACTCGTTGAAAGCATTGGGTGAACCGCTCTACGGCTACACTACACGTACTGCAATGGCCTGAACCAGCAGATTTAGACTTGTAGGTGTGGGATTTATAAAGATTGGATTGCATCACAAGTTTCTATGAATGGTGTGTGTTTTAATCAGTGTACTTATAAATTTGTGTCTCACAACTTTTTAAGATGTAATAAATGAATATATATAATTTACTTGAACATAAAATTAGTTTCTTTTTCAAATAATAAGGATTGTTTAAGATGGTAGCCCATCTTAGACAATCCTTTTTTCAACAACGAACAAATAAGTTAGCCTGCTAGAACTAACTTGTTTAGAGTACAGCAGCTATATGAAACCTATACCCCTCTTGGGGTAATTGTGCCATATTTTGCTCTAATTTTTAATGAATCTGTGGATGAATCATAGATTCCTGACTTAATCAACCTCGCTTAGTCAAACTGAGCCACTATGAAGTTAAAGTCTTCACTCAGCCTCATTGCATTGAAATGAAATAAAATGATTTATTTATTTCATGTAGGACAACTTGCGTCACTTATGAAACATTAAGACTCTACCACTCCTAGATCATTAGCATCCTATCTTAGTGATAAACTGTATACAGACAGTTTGTGTAAACAACCTGAAGTCATTTGGATTGGAGGCAAGATCTTACTACATACTTACTACGTGTTTTGCCATTTTTCAATTTTATTTGTTTAATGTGTTTTGAGTACAATAATGACCAAGCTAAGCAAAGATCTCTGAGTCTACCTGAGTGAATTTGCACTTGTCCGTCCGTCTTCTAAATTACTGAACGTAATTACTTCAAATATAAATATAATATGTAAACCGATGACCTCCAGCCGAATATGGCTTAAAAAGTTATAAAAATCTTTATTTCAGGAGGACTCTCATAGAAGCGAATGTGAAGTAAAATATTTTTTATAGCGTAACATAGGGTTGCGGCATGTCATTTTAAAGATAATTAGGAATAGAGTTCAAAAGTATTTCTTTTTTTATTTTTCCTCTAAAATTGACGAAATGTGGGGCTTTCAAAGTGGAGATTTTCTAACGTCCAAAGTTGACCTTAGAACTCCCAATTTTCTGATAGGCTGAGCCTAACACTTGATCAATTATCTGAATTATATCCTGTACTTGAAAAACAAATACTAAAATTTGATAAATATTATAAGGAATCGAAATTATTTAATTTTTAATGAGCTTCAGTATTTTTAACAGAACTTCACAATGATGTCAATAGATGGCGCTCTGTAAAAGTTTATTCGTTTCTCCAATAACTTTAGCTCTTTTGCGTCTAATGATTTCAGTTAACTATAACATATGTAGTAAAAACTATCTTAAGGATACCGCGAGGTCTCAGTTCGGGGCGAACCACTAGTAATTGTTCAGGGTGATTTTGAAGCTCCCCCGACCCCGTAGTGCATCGGCTAAGTTGAGTCGCATCGCTGTCGCGTAGAGTGAGGGAACGGCAGTATAGGTCATTTTGAGGGTGTTAAGTGACAAGCCTGACTACCCCATGCTGAGGCACTGGATACATACCCATGTCTATGCACCTAGTGCCTAAGCATGCAACCGTAGATATTTAAATTTGTTATTTTGTTTATGTTTTATTTTGAACTAGCTGACGCCCGCGACTTCGTCCGCATGGTTCAAGTTTTTTTGATTCCCGCGGAAACTCCTAACTTTCCGGGATAAAAGTAGCCTTATGGTACCTACTCTCCAGGACCTCAACTATTGGTACCCATGCCAAAAATCACGTCGATCCGTTGCTCCGTAGCGGCGTGATTGAAGTACAAACCAATAAACCAACACACTTTCGCATTCATAATATTATGTATGATAGGTATAAAACGAAATGATTTATTTCACGTAGGACAACTTGTGCCAGTTATGATTAGTCGTAAGAATCTACCACCGGTTCGGAAAACTGATTCTACTGAGAAGAACCGACAAGAAATTCAGCAGTTTCTCTATTCATAAACAGAATAATACCTTCTGTACTAACAACATACCTAATACCTATGGACTTAATCAGGGTGACTAAAATAAAACAAATTTTATTTTATTTTGAAAATTCTATCCCCAAAGGACTGACTTATTTAGGGGATGATATTTGACCGAGCGAAGCGAAGGTCTCAAAGTCTATTTGAGTGAATTTGCACTTGTCCGTCCGTCCGCCTGTACGTCCGTCTGTCAGAGCCTTATAACTTCTGCTGGGCGACCGCGTATCTCTGACAGCTACAGTGTAACGATCGCGATCACCTCTGAATGGATATCACTCTTCCACTATTGGACAAAATCCATTGACGCAGCGAGAATACCATAAATTCAGCCAATCACAACAATTGATACTGTAACAACGATTGATGCAGAAAATACGCGGTCGCCCTGCTGAATTACTGAATGTAATGACTGCAAGGGAAATGGCCAGCGGAACTATGGGAGCTTGCCTGGAGATCAAAAATCAATGCGAGCAATGATTTCTTTATTATTGTAATTTTTATATTTTACAGTTTTCAGTTAAAAAAGTTTCAGGAGTCTGAAGGCTCCGTAAACTGAGAATAAGAATGTTTCACCAAATAACTGCTTTCCCAGACTAGATGGCGCTAGTTGTTATGATTAGCGAGTCTAAAAAATTCTTTTCAATTATTGCTAACCACGTTTCTGAGGAAAATAATTAAGCTTTGCATTATTTGAGCATGGATGAGGATAATACTGGAATAATAAAACTATATTTGCAAGAATTATGTAATTCCTTTAAAAGTCACGCTACATTGTACTGCTGCCACACTAGATGGCGCTAAACGTTTTGGTTGGCGAGTTTTTTTAATTACTCGACCACAGATGGCAGACGATGCAATTCCATACGCATTACGCAATGGTTATTTGAGAATGCTTTGTTCGATCAATTACACGTTTCATTGAGGCTTGTCAACTAACAAAAATAAATATAAACAAAACATACATTTCCTTTTCATTAGTATATAATTGATCAAAAATAAATCACTCATAATATTATAGTGATTAAGGTACTTAAATGGTATTCATGTAGGGTTGCAAAATTATTATTAGGCATGGATAAAACGGAACGTGGAGTAGAACAAAATGGAGTAGTACCTAAATGAGGAGATCGGATGTTCAAGATTTAAACCTAAATTTCATCCTGATCTGTTCAGCCGTTCTGGCGTGATTGAGAAATTAACATCCCTTCATCCATCCAAACTTTCGCATTTTTAATTATAGGTTAGTTAGTAAAGTTGCTACTATACTATGTAGCTAATAACTACCTACTACTATGGGACATTGAAGAGCGGTGGATTGTCAATTAGGTACCTATTCACTACACGGTACTTCAACCCAAGTCCCAAACATACCTATCAGAAATTGAAAAAGGTTCTAATCTCGAAAGGGTTTCAACTACGACCAGTTAAAGGTAATAATTATGACCCGGCTTCGCACGGCTTATTGAAGTATTTCATTTATTATTTTAAGGCTATTTTTGGTTATTAAGCCCTGAAGCAGCGCGATTTTCGCCGTCCTTTTTGGCGATAAGTAGGACCTAGGTACTTGTCGTCAAAGAACGTACCTAATACCTACTATAGACCTATTCTGTGGTCAATATTCGCCTCATTTACAGTTTATTAACTGACATGGGGCCTCACAGACACAGACCCCTGGCATTTGCTGATTTCTAAGAGTAACATACTTAAGTAGGTATAGTAGGTAGATATATACATATACTACCTACTATAAAGCACTGCAGGCGAACGTTTCGCTCGAAAAGGGAGGATTTTGCATCATCCACTTGCAGCCCATTAACGTCCCACTGCTGGGCACAGGCCTTCACTCTCTTTTTTTTTAACTACTACAAGTTAACCCTTGACTGCGATCTCACCTGATGATAAGTGATGATGCAGTCTAAGATGGTAGCGGGGTAACTTGCAGTTAGGGGCAAACCGAAACCGAATACTTAGAGGTATGATACCTCTATTCGGTTTCGACACGGCATCGTACGGGAACGCTGAATTGCTTGGCGGCACGTTTTTATCGGTAGGGTGGTAACTAGCCACTGCCGAAGCCTCCCACCAGGCCAGACCAGGGAAAATTCAGAAATTATAAATTCCCGAATTGCCCTGATGAGTATCGAACCCGAGACCTCCCGCTTATAAATAGCGCTCACCACTGCTCCACGGAGATCCAATACTCAGTACCTAGGTACCTCCTGAGTGAGTCTTCTACTTACACACGGACCTTTAGGTAGGTACTGTAGGTAGGTACTTACCTATAAATAAATTAATTTAAAAATCGATTTATTTCAGGCAGACCCGTACCTAATATAAAATTAAAATTACAAAATACTTACCCAATAAGAAGAAATGCAAGAATTAAAATTAGAGATACAATTAGGTAGGTACTTTATACCTACCTATTTTATGTATATAGGTAAGATTGTACAACCGTTAGATTACCTATAATCTAACTCGCGAAATTGCAAAATGTCGAAAGATTACAATTTAACGCATTATTTTTCGGTAGATTGTAATCTGTTAGGTTACAATCTACCGAAATCCGATAGAACCTAACTATACCTACTTACCTGATTATTTATGTCGAACCCTAACCTAACCTACATGAAACAGACAAGAAAACGTAAATACAATGAATATTTCAAAAATTTACATTGAACGGTTCACAATCTTTCGACAGTTTACAATTTCGCGAGTTAGATTATAATTTTATTAAATGATAGGTATTTTTGGAATCTATTCATCATTTCTAGATGATGATTACATAGTTTTATTATTATTTTTTTCCAACTCTAGTCTTTAACGGTCACCCCATCAATTTTTTTAAAGTTTTACTAGCCTATGTCACCCGGAATAAGCTAGGCATTCAAATGATACCTACCTACCTCATTTATTAAAATCGGTTCAGGCGTCTAGAAGTTATGGTGGAATATACAAACTCACGTACATACATACATGAACCCTGAAAACAATATACTCCTTTTTTCAGGCAGTCGTATAAAAATCGATTTATTTCAGGCAGACCCATAATATAAAATTAAAATTACCCAACAAGATAGAGATGTAAGAATTAAAACTAGAGATACAACTACATTATACCTATTTTATCTAAAGATATCTATCTAACCAAATTTAAAAATAAAATGTAATAAACAAAGTGCATGGTGTAGGTATAATATTGCACTGCGGGTCCCTCGAGCCAGCGCTCGCCGCACACGTCCGCGCGCGCATGCGAGCGCGTCCCTTCTGCAGCCCGCGCGAGTGGAGCGCCGTCCCCCGGTGGGCGCGGCCGGTGGGCGGGGCGGCGGCGGCGGGGGCGGCGGCGCGGGTGGGGGCGGCGGCGGGGGCAGGGGCGGCGGCGGCGGCGGCGCGGCGCGTCAGTACCGCTCCGCGCGCCGCCCCGCACGCATCCCGGCGCGACGTGAGCCCGCGCTGTGACCGCCGGTGACCCGCAGTGTTTACCTGTGACCCTGTGACAGTGACGTGTCAGTGTGACCCACCCGCAGTGACAGTGACCCCGGCATCCGCGCTGACGGCGGCCGTCGCACCGCCTGCAAACACATAGCCTAGCAGGTAGGCCGGTGGACATGAGATATTGCCCTATTACACTGCACTATTGACAGAGACTCTTGCACTTGAATCAGTGTAGTGTTATATGATTTAGGGAGTAAGGGTCCCTTATTATTGTGTAATAAGCGATACACCCACCCTAGCCACAGGGCCCTGTAAGAAGTGCAGTGTAATAAGTCGGGCCGTCGCACCCGCCTGCATACCGATCACAACAGCTAGCCTAGCAGGTAGGCCAGTGGACATGAGTTTTAAGCCTATTATTTTGACGACCTCCGTGGCGCAGTGTGTAGCGCTGTTGTCTTAACGTGCGGAGGTCCCGGATTCGATCCCCGGCAGGGTCGATTTGGGGATTTACAATTTCTGAATTTTCCCTGGTCTGGCCTGGTGGGAGGCTTCGGCCGTGGCTAGTTACCACCCTACCGGCAAAGACGTGCCGCCAAGCGATTACGTGTTTAATATAACTGCCATGCCCCTAACAGGTTAGCCCGCTACCATCTTAGACTGCATCATCACTTACCATCAGGTGCAGTCATTGCAGTCAAGGGCAACTTGTAGTGAATAAAAAAAAAAATATTACACTGCACTATTCACAGGAACCCTTGCACTTGAATCAGTGTAGTGTAATAAGATGTAGGAAGTAATCAGTGGCGTGCACAGGGCTTGAAGCCAAGGTAGGCATCAGCCAGTTAGAAAGCCTATTACCTACTGACTTTTATAATGAAATAAGCATTGACGTATATCCACTTGGGTAAGCAGTGCTTTTATGCCTCTATGAACTGCACGCCACTGGAAGTGAGGGTCCCTTAATTGGTCCTTATTGCTGTGTAATAACCGACACGCCCACCCTAGCCACAGGGGCCTGTAAAAAGTGCAGTGTAATAAGCCTACTATGTCTCAGTGTAACGATCTAACGATCACAACAGCTAGCCTAGCAGGTATAGGCCAATAGACATGAGTTATGCATCATAAGACTATTACCCTGCACTTTTCACAGGGCCCTGTGTTAATAGTGAGCATGGCCGCTAGTTAGAGCGTCGCTTATTACACAGCAATAAGGACCAATTTAGGAACCCATTATTCCTAAAGCTTATTACACTACACTACATTTATTTATTTATTTATTTAGCTACACTAGTGTATTAGGGAAACCTGTAATGCTAGTTGTAAGTGGAGAAATAAATAAATAAATAAATACACTGATTACATGGATCCCTGTGAAAAATGCAGTATAATAGGCCTGATAAGTCTCATAAGGCTATTGCACTGCAGTTTTCACAGGGCCCTGTGGTAAGGGTGGCCGTGGCTAGTTAGACCGTCGCTTATTACGCAGCAATAAGTACCAAATTAGAGAGGGATGATAGTTGCTTAGTTATGATGATTATTTGTGAAAAGGTGATAATGAAAATAAAAACCTGGCTGAGTTTGTTGTGGGCTCTTCTCAAACCAGGGCGCGTTTGGAACCCTCGTAGCTTTAGTTTTAAGATACCGTTACTGATTATCACCATTATATTTTATAAATAACTAGACGTCAATAAGTGTAGTATACCTACCTACCTGAATAAACATTATTTGACATGGGACCCTTACTCCCTATATCTTATTACACTGCACTGATTCAAGTGTAAGGGTCCCTGTGAAAAGTGCAGTGTAATTGGCCTATTATAGTCGTTACCATGGCGGTCAATGTTATTACTTTTGGACAAATCAGGACGGTCACGAAGAACGCGGAACGCAGAGCTTTAGGCGCGCTAACGTTATTATTATTTCTAAAAAATGATATGAAATGTGCACATTTCATACCCTGTAAATGAGTTCGAAAGTTAAACTTCCCGGCCTAGGCCAGTAAACAATGTATGTATTTTTATTACATATCATAAGTTTGAATTTGGAATGTTTCTTCCTGAATATCTTGTAACTTGTTATAATGTTCTTTGGCCTAAATAGTTTAAATTTGCAACTCTACCGTATTACGCGTTCAGCACTCGCAGCGCAAAAAAATATATTAAAAAAAAAGTCACTTGTTTGATTTTTTTGAAAAGCAGTATACACACTTCGACCGGGAGAGCATTTCTGGTCTCGTATATAGCCGGTCTAACTAACACTCGACCAGAAAACGCGTACTTCCCCCTCTCGCGATGCAATGTACTATTGTCGAACGCGACGGCTTTTTCTATCACCACTCTTAGGTGTGAAGCAGTGAGAGAAAGATGTTAATTAGTGGGTATTTACACCTTTATCAAATCGCGTTAAGACCCAGACCAGAAAGAAAAAGAAAGGTGAAGTATTGCCAAGCCCTCCTCATTCCGAGTGAAGAATCCTGCTCAGTAATGAGCCGGCAATGTGTTGAAATGATGAGTAAAAACAAAACCACGATTGCAGCACATGGACTATGTGATAATGTGGCCATAAAATCACCGTAAATAGTGAAAACCGTTAGATTATAATCTAACTCGCGAAATTGCAAACTGTCGAAAAATTATAATTTAACGCATTACTTTTCGGTAGATTGTAATCTGTTAGGTATATTAACCCGATAGAACCTGATTATTTATGTCGAACCCTAACCTAACCTACAGGAAACAGACAAGAAAATGTAAATACAATTACAATTATTTCAAAAATTGTCACTCAGAACATTGAACGGTTCACAATGTTTCGACAGTTTACAATTTCGCGAGTCAGATTATAATCTAACGGTTTTTACAATCTTACAGTGACATAGGTATCTAATAACTTTCTCAGAAGCCATACATAACTCATGCAAAAAAACGGCATCTAAATCGGCCTAGTACTTTTTCTGAAAAAACGGTAAGTAACTACTTATTAAAAATATAAATCACGATTACAGCGCAACTTGGTGGACTATAGCTATGTAATATAAATATATATTTAAGAACCTTTCTCAGAAGCTATATATACCTATCCAATAAGTACAAAAAACTGCATTTTAATCGGTTCAGTAGGTTTCCAGGAAAATCATAATATATAAATGTCACCGTAAGATTGTAAAAACCGTTAGATTATAATCTAACTCGCGATATTGTAAACTGTCGAAATATTGTGAACCGTTCAATGTTCTGAGTGTTAATTTTTGAAATATTCATTGTAGTTATTTACGTTTTCTTCTCTGTTTCATGTAGTTTAGGTTAGGACACAAATAATCACTTAGGTTTCTAACTATCGGATTTCGGTAGATTGTAACCTAATAGATTACAGTCTACCGGAATGCGTTAAATTGTAATCTTTCGACAATTTCGCGAGTTAGATTATAATCTAACGGGTTTTACGGTGACATAAATAACAAAAAAGAGCACACACAAACACTCACACAACCTCTTAGAGCAAACACACATACCTACCTAGTATACCGTCTTCAATCCGTCGTAGGTATTAATAAATAGGTAGGTAATGTCAACACAGTGGATCTCGGTTATAATGACGATCATGAAGGAGCCATTGCAATTCTGTCGCTAGGTATACCTACCTATATCCAGAAGTGTCAAGTATAGGTAGAAAGAAAGAAAAAGCTAGTATATATTTTTTGCCTGTATAGGCATGAAGGCTTTATCTTCAGTCACCAAGTCATTCATCAACACCCAGCTCAAACCCTTGCACCTCGAAAGCTGAAATGATGCCCAGCACAGGGGCTCCCTTTGTGACGACGGAGGACGGATTGCTGAAATCCTTGTGGTACCCACTACTAAGTACCTACTACTTAGATAGGTATAGGTTTGTCACAGGGAACGATGGGGCTGACGTTCTTTGTTTTGTGAAGAAAAGCCCCCAAATAATGAGATTAACAAAAAAAAAAGTACTACTAGTATTACCTACTCGTAAGTCGTACGTACGTAGACGCTAGTAGCTAGGTAACACACTATCCCGTGGGAACTGTTTGATTTTCCGGGATAAATAGCCACTGTCCTTCCACGGGATGCAGCCTATCTCCGTAGTTAGCTTTTGTCAATATCGGTTGAACAGAATACAGATAGGCCGTGAAAGCATAGCAGACAGACAGACACACTTGTAATATTATGAGCATTTAGCATAGATAGGTAATTAATGAATGTGTATAAGTAGGTAGATATCCGGGAACCTATATAATTCAACTAATAACTAGGTTAATTTTTTAAGGCAGATATTTTAACAAACACTACAAATGCACTAGCGAATCGCTTGGGTGCACGTTTTTTCCGGTGTTGGTAACTAGCCACAGCCGAAGCCTCCCACCAGACCAGGCCAGAGAAAATTAAGAAATTATTTAAATTTGTCTTTGCCGGGAATCGAACCTGCCCGGGACGCATCAGGGAGGTCGTCAAAACATTTTGTTAATAGCTATGTAGAGGCTTATAGGTATGTACCTACCTACCTAGTTACCTAGTAAATGGTGATAGGCCGAGTTGGTAAGTGGTTAAAAGTTAAATTACGGCGATGGCAATGTTCGGGGCAACAGGGCGTCTCTAACCTTTTGGGGCTCCATAGGTTATAGGTACCCACTAGAACGCTAGGTACATTGTTAGGTCCTAACTCCTGATAAAAAGGTACTTAATCCCCATTGTAAGATTGTATTATTTACACAGTTAACGCGTTATTACTTTCTTTTAGTGAGTTTGTAACAGTCGGCTTTAGAAAGAGCAAGTCTCAAGTTTTTCTTGCCGGGTCTTACCTATCTACTTTACTTAAAGTAGAATCTGCTTTCCGAACCGGTGCATTCATAAATATAGACATAAAGTCAAAAATCAGTTAAGTATTAAAATTCAACGTAGGTACCTACTTACACTTGAAAAGTCATCTAGGCATGATTCCTACGTCAGAAATTAATTATTTCTTACTGATTATTATTAAATAGATATTCTTGCATAAGACCTAAAATTCACAACCTCGGTTGGTTTCCATTTTAAATCTATAGGCCAAAAATACGTGTCAGGCGATTTGCAGCTGCAGATAACCATGTTCAATGGTAAAAAGTGCGTTTAATGACAACGCAAGTAACAACTACTAAGTAGGTAAGTAGGTATTTCATACAAACTTCCATGATACCTACTAGAAGCGCGTGATTAAGAGCTGCTGAACTGAGTAGTCATCATTCCTACTGTTGTTGATTAGGTACCTATTAAAAAGCCCGTTTGGTGTTCGACCCGTAGGTAGGTAGGTATATTATGTTCTACACAGGTCAAACTTCCTACTTAGCTACTAAATGGATTTATGATTTGTTAACTCATGTTTCATTCGTTTATATAATGTGATCCCCGGGGACATAATTTGTTTAAAAATTGCATCCTCAAATGGTCAACAAGGGCTTAGGGCACAGATCAGCGAGCTAGGTATCTCCACTCGCCGTACCAAATGATAAAACTACTATACCTAGGTACCTACAAATCACGCGCTAAAACTTTACGATTCGTAATGCTTCCGATTTCTTTTAACTATTCAAGATCAACCGTGTAAAACTATTATTTAAACAAGTCACAAACATTTCTTATAATCAGAAATAACTTTAATTAAGTTACTTACCTACTTAATTTAAATTAAGAAAGGGGTCTTTGGAATTATTTATCCTTATAAAGTTTTAGAATTTAGATTATTTGTACTTAGATTATTTAAGTAAACTGGAATGTACCTAATTTAACTTAAGTAAGTACTTAGGTAGGTACCTACGTACCTAATTGTGACTTAAGTATTTTATTGTACAAATGTATGCACGTTTTTTGCAATCAGATTCCGATGAATCAGACAGAATCAGATGTGGCCGATTCTGTTCACCAGAACCTCTAAACTAAACTAAAGTGACAGCTTTAAATCTAGTTCTGTCGCTTTCCGCAGGGAGTACTATGAAACGGTAAGCAATTGTTTAAATGCAGTTACTTTAGTATAGATTGTACACTACAGAATTAAGAGGATATGGGATAAACGGGAAACTTTGAGAATAGGTAGGTATTGAACGATTATATTGCCGTCGCGCTGCTGCTCAATACTCAATACCTACTCAATATCATTTACTCAATATAGGTACACTGTAAATACACTTATTGACGTTAAAAATTACTTACTTATAAAACATGATGGTGATAATCGGTTACGGTATCTTAAAACTAAAGTTACGAGGGTTCCAAACGCGCCCTGGTCTGAGAAGAGCTCACAACAAACTCAGCCGGGTTTTTCGAATATAATTTCATAACACCTGATTGTGACATCTGCAGCTTGGACCGAAAATACCTACATATGAAAAGCTGTCGAATTCTTACTATCGTATTTTTCTGTTTTATTATCCAAAACTAAACTGATTTAAAAAAAAATTTCAAGGATAATTTAAAAAGGACTCTGACTGTCGGTATGGTTTTCTTTTTTTTTGATTAGGTATATTTGGCGAATTTGTTTGTGGGATGTCGGATGCTGAGCCATTTTTGCATACATATGGAGTTTATGGTGCAAAAATATTTTTATATTCACGGAGAAAACAGACTAATACTAATTTTTAAGGTTTCCACTGAATACCAGCGGTGCAGCCTGCTGTAGCATGATGCTGAGCTGGAGACTTATATTTGGTCACACAACTTTGTTGCTTTAACTATTTTGATAATTTCTTCAACTAAACTAAATAGATAAATAAAAACGTTTTCTTTCTTTCTTTCTTTAATACGAATGTATGGGGAAACCGCTCTCCCGTATCGTCTTATTATCGGGTATAAATAGTCGGGGATAGAATAAAGTTTTTATTCCATTCAATTCCCTTTGCTGACCGCGGTCGTTACTAGACGGTTCTCCGGCCAAGGAAGTCCATTTAAATCGTTACTTAATTAGTTAAAGAAGGTTCATATCGGGTGTAGTTGCAAACTTTATCGTGAATAGAGGAAAATACCTACAGAGATTTTATTAAAAGTAAAATAATTGGCTACTTCACAAATGTAGCGATAAAATATAAAACAAGTATGTTAGATTGAAAAATAAATTCGAGTTTTTTTAATCTGTGGATTAGGTACCTACAAGAACCGAAACACGGGGATGAAAAGGCTATAAAAATGCTCACAGTGCTACTTCAGTCGAATCGTTTATAGTCGTAAAGGACACTGACCAAATTCGCCTAAGAATCAACACACGTTTGAAATATACAGTAATTCTTAGCTTAATTTATAGTCTTTATTCCAAATATCAGAATTTAACGGACACTTCAAATTAATTAAAAAATAAGTAAAAGGGTATTAAATTGACTAATATACGTTTCCGTCTCTGGATTATTAACCACAGATCAATAACTTAAGTTTTAAATAATATACAATACCACCGCTTGAGCGCTAGATCTGTATCATAAGAAACAAAATAAAAGCTGCTTAAAGTGCTAAGTGCGCTAGTATTCGGAATCTCGCAACGCCATCTATTGAAAGTACAATAATTTAATATTTTTAACGCCATCTGTGAAGTTCTCGATGAACTATGACGATACCGGCATTATTAATAACGCCATCTGTAATGTTTTTGATGAACTACGGCGAATCTTGTCTTATCTACATACTGTTTACAGCTCTATTACAAAAGGATAGAGATGATATTAATTTGTTCAAGTAGATTGATCGTGAATGCTGAAATAAACTCAAAATTGAAAATATTTTTGGTAATAAGTAATTTTCTTGCAAGTGTCCGTAGTTTTAATCTGCTCTCAAGTATAAAAAGGTATTAATTTGAACCCAGTAATCAATGTTTTATGACGGTTGGTTCTTAGGCGAACTTTGTATGGGGACAGAACAATGTCCTTTGCGTGTAATCCGAGATTCGGAACGAAAAAACTTCCGTGTACCTACGGCTACCGAAGTAACAATAGTAGTTTGTGATCTATGAGCGGTAAATAGGTTTTTACATACGAGTTGGCTAATGTCAGCCCGGTGACGCCAGTCGAGGGCTGACCGTCGTCACGAGTATGTAGAAACCTTAACGCCCGTGTATCACACAATATTTTTCAATAAATTTGTGAGAAAACTTGAAAATAAAAGTCGAGTAGGTAGCCACTAGGTACTCACTAGAAAATGGTTTTCCACGTCCATACTTATTTCGAGATTTTTAGCGGCTATTATAAGCGCGGTTTTTTTCTCGGATCTAAAATACCTAATTGTTGATTTAATTTTATGATTGCACATCACATCTACCACTCATATTTATTTATAATTAATAAGAAAATTCAATGACTCTTTCAAAAATAGCGCGCACAGATTAAAGATTTAGTATAGACTACGGCGCGTTGTTGTAATTGCGTTTTTTTATTGGATTCATGGCCCTAGGTTCTAGTTCTTAACTCCCAGCCTGGACTATTCAGCCTTTACTTTTTGATTTATAATACATAAAACAATTTTTATTAATTATATTAAATACATTTTTTATTTTATGAATTAATTTCATCAATTCACATCTAAATGTCATTATTTTTTAAGTTATTGTATGTAGAACCATACAAAGTCAATATCACTAAGAACCTTCTTGCAGGAAAACTTTAAAAAAAACTGCAAATTTACTGCACGAGACCAGTAAATTTAACTTACAAGCCCTGTTTACTGCCTCTGTAAGTGCATTTTTCGAGCAAGTGTATTGAAAAGTACTTAATAGAACTTATATATGCATAAATTATTTGTAAAAGTCGATGTGTATAATAGTATTACTTGTGTGTGGGTGTCTTGTATTACGTCCATACGTCGTCCATTGCTTACGGATGATCGAAGCTGTGGCGGCGCGGTTCGACGTTTAGGACAGATATTGTAGGAACGTTTAAACAATTTGTCAGAATATTACTTAATCAATTGTACTTAGTAGAATACATAGGCACACGTTTTGTAGCTTGCTTGTATTTTTAAAAAATCACAGTAAAAAAGCTGTAAACTTTCCACTCTAAATATAGGTACTTATAAATAGGATTTATTCTTAATAACGTAATTAAAAATGAAGCATTTGACGCTAAATATGCGTATTTCTCACGCAAATAATCATCCTTGGTTTAAATGCCAAATTCACGTGCTCTGCGTTGTACCTTTCCGTATGCCATACGGCATATCCTAAGACGCCCCAAACCGAGGAAATTTTTCATGGTTAGGAAACATAACTCCATGTCCTCATCGTAAAGTAGAAATCGGTTTAAAAAGACAAACAAAATTGCCGTTTGTTTTATATTGGATGCAATAGAAAGGTTTACTTCTTGATAATAACAATTACTTGACGACCACCATGGCGCAGTGTGCAGCGCTGTTGTCTTAACGTGCGGAGGTCCCGGGTTCGATCCCAGTCAATTTGGGAATTTGTAATTTTTGAATTTTCCCCTGGTCTGGCCTGGTGGGAGGCTTTGGCCGTGGCTAGTTACCACCCTACCGGCCAAGACGTCCCGCCCAGTGATTTAGCATGCCGGTACGATGCCGTGTAGAAATTGAATATAGGGGTATGGGTTTAATATAACTGCCATGCCTCTACAGGTTAGCACGCTACCATCTTAGACTGCATCATCACTTACCATCAGGTGAGATCGCAGTCAAGGGCTAACTTGTAGTTGAAAAAAAAAGGCTATTAGCCAGTACTGCGCCCAGCTCACCACAACCGCTTGATATAACTTGATATAACAGACCTTGGAACTCCGCAATTAATGAACTAATTAAATATTGGTGCGCAACTTTCGGAACAGCGAGTGCAATGAAGGAAAGGACGGTGCGAGGTGAAGTGATACACGGTCGTTAATGTTTCAACGATCTCATCTTTATTTATATTACTTACATTTAGATATTTACAAGTGAGGCAGTAACAGTGTCGTAACTTGTAGTGGTTAAAAAAAAACTTAACCACGGGTACAAGAAAGGTGTATAAAACTCGCGAAAACAGTCGGCCACGTGACATTTACTAGCTGTGACGTCATATTTAAAAATAGAACAAAACTAATTACGTTGCTCGTAGTCATATTTATCTATAGTGTGCCGCGTTTCGGCGCACGCGTACAGTGTGCAGTGTGCAGTGCGCAGTGTGCAGTGCGCAGTGCGCAGTGTGCAGTGCGCGGCGTACAGTGTACAGTGCAGCGTGTGGTTGTCGGCAGAGCGGACGCGGCGATGGCGCGCGCGCGGCGGCGGGCGGCGGCGCGGCGGTGAGCGGCGGTGAGCGGCGGCGGCCGGCGAGGTGATGTACGGCGCCTACTACCCCTACCTGTACGGCCGCGGGGCCGCGCGCTCCTTCCACCACGCGCCGCACTTCCAGTACGACCGAGTGAGTACATGTAGATATACCCTGCACTGTTCACATGGCCCCGTGCACTTCGCACAGGCGTGAGACCACTGTTTCCACCACTCCACCACTACAGCCCAGGAAGTACGACCGAGTGAGTATATATATAAAGGCAGTTCCGCGCCTCTATCGGGATTGTCAACCATAACGACTGGTAGATAAAGACCAAGGACAGTACGAGAAATGATAGCTTCGCATACAATTTGTACGATATCTTCTTTATAATAATTTCTTAACAACTCAACGAAATTATGGTACCACTAATTAGAGAATCATTGATTACAACGTTTTTAATTATTTCTAACATAAAATAATCACTGGATTACGCGGAACAAAAGCGATTCGTCGGAAGCGTGGTGCGCTTGCCGTTGACGTTTTAAAATGTGTCGTCCAATATGGCGGCGCTGACCATCGACACGACGCTCCGCCAGACTGACTAACTGTCAAATCTCGTTCCGACTCAATTTAAAAAGAGGGCGCTAGCGATGCGCCGTCATATACATTGCACTGTTTACATGGCCCAGTGGCGTGCACTTCATACATTTTGAAGCTAGGGTAGGCATAAACTAGTTAGAACACCTATATTAACTAGCTGTTTTAATGATAAATGAAAATTGACGTCTTTCCATTTGGGTAAGCTGTGCTTTTGTGCCTCTATGAAGTGCACGCCACTGCGTAAAAGCACTGTTCCCACCACACCACCACTACAGCCCATTCATAATCTGCCCCCCGATTATATGAGGAAATCGTAATTGTTTGTCGAACGGATAATTCGACCTGTTTGAGGAGTTCATAGGTGCCTATAAACTCCTCATGCACGTCAAATAGCATGTATGAGCTCCTTAAATAGTTCGTTTAATACGTTTTACGCTGTCAAATGATTACGATTTGCTTAGACAATTGGGCTTCTGTTACTTAGTAGCGTATGACTCAAGCTCCGAACTCCGGCTGAATTCTTAATGCTTGGGCCTTAGCCACTACAGCCCATTAACGTCCCACTGCTGGGCACGGGCCTCCACTCTCATAACAAGAGCTTAGACCCACCACTCTGCTCCAATGCGGGTTGGCGTGCTTTAACGACTATTATCATGTTAGTGATAATAACCGGGACCGACGGCTTAGCGTGCTCTCCGAGACACGGGGGTGAAGAGCACCGCCAACTTCCTAACTCCGGGCTTGTACTAAGAATTTATAGTCAGAAAACCCCAATACTTGTTATGGCCCGACCCGGGACTCGAACCCGGGACCTCGTCGGCCGTAGTCGAACATGCCAACCACTAGACCAACGAGGCATTTAAGAACTGTTTACCCAAAATGGAAATACGTCATTGATCATTTTTCATCAAAACGGCTAGTAAACGGGTATTCTGACCAACTAAAGCCTAGTCTAGCTTCAAACTCTATGCACGCTCCTTGTAGTAAAGGTGGGCGTGGCCGTTAGTTTGAGCGTCGCTTGTTAAACAGCAATACGGACCAATTTAGGGACCCTTCCTCTCTAAATCTTATTACACTACACTGATTCAAGTGTAAGGGTCCCTGTGAAAAGTGCAGTGTAATAGGCCTAATACCCCTCACCCTCACCCTCACCGAACTACTCCACCACACGTAAACCTCCATTATGATCGTACAATGTTTGTCCAAATCTTGAAACAGTCCAGTATCTAGATGTTTTTATCTTCAAACGATTTTCATTCATTTAAAGACGAGGATAATTTTGGGTTTAGTCTCGTACACTTTATCATGAATAGAGAATAATACATTGGTCTAATTAAAAATAAAATAAATTTGAATTGCAAACCAAATGACTTGCACTAAATAAAACTCTATGTTAAGTTTTTCGATATGTTTCCAAGATGCGCCATCTTGGAAACATATCTTCCGCCATAGAGAAAGCAGTAGGCGCAAAATGTATCAGATGGTCATTTCTGGCTGCTGTGTCATATTTCTTTCATAATATTTGACACTTGACGTTGATGTTTAGTGTTGCTAGTCGTGGAAAGCTTAAGTAATCTCACCACTGAAATTAATAGGACGAATTCGTGAATTGAAACATTCAAAGCTGGTTTAAGTTATATTTTATTTTGTTTCTTTTCACTACAGGTACAAGACCCACAGTCCATACAGTCAAATCTGAACAGTCTCCTTTGATGTAATTAACAACAAGTGTCACATTTCATTTCACAAAATGACTATTTTATGAAATGATTAATTGGACGATTTGAGCAAAAGTCTAATCTGCTTCAAATAATTAGCACGCACCTACTTAATTTAATAATACATATTGACTTATAATAACTATGTATCTACCTAGGGAGGCAGATTTAACTTAAACTTTCACAAAACGGTACAGGTTACTGTTATCTAACTTTGTGCCATTCAATAATCAATGATTAGATGTTATCAGGGCTAGAAATCGAGAAACGGTGAAGGTGTGCCCTCTTTCCTCTAGTGAGTAGGTAAAGTAAACTCATAATGAAAGCAATAAAGGTTACTCGTTATATGGCGTGTCACCCGACACCGTCAGCTGACGGCTGCAAGCTGGACGCTAAGCAGATGATGAAAGATGGTGATTTGTTTGATAATGTTTTAGTGTTCCGCAGCTCGAAAACTAACGTATTTTATGAAACTAGAAATCAATTTTTTTTTTCTTCTGTAGGATCTGCGATGAGTCGACAGATTATAAGCAGATTTGGGGTTTTTACTGACTGATTTTTCCAGAGTAGAGGACCAGCGTCCTCAAATCAGTACACTATCGAGCACATTGGCCCGCTTCAGACGCATATATTTGCCAGTGGGTTCGGTGTAACAGTAAACGTTCCCGATGCTTTGTGCTATGCTTATTGATTTCCTCAATTACAGTTGGGATCTCCAGGTACTGATGTATTTCGGTATTGCGTGCAAACCAAGGAGCATTAGCAATCGTTCTAAGGTTACTATTCTGAGCTCCTTGTATCGCTAGTATGTTTGACATGCTGGCAGTACCCCATATTTAAATCAATTAATTGATGCTAACATCAATCGGAACGTCAGGTATCAATACTATTCAATGTTTATTCACACTACACTACGTCGTCAAATAAGTAGGTTCAAAACGTGATGCTGATCATCATTACGGTATCTCAAAACTAAAGCTACTAGGGTTCTACTTACAAACGTGCCCTGGTCTGAGAAGAGTCCATAACAAACTCAGCCGGGTTTTTTCATTATCACCATATCTTAAACTAAGAAACTATCAGAGCGATCAGAGTAAATTATTGCCAAGCTTCCTTGTCACTTTAGGTACAATGTAATAGGATTTTTCAATCTGTTTTCGTTTTACAAAAACTTAGTACGTACTTGTTGAGAACACCCCTTGGCGTTTATGCACCTTATAGTTTTGCTGTCGTAAATATAAACTTCTTATTTTATTTGTTTCGAAGCTAGACCTTCGGAACTTGGCCAGATTTATTACTTTTGTATCTAGCCTGCAGTTAGACCGAGGCTGTTAGGGGGTCAGCAGAGTTCGGCCGTGTCATCGCATCGGCTTTGGCCCCGAGCCCTGGTGAGGTATTGTTATTGTCCAGAGCTACGAGCTCGTCCCGGGCAGTTGTCACCTGCCATACATACTAATGCGAGTCAGTTTTTACCGAGTGCCGACTCAACAGCGGGTTTTTCTTTCTCCATATATCACTGCTCTACTGGGAATTGTAGGCAATAGACAACTGGAACTATCGACATTCGACAACATGCCGATCGACCTTCTAGTTCTAACCAGCTGGGCAGCTCATTCGTTGGGGTTCCGCAAATTACTAAACATGTATTTTATTGAATTAGTGTTTATCATATCGGCTACAATTTTAGATTAGTATAATAGGGATGATGACTATATCAAAAATAAATTATTTCTAACTTATTATTAAATAGAGGGTCTTCCAAAAGACCTAAAGTTCACATCCTCGGTTCGTTTTAAGTATGATAACCATTTTAAAATATTGATTAAAGAAAAAAAGTGCGTTGAAATTTTATGACGTCACAATGGTGAATTTCATACAACTTCCATACTAGAAGTGCGTTTTTAAGTTTGATAAAGAGTTGCTCATTTGATTGAGTTGTCATCATCCTTATTATTGACATCATAGTCATACTTTTAACATAATACGCGGCATTTTAAAACTAATTCAAATAACGATAGGTAACTCTACCGACTAAGAAAGGATTTTTGGAAATTAAAATCCTACTTAAAACATCTTTTTACCTAGGTTCTTAGCCGCGGACAAAAGCTCTAGTTATTATTTGTGTTGTATTGTAGGTTAGGTACATGTAGCTATGCACCTGTGGGCTCCACCAAGGTGCCGGGTATTTATCTCTGCTCTGCATCTCGCGTTACGATCTTTATTGCTCTTGATTGAATATTTAACTCGAACCACAGTAAACAGATACAACGTTTACTGTGCTTGAATCGAGTGTAATAAATACATCGAATGAGTCAAATATCAATTTAATTAAAATTTTGTTAATAAATAAATTAACAATCTTTACCTTTTTATACGACTGCCTGAAAAAAGGAGTATATTGTTTGTATGTATGTATGTATGTGAGTTTGTATATTCCACCATAACTTCTATACGCCTGAACCGATTTTGATAAATGAGGCATCGTTAGAATCCCCAGCTTATTCCGGGTGACATAGGCTAGTAAATGTTTAAAAAAAATTGATGGGGTGACCATGATCCCGCATTAAAGACCAAAATTGAAAAAAAAACGAAAATAAGATTAACTATACAACCACCATCTAAAAAATGATGAGAAGATTCCAAAAATATATAACGCTATAGTTTAATATCCAGTGATTCACAAAAAAATATCATTTAATAAAAAATGTGAATAAGATTCCAAAGGCTATATATGCAAATCGCTTCATATGGAGGTGAACTCCAAAAATAATATGGCAGGGCAGTCGTATTTTTTAATTCGTTAAATTATTTAATTCGTTCAATTAATTTCACTTGTCTAAAAGTTCAATTCAAATTTAAAAGCAAAGCAGACATGATGTACCTATAGTTATCTCTGTAGTACGTTATGGTACTACCTATGTATTCTGTGTTTCTAGTTTCCCTAGTTTCATCATCACCTGCCTATGTAGCAGGAGCAAAAAAAGACCAATCGAACAATGCTGAGTATATCCATATATGGTTCTCCCTCGACCGAGCTTCCTAACATATCTATTTCTACCTAGTGCCTCTAGTGTCAGGCGTCAGGATAATTCACTAGAATGAGGATAGGTACGTGTTAATTGCAGCAATTTGTAGGTCGCGGTGGAGCATACCTAATCACTTTCTTCTAATATCCATACTAATTTACTATTATTATAAATATCCACTTCATGCGGAAAGGGATAGAACTAAATTAAGTAGGATGTATCACTCAATATTCAACACCTATCTTTTATAATATTTTCTCACAGCAAAACGCTCATACTAATATTTGCAAGATACCTAATATTTTACAATAAGTGCATAAGAAATTATTGTATGTGCTGTTTACACCAATGACAGTATTAAATGGGGATTTCCACTATAAAGCAAGATTGTTGAAGACGCGGTGCTTAGACGATGCAAGTCATTTATTGCTTCATAAGTGTTTGATTGCATTCAACTGGCAAGAAAATGTCCTCGGGAAATTGGGCCTTAATCCGCCTAGTAAATGTCTGGCATAATATTTAGATCTGATTGTACCTAGTTAGTAGTAAGTGCTTGGCATAATATTTAGATCTGATTGTAGTTAGGTGCGGCTGGTGGGTGCTGATGAGCCGTGCAGCCCGATTCTGTAACTCGGTGGTTGTCAAAAAATGAAAGCCACTGACTTATATTGTTTATCCATTGAAGATTTACTATGAAATGATCTTTCATTTTTTCATAGTAAACCTTCAATGGACAAAATGTATATGTCAGTGGCTTTCATTTCTCGATAGCCACTGAGTTACAGGATAGGGGGGGTGAGCGATCGATACCTGTGCCGCGCAGTCACAGTAAACAGATACAACATGTTGCGCATGCGCATGTTTGTGTGAGTGAGCTGTTTCGGGCGTTTCTAGGTAGTTTCACTACTCTTTGTATCCGTACATTTCCGAATTTTCTGGCTAGTTACCACCCTACCGGCAAAACCGTGCCGCCAAGCGATTTAGCGTTCCGGTACGATGCCGTGTAGAAACCGAATAGGGGTAGTTATGGGTTTAATATAACTGCCATGCCCCTAACAGGTTAGCTCGCTACCATCTTAGACTGCATCATCACTTACCATCAGGTGAGATCGCAGTCACGGGCTAACTTGTGGTGGATGTAAAAAAAAAGAAAAAAAAGCGCTCTCGATAACGCTACGTCCAGCTGTGGATGCATAGGTACAGGCTGGTGGATGGATGGATGGATGACGAGTTACCTCGCCACTCGCCATCAAACCCGCGCCCTGCCTAGACAATCATAGGCTCGTTAACTACTTTACACATAATTGTTAGAACATACTAGCAGTTGTTGTTTTCAGAATAGCCAGGAATTTCTGTTTTCCCGAGGGAAAGGGAAGGAAGTACATAGTTTTCAGCTAAATATCTAACTAGTATGAGCGAGTGACTCCGCACAACTAGCCAGGTATAGGTACCTAGGTACGATAAAACCTAAGTGCCCTACCTGGTTATTTATGTCGAACCCTAACCTAACGTAAATAAACGAATATTTAAAAAATTGACACTCAGAACGTTGAACGGTACACAATCTGTCGACAATTTACAATCTCGCTAGTTAGATTACAATCTAACGAACGGTGATTGCAATTTTACAGTGACATATTTATCCAATAGATCTTACTGATCCCAGAGCGATCTGACATAACTTATTTTCACATAGATGAATTAGGTTCTCAGTAGAAACTCATGTTCTTTGAATAACCTACGTGTTTGTGGAGCTCGCCTTGTGACCCCTGGGCAGGTACCAGGTAAGAAAGGTAACTAAAGATAACAGTTACTTCTCTCAAAGAACATGAGACGCTACTGAGAACCTAAGGTTTCATATATGTGAAAATAAGTTATGTCTGATCGCTCTGGGATCTTGGACCACAAGGATTTACTTGATTATATTATCCTTTTTATTTTTTCGTGGAGAAATCCTCATGGATACCTTTATATTATCCTAGTTCAACGCCTACAATACCTATCAAGTATACAATGTTGCGACTTTTGCCGGCAATCTAATCAATATCTAGGTTTGACTGATTACTGCATGCCTGCATATTAAGCTTACGTACCTATGCCCTTTTATTGTAGTAATTAATGATCTTTATATGAATGAGGTGTCATTACTTTGTACATATTGTCCTTTATTAGGGTCCAGCGTACGTCTTGATAGGACACTTAATTTTTATTAAAGGCATATTATTTTAAGAAGCTATAATAAAAATTAAGAGCGTCTATTATAAGGAGATAGAAACTAAGCCAACAATTAGACGTTAGTTTATTAGATTGAGGTTAGATAGATAAAACTCTTTGTTGCACACATTCAAACAGAAACAATAAACACCAAGGTGGTCTTATTGCTAAGGTTATTGATGAATGTGCAGATTATTCGTCTCCTCTCGTTAGATAGGTACAGAATACCTTCTCATTTACTATTTACGAACTGAGTGAAAATAAGGAACGCTACAAAATAATAAATTATGCAAATAGCCATACCTATTATAGCTGCTAGTATTCTGTGGTGTGGGCTTAGTTAGAGTGTAGAACGTATATCGTAGTGTAGAAGAGGCGACGTTTCATGAAATATTACACTGTTGATCATTTCATGATATAATTAGCTTGACCACATAATATCAATGAATGTATAAATCGTTTGACAATATTAACATTTAAACACACGACAATTAATTCATGAAAATATAGTGAAACATTGTATAATCATATCATTACCATAAAATAGTAACATTATTGACATATTTTGACTCCTAGCGGCGCTGATGTCGCAGTATTTATGCTTTTGCGGTATAACATTGTATAAAACAGTACTTTGAAAGAGTTATCGTATTATTCAAAAATGTGGATCTGTCTCAAAACCTAATATAAACATTCCGACTCCACGTAGTCTGCCTTAGCAGGCAGATAAGACTCTGTGGAGTAGAGGTAGGTATCTAGTTTAGAGTCTAGAGTGTTTTTGTGAAGTGCGGAGCGAGCCTTCTATGATTCTATTTACATTTGTATGGACATTAATGTCAAAAGTCCTTAGACAAATCGAAAAACGTTGAAGCATTGATTGATATGGTCAGTATAACTTGACTATTTAATGAAACGCCGCTTAGTATTTCACGACATCCTCTATTATCTTATGAAATGATTAATTTTACGAGCTGTGCGCAACATAATGTGCGCTTAATACTACAACGGTACGAAATAAATAACGACATAAATAATGAAACTAGAAATTTTTCTCAAACATGCATGGAAATATTGTCATTATTTTCGAAAAAAGAACACGCGAAGTATCGAATTTTCGGACAAAGAAAATCAAATCCATTGCAGGAGCGTTTTTTGAATTTGGAACATTACAACGCTCCTGCAATGTTGTATGAAACGGCGTGCTGGGGTTATTAATTACTCTTTAATCGGATCTCTTTTGTCATTCTTGGCATACCATAGTCTCTTTGCTTAGTACAAATTGGTGGCTGTATAGCCATAAATGCGTTTGTCTGTCGGCAGTCGGCACAGATGATAAAAAAAAAATTGGCGGCAAAGCTGAAAATTCGTCTTGATTTGTTATTTACATACTTAATAAATATAAATTTAATAATAAGTAAAATCAGTTCCAACGGTTTCAGAGAGTGAAATGGAGATTGATTGTACTCCATCAGATTTAAGATCAGAAGCCAAATTGGCAATGGAAAACCTGCTTCCAGCGAAGTCCAAAGAAAAATATATGAAAACAACGAAAAAAACGAGAAAAAGTGAACATTTTCTCCGAAACAGTATTTTTGGCGTATTTTAATGAGATTGCTAAAACTAAAAAGCCATCTACATTATGGGCTTTTTATTCCATGCTGAACAGTTCATGTTAAAAACGGCATTAACTTGAAAAATTATGGGAACTTAACTACTTTTCTTAAACGACAATCGATATGTTTTATTTCCCTGCATTCTTTTGAGAAAAGCACTATATATGTCTCGGCGGAAATGGCAATTGCCTGTCTCGTATTAGTGAAGTCCTCGCCTACGGCTCGGCCTTCAAACTCATACTCGACCTGCAATTGCCTATTTCCCAGCGTTTGCAATAATGTACTATTATCTCTCTAATAGGTGTTGCCCATTGATGTACTGTGTGTGTGTGTGCGGTGTAGCCGGCTGTAATGTGTGGTTGTGTCCGGCAGCTGAACGTGCAGGCATCGGGCAATGCGGGCGCGGAGTACGGCGGCGGCGGCGGCGGCGGCGGCGGCGGCGGCGGCGGCGGCGGCGGCGGCTCGGCGCTGTCGGGCGCGTCGGGCTCGTCGTCGGGCGCGCAGTCGCCGGGCTCGCCGCCGCACGCGCACGCGCACCTGGCGCACGCGCACGCGCACTCGCACGCGCACGCGCACGCGCACGCCGCGCGCCTGCGCACCAAGGAGGAGGACGTGTCGGCGCACGGCCGCGCCAGCGCCGCCTCCTCCGAGTCGGAGGGCTCGTGCGGCGGCGGCGGCGGCGGCGGGCGCGGAGGTGCGCGTGCGCAGTACGTCAGCGCCAACTGCGTGGTGTTCACGCACTACTCGGGCGACGTGGCCGCCGTCGTCGACGAGCACTTCGCGCGCGCGCTCGCGCTCGACAAGCCCAAAGGTACCCCATACCCCATGCCCCATACCCCATACCCCATGCCCCATACCCCATACCCCATACCCCATACCCCATGCCCCATACCCCATACCCCATGCCCCATACCCCATACCCCATACCCCATACCCCATGCCCCATAACCCATACCCCATTCCCCATACCCCATGCCCCATGCCCCATACCCCATGCCCCATGCCCCATACCCCATACCCCATACCCCATGCCCCATACCCCATACCCCATACCCCATGGCCATACCCCATACCCCATACCCCATGCGACACTGGTCACTCTGTTGGGAGACACTAGCAGGCACTCGTTTCTCACCGATATTGAACTTCACTCATCGATATTGAAAGAACTAGGCCCCTGTGTCTCGCCTTCGCTACGCGTGGACATACCTAGCGTAGGTATGTCATTACTGTGGAATAATTGTAGTTGTCCCTACTCAGTGTATCTGTCACCGAAAGATTGTAAAAACCATTAGATTATAATCTAACTTGCGAAATTGTAAACTGTCGACAGATTGTGAACTGTTCAATGTTCTGAGTGTCAATTTTTGAAATATTCATTATATTTACGTTTTCTTGTGTTTTTCTTGTAGGTTAGGTCAGTTTTCGACATAAATAATCAGGTAGTGCCCGGCCGGGCAAAAGTCTACAATCTACCGAAAAATTATGCGTTAAATTGTAATCTTTCGACAGTTTGCAATTTCGCGAGTTAGATCATATTCTTACGGTTTTTACAATCTTACGATGACATATCCAAACGTTATTTGATTTTGCAGAAAAGCAGCCATTCAATCAACGTAACTCAAGCTATGAATCCTTTCACTAATGTATGTCGGTGCATATATCTCCGTGGCTTCTGAACCGATTTGGATTTTTTTTTATCAGTCCTTACGGGAAGCTCTCGAGGTGGTCCCATAAAAGAACCTGACTCCAAATAAGCCTGTTAAAAATAAGCCTGTCATCTTTGCTTATCTTTGTTAGGTAGGTATATCCGCCCGACTTCAACATAGTGTGTAGAAATCAAAATTGTTTTTTACTTATCAGTGGCTTTGGAAGTCGGTTTTTTGCAAAGAATTTTTATTGTAAAGTATTGTCAGTTGACACCCTTTTATAGCCGCCATGGTAAAACGCATATATAAATGTGTAAACAAAGCGAATAATGTTGACTATTTTATGAAATAAGTAAATACAATGTTTCATCATACTTATCGTGTACATAATACATGTTTAGATATTAATATCGTTAAACGATTTTCATTCATTGATAAGATCCACTACACTGTTTCACGAAATGCTCAACTATTTAATAAAATGATCAATCCCACAGTTTGCGCTCGACATAACGATAGATATTCTATGGGAAAATAGGCAACATTTCAGCTTTCTAGGCGTAACGGGTTGAACTGAGCGTTGATGAATTAGTTATCGGTTAGGTTGTACCGGGTTAATAAACCTAACAGATTACAATCTACCGAAAAGTAATGCGTTAAATTGTAATCTTTCGACAGTTTACAATTTCCTAGATATATTACAATTTGTCAGTTTTCACAATCTTACGGTGACAATACCACATTTGAATGTGTGTGGTGTGTTGTGTGTGTGCGTGTATGTTTCCGTGACTGTGTGTGTGTTTGTGAACGTGTGCGTATCTATGTGGTCAGACTCTTGGCAGTGTTTGTGATTTCAAACACACTGCTTTGGAATTAAAGAGCAACTGCTGAGTTTCTTGCCGGCTCTTCTCAGTAGAATCAGTTTCCGAACCGGTGGTAGAGTCTTAACGTTTCATAACTGACACAAGTTGTCTTACATGAAATAAAGAAATCATTTATCATTTAATGTTATGTACCTACTCGTAGTATTTATTTTATGTATTTACATCTAATCAGAACGGCAAGTATGGATTTCTTGTTTCTATAATACGCAAGGTAGCAGTGTTCCTCTTTCCAGAGTTATGGAAACTTTACCCTGATACTGGGGCTGATTCTGTAGTGCACAATCTCTAAACTAAACTAAAATTAGAGCATTATAAATATTGCTAACCCTTTCATAATACTCCCTACGGAAAGGGACAGAACTAGATTGAAAGCTGCCATTTTAGTTTAGTCTCTACTCCAAGTGAGGCAACCGAAATTCTCTTGCACTAAGTACCTACCTACTCATGTTCGTTGCTGGACACTTAAATGTCTTATTCACACGCCCCGTTGATTGTTCAGATACTTAGTAAACAAACATTATGAAGTAAACAATTTATATCCTTATAAGTAAACGTTTATACTCGATTGGCTAATATCTAATTACAGTTAATGATTTTAATTGAGGCAGTCGAGTCGCGGCTACGAGAATTCATTATTGAGTAGAATACCTCGTATGTTATTGGTACTTCGGGAACTGGTACGATACTTCATCTGTCAGCTTCATTCTGATACTCAACACGTGATTGAATTCCATTGTTCTCACAGTGGACCGTAGAAACCGACCCACAGATGATTAGGTATATGCACAGGGTATATGTAGTCAACACAGGTAGTCAAAGGATGTCAAAGGACTAGAATCAAAATTAAAAAAAAACTTTTGTCAAAAAAACTATGGTAAATTAAAAAATGTACCTATGCTCTATGAATTCCATTGTTCTCACCGTGGACCGTAGAAACCGTCCCACAGATGATTAGGTATATGCAGTCAAAGGACTAGAATCAAAATTTAAAAAAAAACTTTTGTCAACTATTGTAAAATAAAAAATGTAGGTATATAGACCATACCTGAAACCACGCCTGGAACTTTCTTAATGTGCTGGTTCAAAACCTACTCGAAATACAAGTCAGAATTACACAAACAGCATATTTTTTCATACCTGTACTTTGGACCCCAAACAAGTGCTCACATAATTCAAGCTACATTCCAAAGCGGTGGTATTGCATCCTTAACTTATAGCCATTGATACCAAGGTAAATATTTCCAAATTCCTTGTTCTTTTTGATGTAGGTACTTACCTAAAAAGACTAGCAAGGAGCTTTTAATATTATATTATGGTGATATACCTGGTTCCTATTCTCTCGACAACCGGGTATCTGGTTAGCGCGAGGCGAGTATTTCCTCTTTCCACGCTCAGTCACAGAATAATATAATAGTACTGACGGCTCAGTGTAAGTCGCATCGGCCGCATGGTTCCCAATTTAGGGCTTTTGGCCCCAAATTTAGGGCGTAAACAAACGCGAAGGGCTTCTTTTAGGGCCCTTATCTATATTTTTAGGGCTATTTTAGGGATTTTTTGGCTTCTTATATTTTTTACCTATTTTTTATTTCTTAGATCTATCATCTATTTACTGTAGAGTATTTACGTACTTGTTTGATTTAATTTACATTTTCGTCTGATATTGCTCAGCTGTGTCAACAAGCACATGTATAATTATATTCTCTTTGACAAGCGATTTATCAATTAAGTCTAAAGAAGAAAAAAAGTAGTTCTAAAAATTAAAAAAAAAAAAGTCTGTTATAATTTTGTCTTATGACCATTAGGAAAGTAATTCCAAAATTAAGATTTTCATAATTAGCAAAGGAATCATTAAATGAATCTTAATTTTGATAGTACGGTACAAAAAATAATTTAGGGCTTTTTGACTTAAGTTTTAGCACAGTCAGTAAACAGATTTAGGGACAATTATTTTCGAGAGTTGGCAACACTGGTCGGCCGCGTCACGGCGAGCGCATTTCGATGCGCGGTGATTGATATGGTTTGTTAAACTAGCCGCAGCAGTCGTCTGTGGGCTCTGGTTCAGAGCAACCAGCTCGCTAACGACCGCCGCACGTACGTGTGTACCGCGAACCGCCCGCCGGCAAAAACTCACCACGCGCTTCGCGGAACAGCCGCGACGAGAACCAGCTCGCTAGATACATCACCCGCGCCTTCATTAAACGCGCTTAATTGCCCCCCCCCCTCCCCCTCCCCCCTCCCCCTCCTTCACGACCCCCCTGCGGCCGCTCTCGATGAACCCGCTCCATTTGCCCGTCCATTGTTACCGCTTCGTTACCTCGCCTAATCGTCGCGATTGTTTCAATTCGTGGAATGTATTTGAATAGCATTAGGTACATCCATATAAACATATAAACGCGAGAGATGTTCATCCGGAGCTCCGCGAGTCGAGGACGGATCGGACATGAATGGCGTTCGCCGACACGTCACACGATGGCGAATAAAGATCGCCGGTGACACGGTGACGCAACGCGGACCGGTTGCCCCGCGGAGGAGGGGGGCCGGGGGGGGGGGGGGGGGCGGGGGGGGGGCAACAGGCTCGCACCAAAAACTGGGTCGAACCGTGGATCCGCGGCGAGTCGGGAGTCGGGGCATAGCAGCCGGCCCGGAAAAACGAGCGACCATTACTTTAGACGTCGGCGAAAGGAGCCGCGCGACAAAAACAGCATAACCGCTGCTCTCTGCGGCCTTTGACTGCGCGCCGACCGCAATCTCCCAATTAGGTATAATATTATTAATTTCGACGTTACGTAGATGACGGGTCCGTTAAAACGTCCGTTAAATCGGCGTACAGACTGCGCGATGTTAAGTCATAGATCGCCGCAGCCTGGGCTAAGTGGAGGGAGTCATGTTTTAATTTATTGGAACGTTGTACGTTGTCGAACGTTGTAGCCTCGGCGTGAGAAGTATCGCAGGCTGGATTATTGAAGTTTCCTTTGCGCTGGATCGCCAATAGCATGGCCCGCTCCAATGCTCCTTGTGCCACTTGCAGCTTAGTTGTAATTTGTTTCGTCAGAATCCATGTTTCCGAACCGTAGGTCATGACTAGCAGCACACACTGCTCGAAGAAACGCTGCTTAAGATAGATGGGGATCTTCTTGTTCTTCAGGACGTCGGATAGTTTGCTGAAGGCAGCCCATCCGAGTTGAATTCGGTGTTCACTTCTCTCATTCGGCTTTGTTTATTTAAGGTCATTAAATACACCTGACCCAAGTAAACACACTCGTCCAGCTTTCAATCCGCTAGCCTTGGATAGCAATGTTGTCAATATCCACGGACGGTTCATTTTTAGACCAACGGCAGCAGAAGCGTTTTGTAACTGTTCTAGCATTGTCCGCAGTTCTTCAGTTTGGCTCGCAAAGATAACGATATCATCAGCGAAACGTAGATGAGACAGCATTTTCCCGTTAATGTTCACTCAGTTTCCAGACCAGTCAATTAGTTTAAAAACGTCTTCTAAAGCGGCAGTAAATAATTTCGGGCATATTGTGTCACCTTGACGGAACCCTCGCTGAATGCTAATTGGCTCGGAAAGCTCACGAAGCCTCACTTGGATTGCGGCACCCCTGTATATTTCCTTAAGCTCTTCCACATCAACGATCGACAACGAGTTGTCGATCAAACATCTTTTCAGAGCGTGAGCGTGAGACCTATGGAAAATAGATGAGGGCAATTACTAAGTCCAATATAATATTTTATTTCCGCTTAAACACAATACGCTCGAGCGGAGTTAAGTTGTAAGCTAGTTGGAATTTGAGATAGGGAATGTATAATACTTAGTAGAGATGTAAACAAGTATACCCAATGCTGACGGGCGACAGAGGCCACGGTTGAATCTCATGAATGATCGATGCGGCGTTTTCCTGCTGAGATCTGCTGCTCTAATAGCTACCTTTTTCGGCCGCGGATACTGACGTAATTGAGGGTGCTAAGTAAATATGGAGCTTAAATACCTAAATATCTTTAAAAATCGGTTCTATGAGCAGCGCATCATAAAAAAAATAGAAAAGAGGATTCCAGTTCAATTAATTTAAGTACAACTTGTAATAAACGAAAGTTACCTATCTACCTATACGGTCGACTTCAGTCGTAGTACCTACCATGTGCTAGCTTGATGGTAGATATAGTTACCATGTCATTGTATTAGATATTATAGTTTGCAGGGTTCATGTTGATAGTTGTTACTTAGTACGATTAAAAGCGTGTGAAAGGTAAATACATTTTTAGATATCCAATAGTAAATTATTGTCACGAAGCTGGCTGTACGTGTAAAAATTACGAGGTTTTAGCAGTTACTTAGTAATCGTATAATCCCTGTTCTATTGATATTCCTGTGTTACAGTTAACACCGGTTAAGAATTTAGGGATGGTGTAACGATTGTCGCTTCCACTATACTAGTCTCTACTTAAGGCAGGCGTTGGATAGTTATTTAGTAATCCCTGTTCTATTGATATTCCTGTGGTACAGTTAACACCGGTTAAGAATTGAGAGATGGTGTAACAATTGTCGCCTCCACTATACTAGACTCTACTTTAGGCAGGCGCTGGAGCTGAAATGACTGTACCTAGATGTGCCTCGAGCAATATCGCACGCCACCTTCCCGTGTGTATGCAGATTGCAGATCGTGAAGCTGTCGCGAAGGGAACGGTCCGCATCTCGGCCGGCGCGCTCCCACGGGCCGCATTCCGAGAACAATCTCCTTTTATTGTGGGCGGGGATGCTGGAGCCTTTGATCTGTTATCTCTCTTTATGGTGTCAACTCGTTGTGTACCTAATAGCGGCCGTCTCGTTTTATTTGTTAACGAGCGCGTCTCGGCCGCCATTCCTGCGCGGAGGTTTTGCTCTTAATTTACCTTGGCTCCTTTGTTCAGCTCGCCCCGCTCGCCGACACACCGAGCCGTTCACAAGAATTGATTTCTCATTAGATCCTTTTTATTCAAACCTCAAGATAAGCTAGGGCTAGCTAAGCCGAACGACTAACTAGTGGAGTGAATGGGTCACTTGGATGGTTCGGGATGGAACTTATCAATGTGCGTGCGTAGGTATAGGTATCTTATCTACTTGCCATGACAAAAATCCATCAAATTGCCAGCCTCCTTCGATCTTAACTATCTAATTGTTGTGTTTGAGATTTTGAATTAGGTTTTTCATGACAAAGTTGCATGGAAACAACCGGCCTCGCATCCAGTGACCGACAAGTCAGTGTAATACTTGTAACGTATGTGTTGTGTTGTCTACATATTGTAACCTTTCTTTTCTATGAAAAGAGCAACTGCTGAGTTTCTTGCCGGCTCTTCTCATTAGGAGCAGCTTTCCGAACCGGTGGTAGAGTCCTAACGTTTCATAAGTGACGCAAGTTACCCTACATGAAATAAATAAATCATTTCATAAGATTCATTATGAAAGCAGAACGCCTGTTGCTCATTTCTAATCTGGAATCATGCTCCATATCTACAGCAGTGGTGTGGTGAGTGGGGGACAGCCCTCCGCCTCCCTTCACCATATGAGTGGAGGTCTCCCTTGACTGTCCGCACATGCACTCACCACTCGCGATCGGACACATCTCATGCAGGCGTTTGTCGAAGTACCTGCAGCCTGTCCGGGCCTGCAAGGCTTCATATCCGTGCGTATGGTGTTGCGAGCCGAATAGTTACCCTGCGAGGGGATCAGTGCTGGCCCCTGGACTGACCGACGACGTACGACACAGGTACAGCGAGCCAGCACAGTGAGGGGTCAGTCGGGGCGAGTTGACATCTTGATAGTTCGAGTGTTGCGCGGGACATCTTGGTTGACATCTTGATAGTTCGGGGGGTAGACAGAGAGGTGTGAGCACACATTTTATTTATCTCTTTCTCTCATAGCCAGTTATAGGCCTATTACACTTTACATTTGAATCAGTGCAGTGTAATAAAATTTAGGTCCCTAATTAGATCCTTATTGCTGTGTATTAGGCGACGCTGTAACTAGTTACTACGTTTTACTTTATGCAACCGAGACTTGGTGTCTCTATAAAGGAGATATAAAGACACTTTTCACATGAGATGCTTACGCTCAATTCTGCATACCAAATGGCAGGACCGAATACCCAACGCAGCGATACTGCGTAGAACAAAGCTAAGCGGTATAGAGGCCATGCTTATGAAGTGTCAGCTGAGGTGGTGCGGGCATCTTGTACGTATGAGTGACTCCAGACTTCCAAAAGCAGTTTTCTACTCGGAACTTAAAGAAGGAAAACGCAAGTCTGGTGGTCAATTCTTACGTTGCAAGGACGTACTTAAGCGTCATCTCATCGCATGTAATATACGAAGCGATGGGTGGGAGGAACTTGGCAGAGGCAGAAGTGGCGCTCTTCTGTTCAAAAGGCTAGGGGGGAGGGGGGGGGGGGGATGTCGCGCGCCAATTTACCGCCTCAGTGCAGTGCAGTCCGGCGGCTGCTGGGCGGCCGCCAGCGCCGCCGGAATGCGACGCGGCCGATGCGAGCGATTCCTTCTATGCTATTCACTGTTCCTATTCATTGCTGATCGCGCGGCCTGGTTCATGGGTGCGACGACCTCTGCCGCAGCAGCGCTGTGCGCTCCCCGCAGCCGACGTGTCCCGGGATGCTTTTCTGGTGTGATACCTAGGTACCCAATAATAGAACTATTTATTTAGTACTTGGTTTGAGGTTTTTTGGTACCCACGGGAACTCTTTAATTTTCCGGGATAGCAGCCTATGTGCTATTCCAGACTATAATATATCTCTGTGCCAAATTTCAGCCAGATCCGTTCAGCCGTTGGGGCGTGATTGAGTAACAAACATCCATACATCCAGACATCCAGACATCCATGCAAACTTTCGCATTTACAATATTAGTACTACCTATAGATTAGTCAGTAGTAGTTTACTACTAAATGAAATGATTTATTTCATGTACCTAAGCCAGCTTTGTGTTCCTTATCACACAAGACTCTTATCACCGGTCCGGAATCTAGATTCTACTGAGTAGACCTGGCAAGAAACTTGCTCGTTTTTAAAAACAAACTGAGAAGCCGATTGCTTCCATGCATTGCTTTTTCATTCAGAAGCTCATCGGTATTCGATAGTATGAAACGTAGACTTAACAATTAATGCTGTTCTACACAGCCTTTAAATGTATGCAATGACAATTATACAACTTTTTTGCGTAAACTCGACCCCATACTTTAATAAGTATCTATTTAATTTCTGCACTTTGCGGATACGATAAGTAGGTAAGACGCGGTTACTAACTTATGGCGGTTTCTAGTTGATATAACGATTTTGTGTCATCACTTATTTGCTGATAAAGATTAATGTTTTGCCCACTAAAGACTATAGGTACAATATATTTATCACGGCTCTTTTCTGCAATATACAAATTATAAGAATAGCAGCTGCTATACTACCTACTGGGCCTGTTCTACGTAGTGACACAATATTATGACACCAGAAGAAGGCAAAATAGACCAGACCAGCCGTTTCAATATCGGTGAATTGTCTTATTTTCTTAACAGCAAAAGCAGCCGGGCCAAGTGTTCCTGCTAGTGCCTCTATGAGAGTCCCATTGAAGCTATCTTAGTTAAATCGGAAAAGCGGAGTTTTTACAGCATTGTGATTTTATTTTTCTTTTTAATCTCATTTATTTGGGGGCTTTTCTTCACAAAACAAAGAACGTCAGCCCCCATCGTTCCCTGTGACAAACTTATACCTATTTATACATTAGTTCTATTAATTACGTATCTTAATTTAAAATCAAAAAGCATTCTGGCTGCCTCTGAAGCAGGGTCAACCAGAATGCTTTGAAACACCCCCACATCATTGGTATTAAAATTAAACTGATGAAAAATTTCGCGTCTCTTTACTCCGTTCCGGACACATTCACTAAACAAATGTTGGGTATCCTCTTCAACATTGCATAAATCACATTTAGGAGAATTTACTTTTTTCATCCTGAACCCACATTGGTTAAGAGGAACATGTCCAGAAGGGAGTCTCAGAGCCTTGACCACTGGTTGGCGTGTCAATCTCACATCGCAAAACCACGGGACACGAGGAGGTTCGCATTGTATACTCTACTAAATTCCCTTGCGGTGTGATTTGCTCTAAAATGTTACAGACAATTTCAATAGGTTTAAAGTCGGATAAATTTTTATTGAATAGAAAATATTTTACAAACTGTTGCTTTAATTTGTAGCGACATCCGCTTGTTAGATTTTCCCCCTCGTGTATCTGTAATTTGATCTCGTGAACTGATAGCGCCTCAAGATACGAGACAATATGAGATCAAATGTAACATTTTTGACGACCTCCGTGGCGCAGTGTGTAGCGCTGTTGTCTTAACGTGCGGAGGTCCCGGGTTCGATCCCCGGCAGGGACAATTTGGGAATTTATATTTCTGAATTTTCCCAGGTCTGGCCTGGTGGGAGGCTTCGGCCGTGGCTAGTTACCACGTGACGTGCCGCCAAGCGGTACGATGCCGTGTAGAAACCGAATAGGGGTATGGGTTTAATATAACTGTCATGCGGCATGCTCCTAACATGTTAGCCCGCTACTACCTTAGACTGCATCATCACTTACCATCAGGTGAGATCGCAGTCAAGGGCTAACGTTTAGTGGATTAAAAAAAAAATTATACACTTATTATAAATCGTATTTAGGAGCTTTGTGCAAGCGACAATTTTTTTTTCATCAACACTATTATGTATAACATAACTTAAAGTAGTATTATAGCTGACGGCGTGTTTGTGTTACCAAAATTTTAAAAAATCAGCACCATTTTGAAATTCTTTGTTAATTGACCGATTTCGTTCAAAATCGATATTATTCCTTCCTAGGATTACAACAAAGGAATCTGGTACCTACCAAAATTTAAAAAAATCAGCGTCATTTTGAAATTCTTTGTTACATTACCGATTGTGTGTGCGTACCCCGCACCAAGGTACCGTAAACCACGTCGTACTTTCACTGTACTAAACTAAACGTATATATGAAAACCGTACCGATATTTGCTTTGAACTGCCGTCCTCATCGATTCGCCGCTGTATATCTGTCACCGTGAGGTTATAAAAACCATTAGATTATAATCTAACTCGCGAAATTCTAAACTTGTCGAAAGATTGTAAAATGTTCAATGTTCTGAGTGTCAATTTTTGAAATATTCATTACATTTACGTTTTCTTGTCTCTTTCTTGTAAGTTAGGTTAGGGTTCGACATAAATATTCAAGTAGTGACATATCCATTTCCTGGGCGTGAAGTAATACCGCGATGCAATGGTACTACAGCGACATCTATGGTTTCTGCGAAGAACTAACTTAATATTTTTGGAATTAACTATAACTTCAATATACTATTAATAAGTAGAAACACCCGATAGCCACTTTAATCATACTTTATTAGCAATTTACACACGGACACTGTACAGCCATCGCTTGACATTCCATCATAGATTAATATGTACCACCATTACATCCCGCTCTCCCTCTCAACCGCTCCAATCGCCCGTCACGGTCGAGGGCGCTGTAGAGGAAATCAGACCATAGATGGGCCATAGATAGATCGTTCAATTTCAGTCTAACGCTATAAACACATTAAATAAACAGAATATGAAATTATAGTTATTTATGCAACAGTTGTGTAATAAGGGGTATTAAAACACGAATGTGGGTTTATGGTGATAATAGTATCATATGAGTGTTTTAATACCTAATTATCAACAGTTGCATACAAGACTTTATCAACTCCCATGCTATGAATCCTCTATAACAGATTCTGAAATAGTTAGCTTACTGCTAACATTAAAAAATCCAGTCCTAGCCTAGTAACCTAATATCATCCATTACTGAGTATATACAAATAAACTAAGTGTTAATGAAATAATTATTTATTGTAGTAGTAGTTAACATTTTTTAATAGTGCAATTATTAAAATTCACTTGATGTTCTTTAATGTTGGAAGGTCCTGATCCCGATGTACTCGGCGGAATATTTATATTAACAAAACAATAAAAAAAACGAAGAAAAATGGCGGGGAAAATTCTAATAACCTACTTTTTTTTTACAGCGCGCGGCGTTCTGGTAGTGAAGCGCGCGTGTATGACAATGTTCTTTTTTTGAAATTCGTATAGATGTTCTTTTTTTGTAATTCATACAGATACCACGCATCGAGCAGATGTGGCTGTCTGTTGAGTGAACCCTTTGCGAGGAGGGGATCGAAAAAAAAAACAAAGGAGTGTTGTAATGAAATTCAGTACAACATTACATCACCCGTTTGGATGATGTTATGGTTATTAGGACATTGGGTGTTTTAATGTTGGCAATAAGCTAACTGTTTCAGAACCTGTTATAGAGGATTTATAGCATGGGAGTAGATAAATAAAGTAAACCTAACAGTGTGTGTCCCCCGGGCAGAGGGCGTGCCGATGTCGTCCCGTAACCTGCCCGCGTCGTTCTTCAACGCGGCGGCGACGCCCGCATGTGCCGGCCTCGACCTCTACGACTACGACCCGTGGCATCAGCACTATGCGGGGTGAGTGTGTGCCGAGTACTAGGTACCGGTATTGATTCATACCGGTGTATTTACTAACATAGGTTAAGTAATTGTAACTAACAAAATATGGGACAGTTTCCTGAAATAAAGTTATTGTTATTATTAATACCGGAAATATTTATTTCAATACCGGGATCCCGGTATTGGGAAAAACTTAAAATTGGATCGATTGTTTTTAACTTAAAAATAGTCTGAAGGCAACTGCCCCATAAAACAGTTTTTCCATAAAAATATTATGTTTTCACAACATTAACTCCAAAAGAGCACTTCTGCTTAAATTCAATGAAGAAATGCCTTTTTTTCACTCGTAAAAATACATAGTTTAATCAAAACACAAATTAATAAAAAATTCAATAGTTATTTTTTTAAAAGAAAATAAATCATAACAAAATATTGCATTACGTATTGTGAGTCAATGAAATAGTAATGCCAAGTTCAAAATTCAAACACTAATTTTTCCCTATGACTATGAGTGATCAAAAATGACTTTTTTTTTCACTGGTTTTAAGCAATAAAGGTGCTCTTATTGAACTTAAGATACAAGTCTTAAAGGACATTGTCCAAATTCGCCTAAGAATCAACATGTATTTAAAATATACTGTACTTCTTAGCTTATTTTATAACCTTTATTTCAAATATTAAAATTCAACGGACACTTAAAATTAATAACAAAATAAATAAATGGGTATTAAATTGATTACTACACGTTTCCGCCTCTCGATTATTAACCACAGATCAATAACTTGCAGTTTAAAATAATATGTAATACCACCGCTTGAGCGCTAGATCTGTATCGTAAGAAATAAGATAAAAGAAGCTTAAAGTGCTGAGTGCGCTAGTATTCTGAATCTCGCAACGCCATGTATTGAAAGTACAATAATTTAATATATCTAACGCCATCTGTAATGTTTTTGTTGAACTACGGCGAATCTTTTCTTAACTACATACTGTTTACAACTCTATTACAATAGGATAAAGATGGTATTTATTTGTTCCAGCAGGTTGATTGTGAAAGTTGAAATAACCTCAAAATTGAAAATATTTTTGGTAATAAGTCATTTCTTAGCAAGTGTCCGTTGTTTTAGTCTGCTCTCAAGTATAAAAAGGTATTTATTTGAACCCAGAAATCAATGTTCTATAACTGTTGGTTCTTAGGCGAACTTCGTATGGGAACGGAACAAATATCCTTTAGCCGAATAAAAACAGTGGCATGTACCAAGAAATAATTACAATAGTCAGTTTCGTTTATGGTGTCACCAATACCGGTATCCCGGTATTAGATATTTCAATACCGGTGTGGCGGTCTTCGCAGTCCGCACATAATCCAATAGATGGCATCACTAGTACGATGCACGCGACCACGAAGAGCCCAACTCACGATTACGAAGCGTTCTCTGAATTACGCTATATATACGACCTCCTAAGATGAACGGTCGGACCAGTGGTCCCCGAGCACATTACCCGCTTGGAGGATGATCATCCTTTGTTACGGTCGAGCCATATCACCTGCTCCCGTACACCGGTATTGAAAACGGACGAGTAAAGTCCGGGATCCCGGTATTGGAAGCCCTACCGCGTACCGCCGTGTCTGTGACGAGTGTGACGGGTGTGTGCCCCGCGGCAGGTACGGGCACGCGGCGCACCGGCACGCGGCGGAGTACCACGCGGCGGCGGCGCACCACAACATGGCGGCGGCCGGCTACGGCGGGCTGCTGCTGGGGCGCGGCTCGCTGCACGCGCAGTACAAGCCCGTGGAGTGGGGCGCGCACGCCGCGCACGCCGCGCACGCCGCGCACGCGCACCACGCGCACCACGCGCACCCCGCCGCGCACCTCGACCCCGCCGCCTGCTCGCCCTACTCCTACCCGGCGCCGCCAGGTCAGTCTTACTGCACCGCCATTATAGTGTAATAACACTGCACTTTCCTCAGGGCCCTGTAGTAACGGTGCGCAATTTAAATCGTCGCTTAATACACTGCACTTTTCACAGGGACCCATACACTTGAATCAGTGTAGTATAATAACATTTAGGGTGTAAGGGTCCCTAAAGTGTCCTTATAGGTCTATTACACTGCACTTTTCACAGGGACCCTTACATTTGAATCAGGATAGTGTAATAAGATTTAGCGATAAAGTGTCCCTAAATAGCTCCTTATAGGCCTATTACACTGCATTTTTACAGGGACCCTTACAATTGACTCAGTGTAGTGTAATATTATTTAGGGAGCAAGGGTCCCTAAATGGGTCCTTGTAGGTCTATTACACTGCACTTTTCACAGGGACCCTTACACTTAAATCAGGTTAGTGCAATATAATTTAGGGACAAAGGGTCCCTAAATTGGTCCTTATTGCTGTGTAATAAGCGACGCTTTAACTAGCGGTGTACAAGTGCAAGTGCAATGTAATAACATATTTATCGCACAGCTGGGCCACCGCGTATCTCTGACAGCTACAGTGTAACGATCGCAATCACCTCTGATTGGATAACACTCTTCCACTATTGGACAAAATCCATTGACGCAGCAACAATACCATAAATTCAGTCAATCACAACAATTGATACTGTAACAATGATTGATGCAGAAGATACGCGGTCGTCCTGCAAGTATATTAGGCTTAAAAGTTGTGCAGTTAAGTATATTCATTTTACAGGTGTTAGGGTTCAAAGCTGTGCCGATATAGGTATTGATTTTAGCACTAGTGCGGCAATATAGATAATGGCCTCCATAAAAATATCAGCTGTTTCGATGCTACCATATATTGTCGAAGTAACAATTTATGGTATCGAGTATTAATTAGTATGATAAAATATTTAAAACTCTTTTCTTACTAACAACATATGATACCGAAACCTGACATATTTTCAACGCCAAAATGTCGCGTGCCTTTTTAGTTTTTAGTATGGAAAATGAAATTTATGTCATTTTTTGCAGTTGTTACTCACAAAAGAATGTTAACGTTGGATGACCCACGTGTGCCTTGAAAATTAACCAACTACCTAAATCCCTAAAGTATTAAAAGGTACACTTTACAACTTGAGCGTAACTTTTACCATGCTGCACTTGAAGCATACCTAAATAACTTTGACAATACAGTTGTTGTTAGTTGTAGTTGTACATATTATTGTAAACTTGCTCTTACAGCTATTAAAACTATTTGAAGAATTTTCCCCCTGTTAGTTAATAAAACTATTTAAAAGTTTTCGCCCTAGTGCGGTAATAACTAATAAGTATATAATATTATAATGACCGCCGTACATCAGCTGTGTCGATGCTGTCATCTTTGTAAAGGTACGATAGGTACGATACTCTTTTCTTATCAACCACACGAGGTACTTACTAAATCCTCCCGTTGACACATTGGCATAGAGATGGAATAAGTTTAATGTGTTACTGTTTTTTACACAAATGTATTGTAAAAAGTCGTAGGTAAGCATATAGTAATACGCGACGTGCACATTGAAAATTGAACTCTCGGCACTTTTTACTGCACTAGTGCCCTAGCATAAATACTTAGCTGTTCTCTGTCAGTGACAAATTAGGAACTTTCCAAAACATTTATTTCAGAAATAAAATCTTTGTCTTTTATAGCAAAGTAAACAGTATAAATCAGCCTCGAATGGGATCTTTAATTGAAATAGATATTAATTTGAAGTCAAATGTTTCCCTTTCATTAGTCATATAGTTTACGTCGTCGGATCACAGAGAGTAGATAGTTTGTTTTTGTTCGACGGGCCCCTTCCAGTGTAGATGTACGGCGATAGGTGCGACAAAAACGTCCGCGCAGCGCTCGGCAGCGGGCTAGCGTTGTTTTATGGCTGTCCTCATTAATTCTATTGCCAGTGACTGATCGCATTCTTCCGCGGCCGCGCCGAATCAAAGCCGCGGCCGCGCGATCAAACAACACAATAAATAACTTTACACACTAGGTAGGTAAGTCGGTATAGCAGCACAGGCTCAGGGAGGAGGGCAGGGTTCACTTCGCGTTCAGACTCTCAAACGCATTCCTGGTGCGCGGCCGCGGATATTTTAATTATGATGATTTAGGTCTGTGATTCGCGACCGACGTACCTAGGTATATCTAACTAATTATTTTTACGATGAATAAAAAATATTATTGTTTATTGTTTGTTTTAACGTTTTTATTCTCTTCATTAAATGAAGGTGAAAATAACTATGCACGGGCCGGAGCCAAGTGCATAATTAGGGTTACCTACTCCTGTGTTAAAAACTTACGTACCTACTAAGCGGCATGTATTTAAGATTACGGTCTTTTGTAAAAGCAAATAGATTTTGCAATTAATATTTAGTGCTTTCATATTATTATTATTATTATTACCACCATAAAGATAACAAAAACAAAAAGAGTATAGAAAAAACACAGACATGATACACAAGGCAGCCTTATCGCTTACTAGCGATCTCTACCAGGCAACCTTAGGAATAGGAAAAAATAAGGAAAAAAAGCATTGCAGGTGGTGACATCCTATAACATTCATACTTTCGAATAGCTACATACTAATACATAAACCAATAATAAACATTAATAAAACAATATTGTATAACATATTATATATATATTATAAAGATAATAGTTTTTTACAGCATTTTTGAAAATGTCTAGTGACTTTGACTTGCGTATGGTCAGTGGAAGTGCATTCCAAAGCTCAGTAGCTTGCACAGCGAATGAGTTTGTATAAAGGATTATCAGTGTTAAAGTACGGCACGGTCTTAAGTCGGATTGCACTCAAAGAAAACTGAATTTCTAAAAAAAAATACAGAAATAGTAAATTAAATGAAATTAAAATAAAATAATATAAAATTAAAATAATAAGACTGTGCACAACATGTGTAACAGTATCCCGTAACCTAATTCTTATTGGGATTTCGATGTTATAAATGTTATCTTGGAATTCGCTAATAATCAACGTCATATACCTATGTTTGTATCGAGTTCGCATAGAGCGTTGAACGGAGCGGATCAAATAACGTATAGCGGAATATATGGGAAACGTCCGTGTTCGGGACACTGCGTGTAACCGAACACCATCATATTATCTAGTCTATATGCTTCGTGCTCTTAAGTAGGACATGACAGTGCGTTTAAAACAGTACAAATCGATCTTACTCGTCAATTTAAATCAATTAGTATCATTATCATTACTGTTGCGGTTACCACATGCAAAACTAGATGGCGCTAATTGTATCTTCACCGCGAAATAAGATAATCGACTGAAAACTTATAAGTTACCATACAAGCCTGAATCGCGATATCGAAGTTTTCTGAGAATAGCGCTATATATAGACCGTTTCAACTTACAACGGTCGGACCAGGTCCCCGGGCACAACACCAGCCCGGAGGAAGGTCTTCCTATTGGTGCGGACGAGTACATACCACTCACTCGTCCCACATTATTATAAATATCAATCAGTATAGGTACAGTACAAACTGCCTCGTTGGTCTAGTGGTTAGCATGTTTGACTGCGGCCGACGAGGTCCCGGGTTCGAGTCCCGGGTCGGACTATGATTTTAGGTATTGGATTTTTCCGACTAGAAATTCTCAGTAGTTAGGAAGTTGGCGGTGTTTCACCCCCGTGCCTCGGAGAGCACGTTAAGCCGTCGGTCCCGGCTGATTACCACTAACAGCATGATAATAGTCGTTAAAGCCCGCCAACCCGCATTGGAGCAGCGTGGGTGGGGGTCTAAGCTATAATTCCCTCTCTCCTATGAGAGTGGAGGCCCTGTGCCCAGCAAGTGGGACGTTAATGGGCTGTAGTGATATAGCTACAGTCCGTGTGTGGTGATATGGCGTGCTCTCCAAGAGGCCAATGTCCAGCAGTGGACGAGTACAGGCTGATGGATGGTTGGATGGATGGACAAGTCCATGTAAAAGTTGTCATACTTATCATTTAATCACCACAAAGAACTGCAGCCCGTATCTTTCGGTCGTCACCGAGACCTGTGAGTTGTGAGAGACCGCTGAGATCGATCGACGCTCGCTGATTAGAACAATTAGCGTCGGCGCGTTTGACGATGATACTCTACTTATATATTAACTTGTATATTAAAAGTTACTACTTATAAGTACAGTAACTTTTATGTACAGTAACAGTACAGTACAGTACAGTACTATAGTTAAAGTTTATGTTACTCTGTGCGAGTGCCGCTCCGCAGAACTCATCTCGTGACCGAGATGCAGCGCCTGTGCAGTGCAGCCTCCTCCCACGCGTGGGATCTAGTTTTTTTACCACTATATACAAGTTAGCCCTTGACTGCGATCTCACCTGATGGTTAGTGATGATGCAGTCTAAGGTGGTAGCGGGCTAACCTGTTATGGGCATGGCAGTTATATTAAACCCATACCCCTATTCGGTTTCTACACGGTATCGTACCGGAATGCTAAATCGCTTGGCGGCACGTCTTTGCCGGGTGGTAACTAGCCACGGCCGAAGCCTCCCACCAGGCCAGACCAGGGAAGATTCAGAAATTATATATTCCCAAATTGACCCCGCCGAAAATATAAATTGACAGTGTGCAGATAGGTATAGCAAATATTATATCAGAAGCTACATTGTGGCAGACTTCAGCGACTCGCTCGCATTCCTTACAAACCGCGCAGACCTAATCTGTTCCCGTAGATACCTACCTAAGTATATGCTAATTCCTCCTTTAGTAGATAGATATTATTATTCACCCATTAAGTACCTACTTTAACTGCAGAATGTCTTTCCGTATTCTTATTCTTGGGACAAGCAGCTACGACTCTGCATTTTGACTAACGGCTTCTTCTAAACACCTTAGTGCTTGGGAGTTTGTTATTATTGTAACAGTTAATGGGGAATGATACCTACATGAGGGGCATTTTTTAAAACATGAAAACACCAGTTCGTTAAGTAGGTACGTTAAGTACATCTGTGTCATTGGCTTTGCCTGTTATGTGTATCTAAATTATGCACTCAACATTTCCCATCAAACAGCTACCGACCCTCTACTTACTGGTTGCCGCCAGGCAGGATAAAGTCCATATTTAAGGAATACCTGTGGATTGGATTCAGACAAGTGTACCAAGATACAGACTGACGATTTTTTTTTTAATGTAATGGTTAAGGTATATTATATTTAATGATTAGGTCTGGGTACTAGCTACAGGGAAAAGTCTACCGACTATCGCCGGTTGTACCTATCTAGCCTACCTGTCTAGTGTCTGTGACCCGTCACGCATGTCCCCCGCCTGACAGCACGCAGTCAGTTGTCAGACAATTACCCTCCGCCGCGCAAAAACGGCGGCGACTTGAAAGCGACGGCCGCCGCTCGGCCTCTAATGATGACGATTAAAATTAATTTGCGCCGGGGGGCGGCCGCCAAATTAAATTCTTCACCGTCGACCCCCCGCACCCCCCGGCACCCCCCGGCACCCCCCGGCACCCCCCCGCGCTCCCCCCGCGACCCGCGACGCTTGATTGATGCCGGACGCCGCCGCCTCGGGACGGCGCTGCCATTTATCTCGTCCTCAATCTGAAGGGGGGTCGAGGGTCGTGAATAAAAACGTTCAGTCGGTTTTCCCCGAGTGATAGGCCTATTACACTGCACTTTCTACAGGGCCCTGTAGTAAGGGTGGGCGTGGCCGCTAATTACCCAGCAATAAGGACCAAAGTAGGGACCCTTTCTTCCTAAATCCTATTACACTACACTGATTCAAATGTAAGGGTCCCTGTGAAAAGTGCAGTGTAATAGGCCTATTAATAAGTAGATAATTCTACCACAGATTATGATTATTATGATTCCGCGTGTCGGTTTGTTGACGCTTTTAGTCCTATTACACTGCACTTTTCACAGGGACCCTTACACTTGAATCAGTGTAGTTTAATAAGATTTAGGGAGAAAGGGTGCCTAATTTGATCCTTAATGCAATGTAATAAGCGACGCCCTAAATCGCGGCCACGCCCACCCATAACTGCTGGCCCTGTAAAAAGTGCAATGTAATAGGCCTATTCTTCCTTCCTCCGCTATAGGTACCTCCACTACCTGTACTTAGGTACTGCCTACCGAGGCCAAGGTTCCCACATCAACCGAGACTACCTCGAACAATTTCTTTTTTCCCGTGGGACTAAGATTTTTCTCCTCGATAAAAAGTAGCCTGTCATTTAGTTCTTCGCGTCAAGTTTTATATAAATCTCTCGAGTGATCTATCTGTGATGATGAAAAGGTAACAGCTGATGAACCGACAGATAACTGATTATTTATAGGTTTTTCACCTCTCTAAAAAATGTAATTACAGCTTACCGTAGGCGGACTAGAGTTAGCATTTAGGGTCTAGGGATTAGAGTCTTGTTTTTTAAATAATTGCAGGCGTTATTCATAGGCCTATTACGCTGCACTTTCTACAGGGCCCTGTGTTAAGGGTGGACGTGGCCGCTTATTAGAACGTCGCTTATAACACAGCAATCACGACCAAATTAGAGACCCTTACTTCTTAATTCTTATTACACTACTCTGATTCAACTGTAAGGGTCCCTGTGTAAAGTGCAGTGTAATAGGCCTTTATGTTATAGGTAGGAAATGGGTAGTAAAATTTATAGTCTATGGTTAATTTCAACAGCCCAAACTCAGTTTGAGCACCACAAACACAGTGTAAGAAGATACATTCTTTCCTACCAGTCGTTCAACGAAGGCATCTAGACAAAGCAAAGCTGCGGAGTGACAGGACAGTAACGAATGAAACTAGCAGAATATTGATAATACAAAATTCCATCACTCTAATATCTTTCATGCAGTACCGTACACCTAGGACTGCTTAAACTGTCATGGTATGATGGTATATGAAATTAATTAATATGGTGTATGAAATTAATAAATAGTTATGCTATGTTAACACAATCTACATTTTTTATGTTCCATTTTTGAATTAATTTGCGCGCAACCTTGGTTGGATGCAAGTATGTACTTAGTTATGCGTCAATGTGCTAATGTTACCCGTCGTCACCTACAGCCACAGCCTGTTACAGCTCCATGTCTATGGTTCTCAATGTTTTTTTAAAAAATCCTTCTTGTTGTCAATGTGTAGAAAAATAAAGTTGGTATTGCGGATTGCCGCGAATTCTCAATAATTTTTAGTGTAATTAAAACATTTATGTAAAGGGACGTTCATTTAATCCATTTCGGATTTCGATGCACAATACGTAATACAAGGTTATGGCATAGGCACAGTGAATGTGACTATTTATTTGTTAATATCATCAAATGAAAATAAAGATCTTACTCATGCTATTAAAATCTAACAACGGAATGGCAAAGAAATAATTAAAAATCGTTATTTTTTTTTCTCGCAATCGAAGTGAAAAGTAAAGTGTTTACCACAGGACTAAATGCCATTCTACTTGATTGTATAGCATTACTCGCTACGCTCGGTATAAGCTAAGCATCTCGTGTGAAATGGCTCATTTTAGTCCTTTGATGAACAATCTACTATTGGTTTTGTGCAGTGCCTCAAATGAAGATTTTTCTTTTCTTTCTAATTTTTAGTTCCATTTTATTTTGTTCGACTTACCTAGTCACAAAATGTACCGAAAAGTTTTTTAACGGATTTGCATCCTTGATAAGTAGGTACCTACTTCCTTATTAGATGAGGACTTTTTTTGAAGTGAAACTTGTTTAGAATCGTTGTGATTGAAAATTCGATGAAACGAAAAAGCGACACCAAAAAGATACAAACAATATTATTTAGCCTGCGAGAGAATGAGATAGAATACAAGTTAACTATATTTATCTCATTCTCTCGTAGGCTACTTTCTGTTGTTTCACGTTACCGTGTGTGAATTGCACATACCCAAAAAATTTTTTAAACACTAATTTTTTTATTTGTTTAACGGCTCTGGATTCTAGTCCTTCTGAGTCTAATTGCTAAATATTAGATATCTACTCCTACTACTTATTATATACCTACTTTTACGTTTGAACTTCCGAATGGAAATCAAACCAGCCAAGTGCGATCCGACTCGCTAACGCGGAGTGTGTAAAACGACGTATCTAGTATTATGTATATTCTTCAGAAAAAAAAATATTTGGCATTTAGTAAGTATACGGCATACCTAGGATTTTTTTCTAAATACAGTGTAAACTCTTTATAACGTTATCCTTTATAACAATAAACTCCCTGTAACGTTGAAGTGAGCCCAACTTGGTTGGTTTGCGTTAAAACCCACATATTGAAACACTCTTTATAGCGATACCCCATTCTCTGTTACGAAGAAATATGTTCATATTTGTAGACAGTAAATATTTATTATCGGTATTATTGTTTATGTTATGTTATCAGGTAACAAAAGACTTTGAAGCTCCGAAACATCCGAGGTCGGTCTAGCTTTTGTTATCCTTAACTGCCTTGAACATGTGCAGTATGACGCATTGTTTTCTCGAAGACCATCACTTCCGAGAGTTTGGTTGTGTTTTTGTTCACTCCATATAACGATAACTCTCTATAACGACAAAAAATGCTCAGTCCCTTGAGTTTCGTTATAAAGAGTTTACACTGTAGTTACTAATATTAGTAGGTAGGTAGTACTTCTTTTTATTTCCTCCTAGCTGTCGCCCGCGACTTCGTCCGCGTGGATTGAGGTTTTTTGGTGGTTTGGTTGAATTCTTTAATTTTCCGGGATAAAAAGTAACTTAAATGCTATTCCAGACTATAATCTATCTCTGTACCAATTTTCCTCCTGATTCGTCCAGCCGTTCTGGCGTGATTGAGTCCCTAACAAACGTCCATCCTTCCATCCATAGTTACTTTCGCATTTATAATAGGTAGGTATAAGTACCTACATAGAGATTTACGAGTAGTTATGTTATTTAATATTGTGTGTGCTTGTTAAATTTATTAAAAAAAATTTGGCAATTGATATTAAGCCCGCAGCGGTACAGTCATTATTTTAATTAATAAACTCAATCTACATAATAGGTTTAACAAGGTAGATATTATCGCCTATCAATACCTACAACATGCCTCTAACACAGCTGTCGGCAGTTGAATAGGTAGTCACCAGTCGCGTCACGAGTGCGGTAGAGTAGTGTGTAGGTAGGTAGAGCTGTGGGGTAGAGGTAGGTGCCGTAGCGTCACAAGTGCGGTAGAGTAGTGCGGTAGAGTAGAGTGTAGGTAGGTAGAGCTGTGGGGTAGAGGTAGGTGCCGTATGTTTGGCGATAGGGCAAGGATGCGTGAGTGCGGACACGTTGGGGGAGGCTCGCCCCGCGGTCGCGTGTCATACGGAGGGTGCCCCCTGCCCCTGCCCACACCGCGCGGGGCAGGGGCAGGGGGCAGGGGCAGGGGCAGGGGCGGACGCACTCGTGGGGAAATCGTTATTTCACACTACACATGCAGCGCTCAGCTCGCTGCGGTACTTGTACAAAGAAAATAGGATCAACCTACATACCTACCTATCTACCTACCTATCTTTTTATACGACTGCCTGAAAAAAGTAGTAACATGTATGTATGTATGTGAGTTTGTATATTCCACCATAACTTCTATACGCCTGAACCGATTTTGATAAATGAGGTATCGCTAGAATCCCTAGCTTATTCCGGGTGGCATAGGCTAGTATTTTTTTGAAAAATATTGTTTTTTTTTCAAATTTAGCCTTCAATGTTCACCCCACCATTGAAGGCTAAATTTGAAAAAAAAAAAACGAAAATGAGAATAACTATTTATAATTATCATCTAAAAATGATGAGTAGGTTCCAAAAATATATAACACTATTATAGTTCAATATCCAGTGATGCACAAAAAATGTGAATAGGATTCTAATTTAGTTAGATTAATTCAGATTTTTAACTTGTTTGGTTCGTTTTTTGGCTGGCCAGTCTTTTTTTGGAAATGTGTCGGCTGAAGGGTCACAGTCAATTCATGTAATATATCTACTTAGTAAGCAAGAAACGGTTTTTAATATTCTATGACTTATGTAAGTATCTCGTCAAAGTCCTCGTCGTGATAGTGACACAGCAGTTGGTTTGTATGCTGGCCGAAAATTAATATTACTGCACTACTGTTTTGCAGGCTAATTATTACTGTGCGGTAAAATTTGCTTTTTTCAGCATCCAAACTAGTTGGTGTCTAAATACCGAGGGTGAGAAAAGTTTCTTCACAGTTTTAATAGCGAAGAAGTGAGAGCAACCTTATACCTACGAGTAAATGAACTGTAATCCGTGGTATTTTTATCCGTGGTGGACCAATTTTGTCCGGCTCTCATTTCTCATGTTCAGTAGGTAGCTAGGTATCTATTTTTAATCAAAATTAATTAATGTCTAAATAAATTTAATTAATTATTTATTAATTATTCAGAAATTTACTGACAGACAAATTGACAAGCTGACCGGACGATATTAAAACCTAGTCGGGTACTATGAACTTCGAAGTCAATGACTATGAAGAAAAATAAAATAATAATATTATACAAAGATGAATAATCCGAGTTATCAGCGGGCAACGTTGTCCGTCGGGTGCGCGGGCATAGGCGGGGCAGTGGCAGGGGGGGGGGGGGGCGTGGGGGGGCGGGGCGCCGCGCCCACCAATGGCGGCGCGCTGACCGCTGCGGGTGCGGGGGGGCGCGGGGGGCAGGGGGCAGGGGGCAGGCTCTCACTCGCGCGCCCCGTGTATCACTGCCCACCGGCCGGCCGCCCCGCTGCCACTGGTCATTGATGGGCGACCGCGAATGATCTTCCCATTCGAGTCATTTTCGACTAGGTACTAATCCTCGTTGGTCTAGTGGTTATCATGTTCGACTGCGGCCCATAATTGAGTATTGGGTTTTTCGGATTACAAATTAAATGATAAATGATTTATTTATTTCATGTAGGACAACTTATGTCACTTAAGAAACGTTAAGACTACCACCACAATTCTCAGTACTAGCCCGGAGTTAGGAAGTTGGCGGTGTTTCACCCCCGTGCCTCGGAGAGCACGTTAAGCCGTCGGTCCCGGTTATTATCACTAACATGACAATAATCGTTAAAGCCCGCCGACCCGCATTGGAGCAGCGTGGTGGGTCTAAGCTCTAATTCCCTCTCTCCTATGAGAGTGGAGGTCTGTGCCCAGCAGTGGGACGTTAATAGGCTGTAGTGGTGGGAGGTACTAATCCCCGCATTCGACTTGAAAATTAGTAATATACTAATCTTCAGATTCGAATGACGACTACTAGGTAATTATAGTAATACATACTGGCGACTTTCGGCGTCTCGTTAGTAGCCTATTTGGGATCTTTCGGGATTCGAATTCCGACTCGGCTCGCCTCGGCTATCCTCGGCGCGATTCGGCTATCCTCGACGCGATTCGCGAATCAGAACCATTCGTTGTTCATTACTGAATTACCTAGTTACTAATCACGTGAATGATTCGACTGAGTGGAATGATTTCACAAGTCGAATCATTCGAATGGGATCATTCAAAGTCGCGCATCATTCATTCATTGTATGAATCGCCCGCACTGTCCCCGGGCTCCTTCTGCTCATCTCCTGGCTATATTCAAATTCATATTCAAATGTATTTATTCAAATAAACTTTTACAAGAAACGTCGGAACATTTTCGTTCGAACGAAACTTCGGAACGAAAACGAACTGTGGTAGAAAATACGCGAAATTTCGATCGAAATTTCGTTTTTCGTTGAATTATAGTAGACCTACTGGTTCGGAATGCCATTCCTACCGAGAAGAACCAGCAAGAAACTCGGTGGTTGCTCTTTTTAAATAAATATTTCATTTACAATTACCTATTATATCACAATGTATAAGTACATAAGTAACCGCTGTCCTTAGCATTGCTGGAGTGATCAAATCCATGCTCCTCTATCATTTATATAATCTTCAACAGTATTTTTCAAGAGCATACTTTTAGTGGATTTCTTGAATTTGTGTATAGACAAGTTTAAAATGGGTTGTGGAATTTTGTTATAGAAAAGAATGCTCATTTCCACGAATGACCTTCTGACTTTTTTGAGGCGGAGCGATGGAGTCTATAGCTTATTACGGCCTCTAGTTTGCCTGTTCAGATCGCATTTTTTTTTTGTAAATATGGATGTTGTGCTGTTTAACAAAAATTATATTACTGTAAATAGGTATATTGCGAGGCTACAGTTAGAATACCAATTTCTTTAAATTTCTCTCTGAGGAATCACGTGGTTTTAAATCATAAATTGCACGTATTGCCCTTTTTTGTAGTATAGACTATCAGAAGGTTGCTACTCGTCAATTTACACGTTATATCTACTTACTTACATTACCTATTGCCTAAGCCATTCAACATTTTGTATACCTACTAGGTACTTCTAATTCTGTTGGTTGTTCAAATAAATTAAATTAAATTAAGTTAAATTAAATTGTCGTCTAAGGAAGGTGCAGAGATCCTTTGTAGGGTCGAGTAGGTATTACCTTTTTTATAATATGGTTCAAAAAAAAACTTTTACATTTTACAAAAAACCGTAAAAGAACACTTGTTGAGTCGAGCCTACTATACAATAGGCATGATGACTGATTTTGAAAAATGGTCAGATTATGTTCGGAAGTATCTAACTATTTCAAAAAAATATCTTATTTCAGCAGAAAATTATAGTGTGGTAGATGAAATTGGCATTTGAAATTTAAATTTTAAAATTCACGCCAAAACGCTCGCCGGTGTCATGGCGTCGTTTGTGACGTCACTATTGTTATTACCAATGTACTCTGTGCAGTGTGCAGTAAACAATAGTGCGATTGTCAAAGCTCGAAAACAAACAATTGTGACGTCATTCGCTTCTTGGCGTTTTATCCAATATGGCGGATTACTGTATTTTATAGTTTAATTTTATCAATATAAATGGCAATCTCACTTGAAATAGAAAAATAAATATGTTTTTTTTTAATCCATGAATCCTATTTCATTAGATAAATTCATAATTTCATTGATTCTTGGTTACTGTCATCATGCCTATTGGGTATTTGACAACTACCTATTCAAATAAATAATTTTTTTAGTGATTATTAAATAGAGAATCTCCCAAAAGTCGTAATATCCACGTCCCCTGTTAGTGTTATGTTGTATAACTATTTTAAACTATCGATTAAAGTAAAAGAGTGCGTCGAACTTTGATGACGTCATTTTGCAATATTTCATACAAAAACCGAACCGAACCGTTTGAAAAAAAATCCCGATTTGACTAACCTAGCGGCACGCTATGATGGCCGGTTTGACACATTACAATAGTGATGTGGAATGTCAATTTATTCTCGAACAAAAAACAATTAAGTTTTGTTTTTGTACCTGATTAAATAGGTTTAATAAAACAAAAATGTATATGTTTATTTAATTTATTTGAACGAACTGAATATTTGAACGAAAATGAATATACATACTTTATATGCACACAAGAAACATATGAATACAAAAGATACCAAAAAAGGTGCCACAAAAGGCCATAATTAATCAGATTCGTCCATACTACTATTTTCACTGTCGTCACTGCTATCATCACATACATTAATAATTATAAGTCACATGTAAAAAAGTATACCTTGCCATCGCTATATCAAATCTTTCCATCAATATTTTGCGTTTGTTACATTTTTTGTGTCGAAATCCAATGGTCTTCAAAATCTTCGTTAAAGAACTTTCCCCACCGAAGAATAATCCAGCTTAGATTCCATTTTTAAAAATTTATTGATATTTTTTTGCGATTTCAGAGGTTTGTCCACATAGTGAAAATTGTTCATATTCACAAGTACATTCACCCCTTAAATGGTGCAAACTGATTTTTCGACACTTGTATACATTTAAGAAATCAATTTAATAAATAAATTTTGAGTCCTAAACCTAAAACTACATTCGATAAAATTTATGAATCTCTGCACATCACTATCGTCAATAAAGTAATACAATTATTTCCTTCAAAGTCGTTATCAATTAATACGGAACTTCATGAGCGGACAAACGTCAAACCGGCCATCATAGCGTGCCGCTAGTTTAGTTGTCAAATACCTACTCCAATTGACGAATTTCATAATGACAAAGTTGTATGGAAGCAACCGACTTTGGGTCCAGCTCCCCACAGGATAGTATAATAACTTACACTAGTGTATTTAATTTATATACCTACTTACCTACGAACTGTAATATCATGTTTCAAAAAAAAAGAGCAACTTCTGAGTTTCTTGCCGGCTCTTCGCAGCAGAATCTGCTTTCCGAACCGATGAAAGGCTTTACAGGGAAAATAATTCGTAAAAGCATTTCTTAGCACAAGCACTGGAACAACTAGGTACTACAACCTCATTAATTTCTTAAAATCATTTCTTAGTAGATGTAGATAGGTACCTACTTATGTCCTTCAAGGAATGTAGTACTTTCAGATTTCAAGTTTGCAGAGCTTATAGTTTCTGATTTCGTGATTGGTCAGTCAGTCAGTCGGTTTTTCGCTTTTACCTACCTACTTGAAATACTCCAATATTCAGGGTAACTTCAGTCATAGTTGGGCGTAGTTCAGTAAGTAGGTGTAGGTACCTATAACGTAATAGGTACCTGCTGAGTTTTGCCAGTGAAGCCAGTGAAAACCAAAAATCCGTTCGAGGTTAGTATCTATCTATTTATGTAGGCATTTTTTTAAAATTCGGTTTCTACAAATCATCGCGTACCGGAACGCTAAATCGCTTGGCGGCACGTCTTACCGATAGGGTGGTAACTAGCAACGGCCGAAGCCTCCCACCAGGCGTTAGAAGCCAGGGTAGGCATTGGTTAGGTAGATACCTATTCACAGGCAGGGTATGTTCAAAAACAAGTATTGAGCGTTTTTAAGTGGGGCAAGCAGTGCTTGTATGGCTCTATGTCGTGCACGCCACTGTACAGCAGTCAGCTGAGCAGCGGGCGGCGAGCGCACTCGGCGGCCGACAGCGTCGTTTATAACAATCAGTGTGCCGGGTTATCTCGCGCCCACGATCTGACCTCAGCGTCTCGAGCGAGCTCTGAACTACATCTAAGTACCCTGGAGGCTTGGAATCGCTTCTATTTTGCGGTGCTCGCTTAAAACACGAGAGCCGAGTTTATTTTTTGATTTCTGAAAATCTGGGGCTTGTTATAGGTAGGCTTAGAGTTAGATTTCAAACGGAAACCTAGCAGTAGGTACTTAGATATTTCAATTTTCTAAACTGGTTTGATCTACAAGTTGAATAAGACAGTTTCTTCTTTTACAACATTAATACTAGAGGTTCGCCCCGAACTGAGACCTCGCGTTATCGATTCACTGCACCGCACGCATTAAAACTCGCCGAATCTGATGACGTCAATCCTCATCCGCTTGCGTGGATGGGATACGAATACCTATAGTATTTTACTAAAATGCAGCTCGTTCGGTGAGCATGTGTAGATGCGCGCTCATCTTTACGTTCATAGACATCAGTATTATCAGCAGAATATTTTTTTATTCCACGTAAGATGGTGCTAACGTCTATTATTTGTAAGCGCAAACGAATAAACTTTTACAGAGTACCGTCTACCTATTGACATCATGGTGAACGTCTGTTAAAAATACCTACTGAAGCTCAATAAAAATCAAATAATATCGTTTTCTTATAATATTTATCTAATGTTAGTATGTTTTGTTCAAGTACAGGATATAATTCAAATAATTGATCGAGGTTCAGGCTCAACCTTTTAGAAAATTGAGAGTTCTGAGGTCAACTTTGAACGTTAGAAAATCTCCACTTTGAAAACCCTCCATTTCGTAAACTTTAGGGGAAAAATAAAAAATAAAATTTTTGGGCTCTATTCCTAATTATTTTTAAGATGGTATACCGTGACCCTATGTTACGCTATTAAAAATATTTCACTTCGCATTCGAACATTTGAAATAATTACTTACCTACGTTCAGTAATTCAGAAGTTATAAGTCTCTGACAGACGGACGGACGGACAAGTGCAAATTCACTCAAGCAGACTCAGAGACCTTCGCTTCGCTCGGTCAATAATATTGAAAACTCCTACTTCTACGTACCTAGGTACTTTTCTTGCATTAATTAATAGATAGGTATCCGAAACGAACATGGTACTAAAGTTTGGGCCTCGAGTGTTATTTTCATCATGCTCCACTTGTGAGTTGTAGCATTAATAATAGGCATGATGACTGATTTTGAAAAATGGTCAGATTATGTTCTGAAGTATCAACTATTTCGAAAAAATATATTATTTCAGCAGAAAAATAAGGTATGGTAGATAAAATTGGCATTGGAAATTTAAATTTTAAAATTCACGCCAAAACGCTCGCCGGTGTCATGGCGTCGTTTGTGACGTCACTATTGTTATTACCAATATACTCTGTGCAGTGTGCAGTAAACAATAGTGTGATTGTCAAAGCTCGAAAATAAACAATTGTGACGTCATTCGCTTCTTGGTGTTTAATCCAATATGGCGGATTGCTGTATTTTATAGTTTTATTTTATCAAAATAAATAGCAATCTCACTCGAAGTAGAAAAATAAATACGTTTTTTTTATTTTGGTTGGTTACTGTCATCATGCCTATTAGGTAGGTGAGTATTGTGTGTCAAAGGTTTGTACATCATAACATTGTGACGGTCTAAATGTTGTGTGTGTTGTCTGCAGGTCTGGAGGCGCAGGTGCAGGACACGTCTAAGGACCTGTACTGGTTCTGAGCGCGCCCACGATGGACACGCGCCCACGCCGGACACGCGCCCACACCGGACACGCGCCCACACCGGACACGCGCCCACACCGGACACGCGCCCACGCCGGACAAGCGCCCACGCCGGGCGACCGGACATGCGTCCTGCAAGAGTTTGTCGTCGCGTGTTGACTTTACCTGTGATAGTTCCGCTACAGACACTAGTTAGCTTCTCTCCTGTATCTGAACAGTGATCCTACAAACGTCAAACATGACATTGAAGTTGAACTGAATAGTTAGAGCTTAGGAGATCACGTGGTGCGGCGTGACTGCCCGAGATACTATGTACACAACCAATTGTATAGCCTACTGTTTTAGTTGTCACAGTACAAAATAATTAGTGGTTCGCTCCGAACTGAGATCTCGCGGCGAATCTGATGACATCAATCGTGATCCGCTTGCGTGGATGGTATACGTATATCTACAGTATTTTATTAAAATGCAGCTCGCTCGGTGAGCGGGTACAGCGGGTTATAAACGAATAAACTTTTACAGAGCACCATCTATTGATATCATTGTGAAGTTCTGTTAAAATTACTGAAGCTCATTAAAAATTAAATAATTTCGTTTCCTTATAATATTTATCTAATTTTAGTATTTGTTGTTCAAGTACACGATATCATTCAAATAATTGATCATGAAGCCCCCCAATGCGTCAATTTTAGGGGTAAAATAAAAAAAAAAAATTGTACTCTATTCCTAATCATCTTTAAAATTATGTACCGTAACACTATAAAATATATTTTACTTAACATTCGCTTCTATGAGAGCCCCCCCCCCCTGAAATAAAGATAAGTTTTTAAACCATATTCGGCTGGAGGCCATTGGTTTACATATTACCTATATTTAAATTTGAAGTAATTACGTTCAGTAATTCAGAAGTTATAAGGCTCTGACAGACGGACGGACGGACGGACGGACAAGTGCAAATTCACTCAAGTAGACTCTGAGACCTTAGCTTCGCTCAGTCAATAACTGCTATAATCTAACTGCCGCACTCAATAATCGCTTAATCAATACTTAAGATGCTCCCTAGTATCTGAAACCATACTAAGTAATAATTAAGTGACTGATTGCAGCAGATGGCGTCTGTATTGTGTTTACTAGATCATACCTACTTATCAGACAAAAAATATTTCGAAGAAACACCTTACACGTAAGACAAAATATTCCTTGAGCTTGGCCCACACTAACAGCGATGCGATGCGATCGCGTTTCTATGATTTTTTTAATGCCATTTTATTACACTTTTTTTATCCACTACAAGCTAGCCCTTATCTGCGATATCACTTGATGGTAAGTGATGATGCAGTCTAAGATGGCAGCGAGCTAACCTGTTAGGGGCACGACAGTTATATTAAACCCATACCCCTACTTGGTTTCTACACGGCATCGTACCGGAACGCTAAATCGCTATACTCGAAATAGGTTTCTTTTAGTTTGTCGCATAGCCGAGACGGACGCGTTACGGCCTCACTTCTGTTTGTGTTACCAATTGCCAATTTCACTTATCTGTATCTACATTCCAAAGAAACCACTAAATTTTTTTAGCCGTACTTGAACTTGAACTTGAAAGCGTTTAAAACAATACGTATTAAGATATTTCCAGTAATATTTAACAGGCTGTTCCTTTATCGTGACAGCGTCGTAATTCACTTTAACGACTTGTTCACGACGCATGAGTTACAAGTATAATTACAAGTTACAACCGGAAAGTAAATGTTTGTAGCGAAGTTAGTCCCTTTGTTTGAAGTGAGTCGTTCGTCAGCCGCAGTCTCACTGGTAGGTGGTAGGTGTGTGTATACTGCTGTAATGAGCACACACACACGCGACCAACTAACAACTAGACTTGCCGAAATCTGAAAATCTGAATATAACTGCCTTTTTTAGTGTGTAATATGCAATTTTGTAGTTTTAAATCGTTATTTACCTCAGAATTTAGAAAAGTTTGTTTTAAATATTTGGAGAATACTACTCGACTTATTATACCTTAAGTACCGTGTATCGTATACTTCGAGCTATTAAGATTAAATCTTGGATTACGTGTTTTAAAAACACAATTGATGAAAATTTTCTCGATAGTAGGTTTCTTTTTTGATGTATCCTGGAAGTATTTATTCAGTTACTTCTTTTAATTTTTCGATTGAATGTTTCACTCTCTTTCTTTGCTTCGTATTCCTCATACTGAGGGTGACCCCTTTCCATTAAAAAAATATGGCAGGAGTTTTCTTGGGATAACCAAATTTTTCGATTGGTTGGTTCTCTCTCTTCTTTCCTTCGTATTCCTCATAACTGAGGGTGACCCCTTTCCATTAAAAAATATGGCAGGAGTTTTCTTGGGATAACCTAATTTTTAGATTGGTTGTTTCTCTCTCTTCGTTCCTTCGTATTCCTCATAACTGAGGGTGACCCCTTTCCATTAAAAAAATATGGCAGGAGTTTTCTTGGGATAACCTAATTTTTAGATTGGTTGTTTCTCTCTCTTCGTTCCTTCGTATTCCTCATAACTGAGGGTGACCCCTTTCCATTAAAAAAATATGGCAGGAGTTTTCTTGGGATAACCTAATTTTTCGATTGGTTGTTTCTTTCTCTTCGTTCCTTCGTATTCCTCATAACTGAGGGTGACCCCTTTCCATTAAAAAAATATTGGTAGGAGTTTTCTTGGGATAACAATGCCGTGGATTCGGTCATCTCGGAGGGTGTGAGGACGTTGCTGTTTCGTTTTACATCGTATCAGCCCAACTCATCCCTGAACCGCCTAAAAAACGACCAATCTGGGATAACAAGCAGTGGATTCGGTCATCTCGCGTGGTGTGAGGATGTTTCTGTTCCGTTTTACATCGTACACACACAGCCCAACTCACCCTGAACCGCCTTAGCGACCAATCACCCTGGTGTGGAGACACGGTCGGCCCCGTGTGTCGCGGCCACAGTCATTATGACCTGAGACAAGGGTGGACGCCGACAAAGGCCTAGTAATAACTCCTTTGACATTTGTGTGTAAGTGGGGAAAGTCACGCACGCTATAATATATGTGCCCACCACTACAGCCCATTAACGTCCCACCGCTGGGCACAGGCCTCCACTCTCATAGGAGAGAATTAGAGCCACGCTGCTCCGATGCGGGTTGGCGGGCTTTAAGGGGCCTTATACAATCAGACCGCAGCCAACTTTAGGTATATAACTCGCCACACTACAGCATATATCTGTACGCATATATAGCACTACGCTCTACGCTCGATTTTATAGCCAACTAATCAATTTTGTAACTTGAAATATTTGATTATTTATTTACTACATATTATTATCTATGCCTCCGCGCCACATTATTATAGTAAATACTAGCAGACGCACCCTTCTTCGCTCGGGTGAAATTTTTAAAAATTCCTTGGAGGTCGAATTTCCAAAAATCCTGAAACACGTGTTTCTTAAATCCCTATAGTAAAAATCTGTAGGTATTTAACTCGCCACAATACAAAATATTTCTGCAAGCACGTATACTCTACGCTCTACCACAGTAAACGGATGAAACTACCTAGAAACGTTCGAATCAGCTCCCTCACACAAACATGCGCATCGACATTGCCGTCAGTAGTGATTGCCGCGTCATGACGAGTGGTCACGTATAAATCTATTTCCGCGATCTTTTTAAAACTGCAAGGAGTGTATTGCGTAGAATTTCGAATCAGAAAAACCCGATACTTAATCATGGCCCGAAGCCTCGTCGGCCTCAGTCAAATATGCTAACCACTAGACCAACGAGGCAGTTAGGCAACGAGGTAATGTATGTGCAGCTATAGGTAATGTATGTGGGGGCAGCGAGCCATGTTGGACCCTCGGCTGCCGGAAGCAGCTATTAGCGTTTTTGCGGCAATCACGCGGTTCCCAGGAGAGATGCCATCCGCTCTGAAGCCTCTCCACCGAGCTGGACGAGGACGAGTGACGACCTCCGTGGCGCAGTGTGTGGCGCTGTTGTCTTAACGTACGGAGGTCCTGGATCCGATCCCCGGCAGGGTCAATTTGGGAATTTATAATTTCTGAATTTTCCCTGGTCTGGCCTGGTGGGAGGCTTCGTGGCTAGTTACCAACCTACCGGCAAAGACGTGCCGCCAAGCGATTTAGCGTTCCGGTACGATGTCGTGTAGAAACCGAAAGGCATATGGGTTAAATAGAACTGCCATGCCTCTAACAGGTAAGGCCGCTACCATCTTAGACTGCATCATCACTTACCATTAGAGATCGCAGACAAGGGCTAACTTGTAGTGGATAAAAAAAATGGATACGGAGCGGTGAATGATGTAACCCCACCAACGAGATCGCGTCATTTTCATAGCTCATCTCAATTCTCAACTGTGGTGGAAAACGGATCGGACCAGCTATTCTAGGTATGAGATGAAGCGGTTGACTTTAGGTCTTAGGGTTTACCTGCACATATATCTTTAGGTACCACACTTTTTCAGTCATGTCTGATAGAATAGAACGAGTAAAAATTGCACACATTGTATAACTGGTCTGTGTGCACACTTTGTCAGTCATGTCTGAAAGGCACAAGGAAGAAAGGCTCTGAAGGCAATTTATACAAGGGAACAGTAAAAATTGCACACATTGTACCTAAATCTGGTCTCTGTGCACACATAACCTACTTATTATATTGAAAATTATAGGTTCCAATCGAGGATCGACTTAGCATTAAGTACAGATCAGACGCAGGACAGCTGGTGTCCGCATAGTTTGCGTAGAAATTGTCTGTGATGACTAATTCAGTTGGAGTCTATGTCAGCTGGTGGGCGTTGTGTCGGGTCGCGCACGTGTGTACCTCTCGTTAGCGTAAGATTTCGTAGCTAGACATGAATAGAGCGAGTATATGTAAATACATACCGTATATCGTATAATATAATAGAGATATCTCTCTGTGTATGTATGTAGCTAGGTATAAGAGTTGTAAATATTAGTTAGAGATTGTAATTATGTAGGGAACAGATTATATCTGTGGACACTGACCAGTGACGCTCCCACAGACCTGAGGCCGGGCTCTCAGACTTTTTACAACAGGAATTAAGAACCTTATTGCATTGTAAGATAGTGTACATTTTATAGGTATAGTAAAGTTGCAATATGTACATAATTCTTCTGCCCATGTAAGAGATAAATACTTAATTCAAAGATGTAAAAGTATGTTTTCCTGAAGTATTATTATTTGTATGAATTTTGTTATTACATACGTCATATTATAAAATCTGTTCAAATAGAGATGAGCTATTTTTCAACTTCTTTAACCCAAGTAATCTCATCTGCCATTCGACCAAGTCCAACTATTGGAACAGGCTATACGTACCTATTAAATGAAATTATTATAGTTTTAGACGCTCCCTCAGGAATTAAATTGTCGATATCTTGTAGATAGGTGCTACCAGCCCATTTCAGCATAAAATTTGACCGATTTTACCAAACAGATTTCAATGAAATGAATGCAGTTTTGGTCCAGAGTTGGCACATGTTTGGGAAAATCTATATTTTGATGTGCTCTGCTACTCCTACTTAGTACATATCAATGTATAGCATCAATGTGTGTCTTAATGTGCAATATTCTATGTCATAATGTTAGCTACGATTGTATCAGAGCCCGAGCGAAAGTTTTCAAGGGGGAAACGAAAGAGACACCTAAATTGCTGTAAATTATCAGCCCAACCACAACGAGTGCGGCATACGAGTTTTACTATATTATATTTTTACATCAACAAAGCTTTGCAAAATCCGGGAGAAATCCTCGAGGTGCTAATGGGATGACATGAATCTATGTACCAATTCATGATTAACATATTATCTCGAGTAATTAGTCTCCTAGTAAGCTTGCGTTTGAGGCTCAGTGTGTCAGGCGTTGTGGGACGCCCGGCCCTCATGGGCTCAGCTGTGCAAAACTAAACTTGTTGTTAAGGTGCCAGCGGAGGGTGAATTGCCGATACAAACGTAATACCAAAATGATTCGTAATTCGAGAATATTTCCACCAGATTATGCGATTATTAAGATTGAACTTGTATTTATCTAGGCCCCTGGATAATTATGTTTTCAAAATATTTTCCCAAAATTAAATGTAAGCGCATAGCGTTTTGCTTGTTTTTACGACATGAATAACATGTTTTCTCCTTATTTGTATCATATTAAAACCGACGATATGTTACGTACTAATTGGCCAGGAGCATAGCCTATATTGTCAAGTTCCCGAATAACAACACGAAGTGAAAAACACAACAAGTTATCATTCATCATTTTTGGTATTCACGGAACAAGACTAAACGTATAACAAATTCTGTACGCTCATATTGCTATCGCGTTTGCCCGCGATCATGTGTCATCAGCCAAATAGAGATAGCAATATACCAGCAAATTTATATTTGCGGGTTGAATAGAAATTGCGAGCGGCGATCGCCGGCCTCTTAAATGATGATTTGTCGGTACAGGTACCCTGATTTGTCGGTAGACAACAATGAAGTAACTATTAGGTAGGTATTTCTACGCTGTACAGTAACTAGGTATATCGTGAATAGAATGAGAGGTCTGTGCCGCGGGATCCGTATACAGAAGATGCTGATTCCGCAGCGCTTTAGTGTCTTACCGACAGATCAGGCTAACACAATACGATGATGATGATATTGTACGAGTGCCTGTTGTTTGTTTACCTGACCACTACCACTAAACCACCACTAAAGCCTATTAACGTCCCACTGCTGGGCACAGGCCTCCACTCTCATAGGAGAGAGGGAATTAGAGCTTAGACCCCACCCACGCTGCTCCAATGCGGGTTGGCGGGCTAACTATACCTTTTACCTGACACCCGAGCTCAATCAGTGTGACACATCTCTATCGCAGTTTTATCACAGTTCACATCTTAGTTTTACACATCACATCGTTTTCGCACTGATTGTGCTGGGGCTGTTGTTTGTACACGAACTTCTTGGCTTCCCGGACCTGAGGTGTGATTGTGTAAGAATTGCCGATCCAATCGTCAAAGTTCGGCGTCAAAGTAAAGTAAACCATAATGGCAGTGAAATAGAGCTCAATTTCGTGTATCCATTCTCATACGTTTATGGTATGATAATATATATATAAGAATGGATACACGAAATTGAGCTCTAAAACAATAATGATATGGTTTATTTTACTTTGACACCGAACTTAGACGATTTGATCGACAATTCTTACGCAATTGGGGGGCTGAGTGCAAATTTTGTAGAAAAAAGTCTTTATTGTATGAATCAGTCCATTCGAAGTGGTATTTTATCTTTCCAAACAGATTATCGTGAACGTAAAATTTATTTTCTTAAAAACTCACACTCAAAGTACTCAAACTGTGTATGTAAAAAACTATGGTTATCGGAATAATTGTATCGCTCGCTATACGTCGCGTGTGGAGCACAGCCCTTACATTGTATGTACAGAATATTGCGAATAGCTTCAAGAGCGGGCTCAATAAATATTACATTTAAAGTTTACCCGCGTTTCATTCTACCCCACCTATATTTTGACTCCTATTGAATATTTCATGAATCCAAACAAACATTAAGAGAGTAAAGAATTCTGTTTACAGTCACCAAACATACTACAAGTTACAACTAACATTTGTCGCCTCAAATTGTTAAAATATTTTGGGCAGGCATCTACAGCTATTGACCTACATATTACCAACCTTTGATACGTATCACCAACATCAGAATAGGCATGATGACAGTAACCATGAATCAATGAAATTATGAATTTATGTAATGAATTATGAATCATGGATTATAAAAAACGTATTTATTTTTCTATTTCGAGTGAGATTGCTATTTATTTTGATAAAATAAAACTATAAAATACATCAATCCGCCATATTGGATTAAACGCCAAGAAGCGAATGACGTCACAATTGTTTGTTTCGAGCTTTGACAATCACACTATTGCTTACTGCACACTGCATAGAGTGCATTGGTAAAAACAATAGTGACGTCACAAACGACGCCATGACACCGGCTAGCGTTTTGGCGTGACTTTTAAAATTTAAATTTCAAATGCCAATTTTATCTACCGAACCTAATTTTTCTGCTGAAATAAGATATTTTTTTCGAAATAAAGGATACTTCCGAACATAATCTGACCATTTTTCAAAATCAGTCATCATGCCTATTGGTAATTATTATTTCAATAGAGCACGTGGCCATGCGTCAGTAAGAGAACAAAGTAGTACCTAAGATTAAAAAAAAAAAAAGACCTGGGGCCATACGGTACCTACATACCTTCTGCCAACGCTTAAGTGCTTAAGAAAAAGCTTAGCGTTTCATTATTGTTGATTTTCGTTTTCTCTAGGCAATGGGGCGGTCAGTTGTATGGAGACCTCCGCATTAAATCCTCAGTCGATGAAACTTGGCTGGGCTTTTGTATTGGATGATCCAAAACTTACACAAAAATATCCAACAAAAAAAACCTCTGGAAGTTAGGTATTTATACTTAAAACTTAATATTTATGACTGAATATTTTCTCGATTTCTTTTTAAAATAATAGTAGATAGTATATTTACACTCAAAACCGAAATATCAAATGAAATAATCATGCAAAACATCGATATTTAAAATGATTTTATTATCAAATCTAAACTGCGTTTACGCGATAATGTACCTTCCTGCTTTAACAATTGGGTATAGCATAAAAAACCTTACTTCCTTTATGATTTTTTATTGGATATTTACAATATACTTACGTGTAACTTATGATACTTTATCGTACTATAAAGTTTCATCGCCTGAGGAATTATTGTTGGGGTCAACTAGCTTTATTGCCTAGACATTAGATTATAATCATTATTTTAGAAACGTCAGGGTATCGGTCTCGATAATATATTCCTAGTTCAACGATTTGGTAAGTAATCGGTGAAGCAAAAGTTCTCCCTTTGGAAGAAGAGAATCAGAGGTAACTATTTGAACTTACATCTAGCCACAGATCCGATGTAAGTAACAGTTATAACATAGAAATTATATTGAATAGAAGCAGGCGTTACTTTGCGGAAGTCCACGATAGTGAATGAACTAGAAGTTTAATTCGCTATAATCCGCTACAGTAGACAAATCTGTGTGGTACAGTGCGTGTCTTTCACCTGCAGCATTTCCCACCACCCAGCAATTCGCACAGGCACAACACAACACCACACAAATCCTCCAAATCACTCTCAACGTACGTTTCACTCCGACACCGGAGCATCCTCAGGAGATGTTGACTCGACAATGCACGATTGTGAAGTGACTATCGTATCGCAAGTTCCGGCTTATATACCCTAAAAAAAAAAAAAAATATATACCTTTTTGGCATGGCTCATACTGAAGCCCCGCCCCTTCCCCCATTACTGTATAAATTGAGTAAAGGTGAATTTGATACGTTTATTTGTTCATTTAGCAACTCAAATCCTTTATTATTGTGTTTAATTATTTCTAATTGCTCCCAAACGCACATTCGTAACCCTTTATTACATTTATGCAGGATTTTATATGAATGGTTATTGCCCACCTCATGTCCACTGTCCAAAAGATGTTTAGCGAAGTGGGACCTTTGTGGTTGATCGTTTTGGACAGTGGACATGAGGTGGGCAATAACCATTCATATAAAATCCTGCATAAATGTAATAAAGGGTTACGAATGTGCGTTTGGGAGCAATTAGAAATAATTAAACACAATAATAAAGGATTTGAGTTGCTAAATGAACAAATAAACGTATCAAATTCACCTTTACTCAATTTATACAGTAATGGGGGAAGGGGCGGGGCTTCAGTATGAGCCATGCCAAAAAGGTATATATTTTTTTTTTTTTTTTAAGGTATATAAGCCGGAACTTGCGATACGATAGTCACTTCACAATCGTGCATTGTCGAGTCAACATCTCCTGAGGATGCTCCGGTGTCGGAGTGAAACGTACGTTGAGAGTGATTTGGAGGATTTGTATGGTGTTGTGCCTGTGCGAATTGCTGGGTGGTGGGTGTCGCATGTTGCAGGTGAAAGACACGCACTGTACCACACAGATTTGTCTACTGTAGCGGATTATAGCGAATTAAACTTCTAGTTCATTCAATAGAAATTATAGTTACTAGGTATGTGATGCCTATTGGCTATGTCACCGTAAGATTGTAAAAAACTTTAGATTATAATCTAACTCGCGAAATTGTAAACTGTCGAAAGATTGTGAACCGTTCAATGTTCTGAGAGTCAATTTTTGAAATATTCATTGTATTTATGTTTTCTTGTCTGTTCTTGTAGGTTAGGTTAGGGTTCGACATAATGCGGCCGGGCACTTAGTTTCTATCGGGTTAATATACCTACCTAACAATTTACCGAAAAATAATGCGTTAAATTCTAATCTTTCGGCAGTTTACAATTTCGCGAGTTAGATTATAGGATTTATAGGTAGTATAACGGTTTTTACAATCTTACGGTGACAGCTATGAGGATTAATCCTTATTACTTAATAGGTTTTGATGATAAATGAGCCCTTTGGCTCTATTAATTTGATCCATTGATAAATAATACTCAATACTCAATATCATTTATTCAATATAGGTACCCAGGTACACTGTAGGTACACTTATTGACGTTAAAAATTACTTAAATTAGAATAGATATAAACTAATTAGTGGGAAACGCCGATACATGTTTGTTTAGGATCGGTCTCAAGTCAACACTTAAGGGAGATGGAGGCGCAGCTGTTTTTGACGACCCCCGTGGCGCACTGTGTAGCGCTGTTGTCTTAACGTGCGGAAGTCCCGGGTTCGATCCCCGGCAGGGTCAATTTGGGAATTTATAATTTCTGAATTTTCCCTGGTCTGGCCTGTTGGGAGGCTTCGGATTACCACCCTACCGGCAAAGACGTGCCGCCAAGCGATTACGCGTTCCGGTACGATGCCGTGTAGAAACCGAATAGGAGTGGGTATGGGGGGGGGAGGGGGGGGCAGATCACATTGGAGCCACGGAGCGACGGAAATAAACAAACAACAATAGATACGCCGAGTGTTGTGAGTTGTGGCCTGTGACGTGGCGGGGGCGACCACCCTCACACGAACACATTCGGGATAAGTCGTAATTAAAAAAAAAAAACTTGACTGCCCTGCCAAAAAACTAACTAAAAGGTTAAAAATCTAAATTAATCTAGATGGATGGAATCTTATTCACATTTTTATTAAATGATATTTTTTTTGTGAATCACTGGATATTGAACTATAGTGTTATATTTTTGGAATCTACTCATCATTTTCTAGATGATGATTATATAGTTAATTTTACATACATACATTAACCCTGAAAACCATAAACCTCTTTTTTCAGGCAGTCGTATAAAAAATTGGCATCGATCATGTTCATGGCGCCAATTGGCATTTAACATATTATGTCAAATGCCAATTGGCGCTTTTTTTCCAAAGTTGTCTATGATTGGCTGTTGATGATGATAGGTGGGAGGAAAGGGGATAAGTCCACCACGATATCCCAGGTAGCGATGCGCGACTTTGAATCATTCCATTCGAATTATTCAACTTGTGAAATCATTCGACTCAGTCGAATAATTCACGTGATTAGTAACTAATCCAGGCAGTAATGAACAACGAATGGTTCTGAGTCGCGCCGAGGATAGCCGAGTCGAGCCGAGTCGAAATTCGAATCTCGAAAGATCCGATCTCGTAAGCAACTAACGAGACGCCGAAAGTCGCTAGTATGTATTACTAATTAGTAGTAGTTATTCGAATTTGAAGATTAGTATATTACTAATTTTCGAGTCGAATTCGAATGGGAAGATCATTCGCAGCCCCTAACAGGTTAGCCCGCTACCATCTTAGACTTCATCTTCACTTACCATCAGGCGAGATCGCAGTCAAGGGCTAACTTGCCGTGGATAAAAAAACACTCGGAGACTGCCGCGGTAAAGCTATTGCATAGCTGTTTTTATCAACTTATGCAATTATAATTATTTATTTATTTTATTTATGCAATATTGTTTTTCATTTGTTTTTTTTCTTTGATATTAATTCAAGTTACATTCATTGATAGATGGCAAAACTAAACAGTATCACCGCTGTGCCGGTCGGAGTGGGGGGTGTTAGGTTATTTTCGTTACTTAATTTCTGGATTCGGTTTCCACGCTCAAGCCCCGCGATAGAAGCTATGCAATAGCTTATTTATTTATTTATTTATTCATTGCATTCATGTACATACAATATAATATAATTAATTAATTATAAGAACATGAGGCCCCGTCAGGGCATTGCAATATGTATTAGTACTATTAAACAATCCTATTAACAATTCTAGTAAGTCTTACACATTACATTTTAATTTATCGACCTACATGTACTAATAAAAATAAAAATAATGTCTAATCTCACAAGTTATGTTGAATTCGAATATTAGTTATTATTTTTTAACTATTACGAATATAATTAAAGGTCAAATTTTAATACATATGTCATGGATCATGTCATGTCAGCTAAGTAGTCAAATTAATAATCTAAGTAATACAATGTCAAAATGATAATAAAAATATAATAAATTTAATAAACACAGACAATTCTTAGTCTAAGGAACAGCGCTGTCGTGCAATTGAGGTCTTATAAATATTTCATGTTATAATAATTTGATAATAATATATTTATACACTTATGATTAATTTTTGAACAATTCCTTTACTTTGTAAAAACATTGTTTTATAAGCCAGTCTTTGAGTTTACGCTTGAAAGCTGTTTCCGTCTCTTCGTTTGTGATAGCTTTTGGGATTTTATTGTAAATTGTAAATCATGATCGATCTAAAGAGGGGACCGCTACTAGATATATTAAGTTTATATCGAGGATATTCCAGTCTGTGCTCATTGCGCGTGCTCATGCCGTGTGTCTTTTTATTTCCTACGATTTTGTAGAGGTGAGGGATGCTTTCTAACAAATAGGACCGTTTCCATTATGTAAATTGAGGGGAGTGTTAAAATTTTTTTGTTTATAAAGTGTTGTGTTTTGATAAAAAGAATGAAAAGCTTAAAAACAATGTCGCGCATCTTTAATCCCAGGTATGAGTCGACACCGGCTGGTCAGCCTATACGGTCGAACGCAAATAGCGCCATTAGCGGACGACTATTTGTAACCGCACTTCGTCCCGCAGAAGCGCCGCGTCTAACACCACTCACCGCGTTCTGGGACACATTCCCGACTAACAAATGAATCGTAAAACAAACAGAATTTGTCGCCGCTTATTTATGCTAATGGCCGACACCACTTAGGTATCTACACTTACTCCGCTGAGTATCACACCGCTATATTATCTCAGTGTTAGTAATTAGCTCGCGTCCGAGTGGGAGTCGATTAGTTCCCGATGGGTTGATCGTCACACTCGGCGGCGGCCGCAGGTGCAGATCGCGTTACACACACAGTGGCGTGCAGTTCATAGAGGCCTAGCTTATAGGTACATGATACGGTAATAATTCCGTCATGGAATTCTATAATGCCCCGTGAGTAAGCTAGCTTATAGGTACCTTATAGGCAGTGGCGTGCACTTCATAGAGGCATAACAGCGCTGCTTACCCTAGCTTATAGGTACCTTATAGGCAGTGGCGTGCACTTCATAGAGGCATAAAAGCACTGCTTAAGCTAGCTTATAGGTACCTTATAGGCAGTGGCGTGCACTTCATAGAGGCATAACAGCGCTGCTTACCCTAGCTTATAGGTACCTTATAGGCAGTGGCGTGCACTTCATAGAGGCATAAAAGCGCTGCTTACCCTAGCTTATAGGTACCTTATAGGCAGTGGCGTGCAGTTCATAGAGGCATAAAAGCGCTGCTTACCCTAGCTTATAGGTACCTTATAGGGCGTGCAGTGCAGTTCATAGAGGCATAAAAGCACCGCTTACCCTAGCTTATAGGTACCTTATAGGCAGTGGCGTGCAGTTCATAAGAGGCAGAAAAGCGCTGCTTACCCTAGCTTATAGGTACCTTATAGGCAGTGGCGTGCAGTTCATAAGAGGCAGAAAAGCGCTGCTTACCCTAGCTTATAGGTACCTTATAGGCAGTGGCGTGCAGTTCATAAGAGGCAGAAAAGCGCTGCTTACCCTAGCTTATAGGTACCTTATAGGCAGTGGCGTGCAGTTCATAAGAGGCAGAAAAGCGCTGCTTACCCTAGCTTATAGGTACCTTATAGGCAGTGGCGTGCAGTTCATAGAGGCATAAAAGCACCGCTTACCCTAGCTTATAGGTACCTTATAGGCAGTGGCGTGCAGTTCATAAGAGGCAGAAAAGCGCTGCTTACCCTAGCTTATAGGTACCTTATAGGCAGTGGCGTGCAGTTCATAGAGGCATAAAAGCACTGCTTACCCTAGCTTATAGGTACCTTATAGGCAGTGGCGTGCAGTTCATAGAGGCATAAAAGCGCTGCTTACCCTAGCTTATAGGTACCTTATAGGGAGTGGCGTGCAGTTCATAAGAGGCAGAAAAGCGCTGCTTACTCTAGCTTATAGGTACCTTATAGGGAGTGGCGTGCAGTTCATAGAGGCATAAAAGCGCTGCTTACCCTAGCTTATAGGTACCTTATAGGCAGTGGCGTGCAGTTCATAGAGGCAGAAAAGCGCTGCTTACCCTAGCTTATAGGTACCTTATAGGGAGTGGCGTGCAGTTCATAGAGGCATAAAAGCGCTGCTTACCCAAATGAAAATACGTCAATGCTCATTTCTCATCAAAACAGCTAGTAAATAGGTATTTTGACTAACTTATGCCTACCCTAGCTTCAAAGGCTGTGCACGCCACTGCGTTATAGGTCAATGCTCATTTTTCATTGTAACTGTCAGCAAATAGGTATTCTGACTAACTAATAGGCCTATTACACTATACTTTTTACAGGGCTTGTGGTAAGGGTGGGCGTGGCCACTAATTAGAGCAGAGTTAGTCGTTTACACATTACACAGCAATAAGGATAAACATAGGGACACTTACTACCTAAATCTTATTACACTACATTGATTCAAATGTTAGGGTCCCTGTGAAAAGTGCAGTGTAATAGGCCTATAATGCCTACCCTGACTTCTAGCCCTGTACACGCGGATAATGCCTCGTGAGTTAGATGTGCACATGATACGGGAATATGTACCTAATTCCGTCACGGAATTGTAGAATTGAACTTGAAGTTAACAGGAGGCATACCTGCTAGGTACCATCGCATAAATCCGTATTGTTTTAATATTGTTGACGTTCGTGTTTTAGAATTATACCAGTATAAGGATTGCCGATCCAATCGTCAAAGTTCGGCGTTAAAGTAAAATAAACCATAAAATTATTGAATTAGAGTTCAATTTCGAGTGTCCATTCTTATACGTATAGGTACTGGTCAGGCAACCACTGTTGATGCCCAATCTAGTTTGTGCACAAGTTCTGATTATGTTCCACGATTGCTGAACCAAAACCCAAAAAAATCTTTAAAAGCACCGAATAAATAGGTATGATAAAAAGAAAGTTTGGACTTGTACTGGGTGTCAAGAAATGTATATGGAACCGATCAAAGAAGACTGGATCGAATGCTCAGTTTGTCAAGAATAGTTGCATGAGAAGTGTACAGGATGGATATCTTGGATTTGGTGTATTTAAATGCGACATATTATATGTCGCCAAATACATTCGAGTTTTATGGTAGCTATCCGAAACCCGGTGATTCTTTGCACCCCCTGCTCTACAGTGACCACGTCCGCTACCGTGGACGGGAATAGTAGGGCTGCCGGGGACTAGGGGCCGTTGTGTTGTGGTGCTAATCATGAGAAGATATGCCCGTAATGGCCACGCTGGGCAGGCGTGTTGGCCATCGCAGGGCTAGACTGCTTGCACCGGTGTCGCTGCTGCCCAACACCGATCCGTGCCATTTTTCCAGTCCAGCTTGTCCGAATAGTTATTCCGCCATTATTCGGTCGCCAGAGCCTCGTTCGTTGATCAGCAGGGGGTACCACGGGCAGGTGAGGTTGGCATTTGGAGCGCTAAGGTGGTGATGCACTCCCTTCCCCCCACGAAACGATGACGAAAGTCTATAATCAGTGTGTCCTTCCCATCCTCACTTAAGGCGCTGAAACGTGGACACTAACAAAAGGCTTGATCCACAAATTTAAAGTCGCTCAGAGAGCCATGGAGAGGGCTATGTTAGGAGTTTCTCTTAAGGATAAGATCCGAAATGAAGAGATCTGTAAGAGAACCAGGGTCACTGACATAGCCCAAACCGTTAGCAAGCTGAAGTGGCAGTGGGCAGGCCATGCGTGTCGAAGGAGCGATGGCCGCTGGAGCCGGAAAGTTTTAGAGTGTGGGGCGCCCTCCAGCTCGATGGACCGACGACATTAAGAGGGTGGCTGGATGAGGGAGGCTGAGGACCGGGTGTGGTGGCGTTCTTTGGGAAAGGCCTATGTTCTGCAGTGGACGTCCGCAGGCTGAGATGATGATGATGATGATGAAATGCGACATCTGCCTTCCATAACTGATGTAAAAATGACTTCACATACGTGCGCCATCTTATCAACTTATCCGACAGGTTGTGTAAAAGTGCGCATTTCTAATTCTTTGAGTTTTGTTGTTAATTAACCCAAAGATTTAAACAATATGATTTTGATTTATGTTTTCTTTTCTTACCAATTAATCAAAGAATTAAAATATATACATTTGGAGGCCATCATATAATACATATTATATTTAAATTTGAAGTAACTAAGTTCAGTAATTCAGAAGTTATAAGGCTCTGACAGACGGACGGACGGGCGGACGGACGGACGGACGGACAAGTGCAAATTCACTCAAGTAGACTGAGAGACCTTCGCTTCGCTCGGTCAATAACGTAGGTACATGTGACTAGACTAGGCTATTGCGATTTTAAGTTTTAGGTGTGTTGTTAGGCGGCGATGCTAAAGGCGTGTGCAGACTGCACATGTGCAGAGAGCCCCGCCCGCGCGCGCTAATAGCATAGCACGCTAATAGCAACGCGCGATCGCATTCATTAGCGGCGGCTGTGAGACGGCCCGCGCGGCGTCAGACAAACAAACAAACCGTTAGCGGCGGCAGAGCGTGACCGCCGCACTTCCCACCGCGCTAATAGCCTGCTGACACGTCGCGTCAAAGCAAACCCGTCTCTGTTGCAACGCGCTAGGGCACATTATGGCTTGTCGAGGCGCGTCACACGTGCGCCGCAGCCGCACGGTTCCGGCATCCGATGTAATTAAGTGAGATCTCATTAAGGAGCAGCTATTTAATAAGACAGATCTCTTTCCCAGTGATAAATCACGGCACCGCTTGTTGTTGTCTCGCACAGCTTTTTATATCTACCCTCAGTTGGTAGGCGGATTGTGTGTGTGCTTACTTAGTTGTCTATTTGGAGCACAGACCACTTTGGGATGAGTAACTAGTAACTACTTACCCGATGATTTGCTGCAACGATGTGTGTAAGTTAAAAAAATTAAATAAGTAAGTATCTATAACCCAGTTCCACTACAACCTATTAATGTCCCACTGCTGGGCTGCTCCACTCTCATAGGAGAGAGGGAATTAGAGCTTAGACCCACCACACTGCTCCAATTCGGGTTAGCGGGTTATCTATAATAGGTATATCATATTTATTGTCGTGGCTTTTATTTCTATTATATTCTGACATACATAATATTATCAATTATCATAAGCGATAAGTACAAGCTGTAATGTCCCACATGAAATGCACGAACACGTACATGTTTTTTTAATTCCCGCGGGAACTGCTTAATTTTCCGGGATAAAAAGTAGCCTATGTCACTCTCCAGGTCCTCAACTATACCCATGCCAAAAATCACGTCGATCCGTTGCCCCGTTGCGGCGTGATTGAAGGACAAACCAATAAACCAACAAACACACTTTCGCATTTATTATTAATTATGAAAAAGTGTGATTCCTAATACTAAAACTAAGTATTTTTATTTTTATTTCATGATATCTTTTGAATGGAATGTCCGATTTCAATAATTCAAAAAGTAATCATCAGGTATTGAGACAGTCTTGAATATTAAATTATTTATTTGGATAAAAATTTATAAATGGTATGGATAACACGGTCTGATTTTGATCGGCATTTCTATCAATTTGTTAAATGTAAAAAAGTAGTTATAGTGACGTAACTACAATAGTTAGACACATGATCTCGTGAAGTTTTTTGTAGATATTGATATATTCTATAATATTGTCGAACATTTTTTTGTCCTATCATTAATACTCTTCGCAGTGTATGCGATGAAAGACATTTTATGGCTAATTTTTTTACACCTTCGGTTGGTTTTAATAGGAATTTCTAAAGATTTCTATAGTAATCTAGTACTAAATATAGCCTATGTTACTCAGTGATAATGTAGCTTTCTAATGAAAAAAGAATTATTAAAATCGGTCCAGTACTTTTTGAGTTTATTCGTTACATACAAAAATACAAATCTTTCCTCTTTATAATATTAGTGTAGATGTGTCATAAGCTCTGCATTCAACTCGCGCGCGAACTGTAGGTAGGTACACTTCCACAAACTTATCTGACTCGGTGGCCAAAATTTGAACTAATTTTTAAGCTTATTTTTTTTTTCTTTTCATAGATACTACCTCTGGGTCTGGTACTGTCACTGGGTCAAATAAGACTACTTTTTCAAAATAAAAGTCAAAAAATGTTTATGGTAGGTATGTAGCTACAGTTTTAAACGTCAATAAAAATATCTGACCCGGTGTCAGCATTGCTAGTAGGTATATTTTTTTTATTGCAACATAGGCTTGCACTTCACGCTTAAAACATTTGTGTCACACATAAGTGGTTACATTGTAGCAACCATATTATTTACGTAAGAAAGTCCCTGGAGAAGGCTAGTTTTATATTACGTATACCTAATTAATAGGTACAAAGCAATGATGAGGTCTAGATTAAAGAGCACCGCCTAGAAGAAGCCTATTCACTCTTGTCTTGAAGGTACTTAAGTTATACGTAGCAGGGAATACTGGAAGGGCATTCCTCATCTAGAAACGTAGAGCAGAACCGTTTCGTTCGAGTTGAGTATCTAGGTATAACTTAACGAGTGACATTAATTTAACGAATTAAACAAATACGACTGCCCTGCCATATTATTTTTGGAGTTTACTTTGCATATATAGCCTTTGGAATCTTATTCACATTTTTTATTAAATGATATTTTTTGTGAATCACTAAATATTGAACTATAGTGTTATATATTTTTGGAATCTACTCATCATTTTCTAGATGATGGTTATATAGTTAATCCTATTTTCCTTCTTTTTTTTCAATTTTGGTCTTTAATGCGGGACCATGGTCACCCCATCAATTTTTTTAAAAAATTTACTAGCCTATGTCACCCGGAATAAGCTAGGAATTCTAACAATATCTCATTTATCAAAATTGGTTCAGGCGTATAGAAGTTATAGTGCCATATACAAACTCACAACACATACACAACAAACTCAGTCGGGCTTTTTTATTATCACCGTCTCACAAAACATCCATATGTATATCTATAATAAGAACTAACTACCTACTTACATATCAAGAGCCGCTTTTCATTCCCGAACATTTTTATCATTAGGTACCTACACTTTATTAGGTATGCTAATTACGTGTTGGTTTACCTATACCTAACTGAATAAGGATACCGACATATGGGTACATCGTACTAGTTATTATCTATTCTGTAATATGGGTAAGTACCAAACTCATAATAAGCAAATTCTCCTCGTTATTTTTCCTAGCTCATATTACCTATGATCATATTATTTTTTAATAAATAAATAATAATTTATTCATGAGAATGTAGGTCATATAAAGTTGACATGATTACAATTTGAGAGCTTTATACATTCTACCAATTAATGGTGTATGAATATTCATCATCATCATCAAAGTTGTATAGCAATTTAAAAAAAAAACAAAGAAAAATATATAAGATTAAATTAATAAAAGGTCATACAAAATTACAATTAGAAACGAAAGAAAAGAAAGAAAATAATTTAACATAATCAGAGATAATACGATAATAGTTCCTACTTAATTGCATATTATGTCAAATTCCATATAGTGTACCTTATGGAAATACTACCTACCTACCTATGTTCTTACTTAATTAGATAAGTAGGTACCAATACCTCTCACTGACACATTTTTGACGACCTCCGTGGCACAGTGTGTTTTAACGTCCCGGGTTCGATCCCCGGCAGGGTCAATTTGGGAATTTATAATTTCTGAATTTTCCCCGGTCTGGTCTGGTGGGAGGCTTCGGCCGTGGTAACCACCCTACCGGCAAAGACGTGCCGCCAAGAAATTACGCGTTCCGGTACGATACCGTATAGAAACCAAATAGGGGTAACTATGGCTTTAATATAACTGCCATGCCCCTAACAGGTTAGCCAGTCAAGGGCACATGGAGTGGATAAAATGCCATCCCCCTAACAGGTTAGCCCGCTACCATCTTACCACTTAACATCAAGTGAGGGCTAAATTGGAGTGGATAAAAAAAAAACACGTCATCCCTGGGTCACAGATGCCGCCCCGGAAGGGAATGGTGACAAGAAGAAGAACAGCAGTTATACAACCCATGTACAACCCATGTTACAACATGGCTCAACCTCCCTCGTAGGAACAGGAAGTGAGAGCTCATTAGCGGCTCAGGCAACGTCGTTGACACGTGTGGACTGAACACTGCTTACCTCTCATATTTAACATTATGATATTCATCATAATTGGGTAAGATGGCCAGTAGCGTGCAGTTCATAGAGGCATAGAAGCACTGTTTACCCAAATGGGAACACGTCAATGCTAATATTCCATCAAAACGGGTAGCAAATAGGTAGGTATTCTGACTTGTTTTAGATCTAATCTTATTTGAATGCCTACCCTAGCTTCAAAACCTGTGCACGCCACTGGAGATGGCTACTTATGTAGGCCCTTGCTGTCTTCAGTGCTGCCTCCACGGTTAACACGAAGTTGTTTGGTTTTTGAGTCGGTTTAAAAGACAGTTCTTATTATTCTAATAGTGCACAATAGGCATGATGACTGATTTTGAAAAATGGTCAGATTATGTTCGGAAGTATCTACTATTTCGAATAAATATATTATTTCAGCAGAAAAATTAGGTTTGGTAGATAAAATTGGCATTTGAAATTGAAATTTTAAAATTCACGCCAAAACGCTCGCCGGTGTCATGGCGTCGTTTGTGACGTCACTATTGTTTTACCGATGTACTCTGTGCAGTGTGCAGTAAGCAATAGTGTGATTGTCAAAGCTCGAAAACAAACAATTGTGACGTCATTCGCTTCTCGGTGTTTAATCCAATATGGCGGATAGCTGTATTTTATAATTTTATTTTATCAAAATAAATAGCAATCTCACTCGAAATAGAAAAATAAATACGTTTTTTATTATCAATGAATCCTATTTCATTAAATAAATTCATAATTTCATTGATTCTTGGTTACTGTCATCATGCCTATCAGTGGCTGTTAGCATTAGGGCTTCCAATACCGGGATCCCGAACTTTTTTCGTCCGTTTTCAATACCGGTTTTGAAATGTCTAATACCGGTATTGGTGACACTGTAAAGGAAACAGTGACTATTGCATATATTTCTAGGTACATGCGTATAACGTATAACTCGAACTTTTTAAGGAGTACATACATGCGTTTTGAAACAAAACTCCTTAAACAGGTCGAATTATACGTTTGCCAGACGATTACGATTACGATTTCCTTATCGGGGGTCTGATGGTATCACAAATCTCTAGTTTTCAAATTCAAATTCAAATTCAAATTCAAATTATTTATTTGTGGAATACGGTACATAGATGTTCTTAAAATAGAGGATCCTAGTATTCTACCAGTGTGGTGTACAAATATTGATTTGATTTAATTTAAATTGGCATGCATTTTATTAACTACATAACTATATACTGAGCCAACTGCGATTGTTACAAAGAAATAGGTCCCCCCTTCCAGAAGTGAATTGTTGAAGGAAATCATAGTGAGGCCTTTTCGTCAAAACAAAAATTTATGTCAATGTCATAATTGTTACCGATTATATATTTATTAATATATTATTGCCAAAATTTATGTCAATGTCGAATCAAAAGTTTTATTATTTTTCACCTTCTCGGTTCGGTGAGATACTCATTAACCGAATAGTAAGCCTTGTTAATTAAGAATGTTTTTAATGTTTTTTTAAAACTTATCATATTCGTAACTTTTTTTATTTCATTTGACAGCTTATTGTATATGGTGATCGCTAGGCAAAATACGCACTTTTGCATTTTTGCCGTTTTTGAATGACGAACACGCAGCCTTAAGTAGAGACCCCTACTATTGTGTAAATTTTTAAATAAAGTCAAGTTACCATGTACGAAGACAGCCGTTTCATAAATGAAAAGAGAAGGAAATGTCAGAATTTTTAATTCTTTGAAATGTAGCTTACAACTGACCGTCCAATGAAGATTACGAATTGCTCTGATACATCTTTTTTGGGCTTTAAAGACCCTTTCCCGATCAACTGAGTTTCCCCAAAATATAACTCCATATCTGAGCGTTGACTCAACGTAACCAAAGTAGGCTACACGGAGCGTCTGTAAATCAGCTCGTTTATTTAGCTTATATAGGGCATATGAAAATTTGTAAAGCTTTGTACATACACAATCGATTTGTTCCCTCCAACTTAATTTATTATCTACAATTACTCCTAAAAATGTTGTAACATCAGTTTTACTTATTGGATTACCCCGATAATTTATATTGTAATTAGTTATTTGGAAGGAATTCCAGTTGAAGTGCATGATTTTAGTTTTGTCCAAATTTATATTTAAATTGTTATTCTCAAGCCACTCAATGCTTTGCCCTAAGGACTTATTAATTTCTGCTTCATAGTTTTGTAAACTGTGATCCTCGCATATAACCGTACAGTCATCCGCGAAGAGGACAATAGACTGTGATATTGCTGATGGAAGGTCATTGATATAAATAATAAATAACAAAGGACCTAAAATACTCCCTTGTGGAACACCACATTGTACGCTTCTGGATGTCGATCGATAAGTCTTTTCTGTTAAATCATATTGATTAATTCTACTAATTTCTGTTATTTGTGATCGGTCAGTTAGGTAAGATTCTAAAAGGTCTAAAACCGTCCCTCTTATTCCATATTGGTATAATTTATTTAGTAAAATTCTGTGGTCAACATAGTCAAACGCCTTCGTCATGTCCATATACAATGCAGCTACCGGTATTTTTCTGTCAATACATGTCATAATTTTATTTAATAGATTATAAATAGCCAAATTTATCGATTTATTTTTTCTGAATCCGTTTTGCTCATCAACGAGAATGGCGTTCACCTCCAGATATTTACATAACCTTACATAGATAACCTTTTCAAAAATTTTCGCAAATATTGAAACTAAAACGATAGGTCGATAGCAACCAACATTACATTTGTCGTTTTTTTTAAATAAAGGCTTTACAATTGATAGTTTTAAGGCTTTAGGGAATACACCATGCTCTAAGCATAAGTTAACTATATGACACAAAATTCCTGAGATAGATAAAGATAACTCTTTGACCACTTTTGTGATTATTTCGTCATAGCCGACGCTTTGTGTATTTTTTAGAGATTTGATTACTTGATGAATTTCAACCGGTGTAGCGGGACATAGAAACATGGACGATGATTTGTTGAATTTTATGCGATTATGATTGTTATATTTTGTCTGTGTTTTCTGTGCTATATCAGTGAAGTGGTTGTTGAAGGTCTGAGCAATTATTTTCGGATTTGTTATTTCTTGATTTTTATATACAATTTTCTCTATTTGGTTTACACGTAAAGTTGGTTTATCTCTGTTTATAACTTTCCAAGTGGCTAAGCATTTGTTTTTTGCATTTGCTATATAATAGTTATTCTGAGATCTTTTAGTTAGTTCAATCACTTTTTTGAATCTCTTGGCATAGGTTTTATATTTATTTTTTGTAGCTTTGTTAGGATTTAGGCGAAAGTTCCATAATAGATTCCTTTTCTTGTAACTACACAGTTTTATCCCTTTTGTTATCCATTTATTTTTAGTTTTAAGAGAATTTTTTACCTTAATAGTAGGGAAACACAAGTCATAAAATAATTTAAAAATGTCAAAGAAATAATCAAAGGCCTCATTAGGATCCTGAGATAAAAATACTTCATTAAAAGATAGAGAGTTCAGGCAATCTACAAACTTTTTCACATTTTCCTTGCAATAATCGCGCTTAAAAACATACCAGTGCGTCATTGGATGATGCTTCTTAACTGGAATCTTTAGTAGTTGGGCTGTATGATCAAAGAAATCAAGTTCCTACAACAGTCTTCACTATATTCCACGACAACTATTGGTTATTGTTTGTCAATACCATAATTACTGGGCTACGTACACTGTCATTATCTCGCCATCTACTCAATGGCTTGAGTGTGTGTATAATTCCTAATATCAAAGCTACTGCCTACTATCCTACGAAGGCTGGGCTGAGCCATTGAAGGCAAACCGTTACCACATCGTTGCTTGCTAGGGCGATTGCGACTCTATTCGTACTGTAGAAGGTGCTCAAGTCGTGTAACAGGGAGTCAACATACCAACAATATAATTAGTCGGTTAAGGCGGGCTATTTTTTATGTAGCAGTACGCCTATGTATTAATTACATAACTGCGTAGTTAGGGCACCTACCTAGTACCTAGGTTCTTAATTATCAGCGTGCGGAGCCTTGTACTTACAAGAAGTTCCGTGTAATGGGGAAATGCCTATCTATCTATACCTACACCTCGTAGTTTTAGCAGGAATTCTGTGTAGTTACACGAGTACCTAAACTAAACATAGGTATCTGCTGTGTATATAGTGGCAATGGTAGTTTTTACACAGTTGAATGGCACAAACAACACCTTGGTGTAACTGCATACTACACTACACACTAGGTATGGTTATAATTAGTTTTAGGTACCTATTTTTGTTAAAATGTCTTGGAACTCCTGAGTTTTCCGGGATAAAAGTAACCTAACGTAATAGTCCATGTCTTTTGTGTACCAATAGGTGTATATCCACGACTTCGCCTGCGTGTAACATCCCGTGGCTTAAGAACTGTATCTCAGATTGTATGGAATGGCGTAGGTAATATGTCCGTCCGTCCAAATTAAGATAAAATCGGTTTCGGATGATACCTATACCTAAAGATGGGCCGTGAAATATCTCATGTTACTTTCAGACGCCGGCCTACAGAAGAACAGACCAACAAACATATTATTATAAGTAGGTAGGTATACCTACACACTTACGCGTTTCTAGTAGGTACTTGGATGCATGCTATAAATAATATATTTTTTCATGTAGGAGCTTGGTAGATATTTAGCAAATGCGTAAACGATTTAGATAATAAATAGTGTAGTAGAGAGGTCTTAAGGCCTTGTAGTATGCAGTTGAAGTGCCTATAACAGGTACCAATGCTACTAATTCTGCTTCGGAATTTACTACGTAGATACAGCCGGAGTCGACGAGGTTGCAGGGAGCATACATTAGAACTAATTACACTAGCTACATTGTTCCTATATATAGTGTTATTACTTATTAATACTTACTTGACATATTATAGAACGTAGCTAAAGTAACAAAGAACTTAAATGATAAACGATTTATTTATTTCATGTAGGACAACTTGTGTCACTTATGACTCTACCACCGGTTCGTAAATGATTCTACTGAGAAGAGCCGGCAAGAAACTCAGCAGTTGCTCTTTTCATAGAAAAGAAAAGGTCACAATATGTAGACAACACAACACATACGTTACAAGTATTACACTGACTTGTGGGTCAACTTCTTACAAATAACTTAAAGTAACAGAGAAGACACGACACGACACGTATTGCTAATTCCAGTTTAGGTATTTTGGTATTTGAATTTGCATTTTTATATTTTTGTAGCTCTCATTTTGTATTTGTCCTTGCTACGTATTCGTAGACGAAGTTCTACGAACGACTCTACAGGTCAGTTGGTGGGAAATTATTATCAAAATAATTATTTCTTAAATAAATAAATGATATTTATTTGCGAGAATATGGGTACAGATTAGGTGTTAAAGTAATTTCAAATTTCCTAACATATTCTACCATACAATGGTGTGCAAATGTGTGTTTGTTTTTAAAGTAAATAAATGAAATTATTTCACTGGATCATTGAATTAAAAAATTAAGATTAAATTACATAACATTGGATAAATTTTTAGAAACGTAAAAAAAAAAGGAAAAAACAAACAATTGCAGCTCAATGTTAAATGTCACCGTAAAGAAAAACGAAATCATATAATATTATTATTTCCAAAAGTAAATGGTAAAATGATGTCACATAAATTAGTCAGTAGAAATAACAAATAAAAATACTATTATGAGTGGTTTAAATAATCTTTAACAGAATAACCAGAATCTTTTTGGTTGTTTTCAATTTTAATGTAATTTAACTAACTGTTTGTATATTTAACAAGCAATATTGTAGTCCGGGGTGACGAGTTGTGTTCTCGGGGGAGTCAATTATTGTCAACTTATCCAGGATTAGGTACGTTACTTACGTATACCTGCTGGTGTCTTACGTTACTCCTATACTTTGTTGGATATGGCCAATAAAACCACTTTGACTTCTTGAATTCCTTTATATTTCTGCACTAGGTATGTACATATATTAATTACAAATTACAAGAGAACGCTTGGGCTTGGATGGATGCAATAATGTACTCTGTGGTCCATCCACTGGCGTTAATAGGCTGGCGTACACAAACAAAAAAAAGAAGTGAATGACAGATGGTGACAGAGCTCCATGGAGTATAGACAGTAGATATTACATATTATTTGTTACAAGCTGTCAAATTAAAATGGGCAACATCTATGGATAGATTCTATGATATGATGTTATTTAAGAATCCGGAGCCGTGTCCCTAACTCCGATTAATTAAATAAGCGTTTGATCGCATACATACCACAGTAAACACATATTATTTGTTACAAGCTGTCAAATTAAAATGGGCAACATCTATGGATAGATTCTATGGTATGAGGTTATTTAAGAATCCGGAGCCGTGTCCCTAACTCCGATTAATTAAATAAGCGTTTGATCGCATACATACCACAGTAAACACATATTATTTGTTACAAGCTGTCAAATTAAAATGGGCAACATCTATGGATAGATTCTATGATATGATGTTATTTAAGAATCCGGAGCCGTGTCCCTAACTCCGATTAATTAAATAAGCGTTTGATCGCATACATACCACAGTAAACACATATTATTTGTTACAAGCTGTCAAATTAAAATGGGCAACATCTATGGATAGATTCTATGGTATGAGGTTATTTAAGAATCCGGAGCCGTGTCCCTAACTCCGATCAATTAAATAAGCGTTTGATCGCATACATACTTAATTGTATTGAATGCAGGTTTAACCATCTTCAGGACGACAAAAGCAAAAGTAGATAATATATATGTGTTCACATATAGTGTAGGTACATATAGTATATTAACGCGGACGGGTTCCTCATGTTACTTACAAGTTAAAACAGACCATGTTTCAACATGTTATGTATGTCACCGTAAGATTATAATTTAACTTGCGAAATTGCAAACTGTCCAAAGATTACAATTTAACGCATTATTTTTCGGTAGATTGTAATCTGTTAGGTGTATTAACCCGATAAAACCTAAGTGCCTACCTGATTATATATGTCGAACCCTAACCTAACCCACATGAAACAGACAAGAGAACGAAAATACAATGAATATTTCAAAGATTTAACGGTTTATAATCTATCGACAGTTTACAATTTCGCGAGTTAGATTATAATCTAACGGTTTTACAATCTCACGGTGACATGTACGGGGTTAAAAGCTGACACCGATTAGTTGTGGAGGGTTGAAAAGTTAAATGTTGTTTGGCAGATAGTAATGATGTTTGAACACAATACACATACCGCGCGACACGAGGAGCCGTCTCCCGGGCTAATCCCGGGGCTGAGCGTCACAGCACGTCCGCCTTCCCCGGGGCGGGACAAACAGGACACGTGGCGGTATAGCAACACTTAAATAAATACATAAATAAAAGCTTTATTGTATCTTATTGCTAGAATTTACACAGTTAAACACTTATTAACTAAGTCCTACGCCTAAAAAGAGTTAAATAAAATCTAACAATATACAAAGGGAAGCAAACTGAGCATTACTGAGCATTGATAACAATGCTCAGCGCTGGTTTTCAGTTTGCTCCGGTTCTATTTGATTGTACAAAAAATTGCGCTGCGCCCTTTGACTTATATTTAGACTATAAATAAAATAAATATTACACAACTAACATAGGTATAAAACAAAAAAAAAACAGATATAAAACTTAAACAAAAATACACACCCAAAAAAAAAATATGGTAAAAAACGCTAAATTATTAAATAATTAACTAATAAACGAGATAGAACGAAATAATTCACTAACTTATACAGGTTTAAATAATTATTAGAATATATACATTTAGCTTCCTCTATCTGGACGTTTAAATAAAAGTGTCTCAGTTTATTTTTTAACGTGATCTCTGTGATCTGTGATCTCGTGAACGTTAGGGTTCAACATAAATAACCTGAGGCCCAATTGTCTAAGCCAATCGTATTCATTTGACAGCTCATAACGTATAACTCGAACTTTTTAAGGAGTACATACAAGCGTTTTGACGTGTAAGCATCTATGACCACCTTCAACAGGTCGAATTTTACGTTTGACGTAAAATCGGGGGTCAGAGGCCCAATTGTCCAAGCCAATCGTATTCATTTGACAGCTCATAACGTATAACTCGAACTTTTTAAGGAGTTCATACAAGCGTTTTGACGTGCAAGCATCTATGACCTTCAACAGGTCGAATTATACGTTTGACGCACGATTACGATTAAGATTTCCTTACATAATCGGGGGTCAGGTTCTATTACAATGTTACGGTGACATAGCTACGAAGTTGCGCTGGACTGTGGACGCTGGTCACGCGGCCGTCACGCGGCTGTCACGCGGCCGTCACGCGGCTGTCACGCGGCCGTCACGCTGCCGTCACGCGTTTTGTTTGAAGCACACTGTGCGACATCTGCCGCTGCTGGATTATCGGCTTAACCCGGCTCACTTGGCTCCGGAGGCATCCACTAAACAAACGCGCGCTAACAGCTCCCGTCGACAATAAGCCGCCGGAAATAGACGAGAGCGTTGATCGTTGACACTTTACTAATTGACCCAACAGTTGGCTGTTTATGGTTATAGCCAATACGTAGTCAGTTCGTCGTCCATTCATTGTGTTAACGATGTAGGAGTCCCGTCACTTAATATTTCACTTAGGCAGTTTAACTCATTGTTGTTGTTGTTTTGACGACCTCCGTGGCGCAGTGTTGAGCGCTGTTGCCTTAACGTGCGGAGGTCCCTGGTCTGGCCTGGTGGGAGGCTTCGGCCGAGGCTAGTTACCATCCTACCGGTAAAAAGCGTTCCGGTACAATGCCGTCTAGAAACCGAATGGAGGTATTGGTTAAATATAACTGCCATGTCCCTAACAGGCTAGCCCGCTACCACCTTAGACTGCATCTCCACTTGAGGTGAGATCGCAGTCAAGGGCTAACTAGTAGTGGGAAAAAAAATAATGGTGGTGCAGACGCCGGGGTAGCATACCTACCCTTAAGGCAAAGTAATGTGTGGCAGAACTAGTACTAATAAATACTTTTTTATACGACTGTCTGAAAAAAGGAGTATATTGTTTTCAGGGTTCATGTATGTAAATATGTATGTGTGTGAGTTTGTATATTCCACCATAACTTCTATACGCCTGAACCGATTTTGATAAATGAGGTATCTTTAGAATCCCTAGCTTATTCCGGGTGACATAGGCTAGTAAAATTTTTGCCGCATTAAAGACTAAAGTTGAATTGTTTTTTTTTCGAAAATAAAATTAACTATATAATCATCATCTAGAAAATGCGAAGTAGATTCCAAAAATATATAACACTATAGTTCAATATCCATTGATTCACAAAAAAATATTATTTTATAAAAATGTGAATAAGATTCTAATTTAACTAGATTAATTTAGAATTTTAACTTTATAGTTCGTTTTTGGCAGGGCAGTCGTGTTTTTTAATTTTGTTAATCATGACTTGTTTTCTTTTTTCTTTCAATCTCTACCTTTGGAAGGTAATAACTACAAACTAACCACCATACCCGCGACCTCCTTACGAGGTAGGTAGTTTATAATACGTACCTAGTCATGGGTGTGTGGACCATTATAGATACCTGGGGATCATCATCATTTCAACTCATCTCCAGTCCAATACCACAGATGAAACGCTACTAACTTTGGAACCAGTAGGTATCTACCACCAGGCTCCTCAATATAAAGCGGATTATAGTATTCAAGTGTTGATGAGGCCCACAATCAATTGTGATAGTTATATTTTTGAAAGTTTTAATAATTTATAATGTTTCTAATATAATGTTTGTGTAATAATTTATTAATTTTCTAAACAATGGTTGTGTATCTACTAACATTAATTTTTGAGGTTTTTTTTAAACTAACAAAGTGAGCCCTAAATGCTACAAATAAAGAGAATTTATTATTATTGTTATAGTAACTAGGAAAGTCCATTTTAGAGTAACCTAAACCAATAGGTGTCAGTTTTCAGGTATAATAGATAACTGTCACCAAATGGGATTCGGACACCTCTAAAACTTAGGCATTGCTGGTGAAATCGGGCACAGTTAGAAACTCAGGTATTTTTGATCTTTTATGAAACACACTTGTCGAGTTTTATCCTGTTCTACCTACTTAGTGTAGGGGTAGACCATTAGGCAGAACAACCCAGTTGAGTAAGGTTGCTTTCCAATTTGTGAGTCCTTATTATTTCTCGGAAATCTCTGCGATAGGTAATGTCACCGTAACATTGTAAAAACCGTTGGATTATAATTGCAAACTGTCGAAAGATTACAATTAAACGCATTATTTTTTGGTAGATTGTAATCTGTTAAACTAGCGGCACGCTATGATGGCCGGTTTGACGTTTGTCCGCTCATGAAGTTCCGTATTAATTGATAACGACTTTGAAGGAAATAATTGTATTACTTTATTGACGATAGTGATGTGCAGAGATTCATAAATTTTATCGAATGTAGTTTTAGGTTTAGGACTCAAAATTTATTTATTAAATTGATTTCTTAAATGTATACAAGTGTAGAAAAATCAGTTTGCACCATTTAAGGGGTGAATGTACTTGTGAATATGAACAATTTTCACTATGTGGACAAACCTCTGAAATCGCAAAAAAATATCAATAAATTTTTAAAAATGGAATCTAATACGATCGTCACATAGGATCGCTGGCTAGCACAACTACTACCTCCGGCAAACTCGCGTCAATGCTCAATGCAAAACAAAGCAGTTTCGAATTGACGTTGCTTCGAAAAGTATAAACTGTCAGTGCAATGCGATTGTGATATAGTTTTGACCTGGCTTTGGATTTCAAATATTGATACTGCATTACTGTTGACCCTTGCTCGTTAATTTGGACTCTGTTCAAGCCCTTTGTTGTGGATTTCGTCGATATGACCGAACGTACGCAGAGAACTGTTCTAAATAGTCAGACACGTGAGTTCGTAATACGCCTTCGTAACTATTTCGATCGTGAAGCTCAAAATGGAGGGCCAATTTTACCTATAACGTCAGTGGTTGAACGCGTAGCTGATGCGCTTAATATTGGACAACGAACTGTTAGACGGATAACTAAAAAAAAATATGGCGAGACTGGCACAGAAGAAAATAAACTTCACACACCAAAAAAGAGAAAACGAGCAAAACCAGTCGTAGGCATCGATAGCTTTGATGCCGATGCTATCCGAAGACATGTTTACGGCTACTATTTACAGAAGGAGTATCCAACAAGAAAAAAGTTGGTGCATTCACTGAAGGAAGCTGGATTATTCTTCGGTGGGGAAAGTTCTTTAACGAAGATTTTGAAGACCATTGGATTTCGATACAAAAAATGTAACAAACGCAAAATATTGATGGAAAGATTTGATATAGCGATGGCAAGGTATACTTTTTTACGGCAAGTGAAAGAAATCAAAAATTGGCAAAATGTTGTGTTCTTGGATGAAACATGGCTTAATGCTAACCATACTGTAGGCCGTTCTTGGAACGATGACACAGCAGCATCTACTTCCAAAGTTCCTGTAGGAAAAGGATCGCGACTTATAATTTGTCACGCCGGAACCATCAACGGGTTTGTCGAAGGTTCTCTCATGGCTTTTGCGTCAAAAACCACTGGAGACTATCATGAAGACATGAATGGAGAAAAGTTTACTGAATGGTTTACCTCAATGTTGTGTAGCCTCCCTGAACCATCTATTATAATTATGGACAACGCCCCATACCACTCGATGCAAATTGACAAGCCACCTGCCCAATCCCAAAAGAAAGCTGATATCGTCGCATGGCTTCGTAAAAATGGCGTAGATGCAAACATGAATATGTTAAAAGCGGAATTAGTACGTCTTTTAAAAGAAAACAAACCAACCAAGATCCGATACGTCATTGACGAAATAGCATTAGAACATGGGCACAGAGTTATACGGTTACCGCCTTACCATTGTGAGTATAATGCGATTGAGTTGGTGTGGGCTCAAATTAAGGGATATGCTGCAAGACACAATACAGAACCCCCATTTACCACAAAAAAAATGCTAAAATTATTAGAAGAAGCTTGTGAACATGTGACTAAAGGAGACTGGGAAAAGGTTGTGAATAGAACTGTTAAATTAATAAGGGAAGATTATGAAAGAGATGTGAAAATAGATAATATTATAGAAAACGAACATATAATTATTAATGTATGTGATGATAGCAGTGACGACAGTGAAAATAGTAGTATGGACGAATCTGATTAATTATGGCCTTTTGTGGCACCTTTTTTGGTATCTTTTGTATTCATATGTTTCTTGTGTGCATATAAAGTATGTATATTCATTTTCGTTCAAATATTCAGTTCGTTCAAATAAATTAAATAAACATATACATTTTTGTTTTATTAAACCTATTTAATCAGGTACAAAAACAAAACTTAATTGTTTTTTGTTCGAGAATAAATTGACATTCCACATCACTATTGTAATGTGTCAAACCGGCCATCATAGCGTGCCGCTAGTGTAGGTATATTAACCCGATAGAACCTTATTATATATGTCGAACCCTAACCTAACCTACAAGAAAGTCACAAGAAAACGTAAAAACAATGAATATTTCAAAAATTGACACTCAGAACATTGAACGGTTCACAATCTGTCGACAGTTTTTACAATCTTACGGTGACAGATACATTAATAACCCAAATTAAAATAGGTATGTAGGTACTATGTAGTAAAATGAAATGATTTATTTCATGTAGGACAACTTGTGTCACATATGAAACGTTAAGACTCTACCACCGGTTTTGATAGCTGATTCTACTGAGAAGAACCGGCAAGAAACTCAGCAGTTGCTCTTTTCATAGAAAAGAAAAGGTCACAATATGTAGACAACACAACACACACGTTACTAGTATTACACTGACTTGTGGGTCACTGGATGCGAGGCCGGTTGCTTCCATGCTACTTTGTCGTTAACAAAATCATCGATAGTTTAATAACTTCGACTTAACAAATGCTGTTTAACGCAGTCTTTAAATCTATGTAATGACAAATCCAGAAACTCTTTGGGAACCATATTATAAAAGCGTACTTTCGACCCCACAAAGGATTCCTGCACTTTGCGCACACGATACGACGCTGTTACTAGCTTATGGCGGTTTCTAGTGTATCCATTGTGAGTATCACCTATTTACCTATCTAAGTACATAATAGGTACATACTACATTGGTACGAGTCCAAACTTTCACATTCACAATTGAAATCACACACCCAATGACACAACAATAAACAGCCCACAGTATGTTCTGTTAATGTATCGGTTTTTACAATCTTACGGTGACAGTAATAAGTATTCATTATTCATGGATGTTCATTCTTAGGTATTACTTGCTCACAATTACGTGGAAGTATGTTAACGATCATAGTCATGTAGGCAATGAGGATCGGGTATGGTTCACCACGAGCGGCGACGAGTGATGTGGAAGCGGTGGTGGACTATGGCACGCACGAGCACTCGAGCGACAAACGCGCGATATTTATCCCGCGCCGCTAATTAACCAGCGTTCGCTAATGGCGGCTTCGCTTTACATTAGCCGGCTGCTTTTTAATCCACAAAGCATATGTAAGTAGACGTAAAAAGTGTTCCGCTGCGGCTTTGTCGATACGCCGAGTTATGATCGTTTCTTTGAGATAATTCCTCTTGTACTTACGGTTCATGGATGGATGGCCGCGGTGTTTCAGCTCATCATTATTTTATTTGTGAATTCGGCTGTAAAATTTGTTTTCTATGATACGGTTTGCGATATCTATTTACCTACTTATTGGGTTCTCATTGCGCCTTAGTAGTATAGACTCATACCTATAGAATAATATGGAATTTTGATTTGATCTTCACGCGTTACTAAAATAAACTTATTGGTTCACAATGAACCACCCGAGCCATAACATGACTCGAGCTCTTTTATTTTCCTTCAAATTGTAGGTAGGAGTTGATATGTAAGTACATAACTACTTGAGATAATAGGTAGGTATATAATATGTTTATAATCTAAGGTAAGTATACCTATGTAGGAAAACAGACCTAGCATAGCTATAGTACCTAAGCGCATTGCCGAGTCATGATAATAGTCGTTAAAGCCCACCAACCCGCATTGGAGCAGCGTGGTGGGTCTAAGCTCTAATTCCCGCTCTCCTATGAGAGTGGAGGCCTGTGCCCAGCAGTGGGACGTTAATGGGCTGTAGTGGGCATTGCCGCGTTGCACATCCAAAACTGCAGTTGACATAGGTATATGCCTATTATACTGCACTTTTTACAGGGCCCTGTAGCAAGGGTGGGCGCGGCCGCTAGTCAGAGCGTCGCTTATTACACAGCAATAAGGACCAATTTAGGGACCCTTACTCCCTAAATCTTATTAGACTACACTGATTCCAGTGGAAAGGTCCCTATGAAAAGTGCAGTGTAATAGGCCTAATGTTACATTGACGTATCGTTCCGGGTTCACCCTGGTAGATAAGCATAAAGTACTAGTGGGCCCAGCAGATGTTGTCCTGCTCTGTCTTCCTCGCAATTTTTACATATTTTCCTCACCTTCCCTGGACAAACATTTCAAAACCAAAATCAGCTAAATCCGCCCAGCCGTTCTCGAGTTTTAGTGAGACAAACGAACAGCAATTGATTTTTATATAAGTACAATGTACAATGTATGTATTTATATTGTAAACTGTCGAAAGATTACAATTTAAGGTATTATTCTTCGGTAGATTGTTATCTGTTAGGTATATTAACCCGATAAAACCTAAGTGCCTGGTCGGGCACTACCTGAATATTTATGTCAAACCCTAACCTAACCTACAAGAAAGAGACAATAAAACGTAAATAGGTACAATGAATATTTCAAAAATTGACACTCAGAACATTGAACGGTTCACAATATCGCTAGTTAGATTAAAATCTAGCGGTTTTACAATTTTACGGTGACATAAATAAGATTGGCAGACGAGTAGGTATGTGATATAACATATGCCTAACAACCTATAAAGTAGTAGGTACATATGCTATGCCAGTCATGTGTTTCCACAAATCCAATAATTTGGAAAATGCGAGAGCAATGCGAATAATGAAATTGTAACGAGCGATCAATGGCACGCGACAAATGTTTGACGATCGACGAAAACCAGCCGCCTCAGCATTCCGTACATGTTTATTACATTCATTTTATTATGCCAGTCGAGGAATATTCGAATTGAAATGATATCAGCTCAGATCCTCGGGAGGAAACCATCCCTCACGGCAAAACGAATGGAAATGTTTCGCCGGTGGACACTCAAAATAAACCGCGGTCCGACATACCGCTCCATTAAAGTAAGAGATGGCCGCAAACAAAAACAAAATGGCGAATAAGAAAGGTCAGTGCATTGGGAAGCACAACGCCGTATGTCCAGTTGCGAGTGCGAGCGATTTTCGCGTTTCGGTCAAAGGGATAGAGTTCACGGGGTCGCTGTGGTGGAACCGACGGAGCAGACGGAGCGGCGACGGGGACAGCTTTTTGCGAATTGAGCGGCGATTTGTGCGGCTGAAGATGTTCCAACCATCCGCTGTTTGTCATCGCGATGCATAACACCGATATCGATATGAAACCATCGCTAATTTACATAATAATACAAGTTTTGACGACCTCCGTGGCACAGTGCACCAAAATTATGGTAAGTACAAAGCGAAATTGGGGAAAATTAATAATTGCCTCACCATAATCAGATGAGTTTTATAATTATATTAAAAAGGTAGCTTAGTACACGCTAAATACAGTCCGTATTTAGCGTGTTTTCCCCCTAGTGAATTATTGGTCAGTTTTTATGATATATAAGGTAAATGAAATGGAACTTACGGATGATTGCATTAATTGATGTCACTCACAAATTCTCTGCAATTCCACTTATATTTTATAGGTTGAACACAATAATGTAACAAAATGTTTATGATTTTCGTTGATTGAAATTGTTCACGTGTCGGATTAACTCGGAATGGCGTCCCGATAGGTAGGTTTTTCACTAGATGTGTGCACGTCTTACTACAATTTCTGATGTTGATTTGATTATCATTTCTGAATTGTCCCTACCGGCAAAGACGTGCCGCCAAGCGATTTAGCGTTCCGGTACGATGCCGTGTAGAAACCGAATAGGGGTATGGGTTTAATATAACTGCCATGCCCCTAACAGGTTAGCTATCATAACTACAAGGGCAAACTTGTAGTGGATAAAAATAAAAAATCTGCAACTACAGACTAAACTCCACAGAGCTAAACTCAGGACGGCTGTGGGTTTAATATAACTGCAAACAGGTAAGCCCCCCCGCTACCGCAGCATCATCACTTACCATCAGGTGAGATCGCAATGAAGGGCTAACTTGTAGTGAAAGAAAAACATAAGTAGGTATTTAGAGCACGGCAATAACCGGGATCGGTCGATGGTTCCAAAACAAATAGTGGTTGTCTAGTCGGTCGTAACGCAGTCGTCATCCTCTGGGGCATTAATGAGGGTGATTTAGGGCGCTTTTATTAGTGGATAACGGCGGTTTTACAATAGCGACGAGGGGGAGCGGGGGGGGGAGCGCGGGGGGAGCAGGGAGGAGGGGGGGGGGCAGGGGGGGGGGACGCATTAGTGCGGCACTAAAAATACGCGGCGACATTTACCTTTGTTTTAATCCGAACTAAATCGGTCGGCGGCGGCCGCGGCGTCAATAAATCCCGCGCGGAATGCGCCGCGCTGTGTCGCGTCGCTTAATCTCGGGAGAACAATTCAACAGATTCGGTTATCCTGTATAGTATTTGTGACGCGGTTTCAGCCGCCGCTCCTCAGCTCCTCACGCGATACACTTGTACCTAAATTGCGCTGAATGAAATTAAAATAAATTGTAAATTGCGAATGAAATTATGAAATTATCTAATGAAATAGGATTCATGGATTATAAAAAACGTATTTATTTTTCTGTTTAAAGTGAGATTGCTATTTATTTTGATAAAATAAAACTATAAAGTACAGCAATCCGCCATAATGGATTGAACACCAAGAAGCGAATGACGTAACAATTGTTTGTTTTCGAGCTTTGACACGCATAGTATTGCTTACTGCACACTGCACAGAGTACATTGGTAATAACAATAGTGACGTCACAAACGACGCCATGACACCGGCGAGCGTTTTGGCGTGAATTTTAAAATTTAAATTTCAAATGCCAATTTTATCTACCAAATTCGTTCAAATTTATTCGAAATAGTTGATACTTCTGAACATAATCTGACCATTTTTCAAAATCAGTTATCATGCCTATTGTTCGCATGTTTGGAGATTTGCTTCCGGTACTTATGTGGGAGTCTATGTTTTCTCGCATTACCATACTACGGATTAGTAGGTAGGACAATCGGTGTAATAAATCGAGGAAGAGTATATGTAGGTACCTCTCTGTATAGCATTAGATACCCATTAGCATATAATAGGTACCTACTTAATTATATTAAGCTTTCTAAACACGCTGCGTTGAGCCTGTAACAGCTAGTGTCATTACAGATTTAAATAAGTAGTAGGTATGTTCTGTCTAGGACCTTGTTTTACGACTGCCTGAAAAAAGGAGTATATTGTTTTCAGCGTTCATGTATGTATGTATATATGTATGTGAGTTTGTATATTCCACCATAACTTCTATACGCCTGAACCGATTTCGATAAATGAGGTATCGTTAGAATCCCTAGCTTATTCCCGGTGACATACGCTAGTAAAATTTAAAAAAAATTTGATGGAGTGACCATGGTCCCGCATTAAAGACTAAAGTTGAAAAAAAAATTCCGAAAATAAGAGTAACTATTTAATCATCATCTAGAAAATGATGAGTAGATTCCAAAAATATATAACACTATAGTCCAATATCCAGTGATTCACAAACAAATATCATTTAATAAAAATGTGAATATAAGATTCCAAAGGCTATATATGCAAATCGCTTCTTATGGAGGTAAACTCCGAAAATAATATGGCAGGGCAGTCGTATTTTTTAATTCGTTAAATTAATTTTCATTTGTTGGAAACAGTGTCCGCTTCTACAATAAGCTCCCAGAAGACATGTTAAAGATGTCTCTGAATAAGTTCAAAGTTAATGTAAAACGTAAACTCATTGAAAAATCTTATTACCATGTAAAGGACTACTCAAACGACAAGGAAGCTTGGCAATGATTTGCTCTATGGCTCTGATAGTTCCTTAGTTAAGATTATTTGTGAGATGGTGATAATAAAAAAAAAACCCGGCTGAGTTTGTTGTGGGCTCTTCTCAGGCTCTTCTCGTTTGGAACCCTCGTAGCTTTAGTTTTAAGATACCGTAACCAATTATACAAGTAATTTTTAACGTCAATAAGTGTACCCACAGTGTACCTATACTGAATAAATGATATTGAGTATTGAGTATCCTGTAGAACTTAATTATTTATAGCACCAATATCTAACACAAACAGAGACAGGAATAGCAACAGATTAAACAATAGTTTGTCACTGTCCCGTGGTGTGCGCACACCGCCGGAGACCGCGGGGAACAGACTAGCTGAGGAGAGGGTGACACACATTAACTACGCGTTGTTTATTAATAAGGTGGTTTAACACGACAGCGGGTTTTGTCGCTTTGATGTCGCGGCGGATTGTTGGCGAGACACCAACTGGAAACTAACTCGACGATTCATAGTTTCTAAAGAGGACTCATTAAATAATTACCCATGCTACGAAATAGCTAATGTGCATCACATATATTGCTGTACACGTTTGTTAGCATTATTACTGTTTGTAATAATATCTCATGGAACAGGATCATATCAGTCAATTTGACTACGTTTGTTAGCATTATTACTGTTTGTCATTATATCTCATGGAACAGGAAGTATAATATCGGTCAATTTGACTCGTTTCATGTCATTCGATTTAATCTGCGGATACCGACGCCATATTGAAAATAGTTAGTATAAATACGAGTGTTTTGACGATGGTAATTCAGTCTCCTGCAGGCAGACTTAGCGATTATTGAATACTTTTGTGTTTAGATCGCAATTTGGTTGAGAGCTTAACGATAGCAATCCTGGCCAGACCAAATGAATATTGTCTTTAAGTTTAGCTAACTTTTATCTTATTACATTAAATCTCTCGTGGAACCGCTACACGTTGTGACCATTCGCTCGTGCAAGTTCCAAATGAGAGTACAAATATATTAAATGTTTATTAATACCTACTTCTGGATTGTCCCTTACTCGTTGCTGTATGCAAGTTACGACATTACTGTATTAATTAATTAATTGCTCAGTCGTTACGTAGGTTGGGAAGTAGGCACGTTTTAGGTACGCATCAGGTAGGTATGCATCTATAGGTATCTATCGATAGGTAATGATGGAGCATCTTATTTTTTGCGCACGCACATGTCCATTTTAAATAAGGATCTCTTTTAATGAACTTTTAACACTAGTTAATGAAAATATCGCACACATTGCATTCCTAGCAGTATACGTAGGTGCATCTCTCTCGTGCATTACCTAGGTACAGTGTCCAGTAAAAACACATTGCTTCATTTTCCTAATATACCTAATTATTAATTGTGTCTTTAGCGACTCTATATTCGTCGTCTGGGTTCCAGTAGACAGATATGGTGCTTTTAACCTCGGGAGGATACTTTGAGTAAAACCTTGCGATATTAATCCTACTTATGGATCTCGATCATTGATGTTTTCGAAAAGGTAGGCGCACTTACCTAAGTACCTACTAAATATAGATTTGCACCACTAGCGGTCTGATTTCCTTGCGTTTTCTGAGAAGAAATTTATTGTTACGAAAAGTCTTGCCCAATTTGAACTACCAGAAGACCATGAAGTGTTCAATAAAAATCCCTCGATCTCTTCATTTAGCGAAATCACAACACCGAGTGGCGACTCCAACTTCAGAGCGGGCGGTTCCAGGAGCTATACATCTCGAGTGACTGCGATGTATTTATGACCCCCTCCGCCCCCCTCCCCGCCCCTTCCCGCCCCCTCTCCGCTCCCCCCCCCCCTCCCGCCCCCTTTCACTTCCTCTTGTTAGCGCGAGTGTTCCAGTTGCATCGCGGTTAAATTAATCGAAAAATAAAACAACAGTATAGCACTAGCTAAGCCGTGTGTTTATCGTGATGCAGCAGTGGCCACACAGGAAATGCTCATCGAGGACTCTTCCTGACTCTCCCGAGCTCGACCTTCTCATAATTCACATGGGTCCAATGTGTACAGGTACCTAGCCTAGCTAGAGAGGATCTAGCTAGCTGGATCACAACTGCAGATGGTGTAGAGGAGAGATGTTTACTAACGTAGCTATAGTTAATATGCTGCCTGCATAGATCACTGTAGTCTGGTGAGATGTGGAGGACAAATGGCGTGAGCACGTGAGCACGTGAGCACGTGAGCACGTGTAGCGAGCAGGGGGCTGTGGGGGCAAGAGTGATGGCCGTGAGTAATGACGCCCATACACAGGCGCACAACTTACTATAAATATTGTTTCATGTGTGGCACAGCGCGCTTTGTCACTCCTGGGTGTATATATTTTTTTATCCACTACAAGTTATCCCTTGACTGCGAACTCACCTGATGGTAAGTGATGATGTCTAAGATGGTAGCGGGCTAACCTGTTAGGAGCATGGCAGTTATATTAAACCCATACCCCTATTCTATGCTCTGTTACTTCTTAGATGGAACTCCACATTTGACCACGTTACTATAAAGAACACAAACTTATAGATAGTTACGAGTACCTTACATTATTTATTTTTTTACCGTATTTAGCCACCAGCTAAATGAATTACTCTGTCCATCGCTCGATGTATACTTACTTTACTTTTTACTTTAACTTTATTTACCTACATTTCGTGTTGAAGTTGAATGCAGAGCTAATATATGGTGACACGTACAAAAGCTCTGCATTCAACTCGCGCGCGTTACGTTAGTGGTTGTGAAAACTGAAAATATTGCAGGAAAACATCGTAAGAAAACCTCTATAGGTATGTACCTATCTAAGTAAGATCCATCTTAAATATTACACTTTACTTTGTATGTCTATATACTAATATTATAAAGAGGTAAAGTCTGTGAGTTTGTGGCGTTGTCGGGGGTAATCTCTGGATCTACTGAACCGATTTTGTAAATTCTGATACCAATAGAAAGCCACATTATTTGTGAGAATATATATATAGGAATCGTGGTACACGCATATCGTGGAAGTATCGAGGCTACCGAGGCACCGGTATACCCTCAGCATTAGGTATTCCTAGTGTCTAGATAGCTGCTAGGTGTGCTGTGGGCTGTAGGTCCCTCAGTAAGCACTTTTATCTATGCCGTGCTGCAGTGAACAAGCCGCATCTCCATAGCATCGGCGCCCTTATAGCATTAGGTATTCCTAGTGTCTAGATAGCTGCTAGGTGTGCTGTGGGCTGTAGGTCCCTCAGTAAGTACTGTTATCTATGCCGTGCTGCAGCCAACAAGCCGCATCTCTATAGCATCGGGGCGTTACAGCATTAGGTATTCCTGGTGTCTAGATAGCTGCTAGGTGTGCTGTGGGCTGTAGGTCCCTCAGTAAGCACTTTTATCTATGCCGTGCTGCAGTGAACAAGCCGCATCTCCATAGCATCGGCGCCCTTATAGCATTAGGTATTCCTAGTGTCTAGATAGCTGCTAGGTGTGCTGTGGGCTGTAGGTCCCTCAGTAAGCACTTTTATCTATGCCGTGCTGCAGTGAACAAGCCGCATCTCCATAGCATCGGCGCCCTTATAGCATTAGGTATTCCTAGTGTCTAGATAGCTGCTAGGTGTGCTGTGGGCTGTAGGTCCCTCAGTAAGCACTTTTATCTATGCCGTGCTGCAGTGAACAAGCCGCATCTCCATAGCATCGGCGCCCTTATAGCATTAGGTATTCCTAGTGTCTAGATAGCTGCTAGGTGTGCTGTGGGCTGTAGGTCCCTCAGTAAGCACTTTTATCTATGCCGTGCTGCAGTGAACAAGCCGCATCTCCATAGCATCGGCGCCCTTATAGCATTAGGTATTCCTAGTGTCTAGATAGCTGCTAGGTGTGCTGTGGGCTGTAGGTCCCTCAGTAAGCACTTTTATCTATGCCGTGCTGCAGTGAACAAGCCGCATCTCCATAGCATCGGCGCCCTTATAGCATTAGGTATTCCTAGTGTCTAGATAGCTGCTAGGTGTGCTGTGGGCTGTAGGTCCCTCAGTAAGCACTTTTATCTATGCCGTGCTGCAGTGAACAAGCCGCATCTCCATAGCATCGGCGCCCTTATAGCATTAGGTATTCCTAGTGTCTAGATAGCTGCTAGGTGTGCTGTGGGCTGTAGGTCCCTCAGTAAGTACTGTTATCTATGCTGTGCTGCAGCCAACAAGCCGCATCTCCATAGCATCGGGGCGTTACAGCATTAGGTATTCCTGGTGTCTAGATAGCTGCTAGGTGTGCTGTGGGCTGTAGGTCCCTCAGTAAGTACTGTTATCTATGCCGTGCTGCAGCCAACAAGCCGCATCTCCATAGCATCGGGGCGTTACAGCATTAGGTATTCCTAGTGTCTAGATAGCTGCTAGGTGTGCTGTGGGCTGTAGGTCCCTCAGTAAGTACTGTTATCTATGCTGTGCTGCAGCCAACAAGCCGCATCTCCATAGCATCGGGGCGTTACAGCATTAGGTATTCCTAGTGTCTAGATAGCTGCTAGGTGTGCTGTGGGCTGTAGGTCCCTCAGTAAGTACTGTTATCTATGCTGTGCTGCAGCCAACAAGCCGCATCTCCATAGCATCGGGGCGTTACAGCATTAGGTATTCCTAGTGTCTAGATAGCTGCTAGGTGTGCTGTGGGCTGTAGGTCCCTCAGTAAGTACTGTTATCTATGCTGTGCTGCAGCCAACAAGCCGCATCTCCATAGCATCGGGGCGTTACAGCATTAGGTATTCCTAGTGTCTAGATAGCTGCTAGGTGTGCTGTGGGCTGTAGGTCCCTCAGTAAGTACTGTTATCTATGCTGTGCTGCAGCCAACAAGCCGCATCTCCATAGCATCGGGGCGTTACAGCATTAGGTATTCCTAGTGTCTAGATAGCTGCTAGGTGTGCTGTGGGCTGTAGGTCCCTCAGTAAGTACTGTTATCTATGCTGTGCTGCAGCCAACAAGCCGCATCTCCATAGCATCGGGGCGTTACAGCATTAGGTATTCCTAGTGTCTAGATAGCTGCTAGGTGTGCTGTGGGCTGTAGGTCCCTCAGTAAGTACTGTTATCTATGCTGTGCTGCAGCCAACAAGCCGCATCTCCATAGCATCGGGGCGTTACAGCATTAGGTATTCCTAGTGTCTAGATAGCTGCTAGGTGTGCTGTGGGCTGTAGGTCCCTCAGTAAGTACTGTTATCTATGCTGTGCTGCAGCCAACAAGCCGCATCTCCATAGCATCGGGGCGTTACAGCATTAGGTATTCCTAGTGTCTAGATAGCTGCTAGGTGTGCTGTGGGCTGTAGGTCCCTCAGTAAGTACTGTTATCTATGCTGTGCTGCAGCCAACAAGCCGCATCTCCATAGCATCGGGGCGTTACAGCATTAGGTATTCCTAGTGTCTAGATAGCTGCTAGGTGTGCTGTGGGCTGTAGGTCCCTCAGTAAGTACTGTTATCTATGCTGTGCTGCAGCCAACAAGCCGCATCTCCATAGCATCGGGGCGTTACAGCATTAGGTATTCCTAGTGTCTAGATAGCTGCTAGGTGTGCTGTGGGCTGTAGGTCCCTCAGTAAGTACTGTTATCTATGCTGTGCTGCAGCCAACAAGCCGCATCTCCATAGCATCGGGGCGTTACAGCATTAGGTATTCCTAGTGTCTAGATAGCTGCTAGGTGTGCTGTGGGCTGTAGGTCCCTCAGTAAGTACTGTTATCTATGCTGTGCTGCAGCCAACAAGCCGCATCTCCATAGCATCGGGGCGTTACAGCATTAGGTATTCCTAGTGTCTAGATAGCTGCTAGGTGTGCTGTGGGCTGTAGGTCCCTCAGTAAGTACTGTTATCTATGCTGTGCTGCAGCCAACAAGCCGCATCTCCATAGCATCGGGGCGTTACAGCATTAGGTATTCCTAGTGTCTAGATAGCTGCTAGGTGTGCTGTGGGCTGTAGGTCCCTCAGTAAGTACTGTTATCTATGCTGTGCTGCAGCCAACAAGCCGCATCTCCATAGCATCGGGGCGTTACAGCATTAGGTATTCCTAGTGTCTAGATAGCTGCTAGGTGTGCTGTGGGCTGTAGGTCCCTCAGTAAGTACTGTTATCTATGCTGTGCTGCAGCCAACAAGCCGCATCTCCATAGCATCGGGGCGTTACAGCATTAGGTATTCCTAGTGTCTAGATAGCTGCTAGGTGTGCTGTGGGCTGTAGGTCCCTCAGTAAGTACTGTTATCTATGCTGTGCTGCAGCCAACAAGCCGCATCTCCATAGCATCGGGGCGTTACAGCATTAGGTATTCCTAGTGTCTAGATAGCTGCTAGGTGTGCTGTGGGCTGTAGGTCCCTCAGTAAGTACTGTTATCTATGCTGTGCTGCAGCCAACAAGCCGCATCTCCATAGCATCGGGGCGTTACAGCATTAGGTATTCCTAGTGTCTAGATAGCTGCTAGGTGTGCTGTGGGCTGTAGGTCCCTCAGTAAGTACTGTTATCTATGCTGTGCTGCAGCCAACAAGCCGCATCTCCATAGCATCGGGGCGTTACAGCATTAGGTATTCCTAGTGTCTAGATAGCTGCTAGGTGTGCTGTGGGCTGTAGGTCCCTCAGTAAGTACTGTTATCTATGCTGTGCTGCAGCCAACAAGCCGCATCTCCATAGCATCGGGGCGTTACAGCATTAGGTATTCCTAGTGTCTAGATAGCTGCTAGGTGTGCTGTGGGCTGTAGGTCCCTCAGTAAGTACTGTTATCTATGCTGTGCTGCAGCCAACAAGCCGCATCTCCATAGCATCGGGGCGTTACAGCATTAGGTATTCCTAGTGTCTAGATAGCTGCTAGGTGTGCTGTGGGCTGTAGGTCCCTCAGTAAGTACTGTTATCTATGCTGTGCTGCAGCCAACAAGCCGCATCTCCATAGCATCGGGGCGTTACAGCATTAGGTATTCCTAGTGTCTAGATAGCTGCTAGGTGTGCTGTGGGCTGTAGGTCCCTCAGTAAGTACTGTTATCTATGCTGTGCTGCAGCCAACAAGCCGCATCTCCATAGCATCGGGGCGTTACAGCATTAGGTATTCCTAGTGTCTAGATAGCTGCTAGGTGTGCTGTGGGCTGTAGGTCCCTCAGTAAGTACTGTTATCTATGCTGTGCTGCAGCCAACAAGCCGCATCTCCATAGCATCGGGGCGTTACAGCATTAGGTATTCCTAGTGTCTAGATAGCTGCTAGGTGTGCTGTGGGCTGTAGGTCCCTCAGTAAGTACTGTTATCTATGCTGTGCTGCAGCCAACAAGCCGCATCTCCATAGTATCAGGGCGTTATCGGCGACTCATTACAGCCCCCAGCTATGCGTGCATTCATATGCAACAGCTTTCAAATTGGCACTGATAAGTTCCCGGTACTGTCACAATTAGTTAATCCACTATCCATATAGAAAATAGGGGCCTTGTTTTGATTTATTATTCAAGTAGGTACTGAGAAAAATTCGCTGAACTATAGATTTTAACAATAGGTTCCTATTCATTTAGGCTTAAATTTAGTTTTATAGCTGTCACCGTAAGATTGTAAAAACCGTCGCGAAGTTCTAAACTGTCGAAAGATTATAATTTAACGCATTATTTTCCGGTAGATTGTAATCTGATAGGTATTTAAACCCGATAAAACCTAAGGGCACTACTTGATTATTTATGTCGAACCCTAACCTAACCTACAAGAATGAGACAAGAAAACGTAAATACAATGAATATTTCAAAAATTGACACTCAGAACATTGAACAGTTTAGGTATGCAATCTTTCGACAGTTTAGAATTTCGCGAGTTAGATTATAATCTAACAGTTTTTACAATCTTACGGTGACATAGCCACCTAAATATGTCAAAATCTTAATACCTATAACAAAGTCGGGTTTGCTCGAACACTTATAGGTGTAACTCTAGAACGGCTGGACCGATTTTCATGGTTTTTGATTTGTTGTGTTTGTCTCGTGCCGAATAGCTGAATAACTATTAAAAACATTGAAAAATTTTCACAAAAATAAAATAAGAGACCCTTTTCATTTTCCCTTTCCCCCATTTTCCATTTCTATTTTCCCTTGATTTTTCCATACAAAAATCCACGCGGACGAAGTCGAAGGTATCAGCTAGTATTAGCTATATTAGAGACTACGCTAGGGCGGCTTTAGAGGTAGTTTTTTATTTTTGTACTCAGATAGTGAAGTTACCAGTAACAGATCTGTATCTTTTGACTACGATCTCGTCAGTGTAATTGGGTATTTGACTACTAGTGAAATAAAATATGTTTTAGTGATTATTAAATAAAGGTTCTCCCAAAAGTCGTAATATCCACGTCCTTTGCTAGTTTTATTATGAATAAATAACCATTTTAAACTATCGATTAAAGTAAAAAAGTGCCTCGAACTTTGATGACGCCACAACTTAAAATTTCATACTAAAGGTTAATGAGCTTGGGATAAGTTGATAAAACTCCCTGTCATAGCCACGGGTCACAAGCACAGCAACTATACTTTGCTATAGGTATGTTTAATGTAGGTAACTACCTACTTACCTACTACCTACATAAACAATAGCTGCTGAAATTTTGGAGCTCACAAGTCACACAGAGTTACTATTCCAAAAGATACCAAAGGACGTTATACGGAATATTTGAAGTCTCTACACATTATAGGTTCCTCCTCTGTACTTAGATATTGTTCTGTATGTCTAGCATGCGCACAACGAGTAAAATTATACCAACCCGTTATCTCTATTTCTCTACCGAAGCTAACATGGTCATTTTTCTCGTTACGTCAAAAGTAGAGATAATAGTAGGTAGATAATATTTCTTAACTGTGGTATTTTTCTCTACGAACTTTTTACATGTCGAGTATTTTTTTCTAGTAATACATAAACTGCATTTTATTATTATTATTATATACTTTATTTGTACCTCCACAAAAAGTAAAAATAAAAAAAACACAGAAGTAGGATACAAAAGGCGGCCTTATCGCTTAGGTAGCGATCTCTACCAGGCAACCTTAGGAAAAGGAGAAAATAAGGAGAATAGACTGCAGGTGGTTGTATAATATACTTACATTCAAACAACTACATACTAATACATAAACCATCATTAAACATCTAATCAAAATATAAATTATATATATATACTAATACATATATATTTTATTATAATATAAGTATGTTTCGACTCAGCTTAAAGAATAATTTTTATTGTCGTCTTTAGTTTGCAATATAATGATGCAATGGGTAAATAAAAATTTGCCGGCAAAAACAACATCTCTCTCTCTCTCTCGTCGCGAGATAATCTCGTTGTGCGCATGCTAAGTACGTGCTAAGTACACTGGTCTATGCTCTACAGGATGTGTGTGTGTGTGTGTGTGTGTGTGTGTGTGTGCAACAGTCACGCACACTAGTGCGCGCGGGTGGGCGGGGCCGGCTCCGCCCATCGCACCAAGTCCGTGTGACGTCATTGCGACAGATTTATACATTCGAAGCGTCCAAGCTCTAGGAAGTATTAGTGCTTTGGGAAACCCTGTGGGAGATTGTCCTGTCTACAGGTAGCCTGAGGGTCTATGTGAGGAATTCATATTGTGTATAGGTAGCTGTCTGCTCTGCGGCTTTGTTCAATAGCGAGCGTAGAATAGGCATGATGACAGTAACTAAGAATCAATGAAATTATGAATTTATCTTATGAAATAGGATTCATGGATTATAAAGAACGTGTTTATTTTTCTATTTCGAATGAGATTGCTATTTGTTTTGACAAAATAAAACTATAAAATACAGCAATCCGCCATTTTGGATTAAACGCCAAGAAGCGAATGACGTCACAATGGTTTGTTTTCGAGCTTTGACATGCATACTATTGTTTACTGCACACTGCACAGAGTACATTGGTAATAACAATAGTGACGTCACAAACGACGCCATGACACTCGCGAGCGTTTTGGCGTGAATTTTAAAATTTAATTATTTTTCTTATTTTTCTGCAGAAATAATATATTTTTTCGGAATAGTAGATAGTTCCGAACATAATCTGGCCATTTCTCAAAAACGGTCATCATGCCTATTATCACCGTGACAAGTTACGTACAATGGGGTATTTGACAACTAGTCAAATCGGCAACTTTTGTTCAAACGTCAAAACGCGTGCTTAGTATGGGATTTTGTATGAAATATTGCACATTGACGTCATCAAAGCTCGACGCACTTTTTTACTTTGATCGATAGTTTAAAATAGTTATTCAACATAACACTAACAGGGGACGTGGATATTACGACTTTTGGGAGATCCTCTATTTAATAATCGCGCAAAATTACAATTATTTTGCTATAATCCGCAAACAGAAAAATATCTGTATGGTCAAGCCCAACCAAGCAAGAAAGCCAAGTTCCCAAGCAAGCAATGCTACCACCAATCACATGCACCACCACACAAGACTAGTATAAAGTCTTGTGTGGTAGAGATTAATATAAAAGTGTTGTGTGGTGGTGCATGTGAGTGTTGGTGGCATTGCTTGCTTGGGAACTTGGCTTTCTTGCTTGGTTGGGAAGGTAAACGGTGCTTCGCTTGTAACTGCATGCTTGACCATACAGATTTTTTTCTGTTGTCGGATTATAGCAAAATGATTGTAATCTTTTGTTGCTAAATCATGAACTTCCGCAAAGTAACGCCTGATTCTATCCAATATTTAAAAAATAATTTAGTATTTGAATAGTTGTCAAATACCCAATTGCATACCTCCTGACTGCTACGAGTTCAGAACGATATCGGATTCCACTCGAGTTCGGCATTCAGCTGAATGGCAACCAACGTAATCATTCTAATGAGAATAGAATAGAAAAGAATAGAATATGTTTTATTTGCTGATACAACACATAGTAAACATAGAATACAAAAAGTACTTAAAATCTAACTTAACTTAATCACTCAACGTCTAGAATGTGTCGTGCCAACAAAAGGGTCCTAACTCAGCTTGATGTTGTGGGTACAAAATGTAACCACAACGCTGTTATTGTTACACCGATCATCTCATCTGTTATGAGGATATTATTATACCGATCAGCTGACAAAGAGAAACTATATATATGTCACCGTAAGATTGTAACAACCGTTAGATTATAATCTGATTCGCGAAATTGTAAACTGTCGACAGATTGTGAACCGTTCAATGTTCTGAGTGTCAATTTTTGAAATATTCATTGTATTTTCGTTTTCTTGTCTGTTTCTTGTAGGTTAGGTTAGGGTTCGACATAAATAATCAGGGTTCAATCGGGTTAATATACCTAATAGTTTACCGAATCAATCTTACGGTGACAAATACATTAATTACCCAAATTAAAATAGGTATGTACCTACTATGTAGTAAGTACCTAGTAGGTACATAGTACATACTACATTGGTACCAGTGGCGTGCACTGATTTTGAAGCTAGGGTAGGCATAAGTTAGTGAGAATACCTATTTACGAGATGTTTAGTTGAAAAATGAGTTACATTACAATCTAACGGTTTTTACAATCTTACAGTGACAGATACACGAAATTGAGCTCTAATTCAATCATGTTATGGTTTATTTTACTTTGACGCTGAACTTTGACGATTGGATCGGCAGTTCTTACATAATCGCACCTCAAGTTACTAATAAGCGCCAGTAGTAACGTTACATTGTAGCGATGATGATTCCTGCCCGATACGTCGACAGAGTACTTAGTATTCATTCTTCTTATAATTTATACTTGCCGTCGTTGAACGAAGATCTATCTCATTAGTATGCTCATGGCATCGTATACCTAATGCCTATCTGGTCTATAACGTCTAGTCTGTTTATCTAAAAGCAATGCTTCGCTCTTCCAAAAATTTGTTAAAAATATCTTAATACCTAACTAATGTACCCTATCAAGATATTAGTACGTGGTTTCCTAGCAAAGGAATCGATCTGCCCCCCGATTTTGTTAGGAAATCGTAATCGTCTGTCAAACGTATAATAGGCATGATGACTGATTTTGAGAAATGGTCAGATTATGTTCGGAAGTATCTACTATTTCGAAAAAATATATTATTTCTGCAGAAAAATAATGTTTGGTAGATAAAATTGGCATTTGAAATTTTAATTTTAAAAATTCGCGCCAAAACGCCCGCCGGTGTCATGGCGTCGTTTGTGACGTCACTATTGTTTTTACCAACGTACTCTGTGCGGTGTACAGTAAGCAAAATGTGATTGTCAAAGCTCGAAAACAAACAATTGTGACGTCATTCGCTTTTTGGTGTTTAATCCAATATGGCGGATTGCTGTATTTTATAGTTTTATTTTATCAAAATAAATAGCAATCTCATTCGAAATAGATAATTAAATACGTTTTATATAATCCATGAATCCTATTTCATTAGATAAATTCATAATTTAATTGATTCTTGGTTACTGTCATCATGTCTATTCGACCTGTTTATGGAGGTCATAGATGCTTGCACGTCAAAACGCTTGTATGTACTCCTTAAAAAGTTCGAGTTATACGTTATGAATACGATTGGCTTAGGCAATTGGGCCTGATCTTGATTAAAATTCCATAAATTGACTATGAAGATACTGTAGCTTTTTCAAGCACTCGTAGGCACGTATGCACAAAGAGAGCCGGCTCGCGGTATGTCAGCGATGTGACACATTCCCGCGTCTGCGAGCCTCGCGACCGCGTCCACCACACTGGACCAGCGTGTGTCTGATGTGTCTGATGCCTGCCGCTCCGTTGTTCGCATTGCGCGCATATCTCAGCATGTCCATCAGCTCAATTAATTAAACAAATTCACAGCGCCTCGCGTCTACTCAGATACGTCTTTTCTTTTGATTCGTATTAAAATTGACTTGTTTTTCGAACCTCATCCTATAATATAGTTTTTTTTTTTTTTAATTTATTTATCGACGTACAAATTTATAACACAATAGTTTAGTATACATTGAAAAAACCACAGAGGTTTGACCTCAATGTATAAGCGTCTGCGCATTGTAGTAAAAAAATAAATAAAAATCAAAATCAAAATAAATTTTAAGAAGATATTTTCTATAACAAAATTCCACAACCTATACACAAATTTAAGAACTCCATTAAAAGTAGGTATGCTCTTGAGAAAAGCTTATACTGTTGAAGATTATGTAAATGATAGAGGAGCATGGATTTGATCACTCCAGCAATGCTAAGGACAGCGGTTAAATAATTGTGAATGAAATATTTATTTAAAAAGAGCAACCACCGAGTTTCTTGCTGGTTCTTCTCGGTAGGAATGGCATTCCGAATCAGTGGTAGATTCACTTGACGATTCAAAAGTACTTGTAAAAGTTTATTTGGATAAAAAACATAATAGATTTTTTTTGAATTTTGATGCTCCCCAGCCAAATGAGGAGTTCAATAGAATCTTCAAATAGTCTGCAAGTTTCTTAGTTAGTGATAGCTCTGATAGTTCCTTAGTTAAGATGATTTGTGAGATGGTGATAATAAAAAGTAAAAAAAACCCCGGCTGAGTTTGTTGTGGGCTCAGACCGTTTGGAACCCTCGTAGCTTTAGTTTTAAGATACCGTTACCACCATCATGTTTTATATGTAAGTAACTTTTAACGTCAATAAGTGTACCTACAGTGTACCTATATTGAATAAATGATATTGAGTATTGAGTATCTGTATCAGGCTGTAAGGGGACAGGTATTCTCCGCGGAGTCCGGGGCCTTGTGGCCGGTAATGAGGGGACATTTCTGCCCACACTCGTATGAAATGGATACCTCGAAGTGATCCTCTGCTGCGGCTAGGTTAGCAGTGGGCAGGTGGAGGGCGAGGGGACATTTCTGCCCGCACTCGTATGAAATGGATACCTCGAAGTGATCCTCTGCTGCGGCTAGGTTAGCAGTGGGCAGGTGGAGGGGCGGCGCTACAGGGAGCCGAGAGGGTTCGGCCCGATCTAATAGGCATGATGACAGTAACCAAGAACCAATGAAATTATGATTTTATCTAATGAAATAGGATTCATGGATTACAAAACACGTATTTATTTCTCTATTTCGAGTGAGATTGCTATATTTTTTTGATAAAATGAATCTATAAAATACAGCAATCCGCCATAATGGATTAAACACCAAGAAGCGAATGATGTCACAATTGTTTTTAAGCTTTGACAATCACACTTTGTTTACTGCACACTGCACAGAGTATATCGGTAAAAACAATAGTGACGTCACAAACGGCGCCATGACACCGGCGAGCGTTTTGGCGTGAATTTTAAAAGTTAAGTTTCAAATGCCAATTTTATCTACCGCGAACCTTATTTTTCTGCTGAAATAATATATTTTTTCGAAATAGTAGATACTTCCGAACATAATCTGACCATTTTTCAAAATCAGTCATCATGCCCATTGCGGTGGTGTTTTTGCGGAGGCCGCAATCTGTATGCGGAGGGCGGAGGGCGGTGATTCCTCGAAAGCAATTACCGCATCCGCCGCGTCCGCCAGCCATCTTGCCCGCTGTGACTTACGAGCGGTGCGGCCAATTATCGCCAATTAATATAAACAGCGGCCACTCTGGGCTACGCGATTTACTGCCTGATGGGTTCCGAGACGGGCATTAAAAAAAAAAAAAGAAGAAAAAAAAAGAATAATAATACTTACCGCGACGTGTATTCTAAGTGACTCAAAAACATAATGGAAGGCCGAGTGAGTAAAACTTATGACCTTTCTCATCTACATGTCTATGTAATCGTCCTAATCGTTCAATGGTTCTTTTGTGGTATCGGTGACATTTTTTTTTTTTTTTTTTTACTACTAGTTACCTAGTAGTAGAGACTAGTTTGAAGTTAAAAATACTCTGTATAGTTTTAAGTTTTTAGGATCCCGGTATTGAAAAAATCTTTCCGGTTTTTTTTTATCCACTACAAATTTGCCCTTGACTGCGATCTCACCTGATGGAAAGTGATAATGCGTTCTAAGATGGTAGCGGGCTAACCTGTTAGGGGCATGGCAGTTATATTAAACCCATACCCCTATTCGGTTTCTACACGGCATCGTTGGCGGCACGTCTTTGCCGGTAGGGTGGTAACTAGCCTCCCACCAGGCCAGACCAGGGGAAATTCAGAAATTATAAATTCCCAAATTGTCTCTGCCGGGAATCGAACCCGGGACCTCCCGCACGTTAAGACAACAGTGCTACACACTGCGCCACGAAGGTCGTCATAATATATATGATATGATCCTCCCCGACGTATCCGTCAACGGCGGACCTGGCTAGTGCCGGTTATGTGATCCGAGGTGACTGGCGAACCCAAATTTTGTGATGAAGGTCCGGTTGCAGGGCGCACAATGCAACTGACCCAGCGCGTTGTAGGTATAGTTGTAGGAGGGTCTTGGCTGGGTCTTTTTGTTAATACGCTTGACGTCCATGTCTTGAAGACGTCGTTCCTCAAAAGCTGAGACAGCCTTTTGAACAGAAGAGCGCCACTTCTGCCTCTGCCGCGCAAGTTCCTCCCACCCATCGCTTCGTATATTACATGCGATGAGATGACGCTTAAGTACGTCCTTGTAACGTAAGAATTGACCACCAGACTTGCGTTTTCCTTCTTTAAGTTCCGAGTAGAAAACTGCTTTTGGAAGTCTGGAGTCACTCATACGTACAAGATGCCCGCACCACCTCAGCTGACACTTCATAAGCATGGCCTCTATACCGCTTAGCTTTGTTCTACGCAGTATCGCTGCGTTGGGTATTCGGTCCTGCCATTTGGTATGCAGAATTGAGCGTAAGCATCTCATGTGAAAAGCGTCTAATTTCTTTATACCTCCTTTATAGAGACACCAAGTCTCGGTTGCATAGAGCAAAATAGGTAAAATAATTGCGTTATACACAGCTATTTTTGTATCGAGCCGAAGATCGTGTGAGTCCCAAACTCTACTGCGAAGCATGCCGAAGGATGCAGCCGCTTTTGCAATACGCGAGGAGATTTCTGATTCCAGGCGATTGTCCCCACAAACCATGCATCCAAGGTAGCGGAAAGATGAGACCTCTTTAGGAGCTACACCATCGAGAGTTATCGGTGCTGGATCTGATGTAGTACCACGCGAAGGTTGTTTTAGCACTTGAGTTTTTGATATACTTATAGTCAGCCCAAACCTCCGACATGAAAAATCCTCCAGGCGGCTCAAAAATGATTGCAAAGAATTAACATCATTCGCCAAAAAACAAACGTCGTCAGCATATAGAGTGTCGACGATGAAGAGCTCCTGCAACGATCGCTTAGCTCTGAAGCGATCGAAAACGCTTTTGTCAGTTCTAACGTTTAAGCATATTTGTCCAGTAAAGTCTCTATAGGAGTCTTTTAGGACAAAAGCGAAGTAAATAGAAAACAGAGTCGGTGCTATCACACAACCTTGTTTAACGCCGCAGGTAACTGGGAATCGGTCCGTGAAGTCGTATTCGTACTGCACTCTGGCCATCATACCATCATGAAACTGGCACACTAGGGTAACGAACTTCTCGGGACAACCAGCTTTTGAAAGAATGATCCAAAGGGCAGATCTAGGCACACGGTCAAAAGCCTTTTCTAAGTCGACAAAACACATGTTAAGTGGTCGATGCTGTTCAAGACACTTTTCCTGCAGTTGCTTGACGACAAAGATGGCATCAACCGTACCTCTGTTGGGGCGAAACCCGCATTGGCTCTCAGGTAGTATTCCTTCAGCTAGCTGCCCTAACCTACGATTTAAATATGGGTAAGAACTTTACCAGCAGCATTAAGTAGAGCTATACCCCTATAAGATCCACAGTCCGATATATCTCCCTTACCCTTATAAATTTTGAAAGTATCACGTTATCAGATACAGCGCATAGAAATGTCTGAAGGACTGTCAACAGACAACGGAAGACCATTCGAACGGTGGGTGTTCGGAGTTAAAACTGCTGTTTGTCGTTAACTAGCCACAATTATTCGAACGCCGGTGAAAAAACAGCAGGTAGGTGTGGGAGCGCGTCATAAAGTTCGGGGAAACGATCGAGCGTTCGGTAGCGAGGAGAAGACAGGTGGCCCTCGGCTTAATTAGCTCCCGGACGATTAGCCACTTCGAGATAGAAGGATCGCCGCATCTGTGGGCTCTCCTGCGTCCGGATAAGAGTCGGATTGCTTTGACGAGGACGGCGATATCGGTGGACATTCAAAGGGCTTTAATGTCTCCGATAAGATAACGCGATGATCCTAAACTGTCGCTCTGCGTCACCGAGCGATAGGAGAATAATCGCCTTTCCAAAACTAAAATGTTCGCGTACAATGGGTGGAATTAAGTGTAGGACTAACTGAATTCGGATATATTAACTGAACATAAAAACAAATTTAACTAAGCATTAGTTTTTATGGATAACTTCAAACGAAATATCGTAATGTCAGCGAGCGTGCCATTCCGCGGCGCTAATTATTATAAATAATAATTACACGGTATATTATTTAAGCAAGCTTAGAACAATTCGGGCATTCCTCGGTTTATAGCGTTTTAACGGTCTCACCAATCAAAATTCCTGTGAACACTAATTAGAAGCGGTACCTACAGTGGCGGAGGAGCAATAAATTAGCCTAATTAATTAGCCTCGGCTGAAAAATTAGTGTGAATCACCGCGACAGTGAGTAGGCTCCGCTGCATTTGCATATCCGCGCACTGTATAAACTGTACATTTTCACCCTCACCCCAATCCACTCACATAAAAGTACAATTACCCTACATTTTTTTTTTTTTTTTTTTTTTTTTTTTTTTAAATGTCTACTTCAAGGTTAGCCCTTGACTGCGATCTCACCTGATGGTAAGTGAAGATGTAGTTTAAGATGGTAGCGGGCAAACCTGTTAGCCAGTGGCGTGGACAGGGTTTGAAGCTGGGGTAGGCATTAGTTAGTCAGAATACCAATTTACTAGCTGGTTTGATGAGTATTGACGTATATTCATTTGGGAAGATAAGCAGCGCTTTTATGCATCTATGGACTGCACGCTACTGCTGTTAGGGGCATGGCAGTTATATTTAACCCATACCCCTATTCGGTTTCTAGACGGTCTTTTACGGGTAGGGTGGTAACTAGCCACGGCCGAAGCCTCCAACCAGGCAATTTTATACTTCAAATTATTGCAAGCAAATTGATATTTTTCAAATCAAAAGAATCCAATATTTTATTCTAAGTAGATTACCAAATTGTACTCTTTATGAAGGTCATTATATAACAGCATTAAACATAAAATTCACAAAAAAGAACTTATGGGTAAAGTATACCTACTTACAATGGATAATGTTACTATTTACTTACATTAGATTTCATAATAAATGCATCCTTGAATATAAAATACAAGTTGCCAATTTGTGGAGTGAATACATAATAGGTATAATATAGTTCTTAATTTCTTACAGTTTCCTAAGTACTCTGCTTTAGGTACCTAGGTACTTACCTTTCTTAATATCACATACATACCTACCATTCTAGGTATTTAACTATACAGGTGTTAATAATAAGTTACCTACCGATTATAGATTATAGATTATTAAGTATGATTTACCTAATGTTTCTAAAAATATCTTATCAACTTGAACACACATGGAGTTTCAAAGTTATACCTACTTAGGTAGGCAGGTTGCCTATTAAAAAGCAATAAGACAGTGAAAATACCGCACGGCAGGTCGGTACAATGTCGAAAAATGACCATTTTATTACTTTATCCATTTAATTGGAAGTGCTTTACAAGATCGTATAAAGTTTTATTGTCGCGGTAAATCGTTTCATGCGGAAAAGAAAGACAAACAACAACAAAACCAAGACTGTGCTCGCTTTACATTACAAATATTGTGTTTTTATATAATCAATTACAGTTTTTCTATCAAGTACCTATACGAGTCGCATATCAGCACATAAATGCATAATATTAAATTGATTAATAACTGCTTCTAAATAACATTACCTACTTATATCATATTTCATTACGAAAATTGAATTCCACAGCGAAGATATTTGTCTATAAAAAATATTAATTCGATTTTATTGTATACGTAGGAACAAAAGTAAAGGACAGACACATTAATCAAAGTACTAATATTATAAATGTGAAAGTGTGCTCATTTGTCCTTCTATCACGCCGCAATAGAGCAACGGATCGACGTGTCTTTTGCGTGGGTAAAGTTGGGGACCTGGAGTATAGAGGAGAGGAAATAATAGATAATAGATAGTTATTTCGTAACCCGGAGAGTGTCTAGGCAATTTTTTAGTCGAGAAAATCAGAGTTCCTTCGAGATTTAAAAAACTTTTTCACCTCACTAGAACAAAAAGGGCACCTTTTCTGGATAAAAACAAGTGAGTAAAAGTAGTTTTTGCTCATTCAGTGAGCAACCTTACTTAGAATCGCTCTAGATCGCCCTAAAAAAATTGCTAACTACTCATCTCGTTGAACAAAAATAACTAGATATTCCTAATTAAGAGGGCGAAGACGCATGAGGCATCTAGTTAAAAAAATTGTCAGTCTGCCTATAGCCGATAGAAGTGAAAACAAATATTTAATTTTTTTTGTAAATTGTATAAAAAAATCCTATTAAGTAAAGGATTACTTAAATGACAAGAAAGCTTTCAAGCTTCGCAATGATTTGATCCTTATTAGTCTCTGATTGAGTCTCTGATATTTCCTTAGTTAAGATGATTATTTGTGAAATGGAAAACTTAATGAAAAAAAACCCGGCTGAGTTTGTTGTGGGTCTTCTCAGACCAGGGCGCGTTTGGAACCCTACGAGGGTTCCAATTTTTTGTTTTAAGATACCGTTACTGATTATCACCATTATATTTTATAAATAACTGGACGTCAACAATAAGTCTAGTATACCTACCCAAATTGAATAAACATTACTTGAGTTTGAGTTTTTTTTATTTTACTTCAAATTAAGTATTAAAATATAAACCTTAACACTAAGTTTAATTTCGAATGTAGTATATTTATATGTTCGCGAGCATGTCGGTCACGGTCACGCGAATCTACATTTTTACCCCCTACCAAAAATCAAAGCGCCTAAAGAAGTTTTCACTTCAAAAAACCGAACTGAGCTGATCGGTCACTCATTTATCCGGAAAAAAACGAATTTTACTGAACATTACGAATTTTTACCGAGTTGACTGGCGCTAATGTTTTCTCCTGTCCAGTCAGTAGCGTGTATCGGTGTAATGGTGAGTTATTGTGGGCGGCCAGCGCAGCCTCCGCGGCGCTATCAGAGAGCCGATCTTACATCAATATTCAATAAAGGGTTTGTACCTCCGCAGCCGCGGCCCGCTATCAGAGACTCACTCTACATCGACCGAACATTATTGATACCTTAACGTTATTAGAGTATTTAGGTTGACTTTAACTCTTGGATTTTTTATCCACTTCAAGTTAGCCCTTGACTGCGATCTCACCTGATTGTAATTGATGATGCAGTCTAAGATGGTAGCGGGCTAACCTGTTTGCATAATATAATATAATTGCATAATAAACGTAAGGTTGGTGCCAGCGGAGGGTGAATTGCCCATACAAACGGAATACCAGAATAATTCGTAATTCAAGAATATTTCCAGCATATTATGCGATTATTAAGATTGAACTTGTATTTATCTAGAGCCCTGGATAATTATGTTTTCAAAATATTTTCTCAAAATGAACTGTAAGCGCATAGCGTTTTGCATGTTGTTACGACATAAATGACATGTTTTCTCCTTATTTGTATCATATTAAAACCAACGATATCTTACGCACTAATTGATCAAGAGCATAGCCTATATTGTCAAGTTCCCGAATAACAACACGAAGTGAAAAACACAACAATTTATCATTCATCATTTTTGGTATTTACGGAACAAGACTAAACGTATAACAAACTCTGTACGCTCATATTGCTATCGCGTTTGTACGCGATCATGTGTCATCTGCTAAATAGAGATGGCAATATACCGGCAAATTTATATTTGCGGGTCGAATAGAAATTGCGAGCGGCTATCACCGGCCTCTTTAATCGTTTCTCTAAAAGTATCTATCATCATCACAAGTTCAACCCATTGCAGACACTCACTTGGCAGACAGACTTCACACAATGTCGAGAACATTATGAAGCAATTTTGGGAATGCAGGATTCCTCACGATGTTTTCTTTCATCGATTAAAGCAAATGATTTTTGATTAAGAGAGGTGTGGCCGGCGATCGATCCCGTATAAAAGGTCCGTTGACATATCCACTATGATCTCTCTTTCTTTACTCGCCCGACCCTTATGGCCAGACCTGAGAATTGAACCCAGGACCTGGGAGAATACGTCCATGATTCGAACATGCTAACTAGGTCAACGGGGCAGAGATTTATGCCTAGTTATTCACAGCAAACGGCCGTCTATTAGAGGTAGACTAGGCATGGGGAGACCAACCATAAGAGGCTGATGAAAGAGAGATAAAATTCGCTAACAAGGCAACAAGAATTTAAATAAAAAAACTAAACTATACACAGGTAAGTAGGTACCTAGTGTTTCCTACATAATGACGTCTAAAACTTATGAGTATCTAAGTTCCATACAGCTTAACAGCATCACGCTGAGCCGTTGCCCTTTTCGGAATTATTTTGTCACAATCTAGCTCGTAAGTTATTTCTTTACTACTAGTAATTAGGTTTGTGTTTGTACCTTCACTGTGTATGGTAATTCCAAATAAAGATTTTATTTATTTATTCCTTTCCGATTCTAAGGGTGAAACACCGCCAACTTCCAACTCCGGGCTGGCACTGAGAATTTCTTAATTGAAAAACCCAATTACCAACAATTTTTATGCCCGACCGGGAATCGAACACAGGACCTCGTGATCTGCAGTCGACTACACTAACCGCTAGACCAACGAGGCAGTCTCGTGCCCGTGCCTCGGAGAGCACGTTAAGCCGTCGGTCACGGTTATTATCACTAACATGATATTAGTCCGATATGATATAGTCTGATATTAACCCGCATTGGAGCAGCGTGGTGGGTCTAAGCTCTTAATTCCCTCTCTCCAATGAGAGTGGAGGCTTGTGCCCAGCAGTGGGACGTCTATAGGCTGTAGTGGTGGTGGTGGTGGTGGATTCTAAGGGAAGTACAGACAAGGTACAGGTACCGGTGAGACCCTCAAATCAAAACAAGCCGGTCGCACTCATATCAGTCGATATGATGTGATCGATATCAAATAAATCAAGCGAGCTCTGGGGCCCATGCGTGCCGCGACCGGCGCTCTGTCGTGCCGGTACGACAATAGATCCAACTCATTTAAATTAATTAGCGAGTCACCGGAGCCCGCGATAGCATCGGCCGCGCGTCTATTAATCAATTATCAAACGTCATTATTTACCGCTCCCGGCGCCCCACGGACCCCGATGTCCTGCGATAGAGACGTAATTTACTTCCGCCGCAGAGCCTCCCGTCGCGACCAGTGGAGCCTGACGACCTGCCTCAGGCCTCAGCTGACGCCGCAGACCTTTTTTTTCTTCTTTTTTTTTATTTTCGGCAGGTCATGTCCGACTTGCACGGACTAATAACCTCCCCCTGTCTTCGGGGTCAGCACGGAACCGCAACTGCATTACTTCGTGCTGACCTTCTGTTCTATTCTATTCGCTCTTCTCCTTTTCTTCTCTTTCTCTTTCTTCCCTCCTCAACATAATGCCCCTTAATGTTTGGGCATACCTTTGCCACGCGTCTGCACCCAGCTAACATGCGTGGGTCTAGATTTCGGGCATTTCTTCCCTCCTCAACATTAAACCCCTTAACATCCGGGCATACCTTTGCCACGCGTCTGCACCAGCCAACATGCGTGGGACTAGGTTTCAGGCATCCAGTCTGGTCTCGATCATTCCCTGGGCCGTTTCTCTCAGGTCAGCACAAGCGGGACACTCAAATAAGGCGTGTCTCGGAGTGTCCTCATCACCACCAATCACCACCAGTCAGCAGGAGGAGGTTTTGGAATTACTTCATAACAACTAATTCATTTATGCTTACTTACCTATGTTAGCATTATTACTGTTTGTCATTATATCTCATGAAACAGGAAGTATAATATCAGTCAATTTGACTTGTTTCATGTCATTCGATTTAATCTGCGGATACCGACGCCATATTGAAAATACTTAGTATAAATACCAGTGTTGTGACGATGGTAATTCAGTCTCCTGACGGCAGAATCAGCAATTATTGAGTACTTTTGTGTTTAGATCGCGATTTGGTTTACAGCTTAACGATAGCAATCGTGAATATTGTCATTAAGTTTAGCTAACTTTTATCTTATTACATTAAATCTCTCGTGGAACCGCTACACGTTGTGACCATTCGCTCGTGCAAGTTCCAAATGAGAGTACAAATATATTATTAAAAGTGTTTATTAATACCTACTTCTAGATTATCCCTTACACCTATCTACTTATCGAAGGATCCATGGATTGTTCAATCCGTCCAACCTACCCTAGTGTTGGCATTAAAAAAGACAATTTTACAAACAATACTAAAAAGTAACATCATCACTCAACAAAATTTGTCTGGTGCAAGACAAATGAAAAATTAAGACTAAATAATGATGACCTTACCTACATAATGTCGAAATAAGGCTAAGTAAGTAGCTAGGTGAATAATTATTAAAGAACAACAAAATTATCAAGATCAAGATTAATAGTGTAGTACCTATAAGGTATCTAGTATTAGGTACCTACCAGTGCCATTATGTACCGTAATTGATTATCACTATCACGTTTTATAAGTTTTGGACGTCGTCAAGTGTACAGTGTCTCTAAATTGAATAAATAAATATTTATTGATTGTTTTTTTCTAAGTATTAGATAGTTACCAAATCCTTGTTCTTCTAAAATCTACGAATTATAGAATACTTACTATGAAAAAAACTATACAAGCACCTATTTATATATCTTCCATGGTATTTTCAGTAATTTTTCACCTTTACAGGAAAACTTTTTGAACGAAAACTGCCTATATTTCGTACCGCACATGACGTGGATACATATCTAGGATAATTTATAATAAATAAATAAACTTTTATTTCAGATCATAGAAATCATATAGAGTGTTAGTAACAAAGTATCTTAAAACTAGGTACCTATGTTAATAATAAATATTTTTGCTACTTATTTGCAAATCTGAATTGCTTACTACGATATACATAGATATCATTTCCAATCCATGCCTAATGTGAGTTGTAACCATTCCACTAATGAGATTAATTTTGCAAATCAGCAGTTTTAATAGTCACTTTTTGTTAGGCATTTACTCTGAAATGATAGATTCGTGTCTTGTGGCAATTATGTACGATAGGTTTTTCAAGCGATCGATCAGTTTAATTAGCTCACATAAACAGTAGCATATAATATGCTAGTGCGGGTTTTTATACCGTTATTCTGTTATGATACGGATGCAGTGCTCAGATCACAGCAACCAAACTCTAATGCTAATCTATCAATTTGGAATTCTATTAGGTATCGTAGCGCCTACAAAAATGTGAAAATCATGCAAAATCTGATAGTTTTTTTTGTGAATACCTCGAGATAACTGATTCTTTTACATTTAAAAGAGGTATTTGTGCGTTCGGTTCCCACGCCAGTAACTAATTAGCGGCAGGCATTCGATACCGAATGTTGGTCGAGATTAATGGCGGTATTAGATGCAAGTATTTAGGTAATATTTATCGATAAGCTATTCATAGCCGGCTGTTGTCGGACACGAGAAATACTACATCGATATCGGAATCGATGAGGAATTTGTAATGGGCCGACTGCCGGAGCGGGAAGAATAGAGTCGGAACTCGCAGCATCCAGTAGAGATGTGGGTTCTTAACAGGTAGCTATATCTCTAATTCTTAAATTTTTTTAATTTTAATTCAGAGACTGTGTTTAACAGCATTTGTTAAGTCAAGGTTATTACACTATCGATGATTTTATTAACGACAAAGTTGCATGGCAGCAACCGGCCTCGCATCCAGTGACCCACAAGCCAATGTAATACTTGTAACGTATGTGTTGTGTTGTCTACATTTTGTGACCTTTTCTTTTCTATGAAAAGAGCAACTGCTGAGTTTCTTGTCGGCTCTTCTCAGTAGAATCGGTTTTCCGAACCGGTGGTAGAGTCTTAACGTTTCATAAGTGACACAAGTTGTCCTACATGAAATAAATAAATCATTTCATTTCAATTCTCTACCTATCTTGCAGTGTCTGTTAAAGAAAAAAGATCGAGACTACTTTGGTGTAATATATTGGCTCGTATTCTAGAAAATACTGCAAATGGTATTCTAAAATAACTACTTACACAATACGTATTTAAAATAGATATATTTCACTGACAATAGCATCATTTATTACGTATTTCTTAGTCTTACCTACCTAATGGTTTGTTTAAATCTACAACAGAGATAAAAATCTAGGATGAATTATGATAACTACTTAGAGCTGGTATTACTTTTGTTTTGCGTAATGAAACAGATTGTGTATTATTGTTTCTTTCTTTTTTCATTATGTAATAGATCAAGTACGCGTTCCGAGTACTCTCTATACTCTTACATTCAACAGATGGTGTTTTTTTAATCCACTACAAATTAGCCCTTGACTGCGATCTCACCTGATAAGTGATGATGCAGTCTAAGATGGTAGCGGGCTAACCTGTTAGGGGCATGGCAGTTGTATTAAACCCATACCCCTATTCGGTTTCTACACGGCATCGTACCGGAACGCTAAATCGCTTGGCGGCACGTCTTTGCCGGTATGGTGGTAAATAGCCAAGACTAAGGGAAGGACAGTGCACCTGTAATAGTGTACCTACTATAATATCTCCCGTGCTAATGTCTGTGAAAGACTGACCGAATTCGGTCGTTAGGACATTATTATTATTTTCAACTAGCGAATGCCCGCGACTTCGTCTGCTTGGTTTGAGGTTTTTGGTTCCCGCGGGAACTCTTTTTTTTCTAATTTTCCGGGATAAAAACTACCAGACTATAATCTATCTCTGTGCCAAATTTTAGCCAGATCCGCTCAACCGTTGGGGCGTGATTGAAATGGAATCCAATGATTTATTTTATTTCATGTAGGACAACTTGTGTCACTTATGAAACGTTAAGACTCTACCACCGGTTCGGAAAACTGATTCTACTGAGAAGAGCCGGCAAGAAACTCAGCAGTTGCTCTTTTCATAGAAAAGAAAAGGTTACAATATGTAGACAACACAACACATACGTTACAAGTATTACACTGACTTGTGGGTCACTGGATGCGAGGCCGGTTGCTTCCATACAACTTTGTCAGTACTGAGTAACAAACATCTATACATCCATCCAAACTTTCGCATTTATGATATTAGTAAGATATCATATTAATGGTTTAACGGACTCCTGGCAGGAGCCTCACCACTCACCAGGCAGTGTGTCGCACGTCGCCCGCTGGGGATTCCTCGACCACAAAAAACTCAACCAATAACATTAGGGAGCTATCTATTCAGATATCCCAGATATGGGGAAGTGGAACAGTGCGACATCTGCCCCGTACCCCTAATAAACATATCACTCACCCCCCCGGGCTATTCTCACCCCAAACACGATGGACATAAGGATTACAATAGCCTGCAGGGTAGCGCATTCCTCGCTGCACCGGGCGAACTGTGCCAAGATCTCGTGGCACCTTTGGGGAGGTCCCCACAAAAGTAGAGGGTTTGTAACTTGAAACTTCACGTAAACGTAACATTGATAAGAAGCAGGAGTACTACAGGGTTGAAGTAATATCCTAAGGTGGTCAGCCTGAGATATCCAAGATTTCAATCCATCTTTCTAACAGTTCCATACGGAAATAGTCCTTGCAACTATTCACAATATCTTTCATATAATTGAATTCAATTTATTTGAACTACCAACAGAATTACAAGTAGTTGGTATACAAAATGTTGAATGGCTTAGGCAATAGCTAACAAGCAATTCAATTTATACGTATTTACATCATGCACATAGGAAAATTCGTACTCATCTGACACAAGTATACCTACATTGGGGAATTATTAATAAATAATTAAGATTACTGATACAAGACTACAAAAAATTAATGAAAATAACTATCAATAATTATATAACATGCATTTTAAGTACTGTTTAAAAAGAAAAACTGGATAAAAAGTAAAAAAAATAGATACATAAAATTTATAATACAGGGTTGAGAAAAACAACAAAGAGGATCATCTGACAATGTGACATTAAGAGTCAAGTGATTTGAGTAGTTTGACTTTGAATTTCTGTTGTTTTCCACAAAACAAATCAATCTTTATGGATAGTTAAAAATTCAACGTAAATTAGTCCAGAAGTACCAGTTTCAGTCATTCACCGACACGCTGCTGCTATGGAAAGAATCGTGCAAACGTTTTTTACGTTTTTCCAGCTTCTTCTCAATTCTCTTTAGCTTTCTTTTCAAATAATTAGTTTCGTTTTGGTGACTACGTTTCGGCATTATAAAAATTGCGTGAAGATCGGCGAGGCATTAAAACGGGTAGGAAGGCGTACTTAACTACAATATAAAAAATAAAAATCTGCAGTTCCTCTGCTTTCAAGTATGTGGTAGAAAGGCGATACCTAGACGTATTAATACAATGTATACCTAATCTCTTCGGACGAAGCAACTCGTTTAATTAGGATAGAACTTCACTTCAGGTAAGTTTGTTTAATCTCCAAATATGGACCGGCTGGCAGGTCGATGTTTACCTCAGTATAATTAATTGTTGTAAGGTTTAAATATCAAAAACAATTAGTTGAATCAAACCCTCCCTCTAAGTAGCTAAGTATTTGCGGTATATTTTAGAATATTATGTTTATCTCAAACAATGTGACAGGATTGAGGTTTCTAACGCCTCCTCGACCTCCCCGCCAGCTCTCGCGGCGAATGCAGCGATTATGCCGGCACAATCGACGTCATATATCAGCCAGGCTGGTGGACAGACAATGCGTCCTCGAGTCCACTCCGCTGTGTGAATCATGCCTTATTAGCCAGAGAGTATAAGCATTCTTAATATTTATTGTACCTACTAATAAGTTGAAACACTCGATAACCATTTTAATCATACTTTATTAGCAATTTACACACAAACACCATACAGCCATGTTTTGACATTAGGCACCGATTTCCGCCAAGTGCTTCCAATCATGCCGTCGTCCGCAGACCATAGATAGACCATAGATGGATCTGTGAATGTCAGTCTAACACTACCTAGCTAAATTCTACAGCTACCTCAGACAAGAATTTGCATCTTCACAACATCAGGCAGTGAAGTAAGAAATGGCGTATCAGAAAGTTTTTCTGCTGTGAATGGCTCTACCAAACACAGCGTTTTCGGCGGCGAAGACGAGGACCCCTATACTATTAATATTGTAAACGGTACCATGGATAACCCGGAACTGTTGAGCCAAATATCCTTCAAAGTCCCCTCTCGGATGCCTCGGTATCCTATCTCACTGCTCATCCATCGAACCCACAAAATCAATCTTGGCCATCATTCCCTTGTACCCAGGCTAAGCCAACTTTACAGGGAATTTACATTAAATAACAAATCCATTGATTTGTTTTGTGGAAAACTACAGAAATTCAAAGTCAAACTACTCAAATCACTTGTTTCTTAATATCATATTGTCAGATGATCCTCTTTGTTCTTTTTCTCAACCCTGTATTATAAATTTTAAGCATCTAAATTTTTTACTATTTATCCAGGTTTTTTTTTTAACAGTAGTTAAAATTAATGTTACTTATATATTATTTATTGATAGTTATTTTCATTAATTTTTTATAGTCTTGTATCAGTAATCTTAATAATTTATTAATAATTCCCCAATGTATACTTGTGTCAGTCATGTACGACTTTTACTGCCTATAAATTGAATTGCTTGTTACCTATTGCCTAAGTCATTCAACATTTTGTATACCTACTACTTGTAATTCTGTTGGTAGTTCAAATAAATTAAATTAAATTAAATTAAATGTCTTATTAGCCAAAGAGTAACACCGCCGCGAGGTGTACAGATAAGTATACTTAATCTTTATTGTACTTACCTAGTTAAATTCTACAGCTACCTCAGACGACAATTTGCATCTTCAACATCAGGCAGTGAAGTAAGAAATGGTGTAAAAGAAAGTTTTGCTGCTGTGAATGGTTGCAGTGAAGTGCAAAAGCCTATACTAGGTCCAGGTCCCGAGGGATATAGAACTCAGAGCCACCATGCTTTGAATGCTGGGTTGACGGGCTACACATCTACCTAGGTACAGCTTAAGCCGGCCATAAACGGTCAGCTTGAAGCAGTCAGGATAGACTGCTTAAAGCTGTTACTGCATAGTGAACGTACGTCTTCTACGTACACACATGCATGATACATTCTTTATAGAAAAATCTTTAAAGAATGCTGAAAATATTCACTTTTTGCCGAAAAAATCAAAAATTTTTCACAAACAAGAGTGTCCTAATGCGATACAATGCACGATCTGGCGACATAGCATTTTAGAAAAATCCCAATGTTTTATTGTGTACCACTGTTTCATTGTTGGACACTTGACCCTACCTAAATTTAATAGATAAATATTGATTGATTGATGGAAAGACACTGGTTCTAGAAAGGTCATGTTGTTTTAATTTAGCATTAAAAAGTGCAGGCAGACAAAAAGTTATCCCAATGTACATCTACTCGGACGCAGCATCCAGCGGGCTCCGCGGGGCGCCGGGCCTGACGCTAACTAATCTATTACTATGTGACTCCATGTTACGAACGACACGACAACACGTTTTGTTTAATAAGTGTACTTAATGCCTGTTTAATAGCACGATTAGGAGAGATTCGAACACTTTATGAGTTTTCAAAGCTTTGGAGTGAAATAAAAAAGCTCGGAATTCGAGTTGGCTTTCGTACGTCGGTATTAATGATGAACCTGAACTTTCACAGGGACCCTTACATTTAAATCAGTGTAGTGTAATAAGATTTAGGGAGTAAGGGTCCTATATTGGTCCTTATTCCTGTGTAATTAGCGACGCGTGTTATAGGTCTATCAGCCCTGAGTGAGATGAACTGAAGCGAAGCGAATTTTTTCCTAAATAATTAGATACGAGCAAGGATTTATGATAAGCTTTCAAATAGCTCAAAAAGAAGTTTACAGAGAAAGAATTCGCTAACAGGGCCCTGTACAAAGTGCAGTGTCATAGGCCTATCAGCCCTGAGTGGGATGAACTGAAGCGAAGCGATTTTTTTTCCTAAATACTTAGATACGAGCAAGGATTTATGATAAGCTTTCAAATAGCTGAACAAGTGAAATTAATTTAACGAATTAAAAAATACGACTGCCCTGCCATATTATTTTCGCAGTTTACCTCCTTATGAAGCTATTTTTTGCATATATAGCCTTTGGAATCTTTTCACATTTTTATTAAATTATATTTGTTTGTAAATCACTGGATATTGAACTATAGTGTTATATATTTTTAGAATCTACTCATCATTTTCTAGATGATGATTATATAGTTAATGTTATATTCGAATTTTTTTTTTCAACTTTAGTCTTTAATGCGGGACCATGGTCACCCCATCAATTTTTTTTTAAATTTTACTAGTTTATGTCACCCGGAAAAAGCTAGGGATTCTAACGATACCCTATTTATCAAAATCGGTTCAGGCGTATAGAAGTTATGGTGGAATATACAAACTCACATACATACATAAATACATGAACCCTGAAAACAATATACTCCTTTTGTCAGGCAGTCGTATAAAAAAGAAGTTTATAGAGAAAGGATTCGCTTTCTTGTCTCGATGACGCCTAGCGCTCACCCATCCCCCCGGTGACGCTGTAGCGTCGCTGTAGCCAGTAGCCTATGCAGCAAACTCAATCCGAAAAAAAAAAGAATTCGCCAACAGGCTCGGCGGAGGCGGCGGCCGACAAAGGTCGCTGAAGTTTTTGCGAGCGCGGAGCGTCCCTCGAGCGAGAGCTTTGAGGAGCCGCCGACATCGGCCGCCACTCAATTAATGCGAGCTCAGCTCCGGACCGAACTAATTTGCCCGCCCGTAACCCCGACACCGCGACACTGCTTTTAATTAAATTTATCGACCTTATCGCGGCGCATCTCGTCCCATCCCCCCTCTCCCCACCACAAGCACCGTAACACACGGTGGGAAAGCTAACTCCGCATTTTTAGGATTCTGGATTTGCGTGAGAACTGAGACCTTCGGGCGATTGGTAACGGATTCGCAGGAAATGAAGCGATATACAATCCAAGGTGAGGGGAGGCCGCGGGCAAGAGCGATTGAGCAAATTGCATTGAGACAAAACAACGCTTTGTAAGGTGATTCGCGGAGGCATTGTTTCGCCCTCGCTCTCAATTAGACGGAGGTCCGCCTCTGCCGCGAATGGAGCGGTTACAGCATCCGATTGTGCTCATTTGCATGCGACCCGTGGTTCGGCTCACCATTCGCTTCGCTGCAACGAGAGAGGACATTCCTTATCTAATTGCCGTTAAATGACAAATGATTTATTTATTTCTTGTAGCACAACTTGTGTCACTTATGAAACGTTAAGACTCTACCACTTGTTCGGAAAGGTGATTCTGCTGAGAACAGCCGGCAAAAACTCAGCTCTTTTCATAGAAAAGAAAAGGTTACAATATGTAGACAACACGACACATACGTTACAAGTATTACACTGACTTGTGGGTCACTGGATGCGAGGCCGATTGCTTCCTTGCAACCTTGTCATTAATAAAATCATCGATAGTTACTATTGTATAAACTGTGCCTTGATAGCCGTCTGATCACTGACAGTTATGGGTATGCACATAAAAACCTAGAGGGTTCCTTGCACCGTTTACGTAAAACTTATAAGTATACTTACAACGCTTCATTTACATATTATGATGACGTATGATGTCATTCCGAACTAGTGGTAGATTCACATGACCACTCAGTGGATTCCCGATGATTCAAAAAACCTTGTAAAGTTAATGTGAATAAAAACCATTAGTACTTAATTGACGTCAACCAGTGTCAGCTGTGCTTTTCTTGCAATGAGTGAACCGTGAAACGGTTCATCTCGACCTCGTTTTGCAGATTCTTCTTCGCTGTTTCCGGTATTTCGCTAAGATCAATTTTCATCTAATCTGCACATTTGACAAGGTTACGCTTGTTTTTCATTTGAAGATAGTTTTTCTGGGCTGCCATAATACATTGCACCGCTACAAATACTTAAACGTGCCAGTTAATATAACGAAGCTATCCAGCATCAGTCGGAGCACATCAGATAGGGCACTGGAGGCAGTTCACCGCAATGAGGACAGTGAATTAGCGAAGGCTTTGACGTCGCATCGAGAGGATCATTTTTTACGGCGAGATTGACAAACGATGAGGTGTCACTGCGGGTCGGGGTTACGGGGGGAGAGGGGGAGGGAGAAGGGGGAGGGGGGAGGGGGGCAAGGTAAAGGTTCGACATGAAGATTGATGTCGGAGGCTGCGATACGCATCTAGGCGCTCGCAGCTATCGGAGCGCGGCGGGGCGTCCCCGGGCGACGTCCGTCATCCGCTGTCACCACTCCGCCGAAGTCACTCATTGCCTGCGCCTGCGCCGGTGACCTGCTGGTTTAGAAGCCTGCTTTTTTTTTTTTTCTCCACTACAAGTAAGCCCTTGACTACGATCTCACATAAAAAAATAATAACAATTTTTCAAGCCTTGAAAACAATTTAAACTGTTGATATTTTTAATTTCATTTGGCAACTTCCCCCTATGTTAGCAAAAAACAATTTAACCTACTCTTAAACCTCCGCTTGGGTCAATCTTTAAGGCTCTTTGGGGCCTCCTAGGGCGGATGTGTGCGCCATTCCAGTACCTCCAGAGAGGGCTGTCCAGCTTGGTAGCCAATGGTAGCCAATGTCCAGCTTGGTAGCCAACACCCTCCTCAGCCAATGGGCTGAGGAGGGTGTTGGTACTGCTCACTAGCCTTTTTTTATTTTTAATCTACTACAAGTTAGCCCTCGACTGCGATCTGACCTGATAGTAAGTGATGATGCAGTCTAAGATGGTAGCGGGCTAACCTGTTAGGGGCATGGCAGTTATATTAAACCCATACCCCTATTCGGTTTCCACACGGCATCGTACCGGAACGCGTAAGTCTTTGCCGGTAGGGTGGTAACCACGGCCGAACCAGGCCAGACCAGGGAAAATTCAGAAATTATAAATTCCCAAATTGACCCCGCCGGGGATTGAACCCGGGGCCTCACACTGCGCCACAGAGGTCGTCAAAAACGTTTCTTTCAATAAGCACATTAATTGTACCCAAATAGAAGACAAGTAATTGATATCCTCGCTCCGTCCCCACTCGCCAATAAAAACGCCGTAAATAATAAACGTCGCCGCGTGTCGCGCTGATCCCTCGCCGGCCGGATCACTATCAATATTAATTAATTGGGTATTTGACTACTAGTGCAATAAATTATGTTTTAGTGATTATTAAATAAAGGATCTCCCAAAAGTCGAAATATCCACGTCCCCTGCTAGTTTTATTTTGAATAACCATTATAATTTTTTTTTTTTTGTTTTTTTTTTAGCTACCTACTTTTTTTTTATTGAAAATAATACAATAGAACGCGTTTTGATGTTTGAAAAAAAGTTGCTGATTTGACTAGCTGTCAAATACCCAATAGGGATGATGCCTATATCAAAAATAAATTATTTCTAACTGATTATTAAATAGAGGGTCTTCAAAAAGACCTAGAGTTCACATCCTCGGTTAGTTTTCAGTTTGCTAATCATTTTATAATATAGATTAAAGAAAAAAAGTGCGTTGAAATTTGATGACGTCACAATAGCGAATTTCATACCAATTCCATACTAGAAGTGCGTTTTTAAGTTTGATAAAGAGTTGCTGATTTGATTGAGTTGTCATCATCCTGTTAGTGGAATTGTGGCTCGCGACAACATGTGCGGTAGGTACCGACAGCCATTTGTATTTTGTACATACGGTCGAGGGTTGAACTGCTAAAAAACAAAATATCTATCTAACTAGAAAGTTAATTTTAAAGTTAAGTTAAGCTAGGATATGGAACCCCCTTGCCTTCCGTGTTCCGTCCCCTTACAATACTTATTGGTATCTTCAAATCAAGAGTGAATCTTCTAGACAAGCGCTTTCCACCTCAGGCTGCATCACTACTTCCAGCAAGTCTGATTAAGTATAGCCAAGCACTAGTCTAGTAATAAAAATAAAAAACGAATTTTACGATAATTTCATTCTATGTTTGGACAATTTTGAACTTGAGTAAGCGTTTAACTATTATAAACTATAAGTACACTTAGACACAATAAACTGGATCATATTGGATATGGAAATAGCAAAACAATAACTTCAGTTAGTTAGGTAAGTTACCCTTGTTTCCGTTACCTGAGGGAAGACAAGGCAAATAAAATGTTCATGTACGACCACTTTCAGACGAATTGATACTTAGTTATGTAAGTATAACGTAGGGAATGTTTGACTTACCTATAAATGTTTTATTCACACTGAAAAAGTTCTACCGGTCTACTGTGTAAAACAATATTTATTTCTAACTATACAGAATGATTGTGTGCAAACTGTTTCCAATATTTTTCACTATATTGTCCTTCCCTCCAAAAATTATAGCCATCCCTCTCAATCACTTTATAGTATCATAGTCACCTGCTCATTCTTTTTTAAAGTAGATGCGAGATAACACGGCACTGGATTCCGGGCGGTTTACTTTTTCTGCAGAATACATAGCAAATCACAACAACTGGGTTTTTTTTATTGCTACTTCTTACTATACCTACTTAACTATAGTGTCCAATGTATTTTACATGTAGTTAACATATCAGACCCGCCTTTGCTGCGCCTGTAGGTGGATACCACCATTCTGTTTGCCATCGAATCTGTCGTCACAACTCACAATATTGTGTGCACAGAGCGGGTCACGCGGGTGTGTGCACACCCATTAGCATCGATTACGAGCTCAACCCCCTTCCCATCGCCACCCCCCAGCTATACATCCTTCAGCCCTGTGTCACGCTCCTCCTCAACCCTTGTCTCTCAACATTAAATGTAGGGCTCCCATCGCAGAATGCTATGAAAGCGGGATAAGGACTTGATATGGTTTTCTCATGCCATCGATCAATATTTCATAGAAGGAAATCGAAACACATGTAGGATATTTTGATACAGTGGCGTGCAGTTCATAGATGCATAAAAGCACTGCTTACCCAAATGGAAATACGTCAATGCTCATTTCAATAAAACAGTCTGTAAATAGGCTTTCTGACTAAATAATGCCTTCAAACCCTGTGCACGCCTCTGTTTTGATATAGGTAATAAATTGTCTGGATGAAAATATGCTGCCTTGCCATAGAAACATAAAATTAAACTGATACCAACAGAGATTATAAGGAAAATACCTATCTCTGATTAACAATAAACACGCGTCCAGCGGTTTGTCAAGATTTTTGAGAGACCTACGAGTATTAGTACATTTAGATTAACATAAAAACACATTAAAATTGTGACTGATATTATTACGAACTCCAAGGAATAAAAATGCAATAAAACAGAACAGGGTCTGTCCTTTGATAAAGGCAACTAGGGAAACCCTTCTAGCGTGTAATCACATTGTAAGGGTGAAATTGATAATGAAAATATTTGAAGAATTCGCGGGGAGTTCTTTTGAACTGCAAATTGTTGGGTAACGCTCGCTCCGCTCCGTTCCACTCCACTCCACTCCACTCTGCCGAGCAGCGAGTTATGAGAAGGGGCTCTTAATATTTGATAAAGACTTAAGGAGTTGGATGTTATTTAAGAATTTACCTCTGTGGAAAATTAACCTGTTTTCAATTTCCATACTCATACCTGGCCACAAAAGATACCTAGGCATTTAAAAGTTATTATTATTATTATATACTCTTTATTTGTAACACCATAAAGATTAAAAAAAAAGAATATAGAAAAAAAACACATGATACAAAAGGCGGCCTTATCGCTTACTAGCGATCTCTACCAGGCAACCTTAGGAATAGGAAAAAATACGGAAAAAGCATTGCAGGTGGTGACATCCTATAACATACATACATTCAAATAGCTACATACTAATACATAAACCAATAATAAACATTAATAAAACAATATTGTACAACATATTATTATATAATATAGATATATAATGTAAAAGTGTTTTTGGTTTTCTATTTTTTTTGTTTGTTTTGTTAGGAATCGTCTGACATGGTTATCGGTGACTTTATATAGCTACTAGCTGATGCCTGCGACTCCGTCCGCGTGGATTGAGTTGTTTTAGGCGTATGAAAAATGGATAGTAGCCGATTCTCAGACCTACTGAATATGCATATAAAATTTCATAAAAATCGGTCAAGCCGTTTCGGAGGAGTATGGTAACTAACATTGTGACACGAGAATTTTTTATGTAAAAAGATTAGCTAAACACGGCTTTTTTTACCTTATTCTGTTTAATTGTCATGAAACAGGTTCTTTTTTTACTGTGGTTATAAGTACTTACTGTTTTAGCCTTACATCTTGTTTCTTATAATATTTTAACTAATGTTGATTTTCTATTGAACTATTGGCAGTAGGGGTCATGCACGGAGACCAGATGAAACTATTTATAGATAAAATAGTACCGTCCATTGTTTGTTTGAAATTAGATTGAACTTAAAAAGGCGGGCAATCCAGGGCTCTAGGTGTGGAAGTAGGTATAACCTAAGTTGATGGACTTATTGACTTATTATTATATACTTTATTTGTACCACCACAAAAAGTAAAAATAGCAAAAACCAAAATAGGAAATAAAATTAACACAGAAGCAGGATACAAAAGGCGGCCTTATCGCTTAGGTAGCGATCTCTACCAGGCAACCATAGGAAAAGGAGAAAATAAGGAGAATAGACTGCAGGTGGTTGTATATTATACCTACATTCAAACAACTACATACTAATACGTAAACCAATAATATACATAGATTAAAATGTGCAAATTTGATGCATTATGAGAAAGATCTCAAATAAGGTACACAATAAGTACCAAAAAAAAAATCATTCGTAAACAAGACGAAAAAAAAAATTAACAGATTTTTTTAATTTTGTGCATTTTCAGCGACAAAATGTTATAAGAGTGTATAGCAGAAAGGGTTCGAATAAACAATAAAATATTGCAAATAACTACATACTAATACATAAACCAATAATATACATAGATTTAAATGTGCAAACTTGATGCATTATAAGAAAGATCTCAAATAAGGTACACAATACGTGCAAAAAAAAAATCATTCGTAAACAAGACGAAAAAAAAAATTAACAGAATTTTTGAATTTTCTGCATTTTCAGCGACAAAATGTTATAAGAGTGTATAGCAGAAAGGGTTCGAATAAACAACAAAATATTGCAAATAACTACATACTAATACATAAACCAATAATATACATAGATTTAAATGTGCAAATTTGATGCATTATAAGAAAGATCACAAATAAGGTACACAATACGTACCAAAAAAAAATCATTCGTAAACAAGACGAAAAAAAATTAGTATTTTTTTTTATTTTGTACATTTTCAGCGACAAAATGTTATAAGAGTGTATAGCAGAAAGGGTTCGAATAAACAATAAAATATTGCAAATAACTACATACTAATACATAAACCAATAATATACATAGATTTAAATGTGCAAACTTGATGCATAATGAGAAAGATCTCAAATAAGGTACACAATACGTACCAAAAAAAAAACATTCGTAAACAAGACGAAAAAAAAATAGTTTTTTTTTTTATTTTGTACATTTTCAGCGACAAAATGTAATAAGAGTGTATAGCAGAAAGGGCTCGACCAGCGAATAAACAAAATATTGCAGAAATAGCAACTCAGTGAATTGGAAACGAGAAGAAAAATCCGCGAACGATATCACGGGAGGCGTGAGTTCGTAAAGACCCGTTTACACAGTACCGGCCAGTGCCATGCCCGTTACCGGTTAACGTAGCATCCATCCAGTGACCCACGAGTCAGTGTAATACTTGTAACGTATGTGCTGTGTTGTCTACATATTGTATTGTTTTCTATGAAAAGAGCAACTGCTGAGTTTCTTGCCGGCTCTTCTCAGTAGAATCAGCTATCAAAACCGGTGGTAGAGTCTGAACGTTTCATAAGTGACACAAGTTGTCCTACATGAAATAAATAAATAATTTATCAACAACAATTACCTATCATCGTCCCACCACTTTAACATCGATTTAGGAAAAATCGTTCGCTATGACTAGATCCGTGCACTTTTGGAAGTTAACGGCATCTGAAGGGAATCACTAGGCATCCCAACATTTTTTTTCTGTTTTTTTTCACATGCTAATACGACTTTAATTTATGTACGTCGAGAATGTACACACACTATTCACTGCTGTCATAGCTCAACCAGGCGAAGCTACGCGATAAATCGACGAAGTTAAATGTCTTTAGATCGCTAAGGGTCGGGATCGCTATCCTTATTCACCATCTTCATCACCAGTCTCGAGTAGGCTACTTGCAGGTTAAAGTCACGAGTGAATGTGTATTTCACAATAGCTGAGTAGCACTAGCCAACGGTAAAGTAGCCTGTAACTTACTAGCAGCTTCATCTGCCCAATAAGCTTGCTAACCGACGAGTGACGACACGAAGTTGACATGTAGTAGGTATCTACCTGCCTATCAAAATTACTGTTAATAGTACATTACATCGCGAGACCGGGAAATACGCGTTTTCTGGTCGAGTTAGTTAGTTAGATGAAACCAGAAATGCTCTCCCGGTCGAGGTGTGTATAGTGCTTTTCTAAAAAATCAAACAAGTGACTTTTTTTTAAATAAATTACAATAAGTAATTAAAAGAAAGTAAATAAAAAAGCAACCTACTTAAAAAATATTAAAAGTTAAATTAGTTTTTGCGCTGTGAGTGCTGAACGCGTAATACGGTAGAGTTCCAAATTTAAACTATTTAGGCCAAAGAACATTACAACAAGTTACAAGATATTCAGGAAGAAAGATTCCAAATTCAAACTTATGATATGTAATGAAAATACATACATTCTATACTGGCCTAGGCCGGGAAGTTTAACTTTTGAACTCATTTACAGGGTATGAAATGTGCATATTTCATATCATTTCTTAGAAAAATAGATTTATTTGATCGATCATCAGCTAGATTCTACTGAGAAGAGCCGGCAAGAAACTCGGCAGTTGCTCTTTTCATAGACAAGAAAAGATGATGATGAGGAATAGCTGCTCAAAGCACGCCCCTAACACGTCTCGGAATGTGTGCAGGCTCCGTAAGGGCGGGGAGGCCGGGGCCGCGAGGTACGGTACCGGGTACGGCGACGCAATAAGGCTTTTCATTAGAGCAATCGGCGCAGCTATTTCACGCTCCGCGGAGCCGCCTCACGAGCCTTATTTATTGTCTTCATAATCGACTTACAGCGGGGATAAACAGTTTCATTCATGCTAATGATTTCGTATACCTATATATATCTTACTTATTTATTATTTATTTTGGAAATGATAATGATATAGAGCATGCCATGTTTTAGCTTAAATTGCTATCATACTTTACTGTTACTAATAAAAGATTTTTAATTTTTAATATACCAGCTTTAGTCCGCGTGAAAATGGTCACCAGTATTAGAAGTAGGCCTATCCATTTTCAGAATATTACTTTTTGTGAGAAAATCTACCTACTGCTTGGCTCAACTCAGTATTCGAGTCTGACTACCTGCTTTGATATCTTTTGATTAAATAAAGTAACAGAAACATTTCTACGAGCCTTATTTATTGTCTTCATAATCGACTTACAGCGGGGATAAACAGTTTCATTCATGCTAATGATTTCGTATACCTATATATATCTTACTGTATTAGTTATTTTGGAAATGATAATGATATAGAGCATGCCATGTTTTAGCTTAAATTGCTATCATACTTTACTGTTACTAATAAAAGATTTTTAATTTTTAATATACCAGCTTTAGTCCGCGTGAAAATGGTCACCAGTATTAGAAGTAGGCCTATCCATTTTCAGAATATTACTTTTTGTGAGAAAATCTACCTACTGCTTGGCTCAACTCAGTATTCGAGTCTGACTACCTGCTTTGATATCTTTTGATTAAATAAAGTAACAGAAACATTTCTACGAGCCTTATTTATTGTCTTCATAATCGACTTACAGCGGGGATAAACAGTTTCATTCATGCTAATGATTTCGTATACCTATATATATCTTACTTTATTATTTATTTTGGAAATGATAATGATATAGAGCATGCCATGCTTTAGCTTAAATTGCTATCATACTTTACTGTTACTAATAAAAGATTTTTTATTTTTAGTATACCAGCTTTGGTCCGCGTGAAAATGGTCACCAGTATTAGAAGTAGGCCTATCCATTTTCAGAATAGAACTTTTTGTGAGAAAATCTACCTACTGCTTTGCTCAACTCAGTATTCGAGTCTGACAACCTGCTTAGATATCTTTTGATTAAATAAAGTAACAGAAACATTCCCAAAACATACAAAACGGTATCTTCTACTTAACTTTCTATCCTAGCTATTAGAACTTCTATAAATGCATTGAGATATTATTTTTCAGGCGTGTAAGATTAAAGACTTCAATCAATTTGTAGGTACCTATTCACTTTTACAATTAGGTACTTAACAAATTATACAATGGAAATACAGAGAGGCATCGTCAAAAACCAAATAGTTAATTGAACCAGTCACAGCTTAAAAGGAGTGGAAAACTGATTAATTGTCCGCCACGTGTCGAGCGTCTCGGATCAATGGAGTACACTGGCGGGAGTCGCTTGTGCGAGATCTAAACATGTCCTACATATTGTACACGTCCTTACAAGCCATTTAACATATCCGCTGCAGAGCTTTGCTCCACTGTGAACTAGGGACGCCTGACAAGTGGATTTTATTAATTCTCATGATAAACTCGCAATATAATATAAAATATATACTTCACAGTAATATAATTTTTGTTAAACAGCACATCCATATTTACGATCTGCACGACAGGCAAACTAGAGGCCGTAATAGGTTCGCGACTCCATCGCTCCGCCTCAAAAAAGTCAGAAGGTCATTCGTGGGAATGAGCATTCTTTTCTATAACAAAATTCCACAACCCATTTTAAACTTGTCTACACACAAATTTAAGAAATCCACTAAAAGTATGCTCTTGAAAAATACTGTTGAAGATTATGTAAATGATAGAGGAGCATGGATTTGATCACTCCAGCAATACTAAGGACGGCGGTTACTTATGTATACATTGTTAAAATAATTGTAAATGAAATATTTATTTAAAAAGAGCAACCAGCGAGCAACTAAGCTAAGAGTTATGCATAGCATATGCTAGGATTACTTAGTTGTGATCAAAATATTTTATCCTATTAGATAGGTTTAACATAATACGGGTAATATAACTTAGTACGAGACAGGAATTGGTTTAAGTTTTACATAGTGGTCCAAAGTGGCGTAATAATTTCAGCCCATTGTTATAATTACGAGCGTTTGGGGTAACAAATTCAAAGTGTAATCTTTTTTTACCATTGAATATGTTTATCAGATGCAAAACGCCTGAGACGTATTTTTCGCCATAGCTCCGAGGATTTTGGAAGAATCGAGATGGAAATAGGACCAAAAGTTGAGGAATTTATCTAGACACGTGTGAGCGTTTGAATTTTGAAAATCAGCTGGTAACTTTTTTGGAATTTTGAAAAAGGCAAATAAAGGCAGGGTTTTTGGAGGTGTTTGTTTACATTTTTATAAATTGTAAATAGTTCGGAAAAAACCCGAATTAAGAAAAAATTAAGAAAAGGGTCCCAGGGTATTAGTTTAGCTACGAGATGGCAAAAAAATTTGAAAATCGGTTCATAATTGTGACCTGTAATGTGGTCATGATAATTGTGTTAAAAGATGCCTTGTAAATTATGTAGTTGTGTAATTTTAGAGAAGTAAATCTCAATAAAATATTTTTATCATTGAACTTGTAATGTGTTATTCAAAATAACATATTATTTTTTTTGTAAATTTTTGTAATCGTTTTCAATGCTCCTATTCTTGTGGGGACTGCGAAATCTGTGATTTTTTAAAAATGATTATACACTTTTAAGAGCAATAAAGGAAGAAGCGTGAAAGTATTGAACTTAACATGTCTATCTCAATTCTCAAAATGGATCGGAGCCAAGTGGAAAGTAGCAAGTACCAAGTAGAGGGTGAGTGGTCCGACGCCGGGACAATATTAATCTGTTTTATGACATGCGAAATTGCTCTCAATAAATTGTGCGTATCTCATAAAGCCGGCGATACAGCGGCGCGAGCGCAGCGAGGGGAGAACACGTGCATACTAGTTTTATTAAAGTTTACGTCACACACAAGACCGACTCCCTACGCCAGCTCATTACGTTCCAACTTATACTCGGCGCGGCGAACCTTGATCCCTATGACAGTTCGTGTCTTTGGTTGTTATTGTAGGTTATAATAATATTATAGGAGATTTTTAGATATGTGAGTATGAAAAAAAATTGTGCACTCGTTTCCATTACCGACATTTTTTTATTGATACTTGCCGCCCTAGTCGATAAACGTCACACGACGTAAGTTTTACAGGACGTAAACATGAATTCAGATTGAGATAACTTCTTGTAAATGTTAAGAATTGTTAAAAATATCAACGGAATACCATTACTAATGGTATAAAGCTACGTAAAATTTATAAATGGCATTTTTAGACGCCCCCTATATGATCCCAATTTAATGGTGACGCCACTACAATGTTATATGGTGACATTAGCTGTCAGTGTCATAGGGATCAAGGTTCGCCGCGCCGAGTATAGTAATAGGCATGATGAAAGATTTTGAAAAATGTGTCAGATTATGTATGGAAGTATCTACTCTACTATTTCGAAAAAATATCTAATTTCAGCAGAAAAATAAGGTTTGGTAGATAAAATTTGTATTTCAAACTTAAATTTTAAAATTCACGCCAAAACGCTCGCGAGTGTCATGGCGTCGTTTGTGACGTCACTATTGTTTTTACCAATGCACTCCTCTGCAGTGTGCAGTAAACAATAATGTGATTGTCAAAGTTCGAAAACAAACAATTGTGACGTCATTCGCTTTTTCGTGTTTAATCCATTATGGCGGATTTCTGTATTTTATAGTTTAATTTTATCAAAATAAATAGCAATCTCACTCGAAATAGAAAAATAAATATGTTTTTATAATCCATGAATCCAATTTCATTAGATAAGTTCAAAATTTCACTGATTCTTGGTTACTGTCATCATGCCTATTGGTGATATCGTCCCCCGCACCACTTAATTATGGTTATTAACAGGAGCAAGTTGGCGTAAATAAATATGCCTTTTCCCATATTGGGACTTAGGTTGGATTATGTACATGGTACACAAAATATATTTAGTCCAACCTCTTCAAATTATGAACAAAGAGATTAATATAATGCCAGTTCTATATCTCTGCACCACGTCAATTTTTAAAATTCACGCTGGCATCCGCATATCACATCCGCAGTCTAACTGTTGAAAGTTTTAATGTTGGGTTGGAGAAGGATTGGTCCCGTCTGTGGAGCTCATATTAAAGTTTTCATTACAACATATTCGATTGACCCCTGCACTTGTTCCGCTATCAATTACTGAGAGGTCTATTGATGCGACCACCTGCAGGGCGGAGTGCGGAGGGCCCTTCAGATTCGATTATTGCCAAATTAAAATTTGCTTACAACGAAATAGTTCATCTTTTAATATATCATGTTGTTTAAAGTGTACGTGTATGCATTTATATTTGTAAAAACTTCAATTTCAATTTCAATTTATTTATTTGTGAATAGTGCAGGTACATTTGAGGTGGAAATCAGTATAAAAGTGCTCGTATTCTACCACAGTGTGGTGTACAAATATCTTATTTTATAAAATTAAAATGATTACATATTGCCCTTATTAAATCATGATAAATGATAATTCTTAATCTTGATGATGACAATGTTATACAATGAGACACAATTTTATAACCACCTTATTGATTAATTAAAACACACAAACCACAGAGTATAAGTAATATTATGTCTCGATTATTACAGATGAGAAAAAGTCTTAATGAGGCCTTTACGTCAAATTCAGCAAAATTACTATGAACATTAAAATAATATCTGGGTACCTTTTTAATACTATGTCAAATAAAATGTACAAAAGTAGTAACCATGTCAAGCAAAAAATGTCAAATTAAAATTTAAATGTCAAATGAAATAAAAATTAGTCACGTTAATTAGTTACCTTCAAGCTAATACAGCAATCGCAGGTAAATTATGTTATTAGTTGTCAGTTTAGTTTAAAATTAATTTATTTAATCGGTTCATTGAGGTACTCATTTATTGAATAATATACCTTATTTATTAATAGCTTCAACGATTTTTTGAAGCTGCTCAAGTTAGTTAATTTTTTAATGTCGTTGGATAGCTTATTATAGAGAGCCAGACAAAAAGTGCTTTTTCTCATTTTTGCTATTTTCCATGGGCGAACTCGTAGCTTCAAAGGGTAATTATTAAAACTCAAACTAAATATAAAAAAAAACATGATTAGGTACAAGATTTAATGTTACCTGTGCGTATAATAACTTTTCCATTGTATTGACCGTAAAACGTCGTCATTTGACAATTCCACACTTTTTTCGCAATAGGAAGTTTATCTACCTAGCAGCTGATTTGTTAATCTGAGGCAAACTTAGTACAAGTTCTTAGGGCTCTCGTTTGTATGATCCAGCTGATTGATTGATAGATACTCAATACTCAATATCATTTATTCAATATAGGTTATACACTGTAGGTACACTTATTGACGTTAAAAATTACTCACTTAAAAATTACTACTAGATGACAGTGATGCCGAAACTTGAAGAGTGCGTACGTAATGTAAGCCCTATTAGGTGATGGTGAAATATTTCTATTGTACTCGGGCATATAATACTCAGTGATATGAACTTTAAATAATTTTTATTCCTACAATATTGTGCACTTGTTGAACAGCATCACCGAACAATGTTCTCCTCGAGCGTTATTTATTTGATTGTGAGTGATAAATTAAACAAGGTCAAACTTAGTACAAGTTCTTAGGGCTCTCGTTTGTATGATCCAGCTGATTGATTGATAGATGACAGTGATGCCGAAACTTGAGGAGTACGTACGTAATGTAAGCCCTATTAGGTGATGGTGAAATATTTCCGTTGTAGTGTCATTCAGGCATATAATACTCAGTGATATGAAGTTCAAATAGTTTTTATTCCTACAATATTGTGCACTTGTTGAACAGCATCACCGAACAATGTTCTCCTCGAGCGTTATTTATTTGATTGTGAGTGATAAATTAAACAAGGTCAAACTTAGTACAAGTTCTTAGGGCTCTCGTTTGTATGATCCAGCTGATTGATTGATAGATGACAGTGATGCCGAAACTTGAGGAGTACGTACGTAATGTAAGCCCTATTAGGTGATGGTGAAATATTTCTGTTGTAGTGTCATTCAGGCATATAATACTCAGTGATATGAACTTTAAATAATTTTTATTCCTACAATATTGTGCACTTGTTGAACAGCATCACCGAACAATGTTCTCCTCGAGCGTTATTTATTTGATTGTGAGTGATAAATTAAACAAGTGCGCTTCCCCTCAAATTGCCAGCGGGGGCCGGGCTCGCCGCTAATTCGTTACACACGACATTATTTGATTTTTAATTCTGCACGGTGCTTGTCCCGGGTCCCGGATGATACAGCTGGAATGAGCTTAGTGACTCTCGAGTCTATCTCGCCTAGGGCTTTCTAATACCGGTTTTTCTCAATTTTTGATAAATTCAATGAAGAAATGCCATTTTTTTACTCGTATAAATACATAGTTTAGTCAAAACACAAATTAATCAAAAATTCAATAGTTATTTCTTAAAAGAAATTAAATCATAATAAAATATTTCATTCGATAAAAAACAGATTCACTGAAATGGAAATGCCAAGCCACAGGGTTCTAAATTCAAACACTAATTTTTCCCTCTGAGTGATCAAAAATGACTTTTCTTCACTGGTTTTAAGCAATTAAAGTGCTCTTATTGAGCAAATGTGCATATGATACAAGTTTTAAAATTAGCCGAATAAAAAACAGTGGCATTTAAGTACCAAGAAATATGCGCAATAGTCACTGTTTCGTTTTAGCCAATACCGGGATCCCGGTATTGGAATCCCTAATCTCGCCCCACTCTCCCCCACACGTCATCATTTTTGTACGTCATCCGTGTTGGTATGACATTCAGTACCTACTTATAGTAACATATTACTTTAATCTTATGTTCTTTAATAATAATTCTGATACGACTTAGGGCATTATTATATTTTAGTAAGAAAACTAAGTTTAGATAGATAGGTAAGTATTTAAAGGGGACTTAGAACTCATATCGACGTGTAAGTAGCACCGGATTTCTATGACATTCGAATCGCAAAATACTGTTCCAAAATGACTTCCATGACTTGACACCGAAACAGGGTTATCAACTACGAATCAAAATATATACTTACTAGAGTATTTTTTGTCTTATTTAACACAAATATTAATTGTACTTCTATAATTTAATTTAGTAATTAACTATTGACATGACTATTGTATAAATTTCTCTAGGTCTTCGTTTTTTTTCTGACATTGATTATAATTTAGAACATTAATTCTATGTTAATGATACGATAGTGTTTCTAATGTAATTGCCTATTTTCATTGTAATATAACTGTCTATGATTAAGTGATAATATTATTATGATTGTTTATCATTTTTTGCACGCCTATTAAGGCGAGACATTGTCTTCGTCATTTTGTTTACTTAAAAATGTTTGTGCAAATAAAAAAGAATTTGAATTTGAATTTTAATAAAATATAGTGTATAGTGTAGTGTAATTTTTGTACTTTTATAGAATAAATAAATGTTTATTTAGCTTTACACCGATAACAATAAATTAGGAAAGAAACACAAATATGAAAAAACTAAATACCTATAGCTACAAGATAATTAATTGCTAAACTTACAAACTAAAAAAAATGCAATATAACTGGATAGTACAGTAATTTATGAAAACAAAAAATTGTATTTGCTTTTTAAACACTAAACTATTACAAAACTATTAATCATTTTTATTTTGCACGGCTTGTATAGCCACACTCCTACTGCTACTTTGTTACATTTTAAAATACTTTAAAATATTAATCAATTTTATTTTGCACGGCTCGGATAGCCACACTCCTACTTCTACTTTGTTACGTTTTAAAATACTTTAAAATATTGATCATTTTTATTTTGCACGGCTTGTATAGCCACACTCCTACTTCTACTTTGTTACATTTTAAAATACTTTAAAATATTGATCATTTTTATTTTGCACGGCTCGGATAGCCACACTCCTACTGCTACTTTGTTACATTTTAAAATACTTTAAAATATTGATCATTTTTATTTTGCACGGCTTGTATAGCCACACTCCTACTTCTACTTTGTTACATTTTAAAATACTTTAAAATATTGATCATTTTTATTTTGCACGGCTTGTATAGCCACACTCCTACTTCTACTTTGTTACATTTTAAAATACTTTAAAATATTAATCAACTTTATTTTGCACGGCTCGGATAGCCACACTCCTACTTCTACTTTGTTACATTTTAAAATACTTTAAAATATTGATCATTTTTATTTTGCACGGCTTGTATAGCCACACTCCTACTTCTACTTTGTTACATTTTAAAATACTTTAAAATATTAATCAACTTTATTTTGCACGGCTCGGATAGCCACACTCCTACTTCTACTTTGTTACATTTTAAAATACTTTAAAATATTGATCATTTTTATTTTGCACGGCTTGTATAGCCACACTCCTACTTCTACTTTGTTACATTTTAAAATACTTTAAAATATTGATCATTTTTATTTTGCACGGCTTGTATAGCCACACTCCTACTTCTACTTTGTTACATTTTAAAATACTTTAAAATATTAATCAATTTTATTTTGCACGGCTCGGATAGCCACACTCCTACTTCTACTTTGTTACGTTTTAAAATACTTTAAAATATTGATCATTTTTATTTTGCACGGCTCGGAAAGCCACACACTCCTTCTACTTAGTTTGATTTTAAAATACTTTTAGCCACACTCCTACTTATACTCTGTTAGATTTTAAAACACGTACTCCCCAACATTCCCGAGTGCTTGTAGCCCTATAAACATTATAATGCTGAAGAAGCGGAGCGAGCGACATGCGTGGAATGTCTGCGTCGAGGCCGCGGCTCTGTGTCGTCACTCGTAGGTATAATATCCTCTTTTATTAGTTTTTCCGCGGCGACAACCCTCGGCCGCATATTTGCTTTGATGCCTCCCCGGCCCCGCCCTCCCCTCAGCCTCGCTATGGAGATGCCACCGTAACATTGTGAAAACCGTTAGATTATAATCTAACTCGCGAAATTGCAAACTGTCGATAACAATTTAACGCATTATTTCTTGGTAGTTTTTTTTTTTTTTTGAAAATAATACAATGATTGGTAGATTGTAATCTATTTGGTATATTAACCCGAGAGAACCTACAAATTCTAATTCAAATGTTTTTTAATAAACTTTTACAAGTACTTTTGAATCGTCAAGTGAATCTACAACAAAGGTGTGATTATGTTAGAATTGCCGATCCAGTCGTCAAAGTAAAGTAAACCATAGCATCATTGTAATAGAGCTCAATTTCGTGTATCCATTCTCATACGTTTATGGTATCGTACATACCTAAACGTATAAGAATGGATACACGAAATTGAGCTCTAACTCGATAATGATATGGTTTATTTTACTTTGACACCGAACTTAGCCGATTTGATCGATAATTCTTACACAATTGGGGGGCTGGTTCGGAATGCCATACATACTGAGAAGAACCAGGAAGGAACTCGGTGACTACGTGATTGTTTATGTCGAACCCTAACCTACAAGAAACAGACATGGAAACGTAAATACAACGAATATTTCAAAAATAATACAATAGAACTTAATGCTAGCTAGCCTAACCTAATTACTATATAAATCATGCCCACGTGGAATGGTGGCAAGAATGCTGGCTGCAATCCCGCTCTGAACAGCCAGGCTGATCCTTTGCGCAAAAAATGAGCCAGCCCTTCTGTCACCAGATGAGGCAATTAACCGCGGTGAGATATCTCGCAAAAAAATTTTGCCACTAGGACTGAAAAAATAAAAAAAATAAAAATTGACACTCAGAACATTGAACGGTTCACAATCTGTCGACAGTTTACAATTTCGCGAGCTAGATTATAATGTAACGGTTTTTACAATCTTACGGTGACAGGTATATTAACCCGATATAACCTAATGTTGATTGTTTATGTCGAACCCTAACCTAACCTACAAGAAACAGTCAAGAAAACGTAAATATGAATATTTCCAAAATTGACACTCAGAACATTGAACGACACAACATTCACAATCTGTCGACAGTTTACAATTTCGCGAGCTAGATTATAATGTAACGGTTTTTATAATCTTACGGTGACAGAGATATTCGGCCCATTTATTGTCATTGTTCCCAAATTCATTACACATCCCTCGCACCCTGTCCCTGTGAGGGTACCCTGTGAGTGTGACCCTGTCTGAAGGGTACCCACTCGACACAATGGATGCACTAAAGCGATTAGTTGGATTTCACGTGGCCTTTTGGTAACTCGAACTGAGAGTGTCCTTAGTGCGATGTTTACTAAAACTCGTCAAACTTGAAGATAGAATCATACAGACTTTCAGTTAGACTTAATGTCTTGTGATTATGAATGTAATAAAAAAAAACCCGGCTGAGTTTTTTGTGGGCTTTTCTCAGACAGGACGCGTTTGAAACCTTCGTAGTTTTAGTTTTAAGATACCGTTACTCATTATCACCATTATATTTTATAAATAACTGGACGTCAATAAGTGTAGTATACCTACCTAAATTGAATAAACATTATTTCGACAAAGATAAACTTCTTATAATCGCAAAACATCGTGCGGTAATAAACCTGAGAATGCGAATACCTGAGAGTTCTTCATCTCGTGTTCTCAAATGTGTATACTGATGTCTACCAATTCGCAATTGTCCAGAATGGTGGATTATGGCCAAAATACTTCACAGACTCGTGCTCAGTAGTGAGGACACTCGTACTCAGTAGTGAGTCGGCAATGGACGGTAACATTACCGTGGCAATTGGGTTGAGATGATGATAAACTGATTAGGTACATCTTTCGTACAGACTGCTTTATCAAAATATTATTTCAAGCATTTAAAACAGTAAGTATCTATTAAAAAGTCTGTATTTTAAAAGGTTTATGGGCAATTAACGATTAACGATGTAAATGGAAACACAAGGATGTTGCTTCCGTCACTAGCTGTTTCTAACACCACTACTTTGGACCTAGTTGCCTGCCAACGTCGGTGCTACATGAAACGGATCCATGTCTAACACTAGATACATTGGGGTTGAGTCTGTTTTATTTTATTTTTATTTTTAGACATCTTTATTGCACACACAAAATATACAGAATACAGTTTTAAAGCAGTAATTACTAGTAAAACTAGATAGAAATGTGCAAAGGCGGTCTTATTGCTAAAGCAATCTCTTACAGACAACCTTTGGTGAAAGGATAAATAAACGGTAGCGGGGGATGGTGCTGTATTTAAAAAAAAATTGATAAGAAATGCATACATAATAAAGTACATAAATTTTAGACCAATAAATAGATTTAAATATATACTACTACTACACAACTACATATATAAATATACCTTTAAATATCATTAATATATTCTCCATTATAGAATAAAGTAAACACAAAGAGATAAATAATGATTATACGAACGACTTTTACTTTTTGTTCTGTTCTGTTGTAGGGTCACAATCTCTAAACTTAACTAAAATGACAACATTAAAAATATTGCTTACCTTTTCATAATATTCCCTGCGGATAGGGAAAGAACTATTGTTATACAACTGTTATAACTAGTGTTATACAGAATTGCATTGCATACTTAAGTACCTATTTCACCTACTTAAGATTGCAGTCAAGTCTGCGTTAGATAAAGTAGAATTATACGAAAACGTGAACGAATACCGGGATGCTGGGATGCTGGGAGCGCCAGGAATGCAGCAAACGGAATGAGATGCGCGTTTCTCGTGTTCACTATGCCCGCGATGAATGAGTTTAATTGTCCAAATTGTGACGAAGTGGGCAACATTCGCAGCATCCGTAGCTTCAGGGATGATGTATCGCCGGCTGCGGCACTTGGCACTGAGCCCGTCAATGCTGAGATTAGTTTGAATCGGGCTGTACGAGATCTTAGGGGCTTTCGTTTGTATGGTCCAGCTGATTGATTGAGAGATGACAGTGATGCCGAAACTTGAAGACTACGTACGTAATGTAAGCCCTATTAGATGATGGTAAGATCACTTGCTCTTAGCTTTCAGGGGCTTGTAGTTACCTACAGCTCGCTGCAGGACCTTCCGCGACAACATACAAGGAGTTATGACGTTGTCAATTAGGTATATAGTTCCAATGTTTTTGTCTTGCGAGGTGGTTATTTTGGAACCAGGATTAATAGATGTGATATTCAGTGGCGTCATCTTTTGTGGTGGGGTGGGAAGGTATAAGTAATAAAGAAGTGAATTGTATGTAAATTGGTCCAGAAAAGCGGTGTAATCACTTTACCGCTTTTCTTGTGCAAAGTATCACCACAGTAAATAGTATCTGTTTGTAGTGCTATCACGGTGGAATCGACGAAGTAATTATTTTCTATTTTTATGTGAATTACCGAAGACTGTGCTTATTCTAGAACTGATATAATATATCTATGCAATCGGTAAGGTGACTACCCATGTAGTAATGTAAAGGACTATTTAACGACAAGGAAGCTTGGCAATAATTTGTTCCTTAGATATGATGATATTATGTGAGATGGTGATAATAAAAAAAAACCCCGGCTGAGTTTGTTGTGGGCTCTTCTCAGATCAGGGCGCGTTTGGAACCCTCGTAGTTTAGTTTTAAGATACCGTTACCGATTATCACCATCATATTTTATAAGTAATTTTTAACGTCAATAAGTATACTACAGTGTACCTATATTACCACTACAGCCCATTACCGTCCCACTGCTGGGCACAGGCCTCCACTCTCATAGGAGAGAGGGAGTTAGAGCTTAGACCCACCACGCTGCTCCGATGCGGGTTGGCGGGCTTTAACGACTATTATCATGTTAGTGATCGTTAACGTGCTCTCCGAGGCACGGGGGTGAAACGCCACCAACCTAACTCCGGGCTAGTACTGAGAATATCTAGTCGGGAAATCCCAATACCTAATATTATGGCCCGACTCGGGACTCGAACCCGGGACCTCGTCGGCCGCAGTCGAACATATTAACCACTAGACCAACGAGGCAGTTACCTATATTGAATAAATGGTATTGATTGAGTAGTAGGTATACGTACTTAGGTATAGAAGTAGACATGGAAAGTCGTGGGAACTCGTCAGGCCGGAGCCTCCCGGAACACGTTCCCGGCCGCAGTTCCCGGAACCGCTACATATCTTGATATCGTTTGTCTCTATTGAGGCATTCGGTACCGAACTCCCGAGCTCAGCTGTCAGTCTGTTTTGTTTTTCCCTCGTCCATTTGCTCATTTTTATATCAAGCCTACTGAACAAGTCGGAATACACTCGGCGATTGTGTAGTTGTTTTGTGTTCTTTTTTGTGCCAACATTTTACAAGCGGAATGTAAATTACCTCTGAATACCTGTGTTGTGTGATAGGTTCAGGTTATAGGGCAAATTTTTCAATATTTTATACACAGAAGTAGACATTTAGGCCAAACATAGATAGAAATGTTAGTGCAATCAAATAAATGTCTTCCAAATCAGCAAGCCACTCATTTTTTTTACTTATGTATTACATTTACATTACATTATGTTCCTTTTGTAAATAGCATCGAGAGGTAGGTACATGGGTGAATAGCTAAATTCCGCCCGAGAGAGTTTTTCCGCTTTTTAACTCTCTTTAAAAAATCTCTTTAAACCGAACTCATATACCTACCTATATCTAGGTACATATTACAGATTGTATTATCTATACGTATTACATAATTCTATAGCTTGACTGATGTTGCATTACTTACAATTATACAATGAAAAAAAAATTTAGATTCCATGTTTACTTATCGAGCAACGTAATCACTTGATGTCTCTACTTTACTACACTCATTGATGTTAGAGCACGGCCTTAGCACAGCTATGCAGATGTTGATTCTGTTGAATTAACTTAATAAAGTTTAAAAACTTACTAAAGAATTAACTTAATAAATAAATGAATGAATGAAAAGTAGCTCTTATTACGATTAGCAATATTCTGGTTGTCCACAGTCCACGGTCGCTGGTAGAACTGTGGTAGTGGATATTGAATACCATATCTTTACCGCGCTAATTTGATATGTAACTCTCAGAAGACATGCTGAAGATGTCACTGAATAACTTCAAAGTTAATGTAAAACGTAAACTCATTAATAAATTCTATTACCATGCAAAGGATTATGACAAGGAAGCTTGACAATGATTTGATCTAATGGCTCTGATAGTTGCATAATTAAGTTGATTATTTGTGAAATGGTGATAATGAAAAAAAACCCGGCTGCGTTTGTTGTGGGATCTTCTCAGACCATCGTCTCGTAGCTTTAGTTTTAAGATACTGTTACTGATAATCACCATTATATTTTATAAATAACTAGACGTCAATACGTGTAGTATACCTACCTAAATTGATTAAACATGACTTTGACTTTGACTATACCTAATAACTTTATGATAAATGCCTGTTCACTGTACATGCCGGCCGTGGATCGGTCTAATTGCTGTCACATTGCTATGTATGAATTTTCATAAGCCGTTGTCACCGATAGCTAATATTAATTTTATGTTTGTATTAATTATTTATATTTGAAGGGGAGGACGCGGTAAAAACATTAAATTTATACATTTTAGACGTATAATTTTGTTTTGCGTCAATTTACAATTAAATTACTGATTAGTATATCATTTACACCAAGTGCAATTAGAATTCAACTAAAAATAAAAGTACAATTCTTACACCTCAAGTGCGAATAGAAGGGGAAAGTAACCAAATACGGAACGTGGTGTGTACTTAATTTTGAATGGTGTCCTATTATGGAATTGTTCAGCATTTTATATGATGGCATTCCATATTAAGATACTTATTTTACTTAACACTTACTTCACGGCGTTCGCTTACTGTCGTTAAAGTTGCTGCAAGCTTCTTACAAAAACTATTCTTAGTTGATATACTGTCATCAGTCATCTCTAATGTTGGTACCACAGAGCTTCTAAGATGATTTACGGTAGTTGCAGTTGGTACCACCGTACAGCTGATCTATACGTTTGATTTGTGATATCAAGATGATGTTTCCTCATAGCCCTAACTATTCCCAGAGACAGTCGGCGGTTCCTCGAAGGGCCGCCATGATTCGCGGACAATTTTCGAACCACATAAATCTGTCCCTCAACGGATTCATAGTGTCGCCGCTACAAACACTAATACATAAATATTATACGCAGGACTACTTTTGATTATCACTGCCACTGGTTATTCTAAGAACTTATTGTATCAAAAATATTCAGAACTTATCTGATAAGGAAAATATAAAATGTAGATAGAAGGAAAATAGGTACCTACTACAGTTTAAAACTTAAAAGCTACGAGTAAGCTAAATAAAATGTAGATACACAAATCGCCTATTGAAATAACTTTAAAGGTACATACTTACTTTTCAATGGATGAGCAATATAGGATAATATATCACTGACTGCCGGTTACTAGGCAGGTCTACGTACTCGTGAAATATATGGAGGATGTGTTCAAAGAGAAAATAGCAGGAGGGTTGTAATGAAAGGAGGTGGAGAGGGTCAGTTAACTATTTTAATGGGTTTTTGTGCTGGAGCCGTCCGCCGGAGCTGCAGCCCCGCATTATTACATTCCTCTCACAAATTAAATGCCTGAATCTCGTTCTGCTGCTACCTATTTACTTGTCTTTTCAATTTACGCACGACTCAAGCTGTCCTATTTTTTTATTTATTTTTTCTTTTACGTAGATAAGAAGTATGTATCTTTTTGATTAAGTCAATTAATGCTTTTACTGTAAAATCTTGTGTGTGATTTTGATCTTGATCGTGGAATCTCTAAGTTTCTCTTCTAGTTTTACATAAAATTGTAGCTAGTAATAGAAGATAGGCTTGTTTGATGATAGGATGGTTTGTTGGTGTTCTCCATTACTGAAAGAAAAACTTTCAGTTCAAAAGCTCAATTAAGGGGAGCTAAGAAACAATGTAAAAGTAAAATTTCTTTGTTAATAAAAAAAATACATTAATATTAAATATCTACCCGAGTATTGCTTCAAGATTTTAAAAAAAACGGTATCACGATGAATATGGTAGGTAGGTATAAGTTGACCGGAATTTTGTGCTCAAAAGATAGTGCTGCTTTCTTTGCTTGTAATTTTCTTAGGTATTGAAATTCGTGAGAGCTTTATACAAGCCTATATACATTAGTAAATGGATTGAATTAAAAGAATTTCCCCGGATGAGGACGCGCACAGTGCAATTAAGGACAGGCAACATTGCCGTATAGTTATGCTGTAATGCAGAGTAAATGTATGTGTCACCATACATTTACTCTGCATTCAATTTTTTTTTATCCACTACAAGTTAGCCCTTGACCGAGTTTAGCTCTGTTAAGTTGCAGATTTTTTTTTTTAATTTTTTTTTAATTTTTTTTTTATATATTTTTTTTAATTTTTTTTTATTTTTTTTTTTTATCCACAACAAGTTAGCCCTTGACCGCGATCTCACCTGATAAGTATTAGGGGCATGGCAGTGATATTAAACCCATACCCCTACTCGGTTAGTACACGGCATCGTACCGGAACGCCGAATCGCTTGGCGGCACGTATCTACCGGCTAGCCATTCCGCCATACATTGCGGCGCGGCTATTTCAGTGGCCGCGGTGACAATGAGCGCCGTCAGCCATGCATCAATATGTCACGCGTGCGCCAACGCATACCGACCGCTATAGTGGGCTCTCACGCGGCTTCTCTCGCCTGCCACTGGACTTATTATTATTATTATATACTCTTTATTTGTATCACCATAAAGATAAAAAAAACAAAATGAATATAGAAAAAAAACACAGACATGATACAAAAGGCGGCCTTATCGCTTACTAGCGATCTCTACCAGGCAACCTTAGGAATAGGAAAAAATAAGGAACTTAACTTATTATTAAAAAAAAAAAAAATGTTATTTATTTATTTATTTGTATATTGATATACCAACAAATATTGCACAAACAATTAATAATTTAAAAAAAATTCGACTGCCCTCCTTTATTATTTTCGGAGTTTACCTCCAAAAGAAGCGATTTGCGTAGGTATATAGCCTTTGGAAACTTATTCACATTTTTATTAAATGATATTTGTTTGTGAATCACTGGATATTGAACTATAGTGTTATATATTTTATACTTCTACCATACCTTTACTACTGTTTTAATGATACTTTTGCGGGTCTAAAGTCAGTGTTCATGCCCTAGGGCCGTAATCTAGTCGATCGATCGCCCAACTAGTTGACCAACCCCATACTGTAAATATGCACAACAGAGTGTAGGCTCCAGACTGGTCGACCAAACGATCGTACCATTTGACATAAAAGTGTTTAAACCAAGGAGTATGTGTACCTGCATAAACACTGGCAGCATGAAAAGCAAAAAGTTTGAATATCAAAGCTGTCTTTTCTTTTTATTATTTACTAGACCTATGTATCCTACTTACTATGATTTGCAATAAATATCTGACCGTTACAGTTTGTTTTACTGTTATGGTAGAAGTATAAAGTAGAGTATACACCACCGGGATAAAGCAGTTTTTTTCTTGGGCGCTTGAATCCCTCACTGCACTCAGGACTCAATCTTAATTCCCTCCCTTTGGTCGGGAATTAACTGATAGCACCCTTGCTGCGCTCGGGAGTTAAATTTGGAGTCCTTCGTTACGTTCAGGATTCAATGTAGCGCCCGTGACATAAAACAGTGCTTTATCCCCTTGGTGTATAATCTACTATTATTGATATACCAACAAATATTGCACAAACAATTAATAATTTAAAAAAAAAATACGACTGCCCTGCTATATTATTTCGGAGTTTACCTCCAAAAGAAGCGATTTGCATATGTATATAGCCTTTGGAAACTTATTCACATTTTTATTAAATGATATTTGTTTCATGTCATCATTTTCTAGATGATGATTATATAGTTAATCTTATTTTCGAATATTTTTTTTCAACTTTAGTCTTTAATGCGAGACCATGGTCACCACATCAATTTTTTTTTAAATTTTACTACCCTTTGTCACCTGGAATAAGCTAGGGATTCTAACGATACCTCATTTATCAAAATCGGTTCAGGCGTATAGAAGTTATGGTGGAATATACAAACTCACATACATACATAAATACATACATACATACATACATGAACCCTGAAAACAATATACTCCTTTTTTGAGGCAGTCGTATAATAATACAATAATGTCTAGTTCTATTGCAATACTTAATTATAGGCATATACAGCATTAAAGATTATCCGGTCGATATACATTTTTTTTTAAATATTTAAGTACAAAAACAAAGAATATTAAATGAATAATAATATTATACAGTTAATTTAAATTAAATTAATAAATTAGGAACAATAAAATTAAATTATGTAATTACAATTAAATTAGATCTCATTATACAACACAGATAATTGTACTTACACTTTATACTGTAACTTGTAACTCGCATGTGCTAGCATTATTACTGTTTGTCATTATATCTCATGAAACAGGAAGTATAATGTCAGTCAATTTGACTCGTTTCATGTCATTCGATTTAATCTGCAGGGCGACCGCGTATCTTCTGCATCGATCAATTCAAATTCAAATTTCAATAATATTCTAAACCTCTATTTTTTTTTTATTTTTAAGTAATATTCATGTTCTATATCTATTATTGTGATTTTAATATAATATATTGTATTTTCTAAATAATGTTGTGTACACATAAGTAGGGTTGTTGTCTGGATCCTGTTTTTAATTTCTTTTATTTTGATAATGTTTAGATGGCAATCTGTTTGGTGTACCTTTGCAATAAAATAAAAATAAAATAAAATCATTGTTACAGTATCAATTGTTGTGATTGGCTGAATTTATGGTATTCTCGCTGCGTCAATGGATTTTGTCCAATAGTGGAAGAGTGTTATCCAATCAGAGGTGATTGCGATCGTTACACTGTAGCTGTCAGAGATACGCGCTCGCCCAGCTGGAAGTATAATGTCAGTCAATTTGACTCGTTTCATGTCATTCGATTTAATCTGCGGATACCGACGCCATATTGAAAATAGTTACTATAAATGCGAGTGTTTTGACGATGGTAATTCAGACTCAGCGATTATTGAATTGTTTGTGTTTAGATCGCAATTTGGTTGAGAGCTTAACGATAGCAATCCTGGCCAGACCAAATAAATATTGTCTTTAAGTTTAGCTAACTGTTATCATAGTACATTAAATCTCTCGTGGAGCCGCTACACGTTGTGACCATTCGCTCGTGCAAGTTCCAAATGAGAGTACAAATATATTAAAAGTGTTTATTAATACCTACTTCTGGATTGTCCCTAACACATGGAAGCAACCGGCCTCGCATCCAGTAGCCCACAAGTTAGAACAGTGTTGTGTATTGTTTACTTATTGTGACATCTTTTAAGAAAGAGCAACTGCTGAGTTTTTGCCAGCTCTTCTCAGTAGAACATTTTTTCGAACCGGAAGTAGAGTCTTGACGTATCATAAGTGACACAAGTTGTCCTACGTGAAACAAGTAAATCATTTACCAAACATTTTTAATTTTTATCCAATTAATCTGAGTAGGTGCCTCAGTCCGTATACCTTAGGAATAAAAAACTTCAAAGTGGAGATTTTTTAACGTCCAAAGTTTTGACCTCAGAACTCCCAATTTTCTGAAAGGCTGAGCCAAAATAAGATAAATATTAAGTTTATGGAAACGAAATTATTTAATTTTTAATGAGCTTCAGTATTTTTAACAGAACTTCACAATGATGTCAATAGATGGCGCTCTGTAAAAGTTTATTTGTTTGTGCATACAAATAATAGACGTTAGCACCATCTTACATGGAATACCGCGAAGTCTCAGTTCTAGTATTAATTAGTATTAATTAGTATAGACTATAGAGTATACATGGACATGGACAGACAGCGGGTGGGTCTAGTTGTTAGTAGTGAAGTAGCGGGCCAGTGTCGAGCGGATTGACATGATGGCCGCGACGGTAATTACTTTTAACTCATTCCAAGATCGCCGCCCGTTTATTTACTACTCTTCAGCGATTATATTTTGCAAGTACTAAAATACTTTCCTAATCATTTATTTCGTTCAGGTTCTAGGCACTGGGCTACCGGACTATGGCTGTAATAGCTAGCAGAGTGAAGCATAGGCTGTTCAAACTTCTAATAGCGTCATAGCAGAACATCGGCTACTTACGGTTTTGAATACAATACAATCAATTATAATAAAATAATTTCATATAAATATTGAAAGATAGAAGAAGATTATAGAAAAATAAAATATATTATAATATAATTGATAACAAGATTTAAATGATGTTTAGAATAACTATTTATTATTATAATATAATTTTTGCATGCCAATACACGGCAGATTGTAGATCATATTAATATTAATAATGTAACACCAATTTTCCTACGCAATCTATGCAAATAAATGATTTCATTTGATTTGATTACAATCAGCGCAAGTTCTCAATATCTAAATATTTCAAGTAGGTAGGTAGGTGCTTGCTTGCACGGCTAACATGATTTTGTTTTCCAGATAAATTACTTTCCTCAATTTTTTGTGAAAATTCAATAAGTTAGGTAAGAGTCAGAAACTACCTTTGTATCTAGGAACTATTAGGAAGCAAGCAGGTACTTACTTGACCTTCTTAGCATGAAATGCTCGATGTTGTCCTATTTTAAGTAGGTAAGTACCTACTTACGTACTTATTGCCGATTTTATTTACTCCTTTGATTGTGTTTGATGATGAACCGTAAATTTAAAACTAGCAGGTTACATAATCAAGTTTTTCAAGATGGCGGAAATTGCACATAGGAAATCTTGGTCGACAATTTGAAGTTAAGCTTTTCTAGGCCCCACGTAATATCCAAAATTTAGCCTTCCCGGTTCACATGCATTTCTAACCCGTTTTTTCCGATGTAATGACTGCACTATTAGTCGGAGGCAAAATATCTCTGATATGTTGAGAGAGTGATACATATTATATATGACGTAAGTATACAAGATTGAGTAGGAAGGTGAGCATATCTTGCTAGGTTGTCATTTAGTACCTACTTAAGTATAGGCCTAATATACTTACTTACTTGGCACTTTTTTCAGGGCCCTGTGGTAAGGGTGGGCGTGGCCGCTAATTATAACGTCACTTATTATACAGCAATAAGGATCAATTTATGGATCCTTTCTTCCTAAATGTTATTACACTACACTGATTCAAGTGTAAGGGTCCCTGTGAAAAGTGCACTGTAATACTATTAGGTACTGTGAGCCATGAGTGTACCTACTCAATAGATCGTATAATTATGGGCAAAGCTATTTAAAACGTTTGGCACTGATATGCAGTTTCCTTATAGGCGCGATTGATCTATTTATTATGCTGGACGTACAGTTGTACTGGCTAATCAATGGTAATAAGTTATGCGGTGTGACGTGCATCCGACACGCGGATCCATTGAGCGCCGGGCAAATATAGCGCTGCCGGACGCTGCCAGACGCTGCCGGACGCTGCCGAGTGCTGCTGGACGCTGCCGGACGCTGCCGGACGCTGCCGGACGCTGCCGGACGCTGCCGGACGCGGCCTGACGACTGCCGGGCCCGCCCGCTGCCCGCTTGATGATTGATTTACTGCTCGATCAGTTCCTCTTGCGATTTATTTTCAACTTCCCAATTCGCATACCTCCCTAATTATAAATTGCACCCACGTGCCAGTCTAACCGTCTGAGGTTTCAAACAATAATGTTATAATATTCCTTTATGTTTCAATTTATTGATGAGGAAATTAATTAATTATTTATATAATATTATACTAGTGGGCACGGCAGTCCTGCCCTGAACCTTAAAACCGATTGAAGCGCCTCCTACCGGGTCCAAATATGAATATAAACCATTCCTGGACCCACTCAAACACACACAAAAATTCCATCTAAATCGGTCTAGCCGTTCTCGAGTTTTAGCGAGACAAACGAACAGCAATTGATTTTTATATAATATAGAGATTTAGCCAGCCCTCTCCCTCGTTAATCAAAATGTGTAAATAACATATTAATATTAATAATTTTTATCTTATTATTTCTTTCTATAGTTATTTTATTAATTTCCAATATTTTTATTATAATATCTTTTATTATTTCTAAAAAATCAACCATAGACTATTATTATAATATCCTCCCGACCGATTTTCTGTCACGGGCCACGGCGTCCAATCTCCAGAGATTAGAAATCTGCGCGGGAGATATTTAGTGCACAAGTGTGTGCGCAAACACAGGTGCATTCCTTTTACTCTCATAGCCCTATATAACGGAAAATCCGACACAACCGGAGAGAGACAAGCCGCAGGACCGACGGCTTACGTGCTCTCCGAGGCACAGCGTTGAAACACCGCCAACTTCCTAACGCCGGGTACCCATGAACCTATAAAAAACCTATAAAACCTTTTTTTATAGGTTCGTGCTAGTACACTACTGAGAATTTCTAGACATAAAAACCCAATACATATGTAACTACTTAATTATGGCCCGACCCGGGACTCGCCTCGGAACCTCGTCGACCGCAGTCGAACATGCTAAACACTAGACCTACGGACAGGATTTACTACATTACCTGGTTAGCATTAGGTAAGTCTAAAAAGTCAATGTGAATTTTAAAGCTATACTACTTATCTAGTTGGGTACAGCTTCCGGTGTGTACGTCACGAGATGTAGACCAAGTCAAGGAACGAAAGGTGCCCTTTTTTTTTCGTGGGGAAATCCTCATGGGTACCTTTGCATCTGGGGATATGCAAAGGTAAAGAAAGGTGCCTTTTTTTATTTCGGGGGGAAATCCTCATGGGTACCTTTGCATCTGGGGAAATGCAAAGGTAACGAAAGGTGCCGTTAGGTAACGAAAGGTGCCGTTAGGTAACGAAAGGTGCCTTTTTTTATTTCGGGGGAAATCCTCATGGGTACCTTTGCATCTGGGGAAATGCAAAGGTAACGAAAGGTGCCGTTAGGTAACGAAAGGTGCCTTTTTTTATTTCGGGGGAAATCCTCATGGGTACCTTTGCATCTGGGGAAATGCAAAGGTAACGAAAGGTGCCTTTAGGTAACGAAAGGTGCCTTTTTTTTATTTCGTGGGGAAATCCTCATGGCTACCTTTGTATCTGGGGAAATGCAAAGGTAACGAAAGGTGCCTTTTTTTTCGTGGGGAAATCCTCATGGGTACCTTTGCATCTGGGGAAATGCAAAGGTAACGAAAGGTGCCTTATTTTTTTTCGTGGGGAAATCCTCATGGGTACCTTTGCATCTGGGGAAATGCAAAGGTAACGAAAGGTGCCTTTTTTTCAAGGCGAAATCCTCATGGGTACCTTTGCATCTGGGGATATGCAAAGGTAACGAAAGGTGCCTTTTTTTTCAAGGCGAAATCCTCATGGGTACCTTTGCATCTGGGGATATGCAAAGGTAACGAAAGGTGCCTTTTTTTTCAAGGCGAAATCCTCATGGGTACCTTTGCATCTGGGGAAATGCAAAGGTAACGAAAGGTGCCTAGCCTAGGTGTAATAACATGGCATCCATGTGGCATCCAACGTGATTCAACTATTCAGCACTACCTGTACTTACGTAGCTTGTAGCTATCATGTCAGACGACTCAGAAGGATCAGCCAAGTCAATGAACCCAAAAGAATGCTCATCAATTAATTATATATATTTTAAGTTGGTCAAAATTAAAGCAACGCGTTAATCGTATTACAGCAACGACAAAAAGGAAGACAATAAATAAGTTTCCTGCTGAATGGGGGCACTAAATCTCCTGTGATTCCAAAATAAAGCGTAGCAGTTGATGCATCGACGGGAGGTGATGTATGGAGCCGCGAATAGAACGCAACGACCGCGGCCGACGCGCGACGCGATGCCGCTGGAGTGAAACTGTTCCACTACCGACTTCGGAGGATTATATTAATACTTGGACGGAGCTTTAACTAGCTGTCCATATATCTGCATGCCATTTATCGCCCAACAAACGGCTACTTACTTAGTAATGAATTCTACGTTATTTGTACAATCTGCATTATTTGTTTTTAAAAACCTCAATCTATTTCTAAGTACATGTTCACAACTATACACAAGCAAACGATACAAAAATAACATTTCGTTGCCTCATCAAAGACTAAGTCTCTTTAGTAAAAACTGTTATTGTAAGGTCATAAAAGTCTATAATAAATTACCCAATAAACTAAAAGAACTAAATCTACCATTATTTAAAAAAGGACTGTTAGAATATCTTCTAAATCATTGTTATTATTCGGTACAAGAATTCTTCAATTCTTAAATAAGAATAAACGATAAACGACGAAGAAACGATTAAATACGCTTGTAGGTACTAATTAACCTAATAAAATCTTGTCTGTACCATATTTTACCAAATAAATATTTACTCCTACTACTTTTACGATTGGTATGGATTTCGATTGGTTATCAGAAAGAAAAATTGGTTATTCTAACTTAAATTAACCTTAAACCTAGGTCGCAAATTGTTACAGAGATAGATATTTTCTGTGACAGCATGACAACTGTCAAAATAAACTCAATGCACTTAAGCGAGTAAGGTTTAATTATTAGGTTTTAGGTTAGTATAATTTTTATTTAAGATTTAAGTTTTTATTTTCTTTGTTTTTTTTTTGTTTTGCTAATATTTTTTCGCTGCATATTCACAATTGCAGTAGTCAGTTTTGAGGACTAATTAAAAAAAATATATATAAGGTAGCCGGTAAGTATGGTTACTAGGCAAGGTATTCGAGGCATGTTCTTTGATGTACCTACCTACTCTGATTCATAAAAAACACCTCCCGTCTGGTTATCAGATGGGCGGAGGTCGTTGTATCGCGGAATCTCAGTTAGACCAATTATAGAATTTCTGAGCCTAGTAGTTATTATTATTTTATTTTATTATTAGTTATTATTATTTTTTGCCTCTGGTGACCAAAGAGCTGGCCCTTATTTATCCCAACGGCTTAGCCTTGCCATTCAACGAGGTAATATCGCCAGTGTTTTCGGCACCATGCCCATTAATGATCACTTGGACGGCGTGTATTTTTTGTAAATATAATTAGTTTACAATTATATTTAAGTACAAAAAATACAGATTTTTTAGATTTTAATTTATTTCTTAGTTTTAATTGAAATAAATGCACTTCTCCAATTAAAAATTAATCTCGGTAAGGATAGCCAGTTCTTTCTTCTTTCCTGCACAGATAATAAGCTAAAGATGCCGTCCAGCCGCAAGAAATTCTATGATAACTCTTTTACGAGGAAATGTGTCAGGTTGTGGAATTGTCTCCCCACTGACGTCAGGCAAAATCCCTACATATCTTCAAACGTCTGAAAAACTACTATCTATCTATGTAATGGAGTAGAATGTAGCATATTATATGTTATGTATAAATAGTTATTTATGGTAGATATTTAGATGTGTATAATTAGTAAGTATGTAGTGTTTATGTAGTCTATCTTATTCTAGAAAAACTAAATTGCTTGCCACACAACCCGTGATTTCGCCAATCCAACCACCAAAGGTTGGAGAGATCGCTTTAGCGGTAAGACCGCCTTTGCACGCTTCACTACGATTAAGTTTCTCTCTTTGTAATTATATGTTTCTATTTATTTCTTGCGTGCAATAAAGAATACAATAATAATAATAAATTACAATATTGTATTATTGAAACTCGAGGAAAATCTTAAACTTATTTATTCTCGGTAAATTACAATAATCAAACTAATATGGTGGATTCACTATCAAAACAGGAGAGGGGTTATATAGAATTAAGTTGCAAGAAGACCAAAGAGATTAACCGAATGCACTTCAAACCTAGTACCTAAGATTTTATTAGCCAGTCTAATAATGCATTACTTTTAGTTATAATCTCAAGTAATTTTATCATAAAGAGCAAAAATGTAAATGTAGAAAAGAAATTTTTAGTTTTTATAATTTCTGTAAAACACTTTTTTAGATATAAGCAATTTTGTAATTTGTAGAAAGGCCTTAAAGGACTTGTATCCAGGGCCGTAAAATAAATTTAAAAAAATGCCCTTCAAAAGTCCAGGCATAGACTAAAGACGGCTGTCAAAACGAGAGAGATGGCGCGTCTATGGCTGCGTTCGGAAACTTGGTGTTACAATATTTATTTTAAAACCAAAAACAAATTAGAATAAGACTTCAAGTTCAAGTTAAAGCCTCGTAGCTTTAGTCTTAAGACACCGTACTGATTATCACCATCAAATACCTATATATTTTTTTTATCTTCTACAAGTTAGCCCTTGACTGCGATCTCACTTGATGGTAAGTGATGATTGAATACACATTATTTGACTTTGACTTTGACTTTGACAAGTTAAACAATTCGATGAGCGTGCAAAGTTTCACGGCTAACATCCACGCGTCCATACCCAGCATTCATTATATTCCTTCATCTTAATCACCTGTAGCAGCAAAAACTCATCCGCATCAAATTCAATTAAACATATTATGACTATGGGCAGGGAGCGAGTAGTCGAGGAGCCTTGGAATTGTTCTGCGTATAGTGGCAGAGGGGGTTTTTTGCCGGTGAGCCACCGAGGGACAACTCTGGGACCACTTTTTGCTTCGCCCGCTGCCATATCGTCCTCCCGAGTGCCGGCCGAGGCTGTATAGCTGAGAGAGGTCCCGACTCCCGATTTACATTCGAGGTCAACTGAACTATTATTTTGGATCAAATATATTAAAATATCGACAGTAATTTTTATACGAGTGCCTGAAAAAGGAGTATAGTTTTCAGGGTTCATGTATGTATGTATGTGAGTTTGTATATTCCACCATAACTTCTATACGCTTGAACCGATTTTGGTAAATGAGGTATCGTTAGAATCCCTAGCTTATTCCGAGTGACATAGGTTTAAAAAATTTAAAAAAAAATTGATGGGGTGACCCGCATTAAAGACTAAAGTTGGAAAAAAATATTCGAAAATAAGATTAACTATATAATCATCATCTAGAAATGATGAGTAGATTTCAAAAAATATATAATACTATAGTTCAATATCCAGTGATTCACAAAAAATATCATTTAATAAAAATGTGAATAGGATTCTAATTTAACTAGATTTAGGGCTAATTTTTCAATCGTCACATAAAGTTTATCGGAGGAATAAATTTGACGCTTCGACGGATTTTCAATACAAAAATCTGTGAAAACGTCAAATTAATTCCTCCGATAAACTTTATCTGACGATTGAAAAATTAGCCCTAATTTAGATTTTTAACTTATTAGTTCGTTTTTTGGCAGGGCAGTCGTGTTTTTTAATTTTTTAATTGATCGTCGATTCCACGGAATGTTCGACAATGAGTCTACCACTGGCTCAGTGGCGTGCAGTTCATAGAGGCATACAAGCACCGCTTACCCAAATGGAAACACGTCAATGCTAATATTTCATCAAAACAGCTAGTAAATAGGTATTGACTCTCTAAGCGAGCCTGTGCACTATTAAAATGCCATTAGTAATACAGAATACTAATGCTTATAGAACGGAAGGCTCTTTTTACGAGTGTTTATCAGGCTTGCGGTTTTACGAGCTTGTACGTAGGTTTGTAGGTGATAAAAATACCTGTTTTATCTATACCAAAAAGGTAATAAAACAATATTAAAAACACTTTAACTCGCGACGATAATTAGGTATGTCAGCTTTACTGAATAATGGATATGAAAACATTACTACAGTAGAGTCGTGAACTGTGGTAGAATGGATTAGTTTTCTCTCGCGAGTTAAATGTTTGCCTCATTTGAGTTAGAAATAGGTAATTACTAGCTGATGCCTGAGAGTTGACCGCGTGGATTGAGGATTTCGGTTCCCGGGGAACTCTTTAATTTTCCAGGATTAAAAGTAGCCTAAGTGTTACTCTAGAGCTAGACTATATTCTATCTCTATGCAAAATTTCATCCAGATCCGTTAAGCCGTTCTGGCGTGATTGAGCAACAAACATGTATCTTTCACCGTAAGATTGTGAAAACCGTTAGATTGTAATCTATCTAGCGGTTTTTCGGTAAATTGTAATCTGTTAGGTATATTAACCCGAGCAGGCCGGGCACTACTTATTTATTTATGTCAAACCCTAACCTAACCTACAAGAAAGAGACAAGAAAACGTAAATACAATGAGTAATTTAAAAACTGACACTCAGAACATTGAACGATTCACAATCTTTCGACAGTTTACAATTTCGCGAGTTAGATTATAATCTAACGGTTTTTACAATCTTACGGTGACATATACCCATTATTGGTTTTTTTGTCATCATTTTCACCGGCCCACTAAGTACTGAGCACGTGTCTCAAAATGTGTTTTTTATTTCTATTCTAATTACAATTATGTACAATAACGGTAACGATTGCATTAATTAGGTACAATAGTACACCTCTCTGACAAAGTGGTGAAGTTAAAAGATAAAAAAGAAAAAGATTTAAATCTTTTAATTTTAGGATATTTAATTGTAATTTTAACAATATATCAATGACGACGAGATATTTGCCGAGAAAGAACATTTCAAGGAAAACATACTTTATTAGTCGATAACTAAGAAATTATTGCAGAGTAAATGTATGGTGACACATACATTTACTGTGCATTCAACTCGCGCGCAAACTATAGGTACATACCTGCTAATAGGTACTTCAAAAACTTACATTTTTGTTCGATACGGAAACTCTACCTACTTAGTATAGATAATAGCTTATTACCTAGTAAAGATATTAATTATCCGATGAGCCAGTGCAGTGCCTTGACCCTCCCTCCTTCCATATATTTACTATCGGATATTTTACTCAATTCTTTAAGTTTATAGCACTAATTTGGCATCTAAAATTACCTACATTTCAAACTATTAAAAGCTCTATCAACTCTGCACTTTATGTTACACAAATGTAAGCTTCCGCGTTGATATGGAGTATGGAGTGACACGAGGCAGCTTAAAGAAGGTTGTTATTGTGACGTCCTCTTCAAGGTCTAGCCCATAGAGTATAAATATAAGTATAATATATACTCTATGGTCTAGCCTCACTACAGAGCAAATATTCTTCGTATGAGTTTGTATAGAGCTGGGCCCACTGGTTAAAGACGATATGTGAGTTTGTTGACGCGTTTGGAACCCTTGTAATTTTCTGTTTTAGTATTAATGATACTGTAATTAAATAAGACAGTCACGTCACGTTATATATAAGTTTTTTTTTTTAAAGTATACCCCAAATTGCAATTTTTTGATTGGTATTAGAAGTGTTAGCAATACAATCAATCGTGTCATTAATAGTTTAGCGTAGGTATAGTGTAACTGCCTCGTCGGTCTAGTGGTTAGCATGTTTGACTGCGGCCGACGAGGTACCGGGTTCGAGTCCGGGGCCATAATTAAGTATTGGGTTTTTCTGATTAGAAATTACCAGTTTCACAGCTGCCTCGGAGAGCACGTTAAGCCGTCGGTCCCGGTTATTATCACTAACATGATAATAGTCGTTAAAGCCCGCCAACCCGCACTGGAGCAGCGTGGTGGGTCTACGCTCTAATTCCCTCTCTTCTACGAGAAGTGGAGGCCTGTGCCCAGCCGTGGGACGTTAATAGGCTGTAGTGGTGGTAGGTATAGTGAGTGTGTACACCAGGATCGGGCCCAGTAGCTGCGAGCAGCAGGTACCGGCGCGGACAATGGGCAGTGGGCAGTGGGCAGTGGGCAGTGGGCAGTGGGCAGTGGGCAGTGGGCAGTGGGCAGTGGGCAGTGGGCAGTTGGCAGTGGGCAGTGGGCAGTATGGCAGCGTGAAGCGGTCGCATAGCGTGCCCATATCGGGCGCGAGTCGGACAGACCTACTCAGTACTCACTACGCCGATACTCCGAGACCTGCCGGCTAATAGAGGGCCGCGTTTTACTGAGCCAAGGTTTTATGATGGACAATTCAAGCAATCATCGGCTCATTACGGTGTAACGATCGCAATCACCTCTGATTGGACAACACTCTTCCACTATTGGACAAAATCCATTGAAGCAGCAACAATACCATAAAGGCAGCCAATCACAACAATTGATACTGTAACAATGATTGATGCAGAAGATACGCGGTCGCACTGCTGATTACGATTCTCCTGTTAGGTTGACTATAAATGATAAATGATTTATTTATTTCATGTAGGACAACTTGTGTCACTTATGAAACGTTAAGACTCTACCACCGGTTCGGAAAACTGATTCTACTGAGAAGAGCCGGCAAGAAACTCAGCAGTTGCTCTTTTCATAGAAAAGAAAAGGTAACAATATGTAGACAACACAACACGTACGTTACAAGTATCACACTGACTTGTGGGTCACTGGATGCGAGGCCGGTTGCTTCCATGCTACTTTGTCGTTAATAAAATCATCGATAGTGTAATAACCTGAACTTAACAAATGCTGTTTAACACAGTCTTTAAATCTATGTAATGGCAAATCCAGAAATTCTTTGGGAACCATATTATGTCCCTTGAAGCGGAGCGGAGATGTGCCAAGCAGACCAATTAGATTCCTGGCTCGATAAAAATTATGCGATATCGATCGACAATCAGATTGGCACCCTTACAATGAGAAGGGTTTCGCTATAGGTTCGCTATAGTCCACTATCCTGGCCAAGTGCCGACTTCACACACTTTTGACAAACGAGAACTTTATCTTTCGGAATCTGCCCCCTGATTGTATAAGGAAATCGTAATCGTTTGTCAAACAGATAATTCGACCGGTTTGAGGAGTTCATAGGTGCCTGCACGTCAAATAGCACGAATCCTTAAATAGTTCGATTAATACGTTTTACGCTGTCAAATGATTAGGATTTGCTTAGACAATTGGGCTTCTGTTACTTAGTAGCGTATGACTCAAGCTCCGAGCTCCGGCTGAATTCTTAATGCTTGGGCCTTAGTGCATACTGAATAGTTCCCTCGTGCAAACCTGAAGAAAGAGCCCTAAGGCTCGGTGACATCGGGGGGGGCAACGTCTTCCTAAGGGCGCCTCTTATGAGACTCGGGCCACGGCTTAGGATGACGTTGGGATGAATGGGAGGTCGGTTGGACTAGATTAGTCCATACGCCCCCCAGGCCGTGGTTTAAGACCACGTCCATGTGACGTAAGATATCGGGGTCCTCGTCTTCGCCGACAACTCATACACTAAACGCCTTATATGAGCTTATTGCTCCTGACTGCTCTTGATTTTATGCCACACATGATACGATTTATGTGCCTTGTGGCACACTCGTATGAATATTCAACTTTCAACTTGGTAGGTATATGTCAAGCCTATATACCTAATATGGTAGATTCACACGACGATTCAAAAGCGCTTTTAATAAGTTTATTTTAAAAGAAAAGAATTTGAGTGACCTTCTATAAGGTGCCAGCGGAGGGTGAATGGCCCATACAAACGTAATACCAAAATAATTTGTAATTCGAGAATATTTCCACCATATTATGCGATTATTAAGGTTCTTGGATACTGCAACCATAGATCCATTTCATGGAGTTGGAACCTTTTTGTACCTAAGTAGCTAGCTGTAGGTATTTATTGAAGATACGCCTAGATCTGTCTACTAAAACCTATTATTAGTAGTGGTTATGGAAAATCAGCAGCGGTCATCGATTATTTCCATGTAACTTGCTCTCTACTGTGCTTTACTGTGCCTCTGTGCAGGCTGTCAGACAGGTTTTATAGTTCTTTCCAGTTCCACGGACATTTGCAACTTTGTTACGAGGTATTACCAGAAAACCTTTCGTAATATTATCCACGGGCTGCTAGTATAGCTAGCTATAGGTTTAGCTAGCTCATGCATTTTTAATCTGCCATGATCAATGATTACAAATTAAAATAATCCGTTTTTTTCCTCTCGCAGACCGGTTCGCCGCATCTAGCTAGAAACGAAGCTAGGACGTATGATAAATAATGCAACGCCTAGGAAACAAGTGACTTTAACAGTCTAGTTTCTTAAGTTTCATTAATTAAATGAATATACCATTTAAGGCCTATCAAGTTCACTATAAAATGGACAATAATTATTTACAAAAGGGACCTAATTACCTATCGATATTGATGCCTTTGAATGTAGATACTCAGGTAAGTAAGTACTTTATATTGGTAATTAGTTGTCGATTGTAAAAGTTCGGATTGGTATGAAAAGTTAGAAGGCAAACACAAAATGATTGATATATCGATGGCAGAATGTTCTGAAACGGGCCGCCAGTGTTTTCCGGGATCGAAAGTTGCTTAATTCTCCAGGTTCTAAACTATACCCATGCAAAAAATCACATCGATCCGTAGCTCTACTGAACAAGGAATCTGCATTTGTATAAGTACTTAGTAAGTAGGTAGTTATTCTTTTGTTCGGTCCGTAGCTGATAGCTCTAAGGTCATAGACATTGATGTGGAATTTAAATGGTCGTAGACAAACCAAAATTTAACGCTTTTCCGAAGGGCCCATTATGAAATGATGGCAGCAATGATGTTCTGTGATATTGGACTCAGATTAATCCATATCCATAAATGGGAAAATGTGTCTGTCTGTTTGCCACAATTTCACGGCCGATTTTGGACAAATTTGGTACAGGGATAGATTGCGTCTCGGAGATTGACATAGGCCCGGAATATTAAAGTCTTTCCGTGGGCATCATCCAGTAAAAAAATAATATATTGCCAGTAAGACATGTCATTTTAGTTTAGGGTAGATTATGGCCAATTATTGTCAAAACTACCTATGAACAACTACAGAATTATTCAAAATAAGTACCTATGAATAGAAGTAATATCAAGTATAAGGAATGATATCAGTAGATACTGATAGGTAGGTAGGTACTTACGTATGTAACACGACATAATTAATTTATACCACATTATTGCTTTATGCGTAATATTCGTGGTATAATCTGTGGTTATTTTACTAGTCGGCTGCCGCCATTTTTTTGATTTCAGTTTAGAACGAGGACTTCGGTAAATGGGCGCGTAATACTATTGTTTATTTCATTTATTATAGAGATATTATAGTTATACTTAACTATTAGAAAGATTATAAAAGTGGAACCACATTGTGAATTCATACGAATTTCATAAATATTGATTATCGAGAGTAACTTTAAAAATACCTACCAGCTATTATTAATAATGTCAGAATAAACAGTTTGATTTTGTAATTGTAACCTTATGTATTCATTTTAATTGACCCTTTCTGAGATACCGTATCACGTAGGTTTTGTACAAAGGTTATGTTTTCTCATGTGCAAACAATTCTACATCAAAAAATCATATTGATAGCGTCAGCGGGAAGCGAAGGAAGCTCTTGTTTAGCGCGGTTACCGGTTGCGCGGAATTGTTCGATAGCCGTGAAAAATGGAGCGCTAACAGCGCAAATTGAGTGAACTCGATCCCGTCGGGGCCGGGGGGGGGGGGGGGGGGGGGGGGGGGGGAGGGGGGACACTGTACCGCCGTAGTAATAATACGAGTACCTGCCAATTGGGTACTCGACTACTAGTGAAATACATTATTGCTGATTTGATTTTAATAATATAAAAATAAAATACGGAGGTACTTAAGTACCTACTGTAGGTTTTTTATTATGTACCTACGTTTATAAGTGTAATAGGTACCTAGGTAGGTTGGTAGGTAGGTACGTATCCGAATTCTTGTTGTAGCAGATATTAATTAATAAAAAACACTATGCACACCATAACTTTTATTTACTTCTTACTGAGGAACACACATTAGGTACCTAACTACTTAAGCACCTACTAATGATAAAAATGTGAAGTTTCTTTGTTGGTTTGTCTTTCAATCACGACAAAATAGAACAACGGATAGCTTTTTTGCATGGGTTTAGTAGAGGACTTGGAGAGAGACATATTAGGTAGTATTCTAGGCAAGCGCGCTCCAACCTAGACCTCATCATTGCTTTGCACTAAGCATGATTGTTGTCAAGCGCAAGCCTATCTCACAAAAAAAAAATACCTAAGGCTACTATTTATTCCTACGGAATCTGGACCTACCGGGAAATCAAAGAATTCCTCCGGGATTTTGAAACGTAAATCCACGCAGACGAAGTCACCTGCATCCTGTAACAAGGTAGGTAGGTATAATGCCAATAAAATGTAAATCATACAACTATGAGGTTTACACATCAAAAAGTGTGAAGGTACCTACTACAGAAGCAGCAAGTAAACGTACTCGTTTATATAATACAACTGAGGATTAAACCTATTGAAGTTATTGAGTAATTTTGTGAAACTACTTCCCAATATGGTTCCGTGTAATGTTCATGCTGATGAGTTTATTTATTCTGTGGTCTTGGTTGTGGCACGAAGGGTTGAGGGTGGCTGGGCGTGAAGGTACCTACTACAGAAGCAGCAAGTAAACGTACTCGTATACATAATACAACTGAGGATTAAACCTATTGAAGTTATTGAGTAATTTTGTGAAACTACTTCCCAATATGGTTTCGTGTAATGTTCATGCTGATGAGTTTATTTATTCTGTGGTCTCGGTTATGGCACGAGGGGGTTGAGGGTGGCTGGGCGTGAAGGTACCTACTACAGAAGCAGCAAGTAAACGTACTCGTAAGTCGTATACATAATACAGCTGAGGATTAAACCTATTGAAGTTATTGAGCACTTTTGTGAAATTTTTGACGACCTCCGTGGCGTAGCGTTGAGCATTGTCGCCTTAACGTGCGGAGGTCCCGGGTTCGATCCCCGGCAGGGTTTGGAAATTTATAATTTCTGAATTTCTCTGGTCTGGCCTGGTGGGAAGCTTCAGCTGTGGCTAGTTACCACGCTACCGGCAAAGACGTGCCGCCAAGCGATTTAGTGTTCCGGTACGATGCGTGTAGAAACCGAATAGGGGTATAGGTGTAATATAACTGCCATGCCCCTAACAGGTTAGCCCGCTACCATCTTAGACTGCATCATCACTTACAATCAGGTGAGATCGCAGTCAAGGGCTAACTTGTAGACTGTAGTGGAATAAAAATATAAAATAAAACTACTCCCCAATATGGTTTCGTGTAATGTTCATGCTGATGAGTTTATTTATTCTGTGGTCTCGGTTATGGCACGAGGGGGTTGAGGGTGGCTGGGCGTGCACGGGGCGGGTGAGGGGAGGGGGGCGAGGGAGGGGGGCGAGGGGCGTGAAATTGATCCGTCCGTGATACTTCATAACCATTGGCGAGAGTCGCCGCGGCGGCGCACATCAAAGGGCCATGATATGCGATACAACAAACAACCCCCTCCTCTCGTGTACAGGTACACAAGAGTGCTAAGTGCCAAAGCACTAGACCACAGGGGCCAAAAGATTTTACGTGTCTGCGTATCTTAGATTATACACTTGCTATGTGTGTTTCCATGTTTCATTTTTGGGTCTTAATTTTAATTATTTATTATACCAAGGCAATTTTTGTAGGTTTTGATTCTGTTAAGATTATGCCAAAGCACTAGACCACAGTGTCCAAAAGATTTAACGTGTCTGCGTGTTTGAGATTATAAACTTATGTGTGTTTCCTTGTTTCATTTTTGTGTGTTAATTTTAATTATTTATTATACCAAGCCAAATTTTGTAGATTATGATTCTGTCTAGATTCTATGGAAAATAGGCATCTATTGACTCACAGCTAACTTAATCATATTTTATCTTGACTTAAATGTTGTCTATTCATAAACGTTCTTAAGGAATCTCATCTACTCAGGCCATGTTTTCTTGCTATGTTTACCTAGCTATTAGTATCATGAAAAATACAAAGTAGCCTCTGTTGAGTGCAAAAAAGCGTAATAATTATAAAATACTAGCTGATGCCCGCGAATTCGTACGCGTGGATTGAGTTTTTGTGGTCTGGTTGTAGCCTATGTACTATTCCAGACTATAATCTATCTCTGTGCCAAATTTCAGCCAGATCCGTTCAACTGTTGGGGCGTGATTAAGTAACAAACAATCATACATCCATCCAAACCTTCGCATTTATAATATTTATTTGATTCATTCGGCTAATTGCGAGCTGTACTTACTCTGAACTCTGATAAGTTGTCGGTGAACTTTCCGGCCGTCAGTGAGTTTTCCAGTTATCGTCTCTTGGGCGCGTAACTCGTGTGTCTCTGTGCAATCGCCCATAGAGCCCACAATTTGCTGTAACCGCCCTCATGAACAATACCGGCGAGGTAGGTAGGGGTTGGTTAGTGGTTGGATGGGGCGGCGGGGGGCGCCAATTTCTGTCTTCTCTTAGAATATCTATATGTCACCGTAAGATTGTAAGAACCGTTAGATTATAATCTAACTCGCGGTATTGTAAACTGTCGAAAGATTGTGAACTGTTCAATGTTCTGAGTGTCAATTTTTGAAATATTCATTTTATTTACGTTTTCTTGTCTCTTTCTTGTAGGTTAGGTTGGGGTTCGACATAAATAATCAAGTAGTGCCCGGCCTGTGGCTTAAATACCTATCAGATTACAATCTACCGGAAAATAATGCGTAGAATTGTAATCTTTCGACAGTATCTTACGGTGACAATAATATATAGAATAATATTTTTTTTTGTATTGAAAATAATACAATAGAACTTAATGCTAGCTAGCCTAACCTAATTACTATATAAATCATGCCCACGTGGAATGGTGGCAAGAATGCTGGCTGCATTTCCGCGCTGGACAGCCAGGCTGATCCTTTGCGCAAAAAATGAGCCAGCCCTTCACCCAGATGAGGCAATTAACCGCGGTGAAATATCTCGCAAAAAATTTTTGCCACTACGACTCAATAATTTATTATTATTATTTTTGACTTTTTATATCCCATCAAAAACATAAATGTAAAATGAGAGCCAAGTTCAAAATTGTGATATATATGCCTTGGTTGTTGACTTCAGCGACAAAAGGAGTGAGATCTAAATGGGTGCCAAGTTCAATGGTCAGTCCTGCAATTTATATATCCCATCAAAAACATAAATGTGAAATGAGAGCCAAATTCAAAATTGTGATATATATGCCTTGGTTGTTGACTTCAGCGACAAAAGAAGTGAGATCTAAATGGGTGCCAAGTTCAATGGTCAGTCCTGAAATTTATTTATAACAACATATAATATTTTATAACAACTTAAAATATCATTTCTTCTTATAACGTAGTATAAAATGTTGAAGACTAAGGCTTTGGCTTGGCTAGTTTTCATATACGAATTATAGCGTTCACAAGTTGTAAAGCTGTAAGTTCTTATTTTATTCTTCCGAAAATTTGGCTTGCTGGTAGAAACTGTACTTTTAGGTACCTACTTAATAATAATTCGTATATGGAAACTAGCCAAGCCAAAGCCTTAGTCTTCAACATTTTATACTAAGTTATAAGAAGAAATGATATTTTAAGTTGTTATAAAATATTATATGTTGTTATAAATAAATTTCAGGACTGACCATTGAACTTGGCACCCATTTAGATCTCACTTCTTTTGTCGCTGAAGTCAACAACCAAGGCATATATATCACAATTTTGAATTTGGCTCTCATTTCACATTTATGTTTTTGATGGGATATATAAATTGCAGGACTGACCATTGAACTTGGCACCCATTTAGATCTCACTCCTTTTGTCGCTGAAGTCAACAACCAAGGCATATATATCACAATTTTGAACTTGGCTCTCATTTTACATTTATGTTTTTGATGGGATATCATTACTTTTTGTACAGAAATTATTGAACTCAATCTCAAACTCAAAACATATTTATTCAAAATATGTACCTACAAAGTACACCTTCTGAACGTCATGCTTACAGAGCATAAGACGTGATGGTGATAATTAACTACGATATCTTAAAACTAAAGCTACGAGGGTTCCAAACGTGCCCTGGTCTGAGAAGAGCCCGCAATAAACTCCGCTTTTTTTTTATTATCACCATCTCACAAATATTTGAAATTATATATATGTACTTATAATATAACATTACATAATCAGCCGTTGTAACAATTCATACCCATGCCTTGCTATCATTCAAATAATCCTTTACACTGTAATAGGACTTTTCTATTAGTTTAGTTTACGTTTTACATTAGTAGGTACTTATTATTTGGTGTAAGGTCAGTGTGTCACCCACCAGTAATTCTATTGTACGACTCATTGTACAAGATAATTAAAGACGAGAATTCTCAAGAAAAATATATAGTGTACCTAGAGTTACACTGACATTGACAGATTACATCTATGGTCAGACTACCTCTACAGCACATTTCTACATCTCATCAATTTTGATTGCAAAAGTTCAAAATCAAAAGTTTTTTGTGAAACATTGAAAACAAGCACGGTAAACAGTCGATATCACTAAAACCACTATAAACAATGAATACAAATCACAATGACTGACAGCTTGAACTGACGACTTCAAATACGTTTCTTCTTCTTTTCTGTCAATGACGTTTCGTTGCACAAAATGTATGAATACGAAGGTAAGGTTTTAATGCAACTATATTATTATTCATTATTATTTACATTAAAATAATAATTATGCATCATTTTCAATAGTTAAGGAGTTACTACCACCGCTCAAAGCAGTATTGTTTCAAACTAACGGTTGAATGTCACGTACTTTGACGTCCTTAAAATAATGATTATAACACTACAACATAAACGTCAACAATATTAAAATAATACGGCTTTAAGCAATGGTAGCATGCCCCGTGTCAGAGTTTTGATCTATCCTTTGATCATAAAAATGACGATTTTTGTACGTTTATATCTAAATAACCATTTGAGGTGTGCTTATGAAATTTGGAGCACATATGTATCTCACGGGTCTCAATATATGCGCCAAATTTGACATGTTTATGTGAAATAGTTTTTGAGTTATGAGGGGGTCAAAAGTGGCTCCAAATGGTTCGTGTAATATTACACACGGTGCTGCTCGCCAGTTTTTTTGAACTTTGGCTGGACACGCTTCCGCGTGTCTTGATCTTGATTACTGTAATTATTTTAATCTTTGACAATTGTATTTAGACCTTTTTTTATATATTTTGAAACTGCACTCTAATTTTTAATTTATAGGTTACATTAGTGTTAACTATATCTATTTTGTGTTTTGTGATTTTAATATAGTGTATTGTATTTTCTAAATAATGTTGTGAACACATATGTAGGGTTGTTGTCTGGATCCTGTTTTTAATTTCTTGTATTTTGCCAATGTTTCGGTGGCAACCTGTTTTGTGTACCTTTGCAATAAAATAATAAATAAAATAGAAATCTTGGTATGACCTTTCTGCATTAATCGCTTGGTTTTTCTGCATATTTAGTAATTGCGTACGATCCACGTTAAGCATACAGTTCTCTGGCTGGTTGTCAGTGGATTCGAGCAACATAAGCTGTTTATTTTTATGGAAAATTAGAGATTTTCCCGCTGCAAAAAGCCTAGGTAGGTACATATACCGGCTAAAACTAATAAGTAATAACCTTAATGCCGATTTTAGAAACTTATAACCTACATGCAAGTTTCTAACTCCAATTTCACACCCTTTTGGGTGGATTTTCGTAAAATTGCTTACACAGGTTATTATAATTTAAAACTAATAACCTAAATCCCGATTTTCAAGTCTCTAACTTCAAAAACAAAGGACCTTCATACGAACCTCCAACCCCCATTTCAACCCCCTGACATCTACACCATAGAAGGAACCTATCTTCCAAATTTCAAGTCTGTAGGCTTTATAGTTCCTGAGATATCGTGATGAATCAGTGAGATTTTTATACCTAGATTAAATTTTCCATGATAGGCCTTTATTAGCTTAGGCCCTAGGCGACAATATTTACATTAAATACTTAATTGCCGTCAAAGTTCTTACTTTAAGTAACTACAGTAAACGTATTATATAAATGCAAAAGTGTGCCCTGTCTGTCTGTCGGTCTCCGACGTTTTCACAAGCTAATTAGGCGCAAACGATTTTGACTTTAGCCGGCTTCCTATTTACCTACTGAGCACGGGTCTTCAGCTCTGAAATATTTCATGTGTGGTTTGGCCACCGCCCACCACGCTGCCCAAGTGCAGGTTGGCACACTTCAGACTTTTGAAAATAATTATTAAAGCCGATTAGGAAGCCGGAAGTGTAAACAATTAGGCTATCACCGCTCGTAGGTACTGATATCACAAATTCTAACGTATGCTTCAGCTTTTCTCCTACGTTTTTCTGTTGAAGCGATTTGGACGACATTTGGTATAGGAACAGGTTGCTTCCGGGAGAAGGACTAATTTTCGTCCTATAAAAGCAAAGAGTTCTCATAGGATTTTAAAAACCTTTTGGTAGATAACTGCATATTTAGCTTCTAATAAGTACCTGGATACTGACTCGGTGGGTAGACTCTACGGTAGGGCCTGAGCTTTAACACTTCAGTCAGGGATCTTTTATTATACGACTGCCTGAAAAAAGGAGTATATTGTTTTCAGGGTTCATGTATGTATGTATGTATGTATGTATGTGAGTTTGTATATTCCACCATAACTTATATACGCCTGAACGGATTTTGATAAATGAGGTATCGTGAGAATCCCTAGCTTATTCCGGTTGACATAGGCTAGTAAAATTTAAAAAAAATTGATGGGGTGACCATGGGCCCTGCATTAAAGACTAAAGTTAAAAAAATATATACGAAAATAACTCATCATCTAGAAAATGATGAGTATAGATTCCAAAAATATACATATAATACTATAGTTCTATATCGAGTGATTCACAAGAAAATATCATTTAATAAAAATGTGAATAAGATTCTAATTTATAAATTTAGCCGTTCAGAAGATGAAAATATATAAAAAAAGATAAGATCAAGATAATTAAATCTAATTTATTTCAATATTAACATTAAATAATCAATCAAGTAAACATCACAAACAATTGTTAATAATTTTAAACAAACAAAGAAAAATAACAAAGAATAGTATCAAACAAACTTACTGCGAATAATGCCGGTACCACGACCTTTTGCGTTCGACGGTTGAGCAACAAATCCCCCGAGCTTGGCTGGGTGCTCGCTTTTATAGGTTTTGGTCGGGTACCTACACTACTCACAACAATTTTGCCAACTCGGCCTATCCTGATTGTGCGCCGCCCTCGGCTGCACCGGAAACAGTTTCATCAGAAGCTTTTGCAGATGGAGCTGGTGTGCGTATGCCATCTTCATTAGCTCCCCCTCTTGCGGTGTCTCCTGAACTAGTGAGGGCACCAAAAGATTCACCCGCATCGTCACAGTTACTGTCATCAGAACCTGCACAAGACAAATGGTTGATTATTCATGACGATGCACGCTGTTGCCTATTCTGACATTCATCACGCATACAAGGCCCTCATTCAAAATAACAACTTTCGCTACACAAAATAAAACGCTTCACATTCAAAAGTATGCATACTTCTCCAGACATTACATCTCAATTAATCTCATACCTGAACTTGCAAGTTCACACACACACCACGTTAAAAACGTGCCAGGACAGAGCCTGATGCGCATTCAGAGAACGCGACTTTCCAGGACAAAACCTGCCAGGACACAGCCTGATGCGCATTCAGAGAACGCGACTTTCCAGGACACAGCCTGCCAGGACACAGCCTGATGCGCATTCAGAGAACGCGACTTCCCAGGACACAGCCTGCCAGGACACAGCCTGATGCGCATCCAAGAGACGCGACTTTCGAAGCCAGCCACTCTAGGTCGCCAGCCTCGGAAGCACGTTGCATCTGGGCAACACCAGTCACACAGCTCGACCAGCAAGGCAATTCACCTCACACCCAAATACATCAAACGTGCTACTGTAATTATAAGAAAACATTAAAATGTTCGGTTGAATCTTACTTTCAAAAAATGCAGCGCAACTCTCGGGACACCATTCTCCTTTCCAAGGAACCATGTACTGAGCTGCAGCCTGAGTTGTCTTGCCTCTGGCTCCACTTAATAATCTAAACTCATAGCGATCATTTCGTAACACCCTGGTTACGCGGTATGGACCTCTCATGCCAGAGTCTAGTTTTCCAGTGGACTGGGAGTACTTTATGACGAATACTTGATCATCCACCTTGAAAATCCTTGGAGGGTGTCTGTGGCGGTTTACGCGAGTGTTCTGACTGTCTCGATTCCTGTCAAGAGATGCTTTAGCGGAGCTCCTAGCGATTTCTCTCATTGCTTCACGATTGGGGCTAGAGTTTTCGATGGCAACGTCACGGATCAGCGCACGAATAACGGGTGTGGTCGCATTAGTACCGATTAATAGATACAAAGCTGAGTACTGCGTCGTCTTCTGCTTAGTGATATTTAAAATTAGTTGAATCTTACTTAAAGCATCAGACCAAGTTGAATTTTTATTATTACTTTCCACACGGATCAGATTGAGAACAGTCCTTACATAACGTTCGGCTTGCCCGTTGGAATTATGCATTTCGGGCGTTATATAATGAATGTCACAACCCATTTCAGTTAACCAACTAGTAAAAGCAGAAGCCTCAAACATGCGACCACGGTCACAAATCATTAGTCTGGGCGTCCCAAACAATGATATAGCGCTATTAAAAACGCTTTTTAGTTCGCCTGAGTCTTGTCTGTACATGGGATATAGTAAACAAAATTTGGTAAATGAATCGACTATCACTAGTACAAATTTATATCCGTTGGACTCGGGCAAAGGTCCTAATGCGTCGACATGGACCGTGTTAAAAGGAATGTCCGATTTTTCCCATGATACAATGGGCTGAAGAGGGGCTCTTGGGACACGTTTCTTTGAAATGCAAATCAAACAATGGGAGGTATATTTTTGAACAAATTGTTTTAGACCGGGGAACCAAAAATGTTTTAAAATAAGGTCATAAGCCTTATCAGCCCCGATATGCTCATGCTCATCATGAAAGACACGTAACAAACTGAGCCTGTATCCTTTCGGGATATAGCAGAGCAACCGTGGCTCCTCACCCACAGGTGAATAACGGTAATAGAGTAAGTCATTCCTATATACGTACTGACGTGAGTCCAAAATACCATCTCTGAGTTTCTGTATGAGTTCGAGAGTCTCCGAGTCAGCTGATTGAGCCCTTTGTGCCCAACTCACGGGTCTTTCAACGTTATTGATGTTGTACGTTGGTGGATTCCTGCTTAGATAATCGGCATGGCCCATCATCATGCCTTTTCGGTATTCGATCACAAAGTTAAAATCTTGTAAATAAATCCACCAACGTGCAACCCGTGGAAGAAGGTCCTTTTTACGTTCGGTGGCCTTCAAGGCATTGCAATCGGTTATTATTTTAAAAGTGCCGCCGATTAGGTAATGGCGAAAATGTTGCAATGCTTTGACGACCGCCAATGTTTCTAACTCGTACGAGTGATACCTAGCTTCCGCACCCTGAGTGACTTTACTAAAATAGGCAACCACCCGTTTACCACCATCCCCATGAATTTGCATAAGCACAGCACCGTATCCCGCACAACTTGCGTCAGTGTGTACCTCAGTGGGAAGATTAGGGTCAAAAATCGCAAGTATAGGTTCGCTAGTTAGTCGATTTAGAAGGTATTTTCGAGCCTCCTCTTGATCAGGCCCCCACTCGAATTTAGCATTTTTCTTTGTAAGACGCGAGATACATGCGGTTCTTGTCGCATAACCCTCAATATAACGCCGAAAGTAACCTGCAAGGCCTAAGAACTGACGTACTTGCTTGACGTTGCTAGGGACAGGTGCGTTAACTAATGCTTCGATTTTATGCTGGCTCGGCCTAACCTGTCCATGGCTAATAACGCGACCTAAGTACTCTACTTCGGTGCTGAGAAATGAACATTTCCGTATATTAATTGAAAATCCAGCCTCAGTCAAAGTTCTCAAAACGTCCTGCAGCAAAATAATGCCATCGTCAACCGTCATACTCGGTATCAGCACATCATCAATGTATACCAGAACACTCCCTGCCTTTATATTATATTCCTGCAATGTGTTGTTGATGATACGCTGGTACACAGTAGGAGAATTACATAAGCCATAAGGCATCTTTAAATACTCGTAATGAGCTTCTGGCATCACGAAACCAGTCTTATGGATCGAGCCTTCATCGATCGGAATTTGATGAAAGCCCGATGCCATATCAAGACTCGTGAAGTATTTAGAGTTCCCAAGCCGATCGATGTGGTCATCAATCAAGGGTAGTGGGTATCTATCCTTAACCGTAATGCGATTAAGCGCACGAAAATCTACACACATTCGGTCTGAGCCATCCTTTTTTTTGACCAAGATGATCGGGCTTGCGTACTCTGAATTTGACTCCCTAATAATTTTTTTGTCTAAAAGATCCTGACATATCTCGCGAACCTTAAGTTTTTCTTGGTAAGACAAACGATACGGATGATATGCTACCGGTGTATCACTAGTTAAGTTTATGTGCATCTTGCCAGTGTTTACAGTAGTAATAGCTGTACCAGAAATGAGGAATTGGGAGAATTCGTTTATCGCGGTCATCAGTAAAGTAAGTTTCTCGCCTTGGAGGGGAGTGTTTATTTTATCATGCTCGTCAAAATTTACCGCGTTTACTTTAAAGATTCTATCAGGTGTATGAGTCAAGTATTGTTTGTCTCTCGTACGAATAAACGTGACACCGTCTCGATTAAGCACGTCAGTCCCTATGATAATGGGGGTATTCATAAACGACGCGTCTACTATAACAAAATCTATATCAAGCGCAATGTTACAGAATTCAACCGTTAAAGAAACGTATTCGCGGGCGACAATCTCTTTGGCACTAACTCCCTTTAAAACGCAGTTAGTTTGTTTTCGGGAACAAGAAAAGTGTTTCACTATCGCTGATGATATCAAGGACACATTGAGCGCCCCACTATCTATAAGGACATCTACAGCTATACCCTGTATCACAGCCGTGCTTATATCGTTGTTATTGTTAGCGTTTAAGAGTTCACTACATAAGTTAACTTTACGTTGGTTGTTATTTTGCCCCTCGGATCGAATCCTGGCAAAGCACTCGCTTTCTTTGTGGCCTAGTTTCTTACAAAAGAAACAGGTAGGCTTAGAACTATTATCAGCGGCATTACGCTTGTTAGGACACTGAGCCTTATTGTGCCCTAGGCCACAAATAAAACACTTGCCTTCGAACCGACCGGGACCGTTTGGAACGCGTTTCTTAGCTGTGTTACTAAAGGGCGCACGTTTCTCAATGTTACGACTTTCAAATCCGCGGGTAGGCTTGGTGTAAGTAGCCAGGAATGAAACTAAGTTTTCTGTTGTTAGGTTAGCGTTTGTTGCTGCTGCGCGTACTTGTACATCACTGATGCCATGAATTACTATTTCGATCACAAGTTCTTCACTTAAGCCCTTAACTACACGTAGTCGTAATAGTGAGCGGCGCGCGTATTCCGCATATGATGAAAATCTAATGGATGTTGAGTTTATAACCTCATAAAGGATCTTCGCGTAATTAATTTTTTGCGGACATAAAGACTTGAACTCTTTAACAAAATTAGACCATGAGCGGTCATTCGTATCCCATTCATTTAGCCAGGTTTTTGCATCACCTTTCAAACAGTGAGCCACACGCGAAAAGCACTCCCGATCCTCCCAACGATTTGCCTGCTTAGCCCGTTCCACTTCACTGCACCACACCTCAAAGTTATTTACAGCCGGGTCAAAGTTTGAAACGTAATAGTTACTAGACTTATTTTTTGTTAATGTATCCAAAACATCAACAAGCGTTCGGCCTGTAGAAGCGGTATGTTTGTCTAACGGAGGTGTGCTACCACGAAAGGAGGGCGTATTACGCGGGACACTAGCAGAATTTTCCTCAATGGCGGTTAGTCGTGATATAATAGATCCTAATGTATCTTTTATGGAACTGTTATTAGGGTAGGGCGGAGATCTACTCCGACGCTGACACGAGCGAGCTACTCGAGACTTAGACCTAGTGCGTGAACCAGAACTACCCGCACAATATGAGTGATGTTTATTATGACGTGAATGTGAACGACTCTTATTGCGATGTGATTTCGAGCGACTTCTACCACAACGCGAACGTGGACGAGTTCTAATATACGAACGGGAACGCGATCGTGAACGAGTTATATTACGTGGACGAATATTACACGAACGAGTTTTACCGCGTGAACGAGTTCTATTACGCGAACGAGTACGCGAACGATTTCTATTACGCGAACGAGTTCTATCACGCGAACGAGTTCTATTACGCGAACGAGTTCTATTACGCGAACACGAACGTGAAGGTCGTTGGCACGGCATTATAAATGAAAATTAACAGTTGTTTGCGAGGGTTTCAAAGAAAAACGTGAGCACAGGCCTATCCCACTTCTGAATTTAGCCGTTCAGAAGATGAAAATATAAAAAAAAAGATAAGATCAAGATAATTAAATCTAATTTATTTCAATATTAACATTAAATAATCAATCAAGTAAACATCACAAACAATTGTTAATAATTTTAAACAAACAAAGAAAAATAACAAAGAATAGTATCAAACAAACTTACTGCGAATAATGCCGGTACCACGACCTTTTGCGTTCGACGGTTGAGCAACAAATCCCCCGAGCTTGGCTGGGTGCTCGCTTTTATAGGTTTTGGTCGGGTACCTACACTACTCACAACAATTTTGCCAACTATAATTTTTTAGTTCGTTTTTTGGCAGGGCAGTCGTGTTTTTTAATTGTTTTAATTAAGACTTCAAATCATTTGTAACTATATATCTACAGGGTCATGCCCTCCTACCTTTTAGTTACCAAAACTTAAATTAACTTTGTTATGATAATAAATATTTAACACCGTGTACAGTGATAAAAATAACACAAAGAGTAGGTACTTAAGTTGGTATGTACATTTATGAAAATTCCTCAAACAGTAGGTATGCAGATAAGCATCGGTATGTACTCGAGTTCACATTAACTGTGAGTAATTGAAATCCGCGCCCGGGTAATTAGGGGTAATTAATTAGCGAACAAAGGCCTAGCTGCATAAATTACATTAAAATCGTAACAGCCGTGTCGACGTTTACGATGATAACGCGGATTTATGATGCTGTAGGCGTGAATACTATTGTTTATTGTTAGGCAGGTCCTATATAATTTAATGTACGCAACCTCCCATTTATATCCCACCACTGAACAAAACTCTCTCCTTTGTTAGAAGATAGCTGATTACGATTAGTGAGATTTAATTGGAGAGGTGCTTTCGTTTCTATTTTCTGTTACGTTGGTACAACTAACTGTAAGAGACAATCCAGAAGTAGGTGTATAAATAAACACTTTTAATATATTTGTGCTCTCATTTGGAACTTGCACGAGCGAATGGTCACAACGTGTAGCGGTTCCACGACAGTTTTAATGTAATAAGATAAAAGTTAGCTAAACATATAGACAATATTCATTTGATCTGGCCACGATTGCTATCGTTAAGCTCTAAACCAAATTGCGATCTAAACACAAAAGCCTACCTATTCAATAATCGCTGAGTCTGCCTGCAGGAGACTGAATTACCATCGTCAAAACACTCGTATTTATACTAACTATTTTCAATATGGCGTCGGTATCTGCAGATTAAATCGAATGACATGAAACGAGTCAAATTGACTGATATTATACTTCCTGTTTCATGAGATATAATGACAATATATGGTATACATATTGTGATTTAAGACCATACTTTACGAACAGCTGTGCCTAAATCGTATTTTTCCAAACGTAATGGACAAAATAACAACCGAGTCCGAAAACCTGTTTGTGCAAAACTGATATGATTTACAATTACAAGTGGGCCCCGAACGGAATACATTCCACCGACACATGGGGAATAAGTTATCTATACTTTGAAGTCGCACTCGGCCGAGAGACGGTGTACGTAAAGCTCTTCAAAAGATGATAATTCCTGACACTTTTTATACGACTGCAAAAGGGAGTATGTATATTGTTTTCAGGGTTCATGTATGTATGTATGTATGTGAGTTTGTATATTCCACCATAACTTCTATACGCCTGAACCGATTTTTATAAATAGGGTATCGTTAGAATCCCTAGCTTATTCCGAGTGACATAGGCTAGTAAAATTTGCAAAAAAATTGATGGGGTGACCATGGTCCCGCATTAAAGACTAAAGTTGAAAATAAAATTTCGAAAATAAGATTAACTATATAATCATCATCTAGAAAATGATGCGTAGATTCCAAAAATGCATAACACTATAGTTCAATATCCAGTGATTCACAAAAAAATATCATTTAATAAAAATGTGAATAAGATGCTACCTAATTTGACTAGATTAATTTAGATTTTTAACTTTTTAGTTCGTGTTTTGGCAGGGCAGTCGTATTTTTTAATTTCTTTAATTATTATACGACTTCAAAAATGAATATATTGTTTTCAGGGTTCATGTATGTATGTATGTATGTGAGTTTGTATATTCCACCATAACTTCTATACGCCTGAACCGATTTTTATAAATGAGGTATCGTTAGAATCCCTAGCTTATTCCGGGTGACCTAGGCTAGTATAATTTAATAATAATTTATAGTTTCTAAATGTATGTGTGGTACGATTTTCTTAAGACAAAATGGAGGGTCTGAGACATCTCATTTATCTAACTATGTCCTAACTGAACCTGTTAGGGGGGGATGTTCTATAAGAGCTATTACTCTGTGGTTTGAGTACTGATATAAAAAATAAATATAAAACATGGCGTGTGTTCTCTGTATTGCAAAACCTAAAGAAATTAAAGATGAACGTTGGTTCAATACGAAGTGTGTTATTATTAAAAGTATCCATATATCGTAATTAAAATAATTAAAAACGCGACTGCCCTGCCAAAAAAATATTAATCTAGTTAAATAGAATCTTATTCACATTTGTATTAAATGATATTTTTTTGTGAATCACTGGATATTAAACTATAGTGTTATATATTTTTGGAATCTACTCATCATTTTCTAGATGATGATTATATAGTTAATCTTATTTTCGAATATTATTTTTTCAAGTTTAGTCTTTATTGCGGGACCATGGTCTCCCCATAATTTTTTTTTAAATTTTACTAGCCTATGTCACCCGGGATAAGCTAGAGATTCTAATGATACCTCATTCATCAAAATCGGTTCAGGCGTATAGAAGGTTAGGTTAATAGTGGAATATACAAACTCACATACATACCAACGTGAGTTACATTAATATCTAAAATAAAATCTTTTGTTCGTCATTCTTACTAAACAGATATATTTAAAATAAGTAAATTATCATGCTACATTTTGTGAACTTTAGTGATATAACTTCGTCGATCTTTTGGTCAGCCCTAACGCAGACTTGTTTTCAGGGTTCATGTATGTATGTATGTATGTATGTAAGTATGTCCAGTGACTCACAAACGAATATCATTTAATAAAAATGTGAATAAGATTCCAAAAGCTACATATGCAAATCGCTTCATAAGGAGGTAAACTCCGAAAATAATATAGCAGGGCAGTCGTATTTTTTAATTCGTTAAACTAATTTCACTTGTTAGTCTAATGCGCTTTGATCTGCAAAATTGTGGTGTAGTTTTTGATATTTTTTTAAAGGCATTGAATAAAAGAAATTAAAATAAATAAATACATGAACCCTGAAAACAATATACTCCTTTTTTCAGGCAGTCGTATAATAAAAACAGCCTGCTCAACACTGACTGGCAGTTACAGTTAGGTGGGGTAGTCTCTCAGGCTACATTAGCGGCGATTGTTCGTCGTCGACTGTCAACAGCTCGGCGAGTGTCGCGGCCATGTCGTGCGCAGGTGGCGCCGCCAGGTCTGCCCGGTGTCGGAAACCGGAACCCTATTGTTTTTAAATGGAGTCCACCCCCGCCCCCCGCGCTCCTCACCCCTGCCAGCAACATCTGCTGAACATCGCTCTGATAACGGGGTCGGTCACCTCATTATATAGGAAGACGTTTACCGTTAGTTAGACTGCATCATCACTTACCATCAGGTGAGATCGCAGTCAAGGGCTATTACACTGCACTTATCACAGGGACCCTTTTTTTTTTTAATTTTTTTTATTTATTTACTACAAGTTAGCCCTTGACTGCGATCTCACTTGAGGTAAGTGATGATACAGTCTAAGATGGTAGCGGGCTAGGTTAGGGGCATGGCAGTTATATTAAACCCATACCCCTATTTGGTTTGTACATGGCATCGTACAGGAACGCGTAATCGCTTGGCGGCACGTCTTTGCCGGTAGGGTGGTAACTAGCTACAGCCGAAGCCTTCCAGACCAGGGAAAATTCCGAAATTATAAATTCCCAAATTGACCCTGCTGGGGATCGAACCCGGGACCTCCGCACGTTAAGACAACAGCGCTACACACTGCGCCACGGAGGTCGTCGAAAGCCTTAGGAAGTCGTTGCCCCCCGATGTCATCGAGCCCTAGGGCTCTTGTCTCGGCTACGCCTAGCGCTCGCCCATCCCCCCGGTGACGCTGCAGTAGGGCCTATGCAGCATACGCAATCCGAAAAAAAAAAAAAATACCTAAGTACTTAGGGTGCAGCCAAGTTTGCTACTATTCCAGCATTTACTGACAAACACACCAATACTAGTATCTCCGTGATGCTTATACAATACACATGACTATGGCGAAATGAAGATTAGCCCTTTGTACTGTGATGGACCTGTTAGCTGTTAGAATTTAGATGGTCGGGGCAGGCAGTCAGGCCCAGATAGTTTAGTTTTCCAATGAAGTATTTTCAAACCAATAAGATTTACAGCACGCAGCAAACCCTTGCATAGACCAAGGCCAGTCAAGCGCTAACATTAGAAGACAAGTTGATAGGATAATGTTCAGATTCCATAGCTGATAGGTCGCTTCGAAGTTCGATTGCTTCCGAGCTCTTTAAAACACTTTAATGGCACAATATTACTCAAATCAGTGATAGGTAGCGGTATACGGTACATTGAAAGATATTGTTTTATTTTGAAGCATATGATAGGCGTAGCAAAGTTAAAATACTTGTAATATTTTAAGGTAGTTCCTTGATATACTTTCGCACTCACGTGCAACAAGAATCAGCGGTTCAATATAGGTACTAAAATTCTACATCAATGTTAATAGTGCAGGCTTTGATAACCCAGCTGGTATTGACCCGGACACGAGTCATGAGCTCACGGTCTGAGCAATTACATATTTGCACGTATGGGGATTCCTTTGTTTCTCGGGGCGGGGAGATTTTCATACCCAACCTGCTAGAATTGGGAAGGAGCAGGCTTTTCAGCTTAGACTAACTCCTAATTAGAGTGTAGAAAACACAAAGTAATCAGAATAAAAACTAGATATTCGTTTGTTTCGCGGAAAAGCTTGCCATGAAACTGAACGCCATTTGATTCCCAGTTGAAATGCTCACAGATGCTTCTTAGAATCAGTCTCACTAACAAAGGGGTAATTTGCCGCGGCCGTCGCTGGCGGACAATGGGACAAGACGGGGTTTTTATCGCGGCTGATTGTCGGAATCAATGTAGCAAGTGTCGCGGGCTTGTGTCGGTGTCGCTGCACATACACACACACACACAAACACACACACACACACACACACACCGCACATTAGCACACAATGCCGTGCCAGCTGCGCTCTTATCGGATCGCGGTGACCGCTTGACCCGCTCAAAGAACTGACCCTTATTAGTGGGCAGTGTCATACATAAATGCATATTTGGTCACATGGACATTTATGAAATGCAAGATAACTACCTAAAACCTGACACCACACTAAGAGGACTATCTACTGACTAGCTTTATTCCCCGACTAAACAATTTTAAAAACCCCAATTGTACTCCTTTAGGGGTTTAATTGCCAAAAATCCCGTGGACTACGCGAATTTCGAACCCCTATTTTACCCCATTAGGGATTGAATTTCCAAAAATCTTTTCTTAGCTAGCAAATGTTTATTGTAATACCTAATAGCTATCTGCATGCCTTTCAGACGGATCCGTCTAGAGGTTTATGCTGTGCGTTGATAGATCGGTCAGTCAGACACCTTTTCCATTTATATACCTATTTCAAAGATAGGCTTGAGTTTGATGACAATCATGCCTAATGAATAGTAAAGTATACAGTCTAGTCTAGGTTGGACTACAATTCTAGAAGATAACTAGGTATCTTTTCTTAGCCAATGTTTATGGTAATACCTAATAGCTATCTGCATGCCTTTCAGACGGATCCGTCCAGTGGCTTAAGCTGTGCGTTGATAGATCGGTCAGTCAGACACCTTTTCCTTTTATATATTTCGAAGATAGGCTTTCGAGCTTGACGACAATCATGCCTAATGAATAGTAAAGTCTACGGTCTAGTCTAGTCTACGTTGAACTACAATTTTAGGACTCGCTTGCCTAGAAGATAACTACTTAGGTTTATGTAAGTTATAAACTATTCGCTCTTACCTTGAATATTCTTGGGGACTTTACCTGGCAGAATCACGGACGCCGGAAGGGCATTCTATAACCTACCCTATCTATCTACTTGACTGAATGAATAGTACTTTGAACCACCACCACCACCACCACTACAGCCTATTGTCGTCCCACTGCTGGGCACAGACCTCAACTCTCATAGGAGAGAGGGAATTAGGAGCTTAGATCCACCACGCTGCTCCAATGCGGGTTGGCGGGCTTTAACGACTATTATCATGTCAGTGATAATAACCGGGACCGACGGCTTAACGTGCTCTCCGAGGCACGGGAGTGAAACACCGCGAACTTCCAACTCCGGGCTGGCACTGAGAATTTCATAATTGAAAAACCCAATACCTAACAATTTTTATGCCCGACCGGGAATCGAACCCAGGACCTCGTGATCCGCAGTCGACTACGCTAACCGCTAGACCAACGAGGCAGTCGTACTTTGAACACGAATATGAAATCTCTACTGATAAGAAGACAGCTTTTGTCAAAGCATATGGACGGTTCAAGGTAATCTGATGTACGCAGAAACCGGCAGAAATGTCGGAAATGCGTCAAAAGATGGCGGTAGGGTGCATTTCATCGCACGGTGGTCAGTTTCCGGTGCTTTTTGCGCGGCGAGCGCTCAGGGCTGCCACACGGTACAAATATAGGTAACGATTGCCTATAAAAACTCAATAGGCACGATGACACTAACCATGAATCAATGAAATTATGAATTTGTCTAATGAAATAGGATTCATGCATTAAAGAAAACGTATTTATTTTTCTATTTCGAGTGAGATTGCTATTTATTTTGATAAAATAAAACTATAAAATACATCAATCCGCCATATTGGATTAAACGCCAAGAAGCGAATGACGTCACAATTGTTTGTTTCGAGCTTTGACAATCACACTATTGTTTACTGCACACTGCACAGAGTGCATTGGTAAAAACAATAGTGACGTCACAAACGACGCCATGACACCGGCTAGCGTTTTGGCGTGAATTTTAAAAATTTAAATTTCAAATGCCAATTTTATCTACCAAACCTTATTTTTCTACTGAAATAAGATATTTTTGCGAAATAGTGGATACTTCCGAACATAATCTGACCATTTTTCAAAATCAGTCATCATGCCTATAATAAATCTCTTAAAAAGAGGCTTTTTGGAGAAGATGCCTTATTATGACTTGGTCATGGGTGACTTACAGCAAGCAATGCGCAAATCCTACTGTTAAGGACAGTATGTTGAAGGACGACAGAAAGTCTTGAAGATTAGATTAAACTTTCCTTTAATTATCAACTTTGCTATTTATAATGATTACGTGGGCTGTTTATAATAAGTAATCCGAATTCAGTTGAGAAGCGGGACCAAAAATGTTGTTTGTTTGTTTGTATTGTGGAGGGTAAATTAACATAAATGCATGTATAATTACATGCATTTATGTTAATTTACCCTCTTTAAACAAAATTATTCCATGTTTGCAAAGCGAAAATACTTTACAAGTATTTCGCGATACCTAATTATTAAGTTTATAGTACTTTAAATAACCCTATGATTCAAAATGTAACATATTATTTCTCTTCTTCTGTATGCAAACTTTAATAGATGTAAGTTAGTCTGTAAGTATCACCATAATTATGTTATTTTTTTTTTGTTTTTACAAAATGTTTTTATACCATTATTTGTTAATAAAGAAGTTATAAAATAAAAATAATAAATTAAAAAATAATCAAATCTTCAAGGCTTTCGGTCGTCTTTCAACATACTGTCCTTAACACCGACCACGTGAGTAGTATTCCTGTTATCTGGTAGCCCTAGTGGAGGCGCGTGTCCGAGTTATGCATAATGCATGGCAATCGTAGATGCGCTGTCGACGCCGGCCGTCTGTCCGTCTGTCTGTCTGTCCGTCTGTCCGTCTGTCCGTCTGGTGCTGATGACAACGTCCCTAATCATGCATAACTGATCATAAGTATGTATTACCAACTGTCAGCGACGAAGAAGTAATTTTGTAATTAGCCATCTCTGATAATACATACTGTAAATTGTAATATAAATGCGAAACTGTTCGTTATGCTTTTACGGCCCGTTCTGTTCTAACGATTTAAAAATAATAGATATAAATAAATAAAGCTTTTATTGTGTTAAGGACAGTTTTATTCTCATAGACATTAATTATATTGGACCAACGACCTCAATTTACATAGACGGGCCCTGTCAAACAAAGAATGTGGACCTACTTTGCTAATGCCATCTAGTCTGCAAAGCGGGACAGCGCTATGGTGGGGACAAGGACAGGGCTATACAGGTTAGGAGCGTGCTCTAAAGGTTGGACGCCCAATATTTTTCTTTGAAAGCGCCCATCTAGTACCTACATATATATCGATGTATTGGACTCAAAAACTTATGAACAAAAAACACAATTGGTCGCAAACTCAGCTTTGTCTCTATACCTCATTGGTACAGAACTAAGTATAATGCATTCCGGGGAAGGCCATACTTAGTAGGTATACAAAAAGTAGCCTGCTTCTCATCCCGGAAACTTAATTCCTAAATAATTAAGAAAAATGTATCTTGATAGGTATGTATGTCAGCCGGAGAATGCAAAGTAAAGTATTTACTTTACTTATTTGGTAAAATATGGTACAGAGAAGATGTTATTAGGTTAATTAGTACAAGCATATTTTATCGTTACCGACATCCAAAATTAAATTAAATAATAATTAATGAATAATTAATATAATATTGAATTCTTGTACAGAATAAAAACAATGATTTAGATGATATTCTAACAGTCCTCTTTAAAATAATGGTAGATTTAGTTTTTTTAGTAAAGAATTGCATTTAAAACTGAACAGAATGTGTAGCTGTAGACGGCAATTAAGTATTACAAAATATAGATTAGAATAAAGGCTACGTAGAGCAGTAATTTTACGACAACTTTAACAGCTAAGTTTAACATCAAAATAGCAAATAGCTTTACGTGTAACGTCCGGCCCTTATCTAGGCATTCGGCCACAAACATCGTGACCTCGTGGAGCAAGTCTAGCCATAAAATATGATTGATTGTGGAGCAGTTCCGAAGTTTACGAGCCAAGCCAAGGGAGCTATATACCTACTGTGTAGGCACATTCCTGCGACGCAATTTCGATAAACCGTGGTACCATTAATCTTGTACTTTTCGCTTTACAAAACTTCGGTTACGGTATGTTACGGGTTGGCACGCACTTTAACTTTTACTCGTGAATTTAGCTTATATGTTTTGGAACAAGCTACCATATTTCGTTGAGTTTTATTGCAGCGGTTAAAATACTAAGTAAATCTGACACGTGAACGCTGCATAGCATACCTACATTAAAATGCCTTATAAAGACGAACAGGGAAGCGAATTTTCCTGCTCAAATGGAAACTGGTGTAATAAGTTAGACAAATTGCTCATTATCTCGCACTTCTGTAGTACACTTCCTATAACTAGTTATGTATACTTTAGGTAAATACATAGTTGAGGTTGTAGAACCGACTTTGATGGAAATAGTTATGACCATATTATAATCACACTTATACTACTACTGACTATATACTGACATGTCGGAACACAGTTGGGACTCAAATTGCTATAGCCTATATTACAGAAAATATACTACCTACTCGTAGTAGGAGTAGTATATTCTTTAGTAGATAAGTCACACACCAACACACTTACTAAAAAAAACAAGAAAAATAACAAGAAAAGTCTCAGTTCCCGGCATAGAAGAACCGGAAGGAGCAGATAGATAAACGTTATAGACATTATATTTATTTTACATAGACTTAGAATAATTGCTTTCGTTCATTAAGATTTCAGATTATTGTCATTTTTAAAATGTTCGACTCCATTAATTTTTCCAAATTTTGCACGCCATTATTTGGCAGATTGTAATATGTACCATATGTAACATCTTTTCATGTAACTTACAATCATGCAATAAATGAATAAACAATAAACCTATATAAGACTATTCGAATTTCAGCGAGCTATTAAACAGCCGTGCTACTGAGAGTTCACTAACTTTAGAATCGGGCAATTTTCTTGTACGAGCCTCGCCGCGGATATGAAGTGCGCGTACGTTAATCCGCGCTCCATTAGCAAAGTTTGACGCGATCAAGTTCCACCAAGTTGCGCCAAGGGTGTTAGCACTCCACTCGTATGATAATTAGGAGCCCCCCCTGCTCCCCCCGCTCCCCCGCCCCCGTAGCCCCGCCCCCGCCCCAGCCCCCGCCGCCCAAAACGCCGCCCGCCCTAGCGGGTGTTGACTCACTTTGGAGGAAACAATAATTAAGACTTTCAAGACAACTTTTTTACAACATCATCTTTGAAACTACGTACTTTTTAGGCTTTTAAATGCATAAAAAGATTGTTGAGTTAATGATTAAAATCTAGGTAGATAATTACTAATACACTGAACGTTTTGACACACACTCACTCTCACACACACTATCATCCTTGAAAATACGTACTCTTTAGGCGTTTAACTATTCTTCATAAAAGTATTGTTAGGTAAATGATTAAAATCTAGGTAGATACTTACTAATAGGCTACACTACACGTTTTGGCTCACACTCACTCTCACTCACAACATCGTCTTTGAAATTACGTACTTTTTAGGCTTTTAACTATTCTACATAAAAGTATTGTTAGGTCAATGATTAAAATCTAGGTAGATACTTACTTATAGGCTACACTATACGTTCACAACATCATCTTTGAAATTATGTACTTTTTAGACTTTTTACTATTCTACATAAAAAGATTGTTGAGTAAATGATTAAAATCTAGGTATTTATAATACCTAATACCTAGGTATAGGTAGGTACGTACTAATAGGCTACACTAGAAGTTTTGAATAGATATAATTGAATTGTAGTTTTATTTTTGTAAACATGGGACTGGTGTAGATTTTCGTAGGTAACTAGATAACACTAAGCTTACTAATATTATAAATGCGAAAGTTTGGATGGATGTCTGGATGTATGGATGTTTGTTACTCAATCACGCCCCAACGGCTGAACGGATCTGGCTGAAATTTGGCACAGAGATAGATTATAGTCTGGAATAGCACATTCGCTAGTGTCTTATATTTTAACTAGCTGATGCCCTCGATTTCGTCCGCGTGAATTTAGTTTTTTTGGTTCCCGCAGTTACTTTTTAATTTTCCGGAATAAAAAGTAGCCTATGTGTTATTCCAGACTAAGTATAATCTATATTTGTGCTAAATTTTATGCAGATCCGCTCAGCCGATCAGCCGTGATTGAGTAACAAACATCCATCCATCCAGCCTTCCATCCATCCATCCAAATTTTGCATTTATAATATTAGTAAGTATAGATTATATTTAAAGGAGTAGGTTTATATTGCCCTCTTGATTCAACAACTCGAGTCTACGAGTTCCTCAGGGAAGAGGATCCTCCATTTTAATGAAAATATTTAATTAACAGACTTGCAATTGTTTTTCTTGGCTAGGGTGACTACAATTCAAGACTTGAAGCAAGGAAATTTCGAGTCTATGTTAACTTCTATACTCTACCTAAGTAGTCAAAAAACACATGATATAGGCAAAGATAAATTGACTAATCATATCTTTATACACACTTAGGTTTATACTTAGTTAGCCTGATAAAAAAACATTAACAACCCTTAACCTGTGCAGCTTATCAACTTATTAATTAATTTGCTCGTTGGGCTAGTGGTTAGCATGTTCGACTGCAACTGACGAGGTCCCGGGATCGAGTCCCGGGTGGGCCATTACAAGTATTGGGTTTTCTGACTAGAAGACATTTCTGACAGACATGCTGAAGATGTCTCTGAATAAGTTCAAAGTTAATGTAAAACGTAAACTCATTGATAAATCCTATTACCATGTAAAGGATTACTTAAATGACTAGGAAGCTTGGCAATGATTTGATCTAATGGCTCTGATAGTTGCTTAGTTAAGATGATTATTTGTGAAATGGTGATAATGAAAAAAAAAGCCCGGCTGAGTTTGTTGCGGGCTCTTCTCAGACCAGGGCGCGTTTGGAACCCTCGTAGCTTTAGTTTTAAGATACCGTTACTGATTATCACCATTATATTTTATAAATATCTAGACGTCAATAAGTGTAGTATACCTACCTTAATTGAATAAACATTATTTGACTTTTACTTTGAAATTCTCAGTACTAGCCCGGAGTTAAGAAGTTGGCGGTGTTTCACCTGATCTCTCTCTCATGGCCGTGTCAGATTTTCTGTCCCATCGGGCTATTAGAGTAAAGGAACAGAGAGTGCACCTGTGTATGCGCACACACTTGTGCACTATAATATCTCCCGCGCACATGGCTAATCTCTCTGGAGATTGGCCGCCGTGGCTGGAATTCGGTCAGGATGATTACTAAGTAATTAATTTGCTTGCTGTTTTTATTTCACTTAGGTAAAAATTAAAAAAGTCCATGTTATGAAGGGTGCTGGTACTTTCTCTAATAAATGATTTATTTATTTCATGTAGGACAACTTGTGTCACTTATGAAACATTAAGACTCTACCACCGGTTCGGAAAGCTGGTTCTACTGAGAAGAACCGGCAAGAAACTCAGCAGTTGCTCTTTTCATAGAAAAGAAAAGGTTACAATATGTAGACAACACAACACATATACGTTACAAGTAGGTATTACACTGACTTGTGGATACCGTCTAGCGAATAAAAAAAAACAACTTACCTAATCACATTTATTAAAATAAACATGGTGAAGTATTGTCACCCCGGGTGCGGAATTGCCGCAATCCGGGTCCTGTCCCTTAATTATGTACGGAACCCTTTTCGGATAAATCTTGCGTGTCTTATTTTTACGGGAGTTCACGGTACGGGAGTTTTAAGGGACTCTCAGTCCCTTCTTAGGTAGATAAATATTGATATTATATACAAATGCGGCTTGTTTACTCCGGTGTTTGACTTCTGTTTATATTTTGAAAATGACGGGCGAAGTAATTACGTATAAAATAAAGGAATACTCAGGTATATTCTAAGAGAGAATCTAAGAAAATGACTTCTTAAACTTGCCTTGACACAAGTTTAAGAAGTCCATTAAAAGTATGTTCCTGAAAAAATCTTAGTATACCTACTGTTGAAGATTACGTAAATGACAAAGGAGCATGGATTTGACTCGCTCCAGCAATGCTAGGGAGTAGGGACAGCTGACTAGGGACTAGTAGGGACTTATGTACTCTATAAATTAATGAAATTGTAATTTTTTTTCAAAAGAGCTACCACCGAGTTTCTTGCTGGTTCTTCTCGGTAGGAATGTCAATCCGAACCAGTGGTAGATTCACTTGACGATTCAAAAATACTTGTAAAAGTGTATTCGAATAAAAAGCATTTTGAATTTTGAATTATGCACATCTAATGCCCGCGACTTCATCCACATGAATTAAGTTTTTACCATTGAAAATGGTTATCAGATGATTCAGATGCAAATCGCCTGAGACGTATTATTGGCCATAGCTCCGAGGATTTTAAGAGAATCGAGAATAGTTCCAAGAGTCGAGGAATTTATCGAGCCACGTGTGAGCGTTTGAATTTTGAAAATCAGCTGTAACTTATTTGGAATTTTGAAAAATGTAAAAAAGTCAGGTTTTTTGCGGGGTTTTTGTTTACTAAATTGTAAATTTTATTTGACTTAAGAAAAAATGAAAAACAGGGTCCTAGTTTAGCTACAAAATGGCGAACAATTTTTAACAGGTACCTACTTAATTTGTTTTCATCATACCTATTCGAAAAACGAATATTGGCTTCAGAGGATAGCGGGAGCAAAATGTAATTTTTAGGCCCATGGGACTTTTCAGTTCTCTGTTCTGATTGGTCCGCGTTCGTGCTTCTGATTGGTGCTTAAACGTATAGGTAATGTCCATACATAGTACGTTGATACTCCTAGCTTTTTCTCATACGTAATGATGAAAAATAGTGTGTGTCACTCGGGCCCAAATCTTTTTTCTCGGGCTGCGTATATTGAATTCCTCGCTACGCTCAGGATTCTACTTTAGAATCCTTCACTTCGCTCTGAATTCAAAATAGCGCCCTCGGGGAACAATAATTTTCTCTGGCCCCATATAACACAATAGTTATTTGTGTTATAGCGTGAACATTTCTGAGAAAAACAAATGAAAAAAAAAGAAGATAACTTTTTTTTCTGCGCGCAATGCTGCCAAAACGTAACCGGTCAGTTTTAAGTAACTTCATACATTATGCGTTCGACCTCTTTGGTTAACTAGTATTACTTCCCTCTTTGGACTAGCAGCCATAATTCCGTTCGAAATTCAAAAAATGTAAAGAAGTATATCCGATCAACGAATTGATCACGTGACTTATCGAAGACAACAGACACTCAAACATTTTTGGATTTCGAACGGAACGAGCGATCGACAGGTGTCTGCGACGAACGCATAATGCACGGACCAATCAGAACAGAGAATAGAAAAGTCCCATGGGCCTAAAAATTACAATTTGGTCCCGCTATCCTCTGAAGCCAATATTCGTTTTTCGAATAGGTAAGATGAAAATAACCATTTCGATTGTGTCAGTGAGCAATATGTCGACGGATTAACGAGTCGTTAAGACAAAAGCTGAACACAAACGAGATTCCTATACAAGCCGATATCGCGGCGTCTCCCGCGGTTTCTACGGGACACAATGGCGGATTGCAGACAATGAGCACAAAGAAACAAACGCCATTGTCGCATATCTCGGTGCTGACACTGGAAATTAAATCATTTACGAAATCCCCGACTTTTGGGGGAAACGTGGGTTACTGTGGGTTGTTAATTGTTGTGTCATTAAGTGTGTGATTTCAATTGTTAACGTGAAAGTTTGGACCTGTACCAATATAGTATGTATCTACTAGGTACTTACTACATAGTACATACCTATTTTAATTTGGGTTTTTTTTTTTTTCTACAAGTTAGCCCTTGACTGTGATCTCATCTGATGGTAAGTGATGATGCAATCTAAGATGGTAGCGGGCTAACCTGTTGGGGGCATGGCAGTTGTATTAAACCCATACCCCCATTCGGTTTCTACACGGCATCGTAACGGAACGCTAAATCGCTTGGCGGCACGTCTTTGTCGGTAGGGTGGTAACTAGCCCCGACCGAAGCCTCCCACCAGGCGAAATTAATGTATCTGTCACCGTTAGATTATAATCTAACTCGCGAAATTGTAAACTGTCGAAAGATTGTGAACCGTTTCAATGTTCTGAGTGTTAATTTTTGAAATATTATTCATTGTATTTAAGTTTTCTGGTCTGTTTCTTGTAGGATAGATAGATAGATAGATGAACAGAACAAATAAAACTTCTGATGGTCAAGACGAAATAAAAATTCTGATGGTCAAGCGTAACAGAGCTAAGTCAAAATTCAAGAGTAACCCTACTATAGAAAATCTATATAAATATAAAAATCTGCGCAATAAATGCAATAGGCGTTGCCGGGATGCTCAGCGAGAATATATTCATGTTTCAGTGGACAATAAAGACCCTGGGAAAGTCTGGAGATTTCTGGACACCATGGGAATTGGCCGGGATCGAAAATCCTCTCTTACTCCTAGCAACGTTGATATAGAATCGCTAAATAGACATTTTACGACTGTTCCTTCATTAGATAATTCAACGAAATCTAACATGCTTAACTCCCTTAGTTTAAGGACCAGTCCTAATTCCGGGCTATTCAATTTTACACCCATCACTGCTACGGAAGTCCAAAAGCATATCATGGCTATAAAATCTGATGCCATCGGCAGTGATGGTGTAAGTCGTAAAATGATTTTGCTGGCACTTGACAAAATCCTACCTGTCCTTTGCCATATTTTCAATCACTCTCTTTCCTCTAACACTTTTCCGAATATTTGGTGCTCGGCTTATGTCATTCCCATTCCTAAAATTTCCAATCCTTCAACCTTTTCTCACTATCGACCAATCTCAATTCTTCCATTTTTATCGAAAGTGCTTGAACGTGTGGTCCACAGTCAACTTTCTCTATTCCTTTCTAGGCACAATGTTCTGAGTCCATACCAATCCGGATTTCGCCCTGGGCACAGCACTGTGACTGCTTTGATCAAAATTTGTGATGACATAAGGTACGGGATTGATAGCCGGCTAGTTAGTATTGTAACCTTACTTGATTTCTCAAATGCCTTCAATACTGTTGATTTTGATATTCTCCTAGCAGTTCTGAAGTCAATAAATGTCTCCTCCGATGCTATTGGCTGGTTTCGCTCCTACCTTTATGATCGCAAGCAATGCATACGTATTGATGATAAATACTCGTCATTCTGCTGTCTTAGTGCGGGTGTACCTCAAGGAGGAGTTCTGTCTCCCCTTCTCTTCTCTATTTTCATCAACTCTATCACTGACCTTCTCTCACTATCCTTTCATCTCTATGCTGACGATTTGCAGATTTACACATCAACAACCGTCGACGATCTCCCTGGTGCTATAGCACGACTAAATTCCGAACTCAATACTGTGAGCAACTGGAGTAAGTCGTATGGGTTGTGTGTAAATGCAAGTAAGTCGCAGGTTTCTTTATTTGGATCATGGCAGCAAATTGCCAAAATTAACCCTTCATCTCTCCCTCCTGTAGTATTCAATGGCACTAATTTGGAAATTTGCAGCACTGTCAAAAACCTGGGTCTTATTATGGACAACTCCTTTTCCTGGGCTCCTCAGATAGCTGCAGTTAGTCGAAAGATCTACGCCGTGATCGGTAGGTTGAGAAGATGGAAAAACTTTTTACCGGTCAAAACCAAAATATCCCTGGCTCAATCACTTCTGCTTCCCCTGTTAGATTATGCAGATTCATGCTATTCTGATTTACCACAGATTCTCCTTAATAAGCTTGAACGTCTGCAAAATATGGCTATCAGATTTGTGTATGGGCTGAGAAAATTTGACCACATAACTCAATATCGAGTCCAACTCAAATGGCTCACCGTTAAACAACGCCGTAATTTCCATATCCTTTCTCTTCTCTACTCTATCCTCTTCCTTCCACATACTCCTCCATATCTAAAAGAAAGATTTCATTTTCTTCGGTCTAGCCATCTTCTCAACCTTCGTTCAAAGAACGACAACAAATTAGCGATGCCAAGCAGTCGTTCGCAATGCTACGGCGACTCCTTCACTGTCAAAGCTGTGATTCTCTGGAATGCGCTACCGCGGGATATCCGACACTCTGTGTCGGTGTCAACTTTTAAACGTCGTCTTAAAAATTACTATTTATCGCTATAAAAGTATGAATATCTATGTAAAGCTCGTTTAAGTAAGTTTATGATATCATATATAATTATTATATGAGTATATAATATTATGTTTATTTTATTTTTAGATTTATATTGTCATAAGTAAAATAGTATGTAACTATAGTATGTACTGTTATGTAAGTTTATTATATTGTAATAGTTAGTTGTAATAGTTAAGTAGTAGATTGTTATAATTTTTCTTTTAGAAATTTACACGTGCGCACCGCCCTGTCATCATGCAACCAATCTCCTATCTTAAAAAGGTTGCCTGGAAGAGATCACTCATAGTGATAAGGCCGCCTTTACACCGTAACAAGTTGTAAATTCTGTCTCGATTTGTTTTACCTCTGTTCTGTTATTTGTTTGTGTGTAATAAAGTGTTTTTACTTACTTACTTACTCTTTATTGCACACACTTAAAAACAATAACAATAAAGAAAAGCTTAAAAGATAAGACAGAAGGGTGCAAAGGCGGTCTTATTGCTAAAGCTTAGCTTGTTATGTTAGGGTTGGACATAAATAATCAGGTAGTCAGGTTCTATCGGGTTAATATACGTAACAGATTACAATCTACCGAAAAATAATGCGTAAAATTGTAATCTTTGGACAGTTCGCAATTTCGCGAGTTAGAGATTATAATCCAACGGTTTTTACAATCTTACGGTGATATATCCAAAAGCTATTTCGTTTTTATCCACTAAGTAGACACCTTCCATATTTTTTAACTATGTAAATTGTCATTATGTAGTTACCTAGTTAGCACAAGACATTTTTTCAGACTCTTAGGCACGCTACACACCTAGACCGAAGATTTGTGGCCTAATTATGACGTCGCATACTTACCTATACCTACAGTCGAGTCTAGTAAAGCAACGTTGAGCCGGGTTGGCAACTGGATAAGTGAAAGCTGGCGTTCTAAACTTGGTGTTTTCTTTTCCAGAGCCATGCTAGGTACCTAGATACTTTTAGGTCGATATATCCCTGATCCCTCCCACAAACCTCAACAATACTTCACACTGAGTACTGAGAAGGATGTACGGGAGCAGGTGATATGGCTTGACCGTGACAAAGGATGATCATCCTCCGAGCGGATGCTGTGCTCGGGGACCACTGGTCCGACCGTTCATCTTTGGAGGTCGTATATATAGCGTAATTCAGAGAACGCTTCGTAATCGTGAGTTGGGCTCTTCGTGGTCGCGTGCATCGTACTAGTAACGCCATCTATTGCATTATGTGCGGACTGCGAAGACCGTCACAAGGTAATGGACAGTGGTCACACTCAATGAGGAATACGATGCGAAGAGAGAGTCGATGTACGGCTATCTCCTTCTGGCTTTGATTTCCCTGAATACCCAGTGGCGTGCATTTCATACAGGCATAAAAGCATTGCTTACCCTACTGTATCCGAGAGATTTTAAAAATTAGAAAAAAAAATATTCGTAAAAATAGTACAGTCCCCTAAAAAGCGTCATACTAATGCAGGTAAAATAGTACACTTGCTTATCCTGTTGAAAACAGCTGTGTACGCCACTGTCAGTACCTATCAAGTAAATACTAAATAAGTATTGCAGTCAGAATAAAAAGCAAATAGGGTGTGATGATTTAACATAACGACAATAAGACAGTCATAATTTAAAAAAATAAAAAACACGACTGCCCTGCCATAAAACGAACTAAAAAGTAAAAAATCTAAATTAAACTTAGATAAATAGAATCGTATTCACATTTTTTTATTATTAATTGAACTATAGTGTTATATATTTTTGGAATCTACTCATCATTTTCTAGATGATGATTATATAGTTAATATTATATTCGAATATTTATTTTCAATTTTGGTCTTTAATGCGGGACCATGGTCACCCCATCAATTTTTGTTTAAATTTTACTAGCCTATGTCACCCGGAATAAGCTAGGGTTTCTAACGATACCTCGTTTATCAAAATCGGTTCAGGCGTATAGAAGTTATGGTGGAATATACAAACTCACATACATACATACATGAACTCTGAAAACAATATACTCCTATTTTCAGGCAGTCGTATAATAAAAAGCACATAGGGGGTATCATTTGATCAGGTTATCCTCTCGCGGGAAGCTGGAACAATAGAGATGCGCGTGCGCAGGCGGGGCCTTTCATCTCGCCGCGACACACCCCCCACACACACACGCACCTATACCTACCTACAATACACACACACACACACACACACACACACACACACACACAGCTGTGTGTGTGTGTACACACAGCTACCTTAGTGTAGGGAAGTACCTATACCTACAGCCGCGTATACGCTGAACATGTCTCGTGTGAGTGCGGATGGTGGAGGCTTTACTAGGTATATGGGGTGCCTAATGCCTATCCATTGGGAAGTAGGCTTAGTAAAGCAACCTAGGTAGCTGAACTAAGTACCGACCTAGAACAGTCTTCGACCTCCATGTCGAAGGAAAAAAGGGAGGAACACATATAAAAAAAAATGGGAAGTAGGTATGTAGGTAACATTGTCCATGTCACGACAAAAGTTCCGCAGCAATTAGTGCCTAGTTGTAATAATAAATTTCAAATACCATACCAATCTTATTACCGTGTAAAGGACTACTTAAACGACAAGGAAGCTTGGTAATAATTTGCTCTATGGCTCTGATAGTTCCTTAGTTATGATGATTTGTGAGATAGTGAAACATAAAACCCTGGTTGAGTTTGCTGTAGGCTTTTCGGCGCGTTTGGAACCCTCGTAGCTTTAGTTTTAAGATACCGTTACCGATTATCACCATCATGTTTTATAAGTAATTTTTAACGCCAATAAGTGTACCTACAGTGTACCTACTCGTATATTGAATAAATGATATTTGAGTATTGAGTATACAAACATGCGAGATTCAACTTAAGTACCAGCGCTGCCTTGTAACTTAAGTCGAATCTAGCAGGTGACTGTTTTAGTGACACTTACCTAGACGTAATTTTAGGTACTTAGGTACTGTACAATGATACAATCTCTTTTTTAATACATACCTGCGTAATAAAAGTAGGTGGTTAGGTATATAGCCATTTGCTATGAGTTGTATACTCAGAAGGTAGAGTCGCTCCTGCAGGATAAGTAAGGTAAGTACCAACTAAGTAGGTTTGTACCTACTACCTAGGTAGTTGACTGGTCTACCTAAAGGATAAATATACTTTCCTAAGATCTCCTTATACTTAAGTAGGCATTAGACTTAGAGCGCGGTTATTGCCTATAGTACCTAGGTAACTAACTAACCATTTTATACTTACTTAGCATACTAAAATTATACATCAATGATACCTATCTAGGCATTCGTTGGATTACATGTCCTTAATAGTTAATGGTCAATCTTCCGCATACCTTATTACTTAGATCTAGGTACACAGGTACTCAATCGAGTACCTACCTTTTTTTTATCCACTACAAGTTAGCCCTTGACTGCGATCTCACCTGATGGTAACAGATGATGCAGTACAAGATGGTAGCGGGCTAACCTATTAGAGGCATGGTTATATTAAACCCATACCCCTATTCGGTTTCTACACGGCATCGTACCGGAAAGCTAAATCGCTTGGCGGCACGTCTTTCCCGGTAGCGTGGTAACTAGCCACGGCCGAAGCCTCTCACCAGGCCAGACCAAGGAAAATTCAGAAATTATAAATTCCCAAATTGACCCCTTTTTTTTCGTTTAGGAGGGGACAATCCTCATGGACATCCGACTCCCAATCGGATAGTGCCGGACTCCTACCGGCTAAAAACCCCTCCTGTCTGCAAGCAATCATCCCCGCCTTGAAGGCCTACCATTACTGCCTCAGCTTGCCTCATCCTCATACGTCCCTCCCTTCTCCTTTTTTTTCATTATCTCCCAAATTGACCCTGCCGGGGATCGAACCCGGGACCTCCGCACGTTAAGACAACAGCGCTAAACACTGCGCCACGGAGGTCGTCCAACCTACACCTATACCTACTCAATAGCGAAATCTGCAGTCTCGCAGGCCTAGCTCAACTACCTATCTAACATCTGTATTTATTAGCCATCGGCATCGCTTAAAAATAATAAAACCGCCTTTAAAATAGCCGTGTCCCATTCCTCAGTTATCTTTACGAGTTTACGAGCTGGTCGAAATATTTGTCCCGGGCAACCCGATAGGCACAGGCCGTAAATACCCGGCAATTAGGCCACGAGCGCATAAATATGACGGGCGAACGTACGCTGGGCCATAACTCCGTCAATTAGCGCTTGCACGGCGGTAAATCACGCCGCCACAGATAACAGATGATAAGAAGAAGATGCTGCCGCGTTATGGCCTCCTCAGTCCTCATGTATGATAGACGACATTAGTATAGGACGCTTTGCAACAGTACCTACTTGTAGATAATATATTTATCTAAAATAACTCTAACAAAGAATGATATTTTTCCCTGAATCCGATTGGAATTTCGCCAGTTTTCCTATTCGCTAGGTAAAGTCAAATACATCCCTTTTGAAAGGAAACGGTTTTGAAGAAGAACGTATGAAGGAACGGCGGCAAAGGACTTTGTTCCGTCCCCATACAAAGTTCGCCTAAGATCCAACCATCATAAAACATTGATTACTGGGTTCAAATTGATACCTTTTTATACTTGAGAGCAGACTAAAAAAACGGACACTTGCTAAAAAATTTTATTACCAAAAATATTTTAAATTTTGAGGTTATTTCAGCTTTCACGTTCAATCTGCTTGAACGAATAAATATCATCTTTATCCATTTGTAATAGGGCTGTAAACAGTATGTAGATAAGATAAGATTCGCCGTAGTTCCATACATAGTACTTACCATTACAGATGGCGTTATAGGGCAGTATGTAGATAAGACAAGATTCGCCGTAGTTCATCAAAACCATTACAGATGGCGTTATTAATAAGGATGCAGGTATCGTCATAGTTCATCGAGAAGTTCACAGATGGCGTTAAGAATAATAAATTATTGTACTTTCAATAGAAGGCGTTGCGAGATTCAGAATACTAGCGCACTTAGCACTTTAAGCAGCTTTTATCTTGTTTCTTACGATACGGATCTAGCGCTCAAGCGGTGGTATTGTATGTTATTTTAAAATGTAAGTTATTGATCTGTGGTTAATAATCCAGAGACGGAAACGTATAGTAATCAATTTAATACCCATTTATTTATTTTTTAATTAATTTGAAGTGTCCGTTAAATTCTAATATTTGGAATAAAGGCTATAAAATAAGCTAAGAATTACTGTTTATTGCAATGTATGTTGATTCGTAGGCGAATTTGGTCAATGTCTTTTCTTCCAATGCATGTGACTATACTCTCGGACTAAGAACATAATAAGTGCTAAGAATGCACCGCCTTTATGCCCTTGTATTTAGTGCTTTAGGTAAGTACTATAGCGTACGACGTAGGTATGTAGGATATTTGTGAGGTTAAGAGCATCATATTGGGTCACTCATTGCTGTTCCGCTTTCAGAAGAGTTCAGGCTGAAGTAACAGCTGAAAATAGGCTGTGTCCTGTGTACCTATCTGTGGAACTTAAGTGTTGTAAACACTAAGACAACAGTCTAAAGAACCGCATTTTTTTCATCATAGACAATATTCTCATCACAGACAATCTTGATCAAAGTGACAGTGACAGTGACAATTTTGTAACGACATATAAGAAAATACCAGTTCAAATACACACTGTGACCTTCATTCATCATATTCGTAACGGACATCAGACTTTTACTTAACTCCAAAAATATCTTCGCGAGGAGAGACATTTAACCAGCGCCTAAGGTAGCTAAGTCTTAACAAGTGGTCCTTCGAGCCGGATGTTAAGAAGCCGGAGTTAGTTTTAATGCGGCCAGCACATAAACGTATTAACTGTTATTGCTGCCGAAGTGCGGACACAGTGTTGTATGAGTGATGCCCTCTTCCTCGTGTTATAATATATCATGCTGCGTGTCAAAGCGAGTGGCAATGCAACCGGACTGGGTTATGCCGGCTATGTGTAGAATATATTAATAGTACTGGCTATGCATATAGTATATGCTGACAATGGGCTGGACGAATGAATTAATGCATGACAAATGGCCACTGAAATAGACAAGAGTATTCTCCATCTAAGTTTCATACACAACGTCTATGTTGTGTGTGAAACTGAGATGGTAGAGTATACTGTAAGTCCCACCAACTTAACTGGCCCGGTGGCCAAAATTAGAACGATTATGCCTGTTTAGTTTTTGTTTTTATTTTATTGATATTGATATTATATACTCGTACCTACGTATAGCTATAGTCTTTCCTCTCAAAGAAATCTTTCCTCTTTTTATTAGTTTAGATTAGGATGACGGTTAGTATTTTATCCTTTTCACTTGAGTGACTCTAATAAATCCAATGTGGAGGAAAAGAGATAAACCTGTTTATTATCCTACTTATAGATATACGTACAGAAATTTAGACTGAGTCTTTGGAAATCAAGATACGTAACTAATTTCCGGTGGAAAGTACGCTTGAGCTGTCTGAACTGACGATGTTATTAGGGTCGTCTTAAATTCAGCAATAAAGAACTCAGTGGGCTCTTTCTTATGCGGCTAGAGGTGATTATGTAAATAGAGTTGGTACAAAAATGATTCGAAGTCATTATCTATTAACCTACATGTCTGATATCTTTATTTTACGAATTTACCTACTCTTAATTTTTCTAATTCACGAATTCTAGGGTCTAACTGGCACTGCACTTTCTAAAGCTATTTGAGTTTTTTGTATAGGTAAGTAGGTACCTACTTAAACTAACATACTTAAGCGTTCTGACTTCTGATACAAACTTGCAGAATTATTAGGTATTATTCTTAAGACTACTTTACTCATAAATAATCTTCTAAATAGGATATAGGTACTTACATAAGTATCTAAAAGGAAAACTTGAAAAGGTAACCGACTGATCTATTAACGCACAGTTCAAACCACTGGACGGATAGGACGTAGACATTCGCTAAGACAGGATTTTTGAAAATTCATCTCCCTAATGTAAAATAGGGGGTTGTGTAGTCCACGCGGACGAAGTCGCGGGCATGAGCTAGTAATCACATAAACGTCAAGTTTGCCAGTTTTATAGTTAGTAGATACTACATAGGTACGTACATATTCATAAAACGACCGCGATCAGAAAACATATAACTACATTACATAAACATTTTACTTAGAAGCTATTTGACTTAGACATTTAGAAGCTTACTAGGAATGAAATGTTATCATACTTCTTATTAATTAACTTAAAATGCGAAAGTTTGGATGGATGCAATGATGTTTGTTACTCAATCACGCCCCAACAGCTAAACGGATCTGGCTTAAATTTGGCACGGAGGTATATTATAGTCTGGAATGGCACTTATGCTACTTTTTATCCCGGAAAATTAAAGAGTTCCCGCGGGAACCAAAAAACATCAAACTCACTAGTAGAATATTAAACTACCAAACTACACAACACGTTAATAACAAACAAAAACAAAAGAAACACATTTTAGTTTTGGACACACAAATTAAAAACTAAAGACGTTTTATAACATGACATCATCGAGACATCGAAGTTAATTTACCGGCGTCGTTTACAGCGATCGGGGCGAGATATCGATAATTTACAGTTCTGTCCCTTTATTATACCTACCTACCTATAGATACCTCTACCTACCCGCGACAGGTAGCAGTGGAGACGCGATAGACTGACCCTTCTAGTCGTAAAGACAAAAAAAATAATACGAGGACAATAAAAAATAACGTTGAATCATCAATAGATTTCGACAACCTGGCATTGATAATTCGGTGATTTATATTAAGTACTTAAATCAATTATCATTCGTATGGTCTGGTAGGAAGCTTCGGCTTTGGCTAGTTAGCAGTTACTGCCCTACCGGTAGAGACGCGTTTCCCAATGATTATAGAATGCAGATGCCAATACCAAATATAGGAAAAACTATCATACCCACTGAGTATGGAAATATGATCATAGGTACCCCAAGTTCCAAAACTACCAAAAATAGTAAAAACTATCATACCCACTGAGTATGGAAATATGATCATACCCCTTCCAAGTTATTCCGCATTCCGCTTCCATCTTAAACTAAACTGCAGCATCACTTAGGTACTACTAGGTTAGATATTTCATCTTCCTACCTTCCTGGGTCAAGGGCTAATTTGTACATAGCTAAATTTAAAAAAGTTTTCAATACTTACCTATTTTGGACCTGGGCGGTAGTCAACAGCCATGTTTGATGCTAATAAGTAGAGATTCTGGGCTTTCAAGCGCTTTTGCCATTATTCTGAGCATCATGGACCTACATAGACTTCCAATCGCGATGAGTTAGCCAAGCCAGCATTTCCGCTTTGGACTAGGTACCTATGTGTACCTATTACCTACCTACGTAGGCATAGGTAAAGGTCTGTGTATAATATGAGTCTCATATAAAAGAAAGTAGGTCTCTAGGTAGGTTACGACACAATGGACATTAAGGACATAGTAATAGCGTGTTAATTTCAACTTTCTGATAAATTACAACAGTTTCAATTGTGCTGAAAGGGGAATTAGATGAGTAGGTAAACCTGAGTGAACCTCCTCGTTACATAATAGGTATGATAAAACTCGGAATTATCTCGAACTCGATTCTCGAACTATTGCAATGAGCATTTCAGCATGTTAATTAACTCCCATTTATTTGTACACATTTGTTAGGCATGTTAATTATTATAGATAAAATAGGTATACCAAAATATTTGAGTCGTGAGACCCGATGGCACGGAGGTGACGAATACCCGCATACCTAGATATCGATTAAGTGTTCGTATTTAGATAATCTAGTAAGAATCCGTGGCGGGTGCCGGCGGTGGCAATAAACGGCCCACGCGGATGCCCATTCAGAACTCCGTTTACTGCCTCTATCCACATACCTGCTGACTGCTTCCGTGCCATAAAATACACATTTAATCGTAAGCACCTGAGGAGCCGTCACCTCTGTTATCGAGACACATTCTAGCAACGGGTAACGGCCGATGCGACGGGTCAACGTTTGACACAGGCTTTCTTTGCCTTCTCGAGTTACCCATGTCTCTTATCGGGTAATCTCCCGTATTTATTGGAGCATCAAATGTGCAGGGTAGCGCGGTAGCCTTAAACTGGACGATTTAATACCACTCACAAAGCCACCAACCGCCCGCACGTTTAATTTCTCTTATTGTCTCGATAAATTAGCTTAATTAGGGTGTAAAAAACTAAAGGAATCTAGTGTGTGATCGTGGGTGGCCGCGGACGTACGGACGGCAGATGATACGTGTCTAATTAGTGGTGGAGACGAGGGGCTTAGTGCGAACGCTGCGTCGGGTACTGTACCTCAGGTAATGATTAGATTTCCGGAATTTGTGAGGAAGCCTTGCAATCGATGATGATTTAACTAGATATAGATAGATTTTAAGGTCATTATTACAGTAAACAGATCTGTTTACTGTGGTATTACTATGTATAGCTAATTATTTTTCAGGTGTGAGAACTTATTGAAGTTACTTAGAAGTGACTTATTGTAGTAGGTAGCTAATTGTAGCTACCTACTTCATATTTATTTATTTGCAATCAGTAAGTATTTATCTTCATTAGGTCTTCTGACGACCTCCCTGACGCAGCGTTCTGGTCGCATTAGTGAGAGGTCCCAAATTCGATTCCACAGCAGGGTCAACTTGGGAATTTAAAATTTCTGTAATTTATCTGGTCTGGGTCTGGTGGTCGCTAGTTACCTACCTACCTACCTACCCTTCTGGTAAAGACATGCCGCTACAAGGGTTCACTTGTGGGGGAATAAAAAAAAATGTCAATTAGAGATTAGGCTTGCTTCTGTGCTCTATAGGTCATTACTCATTTGCCTACATCTAGCTCCTACATCTTGCTAGTATCTACATGTGCATTCTGCATGATGCATGATGCAGGAGAGTTCATTTTAAAATAAGACGACTTCATAATTTAGGTACATCAAATGCATATTCGGTATCGTACGTAGTTTGGGTTTGCTCCTCCTTTAACAATACATAAGTATAGAAAAACTGGGATCTCTCTGGATTACGCTGAGACTTGTGATCTCATAAACCACAGTTTTACGATATCGTATTAAACCTTTGATAAGTTATATAATTATGGTATTAAATTTATTCTGTGGTAATACCGTGGCATAGACTAGGGTATGAGCCTATGAACCTACTGGGCACTGGCTCCAACCTCGACTGTTATTATGACTTTAGTGGCTCTTAGCCATATCCCAGCGCCATCTAGTATGTACTAGTTGACTAGTTCAAAAGTTTTATTTTGGGTATTTTGAGGATGTGTTGGATGTTGATACCTTTGAGTTGATCCCATGGTATTGAAATTTAATAAAAAATAGCCCGTCCAACTCGTCAAACTTATCTGACCGGGTGACAGCGTCACGTAGTCGTAGTCTTAAATTAATGAGAACCTCCTCCTTTTTTGGAAGTCGGTTAAAAAAACAGGCATAAAAATAGTTCCAATTTTGCCCACCGGGTCAGTTTGAGTTTTTACTATATTATCTCTATGAGTTTTTAGCTTATTATCTCTAGCTCATATGTGGTCTTGGTTAATTCTTTCTGTATCTTACAAGAGCCCAGAGCCGTAAAGCCAGTTAATAAATTAATAAAAATATTTATTTCTATAGCTCACAGATAGCTCACAGTATGGAGGGTAGAGATTTGTATATATTTATCTATGGTAGAGATCAGAACATCTCATTGAAATACACAATTATTACATTTCTGTTGAAAAAGTTGAAAAAGTGTCCAGTGGTTGCTATAACTAATCGTTCAAAAACCTTCCACAGTAGCGCTGGTGTAGCAAAAGATATGGTATGAATGTAGCAATTGTAGATTGAAGTGAAGTAAAAAAAATTGATATTATTGTTGATAGTTTTATTGAAAATTTCAACAACTTACGTTGTACAAAATAACGATGAATGTTTTATTTATTTTTCAAACCTACTCTAATAATATTAATGTGGCGCTTATTTTAAAATTTACCATGATGCTAATGTGGCGCCCCCAATTGAATGCATTTCGACCTTTGATATGTATATATTTCGACGGACACTTTTTATATACAGAGATGTTACTCCTTCCCTTCTACCATCCATTCACAGTTTTATGTATACGTAAGGGAATAGCTTGAGCTATAGCTAGCTCATAGTTATAATTAGTCTTCGATTCATTGTCAGTTTTTTTATTAACTGGTTTTACGGCTCTGGGTTCCAGCCCTTTTGAGTCTTAATAATGTTGACAGTAAAGTCCATTCCAAGAAGCGAAGTCGAAAGATTGTGAACCGTTATAAGTTCTGAGTGACAATTTTTGAAATATTCATTGTATTTACGTTTTCTTGTCTATTTCTTGTAGGTTAGGTTAGGGTTCGACATAAATAATCACTTAGGTTCTATCGGATTTCGGTAGATTGTAACCTAACAGATTACAATCTACCGAAAAATAATGCGTTAAATTGTAATCTTTCGACAGTTTGCAATTACGCGAGTTACATTATAATCTAACTGTTTTTACAATCTTACGGTGACATATCCAAGCTAAAAATTATATATATTAAGAAATATTGAAAATTTTATTGATTACTAAAACATAATATAAAATTAGTTTGTTTAGACAAGGTATGTAACTAGCTTCTTAGTGCCATAATTAAATTACTTTTGAGTATATTATGAACTTTAATGTTTTACATCAGGAAATAAGACGTTTGTGAGTGATTTGTTAAATAAAACAGTGAAAATATTGTTAGCAAAGTTGAAATGTCGTGAGTGGTATGTTTTGTTTACATGATTTACTCCGCCAATTGGAAGCGACTTAGGACTGCAGCAGACCAGAGACAAGTTACATGCAGCCACAGCATGCAGCCGGCAGCAGACGTTGACCAGAGACAAGTAACATATTGACGTTGACAGTGACATTTCATGACAATAAACAACACCGACCGAAAAAGCAAATTGTTCAGCTCGGTGAAAGAAAAATATTTTGTTGACTAAAAAACAATGAATAGTGAAGTGATGAAAATAAGAACGCTAAGATAGCACCATGGGTAGTTTAAATATTCCAGAATGGACTCCAGACCAAGTAGCGGAGTGGATGTTAGGTAGATCTGAGAGTAGTGGTGTTTGGGTTGTGTCGGTGGTGGTGACTCACAGGCTAAGCGGCGATGTTCTGTTCCAGGGTTGGGGCCCAAGGTGGCCCAGTACGTGCCGGATCTAAAGGACAAGGGTTTGAATGGAGCGAAATTGCTAACCCTACGGTGTGACGACCTCGAATACCTTGGAATAAACATTATAGGACACCAGGAACTCATATTGGAGGCAGTCGAACACTTACGGAACTTCGTGCGTACTTATTACCTAACTGCTTCTTATATATCACTGTAACACATTCTGTAACTGTATTACTTAACACATCCTATATAGATAGCATGTGATAGGTACATTTGTTATTATATGACTGCTCATTCGAGCGTGATTTACATTTCTTATTAATTAGTATGATTTCTTATACTTTGCTGTTACGTGTTAAACACTTGTTTACTTGCCGTGCTGCAGCTTGCGAATCTGCATTAATCTTATATTAGAATTTTTTCTTAGATTCAACAGAAGATCAAATCACTAGGCTTAACTAATTTTAGGTTTTCGGTGTTCACTTCTAATTTGCTATGACGATACTTACGTCCCATATGGTGCTCAAACCCTTACTGGTTGACTCAATTAGACCTGAGTCACTAGCTGGCTGACTTATGTCTATGTCTAACCCAAATCCTTGAATGTAAAAAAGCTGCAATTTTGCTTTTTAAATGTAGATAAAGAATACCTATAGCCCAATTTTTAGAAATCCTACAAAAGGAAAGTCATAGGCCATTGCTGGTATCTCTTTTTTATTCAAATAAAATTTTACAAGTGAGTGAATGTACAGAGAAGAGCCAGCAAGAAACTGGTTGCTCTTTTCAATAAAATTATTATTAGTGTTTATGTAAAGTGGCTGAAAGCAGTGATAGCCTAACAGATTTTGATTTTAACTGTTTGGGTGGTCACTTGGTCAGGAATTAGTTCCATCCTCCTTAGAGTAATATGCAGTTGTATATCACTGGCTGTAATGATGGAGGAAAAAAACAGAAAGCTAGTGATTACTAGCCTTCTGTGGGAAAAACAGTTTTTGGTAGTGTTCCAGTTGCAGTTAACTAGTGCAAATTGGGTATTTGACTACTAGTGAAATAAATTATTTTTTTGTGATTATTAAATAAAGGATCTCCCAAAATTCGTAACATCCACGTCCCTTGCTAGTTTTATTTTGAATAACCATTTTAAACTATCGATTAAAGTAAAAAAAGTGCATCGAACTTTGATGACATCACAACTTAAAATTTCAAACAAAATCCACACTAAGCACACGTTTTGACATTTGAAAAAAAAGTTGCTGATTTGACTAGTTTTCAAATACCCAATTGTGTGTACCGAGTAAGATCGTGGCGCTAATAGGCCTATTACACTGCACTTTCCACAGGGCCCTGTGGCCTGTGCATGGCCACTAGTCAGAGCGTTGCTTATTGCACAGCAATAAGGATCAAATTAGGGACCCTTTCTCCCTAAATATTATTACACTACACTTATTTAAGGGTCCCTGTGAAAAGTGCAGTGTAATAGAATAAAATAGCCTTTTATTTATTTCCGAACTTATCTAATACAAATTCAAATTCAAATTCAAATGTTTTTTATTCAAATAAACTTTTACAAGTACTTTTGAATCGTCAAGTGGATCTACCACTGGTTTGAAATGCCATTCCTACCGAGAAGAACCAGCAAGAAACTCGGTGGTTGCTCTTTTGAAATAAATATTTCATTTGCAATTATTATATCAATATATACATAAGTAACCGCTGTCCTTAGCATTGCTGGAGTGATCAAATCCATGCTCCTCTATCATTTACATAATCTTCAACAGTATAATAAGCTTTTTTCAAGAGCATACTTTTAATGGATTTCTTAAATTTGTGTATAGGCAAGTTTAAAATGGGTTGTGGAATTTTGTTATGAAAAAGAATGCTCATTCCCACGAATGACCTTCTGACTTTTTTGAGGCGGAGCGATGGAGTCACGAGCCCATTACGGCGTCTAGTTTGCCTGTCGTGCAGACCCCTAATTTGGTCCTTATTGCTGTGTAATAAGCGACGCTCTAACTTGCGGCCACGCCCACCCTTACCACAGGGCCCTGTGGAATAGATAGAATAGAATAGAAGGATAGATAGATGAACATTCTATTGCACACATTTAAAAACAATAACAATAAAGAAAAGCTTAAAAGATAAGACAGAAGGTCTTATTGCTAAAGAAATCTCTTCCAGACAACCTTTGGGACCCTTGTTGGACCCTTTTTGGGACCATTTTTGACCCTTTTTGGGCCCTTTTAGGGTAAAATTAGGGAACCTTTCTCCCTAACTAAAGCTTATTATACTACACTGATTCAAGAGTAAGGGTCCCTGTGGAAAGTGCAGTGTAATAGGCCTATAATTAGAGCATGTCTTATTACACAGCAATAAGGACCAATTTAGGGTCCCTTTCGCCCTAAATCTCATTATACTACACCACTACACTGATGCAAGGGTAAGGGTCCCTGTGAAAAGTGCAGTGTAATAGGCCTATAAGCACGCGTTTTGACGTTAGAACAAAAAGTTGCGGATTTGACTACTTGTCAAATACCCAATTGTGTGTTCCGAGTGAGATCTCGGTGCTGACGCGCGTGTTCCAGCACTACGAGCTGTCGCGCGAGTGCGTGCAGCAGCTGGCGGTGCGCGTGTCCACAGCGGGCGCGTCCCTGGCGAGGGCGCTGCGGCACCACCCGGACGCGCGCCTCGAGACGCAGCTGCTGGCGGACGTGGCGCGGACCGTGCACGCGGTCAAGCCGCTCGTGTGCTGGCTGGACAGGTGAGACCGGTGTCGATGGCGATGGGCTGCAGTGGTGGTGGTGGCGCGTGTTCCAGCACTGCGGCACCACCCGGACGCGCGCCTCGAGACGCAGCTGCTGGCGGACGTGGCGCGGACCGTGCACGCGGTCAAGCCGCTCGTGTGCTGGCTGGACAGGTGAGACCGGTGTCGATGGCGATGGGCTGCAGTGGTGGTGGTGGCGCGTGTTCCAGCACTGCGGCACCACCCGGACGCGCGCCTCGAGACGCAGCTGCTGGCGGACGTGGCGCGGACCGTGCACGCGGTCAAGCCGCTCGTGTGCTGGCTGGACAGGTGAGACCGGTGTCGATGGCGATGGGCTGCAGTGGTGGTGGTGGCGCGTGTTCCAGCACTGCGGCACCACCCGGACGCGCGCCTCGAGACGCAGCTGCTGGCGGACGTGGCGCGGACCGTGCACGCGGTCAAGCCGCTCGTGTGCTGGCTGGACAGGTGAGACCGGTGTCGATGGCGATGGGCTGCAGTGGTGGTGGTGGCGCGTGTTCCAGCACTGCGGCACCACCCGGACGCGCGCCTCGAGACGCAGCTGCTGGCGGACGTGGCGCGGACCGTGCACGCGGTCAAGCCGCTCGTGTGCTGGCTGGACAGGTGAGACCGGTGTCGATGGCGATGGGCTGCAGTGGTGGTGGTGGCGCGTGTTCCAGCACTGCGGCACCACCCGGACGCGCGCCTCGAGACGCAGCTGCTGGCGGACGTGGCGCGGACCGTGCACGCGGTCAAGCCGCTCGTGTGCTGGCTGGACAGGTGAGACCGGTGTCGATGGCGATGGGCTGCAGTGGTGGTGGTGGCGCGTGTTCCAGCACTGCGGCACCACCCGGACGCGCGCCTCGAGACGCAGCTGCTGGCGGACGTGGCGCGGACCGTGCACGCGGTCAAGCCGCTCGTGTGCTGGCTGGACAGGTGAGACCGGTGTCGATGGCGATGGGCTGCAGTGGTGGTGGTGGCGCGTGTTCCAGCACTGCGGCACCACCCGGACGCGCGCCTCGAGACGCAGCTGCTGGCGGACGTGGCGCGGACCGTGCACGCGGTCAAGCCGCTCGTGTGCTGGCTGGACAGGTGAGACCGGTGTCGATGGCGATGGGCTGCAGTGGTGGTGGTGGCGCGTGTTCCAGCACTGCGGCACCACCCGGACGCGCGCCTCGAGACGCAGCTGCTGGCGGACGTGGCGCGGACCGTGCACGCGGTCAAGCCGCTCGTGTGCTGGCTGGACAGGTGAGACCGGTGTCGATGGCGATGGGCTGCAGTGGTGGTGGTGGCGCGTGTTCCAGCACTGCGGCACCACCCGGACGCGCGCCTCGAGACGCAGCTGCTGGCGGACGTGGCGCGGACCGTGCACGCGGTCAAGCCGCTCGTGTGCTGGCTGGACAGGTGAGACCGGTGTCGATGGCGATGGGCTGCAGTGGTGGTGGTGGCGCGTGTTCCAGCACTGCGGCACCACCCGGACGCGCGCCTCGAGACGCAGCTGCTGGCGGACGTGGCGCGGACCGTGCACGCGGTCAAGCCGCTCGTGTGCTGGCTGGACAGGTGAGACCGGTGTCGATGGCGATGGGCTGCAGTGGTGGTGGTGGCGCGTGTTCCAGCACTGCGGCACCACCCGGACGCGCGCCTCGAGACGCAGCTGCTGGCGGACGTGGCGCGGACCGTGCACGCGGTCAAGCCGCTCGTGTGCTGGCTGGACAGGTGAGACCGGTGTCGATGGCGATGGGCTGCAGTGGTGGTGGTGGCGCGTGTTCCAGCACTGCGGCACCACCCGGACGCGCGCCTCGAGACGCAGCTGCTGGCGGACGTGGCGCGGACCGTGCACGCGGTCAAGCCGCTCGTGTGCTGGCTGGACAGGTGAGACCGGTGTCGATGGCGATGGGCTGCAGTGGTGGTGGTGGCGCGTGTTCCAGCACTGCGGCACCACCCGGACGCGCGCCTCGAGACGCAGCTGCTGGCGGACGTGGCGCGGACCGTGCACGCGGTCAAGCCGCTCGTGTGCTGGCTGGACAGGTGAGACCGGTGTCGATGGCGATGGGCTGCAGTGGTGGTGGTGGCGCGTGTTCCAGCACTGCGGCACCACCCGGACGCGCGCCTCGAGACGCAGCTGCTGGCGGACGTGGCGCGGACCGTGCACGCGGTCAAGCCGCTCGTGTGCTGGCTGGACAGGTGAGACCGGTGTCGATGGCGATGGGCTGCAGTGGTGGTGGTGGCGCGTGTTCCAGCACTGCGGCACCACCCGGACGCGCGCCTCGAGACGCAGCTGCTGGCGGACGTGGCGCGGACCGTGCACGCGGTCAAGCCGCTCGTGTGCTGGCTGGACAGGTGAGACCGGTGTCGATGGCGATGGGCTGCAGTGGTGGTGGTGGCGCGTGTTCCAGCACTGCGGCACCACCCGGACGCGCGCCTCGAGACGCAGCTGCTGGCGGACGTGGCGCGGACCGTGCACGCGGTCAAGCCGCTCGTGTGCTGGCTGGACAGGTGAGACCGGTGTCGATGGCGATGGGCTGCAGTGGTGGTGGTGGCGCGTGTTCCAGCACTGCGGCACCACCCGGACGCGCGCCTCGAGACGCAGCTGCTGGCGGACGTGGCGCGGACCGTGCACGCGGTCAAGCCGCTCGTGTGCTGGCTGGACAGGTGAGACCGGTGTCGATGGCGATGGGCTGCAGTGGTGGTGGTGGCGCGTGTTCCAGCACTGCGGCACCACCCGGACGCGCGCCTCGAGACGCAGCTGCTGGCGGACGTGGCGCGGACCGTGCACGCGGTCAAGCCGCTCGTGTGCTGGCTGGACAGGTGAGACCGGTGTCGATGGCGATGGGCTGCAGTGGTGGTGGTGGCGCGTGTTCCAGCACTGCGGCACCACCCGGACGCGCGCCTCGAGACGCAGCTGCTGGCGGACGTGGCGCGGACCGTGCACGCGGTCAAGCCGCTCGTGTGCTGGCTGGACAGGTGAGACCGGTGTCGATGGCGATGGGCTGCAGTGGTGGTGGTGGCGCGTGTTCCAGCACTGCGGCACCACCCGGACGCGCGCCTCGAGACGCAGCTGCTGGCGGACGTGGCGCGGACCGTGCACGCGGTCAAGCCGCTCGTGTGCTGGCTGGACAGGTGAGACCGGTGTCGATGGCGATGGGCTGCAGTGGTGGTGGTGGCGCGTGTTCCAGCACTGCGGCACCACCCGGACGCGCGCCTCGAGACGCAGCTGCTGGCGGACGTGGCGCGGACCGTGCACGCGGTCAAGCCGCTCGTGTGCTGGCTGGACAGGTGAGACCGGTGTCGATGGCGATGGGCTGCAGTGGTGGTGGTGGCGCGTGTTCCAGCACTGCGGCACCACCCGGACGCGCGCCTCGAGACGCAGCTGCTGGCGGACGTGGCGCGGACCGTGCACGCGGTCAAGCCGCTCGTGTGCTGGCTGGACAGGTGAGACCGGTGTCGATGGCGATGGGCTGCAGTGGTGGTGGTGGCGCGTGTTCCAGCACTGCGGCACCACCCGGACGCGCGCCTCGAGACGCAGCTGCTGGCGGACGTGGCGCGGACCGTGCACGCGGTCAAGCCGCTCGTGTGCTGGCTGGACAGGTGAGACCGGTGTCGATGGCGATGGGCTGCAGTGGTGGTGGTGGCGCGTGTTCCAGCACTGCGGCACCACCCGGACGCGCGCCTCGAGACGCAGCTGCTGGCGGACGTGGCGCGGACCGTGCACGCGGTCAAGCCGCTCGTGTGCTGGCTGGACAGGTGAGACCGGTGTCGATGGCGATGGGCTGCAGTGGTGGTGGTGGCGCGTGTTCCAGCACTGCGGCACCACCCGGACGCGCGCCTCGAGACGCAGCTGCTGGCGGACGTGGCGCGGACCGTGCACGCGGTCAAGCCGCTCGTGTGCTGGCTGGACAGGTGAGACCGGTGTCGATGGCGATGGGCTGCAGTGGTGGTGGTGGCGCGTGTTCCAGCACTGCGGCACCACCCGGACGCGCGCCTCGAGACGCAGCTGCTGGCGGACGTGGCGCGGACCGTGCACGCGGTCAAGCCGCTCGTGTGCTGGCTGGACAGGTGAGACCGGTGTCGATGGCGATGGGCTGCAGTGGTGGTGGTGGCGCGTGTTCCAGCACTGCGGCACCACCCGGACGCGCGCCTCGAGACGCAGCTGCTGGCGGACGTGGCGCGGACCGTGCACGCGGTCAAGCCGCTCGTGTGCTGGCTGGACAGGTGAGACCGGTGTCGATGGCGATGGGCTGCAGTGGTGGTGGTGGCGCGTGTTCCAGCACTGCGGCACCACCCGGACGCGCGCCTCGAGACGCAGCTGCTGGCGGACGTGGCGCGGACCGTGCACGCGGTCAAGCCGCTCGTGTGCTGGCTGGACAGGTGAGACCGGTGTCGATGGCGATGGGCTGCAGTGGTGGTGGTGGCGCGTGTTCCAGCACTGCGGCACCACCCGGACGCGCGCCTCGAGACGCAGCTGCTGGCGGACGTGGCGCGGACCGTGCACGCGGTCAAGCCGCTCGTGTGCTGGCTGGACAGGTGAGACCGGTGTCGATGGCGATGGGCTGCAGTGGTGGTGGTGGCGCGTGTTCCAGCACTGCGGCACCACCCGGACGCGCGCCTCGAGACGCAGCTGCTGGCGGACGTGGCGCGGACCGTGCACGCGGTCAAGCCGCTCGTGTGCTGGCTGGACAGGTGAGACCGGTGTCGATGGCGATGGGCTGCAGTGGTGGTGGTGGCGCGTGTTCCAGCACTGCGGCACCACCCGGACGCGCGCCTCGAGACGCAGCTGCTGGCGGACGTGGCGCGGACCGTGCACGCGGTCAAGCCGCTCGTGTGCTGGCTGGACAGGTGAGACCGGTGTCGATGGCGATGGGCTGCAGTGGTGGTGGTGGCGCGTGTTCCAGCACTGCGGCACCACCCGGACGCGCGCCTCGAGACGCAGCTGCTGGCGGACGTGGCGCGGACCGTGCACGCGGTCAAGCCGCTCGTGTGCTGGCTGGACAGGTGAGACCGGTGTCGATGGCGATGGGCTGCAGTGGTGGTGGTGGCGCGTGTTCCAGCACTGCGGCACCACCCGGACGCGCGCCTCGAGACGCAGCTGCTGGCGGACGTGGCGCGGACCGTGCACGCGGTCAAGCCGCTCGTGTGCTGGCTGGACAGGTGAGACCGGTGTCGATGGCGATGGGCTGCAGTGGTGGTGGTGGCGCGTGTTCCAGCACTGCGGCACCACCCGGACGCGCGCCTCGAGACGCAGCTGCTGGCGGACGTGGCGCGGACCGTGCACGCGGTCAAGCCGCTCGTGTGCTGGCTGGACAGGTGAGACCGGTGTCGATGGCGATGGGCTGCAGTGGTGGTGGTGGCGCGTGTTCCAGCACTGCGGCACCACCCGGACGCGCGCCTCGAGACGCAGCTGCTGGCGGACGTGGCGCGGACCGTGCACGCGGTCAAGCCGCTCGTGTGCTGGCTGGACAGGTGAGACCGGTGTCGATGGCGATGGGCTGCAGTGGTGGTGGTGGCGCGTGTTCCAGCACTGCGGCACCACCCGGACGCGCGCCTCGAGACGCAGCTGCTGGCGGACGTGGCGCGGACCGTGCACGCGGTCAAGCCGCTCGTGTGCTGGCTGGACAGGTGAGACCGGTGTCGATGGCGATGGGCTGCAGTGGTGGTGGTGGCGCGTGTTCCAGCACTGCGGCACCACCCGGACGCGCGCCTCGAGACGCAGCTGCTGGCGGACGTGGCGCGGACCGTGCACGCGGTCAAGCCGCTCGTGTGCTGGCTGGACAGGTGAGACCGGTGTCGATGGCGATGGGCTGCAGTGGTGGTGGTGGCGCGTGTTCCAGCACTGCGGCACCACCCGGACGCGCGCCTCGAGACGCAGCTGCTGGCGGACGTGGCGCGGACCGTGCACGCGGTCAAGCCGCTCGTGTGCTGGCTGGACAGGTGAGACCGGTGTCGATGGCGATGGGCTGCAGTGGTGGTGGTGGCGCGTGTTCCAGCACTGCGGCACCACCCGGACGCGCGCCTCGAGACGCAGCTGCTGGCGGACGTGGCGCGGACCGTGCACGCGGTCAAGCCGCTCGTGTGCTGGCTGGACAGGTGAGACCGGTGTCGATGGCGATGGGCTGCAGTGGTGGTGGTGGCGCGTGTTCCAGCACTGCGGCACCACCCGGACGCGCGCCTCGAGACGCAGCTGCTGGCGGACGTGGCGCGGACCGTGCACGCGGTCAAGCCGCTCGTGTGCTGGCTGGACAGGTGAGACCGGTGTCGATGGCGATGGGCTGCAGTGGTGGTGGTGGCGCGTGTTCCAGCACTGCGGCACCACCCGGACGCGCGCCTCGAGACGCAGCTGCTGGCGGACGTGGCGCGGACCGTGCACGCGGTCAAGCCGCTCGTGTGCTGGCTGGACAGGTGAGACCGGTGTCGATGGCGATGGGCTGCAGTGGTGGTGGTGGCGCGTGTTCCAGCACTGCGGCACCACCCGGACGCGCGCCTCGAGACGCAGCTGCTGGCGGACGTGGCGCGGACCGTGCACGCGGTCAAGCCGCTCGTGTGCTGGCTGGACAGGTGAGACCGGTGTCGATGGCGATGGGCTGCAGTGGTGGTGGTGGCGCGTGTTCCAGCACTGCGGCACCACCCGGACGCGCGCCTCGAGACGCAGCTGCTGGCGGACGTGGCGCGGACCGTGCACGCGGTCAAGCCGCTCGTGTGCTGGCTGGACAGGTGAGACCGGTGTCGATGGCGATGGGCTGCAGTGGTGGTGGTGGCGCGTGTTCCAGCACTGCGGCACCACCCGGACGCGCGCCTCGAGACGCAGCTGCTGGCGGACGTGGCGCGGACCGTGCACGCGGTCAAGCCGCTCGTGTGCTGGCTGGACAGGTGAGACCGGTGTCGATGGCGATGGGCTGCAGTGGTGGTGGTGGCGCGTGTTCCAGCACTGCGGCACCACCCGGACGCGCGCCTCGAGACGCAGCTGCTGGCGGACGTGGCGCGGACCGTGCACGCGGTCAAGCCGCTCGTGTGCTGGCTGGACAGGTGAGACCGGTGTCGATGGCGATGGGCTGCAGTGGTGGTGGTGGCGCGTGTTCCAGCACTGCGGCACCACCCGGACGCGCGCCTCGAGACGCAGCTGCTGGCGGACGTGGCGCGGACCGTGCACGCGGTCAAGCCGCTCGTGTGCTGGCTGGACAGGTGAGACCGGTGTCGATGGCGATGGGCTGCAGTGGTGGTGGTGGCGCGTGTTCCAGCACTGCGGCACCACCCGGACGCGCGCCTCGAGACGCAGCTGCTGGCGGACGTGGCGCGGACCGTGCACGCGGTCAAGCCGCTCGTGTGCTGGCTGGACAGGTGAGACCGGTGTCGATGGCGATGGGCTGCAGTGGTGGTGGTGGCGCGTGTTCCAGCACTGCGGCACCACCCGGACGCGCGCCTCGAGACGCAGCTGCTGGCGGACGTGGCGCGGACCGTGCACGCGGTCAAGCCGCTCGTGTGCTGGCTGGACAGGTGAGACCGGTGTCGATGGCGATGGGCTGCAGTGGTGGTGGTGGCGCGTGTTCCAGCACTGCGGCACCACCCGGACGCGCGCCTCGAGACGCAGCTGCTGGCGGACGTGGCGCGGACCGTGCACGCGGTCAAGCCGCTCGTGTGCTGGCTGGACAGGTGAGACCGGTGTCGATGGCGATGGGCTGCAGTGGTGGTGGTGGCGCGTGTTCCAGCACTGCGGCACCACCCGGACGCGCGCCTCGAGACGCAGCTGCTGGCGGACGTGGCGCGGACCGTGCACGCGGTCAAGCCGCTCGTGTGCTGGCTGGACAGGTGAGACCGGTGTCGATGGCGATGGGCTGCAGTGGTGGTGGTGGCGCGTGTTCCAGCACTGCGGCACCACCCGGACGCGCGCCTCGAGACGCAGCTGCTGGCGGACGTGGCGCGGACCGTGCACGCGGTCAAGCCGCTCGTGTGCTGGCTGGACAGGTGAGACCGGTGTCGATGGCGATGGGCTGCAGTGGTGGTGGTGGCGCGTGTTCCAGCACTGCGGCACCACCCGGACGCGCGCCTCGAGACGCAGCTGCTGGCGGACGTGGCGCGGACCGTGCACGCGGTCAAGCCGCTCGTGTGCTGGCTGGACAGGTGAGACCGGTGTCGATGGCGATGGGCTGCAGTGGTGGTGGTGGCGCGTGTTCCAGCACTGCGGCACCACCCGGACGCGCGCCTCGAGACGCAGCTGCTGGCGGACGTGGCGCGGACCGTGCACGCGGTCAAGCCGCTCGTGTGCTGGCTGGACAGGTGAGACCGGTGTCGATGGCGATGGGCTGCAGTGGTGGTGGTGGCGCGTGTTCCAGCACTGCGGCACCACCCGGACGCGCGCCTCGAGACGCAGCTGCTGGCGGACGTGGCGCGGACCGTGCACGCGGTCAAGCCGCTCGTGTGCTGGCTGGACAGGTGAGACCGGTGTCGATGGCGATGGGCTGCAGTGGTGGTGGTGGCGCGTGTTCCAGCACTGCGGCACCACCCGGACGCGCGCCTCGAGACGCAGCTGCTGGCGGACGTGGCGCGGACCGTGCACGCGGTCAAGCCGCTCGTGTGCTGGCTGGACAGGTGAGACCGGTGTCGATGGCGATGGGCTGCAGTGGTGGTGGTGGCGCGTGTTCCAGCACTGCGGCACCACCCGGACGCGCGCCTCGAGACGCAGCTGCTGGCGGACGTGGCGCGGACCGTGCACGCGGTCAAGCCGCTCGTGTGCTGGCTGGACAGGTGAGACCGGTGTCGATGGCGATGGGCTGCAGTGGTGGTGGTGGCGCGTGTTCCAGCACTGCGGCACCACCCGGACGCGCGCCTCGAGACGCAGCTGCTGGCGGACGTGGCGCGGACCGTGCACGCGGTCAAGCCGCTCGTGTGCTGGCTGGACAGGTGAGACCGGTGTCGATGGCGATGGGCTGCAGTGGTGGTGGTGGCGCGTGTTCCAGCACTGCGGCACCACCCGGACGCGCGCCTCGAGACGCAGCTGCTGGCGGACGTGGCGCGGACCGTGCACGCGGTCAAGCCGCTCGTGTGCTGGCTGGACAGGTGAGACCGGTGTCGATGGCGATGGGCTGCAGTGGTGGTGGTGGCGCGTGTTCCAGCACTGCGGCACCACCCGGACGCGCGCCTCGAGACGCAGCTGCTGGCGGACGTGGCGCGGACCGTGCACGCGGTCAAGCCGCTCGTGTGCTGGCTGGACAGGTGAGACCGGTGTCGATGGCGATGGGCTGCAGTGGTGGTGGTGGCGCGTGTTCCAGCACTGCGGCACCACCCGGACGCGCGCCTCGAGACGCAGCTGCTGGCGGACGTGGCGCGGACCGTGCACGCGGTCAAGCCGCTCGTGTGCTGGCTGGACAGGTGAGACCGGTGTCGATGGCGATGGGCTGCAGTGGTGGTGGTGGCGCGTGTTCCAGCACTGCGGCACCACCCGGACGCGCGCCTCGAGACGCAGCTGCTGGCGGACGTGGCGCGGACCGTGCACGCGGTCAAGCCGCTCGTGTGCTGGCTGGACAGGTGAGACCGGTGTCGATGGCGATGGGCTGCAGTGGTGGTGGTGGCGCGTGTTCCAGCACTGCGGCACCACCCGGACGCGCGCCTCGAGACGCAGCTGCTGGCGGACGTGGCGCGGACCGTGCACGCGGTCAAGCCGCTCGTGTGCTGGCTGGACAGGTGAGACCGGTGTCGATGGCGATGGGCTGCAGTGGTGGTGGTGGCGCGTGTTCCAGCACTGCGGCACCACCCGGACGCGCGCCTCGAGACGCAGCTGCTGGCGGACGTGGCGCGGACCGTGCACGCGGTCAAGCCGCTCGTGTGCTGGCTGGACAGGTGAGACCGGTGTCGATGGCGATGGGCTGCAGTGGTGGTGGTGGCGCGTGTTCCAGCACTGCGGCACCACCCGGACGCGCGCCTCGAGACGCAGCTGCTGGCGGACGTGGCGCGGACCGTGCACGCGGTCAAGCCGCTCGTGTGCTGGCTGGACAGGTGAGACCGGTGTCGATGGCGATGGGCTGCAGTGGTGGTGGTGGCGCGTGTTCCAGCACTGCGGCACCACCCGGACGCGCGCCTCGAGACGCAGCTGCTGGCGGACGTGGCGCGGACCGTGCACGCGGTCAAGCCGCTCGTGTGCTGGCTGGACAGGTGAGACCGGTGTCGATGGCGATGGGCTGCAGTGGTGGTGGTGGCGCGTGTTCCAGCACTGCGGCACCACCCGGACGCGCGCCTCGAGACGCAGCTGCTGGCGGACGTGGCGCGGACCGTGCACGCGGTCAAGCCGCTCGTGTGCTGGCTGGACAGGTGAGACCGGTGTCGATGGCGATGGGCTGCAGTGGTGGTGGTGGCGCGTGTTCCAGCACTGCGGCACCACCCGGACGCGCGCCTCGAGACGCAGCTGCTGGCGGACGTGGCGCGGACCGTGCACGCGGTCAAGCCGCTCGTGTGCTGGCTGGACAGGTGAGACCGGTGTCGATGGCGATGGGCTGCAGTGGTGGTGGTGGCGCGTGTTCCAGCACTGCGGCACCACCCGGACGCGCGCCTCGAGACGCAGCTGCTGGCGGACGTGGCGCGGACCGTGCACGCGGTCAAGCCGCTCGTGTGCTGGCTGGACAGGTGAGACCGGTGTCGATGGCGATGGGCTGCAGTGGTGGTGGTGGCGCGTGTTCCAGCACTGCGGCACCACCCGGACGCGCGCCTCGAGACGCAGCTGCTGGCGGACGTGGCGCGGACCGTGCACGCGGTCAAGCCGCTCGTGTGCTGGCTGGACAGGTGAGACCGGTGTCGATGGCGATGGGCTGCAGTGGTGGTGGTGGCGCGTGTTCCAGCACTGCGGCACCACCCGGACGCGCGCCTCGAGACGCAGCTGCTGGCGGACGTGGCGCGGACCGTGCACGCGGTCAAGCCGCTCGTGTGCTGGCTGGACAGGTGAGACCGGTGTCGATGGCGATGGGCTGCAGTGGTGGTGGTGGCGCGTGTTCCAGCACTGCGGCACCACCCGGACGCGCGCCTCGAGACGCAGCTGCTGGCGGACGTGGCGCGGACCGTGCACGCGGTCAAGCCGCTCGTGTGCTGGCTGGACAGGTGAGACCGGTGTCGATGGCGATGGGCTGCAGTGGTGGTGGTGGCGCGTGTTCCAGCACTGCGGCACCACCCGGACGCGCGCCTCGAGACGCAGCTGCTGGCGGACGTGGCGCGGACCGTGCACGCGGTCAAGCCGCTCGTGTGCTGGCTGGACAGGTGAGACCGGTGTCGATGGCGATGGGCTGCAGTGGTGGTGGTGGCGCGTGTTCCAGCACTGCGGCACCACCCGGACGCGCGCCTCGAGACGCAGCTGCTGGCGGACGTGGCGCGGACCGTGCACGCGGTCAAGCCGCTCGTGTGCTGGCTGGACAGGTGAGACCGGTGTCGATGGCGATGGGCTGCAGTGGTGGTGGTGGCGCGTGTTCCAGCACTGCGGCACCACCCGGACGCGCGCCTCGAGACGCAGCTGCTGGCGGACGTGGCGCGGACCGTGCACGCGGTCAAGCCGCTCGTGTGCTGGCTGGACAGGTGAGACCGGTGTCGATGGCGATGGGCTGCAGTGGTGGTGGTGGCGCGTGTTCCAGCACTGCGGCACCACCCGGACGCGCGCCTCGAGACGCAGCTGCTGGCGGACGTGGCGCGGACCGTGCACGCGGTCAAGCCGCTCGTGTGCTGGCTGGACAGGTGAGACCGGTGTCGATGGCGATGGGCTGCAGTGGTGGTGGTGGCGCGTGTTCCAGCACTGCGGCACCACCCGGACGCGCGCCTCGAGACGCAGCTGCTGGCGGACGTGGCGCGGACCGTGCACGCGGTCAAGCCGCTCGTGTGCTGGCTGGACAGGTGAGACCGGTGTCGATGGCGATGGGCTGCAGTGGTGGTGGTGGCGCGTGTTCCAGCACTGCGGCACCACCCGGACGCGCGCCTCGAGACGCAGCTGCTGGCGGACGTGGCGCGGACCGTGCACGCGGTCAAGCCGCTCGTGTGCTGGCTGGACAGGTGAGACCGGTGTCGATGGCGATGGGCTGCAGTGGTGGTGGTGGCGCGTGTTCCAGCACTGCGGCACCACCCGGACGCGCGCCTCGAGACGCAGCTGCTGGCGGACGTGGCGCGGACCGTGCACGCGGTCAAGCCGCTCGTGTGCTGGCTGGACAGGTGAGACCGGTGTCGATGGCGATGGGCTGCAGTGGTGGTGGTGGCGCGTGTTCCAGCACTGCGGCACCACCCGGACGCGCGCCTCGAGACGCAGCTGCTGGCGGACGTGGCGCGGACCGTGCACGCGGTCAAGCCGCTCGTGTGCTGGCTGGACAGGTGAGACCGGTGTCGATGGCGATGGGCTGCAGTGGTGGTGGTGGCGCGTGTTCCAGCACTGCGGCACCACCCGGACGCGCGCCTCGAGACGCAGCTGCTGGCGGACGTGGCGCGGACCGTGCACGCGGTCAAGCCGCTCGTGTGCTGGCTGGACAGGTGAGACCGGTGTCGATGGCGATGGGCTGCAGTGGTGGTGGTGGCGCGTGTTCCAGCACTGCGGCACCACCCGGACGCGCGCCTCGAGACGCAGCTGCTGGCGGACGTGGCGCGGACCGTGCACGCGGTCAAGCCGCTCGTGTGCTGGCTGGACAGGTGAGACCGGTGTCGATGGCGATGGGCTGCAGTGGTGGTGGTGGCGCGTGTTCCAGCACTGCGGCACCACCCGGACGCGCGCCTCGAGACGCAGCTGCTGGCGGACGTGGCGCGGACCGTGCACGCGGTCAAGCCGCTCGTGTGCTGGCTGGACAGGTGAGACCGGTGTCGATGGCGATGGGCTGCAGTGGTGGTGGTGGCGCGTGTTCCAGCACTGCGGCACCACCCGGACGCGCGCCTCGAGACGCAGCTGCTGGCGGACGTGGCGCGGACCGTGCACGCGGTCAAGCCGCTCGTGTGCTGGCTGGACAGGTGAGACCGGTGTCGATGGCGATGGGCTGCAGTGGTGGTGGTGGCGCGTGTTCCAGCACTGCGGCACCACCCGGACGCGCGCCTCGAGACGCAGCTGCTGGCGGACGTGGCGCGGACCGTGCACGCGGTCAAGCCGCTCGTGTGCTGGCTGGACAGGTGAGACCGGTGTCGATGGCGATGGGCTGCAGTGGTGGTGGTGGCGCGTGTTCCAGCACTGCGGCACCACCCGGACGCGCGCCTCGAGACGCAGCTGCTGGCGGACGTGGCGCGGACCGTGCACGCGGTCAAGCCGCTCGTGTGCTGGCTGGACAGGTGAGACCGGTGTCGATGGCGATGGGCTGCAGTGGTGGTGGTGGCGCGTGTTCCAGCACTGCGGCACCACCCGGACGCGCGCCTCGAGACGCAGCTGCTGGCGGACGTGGCGCGGACCGTGCACGCGGTCAAGCCGCTCGTGTGCTGGCTGGACAGGTGAGACCGGTGTCGATGGCGATGGGCTGCAGTGGTGGTGGTGGCGCGTGTTCCAGCACTGCGGCACCACCCGGACGCGCGCCTCGAGACGCAGCTGCTGGCGGACGTGGCGCGGACCGTGCACGCGGTCAAGCCGCTCGTGTGCTGGCTGGACAGGTGAGACCGGTGTCGATGGCGATGGGCTGCAGTGGTGGTGGTGGCGCGTGTTCCAGCACTGCGGCACCACCCGGACGCGCGCCTCGAGACGCAGCTGCTGGCGGACGTGGCGCGGACCGTGCACGCGGTCAAGCCGCTCGTGTGCTGGCTGGACAGGTGAGACCGGTGTCGATGGCGATGGGCTGCAGTGGTGGTGGTGGCGCGTGTTCCAGCACTGCGGCACCACCCGGACGCGCGCCTCGAGACGCAGCTGCTGGCGGACGTGGCGCGGACCGTGCACGCGGTCAAGCCGCTCGTGTGCTGGCTGGACAGGTGAGACCGGTGTCGATGGCGATGGGCTGCAGTGGTGGTGGTGGCGCGTGTTCCAGCACTGCGGCACCACCCGGACGCGCGCCTCGAGACGCAGCTGCTGGCGGACGTGGCGCGGACCGTGCACGCGGTCAAGCCGCTCGTGTGCTGGCTGGACAGGTGAGACCGGTGTCGATGGCGATGGGCTGCAGTGGTGGTGGTGGCGCGTGTTCCAGCACTGCGGCACCACCCGGACGCGCGCCTCGAGACGCAGCTGCTGGCGGACGTGGCGCGGACCGTGCACGCGGTCAAGCCGCTCGTGTGCTGGCTGGACAGGTGAGACCGGTGTCGATGGCGATGGGCTGCAGTGGTGGTGGTGGCGCGTGTTCCAGCACTGCGGCACCACCCGGACGCGCGCCTCGAGACGCAGCTGCTGGCGGACGTGGCGCGGACCGTGCACGCGGTCAAGCCGCTCGTGTGCTGGCTGGACAGGTGAGACCGGTGTCGATGGCGATGGGCTGCAGTGGTGGTGGTGGCGCGTGTTCCAGCACTGCGGCACCACCCGGACGCGCGCCTCGAGACGCAGCTGCTGGCGGACGTGGCGCGGACCGTGCACGCGGTCAAGCCGCTCGTGTGCTGGCTGGACAGGTGAGACCGGTGTCGATGGCGATGGGCTGCAGTGGTGGTGGTGGCGCGTGTTCCAGCACTGCGGCACCACCCGGACGCGCGCCTCGAGACGCAGCTGCTGGCGGACGTGGCGCGGACCGTGCACGCGGTCAAGCCGCTCGTGTGCTGGCTGGACAGGTGAGACCGGTGTCGATGGCGATGGGCTGCAGTGGTGGTGGTGGCGCGTGTTCCAGCACTGCGGCACCACCCGGACGCGCGCCTCGAGACGCAGCTGCTGGCGGACGTGGCGCGGACCGTGCACGCGGTCAAGCCGCTCGTGTGCTGGCTGGACAGGTGAGACCGGTGTCGATGGCGATGGGCTGCAGTGGTGGTGGTGGCGCGTGTTCCAGCACTGCGGCACCACCCGGACGCGCGCCTCGAGACGCAGCTGCTGGCGGACGTGGCGCGGACCGTGCACGCGGTCAAGCCGCTCGTGTGCTGGCTGGACAGGTGAGACCGGTGTCGATGGCGATGGGCTGCAGTGGTGGTGGTGGCGCGTGTTCCAGCACTGCGGCACCACCCGGACGCGCGCCTCGAGACGCAGCTGCTGGCGGACGTGGCGCGGACCGTGCACGCGGTCAAGCCGCTCGTGTGCTGGCTGGACAGGTGAGACCGGTGTCGATGGCGATGGGCTGCAGTGGTGGTGGTGGCGCGTGTTCCAGCACTGCGGCACCACCCGGACGCGCGCCTCGAGACGCAGCTGCTGGCGGACGTGGCGCGGACCGTGCACGCGGTCAAGCCGCTCGTGTGCTGGCTGGACAGGTGAGACCGGTGTCGATGGCGATGGGCTGCAGTGGTGGTGGTGGCGCGTGTTCCAGCACTGCGGCACCACCCGGACGCGCGCCTCGAGACGCAGCTGCTGGCGGACGTGGCGCGGACCGTGCACGCGGTCAAGCCGCTCGTGTGCTGGCTGGACAGGTGAGACCGGTGTCGATGGCGATGGGCTGCAGTGGTGGTGGTGGCGCGTGTTCCAGCACTGCGGCACCACCCGGACGCGCGCCTCGAGACGCAGCTGCTGGCGGACGTGGCGCGGACCGTGCACGCGGTCAAGCCGCTCGTGTGCTGGCTGGACAGGTGAGACCGGTGTCGATGGCGATGGGCTGCAGTGGTGGTGGTGGCGCGTGTTCCAGCACTGCGGCACCACCCGGACGCGCGCCTCGAGACGCAGCTGCTGGCGGACGTGGCGCGGACCGTGCACGCGGTCAAGCCGCTCGTGTGCTGGCTGGACAGGTGAGACCGGTGTCGATGGCGATGGGCTGCAGTGGTGGTGGTGGCGCGTGTTCCAGCACTGCGGCACCACCCGGACGCGCGCCTCGAGACGCAGCTGCTGGCGGACGTGGCGCGGACCGTGCACGCGGTCAAGCCGCTCGTGTGCTGGCTGGACAGGTGAGACCGGTGTCGATGGCGATGGGCTGCAGTGGTGGTGGTGGCGCGTGTTCCAGCACTGCGGCACCACCCGGACGCGCGCCTCGAGACGCAGCTGCTGGCGGACGTGGCGCGGACCGTGCACGCGGTCAAGCCGCTCGTGTGCTGGCTGGACAGGTGAGACCGGTGTCGATGGCGATGGGCTGCAGTGGTGGTGGTGGCGCGTGTTCCAGCACTGCGGCACCACCCGGACGCGCGCCTCGAGACGCAGCTGCTGGCGGACGTGGCGCGGACCGTGCACGCGGTCAAGCCGCTCGTGTGCTGGCTGGACAGGTGAGACCGGTGTCGATGGCGATGGGCTGCAGTGGTGGTGGTGGCGCGTGTTCCAGCACTGCGGCACCACCCGGACGCGCGCCTCGAGACGCAGCTGCTGGCGGACGTGGCGCGGACCGTGCACGCGGTCAAGCCGCTCGTGTGCTGGCTGGACAGGTGAGACCGGTGTCGATGGCGATGGGCTGCAGTGGTGGTGGTGGCGCGTGTTCCAGCACTGCGGCACCACCCGGACGCGCGCCTCGAGACGCAGCTGCTGGCGGACGTGGCGCGGACCGTGCACGCGGTCAAGCCGCTCGTGTGCTGGCTGGACAGGTGAGACCGGTGTCGATGGCGATGGGCTGCAGTGGTGGTGGTGGCGCGTGTTCCAGCACTGCGGCACCACCCGGACGCGCGCCTCGAGACGCAGCTGCTGGCGGACGTGGCGCGGACCGTGCACGCGGTCAAGCCGCTCGTGTGCTGGCTGGACAGGTGAGACCGGTGTCGATGGCGATGGGCTGCAGTGGTGGTGGTGGCGCGTGTTCCAGCACTGCGGCACCACCCGGACGCGCGCCTCGAGACGCAGCTGCTGGCGGACGTGGCGCGGACCGTGCACGCGGTCAAGCCGCTCGTGTGCTGGCTGGACAGGTGAGACCGGTGTCGATGGCGATGGGCTGCAGTGGTGGTGGTGGCGCGTGTTCCAGCACTGCGGCACCACCCGGACGCGCGCCTCGAGACGCAGCTGCTGGCGGACGTGGCGCGGACCGTGCACGCGGTCAAGCCGCTCGTGTGCTGGCTGGACAGGTGAGACCGGTGTCGATGGCGATGGGCTGCAGTGGTGGTGGTGGCGCGTGTTCCAGCACTGCGGCACCACCCGGACGCGCGCCTCGAGACGCAGCTGCTGGCGGACGTGGCGCGGACCGTGCACGCGGTCAAGCCGCTCGTGTGCTGGCTGGACAGGTGAGACCGGTGTCGATGGCGATGGGCTGCAGTGGTGGTGGTGGCGCGTGTTCCAGCACTGCGGCACCACCCGGACGCGCGCCTCGAGACGCAGCTGCTGGCGGACGTGGCGCGGACCGTGCACGCGGTCAAGCCGCTCGTGTGCTGGCTGGACAGGTGAGACCGGTGTCGATGGCGATGGGCTGCAGTGGTGGTGGTGGCGCGTGTTCCAGCACTGCGGCACCACCCGGACGCGCGCCTCGAGACGCAGCTGCTGGCGGACGTGGCGCGGACCGTGCACGCGGTCAAGCCGCTCGTGTGCTGGCTGGACAGGTGAGACCGGTGTCGATGGCGATGGGCTGCAGTGGTGGTGGTGGCGCGTGTTCCAGCACTGCGGCACCACCCGGACGCGCGCCTCGAGACGCAGCTGCTGGCGGACGTGGCGCGGACCGTGCACGCGGTCAAGCCGCTCGTGTGCTGGCTGGACAGGTGAGACCGGTGTCGATGGCGATGGGCTGCAGTGGTGGTGGTGGCGCGTGTTCCAGCACTGCGGCACCACCCGGACGCGCGCCTCGAGACGCAGCTGCTGGCGGACGTGGCGCGGACCGTGCACGCGGTCAAGCCGCTCGTGTGCTGGCTGGACAGGTGAGACCGGTGTCGATGGCGATGGGCTGCAGTGGTGGTGGTGGCGCGTGTTCCAGCACTGCGGCACCACCCGGACGCGCGCCTCGAGACGCAGCTGCTGGCGGACGTGGCGCGGACCGTGCACGCGGTCAAGCCGCTCGTGTGCTGGCTGGACAGGTGAGACCGGTGTCGATGGCGATGGGCTGCAGTGGTGGTGGTGGCGCGTGTTCCAGCACTGCGGCACCACCCGGACGCGCGCCTCGAGACGCAGCTGCTGGCGGACGTGGCGCGGACCGTGCACGCGGTCAAGCCGCTCGTGTGCTGGCTGGACAGGTGAGACCGGTGTCGATGGCGATGGGCTGCAGTGGTGGTGGTGGCGCGTGTTCCAGCACTGCGGCACCACCCGGACGCGCGCCTCGAGACGCAGCTGCTGGCGGACGTGGCGCGGACCGTGCACGCGGTCAAGCCGCTCGTGTGCTGGCTGGACAGGTGAGACCGGTGTCGATGGCGATGGGCTGCAGTGGTGGTGGTGGCGCGTGTTCCAGCACTGCGGCACCACCCGGACGCGCGCCTCGAGACGCAGCTGCTGGCGGACGTGGCGCGGACCGTGCACGCGGTCAAGCCGCTCGTGTGCTGGCTGGACAGGTGAGACCGGTGTCGATGGCGATGGGCTGCAGTGGTGGTGGTGGCGCGTGTTCCAGCACTGCGGCACCACCCGGACGCGCGCCTCGAGACGCAGCTGCTGGCGGACGTGGCGCGGACCGTGCACGCGGTCAAGCCGCTCGTGTGCTGGCTGGACAGGTGAGACCGGTGTCGATGGCGATGGGCTGCAGTGGTGGTGGTGGCGCGTGTTCCAGCACTGCGGCACCACCCGGACGCGCGCCTCGAGACGCAGCTGCTGGCGGACGTGGCGCGGACCGTGCACGCGGTCAAGCCGCTCGTGTGCTGGCTGGACAGGTGAGACCGGTGTCGATGGCGATGGGCTGCAGTGGTGGTGGTGGCGCGTGTTCCAGCACTGCGGCACCACCCGGACGCGCGCCTCGAGACGCAGCTGCTGGCGGACGTGGCGCGGACCGTGCACGCGGTCAAGCCGCTCGTGTGCTGGCTGGACAGGTGAGACCGGTGTCGATGGCGATGGGCTGCAGTGGTGGTGGTGGCGCGTGTTCCAGCACTGCGGCACCACCCGGACGCGCGCCTCGAGACGCAGCTGCTGGCGGACGTGGCGCGGACCGTGCACGCGGTCAAGCCGCTCGTGTGCTGGCTGGACAGGTGAGACCGGTGTCGATGGCGATGGGCTGCAGTGGTGGTGGTGGCGCGTGTTCCAGCACTGCGGCACCACCCGGACGCGCGCCTCGAGACGCAGCTGCTGGCGGACGTGGCGCGGACCGTGCACGCGGTCAAGCCGCTCGTGTGCTGGCTGGACAGGTGAGACCGGTGTCGATGGCGATGGGCTGCAGTGGTGGTGGTGGCGCGTGTTCCAGCACTGCGGCACCACCCGGACGCGCGCCTCGAGACGCAGCTGCTGGCGGACGTGGCGCGGACCGTGCACGCGGTCAAGCCGCTCGTGTGCTGGCTGGACAGGTGAGACCGGTGTCGATGGCGATGGGCTGCAGTGGTGGTGGTGGCGCGTGTTCCAGCACTGCGGCACCACCCGGACGCGCGCCTCGAGACGCAGCTGCTGGCGGACGTGGCGCGGACCGTGCACGCGGTCAAGCCGCTCGTGTGCTGGCTGGACAGGTGAGACCGGTGTCGATGGCGATGGGCTGCAGTGGTGGTGGTGGCGCGTGTTCCAGCACTGCGGCACCACCCGGACGCGCGCCTCGAGACGCAGCTGCTGGCGGACGTGGCGCGGACCGTGCACGCGGTCAAGCCGCTCGTGTGCTGGCTGGACAGGTGAGACCGGTGTCGATGGCGATGGGCTGCAGTGGTGGTGGTGGCGCGTGTTCCAGCACTGCGGCACCACCCGGACGCGCGCCTCGAGACGCAGCTGCTGGCGGACGTGGCGCGGACCGTGCACGCGGTCAAGCCGCTCGTGTGCTGGCTGGACAGGTGAGACCGGTGTCGATGGCGATGGGCTGCAGTGGTGGTGGTGGCGCGTGTTCCAGCACTGCGGCACCACCCGGACGCGCGCCTCGAGACGCAGCTGCTGGCGGACGTGGCGCGGACCGTGCACGCGGTCAAGCCGCTCGTGTGCTGGCTGGACAGGTGAGACCGGTGTCGATGGCGATGGGCTGCAGTGGTGGTGGTGGCGCGTGTTCCAGCACTGCGGCACCACCCGGACGCGCGCCTCGAGACGCAGCTGCTGGCGGACGTGGCGCGGACCGTGCACGCGGTCAAGCCGCTCGTGTGCTGGCTGGACAGGTGAGACCGGTGTCGATGGCGATGGGCTGCAGTGGTGGTGGTGGCGCGTGTTCCAGCACTGCGGCACCACCCGGACGCGCGCCTCGAGACGCAGCTGCTGGCGGACGTGGCGCGGACCGTGCACGCGGTCAAGCCGCTCGTGTGCTGGCTGGACAGGTGAGACCGGTGTCGATGGCGATGGGCTGCAGTGGTGGTGGTGGCGCGTGTTCCAGCACTGCGGCACCACCCGGACGCGCGCCTCGAGACGCAGCTGCTGGCGGACGTGGCGCGGACCGTGCACGCGGTCAAGCCGCTCGTGTGCTGGCTGGACAGGTGAGACCGGTGTCGATGGCGATGGGCTGCAGTGGTGGTGGTGGCGCGTGTTCCAGCACTGCGGCACCACCCGGACGCGCGCCTCGAGACGCAGCTGCTGGCGGACGTGGCGCGGACCGTGCACGCGGTCAAGCCGCTCGTGTGCTGGCTGGACAGGTGAGACCGGTGTCGATGGCGATGGGCTGCAGTGGTGGTGGTGGCGCGTGTTCCAGCACTGCGGCACCACCCGGACGCGCGCCTCGAGACGCAGCTGCTGGCGGACGTGGCGCGGACCGTGCACGCGGTCAAGCCGCTCGTGTGCTGGCTGGACAGGTGAGACCGGTGTCGATGGCGATGGGCTGCAGTGGTGGTGGTGGCGCGTGTTCCAGCACTGCGGCACCACCCGGACGCGCGCCTCGAGACGCAGCTGCTGGCGGACGTGGCGCGGACCGTGCACGCGGTCAAGCCGCTCGTGTGCTGGCTGGACAGGTGAGACCGGGCGTGGCACGGGTTTTGAATCCAGAGTCGACTACCTGCGTGGCACAGTGTGTAGCGCTGTTGTCTTAACGCGGGAGGTCTCGGTTTTTTTTTGTTTTTTTTTATCTCCTACAGTAATAGGCCTATTACACTGCACTTTTCACAGGGAAACCCTTACACTTTAAACAGTGTAATGTAATAAGATTTAGGGAGTAAGGGTCCCTAATTTGTTCCTTATTGCTGTGTAATAAGCGACGCTGTAACTAGCGGGCACGCCCACCCTTACAACAGGGCCCTGTGAAAAGTGCAGTGTAATAGGTAATAATAGGTATTCAGCAGGACGACCGCGTATCTTCTACATCAATGTATCAATTGTTGTGATTGGCTGAATTTATGGTATTGTTGCTGCGTCAATGGATTTTGTCCAATAGTGGAAGAGTGTTATCCAATCGGAGGTGATTGCGATCGTTACACTGTAGCTGTCAGAGATACGCGGTCGCCCTGCTGGCTGTTGAAAGTGGGTGTGGAATTTCCCTAGGTTGATGTAGACCTAAAATTTCATACACAAGCAAACTTTGGCTGTATATTGTGACTCGTGTCAAATGAATTGCCATTTTGCTTGTCAGATGGCCACTATGCTCGGGTTCTCCCTTGGCGGAGCGCAAGGCAGCCCTGCTGAAACTGTCCCTAGAGGCGGCCACGTGCGCTCAACGCGACCGGTTCGCGGAGCAACCAGCGCGGGCCGTGGCGGCTGCGGCGGCGGCTGTGGCGGCCGTCGCGGACTATATCATACAGGTGGGTGGACTGTGGCCATAACCTCCTCATTCTGAGAGAGGAGGCTCTTGCTCAGTAGGGACCAGGTATGGGTTACGATGATGAGTTGGGCTAGGAACTTAGGCACTTAGGCAGTCATCAATAGGTAGGCTTTTAATTTTTAGTTTATTAATTTTAGGGCATCCAACAGGTTACAATGCAATAACAGGAAAAATATAGCTAGCTTATAGAGTAAAATGCATTAATGTAACCCCACTTAGAGGTTGACACAGCTTGCGATATTAAATCACACTATGGGTCAGAGAAAAAAGTAATAAAATAATTATGAATTTTACTATCATCAACATCCTCAACCGATAGACGTCCACTGCTGGACATAAGCCTCTTACAAGAATTTCCGCACTCAGCGATCGCCTGAATTCAGCGGATCCCTGCGAATCGCCTGATGTCGTCTGTCCAGCGATTAGGGGGTCTGCCAACGCTCCGCTTTCCAGTGCGTGGTCGCAACTCCAGCACTTCAGGACCCCAACTTCTATCGGTTCTTCTATGTGCCCCGCCCATTGCCACTTCAGCTTCGCAATACGTCGAGCAATGTCGGTTACTTTAATTCTTGTGCGGATCTCCTCATTTCTGATTTGATCACGCATAGAAACCCCGATCATTGCTCTCTCCGTCGCCCGCTGAGTGACCCTGAGCTTGCTTATGAGGCCCATAGTTGGTGACCGAGTCTCGCAATTGTATGCCATCACTGGCAACACGCACAGATTTCCGAACCCTGGCCAGCCGAGTTGGATTCGGCGGTTCACCTCCTTCTCGAAATTGGACTTTAGATTTAGACTATTAGATGCTTTGTGAGATGGTGATAATAAAAGCAAAACCGGCTGAATTTGTTATGGGTTCTTCAGACCAGGGCGCGCTCGGAACCCTCGTAGCTTTAGTATTAAGGTACTGTCAATTATCACCGTCATGTCTTATACAGTATACTTGATGTTCAAAAAGTGTGCTGCCTTGTGTGGGTACACATATGGTGAATGAGAAGGCGAACAGTCAGGAGGTTCTTTGACTTTATAAAAGCTGATGCTAAGAAAATCTGATGCAGTGGCAGAAAACTGGAAACCTTCACGAAAGGAAATCTTTCAAAGCAGGTCGTATATGGTTGCAGGATGTGTCGGACCCGATGATCCTTCAGCCGGCGTCGCTGGGCGCGGTGTCCCTGCGCCAGGGCGCGCGGCCGCTGGGCTTCGAGGTGGTGCCGTCGTTCTGCGGACACCACCAGCTCGCCGACATCCGCTTCGCGTCTCCGGCGCACGCCTCGGGGCTGGTGCACGAGGCCGACGAGATTGTGCAGGTGAGTCTGACGCGAGCCGATGATCCCGCAGCCGGCGCCGCTGGGCTTCGAGGTGGTGCCGTCGTTCTGCGGACACCACCAGCTCGCCGACATCCGCTTCGCGTCTCCGGCGCACGCCTCGGGGCTGGTGCACGAGGCCGACGAGATTGTGCAGGTGAGTCTGACGCGAGCCGATGATCCCGCAGCCGGCGCCGCTGGGCTTCGAGGTGGTGCCGTCGTTCTGCGGACACCACCAGCTCGCCGACATGAGTGAGTGAGTGAGTCTGACGCGAGCCGATAACAGTTTATCACAAAAATCCCTTAATTCTTTGTGCCTCACGGCAACAGGCATCCTCCATCTCTCCAGTGCTTGCGATTCTGTGCCACCCTTCCCCAGAATGGACCAGCAGTCAGCTTCAGTTCGTCCCCCGTTCTCCGTTCGTCGTACGTCTTTGCTGCCGGCTCTTATTTCTCTTCCCATCGCATCAATTCTTTTTTCTCTTTAATGAAACACTTACTTGATTCTTCCGGATTTTAAAAATATTTTGTGTGCTGCTATAAAGGCAAATTAAATGAATTTTGCTGGGTCTGATAAGAAGGCTATGCTCGGAGTATCCCTGCGTGATCTAATCAGAAATGAGGAAGTTCCGTAGGCGAACCAGAGTAACCGACATAGCTCGAAGAGTCGCCAAGCTCAAGTGGTAATGGGCGGCGCATATAGTTCGTAGAACCGATAGGGGGTTTGTTGGGGATTGTTGGGGTCTCAAAGTGCTGGAATGGCTGCCTAACACCGGAAAACGCAGCGTTGGACGACCCCCCACTAGGTGGACGGACGATCTCAAGCGTGTAGCTGGGAGCTGGAAACAAGCGGCACAAAACCGTGTTCTGTGATGATCCAAGCAGGAGACCTTCGTCCAGCAGTGGACGTCTATAGGTTGAGACGACGACGAATGTATTTTTTTTTCGATTTTTGAATGAATGGAGGTAGGTCACCTGAATTAACATATCCCGGATAATTAAAGAGTTCCCGTGGGAACCAAAAAGTCTCAATCCACGCGAGTGTGTGTGGGCTTCATCTAGTGCTGAATAACCATTTTAAACTATTCGATGTCGTCACGGGCAAATATTTCATACTACTCCCACGGGATAATAATCCTGTACGGGAGCAGGTGATAAGGCTCGACCGTGACAAAGGATGATCATCCTCCGAGCGGATGCTGTGCTCGGGGACCACTGCTCCGACCATTCATCTTAGAAGGTCGTATATATAGCGTAATTCAGAGAACGCTTCGTAATCGCGAGTTGGGCTCTTCGTGGTCGCGTGCATTGTACTAGTAACGCCATCTATTGGATTATGTGCGGACTGCGAAGAACGCCACAATCCCATGTTTAGCGCATTTTGACGTTAAAAAAATGTCGAATAGAGATCTACGGTAATATAGCGCGCCACCCCTTGGATTTGTTTTTGTTCAACGTCCGTCTCAGGGCTTTCGAATACCGGTTTTTTTCAATACCGGTATTAATACCGGAAAGATTTTTTCAATACCGGGATCGCGGTATTTGGACAAACTTAAAATAAGATAGTTTATTTTTAAGTTAAAACTAAGTCTTAAGTCTTTTTTGATGGAAACTGTACCATAAAAAACAGCTTTTCCAAAAAAAAAACTCCAAAAGAGCACTTTTCTGCCTTAACTCCAATCCAATCGTGAAAGTTCGGCGTCAAAGTAAAATAAACCATAACAGCATTGAATTAGAGCTCAATTTCGTGTATCCATTCTCATACGTTTATGTTATCATACATACCTAAACGTATGATGATCGCTATCCGTCAGAGATACGCGGTATTAGACATTTCAATACCGGTATTGAAAACGGACGATATAAAGGCCTATTACACTGCACTTTCCACAGGGACCCTTCCACTTGAATCAGTGTAGTGTAATAACATTTAGGGTCCTTAAATTGGTCCTTATTGCTGTGTATTATGCGTCGCTCTAACTTGCGGCCACGCCCACCCTTAAATGTAAACGTAAATATCTTTTATTTTCATTTGCAAAATTACATAGGTCACATTAATAATTGGGCCTCAATCTCCTATAAAAGTAAAAACTGTGTTATGGGAGCTAGTGCCTTCCCTGTTACATAGGTGCTTTTTATACGACTGCCTGAAAAAAGGAGTATATTGTTTTCAGGGTTCATGTATGTATGTGTGTATGTGAGTTTGTATATTCCATCATAACTTTTATACGCCCGAACCGATTTTGATAAATGAGGTATCGTTAGAATCCCTAGCTTATTCCGGGTGACATAGGCTAGTAAAATTTAAAAAAAAATTGATGGGGTGACCATGGTCCCGCATTAAAGACTAAAGTTGAAATTTTTTTTTCGAAACTAACATTAACTATGTAATCATCATCTAGAAAATGATGAGTAGATTCCAAAAATATATAACACTATAGTTCAATATCCAGTGATTCACAAACAAATATCATTTAATAAAAAATGTGAATAAGATTCCAAAGCCTATACAATATACTATAATAAATGCAAATCGCTAAATAAAGCCTATACTATATATATGCAAATCGCTTCAGGTAAACTCCAAAAATAATATGGCAGGGCAGTCGTATTTTTTAATTCGTTAAATTAATTTCACTTGCTTGCAAAATGACATAGGTCACATTAATAATTGGGCCTCAATCTCCCATAAAAGTAAAAACTGTGTTATGGGAGCTAGTTAATTTTAACGTGACCCCGTAAAGAGTGCAGTGTAATAGGCGTGACAAGTCCGGGATCGGGTAGTGCAAGCCCTGGTGGCGGGTGTCGCGGTGGGGTCGCGGGAGTGTCGCGGTGTACAGCGTCCAATGCGCGGCAGGTGGGCGGCGCGTGCGTGGTGGGCTGGCGCGGCGCGGCGGTGGAGCGCTTGTGCGCGCAGGCGGCGCGCGCCGCGGGCGAGCTGCAGCTGCGGCTGCGCAGGCGCGGGGCCAGGGCGCTGCCCGCGCTGCCCACGCCGCCGCTGCGCCTCCGGCTGCCGCGTCTCCGCCTGCACAGGTACACTGCCGTCTCTATGTATATGTATGTATGTATGTATGTAATTCATTTATTCAGTTTCTAGATTTGCCATTACATAGATTTAAACACTGTTATAGTACATTACATCGCGAGACCGGGAAGTACGCGTTTTCTGGTCGAGTATTAGTTAGACTATAGGCTATATACGAGACTAGAAATGCTCTCCCGGTCGAGGTATAGTGCTTTTCTAAAAAATTAAACAAGTGACTTTTTTTTAAATATATTTTTTTGCGCTGTGAGTGCTGAACGCGTAATACGGTAGAGATCCAAATTTAAACTATTTAGGCCAAAGAACATAACAAGTTACAAGATATTCAGAAAGAAACATTCCAAATTCAAACTTATGGTATGTAATGAAAATACATACATTCTTTACTGGCCTAGGCCGGGAAGTTTAACTTTCGAACTCATTTACAGGGTATGAAATGTGCACATTTCATGTCATTTTTTAGAAAAACAGCATTGGTTAAGTCGCGGTTATTACACTATCGATGATTTTATTAATGACAAAGTAGCATGGAAGCAACCGGCCTCGCATCCAGTGACCCACGAGTCAGTGTAATACTTGTAACGTATGTGTTGTGTTGTCTACATATTGTAACCTTTTCTTTTCTATGAAAAGAGCAACTGCTGAGTTTCTTGCCGGCTCTTCTCAGTATAATCATCTTTCTGAACCGGTGGTAAAGTCTTAACGTTTCATAAGTGGCACAACTTGTCCTACATGAAATAAATAAATCATTTCATTTCATTTCATTTCAATATCCAGTGATTCACAGAAAAATATCATTTAATAGAAATGTGAATAAGTTAATAGTGAATAATTTTTGGCAGGGCAGTCGTGTTTTATTAATTATTTTTATTATGATTTGCTGTCAACGTATTCCAGATACGAGCTGGACATCCCCCGCGCCGAGACTCCGGTGGAGAAGATAGTGGAGGCGGAGGCCGAGAGGGCGGAGGCCGAGCGGGCGGGGAGCCCCGCCTCGTCCGACGGCAGCGAGCCCCTGTCCCCGCCCGCCTCGCCCACGCTGCACCTCGACACCACAAGGTGAGCACTAAACTGACGCCGGTCATGTTGGCGGCCGAGCCGACTTGATGCACGTCATACACATCCGATTTAACTCAGTTTATTTGAACTACCAACAGAATTGGATATTTGACACCTAGTCAAATGAGCAACTTTTTTTGCAAACGTCAAAACGCGTGCTTAGTATGAAGTATTGTATGAAATAGTGAATAGTGACGTCATCAAAGTTCGACGCAGTCTTTTACTTTAATCGATAGTTTAAAATAGTTTTTCAACATAACACTAACAGGGGACGCGTATATTTAAACTTTCGGGAGATCTACTATTTAATAATCACAAAAAAGTTATTTATGTGAATAGTAGTCAAATACCCAATTACAAGTACTAGATATTTGACTAGTCGAACTTTTTTTTTTTTAAATAACCGAATTAGTATTGTTTTGTCGGAATACGCCCGAATATTTCGGACATGTCCCCCCACCTCAACCCCCCTTGCAGGGGCGCAATTACAGGGTGCTCATAATCACAAAAACTGGCTCATGAACCTCGACACCACGCGGTGAGCGCTGAGCCGACGCCGGTCATGTTGGCGGCCGAGCCGACTTGATGCGCGTTATATATTAGCCAGTATTGTTTTGTCGGAATACGCTCGAATATTTCGGACATGTCCCCCCACCTCAACCCCCCCTCGCAACAGGCGTAACAGGCTACGCGCAGTCAGTGTTAGGCCGCTGTCACACGAACAGGCTCATGGAAAATGCGCCCTTGTATTAGGCCTATTACACTGCACTTTTCACAGGGACCCTTACACTTAAATCAGTGCGGTATAATAAGATTTAGGGAGGAAGGGTCCCTCATTTGATCCTTATTGCAGTGTAATAAAGACGTTTGGGTTCCAGCAGAATACCAGCTTCAAAACCTGCAGCATTAATGCTGAGTCGGGGCCTTTTCATTTTGTGCCATGTGGGTGAAAAGCCATAGCTTAATTTTAAAGTTTTATTTTATTTTATTTTATTCGACCATCCAACAACATTCATGCATAAAATTAAGTATATATAAATTACAAAGAGACTTATACACAAAACATATACAGCACAAACATAAACAACTGGCTAGTACAAAGGATTTTTAGTTTGATTTTATGTACGAGGCACAGGATGAATAAATGATTTTTCTTTCTTTCTTACTCCTTTCTCCTTTCTAATAAGCGACGCTATAACTAGCGGCCACGCCCACCCTCACCACAAGACCCTGTGGAAAGTGCAGTGTAATAGGCCTTTAAATCGAATGACATGAAACGTGTCAAATTGACAGATATACTTCCTATTTCATGAGGTATAATGACAGACAGTAATAACGCTAACACACTCGTGTTTCAATGAGTTAAAGGCCTATTATACTGCATCTTTTACAGGGCCCTGTGGTAAGGGGGGCGTGGCCGCTATTTAGAGCGTCGCTTATTACACAGCAATAGGGATAATTTAGGCACCCTTACTCCCTAAATGTTATTACACTACACTGATTACAACACTGATTACAATTGACTGATTACAAGTGTAACGGTCCCTGTGATAAGTGCAGTGCAATATATTTATTTATTTATTTAATAATCATTACATGAGGCCCCGTCAGGGCATAGTAATGCTGCAAATGCAATTGCAAGTTACATTTAATTTTAATTTTGATTTTTAATTTAAAACATATTATCATTATGTACCTATACAATACAATAATGGAATTCAATATAATTAACAATACAATACTAAATTAAATACATAATTACATAATGTCAATTGATATTTTAAGAATGAATTCAGTCAGTTTAATATAAAATAAGTCAGATGAATAATTACAAACAAAACGTAGCTGTCATGCAATTGAGGTCTTGAGTACGGTTAGTTTTGAGATCCGAGTAACTCATCTATCTCATAGAAACAATAGGCATGATGACTGATTTTGAGAAATGGTCAGATTATGTTCGGAAGTATCTACTATTTCGAAAAAATATATTATTTATGCAGAAAAATAAGGTTTGGTAGATAAAATTGGCGTTTGAAATTTAAATTTTAAAATTCACGCCAAAACGCTCGCCGGTGTCATGGCGTCGTTTGTGACGTCATTATTGTTTTTACCAATGTACTCTGTGCAGTGTGCAGTAAGCAATAATGTGATTGTTACAGCTCGAAACCAACAATTGTGACGTCATTCGCTTCTAGGCGTTTAATCCAATATGGCGGATTTATGTATTTTAAAGTTTTATTTTATCAAAATAAATAGCAATCTCACTCGGAATAGAAAAATAAATACGTTTTTTATAATCCATGAATCCTATTTCATTAGATAAATTCATAATTTCATTGATTCTTGGCTACTGTCATCATGCCTATTGTGTATAAGCCATCGTTTGAGTTTCCACTTAAATGTTGTGTCATTTTTCTCGTCAGTGATATATTTTGGGATTTTATTATAAATGTTTATTGTTCTGCATAATGGGCCGCGGCTAAAAGTTTTTATTTATTCAATAGGCCTGTTAGTGTAGTCAGGTCATATCGTTGCACAGGATGTACCCGCCCAAGCCAACGCGGCTGCGCACGCGCCGCCATTCCGTGAGCGGTGGAAGCCCGCCAGCGAAGCGAGCGCCAATCACCGTTCAACAGGTGGGTGGCTACGTTTATTCATCTCTCCTGTTGCTGACTTTTTTTTTTTAATTTACCTCTTAATTGAATAAGAACTTTTATTGGTTTAATGTTTATTCCCTATTCTTTTTGATTTATACGTAATCGATACTTTATATTATGAAATTTCATTTCATTTAAGCTTCATAATGAATTTAAAACTTTAATAGGAACTAATAAATTTAATGGATCAACATTTATTTTTATTACACTTTTCTTTTTTGTATTACTTATTTAATAATTTCTTAGGATTATTTCCATATATTTTTACAAGAACTAGTCACTTAAATCTTTCTTTAACTTTATCATATTTTTTTATTTTTTTTTTATATTAAGGGTATCACACTAGCCATCCTCAAAAAACTAACGTTTATGCGAGTTTACATTGCGGTTATTAGTAAAATTTATATGTCACCGTGAGATTGTAAAAACCGTTAGATTATAATTTAACTCGCGAAATTGTAAATATTTCAAAAATTGACACTCAGAACATTGAACAGTGTACAAACTTTCGACAGTTTAGAATTTCGCGAGTTAGATTACAATGTAACGGTTTTTACAATCTTACGGTGACATATATAACTCGTATTCTCATTCTCTCGCAGGCTAAATCCTTTTACCGTCGCTTTTTCGTTACATCGAATCTTCTAATCACAACGATTCTAACAAAGCTTCACTTCAAAATAATATATTTTTGCCTGGTGGGAGGCTTCGGCCGTGGCTAGTTACCCTAGGCCAAGCGGTTTAGCGTTCCGGCACGATGCCGTGTACAAATCGAACAGGGGTATGGGTTTAATATAACTGCCATGCCCCTAACAGGTTAACCCGCTACCATCATAGACTGCATCATCACTTACCATCAAGTGAGATCGCAGTCAAGGCCTAAGTTGTAGTGGGTAAAAAAAAAAAAAACGTACGTTTCAGTTCTGGCAGGAGTTACAGCAACAGCGATGGGCGCTCGGTGGAGGCTCGGAGGCCGAAGACGCTGGGCTCTACCGACGCGACAAGGTACAACGTTCACATTGCTTTTTGTTTATTATTCACTCATGTAATTTTATTTCAGCCAACAAGGGTAAGGAGCAATAGGCCTATTACACTGCACTTTTTACAGGGCCCTGCCACTTGAATCAGTGTAGTGTAATAAGATTTAGGGAGGAAGGGTCTCTAAATTGATCCTTATTGCTGTGTAAAAGCGACGCTCTTATTAGCGGCCACGCCCACCCTTATAACAGGGCCCTGTAAAAAGTGCAGTGTATGAGGTCTATTAGTATTTGGTGGGTCCTAGGCTCTTTAATTTGGTAGGGTTTTAATATAGTGTAGTGTAATTAGATATAAGGAGAAAGGGTCTCTAATATGGTCCTTATTGCTGTGTTATAAGCGACGCCCTTTTGAGGGGCCACGTACACCCTTCCCACAGGGCCCTGTAAAAAGTGCAGTGTAATAGGCCTATTACAATGCACTTTTCACAGAGATCCTTACACTTGAATCAGTGTAGTGTAATACAATTTAGGGAGGAAGGGTCTCTAAATTGATCCTTATTGCTGTGTAAAAGCGACGCTCTAACTAACGGCCATGCTCAGTGTAATAGGCCTATTACTTCTTACCCTTTCTCCCTAGATCTTATTTTTTTTATCGTATGGCGTTTAGAATATACGCGTTATTATGATGTAAAATTTGTCTTGGTCAGGTAAGTAAGTCAAAAAAAAATTAGCATTGCAAAATCACACATGGCTGCCCAGTCCATTCAACCATGTAACAACCGGGGCTGGGAGGTCAAAAAGGTTCCCGGGTGAACCCTGGATGATGTGTTCCATCGTCTGCTCTTCCTCACCACACTCACACATGGGAGAGGGTTTCCAGCCCCATTTGTGCAGGAGGTAATTACAGCGTCCGTGTCCTGTCCTAAGCCGTAAGCCTAAGCCGTATTCAAAAATGCTGTAAAGAATCATTATATTGCAAACTAAAGACGACAATAAAAATTATTCTTTATTAAAAAATATATATTATAATAAAATACATATGTATTAGTATATTTTATAATTAGTATATATATATATAATTTATATTTTGATTATATTATGTTTATTATTGGTTTATGTATTAGTATGTAGTTATTTGAATGTAAGTATATTATACAACCACCTGCAGTCTATTCTCCTTATTTTCTCCTTTTCCTAAGGTTGCCTGGTAGAGATCGCTACCTAAGCGATAAGGCCGCCTTTTGTATCCTACTTCTGTGTTTTTTTTTAATTTCCTATTTTTGTTATTTTTCTTTTTGTGGTGGTACAAATCAAGTATATAATAATAATAATAATAAAAACCCTTGAGGCTTGACTGTAGGGTCGGGTATATAGGCCACTGGTCCACCAGATGCACTCCAGCTTTCGCCCAGGTTAAACTGACTTAGTTTAGTAGCCTCTTCATACACGCGACGAGACCTAGATCTTATTACACTGCACTGATTCAACTGTAAGGTTCCCTGTGAAAAGTGTAGTAATACGCCTATAGGTAATGGGCACACAACTACACTTTTTTAAGGAACCCTTATACCTGAATCAGTGTAGTGTAATAAGAATTAGGGAGGAAGGGTCTCTAATTTGGTTCTTATTGCTGTGTTATAAGCGACGCCTTTTTTAGGGGCAATGCCCACCCTTGTCACAGGGCCCTGTAAAAAGTGCAGTGTAATAGGCCTATTATTGCTGTGAAATAAGCGACGCTCTTATTAGGGGCAACGCCCGCCCTTCATAAAGTGTAGTGTAATAAGATATAAGAAAAAAGGGTCTCTAATTTGGTCCTTATTGCTGTGTTATAAGTGACGTCTTTTTTAGGGGCCACGCCCACAGTTGTCTCAGGGTGATGTGCCTATTACTTCTTACCCTTTCTCTCTAAATCTTATTACACTACATTGATTCAAGTGTAAGGGCCCGTGTGAAAAGTGCAGTGTAATAGATCTATTATTGCTATGAAATAAGCGACGCTCTTATTAGGGGCCACGCCCACTCTTGAGTAAGTGTAGTGTAATAAGATATAAGGAATAAGGGTCGTTAATTTGGTAATTTGGTCTTCATTGCTGTGTTATAAGCGACGTTTTTTTTTTAGGGGCCACGCCCACCCTTGTATTAGGGCCCTGTAAAAAGTTACTCCTTACTCTTTCTCCCTAAATCTTATTACACTACACTGATTCAAGTGAAAGGGCCCCTGTGAAAAGTGCAGTGTAATAGATCTATTATTGCTATGAAATAAGCGACGCTCTTACTAGGGGCCACGTCCACCCTTGTCGACCCTTAAAAAAGTATGGTAATTCAAATTCAAATAAACTTTCACAAGTGCTTTTGAATCGTCGAGTGAATCCACCACTGGTTCGGACTGCCATTCCTACTAGGTGTATAACGTTGTGTCCGCGCGACAGGCGGTGTCGTACAGCACGGGGCTGCAGCTGTCGCCGCGGCCGCGCACGTGCCCGGGCGCGCCGCCCGCGGCCGCACGTCCGCCCGCGGCCAGCGCTCGCGGCCGACTGGACAAGAGCCACTCGACGCCCGCGTACGACCTGGCGCCGTCCGCCGAGCCGGGCACACTGTCCGCGCAGCCCATACCGGAGTCCCCCACCACCCCCGCGGACAGCCCCACTCTGCCGCACCTGGGCAAGGCCGGCCAGATCCTGGAGTTCAAGAAGTCCAGCTCGCAGATCGAGGAAGCCATCCTGCAGCGCAGCCGGAGGCAGGTGGGTACTGGAACTGCTCGAAACTGTTGGATACTTGGGTATTTTGCGGGAGTAGTTTTTTTTTTTTTTTTTAATTTATTTATTTATTTAGACATCTTTAGTGCACATACAAAATATACATGAATATTAATTAATTAATTTATTTAGACATCTTTATTGCACATACAAAATATACAGAATTTAATTAATTAATTTATTTATTTATTTTAGACATCTTTAGTGCACATACAAAATATACAGAATACAGTTTTAAAGTATTAATTACTAGTAAAACTAGAAATGTGCAAAGGCGGTCTTATTGCTGAAGCAATGTATTGGATAGTTGGGTATTTTGCGGGAGTAGTTTTTTTTTTTTTTAATTAATTAATTTATTTAGACATCTTTAGTGCACATACAAAATATACAGAATACAGTTTTAAAGCATTAATTACTAGTACAACTAGAAATGTGCAAAGGCGGTCTTATTGCCAAAAGCAGTGTATTGGATAGTTGGGTATTTTGCGGGAGTCTTTTTTTTTTTTCAATTTTGTCCTTGATTACGATCTCACTTGATGGTAAGGGAAATTTAAGTAAGTACTAAATATGTTCAGTCTAAAATACTTTTAGTTTAAGTATTAAGAGATTTCTAGGTATAAAAACATATTAGCTTTATCCCTCGACTTCGTCCACGGGAAATGAGGTTCCCGCGGGAACTCTTTTCGGGATAAAAAGTAAAATTGTATATCAAAAAAAGATTTTTGCCAATCAATAATTTCAATATTAAAGGTGGCCGACGAGGAGAGAGCCGACATTTTCAGCGATCAAGACATCAAGTTGATCGATGAGGACGCCAAGTTGGAGATTGTGGAGATTGTGGAGATTGTGGAGACTGTGAACGCGGTGCTGACCGAGGCGGTGGAAGCTGAGAGTGAGGGGGCGGAGGGCGCGGCGGTACACAAGGCTATGGTCGAGGACAGCACTAGCAGCGATGACCAGCTGCCCGTAACCCTCAAGTGAGTGAGATTTCTCATTTTTATACGACTACCTGAAAAAAGGAGTATATTGTTTTCAGGGTTCATGTATGTATGTATGTATGTGAGTTTGTATATTCCACCATAACTTCTATACGCCTGAACCGATTTTGATAAATGAGGTATCGTTAGAATCCCCAGCTTATTCACGGTGACATAGGCTAGTAAAATTAAAAAAAAAATTGATGGGGTGACCATGGTCCCGCATTAAAGACTAAAGTTGAAAAAAATAATTCGAAAATAAGATTAACTATGTAATCATCATCTAGAAAATGATGAGTAGATTCACAAAAATATATAACACTATAGTTCAATATCCAGTGATTCACAAAAAATATCATTTAATAAAAAATGTGAATAAGATTCCAAAGGCTATATATGCAAATCGCTTCTTATGGAGGTAAACTCCAAAAATAATATGGCAGGGCAGTCGTATTTTTTAATTCCTTAAATTAAGTTCACTTGTTATTATAGTGTTTCTCACTATGGAGGGTAGTGGTAAGGAGTAACATCTCCTATGGGAGAAAAGAAGAACAAATCAGAAATTAAAAAAATTATAAAACCAGCCGTGTTTTTTAATTTTTTTTAATTCTGCCCTGCCAAAAACGAACTCAAAAGTCAAAAATCTAAATTAATGTAGTCAAATTAGAATGTTATTCACATTTTTATTAAATGATATTTTCTTGTGAATCACTGGATATTGAACTATAGTGTTATATATTTTTGGAATCTACTCATCATTTTCTAGATGATGATTATATAGTTAATCTTATTTTCGAATCTTTTTTTTCAACTTTAGTCTTTAACGCGGGACCATGGTCACCCCACCATTTTTTTTAAATTATACTAGCCTATGTCAACCGGAATAAGCTAGGGATTCTAACGATACCTCATTTATCAAAATCGGTTCAGGCGAACAGAAGTTATGGTGAAATGTACAAACTCACATACATACATACATTGAACCCTGAAAACAATATACTCCTTTTTTCAGGCAGTCGTATAAAAAGTGTCCAGTGGTTACTATAAATAACAGTTCAAAAACCTTCCATGGCAAAGGGTGTGGTATGAATGTAGCAATTGTAGATTGAAGTGAAGTATGCCGAGTTAAAAAATTTAATATTATGGTCGACTTAATTAGTTAATAGCTAGCTAATGCCCGCGACTTCATCTGCGTGGATCGAGGTTTTGGTTCCCGCGGGAACTCCTTAATTCTCCGGGATAAAAAGTAGCCTATGTGCTATTCCAGACTATAATCTTTCTCTGTGCCAAATTTTAGCCAGATCCGTTCAGCCATTGGGGCGTGATTGAGTAAAAAACATCCATACATCCATCCATTTTACAATCTTACGGTGACATATATACTAGCGACGTTGTCAGCGGGTCAGATAAGTTTGTCGGACTATTCATATAACCTCGGTCTCCCGGCAGGAACATCAGGCCGCGTATAACGGTTATTTTATTTTTCATATATACTAGCGACGTTGTCAGCGGGTCAGATAAGTTTGTCGGACTATTCATATAACCTCGGTCTCCCGGCAGGAACATCAGGCCGCGTATAACGGTTATTTTATTTTTCATATATACTAGCGACGTTGTCAGCGGGTCAGATAAGTTTGTCGGACTATTCATATAACCTCGGTCTCCCGGCAGGAACATCAGGCCGCGTATAACGGTTATTTTATTTTTCATATATACTAGCGACGTTGTCAGCGGGTCAGATAAGTTTGTCGGACTATTCATATAACCTCGGTCTCCCGGCAGGAACATCAGGCCGCGTATAACGGTTATTTTATTTTTCATATATACTAGCGACGTTGTCAGCGGGTCAGATAAGTTTGTCGGACTATTCATATAACCTCGGTCTCCCGGCAGGAACATCAGGCCGCGTATAACGGTTATTTTATTTTTCATATATACTAGCGACGTTGTCAGCGGGTCAGATAAGTTTGTCGGACTATTCATATAACCTCGGTCTCCCGGCAGGAACATCAGGCCGCGTATAACGGTTATTTTATTTTTCATATATACTAGCGACGTTGTCAGCGGGTCAGATAAGTTTTCTCAAACATGCATGGAAATATTGTCATTATTTTCGAAAAAAGAACACGCGAAGTATCGAATTTTCGGACAAAGAAAATCAAATCCATTGCAGGAGCGTTTTTTGAATTTGGAACATTACAACGCTCCTGCAATGTTGTATGAAACGGCGTGCTGGGGCTATTAAATACTCTTTGATCGGATCTCTTTTGTCATTCTTGGCATACCATAGTCTCTTTGCTTAGTCCATAAGTGCGTTTGCCTGTCGGCACAGATGATTAAAAAAAATTGGCGGCAAAGCTGAAAATGCGTCTTGATTTGTTATTTATATACTTAATAAATATAAATTTAATAATAAGTAAAATGAGTTCCAACGGTTCAGAGAGTGAAATGGAGATTGATTGTACTCCACCAGATTTAAGATCAGAAGCCAAATTGGCAATGGCAAACCTGCTTCCAGCGAAGGCCAAAGAAAAATACATGAAAGTATATGAAAATTTTATGAGTTGGAAAAACGAGAAAAAAGTGGACATTTTCTCCGAAACAGTATTTTTGGCGTATTTTAATGAGATTGCTAAAACTAAAAAGCCATCTACATTATGGGCAATTTATTCCATGCTGAAATGTACAGTTCATGTTAAAAACGGCATTAGCTTGAAAAATTATGGGAACTTAACTACTTTTCTTAAACGACAATCGACCGGATTCAAAAGCAAGAAATCGAAAATTTTTACTGGCGAAAACATAAAGCAATTTTTAATTAAAGCCACCATTGCCACTGCCCACCTGCAAACCTCATCAGAAGTTCAACAAACAAACATAAATGTACCGGGGAAATCAATAACATTTTCTTTTAGTAATTGCCCCAATAATTATATCTAATGTAACTTTTAATATTAATTAAATTTAATGTATAACATAAAAAGTAGGTTTTATTTCCCTGCATTCTTTTGAGAAAAGCACTATATATGCCTCGGCGGAAATGGCAATTGCCTGTCTCGTATTAGTGAACAAACTCATACTCGACCTGCAATTGCCTATTTCCCAGCCTTTGCAATAATGTACTATTGTCGGACTATTCATATAACCTCGGTCTCCCGGCAGGCACATCAGGCCGCGTATAACGGAGCGCTTCCCCGCCCCCTCCACGCCGCCGCCCCCTCCCCCGCGCCCGCCGCCCCGCGAGCCCGCCCCCCCTCCGCGGGAAGGGTTGCCCGCCGCTCACGCTGCGCGGGAGTCAGTCGGCCGCGAGCCGCCGTACCGGGAGGCGCTCCCCGCGAGAGAGTGCTACCCGCACGGCGATGTGCCGGTACCGGTGAGTTGTTGGCTTATAGGCCTATTACACTGCACTTGCCACAGGGCCCTGTGGTAAGGGTGGGCGTGGCCGCTTGTTAGAGCGTCGGTTATCACAATAGCAATAAGGACCAATCCCTTTGTCCCTAAATCTTATTACACTACACTGATTCAAATGTAAGGGTCCCTGAGAGAAGTGCAGTGTAATTGGCCTATTAGCCAGTGTCATTCATGGATGATGTAGGGAATCTAACGATACCCCATAGTCATACAACTCAGAATCTTGAAATTTGGTACGAAGCAATGTCTTATAGCGCAGATAAACGAAAAATTGCGAAAAGGATAAATTTTTGGTTACATCATATAATAAAAACAATTTTAAACTTACTAAAGTACTCTTGAAACTGAAACTCAAACGATGGCTTATACACAATTGTTTCTATGAGATAGATGAGTTACTCGGATCTCAAAACTAACCGTACTCAAGACCTCAATGGCATGACAGCTACGTTTTGTTTGTAATTATTCATCTGACTTATTTTATAATAAACTGACTGAATTCATTCTTAAAATATCAATTGACATTATGTAATATGTATTTAATTTACTATTGTATTGTTTATTATATTTAATTTCATTATTGTATTGTATGCTTTATGCTAATATGTTTTAAATTAAAAATCAAAATTAAAATTAAATGTAACCTGCAATTGCATTTGGAGCATTACTATGCCCTGACGGGGCCTCATGTAATGATTATTAAATTAAAAAAAAAAAAGTTTTCGACGGAACCCTCGGTGCGCGAGTTCGACGCGAATTTTTTTTTTTTGTTTTTTTTTAAATATTGAATGTGCTGTTCTACTATGACGTCACCTCGCACCGTAGGTGTCCCGCGAGCTGTGGGAGCCCCTCCCCTCCCGTCTGCCCTCGCCCCGCAGCGTTCTGCAGAGCACCTGGGAACCGATATCCGCCCTCCGGCCGAGACACCCGGGAGAGCCCAGGGACCTGTCTCCCGCGAAGGTGCATCGGGCTGATACCGCGCAGGTTCGTATAGCTTGCTCTTTAAAAAAGAAAGAAAGAAGAAAGAAAGAAAAAAGAAAGGTTTTTTTTTTTTTGTTGCGATGCCTTTGTCTTTCGGATATTTATTTTGTTGTATATGTAAGAAATTGGTACAATTAGGGTAGGAAAGATTTGTCCATGAGAAAGCGGTCAATTTACAATCTTAAAATCTTAGGTCATAAGGTGACATCTGACAAGCGAGAACTATTTGTCGCCATTTAAAAGAAAGTATGGGTCTTTGGAAATAGTTTCGATATTGCAATATATCGCTGCTAGATGGCATTAACGGAACTGGATTGAAAAGATAATATTTATTCAATAAAAAATAAAAAATTAATAAAAGAAAATATTTGTAAAAATTGCCAAAATTGCCGGTAAAAGTGTAAACGAATGTTTAATATTCTTGGTCATTTTTTTTCTAATTAAATTTAAAAAAAACAAACATAAATCTTAAAACTAAGGTATTAAAGTTTAATTACGAATGTTCTATATATTTATACTTAAAATCTTTTGTTTTAAAAAGAACGGTATTGCATGACCAACACCGTCCACACTTTTACCCCCTACCAAAAAAGTGCTCAACGTACCTGCAGAAGTTTAGTATGTATATTTTGTGTGTTTATGTAAGTTTATGATATAATATCTTGTTTCATTCTATCTCATATCTTGTCGTACCTATTCTTCCTCCACAACCTTTCTCACTGCCAAGGGTCACTGGTAGAGATCTCTTATAGAGATAAGTGTTTCCTTGTCCACTATTTATGTTTATCTTCTTGTTTTATAACTTTTTGGTACTAAATAAATATATTAAAAAAAACAGCAAACTTTTTGGTGATAAATAAATTAAAAAAAAAAGAAGTTTTCACTTCAAAATTGCTCGAAACATTGTCCAGATGTCGGTCTCGGCGCGCGGCATCAGCAAGAGCGACATAATGCTGTCCACATTTTTACCCCCTACCATCTCATATCTTGTCGTACCTATTCTTCCTCCACAACCTTTCTCACTGCCAAGGGTCACTGGTAGAGATTTCTTATAGAGATAAGTGCTTCCTTGTCCACTATGTATGTTTATCTTCTTATTTTATAACTTTTTGGTAATAAATAAATTAAAAAAAAAAAACAGCCAACTCGACACGTTGTCCAGATGTCGGTATCGGCGCGCTTCATCAGCAAAAGCGACATATGCTGTCCACGTTTTTACCCTTACCAAAAAAGTGCTCAACGCGCCTACAGAAGTTTTCACTTCAAAAGTACTGAAACATTGACCAGATGTATCGCGTATACCACATTTTTACCCCCTCCCAAAAAAATGCTCAACGTGCCTACAGGAGCTTTCACTTCAAAAGTACTGAAATATTGTCCAGATGTCTCACGTATTTTTACCCCCTACCAAAAAGTGCTCAACGCGCCTACAGAAGTTTTGACTTCAAAAGTACTATTTGTCCAGATGTCGGTCTCGGTGCGCGGCATCAGCAAGAGCGACATAATGCTGGTGTGCGCTGAGCCCCGCCAGATGCCCGCCATCAACGGGGAGCCCGAGCCGCCCGCGGGCGAAGCCCGAGCCCGCCGGGACGACATCGTCATAGGCGCCGCCAGCGACCACCACGCTGGTGGCTTCTCGCCCACCGCCGGCGGCGTGAGGAACATCTTCCCCTCCTCCAAGTCCAGGAGCCTCAAGAAGAAGAACTCCATGCTCGCCAGTGAGTTGCCTTACCGTTTCGACCAGGGTTCAGACTCAAATCTTTTTTATTCAGGCATACTTTATAAGTTTATAAAGAACAGTGAGCTTCATGAACATCTCAATATTAAAACAGTGGAAGAAGAAATACAGCTTAGTAGCGCCAAATACAGGTCGCAGACTGTCTCAGGCGCCTAAAAAGGAAAAATATTCTAGACCTGGATAGATCCCTAATCTAGGCTCAGTGTATATGACTTTTCCAGTGGGAAAATCATAAAAAATCACAAAACGACGCTTCACACATCTCATAGTCATAAGCTCATAGTTGGAAGACTGATCGCATGATATAGCACAACAAAAAAAAAAAAATCAGGCATACTTTGACTAGTGCTTTCGAATCGTCGTATCTACCACTGGTTCAGGATCACATTTCTACCGAGAAGAACCAGTAAGAAACTCAGTGGTTGCTCTTTTTTTTTATTACAATTATATCAATGTGTAGATACATAAGTACCCGCAGTTCTGTAGTGAGTCAAATCAATGAAATTTAAATGTCTTTTATTTAAATGAACTTTCACAAGCGCCTTTGAATTATCAAGTGAATCTATCGAGGGCTATCATTTAACTGATTGGCAAAATCAGTTAAATGATAGCCCTCGATTTGGTTTGCAAGAAAATTGCAATGTTAGAACTGGGACCATAGTCTCTCCTTCTTAACGCGGACAGACTATAATCCGTGGTCTTAGATGAGCGATAAAAGAGACGCCACGTGATGCGAGGCTATAAAAAATGACAGACTATTGGATCTGACGCCATATTTGTTTACATGTTTTACTTTGCCTCGTCAAATAGACTTTACGCGATAGCGTAGGCCACGTGAAGGGTCAGCAACTCTTTGATACTGTAACTTCGCGTCGTATCGTTTCGTTGCCGTGTGTGTCGCTCACCCCTTGTTCTAGGTGAGCGACAGAAGCGACGCGACGCCATAGAAAATGACAGACGTTGTCGCGTAGATATGTCGTCGCGTCGCTGCTGCCGCTCACCTGGGGCAGTGGGTAAGCGTACCGCCGCGTGTCCCCGTTAGGACAACGGGTAACCTATCTACGCGACAACGCCTGTTATTTTGTCGAAAACGTTATATCTCAAAAACGGTGGCTCTTAGGAAAAAAAGTATTTAGGCATTTTTTATAGATAATTATCTGATCTACAATTTTTGTCCGAGTACTTACTCTGAGTTTTAATTCGATTGATCGTATGAGCATTCGATGACATTAGCGTCAAAGTAAAATGAACTTAAATTTATGAATATAGAGCTCAATTTTGTGTATGCATTCATATACGTTTACGTATACGATAGTTTCCAAATTTAAATCTGTTGTAATGAATTTGTGACTTTAAATCAAGCGCTTTTGGGTCCATTTTACTGTGACGCTAATGTCATCGAATTCTTATACAATCAATCGAATTAAAACTCAGAGTAAGGGTACTGAGCTAATTTTTCGCGTAAAAACCCGTTTTTGTGACATTTGACCCCGAGTAAATTTATTTGTACGTGCCGGATCGACGAGGACTTTTCACATTTCCTTTCCTTTTTGTCAATACACTATTATAATAAAATATTATAATATAAAAATTCCTACTTGGCTGAAAATTGGTAGGATTGTTAAATCCTACCAATCCTATTGTTTAGTCTAATTTGATTGGACTATTCACGTGACCTATAATCGGCGCGGCGAACCTTGATCCCCATGACAGTTCGTGTTAGTGATGGGTCGTGTCTTTTGTTATTGTAGGTTATAATAATATTATAGGATATTTTTAGATATGTGAGTATGAAAAAAAATTGTGCACTCGTTTCCATTACCGACATTTTTTTATTGATACTTGCCGCCCTAGTCGATAAACGTCACACGACGTAAGTTTTGCAGGACGATAACTTCTTGTAAATGTTAAGAATTGTTAAAAATATCAACGGAATATCATTACTAATGGTATAAAGCTACGTAAAATTTATAAATGGCATTTTTAGACGCCCCCAATATGATCCCAATTTAATGGTGACGCCACTACAGTGTTATATGGTGACATTAGCTGTCAGTGTCATAGGGATCAGGGTTCGCCGCGCGGAGTATACATAACGTTGTCGCGTAGCTACGCGTGTCAGTTAGTAGCGTGCCTCGTGCCCGCAGAGAGGCGCTCGGTGCCGGCGCGCGCGCTGGCGGCCCGCGGCGCGGCGGGGCGCGTGTGGCAACGCGTACGCGCGCGCTGCGCCGCCGCGCCGCGCTGGGCGCAGCGGCATCTGCTGCTCGCGTACAACACGCTCTACGCGTACCGCTCCCCCGAGGTACTTGTCATATTATTATAATCATATAGTAATAATATAACAATAATATAATAATATTATAACAATAATATTGTAACGGAGCTAAGGGTCCAGGATATGGCTGGTCGCGTAGCTCCGTGTGTCTAGGTAGGGAGGCCCTCACAAATTAAACGCGATTTATAGAAACACACACTTAACAAACCTTTATTCACGGTTTTACAGAAAGTACTTAAGTCTAAGCGATCTTCTAACCTTAACTACACGGTCCGAGGTCCTGAGGGGACCTGCGGGGCGACGAGCGTCACCGGCTGACGCACGCGGTGCGCGGACACGGAGGGTGTCCGCGACGAGAGGGGGCGAAGGGGAAGGGGAGACGGAAAGATGGGTCGTCCGTGGCCGAAGCGGCGGAGCGACCGATCTCGCCTGCGTTCACCAGTTACCACTGCCACTCATCTGCCCGGTACCCCCAAGCCGACGTGCTGTGACAGCGGTCGCTGGCGAACTGTCTGTGAACGCAGGCCGGATGCCTTATATAGGCAATGGCGGGAGAGGTGCGCGGCGGCGGGGTTTTGCACACGGCACGATGGCGCGATTTCGAATGTTCTGGATTATCCATTGTTCGTGCGTGAGTCATCGCCGTGCTGAGCTGCGTCATATATAATAATAATATAATAATAATATAATTAGAAGGCATATAAAACCCAATATAAAACAAGTCACAAAACACAATAGAAATATACAGTATATAAAACATTCAAAACTTACGGCTAACTGAAATGGTTAAAAAAAACTTGAGGATGTCAAAGGACATCCGGATGGGACGAAGTTCATCAGTAATATCCGGAACTTGTGCAGAAACACTGTCAGGATTCATTATTGTTATTATTTTTTATTATTTATTATATACAAAAACCTGTATACACTCAACAAAAATAATCGTCGCGACGCCGCACTGTTCAATGCGAAATAGAAAGACGAAACGAAAATAACTGGCTTGCTTTCTACGAGACAGAGAGAGAGAGAGACAGGCAGAGAAACGCGCACGCCGCACGGCTTACAACTATAGCAAAAAATGTCGTCACAACTTTTGGTCTTAATTTTTTCCATCTAGCCCTCTTTCGCAACGCGCGACAAGGAACTCCGTTCCAACTCATTTCAGATGTCGCTGGTCACAAGTAGGTACTACTTTCTATTCTTTTCACGGTGCACAGGCAGCCAATAGTCAAAAATAGGGCTAGGACCCTCACGGACGACCTCGAGGATTCGATTGTTAGAGCTCCTAAGCTTTTCTCAGAAAGACGCCACACGAGCTCTCACAATACAATAAAAGTCGGACACTCGCTTCGGCAAACATTGCAGCAGCACTGCAGTACCGCGGTAGCCCCATGATTATTCTAAAAGCATCGTTATATTGCACACTTATTGCAGTGTATGACTTCTCAAAAAGTTTGTCCATAGCTGGCACGCATAAAAGCACTGACAGTAGGCAGTAAATAGCGTTATTTTAACAGCCTTACTGCATTTGCCAAATCTACGTGCCAGCATATTGCAACGAATCGAGAGTGCCCGCCTTTCTCTCTCAATGTCACTGTCGTCCTTTAATTGCTCGTCAAATTATGTCCAAGGTATTTGAACTTCTGTACAACCCGAACTGATTTACCATTCAAGATTATTCCTGGAATCTTTTCCGGACCTTTTCCTGACTTAAAAACTACCATCTCAGTTTTATCAACATTGTATTTCAGTCCATGAGCATTCGCATAATGCTCACAGACGGAAAGCAACTTTCTGAGGCCTTGAATAGACGGGCTGAGGATCACCATGTCATCAGCATAACTCAGGCTGTTCACACACACCATTGATATGACATCCGACATTGGTGTCTCTCAGCTCCTCTATTAAGCTGTTCATGTAAATGTTAAAAAGTTCCGGAGAAGTAATTCCTCCCTGGCGAACAGCGCAGTCGAATTTATATGAATTAGAGGTCGCTTCGCCCCATTTCACAGTATTTGTTTGGTTTCCGTACCAGTGTCTCAACAGACCCACAATTTCGTTTGGGACCTGAGACCGGTACAATTTCTCCCAGAGAATATCATAATTAACTAGATCGAAAGCCCGGCTCAGGTCTAGACAGCACGCATAAATAGAGGTCTCGCGTCGAGTGTAATAATATGTACCGTGTGTTTCAAACCAACAATAGCTGCGTCCGTCGAGAGACCAGGACGAAAACCAAACTGTGCATCATCGATTACCACATTTATTTGTTGCACGCTCTTATTTAGCTTGCCATGTTTGTGCATTTGTTTTGGTTAAATCTTGCAGCTGAATTGCGTAATTGACTACTATTATTTTTTTGTGATTATAAAATAGAGTCGCCCAGAAGTCGTAATATCCACGTGCCCTGTTAGTTTTATGTTGAATAACCATTTTAAACTGTTAATCTGTTATATGATTGTAAATTTGCCATTTTTTTATTCTATATTTTTGTTTTAATAAATCGATTGTATTACCTCAATGAAATCATACCGCTGCGGGAAAATGACCATAATAATTTCAGCATGTGCAATTTGTTAGTATTTTTGATCTTGTACTAATAGGCCTATTACACTGCACTTTTTACAGGGACCCTTACACTTGAAACAGTGAAGTGTAATAAGATTTAGGGAGAAAGGGGCCCTAAATTGATCCTTATTACTGTGTAATAAGCGACGCTCTTACTAGCGGCCACGGCCACCCTTACCGCAGGGCCACTGGGCCTCATTAATTTAATTTATTTGAACTACCAACAGAATTACAAGTAGTAGGTATACAAAATGTTGAATGGCTTAGGCAATAGGTAATAAGCTATTCAATTTATAGGTAGTTACATCCAGTGGCGTGCAGTTCATAGGGGCATAAAAGCACCGCTTACCCAAATATAAATACGTAAATGCTCATTTTTCATTCAAACATCTATTAAATAGCAAATTGAAATACGTTAATGTTCATTTTTTATTCAAACAGCTAGTAAATAGGTATTTTGACTAACTAATGCCTACCCTAGCTCCAAGCCCTGTGCACGCCACTGGTTACATCATGCACATAAAAAAAAAATTAAATCAGCCGAATTTGTTTGAGCAGTGCAACCGTGCGGACTGTATGATCTACTTGGAAGGCTTCACGGTGTGCGCGGCGGGCGAGGTGAAATCGCGTACACACGCGTTCAAAGTGTACCACACCGGGACGGCGTTCTACTTCGCGTGCGACACCAGGGAGGCCATGCTGGCGTGGATACAGCTCATACACCGCGCCACGCTTCTGCCATCTGTGTCTTCGGTGAGTTACTAGCTCGTGAGCGAGGTGAAGTGCTGCCCTCTGTGTCTTCGGTGAGTTACTAGCTCGTGAGCGAGGTGAAGTGCTGCCCTCTGTGTCTTCGGTGAGTTACTAGCTCGTGAGCGAGGTGAAGTGCTGCCCTCTGTGTCTTCGGTGAGTTACTAGCTCGTGAGCGAGGTGAAGTGCTGCCCTCTGTGTCTTCGGTGAGTTACTAGCTCGTGAGCGAGGTGAAGTGCTGCCATCTGTGTCTTCGGTGAGTGACTAGCTCGTGAGCGAGGTGACGTGCTGCCCTCTGTGTCTTCGGTGAGTTACTAGCTCGTGAGCGAGGTGAAGTGCTGCCCTCTGTGTCTTCGTAGAGTAACTACCTTGGAAGCGAGGTGAAGTGCTGCCCTCTGTGTCTTCGGTGAGTTACTAGCTCGTGAGCGAGGTGAAGTGCTGCCCTCTGTGTCTTCGGTGAGTTACTAGCTCGTGAGCGAGGTGAAGTGCTGCCCTCTGTGTCTTCGGTGAGTTACTAGCTCGTGAGCGAGGTGAAGTGCTGCCCTCTGTGTCTTCGGTGAGTTACTAGCTCGTGAGCGAGGTGAAGTGCTGCCCTCTGTGTCTTCGGTGAGTTACTAGCTCGTGAGCGAGGTGAAGTGCTGCCCTCTGTGTCTTCGGTGAGTTACTAGCTCGTGAGCGAGGTGAAGTGCTGCCATCTGTGTCTTCGGTGAGTTACTAGCTCGTGAGCGAGGTGAAGTGCTGCCCTCTGTGTCTTCGTAGAGTAACTACCTTGGAAGCGAGGTGAAGTGCTGCCCTCTGTGTCTTCGGTAAGTCACTAGCTCGTGAGCGAGGTGAAGTGCTGCCCTCTGTGTCTTCGGTGAGTCACTAGCTCGTGAGCGAGGTGAAGTGCTGCCCTCTGTGTCTTCGGTGAGTTACTAGCTCGTGAGCGAGGTGAAGTGCTGCCATCTGTGTCTTCGGTGAGTTACTAGCTCGTGAGCGAGGTGAAGTGCTGCCATCTGTGTCTTCGGTGAGTTACTAGCTCGTGAGCGAGGTGACGTGCTGCCCTCTGTGTCTTCGGTGAGTTACTAGCTCGTGAGCGAGGTGAAGTGCTGCCCTCTGTGTCTTCGTAGAGTAACTACCTTGGAAGCGAGGTGAAGTGCTGCCCTCTGTGTCTTCGGTAAGTCACTAGCTCGTGAGCGAGGTGAAGTGCTGCCCTCTGTGTCTTCGGTGAGTTACTAGCTCGTGAGCGAGGTTTAGTGCTGCCCTCTGTGTCTTCGGTGAGTTACTAGCTCGTGAGCGAGGTGAAGTGCTGCCATCTGTGTCTTCGGTGAGTTACTAGCTCGTGAGCGAGGTGAAGTGCTGCCATCTGTGTCTTCGGTGAGTTACTAGCTCGTGAGCGAGGTCAAGTGCTGCCATCTGTGTCTTCGTTGAGTAACTACCTTGGAAGCGAGATGTAGTGCTGCCATCTGTGTCTTCGGTGAGTTACTAGCTCGTGAGCGAGGTGAAGTGCTGCCATCTGTGTCTTCGGTGAGTTACTAGCTCGTGAGCGAGGTGAAGTGCTGCCATCTGTGTCTTCGGTGAGTGACTAGCTCGTGAGCGAGGTGACGTGCTGCCATCTGTGTCTTCGGTGAGTTACTAGCTCGTGAGCGAGGTGAAGTGCTGCCATCTGTGTCTTCGGTGAGTTACTAGCTCGTGAGCGAGGTGAAGTGCTGCCATCTGTGTCTTCGGTGAGTTACTAGCTCGTGAGCGAGGTGAAGTGCTGCCATCTGTGTCTTCGGTGAGTGACTAGCTCGTGAGCGAGGTGACGTGCTGCCATCTGAGATCCTTAAGATCTTAGGTCACTCATTTACACTAGATTGTTTACTTCCAGATGGAGCTCTCGAAACAGTTCTCGGAGACGGACTACTCAGAAACGGAATCAGACACCGAGAGCTCGGAGAAGAGAAGCGAGAAGGAGAGGGAGCGCGAGAGGGAGAGGGAGAAGGACAAGTCGAAGTTCGGTTCGCTGAAGAAGCTGACGCACCGCGCGAGTCGGAGCGAGTCGCAGGAGAACGTCAGTCAGGCCGCCACAAGTCTGGACAGGAAGTATCTGCGGTTCTTCTCCCGGGCGAGGCCCAAAGAAGACGCCAAGGGGAGCAAGGTAATTATTGTTCTGACTGAGTTTTGGCCACCGCAGTCCAATGCGCAGAAAATTTAGTGCACAAAATAGGTGCAGTTATATTCCCTCACTGTCATAATCGGATAGAGAATAACGGAGGAGCAACGACTATCGGTGTTTTCCGGGACATGAAGGTTGTATCACCAATTTACCACCTTAGCGAAACATCAATGAACACATCTGCTAAAAGTTGCCAGTGATTGTATATTACCAAAAAAAAATTACCACATTCGCCTGTCGTTTCTTGGACACTTTTACTCCTAGATGTGTAACCGAAAAAGTATTAATGCAAGTTTGACGAATGCAATAGAGTTTTTAGGGGTTATTTGTTCATATGGAACATGTCACACGACTCTGCTAACGTACCGCTCTATAGGTATGATGACAGTCACCAAGAATCAATGAAATTATGAATTTATCTAATGAAATAGGATTCATGGATTATAAACAGCGTATTTATTTTTCTATTTCGAGTGAGATTGCTATTTATTTTGTTAAAATAAAACTATAAAATACAGCAATCCGCCATAAAAGATTAAATATCGAAAAGCGAATGACGTCACAATTGTTTGTTTTCGAGCTTTGACAATCACACTATTGTTTACTGCACACTGCACAGAGTACATCGGTAACAACAATAGTGACGTCACAAACGACGCCATGACACCGGCGAGCGTTTTGGCGAGAATTTTAAAATTTAAATTTCAAATGCCGATTTCATCTACCGAACCTTATTTTTCTGCTGAAATAAGATATTTTTTCGAAATAGTAGATACTTCCGAACAGAGTCTGACCATTTTTCAAAATCAGTCATCATGCCTATTCCCTTATTCTCTTTCGTAAGAAGAAGGCTACCGCTCAGATCTCCCCCTATAACGAGAATTACGTGCAATACCAGCTCTAGCAGCAGCAACCAGCAGGATCTTTTGTATGTCAGAAATGGCACTTATGTCAAGCGGTGTAAGAGTGCATTTGCCCTGTCGCAGGGCAAGCATTCCGGCGTGCCGGTGCCGCGTGATTGAGTAACAAACATCCATACATCCATCCAAACTTTCGCATTTATAATATTAGTAAGATACGGGGAATGCCAGCTCTCTTACTAGCAGGCTCTTATGTAAACGGCCAATAGGGATGATGACAACTCAATCAAATCAGCAACTCTTTATCAAACTTAAAAACGCTCTTCTAGTATGGAAGTTGTATGAAAGTTGCAATTGTGACGTCATCGAATTTTAACACACTTTTTTTCTTAACTCTATATTAAAGAACAGTTATCAAACTTAAAACTAACCGAGGACGTGAATTTTAGGTCCTTTTGAAAACCTTCTAATTAATAATCAGTTAGAAATAATTTATTTTTGATATATGCATCATCCCTATTGTTGGTCGGAAACGGCACTTATGTCGAGCGGTGTAAGAGTGCATTCACTCTGTCTTTATAATATTAGTAAGATGAGATACGGGGAATGCCAGCTCTCTTACTAGCAGGCTCTTATGTAAACGGCTAATCGATGGTCGGAAACGGCACTTATGTCAAGCGGTGTAAGAGTGGTATTGCCGTGTCGCAGAGCAAGCATTCAAACTTTCGCCTTTATAATATTAGTAAGATGAGATACGGGGAATGCCAGCTCTCTTACTAGCAGGCTCTTATGTAAACGGCTAATCGATGGTCGGAAACGGCACTTATGTCAAGCGGTGTAAGAGTGCTATTCCTCTGTCGCAGAGCAAGCATTCAAACTTTCGCCTTTATAATATTAGTAAGATAAGATGCAGGGAATGCCAGCTCTCTTACTAGCAGGCTCTTATGTAAACGGCTAAAAGATGTTCGGAAACGGCACTTATGTCAAGCGGTGTAAGAGTGGTATTGCCGTGTCGCAGAGCAAGCACTCGGGCGTACCGGTGTCGCGTGATTGAGTAACAAACATCCATACATCCATACATCCAGACATTCATACATCCATCCAAACTTTCGCATTTATAATATTAGTATTAGTAAGATAAGACACGGGGAATGCCAGCTCTCTTACTAGCAGGCTCTTATGTAAACGGCTAGTCGATGTTCGGAAACGGCACTTATGTCAAGCGGTGTAAGAGTGGTATTGCCGTGTCGCAGAGCAAGCACTCGGGCGTGCCGGTGCCTACGGAGCACTACCGCAGCTACCGGCGCGCGCCGCCCGAGCCGAAGCCGGCCGCGGCGCCGCAGCCCAAGCCGAAGCCCATCAACTACATCCACGCGTCCAACCCCAACCTGCTGGACTTCGAGAAGAGCGACTTCGTCACCAAGCCCGCCATACAGGTGACACACGTTTACTCTTCGCCTCTAAACATTATCTTCTATGTATATAACAAGTCGTAATTCAAAAAAATAACTACCACTAATACAACTGACGTCGTCGTTTCAACCTATAGATGTCCACTGCTGGAAGGTCTCCTGCATGGATCACCACAGAACACGGTCTTGTGCCGCTTGTTTCCAACGCTGTGCTTCCCGGCCGCCATTCGAGCACTTTGGGACCCCAACTCCTATCGGTCCTACGAACTATGTGCCCTGCCCATTGCCACTCGAGCTTCTTCACTATAACTGTAGGCAATGTCGGAGCTGTAGTAATTAATATTTGTAAGTTTCAGGTGCCGAAGCCCAAGGTCCACAAGCCGGACAACTTCATCGGCTTCGTGACTCTGGAGGAGTTCATGCTGAAGAAGCAGGAGGAAGAGAGACAGCAGGTGTACACGAACCGCGTGCTGATGGGGATAGAGCGAGACCACATGGAGGACAAGATGGCCGCCAAGGAGCTGCAGAAGCGGCTCGACAAGATCGTGCCCGACGTCATATATGGAGAGGTGATATGCTTATTATAATGCCAGGTTTTAGATATAGACTAGTTAAAAATCGTTAGGAAACTCTCAAAGAGTTTTGATTTTTAGTTTTGAAGTGAAACTTCTTTAGAATCGTTGTGATTTGAAAATTAGATGGAACGAAAAAGCGTCACTAGAAAGAGACAAACATATTCATAATAGGATTTATAGGCCTATTACACTGGACTTTCTACAGGGCCCAGTGGTAAGTGTGGGCGTGACCGCGAGTTAGAACGTCGCTTATTACACAGCAATAAGGATCTATTAAGGGACCCTTTCCCCCTAAATCTTATAACGCTACACTGATACAAGTGTAAGGGTCACTGTGAAAAGTGCAGTGTAATAGGCCTATTAGATAAAGACGAGTTAAAAATTGTTAGGAAGCTCCAAGGAGTTGGGATTTTTATTTTTGAAGTGAAACTTCTTTAGAATCGTTGTGATTTGAAAATTCTTTGAAACGGAAAAGCGTCACTAATAAGAGACAAACAGGATAATATGATTTAGCCTACCTTGTCTAAGGCCTACAAGAGATTGAGATAGAAGAATAGAATACAAGTTATATATATATCTCATTTTCTCGTAGGCTTTTATTCTGATGTTTCATTTCTGCCGTGTGTGAATAGCACACACACACTTTTTTATTAGGGGGTAATTTTTTTTTTCATTAGGACCCGGTAGGGGGCCCCCCTACCAAAAAAACCATACATAATCACAAAAAAATATATACAAACACAGAAAAAAATTTGAGTGTACTCCCGAAAACTGGCAAGTCAGTATGCATTTATCTGAACCAATTAACAAATAGCTTTAAAATTATAAATAGCCAAAATATTTTACAATATAAACTCTCGAAGATAAAGACAAACAGTACTTATTACAAAAATTATTTATATATGAGCCTATGATACTGCACCAATGAACTGATCCGACATCCCTTTGCACCACTGCAAAGAGAGTGAATGAGGATCCATGTTAATTTTTGCAGTTTTTAAGGGGCTATTGTGCTCATGACATATTCTAAGCAACACATTACCATCTCCTAGTTTATAGGCCTATTACACTGCACCTTAACATAGGGACCCTTACACTTGAATCAGTATAGTGTAATAAGAGTAAGGGTCCCTAATTTGGTCCTTATTGCAGTGTAATAAGCGACCCTCTATCTAGCGGCCACGCCCATCCTTTCCACAGGACCCTGTGGAAAGTGCAGTGTAATAGGTCTATTAGTTAGTCCGTACGCCCCTGAGGCTTGGGCTGAAAACGTCCGGGTGATGTAAGACATCGGACCTGTGAATACTGACTGATGAACATTATGAATAGGTGTCGGCCGGGGAGTTGCCTCTACCTGTGCTGGAGTTGCAGGCGAGGGGGCTGCCCCCCGCGCCTGCCCCCCGTGCCCCCCCCGCGCCCCGCGAGGGGGGCAAACCCATCTCCGTCAAGGGCAAGGACGGGTGAGTAAAGTCCATCGATCGAGAGTGATTCAGAAATAACTTATTTTAGATCTGATAATAAAACTAATCTAACCGGGGTGCCTCAAGGAAGTGTGCTGGGTCCTTTACTATTTATTATGTATATAAATGACCTGACCCATTGTGTTAATCAACCCTGTACATTATTTGCTGATGGCATCTCTGTTGTAATAGAACAAAAGAATACCGATTACACCTTTGAAATAAATGACGTAACAAAAAATATTATTGAATGGCTAAATAATAATGACTTAACTCTTAATATAAATAAAACAAAGTATGTTCAACAAGTAAGTTTCTATAGTGTGGACGAATACTTAAATCAATAATTTGACTATTAATTTATTTAATAATTTGATATTTTATTCTTTCATATGATATAGTTGTAATATTTAATCTCTTATTAAGCACCTACCTTGACATCAATTATTTGAAGTCCAATCTATTCTTATATTTTGGCATACGATCAACGTACGTTCCACTCCGACACCGGAGCGTCTTCAGGAGATGTCGACTCGACAATGCACGATTGTGAAGTGACGATCGTGTCGAAAGTTCCGGCTTATATACCTCTACCACATGACTCATAATAGGTCTATTACACTGCACTTCTCATAGATAATAGGTCTATTACACTGCACTTTTCACAGGGACCCTTACACTTGAATCAGTGTAGTGTGATAAGATGTAGGGAGAAAGGGTCCCTAAAATTGGTCCTTATTGCTGTGTAATGAGTGAAATGACGCTCTTACTAGTGGCCACACCCACCCTTACTACAGGGCCCTGGTAAAAGTGCAGTGTAATAGGCCTATTACACGTTCACCCCTGAAGAATGCAATATAGAATAGACGCTGTTTAACGTCGCGGGACTCTCTTCGTTTTCCGGGATAAAAAGTAGCCTCTCTATCCTTCTCCGGGACACAACCTCAGTCTGTACAAAATTTCATTAAAACCGGTTTAAGGAATGGGCCGGCCGATTATGGCTGACCGGATATGTTGCGGCTTTCTAATTCATCAAAAAACATCTCAATAAATGTATGAAAATATGAATACTAGCAAATGCCCGCGACTTCGGCTGCATGGTTTGAGGTTTTTGGTTCCCACGGGAACTCTTTACATTTCCGGGATAAAAAGTAGCCTATGTGCTATTCCAGACTATAACCTGTTTCTGTGCCAAATTTCAGCCAGATCCGTTCAGCCGTTGGGGCGTGATTGAGTAAAAAATGTTAAACTGAACGCTATCATTATTTGATATTTATGACATTGATGTTTGTCAATTATTATATTGTACTGTCAGTTGTCAACTCACTTCACTCTGTTACGCTGAATAAACTAGCCGCTGTTGTGTGCCTCTCTCTGTGATCTTGCTGTTTTAATTATTAAGTACATAATTATTTCTATTCCTAATATATTAAAAATAGTTTTCATTAAAAAACATCCATACATCCATCCAAACTCTCGCTTTTACAATATAAGTATAGATATTCATACAATTTTTTTTTTCTTTCTTTCCTAGGTACGAGAAAATAGTGTATCCCGAAGATAAACAGGACGAGGAGAGAGAAGAGAGAGAGCAGCGGGAGCAGAGAGAGCAGAGAGAACAGAGAGATAACCGCATCGAAGCGTGGCGCGCTTCGCTGCGGAGAGCCGACAAGGTGACATACATTTTATTAACTTTTCTCTATCGTATTGTCACTATCACATTTCATATCACTTTTTTTTTAAAATCCATTACAAGTTAGCCCTTGACTGCGATCTCACCTGATGGTAAGTGAAGATGCAGTCTTACTATGTCCATTAGGGTAAGCACTGAGCAGTGCTTGTATGCCTCTATGAACCGCACGCCACTGCCTACCTATATTGCAATAAACATTATTTGACTTTGACTTTTCGACTTTGTGTGGCAGGTGCACTCGGGGTCTCCTCACACGCCGCCCACACACGCGGCCAGCGACAGGTGAGAACATACAAACGGCAACAGTACATTTGGCAATGGTAGCCAACGACCTCAATTTACATAGACGAGCCCTGTCAAACAAAGAACGTGGACATTTTACACTAACGCCATCTGGTCTGAAAAGCGGGACAGCGCTATAGCGGGGACAGGGATAGACTTATACGGGTGAGGGGCATGCACCACAAGTCGGACGCCCAACTTTTTTGTATGAAAGGGACCATCTAGCACCTATATATATATCTGTCCCCGTAAGATGGTAAAAACCGTTAGATTATAATCTAACTCGCGAAATTGTAAACTGTCGAAATGCAATTGGCGAAGATGGAAAGAGAGGGAGATAGGATGTAGGATGGTCAATGAGTGCGAGAGAGACAATATCATAGTACGCCTGTCATAGTTTCCAAGATTCTACGAGTCTATTTTGCGATAAATCACAGATTATAATTTTGGTATCAGACATAGGGTCCGATTCAAACTTCATTCATTATAAGTCATTGATTCATATTTCCATCCGCTTGTAATATTGGTATCTTTAAATCAAGAGTGAATAGGCATTATCTAGATAAACGTGCTCCACCCTATACTGCATTCGCCAGCAAGTCTGATTGCAGCCAAAAACTAGTCTATAAATAAAAATATTGGCAGTCATAGGGACTGCCGATAGAAGTGAAAACTAAATCAATTCAGTTTTACTTCACATAAACATTTGAGTTCCTGACTGGGAAATGTAGAAAAACGTATTATATAAGCAACAACTTCAATTAATTATGCACCTTAGGACTAACACATAAAGCTACATTACGATTGGAAAATATTAATTTTAAGACGTTCTGCCACCAGGGAAAACGTAGGAATAAGCTTTCAATCCAAAATAAAAAGTCATTTTTAAAATATGTCCAAAAATATCCATTATAAAATAAACCTTAAATCTAAGGGTTTAAAATTTAATTTCGAATGTAGTATATTTATATTTAAGACCTTTTGTCTTCGTAACAACGCGAGCATGGCGGCCACGGTCACGCGAATCCACAAACGACATGGTCAAAAATTGTATGGAAGTCTGCCCCAGGGTGTCCAGAGATGAAATCTATGTCATTAAATAGTACAGATCTTCTATTTATGGAATAAGAATGGTACTTATAGCTTTGCAGTCGTGGATTAAAATTATGAAGGTTAAAAATAACTTATTATGTTGCTTAGTTTTTGTCGTGTTAACTTACTCACTATACACGTGTATACTTTTCTCAAGAAACTTATGATTGAGTGATGTTTTAATCATTTAAATTAATTTCAGGTAATATAAATCCGAGGATTAAGCTTTAAAAACCAGTCGTTCAGCTTTTATTGGTTTATAAAAATATATTTTATATGAGAAAATTCACGATCGAGACCTAGATGGCGCTGCACGATATTAAGTCGCAGTATTGAGTAATCGGTACCCAGTAGATGTCAGATTATAGATGTCAGTGTTTGGCATTATGTCCCGCAATTTTTTTTCTACAGCTCTGGGTTCTAGCCCTTTTGAAATTAATGCCATAACGTAGTGCTGCCAGTACTTAAGTTCTAATTGACTGATCATTTGTTTTTATTTTTATGTTAGCTAAAAATCAAAATGAGTGAGCATTAAATTATTTGAATGAACATTAAAACCGCTTTTATAATGCTTCAGTTTATCTATCATCGTTGATAATAGTTAATTTAGACTAGCAACATTAAAGCAACTAGCAACATATTCCTACATCCATGGGCATAAGTTTAATCATAGACAGTAGAATATATCTTGACGTCTGACGTTAATACGACGTAAGACACGTGATTTTTAACATTAAAATCGATTGAAAGTCTTCTTTTTTAAATATTTTTTCAGCGACTGCTATAAAACATAATTATTTATTAAAAATTCTTTGTTTATTTTAATTAAATACACAATGAATTAAAAAAAGAAGTCGTATTGAATGGGCCTGTTAAATAAAAAAAAAAGAGTCATATACCCAATGGGCCTGTCAAATGTTTGTAGCAAGGTTTTCACGTGCTATTGGTGTGTCAGTTGGGGCGGCGGCTCGGGCGGCTCGGGCGGCTCGGGCTCCGTGGGCGTGTCGCGCCTGCGCCTCATGTTCGGCGGCGCGCGGCGCGACATCGCGCGACAACTCAGCGAGGTAATATTACTATAATATTACTATAATGTTACTATAATATTACTATAATATTACTTTAATATTACTATAATATTACTTTAATATTACTATAATATTATAAATGCGAAAGTTTGGATGGATGTATGGATGTTTGGATGTTTGTTACTCAATCACGCCCCAACGGTTGAACGGATCTGGCTGAAATTTGGCACAGAGATTGATTATACTTATTGAGGCTTAACTTTTTATTCAAGAAAATTGAAGAGTTCCCGCGGTAATTAAAAACCTCAAACCACGCAAACGAAGTCGCGGGCATTCGCTAGTATTAATGATAAATGATTTATTTATTTCAGACTAGTTCATGCCCGCGACTTCGTCTGCACTTTTTACAGGTGGTAGAGTCTTAACGTTTCATAAATGACACCAGTTGCCCTACATGAAATAAATAAATCATTTATCATTTACAAGGCCCTGTGGCAAGTTATAGCGTAGCAGTGTTGTGGCGGTCTTAATTAAATTTAAAATAATTTGTTAATTAATTTAATTTGTTAGGTAATTAAATTTTAAAGTCAACTTGTTAATCCACTACAAGTTAGCCCTTGATTGCGATCTCACCTGATGGTAAGCGATGATGCAGTCTAAGATGGTAGCGGGCTAACCTGTTAGGGGCATGGCAGTTATATTACACCCATACCCCTATTCGGTTTGTACACGGCATCGTACCGGAACGCTAAATCGCTTGACGGCACGTCTTTGCCGGTAGGGTGGTAACTAGCCACGGCCGAAGCCTCCCACCAGGCAAATTAAATGGCATGGGATTGTGACGGTCTTTACAGTCCGCACATAATCCAATAGATGGCGTTACTAGTACGATTCACGCGACCACGGAGAGCCCAACTCACGATTACGAAGCGTTCTCTGAATTACGCTATATATACGAGCTCCAAAGATGAACGGTCGGAGCAGTGGTCCCCGAGCACAGCATCCGCTTGGAGGATGATCATCCTTTGTTACGGTCGAGCCATATCACCTGCTCCCGTACAGTGTAATAGGCTTAAGAGGCCGGTGATAGCCGCTCGCAATTTCTATTCAACCCGTAAATATAAATTTGCCGGTATATTGCTATCTCTATTTAGCTGATGACACATGATCGCGTGCAAACGCGATAGCAATATGAGCGTACAGAATTTGTTATACGTTTAGTCTTGTTCCGTAAATACCAAAAATGATGAATGATAACTTGTTGTATTTTTCACTTCGTGTTGTTATTCGGGAACTTGACAATATAGGCTATGCTCCTGATCAATTAGTGCGTAAGATATCGTTGGTTTTAATATGATACAAATAAGGAGAAAACATGTCATTTATGTCGTAAAAACATGCAAAACGCTATGCGCTTACATTTCATATTGGGAAAGTATTTTGAAAACATAATTATCCAGGGGCCTAGATAAATACAAGTTCAATCTTAATAAGCGCATAATATGCTGGAAATATTCTCGAATTACGAATTATTCTGGTATTACGTTTGTATGGGCAATTCACCCTCCGCTGGCACCTTAATAGCCAAGCTTCACATTTGTCTGTGTCTCCCCAGGAGAGCAGTCGCTCGGAGCAGTACTCGCACCTGCAGTGCCCGCCCACGTTCCAGCCGGAGACATACTCGCTAGCGCGGCCGCCGCGAGACGCGCCGCAGCCGCGAGCGACACGCGTGCGGCCCGCGCCGCCGCCGCCGCCGCACTGACCCGAGCCGCGCACCCGCCACCGGTGAACTACCCCCATTCACATGAGCGGCCCTATAAGGCCTATTGTTCTTCTTCCTGCCCTTGTCGGCACAACATGTGTTCTTCATCCATTTACTTCTTTTATCCGCCCCATTCACATTTCCATTCCCTTCTTTTATCCGTCAACTACCCCCCATTAGTTAGGCCCTAAAAGGCCTATAACACTACACTTTTTCTATAGTACCTTTTAGGATTATTACACTGAACTTTTTACAGGGCCCTGTGGTAAGGGTGGGCGTGGGCGGTAATTAGAGCGTCGCTTATTTCACAGCAATAAGGATCAAGTTAGGGACCCTTTCTTCCTAAATTTTGTTACACTACACTGAATCAAGTGGAAGGGTCCCTGTGAAAAGTGCAGTGTAATAGGCATATTACCCTAAGTTAGTGTAGTGTAATCAGAATAAGGGAGATAGGGTCCCTAATCATGGACACCGGGTCGTCCCGGTGTGCCGCGCTCTGCCGAATGTAATAACATTTGTAGCCCTATTACACTACACTAATGCAAGGGACCCTTAAATCTCAATCAGTGTAGTGTTATAACAATTAGGGAGAAAGGGTCCCTAATTTGATCCTTATTGTTGTGCAATAAGCGACGCTCTAACTAACGGCAACGCCCACCCTTACTACAGGGCCCTGTTGGAAGTGCAGTGTATTAGGCCCATAAGTGTGTTTAGGGAGCTCAGTCGTCGCACGACCAGCTTAGAGAGTAGTTGTGTTTCTCCGGCTCGCGCGAGCACTTTGACGTTAATTTAGTTTACTTTGTGCCAGAGTACAAGTGGTGCCATTTAGGTTCTCGTACATACTAATATAGGGCCACTATACAAGCAGCCACGCCCACCCTTCGGCCAGGGTCCTTGAAAAAGTGTAGTGTAATAGGCCCATAAGGATAATGAAGCCATCATAGGATAACAAACCCTAAGGTTACTCTCGCTAATAGGCCTATTTCACTGCACTTTTCACAGGGACCCTTACACTTAATTCAGTGTAGTGTAATAAGATAGGGATAAAGGGTGCCTAAATTGGTCCTTATTGCTGTACAATAATCGACGTTATAACTAGTGGCCACGCCCACCCTTATCACAGGGCCCTGTACAAAGTGCAGTGTAATAGGCCTATAAACTCTCGCGATCATTATTATATTCGTGCGAATATGATTGTTACCGCACCACGTGAAATAACACGAACCGGCTTGACTCAGACTTTACTTAGAGTTAAAACAGGATGGACTTATGTGAGTAACATAAGTCTGTCTCGTTTTAACCATGTCTTAAGTCTAAGCAAAATCAAATTTCGCTCTATAGTGACACTAACACTTCACATACCATCATTAGTATACAGAACTGTACTTTCACGTATATTACGACGTTTACGTACAACTTAAATGAAAAAAAAAAATCATTCTTCCATTTTACTATGCGAAAAATACGTGCGAATGGTTTTACTTTTGAAACTAACTATTAACTAACGAATAAACTTTACAAATACTTTCATCATTTTAATATTCAGTGGATATTTTTTGACTTAATAATATGTATATGTCACCGTAACATTGTATAATCCGTTAGATTATAATCTAACTCGCGAAATTCTAAACTGTCGAAAGATTGTAAACTTTTCAATGTTCTGAGTGTCAATTTTCGAAATATTCATTTTATTTACGTTTTCTTGTCTCTTTCTTGTAGGTTAGGTTAGGGTTCGACATAAATAATTATAGGTTTTATCGGGTTTAAATACCTATCAGATTACAATCTACCGGAAAATAATGCGTTAAATTGTAATCTTTCGACAGTTTAGAATTTCGCGAGTTTGATTATAATCTAACGGTTTTTACAATCTTACGGTGACATATATACATTACAGAACGAGTTTTAGCTTAAGAGATCGTATGTATTTCCTTATGTCTTCCTGTATCATAATCATTTTCATTGCATTCCAATTCATGTTAACATTTAATATGTACTTTCATTCTTCTCACCCTTATTACATAAACTGTCGTCCGACAATATTTACTCCATAATTGTCAACTCATTGTAAATACCCATAACTACATGCTATACGATATATCTAACATTGTACCAATTTAAATGATGTATAAAAAGCTATACTTTAACTAAACTAAGAAAGTTAACTTGTAATCAGATAATATGTAGGTAACCAAAATATCATATTTATACATATTAATGTCGATATTAGCCTGTTTTACGGCGAATTTGTGAACTTGAAACGCACAAACAAAATTGGGTATTTGACAACTAGTCAAATCAGCAACTTTTTTTTCAAACGTCAAAACGTTAGTGTGGATTTTGTATGAAATTTTAAGTTGTGACCCCATCAAAGTCTTTTTTTACTTTAATCGATAGTTTAAAACTAGCAAGAGACGTGGATATTACGACTTTTGGGAGATCCTGCTTTTAATAATCAATAAAAAATAATTTATCTCACTAGTAGTCAAGTACCCAATTATAGCATTCCTTCAAGGTATTTACTTGAAGTATGCTACAACTATGGTCCTAAATGAAAATGTAAGAAATAAGAATGGATGGTGCTAAAAGTTGATGTAGTTTTAAAGTGATAATCGTTTGGAGGGGTTTTTTTGCTAAATACATGAACTGTGAGAGATGGGAGATAGTGAGGCTAGTTCTGTGCATAATCTCCTTTAAACTATACTGATGATAGCTCTAAATATTGCTCCTTACATAATACTACATGACGAGATGGACAACACCGGATTTAGAGCTACTTAAATGGGAATCGTTTGGAGGGGTTTATGAACGGTGAGAGATGGGAGATAGTGAGGCTAGTTCTGTGCACAATCTCCTTTAAACTATACTGTTGATAGCTCTAAATATTGCTCAACATTACATAATACTACATGACGAGATGGACACCGGATTTAGAGCTACAATTTATAGTTTTGAAATAGGAATCGTTTGGAGGGGTTTAACTAAATACATGAACGGTGAAACATGGGAGATAGTGAGGCTGGTTCTGTGCATAATCTCCTTTAAACTATACTGATGATAGCTCTAAATATGGCTCCTTACATAATACTACATGACGAGATGGACAACACCGGATTTAGAGCTACTTAAATGGGAATCGTTTGGAGGGGTTTATGAACGGTGAGAGATGGGAGATAGTGAGGCTAGTTCTGTGCACAATCTCCTTTAAACTATACTGTTGATAGCTCTAAATATTGCTCAACATTACATAATACTACATGACGAGATGGACACCGGATTTAGAGCTACAATTTATAGTTTTGAAATAGGAATCGTTTGGAGGGGTTTAACTAAATACATGAACGGTGAAACATGGGAGATAGTGAGGCTGGTTCTGTGCATAATCTCCTTTAAACTATACTGATGATAGCTCTAAATATGGCTCCTTACATAATACTACATGACGAGATGGACACCGGATTTAGAGCTACAATTTATAGTTTTGAAATAGGAATCGTTTGGAGGGGTTTAACTAAATACATGAACGGTGAAACATGGGAGATAGTGAGGCTGGTTCTGTGCATAATCTCCTTTAAACTATACTGATGATAGCTCTAAATATGGCTCCTTACATAATACTACATGACGAGATGGACAACACCGGATTTAGAGCTACAATTTATAGTTTTGAAATAGGAATCGTTTGGAGGGGTTTAACTAAATACATGAACGGTGAAACATGGGAGATAGTGAGGCTGGTTCTGTGCATAATCTCCTTTAAACTATACTGATGATAGCTCTAAATATGGCTCCTTACATAATACTACATGACGAGATGGACAACACCGGATTTAGAGCTACAATTTATAGTTTTGAAATGGGAATCTTTTGGAAGGGTTTTTGCTAAGTACATGAACGGTTAGAGATGGGGGATAGTGAGGCTAGTTCTGTGCACAATCTCCTTTAAACTATAGTGATGATAGCTCTAAATATTGCTCTACCTTACATAATACTACCTGACGAGATGGACAACACTAGATTTAGAGCTAAAATTTATAGTTTTGAAATGGGAATCGTTTGGAGGGGTTTTTGCTAAATACATGAACGGTGAGAGATGGGAGATAGTGAGGCTAGTTCTGTGCACAATCTCCTTTAAACTATACCTAAATATTGCTCTACCTTACATAATGCTACCTGACGAGATGGACAACACCGGATTTAGAGCTACAATTCTTACTCAATATCTTTATTTATTCAATATAGGTACACTGTAGGTACACATTGACGTTAAAAATTACTTACTTATAAAATATGATGGTGATAATCGGTGACGGTATCTTAAAAGTAAAGCTACGAGGGTTCCAAACGCGCCCTGGTCTGAGAAGAGCCCACAACAAACTCAGCCGGGGTTTTTTAACATACATTACACACACAACATTCACATATTATATGTCAACCCAGTGAAGCCAGCTCAATAGCTGCAGATGAAAACTATGAAATATATCAAAAGCCCAACAGTCAAATTGTTCGATAACAAGGTCCAAAATTTTTCATCTTGTATTAAAAAAGGCTTAAATTGATACGGGATCTTTTTTGTGACACTTATATTTCTAAATATATAAGGGGTGACTGACTGACAAATCAAACTGACCCTATTTTACATAGGCCTTTGAAATTTATCAATCAAAATCAAACTTAATTTGGTTGAAGCAGCGAGCATCAGCAATCAATCAATATTTATTTATTCAAATTAGGCACACTGTACACTTATTGACGTCCAACTACTTATATAACATGATGGTGATAATTAGTTACGGTATCTTAAAACTAAAGCTACAAGGGTTCCAAACGCGCCCTGGTTTGAGAAGAGCCCACAACAAACTCAGCCTGTTTTTTTTTTTTTAAATTATCACCATCTCACAAATCATCTTAAAATAAGGAACTATCAGAGCCATTATAGCAAATTATTGTGAAGCTTCCTCGTCATTTAAGTTATACTTTAGATTTCTCAATAATTTACGTTTTGCATTAACTTTGAACTTATTGAGAGACATGTTCAACATGTCTTCTCATTATAAAATATATATATAAATGAATTGCTAGTTTTACTAAGCCTAGAAGCAGGCATTACAAGTTTATTTTAGCTAGTTAACTTTTAACAGTCGTGAGTTGCGTTGCCTAGACTTGATCGATTTTTTTCTAGTTAAAGATCAAAACGGTCTGTTGTTACGTGCACAGGGTTTGAAGCTAGGGTAGGCATTGGTAAGTCAGAATACCTATTTACTGACCGTCTTGATAAAAAATGAGCATTGACGTATTTCCACTTGGGTAAGCAGTGCCTTTATGCCTCTATGAACTGTACGCCACCGGTTGTTACATCCGAGGATTGACACCTTATAGCGATTTTAGGTAGAGTCTTCTGATTTTGAACTAGACTAGGTGGTTTACATGAAAAAACAAGACAAACCGCCATTTATTAGATTTAGTAACGTGTTGAAGTCAACGGTGACCAATGCGACCAATAGGCATGATGACAGTAACCAAGAATTAATGAAATTATGAATTTATCTAATGAAATAGGATAACCCAATAACGTATTTATTTTTCTATTTCGAGTGAGATTGCTATTTATTTTGATAAAAAAAAAACTATAAAATACAGCAATCCGCCATATTGGATTAAACACCAAGAAGCGAATGACGTCACAATTGTTTGTTTTCGAGCTTTGACAATCACACCATTGTTTACTGCACACTGCGCAGAGTACATTGGTAATAACAATAGTGACGTCACAAACGACGCCATGACACCGGCGAGCGTTTTGGCGTGAATTTAAAAATTTAAATTTCAAATGCCAATTTTATCTTCCAAACCTTATTTTTCGGCTGAAATAATATATTTTTTCGAACTAGTAGATACTTCCGAACATTTTCAAAATCAGTCATCATGCCTTTTGCGCCTGGTGGGAGGCTTCGGCCGTGGCTAGTTACCACCCTACCGGCAAAGACGTGCCGCCAAGCGATTTAGCGTTCCGGTACGATGCTGTGTAGAAACCGAAAGGGGTATGGGTTTAATACAACTGCCATGCCCCTAACAGGTTAGCCCGCTACCATCTTAGACTGCATCATCACTTACCATCATGTGAGATTGTAGTCAAGGGCTAACTTGTAGTGAATAAAAAAATAATGCGTACAGTTTAACGTACCAGTGTACTGACAAGTCTGATGGAAGGTTGTAATATTGTCATCGGTTGCGCGTCTCGTACTTTGGTTATTTTAACTTTCATATTATTAACTGTTGACTTGTTAATAACTGACGTGTATCGCGGATTTTTGTAGACGGAAGCCACCAGAATATTTTAATTATAAAATACATATAAATGAATTGCTAGTTTTACTAAGCCTAGAAGCAGGCATTACAAGTTTTTAGCTAGTTAACTTTTAACAGTCTGAGTTGCGTGGCCTAGACTTGATCGTATTTTTGCTACTTAAAGACCAAAACGGTCAACAGTCACATCTGAGGATTAGAGTCAATCCTCAGATGTGACTGGTGGTAATAAGTGTATATAGAGCCGGTATTCCTGATTTTGAGCTAGACTAGACTGGGTCTTCATGAAAAAAAGGAGACAAACCATTAATTCTAGGTGGTTTAAATGAAAAAAGAAGACAAACCGCCATTTATTAGATTTAGTAACGTGTTGAAGTCAACGGTGACCAATGCGTACAGTTTGAGGTACCAGTGTACTGACAAGTCTGATGGAAGGTTGTAATATTGTCATCAGTTGCGCGTCTCGTACGTTGGTTAATTTAACTGTCATATTATTAACTGTTGACTTGTTAATAACTGACGTGTATCGCGGATTTTTGTAAACGGATGACACGAGAATATTTTAACTTTGAGTTCAATCATAATTGAACTTAATCGTAAAGGTAGTTACGTATTCTCACTAGGGTGGATCCACGTTTGTGGATCTAACGTAAAAAAAAAAATTTGAAGCAACTCGAATGAAGTCGCGGGAATAAGCTATCATTCTAAACATTCGTTGATAATTCATTGATGGCGGTGGCTTTCCTTATTATTGTAAAAAAAAACTTTCAACTGCCGAATACTGAGAATATCTTAAGGTTCCCTTTAATTTGTGTTATATGGGGCCAAAGAAAATTTTTGTTCCTCGAGGGCGCTATTTTGAATTCCTCGCTACGCTCAGGATTCTAAAGTAGAATCCTGAGCGTAGCGAGGGATTCAATATACGCCGCCCGAGAACAAAAAATTTGGGCCCGAGTGACACACACTATTTTTCATCATTACGTATGAGAAAAAGCTAGGAGTATCAACGTACTATGTATGGACATTACCTATACGTTTAAGCACCAATCAGAAGCACGAACGCGGACCAATCAAAACAGAGAAATGAAAAGTCCCATGGGCCTAAAAATTACATTTTGCTCCCGGCATCCTCTGAAGCCAATATTCGTGTTTTGAATAGGTATGATGAAAAAAAAATCACGTGTTTTATGCTGTTTATTTATACGGTAAACGGTAAAAACGACCCTTAACATTTGATTTGTACAGTATTCGGCCGTTACCACTACCACTACAGCCGATTAACGTCCCACTGCTGGGCACAGGCCTCCACTCTCATAGGAGAGTGGGAATTAGAGCTTAGACCCACCACGCTGCTCCAAAGCGGATTGGCGGGCTATTCGGCCGTTACGAAAATCGCGAATGTTTAGTAACGTAATATCAGCTTTGTGCCAAAAACGATTTTTTGAAAATTTACAAAACAATCGCATAAAGCGATATTAATTTGTTGGATAGGCGATCCATTTTAAATAAAACTTAATAATAAGGTAAAACTTAATACTTAAGTTAATAGCTATATAAGTCTATGAATATAACAATTATTATGTATGAAAATGTGATAAAATGTTTTATCGTACTATTATTATTTTGACTGTGGATTATTAAGCAACGCACTTTTAACCGAAATTTTTGTTCTCAAAATTGGAGTATTGCTATTTGAATTAGAATGATCCATTATGTTTGGATCAAATTATTTTGGAAAACATCGCAAAGTGTACTATTTGCTAATTAAATATTCACATATTATGTAAATGTTTAACATAGAATTTCGCAATCATAATATTTCCTGTAGATGCTACTTATTTTTATACGACTGCCTGAAAAAAGGAGTACCTATATAGTTTTCAGGGTTCATGTATGTATGTATGTATGTATGTGAGTTTGTATATTCCACCATAAATTCTATACGCCTGAACCGATTTTGATAAATGAGGTATCGTTAAAATCCCTAGCTTATTCCGGGTGATATAGGCTAGTAAAATTTAAAAAAAAATTGATGGGTTATATAGTTATAATCATCATCTAGAAAATGATGAGTAGATTCCAAAAATATATAACACTATAGTTCAATATCCAGTGATTCACAAAAAAATATCATTTAATAAAAATGTGAATAAGATTCTATTTAACTAGATTCATTTAGATTTTTTAACTTTTAGAGTGTTTTTTAATTTCTTTAATTATGACTTGTTAAAGTATAATAAGTAAGGGGCCGACACCTGCAGAGAAAGTTTTTCAGTTGGCATATCGATATCAAAATAACCGCCCTTATATCATAGGTAATAAAGTTCACTTCCAGTTGTTCACAAGAAAGATGTTGCGGCTCGATAGGTGCGTTACGTTTAAGGCTCAAGGCTAATAATTGCAGCGGACTCGAAGCCCTGCAAAGTTTATCAGAAATGTTACAAAGGGACTCAAAATAATTGTACGGAGGACATTTTCACAATTATGGGAGTAAAATATTATGTAGCTAAGATCAGTATGGTTTGTAACATTATTGAAACGAATCACTCGGATCTTTCTCTCAATGCGAATTGAGCTTAGGAATAAGTTGCGGCGTATGGTGCCTCTAGAAACTAAATGATACATTCTATGCAAAGAATTGCTGAAATATAAACATTATATTTATAACTGATAAATATTATATAATAATAATATTATATTATAATATTATTATAAATTATATTGTTATAACATATATGTATCGAGTAGATAGTGATTTTTTGTGACTGGAGCATTGTGCAAGTGACATTATTGAAAGGAATCGCTCGGAAGCATCTTTCTCTCAATGCGAATTGAGCTTAGGAATAACTTGCGGCGTATGGTGCCTCTAGAAACTAAATGATACATTCTATGCAAAGAATTGCTGAAATATAAACATAATATTTATAACTGATAAATATTATATCATAATAATATTATATTATAATATTATTATAAATTATATTGTTATAACATATATGTATCGAGTAGATAGTGATTTTTTGTGACTGGAGCATGGTGCGAGTAACATTATTGAAAGGAATCGCTCGGAAGCATCTTTCTCTCAATGCGAATTGAGCTTAGGAATAACTTGCGGCGTATGGTGCCTCTAGAAACTAAATGATACATTCTATGCAAAGAATTGCTAAAATATAAACATAATATTTATAACTAATAAATATTATAGGTATTATAATATAATATTATGATTATAATATTATTATAATATAATATTTATCAGTTATTATATATATATTATATATTATATTGTTATAACAGATATATATCGAGTAGATAGTGAATTATTGTGACTGGAGCATGGTGCAAGGAAAGGCATACGTCCAGTTTGTACTAGTAGGTTAGGAGTATCATTTTATTATTCGTCAATTTGTTTTTTCACTCTTTTTTTTTCTTTTCTTTTTTGTTTTTTTCATTTATTAGTACTAATACGGTACCAAGCCAGTTTTTTTTAATTCATAAAGAAAAAAACATATTGTTATCAGTGGCGTGCACAGGGTTTGAAGCTAGGGTAGGCATTAGTTAGTCGGAATACCTATTTACTGACTGTCATGGTCAAAAGTGAGCATTGACTTATTTCCATATGGGTAAGCAGTGCTTTTGTGCCTCTATGAACTGCACGCCACTGATTGTTATAATTTTTCTTACTGATTCATAGTGTTTTTGAGGATTTGACACTGCAGTGTTACTCTTAAAGTTTTTATTGTTTGATTTCCACATAAGTGTATGTTTAAATAAATGGATCGTGAAACTCGTGGGTTGACTACGAGCTTTGTGACATTTTCGTCATAAATTAATATTAATAATTTTTTTTTATTTTTATTTTGTTTATTTTCCCGTAATCAACAGCGTTTTTACATAATAATTTACAGATAACTCTTAAAACTAAAATAAGGCTACCTAATTAATTAATTATACGTTCAGAGTTAAATGTATACTTTACCGTGCATATACATATTCGCGATCGCGGTTCGCCTCGTGCTATCGATATGTCACAATCAATCATGTTTTTTTTAAATCTAGTTTTTAAAGAGCTTTTATAGGTGACCTATATATCAGTCCTATCGTTACACGCTACATAAATTAAGCCTGATTATGATTTATTCTAAATCTATAGCAATTTGAGAGAATCACTGATAGATTTATATACTTTCGTTGCTGAAACACTCAAGAGGTTTGACGACCTCCGTGGCGCAGTGTGTAGCGCTGTTGTCTTAACGTGCGGAGGTCCCGGGTTCGATCCCCGGCGGGGTCAATTTGGGAATTTATAATTTCTGAATTTTCCCTTGTCTGGCCTGCTGGGAGGCTTCGGCCGTGGCTAGTTACCACCCTACCGGCAAAGACGTGCCGCCATGCGATTTAGCGTTCCGGTACGATGCCGTGTAGAAACCGAATAGGATAATGGGTTTAATATAACCGCCATGCCGCTAACAGGTTAGCCCGCTACCATCTTAGACTGCATCATCGCTTACCATCAGGTGAGACCGCAGTCAAGGGCTAACTTGTAACTTGTAGTGAATAAAAAAAAAAGAAGTGTGACGAGTGTTTGAATTTTGCATTCCGGCCATTTGTCGCGCGAATATGTAAACGCACCGTTATATTTGATTGGATTTTTCCTTTTTATTCTCTAGAGAGTAAAAATAATATTAATATTGTTAGTTCTAAGCCAGCTTCGAGAGGCATATGTGACCTTCTTTAGGGTCAAGGTGTATTTAATCTTGGGTGTTGTCTAATTTTAGGCGAGATTTGCGGACGGTGATACTCAGCTTTATCTGTAGCTAGAAACGAAATTATGTAGAAAATTGTGAATGGTGAAAATTTTTGATGAATACGAAAATCGTAAATTTGGCGTCCCCACTTTGGTTCCTGCGTAACATAATAGAGTTGCGAGTTCTGCGTTCACTTTTTACGGGATAATTTGCCTCTGCATCATACAAATATTATATTTTTGTATTAATATGTTGTCATGCAACTTATATCCAGAGATAGGTGAACGCGATACACCTCGTTGCTACTTTTTGGTATAGTTACAATGTAGAAAATTATGAATTATGAAAATTTTTATGAATACGAAAATCGTAAATTTGGCGTCCCCACTTTGGTTCCTGCGTAACATAATAGAGTTGCGAGTTCTGCGTTCACTTTTACTGAGATAATTTGCATCTGCATCATACAAATATTTTCTTTTTTATATTAATATGTTGTCATGCAACTTATATCCACACCTCGTTGCTACTTTTTTGTATAGTTACAATGTAGAAAATTATGAATTATGAAAATTTTTATGAATACGAAAATCGTAAATTTGGCGTCCCCACTTTGGTGCCTGCATAATAATATAATAGAGTTGCGAGTTCTGCGTTCACTTTTACTGAGAAAATTTGCATCTGCTTGATACAAATATTTTCTTTTTTGTATTAATATGTTGTCTAATCTAATCTAATCTAATATGTTGTCATGCAACTTATATCCAGAGATAGGTGAACAGGTTCTTTTGTGTAGAAATCTTATCAGCAACTCTTTATCAAATTTAAAAACGCACACAAAGTATGGAAATTTATGAAATTCACAGATGTGACGTCATAAATTTTCAACGCACTTTCTTTCTTCAATCTATATTTTGAAAAATGGTCATCTAACTTAAAACTAACTGAGGATGTTAATTTTAGGTCTTTTAGAAGAACCTCTATTTAATAATGAGTTAGAAATAATTTATTTTTATAGGCATCATCCCTATTGGGCTTTTTACTTTGTGCATTGTAATTACCTAAACAAATTGTTTAGTGTATCTTAGATATTCCTATAATTTTAAATATAGATCACCTATCGTTTTTGTGGAAGTCTCATTCCTTTTTGATCAATCTATTCATAATATTTTATGTGGTGTTGCGAAAATATGTTTTTACATAGTACATCGAAAAGCTTATACCTATCTAGGTGCGTATTAATTGTTTCAGTAATTTTATATACATTATTATATATTATATTAAAAAATATAATATTATTTGCTCAAATGTGTAATACGTATGACCTGTTAGTTATTAAAAGTAGTTATATCAAAAGAGAACAAGAGATCGCACTGAGCGTATTCGATTTGTTGTCTCTCTTTGACACGTTTAACTTTTACCTACACGAGAAAGAGATACATATACTATGCGGCATATTATGAAGATATAGTAACAGTAGTATAGTCGCAATAAATTTTGATGTTCATATATTTTTGTAACCGGAAGTGGTCGGCGGATGTTTCAGTACTATAGGGATGATGACAACTCAATCAAATCAGCAACTCTTTATCAAACTTAAAAACGCGCTTCTAGTATGGAAGTTGTATGAAATTCACAATAGTGACGTCATCAAATTTCAACGCACTTTTTTTCTTTAATCTATATTTTTAAATGGTTAACAAAGTTAAAAATAACCGAGGATGTGAATTTTAGGTCTTTTGGATGACCCTCTATTTAATAATCAGTTAGAAATAATTTATTTTTGATATAGGCATCATCCCTATTATATTATGTATAAATGCTTATATTGAGATGTGTAACTTAAGATTCAAATATTTATCACGTTGAAATATATCAAAATGTTCAATTATTTACTTGAATAAATCGATTTGATTTATAGGTTTGACGTTTTATTTAAACCCACCCTTTTATGGAAGATTTTATTGTGACATTTAAGGATAAAAATCTTTTTTTTTTTGTTGTTTTCCTATTATTGAGTACCCGCGAGGTACTCATTTAACTACGATCTAGATCCTAACTAATTGGCTAATGAGCATTTAAACTTATAATTTAAAATAAAAATCTAAGCTAGAGAAATCCTTAGATCCTATTGGTGGATTGTTCTCAAGCCTCGTATGTCCGGATCCTCGATAGACTTGAGAATTAACCTGATGTAGGTATATCGATACTGCCTCGTTGGTCTAGTGGTTAACATGTTCGACTGCGGCCGACGAGGTCCCGGGTTCGAGTCCCGGGTCGGGCCATAATATTAGGTAATATAGGTTTTTCCAACTAGAAATTCTCAGTATGTATGTTTTCTCTAGATGTTTTCCGTCACCGTTTGAAGCAAGTGATATTTAATTTCATAAAACGCACATACCTCCGATCTCCGACTCCGACTGCGTCTTTGGTCTAGCGGTTAGAGTAGTCGACTGCGGATCACGAGGTCCTGGGTTTGATTTCCCGGTCAGGCATAAAAATTGTAAGGTATCCAACTAGAAATTCTCAGTACTAGCCCGCAGTTAGGAAGTTGGTGGTGTTTCACCCCCGTGCCTCGGAGAGCACGTTAAGCCGTAGGTCCCGGTTATTATCACTTGATAATAGTCGTCAAAACCCGCCAATCCGCATTGGAGCAGCGTGGTGGGTCTAAGCTCTAATTCCCTCTCTCCTATGAGAGTGAAGGCCTGGGTCCAGCAGTGGGACGCTAATGGGCTGTAGTAGTAGTAGTAGTAGTAGGTATATCGATAATCGAAACCTATGGGATGTGTTAACTGTCATTGCTTTAGTTTTAAGATACCCTAGTTTATTATGACCGGCGTGTCTCTTATTTTACTGACGTTTAAAAAGTGTACCTACCTAGTGTGTAAACGACAATCCAGAAGTAGGTATTAATGAAAAACTTTTAATATATTTGTCCCCTCATTTGAAACTTGCACGAGTAAATGGTTAAACGTGTAGAGGTTCCACGAGAGATTTAATGTAATTAGATAAAAGTTGGCTAGGTATAGACAATATTCATTTGATCCAGCCACGATTGCTATCGTTATGCTCAAAAGGAAATTGCGATCTAAACACAAAAGTATACAATAATCGCTGAATCTGCCGGCAGATGACTGAATTACTATCGTCAAAACACTCGTATTTATACTAACTAATTTCAATATGGCGTCCGTACCCGCCGAATAAAAACGAATGACATGAAACGAGTCAAATTGACAGATATTATACCTACTTCCTGTTTGGAAATGATTTGAAATGATTTATTTATTTTCAACTTGTGTCACTTATGAAACGTTAAGACTCTACCACCGGTTCGGAAAGCTGATTCTACTGAGAAGAGCCGGCAAGAAACTCAGCAGTTGCTCTTTTCATAGAAAAGAAAAGGTTACAATATATAGACAACACAACACATACGTTTCATGAGGTATAATGACAAACAGTAATAATGCTAACAAGTGTAGGCACCTATATTTAAGGCGGATCAATCCTGATAATAACAGAGTTTATTAGAAAAAATTAGCATTCTTCTTAAGGGTTCGTTAAAAAGAAATTAAATTTGAAGAATGAGCTAAGTAACGAAAGATTTCAGAATAATTCTATTATCTTGCTAAGTACCCAGCTATAATTGAATAAGGTTCTCCTTGCTGGAGGAAGGAGGCAATAAAAATGACCCCCATTGGAAACGTCCCCGGATAAGGGAATGCACCCACTTAGTGCTCCCGGCGCGGCTAATTAGCTTCATTCGTTCAAAAGTCAAAGGACGTACCTAATATAGGTAATAATTCTATTGTAAGCTGTTAGTTGGGACAAAACCTACATAGGTGCCTAAGTATATCTCTCCATGTAGAGCAGTCTAGTATCTACAATAGGCGTGATGACTGATTTAGAAAAATGGTTAGGTTATGATCGGAAGTATCTACTATTTCGAAAAAATATATTACTTCAGCAGAAAAATAAGGTTTGGTAGATAAAATTGGCATTTGAAATTTAAATTTTAAAATCCCCGCCAAAACGCTCGCCGGTGTCATGGCGTCGTTTGTGACGTCACTATTGTTTTTACCAATGTACTCTGTGCAGTGTGCAGTAAGCAATAGTGTGATTGTCAAAGCTCGAAAACAAACAATTGTGACGTCATTGGTGTTTAATCCATTAGGGCGGATCGCTGTATTTTATACTTTTATTTTATCAAAATAAATAGCAATCTCACTCGAAATAGATAAATAAATACGTTTTGTTTAATCCATGAATCCTATTTCATTAGGTAAATTCATAATTTCGTTGATTCTTGATTACTGTCATCATGCCTATTCTACACGAATGTCTATCAGTTGTAGTGAGTTCATCAAATGCGTTGTTTCCATCAGATATGTACGAAGAGGCGTAGCGAACCCTTTCATTTAGGACAGCCACTTAAGACGCTGCCACTCTAATAAAATTTAGCACTTTAAAGATTAATATTTCACAATATTACAGCTTTCTAGTACCCTAATGGATGACGCGGATGTTTTATCCACTCGATGTTTTTTATCCGTAGTGTATTCTGTTTTCGCCATCTACCTGATATTTTAGTTACTCCCATTTATTTGTACACATTTTTATAAAATTATTTCTAAACAAGCTTTACATAAATATTTAAAAATACTATGCCAAACACATTCAAAAAGAATCCTATAAAACTTCCACCCATTGCGGGGCCTTAAAGAGGGTCAGGCCCAGCCGGTGGTCAGGGCTCCAGAGAGAGGAATCTCCTCACAATTCGCGCAGCCTCAAGGATAACCGCCTTCTGTATCCAACCCTTAATCCAGCAATCGAGTGACAGCTTCTTGAGGTGTTGATCGAAACTTTTCGCAATAAAACCGTTAACTGATACAACCATCGGTACAATATTGTAGTAATTATTATGTAAGCCTACCTGTGTAGAGCCTATATCTTCAGATGGCATCTCGTTAGTGTACCTAGCGTGAGGCTGAATCTAGGTAGGTATCTCCGTTTGCTCAGAGCGCCCGTTTGCTAAGCTCAGTCCCCGAGGACGATGTGCACACAATTGTGTCTATACATGCGTATACATGGCCAGTGTGTATCTATCACCGTAAGATTGTAAAAACCGTTAGATTATAATCTAACTCGCGAAATTGCAAACTGTCGAAAGCCTGTTGACTGTGTGACTGTTTAAAGCGTTATTTTTCGGTAGATTGTAATCTGTTAGGTATATTAACCCGATAAAACCTAAGTGCACTACCAGCTAGCCCCCCGATTCTGTAACTCAGTGGCTATCGAAAAATGAAAGCCACTGACATATATATTTTGTCCATTGAAGGTTAACTATGAAAAAATGAAATAACATTTCATAGCAAATCTTCAATGGATAAATTTTTTTTTCTTTTTAGGCTTTCATTTTTTGATAACCACTGAGTTACAGAATAGGGCTGCTGGTTATTTAGGTTTCTAATAACTTACGATACATCTTGTATTATAATCTAACCTACGTCATAGTTACTACACCTCAATTTCAGCACCTACCTGCTTATTTAACTAGTAACTACTAAGATATGAAATACATAAGAATTTTTCCGAATCGGTGGTAGAGTCTTGGCTTATCATAAGTGGCACAAGTTGTCCTATGTGAAATAAATAATTTCATTTTGTAAGGGATAATCCAGAATTAATATATTAATTATATTTGTACTCTCACTTGAAACTTGCACGAGCGAATGGTCACAACGTGTAGCTAACAAACATCCATACATCCATACAGCTTATTTATGTCGAACCCTAACCTAACCTACAAGAAACAGACAAGAAATCGTAAATACAATGAATATTTCCAAAATTGACACTCAGAACATTGAACGGTTCACAATCTGTCGACAGTTTACAATTTCGCGAGTTAGATTATTTACAATCTTACAGTGACATGTAGATTTAGCATATACTATCAATGTATAGGTTAGAAGCATAGTTTATTTATATAAATAATATACATATTATAGAGTTCATAGATGCCTGCATGTCAAAAATCATTTTTTTTTAATTTAATTTTATGCACTACAAGTAAGCCCTTGACTGCGATCTCACCTGATGAATTGTATAAACTGAATAATCAGTTCAAGTAATACGTTTTACGCACTCAAATTATTACGTTTTTTTAGGACAATTGGACCACTAATCTGACAAAATACCAACGAAAGGGTCAAAGAATAATCAACCAAGCTGTAATATGTGTTAAATGAACCTATCAGGTTGTAGTTCATAAGCTTGGTAATAAGGAATGATATCCTAAACACAGGTACCTATCTAGTTAGGAGTCAGACCTACCCACGCAAATGGCCAAATTATGATGTGAGTCCAACTTTGATGTTTTATTTTAAATTACTGTTATTTGTGTACGTGTGTGAAAGAGGATATGCGTATAAAAGGGGTGAATAAGAGGTTGACGGATAACAGAAGTGAGTGGAAGAAGAAAACATGTTGTGCCGACCCCACATAACGTGGGAAAAGGGCAAGAAGAAGAAGAAGTTATTTATGTACGTGGTTTATTGTTATTTTTCTAGTTTTATTATGAATAAATGAAAAAAAATAATGAAAAGCTGTCCTGATTTTGAAGGGTTTAGGACGTCACCCCAGCATAACCCCGGTGGAAGGGATCAGTTGGCAACTGTTTGATTTGCCGCCGCAGCGAATCACGTTGATCCTACAAGCCGGCCATATTTTAGCGGATGCGGATCGATGAGGCTCTGAAAATCGCAAAACTATACCTAACATTTTTCATATTAAGCTAAATATTTTTTATCAGAACTAGAACTAGGTAACTCGAAGCCTTGTGAGAGAATCTTTGTTATCAAAACTTCTATTTAGCTGCATCTTTTTTTCATTTGCTTACTTCAGATTCGATCCAGTCCGTTTTGCTAAAATATTAGATTTTCTTAAGCTAAATATTTTTATCAGAACTAGAACTAGGTAACTCGAAGCCGTGTGAAAGAATCCTTGTGATCAAAACTTCTATTTAGCTGCATTTTTTTTTCATTTGCTTACTTCAGATTCGATCCAGTCCGTTTTGCTAAAATATTAGATTTTCTTAAGCTAAATATTTTTATCAGAACTAGAACTAGGTAACTCGAAGCCGTGTGAAAGAATCCTTGTTATCAAAACTTCTATTTAGCTGCATCTTTTTTTCATTTGCTTACTTCAGATTCGATCCAGTCCGTTTTGCTAAAATATTAGATTTTCTTAAGCTAAATATTTTTATCAAAACTAGAACTAGGTAACTCGAAGCCGTGTGAAAGAATCCTTGTGATCAAAACTTCTATTTAGCTGCATTTTTTTTTCATTTGCTTACTTCAGATTCGATCCAGTCCATTTTGCTAAAATATTAGAATTTCTTAAGCTAAATATTTTTATGACAACTAGAACTAGGAAACTCGAAGCCATGTGAAAGAATCCTTGTGATCAAAACTTCTATTTAGCTGCATTTTTTTTTCATTTGCTTACTTCAGATTCGATCCAGTCCGTTTTGCTAAAATATTAGATTTTCTTAAGCTAAATATTTTTATCAGAACTAGAACTAGGTAACTCGAAGCCTTGTGAGAGAATCTTTGTTATCAAAACTTCTATTTAGCTGCATCTTTTTTTCATTTGCTTACTTCAGATTCGATCCAGTCCGTTTTGCTAAAATATTAGATTTTCTTAAGCTAAATATTTTTATCAGAACTAGAACTAGGTAACTCGAAGCCTTGTGAGAGAATCTTTGTTATCAAAACTTCTATTTAGCTGCATCTTTTTTTCATTTGCTTACTTCAGATTCGATCCAGTCCGTTTTGCTAAAATATTAGATTTTCTTAAGCTAAATATTTTTATCAAAACTAGAACTAGGTAACTCGAAGCCGTGTGAAAGAATCCTTGTTATCAAAACTTCTATTTAGCTGCATCTTTTTTTCATTTGCTTACTTCAGATTCGATCCAGTCCATTTTGCTAAAATATTAGATTTTCTTAAGCTAAATATTTTTATGACAACTAGAACTAGGAAACTCGAAGCCATGTGAAAGAATCCTTGTGATCAAAACTTCTATTTAGCTGAATTTTTTTTTCATTTGCTTACTTCAGATTCGATCCAGTCCAGTTTGCTAAAATATTACATTTTCTTAAGCTAAATATTTTTATCAGACCTAGAACTAGGTAACTCGAAGCCGTGTGAAAGTATTATTGTGATCAAAACTTCTATTTAGCTGCATTTTTTTTTCATTTGCTTACTTCACATTAGATCTAGTCCATTTTGCTAAAATATTAGATTTTCTTAAGCTAAATATTTTTATCAGAACTAGAACTAGGTAACTCGAAGCCGTGTGAAAGAATCCTTGTGATCAAAACTTCTATTTAGCTGCATTTTTTTTCATTTGCTTACTTCAGATTCGATCCAGTCCATTTTGCTGAAATATTAGATTTTCCGTGAAAAAAATAGCAGTCTACGAGTATGTCATTTCACCAGGTCTGCAAAAATAATCACTTCTGATGCGGCCTCTTGAAGGACCAACGACATGAAGATAAGCCAACAAACTTTATCGTTTTGTAACATTAGTACGGGTTCCGCCGTGCCCGGATGAGCACACCAACTTACTCGTAACTACGACGATGGAAATTACAGTTGGGAGTTTTTAATTGCCGCCTCCGCATAGTTGCCTGTTACATTTAACTTTGCCCACAAAATAACAATCCGCCTTCATATTTGTATTTCAGGGAAATTATAGTATATTTTTTTATAGACTAGCGCTTGGCTTCAGATCAGAGGTGCGATTGTGTAAAAATGGCCGATCAAATCGTCAAAGTTCGGCGTCAAAGTAAAATAAACCAAAATAGCATTGAATTAGAGCTCAATTTCGTGTATTTATTTTACTTTGACGCCGTACTTTGACGATTTGATCGGCAACTTTTAGACAATCGGAGGGCTGACTTGCTGGAAGTAGTGATGTAGCCAATATAAGTATTATATTAAGTTTATTATTTTACAACATTGAAACTTATAATCGAAAATTGTATCGCGTGATTGAATTATCGTTATCGTAACATGTCTCGTAGATACAAACTACGTCACTTATAAATTATGAACAAAATATTATTATTAACCGACTTCCAAAAAAGGAGGAGGCTCTCAATTCGCAATTTTTTTTCCACGTTATTTTCCGAAGGTATACTTGACTATTTCCAAAAATATATTTGTAAAAGTTCAATTAATTTGGTAAGAACGTAGAATTCTTTCTGGTTTCGTGAATGTTAATAATTTATGTATGTGTCACCGTAAGATTGTACGAAATTGCAAACTGTCGAAAGATTACAATTTAACGCATTATTTTTCGGTGGATTGTAATCTGTTAGGTTTATTAACCCGATGGAACCTCATTATATATGTCGAACCCTAACCTAACCTACATGAAACAGACAAGAAAACGTAAATACAATGAATATTTCAAAAATTGACACTCAGAACATTGAACGGTTCACAATCTTTCGACAGTTTACAATTTCGCGAGTTAGATTATAATCTAACGGTCTTTACAATCTTACGGTGACATATGCAACATTACAGCCTTTGCATGTCCGCTCGAATATACTTACACCCCAAAATATGTGCAGATAAGATGTTTCATACGTTCGGTAATTATCGCACCCGGGCTAGGGTGGGGGTTGGGGGGATGGGGGGTAAACAAATACTTCACAAAGGGTAACGGCGGAGCGCCGCGAGCGGACAACTTTTCGGTGTGATGTTCTACGAAACCTCTTCCGAAGTTAGGCAAATGAGTGAAAACCCCTACAGAGTGGAAGCGACGTAGCAACGTCCATTTATAGTCAGTCTGACATTTTTTTTTTTCCATTTTCATCAGTTCCTGCTACTATTAATTATGTGGCAACCTTTACTCTTACAATTACTTTTTGTATGCAATAATAAATCACAACTTGCCGGTCCAATTTTTTTTTTTTTTTGTAGTCTGATAATTGATTGTTTGGACCTGTCTCGTAGGCGACCTGTGGCAGTTGTAAACTTTGAGAAAAAATAAAAAATAAAATAGAATGTTTTTATTTTTTGATCCAATACATAGCAAATAAAAATGAACTAAATCGAAAATATTATCTTAAGAACAAAAAGCGTTAAAAATGAGTTTTAAATGTTCATAATTTAGTCAAATACTAGCGAATGTCCGCCACTCCGTCAGCGTGGTTTGAGGTTTTTGGTTCCCGCGGGAACTCATTAATTTTCCGGGATAAAAAGTAGCCTATGTGCTAGTTCCAGACTATAATCTATCTCTGTGCCAAATTTCAGCCAGATCCGTTCAGCCGTTGGGGCGTGATTGAGTAACAAACACTCATACATCCATACATCCATACATCCATCCAAACTTTCGCATTTATAATTTTATAATATAATATTTATAATATTAAATATAAATATATTATAAAATATTAGTAAGAAGTAAGATGTGTTTAAAAGTACATATTTTAGCAAGAATTATTTATTCCTCAATAGCGCCTTATCATACTAATATTATAAATGCGAAAGTGTGTTTGTTTGTTTAAATAAATAAATAATTCTTTATTTCTGTTCAAAATACAATTCAATTACATTGGGGCTGGAACCTCCTTGTAAGTATATTTAAATACCTGTATCAGGAAATTCCGCTCTTCTCTAACATTACATGATAATGATTTTCACAATTCCCCGGCTGAATTTGTTGTGGGCTCTTCTCAGACCAGGGCGCGTTTGGAACTCGTAGCTTTAGTTTTAAGATACCGTAACCAATTATCACCATCATGTTTTATAAGTAAGTAATTTTTAACGTCAATAAGTGTACCTACAGTGTACCTATATTGAATAAATGATATTGAGTATTGAATTCTATTGATTAAGTAAATACATATTTATATCTGATCATTAATATTATTAACAGTAATTACACAAGCATTTTTATTTTATTTTAATTTTTAATCTTTAATTATTAACAATGTAAAATGGGTATGAATGTAAAATGCGAAAGTGTGTTTGTTTGTTGGTTTATTGGTTTCCACTGTATGGATTGTCGCTCATGTGCTGAGGCGCCGCAAGCTACGATGTACTCCATACACTTTGTATGTTGTACTTGCGCAACAATGTTGATATCTGAGTATAAAATTTTCGTAACAACTTCTAATACCAAACTTGTACGTGTGGTTAAAATAAATTTAGGTATAAGTTAACGCTTTAATGTGACTTATTTTAGCAGTTAGTATAACTAATAATGCGAAAGTTTGGATGAATGTATGGATGTATGGATGTCTGGAGGTGTGATTATGTAAGAATTGCCGATCCAATCGTCAAAGTTCGGCGTCAAAGTAAAGTAAACCATAACATCATTGAAATAGAGCTCAATTTCGTGTATCCATTCTCATACGTTTATGGTATCGTACATACCTAAACCTATAAGAATGGATACACGAAATTGAGCTCTAACTCGATAATGATATGGTTTATTTTACTTTGACACCGAACTTAGACGATTTCATCAACAATTCTTACACAATTGGGGGGTGGATGTCTGGATGTATGGATGTTTGTTACTCAATCACGCCCCAACGGCTGAACGGATCTGACTGAAATTTGGCACAGAGATAGATTATAGTCTGGAATAGCACATATGCTACTTTTTATCCCGGAAAATTAAGGAACTCCCGCGGGAACCAAAAAACCTCGATCTACGCAGACGAAGTCTTGAGCATTAACTAGTGTATTATATATTATAGGGAAAATTTTCGTACGCCTTAATATAAAAGTTAAAAACATTATATTTTCAGATTCTGACGACCTCCGTGGCGCAGTGTGTAGCGCTGTTGTCTTAACGTGCGGAGGTCTCGGGTTCGATCCCCGGCGGGGTCAATTTGGGAATTTATAATTTCAGAATTTTCCCTGGTCTGGCCTGGTGGGAGGCTTCGGCCGTGGCTAGTTACCACCCTACCAGCAAAGACGTGCCGCCAAGTGATTTAGCGTTCCGGTACGATGTCGTGTAGAAACTGAATAGGGGTATGTTAATATATAACTGCCATGCCCCTAACAGGTTAGCCCGCAACCATCTTAGACTGCATCATCACTTACCATCAGGTGAGATCGCAGTCAAGGGCTAACTTGTAGTGGTTAAAAAAAAAACTCTCACGATTGAGTACTTCTCTGAGCTGAGTATTTTATTATACCTATCTATTAAAAAATATAGTGCTTGGAGTAGATGTACAGTCAGTACAGTAGATAAACTAAAAACATCGGTTGTTTTAAACCTCTATTCAAAAGAGGGGATACGCTTGACTTAGAATGCTATCGTCCAGTTTCATTAATACCAATTTTTTTCAAAATAATACAAAAATATATCTACATAATTAAAAAAACACGACTAATGCCAAAAAACGAATTAAAAAGTTAAAAATCTAAATTAATCTAGATAAATTAGAATCTTAGTCACATTTTTATTAAATGATAAGTTTGTGAATCACTGAATATTAAACAAGTGTTATATATTTTTGGAATCTACTCATCATTTTCTAAATAATGATTATATAGTTAATCTTATTTTCGATTTTTTTTTCAAATTTAGTCTCTAATGCGGTACCATGGTCACCCCATCAATATTTTTATTAATTTTACCTATGCCACCTGGAATAAGCTAGGAATTCTAACGATACCTCATTTATCAAAATCGGTTCAGGTGTATAAAAGTTATGGTGGAATAAAAAACTCACTTGCATACATACATGAACCCTGAAAACAATATACTCCTTTTTTCAGGCAGTCGTATAAAAAACCTATTGACCAATGATTTTTACTACCTATTTGAAGATGCCAACAACATTTTGATTTTGCCTTCAAGTGTTAGTGCAAAAGTTGCCTCAAACTTCTTTATTTCTTTCTATATATTATAGCAAACAACTGCAATCTACATACGTAATCTATTTCTGAATAGAAGTTAAAAGTAAACTACAACTTTTCCCAGGGATCTGCAGACGCAGTCGGCAAACAGCGGCGAAGTTTAAACTAATGAATTTCAAATACGAACCGCTAATTAAAGAAGCCATCGCTGATAATTATACCTACTGAGATTATAAACTACTCCTAGATTTATCTATATAAATAATTTTTAACCTTAGGAACCAATAAATAGCTAAAACGTAAAATAATAATCAGTGCCAGCAGCTTCTCGTGGATACGGACTACGGAGGAAACGTAAAGGCTACAAGCAATAATTAAAAAATTCAACAAGTCATAATTAAAAAAATTAAAAAAAACAACTGCCCTGCCAAAAAAACGACCTAAAAAGTTAAAAATTTAAATTAATCCAGTTAAATTAGAATCTTATTCACATTTTTATTAAATGATATTGTTTGTGAATCACTGGCTATTGAACTATAGTGATATATATTTTTGGAATCTACTCATCATTTTCTAGATGATGATTATATAGTTAATCTTATTTTTGAACTTGAATTTTTTTTTTCAACTTTAGTATTTAATGCGGGACCATGGTCACCCTATCAAATTTTTAAAAAAATTTACTAGCCTATGTCACCCGGAATAAGCTAGAGATTCCAACGATACCTCATTTATCAAAATCGGTTCAGGCGTATAGCAGTTATGGTGGAATATATAAACTCGCATACATATATGAACCCTGAAAACAATATGCTCCTTTTTTCAGGTAGTCGTATAAAAATGAGGATTTTCAAAGTCGGTCACCCATCCAGATACCGACTTGGGAGGGACCAGCACAATCAATATATATTCGCTGCCATAACCCAGGCCACACACACACGAACAAAAATCTCTCTCTCCGTCGTATCTGAGGGTCGTGTCCCCTTTCCATTAATCAAATAGTGGGCAGGAGTTTTCTTGCAATAATAATGTGGTGGGTTCCCACGTCCTTAGAGACGACTCGATTTAGAGTATTTAAACTCTTAGGTTTTTGTAACGATTATTATCAGATGCTAATTAAAATAACCAGGATGGGCGGCTTGACGTGCTCTCTGAGGCACGGAGGAAACGAAAAGGCCAAATTTTAACCTCCAAATTCGGTCACCCATCCAATTATCGACTTGCAATCAACTGATATGCGTTGTCGCAACTGGGCCACTCGTCCCTCAGTCTATGTATATTCATCCAATTTTCCTTAATATACTTTATTCCTTCCGATAATATCATATTCTAGAGTACCTAATTTGATTAGTTTTCCTTTATTTACCTAATACTTCCATTAGTTCCATCCTCCGTTTTTCTTTTCTGTCCTCCGCGCTCAATTGGCGGGGAGCGCCTTCATTGGCCCTCCCCCCTCCCCCCCCCCTCTCTGGATTGGGAATCCCCTCTTTTTTTATTATTTTATTTTACGGCCCTGGATTCAAGTCCTTTATGGCCTTATATTTATTGCGAATGTCGTACCACAGAATATAGAACTAGAAAATCATGACATTATAATTAACAGGCCACATTATACAAACAAAAATACATAATTATTTAAAGAAAAAAACATTGTGAAAGAAAAAAGGGAAGTTATTCCTTATTATTTTTGGCGTTTATTTATTTTTGTTTCTGATTTACCATGTTAATTTGGACTTTAGCGTACGGCATAGTTAATTTTGTGCGAATTCTAATTATAGTTCTTCATTTATTTTTTATCGAGATTGTTTACGAAGTTCATTTTTATGAAGTAATTTTACACGAATTACCAAACAAGTGTAATAGTTGAAAGTTGGTGAGAAACCGTATAATAATCCTCATTGCAAATGAGCAAAGTTTTTCTATTTCCTTAGCTGAGGGGACACCCGCGCCCCCCGCACTCCGCCCCGCACCCCCCGCTCTCCGCCCCGCACCCCCGCTCTCCGCCCCGCACCCCCCGTCTTCCACCCCGCATCCCCCGCTCTCCGCCCCGCACCCCCCGCTCTCCCCCGCGGCAATCGCACGCACCTTGAATTAATATAAGCAATCCCTGTAATGCTCGAAAAACGTTAACAAATTCGAATGTTTTAAACTTTTGCGACACTTTTTAGATTTTTTTAATCTGACTTTTGGATTAGCCATATTCTTGAAGTTATGTTAGTTATAGGCGTTATTTCTTTGCTCAAGTAATTTATAATAAAATACAATTTTTCCTTTATATATACCTACTAGTGGTCGCCCACGTTCTCGTCCACGTACAAACACGTCTGATTTCCAATGACATTTTCCCGCTGCATTAAGCCTAGGTACATAAAGCGGCTAAAACTAATAAGAAATAACCTTAATGCCGATTTTAAAAACTTATAACCTACATGCAAGCTTCCAACCCCAATTTCACACCCTTTATGGTGGAATTTCGTAATATTGCTTATACAGGTTATTATTTTTTAAAACTAATAACCTACATCCCGTTGTTCAAGCCTCTAACTTCAAACACAAAGGACTTCCATACAAACTTACAGCCTCCATTTCATCCTCTTTGGGGTGAATTTTTGTAAAATTGATTATACAGGTTATTATGACTTAAAACTAATAACCTAAATCCCAATTTTCAAGTCTCTAACATCAAAAACTTAAAACCCTCATGTAAGCTTCCAACCCTTAAAACACCCCTATTGGGGTAGATTTTCGTAAAATTGCTTATGCAGGTTATTATTTATTTAAATTTAATAACCTAAATGCCGATTTTCAGGTCTCCAACTTCAAACATATTATAGGACTTTCAAACAAACTTACAACCCCCATTACACCCTCATTGGGGTGAATTTTCGTAAAATAGCTTACATGGGTTTTTATTATTTATAGTTATTAACATAACTGCCAATTTTCATGTCCGCGTACTGTTTTTGATTTCCTATGAGGATTTCCTATTTCACACCCTCTAGGATGGATTTTCGTAAAATTACTTACACAGGTTATTATTATTTAAAACTAATAACCAACATCCCGATGTTCAAGCCTCTAACTTCCAAAACAAAGGACTTTCATACAAACTTCCAACCGCCATTTCAACCCCATAGGGGTGAATTTTCTCAAAACCGTTTCTAGCGGCAGTCTACACCATAGAATGAACCTATCTTTCAGATTTCGAGTCTGTATGCTTTATAGTTCCTGAGATATCGTGATGAATCAGTAACCTTTCGCTTTTATATTTAACAGATTTATGTCTTAGTATGTACATATTATAATAGGTTATGTACTTCCTCTCCATCAAATATTTCTGGCAACGAACGCTATGTATTAAATGTACCTTATTTATTATTAGTTGGACATAGTTGATGGAGAGGAAGTACATTACCTACTTCACACGCACTTAAATCAAATATTATATATAGGTTTAAAAAGAACCTGACTGATTCACGAACACTCATTGACTAACTCATCAACACACGCAGTACAAACCCTTGGACCTGAAAAGCTAAAATTCCCTTTGTTAGCATTATTACTGTTTGTCATTATAAATCATGAAATGAAACAGGAAGTATAATATCAGTTAATTTGACTCGTTTCATGCCATTCGATTTAATCTGCGGATACCGACGCCATATTGAAAATAGTTAGTATAAATACGAGTGTTTTGACGATGGTAATTCAGTCTCATGCCGGCAGACTCAGCGATTATTGAGTACTTTTGTGTTTAGATTTTTCAATCAATTTGGTTTAGAGCTTAACGATAACAATCGTTGCCGGATCAAATGAATATTGTTTTAATGTGTAGCCAACTTTTATCTAATTAAATTAAATCTCTCGTGAAACCTCTACACGTTTAACCATTTATTCGAGCAAGTTTCTAATGAGAGTACAAATATATTAAGTGTTTATGTTTCCATTTATTCGAGCAAGTTTCTAATAAAAGGAAAAATATATTAAAAGTGTTTATTAAAGTGTTTATTAATACCTTCTTCTGGATTGTACCTTACACCTTGTAATAAAGGAAGGCTGGATGTTTCGATATTTGCACGGGAGTCGAGCCTAAGTCGAGCGCGGTCGTTAGTAGATAATGTTTGAGAGCTTCAGATACATTTGACCTAATCCAACAGTGCTGCCATCTATCTAAAGCCGCCGCTCGGTAGCTGCATCCAGTGAGCTGTGGCCGGATCCTCGCTGCAATCTATCGCCGGGCTTACCTGTTATTTGCTATTTGACCGAGCGAAGCAAAGGTCTCTGTGCCTACTTGAGTGAATTTGCACTTGTCCGTCCTAGGGTTTCCAAAAAAAATTGTCCGTCTGTTAGAGCCTTTTAACTTCTGAATTACTGAACGTAATTACTTCAAGTTTAAATATTATGTAAACCGATGGCTTCCACCCGAATATGGCTTAAAAGTGATAAAAATCTTTATTTCAGGGGGGCTCTCATAGAAGTGTAGCATAGTATAGTAAAAAAATTTATAGCATTACGTAGGGTTGCGGTATATCAATTTAAAGATAATTATGAATAGAGTCCAAAAATACTTTTTTTTTAATTTTTCCCCTAAAATTGACGAAATGGGGGGCTTTCAAAGTGGAGATTTTCTAACGTCCAAAGTTGACCTCAGAACTATTCTGAAAGGTTAAACCTGAAACAATTGATGATCAATTATTTGAGTTTCAGTATTTTTAACAGAACTTCACAATTATGTCAATAGATGGCGCTCTGTAAAAGTTTATTCGTTTGTGCTTACAAATAATAGATGTTAGCACCATCTTACGTGGAATAAAAAATACCACGAGGTCACTAGTTTAACTGATTTTGACGAACTTTGGTACAGAGATAGCATTCATCCCATCATAAAAGAGTTCCCGCGGGAATCGTGTAGTAACTAAATATATCAGCTGAACCCTTCACGAGATGTGCTTCATGATAAACGCAGCACATCCCGATCATCTCCTCAAATCCACCATAAAATGGGAATACAGCTTGCGCTCCCCATCGCTCGCGTCTCGTTCCGCGAATGATACGTTTTTTATCATGTCTCAGAAATCAGATATGAGTAGCAATCACGCGGAGTGCTGCTGCGAACCGCGGCTCTGGGTGAGCGCACATTAGACAGGCGCGGGGGACGCTTTTTTTTTTTTTTTTTTCTTTCAAGTTAGCCCTTTACCCTTGACTGCGACTTGATACTGAAAATGCGCACGGGCCGAACGCAGCGCATTTTCAGTAATATTTAATTACTTAATTTTTTGTTATTCCCACGGGAACTCCTTAATTTTCCGAGATAAAAAGTAGCCTATGTCATTGTCCAGGTCCTCAGCTATACCCATGCCGAAAATCACGTCGATCTGTTGCTCCGTTTCGGCGTGATTGAAAGGACAAACCAACAAACAAACACACTTTCGTTTTTTTAATATTAAGTATGATTCCTATAATATACCTAATATCAAATGTTTAACTAAGAAATAAAATTATGGAAACTACCTACTTAAATAAGTAAATTTAGTCCGGAGTTTTGAACTTAAATAAGGCCTTTAATTAACGCCATTTGCTTAAGTACCTACACGAGGTAAAAGCCATATAACGTGGGGTGAAGAAGAAGAATAATTATATTAAATTCTTTCTTATTAGGACTGAAGCACGTCAGATCAGGTCAGATCTATTTGGTAGTATTTTGCACCAGGTACTGAACAGTCTCAATTTCAAGCTCGCCTTGAAACTATATGAAGCAGGTACTTCATGTTATTCCGTGTCATACCTACCAGTTTGGGCGCTAATATTAATAAAAAATCCAGTCAGAGCACACTGTGCGTTCACGGCTTCAACCCAAAACAGGCCCTACATCCCGTTTCTAACCACAAATGAATAAATTTGACATGTTCATTGCTATTAACACGTGGCATTTACATTTTTATAAAAACCTATTAATATTATGTTGCGTTCGGCGCGTGCGGCTATTGTAATTAAAGCGGCTAGCCTCTTAACTAGTGAGTGATCATCTTAGTATGTACACATTTATATATACCTACTCGTATAGATGAATATTGTACTCGTATACTTCCTTTTAGACTACAAGAAAAAGCGGTTGAAATTCGTGATACCTGCAGACTGTGGTGTTTTATTTATTTATCGGTGGCTGTACGAGTATATACGAGGTTGTAAAATAGGTATGTGAGCTCACTCGCTTTTGTATTTTATTGCATACCTTAAGCCGGCTTGAAGTCATCTGCTCAAGCTCTCAAATCTCATCAGAGTAGACATCATCGTAAAGAAACTGATCGCTCGAAATATATTTAGTCATTTTGAAGTTCCCAATCGTAGGGTTACTCTCCCGGTAGCTGGAGGAAGTTGCTTAAGTCACCTTTTATTTCGGAATCCCATTCTCATGTCATCTCATTGGATTATGAGAGTAGTGTTTGTAGTGTTTTTCTCCCGCGTAGATCTCTAATCTCTGTGGATATAGACACCTTGGTCGAAATTTAAGCGATAGGACATTATTATTAAAGTCGAAGGTAAAGTCAAAATCCATTTATTGAAAGTCGGTAGCCCTGTGCGCTGTTTGAACGAAAGAAAATTATCGAAGGGATTTTACTCGAGACCAAAGCACGTGCGCTTAGAAAAGAAAAGACATTGACCAAATTCGCCTAAGAATCAACACGTGTTTGAAATATACAGTAGTTCTTAGCTTATTTTATAACCTTTACTTCAAATATTAGAATTCAACAGACACTTCAAATGAATTACAAAATAAATAAATCGGTATTCAATTGATTACTATACGTTTCCGTCTCTCGATTATTAATCACAGATCAATAACTTACCAGTTAAAATAATATGCAATACCACCGCTTAAGCGCTAGATCCGTATCGTAAGAAACAAGATAAAAGCAGCTTAAAGTGCTAAGTGCGCTAGTATTCTGAATCTTGCAACGCCATCTATTGAAAGTACAATAATTTAATATATCTAACGCCATCTGTAATGTTTTTGATGAACTACGGCGAATATTTTCATAACTACATACTGTTTATAGCTCTATTACAATTGGATAAAGATGGTATTTATTTGTTCAAGCAGATTGATTGTTAAATTTGAAATAACCTCAAAATTGAAAATATTTTTGGTAATAAGCCATTTCTTAGCAAGTGTCCGTTGTTTTAATCTGCTCTCAAGTATAAAAAGGTATTTATTTGAATCCAGTAAACAATGTTTTAAGACTGTTGGTTCTTAGGCGAACTTTGTATGGGGACGGAACAATGTCCCTTCCATGTACAGAGTAGTTCAACAGGCATGTTTTTTTTTATCCAGTTAGCCCTTGACTGCGACCTCACTTGATGGTAAGTGATGATGCAGTCTAAGATGGTAGCGGACTAACCTGTTAGGGGCATGGCAGTTATATTAAACCCATACCCCTATTCGGTTTCTACACGGCTTCGTACCGGAACGCTAAATCTCTTGGCGGCACGTCTTTGCCGGTAGGGTGGTAACTAGCCACGGGCGAAACCTCCCACCAGGCCAGACCAGGGAGAATTCAGAAATTATAAATCTCCAAATTGACCCTGCCGGGGATCGAAGCCGGGACCTCCGCACGTTAAGACAACACTGCCACACACTGCGCCACGGAGGTCGTCAAATGTTCGGGAGACTCCGCCCCACAGCTCACGCGAAGCCTCCACGTTTTATTCAATTCAGTTTAGCATAAACTGTTTACTGTCGACGATAGACGATAGTATGTCATGCGAGACTCTCAAACTCGAAACTCGATATTTTGTAATATAAATATTGCTAGCTTCTTAGTTTCTCGATCGTTTTATCTTGTTACTGTCTATACTATCGTGAGTTGTGATCCATTTGGTTCATAAGTTATGAAAATAGCTCACAATTTTGTTCATTTTCATAGACTTATAGCGCACTTATTATTAAGACTTTATTTATTTCCTTATCTATGACTAAATTGTAACATTATTTCCTTATGACTAAACTTAACTACATAATGTATTCACTTTCATTATATTTCATTTCATTCATTCACTATATTCACTTATCCTCATGTTAGTATCGTTAATTGTTAGTAGATTATTTAATTTTTTAAAGTAATGTTAGTGAGTTAAAAGTTAGTGATTATTTCACATAGTTATATTTAAATGATATAGATAAGGATCCCTCTTTGGGTATAGGCTTATAGCGCACTAATACCGGTTAATAGCCTTACAGTTTAGCCGCTCAGCCTCCTGTTCAGGTGGTAGGAAATTCGATACTCGGGCATGCAATTCAAAATTTTCTGAGTTTTCCGCGTTTTAATGTAATGAATTTTGCTTAAACACTTGCTAAAACGGTGAAGGAAAACCTGTACGCCTGAGAGTTCTTCCATGTTCTTCAGGCTACTTTCGCACTGCGAAAAACATTCGCGTGAATTTTATTCGTAACAAGTCGTAGGTAAGTATATAAATTAAAAATACACTAGTGTAAGTTATTATACTATCCTGTGGGGAGCTGGACCCAAAGTCGGTTGCTTCCATACAACTTTGTCATTATGAAATTCGTCAATTGTATAGTAGGCTCGACTCAACAAATGTTCTTTTACGGTTTTTTTTAATGTGTAACGGCAAATGTAAAAGTTCTTTTGAAACCATATTATAAAAGGTAATACTCAACCCCACAAAGGATTTCTGCACCTTGCTTAGACGACAATGCGGCATTACTAGTTTATGCCAGTTTCTAGTATCTGAGTCGATTTTGTGTATCCCCTTTTCGTCTATGTTCCTTAAGATAAACTAAAAATACATAATATATATTAGTTTATTTTCATATATTTATTATAAGTATAATATTATTTGTGTAACAGTTTATGTATTAGTATGTAGGTATTTGTTTGTATGTTTATATTGATACACCACCCGCGAGTTAATCTCCTTACTTATCCTATTCCTAAGGTTGCCTGGCAGAGATCGCTACTAAGAGATAAGGCCGCCTTTTTGTATACTACTTAGTTCTTTGTTTTCTATGTATTTTTGTGTACTTTTTATGTGTGTTGTGGTGTACAAAATAAAGAGTAAAATAATAATAATAATAATAATAATAATAAGTCGGTTATTCTAGTTTTCCTGTGCTGTCTTCTCATATCTTATTTGACCACGTGAGGTTAACCCAGAACACTATCTGGGAGTCAGAGATCATGGGCGTTTCTAAGTTCATTTCATCAAAAATCACCTCATTCAAACATTTTCCTTGAAAATATTGCTATTTATGAAAACTTATGTACCAAGCTAGTTTGTGAATGTTATTATTGTTGTTAGTATTGTTGTTGTAACATGGAACGAGTATCAAATATACATAAAAGCCGCAAATAATGTTATCGGCGGCAACTCCGCTGCATATACAGGTTGATCGGGCCGGTTATCGGCTCACGCTTGGCAGCGACACAAAGGAAAGTGCCGCATCGGGCTGACATCCGACAGCGAATAGGCATGATGACAGTAACCAAGAATCAATGAAATTATGAATTTATCTAATGAAATATGATTCATGGAACATAAAAAACGTATTTATTTTCCTATTTCGAGTGAGATTGCTATTTATTTTGATAAAATTAAACTATAAAATACAGCAATCCGCCATATTGGATTAAACACCGAGAAGCGAATGACGTCACAATTGTTTGTTTTCGAGCTTTGACAATCACACTATAGTTTACTGCACACTGCACGGAGTACATCGGTAAACACAATAGTGACGTCACAAACGACGCCATGACACCGGCGAGCGTTTTGGCGTGAATTTTAAAATTTAAATGTCAAATGCCAATTTTATCTACCGAACCTTATTGTTCCGCTGAAATAATATATTTATTCGAAATAGTAGACACTTCCGAGCATAATCTGACCATTTTTCAAAATCAGTCATCATGCCTATTAAACACGTGTCGATACAATATAATAGACCAACTGAAGGGGTGCAGATGAACCAGGAAGTACTGAAGTCTAGTAGGACGACGTATTTTAACTCCTTTGTACTTATAGTTCCAGCTTGGTGGAAAAATGTGTTCCTCAGTGTGGACTTTTGGCCTGAGGGCATAGTGTACCGTCGCTATAGGGAAGTGAGAGAAAAATTCCTACCCTAGTATTAGTCTTTTTTATTACCTTCGTATATTATTTTAAGTTTGTATTTTATTTTATATTGTTTTTATTTTTTAAGTATTTTATGTATTTTATAATATGGGCCTTGTTGCCTGAAATAAATGAATAATAATAATAATAATATACAGGGTGCTTCATATATATTTTTTTTACCCTTTACAAGTTAGCCCTTGACTGCGATCTCATCTGGTAAGTGATGATGCGTTCTAAGATGGTAGCGGGCTAACCTGTTAGGGGCATGGCAGTTATATTAAACCCATACCCCTGTTCGGTTTGTACACGGCATCGTACAGGAACGCTAAATCGATTGGCGGCACGTCTTTGCCTCCCACCTCCAGACCAGGGAAAATTCAGAAATTATAAATTCCCAAATTGAGCCTGCCGGGGATCGAACCCGGGACCTCCGTTAAGACAACAGCGCTACACACTGCGCCACGGAGGTCGTCAAATAGCGAAGCTAATAGCTTCGTTCATATATCGAAGACCAATAGTTGATACCTCATAGTACAAAATTCCTGTCCCGGAACAGTAAAAAAACTATGGTCAATATTTGGATATTGAATATAAATAATTTAAAATAAAATCTAGGTATTTATCAAAAACTGATCTAGACTGAGTCGAAAGTTTTTATTAAGGACTCTACCTACCTAATGAGAATCTACTTACCTATTCATCATCTGCTAACGACTGAGTACATGTTTCTCTCAGAATAAGATGTATTAGGCCATAGTCCACCACCGCTGAGTGCGAATTATCAACAAGCGCTTTTAATATCAATCTGAAAAGTTTGAGGCGCATAGGATTCAAAAACCTTAAAGGTTTCATCCCGGCCATATTCACCTGAATTCTTATCTAGAAAGCTATTACCTTTTTTTATTACACGACTGCCTGAAAAAAGGAGTATATTGTTTTCAGGGTTCATCTATGTATGTATATATGTATGTATGTATGTGAGTTTGTATATTCCACCATAACTTCTATACGCCTGAACCGATTTAGATAAATGAAGTATCGTTAGAATCCTTACCTTATTCCGGGTGACATTGGCTAGTTAAATAAAAAAAATGGGGTGACCATGGCCCCGCATTAAAGACTAAAGTTGAAAAAAAATATTCGAAAATAAGATTAACTATCTAGTCATTAGCTAGAAAATAATGAGTAGATTCCAAAAATATATAACACTATAGTTCAATATCCAGTGATTCACAAAAAAATATCATTTAATAAAAATGTGAATAAGATTCTAATTTACTACATTAATTTAGATATTTAACTTTGTAGTTCGTTTTTTGGCAGGGTTTTTTAATTTTTTTAATTATGACTTGTTCATTCATTCATTCAAGCTATTACCGCTTTCGTACGTCATATGTGAAGTACTTGAATACAGGATAATTAATTGAAACGTCATCCAAAAGTCCAAACTCAATCGGTACTCAGCCTCACCGAATGGCGAAGTCGATTATAATCTGTCGATTAACTTCCACGAGCGGCTAGTAATTAAATATTCCCACTAAAACTTTCGGTTGAAGCACATCAATTACTGCGGCGGGGGGAGAGGGGGGAGAGGTGGGGATAGGGGGTAATAGGAGTGTAAATTTAGTCATTGAAATCCCGCTATTGAACTGTTCTATAAGCATCAAACAGCGTTTAGTGTTCTGTGGAGGATGGTTAGTGCTTGAAACTTGAACTTGGTTTAGATGAGTTAACATAATATTAACTTACAGTGGTTTCATAATATTTACTGTCTCGTTGGTGTAGCGGTTAGCGTAGTCGACTGCGGATCACGAGGTCCTGGGTTCGATTCCCGGTAAGGCATAAAAATTGTTAGGTATTGGATTTATCTATTAAGAATTTCTCAGCGCCAGCCTGGAGTTGGAAGTTGGCGGTGTTTCATCCCCGTGCCTCGGAGAGTAAGTTAAGCCGTCGGTCCCGGTTATTATCCCTAACATGATAATAGTCGTTAAAGCCCGCCAACCCGTATTGGAGCAGCGTCGTGGGTCTAAGCTCCTAATTCCCTATCTCCTATGAGAGTGGAGGCCTGTGCCCAGCAGTGGGACGTTAATAGGCTGCAGTGATTTACTCTAAATCCAATGAGTGGCAATAAATAGTGGCATTAACCTGAATTCAATGACTAAAATCGACATCGCTTAAGCAACATGATGTGATGCGCTGTCACAATAGTTATTAGGTCACACAACACTCAAATAATCCACCGGCTACTACTGAGTATGGGTCTCCTCTCAAAATACAGACTTAAGGCCATAGTCCACCGCAGTGGCTACGTACCTACGGAGGCATAGACTTCACACACCTTCGAGAAAATTATGGAGAGCTCAAGATTGCAGGTTTCCTCACGTTGTATTTTCTTCCTCGTTAAAGCGAGTGTTATAAACAAAAAGCACAATTTAAATAACATATTATTTCTGCTAAGCTTGCTCGAGATTCAAACCCCGGACCAATTGGAGGCAGAAACGAATCATAAGATAAGATAATTTCTCCTAATTTGTCTACGTGAAAATAAATCAATTTAATCAAACTTTCTCGCAACCTGAGATGCAAGTAATAAATAAAGGTTTCTCACCAAAAGTTTAGTGTAAGCACATCAATTACTGAAGGGCGGAAGTGGGGGGGTGAAAGGCTAAGGGTAAGGAAGGGGAGGTCGGTGTAAATTTTGTAATCGCGTTAATTGAAAAGCCGCGATTGAGTCGTTCGAGAACCGATTAGTCTGTTTTGGAAACCGCGGGGCGTTTGAAAACAATTTCGACTACAGTTTGTTTACATTCCCTGCTGTAGTTTGATGCACTTCGATAATAATTCATTTTGATAATAATTCAATTTCGTATAGAGATAGGTTGCATCCCGGGAAAGGACAAAGGGTTACGTTTCATCTTTGGAAAATCAAGAAGTTCCTGCGGGAACAAAAACGCTTTCTGTTTTATAGATCTTTTAGTATATTGAGTTTGATTTAGGCTTCGCTCAGTCTGACTGTTTGTCTTAACTCTGAAATAATGAACATAATTATCTACTTAAAATTCACAAGATAATATTAGAATTAAAAAAACTCTTATTATTATCCCTTTTCACCGAAAATAGTATATTTTTTTTAACTTAAACACTTTTATATTATTATACTTATACATTCATTAATCATTCGTTCATTTATTCATTCATTAGTTATTTTCATTAATTGTTTATAGTTTTGTATCAGTAATCTTATTTATTAATAATATTTATTAATGTATATTTGTGTCAGTTATGTACGACTTTTCCTATGTGCATGATGTAACTACCTATAAATTGAATTGCTTGTTACCTATTGCCTAAGCCATTCAACATTTTGTATACCTACTACTTGTAATTCTGTTGGTAGTTCAAATAAATTAAATTAAATTAAAGCAATTAAATGGTCCTTACGGCTTGTCTGCTCAACGCCCTAGCTGTTGTTTGAATACGTGTGTTAAGCTGTATGCTAAGCCGCTTGAGCTGTGGGATTAGCGCATTAGCTGCTTGCGGTTACACCATTGTAAGTAAATGTTAACACTTTTCTATTAAATTTCTTACAATAATTTCCTGTGAAGTCAAATTTTATATAATTTATGCGGAATTGGGCCTGTTTATGTGTTTTTTATCACAACGCATCCATTGAACCGAATTTGACGAAAGATTTTGATGAGATAGTGGGCCCAATTCTGTAAAACACAATCACTAAACTAAATTAAAATGACAGCCCTATATCTAGTGCTGCCCTTTTCCGCAGGGAGTATGATGAAAGGGATAGCAATATAATTAGAGCTATCATTTTAGTTTAGTTTAGAGATGATGTACAACAGAATTGGCCCCAGTAGTATCCCGGATTCTGGTTAAAAATTCCCGATAAATTTACGTGAGAAATCTCTACTACGTACCTTATTGCATACTTATATAAAAAGTTAGTGACCCGTCCCGGCTTCGCACGGGTTGGTTTACCTTATACACAAGTCACAACAGCATTTACCAATGCGTACATAATGGTTAAAAATCTATAAGCTGAGTATGGCCTTAATAGACGCGAATGAAAAAACCGAATATTTGATTGGTTAATAGAATTACTCTATGATGAAACGGAGAATCTTAAAAGATAAAAAAATAGCATAGATACAAATAAATGAACATACACTCATACACATACAATAAACCACACACACTCGCAAACACACACACACTGCACGCACACACACACACACACACACACACACACACACACACACACACACACACACACACACACACACACACACACACTCCAATTAATCACGTAGTTATGAATTATGACACTATGATAATAGAAATATAGCTAATATTAAATCTAAATCAATTACAATTACAGTACTTCAATACACAGTCTTTACCGGTAGGGTGGTATCTACCGACGAAGACGTATAATATATACTGGCAAGCGATTTAGCGTTCCGGTACGATGTCGTATAGAAACCGAATAGGGGTATGGGTTAATATAACTGCCATTCCCCTAACAGGCTAGCCCGCTACCATATTAGACTGCATCATCACTTACCATCAGGTGAGATCGCAGTCAAGGGCTAACTTGAAGTGAAAAAAAAAATTGAAGTCGCGGGCATCATCTAGTACTTAGTAATGCAGTCAAAAGCCAATGCAATACAATGGACAGCAAGCAGTTCCGCTAAGTTAGAGTTTAATTTGTTAATGTTGGCTATTTGCGTTTCCGGCGCAGCGCAGTTTTACTGCGGCGGGCTAACTTGACGTAACTTGCAACTTAATTTCCCTCGCAGCGGCTTCCACACTCCGGTTAACAATAATTTATTGTGTTTAAGGTAATGTGATTTATGATTATGACTATTATAACTCTTGATTTATGATTGGTTAATATACATAGTGTATGGGCAAAGCGTCTAAATGATCGCTGTTAAACATATCAGTAGTTGAACACGAGAAAGTAGGTAAAAATACTTTTTCATCATCATCAAATCTGGAGCTAGAATATATCACATCACATATTTAGTCTAAATCATTATTAAATTGAATGGTGGGGTAAGTTTCGTTTGCGGCTATGTACAAGTTGAGATCGCAGTCAAGGGCTAACTAGTGGAATAAACAATAAGTCCAGTGCTGAAAATAGCCTTACTTACCAAATTCAGTGTGTGTAATATGCACCAGTCGTTACCTAGCGTAGTGTGTACGAGCGAGTTTCACCGCTCTAAAAGTTTACAACTTTTATAAATTCTCAAAGTTGCAGAGCATGAAATACTACTCGAAGTTAATGTGTGTTGCTAGCCGAGTGTAAGTACCTTCTGCTTTTAAACCGAACCGTAAATAACTTTCCTAGGAAAATTCTAAATTCTATTTGAGGATTTTTAATCGCAGGGAAAAATCCGCTTCTCAGACAAGTGCGCGTTTATCGGATCTTAGCTTTAGTTTTAAGACACCGTAACTAATTAACACGATCATGATAGTGTCCGTAGTTTTAATGACGTTTTAAAAGTGTACAGCGCTATTAACTTTGACTCTGACTACTTCGAAGAACAGATAGGCGTTTGGATACCAAGGTGGTTGAATAATGGCCTCGCACCGGTCCTCGGTGACCACATGACCTAGATATTTAAATTGCCGCACCTCCCGAATTGATCTGATCCTTTTTCCCCTTTCCCGATCTGAATATCATCATCTCTGACTTGGAAACACTATGCATGATCCTTAATATAACGCTCACAGACCGAAAAAGTCTCCTCAGTCCTCCAATCGAGGGCCTCCATGTCATCTGCATAACTGAGACATATTAAAGACATATTATTATCTGTAGGCGAGTAGAATAAATAGCTGTTCCCATTTCAATAAATAATTATGTGTTATATGTATATGTATTATATGTATTTAATATGTCTATGTCACCTTGTTCCGCTGGAGCGAAGTGTCGGGCAACCACGGTGCATCCGGAATTAGCTTCGAAAGTATTTTTAAAATGAGTTTTCTCAACAAGAAAAACACAACTCGTTTATTCGAGGATAATTTACACAAAGCTTCAAAAAAGTTTTTTTCGGATTGTTAAACTATGTCGGCCATTAATGTTATAACCGGGCAACACGACTTAATTAGATTTGGGGGCATATAAAAATGAAAATGATAAATATTTCTTTTATGTAGGACAGCTTATGCCAATTATAATATTATGCCAGGATTATACCACCAAGAAACTCAGAAGTCCTTTTAAAAAGTTTTTTTTACAATATGTAGATAGTATACCAATACATTTCTGTAACTAAGGAAATCTGATCCGTGACATCATCGCTAATATTTATATTTAAAACAAAATAAAGTCAAATACATTCCAATTCTGGCTACCGCGCCAGATAAGATGAGTTAAGTTAATTATTATTGTTATTATTATTAAATTTTTTATTGCTTAAACAAAAAAGAATACACAAAGGACATTATTATAATATTACAAACAAAAGGTGACCTTATCACTAATTATTATTAATTATTATTTATAAGATAATTGAAATTCACTGTATACTTTTTGAGCGTCAATAATATAAAGTTACAGACATGTAGGTAATATTAAATACAGTATGTTAAAAGTTAAAACTAATTTCTGAAAAGACTCCACAATAAACTTAGCTGGGTAAATACTTTTGATAATTATTTTACTAAGATTATTGTAAAAGTTGAATATAAATTACGTTATTTTAGTCATTTTCATTGGTTATTGAAGTTTATTGCTACGTAAGCTAGTAATCGGGCTAGGTGCTTTGATCAGGTTTTTGAATCGAAGCTGGGTCCGATATGCGAATTTGCACAAAGGTGGAATCTGGATTAACTTTGCACGTGCTCGCATAATTGATATTAACAAAATTTAATTAAAATTTTGTTAACAGATTCCTTCTCTGGGTAGCAACACAAAAGCATTTTGGTATAGGTTCGTCATAGTTTTAAATTACATTGTTAAAATAGAACTGAAGGATGTATTTTGTACAGTACTAGAAGAAAATTGCAGTTGGATCATAGAGGGAGTTGGATCATACAAGGAAGGAGGCAAATCGATTTATAACCGACTTCCAAAAAAGGTGAAGTTTCTCAATTTGTGCAGCTGCACGGCTTCGCTAGGGTAGAATTTCTGAAAATTCTAACTCATAGTAATTCATCATAGTTTAATGTTAAGTTTTTAATTTAGTTTTATTTAGATTTTAATTTGTTAAGAGTCATTATTTTTATCTAATTTCTTCTTTGTGTAGTAATATAGCTGATAGATAGATTTTCTTTACAGCGTAGAACCACTACGCCGTAGACCTACTACGTCGTAGACTAACTACGTCGGAGACCTACTACGTCGTAGACCCACTACGACGCGTCATTGATAATTCCTACTTGCTATGACTCAAGTTTCTAGGTCCGGTTTATCCTTAAAAAATATCTTTATTTTGAGTTAGTATTCTGTTATCTGATGGAATATGTTTAGGTACGACAGCAAAGATGTTTTTTAATATTACCACGTGACTCGAGAGTTCTCCAGCCTCCAGTTATATTCTAATATACGGGCCGCTCTCCGCGTGTGATCAGATTAAGCTAAGCCCTTTGATCCCATGTCGCGTCGCGGATTAATATTCAAATGTTTGGACACTTGCGGCTCGCGGATCACTGTATCTACCGCACGGGTGACATAACGACATTTTTATTAAACTTTTTTAGACACTTCGCCATACGTGTATTTTTGTGGTTTCAGAACACGTTTTTTTCATGTAGGCACTAGTAAATTTGTTTTCGGGTATGAATGTCATCTTTATTCATGCGTATCAATGATATGAACGTTTAGCGATAAAAATGGTTGCCACGTCTCGATGTTTAAAATCTACTTTGTACAAAACACTTGTATATAATCGATCTTGGTCCTAGCATACATAGTTCGATGTCGGAGTAGATCTAAGGGTGTGTCCAAACATAAAACAATAGCGTCTACCGCGCTATGGACATTCGCCGCATAATAATATAGTATATATTCGTTGATATTATATTGCATACTGGCTGATGCCCGCGACTTCGTCCGCTTGGGTTTTTGTATGGGAAAATCAAGGGAAAATGTTTTTCCTTTTATTTTATTTTGTCTGTATTATTGTTATTCTGCTATTCGGCACGGAGACAAATACAACAAATCAAAAACCATGTAAAATCGGTCCAGCCGTTCTTGAGTTATAAGTGTTCGAAAAAACCCGACTTTGTTTTATATATTATGATGATATTCGTGGGTATAGTCCTCAAGTCTTTGCTAGGAATACTAGCACACGGCAGAATTGTGTCGACCTGTGTGTTGTGTTTTGTTGCTGCATTGCACTTGCTGTTCTTATGTTTGGACACACCTTGGTGTAGTCATAGAGCTAAAATTCCATTTATTAATATCAAAACTTGGAAAAACCATTTATATTGTGGCCACTAAATGTGAATAAAATAAATGACAGTGAAAGATTTCATTGGTTTAAAAAATATATTTAAATCTTTACAATACGAAGCAGATATGATCAAATATTGAATAGCAATCGCAAGCGATAGCGCTTGCCTTGCGAACTCCACGAAGGCAAACCGATGAATTTTAAAAGAGACGCTATCAATAAGTTACGTTGCTTTTGGCTGGGACTTTTTAAACTTGCAGCATTACCGCGACATCGGGGCAAGGAAGGCACTAAGTGCAGATAAATTCTACTCAATTTATTCTAGGCGGATGAAAGATGCAAGTGGATACAAATAAAACGTAATTACACATGCAAATAACAGGAACATATTATGTTTATGGACACTGGATCCAACTGTAGGACGGCTATAGGAGTTTCTGGTTCCATATTTTTATGGGACCAGAAACTTATGGTATATTATATATTTTACATGCCCTGATAAATAGCTGTCAGTTTAGTTTTGTGATTGTACTTTTAATATTACTACATAGCTACTACTAGTACACAGTAGTAGCTAGTACTAGTAGTACACGATAGGTATAGTATATTAGTATATAGTATACTATACCTTACGGCTATTTTTACTACCTTCAGTTGCAGAATCTAAAATACTACCCAATTATCCACGATAAATATATTCAAGTTATAATAAATATTGAAGCTTGTATAGCATTAGTTAATTAAGCAGCGAGTTCATGTTCGCAACACTTGCACGCAGAAGTTAGCTGAGTTTACGTTTAATCTGAACTTCACTCGTATGTGGGTAGGTGAATATTTACTGCTAATACGGAGTGGAAACTTTTCTTTTCCGTCGATGTACTCACCTAGGTGAGTAGTACTTGGGATTAAAATGCTGCCTAGAAAAGTATCTAGATTAACGTGAAGATTGTAACTAACCTGACAGGGACCCTTTTACGTTAAGCAGACCTGAGTATATGCTAACACCCTCCCTTTTGTTCTATTTATATCGCTCCATCTTTTACTTCATCTCTCCATCCATATCCTCTTTCAACGATTGAGGTTGTTTTGGTTCCCGCAAGCCTCTTTAATTTTCCGGGATAAAAAGTTGCCTATGTGCTATTCCAGACTATAATCTATCTTTGTGCCAAATTTCAGCCAGATCCGTTCTGCCGTTTGGGCGTGATTGAGTAACAAACATCCATACATGATACATCTTTACATTCATACAACCATCGAAACCTTCGCATTTATAATATTATAATAATTATTATTTGATTGACTGAATTTAATTAATTAATATTTATATTTATTTATTGTATTAGTAATTATAATGAATTTAAGCTCAACTGCCTATTTATAATATATTTGTACACCGATACGGCTGATGTGCTGGACTCTGTTATATTAGACATAACATCTTATGTATATATCACCGTAAGATTATATTCTAACTCGCGAAATTGTAAACTGTCGAAAGATTGTGAACCGTTCAATGTTCTGAGTAACAATGTTTGAAATATTCATTGTATTTACGTTTTCTTGTCTGTTTCTTATAGGTTAGGTTAGGGTTTGACATAAATAATCAGGCACTTAGGTTCTATCGGATTAATAAACCCAACAGATTACAATTGAACGAAAAATAATACGTTAAATTGTAATCTTTGTTTGTTTGTCGACAGTTTGCAATTTCGCGATTTAGATTATAATCTAACGGTTTTTACAATTTTACGGTGACATATACACACATTATGCAAATAAAGCTTATTCTATTCTATCCCAACGCTTTAATTGCTTCTTTAACACGGATTAGAAATATTCAAATTCAAATGTTTTTTTATTCAAATAAACTTTTACAAGTACTTTTGAATCGTTAAGTGAATCTACCACTTGTTCGGAATGCCATTCCTACCGAGAAGAACCAGCAAGAAACTCGGTGGTTGCTCTTTTTAAATAAATATTTCATTTATAATTATTATATCAATGTATACATAAGTAACCGCTGTCCTTAGCATTGGTGGAGTGATCAAATCCATACTCCTCTATCATTAACATAATCTTCAACAGTATAATGAGCTTTTTAATGGATTTCTGGACTTTGTGGAATTTTTTTATAGAAAAGAATGCTCATTCCCACGAATGACCTTCTGACTTTTTTGAGGCGGAGCGATGGAGTCACGAGCCTATTACGGCTTCTAGTTTGCCTGTCGTGCAGATCGCATTTTTTTTGTAAATATGGATGTGCTGTTTAACAAAAATTATATTACTGTAAATATATTGCGAGGCTACAGTTAGAAAACCATTTTTTTTTAATTTCTCTCTAAGGGAATCACGCGGTTTTAAATTATAAATTGCACGTATTGCCCTTTTTATACGACTGCCTGAAAAAAGGAGTATATTGTTTTCAGGGTTCATGTATGTATGTATGTATGTATGTATGTATGTATGTATGTGAGTTTGTATATTCCACCATAACTTCTATACGCCTGAACCGATTTTGATAAATGAGGTATCGTTAGAATCCCTAGTTTATTCCGGGTGACATAGGCTAGCAAAATTTTTAAAAAAATTGATGGGGTGACCATGGTCCCGATTTAAAGACTAAAGTTGAAAAAAAAAATCGTAAATAAGATTAACTATATAATCATCATCTATAAAATGATGAGTAGATTCCAAAAATATATAACACTATAGTTCAATATCCAGTGATTCACAAAAAAATATCATTTAATAAAAATGTGAATAAGATTCCAAAGGCTATATTTTACGCAAATCGCTTCGGCAGGGCAGTCGTATTTTTTAATTCGTTAAATTAAGTTCACTTGTTTGAAGTACAAAATACCATGTATGAAGTATGATATGATTCGCACAAGTATTCACTACAGCCCATTAACGTCCCACTGCTGGGCACAGGCCTCCACTCTCATAGGAGAGAGGGAATTAGGAGCTTAGACCCACCACGCTGCTCCAATGCTGGTTGGCGGGCTTTAACGACTATTATCATGTTAGTGATAATAACCGGGACCGACGGCTTAACGTGCTCTCCGAGGCACGGGGGTGAAACACCGCCAACTTCCAACTCCGGGCTGGCACTGAGAATTTCTTAATTACAAAATACCATGTATGAAGTATGATATGATTCGCACAAGTATGAATATGTTTAACTGAATCGGCCCAAGTGCCTCATTACATAGTCACTCGGTCCCTTGCGGCGACACAGTGGGCCACAGTGCCGCATGTGTGGACTGTGGTGTCTGTCTGTGTGACCGCATGTATCCACGTAGCGGTTTCGTACAACAAGGCAACGCTTTCAGGGCGTCTCAGAGCAATGCCACAATTTGTTTGCTTTAAGGCAGTTAAGACAGACAGTAGGTGAAAACTCCGCCCTTATAGCATACCATGCTTACGTTGGTTCATTATTGAGGTACGGACTAGTAGTATGGGGCTGTTCCACACATCTAAAAATACTTTTTGTAGCACAGAAAAAATGCATAAGAGCTGTATGTGGAGCAGGACCCCTCCAATCGTGTAAACCATTATTTAAAGGTCGAAAGCTACTAACATTACCATGTCTATATATTTTAGAAGTAGGAATTTTCGTGAAAAAGAATCCGCAACTTTTTGAAAATTTAGAAGTCAAAAGCAAGGTTCTACTTAGAGATCCCACAAAAAAAAGAATGCCAGGATGTAGAAGTGCCATTCTAGTAAACAACTGCGCAGTAAAATCTATTATAGTATACAATAAAATTCCCAAAGCAATTAGAGAACTCACTTTCAATCTATATAAGTCAAGACTAAAAAGGTGGCTTACGAAAAGGTGCTTCTACACAATAGATGAATTTTTAAATTTCAAATAATAAATAGTATAAACAAAATATGTAAATTTGCATGCCTTATTATAAGGTGAAACATTTATACTGAAAACTAACAAATAACATCTCATTGTGAAGAATGTTTCTGCAAATAAAGACTTTTGAATTTTTTGAATTTTGAATTTTGAATTTTTGTCGACAATAGGGATGATGACAACTCAATCAAATCAGCAACTCTTTATCAAACTTAAAAACTTCCAGCATGGAAGTTGAATGAAATTCACCATTGTGACGTGATAAAATCTCAACGCATTTTTTTCTACGCACTTTAATCTATGTTTTAAAATGGTTATCATACCTAAAACTAACCGAGGTTGTGAATTTTAGGTCTTTTGGAAGACCCTCTATTTAATAATCAGTTAGAAATAATTTATTTTTGATATAGGCATCATCCCTATCATTATTGGTGCACCGCTGTGGGGTCTAGAAACGTTAGTGAATGAAACAGGGCGTCGGAACATTTCTGGTGTGAAAATTTCATACATACCTACATTACCTTCAAAATTTCATACATACCATTTCATACATTACCAGTGGTTCGCCCCGAACTGAGACCTCGCGGTATCCATAAGATAGTTTTAACTATATAGCAGCTAACGGGATGTGGTTAAATATAATTGAATTGATACATAATAATTTATTTAATATTTTATCATGTAGATTAAATGTAGTATTATATATATATGTATTATAATACTACATTTTATTTAAATTTTGGTACCAGTTTCCTGTATTGCAAACCCAGGGAGCCCTAAATATCGATTTTGAACGAAATCGGTCAATTAACAAATAATTTAAAAATGGCGGTGATTTTTAAACTTTTGGTACCAGTTTCCTGTTTTGTGATCCCTGGGAGTCCTAAGTATCGATATTGTACGAAATCGGTCAATTGTGTACGTGTGATAATTTCATACATACACATTATAATATTTATATGGATTTACCTCTCCATGGATTCTATGGATCGGAAATAAAAGTTTATTTATTTATTTAATTAATAATAATGACTCGACCGATCGAATTTCGGCCCCGACGGCCAACCTCCAGAGAGATTATCCAGCCGCGTCGGAAATATTGTAGTGCACAAGTGTGTGCGCAAACACAGGTGCACTCTCTGCTCCTTTACTCTCATAGCCCAATGGGATGGAAAATCCAACACGACCGGAGAGAGATCAGGCACAGGACCGACAGCTTTATGTGCTCAAACATCCATACTTATATCATAAATGCGAAAGTGTGTCTGTATGTATGTGAAATTTAGTATGGGGATAGTTTTTATCCAGGGGAAGGACATGGGTTACTTTTTATCGCGGAAAATTAAAGAGTTCCCGCAGGAATCAAAAAATCTTAATCCACGCGGGCGAAGTCGCGGGCATTATCTAGTAACATTGTATTAAAGTAGTAGATCACAACTGACTGCCTCGTTGGTCTAGCGGTTAGCGTAGTCGACTGCGGATCACGAGGTCCTGGGTTCGATTCCCGGTCGGGCATAAAAATTGTTAGGTATTGGGGTTTTCAATTAAGAAATTCTCAGTGCCAGCCCAGAGTAGGAAGTTGGTGGTGTTTCACCCCCGTGCCTCGGAGAGCACGTTAAGCCGTCGGTCCCGGTTATTATCACTAACATGATAATAGTCGTTAAAGCCGCCAACCCGCATTGGAGCAGCGTGGTGGGTCTAAGCTCCTAATTCCCTCTCTCCTATGAGAGTGGAGGCCTGTGCCCAGCAGTGGGACGTTAATAGGCTGTAGTGAGTAGATCACAAAACAAAACTAGATATGTAAATTCATGTAAAAATAATTATAAGCGTTTGAATCGTCGAGAGAATCTACCACTGGTTCAGAATGACATTTCTACGTAGAAGAACCAGCAAGAAATTCGGTGATTGCTCTTATGAAAAAAAACATTTACAGTTACATCCATGTATAGATACTATACTTCTAAGCATTGCTGGGGCTAGTCAAATCCGTGTTCCTTATCATTTACATAAACTTCAACAGTGTATTAAGCTAAGGCGATGAATAGAGCAACAGACATTAATCCCAGACAAAAGTAAGGCAATGTAGCCTCCGAACAATGCCCTAAGTCCATCGAAGCTTGCCCCAAGTTTCTCTCGGCTTTTCAAAATGTACACTTGACTACATTTTATTTCTAGAGAGAAGCACTAGATCTTTTCACGAAAAGCCTTACCTGCATCCGAAATATTTCCACTCGACTACAGAGAGGAGAACTTCATGTTTTAAGACGTACCTAGGTGTGGGTGGGATTTTACCATAAAAAATATAATTGTATACTAGCTGATGCTCGAGGCTTCGAGTGAATTCAAGTTAGATGCTAGATGTTAGGTTATATATCCTACGGGAACCGTGTATTTTTTTGTGAAAAACGTAGTCTACCTTATTTATATACTCTGCATAAAATATTATATCTGCAGTATATAAAATATCTCTGGAATATATCAGGACGACATACAGCACAGAGTACATTGAATATAGGGGTATAGAGTTAGCACTGAGAATTATTGCATTAGCACCATCGAGCGATATACAACGTCCCTAAAGCTCAGCAACTCGTGCTTTTCACTGAAACAGTAACCGAAATAAGGGGTTTAAACACTGTTTTTTGAAACTGTTATAACGGAAACAGAAACGATACTGTAACCCAATCAATCTGTAACCGTTTATTTCTGTTAATAAGTGTTTTTATCTGTAACCCTTATAGGTACCCTAACAAACTGTATGGTGTGACAACGCGTTCTTTTTACTTCATTGGACTTTACACACACTGACACAACATGGCCATGTTTTACTTAAAACAATTGCAACCATCGGTGCTTTCACCTTAGGTTCAAATTTGAATACACTTGAACAGTAAATTTGACAACGTCACTATTTCGGTTACACTTTAAAACACTTTAATTTCTGGCACGGATTAGTTTCTCTTACAGAAATATATGTGTTTCGGGTTAACAGAATTCAAAACACATTCAAAAATTATAGTAAGCTTCGATTCTGTTACACTTTCATTCTGTAACACTTATAATTCTGTAACCGTTATGAATCTGTTTTTCAGTCCAGTCTTCAGGGTATTCTTATATAATATTAATTCCCCAAAGTAATTACCAAAAGTCAAATTGTTTTGATTGATTTGGTTTTTGGAAATTACTTTGGAATTAATTAGCAAATACAATTTTAGACAAATAAAACATCAGTTTAGCGATTTGACGGTTTATTATGTTTCCTTTTATTATGTAAATTAAAAGCAGATATTTTTATTACATGTATCACCATCTGGGCACACAACAACCTGTCTCAGAAGCAGCCATAGCCGGTCAAATCCAAATTGATAGGCAAATCAGTGTCCAGGGGGTTGCGCGTAAATCCAATGAAAAAGGCGAAGTCGTCGGAGTCCAGGAATCAAGCAAAGTCATAGTAATAAATCACAAAAACACAAACGGAGCACATTCACTTCACTTCTTATATTCAAATGGCTTTACTCGTGCACTGGGCACAAATATTTCGCTAGTGTCGCGTTGAAGGAGAGTACACACTGATAGAGCATTATAAACCGGTGAACTTGTTCAGCCAATTAGTGGAATTGACGTTAAGGGGTCATTATGACAAACCTACTCTAGATGCATAATAAATCTGCGGAAAGACCGAAAAATTACAGATATAGCGCCATCTACTGCAAAGTTGACGAACTTGTTTTTTCAAAGGAAATAAGAAATATTTGAATTGACTGTTAAGGCAGTGACATACAGGTTGGGAAACCGGCTGACTATCCTAGACGAGTCTTGCAATACCACTTTTGGGCTGTGAGTGAACTGCCACGGAATGGAAAGCGAAGCTGGCTGGATTCAATCCATCCACAGATATAGTTACATGGTTATTTAAAACCTTCCCATAACTGGAGTATCTATAACCTTCACATGATAGTAGTTAAAAAAGAATCTCTTATTTAGGACCATCTGAAATGCTTCAATGAGTAAATATTTTAAACTGCTGAAATCTTTACGTAGTCCGTAAACATGTTAAATATACGCTGCCTAAAGTATTGTACCTATACCAATACCAGCGCTATTCCGTGACCCTATACCGTCCCAGGCACCTGGCTAAGGAAGCACGGGCTCTATTAAATATTGAAAACCAATATCTCTGCCTGCCGTACGTCCGTCGCAGGTGGACAAAACTCTACATAGGCACACCACGCTTTGTATAAACGATGCCAGCTACTATCTGACAGTAGAATAATATATCGTAGCAATTCACATGACGATCACGTCATGCAAATGTGACTAATAGGCCTACATTTACCCTTACATTTGAATCAGTGTAGTGTAATAAAATTTAGGAAGAAAGGTTCCCTAATTTGATCCTTATTGCAATGTAATAAGCGACGCTCTAAATTGCGGTCACGTCCACTTACCACAGAGCCCTGAGCAAAGTGCAGTGTAATAGGCCTAATAATATACCTAAACAGTCTTACACTTACATGTAAGTGTAAGACTGTTTTATTTTGTGACAATATTTGTTGTTGACTAGTCAATTGACTTGGTAAAAAAGAGCTGATAAACTAAAATATAATCGATGAGACGAGATGAGTCTTCTGAAGTAGGCTTCGGCTGTCATTCATCAATCACAGCTTAATAATTCAAACATTATCTGAGTAAAACAACAAGCTCGAGCTGTGAGGAAAGTATAAAATATAAACGAAAGAAAAAACGTTGTACTTAGGCTTGTAGGTACTCAAAAATAGCTCCCATAAAGTGGGAATGGACAAGCGAGTACACTTGAAGTCTCGTCGCTCATCCAGGCTTCGTTACTCGCTCGTCAGCTCGCTCTGTATGAACAAGGTTTAAATGAAACTGACGCGGAATTTATGCCTTTTTCTATTGAGTTTTACTGTTGCGACGTTTGCCTTGCCTAGCTAAAGTTGCTGGTAGATTGATGGCTTGCTTGTTTATGTTCCGGGCAAAAAGTTACTTCTGAAACAAACCTCTTAACAAATTAAAGCACTCTTAGCTCTTAGTAGAGAAGGGGTTGTTTTAAACTAATACCATTTTGATGAATGTGGAAGTACGTCTTATTTCAACAAAAGTACCTACATTTTTTTTATTTATCACACTTCAAGTAAGTAGTGGGCTAGTCTGCTAGGGGTATGACGGTTATATAAATTCCACACCCCTAATCAGTTTCTGTACGGCATCGTACCGATACGTTAAATCACTTGGCGGCACGACTTTTCCAGCAGGGGGTTACTCGACCAGGCTGAAGCCTCCCACCAGACCAAACATAGAAAATTCAGAAATAATGTATATATTCCTAAATGGGCCCATGCCGTGATCGAACCCGGACATCCTTATTTCTCCCGGCTTCTGCAGGCTCATCTGTGACTGTGTAGGTTCAAGTCAACCGACCGATGTGCAGACGTGTATGTTTGACGACCTCCGTGGCGCAGTGTGTAGCGCTGTTGGCTTAACGTGCGGAGGTCCCGGGTTCGATCCCCGGCAGGGTCAATTTGGGAATTTATAATTTCAAAATTTTCCCTGGTCTGGCCTGGTGGGGGGCTTCGGCCGTGGCTAGTTACCACCCTACCGGCAAAGACGTGCCGCCAAGCGATTTAGCGTTCCGGTATGACGCCGTTCAGTTATATTAAACCCATATCCCTATTCGGTTTCTGAATAGGGATATGGGTTTAATATAACTGCCATGACCCTAACAGGTTAGCCCGCTAAAAAAAATCACGCTGAGCCGTTGCCCATTTTGGAATTATTTTGTCACAGTCTAGTTCATAAGTTATTTTATTTAATTTTTTTTTCTTTACTACCAGTAGATTTGTGTTTGTACCTTCACTGTGTATGGTAATTCCAAATAAGGATTTTATTTATTTATTGATAAACTTATAACCTAATTTAAGAAATCTTACAGCCAAGTATCAAATAAACCCGATCGAAAGAAGACGCCATTTTGTGTATCACTTTACCCCTATAACGAACCGCCACATCGTCACTTGACCACCGGGTCCAGTGGCGTGCAGTTCATAGAGGCGTAAAAGCACAGCTTACCCAAATGGGCTCGTTTTTTCATCGAAACAGCTAGTAAATAGGTATTCTTTCACCCCTATAACGAACCGCCACATCGTCACTTGACCACCGGGTCCAGTGGCGTGCAGTTCATAGAGGCGTAAAAGCACTGCTTACCCAAATGGGCTCGTTTTTTCATCGAAACAGCTAGTAAATAGGTATTCTTTCACCCCTATAACGAACCGCCACATCGTCACTTGACCACCGGGTCCAGTGGCGTGCAGTTCATAGAGGCGTAAAAGCACTGCTTACCGAAATGGGCTCGTTTTTTCATCGAAACAGCTAGTAAATAGGTATTCTTTCACCCCTATAACGAACCGCCACATCGTCACTTGACCACCGGGTCCAGTGGCGTGCAGTTCATAGAGGCGTAAAAGCACTGCTTACCGAAATGGGCTCGTTTTTTCATCGAAACAGCTAGTAAATAGGTATTCTTTCACCCCTATAACGAACCGCCACATCGTCACTTGACCACCGGGTCCAGTGGCGTGCAGTTCATAGAGGCGTAAAAGCACTGCTTACCGAAATGGGCTCGTTTTTTCATCGAAACAGCTAGTAAATAGGTATTCTTTCACCCCTATAACGAACCGCCACATCGTCACTTGACCACCGGGTCCAGTGGCGTGCAGTTCATAGAGGCGTAAAAGCACTGCTTACCCAAATGGGCTCGTTTTTTCATCGAAACAGCTAGTAAATAGGTATTCTTTCACCCCTATAACGAACCGCCACATCGTCACTTGACCACCGGGTCCAGTGGCGTGCAGTTCATAGAGGCGTAAAAGCACTGCTTACCGAAATGGGCTCGTTTTTTCATCGAAACAGCTAGTAAATAGGTATTCTTTCACCCCTATAACGAACCGCCACATCGTCACTTGACCACCGGGTCCAGTGGCGTGCAGTTCATAGAGGCGTAAAAGCACTGCTTACCGAAATGGGCTCGTTTTTTCATCGAAACAGCTAGTAAATAGGTATTCTTTCACCCCTATAACGAACCGCCACATCGTCACTTGACCACCGGGTCCAGTGGCGTGCAGTTCATAGAGGCGTAAAAGCACTGCTTACCGAAATGGGCTCGTTTTTTCATCGAAACAGCTAGTAAATAGGTATTCTTTCACCCCTATAACGAACCGCCACATCGTCACTTGACCACCGGGTCCAGTGGCGTGCAGTTCATAGAGGCGTAAAAGCACTGCTTACCCAAATGGGCTCGTTTTTTCATCGAAACAGCTAGTAAATAGGTATTCTTTCACCCCTATAACGAACCGCCACATCGTCACTTGACCACCGGGTCCAGTGGCGTGCAGTTCATAGAGGCGTAAAAGCACTGCTTACCCAAATGGGCTCGTTTTTTCATCGAAACAGCTAGTAAATAGGTATTCTTTCACCCCTATAACGAACCGCCACATCGTCACTTGACCACCGGGTCCAGTGGCGTGCAGTTCATAGAGGCGTAAAAGCACTGCTTACCGAAATGGGCTCGTTTTTTCATCGAAACAGCTAGTAAATAGGTATTCTTTCACCCCTATAACGAACCGCCACATCGTCACTTGACCACCGGGTCCAGTGGCGTGCAGTTCATAGAGGCGTAAAAGCACTGCTTACCGAAATGGGCTCGTTTTTTCATCGAAACAGCTAGTAAATAGGTATTCTTTCACCCCTATAACGAACCGCCACATCGTCACTTGACCACCGGGTCCAGTGGCGTGCAGTTCATAGAGGCGTAAAAGCACTGCTTACCGAAATGGGCTCGTTTTTTCATCGAAACAGCTAGTAAATAGGTATTCTTTCACCCCTATAACGAACCGCCACATCGTCACTTGACCACCGGGTCCAGTGGCGTGCAGTTCATAGAGGCGTAAAAGCACTGCTTACCCAAATGGGCTCGTTTTTTCATCGAAACAGCTAGTAAATAGGTATTCTTTCACCCCTATAACGAACCGCCACATCGTCACTTGACCACCGGGTCCAGTGGCGTGCAGTTCATAGAGGCGTAAAAGCACTGCTTACCGAAATGGGCTCGTTTTTTCATCGAAACAGCTAGTAAATGGGTATTCTGACTAACTAATGCCTACCCCAGCTTCAAAACCTGTGCCCACCACTGACCGGGTCTCACCTCTTGTACGGCCTTCATACAATACGTTCATTACGGCGGGTCCACGGGCCGCTAATTTCCCGCGCGGCCCATAAATTACGTGCACTTGCTACCTCCACCCCGACCGACCCCTTAAAAACCGCCCCCTACCCTCTCGTGGTCCGAACCATCGCCGCCGACCGAAAAGTCACCTAAACTTCAAAAATAAGTTTCGAAATATGAACGAAAAACGTAGTTTATTTTTATTTTTATAGGAAATAATATAAATATAGAAGATTTTATGTATTTAAATCACATGCAATAAAGGTTTTGCGAGATATCTATTAAAAAAAGATTAATTAAGTACTAGAAAAAGTTAAAAAAAAACTATACATACTCATTACTTGCACACATATTGCTCTATTGAAGATCAAAGAACGCTCAAAATTTGTCAAGCTTAACTTAGCTGCGTTTTATTTTACTGGTTAAAATTGTTCTCTATAAAATTGTTCGAATAGTCTTTGTGCTCATGTTAAATGTTGAAACAACGTTTTCTATTCCGAACGTTGTGGCATACTTTTACGACAATTCCGCATTATATCCCCCAGGGTGGTGACTTGATGAGTAATGGTTATTATTTTTAGATCCTTCGAAAGTATATTACTACATATCTACCACACGATTAGTACATATTTTATCACTATAGTATTAAGGTTAAGGATTTTTACGACGAAATTTTACAGTATGATAAACGTATATTATAAATATCCAATAAAAAGTCCGACAAGAAGTAAGGTTTATAAGCTATACCCAATTATTAAAACAGGAAGGTACATTATCGCGTAAACGCAGTTTAGATTTGATTATAAAATCAGTTTAAATATCGATGTTATACATGATTTTTTCGTTTGATATTTCGGTTTTGAGTGTAAACATACTACCTACTATTATTTTTAAAAGAAATCGAGAAAATAATCATTCATAAATTTTAAGTTTTAGGTATAAATACCTAACTTCCAAATGTTTTTTTTTGGATATTTTTGTGTAAGTTTTGGATCATCCAATACTAAAACCCAGCCAAGTTTCATCGACTGAGGATTTGATGCGGGGGTCTCCATATAACGGATCGCTCCGTTGCCTAGACTAATAACGCTTTGACGGCTTTTGTTACCCTGTAGTTAAAGTAAGTTAATATTCTTCAATGTCTATCAAGAGGCAAACATAGTGAAACAACCTGAATGCCTGAGAAATCTCTACTCTATCTCTCTTTTTGGGCATTCGGGAGTTCGACGGCATGCTTCTTTAGTTTTTCGGAAGAAAAATATATAACATCAATAATAGCTTCGGTGAAGGAAAATCAGTGTATCCGAGAGTTCTTCACAATTTGCTCAAAAGTGGGTTAAGTCCGCCAATTTGCACTTGGCCAGCATGAAATGAAATGAAGTGATTTGAAATGAAATGAAATGAAATGAAATGATTTATTTATTTCATGTAGTACAACTTGTGTCACTTATGAAACGTTAAGACTCTACCACCTACTATTGGTTTATTGCCATGGTTTACTATAGCCTTAAACCTTCTTATTCTGGACCAGGGCTGAATAATCTAACTTATCAATCTACCGATTTGCTACTGATTAATCAAAAAGTGCCTCCTGAATCAAAAGTAGGGAAAAAAAGGCATAAAAATAGTTAAAGTTAACCATATTTTGTTTGAATAACATTTGCACCAATGGTTTATCTCTCAGATTTAGCGGATTGTGGTTAGAAATGAAAAGAATCATGGCTCAGGGCAGAGAGCAAGGCGTCTGTGGTGGTGCGGTTTAGTGTTGTGTTGTGTTGTGTTGTGGCGGTTCATGAATTGTTTTCTATTGTGTCCGGTAAGTGCGCCATAAATATCGCTGCACCCTCGAGACTTGCCAGCGTGAAGACTACTACTGTTCCATTGATGAAGCGAAAATATACAATGCTTAAAGATGCTATCACACACCGTGGTTTTCACTTATAGTTTAACCTTAGCAGTAACTTTTCATAAGAAAAGGACATTGACCAAATTCGCCTAAGAATCAACATGTGTTTGAAATGTACAATAATTCTTAGCTTATTTTATAACCTTTATTTCAAATATTAGAATTCAACGGACACTTCAAATTAATTACAAAATAAATAAATGGGTATTATTGTATGGGTATTATGGTATATGTAATGGGTGGTATTGATTACTATACGTTTCCGTCTCTCGATTATTAACCACAGATCAATAATCTTACAGGTTAAAATAATATGCAATAACACCGCTTCCACCGTAAGAAACAAGATAAAAGCAGCTTAAAGCGCTAAGTGGGCTAGTATTCTGAATCTCGCAACGCCATCTATTGAAAGTACAATAGTTTAATATATCTAACGCCATCTTACTACGTCGAATCTTTTCTTATCTACATACTGCTTACACAGCTCTATTATAATTGAATAAAGATGGTATTTATTTGTGCAAGTTGTGTTTTTATTTTATTTGTTGTGAATGTTGAAATAACCTCATAATTGAAAATATTTTTGGTAATAAGCCATTTCTTAGCAAGTGTCCGTTGTTTTAATCTGCTCTCAAGTATAAAAAGGTATTTATTTGAACCCAGTAATCAATGTTTTATGACTGTTGGTTCTTAGGCGATCTTTGTATGGGGACAGAACAATGTCCTTTGCAAGTTTCTTGCTGAATCTTTTGACCAATTTTACCTAGTCAAGATTCTATTAAGTAATGAAATTATAATGAAACATATATTTCAGTCTCACGAAATTTTAATGAAGAATGGATAAATCGCTTGTTTCTAAATATATTTCCCCCTAATTTAGATACAAAATTGCTTTCTGTTCAGCAGTACTCGCCTTAAATGAGGCAAAAGCGTAATATTTGAACCAGAAAGTGCTACACAAACCTCCTGCCCGATCATACAAATCCTAGTTGGCTACCAAACTACCTTTACTGAAGAGGATTGCTATTAATGATATTGCTTGCCTACTTCGAAGATTTAATATTGAAGTAAATAGTTTTTGTATCAGATTGACGCACAAACAATGTGCTTCGCAATACTTTCACATAACTACTGTACTACAACAAACATACTCAATGCTCAATACTCAGTATCATTTATTCAATATAGGTACACTTATTGACGTTAAAAATTACTTACTTATAAAACATGATGGTGATAATTGGTTACGGTATCTTAAAACTAAAGCTACGAAGGTTCCAAACGCACCCTAGTCTGAGAAGAGCCCACAACAAACTCAGCCGGGGTTTTTTTTTCTTTTTATTATCACCATCTCACAAATCATCATAACTAAGGAACTATCAGAGCCATAGAGCAAATCATTGCCAAGCTTCCTTGTCGTTTAAGTAGTCCTTTACATGGTAATAAGATTTTTAAATGAGTTTACGTTTTACATTAACTTTGAACTTATTCAGAGACATCTTTAACATGTCTTCTGGGAGCTTATTGTATTAATTGTTAGAGCTTTGCGCAAACTGTACGGTCGCAGCTTGCCTTCCCATCCATCTCTGTCCAAACATCCCCGACATACCGTCCGATTCCCACAGCACAGAATCTAGAATACACCCTGATGCAGTCCGTGTATATAAAATGCAACACTTTATTGTTTATCTGTTAATCCGAAAACCTCGTGAGTTATTCTTGTAAGATGTAAAGTAGTAGCGAGAAACGAATGCATCTTTTTGCAAATACCTATTGCTGAGTACTGCATTTAATTTAAATTTTTAATTAGGTTGCAATTAAATGGCGAATGTTATGCATTTACCTTGCCTGGCGTTCACAAAGACGTAAGAATGAACTGATAAACATTTTAATTTAACTTGCTGGATTCAATGTACACTGGCAGCGAATAGAAGAAAAAATCTTTATTTTGCGGACACACTATCTCCAAACTAAATTTCTCTGTCATATTTTTAGTTAAGAATATCATCAACATCATCACTTCTACCCATAGCCGGCTCACTATTGAGCCTGGGTCCACCACGCTGGCCAAGTGCGCTTTGACAGACTTCGCACACCTTAGACCAAATTGTGAAGAACTCTCGGATACACAGGTTTTCCTTCACCGAAGCAATTATTGATGTCATATATTTAACTGCTTCCGAAAAACGAAAGGTGCGTGCCGTTGAACCCCCGACCGAAAGGAAGCTGGACGTCTTTCTGTTCCCAAAAGCGCTCTCCAAAAAATTATCTTTTTTAAAATAAATGGAAATTATTGTTACATTAAAGTTCGTTATGTCATTATTTGGAGCAATAACGGCATGTCGTTTCGGGACCGCGGCCGATATCGCGGGGTTACAATGGCCTATTTGATTTCCTGATAAACTACACTTTATATTGAAGCTGAACTCATCGAGTAAAAGTAAGGTTTATTAGGGCACCTCGCAACTTTCACTTTTAACTTTTTAAGCACTTTATATCCGACAGATCGCATAGTTTTTACCTTTAAATAAAGATTATTATTATTATTATCGTCATAAATTTAGCTCTCACGCCAGCATACAAAATAAATACATACATGGCCTAAAGAGTTATAATAAACATACGTAAATAAATAGAAATAAATAAATTTACACACAAAAATACACAAATAAATAGTTGTAATTATTATTATATTATTATTATAGTAGTGACTAGTTTTTGCCCGCGACTTTATCCGCGTGGAGTACACAAGTTTAAAGCCCCCATTTTACCACGTTAGGGGTTGAATTTCCAAAAATCTTTTCTTAGCGGATGTCACTGTCTACGTCTTGTACCTGCATGCCAAGTCTCAGCTAGATTCGTTCAAGCTGTGCGCTGATAGATCAGTCAGTCAGTCATCTTATCCTTTTAAATATTCAGATGACATACGGATCCGAGACATGGTCGCTAACTATAATCCCGATAAGATTGATTTATTTGTTGTGAACACAATATTAACATGCATTCTGCCATTTCTAGCGTACAACATTTAGAATTATAAATATCAAACATTATTGAGTTATACTAATTAAATTATTTAACAAAATTAAATTGGTCAGTTAAATTCAAAATTATTATTACACTCAATAATGGACAAATCATACAATACATATTATGATCATATCTTCGTAGGAAAAAAAATTAAATACAAATACATGTCATTACATAATTCTTAGATAAGTTATTGTTTTAATGATTTATAGAAGGCTCGAGAGCATTGGTGTGTAGTATTCTACGCACCATAACTGTAGTGTATGAAGTGTGTTAACGATACGGACATTAAACCCTTAAGCTCTTAAACCCTTAAACCCTTAGCTTAAGTCAATGTTTAGCGTACGCAGCGTGTTTATATCGGGTTTAAACGCACCAACGAAACAGTACTTTTAGGTCGAAATATTCCGCCTCGTTAGCGCTTTAAACTTTTGTTCCGAACTGGACGGAATCATTACAGTTCGGGAATAAACTTTATACTTCTATCAAGTTACACAGGTACTTTTAAGCAAAAATATTTTTGTAATTTTGTCTATTGTTTCTTTTAGAAAAACCAGATTAGACTAACACTTCAAAAGAATTCGTTAGAATTTATTTAGTAATTTTAGGATTTTGTATATTATATTTTATTCCGTTTCATTTGGTATCTGTCTTGTTTATCGCCTTTAGAAAAATTAACAAAATTACACCACAATTTTATAGACCAAAAAGCACTAAAATAAAAGATAGGCTTGTGTTTGTAATTTGCAGCCCAAATAGACCGTATAGTCTGCGTTAGGATGGGTATTGAGTTTCCTAAATTAAAACGTGACCACTATCATACTACTACTATAATGATAGTATCTTCGATAGTAGTGGTATCTTTTAATTTGAACTTGAGGTTAATCACCACTTTAAGGGTTATCAATAATTCCACACAAACATTCTGCAGTATTTTAGTACAAAATGAGACTATATTTTTTGAAGGATTCTGTAGTCGGCGCTTAATAAAACAATGCGCGTTATATTCTGAGCATCGGCTGTTTGCTTTTCATATGTTTCGGAAATTAATTCCTAACAAGTGGATTCGATGTGTGTAATAACTCACGTTATGTTTCCTAATGTTTGTGTTGAACTTATAATATCGTGTAATAATAAGTAAAAAAATACGTAAGTTGTAAGATGGCGAAACTCTTCAATGGGTAACAGTAAATCAATTGCACAAAACGGTCGCCAAATTATGTCTTGTAGAAATAATACTATCATACATAATATTATAAATGCGAAAGTGTCTTTCTCTGTTGGTTTATTGTTTTGTCCTTCAATCACGCCGCAACGGAGAAACGGATCGATGTGATTTTTGGCATTGGTATAGTTGAGGACCTGGAGAATGATATAGGCTACGTTTTTCCAGAAAAATTAGGAAGTTTCAAACTCAAAACACGAGGACGAAGTCGCGGGCATCAGCTAGGAGAGTGTAATAATTCAAAAATAAAGGTTTATTGACCACTTAAACCTCATTTTACGCATACTTGGCCCTTCTCCTTAAAATAAAGGTAGGTATCGTAATTTTATTTATTTATTTATATATTTAGTACCAAACTTAAAAACTAAACATACAAATTTAAAGGACATGTACAAGGACAACTTATCTCTTGAAGAGATTTCTTCCAGCAGCCCTAGAATGTGAGGATGGTGAAAAATAGATAAAGCTAAGTAGGTACTTATAAACTAGAGATTTTTTTAATTATGACTTATGATAAATATCATAAAAGTATACTTACATATAATATATACAGGAAACACATAATTTAATAACATACATACAAAAAAAATACGTATAACTTTGTTAATGTGCTAAACTGTCTTATGACCTTTTTTACAACACAGAAATATTCGGACGCATACGTTAATATAATAAAGATTTTCAAAGTCCAAAGCTTTGCCTTTCACGTATCGAAATAATCTAAAATTCTATAAAACCCTGCGCTTTGGTATCACAATGATCTGTGCACAATCCTGGAACAGGCGGGATTCGCGGGCTGCCCGGGATTCCGGGATTGTACTGCTACTGCTACGGCTAATGAACGACAGTCACTGTATTGGATTCACCAAATCTCTAAGCGCCACGAATTCACGACGAAAATCTATCTATCTAAACTAGTCCCTATCTTGTCCTCATTCATTAGATGACTTAACTGTTTCTCTAGTTGCTGTCTATTTTTCTATCTATTTTTCGTGCTATGAGGATCGTGACCCCAAAGCACGAAAAATAGATAGATCATATATAATAAATGATTTATTTATTTCACCTAGGACAACTTGTGCCACTTTTTTTTTAACCACTACAAGTTAGCCCTTGTCTGCGATCCCACTTGATGCTAAGTGATGATACAGTCTAAGATCCATTTATTGAAAGTCGAAGGGACTTTACTCGGGACCAAAGTACGTGCGCTTAGAAATGAAAACTTCCATGTACAGAGTAGTTCAACAGTCATGTTTTTTTTTCCGCTGCGATCTCACCTGTGATAAGTGATGATGCAGTCTAAGATGGTAGCGGGCTAACCTGTTAGGGGCATGGCAGTTATATTAAACCCATACCCCTATTCGGTTTTTACACGGCATCAAATGTGAACGCTAAATCGCTTGGCGGCACGTCTTTGCCGGTAGGGTGGTAACTAGCCACAGCCGAAGCCTCCCACCAGACCAGACCAGGACCTAGTGGGAGGCGTTATAATTTCTGAATTTTTTCAGAAATTATAAATTCCCAAATTCGAAAGGGATCGAACCCGGGACCTCCGCACGTTAAGACAACAGCGCTACACACTGCGCCACGGAGGTCGTCAAAACTTCTGATAAGTCAAACTCTACCACCAGTTCGGAAATCTGTTCTACTGAGAAGAGCCAGCAAGTAACTCGGCAGTTGCAGCAATAGACACTGGGGTAAGACACCCGACCGATAATGACCAGGGAATGGTTACAAAAACCTCTACTACGAGGACGGAAGCATGAACAAGTAAAAATAAACTTCAATTTGCTCCTGTTAACGTAGAATTTTACTTGTTTTATAAAAAAAGACTGCCTCGTTGGTCTAGCGGTTAGCGGTGACGACTGCCGATCACGAGGTCCTGGGTTCGATTCCCGGTTGGGCATAAAAATTGTTAGGTATCGGGTTTTTCAATGAAGAAATCCTCAGTGCCAGCCCGGAGTTAGGAAGTTGGCGGTGTCTCACCTCCGTGCCTCGGAGAGCACGTTATGCCGTCGGTCCCGGTTGTTATCACTAACATGATAATATTCCGCCAACCCGCATAGGAGCAGCTCCTACTTCCCTCTCTCCTATGAGAGTGGAGGCCTGTGCCCAGCAGTGGGACGTTAATAGGCTGTAGTGGTGGTAGTGGTATAAAACAAGTGAAATTAATTTAACGAATTAAAAAATACGACTGCCCTGCCATATTGTTATTGGATTTTACCTCCATAAGAAGCGATTTGCATATATAGCCTTTGGAATGTTATTCACATTTTTTATAAAATGATATTTTTTTGTGAATCATTAAATATTGAACTATAATGTTATATATTTTTGGAATCTACTTATCATTTTCTGGATGATGATTATATGGTTAATCTTATTTTCGAATATTTTTTTTCAATTTTGGTCTTTAATGCGGGACGGTGGTCACCCCATCAATTTCTTAAAAAAATTTACTAGCCTATGGCACCCGGAATAAGCTAGGAATTCTAACGATACCTCATTTATCAAAATCGGTTCAGGCGTATAGAAGTTATGGTGGAATATACAAACTCACATACATACATACATACATGAACCCTGAAAACAATATACCCCTTTTTTCAGGCAGTCGTATAAAAAGAAGCTAATTTAATGTATACCTTCGCAACAGAAAAGGCAGGCAGAGGACAAACAGCGTCGCTGGTGCCGCGACAATGGCGGAAATGTACGCAGCCACCCTCGACACTAAACACTGCAGCCCCCGGGCTCCCCACACGCACCTACGAAACACTTCGGATATGACCAGTTATTTTTCCAATACCCAAATGGACCCTGATGGGGATCGAACGCGGGAGTTCCTGATTAAAAAATTAACAAAATCAAAAAACACGACTGCCCGGCTAAAAAACGAACTAAAAAGTAAAAAATCTAAATGAATCTAAAAATCTCAATACCATTTAGAACTAGAGGTTAATATCAGACGTATTAAAGTCGCAAGAACTTGTTGCACCTTAGATACGTAGAGTATAGAGTACACGCGTAGAGATCAATGAAACAAATCATTTGATAAACGAGACATAAATAAAAAAAATAAAAAACACGACTGCTCTGCCAAAAAACGAACTAAAAAGTTAAAAATCTAAATGAATCTAAAAATCTCAATACCATTTAGGACTAGAGTTTAATATCAGACGTATTAAAGTCGCAAGAACTTGTTGCACCTTAGATACGTAGAGTATAGAGTACACGCGTAGAGATCAATCAAACAAATCATTTGATAAACCGAGTCATAATTAAAAAAATTAAAAAACACGACTGCTCTGTCAAAAACGAACTAAAAAGTTAAAAATCTAAATGAATCTCAAAATCTCAATACCATTTAGAACTAGAGGTTAATATCAGACGTATTAAAGTCGCAAAAACTTGTTACACCTTATATACGTAGAGTATAGAGTACACGCGTAGAGATCAATGAAACAAATCATTTGATAAACGAGTCATAATTAAAAAAATTAAAAAACATGACTGCTCTACCAAAAAACGAACTAAAAAGTTAAAATTCTAAATTAATCTAGTTAAATTAGAACCTTATTCACATTTTTATTAAATGATATTTTTTGCGAATCACTGGATATTGAACTGTAGTGTTATATATTTTTGGAATCTACTCATCATTTTCTAGATGATGATTATATAGTTAATGTTATTTTCGAAAAAAAAAATCAATTTTGTTCTTAAATGCGGGACCATGGTCACCCCATCAATTTTTTTTAAAATTTTACTAGCCTATGTCACCCGGAATAAGCTAGGGATTCTACCGATACCTCATTTATCAAAATCGGTTCAGGCGTATAGAAGTTATGGTGGAATATATAAACTCACATACATACTTAAATGAACCCTGAAAACAATATACTCCTTTTTTCAGGCAGTCGTTTAATAACAGCGCTCACCATGGCACCAGGGAGGTCGTCAAAATATCAAGTGGATATAAACATAAGTCTTATATTGAGGACATTTAAAAAAAATCAGGCGGGTCACTAATGAACATTGGCAGAACCAGAGGAAATGCGTTAAAAAATGAGTTTATCTGCTCCACGAATAGAACCATATTGTAGTTTTGAAAGAGCTCGGCTGGTGGAAGTGGACTTGTTGATGTCTACTGTTTTATCGATGATAACCGTAAATCCACACAGACAACTTTGTTGGTGCACTTACCAAAAGTAGAGTAAATTGTTTAGTTTCCGTTGAATCCCGTTCGTAATAGTAATCCAATTTTTAATTGAATTTATAGACCTATAGGGCTTGGCTGATGAAGATACCTATTCACTTTTGATACAATACCATGAGCAATAAAGTTTGATTGTGATTGTGAAAAATGCTATATAAATAAATTGATTCTTGAACCTTCTAGCATATTATATTTAAAGAATTCCATCTGTATTGATTTGAATTTTCAATAATTATTATTGTGCGTCATTGAGTTACTTAGAGTTTGCACTTTGTTTACTTCACAAGTAAACAAAAAAAAAACCTTGCTTTACCTTATGTAAAGTGTACCTAATCCAGCCATAATAATGGGTGTTTTTTCTTTATTAATAATCATTACATGAGGCCCCGTCAGGGCATAGTAATGCTGCAAATGCAATTGCAGGTTACATTTAATTTTGATTTTGATTTTTAATTTAAAACATATTAGCATTAAGCATACAATACAACTAACAATACAATAATGAAATTAAATATAATTAACAATACAATAGTAAATTAAATACATATTACACAACGTCAATTAATATTATAAGAATGAATTCAGTCAGTTTATTATAAAATAAGTCAGATTAATAATTACAAACAAAACGTAGCTGTCACGCAATTGAGGCCTTGAGTACGGTTAGTTTTGAGATCCGAGTAACTCATCTATCTCATAGTTTCTCTTGAAACTCAATATTATTTTCAAATAAAATAGTATTGCGATGCCTTCTCTTAGTCTTCGCACCGCACTGCATTGCATAACAGAGGTACATTCAAGCGGCTCATCTCGTGAGATGCACATTTGCACATCGCCCTCGACGCGACCTCTTTGTACCACCTTTTAGGTTATCACAACTCCTATTCTTATATACGTACATCCTACAACACAGGCCCTGACAACAACCGATGCTCCGAACCAAGCAATTTTAAATCTTATATAAATGAAACATAAATTTGAAAATTGGATAAATAGATTTAGTGAATTTGTTCTCGCGTAAATATTCGTTGGCGCAAAACATATGGAGTCGAATTTCCGTAAAAATATTAAACTGCTTTCTGATGCAGACGCTTTACTTTGTATGTACGTGCATGATCACACGTTAAAGGCGACAATACAATATAACACTTCTGAAGTTTTGCTCTGTAGGATTCCCTTTCAGCTGGTACGGGTTGGATTTGATATCTTTTAAAATACAGTTCACGAAGCAAACGATTTTACGAATATCAGAGCGATATTCCGTTATTCCAATATATTATGATCGCTCTTGATACAACGGAGGTTCTGTAATGTATTTCTTTTGTGAAAACCCAGTAAGTTCATATTCCCGTATCTATTTATACGCCAGACAATCTCAAACTGAAATCTATTCAAGTTTCGGAATACTCTTCCTTCTGAGGAAAACCAGCAAGAAACTCAGTGGTGCTCTTTTGAAAAAATTAATTTACAATTACATCACTGTGACATTGTAGCATTTAACACTGTAACATTTGAGTAACCGCTGTCCTTAGCATTGCTAGGGAGAGTTAAATCCATGCCCTTTTATCAAATACTTATATTTTCAACAGTATAATAAGTATTTTTCAGTAACTCAAATAATATATCTAGACTTATAATCATGATTAATCTCAATTATGTACAACATGTACTACGGAATTATGTAACTTTTGAGGAGTTATTTAACTTACTTTAACGATGAAGGAAAACATTGTGAAGAAATCTGCATGTCGATCGTATTAAGTTGGAGTTATTTGAATCCCGGAAATATAAAAATTTCCCTCGGAAATACAAAAACTTAATCCACGCAGACGAAGGCGCGTGCATCGTTAATAATAATATAATATCGATTTTAAATCATAATCATATAATAATAATAACTAATTTGCTTATAATGTAATTTTATTGACTTCTATAGTCATTCTATTAATAATGTATAGTGCTAAGCTCACGGCGATTAAGCAAATCCATCGCAGATCGCAATGGAAAAAAGGCTTTAATCAACGTTGTATCACATTTGCATGAAGCTGGCTTATCGCTGCATATTTGCATCGCAGCCATTTACGCCAAGCAACTGTCTTGAAGACTCAGCATGCTTAAGCGTTGTTTTGAAAAAAGTTATGTTACTCGTATTTTCCATTTCAATCAATCAATCAATCGTTTATTTGCTTGAAACATTGTAAAATAATATGATGACAGTTCAAAAGTAGTCCACACATGCGTTCACATAGTGCCGCTAGAGTGCATTCGAGTAATAAATCAGGTGTTTTGTACAAGTCCAGAAAAACTTAAAATGTCGCGAACGTGTAAATAGGATGCTGATAAATACAAAATCTCCTAAATACAAAAGCAAAATTTTTCGTGTCATATCTTTTTTTCGACTAATTACGACCCAAAATATCGTAATTTTATGCTAAAGTCAAAGTCAAATTTTGTGTTGATCCGTGTTATCATTGAATTCAAAATTTATTATTGCAGCGAAGCTAGTCCACGTGGATGAAGTAAAATAATGCTAAGAGCAAAACGGCATCCAACGCCTGAATAAACAAGCGATATAATGAATAGTTATATTATACAATCCAAGACAGAGATTGCTTCTTCTTAGTCTGTTTAATGAACACGATCTCGGGCACTCAGCTCGAGTCTCGAGTACAACACAGTACAAAGTATTAGATGCAGCTTTTTGCAATATACTTTTGTCTGAGGAAGTAGTTCATATATATATAAGATTATTCTATTTTTAATCAGGAATTGTAAGTTTCAAATAAACAATGGCGTTGCTCTGAAAACAAAGTATTTTATTTTATTAGCGTAAAATATACACATGAGTAAATGTACGATTACATTGTAAACTTAAAATAGGTATCTCACCTGAAAACAAAGAAACTACAATTAAAGTCTATTACTCTCAATTCCTTATTATATTAATCACTTTTCGTAACGTATTTAATTAGCAACTCATGTCTCAGAACATGGCGGCTGTCATCTGTCTGTATTGACCACAGAACAAAGTATACTCACTTATTGACATTACAGACAATCACAGCTTACCGGCCATAGAGCGCTATACAAAATGTACTTTATAGAACTACAGTTTCTTTACATATATGTATACTACTAAATAAATATTCGTTCATAGTGATCGTTTTTTTTTTAAATGTTTGGTTAAACCTTATTCGGACTTTGTGAAATCGGCACTATGTCGTCTGCAGTATCACGGCCCCCTATGTGGTCACGACTTTCAACCTGATCAGTAAACACAATATAATAATATACTCGTATTATATTGTGTTCACTGAGACATTTTCTCATGTATTATCCCGAAAAAGCAAAAAATATAACAACAAACTTTTTCATTAACTTTATTTACTCCTTAAAAGATGACATAATTCATCAATACAGAAAAATACTGTATCAAAAAAATGTTCCATCGTTTACTTTTGTAAGAAAAATTCGAAATAATTTCCATCAATACAACGTTGTCCCTAATAAAACTCAGTGTATTGTGGGTAGAGGTATTGTGGGTAGCGCGGGTATTGGGGCATGATATCGGGCCACAATGGACCCCGGCAATAAATGAGCGCCTCCGGACGGGCGATCTCAATTAGCCGAATTACACGTGACATGTGCTCTCAGCTGTTATAAGGCGAGAATAGGCATGATAACTGATTTTGAAAAATGGTCAGATTATGTTCGGAAGTATCTACTATTTCGAAAAAATATATTATTTCAGCAAAAAAATAAGGTTTGGTAGATAAAATTGGCATTTGAAATTTAAATTTTAAAATTCGCACCAAAACGGTCACCGGTGTCATGGCGCCGTTTGTGACGTCACTATTGTTTTTGCCAATGTACTCTGTGCAGTGTGCAGTAAACAATAGTGCGACTGTCAAAGCTCGAAAACAAACAATTGTGACGTCATTCGCTTCTTGGTGTTTAATCCATTACGGATTGCTGTATTTTATAATTTTATTTTATCAAAATAAACAGCAATCTCAATCGAAAAATAAAAATAGATACGTTTTTTATAATCCATGAATCCTACTTTATTAGATGAATACATAATTTCATTGATTTTTGGTTACTGTCATCATGCCTATTATTAGCAACAACTTTATTTATACACATATACACAAGGCCGAGGGTCCATTGGTAGTCTAACTAGCTCTGGCAAAGATAGAAGTCACTGTGCAATCATCAATTGGGCGATTTTACTACTCGCAGCAAAACAATTTCTGGGGGCATGCTATCATCGCTTAAAGCAGCATTATTTTAACGTATCAGCTTTATATTACAAACTTTGACGTCCCTCAAATAAGTTTAAAATTCTGAAAAAATAGCGTTACAATATTAAAATAATTTTGTTTTCAGCAATGCTAGTATGGGCCCTGTAATTTGTCTGCAATACTGGCAGAAATTGTCAAAGACAGCTCCTCGTACTGAAGACTCCTATTCGAATTGCTCAACGGATACTAAGCTTTAGGTCCTGATGACTGGTAATGAATTGAGCGCGTTCTTGTGATATCCTTATTTTCTTGGTTCTGCCCATAGCACTGAATATATAATTGTTCCAACGTACTCATAGTAAATATTTTAAGTCTATAGTTCCAGCATTTCTGATACGGGAGGTAGTAAAATGGAAATCAGACGATGATCTGCAATTCCTCATTTGAGAATCACCACAACCACTAGGGTTTGACTGAGGTCCAAAATTTCGTGGAAAACTAGTAAGAGGCAGATTAAACAAGTAAAAACATCTGTGACCTTTCCCGATTTTCCTAAAACTGAAGAAGTCCGCGTAATTTCAGTGTTCTTGGCGCAGTTCCCCCGTCCGGCTAATAGATGGCGCACAATTAAACTGTAAATTGCCTCCCCCCTTCCCCTCCCCCCCCCCCCTCTTCCCCCCTCGCCGTCCCGCCTGTATTTATGCCGTCGTTAAGTCACCGCGGTGGATTTACTGGAACGGAAGAGCACCGGCACATGGAAGATATCGGACTACATATATTATGGAGAGTAGACATAGTTATTCCTAGAAAGCTGTTTTACAGACTGTCGACCCTTTTGGATCGATTCGTTATAAAATTCATAAGATATGTTTTATTTACTTACATGAGAAATAAAATGTATTTGTAAGCTCTAACTTGATGGGTCCAGAAACTTGGGACTTTGTGTGTAAGTCTGTTATCCCTTAAGGGGAGTACGAAAATAGGATGAATCTCAAAAAATTGTATTTTGTTCATCCCCCTACAAGTTAGAATTTAGTTATTTTTATACGACTGCCTGAAAAAAGGAGTATATTGTTTTCAGGGTTCATGTATGTATGTATGTATGTATGTACTCACATATATATTCCACCATAACTTCTATACGCCTGAACTGATTTTGATAAATAAGGTATCGTTAGAATCCCTAGCTTATTCCGGGTGACATAGGCTAGTAAAATTTTAAAAAAAATTGATGGGCTGACCATGGCATTAAAGACCAAAATTGAAAAAAAAAAATCGAAAATAAGATTAACTATATAATCGTCATCTAGAAAATGATGAGTAGATTCCAAAAATATGTAACACTATAGTTCAATATTTAGTGATTCATAACAAAAAATCATTTAATAAAAAATGAGAATAAAGGCTATATATGCAAATCGCTTCTTAAGGAGGTAAACTCCAAAAATAATATGACAGGGCAGTCGTATTTTTTAATTCGTTAAATTAATTTCCACATGCAACATAGCGTACAACAACACATTGAAAATTTCAGTTATAATTGCACTTCCTGTGAACAGTTTATTCATCTAAACATAATAAGCGATCCATTGTAAAGCCCGCGGTGGTGAGGTCCATAGCACCGATGTAGTTATTTGTATGGTGATTTATGTTAAATTGAAGTCCGGCCCGAGGGTGAATACTGTAAAGCGTGTTAACAAGCGAATCCGCGGGGCGCAATAAAACTCCATAATTTAATTCTCTTCACACACCGCAAACGATATCTGCGGTGTGATCAATTCATTATATTTTGTATGTTTTAATTATAATAGGCATGGTGACGGATTTTGAGAAATGGTCAGATTATGTTCGGAAGTATCTACTATTTCGAAAAAATATATTATTTCTGCAGAAAAATAAGGTTTGGTAGATAAAATTGGCATTTGAAATTTTAATTTTAAAATTCACGCCCAAACGCTCGCCGGTGTCATGGCGTCGTTTGTGACGTCACTATTGTTTTTACCAATGTACTCTGTGCAGTGTGCAGTGAACAATAGTGTGATTGTCAAAGCTCGAAAACAAACAATTGTGACGTCATTCGCTTTTTGGTTTTTAATCCACTATGGCGGATTGCTGTATTTTATAGTTTTATTTTATTAAAATAAATAGCAATCTCATTCGAATTAGATAATTAAATACGTTTTTTATAATCTATGAATCCTATTTCATTAGATAAATTCATAATTTCATTGATTCTTGGTTACTGTCATCATGCTTATTGACTAGATGATGCCCCCGATTTCGTCCGCGTGGATTTAGGTTTATGTGGTCCCGTGGGTACTCTTTGATTTTGGGATAAAAAGTCAATCAATCAATCGTTTATTTGCAAGAAACATTGTACAATTAAGATGACAAACTAGTTAAAGATCAAACATGTTTCGCGAAAGTAGTTATTTCTCAGATTAAATAACTAAATTTATAATTTATGAATGTTCTCAGCTCTGGTCTGGTATTTTCTAACTGGAATCTTTTCTTTTTTATCTTGTACCATGCCTACTCACCCTGCCGGCAAATACGTGCGCTAAACTATGTACTTACCTAGTGCTTCGGTACAATACAATACAATACAATGTACATAAATTTACATTAGATGTTACAAAGTTATAGTCATATGTTTCGCCTAGCAGAAGGCATGCAAAATTTGTTATAATCAGAATTTACAATTACAATAATAATTAATTATATAATCATTCAGACAAATCAAGTAACAACAGTCAATTAAGTGTAAAAACTAGTGTCAAGAGAAATTTCCAATTTAAACAGTTTATTATTTATCATCAAAGTACTCAGTTATAGAATAATAGCATTTTTTTACAAGAAATTCCTTAAGTTTATGTTTTAACATACGTATACTGAGAGATCTGTCTGCAAGCTCTCCTGGTAACTTATTATAAATTCTAGGTGCCATATTTATAATACTTTTCCCGAATTTCGCGGATGAGTGCTGAGTAAAGCAAATTTTGTTTTTTCTTCTTTCATTCTCAGAAAATTTAAACAGATTTTCATTCATCCTAATGAATACAACAACCTCATATATGTAAAGACATGGACAAGGAAGTATTTTTAACTTTTGAAAATACGGCTTACATGAATCAGTGGGTAATGCTGTATATATCACCAGATCGCAGTCAAAGGCTAACATGTAGTAAGTAGATAAAAAAAATTGGCAGTCATAGTCACTGTCGATGCAAGTGAAAACGAATATAATTAAAAAAAAAACGTTAACCTTAACACTAAGGCATTAAAGTTTAATTACGAATGTAGTATATTTATATTTAAGACCTTTTGTCTTCGTAACAAGCAGGTCGGTTTGCGAGAATGTCGGTGACGCGAATTCACAAGTTTACCCCCTACCAAAAAGTGCTCAACGCGGCTAAAGAAGTTTTCACTTCAATAATTAAGTATACAAGAGTGACCGTTATTACTTGAAAACGAAACGAAAGAAAAGTTTAGTGTGTAGCGCTGTTGTCATAACGTGCGGAGGTCCCGAGTTCGATCCCCGGCAGGGTCAATTTGGGAATTTATAATTTCTGAATTCTCCCTGGTCTGGCCTGGTGGGAGGCTTCGGCCGTGGCTAGTAACCACCCTACCGGCAAAGACGTGCCGCCAAGCGATTTAGCGTTCCGGTACGATGCCGTGTAGAAACCGAACTGTGGTATGGGTTTAATATAACTGCCATGCCCCTAACAGGTTAGTCCGCTACCACCTTAGACTGCATCATACATTATAATGACATTATAATATAAATATTGTATTTAAAGTAAAAAAGAATAATTGGATAGACTTTGATAATTAATTAAAATAACGCTGTAAAAAATATTATGTATACTTTATAATATTGCGTGCCGTATATTTAAGGTATTTGGATGTACACAACAATATTACATTAAGACCTAATGAAAACCCAAATTTGCAATAAATTAATCTTGAATCTTGAATCATCACTTACCATCAGGTGAGATCGCAGTCAAGGGCAAACTTGTATTGGATAAAAAAAAATTACTATCTGCAGTATTTCCCGAGACAAACACAGCAAAACTGCAACTGTGTTGTCGCAGCGGGCGTCAAAGTAAAATAAACCATATCATTATTAAGTTAGAGCTCAATTTCGTGTATCCATTCTTATACGTTTAGGTATGGACGATACCATAAACGTATGAGAATGGATACACGAAATTGAGCTCTATATCAATGCTGTTATGGTTTACTTTCTTACTAACAAACTTTGACGATTGGATCGGCAATTCTTACATAATCACACCTCTGGACCCTTACCACTGCTGGCGACATATATTATTCGAGCGTCGAAGGACTTCGGTGTCAGAGTAATATGGAACTCAAAATAAACAAACACAAGTCTTAATAAAAAAAAAAACACGACTGCCCTGCCAAAAAACGAACTAAAAAGTTAAAAATCTAAATTAATCTAGTTAAATTAGAATCTTGTTCACATTTTTATTAAATGATATTTTTTGTGAATCACTGTATTGAGCTATAGTGTTATATATTTTTGGAATCTACTCACCAGTTTCTAGATGATGATCATATAGATAATTTGTTTTTCGATTATTTTTTTCAACTTTAGTCTTTAATGCGGGACCATGGTTATCCCATCAATTTTTTTTTAAATTTTACTAGCCTATGTCGCCTGAAATAAGTCAGGGATTTTAACGAAACCTCATTTATCAAAATCGGTTCAAGCGTATAGAAGTATTGGTGGAATATACAAACTCACATACATACATACATGAACCCTGAAAACAATATAGGCATGTATAAAAAATAGGCCATTGCATAAAAAATATTGTAAAATAGCATTCGTTACGCCGAGGCTATTATACTATTGATGAATTTCTTGTTACATTACGAATGTATTTTGTATGTTAGCTACTTATTGTTGTAAAATTCTTTTTTTTTTTTTTTTATAAAGAGCAACTTGCCAGTTCTTCTCAGTAGAATCTGCTTTCAAAACCCAATGGTGGTAGAGTCCCGACATTTCATAAGTGGTACAATTTATCCTACGTGAAATAGATCATTTCATTTCAACCGTTCTTCACTTCTTCATTTAAATTCGTGAATTCCGTAGATACCACCGAATAGGATTTCTTAACGTATCCACTTGGAGTGCTAAACGTGGATGCTGATGGACTTGAGCTCTAAAACAATACGGTTAAAGTTCAATTTATTTTGCACATGTGTGGGTGGTTTTATTAGTTTCCCTTAAGGGTGAAACACATACCTATAAAGGTCAAAAATTGACACACTAAACAACAATTATAATATTTTTGTGCGGTGATTTAGATTTAAGTAATATAAGTAAGAAAATAAGTAAGTAAGTGATTTGAAAGAACGAAAGAAAGAAGAAAGAAAACGTTTTTATTTGATCACAATATTTAGTTTAAGAGACTATCAAAATAGTTAAAGCAACAAAGATTTAGAATATAAGTAAGAAAATGAAAATGAATGGGTCACTCATGGCTGTCTATATTCATCTCGTTTGTTCATGTCGTACGAGTTTTTAGGAAATACTTCGAAAAATAGTCGCAATAACGTGAAAAAAAAATTTACATATAAAACAGTTAACATTTAAGAAAGTAATCTATACTAAGTGAATACCAAAATATAATAACAACAAATATCGAAAGTAATAATTTGCAATACCACGCATTCATTCCTTTTGAATATTTTAATAGGGGTATGGGTTTAACATAACTGCCATGCCCTAAACAGGTGAACCCGCTACCATCTTAGACTGTATCATCACTTACCATCAGGTGAGATCACAGTCAAGGGCTAACTTGTAGTGGAATAAAAAAAAAAAAGCTGAACCGTTTTATTCCGATCTCGCACAATAAGCATGATGACTGATTTTGAAACATAGTCAGATTATGTTCGGAAGTATCTACTATTTCGAATAAATATATTATTTCAGCAGAAAAATTAGGTTTGGTAGATAAAATTGGCATTTGAAATTTAAATTTTAAAATTCACGCCAAAACGCTCGCGAGTGTCATGGCGTCGTTTGTGACGTCACTATTGTTTTTACCAACGTACTCTGTGCAGTGTGCATTAAACAATAGTGTGATTGTCAAAGCTCGAGAACAAACAATTGTGACGTCATTCGCTTCTTGGCGTTTAATCCAATATGGCGGATAGCTGTATTTTATAATTTTATTTTATCAAAATAAATAGCAATCTCACACGTAATAGAAAAATAAATACGTTTTTTATAATCGATGAATCCTATTTCATTAGATAAATTCATAATTTCATTGATTCTTAGTTACTGTCGTCATGCCTATTAGCGCTCGCTTAGCAATGATAAAGCTAAACAGTAACGTACACACATAAATATTAAGTTAATATCAACACAAACATTTGTTAGTCGCCACAAACGCTGCTAAATAGACGGCTTAGTGCATTCGGGCTCCGATTAGCTCGCTACGCGTGTTGGAGCTAATCTCTTTGTGGACTTTATTTCGCCTTCAATTAGAGGACAAGTCGTAATTAAAAAAAAAAAACACGACTGCCCTTCCAAAAAACGAACTAAAAAGTTAAAAATCTAAATTAATCTAGCTAAATTAGAATCTTATTCACATTTTTATGAAATGATATTTTTTGTGAACCACTGGATATTGAACTATAGTGGTAAACACGACTGCCCTTCCAAAAAACGAACTAAAAAGTTAAAAATCTAAATTAATCTAGCTAAATTAGAATCTTATTCACATTTTTATGAAATGATATTTTTTGTGAACCACTGGATATTGAACTATAGTGGTAAACACGACTGCCCTTCCAAAAAACGAACTAAAAAGTTAAAAATCTAAATTAATCTAGCTAAATTAGAATCTTATTCACATTTTTATGAAATGATATTTTTTGTGAACCACTGGATATTGAACTATAGTGGTAAACACGACTGCCCTTCCAAAAAACGAACTAAAAAGTTAAAAATCTAAATTAATCTAGCTAAATTAGAATCTTATTCACATTTTTATGAAATGATATTTTTTGTGAACCACTGGATATTGAACTATAGTGGTAAACACGACTGCCCTTCCAAAAAACGAACTAAAAAGTTAAAAAACTAAATTAATCTAGCTAAATTAGAATCTTATTCACATTTTTATGAAATGATATTTTTTGTGAACCACTGGATATTGAACTATAGTGGTAAACACGACTGCCCTTCCAAAAAACGAACTAAAAAGTTAAAAATCTAAATTAATCTAGCTAAATTAGAATCTTATTCACATTTTTATGAAATGATATTTTTTGTGAACCACTGGATATTGAACTATAGTGGTAAACACGACTGCCCTTCCAAAAAACGAACTAAAAAGTTAAAAATCTAAATTAATCTAGCTAAATTAGAATCTTATTCACATTTTTATGAAATGATATTTTTTGTGAACCACTGGATATTGAACTATAGTGGTAAACACGACTGCCCTTCCAAAAAACGAACTAAAAAGTTAAAAATCTAAATTAATCTAGCTAAATTAGAATCTTATTCACATTTTTATGAAATGATATTTTTTGTGAACCACTAGATATTGAACTATAGTGGTAAACACGACTGCCCTTCCAAAAAACGAACTAAAAAGTTAAAAAACTAAATTAATCTAGCTAAATTAGAATCTTATTCACATTTTTATGAAATGATATTTTTTGTGAACCACTGGATATTGAACTATAGTGGTAAACACGACTGCCCTTCCAAAAAACGAACTAAAAAGTTAAAAATCTAAATTAATCTAGCTAAATTAGAATCTTATTCACATTTTTATGAAATGATATTTTTTGTGAACCACTGGATATTGAACTATAGTGGTAAACACGACTGCCCTTCCAAAAAACGAACTAAAAAGTTAAAAAACTAAATTAATCTAGCTAAATTAGAATCTTATTCACATTTTTATGAAATGATATTTTTTGTGAACCACTGGGTTGTGTTATATATTTTTGGAATCTACTCATGATTTTCTAGATGATTTTTACATAGATAATCTTATTGTCGTTTTTTTTTCAAATTTAGTCTTTAATGCGGGACCATGGTCACTCCATCATTTTTTTTTTTAATTTACTAGCCTATGTCACCCGGAATAAGCTAGAGATTCTAACGATACCTCATTTATCAAAATCGGTTCAGGCGTATTGAAGTTATGGTGGAATATTCAAACTCACATACATACATACATGAACCCTGAAAACAATATACTCCTTTTTTCAGGCAGTCGTATAATAATGAGATGTTTTTATCATGACTGCGATCTCACCTGGATGGTAAGTGATGCTGGTAGCGGGCTATCCTATTGGGGTATGGTAGTACCCCTAATCGTTTTCTACACGGCATCGTACCGGGTCGCTAAATCGTTTGGCGGTGCATCTTCGCCAGCAGGTAATTAGCCATGACCGAAGCCTTCCACCAGAACAGACCAGAGAAAATTCAGAAATTATAAATTCCCAAATTATTGCATAATATTTTTCAGCACAACGCATTTCTATGAACCGACATTTGAATGACGTAATTCGCATTTTTAACGTGACCGCTATACACGATGCAAACAAAATGCATAAGCGTGTATCCTAAGGGCATTAAAGCAAATTGACCTTTTTGTAAAAATACATTATCGTAACGAGATCGCAGTCATGATAAAGAAATCTCATTTTTATACGACTGCCTGAAAAAAGGAGTATATTGTTTTCAGGGTTCATGTATGTATGTGAGTTTGTATATTCCACCATAACTTCTATATGCCTGAACCGATTTTGATAAATGAGGTATCGTTAGAATCTCTAGCTTATTCCTGGTGACATAGGCTAGTAAACTTTAAAAAAAATTGATGGGGTGACCATGGTCCCGCATTAAAGACAGAAGTTGAAAAAAAAAATCGATAATAAGATTAACTATATAATCATTATCTAGAAAATGATGATTAGATTCCAAAAATATATAACACTATAGTTCAATATCCAGTGATTCACAAAAAATATCATTTAATAAAAATGTGCATAAGTTTTTAACGAGATTAATTTAGATTTTTAACACTTCAGTTCGTTTTTTGGCAGGGCAGTCGCGTTTTTTTAATTATTTTAATTGTGAGTTGTTTTGCGAAAGATCACGATGATGAATGAATGCAAGCTACACACTGTACCACATAGATTTGTTTGCTTTGGCGGTTTATAGCGAATTCAAACTCTAGTTAATTCATTATCTAGGAATAATAAAAAGTTCCATGGTAATTGTAGAACGTATTTGGAATACCAATAATATTATCCATCGTAATTGTGGAACATAGATTTTAGCTACAGTGTACGACGCAGGGCGTATGGAGTAATGTAATGGTAATTAATTGGTACAACTGTTGAACAGATGTGTATCAGATACGTGAGATAACAGCCGCCATGGAACTCTGGCAACTGGCATTATCACAAACAACACTCGTTCCGATCCTGATTGCGTTAGGGGTGGGATCTTCACTCGGCTTACTTTCTCGATAAGGGTTTTTTACAAATATCCTAGCAAAGGCTAACTTATAATGAAGTACATCGACTAAATTATGAAGGTCCGGATAGTCCGTATCACGATTCCCCTAGAGGCAGCGTGGGACTTCTTAAATCAGACGTATTAATAATCCAAGCATACATCAGCAATAGACAGCGCTATACTATAAGGAATTTATAGCGGATCATGCAGACAATATGTAGGTACATGAATAAGAAAATCAAAAGCCACAGCCCTCTCACTCACTCAGCTAGGTTGTTCGTAAAACGTTCGCAAGCGCTCGGCGTCCACCGGTCGGCTTAGCAGCCATTGAACTGACTGATTGTAGAACGCGCGAAATTTAAACACGTAATTTAAACGAATCGATTAATTACGGAGTTAATATTGAGTTTGGGTTTTTGTTTTGGGCAAGCCAGGCTTTTTTACATTTATAGAGGTTTCGCCCCTGCCACCAGATTTGACTAGAAACAATTAAGAACTCCACCACTACAGCCCATTAACGTCCCACTGCTGGGCACAGGCCTCCACTCTCATAGGAGAGCGGGAATTAGGAGCTTAGACCCACCACGCTGCTCCAATGCGGTTTGGCGGGCTTTAACGACTATTATCATGTTAGTGATAATAACGTGCTCTCCGAGGCACGGGGATGAAACACCGCCAACTTCCAACTCCGGGCTGGCACTGAGAATTTCTTAATTGAAAAACCCAATACCTAACAATTTTTTTATGCCCGACCGGGAATCGAACCCAGGACCTCGTGATCCGCAGTCGACCACGCTAACCGCTAGACCAACGAGGCAGTCATTAAGAACTCATAAATACTCAAATTGCGCCTGTCGGTTATCAACCCGGCGAATCTCCCACTTGTAAGACCACAGCGCTCACTTCCGCGCCAGTCTGGTCGTCACTCGTAGTTCATAATGTGAAATAGTAAATTGCGTTCCTTCCCTGCACCAATGCAGGGAACTTATGAAGGGATAAAATTAGCATAAACTCGTGTAACAATTTTTTTTCCACGTTAAACAAAGATAGAAATGTCGCTAGCAACATGTAATGAATAATTTACTTAATAATTGGTGTAACAGACAATAAATCTGTATCTGTATGACAGTAGCTATGCCATGCTACGCTATGCACCCAGTACCCACTGTGCAGAACTACCAAGCAAGCAAAATACCTAAAAAAAATACGACTGCCCTGCCATAATATTTTTGGAGTTTACCTCCTTAAGAAGCGATTTGCATAATATATATAGCCTTTGGAATCTTATCCACATTTTTATTAAATGATATTTTTTGTGATTCACTGGATATTGAACTATAGTGTTTCATATTTTTAGAACCTACTCATCATTTTCTAGATGATGATTATATAGTTAATCGTATTTTCGAATATTTTTTTCAACTTTAGTCTTTAATACGGGACCATGGTCACCCCATCAATTTTTTTTTAAATTTTACTAACCTATGTCACCCGAAATAAGCTAAGGATTCTAACGATATCTTGTTTATCAAAATCGGTTCAGGCGTATAGAAGTTATGGTGGAATATACAAACTCACATACATGCATACATACATACATGAACCCTGAAAACAATATACTCCTTTTTTCAGGCAGTCGTATAATAAACGCGATCACTATCTATAGGTACTAAAATTCAATAGTAAATATCATACTATATCGATATATTTTGATGTTCGCACAACACTAAGCCATCGAAGCCACTTTCGCGATATCGGCGTACCTACTCGCGTGGCTTACTTTTGTTTGTTTTAGATAATTATTACTTATCTAGAAACCATATTATTATCATCTGTAACTTGGTAGCAGAATTCTATGTATTTACTTGAATTTGAATTCATTGTAGGTTGCAGCAAGCGAAGTTTTAGTTATTATTATTACACGTTTTAATCTTAGAGATTAAATTCTCTAAGCATTTTATTTATAGAACAGGAATGATTTTGTATATATACAGTGTCCATAAACTGATCATTCAAACATATTTTTTCAAAAATAACACCTTCTTAGTTTATGACACTTATTAGGTATTTTATTAATCCAGTTTTTTTACTTTAATACATAATATAGGAGAGTAGTTCAGTGCAGCCACCGATAGATGTCGCTACCTGTAGTTTCAATCGCGGTAACGAGTGGTGTTTTTTATCACCCGCCACTTCGACGTACCCCTGCTACAATAATAGATATTTAATTTTAGCATAGATTTATTATTTATTTACTATTGAATTTTTGTAACTATAGAGGATGTCCGCGAAACATAGTGATCGCGTTGATTTAGGTATTGGCTAGCGAATGCCCGCGACTTCATCTGCGTGGTTTGAGGGTTTTTGGTTCCCGCGGGAACTCTTTAATTTTCCGGGATAAAAAGTAGCCTATGTGCTTTTCCAGACTATAATCTATCTCTGTACCAAATTTCAGCCAGATCCGTTCAGCCGTTGGGGCGCGATTGAGTAACAAACATCCATACATCCGTACAGACATAGCTACTGTCATACAGATTTATTGTCTGTTTTGAGGGATTGTGGCAAAATGATTAAGCTTCTTGGTCATTGGTACCATGCATTTCCGCAGAGTAGGGCCTGCTTTTATACCAACATTGGCTATTTGAAGTTAAAGACATAGACCCAGTGGCGTGCACAGGGTTTAAAGCAAGGGTAGGCATTAGTTAGTCAGAGTGCCTATTTACTGGCTATTTACTATAATGAATAATGACTTATTTCCAGTAGGGTAAGCAGTGCTTTTATGCCTCTATGAACTGCACGCCACTGCATAGACCGCTATGATTCCGTCCCATGGAGCTAAAGCGACAAAACTTTCGTATTATTGACACCGCGACGCGACGAAAACGCATCGCTTCCAATAAGGCAATGACGTCAATAATTAATTGAAAACGTTTTGGGGGCTCGCTGCGCTCATTCATTGCGTGCTTTAAAACGATAGCCGCGACTTTAGTAGGGCTGCCACTCGTACAATTTTAAAATATAACTTGCTAATTTTGACCATAACAATTATTTATGCGACTGCCTGAAAAAAGGACTATATGGTTTTCAGGGTTCATGTATGTATGTATGTATGTGAGTTTGTATATTCCACCATAACTTCTATACGCCTGAACCGATTTTGATAAATGAGGTATCGTTAGAATCCCTAGCTTATTCCGGGTGATATCATCATCACTACAGCCCATTAACGTCCCACTGCTGGGCACAGGCCTCCACTCTCATAGGAGAGACGACCTCCGTGGCGCAGTGTGTAACGCTGTTGTCTTATCGTGCGGAGGTCCCGGGTTCGATCCCCGGCAGGGTCAATTTGGGAATTTATAATTTCTGAATTTTCCCTGGTCTGGCCTGGTGGGAGGCTTCGGCCGTGGCTAGTTACCACCCTACCGGCAAAGACGTGCCGCCAAGCGATTACGCGTTCCAGTACGATGCCGTGTAGAAACCAAATAGGGGTATGGGTTCAATATAACTGCCATGCCCCTAACAGGTTAGCCCGCTATCATCTTAGACTGTATCATCACTTACCATCAGGTGAGATCGCAGTCCAGGGCTAACTTGTAGTGGATAAAAAAAAAGAAAAATAGAGAGGGAATTAGAGCTTAGACCCACCAAGCTGCTCCAATGCGGGTTTAACGAATATTATCATATTAGTGATAATAACCGGGACCGACGGTTTAACGTGCTCTCCGAGGCACGGGGGTGAAACACCGCCAACTTCCTAACTCCGGGCTACTTCTGGGAATTTCTAATCCAAAAAACCCGATGCATAATTATGGCCCAACCCGGGATGATATAGGCTAGTAAAATTTAAAAAAAAATTGTTGGGGTGACCATGATCCCGCATTAAAGACCAAATTTGAAAAAAAACGAAAATAAGATTAACTATATAATCATCATCTAGAAAATGAGTAGATTCCAAATACATATAACACTATAGTTCAATATCCAGTGATTCACAAAAAATATCATTCAATAAAAATGTGAATAAGATTCTTATTTATCTAGATTAATTTAGATTTTAAACTTTTTAGTTCGTTTTGGCAGGGCTGTCGTGTTTTTTTAATTTTTTTAATTATGACTTCTTACACACCGTAACAATTTTTTAAACAAACTAGAAATTTTCAATTTGCCCCTGCCAGAAATCTTAAATATTCGGAATGCTTCAAAAACACTCCGTTGCGATGTGGTTACGGCATGTAACTTTTTAACCAAGCCAATAACTAGTAACAAACCAATTTAATTTTCTTTTGTTTGTATCGATTCTGAAATCTGAACATAATATATAATTATTCATACAATTGCGTTTGAAGTGAAATTTTAGTTCACACTTAAATCTCTAGACTCTCTAGGCTCCCCCAAAAGGTTGAAAGAACAATCAAAATGATACGCTTTCTTGGGGCTTGTCGCGCTGATTGTGCTCGGGATATTATGACTTCTCAAAATTAATTAATCATATATTTTTGTCGTCACAAAAATGTATATTTCAATTGATTTTGATAAACTAGCAGCCCTACAACAGGAACTACAAAATAAACCCATTATAAGTTAATTCCAACTTTATTTCAATGCAACAAGGTAGATTGTTATGTTGATATTTTTATTATCCTTTAATTAAACATACGTTCAGCCGATTAATATTCAAATGAAAGTATTTGATGCTGCATTGCCATTGTATTAGCTAATCGGTAAATGGGAATTCAGGCATAGAGGAAATAAAACATAGTGGATAATGTAATATTATAATTTGAGGCATAGTGGAAACGATTCGAAATGCATTCAAAAAAAAATAACATATTTTGCCTGAATATTATCATGAGGTGAATACAATATAATGAACTAGATAGCCCGCTTCGTCCCCGTTGATTAAGTTTATTTTACACTAGCGGGAACTTAATTTTTTGGGATAAAAAGCCTATGTCTAAGGGGTTTCCCTTTACAAAACGTAGACAAGGAGTAAGGCTGAATTTCTAGAAATTCCAGAGGGGCGATGCCGTAGGTGGTCGCTGGTAAACCTTGTTGGCATTTCTATGGAGCAGGAATGGAAAGTTTGATTTGTGCATAGCGTTCTCTTCTAGGAAATAAATACTCTAAAGGGTATTTATATACATGTCATGCGAAAATATTAGAATTAATCATTTTATAAAACGATCAATGCGATGATACTTGAGGGTGTGCGAGCACTCCTATATAAGTATTTTACCCTAACAACTACTTACCTATGAAATTGAATATGTATGCATGTAGAATGTAGATTGATATCTAGGTATATAAACTCCACATGTCCACATAAACTCATTTGAGTTTCAGGACGTGAAGTTAATTATGATTTGTAAAAGTTATTTTAATTAAATTCAAAAAAAACATTTGCTATTTTGGCACCCAAAACTGCTCGACTATTTTATGAAATAGTCGAGTTTTAGTTTGACACATTTTATGACCATAATAGTATAATAAAAGTCCTTAAATAAATCGTCATATCACAGAATAGGTAATAGTAGGTTGAATAATCATTTATATTGAGAGTAATAGATTTTCATGAAACGCTCGGCTATTGTATGAAATGATCAGTTCTACGATTTGTGCTCGACGAAGATACTAGGTGGGATGTTTATAGAGTACCGAAGGCTATTTTACATCTAGGATTCATAGAGGCGAATGTTGACACAGCTGCGAAGCGCTCCAGCCTCGGCGTCTTAATGACTATTCATTGCGAATGGAAACGAGCAACGATCAACCTCTCCCAGTGAAATGCTAATTGTTTCATCATACCTAGGCACTGCAATGTACTACTAGGAAATAAGCAAAGCAATGTTAAAGTCCTGTTTCACGGAAATCCACATAATTTAATCGCTAAACGGTAGAAGTTGTTTTATCAGATGCAAATCGCGATAAAACAATTTCAGCGAGACGTATTTTTGGTGATAGCTCCGAGGATTTTGGGAGGATCGAGATGAAAATAGTATCAAGAGTAAGATAGTAACTTTGTTTTTGAATTTTGAAAAATGTTAAAATGTCGGATTTATTGGGAGGTGTTTGTTTACTAAATTGTACATATTTAGTAATCATATATTATAAATAATAATTGGATAAAACCGACTAAAGAAAAAATGAAAAAAGGGTCCTATTATGAACACGCAAAAAAAATGCGTGTCATTGATGATTTGTTAAATGAATCCCATCAAAAACATAAATGTAAAATGAGAGCCAAGTTCAAAATTGTGATATATGTATATGCCTTGGTTGTTGACTTCAGCGACAAAAGAAGTGAGATCTAAATGGGTGTCAAGTTCAATAGTCAGTCCTGCAATTTATATATCCCATCAAAAACATAGATGTGAAATGAGAGCCAAGTGCAAAATTGTGATATATATGCCTTGGTTGTTGACTTCAGCGACAAAAGAAGTGAGATCTAAATGGGTGCCAAGTTCAATGGTCAGTCCTGAAATTTATTTATAACAACATATAATATTTTATAACAACTTAAAGTTTTCATAGTGCCCTGGTCTGAGAAGAGCCCGCAATAAACTCCGCTAACATTACATACTTTTCTATAAGATAATTAAAGACGAGAATTCTCAAGAAAAATATATAGTGTACCTGGAGTTACACTGACATTGACAGATTACATCTATGGTCAGACTACCTCTACACCACATTTCTACATCTCATCAATTTTGATTGCAAAAGTTCAAAATCAAAAGTTTTTTGTGAAACATTGAAAACAAGCACGGTAAACAGTCGATATCACTAAAACCACTATAAACAATGAATACAAATCACAATGACTGACAGCTTGAACTGACGACTTCAAATACGTTTCTTCTTCTTTTCTGTCAATGACGTTTCGTTGCACAAAATGTATGAATACGAAGGTAAGGTTTTAATGCAACTATATTATTATTCATTATTATTTACATTAAAATAATAATTATGTGTCATTTTCAATAGTTAAGGAGTTACTACCACCGCTTAAAGCAGTATTGTTTCAAACTAACGGTTGAATGTCACGTACTTTGACGTCCTTAAAATAATGATTATAACACTACAACATAAACGTCAACAATATTAAAATAATACGGCTTTAAGCAATGGTAGTATGCCTCGTGTCAGAGTTTTGATCTATCCTTTGATCATAAAAATGACGATTTTTGTACGTTTATATCTAAATAACCATTTGAGGTGTGCTTATGAAATTTGGAGCACATATGTATCTCACGGGTCTCAATATATGCGCCAAATTTGACATGTTTATGTGAAATAGTTTTTGAGTTATGAGGGGGTCAAAAGTGGCTCCAAATGGTTCGTGTAATATTACACACGGTGCTGCTCGCCAGTTTTTTTGAACTTTGGCTGGACACGCTTCCGCGTGTCTTGATACTCGACTCGAACTGAATTTATGCATTGATATTAATCAATGCTTGAACGTGTTGCATAACTTTTCTATAACTCGAACGCGTTTCTAAAGCCAGTCTTATATAAACTAAATTTCATCTAAATTGGTTCATCAAGTCGTTGGGTTGATTGAACTCGAAGCTTCCGAAACTCTAAAAGATCTTGGTTTTTTATGGACGCAATATGAGGTCTTACTACTAAATGATTCACTTGCCATTTTAAAGAAATATTGAATTTCATAGGTAGAGTAAGGTTCAGATTCTTAGGGACCCCGTCAGGTTAGTTACAATATGATGATGTGACCAGGATGTGACCAGGATGGGACCAGTGATTCAAAGCAAGCTATCTCAGATGGGTCCCGGTTAAAGTAAATCAGGTAGGTTAAAGTAGGCCAAAGCCTACTATATGTTGTCCGTGAAATGGAAAGAGTCAGAGGAAGCTTTCGAGTTCAAATAGACCTAACGACTTGTTGATAGGAGGATGTATAGAAGGCTGTATGAAGTAACACAAGAAGAGAGTGTGTTAATGTCTTATGGACACGGGTTCTTTTTTTTTATCCACTACAAGTAAGCCCTTGACTGCGATCTCACCTGATGGTAAGTGATGATGCAGTCTAAGATGGTAGCGGGCTAACCTGTTAGGGGCATGGCGGTTATATTAAACCCATACCCCTATTTGGTTTCTACGCGGCATCGTACCGGAACGCGTAATCGCTTGGCGGCACGTCTTTGCCGGTAGGGTGGTAACTAGCCACGGCCTCCCACCAGGCCAGACCAGGGAAAATTCAGAAATAATAAATTCCTAAATTGACCCTGCCGGGGATCGGACCCGGGACCTCCGCACGTTAAGACAACAGCGCTACACACTGCGCCACGGAGGTCGTCAAAACAATCTGGTAACAAGGTTTCTGGTAACAATCGTGAGGTATAACAAATAACAATTTTAGGATTTGGAAGAATGTGTTGCAAAGCAAAAGGTATGCATATTGGGATAAGTTGTATATCTAGTTATCGCCAGTCTAGTGGCTCGGCAGCACAAACATCCAATAAATATCCCTGTCTTTGCCCCGCTTCATAATTTCTCCTGCAGGAAATAAGGTGTCTATATTGTGATGCCGGGCAAATGGATTTTACGGAGAAATTAAATCGCTTTCCAGTCTGCAGAAGCGGAGCGCCGACAAATAGATTGCTCAGCGCGGAATCGAAAGCAAACAGGAATCAAACGGTAATCTCGGCCCTGTTATTGTTTTAAAGTTCTCGCCATGGGAGAATATTCGAGTCCACAAGCTAGAAATAAAGGTATCTACTTCGTTTTCTGATATTTCTCTGTTGTCAATATATTTTCTTCGCACCAGCAGTCACTAGCAACATTTCTGCGCTGTTATATTCTTTGTTTTCCACGGTGTCAGTCCATTGATTTTTGCGTCTTCTTCTTTTTATACGACTGCCTGAAAAAAGGAGTATATTGTTTTCAGGGTTCATGTATGTATGTATCTTCTTTCCTTCCGGGTGTCCCTTGACACCTCTTAAGTTATTTTATTTATATTTAGGCTTTTGTTTTAATACATTTTACTAAATCTCTTCTATATTTTTATACGACTGCCTGAGAAAAGTAGTATATTGTTTTCAGGGTTCATGTATATATGTATGTATGTATGTGAGTTTGTATATTCCACCATAACTTCTATACGCCTGAACCGATTTTGATAAATGAGGTATCGTTAGAATCCCTAGCTTATTTCGGGTGACATAGGCTAGTAAAATTAAAAAAAAATTGATGGGGTGACCATGGTCCCGCATTAAAGACTAAAGTTGAAAAAAAATATTCGAAAATAAGATTAACTATATAATCATCATCTAGAAAATAATGAGTAGATTCCAAATATATATAACACTGTAGTTCAATATCCAGTGGTTCACAAAAAAATCATTTAATAAAAATGTGAATAAGATTCTATTTAACTAGATTAATTTTTTTGTTTGGTAGGGCAGTCGTATTTTTTAATTTTTTCATCTTATCAACCTATTGCCGGTTTACTAATGAACACGAGTCCCTCGAGGAATGAGAAGGGTTTAGCCATAGTCATCTACGCTGGCCTAGTGCGGATTGGAAGACTTCACACGCCTTTGAGAACATTAAGATAAACTCTCTGGCTTGCAGGTTTCCTCACGATGTTTTCCTTCACTGTTTGAAGTAATGGATATTTAATTTCTTAAAACATAACTTCGAAATATTGGAGGACCGGGGATCGAACCCGCGACCCCATACACAAGATTGGGTGTCACCGCTTCGTTTATGTGTACCTAATTTCAATTAAAAATAGAAATTGTGGCTTTGTTAGAATTAAAACATCTCGTTTACACTCAAAGTTCAATCTGAGTAAATATTTCGCTCAGCCTAAATTTTTATTTCCGATTTAAAAAATCTAACTATCATTTCACCTGGAAAATAGTTCCTATGAGGTTTCTGGAAATTCTTAATCTACGCGGACGAAGTCGCAGGCGTAATCTAGTAAATTTTTTGACGACCTCCGTGGCGCAGTGTGTAGCGCTGTTGTCTTAACGTGCGGAGGTCCCGGGTTCGATCCCCTGCAGGGTCAATTTAGGAATTTATAACTTCTGAATTTTCCCTGGTCTGGCCTGGTGGGAGGCTTCGGCCGTGGCTAGTTGCCACCCTACCGGCAAAGACGTGCCGCCAAGCGATTTAGTTTTCCGGTACGATGCCGTGTAGAAACCGAATAGGGGTATGGGTTTAATATAACTGCCATGCCCCTAACAGATGGACAGCCCGCTACCATCTTAGACTGCATCGTCACTTACCGTCAGGTGAGATCACAGTCAAGGGCCAACTTGTAGTAAAAAAAAAAAAAAATTATAACATCACTTTTCAACATTATATCATCAGTTTTATGAAACTTAGTCCTTGTTTTTATAAAGGTATTTTTATCTAAGAGTGACATTTTGGTAATTCAGTATTTATGTTAGGCTGTCCCGGGCCAGCGCAGACGAGGCAATTGTGAATGTTTTGAATACTTAATGGACGCAGAGATGTTCTGACGAGCCGAATAAAAAAATAATTATATTTTAGAAGAACAACCCGGGCCCGTGACCTCCCTCCAACTGATATTTGAATACAGTTCATCTGAGTTATATACATTTTTTGTTTCTTATAAGTATATTTATGTTTTAAAGGTTTGAATATTGTTCAAAATTATTTCGAAGCTCGTTTTTAATACATATTTTGCTAAGGTTTAATTTTCTAAGAATTTGCTACTTTGATGTAATTTAAGATTTTAATTTAATAATTTGGCACTCTTAAAAAAAATACATATTTTCTTATTATCTTAATTTTGTTATCATTTATCGTTCAGCTATTAGGTCTACGGAACGTAATGCAAATAGAGAGATACTTTTATACCTATACTTATATTATAAGTGCGAAAGTTTGGATGAATTATGGATGGATGTTTGCTACTCAATCACGTCAGAAAGGCTGAACTAATCTAGATGAAATCTGGCACAGATATACATTATAGTCCGGAATGTATATAGGCTATTTTTAACACATAGGAACCAAAAAACCTCAATCCACGCAGACGAAGTTGCGGTTATCAGCTAGTTAATTTTATAAATTCGAGAGCACGCATTATTAGGTATGTGTCGGTAAAGTCACCCTCAATGTGTAAGTAGCTCTTAACGTTTCGCGACGTTGCGTTTCATCTTTTTACTTGAAAATCATATTTTCTGAAACTGACTGCTGCTGGCTTGAGGGCAATATCACCCAAGCAAAGAGACTCTCAATACAAGACAATGCTTTCACCGCATTGCTTCTGACAGCCAGTACTAGTTCAGTGTCGATGTCTTTATCTGGAACAAACTTGGAGTATAGCTCAGTTTAAACGTCCGTTGTTTTTAATAGCTCAACAATTAAAATGGCTTCCGAAAATTTACAGTTGTTTACGCCTGGGTTCCAATTACACCGAACGAAAGCCTTCGAGCTGATGTGACATATTGAACCTAAAATAATTTTCACAACTGGTTCGGAATGCCATCCCTACCGAGGAGAACTAGCAAGAAACTCAGTTTCCGAAACATGGTCGCTTACTATGGGCCTCATGAGTAAACTCAGGGTCACTCAGCGGGCGATGAAGAGGCCTTTTTTTTTTTAACGAGGGGGAAATCTTCATAAGATACCTGGCTTCTTGGGGTAGAAATGTGAGAGCAGGTTATGTGAGATTTTTACTCACTAAAACCCCCTCCGAAGCCATCTTACGCGCATGTCAGGTGAGATCGCAATCAAGGGCTTGTAGTGGTTAAAAAAAAAAGAAATGAGGGCGAAGGTATCACCACTTCCGAACCGATACACAAAGGTAATATTATTGATTACTGTATCCAGTAATCAAACATTAGCAGCCGTGGCAACCAGCCAGCTTAAAACGGTGCACTTGCCGAATAAATATGCAGTTCAAACCAATGCTGAGCCGATTTGAAGTTTATCTGATAAGGAATAAAGGGTATGTTAGATTGGTAGGTTCACAATTGAACTGGTATTCGGTTATTAATCATTTTACGTTCATGAACTAGTGATCCCTTAATTTAATTACAATGCTTAATTATTTCATGAGTTTAGCTGTGTTTTATGTTGGAATAGCACGAATCCAAATATTTATTTTACTAAAACTAGCTGACCTATTTCGGCTTGACATGGTTGGGCTTATTTAATACAGCAAGATGTAGGTAGATGATTAAAAATCTGACTTTTAGTACCTAAGCCTTTGCAGTTGGCAAAAAGTGACAATCTCATAAAAATTAATTTAATTTAAGAGTCCTTGTGCATAAGAGGGTAAAACAAGGTCTTGATATAATGTAAGCCTGCCAGTTTTGCATTCAGAATCATCAATAAAATGAATAATATTAATTCGAATTTTCTGTAGTCCACATCTGTAGAATGAAATCGCGTGCAAATGCTAGTAAATAATATTATTCTCCATAGTAATGTACTCGTATTGGACTCCAAAAGCCCGAAAGCTAGCAATGATGAAGAATAAGCTGGGACACAATTTTTTTTTTCCCACTACAAATTAGTAGAAAGTGATGATGCAGTCTAAGATGGTAAGATGGTAGCGGGCTAACCTGTTAGGGGCATGGTAGTTATATTAATCCCATACCCCTATTCGGTTAATAACCTAGAAGATGCTTATTCATGCAAGCTCATTCATCTATTCTTCTTCTCATGTATCTCACTCTGTTTGCCGTGTCTAGTGGTTTGGTAGAGCAGTTAATAAAGCTGTCTTGGTATAATACAATTACAGCTCAATGTTAATTGTCACCGTAAAGAAAGAAGAAATCATATAATATTATTGTGTCCAAAGGCAGGTCAATAAGATCTTTTGGCAACTTATTATAAACCTCAATTGCCATACAATAAACAGTTTTTTTATACAGCATCAAGTGAACCATTGGCCATACTAATTTATTTATTCTTCTTCTCATGTGTCTCACTCTGTTTGCCGTGTCTAGTGGTTTGGTAGAGCAGTTAATAAAGCTGTCTTGGTATAATACAATTGCAGCTCAATGTTAAATGTCACCGTAAAGAAAGAAGAAATCATATAATATTATTGTGTCCAAAGGCAGGTCAATAAGATCTTTTGGCAACTTATTATAAACCTCAATTGCCATACAATAAACAATTTTTTTGTACAGCATCAAGTGAACCATTGGTCATACTAATTTATTTATTCTTCTTCTTCTCATGTGTCTCACTCTGTTTGCCGTGTTTAGTGGTTTGGTAGAGCAGCAGAGGCTTGAAGCTAGGGTTGGCATAAATTAGTCAGAAAGCATATTTATTCCACTCCACTCCACTACAGCCCATTAACGTCCCACTGCTGGGCACAGGCCTCCACTCTCATAGGAGAGAGGGAATTAGGAGCTTAGACCCACCACGCTGCTCCAATGCGGGTTGGCGGGCTTTAACGACTATTATCATGTTAGTGATAATAACCGGGACCGACGGCTTAACGTGCTCTCCGAGGCGCGGGGGTGAAACACCGCCAACTTCCTAACTCCGGGCTAGTACTGGGAATTTCTAGTCTGAAAAACCCAACACTCAGTATGGCCCGACCCGGGACTTGAACCCAGGACCTCGTCAGCCGCAGTCAAACATGCTAACCACTAGACCAACGAGGCAGTTATTATTATTATATAGCATATTTACAGACTGTTATAATGAAATGAGCATTGACGTACTTCCATTTGGGTGAGCAGTGCTTTTGTGCCTCTATGAACTGCACGCCGCTGTAGAGCAGTTAATAAAGCGGAGTGGTCGACGGCGCGCTTCGCTCGGTGGCAGCGACAAATGTCATAATTTAGTCACTCGCAAAACACACGGTCGCTCAGTTGACACGCAAACGCTGTTACGACAAGACGGATCTACCTACCTACTAACTCATGCTCTTCTCATCTTACTATTTTTTTATACGACTGCCTGAAAAAAGGAGTATTATTATACGAATGCCTGAAAAAAGGAGTATTATACGACTACCTGAAAAAAGGAGTATTATTATACGACTGCCTGAAAAAAGGAGTATTATACGACTACCTGAAAAAAGGAGTATTATTATACGACTGCCTGAAAAAAGGAGTATTATACGACTGCCTGAAAAAAGGAGTATATTGTTTTCAGGGTTCAAGTATGTATGTAGTGTTGTAGTCAGACGTGTGACACAGACGGGTGGCTGATTCTAATTTTTATACGACTGCCTGAAAAAAGGAGTTGTTTTCAGGGTTCATGTATGTATGTATGTATGACGTGAGTTTGTATATTCCACCATAACTTCTATACGCCTGAACCGATTTTGACAAGTAAGGTATCGTTAGAATCCCTAGCTTATTCCGGGTGACAGCTAGAAAAATGTAAAAAAAAATTGATAGGGTAACCATGGTCTCGCTTTAAAGACTAAAGTTGAAAAAAAAAACGAAAATAAGATTAACCTTATAATCATCATCTAGAAAATGATGAGTAGATTCCAAAAATATATAACACTATAGTTCAATATCCAGATTTACTGTATAATCATCATATAGATAATGATGAGTAGATTCCAAAAATATATATCACTCCAGTGATTCACAAAAAAATATCATTTAATAAAAATGTGAATAAGATTTCTAATATATCTAGATTAATTTAGATTTTTAACTTTTTAGTTCGTTTTTTTGGCAGGGCAGTCGTGTTTTTTTTTTTATTATGACTTGTTTCTATCTCTGTAACGATACCTCATTTATCAAAATCGTTTCAGGCGTATAGAAGTTATGGTGGAATATACAAACTCACATGCATACATGAACCCTGAAAACAATATACTCCTTTTATCAGACAGTCATATAAAAAACATGAAGGTAGGAAATTAGTATCTTTGGAAAAAGATACTGTTAATTTTTCCCGCCGTCATTCTAGTTTTAAATAACGTCGTGGCAGTTATCCAGCTCCCGTGTGTGTGTGTTGTAACGCAGACACAAACACGTACGTGCGGCAATCGAGCTCCTCCGCACTGCGCCGCACACACAACTCACACATTTTTCTTTTTATTTCGGGGTTATTACTTCATCTATTAACATAAGAGGCCCGTTTGTTTTATAAAATGCCTTGTGCGGTGCGGTGTTACGACGCCATTGCTATGTCTATTTGTCTTGTTGCTTACTCGAGGTTTTTTTTTTTTTTGTTTTTTTTTTTTTTTTTTTTTTATCCACTACAAGTTAGCCCTTGACTGCGATCTCACCTGATGGTAAGTGATGATGCAGTCTAAGATGGTAGCGGGCTAACCTGTTTGGGGCATGGCGGTTATATTAAACCCATACCCCTATTCGGTTTCTGCACGGCATCGTACCGGAACGATTGGCGGCACGTCTTTGCCGGTAGGGTGGTAACTAGCCACGGCCGAAGCCTCCCACCAGGCCAGACCAGGGAAAATTCAGAAATTATAAATTCCCAAATTGACCCCGTCGGGGATCGGACCCGGGACCTCCGCACGTAAAGAAAACAGCGCTACACACTGCGCCACGGAGGTCGTCAAAATCGAACGCATGCCTACATGAGAATGAAGATGAATTTATACAGTGGAGCCAGGCCCGTGGAGGTTCGTGATTACTCTTAATTTATACTCACATTTACTTGTACACATTTTTAAAAATTATTTCTAAACACGTTTTACATAAATATATGAAAATACTATACAAAATATATTTCAAAATAATCTTATAAAACTCTTAATTTATTATTAGTTCTTGAAATGACATAATTTATTCTATGTGGGACAACCTGTGTCACTAAATGTTAGGGCTCAAACTACTACTTTCGCAGGAATGATAATATTATTTTGCAAACAAATACTTAAGTATACATAATAATATTTTTATGTATCTATACCATTCAAATAATGAAGTTTCTTATGGGACGATGAAAAACGGGAAAAAACGTCCGTAACGAAAATGCGTAGAGTAAGATTTTTGTGTATAGTTTATTCGAAATTACTAAAGCATTAAAGTTTAATTTCGAATGTAGTATATTTATGAAGTTCCTTAAGGGACGATGAAAAACGGGAAAAAACGTCCGTAACGAAAATGCGTGGAGTAAGTTTTTTGTGTATAGTTTATTCGAAATTAAACCTTAACAGTAAAGCATTAAAGTTTAATTTCGAATGTAGTATATTTATATTTAATACCTTTTGTCTTCGTAACAACGCGAACATCTCGGCGACATGCTCGTTTTTCTTTTTACCTCGACTAGAACTTGAAATTAATACTTATGTAATAAGGAACTCAGTTCCTATCTGCCCCCCGATTGTTTAAAAGTTGCCGATCAAATCGTCAAAGTTCGGCGTCAAAGTAAAATAAATCATAACATCATTGAATTAGAGCTAAATTTCGTGTATCCATTCTCATACGTTTAGGGTATCGTACATACCTAAATGTATGAGAATGGATACACAAAATTGAGCGCTGAACTCAATGTTTTTATGGTTTATTTTACTTTGACGCCAAACTTTGAAGATTTGATGGGCAATTCATAGATAATCGCATCTCTGGAGTCCCACAACACCACACGTTTTAAGGAAAAAATTATCTCTTAAATAAATAAAATTTTGGTCACGCTACTTGCCCGCCTGTTCTGTGAGAAATACACGGAAAAGTGAATCTGCTTATTAGAGAAAATTCTTTTTTAGGAATTGCTTTAGAATACAAAAGATTTTACGTAATTATTTTTTTTATAAATCGTTCAGTGGCGTAGACTTTCTCCGAATTAAATAGAGAAGACAGTATATACCATTTCCTTTCCTTATATATAGTCAAAGTCAGATAATGTTTATTCAATTTAGTCTGGTATACTACACTTATTGACGTCCAGTTATTAATAAAATATAACGGTGATAATCAGTAACGGTATCTTAAAACTAAAGCTACGATGATTCCAAACGCGCCCTGGTCTGAGAAGAGCCCACAGTAAACTCAGCCGGGTTTTTTTTTCATTATCACCATTTCACAAATAATCATCCATATGAACCTGCACTCAAATTTCTACTTAATTAACTTGTTGCCTACGAGACGTTTCTTTGGCTCCTGCGGTGATGAATTTAATGATTGGTCTAGGAGGTATTTCAAAATAATTGTTTTGTATGTTATCTTTAGTTTTATTAGTTATACTGTGGGTTTTGTTATGATTTTTATTTTTATTTATTTAGATAAGTATCTTTTTTTTTTACTACAAGGCGCAGACGCTTATACATTGAGGTCAAACCTCTGTGGTTTTTTTTAATGTATATTAAACTATTGTGTGTTATAAATTTGTACCTTGATAAATAAATCAAAAAAAAAAATATATATAGCATTCTTTGATACCGACATGATAACGAGTGGTCGGGTGTTGACCGTCAGTAAAAACAATAATAGCGAGCCCTAAATGACAAGTTAGAGCGCGCTAGTGGGCTCTCAGAAGCTGTCCGCCCCAGTTACCGACAGTTGGGACAAGCGGCGATTACAATCATCCATATATAGAATTGTTTGATACCGACATGATACCGAGTGGTCGGGTGTTGACCGTATGTTTCTGTCGTACAGTTGTAATCCATTGTCAGTAAAAACAATAATAGCGAGCCCTGAATGACAAGTTAGAGCGCGCTAGTGGGCTCTCAGAAGCTGTCCGCCCCAGTTACCGACAGTTGGGACAAGCGGCGATTACAATCATCCATATATAAATATAGAATTGTTTGATACCGACATGATACCGAGTGGTCGGGTGTTGACCGTATGTTTCTGTCGTACAGTTGTAATCCATTGTCAGTGAAAACAATAATAGCAAGTCCTGAATGACAAGTTAGAGCGCGCTAGTGGGCTCTCAGAAGCTGTCCGCCCCAGTTACCGACAGTTGGGACAAGCGGCGATTACTTGCTGAGAGCTTTGTCCCGTCGCGCGGCCGCAGCTAATGACGTGTGGACAGCTTACCCCATCGCGGGCTTCAACTTGTCGCAGCTCTATACTATACGCTGTTGGACGCAGTAGGTGACGCTTTGACGGCTTTTGTTTTAGTAAATGATGCTAAATCTCTTTTTTTGGAACGAAGTCCCACGAAATCAACATAAACATAATCTAGCTCTTCCACGTTATACTCTAGGAATATCAAGCCGTAGTAGTCCGTACTTTAGATCAATTATTATTTACAATAAACTCCCTAATACTATAAAAGAAGAAAACAAAGAGGCTACCTTTAAAAGAAAATTGAGACATTGGTTAATACAAAAATGTTTTTATAACATTCAAGAATTTCTCACTACATAGACCTCAATAGCACGATATATGTATTTAAAATAAATTATGTATTAAAACTTATAATAGGCATGATGACTGATTTTGAGAAATGGTCAGATTATGTTCGGAAGTATCTACTATTTCGAAAAAATATATTATTTCTGCAGAAAAATAAGGTTTGGTAGATAAAAATTGGCATTTGAAATTTAAATTTTAAAATTCGCGCCAAAACGCCCGCCGGTGACATAACGCCGTTTGTGACGTCACTATTGTTTTTACCAATGTACTCTGTGCAGTGTGCAGTAAACATTAGTGCGATTGTCAAGGCTCGAAAACAAACAATTGTGACGTCATTCGCTTCTTAGTGTTTAATCCAATATGGCGGATTGCTGTATTTTATAGTTTTATTTAATCAAAATAAATAGCAATCTCATTCGAAATAGAAAAATATATACGTTTTTTATAATCCACGAATCCTATTTCATTAGATAAATTCATAATTTCGTTGATTCTTGGTTACTGTCATCAAGCCTATTATTCAAATATTTTAATTTTATTGTAATAACTTATTTAATATTATTTTAGCCATTGACTACGACTTCTAGATTTAATAACTTGACGACACTATTTAATTATCTAATATTTGTAATAGATTTAATGAATCTTGTGTAATTAATTTAAAATTTGCAATGCCCTGACAGGGACTCATGCCGATGTACTTGTATGTAGACATGAATGCAAATAAATGAAATAAATAAATAGAAGTTCCTTAACGCGCGTTGCAAATGGGGGCTAGACGGAAAAAATTAAGACCAAAAGTTGTGACGAACCTCTTTGCTACAGTTGTAAGCCGTGTGGCGTGCGCGTGTTTCTCTGTCTGTCTCTCTCTCTCTCTCTCTCTCTCATAGAAAGCAAGCCAGTTATTTTCGTTTCGTCTTTCTATTTCGCATTGAACAGTGTGGTGTCGCGACGATTATTTTTACATTATATTTGTTAATAATAAAAAAAAAATTATTATAACTTAAAAAAAAAAAATTATTACAATTCCTTCACTAATTAATCGAAAGGAACTTCGTTCCATTCGGGTGTCCCTTGACACCTCTCAAGTTTTTTTATTTATATAAATAGGCTTTTGTTTTAATACATTTTACTAAATCTCTTTTGTATTTTTATACGACTGCCTGAAAAAAGGAGTATATTGTTTTCAGGGTTCATGTATGTATGTATGTATGTATGTATGTGAGTTTGTATATTCCACCATAACTTCTATACGCCAGAACCGATTTTGATTAGCGAGGTATCGTTAGAATCCCTAGCTTATTCCGGGTGACATAGGCTAGTAAAATTTAGAAAAAAAATTATAGGGTGACCACGGTCCCGCATTAAGACTAAAGTTGAAAAAGTAATTTCGAATATAAGATTACCTGTATAATCATCATCTAGAAAATGATGAGTAGATTCCAAAAATAGTTCAATATCCAGTGATTCACCAAAAAAAAATCATTTGATAAAAATGTGAATAAGATTCAATTTTTTTTTTAGACCCTTGGGCCGTGGAGTCTTAGTGTCAAAATTTTTTTGCGAGATATTTCACCGCTGGGCTGGCTCATTTTTTGCGCAAAGGATCAGCCTGGCTGTCCAGCGCGGAAATGCAGCCAGCATTCTCGCCACCATTCCACGCGGGCATGATTTATATAGTAATTAGGTTAGGCTAGCTAGCATTAAGTTCTATTGTATTATTTTCAATAAAAAAAGATTCGATTCTAATTTAACTAGATTAATTTAGGTTTTTAACTTTTTAGTTCGTTTTTTGGCAGGGCAGTCGTGTTTTTTCATGTTTTAATTGTGACTTGTTGCCTGCCTTATTGCCTGATTTGTCCACTAAGTGACCGCAAGTTTGATTAAAAAAGGCCGGACTAAAGCGAGGACAATATTGCCGTCGACGTCGAGTGAGAGGAAAAAGTTAATTTCCCAACGCATTATAAATTCATGAATGCTTTGTGTTGCCCAAAAATAAGTTGTTTGTTTTGTCGGGAAGTTTCTCCCTTTTTCCCGTTCAAAGCGGAAAAGTAATTGGTGCCTCGATGCGAATTCAAATCCGCCTTTTTTTGTATTGTTCGCGGCCCTGTATAATGAAGCGAGTTATCGTTTTACGCCTGTGCTAATATTTGCACGATAAACCTTTGCCAGCTTAATCTTTTGAGATTAAAAAAAGAGCAGACATAATTCGCTAAGAAAAAGCCTTTATGGTATGTTATAGTTTAAAAGATTAAAAGGGGGCTAGGGTAAAAAGTTGATACAATCAACAAACCTGACTTTCACAAATTCAAAACAGAATTATTGTTACATAATGGAACAGACTAATTTTAATACGAATTTCCACCAAAATTGCACACAATTCAACATGAATGAAAAGTAGCTAAGTCTCTGATATATATGTCACCGTAAATATAATTCCCGCGGGAACTCCTCAATTTTTTGGGATAAATTAAGTTATGTTAGCCTGTGTCACTCTCCAGGTTCTCAACTGTATCCATGCAAAAATCACGTCTGTGCACTGCTCTATTGTGCTGTAATTGAAGGACAAACCAACAATCCAACAAACAAACACACTTTCGCGTTATAATACTAGCTGATGCCCGCGACTTCGTACGCGTGGATCGAGGTTTTGTGGTTCCCGCGGGAGCTCTTTAATTTTCAGGGATAAATAGCCTATGAGCTAGCTATTCCAGACTATAATCTATCTCTGTGCCAAATTTCAGCCAGCTCCGTTCAGCCGTTGGGGCGTGATTGAGTAATAAACATCCATACATCCATACATCCATACATCCATGCATCTATCCAAACTTTCGCATTTATAATATTAGTATAGATTAGTATGGTATAATATTAGTATGATATGATTCTTGGGCGAGGTAGTTTTGTCCACTTTATCTGTAGGTAAGTAGTCTCTAGTCTCTACCCAAGTAGTTTTCTTATGTTCTACATTAGCAAAATATGCTTGTTATCAAAATGAGAATAGCAATTTAGCCTTACATTATCTAATACTAGCTGTTGCCCGCGAGTTCGTCCGCGTGCTTTAAGTTCTTTCGACTCCCGCGGGAGCTCCTTAATTTTCTGGGATAAAAAGTATATGACAAGTATAAACCTATGTTACTCTCCACCTGGAGATCCTCAACTATAACCATGCCAAAAATCACGTCGATCCGTTGCTCCTTTGCGGCGTGATTGAAGGAAAAACCAACAAACAACCAAAAAAAAAACACTTTCGCATTTATAATATTAAAGTATGACATTGGAGCAAACTCGACTGCTCCATAATATTAGTTTTTGAGCCATCTTCCCGATCCCAATTAAATATTCAAAACATTCACAATCGTCCCAGTTCGCGAAACTGGAAGGTTCAGTGAGATACAAAATTACGAAATGTCACTCAAAACCACGTTGTTCCCTTTTTTAGACGTTAACTCTAATTTGATACAATAATAACAATTTAGGGAGGAAAACGTCTCTCGCTGTCCAAGTTTTCGTTGTTGTATTATCTCGTTTCTTCAAAAAATATGGTGGATTATGTTTCTTTACGGGCCAGATGTAATAAGCTTGTTTATGCTTACACGTGTACGCTTTTGACAAATAAAATCTAATATATAAGAGGAAAAGATGAATAACTGACTGATCTATCAACCCACAGCACAAACCAGAAGAATCTGGCTGAAATTTGGCATACGCTACTATGATGTAGACATCCTATAATAAAGGAATGTTTAAAATTCAACCTCTAAGGGGGTAAAATAGGATTTGAAATGTGTTTTGTCCACGCGGACGAAGTCGCGGGCATAAGTTAGCAAGGGATAGTCATTTATTTATTTAGTCATTTATTTATTTATTTATAGCTGTCATGTCTTACATATACATACAATATTCTTAATATAATTAGCAGTTAGCATGCATGGATATGAGGCCCTGTCAGGGCGTTGCTAAATGTTAACATTATTTTTACCTACTTGTATATAATTAATTATTATTAATTTATTTAGCACATAATACATGTAATATACAATATATCTACTTACGAGTATAGTAAAACATGTGACAATACATATTTTTATATTTCATTTAATTTAATATATCATGTTAATGGGGTCTATTCATTTAATAGGGATAAAATACAGACTGGTTAGTTCTGTTGTACACGATCTCTAAACTAATTCAAATTGACAGGGCTAAATCCAGCTGTGCTGTTCTTTCCCGGGGATACCTATACAGTATACAGGTAGTCCTGTTCATTTTGGTTTAGTTTAGCAATTTGTACAACAATTAGTCACAGTTGTATCTTGTGGTCTAAGATACAGTAATCTATACTAATATACTAATCCACATATTATATAAAAGCGAAATACCACTCACTGACTAATCACGATATCTCAGGACCTATAAAGCATACAAACTTGAAATTTGGAAGTAGGTTCCTTCTATGATTTAGACATCAGCTAAGAAACGGTTTTGAAAAAATTCACCCCTAAGGGGTTGAATTGTATGAAAATCTACCCCGATAGGGGTGAAACAGGGGTTGGAAGCTTACATGAGGGTTTTAAGTTTTTGAAATAGACTTGAAAATCAGCATTTAGGTTATTAGTTTTAAGTAATAATAAACTGCATAAGCAATTTTACGATTATTCACCCCAAAGGGCGTAAAATAGGGGTTGAAAGTTTGTATGAAAGTTCTATGTTTTAATAGTTAGAGATACGAAAATCGGCATTAAGGATATTAATCTTCAGTAATAATAACCCGTGTAAGCGTTTTTACGGAAATCCACCCTAAAGAGGGTGAAATTGGTCTTGGAAGCTTGCATGGTGGTTCTAGGTTTTTAAAGTCAGCATAATAAAAACCTGCCGAGGCTATATAGCCTCATAGGAGTATAATATCATAGGAAATCAGAAATTGTACGAACTCTTGTATATATTATATGTCCAACAGTGGATGTATAATGGTTGATGATGTATGTATGTATGTATGTATGTAACTAAGCGGTGGTAATTACGTGCTATCCGCTGTGCAAAGCACGGTTATCGAGTTTCAGTTTTAATTAAGCAAATCTTTTTTATTATTATTTTTTTATTGCAAATAATACAATAGAACTTAATGCTAGCTTGCCTAACCTAGTTACTATATAAATCATGCCCACGTGGAATGGTGGCAAGAATGCTGGCTGCATTTTCGCATTGGACAGCCAGGCTGATCCTTTGCGCAAAAAATGAGCCAGCCCTTCTATCACCAGATGAGGCAATTAACCGCGGTGAAATATCACTGGCACTAAGACTCCTACTGCCACGTTGGTCTGGTGGTTAGCATGTTTGACTGCGGCCGACGAGGTCTCGGGTTCGAGTCCCGGGTCAGGCCATAATTAAGTATCGGGGTTTTCGCATTAGAAATATCCAGTACTAGCCCGGAGTTAGGAAGTTGGCGGTGTTTCACCCCCGTGCCTCGGAGAGCACGTTAAGCCGTGAGTCCCGGTTATTATCACTAACATGATAATAGTCGTTAAAGCCCGTCAACCCGCATTGGAGCAGCGTGGTGGGTCTAAGCTCTAATTCTCTCTCTCCTATGAGAGTGGAGGCCTGTGCCCAGCAGTGGGACGTTAATGAGCTGTAGTGTAAGACTCCACGGCCCAAGGGTCTTCACGGCAAACGGAACAAATATGTAACTCTCTATGAGAGAGGCATACTTCCGCCGGTTGTATTTCGTCTAGTCTGAAAACAGACTTTTTTGTATCCTTTTTTAAACCATCTAAAAAAGAGCCATTAAATATTTGCTGTTACACAATGTGTTGCTTTGTACCTCGCTAAATACCTTAAACACAAGATTTTCAACGGAATAAAAAGAGAGAAATTTATGAGAAGCGGACGCCGCTGCTAAAATGTGACTTGTAAAAGTTTTGTTTTTACGCTTCGCTTTAATTTAGTGTAGCATTTTGTTCAGCTTTAGCAGGTAAATAGCTCAACTGTAGAATTGCCGGACTTGATAATTTGTAGATTTTGTCCTGGTTTTAGGCGAATTTATGAACTGCAGTTTGCTTTTACTATGCACATATATGGTTATTTATTTAAAGAATATTGTGTTATATCAAGTATTTTCTTGTTTAGATTCGTTTAACCACTTTCTATTTAAATAAAGGCTTATATTTTCATGTGTTCCGTACAGTTTTTCTTTTGTTCGGTTCTCTCTCGGAACTCTCAAAGTTTGATAATAGTGGTTATTATTTTCATGTGTAATTTAACAGATATTAGTTTTCGGTTCCCGTGGGAACTCTCAATTTTTCCGGAATAATAGGTAGCCTATGTCCATCCCTGGAATACAACTTATCCTTGAGAAAGCTTTATCGTAATCGGTAGAACAGATGGGCCGTGAATGCGTAGCAGACAGACACACTTTCGCATTTATAATATTAGTATGGATAATTGTTGTTCATGTCAAAAAAAATAAGTAATTGTTGTACACTCTCCAGTCTTCACTATCCCGAACCAACTAGTGTATCCAGTAATCAAGTAGTGCATCCGGTAATCAAATAGTGTATCCGGTAATCAATCATTTGGCGCCGCAATGGCGGGCGGCCAACTGTACCCACTGAATTAAATGGCGCATTTAGAGGATAAATGTGGGGAGTTTCCTCGCTCCTAGCTCAATTTGTAGACATTCCGATGCTTTATCTATATATGGTATACACAGCCTCGATGGTCTAGTAGCTAGCATGTTTGACTACGGCTGACGAGGTCCCGGGTTCGATTCACGGGCCAGGCCATAATTAAGTGTAAGCTTTTCTGACAGTAAATTCTCAGAAGTAGCCGGGAGTTATGCATTTGGTGCTGTTTTACTCCCGTGCCTTAAAGAGCACGTAAAGCCCTTGTTTCTGCACCTGATCACTCTCCGGTCATATCGGAGTTTCCGTCCCATCGGGCTGTGAGAATAAGGGAATAGGCATCTGTGTTTGTCCACACAATATATCCCGCCCAGATAGCTAATCTCTGTGGAGACTGGCCGCCGTGGCCGAAATTCGGTCAGATGGACATAATAGTTAGAAAGTAGGTACATATAATATGTAAATAAGACTAATTTAAAGTTACCCTTGGGTTGAACCAATCACACCGGAACAGCTTCCTTGTACCAAGCTCAGCTGTTAGAGAAAATGTAGTCATTAATCGTATATTCCTTCCAACTTATCTTGATGCTTTGAATTCGGTGGATCGTCACGCTAAAAGATTCATTGGTTGAGGAACGTAGGTCAATAGGCATGATACTGATTTTGAAAAATGGTCAGATTATGTTCGTAAGTATCTACTATTTCGAAAAAATATATTATTTCAGCAGAAAAATAAGGTTTCGTAGATAAAATTGGCATTTGAAATTTAAAGTTTAAAATTCACGCCAAAACGCTCGCCGGTGTCATGGCGTCGTTTGTGACGTCACTATTGTTATTACCAATGTACTCTTTGCAGTATGCAGTAAACAATAGTGTGATTGTCAAAGCTCGAAAACAAACAATTGTGACGTCATTCGCTTCTTGGTGTTTAATCAAATATGGCGGATTGCTGTATTTTGTAGTTTTATTTTATCAAAATAAATAGCAATCTCACTCGTAATAGAAAAATAAATACGTTTTTTATAATCCATGAATCCTATTTCATTAGATAAATTTATAATTTCATCGATTCTTGGTTACTGTCATCATGCCTATTTATTATACGTTGGCGTAAAGTTGTCTGACTATCATACTATCTTTAAAAAGTTTGGATCAATATTTGTTACTCAATAAAGCCAGGACGGCTAAACGGATTTGCCCCCGATTGTCTAAAAGTTGCCGATGAAATCGTCAAAGTTCGGCGTCAAAGGAAAATAAACCATAACGGCATTGAATTAGAGCTCAATTTCTTGTATCCATTTTCATCCGTTTATGGTATCGTACATACCTAAACGTATGAAAATGGATACACGAAATTGAGCTCTAATTCAATGATGCTATGGTTTATTTTAATTTGACGCCGAACTTTGACGATTGGATCGGCAATTCTTACATAATCGCACCTCTGATTGAAATTTGGCACAGAGATTAGTATAGTCTGAAATAACACACTGGCTACTATAGTCTATGTTCTTTTCTGGGATACAATCTGACCTTGTTCAAAATTTTATTTAAATTGGTTGAATAGATGAGCCGTGAAAGCGTAGCAGACAGTCAAACAGACACACTTTAGTTTTTAATATTAGTATGGATTCTACAAAGACTAAGATATCTTATTCTTTATTCTGCTATTTATTTATGTTAAATTTAACACAATGTCTATGCTTGGTAATAACTAACTATAATTTTTATTATAATTATTACAAGTCAGAATTAAAAAAAAAGAAACACGACTGACCTGCCAAAAAACGAACTAAAAAGTTAAAAATCTAAATTAATCTGGATAAATTAGAATCTTATTCACATTTTCATTAAATGATATTTTTTGGTGAATCACGGGATATTGAACTATAGTGTTATATATTTTTGGAATCTACTCATCATTTTCTAGATGATGAGTATATAGTTAATCTTATTTTCGAATTTTTTTTTTCAATTTTGGTCTTCAATGTGGGACCATGGTCACCCCATCAATTTTTTTAAAAATTTTACTAGCCTATATCACCCGGAATAAGCTAGGGATTCTGACGATACCTCATTTATCAAAATCAGTTCAGGCGTGTAGAAGTTATGGTGGAATATACAAACTCACATACATACATGAACCCTGAAAACAATATACTCCTTTTTTCAGGCAGTCGCATAAAAATTATAGTCAACCACCCGTCTGTGTCACACGTCTGACTACAACACTAACTTCGAAGTATAAATTAAAATGCGAACACGGCGACGCTAAACCGTTCTTTGGTATTCAAGTCAGTTGCCTTAGAGTATTCCCGAGTAAGAGTCTAGTTTTCCGCGTCACGGCGACAAACAGCTTATCCTAACAAATGACTCCACTCCGGCTTGCATACGCTTTAGCCTGCATCGGTCACTGAGCTGATGTCTCTGGAGGAGTGAATCACAGACGACAAAATAGTGTCCGATGTCCGTACTTATATTTTGAATGCCAATGTGTACCAACAGCTTATCCTAACAAATGACTCCACTCCGGCTTGCATACGCTTTAGCCTGCATCGGTCACTGAACTGATGTCTCTGGAGGAGTGAATCACAGACGACAAAATAGTGTCCCATGTCCGTACTTATATTTTGGATGCCAATGTGTACCAACAGCTTATCCTAACAAATGACTCCACTCCGGCTTGCATACGCTTTAGCCTGCATCGGTCACTGAACTGATGTCTCTGGAGGAGCGAATCACAGACGACAAAATAGTGTCCCATGTCCGTACTTATATTTTGGATGCCAATGTGTACCAACAGCTTATCCTAACAAATGACTCCACTCCGGCTTGCATACGCTTTAGCCTGCATCGGTCACTGAGCTGATGTCTCTGGAGGAGTGAATCACAGACGACAAATAGTGTCCCATGTCCGTACTTATATTTTGAATGCGAATGAGTACCAACAGCTTATCCTAACAAATGACTCCACTCCGGCTTGCATACGCTTTAGCCTGCATCGGTCACTGAACTGATGTCTCTGGAGGAGCGAATCACAGACGACGAAATAGTGTCCCATGTCCGTACTTATATTTTGAATGCCAATGTGTACCAACAGCTTATCCTAACAAATGACTCCACTCCGGCTTGCATACGCTTTAGCCTGCATCGGTCATTGAGCTGATGTCTCTGGAGGAGTGAATCACAGACGACAAAATAGTGTCCGATGTCCGTACTTATATTTTGAATGCCAATGTGTACCAACAGCTTATCCTAACAAATGACTCCGCTCCGGCTTGCATACGCTTTAGCCTGCGTCGGTCACTGAACTGATGTCTCTGGAGGAGTGAATCACAGACGACAAATAGTGTCCCATGTCTGTACTTATATTTTGAATGCGAATGTGTACCAACAGCTTATCCTAACAAATGACTCCGCTCCGGCTTGCATACGCTTTAGCCTGCGTCGGTCACTGAACTGATGTCTCTGGAGGAGCGAATCACAGACGACAAAATAGTGTCCCATGTCCGTACTTATATTTTGGATGCCAATGTGTACCAACAGCTTATCCTAACAAATGACTCCACTCCGGCTTGCATACGCTTTAGCCTGCATCGGTCACTGAACTGATGTCTCTGGAGGAGCGAATCACAGACGACAAAATAGTGTCCCATGTCCGTACTTATATTTTGGATGCCAATGTGTACCAACAGCTTATCCTAACAAATGACTCCACTCCGGCTTGCATACGCTTTAGCCTGCATCGGTCACTGAACTGATGTCTCTGGAGGAGCGAATCACAGACGACAAAATAGTGTCCCATGTCCGTACTTATATTTTGGATGCCAATGTGTACCAACAGCTTATCCTAACAAATGACTCCACTCCGGCTTGCATACGCTTTAGCCTGCATCGGTCACTGAGCTGATGTCTCTGGAGGAGTGAATCACAGACGACAAATAGTGTCCCATGTCCGTACTTATATTTTGAATGCGAATGAGTACCAACAGCTTATCCTAACAAATGACTCCACTCCGGCTTGCATACGCTTTAGCCTGCATCGGTCACTGAACTGATGTCTCTGGAGGAGCGAATCACAGACGACGAAATAGTGTCCCATGTCCGTATTTATATTTTGAATGCCAATGTGTACCAACAGCTTATCCTAACAAATGACTCCACTCCGGCTTGCATACGCTTTAGCCTGCATCGGTCACTGCATCGGTCTCTGGAGGAGCTAATCACAGACGACAAAATAGTGTCCCATGTCCTTAATCCTGGCAAATCAAGAGGTCCACTGGGATTTTTAAAACCTGAGTAAACGTATGTGAAGGTGTGGGCAGCAACTACTAAATCATAGTGACGTAAGATATTGGGACCATTGAAGATCCAGTGTAATCAATATTATTAACAAAATCTCAACGAGTTAAATAATGCTGTAAAATGCCTGAAACACACTTACTTATTACTAGTACTTTGCTAATTAATAGACGCCAGGGAGCGTAGTGTTATAAATGACGACCTTGAACCGGTAAAACCGATAAATATCCAATAATCCACGGAATGCTTTCGCATGATGATGGCAGATCCCCAACTATTTGGATTGGAGACATAATATTGTGTAGAAATCCTGTCCTGTCGATGACAGTCGAACTTTAATAAAAAAAAATAAGCAATGATAAGGGTACTTAATTCTTTTTCTTTTGTTTGGTTATTTTTCATTGACAGTCGGAGTAAAAGCAAGTCCAGCGCCAGTTTTAAAATAAAACACAGCTGTTGTTCTTGGATAACAATCAAGCTTTGCGCGCTCTAGTTTGTGACAGCTCACTGGTGCCAGTACAAGAAGACACTCGGAGTTGCCTGTAAATGAAACTGTGGAACATCGTCGCTTCGACCTAACGTGTCTCGGTGTTTAACCAAGTTCTGTTTATTCTGACTGATGTTTCGCTGGCTTTTGTACCGGTTTCTACAGTGACATTATTGTTTTACTCAACAGGGCTACCGGCTAAAACTGACAGCTACAGTGTAACGATCGCAATCCCCTCTGATTGGATAACACTCTTCCACTATTGGACAAAATTCATTGATGCAGCAAGAATACCATAAATTCAGCCAATCACAGCAATTGATACTGTAACAATGATTGATGCAGAAGATACGCGGTCGCCCTGCTTTTGAGAACGATTGGCAATAAGATAGTGTAGTTACCTACCTATAACAAATTATGACCTTAATTGAATTTTAAGCCCGTATTAATAAATCAGCTGAGATGATCAGCTGAGATCAGTTTCTCAGGTATCGTTTTAAAGTATAGATTGGCCTATAATAATTGAGAACCTGTTGTTAGCCCAATTTCTGTTTATTAGTACCGGCCTCAGAATTGTATAATAGACTAATTTTTCCCGCAGTTTTGCTTACGTTTTCACTTTTCATACAAATATCAAACGCCAATTTCAAAAATCCTTTCGAAGCGGACTGCCAACCTCCTTCTAACTGTATGCCAAATTTCAGACCGATCCGTCCGTTTGAGCTTTGCGTTGATAGATCAGTCAGTTAGACAGTCACCATTTCCTTTTACTTTAGAAAAAAGTCAACTTTTCTGTATTATGTAGAAACCAAGATAAATTCTATTCTCCCATCATTTTTAAAACAAGCTTGAATAAGATCATAACCGTGGCTTAATTTTTTTTATCCAGCTGGAACTGTTTTGATTTTCTGGCATAAAAAGTAGTCTATGTCCTTCCATCGAATGCAATCTATTTAATTAAAATCGGTTGAATAGATGATAGACGTGACAGTCACACTTTCACATTTATAACATTAAGTGTTAATGTGGATATTAACTACTAAAATACATTATTCATGGGGGCGCTAAAGCACAGTTTAACACCTAGTTGTATTAATGAAGATGAAGTGCTCATTAGACATTACATCTCATGAATTCGCAGCATCGCTATGCAGTCACAGTCACCTTAAACTCGTTAGCGGCTACAGTAAGAGCTGGGACCCAATTACAAGCAAATCGTTATCATTTGACAGCTTAAAACGTATTACTCGAACTGTTTAAGGAGTTCATACATGCTTTTTGACGTGCTGGCACCTATGAACTCCTTAAACAGGTCGAATTATCCGTTTGACAAACGATTACGATTTGCTCACACAATCGGGGGTCTGATTCCCTGGTATTTCGACGCTGCGAACCAGGATACCTGCATTTTATCACATTAAGTGCTGGAGGAAAAGATCGTTTGGAACCTACATGTCTGTGATTTCTTCCTATTAACATATGTGAAAGTTCTGATGTTTGTTACTCCTTCGGCAAACCTCATATACTCCAGCATTTACTCATTTACCTATTTGTATTATACAGTATTCCTAAAAATCTACGGCACAGATTCGACCGAGTTATGAAGTAAAATCGACCAAAAAATCGAACCGTACAGAGATCGATCGGTTACAGTTTTAAGCATGAAGAAGTTTTCTGCCTATTCTAAACTTCATAAATTAATTAAGTACACTATACAGTGCATTAAGTACAACAGTGGCAGCTTGGTCGGTAGAGGCATTGGAATCCCGGGAATTTCCGCGCCCTGGCCCTGGAGTTCCTGGGACTGCATTCCCTTGCCATGGCGCATCTTCTAATTGGAAAATTTCCGATTTCAAAGGTGTATACTTGTTTGTTATTTCGAAGATATGCACTAGTTGGACGGATGATTTATACTCAAACATCTTTTGTATTAATTTTTTTGTTTTTATTGAAAATAATACAATAGAACTTAATGCTAGCTAGCCTAACCTAATTACTATATAAATCATTCCCACGTGGAATGGTGGCAAGAATGCTGGCTGCATTTCCGCGCTGGACAGCCAGGCTGATCCTTTGCGCAAAAAATGAGCCAGCCCTTCTGTCACCAGATGTTTATTTAAGTAAACTTTGACAAGTGCTTTTGAATCGCCGAGTGAATCTACCACTGGTTCGCAATGACTCGGTGGTTGCTCTCTTTAAAATCATAATTTATTTACGACTAGCTGATGCCCACGACCTCTTCCGCGTGGATTGAGCTTTTTTGGTTCCCGCGGAAACTTTAATTTTCTGGGATCTAATGTAGCCTATGTGCTATTCTAGACTATAATATATCTGGCGTGATTGAGTGACAAACATCCATCCATACATTCATTCAAACTTTCGCATTATTAGCTTACAATTTCATCGGTCATCTAGCTAGAAAGCTAGTTAGAAGGAGCTAAAAGTATATAAAGGGGTGGCGGATGACAAGTTTACCATAACTGCTATACTCCTAACAGGTAAGCCAGGTCAGATCGCAGTCAAGGTCTAACATGTAGTGGAATAAAAAAAAAATCGTATTCAGAAGTCGTCAGATTGATTAATAAAATGAATGTATGCAGTAATCTATTACCCTAGATCCTTGTTTGTAAAAGAATACAAAATAATACATACTATAGTACCGAATGGTCGCAATAATCATTAATTCGTTAAACACAATCCTTAAACGACGATAAATGTGGAATTCGTATAATGAACGGGGGCATTGAAGATATTTATATGTTTGAGAGGTAACAGATGGGACAAATTGGAAAAACCAAGCAACAAGAAGCTTAATTCGGCTTTGATACGCTAAAACAGTACCGTGCTCATGTTAGTTTTAGGTCTCCACTTCCAGAGAAGACTGTCCAGTTTAGTGACCAATATGCTGAGGAAAGTGTTAGTGCTGCACACTTTGACGATGCTTATGTAGAAACCGGTTAGAATTGAGGGTTTGACATAACTGCCTTACCCCTAACAGGCTAGCTCACTACCATCTTAGACTACATTATCATCCACCACCAAGTGATATCCTTGTATCTTGTTCTGGATTTAAAAAAACACTAAGCCGAAAAACCGAGAACATTATAACTATAAATATATCACAGGTAACTCGCTAGTTTTGTCGGAAAATGCAAATGACCCCGACGGGCTCCAAAATAAACGGGCATTTCTCGACAAAACTAGTGACTTGCAACCAGTGATACCAGCATATTCTTAGTTATAAAATTATAATAAATGTCACTCACGATAGTTTAAAGTCAAAGTCAAAGTCAAATAATGTTTATTCAATTTATGTAGGTATACTACACTTATTGACGTCTAGTTATTTATAAAATATAATGGTGATAATCAGTAACGGTATCTTAAAACTAAAGCTATGAGGGTTCCAAGCACGCCCTGGTCTGAGAAGAGCCCACAACAAACTCAGCCGGGTTTTTTTTCATTATCACCATTTCACAAATAATCATCTTAACTAAGCAACTATCAGAGCCATTAGATCAAATCATTGCTAAGCTGCCTTGTCATTTAAGTAATCCTTTACATGGTAATAGGATTTTTTAATGAGTTTACGTTTTACATTAACTTTGAACTTATTCAGAGACATCTTCAGCATGTCTTCTGGGAGCTTATTGTAGAAGCGGACACTGTTTCCAACAAATGAATTGCTAGCTTTACTAAGCCTAGAAGCAGGCATTACAAGTTTATTTTTATTTCTAGTATTGACATTATGACAATCACTTTTCTTCTTGAATTTATCAATGTGTTTTTGCACGTATACTAAATTTTCAAATATATATTGGTTGTGCACTTTCATAATATTGATTTCTTTAAATTTATCTCTTAGTGACTGTCTTGGTCCCATATATTATATATAACGTTAAAATAATCGAGAAAATACTTGACCCATTGGCTGTTACGAAGATTAGTCGCTTTATTTCTTATTATAGTATCTATGTGTCACACGCAATTTTCGCCCCCATGTGCAGCCCTACGGAAGGGCTTAGTTCCCGAATGGGGCTCTTCCGCCAACACTGTTTCACGCCGCGACTAATTATACGGAACCGTGTAATAGTTTCACGTTATATTACACCCCTTGTGTTTAATGTCGCCCCAAAGGAATTACCCTTATGATTTTTTGATTTATCTAAAGGGTAGAGTTGTTATGTAAAACATTTTCAAGCTGCTTTAAGTTTTTATATAGAGAAATGTGAACTGCTAGGAAATATTTATAAGGCGTTTCAATCGACGATGCATAAAAGTACTTCTGTAAAGCGCAACTGTCTCTGACTGAATGACAAAGTTGCATTTTGCCGGCTCTTCTCAGTAGAAGCAGTAGCTTTCCGAACCGGTGGTAGAGTCTTAATGTTTCATAAGTGACACAAGTTGTCCTACATGAAATAAATAAATAATTTATTTATCGTTTATCTTTTATGACTTCTGTCTCAATTTTTATCACTTCTTCAGTAAATGGTTGAGCCGTGAAAAGGTAACATACATCATCATCATCAAAATGAAGTTTTGCCGAAAGCCGTTTATTTTAATTTATCAAGGTTTAACGTTACCAAAGCGTTACCAAGATTTCTAAGTAGGTTTAACTCATAATATAAAAACACACAGAGGCAAACTATCGCACCGTAGCATTAGTATTATACGGAGATAGGTAGTAGAAGCATACTCGTAGATAAATATGTGGAAGAAGGTTTCAAAAAGAAGTACCTAGGTATTATGCATCTTTTCTCATGCTATTGTGTTCCTTTACTGCCAAACTCAAGAAATTAAGAAAACAATCCATACTTGTTATTATAAATACGAAAGTGTATCTGTTTATTTGTCTGTTACGCTTTACACCTTAAACCTTTTCAACCGATTTTGATGAAATTTTTAATCCCGGAAATTAAGAAGTTTCTGTGGTAATCAACAAACCTTAATCCACGCGGACGAAGTTGCGGGCATCATCTAGTTATTAATACTTTAAGCACGATTATACTACTTCAAAATTTACATCTATTGCAAAAAAAACTTTTACTTAATTATTTTTGTGTTTGTTTTTACTCAAGTTGTTAATTAATTTATTACTATTAGCGTATGTGTTGTGTTGTCTACATATTGTAACCTTTCCTTTTCTTTGAAAAGAGCAGCTGCTGAGTTTCTTGCCGGCTCTTCTCAGTAGAATCATTTTTCCGAACCAGTGGTAGAGTCTTAACGTTTCATAAGTGACACAAGTTGTCCTCATGTAGAATTAATCATTTATCATTTATCATTTATCATATCTGAAGAAGATCTTCCATAGAACGTTGATTATTTTTGACTGTTCCTTAATACCTTTCTTCGATCTTCTTATTCTTTCATCGAGTTAAGAGATTATCCATGTTTATAAAATAAAATTGTACCTACAAGCCTACCCTGCGGAAGGCCAAGCACGCATACATTAACCGCTTAGTGCGGGCCAAGTTTACATGTTTTATTAAACCTGCCCTCCCGAGGGACGTGTCGGGAATATACAGCCGCCGACCGCACATCCTACATTACCATGTAACATACTATACATATATCTAAGTATTTTCAGTGTCATTAGTTTATTATAGATTTTTTAAAAATCGTAGCTACTTCTTAATCGTTAGTCTTAGCAGAGTTACAGCGTTAGTATCCTTAGTAATATTATAGATACGAAAGTGTGTGCCTGACTGTTTGTCTATCTGTCTGTCTGTCTGCTACGCTTTGACAGTCCATCTTTTCAACCGATTTGGAGAAAAGTTGGTATAGAGATTGGTTGCAATTCGGGAACGGACATAGGCTACTTATCTTGGAAAATTAAACGGTTCCCGCAAGAATAAGGAAAAAAATCACAGATTTCGCCGTCTCCGCAAGAATCGCAGCATTGAAAATGCTCAATAAATACAAAAATACATACATATATTACATACAATAAATTTAAACACACTACAAGTTGAATAATATGAAATTTTTATAGAGATTTACTTCCCTAAAATTACACAACTCCATTACATACAAGGCATCTTTTAACACCATTACCATGACGATCGGTCAATAAAAATGGATGCTAAAGGGATCACCTACAGGTCACAATAATTAACCGATTTTCAAAATTATAATATTAAACTATATTATTATATTAAACTAATACCCTAGGACTTTTTAAATTTTTTCTTAAGTCCATTTTTTCCCCGAAATATTTACTATTTAGGAAATAAACCCGACTTTTTTTACATTTTCCAAAATTCCAAAAAAAGTTTCCAGCCGATTTTCAAAATTCAAACGCTCGCACGTGTCTCGATAAACTCCTCAACTCTTTGTACTATTTCCATCTCGATCCTCCCAAAATCCTCGGAGCTATAGCCAAAAATACGTCTCAGGCGATTTGCATCTGATAACCATTTTCAACGGCGAAACTTCGAATCGACGCGGACGAAGCCGCGGGATTCAATTAATTATTTTATCATCTTGGTAAACAGCTAAGCGAACAATGGTATCAATACCCAATTATTGGGTGAGACTTTAGCCGTCAGACGTCAAGATGCTATATTACTATTGTCGCTCGCGAGGCTTCAAGGATATCCTATATCCCGGTTGATACTAGTTTAAACCGGTTTATATCAGTGTATACCGCCTGACAAGGGATGCAAAGTTTATAGCTGCACAGTGTAGTTTCAAGATGTCTAGTTAAGTTTTGAATAATGGAACTGTAATAATTTTCGTCTAAACTTGCATATCTTCTTCTTAAGGCCGATGCATATTAATACTGTGTAATGGAACAGTAATAATGTTCGTCTGATCTTGGATATCTTCTTCTTAAGGCCGATGCATATTAATACTGTGTAATGGAACAGTAATAATGTTCGTCTGATCTTGGATATCTTCTTCTTATACGATGCATCTCCGATGCATCGTATAAGAAGCATGATAATACTGTGAAGTTAAAATTTTTCATATGTTAAGTATAGGCAGTGAAGTAATGATTTTGTTCCTATGAGGGTGTCATGTTCAATATTCAACAAACCTTTTTTAATAATTAGAGTTTTAAAAAAAAAGTTTATATCTTTGCCTTGTTGGTCTAGTGTTAGCTTGCAGGATTGCGCCTACCGAGGTCCCGGGTTCGAGTCCCGGGTCGGGTCATGATTAAGTATAGGGTTTTTCTGACTAGAAATTCTCACGACCTACACGCCCGGAGTTGGAGAGTTGGCGGTGTTTCACCCCCGTGCCCGGTTGGTCCCGGTTATTACTTATCAACATGATAATAGTCTTTATAGCCCACCACCACTACAGCTTTGTGGGACTAAGCTCTAATTAAGAAAAAGACGTAGTTAAAGACACAAACATAGACAACAAAGGACTCCGAACCTCATCGGAAGGGTTCGGTTTAATTAAAAAAAAAAGCTCTAATTCCCTCTCTCCCATGAGAGTGGAGGCCTGTGCCCAGCTGTGGGACGTTAATGGGCTGTAGTGTTAGTGGTGGTGGTGGATATCCAAACTCAGTCATATGTAGCAGAAATTGTGTACCAAAACACATAGAATGCCACGTTTGGTTGATCTATATGAATTTCTTAAAATCCTTAGTGGGAATTTAAGTAATATTTAATAAATATTAATAAACTCTTTCTTTTTTTATCAACTACAAGTTAGCCCTTGACTGCCATCTCACCTGATGGTAAGTGATGATGCAAACTAAAACCGACATGCACTTTCTTTTCTCAGCTTTCAAATCTCAGCAATTTCAGGCCTGTATAGTAAACAAAAAAAAAAGCTATTTAAAAATTTACTATTTAAAAAAAAAACGACTTCGTTCTGGTGGATTTAGGTTTTGCATAAATTACGTTGAATTTTCTTTAAATCCTTTTTAAGTAGGTACCTACTTTATAGAGTGGACGTACATACAAAATTTCTAGATTTGAGTTGTATAAATAATAAGTTGGCAGTTTATTTTTTGAGCTAATATTTCGATTTGCGTATAATATCAAATCTTATATATATATATATAATCTTATATACGTATATCTTACTGTGTTTTTGTTTCCAACAACCGTTGTTGATGTAATTTTGTATAAATTCAAATGTGTTTTAATTAAACTAAACTTTGACAAGTGCTTTTGAATCATCAAATTAATCGCCCACTATACACCTATAGCTTGTATTTCGGATACGGAGATGGGCTACATTTAAGCCCGCAAAATCAAATACTTAATAGTTTTTAAAACACAACCCCTCGTGGACAAAGCCACAGGTATCAGCTTGTAAAAAATTAATATCAAAAAAATGTGTACTGAGTAGGTAATTAGTATTCTCGTAATTAATTTGAACGCGAAACCGACGCCAGTATTTCGGAGCGTGTGGTTGAATGTTTTACAAATATTTTCTCGGCAATTACGCTGAGAAATTGTAGGGCTTGCCGCAAGTTTTTCAATATAAGTTAGAACGATATTTCGGATGGTATAATCACGGGTACATGATTGCTTTTTTTTCTGTTTCGTTACGGTATCATCTGGGAAAAAATTGTTTACAACTTCACAATAATGTAGTCATCACACATTAGGAATATTAAAACGACAAAATCGTTTTCCGAGGGAAGCGGTGATGCCTGGTGGTAAAGTGTTCGGCTTCCTGTTCAGGTAGTAGGAGTAGGAGGTTCGTTCCTCGGGTACGCACTTCATTTCGGAGTAATGTGCGTTATAACCTTTTAAAATATATTTCAAGTGATATAAAATATCGACGGAAATAATCGTCAGGAAACCTTGACGCTTGAGGGTCTAGAGTCTAGACAATCGGACTGACTTAGTAGTAGTAGTAGAAGACTTGACTGACCTGCACACCGACGTCTAGACAATCGGACTGACTTAGTAGTAGTAGTAGACTTGACTTAGGACTGCACACCGACTGCAAAATTGCAATATTGTAGCAGTTTTTGTGCGGTTGGATTAATTGCATCGAAACTGCATAACAACTCGTGCATTTGGCCAGTGTGGTGGACTTTACCCTCCCCATTCTAATTTTGAGCGAAAAATCGTCGACAACGGTATGACATAAATAGCTCTCATGACATAGGTATCCGATGAGAAAGGATTTTAGAAATTCAACACCAAAGGGGTTAAAATAGGAGTTGAAATTTACCAATAATCAATATGGAACTCAAAGTAAGAGAAGCCGCGTAAAGTTCCCATACTATTAAGATTCAGGTCACCAATTTTATTATTCACCAATAGATCTTCTATACAATAATATTGTGAGGCAAACGGCTCCAATACGACATCGATGGCCGAACATGAAAAATCTCGGGTAGTTGTGACGGCCATTTGCATTTATAAATGATTCATGCGGCCCGCCGTTGTCGAGGATACATTGAATCTGATCGCTGACCCGAATGGCTGTACGTGTTCACAATGCCCCTAACAGGTAAGTCCGCTACCATCTTAGAGTGCATCACTTAACATCAGGTGAGATTGCAGTCAAGGGCTAACTTGTATTGATTTAATCATAATTAACAAAATTAAAAAACACGACTGCCCTGCCAAAAAACGAACTAATGATATTTTTTTGTGAATCACTGGATATTGAACTATAGTGTTATATATTTTTGGAATCTACTCATCATTTTCTAGATGATGATTATATAGTTAATCTTATTTTCGAATTTTTTTTTCAACTTTAGTCTTTAATGCGGGATCATGGTCACCCATAATTTTTTTTTCAAAATTTTACTAACTTATGTCACCCGGAATAAGCTAGGGATTCTAACGATACCTCATTTATCAAAATTGATTCAGGCGTATAGAAGTTATGGTGGAATATACAAACTCACATACATACATACATGAACCCTGAAAACAATATACTCCTTTTTTCAGGCAGTCGCATAACAAATAATATATGCCGCTACTTGTCGCGCTGCTCCGTGCATATCAACTGGGGCTGGACCTTTAGAATGTTAAAAAAGCCCGCTCCGTGAACGGCTGGAGGCGAATTAGCATTTATATTGTCCTGTTGCGACGCACACAACGCCTGGTTTGCTTTCAAAACCACCGGATCTTATTTACACCGATAACCCTTTATTGGGTTCCTATTTTTATTCCAGTTCCGTATTTCCATAATAGTCAATGTTACAATTTAGTCATAGATAAGGAAATAAATAAAGGCTTAATAAAAATAATAGTAATAACACGAGGTCGCGTCAGTGCATCTCTGTGCTGCGCCGCTTGAGTGGGCCAAGCTCTATATAACCTTATAATAATTAAAAAAATTAAAAAAACACGACTGCCCTGCCAAAAAACGAACTAAAAAGTTAAAAATCTAAATTAATGTAATAGTTAAATTAGAATCTTATTCACATTTTTATTCAATGATATTTTATTGTGAATCACTGGATATTATACTATATATAGCTCGATTACCACTCACTGACTCACTGACTCATTGACAGAATTGTTCTCCTAGAAAGAGACAGAAAACGATAATATGATGTATGAGAGATGTGTTCGAGTGCGGGATTCGAGTAGGGAAAAATTATGACATTTCGGAAAAACAAGATGGCGGCCGACGTGATTCTTGTAACTCTTTTGTTTTCCAACCGATTTTGTTGCAACTCGCAATGATTGAAGAAATTAGGAAACCGTCAACAGAAAAAGTGGAAAAAATTGGAAAAACAAGATGGCGGCTGAGCTGTAGTGTTTTAAAATTTTTTATTTTTCGACCCCGAACCGCGGCGCCACAGATCCGAAACGGCGGGGTCGAGCATAATATTTTTTTCTATGTCCGCCTACAATTATCCTGTATTTTGACAGAATGGAGGTGGTTTTAAAAAATTCAAGATGGCGGCTGTCGCGGCGGCCGTTCGGTTCGAGTTACGAAAAAACGCCATTTTAAAATTCAAATTTCTCGCAGTTGGCAACGTCGGAGCGTTTCGACTTCTACTGGGAGATTGTGGGTACAGACTCGAGGTAGGGATTGGGGAAAAAAAATTACCCCATTTCTCGGGAAAATTTCAAGATTTACCCCAAAAACTAAAAACTCTAAATACGTATTTTTTGCAAAATTCGAGTATGGGCAACCACGTTTCTCACTTGTGCAAATGACATTTGAGTATTTTCGTCGCCGAGGTCTGGCAACACTGGAATTTATCAAAGAAAAAGTGATTTTCGACATGGTCTTTTTTCAGGGGCTATCATGTCGGCTGGGTGCGAGCGAGATGAACAATTGAAACGTCGTCAGGAGCGCTGTATCCTGTAGTTCACAGGAAAATTATACAACTATGCAAAATGTTTCTGTGAAACGAGGTGGCGGCCATTTTGTATTCTTTTTGTGTTTTTGAAAATTTCAATCACGTCTTAGAGGCGGTTGACAACATTTGGGAAAGTTGACATGTATGGATCGATTGTGTAACTCGACGGGCAGTATCGAGAAATCAAAACAGTGTTGCCACATTCCGGGTAGTTTTCGAGATTTTCCCTAAAAACTTCCTCCTGTAAAATTTTGTATGAAAAATTTTTTTTCACTGCCGGCTTCGTATGGAAGTCAGAAAATATAACTTGAAGACAAATATTGAGACACCTGATGATTGAGGATTTCGGAGACGGTAAAGAGCACGGCCAGGGTATTGAAGATAGGTGGGGGGTGCTCGAACAAATGTCACTCGAAACCTCATCCAATTGGCAATAAGTAAAAAAAAAATTCAAAATGGGGGATTCAAGATGGCTGCCATACAAATCTCGTGAGTGTCTATCTCGGAGAGTATGAGAGATGAAAGTATGGTTTCTTGGCAAGAGATGATCAGGACGAGGAGGTCTATTAATCGAAATGAAAAAAAATTCAAGATGGCGGAATCTTTTTTTTCATACCAAACTAAATGGCGAGTATTGAAGAGAGTACAAGTGTAGTAGTAGTGGTAGTAATTGACATAATTGTTCTCCTAGAAAGAAACAGAAAACGATACAGTGGTGTATGGGAGATGTGTTCGGGTGCGGGATGGGAGTAGGGAAAAATTATGACATTTCGTAAAAACAAAATGGCGGCCGATGTGATTCTTGCAACTCTATTGTTTTCCAACCGATTCCGTTACAACTCGCAGTGATTGAAGAAATTAGGAAACGATTAATAGAAAAAGTGGAAATAATTAGAAAAACAAGATGGCGGCCATGCTATAGTGTTTTCAAATTTTGATTTTTAGACCCGAACCGCTGCGCCACAGATCCGAAACGGCGTGGTCGAGCATAATTTTTTTTTCTATTTCCGCCTACAGTTATCCTGTATTTTGACAGAATGGGAGTGGTTTTTTAAAATACAAGATGACTGCTGTCGCGGCGGCCGTTCGGTTTGAGTTACGAAAAAACGCAATTTTAAATTTTTTTTTTCTCACAGTTGGCAACGTTGGAGCGTTTCGACTTCTACGGGGCGATTGTGTGTACGGACTCGAGGTATGGATTGCGGAAAAAAATTACCCCATTTCTCGGAAAATTTTCAAGATTTACCCCGAAAAGAAAAAAATCGAAATACGTATTTTTTTTAGTTTCGAGTATGAGAGACCACGTGCCGCACTTGTACGAATGACATTTAGGTATTTTCGTCGCCGAGGTCTGGCAGCACTGGAATTTATCAAAGGAAAAGTGATTTTCGACATGCTCTATTTTCAGGGGCGATCATTTCGGCTGGGTGTGAGCGAGATGAAAATTTGAAACGTCATCAGGAGCGGTATATCCTGCAATTCACGGGAAAATTATAAAACCATGTAAAATGTTTCTGTGAAACGAGGTGGCGGCCATTTTGTATTCTGTTTGTGTTTTTGAAAATTTCAATCACGTCTTAGAGGTGGTTGGCAACATTTGGGAAAGTTGACATGCATGGATCGATTGTGTAACTCGACGGGCAGTATCGAGAAATAAAAACAGTGTTGCCACATTCGGGGTAGTTTTCGAGATTTTCCCTAAAAACTTCCTCCTGCAAAATTTTGTATGAAAAAATTTTTTTTCACCGATGGCTTCGTATAGAAGTTAGAAAATATAACTTGAAGAAAAATATGGAGACAGCTGATGATTGAGGATTTCGGAGACGGGTGAAGAGCTCGGCCAAGGTATTGAAGATAGGCGGGGGGTGCTCGAACAAATGTCACTCGAAACCTCGTCCAATTGGCGGTGAGTTTAAAAAAAACTCAAAAATGGTGGATTCAAGATGGCTACCATACAAATTTCGTTAGTGTCTATCTCGGAGAGTATGAGAGATGGAAGTGTGGTTTCTTGGCAACAGATGATCAGGACGAGGAGGCCTATTTGGCGAAATGAAAAATAATTCAAGATGGCGGAATATTTTTTTTCATACCAAATTATAATATGGCGAATATTGAAGAGACTGCAAGTATAGAATTAAGCAAGATTTTGATACGGTTCCGTTTTACCCACGACGAGGCTCCCTGGAATTACAAAACAGGAAACTCATATATCAGAGTTTTAAAAAATCAGCGCCATTTTGAAATTCTTTGTTAATTGACCGATTTCGTTCAAAATCGATATTTAGGACTCCCTGGGGATACAAATCAGGAAACTGTTACCAAAATAAAAAAAAACCAGCGCCATTTTGAAATTCTTTGTTAATTGACCGATTTCGTTCAAAATCGATATTTAGGACTCCCTGGGGATACAAAGCAGGAAACTGTTACCAAAATAAAAAAAACCAGCGCCATTTTGAAATTCTTTGTTAATTGACCGATTTCGTTCAAAATCGATATTTAGGGCTCCCTGTGATTACAGAACAGGAAACTGGTATCAAAGTTTTAAAAAAATCAGCGCCATTTTGAAATTCTTTGTTAATTGACCGATTTCGTTCAAAATCGATATTTAGGACTCCCTGGAGATACAAAGCAGGAACCTGTTACCAAAATAAAGAAAATACAGCGCCATTTTGAAATTCTTTGTTAATTGGCCGATTTCGTTCAAAATCGATACAGTAAAGACTGTGCTACTTGTAAGTCTAACCACATCCCGTGAGCTGCTTTAGCAGCTCGCGCACAGAGCGAAAAACTTAATATATATAGCTCGATTACCACTCACTCACTCACTCATTGACATAATTGTTCTCCTAGAAAGAGACAGAAAACGATACAATGATGTAAGGGAGATGTGTTCTGGTGGGGGATTCCAGTAGGGAAAAATTATGACATTTCGAAAAAACAAGATGGCGGCCGACGTGCTTTTTGTAACTCTTTTGTTTTCCAACCGATTTCGTTACAACTCGCAGTGATTGTAGAAATTAGAAAACGATTACTAGAAAATGTAGAAAAAATTGGAAAAACAAGATGGCGGCCGAGCTGTAGTGTTTTAAATTTTTTGATTTTTCGACCTCGAACCGCGGCGCCACAGATCCGAAACGACGCGGTCGAGCATAATTTTTTTTTCTATGTCCGCCTACAATTATCCTGTATTTTGACAGAATGGGGGTGGTTTTAAAAAATTCAAGATGGCGGTTGTCGCGGCGGCCGTTCGGTTGGAGTTACGAAAAAACGCCATTTTAAAATTAAAATTTCTCACAGTTGGCAACGTCGGAGCGTTTCGACTTCTACGGGGAGATTGTGTGTACAGACTCGAGGTATGGATTGGGGGAAAAAAATTACCCCATTTCTCGGGAAAATTACAAGATTTACCCCAAAAATTCAAAAATCGAAATACGCAGTTTTTGCAAAATTCGAGTATGAGCAACCACGTGTCACACTTGTGCGAATGACATTTGGGTATTTTCGTCGCCGAGGTCTGGCAACACTAGAATTTATCAAAGAAAAAGTGATTTTCGACATGGTCTTTTTTCAGGGGCTATCATGTCGGCTGGGTGCGAGCGAGATGAACAATTGAAACGTCGTCAGGAGCGGTGTTTCCTGTAGTTCACAGGAAAATTATGAAACTATGCAAAAAGTTTTTGTGAAACGAGGTGGCGGCCATTTTGTATTCTTTTTGTGTTTTTGAAAATTTCAATCACGTCTTAGAGGCGGTTGGCAACATTTGGGAAAGTTGACATGTATGGATCGATTGTGTAACTCGACGGGCAGTATCGAGAAATAAAAACAGTGTTGCCACATTCGGGGTAGTTTTCGAGATTTTCCCTAAAAACTTCCTCCTGTAAAATTTTGTATGATTTTTTTTTTTCCACATAAGGCTTCGTATGGAAGTCAGAAAATATAACTTGAAGCAAAATATGGAGACACCTGATGATTGAGGATTTCGGAGACGGGTGAAGGGCACGGCCAGGGTATTGAAGATAGGTGGGGAGTGCTCGAACAAATGTCACTCGAAACCTCATCCAATTGGCAATAAGTAAAAAAAAAATTCAAAATGGTGGAGTCAAGATGGCTGCCATACAAATTTCGTGAGTGTCTATCTCGAAGAGTATGAGAGATGGAAGTTTGGTTTCTTGGCAAGAGATGATCAAGACGAGGAGGTCTATTAAGCGAAATGAAAAAAAAATCAAGATGGCGGAATTTCTTTTTTCATACCAAATTATATGGCGAATATTGAAGGGACTGCAAGTATAGAACTATGCAAGATTTTGATACGGTTCCGTTTTACCCACGACGAGGCTCCCTGGGATTACAAAAAAGGAAACTGATACCAAAGTTTTAAAAATCAGCGCCATTTTGAAATTCTTTTTTAATATACCGACTTCGTTCAAAATAGATATAAAGGACTTCCTGGGATTACAAAACAGGAAACTGGTACCAAATCTTAAAAAATCAGCGCCATTTTGAAATTTTTTGTTAATTGACCGATTTCGTTCAAAATCGATATTTAGGGCTCCCTGTGATTACAGAACAGGAAACTGGTATCAAAATTTTAAAAAATCAGCGCCATTTTGAAATTCTTTGTTAATTGACCGATTTCGTTCTAAATCGATATTTAGGACTCCCTGGGGATACAAAACAGGAAACTGTTACCAAAATAAAAAAAACCAGCGCCATTTTGAAATTCTTTGTTAATTGACCGATTTCGTTCAAAATCGATATTTAGGGCTGCCTGTGATTACAGAACAGGAAGCTGATACCAAAATTTTAAAAAATCAGCGCAATTTTAAAAAATTTTGTTAATTGACCGATTTCGTTCAAAAACGATATTCAGGACTCCCTGGGATTACAAAATAGGAAACTGTTACCAAAATTAAAAAAAAACAGCGCCATTTTGTAATTCTTTTTTAATTTACCGACTTCGTTCAAAATAGATATAAAGGACTTCCTGGGATTACAAAACAGGAAACTGGTACCAAATCTTAAAAAATCAGCGCCATTTTGAAATTTTTTGTTAATTGACCGATTTCGTTCAAAATCGATATTTAGGGCTCCCTGTGATTACAGAACAGGAAACTGGTATCAAAAGTTTAAAAAATCAGCGCCATTTTGAAATTCTTTGTTAATTGACCGATTTCGTTCAAAATCGATATTTTGGACTCCCTGGGGATACAAAACAGGAAACTGGTATCAAATTTTTAAAAAAATCAGCGCCATTTTGAAATTCTTTGTTAATTGACCGATTTCGTTCTAAATCGATATTTAGGACTCCCTGGTGATACAAAACAGGAAACTGTTACCAAAATAAAAAAAAACCAGCGCCATTTTGAAATTCTTTGTTAATTGACCGATTTCGTTCAAAATCGATATTTAGGGCTCCCTGTGATTACAGAACAGGAAACTGGTATCAAAATTTTAAAAAAATCAGCGCCATTTTGAAATTCTTTGTTAATTGACCGATTTCGTTCTAAATCGATATTTAGGACTCCCTGGTGATACAAAACAGGAAACTGTTACCAAAATAAAAAAAAAACAGCGCCATTTTGAAATTCTTTGTTAATTGATCGATTTCGTTCGAAATCGATATTTAGTACTCCATGGGAATACAAGACAGGAAACTGGTACCAAAATTTTACAAAATCAGCGCCATTTTGAAATTCTTTGTTAATTTACAGATTTAGTTCAAAATCGATATCTGAGGATCCCTGGGATTCAAAAACAGGAAACTGATACCAAAGTTTTAAAACATCAGCGCCATTTTGAAATTCTTTGTTAATTGACCGATTTCGTTCAGAATCGATATTTAGGACTCCATGGGATTGCAAAACAGGAAACTGGTACCAATATTTAAAAAATTCAGCGCCATTTTGAAATTCTTTGTTATTGTAGCGATTTCGTTCAAAATCGATATTTAGGACTTCCTCGAATTTCAAAACAAAAAACTGATGCCAAAGTTTTAAAAAATCAGCGCCATTTCGGAATTCTTTGTTAATTGACCGATTTCGTTCAAAATCGATATTTAGGACTTCCTCGACTTTCAAAACCGGAAACTGATGCCAAAGTTTTAAAAAATCAGCGCCATTTTGGAATTCTTTGTTAATTGACCGATTTCGTTCAAAATCGATATTTAGGACTCCATGGGGTTACTAAACAGTAAACTGTTACCAAAATTAAAAAAAACCAGCACTATTTTGAAATTCTTTGTTAATTGGCCGATTTCGTTCAAAATCGATGTTTAGGACTCCCTTGGATTTCAAAACAGGAAACTGATACCAAAATTGTAAAAAATCAGCGCCATTTTTAAATCCTTTGTTATTGTAGCGATTTCGCTCAAAATCCTCATTTAGGGCTTCCTGCGATTACAAAACAGGAAACTGATACCAAAGTTTGAAAAATCAGCGCCTTTTTGAAATTCTTTGTTAATTCACCGATTTCGTTTATAATCGATGTTTAGGACTCCCTGGGATTTCAAAACAGGAAACTGATACCAAAATTGTAAAAAATCAGCGCCATTTTTAAATTCTTTGTTATTGTAGCGATTTCGCTCAAAATCAATATTTAGGACTTCCTGGGATTACAAAACAGGAAGCTGATACCAAAGTTTTAAAAATCAGCGTTATTTAGAAATTCTTTGTTAAGTGACCGATTTCGCTCAAAATCGATATTTAGGGCTCCCTGCGGTTACAAAACAGGACACTGGTACCAAAGTTGTAAAAAATCATCGCCATTTTGAAATTATTTGGGAATTGACCAATTTAGTTCAAAATTGAACTTTAGGACTCCCTGGGAATACAATACTGGAAACTGATATGAAATTTTAGAAAAATCTGCGCCATTTTGTAATTCTTTGTTAATTGACCGATTTTGTTCAAAATCGATATCTGAGGATCCCTGGGATTACAAAACAGGAAACTGATACCAAAGTTTAAAAAAATCAGCGAATTCTTTTTTTTTTTAATCACAACCCGTGAGCTGCTTTAGCAGCTCACGCACAGAGCGAAAAACTAGTTATACTATATATAGCTCAATTACCACTCACTGACTCACTGACTCATTGACATAATTGTTCTCCTAGAAAGAGACAGAAAACGATATAATGATGTATGAGAGATGTGTTCGAGTGCGGGAGTTGAGTAGGGAAAAATTATGACATTTCGAAAAAACAAGATGGCGGCCGACGTGATTCTCGTAACTCTTTGGTTTTCCAACCGATTTTGTTGCAACTCGCAATGATTGAAGAAATTAGGAAACGATCTATAGAAATAGTGGAAAAAATCGGAAAAACAAGATGGCGGCCGAGCTGTAGTGTTTTAAAATTTTTGATTTTTCGACCTCGAACCGCGGCGCCACAGATCCGAAACGGCGTGGTCGAGCATATTTTTTTTTTCTGTTCCCGCCTACAATTATCTTGTATTTTGACAGAATAGGGGTGGTTTTTAAAAATTCAAGATGGCGGCTGTCGCGGCGGCCGTTCGGTTTGAGTTACGAAAAAACGCAATTTTCAAATTCAAATTTCTCGCAGTTGGCAACGTCGGAGCGTTTCGACTTCTACGGGGTGATTGTGTGTACAGACACGAGGTATGGATTGGGAAAATAAAATTACCCCATTTCTAGGGAAATTTTCGAGCTTTACCCCAAAAATAAAAAAATCGAAATACGAACTTTTTTAAAAATTCGAGTACGAGCAACCACGTTTCTCACTTGTACGAATGACATTTGGGTAATTTCGGCGCCCAGGTCTGGCAACACTGGAATTTTACAAAGAAAAAGTGATTTTCGACATGGTCTTTTTTCAGGGGCTATCATGTCGGCTGGGTGCGAGCGAGATGAACAATTGAAACGCCGTCAGAAGCCGTGTATCCTGTAGTTCACAGGAAAATTATAAAACACTGCAAAAAGTTTTTGTGAAACGAGGTGGCGACCATTTTGTATTCGTTTTGTGTTTTTGAAAATTTCGATCACGTCTTAGAGGCGGCTGACAACATTTGGGAAAGTTGACATGTATGGATCGATTGTGTAACTCGACGGGCAGTATCGAGAAATCAAAACAGTGTTGCCACATTCGGGGTAGTTTTCCTGATTTTCCCTAAAAACTTCCTCCTGTAAAATTTTGTATGAAATTTTTTTTTTCCACTTATGGCTTCGTATGGAAGTCAGAAAATATAACTTGAAGAAAAATATGGAGACACCTGATGATTGAGGATTTCGGAGACGGGTGAAGGGCGCGGCAAGGGTATTGAAGGTAGGTGGGGGGTGCTCGAACAAATGTCACTCGAAACCTCATCCAATTGGCGATGAGCTTAAAAAAAACTCAAAAATGGTGGATTCAAGATGGCTGCCATACAAATTTCGTTAGTGTCTATCTCGGAGAGTATGAGAGATCGAAGTTTAGTTTCTTGGCGAGATAAGATCAGAACGAAGAGGTCTATTAATCGAAATGAAAAAAAATTCAAGATGGCGGAATATTTTTTTTCATACCAAATTATATGGCGAATATTGAAGAAACTACAAGTGTAGTAGTAGTGTGTAGTAATTGACATAACTGTTCTCCTAGAAAGAGACAGAAAACGAACCAATGGTGAATGGGAGATGTGTTTGAGTGCGGGTTGGGAGCAGGAAAAAATTATGACATTTCGGAAAAATAAGATGGCGGCCGATGTGATTCTTGCAACTCTTTTGTTTTCCAACCGATTTCGTTACAACTCGCAATTATTGAAGAAATTAGGAAACGATTAATAGAAAAACGGGAAATTATTGGAAAAACAAGATGGCGGCCAAACTGTAGTGTTTTCAAAGTTTTTATTTTTAGACCCGAACCGTTGCGCCACAGATCCGAAACGGCGTGGTCGAGCATAATATTTTTTCTTTTTCGTCTACAATTATCCTTGCTTTGACAGAGTGGGAGTGGTTTTTAAATATTCAAGATGGCGGCTGTCACGGCGGCCGTTCGGTTCGAGTTACGAAAAAACGCCATTTTAAAATTCAAATTGCTCGCAGTTGGCAACGTCGGAGCGTTTCGACTTCTACGGGGTGATCGTGTGTACAGACGCGAGGTATGGATTGGGAAAATAAAATTACCCCATTTCTAGGGAAATTTTCGAGATTTACCCCAAAAATAAAAAAATCGAAATACGAACTTTTTTAAAAATTTGAGTACGAGCAACCACGTTTCTCACTTGTACGAATGACATTTGGGTAATTTCGGCGCCCAGGTCTGGCAACACTGGAATTTATCAAAGAAAAAGTGATTTTCGACATGGTCTTTTTTCAGGGGCTATCATGTCGGCTGGGTGCGAGCGAGATGAACAATTGAAACGTCGTCAGGAGCGGGGTATCCTGTAGTTCACAGGAAAATTATAAAACACTGCAAAAAGTTTTTGTGAAACGAGGTGGCGGCCATTTTGTGTTCCTTTTGTGTTTTTGAAAATTTCAATCACGTCTTAGAGGCGGTTGGCAACATTTGGGAAAGTTGACATGTATGGATCGATTGTGTAACTCGACGGGCAGTATCGAGAAATCAAAACAGTGTTGCCACATTCGGGGTAGTTTTCCAGATTTTCCCTAAAAACTTCCTCCTGTAAAATTTTGTATGAAAAAATTTTTTTCACCGATGGCTTCGTATAGAAGTTAGAAAACATAACTTGAAGAAAAATATGGAGACAGCTGATGATTGAGGATTTCGGAGATCGGTAAAGGGCACGGCCAGGGTATTGAAGATAGGTGGGGGGTGCTCGAACAAATGTCACTCGAAACCTCATCCAATTGGCAAAAAGTAAAAAAAACCTCAAAATGGTGGATTCAAGATGGCTGCCATACAATTTTCGTGAGTGTCTATCTCGGAGAGTATGAGAGATGGAAGTGTGGTTTCTTGGCAAGAGATGATCAGGACGAGGAGGTCTATTTAGCCAAATGAAAAAAAATTCAAGGTGGCGGAATATTTTTTTTTCATACCAAATTATATGGCGAATATTGAAGAGACTACAAGTGTTGTAGTAATGTTTAGTAATTGACCAAATTGTTCTCCTAGAAAGAAACAGAAAATGATACAATTATGTTAGGGAGATGTGTTCGGGTGCGGGATGGGAGAAGGGAAAAATTATGAAATTTCGGAAAAACAAGATGGCGGCTGTCACGGCGGCCGTTCGGTCTGAATTACGAAAAAATGCAATTTTAAAATTCAACTTTCTCGCAGTTGGCAACGTCGGAACGTTTCGACTTTAACGGGGAGATTGTGTGTACAGACTCGAGGTATGGATTGAGGAAAAAAATTACCCCATTTCTCGGGAAAATTTCAAGATTTACCCCAAAAATTAAAAAATCGAAATACGTAGTTTTTGGAAAATTCGAGTACGAGCAACCACGTGTTTCACTTGTACGAATGACATTTGGGTATTTTCGTCGCCGAGGTCTGGCAGCACTGGAATTTATCAAAGTAAAAGTGATTTTCGACATGATATTTTTTCAGGGGCGATGGTTTAGGCTGGGTGCGAGCGAGACGAAAAATTGAAACGTCAACAGGAGCGGTGTATCCTGTAATTCATATGAAAATTATAAGACTATGTAAAAAAAATCTGTGAAACGAGATTTTGTATTCTTTTTGTGTTTTTGAAAATTTCGATCACATTTTTGAGGCAGTGGGCAACATTTGGGAAAGTTGATCGATTGTGTAACTCGACCAGCAGTATCCAAGAAAAATATGGAGACAGCTGATGATTGAGGATTTCGGCAACGGGTCAAGAGCACGGCCAAGGTATTGAAGAGAGGTAGGGGGTGCTCGAACAAATGTCACTCGAAACCTCATCCAATTGGCGGTGAATTTAAAAAAACTTAAAAATGGTGGATTCAAGATGGCTGCCATACAAATTTCGTCAGTGTCTATCTCGGAGAGTATAAGAGATGGAAGTGTGGTTTCTCGGCAAGAGATGATCAGGACGAGGAGGTGTATTTAGTTCAAGATGGCGGAACATTTTTTTCATACCAAATTATATGGCGAATATTGGAGAGACGTTACAAGTGATACGGTTCTGTTTTACCCACGAAGGGGCTCCCTGGGATTACAAAACAGGAAACCGATACCAAAGTTTTAAAAAATCAGCGCCATTTTGAAATTCTTTGTTAATTGATCGATTTCGTTCAAAATCGATATTTAGTACTCCATGGGAATACAAGACAGGAAACTGGTACCAAAATTTTACAAAATCAGCGCCATTTTGAAATTCTTTGTTAATTTACAGATTTAGTTCAAAATCGATATCTGAGGATCCCTGGGATTCAAAAACAGGAAACTGATACCAAAGTTTTAAAACATCAGCGCCATTTTGAAATTCTTTGTTAATTGACCGATTTCGTTCAGAATCGATATTTAGGACTCCATGGGATTGCAAAACAGGAAACTGGTACCAATATTTAAAAAATTCAGCGCCAATTTGAAATTCTTTGTTATTGTAGCGATTTCGTTCAAAATCGATATTTAGGACTTCCTCGAATTTCAAAACAAAAAACTGATGCCAAAGTTTTAAAAAATCAGCGCCATTTCGGAATTCTTTGTTAATTGACCGATTTCGTTCAAAATCGATATTTAGGACTTCCTCGACTTTCAAAACCGGAAACTGATGCCAAAGTTTTAAAAAATCAGCGCCATTTTGGAATTCTTTGTTAATTGACCGATTTCGTTCAAAATCGATATTTAGGACTCCATGGGGTTACTAAACAGTAAACTGTTACCAAAATTAAAAAAAACCAGCACTATTTTGAAATTCTTTGTTAATTGGCCGATTTCGTTCAAAATCGATGTTTAGGACTCCCTGGGATTTCAAAACAGGAAACTGATACCAAAATTGTAAAAAATCAGCGCCATTTTTAAATCCTATGTTATTGTAGCGATTTCGCTCAAAATCCTTATTTAGGGCTTCCTGCGATTACAAAACAGGAAACTGATACCAAAATTGTAAAAAATCAGCGCCATTTTTAAATTCTTTGTTATTGTAGCGATTTCGCTCAAAATCAATATTTAGGGCTTCCTGGGATTACAAAACAGGAAGCTGATACCAAAGTTTTAAAAATCAGCGTTATTTTGAAATTCTTTGTTAAGTGACCGATTTCGCTCAAAATCGATATTTAGGGCTCCCTGCGGTTACAAAACAGGACACTGGTACCAAAGTTGTAAAAAATCATCGCCATTTTGAAATTATTTGGGAATTGACCAATTTAGTTCAAAATTGAACTTTAGGACTCCCTGGGAATACAATACTGGAAACTGATATGAAATTTTAGAAAAATCTGCGCTATTTTGTAATTCTTTGTTAATTGACCGATTTTGTTCAAAATCGATATCTGAGGATCCCTGGGATTACAAAACTGGAAACTGATACCAAAGTAAAAAAAAATCAGCGAATTCTTTTTTTTTTTAATCACAACCCGTGAGCTGCTTTAGCAGCTCGCGCACAGAGCGAAAAACTAGTTGAACTATAATGTTATATATTTTTGGAATCTACTTATCATTTTCTAGATGATGATTATATAGTTAATCTTATTTTCGAATATTTTTTTTCAACTTTAGTCTTTCATGCGGGACCATGGTCACCCCATCAATTTTTTTTTAAATTCTACTAGCCTGTCACCCGGAATAAGCTAGGGATTCCAACGATACCTCATTTATCAAAATCGCATACATACATACATACATACATACATACATACATGAACCCTGAAAACAATATACTCCTTTTTTCAGGCAGTCGTATAAAATATTCATGTCTTCTTAACTATAAACGAAGCTTGAGACTCATTTATTATGTACATAATACCTTCTAGTAACCGCTCGCTCGAATTTCAAATATGTCAAATTTAGGTCTTTCGGAAGACCTTCTATTTAATAATCAGTAAGAAATAATTTATTTTTAACATATGTTGTTATTTATTGGCTATTGCTCTCGCTTGTGTCATTTTTATACGCCTGAAAAAAGGAGTATATTGATCTCAGGGTTCGTGTATGTATGCATGTATGTGAGTTTGTATATTCCACCATAACTTCTATACGCCCGAACTGATTTTAATAAATGAGGTATCATTAGAATCCCTAGCTTATTCCGGGTGACATCAGCTAGTAAAATTTAAAAAAAATTGATGGGGTGACCATGGTCCCGCATTAAAGACTAAAGTTGAAAAATAATATTCGAAAATAAGATTAACTATATAATCATCATCTAGAAAAAGATGAGTAAATTCCAAAAATATATAACACTATAGTTCAATATCCAGTGATTTACAAAAAAATATCATGTAATAAAAACGTGAATAAGATTCCAAAGGCTATATATGCAAATCGCTTCTTATGGAGGTAACCTCCAAAAATAATATGGCAGGGCAGTCGTATTTTTTAATTCTTTAAATTATGTTCATTGGTATAGTATGCCACTATCAACTACCACATGTTTGTGGCGATCAAGTCTACAATCCATACGTTACGCTTCGGTGTGACGGCGGCCGGGCAGCGATACTGCAGTAGGTACACTGTGGCACTCGGTTGGCTGCGGATCTCGTTTGCGCCATTTCCTTTTATGCCGCCATCAAACAAGCGACCGCTAATACAGCCTCGCATTGAGTAATTGAATTGAATTGAGTAATTTTGATAAACGGTATCGTTAGAATCCCTAGCTTATTCCGGGTAACATAAACTAGTAAAATTTTAAAAAAAATTGATGGGGGTGATCCATGATCCCGCATTAAAGACTAAATTTGAAAAAAAAACGAAAATAAGATTAACTATATAATCATCATCTAGAAAATGATGAGTAGATACCAAAAATAAATAACAATATAGTTCAATATCCAGTGATTTACAAAAAAAATATCATTTAATAAAAATGCGAATAAGATTCCAAAGGCTATATATGCAAATCGCTTCTTATGGAGGTAACCTCCAAAAATAATATGGCAGGGCAGTCGTATTTTTTAATTCGTTAAATTAAGTTCACTTGTATAGTATGCCACTATCAAGTACCGCAAGTTTGTGGCGATCAACTCAACAATCCGAACGTTACGCTCCGGTGTGACGGCGGCCGTGTAGCGATACTGCAGTAGGTACACTGTGGCACTCGGTTGGCTGCGGATCTCGTTTGCGCCATTTCCTTTTATGCCGCCATCAAACAAGCGACCGCTAATACAGCCTCGCATTGAGTAATTGAATTGAAAAACTTTAAATTGCCTGCAGTTTAATCAAAAATATAGGTGTGCTTGCTTTTGCAAGTTTGTATTTATAATTCAGTTTGTTTATTTTGAGGATCACCTACTAGGTGTTTTTTTTTTTTTTTTTTTTTAAATTTGGTACGTAAATCGATTACAAGCAGCATTGCACATAGCATTTAAGGATATATATATTATGTCATGCAAACAAGATAAGATATATATACTTCTGGAATTGCCTGCAGTTTAATCAAAAATATAGGTGTGCTTGGTTTTGCAAGTTTGTATTTATAATTCATTTTGTTTATTTTGAGGATTACCTACTAGGATTTTTTTTTTTTTCTTAATAAGTACACTAACAATTCACATATATGACAAACACAAGAACGTTCACATTATTACTATTTCTTATACGTAAATCGATTACAAGTGCACATAGCATTTAAGGATTATGTCATGCAAACAAGATAAGATATACTATATACTTCTGGAATTGCCTGCAGTTTAATCAAAAATATAGGTGTGCTTGCTTTTGCGAGTTTGTATTTATAATTCATTTTGTTTATTTTGAGGATTACCTACTAGGATTTTTTATTTATTTATTAAGTACACTAACAATTCACATGTATGACAAACACAAGAACGTTCACATTATTACTATTTCTTATACGTAAATCGATTACAAGTGCACATAGCATTTAAGTCTTTACGTCGTTACGTCTTTGCCGGTAGGGTGGTAACTAGCCACGGCCGAAGCCTCCCACCAGGCCAGACCAGGGAAAAGTCAGAAATTATAAACTTCCAAACCCTGCCGGGAATCGAACCCGGGACCTCCGCACGTTAAGGCAACAGCGCTCAACACCGCCCCACGGAGGTCGTCGAAATTCGATTTCAATAATTTATTTATAATTTTGATTATACTTCTGGATGTATTCGATACCTAGTTAAGAAAGTATTTAAGTTTTTCTGTCGACTAGATGATGCCATGTGTCGTCTGGAAGACTTTAATCAGCTTTTCAACCCATAACTCGACCCACTAAGGCGGTCCACGAATCTCCCTTCAGAATAAGACGTATTTGGACATTGGCCACCAAGCTGGACTAGTGCGAATTGCAGGCTTCGGACACCTTTAGTAATATGACTCTTACTTCTGACTTTAAACTCTCAAGCATACACGTTTCATGTCCGCGACTAACTCTTCTTACTTACTTTAGGATTGTGATTCCTCACGAAAATGGACATTGTTCTAAATCACTGTTAAAAAAACTGATTTTTACTCAACCAAACTGACATAATACCCAAGATAAGGAAGGTGAAACTGACCCGGGGTCGTTTTCATTCAATAACGTCCGTTAAGGGCCCAAGTAAGTCAGTTAACAAGATACTTGCCAACACTTGGGGCAAAAAGTGCCCGTTACAAACTTTTCCTGCATCTCGGCGGCCTGTGTGATAGCAACGAGGTTTATTCTAATCAAGATTTACAACAAAATTATGACAATCTCATAATTGGTTACTTGACTATTGCAAATTTTTTGGATTTACCTATATTAATATATTTTTTTTCATTTATATTTTTATTGCATTCTAATTTGCTTTTCTGATTTACAGGTGGTTTGGTATAGAACTAGGAGTAAGTAGGAAATGGCAAAGCTGTGATCTGCCTAAAACGATGATTGGTAAACATACCAGAGGTGCGGTCAAAGTTCGGCGTCAAAGTAAAATAAACCATAACAGTACTATGTTAGAGTTCAATTTCGTGTATCCATTCTTATACGTTTAGGTATGTACGATACCATAAACGGATGAGAATGGATACACGAAATTGAGCTCTAATTCAATGCTGTTATGGTTTATTTTACTTTGACGCCGAACTTTGACGATTTGATCGACAACTTTTAGACAATTGGGGCGCAGTTCTAGTTTAGTTCAGTTCATCGGCCACTCAGCGAGAGTCAGGTTTTTAAAAATCCACAAGTTGGCTCTTGAATACGATCTCACCTGATGGCAAGTGATGATGCAGTCTAAGATGGTAGCGGGCTAATCTGTTTTTTTTTATCCACTACAAGTTAGCCCTTGACTGCGATCTCACCTGATGGTAAGTGATGATGCAGTCCAAGATGGTAGCGGGCTAACCTGTTCGGCGCATTGCAGTTATATTAAAACCATACCCCTATTCGGTTTGTACACGGCATCGTACTGGAACGCGTAATCGCTTGGCGGCACGTCTTGGCCGGTAAGGTGGTAACTAGCCACGGCCGAAGCCTCCCACCAGGAGAATTTAAAAAACCAGTTACGCCCCTGGGAATGTCACCGTTTCTATACCTCGACGTCTTACTTATATTATCACTACCTTAGGCTACGTAACTGTATTAAATAAATACAATTACATTTATTTATATAAAACTTATTATGTACACAATATAGAAACCAAAATTCGGTATAATTAACAAATTCAACTTCAAATATAAATTTTGTCGGAGTAAAATTAATCAGTATTTCTAGGCTATGTTAGCGCTAAAATGTATAATGAATGATAGCTATTGAAGATAAAATAGGTCTCGTGCGGTGAATTTAGAGAAAAGGCTGTGAAGTTAGAATATTTTAAGCTGGTAGTTACTGGTTTAAAATTACTTATTTTCAAGTCAGACGGAAGATTTCCCATTAGTTATTAGACAGAGATTGATGGACCCACAAGTCAGAATCTTATGTTTTCTTCCGTCCTTCTATTCTGGAATTTTTAGTTTACTTACTTGCAATTGACCCGACCCGGCCTCGCAAGGGTAGGGTCACTTATTTTTTATTAAGCTATTATATTTGACGCGATTAATTTGGAGAGTTATGGAATAACTTCGACAAACCTTTTCATTCTCTATCCCGAAGAAACCCTATTTTTTACCGTAATAAAAAAAATATGTATTTGATTGATTAGATAGATTAAAACGAAGAATTACCTGCGCAGTGCGCTTGTACATTATCAAAGTTAAAGAGTACTTGGAGTGTGTTGGTTGCAATAACTCGTTTGATTCAAAATGTGCCAGCATTACTTTAAAAAGATATAACACAATGTCGACGGACAAGAAACTCAAATGGAAATGTCATAAATGTAGAAAAACTCAGACACAAATTGAGTTAGATGTTTCAAATGACGAACAACCTAAGCAATGTGTTACATTAGACATATCGGCTACGGCTGCTAATAATTTACTCAGTAAAACGACAGCAAAATTAAAAAACTAATCACTAGATAATATATATAGCTCAATGGAAGACTTACATTACTCTTCATTAAGAGACGTTAGTGCTTGTAGCCTACCAGATCTCTCTACAGTCGACAATTCTCAAGTCTTAGACATAAAACAAGACATAGCAACACTATCTAGCCAATTAGAGAGTGCAAATGAAGAGATTGAAAAACTAAATGTAGAAAATTCAAAGTTAAGCGACGAAAATGATTGCTATTTATTCGCAGATGACATATCTATAATTGTGAGAAGTCAAAAGAATGCTGATACTAGAAATTATGAAAATGACATTACTAATGAAGTAACTACAATCGTAAATTGGCTCCAGGATAATAACCTTCAAATATCAACAAAACAAAGCAATTTAGTATAAGTAATAGATCAAATAACTTTAATCTTAATATTAAATACAATGACTCTCCAATTGAAAAATCTTAAATGGAAGGAGCATGTTAACACGGTATGCAAAAAAATTAATCGGTATGTTTATGTGCTTATTAAACTACACCCAGGCTTATGTCAGTTAGCTTTACAAAGTTTTAAGAAATATCTTTTCACTTGTCTAATAAATAAATGTTTTTATTCAATAAATGACATGCTGATAGAGTAAAAAAGACTTATAAATTGACATTTTGATTTAATTTTGACATTTCATATTTAATTACTATTTTAATGTACGTTTTATTTGAATGCGTCTGCGTTTTAAATTGTCTTCCTTGAATCGTCAAACGAATCTTCCACTAGTTCAGAATGACATTCCTATCAGTCTACCTATTAAGCTAAAATTTTAAGGTCATAAGGATTGCTAAAAGATAAGGAATCCTAAAAAAATATCGTCCGTCAATAATCTAGCACATGACGAAACGACGGCTTTGATTCCCGGCAAGCATAAAAATAATAAAGGGAAGATGCCCGACAGGCCGGGTAAAGGAAAGGGACAACTTAAGATCACTCCAGACGAGACGAGTTTTCGAAGCGACTTTCAATTAAAACTGTTTCCACTGATTCAGATTCAAACAGCATTGCGTTGCTTTTTGAAAATTAAAATAATACAATTTCATAATCGCCCGCAAAAGAAAACAAATATCACTGATTATAATGAAATGAATTTATGTGGAATTAGAGTGGATTTTTGCTATACCATGCAAGTGTCGGGAATTATCATTATATTGTATGGCTTGTATTTTGCATACAGCAACACAACTTTCAACAACTTTTATCGGAACTTTCAAAACTTTTCGGAGTTATTTGCATTTTAAGAAATTAAATTTTACTGTTGGAACGGTGAAGGAAATATCATTAGAATACCTGCATGCCCGAAAGTTTTTCCTATTAAGGTTTGGGAATTATGCCAATGCACACTTGGTCCACGTAATGCACTGGTTACTGGCCAAACCCTTTTCATTCGGAGAGGAAACTCGGTAGCGAGCCGGCAATGAAGTAAGTGAGTGAGTGTTAAAACTAAAACGCTCGTGAAAAGTCGGCAGTGTGAAACGTCCCGTGCGACGTTTGACTCGGGCCGGTGAGTAATGGAGGCGCGTCGGCGGGTATCTAAATCGCGCGTTATAAATGACGCGATCAATTCTTGTTTACTCTCGAGTCCCAAAAGCCCTTATTAAAATATAGCTACCTACGCATACTTAAACAATTCTAGACGTTTATGTTTTTTAATGATGACGAATATTTTTAAGCAACTATTTACGTTGTTTTGTGAAGTTGAATAGTAAGTAAGTAAGTAAGTAAAACACTTTATTACACACAAACAAATAACAGAACAGAGGTAAAACAAAACGTGACAGAATTTACAACTTGTTACGGTGTAAAGGCGGCCTTATCACTATGAGTGATCTCTTCCAGGCAACCTTTTTAAGATAGGATTACTCTCAGGCACATAAGTACCTGAGAGTAATCAAACTATTCAACTTCACAATAATGTGATTCTAAAAGTAAGGACTAAGGAGCAGAACGACTCCAGGAGATAGAAAAAGAAATAAGGACCGGCAGTGGAGATGATGGGAGTAAAAGCTGTGAAGAAGTGAACCTGACAGCTGGTCCATTCTGGAGAAGGGTGGCTCCAAATCGCAAGCACTAGCGAGAGCTGGAGAAGGCCTCTGCTATGAGGCATACAGAGCTGGACTTTTTGATAATTATACATATTTTATTATTGATAATTGATAATTTTTATTTTGCCAAATTGTAGGCAAAATTTTGTGTTTTAAATGCTCAAACATATTTTCAATTTCAACAACTTTTGGAAGGTTAACTTTTAAAGGTTAACTTTAACTTGCGTTAAATTCAGAAAGATTAAGCTATAACGATTATCGAAGTTAACTTTTTAAGTAGCGAATTAACGATTAACGAAGTTTACTTTTGGATTATCTTTGCCCACCTATGGTTGTTTTATTATGTTTTACACTATATATTTTATGTTTATTATAACATCAAATAGACACCTGCAAGAACATTGTACCTACTTATCTCAGTTTTGGCAATTTTGAGTTTTTTTCTTAGTGATCACGAAACTCAATGAACATTCGATCATTGAGTTTGCAACTCAGACGTAGCAACTTAAAACATTCAATTTATTTCATAGAGGATACTAGCTAATGCCTACGACTTCGTCTGCGTGGATCGAGGTTTTTGATTCCCGCGTGAACTCTTTAATTTTCCGGGATAAAAAGCCTATGTGCTATTCCAGACTATAATCTATCTCTGTGCCAAATTTCAGCCAGATCCTTTCAGCCGCTGGGGCGTGATTGAGTAACAAACATCCATACATCCATCCAAACTTTCGCATTTATAATATTCGTAAGATTTACAGGTGTCTCTAATGGTAGTTCAACGCCACCGGTTCGGAAAGTAGATTGTACTGAGATTACTACTATACCATTTGTAAAATTCATCGTTAAATATTAAGATATTTGACGACCTCCGTGGCGCAGTGTGTAGCGCTGTCGTCTTAACGTGCGGAGGTCCCGGGTTCGATCCTCGGCAGGGTCAATTTGGGAATTTATAATTTCTGAATTTTCCCTGGTCTGGCCTGGTGGGAGGCTTCGGCCGTGGCTAGTTACCACCCTACCGAAAAAGACGTGCCGCCAAGCGATTACGCGTTCCGGTTCGATGACGTGTAGAAACCAAATAGGGGTATGGGTTTAATATAACTGCCATGCCCCTAACAGGTTAGCCCGCTACCATCTTGGACTGCATCATCACTTACCATCAGGTGAGATCGCAGTCAAGGGCTAACTTGTAGTGAATAAAAAAAAAGATTTATTTTGCTAATCATATAACAGCCTGACATAGAAAAGTGAGAACGAGTAGAAACTTCAGACAGAAATGTGTAAAAGCTTTTATTTGGAGCATATTATAAAATATTCCGAAAAGTGTGTAGTGAAATGAACAAGGCTAAAAGGGAGACCTTCCCGGGGGTGCGAGGTGCGAACGAGGCTTTAAAATACATAATTTATTTCATTTAGGCTTGTACATAAATAAGTAGATGCTTACACCGAGGACGCCGGCTTTATTCCCCTTTCACAGCTTTTTGTAGTTAACGTGAAATATTAGTAGTTTGTACGGGTTCAAATGGTCTGACGAAAAAGGTTTTTATATACATACCGAAGTACAGTCCCACCAACTTATCTGCCTCGGTAGCCAAAATTGGAACTAATTTTAATGCTTGTTTAGTTATATTTTAATAAGTAATAGCGACATGGTCATCGGGTTAGATTTAAATTTGTGGGACTTTTCCAGCCACAAAAGTAAGATGCCAAAGAAAGCGTTTTTGCACACGTTCAATTCTGAGTGTATGTGTGGAACAGTGCGGCCGCCAAACGACACTGCAATATTCTACTAAGCTGCTCTGCTAAGTACTAATGCTTTCTAAAGTAATATTTTTGTGCTGGGCTTAGTAAATACTTTACCAATACGTAAAATAAATCCCAAAAGCTTAGACGCCCGTTTAATTGTATCGTCAATGTGGGGTAAAAAGTTATTTTACTATCTACAGTTACTCCCAAGCCTCTTATCGAATTTGCTTCCCCTAGACAATTATTGCCAATAAAGTAGATAGAAGGTATGTCATTTAATTTTCGTGTAAATTTTACTTGTAAGCATTTCTTGATATTCGGGTCTAAGTTATTATCAACGTACCACTGCAGCATTTTGTCAACATCGCTTTGCAAAAGCTTTGTGTCCTCATAGCAATGTATTGTTCTAATTATCTTCAAGTCATCCGCATACATAAAAGGCGTGGAGTTCAAGACACAGATATTTATATCATTAATAAATATGTTGAAGAGGATGGGACCTAAGTGTGAGCCCTGAGGAACACCGGATTTTATTGATTTCTGACTAGATTTATAACCACCTACAACCACAAAAAAGAACGGTTTATTAAATATGAGCGAAACCACCGCAGGAGAGGTCCGGACATGGTACAAGGTTATCTTTTCAAATACTTTGGATAATGTTGGCAGCAGACTGATTGGTCTATAAGATAAGATGCGATGGTTTACCGGGTTTTGGAACCATTATTATTTCCGATACCTTCCAGACATTTGGGTAGTGCGACGTTCTAAACATACCGATGAAATATGAATAATATTTTTCGATCTTACTGACATAATAATAAAATAATTTGAACTGCTTATTTAAATAAAAATCACAAGTGCAATTGGGGTCGCAATAATAGTTTTTCTCACAAAAGAAGGAACTTAAAAAAAAAAAAATTGGAGACAACCGGACTCGAACCGCGGTGTTCTGGTTACGGGATCGTCCGTTTCCCATCCGAGCTATTTTAACCTTGTAGGTAGTGGCGAAATTTACCTATGTATTCAAATAATATTGTAGCAGTTTTTCATTGCCTGAAAACATGGATAAAACGATATTTTCTAAAAATGAACCCTAGGTAGATCGATTTTTCTCCCCAGAAACACCCTGCATACTAAATTTCATGAAAATCGTTCGAGCCGTTTCCAAGATTCAGATTATATACTAGTTTAAAGTAACTTCATATAGGATACGGGTTTTTTTTACCCACTACAAGTTAGCCCTTGACTGCGATCTCACCTGATGGTAAGTGATGATGCAATCTAAGATGGTAGCGGGCTAACCTGTTAGGGGCATGGCATTTATATCAAACCCATATCCCTATTCGGTTTCTACACGGCATCGTACCGGAACGCTAAATTGCTTGGCGGTACGTCTTTGCCGGTAGGGTGGTAACTAGCCACGGCCGAAGCTTTCCACCAGGCCAGACCAGGGAAAATTCAGAAAATATAAATTTCCAAACCCTGCCGGGGATCGAACCCAGGACTTCCGCAGTCCGCAGGTTAAGGCAACAGCACTCAACACTGCGCCACTGAGGTATCGTCGGAGGAGCGTCTCTTATACTACGTCATGTTTTGATTCTAACACTGGTTCAGAAAGGTTCTAATAAGAAGAGCCCTCGAGAATCATCAGTTGCTCTTTTCACTAAAAGTTACATTAATTGAGTAGGTATACAATTACAATCTCAACGGAAACTAGTCAATAATTCAGATAATTAATAATAGACAAGCCTGTGCGAAAACGCGGGCATAATTTTGAATTCCTCACTCTTAATTAATAGTAGACAAATCTGTGCGAAAACACAGGTATTTTGATTCCCTCACTCGTTTTGTATGATGGGGGATATCAGGTGATTTACGCAAAGTAACAAAGTCGGATTTAGTATATAAAGCAGTATGAAAGGAACTGATTAAATCTCACGAAGATACGGAGGCGGGGGAGCGTGTAAGCGAAACTGACCTTTCCCGTAAGGGATGTTTACTGAAGGGCTTATTTTGTTCGACGCAAAAGATGACCTAAAAGATGCTCATTCATAAAATACAATGTATGGTGAACTTATTTTATAGCCTACTAGCTAATGCTAGACTTCCTCTGCGTGAATCAAGGTTTTTGGTACCCGCGGGAGCTCCTTAATTTTCTGGGATAAAAAGCCTATGTGCTATTCCAGACTATAATGTATCTCTGTGCCAAATTTCAGCCAGATCCGGTCAGCCGTTGGGGCGTGATACAGTAACAAACATCCATACATCCATACATACAGATCAGTGTTCAACTGTTCTGGCGTGATTGAGTAACCAACATACTTTCGCATTTATAATATCACTGTTTCATTAAATATAAGATGGGTCAATGTTTCGACATGCAAAAGCTACATCCAAATAGGTCTCATCGTTTTTGCGACCAAAAACGGATAAATTATTGAAATTGTATAGCAGCTCTTATTATAAATACAAAAACTTTTATTTCAGATCAAAGAATCCATACTATGATAGTAATAAAATCAATCACACATTCATAATTAATTAATAAACAATTGCTTCCATATAGAGTGTTAGTAACAATATATCTTAAAAACTATGATAGTAACAAAATCATTCACACATACATAATTAATTAGTAAACAATTTTTCTTAATTCATGTACCTCCTTGGATACTTGGAGTTCACATGTAATTCCACTGGATTTACTAATATAATAACTATAGCTAACTTACGATAACTTAGTATTTCATAAGAGGGTTTTCACACTTTCCTACCAGTATTTTCAGAATACTGTTGGAGTTTCACGAATGAATAATGATTAAATAATTCACGTAGACAAAAATTATATTATAATGAGGTCGTGAAAATGTTCCACTGGCATAGAATGAAACAATCCACTTTGAATGGTAGATTGGATTTTCCGTGAATTTCGCCAATTATAATTCACCGCCTCAGCATTTCGCCACACAATTTCACCGCCGAAACCGCAAAACTAATTAACAGCCGAAAGAATCTCCAATTAATTTGGTATTAGTCTAAGTTTTCATAGCTAATTGAATATGCCTGCTGGTATTGGGTTCCAGTTATACTCGTAGGTATTCGCGAATATCGAGTTTGTAATTCTGATAATTGGAAATTAATTGCAATCAAAGTACTAAATTTACAAGATTTTGATCAGAATTTCCACCATTTCTAAGATCTATAATTATGGATTTTAGAAATGGTTTGAAAGTGGTGTATGATTAGCAGAATTTTGCTTTTAAGAAATGGATATCATATCCATAATTGTGGATTTTAGAAATGGTTTGAAAGTGGTGTATGATTTGCAGAATTTTGCTCTTAAAAAAATGGATATCATATCCATAATTGTGGATTTTAGAAATGGTTTGAAAGTGGTGTATGATTTACAGAATTTTGCTTTTAAAAATGGTTATCACATCCATAATTGTGGATTTTAGAAATGGTTAGAAAGTGGTGTATGGTTAGCGTATGTGTCAGTATATTTTATCGTCATAAAAGAATAGACTAAAAGAATTGCATCACAAAAATAGAAGTAGGTATTGTTATTTTCAAAGAAAATCAAATTCAAGACCTATGTCCAGCTGTAGACATAGGTCTATCGATTGATGACATGCTCTAAGTTGACGACGGTATTATTATTAAAATGGAATATATTTTTTGTCTTATATCGACGTTTCTAGAGCGTTTGCTTTATCTTACTATCTTACTAATATTATAAATGCGAAAGTTTGGATGGATGTATGGATATGTATGGATGTATGGATGTATGGATGTATGGATGTATGGATGTTTGTGACTCAATCATGCCCCAATGGCTGAACGGATCTGGCTGAAATTTGGCACAGAGGTAGATTATACTTTTTATCCCGGAAAACTAAATAGTTCCTGCGGGAACCAAAAAACCTTAAAACCAAAAATCCTGCCACACAGACGAAGTCGCGGATATTCGCTAGTTTTTTAATATTTTCACTGTGCGTTTGACAATAGGGAGAATATATAAAAGTTTTATGGCCCATAAACGCCGGATGTCAATATTGGCTCGCGAATATCTCAGGAATCAATATTTTTACAGCAAATATTCTATTCTATTTTCTTTTAACAAGGAAATATAATAGTTTACGTGCTGATGGGCTGGTGGTTTGGACTTCTATTGGGTGGTTGGAGGTTCGATCTTCGGTCGCGCACTAATTGCAAATTTTTGGAGTTATAATAATTATACCACTACAGCCTATTAAAGTTCCACTGCTGGGCACAGGCCTCCACTCTCATATGAGACGGGAATTAGAGCTTAGACCCACCACGCTGCTCCAATGCGGGTTGGCGGGCTTTAACGACTATTATCATGTTAGTGATAATAACCGGGACCGACGGCTTAACGTGCTCTCCGAGGCACGGGGGTGACACACCAACTTCCTAACTCCGGGCTACTACTGAGAATTTCTAATCAAAAAAACCCAATACCTAATTATGGACCGACCCGGGACTCGAACCCGGGACCTCGTCGGCCGCAGTCAAACATACTAACCACTAGATCAACGAGGCAGTATAATAATAATAATAATAAGGTTTTAATTAAAGGCTAAGTTGCCCAGTATACATAGTTTGACACAAATAATTAATATAAATACAAAAAAGAATATAAAATAAAAAGTACCTAACTACATACAATAATGTATACATAAAACTTATAAACTATATAGCTCTATGGCTCTGATAGTTCCTTAGTTAAGATGATCTGTGAGATGGTGATAATAAAAAGAAAAAAAACCCGGCTGAGTTTGTTGTGGGCTCTTCTCAGACCAGGGCGCGTTTGGAACCCTCGTAGCTTTAGTTTTAAGACACCGTAACCAATTATCACCATCATGTTTTATAAGTAAGTAATTTTTAACGTCAATAAGTGTACCTACAGTGTACCTATATTGAATAAATGATATTGAGTACCTATTGAGTATTGAGTATAAACTATCTGGGAAAGTTAAAAAACTCTTTCCAGGCGAAAATAACCTACTTATTACTACTATTTCCGATTATTCATTCATTTTTTTTTTCGGGGTCACAGGTTCGATCCTCGGCCACATAATCCACACCGCACTTCCAACCTTTCGGAGTTATTTGCGTTTTATGAAATTAAATATCAACAAACGGTGACGGAAAACATCTTGAGAAAACATACATACCCGAGTTCTTGAAGGTGTGTGAAGTCGGCTAATCAATCTAAGCTAAGGCAATATTTATTTATTCAAATTAGGTCCAATTATTTATAAAACATGATGGTGGTGATAATCAGTTATGGTATCTTAAAACTAAAGCTACGAGGGTTCCAAACGCGCCCTGGTCTGAGAAGAGCCCACACCGGGTTTTATTACTTATCACTATCAAAAGGGGACTCATGCTCAGTTATAGCGAATCAATCGGTTGAAATGATGAATTAATTGGACCTTTCTAGATCTTGTAAGAAATAATTTTCGTATAAACATTCATGCGAAGCCAGGGCGTGTCAGCTAGTTGAAATATAAATCTGTATTGTAACGGAGCTGCGGTGAAGGCCCGCAGCCATTCACGGCAAATCTGAATTGCTAACAGATACCCGAACACAGCAAACAAAAGCGCTTATGGTGACGATAAATCAAAGTTATAAATCAGGTTTCGGTGCGAAATGTTAACCGCACAACATTAAAAGTTGTGCGGAGTCGCGGGCTTCAGCTCCGCACTTTGTTTGGCTTTTATTTGTGAGCCGCACTGTATCTGATCGCTGACGGGAGCCACCCGTGTTACAAGCGATGAGCGATCACTATAAATGCATACCGTCCAAGTAACAGGCGACCAGCGATTACTATCAATGCATTATCCTTTTGGAAAATATAACTGGTAAGCGAACTGTTAACTGCACAACATTAAAAGTTGTACGGAGTCTTTGTTTGGCTTTTATTTGTGAGCCAAACTGTATCTGATCGCTGACGTGTGCCGTCCAAGTAACAGGCGACCAGCGATCACTATAAATGCATTATCCTTTTGGAAAATAGAATTGCTAAGCGAAATGTTAACTGCACAACATTAAAAGTTGTACGGAGTCTTTGTTCGCACTTTGTTTGACTTTTATTTGTGTGCCGCACTAAATCTGATCGCTGACGAGGGCCACCCGTGTTACAAGCGATGAGCGATCACTATAAATGCATACCGTCCACGTAACAGGCGACTAGCGATCACTATCAATCCTTTTGTAAGAAAGAAAGAAAGAAAATAAAGAAAATCTATTTATTCTCACCACTGTGCCACACATTACAATACCTTAAGGTAAATGCTACCATGGCGCCTCCAGCACTTGAGCATTAAACTCATGGCCAAGTCCTAGAGTCACCCTGACAACACTTGTCGTGTGTGGCACAACCTGAAAGAAGGCATCAGCTCAGCATAATGCAGAAAACCTTGCAATAAAATTTAACAATAGTATTCTGCGCTGATTTTCAGCTGGAGCCCTACTCCAGGTGACGCCACGGCTTCTTAACTATATCTACCAATTATTACTACTTAATCAATTATTCTCGTTATACTTAAGGGCTGTACAGATGAATAAAATAAATAAATTGGAAAATATAACTGCTAAGCGAAATGTTAACCGCACAACATTAAAAGTTGTGCGGAGTCGCGGGCTTCAGCTTCGCACTTTGTTTGGCTTTTATTTGTGAGCCGCACTGTATCTGATCGCTGACGGGAGTCGCCCGTGTCACAAGCGATGAGCGATCACTATAATTGCATACCGTCCAAGTAACAGGTGACTAGCGATCACTATCAATGCATTATCCTTTTGGAAAATATAACTGCTAAGCGAAATGTTAACTGCACAACATTAAAAGTTGTACGGAGTCTTTGTTCGCACTTTGTTTGACTTTTATTTGTGAGCCGCACTGTATGTGATCGCTGACGTGTGCCGTCCAAGTAACAGGCAACCAGCGATCACTATCAATGCATTAACATTTATGGAAAATATAAATGCTAGGCGAAATGTTAACTGCACAATATTAAAAGTTGTACGGAGTCTTTGTTCGCACTTTGTTTGACTTTTATTTGTGAGCCGCACTGTATGTGATCGCTGACGTGTGCCGTCCAAGTAACAGGCAACCAGCGATCACTATCAATGCATTAACATTTATGGAAAATATAAATGCTAGGCGAAATGTTAACTGCACAACATTAAAAGTTGTACGGAGTCTTTGTTCGCACTTTGTTTGACTTTTATTTGTGAGCCGCACTGTATGTGATCGCTGACGTGTGCCGTCCAAGTAACAGGCGACCAGCGATCACTATCAATGCATTATCCTTTTGGAAAATATAACTGCTAAGCGAAATGTTAACTGCACAACATTAAAAGTTGTACGGAGTCTTTGTTCGCACTTTGTTTGACTTTTATTTGTGAGCCGCACTGTATGTGATCGCTGACGTATGCCGTCCAAGTAACAGGCGACCAGTGATCACTATCAATGCATTATCCTTTTGGAAAATATAACTGCTAAGCGAAATGTTAACCGTACAACATTAAAAGTTGTGCTGAGTCGAGGCGCGCGGCCCGAGCTTCAGCTCCGCACTTTGTTTGGCTTTTATTTGTGAGCCGCACTGTATGTGATCGCTGACGTGTGCCATCCAAGTAACAGGCGACCAGCGATCACTATCAATGCATTATACTTTTGGAAAATATAACTGCTACAAAGGAAATGTAGACCCCACGACTTTTACGACATAACAGGTTGTGCGGCGCCGTCGCGGTGAGTTGCACTTTGTTTGGCTTTTATTTTTAAGCTTCACAATACCTGATCGTTGATGTGGGCCGTCTATGTTACATATGACGAGCGATCACTATTAATACATTATTGATACGTTTTGCCGTTTGGAAAATATAATTGCTAAGTTTACGTTATCTTTTCTCAGTACAAACAGAAAGCAGTTCTGAACCTGTGGTAGAATATAAACAAGAGAATTTATGTGTAGCTGATATTCTTATCGAAAAAATATGCTATGCCGGGCATGTGCTTAGCAGACCAATTGTTAAAAAAAGTGTTGTTATTTTAATCGCTCCCGCCTTTACCTTGGGCCACAAGCAGCACTCATTGATCTCTTTTACTGAAAGGGTTCACGTCTAAGCCCTCCATAGGTCCTCCGAAGGGCTTTGTTTGATAAGACTTGTTTGGGCCAATCCGTCCCAGAAGCTCTGTTATCAATTTAATCATCGGATACTTTATGAGGATTTTTTTCTCCCTACATTATGATGTTGAATGTCAAAGGACGCTAAGACGGTATCGATGGAGGGACGCAGAATTAATAATGTTAAGTATATAATGGATTAGGATCAACTTTAAGAACCTTTTAATATTATGAGCTTTATGTGAAGCTTTGACAAAATGGCAAAATATCAATTCCATTATCTAATACAGAGCTTTTATTTTATTTTCTAGGAATATCCGAGCATTTTCTTGTTATCATTGTTGTTGCGAGTACCATGTTTCTTTTTATAGATAAAATCTATTTATTATGATTGGCAAAAAAAAAATACTCTAATATTTGTATAATACATAATACTCCTTGACGCCACAATGAATGAACCAGTTTGACTGAAAATTGGAGTGGAGATAGATAGACAGATAAAACTCTTTATTGCACACACAACAAAAACAATAATCAAAAAGGTTAAAAGATAAATCTGAAGGGTGCAAAGGCGGTCTTATTGCTAAAGCAATCTCTTCCAAACAACCTTTGGGGAAAGGAGATTATCAAACAAGAGCACTTATAACCTTGGAGATAGCAGCTTGAAGATAGCTTATAACCTTTTTATTTTATACTAGCTGATGCTCGCGACTTAAGTTATTTTAATTCTCGTGGAAACTCCTTAATTACTCGGGATAAAAAACCAATGACATAATACAGTCCTCAACTATAACCATGCAAAAATCACGTCATTGAATGACAAACCAACAAAACTTTCGCATTCATAATATTAAATATGATTTTTACTTTCCGATTATTTTTATTTCAATTGTATAGTTACCGCGGGAATAATCAAATCTTAATCCACGCAATCAAAGTCACGGGTATCATCTAGTTGTACACGAAATCTAGCCTAAATATCTAGCCTAATGAAGTAGTCTAAAGTTACCGTAAGGTTAATACTGTGATAGTAAAAGAGTAACAAAGTAAATTGCAGTGAAACAGAACATTAAAAGTTCAGTAGTGAGCGTCGATTGGCTTCGTTCCAAACAGCTTACAGTCGGAAGCATTTCTTAAGAGCTTTTTTACTTGAGCTTAAAAATAAACTAATTGATGCCTGCGACTTCGTCCGCGTGGTTGAAGTTTTTTGATTCCTGTGGGATGGATAAAAAGTACCCCATGAGTTATTTCAGACTATAATCTACATCTGTGCTATATTTTATCCGGATCCGTTCAGCTGTTCACCATTCATCCAAACTTTCGCATTTATATTATTAGAACAGTCCCCCAATTATGTAAGAATTGTCGATCAAATCGTCGAAGTTCGGTGTCAAAGTAAAATAAACCATATCAGTATGAAGTTAGAGCACAATTTCGTGTATCCATTCTTATACGTTTAGGTATGGACGATACCATAAACTTATGAGAATGGATACACGAAATTGAGCTCAATTTCAATGCTGTTATGGTTTACTTTACTTACTAACTAACTTTGACGATTGGATCGGCAATTCTTACATAATCACACCTCAGGTATAGATTGACAGGTCGTTCTTTTATAGCGTGCCTTGATAACCTGTTCTTAGCTGATGTCGGTTAATAAATACGGCCAGCAACGCATTGGCGGTTCCTCTGGTGCTGCAAATGTTCATGGGCGGCGGTAATCACTTAACATCACGTGACCCGCCTGCTCGTTTGCTCGCTATTCATATATAAATCTAAAGGTTCGCCCCGAACTGAGACCTCGCGGTATTTTTTAATCCACGTAAGATGGTGCTTACATCTATTAGGTATTTGTGTGCACAAACGAATAAACTTTTACAGAACGCCATCTATTGACATCATTGTGAAGTTCTGTTAAAAATGCTTAAGCTCATTAAAAATTAAATAATTTCGTTTCCTTATAATATTTATCTAATTTTAGTATTTGTTGTTCAAGTACAGGATATAATTCAAATAATTGATCAAGTTTCAGGCTCAACCTTTCAGAAAATTGGGAGTTCTGAAGTCAACTTTGGACGTTAGAAAATCTCCACTTTGAAAGCCCCCCATTTCGTCAATTTTAGGGGAAAAATTAAAAAAAATATATTTTTTTACTTTATTCCTAATTATCTTTAAAATGATGATATACTGCAACCCTATGTAACGCGATAAAAAATATTTTACTTCGCATTCGCTTCTAGGAGAGCTCCCCTGAAATAAAGATTTTTATAGCTTTTTAAGCCATATTCGGCTGGAGGCCATCGGTTTACATATTATATTTAAATTTGAAGTAATTACGTTCAGTAATACAGAAGTTATAAGGCTCTGACAGACGTCCGTCTGTCCAGATAGGGTTGCCAATTTTTTTTGGCAACCTCAGGACGGACAAGTGCAAATTCACTCAAGTGGACTCAGAGACTTTCGCTTCGCTCGGTCAAAAATAATACTGTACGGGTTTTAGCAATCGGGCTTCTGACATTTACCTCGCAAGAAAATCTTGAAGGCTTGTAACGAAACTCATACAATTATTAGGAACGATGAATAATTCGACACAATATCGTAATGCTGCGGCCGTATTCATATTATAGTTTATTAGGGTTGGCCAGGGTTGACGGTAGTGAGAAGGGATGTTTCGCAATATCGTTGAATGGCGGCCCGTGAGCCCGGCCGGCCGCTCCTTTTATAGCGTTTTGAACGCCCGCTTCTTACACAAACGGGTTATCATAAATCAGCATTTTATTTTCTCCACTTAAGGTGATCCTCTTTATCAGGCGACGTTTTTATTATAAAAAAATATGCGTTTTTTTTTTTTCATTCTACTTCTACTACAAGTTAGAACGGGTTATCATAAATCAGCATTTTATTTTCTCCACTTAAGGTGATCCTCTTTATCAGGCGACGTTTTTATTATAAAAAAATATGCGTTTTTTTTTTCATTCTACTTCTACTACAAGTTAGAACGGGTTATCATAAATCTGCATTTTATTTTCTCCACTTAAGGTGATCCTCTTTATCAGGCGACGTTTTTATTATAAAAAAATATGCGTTTTTTTTTTTCATTCTACTTCTACTACTAGTTAGGAATTGCGAACGTACTTATACACATACGATGAAACTCGATTCCAACCAATTCCTCGTGATCCTACTGGTAGGACATTAATTTAACAGCTCAATAAATCTTTTTTTTTTCAAAATATGGCATCAATTTGGTAGGTGATGATATTATAGATATATAAAATAGTAATGGTAGATATTCCGCCGGTTTCTCGCACTCAATACTCAATATCATTTATTCAATATAGGTACACTGTCGGTACACTTATTGACGTTAAAAATTCCTTACTTATAAAACATGATGGTGATAATTAGTTACGGTATCTTAAAACTAAAGCTACGAGGGTTCCAAAACTTCACTTCACTATGTGGACTATGTTTCATTACCGCCGGTTCCATAGGTCTCTAGCAGGAATTTCCATTTTTTTTTTATTTATTGTTCAAGATAAACATACATTGATAATAAGGGTATGTCACCGTAAGATAGTAAAAACCGTTAGATTATAATCTAACTCGCGAAATTCTAAACTGTCGAAAAATTGTGAACCGTTCAATGTTCTGAGTGACAATTTTTGAAATATTCATTATATTTACGTTTTCTTGTCTGTTTCTTGTAGGTTAGGTTAGGGATCGACATAAACAACCAGGTAGTGCCTGGCCGCAGGCCGGGCACTTAGGTTTTACCGGGTTAATATACCTAGCATATTACAATCTACCGAAAAATAATACGTTAAATTGTAATCTTTTGATAGTTTGCAATTTCGCGAGTTATCTAACGGTTTTTAAAATCTTACGGTGACAGGTATATACACTAGCTATCCTCTAAAAACTTTAACGTTTATGCGAGGATAGCGAGTTCACATAGCAGTTATTAGTAAAATATATATAAGCAGGTATATAAATAACATTTTAAGTGAATTGAAGAAAATATACAATTAAATAAGTTTGGTTTAGGTTAGATTAGTACTTAATATAGCTTAAAATATTGTGTTATTTCTAAATTCAACAAAAAAATATACCGTGGTCTTATCTCCAGCGATATCTTGCGACTCGTCTAATCTCGTATCTCCACCAAGTATGGAGTTTGGCTTAAGGGGAGCTAAGAAACACTGTAATAGTGAAATTTCTTTGTTAATACTAATAATAATTCGGACGACCTCCGTGGCGCAGTGTGTAGCGCTGTTGTCTTAACGTGCGGAGGTCCCGGGTTCGATTCCCGGCTGGGTCAATTTGGGTATTTATAATTTCCGAATTTTCCCTGGTCTGGCCTGGTGGGAGGCTTTGGCCGTGCCTAGTTACCACCCTAAGTACCACCACCCTAGGCAAGGACGTGCCGCCAAGCGATTAAGCGTTCCGGTACGATGCCGTGTAGAAACCGATATCCACTACAAGTTAGCCCTTGACTGCGATCTCACCTGATGTTAAGTAAAGATGCAGTCTAAGATTGTAGCGGGGTAACCTGTTAGGGGCATGGCAGTTACATTAAACCCATACCCATTCGGTTTCTACACGGTATCGTACCGGAACGCTAAATCGCTTGGCGGCACGTGTTTTACCGGTATGGTGGTAACTAACCACGGGCAAAGCCTCCCACCAGGCCAGACCAGGGAAAATTCAGAAATTATAAGTTACCAAACCCTGCCGGGGATCGAACCCGAGACCTCCGCACGTTAAAGCAACAGCACTCAACACAAAGTAGTTACGTAATATCAGGTATACACAAGTATAGGTAATTAATCAGAAGCCCTTAATCATCGTAATCATGTAGAAGTGAGGGGTAATAGGGAGGGAGTTAATAAGTGGAATGGCGTTATGTCGGAGGAATAAAATAACAGCAATTAGGCGTAACGCGTAACGCCTACCTGCCTCAGAGCTCTCGCTACATACTACGAGCCACGAATGATGTGAACCTAAGGATAGGCTTTACTGGGAGTGTTCTGAGCAGTTGTTTAATTGACTGAGCGAAGCGAAGAGTCTACTTGAGTCTACTTGAGTGAATTTGCACTAGTCCGTCCTAAGATTGCCAAAAAAAATTGTCCGCCTGTCAGAGCCTTATAACTTCTGAATTACTGAACGTAATTACTTCAAATTTAAATACAATTTGTAAACCGATGGCCTCCAGCCGAATATGGCTTAATAAGTTATAAAAATCTTTATTTCAGGGGGGCTCTCATAGAAGAGAATGCGAAGTAAAATATTTTTTATAGCGTTACATAGGCTTGCGGTATATCATTTTAAAGATAATTAGGAATAGAGTCCAAAAATATTTTTCTTTAAAATGTTACCCCTAAAATTGACGAAATGGGGGGCTTTCGAAGTGGAGATTTTTTAACGTCCAAAGTTGACCTCAGAACTCCCAATTTTCTGAAAGGCTGACCTTGAAACTTGATCAATTATTTCAATTATATCCTGTACTTGAACAACAAATACTAAAATTAGATAAATATTATAAGGAAACGAAATTATTAAATTTTTAATGAGCTTCAGTATTTTTAACAGAACTTCATAATAATGTCAATAGATGGCGCTCTGTAAAAGTTTATTCGTTTGTGCATACAAATAATAGACGTTAGTACCATCTTACGTGGAATAAAAAATACCGCGAGGTCTCAGTTCGGGGCGAACCACTAGTTTAATACTATCTTGAGGTCGCACTTTACGTCATAGAAATAAATATCCTGGTTTTCTACCAATTATTTTTATGTTACTAAAAGGTAACCATTAGCTGCAGTCTCATATCTTTGCCGGTGTGGTAGTAGCCAGCCGCAGCCGAAGCCTTCACCAGTCAAGACCGATTTTATACATGCTGAACATCGATTTACCAACTACCGAATTTCATCCAAATCGGTTGAAAAGATCGGTCGTTAAAACGTAGCAGACAAACAGACACTTTCGCCTTTACAATAATACATGTGTAGACGAGATAGCAGCCTATATTGGCAGTTCCCGTGCTCTCACTAATTATGCTTCACCAGAGTGAACGAAGCTGTACGCTTAATATACTTACACAAAGTTTACACCTGGTATTAATTTCGCGGAGAACAAAGCCCCCCTCTTCAAGAAGACACACAAATTCGCACCCTTTTCATATGTTCATGCTAACATTAAACTATAAAATGCGCAAATAAAATATTGTGTTTCTGTTTTGGATGCGAGAAAGTTTTAATTAATCCGCTCGTTGGCAGTTCGGGGTTGTCATGGAGGTCGTTTGTTTGATTGAATATAACATACGCCTTTGACGCTTTTGTGGACCTCCGTGGCGTAGTGTGTAGCGCTGTTGTCTTAACGTGCGGAGGTCCTGGGTTCGATCCCCGGCAGGGTCAGTTTGGGAGTTTATAATTTCTGAATTTTCCCCCTAGCCCGCCAACCCGCATTGGACCCGCAGCGTGGTGGGTCTAAGCTCTAATTCCCTCTCTTCTATGAGAGTGGAGGCCTGTGCCCAGCAGTGTGACGTTAATGGGCTGTAGTGATGATGATGATGATGATGATGATGAATTTTCCCTGGCCTAGTGGGTGGCTTCGGCCGTGGCTAGTTACCACCCTACCGGCAAAGAAGTGCCGCCAAGCGATTTAGCCTTCCAGTACAATGCCGTGTAGAAACCGAATATGCGTATGTGTTTAATATAACTGCCATGCCCCTAACAGGTTAGCCCGCTACCATCTTAGACTGCATCATCACTTATCATCAGGTGAGGTCGCAGTCAAGGGCTAACATGTAGTGGATAAAAAAAAATACGCATGTACTCAAATATAATATGGGAGAACACGGTATCATTTATGGTTCTACTATAGCTGATAGCTGCGATGTGTGGTTTAAGTTGTTTTGATTCTCGTTGGAACTCATTAATTTTCCGGGATAAAAGCCTATGTGTTATTCTAGACTATACCTACTCCAACTGTGCTAAATTTCATCTAGTTTGGTTCAGCCGCCCTGGCGTGATTGAGTAAAATATATCCATCCATTGAATCGCATTTATTATATTAGCAAGAGTAAGATTTTTGTAGAAAAACAAACTGGTAACTTCGACCCATCGACGATCTGCCATACTGAGCATGAGTGCCCTCTCATAATGAAAATGGTTTGGCCATTGAGGTTGAGATTTTGAGAGATTAAGCAATATTTGAGATTAAACAAGATTCGTAGGTGTGTGAGACTTCACACACCTACCAATCTTGCTGCTGTTCCTTATATTGTATCTACATATTGATGTGATTGTAATTTTTTTTTTCAAAAAAGCAAGCACCGATTGTCTCTCTGGTTTTGCTCTTTAATGGTAGATTTATTCGACGATTTCAAAGCACCTGTAAAAGTTTATTTAAATAAAAACATTTGAGCTTGATTTTGTATTCTTGAGCATGCAGGTTTTCTTCAACGATATAATACTACTACTACTACTACTAATATTTACTTTATATTTTTATGTTTTTGTGGCAATTAAGAATTTATCTATCCATCTATTTATTATTATAATTTTGTAAATACTGTGTACACTTTTATTCGATGTACATATCAGTGAATGTGTCACCTTTTTAATGTTATAATTTGTGTGTTAAATATGTATATTGTAAGTGAACCTATAAAAATAAAATTAAATAATGTGGTGTGACGTAAAATTTTAATTAGATTGTGATACATGTCATCAATTATAGGGTTTAACTTGCGCAATTCAAGGTAATACAAAAACACATTAATCTTCACATTGGAATATAATACCTAAATTGCCCCAAAGTACAACGTGGAGCGATATAACACAAAGTGATTAACATATTATAATTTAACATTCTGCAGTGCAAAATTATACGAGCGACAAATCGGTTTTGAATAATATCTAACGCTAACGTGACCAAATATGCAATATGCAACGGAAATTTTTTTGTAGGTATTTTTTTTAACTACAGCCCATTAACGTCCCACTGCTGGGCACAGGCCTCCACTCATAGGAGAGAGGGAATTCGAGCTTAGACCCACCACGCTGCTCCAATGCGGGTTGGCGGGCTTTAACGACTATTATCATGTTAGTGATAATAACCGGGACCGACGGCTTAACGTGCTCTCCGAGGCACGGGGGTGAAACACCGCCAACTTCCTAACTCCGGGCTAGTACTGAGAATTTCTAGTCAGAAAAACCCAACACTTATTATGGCCCGACCCGGGACTCTAACCCGGGACCTCGTCAGCCGCAGTCAAACATGCTTACCACTAGACCAACGAGGCAGTTTGTAGGTATATTTTGATAAATTTGCTTTATAAATAGGTACCACTATTTTGCAAACCGAAATAATTCAACACCAACTTTTGCTGAGACTTCATCCGCACGTATTTTATGGTGGACAAGAATAGACTTCTTGTACATAATACATTTTTATATAAGTGCGTCTTACACGCAAATAAAGCGGCGATCACCCGTTGTTCTAGGTGAGCGACGCAACGCGTTACGACGCCATAGAAAATGATAGATGACCTGACAACGTAGAACACGCTTCGTGTTGTTCAGACTTCCAACAGGTTACCGACGCGGATGTTTCGTCCTGTCCGGTCCGCAAACGGACCATTAATTTTCGCTCTAAAAGATGACTATGGCATTACATTTTGACGACCTCCGTGGCGCAGTGTGCAGCGCTGTTGTCTTAACGTGCGGAGGTCCCGAGTTCGATCCCTGGCAGGGTCAGTTTGGGAATTTATAATTTCTGAATTTTCCCTGGTCTGGCCTGGTGGGAGGCTTCGGCCGTGGCTAGTTACCACCCTGCCGGCAAAGACGTGCCGCCGAGCGATTTAGCGTTCCGGTACGATGCCGTGTAGAAACCGAATAGGGGTATGGGTTTAATATAACTGCCATGTCCCTAACAGGTTGGCCGCTACCATCTTAAACTGCATCATCACTTGCCATCAGGTGAGATCGCAGTCAAGGGCTAACTTGTAGTGGATAAAAAAAAACATATACTACATCCTATGTGCATTATCGGCTGTCTTGCGATGACATGATATTTATACTATGCCCAAATAAACCCCCTGTCCCGCCACTGAAACTATCTTCTAATAATGATAAAAAATCTGACAGCTGATCTTACTGTTATAAATGCGAAAGTTTGGATGGATGTATGGATGTTTGTTACTCAATCACGCCCCATCGGCTGAACGGATCTGGCTGAAATTTGGCACATAGATAGATTATAGTCTGGAATAGCAAATGGTCTATTTTGACAAATGAAGGAAAATGAAGGAGTTCCCGCGGGAACCAAAAAACCTCGATCCACAAAGACGAAGACGCGGGCATTAGCGCGTTTATATGCAAAATGTTATGTATTAAAATTGAACATTAGGTACTGCATGACTTAAAAACACTACTAAAAATATCCTGTATGATGTAAAAATGTATTAATGTTTATTTAATCGCATGCTTTCGGAAATACAGGCTATTTTTATTTTTATTTTATTTAATATTCCAAACCCAATTAAAACTCGAAATTACTCAAAATTATATTCGAAAGTTAACAGATACATCGAGTTACACACAAAGAACAAGTGAAATTAATTTAACGAATTAAAAAATACGACTGCCCTGCCAGAGTTTACCTCCATATGTAGCGATTAGTATATATGTATAGCCTTTGGAATCTTATTCACATTTTTTATTAAATGATATATTTTTGTGAATCACTAAATATTGAACTATAGTGTTATATATTTTTGGAATCTACTCATCATTTACTAGATGATGATTATATAGTTAATCTTATTTTCGATTTTTATTTTTCAATTTTGGTTTTTATTGCGGGACCATGGTCACCCCATGTTTTTTTTTTAAATTTTACTAGCCTATGTCACCCGGAATAAGCTAGGGATTCTAAGGATACCTCATTTATCAAAATCGGTTCAGGCGTATAGAAGTTATGGTGGAATATACAAACTAACATAGATACATACATGAACCCTGAAAACAATATACTCCTTTATCAGGCAGTCGTATAAAAATAGACCCCTGCCCCGCCACTGAAACTATCTTCTAATAATGATAAAAACCTAACAGCCGATTTATAATATTTCAAACCCAATTAAAACTCATAATTACTCAAAATTATATTCGAAAGTTAACAGAGACATCGAGTTACACACAAAAAAAATAGATTGTCTCAAATAAAAACGTGGAAGAGAAACGCGTTTCACCTAAAAAGTGTAATAAGGCAACGACAGAGACATAGAGCTCGCTCGGTTAAGTAATATAAAATAACCGGGTGACACTTCAATTTGTATGCAAATGCATTTGTCGCGGTTGCCGCGTCCCCATAAATATCCTTCTGACGTTTCATTTTTGAAGACGTGTTAACTGTCTTCAGTTTACTAGCATTTTCTTTGAAATACAGCTTGAGGTGCCAGCGGAGGGTGAATTGCCTATACAAATCTAATACCAAAATATTTTGTAATTCGAGAATATTTCCACCATAATATGCGACTATTAAGATTGAACTCGTATTTATCTGGGTCCCTGGACAATCATGTTTTCAAAATACTATCCCAAAATTAAATTTAAGCGCATTGCGTTTTGCATGCTTTTACGACATAAATGACATGTTTTCTCATTATTTGTTTAATTTTAAAACCAACGATATCTTACGTACTTATTGATCACGAACATAGCCTATATTGTCAAGTTACAGAATAACAACACGAAGTTAAAACCACAACAAGTTTTCATTCAACATTTTTGGTATTCACGGAACAACACTAAATGTATAACAAATCCTGTATTCTCTTACTGCTATCGCGCTTGCACGCGATCATGTGTCATCAGCCAAATAGAGATAGCAATATACCGGCAAATTTATATTTGCGGGTTGAATAGAAATTGCGAGCGGCGATCACCGGCCTCTTAATACAATTTCGTTTTGCAGAGTTCAAGTATTCGTGTTTCTACGTAATCTCATTCATCTCCACCCGCCGACGGCAATTAGTGCTTCAGTGCTCAGACGGGCGCGTTAAGGTCTAACATGAATACCAAATAAATAAGTACTTAATTGCTTAATTTTAATTTAAAATAACAGCGCTGTGTCCTGCTCAATGTACTATATATAATATGTATATAAAAAGATACTTAAATTAAAAAATATGTAATATAAATAGTTTTTAAGGTAAGGCTTGTATATTTGAAACGCGAAAACTAATTATTTCACACTTTACCAAAGACGTAATTTGACTTTCTTTTTTTTTTGTCTTTTTTAAATAAGTATCTTAGTACATCTATTAGTCAAAGTCAGGTTGATGACCAGAGGTATCTAGACTAATGTCACACAAAGCCTTCAAAAACTGGTATTTTTTAATTTTTCAATCCACTACAAGTTAGCCCTTGACTGCGATCTCACCTGATGGTAAGCGATGATGCAGTCTAAGATGGTAGCGGGCTAAGCTGTTAGGGGCATCGCAGTTATATTAAACCCATACCCCTATTTGGTTTCTACACGGCATCGTACCGGAACGCTAAATCTCTTGGCGGCACGGCCGAGCCTCTCACCAAGCCAGACCAGGGAAAATTCAGAAATTATAAATTACCAAATTGACCCTGCCGGGAATCGAACACGGAATCTTCGCACGTTAAGAAAACAGCGCTCAACACTGCGTCAGGGAGATCGTCAAAGGGAGGTGGTGTTACAAGTTTCAATTTAAAAAGGGGTTAGAATATTTTTGTATAGAGCCAGTCCCACCTACCGTTCCGCCATTTCTATTCCAAACAACGGCCACTCTTAAAACCTGTATTAATCAATAGCTGGCATCAATAAAAAGCAATTATTTTATGACACATAATCTTCTAAAGCGTCAGGTTTACGAGATGTAATCTATCAAAGTTATGATCTATAATAATCCATCAGAGGATGGATTATTATAGATCCACCACCACCAGTACATCGGCTATTTCTAGAAAAAATAAAAATGGCGGGTCGGTTGGGTAGACCAAAATATTTGCTTTGATATTGATTAAGATAAAAGAAAACAAGATACAAGTCATAATTAAAAAAATAAAAAACACGACTGCTCTGACAAAAACGAACTAAAAAATTAAAAATCTAAATTAATCTAGCTAAATAAGAATTTTATTCACATTTTTATTGAATGAATTTTTTTGTGAATCACTGGATATTGCACTATAGTGTCATATATTTTTGGAATCTACTCATCATTTTCTAGATGATGATTATATAGTTAATCTTATTTTCGAACTCTTTTTTTCAACTTTAGTATTTAATGCGGGACCATGGTCACCCCATCAATTTTTTTTTTAAATTTTACTAGCTGTCCCGTGGTAAATAACCAAATAGAGACGCTAGAAACTAACAACTGCGAGAGTTTGACATATCTTGCTAAACCTAACGAAATTCGAAAGTACCTCCAAAGTCTTAAGTTTAGAAAAGCCCCTGGTGCAGACGGGGTGAATAATTACCCTTCTACGCAATCTTTCTCAAAAAGCTGTAGTACTTTTAACTAAAATATTTAATAAATGTTTGCGCATGGCCTACTACCCTAAAATATGGAAGAGCGCTAAAGTTATACCAATACATAAGCCTGGCAAAGACACTGCCTCCGCGCTTAGTTATAGGCCAATTAGCTTACTCCCTACTATGGGTAAATTGTTTGAAAAAGTCATCCATAGGCAATTAACTCGGACTGCTAAAGACATTATTATTATTGAACAGTTTGGGTTTAAAGAAAACCACTCCACTGTCCAGCAGCTAGCTAGAGTTGCTGAACACGTAGCCCATAATTTAAATCTCGGTAACTCAACTGGAATGATTCTATTAGACCTTGAAAAGGCATTTGACACAGTTTGGCACAGGGGACTTCTCTATAAAATGTACATGCAAAATTTCCCACCGGCCATGATCAAATTAGTATCTTCATACCTCGCTAGTCGCAGTTTTAGTGTCTATATTGGTGAAAATCACTCTATACCAAGGGTTATGACGGCTGGTGTGCCCCAGGGCTCTATCCTTGGTCCCCTACTTTTTCTGATATATGTGAATGATATTCCCATACAACCTTGGACTCACCTGGCATGTTACGCTGATGATACTGCATCTTACACATCATCCAAAGATGTGGATATTATCATTAGCAGACTACAATGGGCTATAGAAGGGTTAAGCGACTATTTCGCTACCTGGAAATTAAAACTGAATGAAAGCAAAACAGAAGCAATCCTTTTCACAAGAAGCCGTAAGTTCCCAAGTAGAAAAATCTAAATTGCCGGTCACGAAATCCCCTGGACAAATTCCGTGAAGTACTTAGGCGTCACTCTTGACAAAAAACTAAACTGGAGCGAACACCTAGCAAGTTTAAGAGTAAAAGGTTTTAAAGCATTGAGCGCAATCCATCCACTTATAAAGCGGAAATCAAACCTAAGTCCTAACATTAAACTTAAATTATATACATCGCTGATAAGACCCTGTCTCACTTACGCGTGCCCAATATGGAGCAGTACATGTAACTCGAATTACACAAAAGTACAGGTTGTGCAAAATAAAGCATTAAAATCAGCTTATAATACGCCATTTCGCGCAAATCTATCGTCTTTGCATAACCGTATAAAGTTACCCACATTGAAAACATTTGTCTTAAAGCAGTCCAGAAAGTTTTATCTTGTTTCAAACATCAAACATAAAAATTCGATTGTTAACGCAATTGGCAGGAGCCGGTCGAAAGACTTATCATACATCGATAAGTACAACCGATACCGACTCCCACATCACTATGTTCTAAACGATCGCGATCACGCAGTGAACGCGTGACATACGCCCGGGCGTACGCGTACTGAGTCTTGCGCGCTACCCCCAGTCTTTAAGAATATAAAAATACGTTTAGTTGAATTATGCTAATTTACAAATTTTTTAAGAACTTTAGAGTTAGTATTTTTAGTGTAAAATTGTTTAAAAGTGTATACCGTATTACTAAGGTTTGCATAATGAAGTTATTATATGTTTGTGTTATTATTATAGTGTCAAAAATGTTAAAGAATGAAGTTGGTAAGTTTAAAAGAGGCGTCCTTAGCCTGCTAAACTGTTTAAGTATTATATTTCTGTTTTACCTAGGTTTGTAGGACTAGGTTATAAACTATGTATATACAATCTATTAAATAATAAAGACATTTTCAAAACAAAAAACAAACTAGCTGTCCCGGAATAGGCTAGGGATTCTAACGATACCTCATTTATCAAAATCGGTTCAGGCGTATAGAAGTTATGGTGGAATATACAAACTCACATACATACATATATACATGAACCCTGAAAACAATTTACTCCTTTTTTCAGGCAGTCGTATAATAAACGTACCTAGAGAGAGAATTTTATACCATTAGGTGCTTAAAATCACTTGAACAGATAAACGCTCGTAGTTTAAGCTCGAGTATATTCAATAAGGGTCGTCGAGAGTAAACAAGAATTGATCGCGTCATTTATAACGCGCGATTTAGATACCCGCCTCCATTACTCACCGGCCCGAGTCAAACGTCGCACGGGTGTTTCACACTGCCGACGGTTTACCTATGGTTCAATAGGCATGATGACTGATTTTGAAAAATGGTCAGATTATGTTCGGGAGAATCTACTATTTCCAAAAAATATATTTTTTCAGCAGAAAAATAAGGTTTGGTAGATAAAATTGGCATTTGAAATTTAAATTTTAAAATTCACGGCAAAACGCTCGCCGGTGTCATGGCGTCGTTTGTGACTATTGTTTTTACCAATGTACTCTGTGCAGTGTGCAGTAAGCAATAGTGTGATTGTCAAAGCTTAAAAACAAACAATTGTGATGTCATTCGCTTCTTGGTGTTTAATCCATTATGGCGGATTGCTGTATTTTATAGTTTTTTTTAATCAAAATAAATAGCAATCTCACTCGAAATAGAAAAATAAATACGTTTTTTATAATCCATGAATCATACTTCAATAGATAAATTCATAATTTCATCGATTCTTGGTTACTGTCATCATGCCTATTCAATTTATTTATTGTGAATACAACAACGTTTCACGAGCGTTTTAGTTTGAGCAAATTTGCAAGGTAGTAATTATTATTTTTTTATCCACTACAAGTTAGCCCTTGACTGCGATCTCACCTGATGGTAAATGATGATGCAGTCTAAGATGGTATCGCTTGGCGGCACGTTTTTGCCGGTAGGGTGATAATTAACCACGGCCGAAGCCTCCAACCAGGCCAGACCAGGGAAAATTTAGAAATTATAAATTCCCAAATTCACCCTTCCGGGGATCGAACCCGGGACCTCCACACGTTAAGACAACAGCGCTATACACTGCGTCACGGAGGTCGTCAAAATCAAAATCTATTCTGAATCACTAACATTCACTTTATGATCTCTCTCTGCGATGTATTCCTCATTACTGATGGTCGTGACCCCTTTCCATTAATCAAATAACGGTAGGAGTTTCTGATCGTCTCACATAAATTAATAAGTTTTTAGGATAACATAATTTCAGAACCAGTAGAGTGGAGTCAAAACAAGAATATTAATAACCGGTAGAATTATGTCCTGAAATAAACGAATATTGAGTTTAAATCAATGCTAGTGATATTATAATTTACTTGCGAATTGTAATTAAACATCGTCAAAATATAAAAGTATTTTTCATTTCAATAAGTTATTAATCGTTTTTAGTTGAATTCCCTGCAATTAATACATAAAATAATTAAACAAAAATCTACTTTGCTAACACGCTTCAAAACGCTTGCAATGTGAAAAGCCGCTAGATAGCCGTTTCCTTAGACGCGGCCCGTGGAGCAGCTTCCCTTTATTGTTTTTTACTCTCCGTCAGAATAATTTCCGCGTCTTTCCCTACGAACACCATCATTGAGTATTCTGATCTTCTTCCTGCGTTGGATGCTGTACAAGATAAAGCAACAATTATAATTTAATCACATCATTTTGGATTACATTTGAAGGGGACTCGGAAACACTGGAAGAGCCTATGCCTAGTGAACTTGCACAACACTGCCTAAACTTATTAACCTAGTTAAATTTTGTGATGTTGCCATCTTTTGATAAGTTTATTTCGGTGTTGCCATGAAAAGGACAGTGATTGAAAACTAGCTGATGCCCGTGACGTATTTCAAAATACTTTCCCAAAATTAAATGTAAGCGCATTGCGTTTTGCATGTTTTTACCACATAAATGACATGTTTTCTCCTAATTTTTTCATATTAAAACTAACAATATCTTACGTGCTAATTGATCAGGAACATAGCCTATATTGTCAAGTTACAGAATAACAACACGAAGTTAAAAACACAAAAAGTTTTCATTCATAATTTTTGGTATTTACGGAACAAGACTAAATGTATAACAAATTCTGTACGCTCATATTGCTATCGCACTTGCATTCGATCATGCTAAATAGAGATAGCGATATACCGGCAAATTTATATTTGCGGGTTGAATAGAAATTGCGAGCGGCGATCGCCGGCCTCTTAACGTTTCATTGACACAGGTTGCCGTACATGAAATTAATAAATCATTTATCATATATTTATCATATATTTACCGGTGATAAATAATTTCAGCCACCAATACGAGCAGCGAGAGGATCGCGAATTGAGCGAGTACAGCGAAGGCGGGTGCCGCCTGCCCCAGCGCAAGAGCCCGTGGAGTGCGACCAGAGCATGCGGGTGCGTGTCCGCCAGCCCTAGCGCGCGACGCCGATATGTGCCCGCGCTCGTTCAGACGCATCAGACTTACACACAGAAAACTATATTATTGAAGATATTTACTAACATAAGATACTTGTTTCAGGATAAAGAAATGAAATTCAAGAATGGAATACATTCCCTGCGATTAAGAAAAGTAACGATGGTGTCAGAGACGAGGTTATAAAAGGATGCGTGCGCATCTGCTGCGAACTACATTCTCACCCGTCGTTGCGTATCGTTCTTGTGTGATTTTATTTTCTCGCTGTAATATTTTTAATGTTCATGTTAATAAATGAGCCAGGAGAGCTTTTACGTCTTTCTTCTTCAAGTATCCTCTAGAAATTTGCAAGAATATTTTATTTATCACTCGCTGATCCTGAGGAGTCCATGATCATCGGCTTCAAATAAACAAAACATATATCATTTATCTCCATACTATGATCATATTATTATGATTTTGGCCACCAATATGAGCAGCGAGAGGATCGCGAATTGAGCGAGTACAGCGAAGGCGGGTGCCGCCTGCCCCAGCGCGAGAGCGCGTGGAGTGCGACCAGAGCATGCGGGGTCGTGGCCGCCAGCCCTAGCGCGCGATGCTGATATGTGCCCCCGCTCGTTCAGACGCATCAGACTTACACACAGAAAACTTTATTTTATTTATCACTCGCTGATCCTGAGGAGTCCATGATCATCGGCTTCAAATAAACAAAACATATATCATTTATCTCCATACTATGATCATATTATTTACCGGTGATAAATGATTTCGGCCACCAATACGAGCAGCGAGAGGATCGCGAGTTGAGCGAGTATAGCGAAGGCGGGTGCCGCCTGCCCCAGCGCGAGAGAAAACTATTTTTTATTTATCACTAGCTGATCCTAAGAAGTCCATGATCATCGCCTTCAAATAAACAACACATTTATCATTTATCTCTATACTATGATCATATTATTTACCGGTGATAAATGATTTCGGCCACCAATACGAGCAGCGAGAGGATCGCAAGTTGAGCGAGTATAGCGAAGGCGGGCGTTCAGACGCATCAGACTTACAGACCTATTGTTTATTTATCACTACCTGATGCCCGCTTGCCCGTATTTTCCGGGATAAAAAGGAGCCTATGTCACTCTTTTTTTTTTTATCCACTACAACTTAGCCCTTGGCTGCTATCTCACCTGATGGTAAGTGATAATGCAGTCTAAGATGGTAGCAGGCTAACCTGTAAGGGGCATGGCATTTATATTAAGCCCATACCCCTATTTCGGTTTCTACACCATCGGCTTCAAATAAACAAAACATTTATCATTTATCTCCATACTCTGATCATATTATTATGATTTCGGCCATCAATACGTGCCCGCGCTCGTTCAGACGCATCAGACTTACACACAGAAATAGTTATTTGTGTTATATGGGGCCAAAGAAAATTTTTGTTCCCCGAGGGCGCTATTTTGAATTCAGAGCGAAGTGAAGGATTCTAAAGTAGAATCCTTCACTTCGCTCTGAATTCAATATACGCCGCCCGAGAACAAAAAACTTGGCCCCGAGTGACACACACTATTTCTCATCATTACGTATGAGAAAAAGCTAGGAGTATCAACGTACTATGTATGGACATTACCTATACGTTTAAGCACCAATCAGAAGCACGAACGCGGACCAATCAGAACAGAGAAATGAAAAGTCCCATGGGCCTAAAAATTACATCTTGCTCCCGCTATCCTCTGAAGCTAATATTCGTTTTTCGAATAGGTATGATGGAAAACATTCTTCATTTATCTCCATACTATGATCATATTATTTACCGGTGATAAATGATTTCGGCTACCAATACGAGCAGCGAGAGGATCGCGAGTTGAGCGAGTACAGCGAAGGCGGGTGTTCAGACGCATCAGACTTACAGACAGAAAACTATTATTTGTAAATAATTTAGTATACGTGCATAAACACATTGATAAATTCAAGAAGAAAAGTGATTGTCATCATGTCAATACTAGAAATAAAAATAAACTTATAATGCCTGCTTCTAGGCTTAGTAAAACTAGCAATTCATTTGTTGGAAACAGTGTCCGCTTCTGCAATAAGCTTCCAGAAGACATGTTAAAGATGTCTCTGAATAAGTTCAAAGTTAATGTAAAACGTAAATTCATTGAAAAATGTTATTACCACGTAAAGGACTACTTAAACGACAAGGAAGCTTGACAATGATTTGCTCTATGGATCTGATAGTTCCTTAGTTAAGATGATTTGTGAGATGGTGATAATAAAAAGAAAAAAAAACCCGGCTGAGTTTGTTGTGAGCTCTTCTCAGACCAAGGCGCGTTTGGAACCCTCGTAGCTTTAGTTTTAGGGTACCGTAACCAATTATCACCATCATATTATTTTATAAGTAAGTAATTTTTAACGTCAATAAGTGTACCTACAGTGTACCTATATTGAATAAATGATATTGAGTATTTAGTTATCACTAGCTGATCCTGAGAAGTCCATGATCATCGGCTTCAAATAAACAAAACATTTATCATTTATCTCCATACTATGATCATATTATTTACCGGTGATAAATGATTTCGGCCACCAATACGAGCAGCGAGAGGATCGCGAGTTGAGCGAGTATAGCGAAGGCGGGCGTTCAGACGCATCAGACTTATAGACAGAAAACTATTATTTTTAATCACTAGCTGGTGCCCGTTTGCCCGTATTTTCCGGGATAAAAAGGAGCCTATGTCACTTTTTTTTTAATCCACTAAAAGTTACTGCGATCTCACCTGTTGGTAAGTGATGAGGCAGTCTAAGATGGTAGCAGGCTAACCTGTAAGGGGCATGGCAGTTATATTAAACCCATGCCCCTATTCGGTTTCTACACGGCATCGTACCGGAACGCTAAATGGCTTGGCAGCACGTCTTTGCCGGTAGGGTGGTAACTAGTCACGGCCGAAGTCTCCCACCAGGCCAGACCAAGAAAAATTCAGAAATTATAAATTCCCAAATCGACCCTGCCGGGGATCGAACCCGGGACCTCCGCACGTTAAGACAACAGCGCTACACACTGCGCCACGGAGGTCGTCAAAATGCACGGCATCGAGATGCACTGTGACATAATTACACAAAGAATACTTGCCTCTTCGCGTTTTGACGTTTGAAAAAAACTTGCTGATTTGACTAGTTGTCAAATACCCAATTCTGAATAGTAAAACTTACCTCCAAACAAAGAACTGTTTGTAGGGGCTTCGTTTCTGTGCCATAATGTACACATACGCTGGAGCCATCATCTGTAGGGAACCCAGCTCGCATAACTCTTTTTCTTCGAAAGTTTTGGATATAACCTGGTGTGCGTTGTACGGTTCAGTGTGATAGGCGTATTCTGAAAATATTATATACTAGCTGATGTGTGGGATAAGTTTTTTTAATTTCCACGGGAACTCCTTAATTCTCCGGGATAAAAAGTAGCTTATGTCACTCTCCAGGTCTTTAACTATAGCCTTGCAAAAAATCATATCAATCACTTGCTCTGTTGCAGTGTGATTAAGGGACAAACCAACCAACAAATACACTTTTGCATTTATAATATTAATATAATACATAAGGCTGTTAGTTAATCGCAATAAGATCCCACCCCAGAAGCTGGGTCGGTTCAAAGTTCTAGCATCATACTAATAGCATAAATGTGAAAGTGTCTTTGTTTCTTTGTTTGTTCGTCCTTCAATCACGCCACAACAGAGCAGCAGATCGATGTGACTTTTCCATGGGTATAGTTGAAGAACCTGGGGGGTTACTGCCACTGTTTAAAGCACTATTATTTTGATATTGTTTCGCCAAAACCTACCATGACGTGCCCAAAAGTAAGCTTATTAGAACATTGTTTCCTAAGCAATTTTGTGACGTCATTAAGCAAATCATTCACTCAATTCGTACCATCAAGTGTTTTTTGAGAGCTAGCATTATTGTTTTACGTAGGATTTACGTCAAATTTAGCAATCATAAAAAAGTTACTTTCTTGCGACGGATCAACAACGGATTGACTTTATAAACAAATAAATAAGAAATTGTGAGGTTTTCCAAGTGAATATTCTAATGGATTAAACTAAGTTAATGAGATATAACTTTATGAAAGTGAGTTATATAATTTTCCAAATGGTATTAAATTGAAAAATCAGGCACCCCTGGGTGAAGGGCAGTATACTTGGAGTATTCCTATATGCTCAAATCAGAAATGAGGAGCCTGCAGATACCTAATTTAATACCAATTTCGAAGAACCGACGGACGTTTGGTTCGCAAGGTGCTTGAATGGCGGCCTCACAATGGAAAGCACCCCACTAAGTGGACAGACGATCTCAAGTGTGTAGCTGGAAGCAAGCGGCACAACACCGTGCCTTGTGGAGATCCATGCAGGAGACAGCAGTTCAGCAGTGGACGTTTTTCGGTTGAGACGACGACGACGAATACGAAAGGTTTGCGATGACTGCGATCTCACCTAATGATAAGCGATGATGCAGTCTAAGATAGTAGGGTTACAACCGTTATTAGTAACTAGCTCATGCCCGCGACTTCGTCCGCGTGGATGAAGGTTTTTTGGTTCTCGCAGGAACTCTTTAATTTTCCAGGATAAAAAGTAGCCTTTGTGTTATTCCAGACTATTATCTATCTCTGTTCCAAATTTCATCAAGATCCGTTCAGCCGTTCTGACGCGATTGAGTAACAAACATCCAGCCATCCATCCATCTAAACTTTCGCATTTATAATATTAGTATAAAAGTATTGAAGAATTAAAATAATTCAAATGGCAAAGTAATGTATGTAAAAATAAATATATTTATTATATAACAGTTATCTTTAAATTCACAATAATTAATTCAGTCATATTTGGCATAACATAAACTGATTTAAACTATAATTTAAAATTTCAGGTGACTAAGGATATCCATTGAGAAAAAGCAATGATTCCAATATTGGATGCAGCGCTAGACTGGCCTGAGGCACATTATACGAATTTGCATGTTTGCACGCGAAATATGCCCGTATCGGAATGCCCTTATTCAACAACTCCGGGCAAGATGGCATGCATTTATTGTTCTGAAAATAAACATAATACTTAATTCTATTTCATAACAAACATTTAGGTATTATAGATTGTTTAATTCATATCAAACTTGTTTCCATATAAATAAAAGTAAGAAAATCAAAAAAGCTTATTATTTTTTATCATTATTAATACTGTTGAAGGTTATTTAAATGATAAAAGCACTTGGGTTTGACTTGCTTCAGCTATGCTTAGTTTTGCAGTTACTAAATTAAAATTTATTATTTTTTCATAAGAGCAATCGCCGAGTTTCTTGCTGGTTCTTCTTAGAAGAAATAGCATAACAAGCCAGTGTTAGATTCAATCAACGATTCAAAAGCACTTGTAAAAGTTTATCTCAATAAAATCATTTATATTTTGAACATAATATTTTTGTTCTGTATCTGCTGCAAACCAACAGAAACCACTTGAAATGCACTGCATTAAGTGCACTGCTGCATCACAAATCCTGTTCGATCATCGCGCGTAGCGCCACAATAATTATACTTACTCGAGGCCCGACATATAATTCAAAAAAGTTATAAAACTATTATTTATTTACGTGCCTTGCTTGACAATTGACATTTAAAACAACCGATTCGTTTTACACAACGATAAGGAAACAAAGAGCAAACAAACAATTATTATTTGGTTTCAAATTATTACATAATATTAATAAACTTTTTGTTAATTGTTGCACTTTATAAAGGTATAATATTTAGTAAAAAATGTATCAACACTGTTATTTTATGCATGAAATAAAACGTGATGCAGACGAGATAGCGCTACAAAAATTTATATAGCTACATCTCGCTTACTCTGAAAGCAAGGAATAGACAATTTTAGAGTTTCATTCGTTCTGTCCATCATGTAAGCAAGAGTAGAACCATAATACTTTTGTGCGGTCATGGTAGCTTTCTCAGTAAGATTACTTACACATTGAAACAAGATGTTCCCGTTTCATAATGGTTTTCTAAATGTTGATAGTAACCGCCCTGGAGAGTCACAAATATTGATGAAGTGACAAATATAGTTAAAGAACCTGGAGAGTGAGATATTGAGAGTGAAGCGAGCTGTTGTGGGCTCTTCTCGGACAAGGGCGCGTTTGGAACCCTCGTAGATTTAGTGATACCGTAACTAATTATCACCATCATGTTTTACATATTGTAAGTAATGGACGTCAATAAGTGTACCTATAGTTTACCTTAATTGAATAAATGAATTTAATTGAATTGAATTGACATGGGCTACTCTTGTAAGGAGTTCCCGCGGGAAATAAAATGGTTTTTTGTAGGGATAATAAAGTTGAATATTAAGAATGTCTCACGTCCAGATCGAATGAGATTGATTCCAGCGGGTGCCGGTTGCAACAACTGCGTTGTTCTCTTAGCGTTCGTAACCTTCTTGGTTCTCAAAATATCTTCCTTTGGGTTCTTGTAACCACTGTAGTAGAAGAATCCTGGATTCTGCAAAAAAATACAATGATTTGAACGTTACCTACTCATAAACGTTTCATGTTCTTCGACAATATGTTGTTTTTTCGTTATTGTTTTCAATCCACGTTAAAGTGTTTACAATAAGACGAATACTAAAATATTTTTTGAAAAAAATACAACAGATGTAAAACCCTGTAGTGTGTTTGGGTTTTTATTTCAAATTATAAGTTACACTAAGGATGATACAAATATAAAAATTACCTTGGCTTAGAATAATTTTGACATTTAATAATAATATAAAAATAAAATAATAATATTTAGACTGCATGATACTCTAAGCTTTCTATATCGTATGCCTGCAGGGCTATCGGCTAAAACTGACAGCTACAGTGTAACGACCTCTGATTGGATAACACTCTTCCACTATTGGACAAAATACATTCACGCAGCAAGAATATCATAAATTCAGTCAATCACAGCAATCGATACTGTAACAATGATTGATGCAGAAGATACGCCCTGCGATTAAAGGTCAAATGACAAATGATTCAAATGTCAAAAGTCAAACGATTTAATTTATAAAAAAAAATGAAATGAATGCTGATCAGTGACCAGTGTTGTTCCACACAAGCACACCGCGTAACGTGATACCAACTTACGTCCAGCCAACCTCTCGTGTACCCAATGTCCTCGAACACGAGTTCTAGATCAGTGTTGATGAGGGCATCCATGTTAAAAGTCAAATGACAAATGATTGAAATGTCAAAGTCAAATGATTTAATTTATTAAAAAAAATTGAAATGAATTTCTAGATCAGTGACCAGTGTTGTTTCGTACAAACACACCGCGTAACGTGATACCAACTTACGTCCAGCCAACCTCTCGTGTACCCAATGTCCTCGAACACGAGTTCTAGATCGGTGTTGATGAGGGCATCCATGTTAAAGGTCAAATGACAAATGATTCAAATGTCAAAAGTCAAACCATTTAATTTATATAAAAAATGAAATGAATTTCCAGATCAGTGACCAGTTTTGTTCCACACCGCGTAACGTGATACCAAGTTACGTCCAACCAACCTCTCGTGTACCCAATGTCCTCAAACACGAGTTCTAGATCGGTGTTGATGAGGGCATCCATGTTAAAGGTCAAAATATGACAAATGATTCAAATGTCAAAAGTCAAATCATTTAATTTATTTAAAAAAATGAAATGAATTTCCAGATCAGTGACCAGTGTTGTTCCACACCGCGTAACGTGATACCAACTTACGTCCAGCCAACCTCTCATGTACCCAATGTCCTCGAACACGAATTCTAGATCGGTGTTGATGAGGGCATCCATGTTAAACGTCAAATGACAAATGATTCAAATGTCAAAAGTCAAATGGTTTAATTTAAAAAAAAATGAAATGAATTTCTAGATCAGTGACCAGTGTTGTTTCGTTCAAACACACCGCGTAACGTGATACTAACTTACGTCCAGCCAACCTCTCGTGTACCCAATGTCCTCGAACACGAGTTCTAGATCTGTGATGATGAGGGCATTCATGTTAAAGGTAAAATGACAAATGATTCAAATGTCAAAAGTCGAATCATTTAATTTATTTAAAAAAATGAAATGAATTTCTAGATCAGTGACCAGTGTTGTTTCGTTCAAACACACCGCGTAACGTGATACTAACTTACGTCCAGCCAACCTCTCGTGTACCCAATGTCCTCGAACACGAGTTCTAGATCTGTGATAATGAGGGCATTCATGTTAAAGGTAAAATGACAAATCATTCAAATGTCAAAAGTCAAATCATTTAATTTATTTAAAAAAATGAAATGAATTTCCAGGTCAGTGACCAGTGTTGTTCCACACAAACACACCGCGTAACGTGATACCAACTTATGTCCAGCCAACCTCTCGTGTACCCAATGTCCTCGACAACGAGTTCTAGATCGGTGATGATGAGGGCATTCATGTTAAAGGTAAAATGACAAATGATTCAAATATCAAAAGTCAAATGATTTAATTTATAAAAAAAAATGAAATGAGTGTCCAGATCAGTGACCAGTGTTGTTCCACACAAACACACCGCGTAACATGATACTAACTTACGTCCAGCCAACCTCTCGTGTACCCAATGTCCTCGAACACGAGTTCTAGATCTGTGATGATGAGGGCATTCATGTTAAAGGTAAAATGACAAATGATTCAAATGTCAAAAGTCAAATGATTTAATTTATAAAAAGAAAATGAATTTCTAGATCGCAAACACACCGCGTAACGTGATACCAACTTACAGCCAACCAGTCAACCTCTCGTGTACCCAACGTCCTCGAACACGAGTTCTAGATCGGTGTTATAATGAAATTAATTTCTGGATCAGTGACCAGTGTTGTTCGTGTTGTTCCACACAAACACCGCATAACGTGATACCAACTTACATCCAGCCAACCTCTCGTGTACCCAATGTCCTCGAACACGAGTTCTAGATCAGTGTTGATGAGGGCATCCATGTCGGCCAGCGTTGGAGCGGCCGCGTTGAGGAGCCAGGAGACCACACTGCTAGTATAGTAGTTGTATAGAAGCATGCTCATCAGACCCACCACCAGCAGGACCATGCGACGCCCTGGAAGATTTAGAACTCAAGTACATGGGAAACTTGATAAGCGGAAAGTGAGGCTATAAAAAGCTTATTATTACTCAATCCATTTTAATAGGCCTGTACTTTTCATAGGGACCTTTTCACTTGAATCAGTGTAGTGTAATAAAATTTAGGGAGGAAGGGTCCCTATTTTGATCCTTATTGCTGTGTAATAAGCGATGCTCTATATAACGGCCACAGGGCCCTGACAAAAGTGCAGTGTAATAGGCCTATAAGTCATTTATATTTTATCAATCAATCAATCAATATTTATTTATTCAGTTTTGTTTTACTGTACACTTATTGACGTCCGAAACTTATAATTTTAAGTTTCGGACGTCAATAAGTGTATTTTAAGTTAATTTTAATTATAAGTTATAAAGCATGATGGTGACTATCAATAACGGTATCTTAAAACTAAAGCTACGAGGGTTCCAAACGCGCCCTGGTCTGAGAAGAGCCCACACCAAACTGACCCGGGTTTTAAAAAAAAATATTACACAACTTTAAAATATTATACTCTGATTTGGATGACCTCCCTGGCGCATTGGTGAGCGTTGTTGTCTTAACGTTGTCCTGGGTTCGGTCCCCGACAGGGTCAATTTGGGAATTTATAATTTCAGAATTTTCTCTCTCCATTATATTTTATAAATAATTAGACGTCAATAAGTGTAGTATACCTACCTAAATTGAATAAACATTATTTGACTTTGACTTTGACTTTGACTTAGTGTATAATAAGACATAAATCTTGACACAATATTCGAATTATACTAAACCGCTTTTAAAAACATACCTTGACTAGATGAAACTTCATCGAACAAACTAATCCCGTCCTCATACGCTGAAACACAAAAGCCGATTTGTAAACTCATCCGGTACTTCTTAATTCAAAGTACTTTGATGTAATTCAATGACTTCCTCCAACTTGTTTTGTAAGTCTCTTCAAAGTTCAAACGATTAAAGATGTTATACGCACAACATCGCGATACGTTTGACAAAGTCGGAGCTGAACTTTATTCTGTACTTTATGGCGATTGTCTCATGATACTCTTATCAGACAAATATTATAAAATAATAACAAAAATTGGCAAACTTATGTGCCACAACTTTTCGGTAGGAAGCATGTTGAAAATTAAGGAAAAATCGCTTGGTTTTCGGGTTTGATTGCCGTGTCAGAGCAAAATAGGTTTGGGGTTTTTTGACTTTGCGCGGCGGTGTTTCAACTCCATGGCTCAGAGAGAACGTAAAGGAGGTCTTGCATCTGATCTCTCTTCGGTCGTGTTGGATAGTCGTTCCATCGTACTACGAGTGCATCTATCTTAACGCATATACTTGTGTATACTATACTATACCACTACAGTCCATTAACGTTCCACTGCTGGGCACAGACCTCCACTCTCATAGTAGAGAGGGAATTAGAGCTTAAACTCACCAAGCTGCATGTTGGCGGGCTTTAACGACTATAATTACGAGTATCATGTTAGTGATTATAACCGGGACTGACGGCTTAACGTGCTCTCCGAGACACTGGAGTTAAACACAGCCAACTTCCTAACTCCGGCCTAGTACTGAACATGCTACCACTAGGCCAATGACCAACGAGGCAGTTAAAGTCCCTGCATCACTTATGATTAACGAATCGGTAGATTCACTCGACGATTCATAAGTTTATTTGAATAAAACTAGTGGTTCGCCCCGAACTGAGACCTCGCGGTATCCATTCACGGCACCGTGCGCATTAAAATGCGCCAAATATGATGACGTCAATTGTCATCCGTTTGCGTGGATGGGATACGTATATCTACAGTATAAAAAAATCGGCTCCTGCGGCGTGCATGTCTAGATGCGCGCTCATCTTTACGTTCATAGACATCTACTATCAGTAGACAATTTTTTTATTCCACGTAAGATGGTGCTAATATCTTTTATAATATTTGTAAGCATAAACGAATAAACTTTTACAGAGCGCCATCTATTGACGTCATTGTGAAGTTCTGTTAAAAATACTGAAGCTCATTGAAAATTAAATAATTTCGTCTCCTTATAATATTTATCTTATTTTCTATTTTATGGTCAAGTACAGTATAAAATTCACATAATTGATCAAGTTTCAGCTCAACCTTTCTGAAAATTGAGAGATCTGAGGTCAACTTTGGACGTTAGAAAATCTCCACTTTGAAAGTCCCCCATTTCGTAAATTTTAGGGGAAAAATTAAAAAATATATATTTTTGGACTCTATTCTTAATTATCTTTAAAATAATATACCGCAGCCTTATGTATCGCTATAAAAAATATTTTAGAGCCCCCCTGAAATCAAGATTTTTATAACTTTTTAAGCCATATTCGGCTGGAGGCCATCGGTTTACATATTATATTTAAATTTGAAGTAATTACGTTCAGTAATTCAGAAGTTATAAGGCTCTGACAGACGGACGGACAAGTGCAAATTCACTCTAGTAGACTCAGAGACCTTCGCTTTGCTCGGTCAAAGAGACCTTCGCTTCGCTCGGTCAAAAATATAAGTTTTAGTTTGAGTTTAAGTCTAATCATCAGATGAATGCCGTACCTTGCTGACAGATGATAGCAAACACACTGAACGCGGCATACAACCCCGGCTCATCCCTCTGTTCCAGTACAGCGGTGACGGCCAGTATGAGGGTGAAAGCGATGCATGCGGCTATTGTCCACCACCACACTCCCGGGGAGAGGGGGGTTAAGAAGCGGTTCTCATAATCCCCGACACCCTTGTCCAGAATGAGGTAATAGAATTTCGTTCTGTTGAATAGAATATTTTTGTTCTGAAAACTTCTTTAGGCGCGTTCAACACTTTTTGGTAGGGGGTAAAAAATTAAGAAATTAAAACACACGACTGCCTTGCCGAAGAAAACGAACTAAAAAGTTAATATCTAAATTAATCTAGTTAAATTAGAATCTTATTCAGTTTTTTGATTAAATGATATGCTTTGTGAATCACGAAAGTGTTATATATTCTTGGAATCTACTCATCATTTTCTAGATGATGAATATATAGTTAATCTTAGTTTCGAAGTTTTTTTTCAAATTAAATTTTTAATGCGATACCATGGTCACCCCATCAATTTAAAAAAAAAAAAAATTAGCCTATGTCGCCCGGAATAAGTTAGGGATTCTAACGTTACCTCATTTATCACAATCGGTTCAGGCGTATAGAAGTTATGGTGGAATATACAAACTCACATACATACATACATACATACATGAGCCCTGAAAACAATATACTCCTTTTTTCATGCAGTCGTATAAACCATATATGTGACATATATATGTTTAAAAATGTTATTTACTGCAGTGTTGTAGCCGGTGGGAAGAACACGTCCACCCAGTCCAGCCACTGAGTGAAGATCCTGGCACATGTGCAGGAAATGTCCTGCTCCCCCCAGTACAGGGCATTGGTCACTGCCTGAAACAATATCAAATGATTTAAGTATGATTTTTAGACAGCTGAGGGCAAAAGCCCTCGTTGGTGTAGTGGTTGGCATGTTCGACTGCGGCTGACGAGGTCCCGGGTTAGAGTCCCGGAGTCCCTAACAAGTATTGGGTTTTTCTCATTAGAAATTCTCAGTGCTAGCCCGGAGTTAGGAAGTAGGCGGTGTCTTACCCCCGTGCCTTGGAGAGCACGTTAAGCCGTCGGTCCCGGTTATTATCTCTAACACGATAATAGTCGTTAAAGCGCGCCAACCCGCATTGGAGCAGCGTGGTGGGTCTCAGCTCTACTTCCCTCTCTCTCATGAGAGTGGAGGCCTGTGCCCAGCAGTGGGACGTTAATGGGCTGTAGTCGTGGTGGTGGTGGAGGGCAAGAGAGCGAGAGACCGCTCACCAACTAGGTGGTCTGACCAACTGAAGGGAGTCTAACACGTCCAAATTTTATACTATAGTGAGAATGGCTACCAAGACAGACTAGTGAAAACCAATAATCCGTTCGAGGCTAGGATCTAGCCAGGACCATGATCTTCAGCAATGAAGGAACGACCGAAAAGAAGGATGATTTTAAGAATGTTGAAGGACTAAATGAGAGTAGAGCGCTGTGGTTATTATAAGTATAAATGAGTAATAATTTTCAACTTTTTAAGCAAGTCTTTTAAATGTTTTTTAACGTCCCTGATTCGATCCCCAGCAGAATCATTTCGTGAATTTATAAGATCTAAATTTTTTCTGGTGTGGCACCCTACCGGCAAAGAAGTACCCCCAAGCGAATTGGGTATGGGTTTAATATAACTGCCATACCCCCAACAGGTTAGCCCGCTACCATCTTACACTACTACATCATCACTTACCATCAGGTGAGACCGCAGTTAAGGGCTAACTTGTAGTGGAATAAAAAGAAGTCTACTTTAGTAACTAGGTGTTTAAAGTAGGTAAACATACTACGACTAAAATTTAAAGTATGGATCTGTTTCCTTTGAGATCGGCTGTTGTGCGCGAAATTCTGTCAGCAGGAAATTATACTTTTTAAACTCTTAAAGACTTACTAAAGTTGAGTTCCTTACTGGTGAACCTATCCACCTTCCAGCAATAGTATAATTGAACCTAGAAACAAAGCGAAGTTTAGTACATTACTGCCCAGGCCGGAAGTATGGCAATGAACAATGCAGTTTTATCAAGATTTACGTGTACCGGAAGTTATGCTTGTCCTTCAGAACCCATAGTAGCTGTGTAACAATTTTAGTCATCACTGAAACTCCTGGGGTGTATCCGGGATCCGCTAACATTTCTGGTTTGAACACTTTGGGTCGGTCCAAAATCTACGAAAAAGGACCATTTTGTTTAAATCATTTGCTTAGTTTATTTTGTTACAATACCTACTAAATTTTTCGTAGCTTTAGTTTTAAGGAACTGTTGCTAATTATCACCATCACATACTTGACATTGTGCTGTGTAGGTCCCAATTTTGAATAAACATAATATTTTGACTTTGATTGACTTTTCATTGTTGCAGTAATCTTCAAGTAAGTAATTAATGATTCTCACGAATTCATCCACGTGGGTTAAGGTTGCTAAAAATCTCGTGTTGAAGTAGCCTGTCACTTTTCACGTCTATAACTATGCAAAAAATAACGTTGATCCGTTGCTTTGCGTCTGTGATTAAAGGATAAACTAACAAAGTATCACACTTTCGCTTCCATACTATCCATACTGTTCATAAATATTGGACTAATAAACAATGTATCTAATCTGTGTTTGATATTCCTTTCTTGTTAGTTTTTAAACTAGTCACTTTTTCGACTCCCTTTTTCGACGCCGAACACTAGGAATAAAACCTACCACATACTAATCTTATAAATGCCAAAGTGTGTCTGCCTGTATGCTGCGCTTTTATGGTTCATCTGTCTAACGGATTTTGTTAAAATTTGATACAGGTTGTATCCTGGGGAAGGATATAGGCTACTTTTTATCCCAGAGATTTAATGACTTACCGCGGGAATAAAAAAGTATAATTCACATCACACAATTCGCGGGCATCATCTATTTTATAATAGTGATACTCACCACAGTAATAGCTCGTAGTGTCAAATTGTTGAAATCCCAGCGGTCGTAATATTTGAAACTATTCACCGAAACGTTTATACCTGAAATTATGAAACTCCTTGAATTTTTCACCGTACATATTCATAATAATATACATGATGGATTGAGGATTAGATTTCAAAATTCTCGGGGGAATTCTGATTTTTCACGGGATAACAATCACGTCAATCGTTTGTTCTAATTGTGGAATTATTGGAAGACGAACCAACATTCGCAAGGTGTCATAATATTCAATTTGTTAGTATAGGTACCTCGTTCTGAATTCCATTCCCCTATATATTTTGTCTCCAAATTGTTACCCTGAATCTTTCCAAAGTTAAATACGGACGTGAGTAAAAAACGATTGCCTGAAATAAAATCAAACGGTGACTTTAATGGGCAGTTAAGTTGGAGTCAACGGATAAGGTTAAACTTCTCCTTTTAAAATGGTATTAGCTTTTTCCATAGTAGACTTAAAGCACTAATTGAATGCGTTGGTATTACCCTCTTCAAAAGCGATAACAACATCAGCGTCAACACTCAAATTCAAATTCTGTAATATGTTTCGTATGCGTATTTCTGTTGTGTTGTGTTCTTCGGTGTTTTCTAGGATGAGCCACATATGCATCGCATCAAATAGGGACTCTGTTGATGCCTACAACGAGAAATGGTAAATGATTTATTTATTTTCATATAACCTGCATTGAAAGAGCGGGTGAATGAACTAGAAGTTTAATTCGCTATAATCCGCTACAGTAGACAAATCTGTGTGGTACAGTAACTGTCTTTCACCTGCAGCATGCGACACCCACCACCCAGCAATTCGCACAGGCACAGCACACCACACCACACAAATCCTCCAAATCACTCTCAACGTACGTTTCACTCCGACACCGGAGCATCTTCAGAAGATGTTGACTCGACAATGCACGATTGTGAAGTGACTATCGTATCGCAAGTTCCGGCTTATATACCTTTTTGGCATGGCTCATACTGAAGCCCCGCCCCCTCCTCTATTACTGTATAAATTGAGTAAAGGTGAATTTGATACGTTTATTTGTTCATTTAGCAACTCAAATCCTTTATTATTGTGTTTAATTATTTCTAATTGCTCCCTAAGGTGTGATCGTTTTGCCTCGTTGGTAAAACTGCCTCGTTGGTCTAGTGGTTAGCAGGTTTGACTCCGGCCGATGAGGTCCCGGGTTGGGCCATAATTAAGTATCGGGTTTTTCTGATTAGAAATTCCCAGTCCTAGCCTGGAGTTAGGAAGTTGGCGGTGCTTCACCCCCATGCCTCGGAGAGCACGTTAAGCCGTCGGTCCCGGTTATTATCACTAACATGATAATAGTCGTTAAAGCCCGCCAACCCGCATCGGAGCAGCGTGGCGGGTCTAAGCTCTAATTCCCTCTCTCCTACGAGAGTGGAGGCCTGTGCCCAGCAGTGGGACGTTAATGGGCTGTAGTAGTAGTAGTAGGTGAAATCGCAGTAGAATAAATAAATAAAACAAATGTATTCGTTCCTTACCTTTTCAAGAATACCTTTAGCTCTGTTGCAAGTCCCGTCTAACAGCACTCCGACAGGGGCGGTCCATTGACGCAAACTGACTTCCAACTTATTATAAGTGCTCTTATTAATTTGTATCGTGGAAACTCTGATTCCTTTACGAATAAACTTTAGGGATAGCTCTTTATTTTCTAAAAAAAAACAGGTTTTTGGCAAACAGGCTAGCCCGCTACCACCTTAGACTGCATCATCCCTTACCATCAGGTGAGGTCGCAGTCAAGGGCTAACTTGTAGTGGATAAAATAAAATAGCAAATAACAAAAAAACGGACGAACGCCGAGGTGATTTCAGTACTTTTTTAAATATTTTTTTGTACGAAATTATATTACAAAATAGCGATATTTATGTTATTTTATTTACCTATATTTTTGTACAGTCAAAATTTGTACAATATTTGGTTAGATGTATTATATTGAGTATAGGTAATTTCTTCTAATTCTTCTTATTTACCTACTTGTACTTTCTTTTGCTTGGGACTGTATTTGGATTTCTTGCAATAATCTACTCAAAACTTTTTTTTTTTTTCGTCTTACCATAAAGTTCCATTACAATATAACAGCAACTTTACTGTCTTTTACCATCTAGCCTATGGGCTCATAAGTAATATTATTCTAGCTTAAACTTCTACTTATTATTGATTTCTACATCTAATTTACAGTCCAATAACTCAAAACTTAACATAAAAATCTAAATATATAAAAGGAAAAGGTGACTAAGTGACTGACTGATCTATCAACATACAGTTCAAACCACTCGATGGATCAGGGTTGAAATCTGGCATAGAGTTATCTATTATGACGTAGGCATCCGCTAAGAAGGCTTTTCGGAAATTCAACTCCTATGCCCCTAAGGGATTAAAATATGTCTTTGAAAGTATGAAAATCGAACCTAACGTGAGCGATGCCACGGGTAAGAGCTAGTCGAATATAAATAACTTACCGTATTGAGTACTGCATCCTAAATAGCACAAGAAAACAACATTTTTACTTTCAAAATAGTCTATAACAAAACTGGTATTCACACGACGTGCAGTAACGCCATATTGCAATGAGAAACAAGCCAGAATTATGGGCCACAAAATTATACCTGGTCTCATAGTGCGACTAATATTTTAGACTAGGTAGACTCAAAAATGCTAAGAAGGTAGAGATTTTATTTTAGTTGATAATTTAGAAAAAAAAAATTAACAATAAAATAGCCCATTGATGGTTTACTCTTAACATTAATATTCTTGAATATGAATTCTAAGAGAAGAATGGTTAAAAACTGTAAGGAACTGAAAGTTAGTACTTTTTGATTAAAAAAAACTAAAAAAAAATTTTTTTTCCATCTACACGTCTGTGAGTCCAGTAGGTATTGTGCGCACCTCATTCAATAATTCGCAAATATATACCCGTAGCTCTATAGACTACAGGCAAGTTACATAAATGGGAAATTATCTGTAATTTGGACGATCAACTTTGCCTAATCGAAGTGTTTTGCATGTCAATCATTTTATTTATGCATATAATTTGATCTATTGATTTTCCGTGTGCCTATAATATACGGTATAAGTGTGGATTGCACCAAATGCGATCAATGTTTAAGCTAGGAATAAATTAGATGTTTTGAGATGTTGTTTACAAAATCAATCAAATTAAAATTTTAAATTCATTTCACGTTTTAAGCATAATAGGAGTTGGTGCGATCACAATTTTAAGTTATAAGACATTGTTTTAAAGATCTCGAAATTCTAAACGAAACTTTAAATATTTGGTAACGATTACAACTATACTTTACAACGTTTTTTATACGTGTATATTGTCAAGTAAGTATGCCTTATGCTTGTGCTTAAGACTACTATTGTTTAATCTCCAAAATAATGGACTAAAGTTATTCGAACGACTGACGGATCTTTTAATATTATACCCCACCCCAATTATAATTCATTATGTATTTTTAGCACAAACTTCTGCTCTGAGTTTTAGTTGTTTCAGTTTTAGTAATTTTTAGTTTAATTCACGATTGATACTAGTAACGAGATTTTGTATTGATCTCCTACCACTACTGCTAATAATTATGTCTATAATGGATTATGGGTCAACTCAGGCAACACCACAATAAACTCAAAACACATCCTTCCAGAATTATTCGTAATTACGTGAATACAATGCTTCAGTGTGAAGGCAGGCCGAGGAGAAACAACCTGGCTGCAGTGTACTTACAACGTATTGAATTTGTCGGGCTGCCTTCTTGGAGTATGCCATTAAAATCGTCCAAACAGCAGCCAGGGCAAATGGATCGACAATTTAATAATATATTTATTTTTAAGACTAGTAGGTAATTAGAATAGGTAAATAGTGAAATAGTTGTAGTTATTGTATGACTTATACTTATTTTATTTTAAAAGAGCAACCACCGAGTTTCTTGCTGGTTCTTCTCGGTAGGAATGGTATTCCGAACCAATAGTAGATTCACTTGACGATGCAAAAGTACTTGTAAAAGTTTATTTGAATAAAAACATTTGAATTTGAATTTGAATTTATTATAGTTATAGTATATACAATAATTTTAAAAAAAATTATATATATACCTATAAGGTTAACAAGACAAAGGTGCTACATTATAAATGGTAGCAGAAAACACGCTAAAAAATCGTACAGGACAATATTATAAATGGCCACTGGAAGTTGGACGGGCTTTTTATTTATACTGTTTTTCCCCTTTGTGCTCTTACTCACTGTGAAGTGCTGTAACTAGACACTTATTCTTGTTTAATTTAATGTGCAATGAACACACAATTTTATAACAAGTTTCATATTTATATTATACTAGCTAATTAAATTTTCCGGGATAAAAAGTAGCCTATATTTCAGACTACAATCTATCTCTGTGCCAAATTTCATCCAGATCCGTTCATTCGTTCTGGCGTGTAACAAACATCCATCCATCGATCCAAACTTTCGCATTTATATTATTAGTATAGGTTTTAGTTAGTATTGAAATCCGGGTTAATTCAATGTAACTAAACGCAAAAAAGTAAATGTATCACAATCATGTGCCTATCTTACTAATATTATAAATGCGAAAGTTTGGATGGATGTATGAATGTATGGATGTGTGAATGTATGTATGTTTGTTACTCAATCACACCCCAACGGCTGAACGGATCTGGCTGAAATTTGGCACAGAGATAAATCATAGTCTGGACTAGACCCATAGACTGGATAGGCGACTTTTTATCCCGGAAAATTAAAGAGTTCCTGCCAAAAAACCTCAAACCACGCTGACAAAGTCGCGGGCATTCGAGCATGTGTTATGTACGTTATAGCAATAAAAATACTTATCTAGAGTTTTCGAAACTGTAATATGCATCTCTAAGATACCTGAAAAGTGAAATATGTATGATATATTGTGCTAAGACGTTACAGAAGCGGAGGAAACTAGTTTAAGGCCACTTAGTAAGTTACCATTTCAGCAACTTTAGCGCTATCACGAGTTCCGAAGTCACCCCTACAGGGAACTTCCATTGATGCAAACTCACAAGTTTTCGTCACTTACGTCTTCTTTAAAGAAGTATCGTTTAACTTTAAGAATCGCTCAAATTTTAAATGCCATAATTCTACAAACTACTATATATTATATACTAGATATTTTTGTATAAATTGGAGTTTTGTGAGGTACTGAAAGGATTAAAAAAATATTTGGGTAATATGTGTTAAATGAACCTATCAGGTTGTGCTTCATAAGCCTTGAACCCCGCGGTAATATGGAATGATATACTAAAAACACCCAAAACCTATCTAGATAGGAGTCAGTCAGAGTTACCCACGCAAATGTCTTAATTTTTTTTTTTTGTGTTACTGTTTTATGTTTTATTTTATGTTACTGTTATTTGTGTTCGTGGTTTATTGTTATTTTTCTAGTTTTATTATGAATATAAACATATAAAAATTACTTAGTTATAGCGCATTATAGTGTTTAGGACCCTAGCAAATGCTTTTAGAAGTCTTAATGAACCCATCCACATCCATGATCCACTTCCAATTGTCTTTTACTAGCTGATGCCCGCGACATCATCCGCGTGTTTTTTTTAATACTTACTAAATAGCCTAAGTCACTCTTCAGTTAATCAACTATACACATGCAAAATTAAAAAAAAAAAAACATCGATTTGTTCCTCTGTTGCGGTGTGATTGAAGGACAAAACCAACAAACACTTACGCATTTATAATATTACTAGCGAATGCCCGCGACTTTGTCCGCGTGGATGGAGGTTTTTCGGTTCCCGCGGGAATACAAAGGGGATTCCGGGATACAAAGCCTATGTGTTATTCCAGACTATAATCTACTTCTGTGCCAAATTTCATCCAGATCCGTTCAGCTGTTGGAGCGTGATTGAGTAACAAACATCCATCCACACATCCATACATCCATCCAAACTTTCGCATTTATAATATTAGTATACTAATATTAGTATAAAAACTTATAATAATATTATTGACTTCCGATGAATTTAGGTAATCAAAATGTAGGTTCTTATTGGAACACCCTTTTTCAGAATCGGTCCCTGATTGACAGGCAAAGCACACCGATTACACAAATATGAGTAATTTCAACTGCCAATCATGAATCGGGCAGATTTGCGGATTTTAATACTCGTGGTATGCTATTTTGATTAATTGACTAGCTTTTTTCTTTGAATTCTTCCGCGTGGATATATTTTAGTTAAAAGTCGTAGACACCCGCTGTAAAAAAAGATTAAAATAGGGGTTTAACGACTTTAAAAGAACACGTGAACACAGTGTCTTAGTTTATCAAGAAAGACTAAGATGCGTCAGTGGACAATTTCTTAGGACATAAGATAAATTATAAGTTTAGGTTAAAGCAAAACTGCTCATCAGCCAATTAGGCTAGATCGTAGTTAAATGAGTACCTCGCTGGTACTCAATAATAGGAAAAACAAGTGAACTTAATTTAACGAATTAAAAAAAACCGACTGCCCTGCCATATTATTTTTGGAGTTAACCTCCATAGGAAGCGATCTGCATATATAGCCTTTGGAATCTTATTCACATTTTTAATAAATGATTTTTTTTTTGTGAATCACTGGATATTGGACTATAGTGTTATATATTTTTGGAATCTACTCATCATTTTCTAGATGATGATTAGATAGTTGATCTTATTTTCGAATATTTTTTTTCAACTTTAGTATTTAATGCGGTATCATGGTCACCCCATCAATTTTTTTCAAAATTTTACTAACCTATGCCACCCGGAATAAGCTAGAGATTCTAACGATACCTCATTTATCAAAATCGGTTCAGGCTTATAGAAGTTATGGTGGAATATACAAACTCACATATATAAATACATACATAAATACATACATACATACATAAATACATGAACCCTGAAAACAATATACTCCTTTTTTCAGGCAGTCGTAATAATAGCAAAAAAAAAAAACTCACTAATCAAAACCGAACTTAACGAGAGTGAAGCTGATCTTATTTATCTAACGATCAGCCTAAAACCTTGTACAAATTTTCAAATGAACGTCTGAGTGCAGTAAAAGCTCAAGAATATTCAATAAGGGTCGTCGAGAGTAAACAAGAATTGATCGCGTCATTTATAACGCGCGATTTAGATACCCGCCGACGCGCCTCCATTACTCACCGGCCCGAGTCAAACGTCGCACGGGCGTTTCACACTGCCGACGGTTTACCTGCGGTTCAATAGGCATGATGACTGATTTTGAAAAATGGTCAGATTATGTTCGGGAGAATCTACTATTTCCAAAAAATTAATTTTTCCAGCAGAAAAAAAAGGTTTGGTAGATAAAATTGGCATTTGAAATTTAAATTTTAAAATTCACGCCAAAACGCTCGCCGGTGTCATGGCGTCATTTGTGACGTCACTATTGTTTTTACCAATGCACTCTGTGCAGTGTGCAGTAAGCAATAGTGTGATTGTCAAAGCTCGAAAACAAACAATTGTGACGTCATTCGCTTCTTGGTGTTTAATCCATTATGGCGGATTGCTGTATTTTATAGTTTTTTTTTAATCAAAATAAATAGCGATCTCACTCGAAATAGAAAAATAAATACGTTTTTTATAATCCATGAATCATACTTCAATAGATAAATTCATAATTTCATTGATTCTTGGTTACTGTCATCATGCCTATTCAATTTATTTATTGTGAATACAACAATATAAATATACTCCTTAAAAACTAGACAAGGTTATATTTTTTTTGTTTTTTTTTTTAAATAAAATAGGGCAGCGCTTGGCTGCAAATAGACTTGCTTAAAGTGGTGATGCAGCGTAAGGTGGAGCGCGCTTGCCTAGAAGATGCCTATTCACTCTTGATTTGAAGGTACCTATATTAAAAGAGGAGGGGAAAACGGAAGCCGGAAGGGCATTCCATATCCTAGCGGTTCTAATTAGAAACGAGGAAGCAAATCGCTTCGTACGAACCCGCGGAATTTCCACTGCGTAAGGGTGCAGACCTTGTCGGTACTTATGAACAAAGTAGTGCTTAGACACCCGTACTAAGATAATTCGTATTACGGGTGTCGTCACCTTCCTCCGAACCTCTTACAATAATATGATTTCATTAATTCTAGTTATATAATAATAAAGATATTGTAAAAAATATTTTAGCACAATATTAGTTCAATATTCTTTATTTATTTAATTATCATTATATTTATTTCATTAATTATTTGTATATATATTTAATTCTTATATATAATAAATCTTAATATCATTGGACATTAGTTGATTTTATTATTGTGTGTGAGTGTTCGTGTGTGTGTGTGTGTGTGTGTGTGTGTGTGTGTGTGTGTGTGTGTGTGTGTGTGTGTTTGTGAGAATGTCAGCTCATTGGAGAGTGCCATTAATTAAATTTACCATATATACCTTACTAATATTTTATTTTATGACTTTCAGTAAATGTTCTGTTTCATTATAATTAAGAGTTTTAAGCCACTAAGTAAGCATTTTCTTGCATTTATTCTGATCAACGCAACTTAACGTTGTGGTTGTACGGACGATCCCTATTATGTGTTAAAACTCTTTATGCACGACCTCTTTCGCTTGGATTTAGTTAATCTCGTATGGACCCTTTCTTCCGAGTTAATTAGTATTTACCCTTTGATCCGTAGCTTTAATTAATAGAGTGCTAACACATAATACTTAACTACTATGACGCTATATTCATTTTGTTGATTTTACCGAAGGCTAGTAGTAAAATTTTACAGCTTTAGTTTCCAGTTGACGAAAATAGTTAGCACCGTCAACACTGTATACTACATGTTTGTGCATTAAGCAACTTCAATCAGTGATCTTATTTTACAAGCATTAATTTGATAAAAATTGGAAAATACATAAGAATAGATAAGTTTTTTTGTTATTTCATAAAGTCAAGAAACTTTTTAAGGAAATAGTAAAAAGGTTAGTCGACATCACAGGAGACCGAAGAGCTGGCAGCTTCCTCGGACAAAGAATTAGCCTAGCTATTCAAAGGGGGAACGCTGCAAGTATCTTCGGAACCTTGCCTAAAGGGACTCCTTTTAATAATATTTTTTAGTTATTATATTATATTTTTAAGGCTTTAAATATTATTAAGTTTCCTTTTATTTCTTTGTTGAAAATTAAAATAAATTTATAAGTCCACTTGAAAGAAGAACCAACAAGATACTGGGCTACCTCAGGGCGTACACAAACTGAAACGCTTGAAGTGTGAAAATCATCTTACAGCGGATCGAGCGGTGAGGCTCGTCGGCCGTCTTCCCTTTATTGTTTTTTTATACTCCACCGGAATCATCCCTTCCTACTTTACGTGCGCAACCATTGAGCCTACCGATCTGTTTGTGCTTTAAATTGAGAGATGAGTTCATAAATCTTTCATTTACGTTAAACATTTCTTTGGTTCAGAAATTCTTTTTTAAAGACTGCCAGAAAACCTGGTGAATATTCGAGTTTTTTGAGTAAGAAATTCTTAAAAGTATACTTCCAAACTAACTTTTAACACACACACACAGTCAAGTCAACGTGTGTGTGTACTTGTCTCTTGATCATAGGCTAGCTTAATATTATTTTTTTAAAGACCAAACGACGAGTTTTTTCCTTGTCTTTTTTGGTAGGAATGGCATTCCAAACCAGTGCTAGTTATAAAAGCACTTGTTAAAGTTTATTTGAATTTTAATTTTTTTAAATAAATATACGTATCTATCTTTAATTTTCATTCATTGCTTTCAAACTCAAACTCTTATATTATTTTTTATTCAAATACCTAAACTTATTGCTTGAATCGTCGAGCGAATCTACGACGGGTACAAAAAAGCTTGTCTTTTCTTTTAGATTTTCTTTAAAGTGTCTAGAACGTGTCTAGATATTGGTTTAATAATATTCAGCAGCCAGTCACGGCCCGCAGCGTCAAGTCATACAAATCCCAGCGATCATAATATTTGAATCTGTTCAACGAAACGTTCAGACCTGAAATTGGAAAACACGAATCGCGACGTGCGACTTCTTTGAATATTTCATTTTGATATCTGAAAGAATTTAATACTCAAACTCTATGTAACCACGATATTAAGCTCTTCGATTTTCTCGCGTGAGTTTGGTTAAGCTGAATTTCCGATTCTGCTAATCTGATTTTCGAAATATTTATTTTATTTTATATATCCAATATATCTTCCAACTTATATCTATCACTAGCGAATGCCCGCAACTTCGTCTGCTTGGTTTGATATTTTTGATCCCGCGGGAACTCTTTCATTTTTCGGGATAAAAACTAGCCTATAATCTATCTCTGTGCCAAATTTCAGCCAGATCCGTTCAGCCGTTGGGGCGTGATTGAGTAACAAACATCCATACATCCATACATCCATCTAAACTCTCTCATTTAAGATATTAGTAAGATAAGATTACATGTATAAATAACCTAATGCGATATAATAAGACAACATAATACTAAAAAAATAATAATAAGACTTACTACAAAAAATATTTACAATAAAATAGACTTAATTAACAATAAAAACATACCTATCCAATGAAATTAACCCAATACAAATGTAACCGTTTTTATGAACTCGCTAAGTGAGCAGCTGAAGAGGTATGAAGTTTTATGTTCATCATGGTAAGAAAATATGTCAATGAGAGAGATGTATTTAGTATAACATACAACTAAATCAATAGTGTGCCAAGTAAGATGTTTAGCCATTTTTTAATTAAGTGAATTTAATAGTAAGATCAATGTTTAGAAAAAATTAAATTAGATACCCAAGGAATGTCCAACCAACATTACAACAAATTAATTGCATAAAGTACCTTATACTTATAATATTATGTACTTATAAGGGGTACATAAAGTACCCATTGTGTAAATACTTAAACTATGTGTGGTCAATGGGCCATCTTCTCAGCCTGTCAAACCGCAACGCTAATATACCTATATGTTATAGACCTACTTGCGTATCGTGATGTATAGGGGTTTTAAGATGCAAACTGATAATATTTACTACAAATACTCGGTCATTTATTTAAGGAAGCAACATAGAACACATTAATATATTAAATTAATTACAAGGCAACAATATAACAACAGCTAGATCCTTATCCACTCGCAACCAAGGTATAGATAGACTCTAAAGAGACCCTTGGGCCGTGGAGTCTTAGTGGCAAAAATTTTTTGTGAGATATTTCATCGCGGTTAATTGCCTCATCAGGTGACACGCTGGCTCATTTTTTGCGCAAAGGATCAGCCTGGCTGTCCAGCGCGGAAATGCAGCCAGAATTCTTGCCACCACTCCACGTGGGCATGATTTATATAGTAATTAGGTTAGGCTAGCATTAAGTTTTATTGTATTACATTCAACAAAATAAAAAATAAAATAAAAAAAAGACTATAAAGTTGTTATAATGTAATATTTTAAATCAGTATTGTGACGTCACGCCGTTAAACATGGCAGGAGCTCGTCTGATTGGTGGAAACCTCGCGTAACGACTGCTGTGCCGCAGAACAGGTTCAGCGCCATCTGTAGTCATCGAGCGGCGCTAACATATACAAGTTATAATTTTGCCATTGTGATCAGCCCCTCGATTATGTAAGGAAATCCTAATCGTAATCGTCTGTCAAACATATAATTCGACCTGTTTAAGGAGGTCATAGATGCTTGCAAGTCAAAACGCATGTATGTACTCCTTAAAAAGTTCGAGTTATACGTTATGAGCTGTCAAATGAATACGATTGGCTTAGACAATTGGGCCTCTGACCCCCGATTATGTAAGTAAATCGTAATCGTAATCATCTGTCAAACGTATAATTCGACCTGTTTAAGCAGGTTATAGATGCTTGCACGTCAAAACGCATGTAGGCACTACTTGAAAAGTTCGAGTTATACGTTATGAGCTGTCAAATGAATACGATTGGCTTAGACAATTGGGCCTCTGACCCCCGATTATGTAAGTAAATCGTAATCGTAATCATCTGTCAAAGGTATAATTCGACCTGTTTAAGCAGGTTATAGATGCTTGCACGTCAAAACGCATGTAGGCACTACTTGAAAAGTTCGAGTTATACGTTATGAGCTGTCAAATGAATACGATTGGCTTAGACAATTGGGCCTATGACCCCCGATTATGTAAGTAAATCGTAATCGTAATCATCTGTCAAAGGTATAATTCGACCTGTTTAAGCAGGTTACAGATGCTTGCACGTCAAAACGCATGTAGGCACTACTTAAAAAGTTCGAGTTATACGTTATGAGCTGTCAAATGAATAAGATTGGCTTTGACCAGTGGGCCTCTGACCCCCGATTATGAGAGTAAATCGTAATCGTAATCATCTGTCAAACGTATAATTCGACCTGTTTAAGCAGGTTATAGATGCTTGCACGTCAAAATGCATGTAGGCACTACTTAAAAAGTTCGAGCTATACGTTATGAGCTGTCAAATGAATATGAATGGCAGAAACAATAGGCATGATGATTCCATGATCTTTATGAGATTATGCGTACCTTTCCTCGAAACCAATGTTGCTTTGAATCCTTTCGAAGTTAAAAACGTCCATTGTTACAAAACGGCACCGTGTGACATAAAATCTAACGGTTATTGGTGTAGGATGTTGCAGAGGATTTGCATTGACCTTTCGTACATTTTGATGGTTGACCTGCCATGTGTTCGCAGGGATTGCTTTTAAATTCATACTACTTACTATACCAGCTGTTTATATAAAGTATGCATGCAAAACTGTGTTTGTTTGTTGCTTTGTTAGTTTATTGGTTTATCTTCTGAATCACGCTGCTAAAAAAATATTGTATGGTTAATACTTTGAGTTATAAACTTAAAAATGTGTAGTTCCACATTTTAAGATTACGCGTGTGAGACGAAATGCAGCAGGCAAGAATAATTCTTTTTTCTTATTCATATTAATAAATAAATATCCTTTATTGAGCCAAAATATACAGTCGCAAAAAATATAACAAAAAAATTGAGTGCCGCCGCTCCCAGGGAACCAAGGGTTATAAGGAGCCAACCTATGTTTAAGCCAACCTTGGTTCCAGGGAATCGAAACACCCACTCTTTACTGAAAAAAAACTAATGATCGGGCTTATCGGAAGCTTTAAAAATTTCCTTTAATAATTTACTTTGAACTTTTTTTAAAAATATTGTAAGCTAAATAAAACTTAATCTATTCCATCAAATACCTTTAGATTTATTAGACCTTATAGATTTATTGACTCCCTAAAACCCCTAAGGTCGCCTGGAAGAGTTCTAGTGATTGTATGCTATTCGGTTGACTACCTTTAAATAATAAAGGACTTTAATGTAATCAAGATGAACTCTTCGTTGCAGCACAAAAAAAAAATTGTGAGTAAGTAAGCAAATAAATATTAGGGTGCAATTGTTTGGTTGTTTTCAACGGAGACTTTTAACTACGCGCTGAATTTCTCCCTCGGGACCTATTCAGACTTTCAATAGCATTTGTAAAGTTAAAACATTTACAAACTTTAACATACACAGTACTGTTACAATTTAGGTCAAATAAATTATTTCTGAAAGTACATTTCTGTTAAAACACTGACCAAAATATCTTAAATTAAATATTTGAAAAGTCAGTGTTAGGATAGCTTATGTTTCATAATGGGAGGCTACTTGTGGAATTGTTGACTATTTGAGAAGTTGTGACAACGCATATCAGTCGATTGCGATTGTTAAGAAATGTTGACACAAGTCAGTAACTGGATGGGTGACCGAATTTGGAGGTTCAAATTTGAACCTTGCTTTTGAAATTTGCCTTTTCGTTTCCTCCGTGAAAGTACATTTCTATTACAACATTGACCAAAATATCTTAAATTAAATATTTGAAAAGTCAGTGTTAGGATAGCTCATGTTTCATAACGAATTGAGAAGTTGTGACAACGGATATCAGTCGATTGCGATTGTTAAGAAACGTTGACACAAGTCAGTAACTGGATGGGTGACCGAATTTGGAGGTTCAAATTTGAACCTTGCTTTTGAAATTTGACTTTTCGTTTCCTCCGTGTGTCGTTAGGCCGTCGGTCACGGTTATTATCACTAAAATCTGATAATAACCGTTAGTAACTTAAGAGTTGAAAGAGTAGCAAAAGAACCTGGGAACCCACCGCATTACTATCCCAAGAAAACACTTGTCATTATGGCATTAGTGGAATAGGGTCACGACTCTCAGCATTGAGAAACACGACGTAGAGAGACACTTTACAAATTAAACATAGAATAAACTTATGACAAATAATAACAAGCAGTTTAGTATAATTAGGGAGGGTGTTAAATAGTGTTGTCGCAGCCATTAAGTGAACTAAGCCCTTCCGAGGGGCTGATTTACAGTAAGGGCGCAAATTGCGACGTGACCGCCACCGAGTGTAGCCGACATTATTTATACAAATGTCGCAGTTATCCCCACTTTAAGAATTTACTCGGACAACGTTCATAATAAATTGAAATACTGCTACAAAATTTTAGTAGTAACAGTTGTTACTATACTGTAATTTAGTCATGATAATAATACAACATCCTCGGTGATTACATGTCAGTACACACAAGCAATTGAATTAAATTACAATTTAAACCATGTAAAGTAAAAATAAGACCTCTAGGAACTAGGTCTTATTTTAACAAGCTTTTATGTAACTTGCAATGTTTGTGGGTTTGTTAAGATCAAATCTTGCAACTGAATTTTAAACAGTTAGCTGAGATTTGAGGCCGCTCACTAACTAGGTGGTCTGACCAGCTGAGGGAGTCTAACGCCTCGAAATTTCATACTTTAGTATGAAATTTTGAGTATGTAGAATGGCCACCAACAGAGGCCAATGGAAGCGAATGATCCGTTCGAGGGTAGAATCTAGCCAGGACCACGATCTTCAGCAATGAAGGAACGACCGAAGAGAGAAAGAGCTGAGATTTGCATGTACATGATTAGTTTCGATGTCAATGCAGGGTTAGCTAAGTGACGAAGGGGAGTTGAGTTCTAAATGCAATATGGCGGACTCCCAAAGATGGCGAACTAAATAGTTATCTTTTGTGCACTCCCATGATATGGGTATCAATTTAAAAGAGTTTGCAGAGAAGAATACGAAAAAGATTGAAACGTCACATTAAATTCAATATGGCGGACTTTATGATCCGCCATATTGAATTAATTTATATGAACTTAGTTTGCTTTTTTTTTATTTAATACTTATTACTAACAGCTTACTTTCCCTTGAAAAGTAATGTTTGTAAGGAAATACTTAAATACCCATACCCCCAATAGATGAGCTCGCTACCATCTTAGACTGCACAATCACTTACCATCAGATGAGACTTTTGACGCCACTAGGTACATGTAAGCCGATGACTACACAACGGCTAACTTATAGTGACGTCAAAACCAGATGTAGTTGAATTTGTCATAGCAATTTTTCTAAGTATAATTGTTTTTAAATATAAATAAAATAAAATAGGTAGAGTCTGTCTGATAAGTCAGTTTACATGGGTAAATTAGAAAGTAATTGAAAAATTGTTTATAACAATGTAAAAGGGTCATCGATGAATCAAACAAACATGAGAATCAGTCAAACTCGTCAAAAGTACTTGACAGCAAATAATGATGTCAGAATGCGATTTTAATTTTTGTCTAAAATTATTGAATTAACTGGCTTATTGAACAGACTCTACCCACTTACTTTAACTGAATATTTCTCGTTGTTTGGTGATTGTTCAAGAGTTGCTCCGGCCAATTAGCCGTTGTGAGAAATTGTCGGGGCGGCTCAAGTTTTTCCATATAAAGTTAGAGCGATATTTCGGCTGTAACGACACCTCTGGGAAATAATCAACTGAGCTTCTTATTATTTGAGTTGTAGTTTCTTTGCGGTTTAAATTATTTATCATAGCACTATAAATTAGATATATTCTGATTAAAATACCCCTATTCCTTGGTTATGCAAAACCCTAAACCATAATTAGTAGTTTGATTTTCGATATTCTTTATGACTCATTATACAAGCTCCGAGAAAAGTTGTTTAAATCCTGGAGGTCAGGAGTTTTACCTGCTAATCCTTTTAGAAACAGGAAATTGGACTCAATACTTTATTAACATTATCCTCACAAATTCTGATATTTTAAACGTTAATTAATTAATTACAATTAATGATTATCTTGTGATTTCTTTTTAATCTAAGTATATCTTTTTTAGCTGTAATAGTTGTTGCTTTGGTTTTAGTCCATGCTGTGTTTACTTATAAGTATATCACTTAGCTTGCATTTATATGATGGTTTTTATTTTTAGTAATGTGTAAGTGATTGTTAGTAAACCTATTACTGACCGAGCGAAGCGAAGGTCTTTGAGTCTACTTGAGTGAATTTGCAATTGTCCGTCCGTCCATCCGTACGTCCGTCCGTACGTCCGTCCGTCTGTCAGAGCCTTATAACGTCTGAATTACTGAACGTAAGTACTTCAAATTTAAATAAAATATGTAAAGCGATGGCCTCCAGCCGAATATGGCTTAAAAAGTTATAAAAATCTTTATTTCATGGGGGCTCTCATAGAAGCGAATGCGAAGTAAAATATTTTTTATAGCGTTACATAGGGTTGCGGTATATTATTTTAAAGATAATTAGGAATAGAGTACAAAAATATTTTTTAAAAAAATCCCCTAAAATTGACGAAATGGGGGCTTCGAAAGTGGAGATTTTCTAACGTCCAAAGTTGACCTCAGAACTATCAATTTTCTGTAAGACTGAGCCTGAAACTTGATCAATTATTTGAATTATATCCTGTACTTGAACAACAAATACTAAAATTAGATAAATATTATAAGGAAACGAAATTATTCAATTGTTAATGAGCTTCAGTATTTTTAACTGAACTTCACAATGATGTCAATAGATGGCGCTCTGTAAAGGTTTATTCATTTCTCCAATAGCTCTTTAGCTCTTTTGCGTCTAATGTTAAAGGTTAAATATTACATTATACAGTTAAAACTATTATGGATACCGCGAGGTCTGAGTTCGGGGCGAACCACTAGTATAAATTAATTTAACGAATTAAAAAAACGAATTTGTGAATCACTAAATATTGAACTATATTTTGGATTATATAGTTAATCTTATTTTGGAGTATTTTTATTTCAATTTTGGTCTTTAATGCGGGACCATGGTCACCCCTTCAATTTTTTTTTAAATTTTACTAACCTATGTCACCCGGAATAAGCTAGGATTTCTAACGATACCTCATTTATCAAAATCGGTTCAGGCGTATAGAAGTTATAGTGGAATATACAAACTCACATATATACGAGTACATACGAGTACATACATGAACCTTGAAAACAATATAGTCCTTTTTTCAGGCAGTCGTATAGTAAATACCACTACTGTCCGCATAGCTAAGCCTTTACAGAGGTTGGTTCTTAAAAAAATGCATGTTAATGTAATGCAAAGTTCCAAGTTAGTCCGACTTAACCGACGTTCACACAAAAGCCGTGTAACCGCGTCTAACTCCCAACATCAACAGGAACAGCACACGTCACACAAAAAGTAACATGCGTCAAAGTTGGCAGCCAGCGAGTTCAGTATCGCGTTACGCTCTCGGGCTTCGATAACTTTTTGACGACCTCCGTGGCGCAGTGTGTAGCGCTGTTGTCTTAACGTGCGGAGGTCCCGGGTTCGAACCCCGGCACTCCAGGTCATCACGTCGACCTGTTGCTCTGTTGCTGTGTGATTGAAGGACAGACCGACAAACAAACACATTTTCGCTTTTATAACATTAGTTTGATGACGAGGATATACCTCGGTTCGCGTTTTCTCGGCCCATGAGCGGCCACCGTGTGAATATGTTCGTATAATAACTCATCACATAATTAGAACGATAAACTGAAACCGAGTCAACGTTCACCTTAGGGACTATGCACACTTGTCTATATATATAACTTCAATCGGTACTATTTATTTTAACAATCATGCAATTTGACGACCTCCGTGGCGCAGTGTGTAGCGCTGTTGTCTTAACGTGCGGGTGTCCCGGGTTCGATCCCCGGCAGCGTCAATTTGGGAATTTATAATTTCTGAATTTTTCCTGGTCTGGCCTGGTGGGAGGCTTCGGCCGTGGCTAGTTACCACCCTACCGGCAAGGACGTGCCGTAAAGCGATTTAGCGATGCCGTGTCGAAACCGAATATGGGTATGGGTTTAATATAACTGCCATGCCCCTAACAGGTTATCCCGCCACCATCTTAGACTGCATCATCACTTACCATCGGGTGAGATCGCAGTCAAGGGCTAACTTGTAGTGGATAAAAAAAAACTTTGGGAACGAAGTAGGTAAAGTAGGTTGGAAGTAGGTAGTAGGTAAACTCGTACTCCCATTGAGATAAGTTCTGAACTTTTTTCCAATAAATTCAAAGGATCAAGACCTATCGAGCTCATTATACCTACTTGCTAAAGTTTTGTATTTCCCACAAGTTTTTGTTTGAGGACGTAAATTCTAAGGGCCGGTTGATTTAAACCATTGGTTATCGTAACTTACGTTTGTTATAATTTAACACACGTAACAACTTTGACGTCTGTTAATTTACTAGTATTGCTTCATGGTAAAAATGGTGAATCAACGCCTTATTTGACTAATGTTCGTTACACTAGCGGCACGCTATGATGGCCGGTTTGACACATTACAATAGTGATGTGGAATGTCAATTTATTCTCGAACAAAAAACAATTAAGTTTTGTTTTTGTACCTGATTAAATAGGTTTAATAAAACAAAAATGTATATGTTTATTTAATTTATTTGAACGAACTGAATATTTGAACGAAAATGAATATACATACTTTATATGCACACAAGAAACATATGAATACAAAAGATACCAAAAAAGGTGCCACAAAAGGCCATAATTAATCAGATTCGTCCATACTACTATTTTCACTGTCGTCACTGCTATCATCACATACATTAATAATTATATGTTCGTTTTCTATAATATTATCTATTTTCACATCTCTTTCATAATCTTCCCTTATTAATTTAACAGTTCTATTCACAACCTTTTCCCAGTCTCCTTTAGTCACATGTTCACAAGCTTCTTCTAATAATTTTAGCATTTTTTTTGTGGTAAATGGGGGTTCTGTATTGTGTCTTGCAGCATATCCCTTAATTTGAGCCCACACCAACTCAATCGCATTATACTCACAATGGTAAGGCGGTAACCGTATAACTCTGTGCCCATGTTCTAATGCTATTTTGTCAATGATGTATCGGATCTTGGTTGGTTTGTTTTCTTTTAAAAGACGTACTAATTCCGCTTTTAACATATTCATGTTTGCATCTACGCCATTTTTACGAAGCCATGCGACGATATCAGCTTTCTTTTGGGATTGGGCAGGTGGCTTGTCAATTTGCATCGAGTGGTATGGGGCGTTGTCCATAATTATAATAGATGGTTCAGGGAGGCTACACAACATTGAGGTAAACCATTCAGTAAACTTTTCTCCATTCATGTCTTCATGATAGTCTCCAGTGGTTTTTGACGCAAAAGCCATGAGAGAACCTTCGACAAACCCGTTGATGGTTCCGGCGTGACAAATTATAAGTCGCGATCCTTTTCCTACAGGAACTTTGGAAGTAGATGCTGCTGTGTCATCGTTCCAAGAACGGCCTACAGTATGGTTAGCATTAAGCCATGTTTCATCCAAGAACACAACATTTTGCCAATTTTTGATTTCTTTCACTTGCCGTAAAAAAGTATACCTTGCCATCGCTATATCAAATCTTTCCATCAATATTTTGCGTTTGTTACATTTTTTGTATCGAAATCCAATGGTCTTCAAAATCTTCGTTAAAGAACTTTCCCCACCGAAGAATAATCCAGCTTCCTTCAGTGAATGCACCAACTTTTTTCTTGTTGGATACTCCTTCTGTAAATAGTAGCCGTAAACATGTCTTCAAGCTCAACTTCAAACATGGCATCAAAGCTATCGATGCCTACGACTGGTTTTGCTCGTTTTCTCTTTTTTGGTGTGTGAAGTTTATTTTCTTCTGTGCCAGTCTCGCCATATTTTTTTTTAGTTATCCGTCTAACAGTTCGTTGTCCAATATTAAGCGCATCAGCTACGCGTTCAACCACTGACGTTATAGGTAAAATTGGCCCTCCATTTTGAGCTTCACGATCGAAATAGTTACGAAGGCGTATTACGAACTCACGTGTCTGACTATTTAGAACAGTTCTCTGCGTACGTTCGGTCATATCGACGAAATCCACAACAAAGGGCTTGAACAGAGTCCAAATTAACGAGCAAGGGTCAACAGTAATGCAGTATCAATATTTGAAATCCAAAGCCAGGTCAAAACTATATCACAATCGCATTGCACTGACAGTTTATACTTTTCGAAGCAACGTCAATTCGAAACTGCTTTGTTTTGCATTGAGCATTGACGCGAGTTTGCCGGAGGTAGTAGTTGTGCTAGCCAGCGATCCTATGTGACGATCGTATTAGATTCCATTTTTAAAAATTTATTGATATTTTTTTGCGATTTCAGAGGTTTGTCCACATAGTGAAAATTGTTCATATTCACAAGTACATTCACCCCTTAAATGGTGCAAACTGATTTTTCTACACTTGTATACATTTAAGAAATCAATTTAATAAATAAATTTTGAGTCCTAAACCTAAAACTACATTCGATAAAATTTATGAATCTCTGCACATCACTATCGTCAATAAAGTAATACAATTATTTCCTTCAAAGTCGTTATCAATTAATACGGAACTTCATGAGCGGACAAACGTCAAACCGGCCATCATAGCGTGCCGCTAGTTTAGAGCCATATTTAAAGATAACGTGTCCGTCAAAATGTGTTCATGCAACCCAGGCTGGGTTGCATAAACTAAGGTGAAGGAAGACAGGTCGTAACGTAGGCTGTAATGAAAATATTTTTTGAAAATTCATCCCCCAAGGCAAGATTTGTTAAAAAAGACAATATGTAAATAGTTTTTTGTTCAAATGAACTTTTACAAGTGATTTTTTCAAGTTAACCACTAACTAACAAATCAAGTATGGATTTAACTGGTGATTAAACTAATTTACTTAATCATAAGATTTCATACAATATTTTTGAGATTAAATTAGTGTTTGCAACTCGGTGTGAGTCATGCAAATATTTTTTCAATACACTTGCTTGAAAAATGCACTTACAAAGGCAGTAAACAGGGCTTGTAAGTTAAATTTACTGCCCGCGTGCAGTAAATATTTACTGCCCTCGTGCAATAAATTTGCAGTTTTTTTTTAAATTTTTGTAAGTCCACGTTACTTCTGAATAAAAAGTTTTCTTGCAAGAAGGTTCATAATGATAATGACTTTGTACGTAGAAAACCTAAAAAATAGTGACATTTACATGATAAACTAGAAAATTGTATTTAATATAATTAATTAAAATTGTTTTAAGTTTGTATAAATCAAAAAAGTAAAGGCTGAATAGTCCAGGCTGGTAGCTAAGAATTAGAACCTAGAGCCATGAATCTAATAAAAAAAACGCAAGTACAACAACTAGTCTATACTAAATCTTTAATCTGTACGCGCTATTTTTAAAAGAGTCATTGAATTTTTCTTATAAATTATCAAAAAATATGAGTGGTAGATGTGATGTGGAATCATAAAATTAAATCAACAATTAGGTATTTTAGATCTGAGAAAAAAATGCGCTTATAATAGCCGCCAAAAATCTTGAAATAAGTATGGGCATGAAAAACCGTTTTCTAGTGAGTACCTAGTGCCTCGACTCGACTTTTATTTTCAAGTTTTCTCACAACTGTATTGAAAAATATTGTATGACACAACGGGTGTTAAGGTTTCTACATACTCGTGAAGATGGTCAGCCTTTACATTGACATTAGTCAACTCGTATGTAAAAACCTATTTACCGCTCATATATCACAAACTACTAAATTGGTAAAAATTACAAATTTCGCTATGAAATGTAAACATTTAACTTAAATATTATGGACGTTTAGCGAACGTAATATAAGCTTATTGCCGAAGTGAGCAGTAAAAGCGGCCGGCAATAAATACCCGAGACGTGTCGTTGTCCGAAATGGCTTGAGACCGTCTGGGTATAAGCGAACAAATACTGAAATATGTTTTCCTTCGGGCTTTTAGCATATTGTGGGTATGCAATCACCAATTTTATAATATTGGCCCAATTTATAGTTGGTATCTTGTAAAATTTTGATGAAACTTTTACGTTACAAGCGAGAAACTACGGACCAAAAATTTTGTTAGACGGACATTAAGTCAGAGTAACTCACTTTTGTATGGAGTCGCACAGGCTAGCGACAACACAACACGAGTTCAACACGAACGTTTGGAATTAAGTGACTTATGTATTTCACGTAGGACAACTTGGGTCACTTGGGTACGTAGAGCCGGCGACAAACTCAGCAGTTGCACTTTCAACCAAAAAATAATGTTACAATTCTGTTACCAATACACAACACATACGTTACGTAACAAGTATTACACTGACTTGTGGGCCACTGGATGCGAAGCCGGTTTCTTCCGCGAAGCGTTACATAGGGTTGCGGTATATAATTTTAAGGATAATTAGGAATAGAGTATATTTAAATATTTTCACTAAAATTGGGCTTCAAAGTGGAGATTTTCTAACGTGCAAAGTTGACCTCAGAACGCTCAATTTTCTGAAAGGCTGAGCCTGAAACTTGATCAATTATTTGAATTATATTCTATACTTAAACAACATATGCTAAAATAAGATAAATATTATAAGAAAACGAAATTATTTAATTTTTAATGAGCATTTTTAACTTCACAGTGATATCAATCAATATATGGCGCTCTGCAAAAGTTTATTCGTTTCTCCAATAACTCTAGCTCTTGCGTCTAATGTTAAAAGTTAACTATTAATATATAGTTAAAACTATCTTATAGATACCGCGAGGTCTCAGTTCGGGGCGAACCACTAGTTATTGTGTTTGTGTATCTTTGTAATGTACCTTCCTGAAAGTGATAAATGTTTATAAAACTAACGCATGACAAGTCACACAAGTGACGTAATGTGCGCTAATGTATGCTTGCCCGGACTCCCGCTAAGCAGGTTCTATGTAATAACCGCAAATATTCCTTAGGAGGCCGGCGATCCACCACTACAGCCATTAACGTCCCACTGCTGGGCACAGGCCTCCACTCTCGTAGGAGAGAGGGAATTAGAGCTTAGACCCCCCACGCTGCTCCAATGCGGGTTGGCGGGCTTTGACGACTATTATCATATTAGTGATAATAACCGGGACCGACGGCTTTTCTTGCTCTCCGAGGCACGGGGGTGAAACACCGCCAACTTCCTAACTCCGGGCTAGTACTGAGAATTTCTAGTCAGAAAAACCCAATACTTAAATATGGTCCAACCCGGGACTTGAACCCGGGATCTCGTCGGCCGCAGTCGAACATGCCAACCACTAGACCAACGAGGCAGTCAACTGCTCTATCCGTAGGCCAGTATTTCCGCCCTAAGAATTGCATCATCCCGACTTCACGTCAACATACGTGACTTTCTATCGTCATGGATTCAACAAAGACGCAACATGAACAATGTATGCCAATCGTAATACCGAGTCTTTAGCACATCTACATATTTGCAATTAAGCGTTTAAACAGATAGTTAACACTGATTAACTGTATCTATTCCGGGCCACGTCCTCTCCCGGGCCAATGTTTGGTTCGAGCGATCAATTTCGATGTTTTCTCGGACAACAGCTCGCATGAATCATTTATGAATGCAAATGGCGGTACAAGGACCTGTGATTATTCACGTACGGCTATCGATGACGTATTGAAACCTCAAGCCATCTGTAAGGATTGATTTTATCCAAAATTTCTGTAAAATACTGTTGAAAAAAGGAATTTTGGATGCGTTTGTAGCCCGCTTGTCATTTTTGTAATAGTTTGCGAAAAAATAACAAACTCAATATATGTATTTTCAGTTTGAAAAAACCTTTACAATGGCTTTTCAATAAGAAAATTTAGTACAGATGTATCTTCTAGGCCATTCCTTCTATGCTCCAACCTAACCGTTGCTTTTCACTTAATATGATTGTCGTCTGCGCATACGATAAAAAAGTAGTCTTGCATGATGTAAATAATATTCAGTTTTTTGGCCACCAAATAAAATAATTAAAAATACAAAATTTCTTGTAAATCGCAAGTATTTACATTAGCCACACTACTTTATTTCAATTACAAATATGGACGTATAGGTAAACATAAATTTAATCCTTCAAGGAGAGAGCCATAAAAATGCCGGGGTCGGATGCAATAAATATCGGGGACGAGCTGTCTGGTGGTCGCTTCACGATACTTTGAACTTTGAATAAAACTAACTTTCATCTGAAACTTTATCCACTTCAGTTTAACAGTTTATTAGACTCTTTCTTTATGTCATTCTTAGGATATTTCAGCAAACTAGAGTATATTTTTGCCAAAGAAAATTTAAGATAGATCTCTCAAGGAGTGAGACATAAAAATGGCGAGGTCAGCTGAATCGGCCGCAATAAATATCGGAGACTTACTGTCTGGCATGCGGCGCCACCCTACTTTGAACTTTGAATAAAACTAACTTTCATCTGAAACTTAATCCACTTCAGTTGAACAGTTTATTAGACTCTTTCTTTATGTCATTCTTAGGATATTTTAGCACACTAGTGTATATTTTTGCCAAAGAACATTTAAGATAGATCTCTCAAGGAGTGAGCCATAAAAATGGCGAGGTTAGCTGAATCGGCCGCAATAAATACCGGAGACTTACTGTCTGGCATGCGGCGCCACCCTACTTTGAACTTTGTATAAAACTAACTTTCATCTGAAACTTAATCCACTTCAGTTTAACAGTTTATTAGACTCTTTTTTTATGTCATTCTTAGGATATTTTAGCAAACTAGTTTATATTTTAGCCAAAGGAAATTTAAGATAGATCTCTCAAGGAGTGAGACATAAAAATGGCGAGGTCAGACTGAATCGACCGCAATAAATATCGGAGACTTACTGTCTGGCATGCGGCGCCACCCTACTTTGAACTTTGAATAAAACTAACTTTCATCTGAAACTTTATCCACTTCAGTTTAACAGTTTATTAGACTCTTTCTTTATGTCATTCTTAGGATCTTTTAGCACACTAGTTTATATTTTAGCCAAAGAATATTTAAGATAGATCTCTCAAGGAGTGAGCCATAAAAATGGCGAGGTCAGACTGAATCGGCCGCAATAAATATCGGAGACTTACTGTCTGGTATGCGGCGAGCGCTCAACGCTACTTTGAACTTAGAATAAAGCTAACTTACAGTTTAAGTATATAATTCTTAGGATCCTTTTTTAAACTAGTATTGCATTATATCTCATGGATTTATCGGTGAAGAAAAACTTGAGGAAACCTGCATGCCCGAGGGTTCTTCAAAATGTTCTCAAAGGTGTTTGAAGTTGCCAATCCGCCTGCGTGATGGACTATGGCCAAACTACTTTCACTCTCAGAGGAGACTCGTGCTCAGTAGTGGGCCGCTGATGAGTTGGAATTTGATGAAAAAATGTGTTTTCACTTTTAGAGGTTCACGATTCAAAATGGATAGCTTCTAAGTATATTTAGACTACAAACAATACCAAATTATATAAATCGTGACACGTGACCCGACTTCAATGCATCACAGATAGCCAATCGTGAATAATCGCGGGTACTTGTAGCGGCGGCCATTTGCATTTATAAATGATTCATGTTGGAAGGGAAAACATTGAATTTCATCGTCTGAGTGTGCTCTCGTAGGTATGAATTGTACGTTGTTCTATCTCTAGCAATGTTTGTACGGCAATAGATCCAGTCAGCTGGTTGCCACAGCTTGCTAGATCTTATCGCTGCTAATTTATCATCTCGCTTTTATCTTGCTTATAAAGTTATATTTATTACAAGATGATACCCGCGACTTCGTCTGCGTTGATTAGGTTTTTAACCATTGAAAATGGTTATCAATGGTAAAATATGCAAATCACCTGAGTATTTTTAGCCACGTCGCCGAGGATTTTGCGAGGATCGAGATGAAAATAGTATCAAAAGTTGAGGAACTTATCGAGACACGTGTGAGCGTTGAATTTTGAAAATCGGCTGGTAACTATTTTTTGAAATTTTGAAAAATGTAAAAAATTTCGGGTTTTTTGGGGGGTGTTTGTTTACTAAATTGTAAATATTTCGGAAAAAATCGACTTAAGAAAAAATGAAACAAACATCCTAGGGTATTAGTTAGCTATAAAATGGCGATTTTTTTTTGAAAATCGGTAATTGTAGGTAGGTTTTCTACAATTCCATATACAAAAAGTGATGTAGCTTCTATGATTATTGACCGGTCTTCATGGTTATGGTGTTAAAAGATGCAGATGCAGGTGAGAAGTGCATTCGAGTTAGAATTTTGAAAATCGGTTATAAAATTTTTGAAAAATTTTGAAGAGATTTTTATTTTTGTAATGTGTTATCTATACTAATATTATAAGTGTGAAAGTTTGGATGGATATATGGATGGATGTTTGTTAATCAATCACGCCCAAACGGCTGAACGGATCTGGCTGAAATTTGGCATAGAGTATAGAATATAGTCCGTAATAACATTTAAGTTACTTTTTAAGCGTATTTCCGTTTGCGTGTTCAATACGCATCCCGGAAAATAAAAGAGTTCCCGCGAAAAACCTCAATCCACGCGGACGAAGCCGCGGGCATTAGCTGGTTCAAAATAAAATATTTTTTTTCGTAATTCTTTGTATTCATTTTCAATGCTCCGATTTTTGTGTGGACTGCGACGTCTGTGAATTTTTATTCCCGCGGGAAATCTTTAATTTTCATCAAAATCGGTTGAAAAGATGGGCCGTTAAAGCGTAGCGGACAGACACACTTTTGCATTTATAATATTGGTATGGAAATGGATATCGCAAGCTGGGATAACCTCTAGTTTATCTATGCAATAGGTCTGTTGGAAGTCTGTTTTAACTACATAAAAATTGTTCCTTGTCAGTCTTTTTGCTAGCTTGTACGATTGCGGATCATGAGATCCTGATTTTTATACGACTGCCTGAAAAAAGGAGTATATGGTTTTCAGGGTTCATGTATGTATCTATGTATGTGAGTTTGTATATTCCACCATATAAGAACTTCTATACGCCTGAACCGATTTTGATAAATGAGGTATCGTTAGGATTCCTAGCACTGGTTAGGTAAATAGTCTAGATACCTACTTTCAGGTAGGACATAAAAATAAGCATTGAGCTTTTTAACTAAGGTAAGCAGTGCCTTTATGCCTCTATGTCGTGTACACCACTGACTGCCGCGTTTCTGATTAAAAAAATCGCGTTAGTGTAGTCAAAGTAGGTTCTGGTAGAGGCAAAATAGGTATTGTTTCTGATAAGAAAACGCGATAGGCCGGAGATATGCTGCAGTTATACTCTCGTAGAGCCTGCCCCTGATCTCTCTCCTTTCGCCTCAGATTGCTGTCCCATTGGACTATCACAGTGAGGAAATAACTTGCACGCCTGAGGAGTATAATTAATCCACTTTACGTAAAATTTTTAAGAGTCATTCTTAAATTATAAAAGCGAAATGTGTTTGTTTGTTGGTTTGTCCTTGAATCACGCCGTAACAGAGCAATGGATCGACGTGATTTATGATGCATATGCATGGGTATATTTGAGGACCTGGAGAGTGTCAAAGGCTGCTTTTTATCCCGGAAAATCAAGGAGCTTTCGCGGGGAAACAAAACCTATTTCACGTGGACGAAGTCGCGGGCACAAGCTAGTTTACTATGAAAACTGGCGTTAATAGTAAACTGGTGTTATTTGTAAATATCGAAAATATAAAATTACGTACAACGTTCAAAGGTAATGTTCACATTTGCATATTTTGCCGCGAAATGATCGGTCCCTGTTCTCTTTCATGACCATTTTGAAACATCCCATTGTTCAGTCACAAGACGTCTACCTCGAACATTTTAAATACACTGAAGTATTTATTCATGAGATAACGAAAAAAATATTTCAAAAAAACGTAATGGAGGTCGAAATTTCTGTGTGACTTTACTGTTTCATTTCGTAGTAGAAGGCAGGCAATTCGAAAACATTTCCCAACTCATTTACTGTAAGTGTTCTGTATATATTTTATAAATACATCATCCATTGTTTGCTGGCTGTGCTAATTAAGAGATAAGTATGAACAAAGTAATCAATGGACATTGTAGTTTCTGAGGCACCTATTTGTTTTTATAGGGGGGTATAGGGCCGGCGATTGAGACATACAAATGTTTGGCATTGGATTACTTTCCAATTGGAACGTGCCTACGAAGACGGTCCCGGATCGCGGTTATTTGAGGTTCAATTATTCGAAAGCTGTGAGCAAGCTCATGGAAATAAGCCGCGGTATTCAATGCTATATCTGTTTATAAGGACTCTAGGGTTGTGTACCAAAAGTTTTGCAAACACTTTTGTACTGGAAGGTCATAAATTAATCATGCGCGCAAGTCTTGTAGCGCAAAATAAAAATAAAACAGGAATTCTTCTTCTTCTTTTCTATAACAAAATTCCACAACCTATTTTAAACTTACCGATAAAAAAATTGCCTATATACTTAAGAAATCCATTAAAAGTATGCTCTTGAAAAAAGCTTATTATACTGTTGAAGATTATGTAAATGATAGAGGAGCATGGATTTGATCACTCCAGCAATGCTAAGGACAGCGGTTACTTATGTAAACATTGTGATATAATAATTTTAAATGAAATATTTATGTAAAATGAGCAACCACCGAGTTTCTTGCTGGTCCTTCTCGGTAGGAATGGCATTCCGAACCAGTGGTAGATTCACTTGACGAACCAAGAGTACTTGTAAACGTTTATTTGAATAAAAACCATTTGAATTTGAATTTGAATTCCTTGTGGGGTTGAGTGTACGCTTTTATTAAATATTTCCAAAAGAAGTCTTAGATTTGGTAAAAACATAATTTTATAATTAGAAGTTATTATACTATTGATGGTTTTTCTCTGGTCGGGTGAGATGCTTTGGCCGTGACTAGTTACCACCCTGCCGGCAAAGACGTACGATAAAATGATAAATGATTTATTTATTTCATGTAGGACAACTTGTGTCACTTATGAAATGTTAAGACTCTACCACCGGTTCGGAAATCTGATTCTACTGAGAAGATCCGGCAAGAAACTCAGCAGTTGCTCTTTTCATAGAAAAGAAAAGGTTACAAAATGTAGACAACACAACACACACGTTACAAGTATCACACTGACTTGTGGGTCACTGGATGCGAGGCCGGTTGCTTCCATGCTACTTTGTCGTTAATAAAATCATCGATAGTGTAATAACCTTGACTTAACAAATGCTGTATAACACAGTCTTTAAATCTATGTAATGGCAAATCCAGAAACTCTTTGGGAACCATATTACAAAAGCGTACACTCGACCCCACAAAGGATTTCTGCACTTTGCGCACACGAAAGAACCGATTATAGGTGCCATACCCCTAAACAAGTTAGCCAGCTATCATCTTCGACTGCATCATCCCTTAGTACTTACCAACAGGTGAGATTGCAATCAAGTTCAAGTCTAACTTATAGTGGTTAAAACAATTAGCAATCATAGAGGGACTGCCGATAGAAGTGAAAACATTATTTAATATTTTTTTTAAATAAAAATAAATTGTGAATATTAAGGCATTAAAGTTTATTAACTAATGTAGTATATTTAATACTTACTAGCGAATGCCCGCGACTATGCGTGGTTTGAGTTTTTTTTGTTTCCCGCGGGAACTCCTTAATTTTCCAGGATAAAAAGTAGCCTATGTGCTATTCCAGACTATAATCTAACTCTGTGCCAAATTTCAGCCAGATCCGTTCAACTGTTGGGGCGTGATTGAGTAACAAACATCCATACATCCATCCATCCTTACAGCCATACATCGATCCAAACTTTCGCATTTATAATTTAAGTATAGATAACTGCCTCGTTGGTCTAGTGGTTAGCATGTTCGACTGCGGCTAACGAGGTCCCGGGTTTGAGTCCCGGGTCCAGGCCATAACAAGTAATGGGTTTTTCTAACACGAAATTCTCAGTACTAGCCCGGAGTTAGGAACTTGGCGGTACACACTTTTTTTCATTTAACCCCCGTACCTCGGAGAGCATGTTAAGCCGTCGGTCCTACGCCTGATCTCTCTCCGGTTGTGTCGGATTTTCCGTCCCATCGGGCTATGAGAGTAAAGGAATAGAGAGTGCACCTGGGTGTACGCAGACACTTGTGCACTATAATATCTCCCGCGCAGATGGCTAATCTCTCTGGAGATTGGCCGCCGTGGCCGAAATTCGGTCGGGAGGACATTACATTAGTATATTTAATATCTTTTGTCTAAGTAACAACGCGAGAATGTCGGTAACGCGAATCCACAAGTTTACCCCCTACCAAAAAGTGGTCAGACAAAAACTGCTAGAGAAGTTTTCACTTCAAAAACTAATCTAGAAAATATTATATTCAACCTAAATTTAGTAATAATCCCGGCACTATTTTTTGGAAGTAATCTGGCAACAACTTGATATTATTATCATAACTTCTTATGAATATTAGATTTTGTGAGTGCGACCTACTTGGCACACATTCCCGTCGCAATTGGAGGTTCCGGGTTTGATTTCCGCTTCGGCGAAGTTTGTTTTGATTACCGCATGAGAATATTACACTTTGCATACGAGTACGAGATTCTGAATTAAAATATATTATGATTGAATACTGAGTTTAGATAATATACCCGCGATTTCATTCGGGTGGATTTTAATTATTCCGTGGGAACTCTCTGATTTTTAGAGGTCCGTACATCGAGAGGAAAAAGGAACCCTTGTAGGGTCACAAATAAAAATTGGTCAAGTGCGAGCTAGACTCGCGTACAAAGGGTTCCGTAGTAACTAGCAATATACTTAAATTCTTTAAAAGCAAATATAGATGTCATGTAATCAGTGCTGTGAAATAACTAATGGCTGAGATATCAACTTATACCTCCACGCGTTCCCAAAAAAAAGGTACTTAAAAAAAATACAGCCTTATTATGATGAAAAAGCCTATTTATTTATATTCTCAATAGATGATGCCCGTGACTTCATCCGCGTGGATCGATGTTTTTGATTCCCGCGGGAACTCTTCAATTTTTCGGGATGAAAAGTTACCTATGTCCTTCCACGGAACGTAAACTATCTCTGTACCAAATTTCATCAAAATCGGTTGAGTTGTTGGGCCGTAAAATCGTAGCAGACAGACAGACAGACACACTTTCGCATTTATTTCAGATAGATGAAGTATGCCAATCCGCATTTGATTGCGTGGTGAACAATGGCTTGAACCCTTCTCATTCTATAAAGAGAATCCATCACCAGCCCTAGTGATGGAATTGAGATAATGGTGGGTGCCTTAAAGGAAGTTTAATATTTCGGGAAGTTACTTAAATTATATTTAAACCTGCGACTTGAACCCGAATTTAAAATTTAAAAAATGCGAATTTAAAACAGCCATCCTCTGTATTATTGTGCTTTCATGTATAAAGCTCAACCATAGATTCACCAAACAAATAATGAAACCCTCCTATTTACATATTATCAATGTTTAAAGCCGACGCCCATTCAATATTCAACGGTTCTAAGGATTAAAAAAAATCCCTAATTGGCATTCTGAATTCTGATCAGCAATCAAAATATTTTGCACGGAATGTCCGCCGAATTATTTGCATTTTGTTGTGGCACGACTTTTAGTTCAATTCAATAAATTTCAATATTGTGACGTTCATTAGCGGGTCCTTGCTGTACAAGTGATAATTGAGTTGTGGAAATATTAAAGTTTTTGCCACTAGAGGTAAAACTGCGGGTTACTATCAACGCTCAAAGCAGTATTTTATAATTTTTGTTAAACAGCACATCCATATTTACAAAAAAAATGCGATCTGCACGACAGGCAAACTAAAGGCCGTAATAGGCTCGTGACTCCATCGCTCCGCCTCAAAAAAGTCAGAAGGTCATTCGTGGGAATGAGCATTTTTCTCTATAACAAAATTCCACAATCTATTTTAAACTTACGCCTATACATAAATTTAAGAAATCCATTAAACGTATGCTCTTGAAAAAAGCTTATTATACGGTTGAAGATTATGTAAATGATAGAGGAGCATGGGTTTGATCACTCCAGCAATGCTAAGGACAGCGGTTACTTATGTATACATTGATATAATAATTGTAAATGAAATATTTATTTAAAAAAAGCAATCACCGAGTTTCTTGCTGGTTCTTCTCGGTAGGGATGTTATTCCGAACCAGTGGTAGATTCACTGGACGATTCAAAAGTACTTGTAAAAGTTTATTTGAATAAAAACACAATTGAATTTGAATTACTGTGATATTGCGTTAATATTATTGACGCTCATGTTTCAGAAATATAATCCGTATTTTAGGGACGTACGTCAAATAAATTTGAGATTTAAAAATAATACTGCTTTATGCGATGGTAGAATTTCCCCAGTAGTCTATACCTTAATCAGTATCCATATTGTACATGCAGTTATGAAAGTGTTAATTTGTTGATTTGTTCCTCAATCACACCATGGAGCAACATATTGTTGCTATGATGATGACAAGTCCAGGTTTTTAACTATATGAAGAGTGTCTTGCGGGGTGTTCTCAGGAAAATCTGCTTTGTTGGGTCAAATCAAGACGTCTCATAAGAGAAATCTGCATGTACTTTATTATGAAATACCTAAACAATGTTAACGTTTCAACTATCGTGAGTGGCATTTGTTATAAACAAATATCATGACTAGATGATGCCTGCGAGTTCATCCGCGTGGATCCAATTTTTTCCCGGAACTCCTTAATTTTCCGGGATATAAAGTAGTCTGCCTTTTCCTACCTCTATACCAAATTTCATCAAAATCAGTTTGCATTTATAATATTATAAGTTTGAATTTTAGTCGGGCATTTTTCGACAAATACCAACCGGTTGGCAAAAAAAACAAGTTGAATATAGAGTTGTTTATCAAAGAACAAAATAAAGTCAGAAAAACATTCGTACAGAAACTGGTACAAGTGCGATTATGCAATTATTATAATGCATTACAGCTACTTTGCTCTCTAGCGTGTAAATATAATTTAAACAAAACGGTGCTACGGAAGTGTAGCACTAAGCTACGCTGGCTGCACGAGTGCTACGACAAATTATTTGCTACCGAGGGCTATAAATACATTAAAATGGGTGTTTCGCGTCTAGATTAAGAACCGTTTATGTTTGTTTGAGTTTAAATGAAGTTAATGAGGAAATGGGTGCTTATGCGATGGTAGAAAATATCTTGAATAATGCAAAATGATAACCCCTTTTTTAAACTATGGTATCACGTCACTTAGGTATAGGTTTCGAGGCAACAATTTGAGCTGTATACCTGTAGATTCGAGCGCTAGGTAACGAAATATGAACTCAATAACTAAATATGATTTAATTCACATACACCCAGAAGCTGTTTGTCCTTTACTACACACTTATTACTTTCTAAAGGGTATATTTTGCTTAAGTTTAATTAAAATGATGTACAGTGAAGTTTAGGGCCACTGTTTTGTATTATAAGCGATATTTTAACGGACAAGGACAAGCGAATCAGCACTAAGAGCGATAACAAGAAAAAATTTCGGCCTGTAATGACGGAGGAAGACGGACTTCCTGTAGGAAGGAGGACATAGGATAAAAACGTTTGGTTCTATCGCGATAGTGTTTGCATCTCCATATAAAAGTGTCAATCTTGGTATCAAGCCATGTTAATAGTCCGTTGTCCTAGGTGAGCGACAAATGCGACAAAGTAACAGCATCAAACGTAGCTGGCTCTTCACGTGGCCTACGTTGTCGCGTAGATACGTCTGTCATTTTCTATCGTGTCGTATCGCGTCGCTCACCTAGGACAACGGGTAAGAGGGATTTAGGCTTTAGGCGGGCGAGTCAATTTTGTGTGCCTATAATGTGTGTATATGATGTTTCTGCTGAAGGTGTTCACAGTTTGATTGTGTTTTGGTAAAGACAATAATCCTAAACAGCTCGACGTAGTGCCATCCCATGGCCTGGCGGCTAGGGCCGGCCCAACGTCACAGGTGTATTACCACAGGTATTTGCGGATGACGTTTGTATGAACGATTTAATTTGGGGCGCTCACCCCCTCCTGGCGTTTAGGCGCAAACAGCAGATACGTCATGAATAAAACATATGCTCATACGATGCGGCGCTTTAGTCTTCCATGTGTGGCCATTAGGCCTAACAATTTATAAGCCGGATGGTTTCTATCCTTCCATCCCAGTCACTCTTTTTATACTGCTTTTGAACCCCTGACGCAAGCAAAAAGGTGATGTAAGTTTAACGTGCATCTCTGTATGTGTCTGCGGCGTCTCAGCTCCCAAACCGAACAGTTGAACCAATTTTGAATAAGTTTATTTTAATACAAACGGCGACTAAATTAAGCGTGTTTCAAGAAAATTGCTTTAAACGTTTGAAGATAATCAGGTTTTTTTTCTAGGTTTTAATTTGTCGAGAATTTTTTGAATTCTTAATATTTTATATTAAATCATATATCTAATAATATGATTACTGTGTTTGTTTGTTTGGCGTGTTCTTCATTTACGCTGCAACGCAGCAAGTTGCTGAGCTAGATATTGTTCTCTCTTTCTTCGGTCGTTCCTTCTGTATTTATTACTGTAGATCATGGTCTTGGCTAGATCTTAACTTCAAACGGATAATTTGATTCAACGGCTTCTATTGGTGGCCAAGCCTCTATATTGAACCAATTCTCTATTATAGAATTTGGACGTGTTAGACTCTCTAATAGGCCTGCACGCACGTTTTACAGAGTCCTGTGGAAGGGTGGGCGTGGCCGCTAATTAGAACGTCACTTATTACACAGCAATTAGAACCATACTAGGGATTCTTCCGCCCTAATTCTTATTACACTACACTGATTCAAAGGTAAGGGTCCCTGTGAAAAGTGCAGTGTAATAGGCCTATTAGTTGGTCAGCCTAGTTGGCCTCTCACTCTTTTGCCATCAGTCTTATGGACATTGTTAAAAACCCGGAAAATAGGCATAAGCTTATATTTTCTGTCTCGGCAAGTCAAAAAATTTACGCAGTACGAAGTTCATCTACGAGTATTAGTAAATTATTACTGAACGAGTTATTTGTGTGGAAAATCACAATACTTAAAGATCATTGGGATACTTGAGACCATTTTGGACATTTTTATTGAAATCGCGAATTGAATGGCTCCGATCGGGCAAAGGCAATATAGAGCTTTGACGATTTTCTTTTCAGAATTTCAAGTGGTTCTAAAGTCCTTCAGAGTTGTATAGACTCGGAGCGTTTCATGCGAGCTGCACTTTATCTATGTAAATACGTGTACTGTACCATTATACCTTATTGGATAAAAGTTGTATAGACTTTACAGACAGTATTGGAACGTTTTTTTAAATATTTTAGTAAAAAAATGTAATACATAGTGATTTTATAAGAAAAAAAATGGACGTGTTATTAAAGGTGTAATAATACTCTTCTCTAAGTAATTTCTACTGTTTTTGTTACATTTGATGACAGGATCACGATTATCGAATATCTGTCGTATTTGCGATACATTGCCAGAGTGTATGTAGAACATAACTGTAACTTGTAATTTTTTTAATTTTGCTATCAAAAATGTTTTGTGTTGGCAGGTATTCATATTACTATTCTGAGGTGTGATTATGTAAGAATTGCCGATCCAATCGCCGATTTGATCGACAATTCTTACACAATTGGGGGGCAGAATTCGAATGTGTGTATGTCTCTCAGTCTATCGGAGCTACGATTTTTCGGCGTTTGTGTTCAGCCCGTGTTGAACCAAGATAGATTTTGTCCAGGAAAGGACATATCCTAATAGGAAAGGACTTTTATCACAAAAATTACAGACTGCCCACGGAAATGTCAAAAACGTAAATCCCGCGTGCATTTACGTTTTCGACACTCTTGGTTTCTTTATTGCCTCGTTGGTCTAGTGATTAGCATGTTTGACTGCGGTCGATGAGGTCCCGGGTTCGAGTCCCGGGTCGGGCCATAATTAAGTATCGGATTTTTCTGATTAGAAATTCCCAGTACCAGCCCGAAGTTAGGAAGTTGGCGGTGTTTCACCCCCGTGCCTCGGAGAGCACGTTAAGCCGTCGGTCCCGGTTATTATCACTAACATGATAATAGTCGTTAAAGCCCGCCAACCCGCATTGGAGCAGCGTGGTGGGTCTAAGCTCTAATTCCCTCTCTCCTATGAGAGTGGAGGCCTGTGCCCAGCAGTGGGACGTTAATGGGCTGTAGTGGGGGTTTCTTTATTCATTCAGGCTTGTAGGCCAAGTTATTATAACCCAATTTCTTTGTGCAAAATAATACATAATGTCTCTGTGAGCAGCTGGTCTGAACTCAACAAGGGTAATTGAATCTCTTGAGGAGCCTCGCATAAGGCATCGTGAGGGAGACATTTGCATACAATGCACTATGCACAGCGCGATATATCACGCGTTTCCGTTTACACTGCTATTGAATAGTAAATAATATAAATTCAAATTAAAAAGAAAAAATTATTCCAATAAACTTTTACAAGTACTTTTGAATCGTCAAGTGAATCTACCACTGGTTCGGAATGCCATTCCTACCGAGAAGAACCAGCAAGAAACTCGGCGGTTGCTCTTTTTAAATAAATATTTCATTTACAATTATTATATCAATGTATACTGTAACCGCTGTCCTTAGCATTGCTGGAGTGATCAAATCCATGCTCCTCTATCATTTACATAATCTTCAACAGTATAATAAGCTTTTTTCAAGAGCATACTTTTAATGGATTTCTTAAATTTGTGTATAGACAAGTTTAAAATGGGTTGTGGAATTTTGTTATAATATGTGGCGTCTCTGTATGCGACTAAGTTACACATATGTACACGTGTGCATTGCCCTGTCATCATGCAACCAATCTCCTATCTTAAAAAGGTTGTCTGGAAGAGATCACTCATAGTGATAAGGCCGCCTTTACACAACAAGTTGTCAATTCTGTCGCGATTCGTTTTACCCGTTTTGTTATTTGTTTGTCTGTAATAAAGTGTTTTTCTTCTTCTTCTTCTTGCCCTTTTTCCACGTTATTTGGAGTGGGCACAACATGTTTTCTTCTTCCACTCACTTCTAAAAGGGGTGAATACGAGGTTCTGCGTATAAAAGGGGTGAATACGAGGTTGACGGATAACGTCAACCTCGTATTCACCCCTTTTATATCATATATATCGCATATCCTCTTTCACACAATCCATCCATCTTTTCTTTGGTCTCCCTCTACTCTTTTTTCCTTCCAATAAAGTGTTTTTACTTACTTGCTTCAGCCATACGTAACAAAGTTAATTATAACTTTTGAGAATCATCAACGTTGTTAGCTAATAGACGTCCACTGCTGGACATGGGTCTCTTGCAAGGATGTCCATATTCTGGGTTCTTGTATCCGTCCGTCCACCGAGTAGGGGTCTGCCAACGCTGCGCTTTTTTTTTGTATCCACTACAAGTTAGCTCTTGACTGCGATCTCACCTGATGGTAAGAGATGATGGTAGCGGGCTAACCTGTTAGGGGCATGGCAGTTATATTGAACCCATTCCCCTATTCGGTTTTACAAGTACTTTTAGTACTTTTACTTAGTTACTCGGAACGCGTGATCGCTTGGCGGCACGTCTTTGCCGGTCGGGGGGTAACTAGCCACGGCCGAAGCCTCCCACCAGGCCAGACCAGGGAAAACTCAGAAATTATAAATTCCCAAATTGACCCTGCCAGGGATCGAAACCGAGACCTCCGCACGTTAAGACAACAACGCTACACACTGCACCACGGAGGTCGTCGTCTTTCCAGTGTGAGGTCACCATTTAAGAACTCTGAGACCTCAGTCCACAACGTCTATCGGCTCTTCGAACTATGTACCCCGCTCATTGTCATACGTTGAGCAATGTCAGTAACTTTAGTATAAGTAAATTAAATTTAGTTTATGTATATTGTTAAATCAAATAGACTTTTATTGTGTTGAATAAAACTCAGTGATACTGCCATCGATATTAATCTTACAAAGCCAATACCTACCAGTAAATGGGCTCGTTCGTTGTTGGACTGAGTGGAATAAATTTAATCCAGGCTAGCGTTGTAAACAGATCTAGTAAATAAGTACTACGTCCGTGGTGGCTCTTTGACAAAAAATCTATTGGACATTTTCTCTCTTTGACTTAAATTATTTAAAGTCTTATTTTGAGAGTGAAATGAGTGCTGCATGGAATACAAAGATATATTTTAGATTATCATTTGTTGGAATCCACTGTCATAAAAGAAATATTTTCCAGTAATGTACGTCACGTGAAACAGAATCGAAACTACAACTGTTGCATTTTTCGATTATAAACCAATTCATTTTTTTGGAGAAAACTTGAATAAAATGCTTTCATTGGATTGGATGGATGTTTGTTACTCAATCACACAAGAACGGCTTAACGGATCTGAATGAAATTTGGCACAGAAATCGATTATAGTCTGGTATAATACATAGGCTACTTTTATCCTGGAAAATTAAGGAGTTTCAGCGGGAAACAAAAAAAATTAAACCACGCGGACTATGTCGCGGGTATCAGCTAGTAAGTTAAACTTAGAAATGTACGTCACGTGAAATAGAAACAAAACTAAAACTGTTGCATTTTTCGATTATAAACCAATTCATTTTTTGGAGAAAACTTGAATAAAATGCTTTCATTGGATTGGATGGATGTTTGTTACTCAATCACACAAGAACGGCTAAACGGATCTGAGTGAAATTTGGCACAGAGACAGATTATAGTCTGGAATAACACATAGGCTACTCTTTAACCTGGAAAATTAAGGAGTTTCAGTGGGAATCAAAAAAACTTAAACCGCGCGATCGAGTTAGTATTGTAGCATAGACTATCACCATATATGGGTCATCCGTCACGAGTTATTGTGGCTTTGAATTGGTTATCGAAACTCGCATAGATGCAATCATGCGAAGAATGCGTTAGCGAGCGCAGCCAGGGGGCAATATTAAATTGCTGTTTATTACTTTGTATGAGGATGCCTGTATGATGGTTGGCTGGTCCATAATATAATGGCAACAATGTGGAAAATAGGCATGATGACAGCAACCAAGAATCAATGAAATTATGAATTTATCTAATGAAATAGGATTCATGGATTGTAAGAAACGTATTTATTTTTCTATTCCGAGTGAGATTGCTATTTATTTTGATTAAAAAAAACTTTAAAATACAGCAGTCCGCCATATTGGATTCAACACAAAGAAGCTAATGACGTCACAATTGTTTGTTTTCGAGCTTTGACAATCGCACTATTGTTTAGTGCACACTGCACAGAGTACATTGGTTTAAACAATAGTGACGTCACAAACGACGCCATGACACTCGCGAGCGTTTTGGCGTGAATTTTAAAATTTAAATTTTAAATGCCAATTTTATCTACCAAACCTTATTTTTCTGCTGAAATAAGATATTTTTTCCAAATAGTAGATACTTCCGAACATAATCTGACCGTTTTTCAAAAACAGTCATCATGCCTATTGTTTTAGATGCGTCACACTTAGGGCAATAATGCACTACAGGTAACTACCTATCATTTCAATTTAATTTCATTTTATTTATATCATATTATTTGCGTTCATGTCTACATTGGCATGAGGCCCTGTCAGGGCATTGCAGATCTTAAACTAGGTGTACAATAACACTTAGTACCTATTATTATAATAACCAAGGTAATTAAATACAATTTAAACAAAAATCACATTAATTATAGCTATTACAAACATTAGATAAATTATGTCAACAAAGTAATAATAATTGTTGTCAATGGGTCTAAGTCATTAAATAAAATTTAAAAAAAAGTCTATGAATAATTTTTAATATTAAGTAGCTTTATAGTTTGTTTTTATTTTATTATTAATCTAATGAATATTATAAAATTAATCTTATGAATATTATAAAAACATTTTTGTGTTAACCACAGTCTTAATTTTCTTTTAAAGGTCCTCCAACCACCTAGCATGGACTAGATCAGAGACAATTATTTAGGAGCTATAAATACCGATCTCCTCACTGGGTACTAAACCTAGGCCCTTCCACTTATATCATTGTAACACATATTCAGACAAATAAAATTATTCTATTCTATTCTATTCTATTCTATAAGATCATAATATTGGGGAGACCAATCCACATTGAAGACATATTATTTACTGTTATTTAAATGTAGCCTCTTTATTATAAACCTTCAAAGGATATACATCTGTTGCCGGTCTTCGTTTAAAGGAGCGGCGTGTGAAACCCTGCGAGAGAGAATGTCGTAAGACGTCACGTTCCGCGCTGGAGCCGGCGACCATTCCCGTGAATATTCAAGGTTGCATACGCGCTCACAATTTTTCACGAATTGTCTTGCCTAGCGCATTGGGTCACGAAAAATGAGATAAATACCTATACCATACTATCATCTAGTATGATTTAGTTAGGTAGTTATCCCGTGAATATTCAAGGTTGTATACGCACTCACAATTTTTCACGAAGTGTCTAGTCTAGCGCATTGGGTCACGAAAAATGAGACAACTACCTATACCATACTATCATCTAGTATGATTTAGTTAGGTAGTTATCCCGTGAATATTCAAGGTTGCATACGCGCTCACAATTTTTCACGAATTGTCTTGCCTAGCGCATTGGGTCACGAAAAATGAGATAAATACCTATACCATACTATCATCTAGTATGATTTAGTTAGGTAGTTATCCCGTGAATATTCAAGGTTGCATACGCGCTCACAAGTTTTCACGAATTGTCTTGCCTAGCGCATGGGTTCACGAAAAATGAGATAACTACCTCTACCATACTATCTAAAGAAAAATAAAAAGCCTAATATTCTAATATTGTCCTATAAATTTGGTATTTGGGTTTGTTTGATGCAATCTATCTAGAATTCATTTCTGTTAAGGACAGAGATGCAACCCATCTCTACTTATACCAAATTTCATCAAAATCGGTTGAAAAGATAGGCCGTTAAAGCATAGCAGACAGGTAGATACACTTTCCTATACATATTAGTATGGATTATTATGAAATGTTATTTGTTAAAAAAATGCCTAAGTAAATGCGATGAGACTTATTAATGAGTAAAAATGGTATTTCTCATAATTACCTATCTACTTTGACAGACATACAAAATGTTCTGCAACCACTACTATATATCACGTCGAAGAACCAGATAATTTATGTGTTTATCTACTAGTGGTTTATGTTTTGTATTTCAATGCAATATTATTGTTACGAGGCCTTTTGTAAAAACGGGTTTCAATGATTCTATTTCATGTTATGAAATTATAGCACCTTTACCGCTAGATTCGTGGCCAAGTGGTAAATAAGTTTGTAATATTATCATTGTTCCAGCCCTCCCCCCACACTTCCCCCCGGGAGCTCGCCTCATTTGAATACACCGTGTTTATTGTTGCCAACTTTTTCCTGCGCCGTTTCACCAGAACCATCGAATAATCCACGCTTTATACAATAAGTGTGAGTTTTTTTCTGTTTGTCGCCTTTCCAGAAATTGTAAGCTAAGGTGATTGTCTTACGTGTAATTGACGGAATGGTCGCCGTTGTGGGCTCTTCTCAGATCGGGCGCGTTTGAAACCCTCGTAGCTTTAGTTTTAAGATACCGTTATTGATAATCACTATTATATTTTATAAATAAGTGAACGTCATTAAGTGTAGTATACCTACCTAAATTGAATAAATATTTTTTGGGTTTGAGTTTGAGTTTGCATGAAAGAGTCCTTTTTGATTAGTTTAACTAGCATCTTCGCCAAAAATTAAGTGTGGCGATTCATAGGAGCAATGTCAGTAGGTATTAGCATCTCGGATTTTGTCTCACTGCAGTATAACAGATAAGGTTCTAATGATTTAAGAATTAAGTTCTTAATTTTCATTTAGTTTTTAAAAAGAGTTGCTTACTTCTAATAATAAATAAGATGGCATCCTAAAAACAAACATTTTATGTATGGAAAAGTGGGTGTCAAATCAGTCCTACAAAATCTGAACCGGTGGCCAAAATTGGATGCCTGTTTAATTTTTGTTAAGTTAAGTTTGTGGGTCTATATCTTGTGGACTATAAATCTCTGAGGGATCCCAAAAGATGGATAAGCGACTGACTCCATACCTTCGTATTTCAAATTCAAATGTTTTTTATTTTTTTACAAGTGCTTTTACAAGTACTTTTGAATCGTTAAGTGAATCTACCACTGGTACGGAATACCATTCCTACCGAGAAGAACCAGCAAGAAACTCGGTGGTTGCTCTTTTTAAATAAATATTTCATAAGTAACCGCTGTCCTTAGCATTGCTGGAGTGATCAAACCCATGCTGCTCTATCATTCACATAATCTTCAACAGTATAAAAACCTTTTTTAAGGAGCATACTTTTAATGGATTTCTTAAATTTGTGTATAGGCAAGTTTAAAATAGGTTGTGGAATTTTGTTATAGAAAAGAATAAAGAATGCTCATTCCCGCGAATGACCTTCTGACTTTTTTGAGGCGGAGCGATGGAGTCACGAGCCTATGTATGTATGATTTCTTAGTTACAATTAGATTTTTTGTATTATAATTTATAAAATCCACTCGGACAAAGTCACGATATCAGCTAGTCGAGTATATTTCGGCGGTTGACGCGAGCATTATCTCGGGATTCCATACGAGTTGGCCCTCCTTCGCATTATTCGATTTGCTGTATATCAGAATAACGCGTAAACGACAATTGCAGGAGGTGGAAATATGATATTGTTTTGTTTGAAGAAATGTAATGTTTTACCTTTATTGTTTCGCTTTCATAGGTATTCGATTGAGAGCAGTTTTGCTCACACGTAATCATGTAAAGTAACTAGGCGTTTAAAGTATGTTTACTGTATGTTTACTTACTTATGCGAATCATTTGAGCCAGTTTCCTTACAATCTAACTATACTATCTTACTAATATTATAAATGCGAAAGTATGGATGGATGTTTGTTACTCATTTACGCCCCAACGGCTTAACGGATATGGCTGAAATTTGGCACAGAGATAGAGTAAAGTACGTAGTACACATAGGCGAATTTTTATCCCGGAAAATTAAAGAGTTCTCGCGGGAACCAAACAACTCCTTCGAAGCAGACGAAGTTGCGGGCATTAGCTAATTATCATCATTAAGTATGATATCAGATTACAGATTTTCCCAAAGAGAATTTGGTCTTATTTTTGGGATTCAGAGTTTGGTTTCATGGCAATTATCCACTATGTTGAGTGTTTACTGTTTACTCAAGACTCAAGACGATCAAAGTTCTGAGATTACGCACGTAACGATGAAAAAATTGTTCCATTAGGACACTTCCACACAAAGCCGCCCAAGCAATCAATTTCAGATAAAAAAATTAAAGATGAAATAAAAGACAATACAAGTCTCTTTCTCTGCACCTTATTCTTATTGCTGAGGGTCGTGACCCCCTTTCCATACGACTCGACTAAAGAACAGAATAGCGTTTCTGAGGTGTCACGATTATTAACGATGTTTATGAAATCCGTTCAGCCGTTCTGCCGTGATTGAGTCACTAACATCGAAATTAACAAACCTACAAACACCCAAACTTTCACATAAGTAGAATTCTGTGAGACGCCTGCCTTTTGCCTGGTGGGAGGCTTCGGCCGTGGCTAGTTACCACCCTACCGGCAAAGACGTGCCGTCAAGCGATTCAGCCTTCCGGTACGATGCCGTGTAGAAACCGGATAGGGGTATGGGTTTAATATAACTGCCATGCCCCTAACAGGTTAGCCCGCTACCATCTTAGACTGCCTCATCACTTACCATCAAGTGAGATAGCAGTCAAGGGCTAACTTGTAGTGGATTAAAAAAAAAAGAAGCCAGTCAAAAATTTAGTACCTCAGTGCGTATTATCTCTTAGACGCTTGTCTTTCAGGTCACGCGCGCGGCACATATTCGTGGATGTAGGAATATAATGCGAGGTATAGGAGTTACACTAACACGCGACACGTGCCTGTACTACACTACACTACACTGTAATGTGCCCTTTTGTGTTCTAGTGCTATCTACAACTTGTTATCATTGTTTCATCTTAAACTAGACGGTACCCGCGACTTTTATTCCCGCGTGAAAGCCTTAATTTTCCGTCTTGCGCGCAGCACATATTCGTGGATGTAGGAATATAATGCGAGGTATAGGAGTTACACTAACACGCCGCACGTGCCTCGCACTACACTGTAATGTGCCCTTTTGTGTTCTAGTGCTATCTACAACTTGTTATCATTGTTTCATCTTGAACTAGACGGTACCCGCGACTTTTATTCCCGCGTGAAAGCCTTAATTTTCCGTCACGCGCGCGGCACATATTCGTGGATGTAGGAATATAATGCGAGGTATAGGAGTTACACTAACACGCGACACGTGCCTGTACTACACTACACTACACTGTAATGTGCCCTTTTGTGTGCTAGTGCTATCTACAACTTGTTATCATTGTTTCATCTTAAACTAGACGGTACCCGCGACTTTTATTCCCGCGTGAAAGCCTTAATTTTCCGTCTTGCGCGCAGCACATATTCGTGGATGTAGGAATATAATGCGAGGTATAAGAGTTACACTAACACGCCCCACGTGCCTCGTACTACACTGTAATGTGCCCTTTTGTGTTCTAGTGCTATCTACAACTTGTTATCATTGTTTCATCTTGAACTAGACGGTACCCGCGATTTTTATTCCTGCGGGAAAGCCTTAATTTTCTGGGATAAAAGCCTATGTCACTCCCCAGATGTCCTCCCCAATTGTCTACAGTCCCACAAACTATTCTCTGGCTTATTCCGGGTGACATAGGCTAGTTAAATTTTTAAAAAAATTGATGGGGTGACCATGGTTCCGCATTAAAGACCAAAATTGAAAAAAAAAATTCGATAATAAGATTAACTATATAATCATCATCTAGAAAATGATGAGTAGATTTCAAAAATATATAACACTATAGTTCAATATTTAGTGATTCACAAAAAAATATCATTTAATAAAAAATGCTGGATAAGAATCCATAGGCTATTTATGCAAATCGCTTCTTATGGAGGTAAACTCCAGAAATAATATGGCAGGGCAGTCGTATTTTTTAATTCGTTAAATTAATTTCACTTGTTATTTTATTTTTCATATGCTAGCGACGCTGACACCGGGTCAGATGAGTTTGATGGACTATAAGAAAATCGCAATCATTTGAGAGCTAAGTATTACTCGAACTGTTTAAAGAGTTCATACATGCTTTTTGATATGTAGCTGTGTATGTAGGCATCTATGAACTCCTTAAATAGTTCGAGTTAAACATTTGACAAACGTTTACGATTACGATTTTTTTACATAGTCGGAGGGCAGCCCCCTGTGTAAGAATCGTCTAAGTTCGGCATCAAAGTAAAATAATCCATAACGTTACTGGATTAGAGCTCAATTTCGTGTATCCATTCTTATACGTTCAGGTATGTACGATACCATAAAGGTAGAATGGATACACGAAATTGAGCTCTAATTCAATGCTGTTATGGTTTATTTTAGTTTGACACCGAACTTAGACGATTTGATTCTTCGACAATTCTTACATAATCGCACCTCTGATCCTCAATTATCCAAAAATCACGTCGATCCGTTGCTCTGTTGCACCGTGATTGAAGGACAAACCAACAAACACACTTTCCCATTTATATGTAATAATCATAATAGTATGATTTGTACTTTATTTTTGTTTTACTATTATGATTTTAGTATTAATTATAGTATTTTACTATTAATTTCTAAAAAGGACTGACTTTCTAAAAAGGAAATGTCCTCCGTTTTAGAAAAACAGTTAATAAACTTTAAGCTGAAAGTTTTGGGGACAAAGCATTATATACCTACTCGCAATTAGTCACTGAAAATTTGGTATAAAATAATTTATTGGTCCGGTGGGAAATTAGTTGCATGTCGACCGCGTTCTGTAACCTGTTGGCGCTCAGCTTATCTTACCCTTTGTTAATTACTAACTAAATAAAACGCCGTGCTGTTCAAGTCTGGGTAAATTTTCGATTAATTAGTGGATACTAACTTCAGTTAATATTATGTACTAGCTGATGGCACAATATATACGACCCTCCAACTTATCTGGCCCGGTGGCCAAAATTGGAACTGATTTTTATGACTATCGTCAGCATATCGTCAGCTTTACGTTTAAAATTTAATTGAAATTTTAGAAAAGATAAAAGATTGTAAATTTATTTATTAATGAAGGTTTATTTAAACTGATATTTGCCTCATTAGATGTACTTCACTCGATCCATTCGTTGGCGCGAACGCCATATTGGAACTATTCACATAAATACGAGTATTTTGACTTCTGCAGTGTGCTTCTAGTGGACAGCGATTATTGAATACTTTTGTGTTTAGTTTAGTGTGATTTAAAGGTGCCGATAGCAATCGGATAAATCAAATAAAACTAAGTTTTTAAAAATTGCCTAATTACATTAAATCGAAATTTGATTTAAAGGTGCCGATAGCAATCGGGTAAATCAAATAAAACTAAGTTTTTAAAAATTGCCTAATTACATTAAATCTCTCGTGGAACCTCTACACGTTTAACCGTTTATTCGTGCAAATTTTAAAGATAATACTAATATATTTAAAAGCAATTTAATTATTTGCCCACTTCTGGAATTATGCTTACACTATTTAGTTTTAGTTTTTATTTTATTTTTAATATTTATAAGCAACATTAAATGCGATAGCAGCGACGCTGTCATCAAGTCTGATAAGTTTGTGAACGATGTACCTAAACATGATTTTCAGAAATTCTACCCAAATGAAGTCGCACTGCTTCATTGGTTTAGTCGTTAGCATGTTTGACTGCGGCCGACGAGGTCCCGGGTTCGAATCCCAGTGTTGGGTTTTTCTGACTAGAAACTCTCAGTACCAGCCAGGAGTTAGGAAGATGGCGGTGTTTCACCCTCGTGCCAACTTAACAGCCGTCGGTTCCGGTTATTATCACTAACACGATAATAGTCGTTAAAGCCCGCCAACCCGTATTGGAGCAGCGTGGTGGGTCAATGCTCTAATTCCCTCTCTCCTATGAGAGTGGAGGCCTGTACCCAGCAGTGGGACGTTAATGGGCTGTAGTGGAAGTCGCATTAGATCAGCTGTCGTCAAATAAATAAACATTGTAAATAAATATCAAGGAAACAATATTGTTTCAGAAAGCCGTCGCATCCTTATATCAGGATTATCGCCTAAGCCTGCCCGGGACCGTCCCATGGCCACCGGACTACAATTTACACCCAGGATGACAGGTGAGATATTACTTATTCACTGGTATTTGGTCTCAAGGATTCTCTCGAAGAAATAATATTTTTTTTAAATATTTGAATTACTGTAAAATTTTATATGAATTTTTTTTTGACTAACCATTATCTAGGTAACTAATATTATTAAATCTATATAGCAATAATCACTAAAAATTATTTACTTTTAACATAGGCGACATCCAAATATCCATTGAATTAGATAACAGAACTTTCGCTTCAAATTGAGCTTCACTTATTTATCACATTATTTTTTATACGACTGCCTGAAAAAGGAGTATATTGTTTTCAGGGTTCATGTATGTATGTATGTATGTGAGATTGTATATTCCATCATAACTTCTATACGCCTGAACCGATTTTGATAAATGAGGTATCGTTAGAATCCCTAGCTTATTCGGGATGACATAGGCTAGTAAAATTAAAAAAAAATTGATGGGGTGACATGAGGCGCATTAAAGAGTAAAGTTAAAAAAAAAACGAAAATAAGATTAACTATATAACCATCATCTAGAAAATGATGAGTAGATTCCAAAAATATATAACACTATAGTTCAATATCCAGTGATTCACAAAAAAAAAATATCATTTAATAAAAATGTGAATAAGTTTCTAATTTATCTAGATTAATTTAGATTTTTAACTTTTTAGTTCGTTTTTGTTTCACAGTGCATCTCAGTGCCGCGTCTCTGCAGTGGGACTAGATCTTAACATCCTGAGGGCTTACTACCATCGCTTAAAGCAGTATTGTTTTAATAATGTTGGCGCTCTTGCTTCACATTTGTAGGCCTAATTTTAAAGATGATAAAGTTTTTTTTATAGGCTACAAGTTAGCCCTTGACTGCGATCTCACCTGATGGTAAGTGATGATGTAGTCTAAGATGGTAGCGGCCTAACCTGTTACGGGCATGGCAGTTATATTAAACCCATACCCCTATTCGGTTTCTACACGGCATCGTACTGGAACGCTAAATCGCTTGGCGGCACGTCTTTGCCGGTAGGGCGGTAACTAGCCACGGCCGTAACCTCCCACCAGGCCAGACCAGGGAAAATTCAGAAATTATAAATTCCCAAATTGACCCTGCTGGGGATCGAGCCCGGAACCTCCGCACTTTCAGACAACAGCGCTATACACTGCGCCACGGAGGTCGTCAAAATTTGAAAAAGATGCTTTGGCCGTGACTAGGTACCACCAAGGACGTACCGCCAAGAGATTTAGTATTCCGGTACGATACCGTGTAGAGACCGATTATGGGTGCCATACCCCTAAACAAGTTAGCCCGCTACGGAGGTCGTCAAAACCTCGTCGGGTACCTTATATTAAACTGCAATGTTAAAATAATACTGCTTTAAGCGATGGTAGTAAGCCCCCTTGAGTTGCAAAGTTGGCTCAAAAGCATGAAGCCGGCCGAGTCAGTTAGTGGTTTGTGCAGTAAGATGATAGTTATGAACCAATCTCTAATGAATATCGGCGAGCGCAGCGGGGATCCGGGGAGTTCCCCAAGTTTAACCACTTAGTTAACGTCGGTCGCTGCGGTCTGCTTACGCCTAACTTCTATAGTTAATGCTCCAATGTTGTATCAAAATTGATCTTTTAATTTAGCTTCCAGATGAGGCGACTAATTCAGTGTTTTTATACACGCGTTCTGAGAGAAGGTATATTGATAGAACTTACTGCAGTGTTTTTTCATAACAGTAATTAATTGATTATTCAAGGAGAGAGTAAAAATAAATAGTAATGTACTTCCAACCGAATTTCGGCTCCGGCTGTCAATAATTGATCTTTTAATTTAGCTTCCAGCTGAGGCGACTTATTCAATGTTTTTATACACGCGTTCTGAGAGTAGGTATATTGATAGAACTTACGGCTGTGTTTTTTCAAAACATTAATTAGTTGATTATTCAAGGAGAGTGTAAAAATAAATAGTAATGTACTTCCAACCGAATTTCGGCTGCGGCTGTCAATAATTGATCTTTTAATTTAGCTTCCAGCTGAGGCGACTTATTCAATGTTTTTATACACGCGTTCTGAGAGTAGGTATATTGATAGAACTTACGGCTGTGTTTTTTCAAAACATTAATTAGTTGATTATTCAAGGAGAGTGTAAAAATAAATAGTAATGTACTTCCAACCAAATTTCGGCTACGGCTGCCAATCTCAATACTCTCAATACTCAATATCATTTATTCAATATAGGTACACTGTAGGTACACTTATTGACGTTAAAAAATTACTTACTTATAAAACATGATGGTGATAATTGGTTACGGTGTCTTAAAACTCAAGCTACGAGGGTTCGAGTCGTTCTAAGAGTAGGTATATTGATAGAACTTACTGCAGTGTTTTTTCATAACAATAATTAATTGACTATTCAAGGAGAGAGTAAAAATAAATAGTAATGTACTTCCAACCGAATTTCGGCTGCGGCTGTCAATAATTGATCTTTTAATTTAGCTTCCAGCTGAGGCGACTTATTCAATGTTTTTATACACGCGTTCTGAGAGTAGGTATATTGATAGAACTTACGGCTGTGTTTTTTCATAACAATAATTAATTGACTATTCAAGGAGAGTGTAATAAGAAATAATAATATACTTCCGACCGAATTTCGGCTGCGGCTGTCAATAATTGATCTTTTAATTTAGCTTCCAGCTGAGGCGACTTATTCAATGTTTTTATACACGCGTTCTGAGAGTAGTTATATTGATAGAACTTACTGCAGTGTTTTTTCATAACAATAATTAATTGACTATTCAAGGAGAGTGTAATAATAAATAATAATGTACTTCCGACCGAATTTCGGCTACGGCTGTCAATAATTGATCTTTTAATTTAGCTTCCAACTGAGGCGACTTATTCAATGTTTTTATACACGCGTTCTGAGAGTAGGTATATTGATAGAACTTACTGCTGTGTTTTTTCAAAACAATAATTAGTTGACTAGTCAAGGAGAGTGTAATAATAAACAATAATGTACTTCCGACCGAATTTCGGCAACGGCTGTCAATAATTGATCTTTTAATTTAGCTTCCAACTGAGGCGACTTATTCAGTGTTTTTATACACGCGTTCTGAGAGTAGGTGTATTGATAGAACTTACTGCTGTGTTTTTTCATAACAATAATTAATTGACTATTCAAGGAGAGTGTAATAATAAATAATAATGTACTTCCGACCGAATTTCAGCTACGGCTGTCAATAATTGATCTTTTAATTTAGCTTCCAGCTGCGGCGACTTATTCAGTGTTTTTATACACGCGTTCTGAGAGTAGGTATATTGATAGAACTTATTGCTGTGTTTTTTCATAACAATAATTAATTGACTATTCAAGGAGAGTGTAATAATAAATAGTAATGTACTTCCAACCGAATTTCGGCTAAGGCTGCTAATCTCAATACTCTCAATACTCAATATCATTTATTCAATCTAGGTACACTGTAGGTACACTTATTGACGTTAAAAAATTACTTACTTATAAAACATGATGGTGATAATTGGTTACGGTGTCTTAAAACTCAAGCTACGAGGGTTCGAGTCGTTCTGAGAGTAGGTATATTGATAGAACTTACTGCTGTGTTTTTTCATAACAATAATTAATTGAATAGTCAAGGAGAGTGTAATAATAATGTACTTCCGACCGAATTTCGGCTACGGCTGCCATCTGCGAGGGACTATCAACTCTAACCAGTGCTAGATTCACTCGACGATCCAAACGCACCTTTAGTAAGTTTATTTGAATAAAAAAATGTGAGTTTGAGTTTAACTAAACTACAGACAGGGATACAAGGAGGCAGAAAAAAACGTACGTAAAAAATTCCAATCCAGATTGCATTCATCCCGCCAGAAAAAACTATGTTCTAAAAATGTTACCTATACCACAGAACACTAACAATAACTTGCCTTAACTATTAAAATATCCTCATGACCGTGAGCAATGTATAAAGTTTATTATTGTTACAAAGCAAGAGATTGTTTCTAGTCTATTGTATAAAATATAAGTTGTAAAATGTGTAATTAATACCAGCATTGTTTTACTACAGCTTCCTTGAAATATTAGTTTCATAATATTTTAAAGTAGCTGTCTTTACCCATTTTCTTATTTATAGATGATCTAGGAATAGTGTGCTTCTGTTCTTTTGTGATTACTGAATTTTCTGTGATTTATGAGACAAAAATAAGCTAAAGAAAACTTTAAGAAACCTGTGAGGCTGCCTGGAAATCGTAATGCCAAGTTAGACGTTACGTGCCTTTAAAAAGGTGTTGTGTAATAGTCCCGTATCAGCTCGTATTGATGAGTTTGACAGAAATCCATAGCTTAGCAGCGTAGCATAATATTATCTCTATGGGCGTAGCACATCTTTGGTGGAAATGTACTTAAAGCTCGTATTAATAAAACAACATCAGTAAAGAACAAATTCGTTTCGTATCAGTCAATTTCGGATCGGACTTAAGCATTGACCGATAATTTACCGAATCTTTGTTTTTGCTGATGTCGGTTTAATATCCATCCATTCATCCATCAGCCTGCATTTGTCCACAGCTCTCCATACGTCATTACAGGTGGGACACACTCGTTAAAGACTTTTGTCTTGAAGCTTTGGGCTTTGGGTTTAATAATACGTACTGAAATGAAATGATATAGAAACCGAAATGATTTATTTATTCCACGTAGGAAAACTTGTCACTTATGATAAGTCGAGAATACCAGCGGTTCAGAAAGAAGAGGACAAGAAACTCAGCAGTTGCTCTTTTCATAAAAAAGACTATTAAGTATTCAGAGCTCTAATCCGGAATAACAATTGAAAGCACCGACTCAGTAACAAAGTAACTTCGTACATGTAAGAACAAGATTGTCGCGATCCAATTAGAGCGAACCCCGAAGTTGACTGGTACCCTACCAGTACACCTTGTAGGTACAAAGCGGAATGAGCGGAATGAAGTTAAATAATTAGAGTGCGCGTTGGCTGCATGATTGACGAACTGAGCAGTTGTATTAATTAGCTCGGCGAGCAAACTTGATGCACGGTCGCAGCTCACACCGACACGATGCGAACACGCTGACTACTTTTTTTTGACGCGGCTCTGGCCTCCGGTCATTTCGACCGCTTCTATGACTAATAGCCTATTATAGGTGGCGCCAGAATAGAATAATAGAATAGAATAGAATAATTTTATGTGTCTGAATATGTGTCACAATGATGGTTACAGTATGAAAAGTTCGTAGTTTCGCACGATGAAGTTTGAGTTTGTTTTTAATCGTAGTATTCTAGTATTTGTTAGTGAATGAATGAATGAATGAAATATCAGCAACTATAATAATTAGAAAATTGTAACAGTCGTAACACGAACTCCCAGTGCTGCAGTGGTGAGCTCTGTGGTCTTATTGAGGGAGGCCCCAGACTCAATTTCCGGTATGATTTATTTGGGAATTTATGCCTTACTGAATTTTCTCTGGTCCGGTCTGGTTTTGGTTGGCTTTTGTTGTTTTTGGTTTGGTTTTAACCCTACTGGCAAAGACGTACTGCCAAGCGATTTAACGTTCCGGTACAATGGCGTGTAGAAACCGATTAGGGTTAGGGGATTAAGCCCCTACCCTCTAATCGGTTATAATTGTCGTACCCCTAACAGGTTAGCCCGTTGTTGTTAATATTGTGCTATTAAAAGCTCTTATGGTTATTTTATTTTACCATTTGTACATTCGCATGTATTATTATGTACTTATTCCAGTTAATAGTAAAAAGGAAATAATTAAGAGTAAAGGTTGGAATGGTAGTAAAAGTAGGTATTTTTTCCTATCTCTTATTTTTTCCCTTCTCGTGACCACAGATTTTTCCAAGAATTTCCAGCCGAATTTCCAGCAGATTTTTCCAGCCAAGACTTTTCTACAAGCATCATTTTTCATAATTATTATTGATGTTATTTGTTAGAATTTGATGCACTTCGGTGTAAACGACACCGTTACAACAGAGTTCGTATTCGAGGGGCGCATCACACACACACTAGGGCACAAATCGCGTATTTTGCGCACACCGTACCGCTGTCTCATGACACAAAAGAGGGATTTTGATGCACGTATTCCCAGGCCCCAGGTATAATATGCTAAATAGAACTTCATATCCATTCGTAATTCCTATGTAATTGGAGTATCGTTGGGTATACACAAACGATGGAAATAGTATCTTACTGCACATTGCTTGCTTTAATAGATAAACTGTAACTGAAACGCGCTCCACCTTAGGCTGCATAAAAATCTATGGTGTATAAGTCTAGTCTATCTAATATCTGTAAACGAACAACTCTTGTATATAAATAGGTATATATATATATAATCTGAATCTCGGAAAAGGTTCAAACGATTTTCATGAAATTTAATATGCCATATGATTCGGGGGTGAAAAATCGATCTAGCTAGGATTCATTTTTAGAAAACGTCGTTTTATCCCTGTTTTCTGGCAATGAAAAACTGCTACAATATCATTAGAATACGAAGTTAAATTTCGCCACCATCTACAAGGTTATTATAGCTCAGGTGGGAAATTGGATGGTGCCAGTCCAGATGTCTCCAGACCGATTTTTTTTATTTAAGTATAATTTCCTAAAAACACGCATTTACCAAAAATATACCGAGCAAAGTTCGGTCATCCAGGTACTAGATTTAAAAAAATGATGTATGCCTCGTGGTAGTGAGCATGCAGCGCTGTTTTGCAGGCAGAATTATATTATATAGGCATCCAGATTTATAGAGATTACCTACCGTGAATTAGCAATTTACATAAGTGTAGTTTTTCATTCACCGGAAGCCGCTAATACCGGATATTAGCGCGTTGTTTGAGGCCACGCCTGCCACCTGCAAATATATCATTTGCAAATTCATATTGGTTTGCATGAGTAGGTGCTAAGGCATGTTTATACGGTGCGGAAAAAACAAGGAAAACACACATTAAAGCTTATTTCCTGGCTTAATTATTGGGTTACATAAAATCTAGGTGATGTTTTTTTTTCAAGATTTTTTTTTAAATCTTTCTTCTATGTACTAGTTATATTTTTTGTTATATTTATCGCTTTGTTGCTCAAGCTATGCAAGAAGGTATCTGAATGATTTTGATCAGTAGGTATTATTAAAGACTAGATGAAGGCCGCACTGTTGAACATGAATTTAGTTTTTGAAACGTGTATAAAAGATTGTTTGGTCTTCGGTGTTTTATATTTATTTTTTCACAATTTTTTTTTTTTTTTTTTTTTGTTTTCTTTATTGAAAATAATACAATAGAACTTAATGCTAGCTAGCCTAACCTAATTACTATATAAATCATGCCCACGTGGAATGGTGGCAAGAATGCTGGCTGCATTTCCGCGCTGGACAGCCAGGCTGATCCTTTGCGCAAAAATTTTTTTAATTAATTTTATTTCAATTAATTTTTTCACTTATTAGTAATTATTAATTAATATTAGAATACACGTCCGTCCGCTAGTGATACAAGATAATGAGAGCGGTGTCACTCTGACATCTGTCAGCGGTGTCACTCTGACATCTGTCAGAGCTTGACATTTGACAACTTCCAACGTTCCGTTACTACATCGACCCCTTTTAAAAGAAAATTACATTAACATTCCTTTTCTCCCCCTTTAACAATATTCTTAAAGTTTTTTTATTTCGTAGAAACTTTGATTTTCCGGGATGAAAATTAGTAGCATATTATTTTCTTCCGTTGAACCAACCTATCTGTGTATACAATTTCGTCAAATTGTAAAAATGGGCAGTGACAGCGTAACAGACCGATAGCTAGTTAGACAGACATACACACTTTCAGTACTTTAATAAGTTGGACTGAGCGATAACCTCCATTGATAGATAGATAAATTATTCATTTGTCCATGAAAACAATTTACAATATGTGCTAAGAGAAATAGGTTAATCTATTGCCTTTAAAATCATTCCTGAACTTAAGGATCCTCACTCATCACAAAGCAACGCTGGTTTTCAGGAGGAGTCTTAAAGTGTCCACTGGATGTAGACTTATTGCTGAAAATCTACTTTATATAATAGGGATAATGGATGGGGGCTGTGGATTCGATATCTGGGCTATGGGCTAATATAACGGACGTTTGTCACTGCACTACCTCGCAATTTTTTTTTTATTTTTTTTTTAAATCTCTACAAGTAATAGGCATATTACACTGCACTTACTACAGGGCCCTGTGGTAAGGGTGGACGTGGCCGCTAATTAGAGTGTCGCTGATTACACAGCAATAAGGACCGATTTAGGGACCTTTACTCCCTAAATCTTATTACACTACACTGATTCAAGGGTAAGGGTCCCTGTGAAAAGTGCAGTGTAATAGGCCTATTAGCCCTTGACTGCGATCTCACCTGATGGTAAGTGATGATGCAGTCTAAGATATTAACGGGCTAACCTATTAGGGGCATGGCAGTTATATTAAACCCATTTTCGGTTTCTACACGGCATCGCACCGGAACGCTAAATCGCTTGGCGGCAAGTCTTTGCCGGTAGGGTGGTAACTAGCCACGGCCGAAGCCTCCAACGGCCAGACCAGGGAAATTCAGAAATTATAAATTTCCAAACCCTGTCGGGGATCGAACCCGGGACCTCCGCACGTTAACAGCGCTCAACACTGCGCCATGGGGGTCAACAAATAGGGATGATGACAACTCAATCAAATCAGCAACTCTTTAACAAACCTAAAAACGCACTTCTAGTATGGAAGTTGTATGAAATTCACAATAATGACGTCATCAAATTTCAACGCACTTTTTTTCTTTAATCTTTATTTTAAAATGGTTATCAAACTCAAAACTAACCGAGGATGTGAATTTCCGGTCTTTTGGAAGACCCTCTATTTAATAATCAGTTAGAAATAATTTTTTTTTGATATAAGCATCATCCCTATTGCATGATTGTTAAAATAAATAGTACCTAATGAAGTCATTCATTAAAATGACAAGTGTGCATAGTCCCTAAGGTGAACGTTGACTCGGTTTCAGTTTATCGTTCTAATTATGTGATGAGTTATTATACGAACATATTCACACGGTGGCCGCTCATGGGACGAGAAAACGCGAACCGAGGTATATCCTCGTCATCAAACTAATGTTATTAATGCGAAAATGTGTTTGTTTGTTGGTCTGTTCCTTCAATCACGCAGAAACACAGCAACAGATCCACGTGATGACCTGGAGAGTGGTTCATAGGTTCCCACGGGAATAAAAAAATTAAATCACGCGGGCCTTGTTGGTATATGAGCTCGCAGGGAAAAGAAAAGACGTCTGCACTGTACGACTGTCTGTTTAATAATAATAAAATATTGTACAGGCTACAGCAAAGAGCAAATGAATGGTGAATGATTGTTTAAGTGAGTGAGAAGAATGTATGAAAGTGACTGAAGGAATGAACTATGAACTACGTCCATAGACACCTATTATATTGTGTCATTACAGACTTTTATATCATAGACTAGTATTTTTGCTATATTCCAACAGGCCTCACCTAGTATTACAAATGCGAAAGTATGTTTGTTTGTCCTTCAATTACGTAGCAACAGAGAAACGGATCGACGTGATTTTTGGCGTAGATATAGTTGAGGACCTGGAAAGTGACGTACGCTATCCCGGAAAATCAAAAAATTTCCGTGGGTATTAAAAAACTTGCCCCAAGCGGAAAAAGTTTAGGCAGTATTTATTTTTAAGTTATTATTTATTGAATTTAGCGCTTGTTTAACTGTGAAAGAAGATATTATCAGGATGCATGCTTGTACCTACAGTTTATAATAATTTTCTTAAAGGTGTAATGGAATCTGACAAATTGCATTTAGTTAGAATGTTGGACTGTGGCCTAAAACCATGAAGAAGATATTCGTTACGATTTTAGCAGCCTATTCATTTGCTTTTTCATTGCGGTTTAAAGCGGTGTTATCACGCGTATATTTATGCCTCGTGGGAACTATTGCTCGAGTACACTATACATACATACTATGTATATTTCCAAGTAATACCCATAATATACCTATATCTATACCTGTTTTATGTAAGTATGTAGATATTCGTTACGGTTTAGCAGCCTATTCATTTTCTTTTTCATCGCGGCAGCTTATGGTGGAAGACAAGGGTCTGCCCGCGAAATTCAAATTTAATTTGGTTTTTCGCAATTTGTAAACTAATACGACAAATTAGGCTTATGGCATTCAAATTGCGCCCCTAGGAATATCATCTTCACAGGTTTATATAAAAATCTTTACTTGAAAGCCCCCAGTTTAAGAAATTAGTCAAAATAATGAGTTTGACGTGAGTTACTCACAAATTAGTCATTATTTTGACTAATTTCTACAGTTATATATACTGCAAACGATTCTAAAAGTCCATAAATCGACAAAATTTGAAGCCACCATCTCACACAGAAGAAGGAAGCTTAATGTCTTAAAGGTATCCGCATCAAAAACTTCATTTTCTTGCAATCAGTTCAAAAAAAGATCTGTACACCTCTACAATAAGATTAACAAATTGCTTAATATCTACTCCACTAAACAATATGACATAAAGAAACCTTTGACTGAATGGTTAAAATCTAAAACATACGAAGAAACAGAGGCCCTTTTAGAAAACTTATCTAAATTAATTTAAAGGTTATTAAAATATTTTAAAAGCACACAACGCAAACTCACAAACAAGTATGCACACATACACACACACACACACACACACACACACACACACACACACACACACACACACACACACACACACACACACACACACACACACACACACACACTACCCATTTTACATTGTTAATAATTTAAGATTAAAAATTAAAATAAAATAAAAATACATGTGTATCATTAACATTTAATGTTAAAGAAGAGCGGAATTTCCTGATACAGGTATTTAAATATACTTAAAAGGAGGTTCCAGTCCCAATGTAATTGAATTGTATTTTGAACAGAAATAAATAATTATTTAATTTAATTTAATTTATATTTAACCTAGTAGAGAGGGGTTTTATCGCGCGTATATTCACGTCCCGTGGGAACCTACCATAGCTCTTATACACTATACATGTATACAACGTATATTTTCACGTAATACTCATAATATACCTATAGCTATGCGTTATTTATGTGTGTAGATATTCGTTGCGGTTTTAGCGGCTTATTCGCTCGCGCTTATTATCGCGCGGGTGATATTTCACGCCTGTCAGCATCGTGTCTATTAATTTAATTATTTTCACCGCACTGTTTTGAAATTAGCTTGCAATTGGAAAGCTATTGTTATGCGGTAAATAATTTTTATGAATGTTGCAATATTTGTTTGCTACGAAGAGCAACGGCAGTGGTCCCAAGTGATGCAGAGCTCATAAGCATAAAAGTGAATAGGCATCTTCTAAATAAACGCGCTCCTTAGGCTGTATCACCACTTGCAGGCAAGTCTGACTGTAGCCAAGCGCTCAGTCTAATAATAAATTTAAAAAAAAACAGACGTATAAATTCGGCCCTACCACGCACACTACAAAGACGCGAAGATAGAGAACTAAAAAAACTAAAAAGAGAAGTAAAAAACTAGAAAGTGTATATCCAACCATAATTTCTATACGCCTGAACCGATTTTGATAAATGAGGTATCGTTAGAATTCCTAGCTTATCCCGGGTGACATAGGCTAGTAAAATTTAAAAAAAAAATTATGGGGTGACCATGGTCCCGCGTTAAAGAGTATAGTTAAAAAAAAAATCGAAATTAAGATGAACTATATAATCGGCATCTAGAAAATGATGAGTAGATTCCAAAAATATATAATACTATAGTTCAATATCCAGTGATTCACAAAAAAATATCATTTAATAAAAATGTGAATAAGATTCTATCTAACTAGTAACACCAAGTTTCCGAACGCAGCCATAGACGCGTCATCTCTCTCGTTTTGACAGCCATCTTTAGTTTATGCCAGGACTTTTGAAGGGCATTCGGTTATTCTCATTGTCTCTTTCAACATCATTCTATACCTCACGTCACATTGGCAAAGTGCATTGTGCTAGTTTGGCACTAAGAAACGCCATTAACCAAAAGAAGAAGAAGATCATTCTATACAACTCCTTCTCCCGTTTTCGATTCCCGTGGATTCACTCCAAATTTCTGATTATTTTAATTTACCGAGAATAAATAAGTTTAAGATTTCCTCGAGTTTCAATAATACACTAGATTTTTTTTTGGCAGGGCAGTCCTGTTTTTTAATTTTGTGAATTATGACTTGTTGTTCAGAAACAATACTAAAGCACAGAGCTAAGCACATTACCGTATGCACACACTCTTTCTGATATGGGTACCGCCTTCGATGCTTACCCAATTAGGGAGGTGTGCCTCGCAGTTGGAAGTTTGCCGCGAACTTGCACTTGCATCGCCTGCTTTGGGTTCGGCTGTGTGCTGTTTGCTGCAAGTCACGGGCTTACCGTTTCATATATTGCCTAGCTGATGCCCGCTAATTATAATAACTTAAAAAAAAAAACGGGAATGTAACGAGCTAGGCACATTACCGTAGCCCGCGTATGCAGACACTCTTTCTGATATGGGTACCGCCTTCGATGCTTACCCAATTAGGGAGGTGTGCCTCGCAGTTGGAAGTTTGCCGCGAACTTGCACTTGCATCGCCCGCTTTGGGTTCGGCTGTGTGCTGTTTGCTGCAAGTCACAGGCTTACCGTTTCATATATTGCCTAGCTGATGCCCGCTAATTATATAAAATTAAAAAAAAAACAATTACGATTTAGTTCGCCAAAATTCGAAAGAACACACTCTTTCTGATTCGGGTACCGCCTTCGATGCTTACCCAATTAGGGAGGTATGTCTCGCAGTTGGAAGTTTGCCGCGAACTTGCACTTGCATCGCCCGCTTTGGGTTCTACTGTGCATTGTTTGCTGCAAGTCATGGGCTTTCCGTTTCATATATTGACTACCCGATGCCCGCTACTTATTTTTTTTTTTTTTTTTTTTTAATTATTTAAACAGTACAGTGATCAATCCTAAAAAACAGTTTTAAATCATGTGCAAATAATAAGCAATTAGCTCGGGTATGGCAATGGCCTTTGGTAAATCGTTAATTAAAATTCAAAATTCCAAAGGACCTAAATTGCTACCTTGACTAACGCCGGAATAAGTATAGTAGGGATCCGAACGATACCCCTCATATTGTACGTACTGCTTCCGGTTTTCCAGGTTACTAGAAAATAACTTAAGTAGAGACGGAGTAAAACCGACAGATGCAAACTTGCGAAAATTAAAAATAAAATTAAAATTTCTATTTCAAGTGTCAAATTGACTCATATTATTTGTTAGTAATACAAAAACTTATTTTCTATGTTAGTTAGTAAAAAGGGACCTAATAAATAAACTGCAATAATAACTAACACAAAATCCCAAACTAAAATACTAAACTACAAAACACAATTACTAAAAGTACCAAAGTATTTCAAAAAGACGATATCTTTACTAATATTATAAATGCGAAAGTTTGGATGGATGTATGTTTGTTACTCAATCACGCCCCAACGGCTGAACGGATCTGGCTGAAATTTGGCACAGAGATCGATTATAGTCTGGAATAGCACATAGGCTACTTTTTATCCTGGAAAATTCAGGAGTTCCCGCGGGCATTCGCTAGTTACGTTATATTTGTTGGTCTAAGATTAAACTCGCTATTAGCTTATACCTTACATCACACGATATTATTCGTCTACCGTCGCTGCGAGCAAGTTTTATTGTAACTCGAAAGCAAGTCAATTGCGCTCTGCGAACACAGTAACGCGTGATACACATGTCACCGTAAGATTGTAAAAACCGTTACATTATAATATAACTCGGGAAATTGTAAACTGTCGACAGGTTGTAAACCGTTCAATGTTCTGAGTGTCAATTTTTGAAATATTCATTCATATTTACGTTTTTTTTTTTTTTATAATTTATGGCAGTATACCTCTGACATGGTGGTCAGAGCCTGTGTTTGTATAATTGTTTTATTATGCAGGTCATTTCAGGTTATTAATTTTACTGATGAAAGTTTCTTTTCGTCGTTGTCATGACTAGGCTATATATATTTGTTCTCATATTATTATGATACGTACCCAATATATATCTATGCTAAACATAAATAAAAATTTCTGATGTTCGTCTCGGGGCTTTGTTGGGGTTGAAGGACTTGACAGCAACCTCTAACTCTTCTATTTTAAACGGGGGGTCATGCTCATCATGACCACCTTCGTTTATTATTTCCTCTACAGTTGTTTTCCGCAGATGTTGTGTGCTGTCTTCGTCCTTCAAGTTCCTGAGGTAAAAGGAGATTGTTCCGGCCCCATACAAAGTTCGCCTAAGAACCAACCGTCATAAAACATTGATTACTGGGTTCAAATTAATACCTTTTTATACATGAGAGCATATTAGAATTACGGACACTTGCTAAAAAATTACTTAATACCAAAAATATTTTACGGTTAATATCAATTATGCGGTTATTTCAGTTTTCGCGATCAATCTGCTTGAACAAATAAATATCATCTTTATCTATTTGTAATAGAGCTGTAAAAAACTGTTCATCAAAAATATTACAAATGGCGTTATTAATAAGGATGCAGGTATCGTCATAGTTCATCGAGAACTTCACAGATGGTGTTAAAAATATTAAATTATTCTACTTTCAATAGATGGCGTTGCAAGATTCAAAATACTAGCACACTTAGCACTTTAAGCAGCTTTTATCTTGTTTCTTACGATGCGGATCTAGCGCTCAAGCGGTGGTATCATATATTATTTAACCTGTAAGTTATTGATCTGTGGTTAATAATCCAGAGACGGAAACGTATACTAATCAATTTAATACCCATTTATTTTTTTTTTAATTAATTTGAAGTGTCCGTTAAATACTAATATTTGTTATATAGGCTCTAAAATAAGCTAAGAATTAATGTATATTTCAAACGTATGTTGATTCTTCGGCGAATTTGGTCAAGGTTCTTTCACTTCCCCCTCTATCAGAATAAAATCCTGTGCTCTAACTGCAAATCTATATCTTACCATTCCCCTGCAAATCGGCGCTGTACTGCGGTTTCTGCAATTCCAGGTTGGTTTCTGCAATTCCAGGTTTTTTCTGTTGCTACAGCATACATTATATTTCTTGGAACCACCTTAGCAGTAGGCCACAGAGGCCCTAGCCAGTGTATCCCACGTTTTCTTGTCTGTTTCTTGTAGGTTAGGTTAGGGTTCGACATAAATAATCAGGTAGTGCCAGTAGGGCCTTAGTTTCTATCGGGTTAATATACTTATCAGATTACAATCTACCGAAAAATAACGCGTTAAAATGTAATCTTTCGACAGTTTGCAATTTCGCGAGTTAGATTATAATCTAACGGTTTTTACAAGCTTACAGTGACATACACACTGTCAGCTACTCAGTGTGCGAAGTTGTTAAAAGTTGCCACTTTGTAAGCTATTCGTGTGAAAATCCATAAATACGGAGTGTTCCTAGACAACTTTTGTGTATAACGTTTGAAGTATAAAACGGTGGTGGAATACTAATGTTGCTTTCTTTTTATCCACTACAAGTTAGCCCTTGACTGCGATCTCACCTGGTGGTAAGTGATGATGCAGTTTAAGATGGTAGCGGTTACCTGTTAGGGGCATGGCAGTTATATTAAACCCATACCCCTATTCGGTTTCTACACGGCATCGTATTGGAACGCTAAATCGCTTGGCAGCACGTCTTTACCGGTGCGGTGGTAACTAGCCACGGCCGAAGCCTCCCACCAGGCGCAATTGGCCGCATTGGTCACCGTCCAACACGTTACTAAATCTAATTAATGGCGGTTTGTCTTCTTTTTTCATGTAAACCACCTAGTCTACTTCAAAATCAGAAGACTCTACGTAAAATCGCTACTAGGTGTCAATCCTCGAATGTGACAACCAGTGACGTACAGTTCATAGAGTCATAAAAGCACTGCTTACCCAAGTGGAACTACGTCAATGCTCATTTTTTATCAAGACGGTCAGTAAATAGGTATTCTGACTTACCAATGCCTACCCTAGCATCAAACCCTGTGCACGCCACTGGTAACAACAGACCGTTTTGACCTTTAACTAGAAAAAAATCAAAAACCAGGCTACACTGTGACAGGGGATTAGTATCATCGCATAGACCTGTATTACTTCAAAATGGCCGCTTTATGTCACGTACTTTGACATCCCTAAAATAAGGATTATAATTCTAAAACACCAACGTCAACAATACTACAACAATACGGCTTTAACAGATTTTAGTATGGCCTCAGGTTTTAAAGGGTGCTCAAAATACTAGGTAATACAATGTTATTGTCTACGTGGACTTTGGTTTTTCTTATTCTTCTGTCACGGGTCAGGGCACTTTTGTGGCTTTAGCTTTAGGTTTAGGTTTCTTTACCAAGCAGTAATTAAAAAGGGACCTAATAAATATTTCGAAACTATAATAAACAAAGACAAAATCCCAAACAATGCTCACAAAAGAAACATTCTCTCAATTACTAAAGGTACTAAATATTTTAAAAAGACGGTATACAAACTAATATTATAAATGCGAACGTTTGGATGGATGGATGGATGGATGTTTGTTACTCAATCACGCAAGAACGGCTGAACGGATCCGGATGAAATTTGGCACAGAGATAGATTATAGTCTGGAATAACACATAGGAAGTCTATGTTGTATAAAAAGTATTTTAACCCGGAAAATTAGACTTCTCGCGGGTACCAAAAAACCTGAATCCACGCGGATGGAGTCGCGGGAATCAGCTAGTATGATATAGATGTCTGTATTTATAGTAGTAAGATTCACATCCAAAATTCGCAAACAACATGATTTAAATTGTACCTATTCAGATATTCAGTTGTATGTACAACTGAATAATGTAATGTATAATGTATTCTTAATTAAGTATAATATGATTTTGTTCTGTTTATCGATTATGTTTTTTAACTCGTATTAAACAAAAGACTGTGTCACTCTGTTTTAAGTATCGATTAGACAGCTGTCAAACTTATGTAACTACAGCTTTTACACAGATTAAGCACACAAAACCCAGTTTGAATTTTTAACTATAACTTTAATACCTTTGTTCAGTTAAAGCCAGTAAAGTTAAACCCGCACGGAATTTTAAAAGGCAGATTGGAATCGCGATCGCTTTAACCACGGAAAATAAAATACGGAAACAAAAAAAAAAAAAAAAAAGAGAAACAAAAAAAAAAATACGTCTCGCTTTTATTTCCCGTGCAAGGCTTTTGTTCGCTTAACACGATATCAATGGATCTGGAGCCGAAGCCGATCGTTTTGGTTAACAATTCTTTTATTTTGTAACTTAAAAAAATATTTTTTAAATGGTCTAGTTTTGTGTGCTTAATTCTTTTTTTATACGACTGCCTGAAAAAAAGTTTTTAGGGTTCATGTATGTATGTATGTGAGTTTGTATATTCCACCATAAATTCTATACGCCTGAACCGATTTTGATACATGAGGTATCGTTAGAAGCCCTAGCTTATTCCGGGTGATATAGGCTAGTAAAATTTAAAAAAAAATTGATGGGGTGACCATGGTCCGGCAATAAAGATTAAATTTGAAAATACGATTAACTATATATGGAAAATCCACAGAAGATGCCATCATATCCGTTACTTCGTTTCTTGATCAACAACTGGATAGCGGTAAAAAATGTATCGGGGTGTTTCTTGATCTAAAAAAAGCTTTCGATACTGTCTCTGTCCCCATTCTTGTGAAAAAGTTAGAAAATATAGGTATAAGAGGCGTCCCTCTGGCTCTTTTTAAAGACTACCTCACTGGACGTACCCAGAGAGTCAAAATTGGGCAGTATATAAGTCAAGATCTCGATATCTCTTACGGTGTGCCACAGGGCAGTGTCTTAGGACCTACGTTGTTCTTAATCTATATCAATGAACTTTGTAATCTAAAATTAAATAACGCTAAAATTTTTTCGTATGCCGATGATACTGCAATAGTATTTACTGATACTTCATGGGAAAAAGTTAAAACTGTTACTGAAATGGGACTTGCTAAAGTCGCTAATTGGCTGAGAATAAATTTACTAACTCTTAACAAGGAAAAAACTAATTATATATGTTTCTCAATCAACACCAGGACTCAGCCAAATAGCGATTATAGCATAATATTGCATGCCCTCAACTGTAATATTGATTGTAATATATGTTCCAGCATCAGTAGGGTAAACTTAACTAAGTATTTAGGTATTATAATAGATCATAGGTTATCTTGGCAGGGACAAATTGAAGTTATTAGCAGCAGAATAAGAAAATTAATTTGGATATTTAAGATGCTAAGAAACATAGCCTCTAAGGACCTACTAAAGAAAATTTACATTGCTTTGGCTCAATCAATACTAGGCTACTGCATCCCTGTCTGGGGTGGCGCAGCAAAAACAAGGTTCATTGATATAGAAAGAGCACAGCGATCTTTGCTAAAGGTCATGTTTTATAAACCTTATAGATTCCCTACTCAAAAGCTTTACTCAATTAGTCAACTTTTAACCGTGAGACAGTTGTATATACTGCAAACGATTCTAAAAGTCCATAAATCGACAAAATTTGAAGCCACCATCTCACACAGAAGAAGGAAGCTTAATGTCTTAAAGGTATCCGCATCAAAAACTTCATTTTCTTGCAATCAGTTCACAAAAAGATCTGTACACCTCTACAATAAGATTAACAAATTGCTTAATATCTACCCCACTAAACAGTATGACATAAAGAAATCTTTGACTGAATGGTTAAAATCTAAAACATACGAAGAAACAGAGGCCCTTTTAGAAAACTTATCTAAATTAATTTAAAGGTTATTAAAATATTTTAAAAGCACACTACGCAAACTCACAAACAAGTATGCACACATACACACACACACACACACACACACACACACACACACACACGCACACACACACACACGCACACACTACCCATTTTACATTGTTAATAATTTAAGATTATAAAATAAAAATGCTTGTGTAATTACTGTTAATAATATTAATGATCAGATATAAATATGTATTTACTTAATCAATAGAATTGTGAAAATCATTATCATTTAATGTTAAAGAAGAGCGGAATTTCCTGATACAGGTATTTAAATATACTTAAAAGGAGGTTCCAGCCCCAATGTAATTGAATTGTATTTTGAACAGAAATAAAGAATTATTTATTTAATTATTTATTTATATATTCAACATCTAGAAAATGATGATTAGATTCCAAAAATATATAACACTATAGTTCAATATCCAGTGATTCACACAAAAATATCATTTAATAAAAATTTGAATAAGATTCTATATAACTAGATTAATTTAGATTTTTAACTTTTTAGTTCGTTTTTTGGCAGTCGTGTTTTTTTAATTTTTTAAATTATAATTTGTTAAAATGTACAACAGCAAAATAAGCAGATTTGTATGTTTTCGAATATAAGGATAGTTTAAAAGGATGATTTGACTAAGAAAAAGAAGCCTTCCTTTTAGGACATTTTGATCCAAATTTGATTAAAATCTTTTAATAAGAGGCCGTTAGAGTGTAGCAGACAGACAGACAAACAGACGGGAAGCCAGACGGACAGAAACATTTTCGCATTTATAAGATTACTAGCTAATGCGACTTCGTCTGCGTGGATCGAGGTTTTTGGTTCCCGCGGGAACTCATTAATTTTGTGGAATAAAAAGTAGACTATGTGCTAATCCAGACTATAATCTATCTCCGTGCCAAATTTCAGCCAGATCCGTTCAGCCGTTGGGGCGTGATTGAGTAACAAAGATCCATACATCCATCCAAACTTTCGCATTTATAATATTAGTAAGATAAGAAGTAGTATGGATTAGTGCTAAAATATCATGCTACTGAGTTTGGAAGATCGGTAAGTCAGCTATTTCACATTCAGGAGGAACATTACCATCGCTTAAAACAGTATTGTTTTAATATTGCTAATATTTGTGTTTAACAATTATAATCCTTATTTTATGGAGTTTTGCGAAGGTTACAACTCGCAAACCATGCAGCTCTCATAAATAATTGTTGATGATATATTATTATTCAAATTTTTATTATTTTTATTTTTATTTTTAATTAAGTATTATTTTTATTAATTTTTATTTGTTTTAAGTATATTTTTTTTTTTCAAAATTTGTATTTTTTTTTAAATATTAACTGTTACTGTTATTAATTGTGAGTTGTGCTGTGTAATTTTTAATTAATTAGTGTAATTGGCCTGTCCGTACTAATGAAATTAATAAATAAAATAAATAAATAAATGGACGGACGTAACATACGTAACATAAAACTGTCATTTTGAAATAATAAGCCATGGTAGTAGTCTCCCAGCTTTAGCTCATGTATTGATACAGCGAATGAGCGTGGAATTTCATCCGTCCGTCATATCGTCGGTCGCGGGGCTCAGGACGTTAATCTGTTCGTCGGGACGTCCGTCCGTTGACATGGGTACAGCTCTCTATGAAATTGCTTATTTTTTCAGTGAAAACATGCCACTTCGGCCTTTTGTGGTTTTGCGGCAGCGTCTCATAAACAGGGATTGTATTTAGCTTTCCATTTTGTGCCTGTCTAGTTTTATGAAGTTTAAAGAGTTAATAAAAGGCCAGACCTTGATTGCCCAGTGTTTGGGCTTTAACACTGGGATATGAAGGACTAGCTGATTATTTTTTTTTTTAATTTCCACGAGTTTTCCGGGATAAAAATGCTACTCTCCAGGTAGCCTACTTAACTCTCCAAATCGTCAACTATACCCATGCAAAAACGACGTTGATCCATTGCCCTTTTAAGTCGTGACTCAAGGACAAACCAAAAAAGAAACGCACTTTCTTGTATTCGTATTCACTTATATAATAATATAATTAGTGTGATTCCTATACTAGATCGAAGTTATGTTAATTCTCTTCTTTCTTTTTTCAATTAAATCATCACGACTTATACAGACGATAAGACTCACACACATCTACGCACGAGTCTCCTCTCAAAATGAGAAGAGTTTTGCCATAGTGCACCACGTTAGCCCAGTGCACATCGGCAGACTTAACACACATTTGAGAACATTATTGGCCGGGCAGGTTTCCTCTCCAGAGAAATTTTAATTAAGTACCTACTCAACGAAGAGTAAGAGTTGTGTGCCCGAGGATCGAAATTATAAACCATAAGGCTATAACAATTTAATTGGAGACACTTTAATTTAACAAGTGATAATCCAAAAGACTGAAAGTTGAACCGACTTCACCACACACTTAACAGTCCATTTCTTGAAAACTACTGAACCGATTTTGATGAAACTTGCACTGTTCCCTAAGTTGAAGTAAATATAATCCAATAAAAATGGTCACAATCCGATTAATAGTTTCGTAGAAATCCGCTGACAAATATATACACATACACCTATGAAATTGATATGATATAATAATTTATTCTTCAATTTTTGTTTTGGAAGCCCTTGATATATATAATCTTATGTGAATTTTTCGCAGTTCCAATAAAATTACATACATTCACGTCGAATTTATAACCTCCTTTTTTTTACAATATGATCTATATTAGGTACCTGTTGCTGAAAGTAACTAAGTATGAATAACGAAGAATAAAATAAAATAAAACAGCCTCTTTTTACTACCATATCCGAAGTGGAAGTACCGTCATAATTTACGACGGTGTCCAGTTTGTTCGTATTCGCCACCGCGTTCACATTTCCGAATGCGTCGCGGTTGTGTTTCGTATGTAATCAATATTTATTGTTACTGAACGTAGGTTTTTTGGACGCAATCTGAAGAGCCGAAGCAATTTCCATCCCATTTATTTAATTTTTTATTTAATGCCTTTAAAAAAATATCAAAAATTACACCACAATTTTGCAGACCAAAGCACTAGACTTAAAACACAGGCTGGCGTTTGTAAAGTGCAGCCCAAATAGACCGCAGTCTGCGTTGGGGCTGACAAAAAGATCGACGAAGTTATATCACTAAAGTTCACAAAATGTAGGTAGCATGATAATTTACTTATTTTAAATATATCTGTTTAGTGAGAATGACGAACAAAAGATTTTACTTTAGATATTAATGTAACTCACGTTAGTCTTATAGCTTAAATTGTCTATTAAGGCAATAAACATAATAATAATTATTTAATACATATAAATATACATATATTATAAAAAATAGTAATGTTTTTCAACGAGTTCAAGTTTAGTATAAAGTTTTTAAATAAGAACAGTTAGTGCAACAGTGTTAAGTAAGATACCCACTAGTTTAAACTATAGGTACTTCGATAGTTAAAACAAAAAAAAAATGGAAATTTTCCATTAAATAAAAAAACCCGACTGAGTGGGCTCTTCTCAAACCACGGTGCGTTTGGAACCATCGCAGCTTTAGTCTATGATATCGTAATCTATTATTTATCACGTTCCATATCATTATCGTCATTATGATATCTTTTTGAGTAGTGTAGTACTAATTTTATGAAAAATCTGAATCCATCGTCGCTACAGTCTCATTTCTTTCACAGACTCAATTTTCTAAGACAGTCGTAATTTTTGGAGAGCTTGTGTTACTCGAACTGTTTAAGGAATTCAGCTTTTAGCTCGGAGCTTTTTGCATCTATGAACTCCATGAATAGTTCAAGTTATACGTTTGACAAACGTTTACGATTACGATTAATTTCTAATATAATCAGGGGGCAGAGGTGTGATTATGTAAGAATTGCCGATCCAATCGTAAAAGTTCGACGTCAAAGTAAAGTAAACCATAATGCCATTGAAATAGAGCTCAATTACGTGTATCCATTCTCATACGTTTATGGTATCGGGCATACCTAAACGTATGAGAATGGATACACGAAATTGAGCTCCAACCCAATTATGATATGGTTTATTTTACTTTGACACCGAACTTTGACGATTTGATCGTCAATTCTTACACAATTGGGGGGCAGATTACATATCTCTATGTATCGGTTTGACTTTACGTTCTCTGAAATATAAATGTAGATTTTTTTCTTAGTGAATCACTCATTGAAAAAAACCTTCCTATAAAGAATTACCGAATAGTATTAGTAAGTACCTTACTAATATAAAAGTATATAGAGATATATATAAGATATATATTTCAGTAGCAAGTCAGCGTGACCTGCTCACACCGCGGCCCTTACGAGCCACGAGCTCGATTACGGTAATCTCTTCACAATTGCCACTCATTTATTGTTTAGGGCCTGGGTGAGGGCACGTTAATAATCTGAAACGATTCAAGTCATCTTCTTTATATCAGTTTTTTAAGGATAAAAATCCATTTTTGGAATAAAACTGTCGTATTTATAATATTAATATATATTACTTTACTAGAATCACTTACAGCTGCATGCAGTTCACAGATGCATATTAACGAATTAAAAAATACAACTGCTCTGCCAGGAGTTTACCTCCATAAGAAGCGATTTGCATATAATAATATAGCCTTTGGAATCTTATTCACATTTTTTATTAAATGATTTCTTTTTGTGAATCACTAAATATTGAACTATAGTGTTATATATTTTTGGAATCTACTCATCATTTTCTAGATGATGATTATATAGTTAATCTTATTATCGAATTTTTTTTTCAATTTTGGTCTTTAATGCCGGACCATGGTCACCCCATGAATTTTTATAAAAATTTTACTAGCCTATGTCACCCGGAATAAGCTAGAGATTCTAACGATACCTCATTTGTCAAAATCGGTTCAGGCGTATAGAATTTATGGTGGAATATACAAACTCACATATATACATACATAGATACATACATACTATGAACCCTGAAAACAATATACTCCTTTTTTCAGGCAGTCGTATAAAAAGCAGTGCTAACCTTTGGGTTAGGTTATTGAAATACGTTAATGCTCATTTTTCATACAAACTACTAGTAAATAGGTATTTTGACTAACTAATGCCTACTCTAACTTCAAAACCTGGCCATTTATTTATTTATTGAGAGATTGCAAGTCGCCAAACTATTAATTATTAGGGTTTTATTCCGCTCGTTCTCGTACCGTGAACTGAGTGTTACCGGCACCACATGGGAATAGCTTTGTTAGGTAGTTTCCCAACAACTTGAAGTCAACTCGCAACATTTGACGACTGCGAGCTATTTATTGTTACTACTACTACCCTTGATGGATTATGTTTTTTTTATTGCGCTTTACTACTCGTGTAGTTTATATCAAGTGCTTCGAAGTAACCACCTTATTATCATGCTTTTTCTACCTAACGTCTCGAACTCAACTCGCAATATTTGACGACTCCGGGCCACTTTATTGTTAGTGATACTACTCTTGATGGATTATGTTTTGTTTATTGCGCTTTACTACTCATGTAGTTTATATCAAGTACTTTGTTAAATAACCACATTATCATGCTTTTTCAACCTAACGTCTTGGGCTCAACTCGCAACATTTGACGACTCCAGGCCACATTAGTGTTAGTGATACTACCCTTGATGGATTATGTTTTGTTTATTGCGTTTTACTACTCGTGTAGTTAATATCAAGTGCTTTGTTAAGTAACCACCTTATTATCATGCTTTTTCTACCCAACGTCTTGGGTTTAACTCGCAACATTTGACGACTCCGGGCCACTTTATTGTTAGTGATACTACCCTTGATGGATTATGTTTTGTTTATTGCACTTTACTACTCAAATCGTTTTTATCAAATTCTTTGTTAAGTAGTCATTTTTTTATCATGCTTCTTCAACCTCCTAACGTCTTGGGTTCAACTTGGACTTACCAATATAATCTTCTTATAAAGATTAGTTAGGTAAATTATGTTTGATTTCTCGTCAGCCACTTTGGATCCTTAGTAGATTTAATTAATGTTCTTAAAAACACTCGCCATTAATAATTTATAATGACAACAATCAGATATTTAAAGGTAACAAAAAATCATCATACAATTTCTCTTCTCTTTCACTGGGATTTGAAAAAACGTATGCATACAACTATACTAATATTACCTACTCGATTAAACTTTGTTTTACTCTTATCAAATTCAGCATAATTTTCATTCAGATTTTTGAAAATAGGGCATTTTTTCTGTTTACTTTTCAACATTAATGATGATTCAACGTCAAAACCTGCGATGTACTGCACGCGAGACCCGAAAACAGCAATTTTAAAAGAAATAATACGTATTTGTTTATCAAACAGCGCTCTCCCAAGCATAGCGCGAAGTATAAACAACGTAATTGCAGTTTTACTCGTTATTCGACGCGATTACGAAGCCAGAGCCCAAAGCGAGAATGCAATTTTACCGGAATCTAAAATGCATATGATACATGTACTGCTAATTACTGTTGTATTTCGGGGCGACGTGACAACGGCGAGGCTTGTGGGTATTGAAATTTGAATTTTATTTTTTATGCCACTACAAGTTAGCTGTTGACTGTGATCTCATCTGGGTTTGAAGTGGTTTCTACACGGCATCGTACCGGAACGTTAAATCGCTTGGCGACACGTCTTTTCCAGTAGGGTATGAGCCACAGCCGAAACCTCCCACCAGACCAGACCAGAGAATATTCAGAAATTAAAAATTCCCAAATTGACCTTGCCGAGGATCGAACCCGGGACCTCCGCACGTGAAAATAACAGTGCCCAACACTGCGCCAGAGAGGTCGTAAATAACATTAGTTTTGAATCTATAAATACTATCTCCTCTCCATCTTAAAAACCTTTTCACCAGGGGGACAGCATTACTGTTACTAATAGTGATTTTGTGATTACTTATAACTTTTATTTACAGCCCTACATAGTTGAATTAATCGGATATGCGGTATCGACTATTGCTAAGACCACAAGCACTGTTGCACCAACTGGAGACCCAGCAGATATAACCACTACTGATGCGGCTGACTCTTCACAGGATACTTCGACCATACAAGTTCCAGGAATGAACTGCAATTACCTAGCAAGGTGTGTCTCACACAATTTTGACGATTAGACACATCAGTCTTACCTACATAATTAGTATACCTATAACGATATTGAAATGAAATAAAGTATTAAATAAAATGTGCTGTTTCAGTTTTGAATCCAACGTTTTAATTTTTTTTCTCTCATCCCCGTGCATATTATTTCTTTGAGTAAATTCATCCTCAGTGGTTTCCAAATTCATATTGTCACAATATGTTAAAACTTTGCAAGTCTTCTAAACTTCTTCTAAACTTAATTGACCAAAACAATAATGTACCCAAAACATTTTTTTGAAAGTTACCCGGATATGGACATATAACATTAGTTATTTTTCCAAACATAAATGAAAAATTAAATTAAAAAATCTTTATTTGGATCATAAGTGCATAATATTTTGGTTTACAAATATTTGGCAAAAATGGTGCAGCAATAGTATAAACGGTGCTACAGATGCCACGGCTGGTGTGTTAAAATCAGATAACTGGAAATTTTCAACGTGTCAAACTCGTTTCAAATTGGATAGAATTCGGGGTAGTGGATAGGCCCGGGAATCACCACTCCTTGTGGAGTATCAGATGCAAAACGGCACCTGGCCAAATTATTACAAAGATGGATTAATTTAGTAGAACGGCCATACAAAAGTTTATTCTTCAGAAATGGCGGTGTAGTTTTAAACTTATTTCTATCGGTTCCTTTTATAGTGTCATACGGTAAGCACCCTATCTCTGCGTCTTCATAAGAATCTATTCCGCATAGATTTAGAAATCGTTTTCGAAAATTTCTCGATCTCCCAATTGTTTTCTCATTCCATGCATCCCGTAAGTTTATTGGTGTCGTCGGATACATTGGTACTGATATTGTAGTCTGTTGGTTGATTGCAAATAGCAATATCCACACTTTTACTAATATCATCTGCTGGTATTGAATGTTCTTAGAAACTTGTCATAATATCCCAAACTCGGATCCCAAACTTCTTTCTGATAATGCCAGAATTTTCATTTAGTTCAGATAAATGTGTTGTTTTGTAGAACTAGTCTGGTGTTGGTAATTTATTCAATTAATTATCTTTCATTCAAAAATTTAATATTGTGTTATGATTAAAAAAAGCAATTAAAACTAGCGCTACACGGTTGTTACTGTTATGATTTGCCATTAGTATGAACGTTAACATGTTATTTTGTTATTTTTGTGAAATGCTTATATAGCCATATTTGTTAATTCATCTCAAAGGCTGAAAACTGTTGTAGAGGAACAAATATTAGCACAAAACTTTTAGATTTACGTGAATCATCAATATACCTAATTAACGTGATAGACTATCCAAACATATTTATTTGGTGTCTTCGGCAACTGTTCCGTTGATTAGTCAGTGTAATGAACAGCATGACTTTACTATTGGAGAGTGAAAATCACAAAAAAAAATTTGAAAACTTTCAAACTTTCAAACTCACAAACTTTCACATTTATAATATTATTAATAGGATAAAATAATTTGTGAGCTTGGGTTTTAGAGCCCAATAATCCCATGGACTTGGAGGTTACAACTCAGATAGAGTTTACAAAGAGAGGTTTATTGTGAAAAAACGATCATCGCATTTCAAATCCATACTAATATAAAAAATAAATAAAATAACCTATAATAATAATAATATGTCATGTATTAATAATAAAAAATAAATTAATAAAGGCTAATAATAATAATACTAGTATTATAAATGCTAAAATGTTTCTGTCTTTCCGTCTGTCTATATGTCTGTCTGCTACGCTTTCATGGCCCATCTGTTAAACCGATTTTGATTAAATGTGGTACAGGGGTAGGTTGTATTCCGGGGCAAAACATAGGCTACTTTTTATCCCGAAAAATTAAGGAAATGATCTAGTAATCATATAATTCTCAATTCCGGTTTTTCAGTGGAGTGGAAATTCAAACCATAGTTTACGAAAAATGCATTTATTTCAGCTGATTGTTGGGAACCACTCCTCGAGGATTGACAGAGATATAAGGGCACCTAGCTAATTTGTTACAAAGGTGGAATGATCTAGAAGAAGTGCTAAATTTATAATTAATGTGATTCAAAAATAGCGGTGTAGTTTGAGACTTGTTTGAATAACTTTCTTTTATAGTATCATATGGTAAACACCCGATCTTCGCATCTTCATAAGAATCGATTCCGCATATAGGTAGAAATCGTTTTCGATCATATTTCATATTCATATTCATATTTCTTGATCCCCCAATTGAATTCTGATTCCATGCATCCCGTAAATTCATTGGTCTCAACGGATGAATTGGTATTGATATAATATGATGGTTAATTTGAAAAAGCAATACAATTAGTAGTATCATCTGCTAGCATCAAATGGTCTTTAATAACGTCTACTCAACTAGATTGCCTGGAAGAAATCACCTCTTAGTTACAATATAATGCTAATTGCAGGTTTCAGGGGCCATACTGCCAACGCTAAAAACAATACTTAAGCAATATTTATTAAAATGACAGTTTGATTTCACGTACCTTGACAATGTTACTGATTATTTATGTTATGTTTTTGGTGTACAATAAAGAATATTTCATTCATCCATTCCTAAAATAAGGATTATAATTCTAAAACACGAAAGTCAACAATTTTGACGACCTCCGTGGCGCAGTGTGTACCGCTGTTGTCTTAACGCGCGGAGGTCCCGGGTTCGATCCCCGGCGGGGTCAATTTGGGAAGTTATAATTTCTGAATTTTCCCTGGTATAAGAGAATAATTACATTATTGTATAAGAGACTAATGACACTTACTTGTATTAGCTCAATTCAGCTTTTTACGTACAAATATTATTTTCTATATAGACAAAATCTGAAACGAACCAATTTATTATTAGTCCTTAATATTATCTGTTTACAATCCATCGACTTATAATCTTGTACTTAATAAAACCTATTGACGCTTGCGATTAATAAAATGTAGTTAGCGTGAAAATAATATTTGCTATTTATGTTTTCATTAATAATTAATTCACTTATATTTCAATCAAAGATTTATTATCGGCGAGATAAAAAATTTATCAAATTTTGTTCTAGGTTTGTTACTGTTATGATTTGCTATGATTATTACAATTTGTTGTGATTGCCTCGATATTCTCAAGAATCATATTTTTTTACTGTGCTATCAGAAGCAGAAACTATAAACTCTATTCTACATCGATAATGTTAATTACATACAATACAATTACTTACAACATGGAATGTAACATGGTAAAGAACATAGAAAAGAAAGATTTTTTTCAAGATAGTGACAGAAAAAAACCATTCGCGCAATAGCACGGATGTATATTTTAGTTTTTTATTTAGGAGCTTATGAACTACTCGTACATTTACAATAGGAGTTATTTTTGTACCGGCGGTAGTAGAGACTAAGCATATTCCAGCTGACTTTGATATATTAATAATATTTTTTTCCTTACCTTCCTGAACTAAAACCGTAAAAACCGTAATTGAGTTAGTTTAATCAAAAAGTTATTTATTAGTAAAAACAATTTTCCTTAGCTTCCTAAACTAAAACCGTAAAAACCGTAAAGTAAAAACCATAATTGAACTAGTTTAATCAAAAAGTAATTTATTAGTAAAATTAACTCGATAACAATAATCTATATTCAGAGAAGTGAACAAGGAAGTAGCGATCGTGGAACATTTGACAGGCAATTAGGAAGGCGCAGCGAAACTGACTAACTTCGCTGCACGTTAGTGCTACAGTTAGCACTTCTCAACTCCGGCCGCCTCCCGGGCTGCAGGTATCGATGCATCATTACTAACTTTAACTGCAAGCCTCTCGAGTTCCGTTCTTTCACACTAGGTACATTATATTCTTTGAAGTGCGCCAATAACTGTACAGTGCACCGCACCTATTTTTGATAAATATTATAAATATTGATTGATTGATATTGTATAACATGTGTATTGAATTGACGACCTCTGTGGCGCAGTTAAGACAACAGCGCTACAAAGCGCTACACAGCGCTACAAAGCGCTACAAAGCGTTACACAGCGCTACAAACCGCTACAAAGCGTTACACAGCGCTTAACAGAGCTACACAGCGCTAAGTTTGACAGGTAATTAGGAAGGCGCAGCGAAACTGACTAACTTCGCTGCACGTTAGTGCTACAGTTAGCACTTCTCAACTCCGGCCGCCTCCCGGGCTGCAGGTATCGATGCATCATTACTAACTTTAACTGCAAGCCTCTCGAGTTCCGTTCTTTCACACTTGGTACATTATATTCTTTGAAGTGCGCCAATAACTGTACAGTGCACCGCACCTATTTTTGATAAATATTATAAATATTGATTGATTGATATTGTATAACATGTGTATTGAATTGACGACCTCTGTGGCGCAGTTAAGACAACAGCGCTACAAAGCGCTACACAGCGCTACAAAGCGCTACAAAGCGTTACACAGCGCTACAAACCGCTACAAAGCGTTACACAGCGCTACACAGCACTACACAGCGCTACACAGAGCTACAAAGCGCTACACAGCGCTACACTGTGCTACACAGCGCTACAAAGCGCTACACAGCGCTACACTGTGCTACACAGCGCTACAAAGCGCTACACAGCGCTACACTGTGCTACACAGCGCTACAAAGCGCTACACAGCGCTACACAGCGCTACACAGCGCTTAACAGAGCTACACAGCGCTAAGTTTGACAGGTAATTAGGAAGGCGCAGCGAAACTGACTAACTTCGCTGCACGTTAGTGCTACAGTTAGCACTTCTCAACTCCGGCCGCCTCCCGGGCTGCAGGTATCGATGCATCATTACTAACTTTAACTGCAAGCCTCTCGAGTTCCGTTCTTTCACACTAGGTACATTATATTCTTTGAAGTGCGCCAATAACTGTACAGTGCACCGCACCTATTTTTGATAAATATTATAAATATTGATTGATTGATATTCTACATGTGTATTGAATTGACGACCTCTGTGGCGCAGTTAAGACAACAGCGCTACAAAGCGCTACACAGCGCTACAAAGCGCTACAAAGCGTTACACAGCGCTACAAACCGCTACAAAGCGTTACACAGCGCTACACAGCACTACACAGCGCTACACAGAGCTACAAAGCGCTACACAGCGCTACACTGTGCTACACAGCGCTACAAAGCGCTACACAGCGCTACACTGTGCTACACAGCGCTACAAAGCGCTACACAGCGCTACACAGCGCTACACAGCGCTTAACAGAGCTACACAGCGCTAAGTTTGACAGGTAATTAGGAAGGCGCAGCGAAACTGACTAACTTCGCTGCACGTTAGTGCTACAGTTAGCACTTCTCAACTCCGGCCGCCTCCCGGGCTGCAGGTATCGATGCATCATTACTAACTTTAACTGCAAGCCTCTCGAGTTCCGTTCTTTCACACTTGGTACATTATATTCTTTGAAGTGCGTCAATAACTATACAGTGCACCTATTTTGAATATATATACAAGCGAAAGGTCACTCACTGATTCATCACGATTTCTCAGGAAGTAAAAAGCATAAAGATTTGTCACTTGGTAGGTAGGTTCCTTCTATGGTGTAGACGTCAGCTACAAAACGTTTTTGAGAAAATTCATCCCTAAGAGGTTGAAATGGGGTTTGGGAGTTTGTATGTAAGTCCTTTGTTATTGAAGTTAAAGACATAAAAATTGGCATTTAAGTTAATAGTTTAAAATAATAAAAAACTGTATAAGCAGTTTTACGAAAATCCATCTCAAAGGGGGTGAAATGGGGGTTCAAAGGTTGCATGAAAGTTCTAAGTTTTTGAAGTTAGAGACTTGAAAATCGGTATTAAGGTTATTAGTTTTAAATAAAAATAACCTGTATAAGCAATTTTCCGAAAATCTACCCCGAACTATTTAATTAGTTCATAGATGCCTGCGTGTTAAAACAGTTCTAGTAATACGTTTTAAGCACTCAAATGATTACAATTTTCTCAGACAATTGGGACTCTGCTTTCTAAATCAGCGATGGGAGAATACTGACATGTCATGAATTGCACAAGTTTGCCCAAATAAAATAAAGAGGTTTCAATAAACTAACAGCTGGAAAAAAAAATTATCTTTCCTAGCTGCTTGTTCATTTGATGATTTGCTCTAAAAAATATAGATAAATCCTTAATATGACTAGGGACTGAGATGACTGCCTATAAGAGCAAGATAGTCTATCTCATCGCAGATTAGAGATAGAGCAGGGTTTTGACCATAGTCCACCATGCTAGCTCAGTGTAAATTGGCAGATTCTTTAGAGTTAATAATGGAAATTTACAGGTATATGAACTCACTATTTTTTCTTTCACTGTTAAAGTGTATATTCCTCTGAAAAAATATTGGTGCAAGGCAGCTTTAAATATTAAGCCATGAGGCTAACTTTCGGCCAAGGAAATGTGTTATCTCCTAGGGTTTGCAGGCAGACAATTAGACGCAGTTGTTCGCTAGATGACCTTTTATTCCGAACTGACTTATATTATAAAGTAGGGTGGATACTCATACTTCCTTGCACTAATTAAATACTTATAATAATGCTTGCTGATTTTCGCGATTTCGTCCGCGTGGGTATAATATTTTTTTTTTAATTCCACGGGAATTCCTCAATTTTCTGGAATAAAAGTAGCCTATATCATTTTCCAGGTCCGCAACTACACCCACGCAAAAAATCACGTTGTTCCGTTGCTCTGTTACGGCGTGATTGAAAGACAAACCAACAAACAAACACTTTCGAATTTATAATATCTAAGTATACAAAATAAACTAGGTATCTTTAACAACTAAACTTAATAAACATACTCAACTACCGAATAGCCACTTAAAGTTTAGTGTAGGGTTTCCTTGGTCTACAGACTACTACAAAAATACAAGGAAGAGAAGCTCTCTGGTGCTTTAAATTAATTGTAAAGAAATTATCTCCAACGAATACTTGAACAAAGTTTTGACTCCATCAATACCCATTATAACTTGCAATAGTAAAATTAGTCTCGGATATAAATTCGCTACGGGTGCAAGAACTTGTGGTGCCTTTTTATATGACTGCGTGAAAATAGGAGTATATTGTTTTCAAGGTTCATTTATGTATATATGTGAGTTTGTATATTCCACCATAACTTCTATACGCCTGAACCGACTTTGATAAATGAGGTATCGTTAGAATCCCTAGCTTATTCCGGGTGACATAGGCTAGTAAAATTTTAAAAAAATTTATGGAGTGACCATGGCCCCGCATTACAGAGTAAATTTGAAACAAAAAATTCGAAAATAAGATTAACTATATAGTCACCATCTAGAAAATGATGAGTAAATTACAACAATATATAACACTATACTAATAAAAATGTGAATATGATTCTAATTTAACTAGATTAATTTAGATTTTTAACTTTTTAGTTAGTTTTTTGGCAGGGCAGTCGTGTTCTTTAATTTTTTTAATTATGACTTGTGTACTTTTATAGGCGTTTAATAATGTGCGGGACATGTAAATTCGGGCAAGTTTTCCAATAAAAGTTTCAACGTTGTTCCAGCGGGCGAAGCATTCGGATCTGCAATGTTGTGCTTAAATATTTAGAGTGTTCGGATCCCATTTGAGCACTTCTGTGTTCTTCTATCTGTATTAAATCCAATGTTTGCAGGTTCATTTGTTTCTTTTAATATGTTTTCAGCACTTGGCTTACTCGGTGTGGAATTGGTTCGAGATGATAAATGATAATGGTTTATTTATTTCATGTAGGACAACTTGTGCCACTTATGAAACGTTAAGACTCTATCACCGGTTCGGAAAGAAACTCAGCAGTTGCTCTTTTCATAGAAAAGAAAAGGTTACAATATGTAGACAACACAACACACACGTTACAAGTATTACACTGACTGGTGGGTCACTGGATGCGAGGCCGGTTGCTTCCATGCAACATGATGTAACATGTAAGTCCATTTTAGTAGACCTATTTTAACTAAAGTAGTGGTTTTTAAACTATATCCTTGAAATCCACGCGATTGATGACATCATCTAACCTTTTAAATATATAAAAGATACAGGTAACTGACTGACTGATCTATCAACGCACGGATCAAACCAGTTGACGGATCGGGCTGAACTTTGGCATATATGACGTAGGCGTCCGCTAAGAAAGGATTTTTGGAAATTCAACCCCTAAAGGGGTAAATTAGGGCTATGAAATTTTTATAAAAAACTAAGCTGCGGGCAAAAGTTTATTATGTATGAGGATGTATCAGTATGAAGTATTATTAGTCTAGGTAATAAAGCTAGTTGATCCCAACAATAATTCCTCAGACGACGAAACTTTACAGCAGATAAAATCACGAGTTAAACGTATAAGTATATTATAAATATCTAATAAAAAATCATAAAGGAAGTAGGGTTTTTTATGTTATACCCAATTGTCAAAACAGGAAGGCACATTATCGCGTAAACGCAGTTTAGGTTTGATAATAAAATCGGTTTAAATATCGATGTTCTGCATGATTATTTCGGTTTTGAGTGTAAATATATACTAGGTCCCTACCATTATTTAAAAAAAAATCGAGAATATAGTCAGTCATAGAAATTAAGTTTTAAGTATACCTAACTTCCGCATGGATATTTTTTTGGATATTTTTGTATAAGTTTTGGTTCATACCATACTACAACCCTGCCAAGTTTCAACGACTGAGGATTTTACGTGGGGGTCTCCATACAACGAACCGCCTTATACCTAACTTCCGCATGGATATTTTTGTATAAGTTTTGGTTCATACGATACTACAACCCTGCCAAGTTTCAACGACTGAGGATTTTATGTGGCGGTCTCCATACAACGAACCGCCCTATACCTAACTTCCGCATGGATATTTTTGTATAAGTTTTGGTTCATACGATACTACAACCCTGCCAAGTTTCAACGACTGAGGATTTTATGTGGCGGTCTCCATACAACGAACCGCCCTATACCTAACTTCCGCATGGATATTTTTGTATAAGTTTTGGTTCATACGATACTACAACCCTGCCAAGTTTCAACGACTGAGGATTTTATCTGGCGGTCTCCATACAACGAACCACCCTATACCTAACTTCCGCATGGACATTTTTGTATAAGTTTTGGTTCATACGATACTACAACCCTGCCAAGTTTCAACGACTGAGGATTTTATGTGGCGGTCTCCATACAACGAACCGCCCCGTTGCCTAGACTTTTTTTTTTTAATTAATAAAGAACCGCCCCGTTGCCTAGACTTTTTTTTTTTTTTTTAATTAATAAAATAGAACTTAATGCTACCTAACCTAACCTAGTTGCCTAGACTATATGTAAACCTGCATCTCAAATGAGCTTAAACAAGTAGCTACGTCAAACAGCTCTAGTTCCGTGTTCCGATCACACACTCTGCCTTCGTGCAGCCTCGGGGCGTATTCCGATGAACGAGCAGAACGTACGTAGAACGTAAGCTACCTGTATAGCCAAACGAGTTGACAAACAGTGTGCTCTGAGAGACATGTAGGCTGGCAAAAGCGTAGGTATCTAAAATCTAAATATCGATTGCGTTAGACAAGTTATAATTAAAACAATTAATCAAAATCGGTCCACGCGTTTAGGCTGTAGCTGTCCTGCAAGGAACAAACAAACATATATAGACTGATGAACACATAACCCTGTGCGTTCCGCAGTCGGGTAAAAATACGAGTGCCCTGCCAAAAAAACGCACTAAAAAGTTGAAAATCTAAATTAATCTAGTTAAATTAGAATCTTAAACGCATTTTTATTAAATGATATTTTTTTGTGAACCACTGGATATTGAACTATAGTGTGATATATTTTTGGAATCTACTCATAATTTTCTAGACGATGATTATATAGTTAAACTTATTTTCGAACTTTTTTTTCAACTTTAGTCTTTAATGCAGGACCATGGTCACCCCATCAATTTTTTTCTTAAATTTTACTAGCCTATGTCACCCGGAATAAGCTGGGGATTCTAACGATATCTTATTTATCAAAATCGGTTCAGGCGTATAGAAGTTATGGTGGAATATACAAACTCACATACATAAATACATACATACATGAACCCTGAAAATAATATGCTCCTTTTTTCAGGCAGTCGTATAATAAGAGAGTGTTCCCGAGATGCCGCCAACAGAAGTCGATGGAAGGAGATCGCAAGAGCTGCTGTGAAGGCCCAATCATAACCACTCTGCCAAGAGTGAACGATTGAGAAGAAGGTAAGAGAGGTTTAAGTAAGTAAAGTGACGACCTCCGTGGCGCAGTGTTGAGCGCTGTTGTTCTAACGTGCGGAGGTCGCGGGTTTGATCCCCGGCACGGTCAATGTGGGAATTTATAATTCCAGAATTTTCCCTGGTTTGGCCTGGTGGTGCCCGCTAACATCTTAGACTGCATCATCACTTACCATTAGGTAGGCTCAGAAAGACTAGAATCCAGAGCCGTTATACCAGTTAAATTAAAAAAAAACTTGTATATACTCAACAATTTCGCAACGCATGACAAAAATAATCACGTAATTTTTTTTATTTTTTACATATTTTTGAATATAATTTATTTTTAAAGTTAATTTTTTTTTCTCACGTTAGCACTGCTCTGTTTCATTTGTCATTCTTGGTCATAATAATTGTTTTACGGGTTCAATGAATCCATATCCTGTCTGTCTGTCTGTCTGTCTGTCTGTCTGTCTGTCTGTCTGTCTGTCTGTCTGTCTGATGGTTTGTCTGTCTGTCTGTCTGTCTGGCTTGCTTTCTATGAAAAAAGTGTCAGTACAACTTTTGGTCTTAATTTTTTCCGTCTAGCCCCCTTTCGCAATGCGCGATAAGGAACTCCGTTCCAAAAAAGTTACCATCAGGTGACTTCAGTCAAGGGCTAATTTTTAATGGATAAAAAAAGTAACTGAGTTAGTTAAGTCTCCAAAGAAAGCATTATAGGCTTATAGCTGCAATAAAGCGCGGCGTATTTTGATAATAAAGAAGTCGTGGGAGAAATTTGGGTTGAAAAGAGTGGTCTGCTACGGACCTCGGTTAAGAGGGCCCTCTAAACCTTGGGAAATCCTCATTAGATAACTACTAATAAATAATCAAGCCATATTTTTATAGAGTAAGTTTATTAAAGCTTAAATCAGTAATATTTTTATCTTGTTGACGCTCTTGTTTCAGAATTATAATCATTATTTTAGGGTTCTCAATGTATGTCATAATCAAACGTCAATTTTTAAATAATACTGCTTTAAGCAATGACAATAAGCGCCCAGCGCCCAACAAGAAAGGCGCTATCTACTATAGACAAAGGGAGTTACTACCTAAGGTATACCTAGTTATACTAAGGTTATAATTCTAAGACAAGCACGTCAACAATATTAAAACAATACTCGGAAAGATGATGAAGAATGTCGGAGACCAGCAGGCCTATTCGCTAAATATTTGACAACAAGTTACCAACACTCTATTGTTGGTAACTCATTAGTGGTTGCTAATGCTTACGTCACATGTTTCGTATTCAGTAAAACATTTTAATGTCAACTGCATAAAATGACTATCAGATTGCTTGATAGTCACTGCTAATTTTATCGACTATAATGTGGTCAAATTAAACATACCACGTCTGAGAAATGTTGTATGAGCAAATGTCAGACTTTTTAATTTGTACGACTAATACTAGAGTTCAATAATCTGCGGAAGGTAGACATTAAGATTTGCGATGTTTATGTTTTTCTCTGTGGTTTATATTTTGAAGTTTGAACGTCATTAATATTCTCAGTTTTCGTATGATTTTACCGGTGGTTTTTAATAGAAAAAAATAAAAAGGAATTACGAAAGTTTTGTCGTACCTACTGCGTTCAAAAGTAAGTATGGAAACAAATTAATAACTAGGTAAAGAATTGTGCGATTTGTGAGTGCTTATATCAAGTGTTTTGGCATAATTCCATGCTGAAGAAGTCTTTCTTCTGCATGGAATTCATATGTTGTTGTTCATATTCATATGTTTGTAATTGTATGTTAACTTACTAAGTACTACAAACCTATTATAAAATCCCCTTTACTTTATTATGAGTAATTCAAACGCACTTCATTTTAAAATGAAGACCAGTTTCTGCCTGTGACTTCGTCCGCATGCGAAACTTTAACCGTTTACGCAGTGCACGTAGTGGAAGCTCTCAAAAGGAAAAAAACCCCTCATTTTGAAACATTCTTCATTGGTGCTCCGCTCCTATTGGTCTTAGTGTGATGATATATTATAGCCTATAAGCCTTCCTCGACAAATGAGCTATCTAACACTGAAAGAATTTTTTCAAATCGGACCAGTAGTTCATGAGATTAGTCCCTTTGATTAGATCTTTGAACCTTTCAATTTGAAAGTATGTACATATGTACCTACTTTCTAGATAGAAGTCTGGCAAATTAATCCTTTTTGTTGTAAAAGATATATTCATTGTTATTTTATTTGAGAAATAGTAAATAGATTTCAATTATTATTTTGCAGGCTACTGCTTCCACATCTACAAATTTGGTGGCAACTCCAAATATTGGCGGACCTAGCCACTCCAATTTGGAGCAGTCAGAGGCAGCGGACGCCTCTCCTGTTGTTCTGGTTGTTTCTGAACTGGATCCTGCGATGCAGGAAAACGAAGTTCCTAATTAGTCTGTTCCGTTAGAGTTAATATTTTAATGCATAAGTGCCTCTTTTATTGATTATATTGCTATTGTAATTTCTACTGCGACTAAGTATATTATATAACAGTTAAATTAATAATCAATAATAATAAAGTAATGTAATGCTAATATTGTAATGTTAGAAGTAATAAATAAATAAAGCTTTTATTCAGACATTTTACATTAATTCTTAATTTTAACTATTATTTTCCTCCACTGCCTCGACAAACCCATCCATTTGATGATGGCAAAGGCCTCCTCCAACATTTTCCACAGCTCTCTGTCTCTAGCTGTTCGGGACAATATGCCACCTGCCACTACTCTGATACCGTCGACCCATCTTTGCATTGGTCTACCTCATTTTCTCTTGAAATGACCCGGGTACCAATTCATTACCTTTTTGCTCCATTTATCTTGTCCCCTGATTGTATGCCCCGCCCACTTCCACTTAAGGCGCTTGATTGTAACTGTAACACCTTTGTTTTAGTACAACTTCTTATGTTTGTTGTTTTTATCCTATCGGACAATTTTTCACCATCATACTTCTGTTCATGGCGTTCTGACAAGATTCCATTTAAGTAAGTGTAATGCAAGCCATGTCTTCTTCTTCTTCTTCTTCTTCACGGCTGTCCTTCGACGAACGGCTGGGAGATGATCCCTGAGTTCTTCAAGAACCTGTAGGTACCCAACCTTGCTCAATCGAAAGTTCGCAATGAACTCTCTTTCTGGCAGCTCCATAGGATCGTAAAAGTCCCGCAGCCTACGCCTATGAACGCGTAAAGCTTTCTCTTTACGCAGTTCGTCAGCATGTGCAATTAAAATTGCGCGAGTCATTGTCGTTCGCTTGGCTGTTGTTTGTTTTACCTTTAATTATATAAATGGACGCTATTTCACTTCTATTACTGTTGTGAGCCTAAATTCTTTGAAAATAATTTAAATTTTCTTTATCTTACTAACTTGTTATCATTGTTGATGTTCAAAAACACTGCTCTCTACTAGTTGTTAAAGATATAGGCACTCGTCACACTGAGTTTTCAACAATGACCTGTCATTCTGCTTAGCGAATACGAAAGTATAGTTGTCGATACGAGAATTTAAGGCAAAATGCGTTTCCAGTTGCCATCCCAACACTATGCGTGGCCATCTCACTAAAGATGTACTTTTGACGTCATTTCGAATATCAACCTCTTGTCAACTGAGTTACAGAATACAAAATTTGATTTTGACAATTTTAGATTCTAACAGACAAGCCGGTGCCCATCAAATTTTAAAAGCCACTGAGATACAGAATAGGCCGGCAGGGGCCTCTTAATCCGTCCCTGCTTTTGAAAAACCGCTTTGTTTTATTAGAAAAGCTAGGCTGTTAAGTACATATTTAAATATTCATAATATTATCTAGCACAGAAATGATCTTCAACCATTTTTTGCTTTGTTTTCAAAAACTCCCCTTTCTCTGAGACCACGATATTAAAAAATTATCTTCTTTCTTACACCGCTAATTTGGCAGGTCGACTGACGGCACCGTATTAATATTTCATGTCCACTTTTTCGAGAACTTTCACCTTCATAAAGACAATACAAAGGACATTTTAAAGTCGCGAATAGAAAAGACCTTTTAAGGTCATATTTCACTCGTGCCACATCGCTTTTATCTATAGGTATTGTAGTTTATAGTAGTTACTTTTACGCATAAGAAACGCTCTTTGTGCAATACATTTTTATACGACTGCCTGAAAAAAGGAGTATATTGTTTTCAGGGTTCATGTATATATGTATGTGAGTTTGTATATTCCACCATAACTTCTATACGCCTGAACCGATTTCGATAAATGAGGTATCGTTAGAATCCCTAGCTTATTTCGGGTGACATAGGCTAGTAAAATTTTTAAAAAAATTGATGGGGTGACCATGGTCCCGCATTAAAGACTAAAGTTGAAAAAAAAGATTCGAAAATAAGATTAAATATATAATCATCATCTAGAAAATGATGAGTAGATTCCAAAAATATAACACTATAGTTGAATATTCAGTGATTCACAAAATAAATCATTTAATAAAAATGTGAATAAGATTCTAATTTAACTAGATTAATTTAGATATTTAACTTATTAGTTCGTTTTTTTGTCAGCGCAGTCGTATTTTTTTTTAATTATTGATATATTGAAAGTATAAAAAGCGAGAGGCTGACATTTGAGAAGTTGACATGTCAGGGTCACATCAACTCACAGATCAATACACGTTGTATGTATTTATTCGAAGCGGATATCTTTTATCTATACTTAACGTTATACACGTGAAAGTTTGGATGGATGGATGGATGTTTGTTACTCAATCACGCTCCAACAGTTGAACGGATCTGACTGAAATTTAGCACACAGATAGATTATAGTCTGGAATAGCACATAGGCTACTTTTTAAACCGGAAAAATTAAAGAGTTCCCGCGGGAACCACAAAACCTTGATCCACGCGTACGAAGTCGCGGGCATCAGCAAGTAATATTATAAACGTGAAAGTATGGATGGATGTTTGTTACTCAATCACGCCAGAACGGCTGAACACTTAATATAATAGAAGAATATTTTGGAATAACACATAGGCTACTTTTTTATGCCGGAAAACTAAAGAATTCCCGCAGGAATCAAAAATCCCCAATCCACATTCGAATTAGGCAAGTCAAAAATATGGCGTGTATGATAATGGAGTCGGTAATGACACCCACCACAGAATGTCCGTTGAACAAGGTACGTTAAAGTGCGTAGAGGTAGAGGTAGAGGACGGTGAGGGTAAATGGGGGACGACCTTTAGGCTAATGAACAAAGGAAGCTTGTAATTAACAAGCGATTTGCACGGGATCCGCGTTGACTAATTGACGGAATTCACGAATGAATGAAACGTTTGCGATTACAGGCGAACTGCTGCGGCACATTTGTTTATTTTAAAAGGCTACCTGTTCAAATGTTCCTTATTACTAGCGAATGCCCGCGACTTGGCCTGCGTGGTTTGAGGTTTTTTGGTTCCCGCGGGAACTCTTTAATTTTTCGGGATTAAAATTATTCCCGACTATGATCTATCTCTGTGCCAAATTTCAGCTAGATCCGTTCAGCCGTTGGGGTGTGATTGAGTAACAAACATCCATACATCCACGCATCCAAACATCCATGCATCAATCCAAACTTTCGCATTTATAATATTTTACAACAGCTGTACAGCAATACTGTCTAGAACAGCACATAAGTACATAGGGAACCAAAAAACCTCGATCCACGCAGACGAAGTCGCGGGCATAATAAAGCCTTTATTACTGAAAAAAATACAATACTTATAAACTATTTTACACACAATAACTTATTTTAATTGTTAAATAACATAACCTACTTATTTTACTTATCAGTCGCGGGCATTAGCTAGTAACAAATATAATGCGAAAATAACCATTGTCATATTATTCTGTGGCCTTGATGTAAGACACCGCTTGATAGAGCAAAGGACAACACAATTCATTACTCACGTGCCCCAACTAACAGTCTTTTGTATCGCGACGTAAGTTCATTTCATCTCGGCCGCTAGTTATTGCGGCGGCCATCGCTTGACGAGGGTAAATCCCCTTTCTTCATATTTGCGCACGTTCCACGGACGGAGCTGCTTTTTTGTTCCGCGGACACACACGCCAAATTTAGACTTACATCTGACAGTTTAGCGAAAACTGCGCTAAAAAACAATAGTAATACATTCGCCTCAATAAAGATGTTATGCTTCTAAATCCCAAAAATTGACAAATCCAGCGTAACATCTTTAGTGAGGCGATCCAAACATCCATCCATCGAAATTTTGGCATCTATAGTATTAGTATATAATATATTTCGTATCTATAATATTAGATATATTGCAGAAAATTGCGGACTATATATGAAGAAGCTGTACTTCTCAAATACAACAATACAACTGAAAGGATAGATAGTATTCTGTGGCCTTGATGTAAGACACCGCTTGATAGAGCAAAGGACAACATAATTCATTACTCATGTGCCCCAACTAACAGTCTTTTGTATCGCGACGTAAGTTCATTTCATCTCGGCCGCTAGTTATTGCGGCGGCCATCGCTTGACGAGGGTAAATCCCCTTTCTTCATATTTGCGCACGTTCCACGGACGGAGCTGCTTTTTTGTTCCGCGGACACACACGCCAAATTTAGACTTACATCTGACAGTTTAGCGAAAACTGCGCTAAAAAACAATAGTAATACATTCGCCTCAATAAAGATGTTATGCTTCTAAATCCCAAAAATTGACAAATCCAGCGTAACATCTTTAGTGAGGCGATCCAAACATCCATCCATCGAAATTTTGGCATCTATATTATTAGTATATAATATATTTCGTATCTATAATATTAGATATATTGCAGAAAATTGCGGACTATATATGAAGAAGCTGTACTTCTCAAATACAACAATACAACTAAAAGGATAGATAGTATTCTGTGGCCTTGATGTAAGACACCGCTTGATAGAGCAAAGGACAACACAATTCATTACTCACGTGCCCCAACTAACAGTCTTTTGTATCGCGACGTAAGTTCATTTCATCTCGGCCGCTAGCTATTGCGGCGGCCATCGCTTGACGAGGGTAAATCCCCTTTCTTCATATTTGCGCACGTTCCACGGACGGAGCTGCTTTTTTGTTCCGCGGACACACACGCCAAATTTAGACTTACATCTGACAGTTTAGCGAAAACTGCGCTAAAAAACAATAGTAATACATTCGCCTCAATAAAGATGTTATGCTTCTAAATCCCAAAAATTGACAAATCCAGCGTAACATCTTTAGTGAGGCGATCCAAACATCCATCCATCAAAATTTTGGCATCTATAGTATTAGTATATAATATATTTCGTATCTATAATATTAGATATATTGCAGAAAATTTCGGACTATATATGAAGAAGCTGTACTTCTCAAATACAACAATACAACTGAAAGGATAGATAGTATTCTGTGGCCTTGATGTAAGACACCGCTTGATAGAGCAAAGGACAACATAATTCATTACTCACGTGCCCCAACTAACAGTCTTTTGTATCGCGACGTAAGTTCATTTCATCTCGGCCGCTAGTTATTGCGGCGGCCATCGCTTGACGAGGGTAAATCCCCTTTCTTCATATTTGCGCACGTTCCACGGACGGAGCTGCTTTTTTGTTCCGCGGACACATACGCCAAATTTAGGCTCACATCTGACAGTTTAGCGAAAACGCTGCGTTAACAAGTGAAATTAATATAACGAATTAAAAAATACGACTACTACTACTACTACTACTACTACAGCCTATTAACGTCCCACTGCTGGGCACAGGCTCTCATAGGAGAGAGGGAATTAGGAGCTTAGACCCACCACGCTGCTCCAATGCGGGTTGGAGTTGGCTTTAACGACTATTATCATGGTAGTGATAATAACCGGGACCGACGGCTTAACGTGCTCTCCGAGGCACGGGGGTGAAACACCGCCAACTTCTAACTCCGGGCTGGCACTGAGAATTTCATAATTGAAAAACCCAATACCTAACAATTTTTATGCCCGACCGGGAATCGAACCCAGGACCTCGTGATCCGCAGTCAACTACGCTTGACCAACGAGGCAGTCTAAAAAAATACGACTGCCCTGCCATATTATTTTTGGAGTTTACCTCCCTAAGAAGCGATTTGCATATATAGCCTTTGGAATCTTATTCACATTTTTTATTAAATGATATTTTTTTATGAATCACTGAATATTGAACTATAGTATTTTTGGAATCTACTCATCATTTTCTAGACGATAGTGAATCTTATTTTCGTTTTTTTTTAATTTTGGTCTTTAATGCGGGACCATAGTCACCCCATCAATTTTTTTAAAAAATTTACTAGCCTATGTCACCCGGAATAAGCTAGGGATTCTAACGATACCTTATTTATCAAAATCGGTTCAGGCGTATAGAAGTTATGGTGGAATATACAAACTCACATGCATATACACACACATACATACATACATACATACATACATACATACATACATAAATACATACATACATACATACATGAACCCTGAAAACAATATACTCCTTTTTTCAGGCAGTCGTATCAAAAACAATAGTAATACATTCGCCTCACTAAAGATGTTACGCTGGATTTGTCAATATTTGGGATTTAGAAATAAGTAAATGTATATTGTTTTTGAAAGAAAGAAAGAAAGTAAAGAAAAGAAAAAACACTTATTTTCCAGTTTTGCCACATATTTGCTTACTTAAATATATCTAATATTATAGATGCGAAAATATATCTAATATTATAGATGCGAAAATTTCGATGGATGGATGTTTGTTAATCAAGCTCGCCGGTACGACTCGGCAGAAATTTGGCACAGAGATAGATTATTATAGTTAGTCTGGAATAACACATAGGCTACTTTTTATCCTAGAAAATTAAAGAGTACCAATTAAAGAATCTCAATCCACGGGCATCAGTTAGTACTTCATACTTTAAAGAACACAAAAACCAAAGACCTGCCAGATTTCATTTACGTTGTAAAATTATACACAGAGTCAACAGCTGGCGGGCAGAAGAAGGGTGGCGGGCAAGGGCGGAGGTTTAACCCATGTCAACCCACAGACAGACAAGCGGATTATAATATTGCGGCCCTGATATGACGTCACTTTTTACGGATAAACTATATTTTCTGTATTGGCTATTTCCCTTTTATTGGCACTTAAATTAGCGGTTGAATCTATTGAAGGTTTAAGCCCGGCGTGTAAAGTATAGTCCCACAAACTTATTTGACCCGGTGACAGCGTCGGTAGTAAAATAAAATAAAAACAAAAAGTAAACAGGTATTAAAATTCTACATCAATGCTAAACATAAAAATGAGTTCCAATTTTTTGTCCCACAATCTTATCTAACCCGGTGACAGCTAAAGACTTGACAGCAGATAAAATAAAAACAAAACTAAACAGGTACTAAAATTCTACATCAATAAAAATGAGGTCCAATTTTAGTCGTGTCAGATAAGCTTGACGGACTATACTCGAATATCATTTGGCATTGGTTAATAGATAACTTTTCATCTCGGAAAATCAAGGCGATTTAAAAAAACTAAATCCTTCCGGATAAATTTACGGCCATCAAAGCTAGTGGCAAAAGCATTAGTCAAAAAAGCTTGGAATTTGCTTTAAGTAAGACACTCGTAGCGCAGTCTCTAGTTTAGAGTCTAGTGGCATAATTTAGTTAATTAAACTAAGATTTAATCGGCGAAGTTAAATATGTCGAGACGGTAGCGCTCTGAGAATTTAATACACGACTCTTATCTTATCTTAATTAATGCAAATTTGAGGTAAAGAAAAATATAAAACGTATAAAAAATGTGTGCACGCTTCAAAAGCACAGACACATTAAATAAGGTTTAAATAACTTTCATCTAATCTTACTTCTTACTAGTGTAATAAATGCGAAAGTTTGGATGGACGTACGGATGTATGGATGTGTGGATGTATGGACGTTTGTTACTCAATCACGCTCCATCGGCTGAACGGATCTGGCTGAAATTTGGCACAGAGATAGATTATAGTCTGGAATAGCACATAGACTAATCCCGGCAAATTAAAGAGCTACCGCGGGAAACAAAAACCTCAAACCACGCAGACGAAGTCGCGGGTATTCGCAAGTAATAAACTTATATTGTTGATAATATTTAATGATTGTGCAAATAAGTACGCCTACTAAGGAAAGTCGTGACAATATTATAAGCAGGATATTTCAATATGGTATACATACATAATATTATACATAAATACTTTCATGGGGGTCGAATACAAAACGTCCTTCTTGACGTATAATTAAAGAAGGAAATTTAAAATAACTATTTTTTTTTGCGTCAGCCAAAGCAAAATCAGCGTAAATAAGAACGATCGGTGTGACTAAGTTTTCTCGTTCCATTTTCATTGACCACACGTTGTAAAACCTGTGAGAGCGATGTTTCAGGCAGGTCACATGTCTACTTAGGCTGAGAGAGATTTATGTAGCGTAGTACCACTCTGTGACATTTCAGACGCAGTTAAATCGAGACAGATACAAGTCTGTATCATAAATTCGCACTTTTAACTCAAGTAAAGTGTTCAGTCAAAGTCAGTCTAAGTATCACGCCTCGTCAAACCAGACTATCTGCGTTTCGTAATTTCAGCCGTAAGCCTGCGAATTTGTAGCTTGTTTGTTAATGAAATCATTACCTCGTTGACAAATGATAAATGATATAATGATAAATTTATTTATTTCATGTAGGACAACTTGTGTCACTTATGAAACGTTAAGACTCTACCACCGGACAGACAGGACTGCGAAGCTAATGGTACTCATAACTGCACGGTAGATGTACTGCAGCAATATTTTTATAGCTCGGCTGATACGGCAGACTCTTTAGTGTCGATGCTATTAACGTTTAGAGTACAGAAAAAAATTTGAGAGTGCTGAGAGTGTAGCTATTTCAATTCTTGCAAGTTTTTAGTAATAGGGATGATGACAACTCAGTCAAATCAGCTACTCTTTATCAAACTTAAAAACGCTCTTCTACTATGGAAGTTGTATGTAATTCACTATTATGACGTCATCAAATTTCAACACACTTTTTTTCTTTAATCTATATTTTAAAATGTTTATCAAACTTGAAACTAACCGAGGATGTGAATTTCAGGTCTTTTGGAAGACCCTCTATTTAATAATCAGTTCGAAATAATTTATTTTTGATATAGGCATCATCCCTATTGTAGACCCGTAGTCAATGCAACGATGCTTTATCGACTGACTGTTGCATTGCAACATACATTTACATGGAAGAGATTTCTCACAGTGATTGTGCTTGGGCTCAAACACAAACTCAGATATAAATCGAAAGTTTTATGCAAGTAGACTTTGAATCGTGGAGTGAATCTACCACGGAATGCCATTCCCACCGAGCTGTATATTTAACTGTAGAGTTTAATTCGGTTCAGAGCGTTAGCTGTAGTAAAACAATCTGATTCATATAAAAAAAACAAAATAACACTAATTTAAGAAAGTCACATCATTCACTGGTCATGACCATCAGAAATATTGAGAGATCGTGACTGGACACTTAATAGACCAAAAATAGAAAAAAGCCTAAAGGGAAAAATATGATATTGCTTTTTAAATGTGAAATATTACTCCCGAGGTGTGCCGTTATAAAGAAAAAAGGTTGACCCGCGTCACGCGTACGTTCCTAGCACCGTGCCCGGGGTGTACCCGGGGTGAGGGGACGATGTGTCTTCATTGCCAAAACAATGAATTGGTGTTACGCGCCGCGGTATATTATTAGTTATTGTACATTAGCTGCCTCGTTGGTCTAGTGGTTGGCATGTTCGACTGCGGCCGACGAGGTCCCGGGTTCGAGTCCCGGGTCGGGACAACGAGTATTGGGTTTTTCTGACAAGACATTCTCAGTACTAGCCCAGAGTTAGGAAGTTGGCGGTATTTCACCCCCGTGCTTCGGAGAGAACGTTAAGCCGTCGGTCCCGGTTATTATCACTAACATGATAATAGTCGTTAATGCCCGCCAACCCGCATTGGAGCAGCGTGGTGGGTCTAAGCTCTAATTCCCTCTCTCCTATGAGAGTGGAGGCCTGTGCAGACGTTAATGGGCTGTAGTGGTACATAAGCTGATGCCCGCGACTTCATTCGCATGGAGTTTGACGGTTCCCACGGGATCTCATTCTGAGATAAAAAGTAGCCTGTGTGTTATTCCAGGCTATAATCTATCTCTGTGCCAAATATTTATCTAGATACGCTTAGTGACACACCCCCTAGTTGGTACACCACCCGGGGCACGTGCAGGGAGATAAAAGGTAATTCCTGCGGACGTGAGCGACGGGGCATCTCCCGTCCCTCATCCCGCAAATGCCATACGATTAAATAAAATAAATAAACTCATCTAGATCCGTTCAGCCGTTCAGGTATGATTGAGTCGTCCTCGTCGTCAACCGGTGGACGTCCACAGCTGGACATAGGTCTCTTGTAGGGTCCTCCACAAGCCACGGTCTTGCGCCGCCTGGATCCAGCGACTCCCTGCGACTCTCTTGATGCCGTCCGTCCACCGTGTGAGGGGGTCTGCCGACGCTACGCTTTCCAGTGCGGGGTCGCCATTCTAGCACTTTGAGACCCCAATGTCCATCGGTTCTCCGAACTATGTGCCCCGCCCAGTGCCACTTCAGCTTCGCAACTCTTCGGGCTATATCGGTGACTCTGGTTCTCATACGGATCTCTTCATTTCTGATTTGATAACGTAGGGACACTCCCAGCATAGCCCTCTCCATCGCCCGCCGAGTGACCCTGAGCCTTCTTATCAGACCCATAGTCAGCGACCATGTCTCGGATCCGTAAGTCATCACTGGCAACACGTACTGTTCGAAGACTTTGGTCTTCAGACACTGAGGGATTTTGGACGAGAAGACATCTCGAAGCTTCCCGAACGCAGCCCATCCGAGTTGGATTCGGCGTTTGACCTCCTTCTCGAAATTGGACCTACCCAGCTGTGCTGTGTGTCCCAGGTATACGATTGAGTAATATCCATCTATCCATCAAACTTTCACATTTATAGCTATAGATAGTATAGATTTGACGTATAATATTTTCGTGTGATTCAAACACAAAACACAGGTTTAAATTAATGTCAAAATAATTTTAAGCAAATTTAAATAAGCCGTGACAAAAGTTGTCGCAACGATTGTGCTAGGGTGAGGTTGGACATTATAATCGACATCGATTTTCTAAGCAAACTTTGGGTCAACTCGGGGTGTAAGTTTAAAATTAATAACGGAAGATAAAAGTAGTCTGGTGTATTCGGACATCCCTTAAGAACATAGTTACAATTCGGTATTCTATTTTTAGAAAAAATATTAATAATTCTAATTCTATTAATAATCGTAATTTCCACTTGCGATTCGAACCTGCGACATCCTTACGATTCAGACCTACCGGGAAGTGTTAAAAATTATATGTTCGACACAGACTTAAATACTGACACACAGGTTATCTGTCTTTCTCCATTTATACTAGAGGGAAAAATACATATTTTAAGGCTTTTTTGTCACATACGACATTTCCAGTCCACGTCCCAGCGCTTTATCCTTCCAAAAATTACTTTTTTCTAAAAATGTTAGTAAACCTGTTGTCCTTGAGCAACAGAAGCGACGCGACGCGACGCGATGCGATGCCATAGAAAATGACAAACATGTCTACGCGACATACTAGGCCACGTGAATGGTCAGCCACTGTTTGATGCTGTTGCGTCGCGTCGTATCGAGTCGCGATGTCGCATTTGTCGATCACGTAGTGTTAGTTAGTTAGTATACTATAAAGTGTACGTTAGTCATAATATTAAAATAAAATAAGTAAACAATACTCAATACTCAATACTCATTATCATTTATTCAATATAGGTACACTGTAGCTACACTTATTGACGTATCTTAAAACTGAGGCTACAAACTGGTGCAACTGTACTACGGAACTGCTACGGTACGGAACTACTACGGTATCTAAAAACTAAAGCTATGAACTGGTGCTACTACGGTACTACGGAACTGCTACGGTACGGAACTACTACGGTATCTTAAAACTAAAGCTACGAACTGGTGCTACTACGGTACTACGGAACTGCTACGGTACGGAACTACTACGGTATCTTAAAACTAAAGCTACGAACTGGTGCTACTAACGTACTACGGAACTGCTACGGTACGGAAATACTACTGTATTTTAAAACTTACGCTACGAACTGGTGCTACTACGGTACTACGGAACTACTACGGTATCTTAAAACTAAAGCTACGAACTGGTGCTACTAACGTACTACGGAACTGCTACGGTACGGAAATACTACTGTATCTTAAAACTAAAGCTACGAACTGGTGCTACTACGGCACTATGGAACTGCTACGGTAAGGAACCACTACGTTATCTTAAAACTAAAGCTACGAAACTTATGCGCACTTGCAAAATTTTACACTAAATAGGATAAATAAACTGAAAGACATACAAGAAATATTCATAAAGTACGTGTACAAGTTAACGTAAGTCACATACGCTAACTAGTTTCCAGTAAAGTTAGCTGAATGTTTTAACTTTGAATAAAATTTACTTTCCACTGAAGATAGTTTCGTGTCATGGGACGTGTTGGGGATTACAAATATATCAAAAAGTTACAAGTTGTATTTTTTTTACTTGCTGATGCCCTCGATTTCGTCCGCATGGATTGAGGACTTTTTGGTTCCCGCGGGAACTCCTTAATTTTCCGGGATAGAAAGCTTGCGTTATTCCAGAATATAATCCCTATGCCAAATTTCATCCAAATCCGTTCACAGCGTGATTGAGTAACAAACATCCATCCATCCATCCAAACTTTCGCATTTATATTATAATATTAAGCATAGATTCACCACAAGTTAGCCCTTAACTGCGACGTCACTTGGTGGTAAGTAATGATGCCATCGCTGGCTAACCTGTTAGGTGTATGGCAGTTATATTAAACCCATACTCCTAATCGGTTTCCACCAATCTTGGCGGTAGATCTGGTTGACTCCTCATATGGCCTCAGCCAAAGCCACCCACTAGACCAGAAAAAATCCAGAAATTATAAATTTCCAAATTGACTCTGCCGGGAATCGAACTTCTAAATATCTTTTATCCTTGTTTATCTAATACCTTTAAACGAGCAATTCTTGTAAATATATAATCTATATTTATTTTTTATATTTTTATATTTAATTTCCAAAAAAACACAATGTACAATAAAAAAATACGATTATTGTAAATCGTATTTTTTTAAAATACCGAGCACAGCTCGGTCACCCAGGTACTTTCATGTAAAACGTAGACTTAAAGTGTCACTTATAAATATCGTTTTGACTCTACAGCATGTAGATTCTACTGAGAAGAGCTATTAAAAATTAAGCAGTTTTCAATTAACAGCTACTTTCAATACACGAAATGTAACAATGAGTAGCTGTAGAATATTAAACACAGTTATCCTGGGACGCTGGATGCAATGTCGATCGCTATCTGTAGATTAAAATCATTAACCTTTGATGGAACCAACCATTTTTTTTAATAAAGTGTTTAACCATGGAAAGAAACTTGAATGAATTTTACAATTTCACTCATTCGAGCGTAATATTGCGTCTGAAAACGTTTCATCCACTTGAGCGGCGACGTTGCAACTTTTATTGGAAAACTTACCTGCTTTACATGTCCCGCACATTATTAAACGCTTGTAGAAGCTCAAAAGGCGGATGAACTTTTTGAATTTAGCCATTTTTGTATTTTTAATAAATCTTTAAGTGACATGTTTTTTATTTAACAAACCGCTTAAGTCTATTTTCTGTATAGATAACTATGCAGCACGGAACGCAACGAGTCTACTCTAGAGAAACTTTGTATTAGATAGTTCAGTCCTATCTTAGCTGGCACAGTGGCCAGAAATGGAACTGATTTTTATGCCTGTTTTGTTTTTGTTTATATTTTATTTTTAAATATATAGTAACGTAATATCAGATAAGTTTGTAGATACTATTATACATACACATAATTATATTCTGTGGTTAGTTTATGCTGATAGAAAGTCACTGACTAGTGCAGGTTACTTTTGGTAGACCTTTTCTTTGACCATTTAATTAGGTATTATATGATAACTATTTAATGCTATTAATTATATCAATAATTTGAAAGGGCTTCAATGTAGAAGAGGGTGAAAAGAAAAAAACGCTTTTGAGACGCGGTACTTAGGTAAGCTATAATCATAATCATAATAGTTTATTTGCTTGATTACAGGTAGATACATTATAGGTCTTAATTACAACTTTTTACCATCTACAATCCGCCATACGACGGGCATTCAAAAATATTTGTACCATCACATGATGGTACAGATAGTTTTTTTAAAAATAACTAATTGAATTTTTTTACATAAAACTAAGTGTACAATAAATTACATTAAACCATAAAAAAGTGGAATGTCAGCGTAAATCTAGATTATACAATCCCAATGGTCTTAAAAACTAACTAGGTATGATCTAATAATACATGTCAAATTAATCGAAACTTATCCAAATCAAAAACATTAATATTTAAATAGAACTTAACTTATGTGTTGTTAATTGTAGTGTTTGGACTAGAGTTGAGAGGTGTTTGATACAACTAATTAACAACTGAACTCGTAGAGTTCTTGAGTATAATTATTATAGCAAAAGATAATTTCGTTGTGACGGTACGACCACGATATTAGAAATGGTCGTGAACTCACGAGTTGGGACTCCCGAATAAATAAATCGATTTTTATTGACGAACAGTTTACATCAAATTAATCAGTAGTACAAAAAAAAACATTACATTCAGTAGTTATGTACTGTGTACATACTTAAAAAGTAAATGTGGTCAAAGGGCCACCTCCTCAGCTCGTGCCGCAGCATGAAAGGTAGGTATATACCTACCTGACATACCGCAACGCTGATTTTTATAATGTTTATTATTATTATTTTAAAATATTAAATATATTGAATAGTTATATTATAATTGCCAATTTACTTCAAATTAGGCTAACCCAGAGCCAGACCCAAGGACAAGATAATGGAAGCTTTCTTACTAGGAAAGGCACGCACATAAAGCGCTTTAACGTACTCATGATTTTTTTTAAAAGCTTCTTTTATTTCTGTCTTGTAATAATAATTTTCAACTTATCAAATGTGGTGTTAAGGTAGAAATAAATAGCAATTACAAATTGGCAGTAATGTTTAGCCGAGTACAGTACAGCAATAAAACTATTATCTTTTGTAAAGTGGTTTATTATTTAAACTGATAATATTTGAATATTATCAGCTTCTGCAACACATTCGTGGTTAATGAGGTGAAAGTTTGTGGTGAAAGAGAAGTACCACCTCCGACGACGTCCGTGGCGCAGTGTGTAGGTCCCGGGTTCGATCCCCGGCAGGGTCAATTTGGGAATTTATAATTTCTGAATTTTCCCTGGTCTGGCCTGGTGGGAGGCTTAGGCCGTGGCTAGTTACCACTCTACCGGCAAAAACGTGCCGCCAAGCGATTTAGCGTTCCGGTATGATACCGTGTAGAAACCGAATAGGGGTTTAATATAACTGCCATGCCCCTAACAGGTTAGCCCGCTACCATCTTAGACATCATCACTTACCATCAGGTGAGATCGCAGTCAAGGGCTAACTTGTAGTGGATAAAAAAACACTTCAAAAAATCCTTGAGCACACTCATATTCTATTAAAATCCTTATTAAATTTATTTGCATGCAAGTCGTATCGTATAGATATAAATCAGTTTATCCACAGACAGGCTGCGGTTCGGAATCTGCGAATATCTGTCGGTTGAATCAGGATCCGAGTGTATTGTTTGGGCCGTCTCCGCCGGTTAATTAAACTTAGGTATTTATTCGCCGGCTAAATATGTCGGGACGGGGAATAGTTTGCGGTGTTCATTTGCTAATCTTATCGGTTGAGTTATTCTGATTGTTGATAGTTAATCTAAAAGGCTGAAACCAGCAAGTGAAAGAGATCGAGCAAGGCTTCTAGCCTTATCTGAAAAAGAATCCGGGTATTGGCTTCATGCTTTGCCATCGAAAAATCTCGGCACTCTTTTAGATAATGAAAGTTTTCGTGTGGCTCTAGGTCTCAGATTGGGAACACCCCTGTGCTTCGAGCACAGATGTCCGTGTGGAAAAGAGGTCGATAAATTTGGAATTCACGGACTCTCTTGCCAAAGGAGCGCTGGTAGGCTTTCTCGGCATGGCTCTCTCAATGATACGATCAAAAGGGCTCTTGCCACCATAGATATTCCTGCGCTCATTGAGCCGGCAGGGATTAGTCGGGATGATGGCAAGAGACCTGATGGATTGACGCTGGTTCCCTGGGAACGGGAACGGGCGCTAATGTGGGACGCAACATGCGTAGACACATTGGCCCCGTGTCATATCAGGGAGACAGCATCAAGGCCGGGAGCCGCAGCAGAAAAGGCTGAAACCGGCAAGCGGCGGAAGTATGCCACTCTCATAGAGAGTTACATATTTGTTCCGTTTGCCGTGGAGACCCTTGGGCTGTGGAATCTTAGTGCCAAAAATTTTTTGCGAGATATTTCACCGCGGTTAATTGCCTCATCTGGTGACAGAAGGGCTGGCTCATTTTTTGCGCAAAGGATCAGCCTGGCTGTCCAGCGCAGAAATGCAGCCAGCATTCTTGCTACCATTTCACGCGGGCATGATTTATATAGTAATTAGGTTAGGCTAGCTAGCATTAAGTTCTATTGTATTATTTTCAATTAAAAAAAAAACAAATCTTAGGTAAGTAAAAAATAAAAAAGTTTCAGTTTGAATGACTTTTAACAGTGTGCAGTTTACTGAAGAAACTTGAAATTTAGTTCGCTATAATCCGCCACAGTAGATAAACCTATGTGGTATTGTGTATCTTGCAATATTCACGACACCACATAAATTTTTTTTTACTCCGACATCGGATCATCTTCAGGAGATGTTGACTCGTCAATGCACGATTGTAAAGTGATGATCGTATCGAAAGTACCGGCTTTTATACCTTGTTGGCATGCCACATACCGAAGCCCCGCCCCCTAACCCCCTATTACTTTAATATATAAATTGAGTAAAGGTGAATTTGACACGTTTATTTGTTCATTTAGCAACTCAAATCCTTTATTCCGCAAAGTAACGCCTGCTTCTATCCAATAAGTGTGCCGTTTCTTATTAGTAGGTATATTAGTTTCTTATTATCTTCTTTTGGTACATTTCTTTAACTGCAGTTCTTGTGTCTATTTCTCAAAATCATTTATGGTTTAAAATTTTTATTCATTTAACATTTATACTTTCTAGCTTTTATTGAAATTTCCAAGCGTGGTTATGAGTAAAGTCAAAACATTTAGAAAGTTCGAAGTAGGTACGGCATGTGCCGTTGTAATTGGACCAAATACTAAAAGACAAAATAGCACCACTACATCCCATTAATGCCCCACTGCTGGGCGCAATCCTCCACTCTCATAAGAGAGAGGGAATTAGAGCTTAGACACTCCACGCTGCTCCAATGCTGATTGGCGGGCAAAATTGCTCATTATGAGCTAACAAATATGATGTTTAGCATAAGGTACATCTTCATGCTAAAAACCTAATTTGCCATAAAATATAACACTTGAAATTGTATACCCTTCGTCACCCTTATCCCATAATATTATATCTAGGATAGGTAACTGTGCGTGAAATTTTACAAGTGTCGACGGGCTCGAATCATCCTGCTCTAGAGTGTCCACTAAATGCCAACAAACATCGCCTACCTTCCAAATTTCAACCTTAAAACCATTGCTTTAAAGTTTCAATTCCATTATAACTTTTTTTACAACCAGCCTTGATGTCTGTAAATTTCATTCTGTACTTTATTGCATGATGGATAAAGTACTCTTTCATTTGAACAATCTTGTACTCCATTTCTCAATTCGTGGAAAGGAGTGGCTCGTATGAATTTTCTTTATAGCGGCTGACCGTTTCCTGATCTCGCCAAATGGCTCTAGGTGAAATTTTTACCGACTTTAAATTTACTATTTCAAACAGGAGTAAAGCTAAAATCAATGTTTGTTTCTGTTGTGGTTTCTAAATTTTTAAGTTTTATTTCGGTCCTTTGGAAAGATTTAAAAATTTTTTTACTAATTATAAATACGAAAGTTTGGATGGATAGATGGATGAATGTTTTTACTCGATCAGCCAGAGCGGCTGAACGGATCTGGATGAAATATGGCACAGAGATAGATTTTAATCAGGAATAACCCATAGGCTACTTTTTCCGCGGTGATATAAGGAGTTCCCGTGGGAAACAAAAACCTCGATCCACGTGGACGAAGTCATAGACATCAATAGTGCTTAATAATAAAAAAATCGATGTATATGTATATATTATGTATTTCCAGACTGTATCCAATCTATCTCTGAGCCAAATTTCATCCAGATCCATTCAAAAGTTCTGGCGTAATTGAGTAATAAACATCCACCCATTCAAACTTGCACATTTATAATACTAGTAACAAGTCTTGATTAAAATAATTAAAAATTACGACTGCCCTGCCAAAAACCGAACTAAAAAGTTAAAAATCTAAATTAATCTAGTTAAATTAGAATCTTATTCACATTTTTATTAAATGATTTTTTTTGTGAATTACTGGATATTGAACTATAGTGTTATATATTTTTGGAATCTACTCATCATTTCCTAGGTGATGATTACATAGTTATGCTTATTTTCGATATTTTTTTTCAACCTTAGTCTTTAAGTCGGGATCATGGTCACACCATCAAATTTTTTTTAAATTTTACTAGCCTAAGTCACCCGGAATAAGCTAGGAATTCTAAAGATACCTCATTTATCAAAATCAGTTCAGGCGTATGGAAGTTATGGTAGAATATACAAACTCACACACATACATACATACATGAACCCTGAAAAAAATATACTCCTTTTTTCAGGCAGTCATATAATAATCTTTATTATCAAAAGGTACAAACCCAATACGATTAGTAAATGTAAAAATAAAAATAAACAATGTCAAGTAAAAAAAAAAAAAAACTAAAGTAAAATAAATAATACATTATTGCCACAATGGCAATAGTTAGGCAATGAAGTAAAAGTACATACTTACTAATTACCATGTCATACGTATGTCAACATATTGAGCAGGTACCTAGATGGTACTTTTGGGTCTAGGTTACTTCCTATTTGCCTCCTGGTGCACCGAAAGCCAGTGTTTAAAAATGTAACAGTCCAGATTCTCGGCCAACGTACTGAGGATCTCGTTGTTGTAAAAACTAAGACAGATAAGATATAGTTTTAGAAATAGGTCAACAAGATAACATTACACGAACTTCGCCAGTTGAGCTCCAAAGCCTTAGATGCATCTAATGCCGATACCGAAACCAAACACACGAGCAGCGGCCGGATCAAATATTCAGATAAGTACATACAAGCACCAAAGTGGAATTCTGAGTCCTGAATATTTAAGCAAGGCACAATGTTGCATCTCGGATCTCGCCGCGTTGCAACTTTTATTGGAAAACTTGCCCGAATTTGCATGTCCCGCACATTATTAAACGCTTGTAAAAGTTAAAAAGGCGCCACGGTTTCCCCTTTGCTTGTATCTAGCGAATTTTCGCTTCGCTCGTTTCCATCGATAATGTGATTACGCTTGGCTGCGATACTCAATATCATTTATTCAATATAGATACACTGTAGGTACAATTATTGGCGTTAAAAATTACTCATAAAACATGATGGTGATAATTGGTTACGGTACGCCCTGATCTGAGAAGAGCCCACAACAAACTCAGCCGGGTTTTTTTTTATACGACTGCCTGAAAAAAGGAGTATATTGTTTTCAGGGTTCATGTATGTATGTATGTATGTATGTATGTATGTATGTGAGTTTGTATATTCCACCATAACTTCTATACGCCTGAACCAATTTTGATAAATGAGGCATCGTTAGAATTCCTAGCTTATTCCGGGTGACATGGGCTAGTAAATTTTTTTTAAAAATTGATGGGGTGACTATGGTCCCGCATTAAAGACCAAAATTGAAAAAAAAAGTTCGAAAATAAGATTAACTATATAATCGTCATCTAGAAAATGATAAGTAGATTCCAAAAATATATAACACTATAGTTCAATATTTAGTGATTCACAAAAAAATATCATTTAATAAAAAATGCGAATAAGATTCCAAAGGCTATATATGCAAATCGCTTCTTAAGGTAAACTCCAAAAATAATATGGCAGGGCAGTCGTATTTTTTAATTCGTTAAATTAATTTCACTTGTATGATCACTATATTTAGTACTTTCGTAGCATGCATGTGTATCGTTGAAGCCCGTATACATATATACGGATTCACTTAGCTTGGTTAAACGTATTTCTAGTTACACTATTTACAAACCTCAAAGAACTCCTTCCACGAAATGCATGTTTTCCGACATAATCCATTTGAATATTTCTTACCTTCCATGTTACAGTAGACTGCTAGGTACCTGTGGAATGTATACTCCAGTCGCTGGGAGGTCTCGAGTTCGATTCCCAGTAGGGGAGATTCAGAAATTTCTAATCCCAGTTCCCACCCGATCTATGCATGTATGGGCTCCTGGAAAAAGGATTTTTGAGAGCCGTTTAAAAAATAAAATAATTTACTAAATTATCTTTGAGACTTTACAAAACATAAATATCATATTTGAGGTTATGGAGCCAATTAAAACGTTTCCAAAACAGTCGAGAATCAAACTTGCATAATATAATGCATGCATAATTCCACAAGGCTCTCGCAATCAGAATAATAACATCCATGATGGCGTCAAAATGAAACCACTAGATATGCAATCACAAAATTCCGTTATAATGGATGAGGCGGAAATTCCCGCTATTGTGTAGAGGTGATTGTGATTTTGGCCAGTTCAAATTTGACATTACTTAATGCATAATTAGGGTTCCGTGGTAAAATAAGGGAGGATTTATGTATTCACTACAAGCTGACTTTTTACTGCGCTGTTACTTGATGGTAAGTTATGATGTAGTCTATGACGGTAGCGGATTAACCTATGAGGGGTATGGCAGTTATATTAAACCCATACCCCTTAATCGGTTTCTACACAGCATCGTACTGAGACGCTAAATTGGTTGGCACGTCTTAGCCGGTAGGGTGGTAATTAGCCACGGCTTAAGTCTCCCACCAGGCGAGTACAGAGAAATTTCAGAAATTACAAATTCTCAAACTTCCCCGCCGGGGATCGAATACAGGACCTCGTCAGTTAACTCTATACTGCGCCGGGAGGTCGTCAAATTGAGGATAGTTTCGACTAGTCTGGACGTCCGTCTGTCCGTCTGTCCTGCAGTTGTGCGTCTGTCAATGACTGGCACGTACAGAGATTGTGAACCACAGTAATTAGTAGCATATCACTACATAGTATAAAACAAAGTCGCTTTCCGCTGTCTGTCCATATGCATGCTTAGATCTTTAAAACTACGCAACGGATTTGGATGCGGTTTCTCATAATAGATACAGTGAGTCAAGAGGAAGGTTTATATGTATAATACATACATAATTTAGTAGTGAAACACTGATAATTTTAGAGGTTTCTAATGTGATGTCGTAAATAAACACATTTTTTGCGCTTACATTGCAAACACTGGCTGAACCCTATGAGATAGATCAAAATAATGTACTACAGTATTGTACACCTTAAAAAGTTCTACAAAAAAATTTGCAATAGTATATGTCTATCTCTTAGGGATAACCCACAATAACCATTATTTATCCTTTACTTTTTACGAGAAATAATGGTTTATTTACAAAGCGATTTTAAGCAATACAACATTAATTCTTATCCAACTAAATACCTTAAATACATTGTGCATTTAATATAGATCAATATGGCCCTTTGCAGCACGTAATTTAAATGAATATTTTTGAAGATATTACAGATTTAAAATGCAGGGGCATAGCGGTTGCGGGGGTACCGGCCGGGGGGCTATTTAGTATCAGTACTGCACCCGTGCGAAGCCACGACGAGTCGCTAGTGCTTAATAATATTATTAATATTGTAGGAGCGATTAAACTAGATAGCGAAACGCTTTCTAAACAAAAGTAAAAAAGTTATAGAGAGTAGAAATATGTACCCCAAAATTCCCTTTGAGTAACTTTAAGTACCGAATACAAAGAAGTGAAAATGCGTGACAAGAATCTTTAACGTGAAAAACTGTAAAAGTGTTAGGTTGCAAACACATATATTCGACAACTTCGATTAATGTGATCCTAATAAAACTATGGATCAATCGTGGATCAAACCGATCGAATCTCAGTAATTGATTGGTCGTAGATACAATAAATCGTGAGGCGTTCCAATCAATCTCCTTTTAATTTTAAGATCAAAATTATTTTAAGAGATCATTTGAAAAAAATTGATCCAATGAAAATCAAAGATGATTCCAGTAATCGAGTACGTCCATTTGTTGGACATATTTCATGTACATTGTTCTCAATATATTTATTATGTAGTATCAAGCCATGGTTTCAATCAGTTGGATGTGGAAACACTTCAATATTGCTTTTAAATATGAAATGTTACCCCCAAAGTGTTGTGTTATCAAGAAAAAGGTTAACCCGCGTCACGTTACCCACCGCGGGTAACGGGATAGGGCAAATAAAGTGTGTAGTTAGAATAAAAACATGACGTAACATGAGAGACACTTGTATGTCCGTACATGGAATAAGTAGAGTATTGAGTATTAAAATTGTAAAATAGTCGAATTGACTGTGGTACGTACCTGTGATTATTCTATACTATATTTATTTAGGATTTAGGTTCCTTGGGAACTCCTTGGATCCACCCATCTCTGTACCAAATGTCATCATAATCTGTAGAAAAGACACACACACACACTTGTATTTATATTATTAGTATGGATTGTGTCGATAAACCACAAATAAAATGAAAGGACCCATGGCCGTAAAGCCGTCGGTCCTGCGCCTGATTTCTCTCCGGTCGTGTCGGATTATCCATCCCATCGGGCTATGAGAGTAAAGGAACAGCGAGTGCACCTATAAATGATAAAGGATAAATGATAAATGATAAATGATAAATGATAAATGATAAATGATAAATGATAAATGATAAATGATAAATGATAAATGATAAATGATAAATGATAAATGATAAATGATAAATGATAAATGATAAATGATAAATGATAAATGATAAATGATTTCAATGATTTCAATGATAAATGATTTCAATGATTTCAATGATTAATGATTTATTTATTTCATGTAGGACAACTTGTGTCACTTGTGAAACGTTAAGACTCTACCACCGGTTCGGAAAACTGATCCTACTGAGAAGAGCCGGCAAGAAACTCAGCAGTTGCTCTTTTCGTAGAAAAGAAAAGGTAACAATATGTAGACAACACAACACACACGTTACAAGTATTACACTGACTTGTGGGTCACTGGATGCGAGGCCGGTTGCTTCCATGCAAATTTATCATTAATATGTACGCGCACACACTTGTGCACTATAATATCTCCCGCGCAGATGGCTTATCTCTGTGGAGATGAGCTACCGTGCCCGAAATTCGGTCGGGAGGGTTTAAAAAAAAATTAAGAAGAAAACCAACTGTCTCCGACCGATTGATAACGTTGTCACTTTTTGTGTTTTGTGTTCGTTCCATGTCCATTCCATGCATTAAGCTTCAACCCAAAATAAGAAACCGCTGAATAAATAGTAAGGTTTCGACGACCTCCGTGGCGCAGTGTGTAGCGCTGTTGTCTTAACGTGCGGAGGTCCCGGGTTCGATCCCCGGCAGGGTCGATTTGGGAATTTATAATTTCTGAATTTTCCCTGGTCTGGCCTGGCTAGTTACCACCCTACCGGCAAAGAACTGCCGCCAAGCGATTTAGTGTTCCGGTACGATGCCGTGTAGAAACCGAATAAGGGTATGGGTTTAATATCACTGCCGTGCCGCTAACAGGTTAGCCCGCTTCCATCTAAGACTGCATCATCACTTTACATCAGCTGAGATCGCAGTCCAGGGCTAACTTGTAGTGTTAAAAAAAAATTAACGCCTATTTTGTCTATTTTTACCCATTTATTCAGTACTGCAGCGCGAGCTGTAGGGAGGGGAGGGGGGGGGGGGGTGTAGGGTAGGGGGGTAAGTGCGGCGGCTTGTGTCAATTAAACTAGTTCTGAGATGTGGTCTGCCTCCAGTCCTCAGGAGCCTGCGCCAAATTTACTGCGGAACTGCGGATTTATTGCTTTCAACGTCTACCACTGTTTTTGGGACGAACTATCAAATTAGTGCCTTTGTTTCCGGTGTGAAAATGAAATGAAATGAATTATTTATGTACTGTTTATTTATTTATTTATATTTGTTTGGTTTTATTTTTATTTTTAACTGGCCATTCATGATTTAATTAGAATTAATTTTATTTTTTTATTCAACTGTACAGCCCTTAAGTATAACTAGACTGGCTTGCCCCTTATCAGAGGAGGCCAGGGCGCTGTACGAGATTTATAAAACATATGTTAAGCGTAGGCAGTGAAGTAATGATTTTGTTCCTATGAGGGTGTCATGTTCAATATTGAACAAACCCTCTTTAATAAAAAGAGATTTTAAAAAAAACTAGAATTATTATTCATTATTCGACTGCCTCGTTGGTCTAGTGGTTATCATGTTCGACTGCGGCTGACGAGGTCCTGGGTTCGAATCCCAGGTCGGGCCATAATTAAGTGTTGGGTTTTTCTGATTAGAAATTCTCCGTACTAGACCGGAGTTAGGAAGTTGGCGGTGTTTCACCCCCGTGCCTCGGAGAGCACGTTAAGCCGTCGGTCCCGGTTATTATCACTAACATGATAATAGTCGTTAAAGCCCGCCAACCCGCATTGGAGCAGCGTGGTGGGTCTAAGCTCTAATTCCCTCTCTCCTATGAGAGTGGAGGCCTGTGCCCAGCAGTGGGACGTTAATAGGCTGTAGTGGTTGGGTTGGTTGGGTTATTGATTAAGTAGTAATAATTAGTAGATATAGTTAAGAAGCCGTGGCGTCACCTGGAGTAGGGCTCCAGCTGAAAATCAGTGAAGAATGCTATTGTTATATTTTATTGCAAGGCTCTCTGCATTATGCTGAGCTGATGCCTTCTTTCAGGTTGTCTCACACACGACAAGTGTTGTCAGGGTGCCTCTAGGACTTGGCCATGAGTTTAATGCTCAAGTGCTGGAGGCGCCATGGTAGCATTTACCTTAAAGTATTGTAATGTGTGGCACAATTGTGAGAATAAATAGATTTTCTTTCTTTCTTTTTCTATTTATTTCACGTAGGACACAAGTGTGTCAATGATGAGAAGTCAAGACTCTACCACCGGTCCAGAAAATGTATTCTAAGTAATAAGAATGTTGCAAAATGTATATAATATCTATACAAAATTCATACGTTACGTAACAAGTATTTACACTGACGTATGGAGTTGAATTACTAGTTTCAATAGTTAGTGCCCCGCTCTACTGGGATCTGTTGGTTATCACTGACAGGTATATTGCTGCCAATAGACCTGACAAACACACATACATACTGACATACTGACATAGTGTTATTTGACTGTTCAGCGCGCCGAGCAATAATTGTTAATGTTACTATTCCACATGATGACAACCTGGTGAAAGCGGAAAGGAAAAAGTATAGAAATACTTGGACTTTGCTCAAGACGTAGCATTCATCCATCCATCCATCAGCCTGTATACATCCACAGCTGGACATAGGCCTTTCTCATCCACCCCTTCCCGCTCCCGGGCTAGAAGTCGTCCTACACTGTGCTTACCGGTACGCGGTCTCCACTCCAGAACACTACGTCTAGTAATATTATGACGTAGTGCTACGTAGACGTAGTACTACGTCATAATATTACGTACACGTAGTACTACGTCATAATATTACTAGACGTAGTACTACGTCATAATATTACCATCTATCCACCGGTGCTGAAAACAAATTCTACCGAGAGGAACCGGCAAGAAACTCGGCAGTCCCTCTTTACTTGCGTATGCATCTTCAAATAAGATACAATTGACATTTTCAATAGACAAAATGTGAATCGATGCAGACAGCTGTTACTGTGATTCAATCGATTATTGCCCATAAATAAACAAACCAGAGACTGAAAAGTTTTGTTTGTGTGCTTGGAATTCGAACACTTTACCCGTCGACCAGAGAAGGACCAACTTAACCACGAGGATCACAGCTTCCGCTACAAATATAAGATAAAAGTTATACTTATAGGTGAGTAAATAAGGAAAAACAAACAAAAATAATGCCTTAAGTATCCCAAAAACAAGTGTAGCGTACACAAAAATAAAAAGAGGTGGGAGGTAGTAAGCATTAGCAGTCTAACTCCAAGTACACATTTGAAATAGTGTGGAAAGAGAATGTTTTTATCGCCGCCTCGAAAGCCTCCATAAATAATTATAAAGCTCCCTGTTTCAGGCGCCCATTTAAAAGAGCAGTATTTATTCTTTCACTTTTATCGGACGCAGTCTGGGAGCAAGACGGCAATCGTCTCTAGGGCCCGCTTGCATTGACGCCGGTTTACGTTTAACCCAGGAATAAATTTGAAATTTTGTCAAAACTGTTAAATAAATTCTATGAAAGTAGCAGCTTACTCTGTGTTAAAAGATTAACCCAGTGTTTATGCTATCGGGCATAAGTAGATCAAACTAACCGGGCACAAACTATCATCAACTTGAGTATAAAATTACAAGAATATACAATTTATTGGTGCGAATCTATAAAGGCCAACTGAACGTCAGTTTTTGGCCGAAACCGGCTGTAGACCACGACTTTCAGCTGAAGCCAAAGCCGCAGCTGAAGGTTAAACAGCCCTGAGTAATTGAGTTCAAGATTGGCTAAGCGTCTATATAATAATGGTTAATTTTAAGTATAATATGTTGACTGTTGTCTTGTTGTCAAAAATAATAGCATCGGCCCCTCGCGTCACCTCTTCCATTCTTAACATTTCGTTCAATTTCGGCACTCACTATAAACCTACGGCTCCGATCAAAAGTTGATTGATTAATTGACTCTGGTAAAATGAAATAAACTAATAGGTTAGTCAAAGTTGATGTCCAGCTCTTAGCCTAAAATTCTTTTTAAAGAAAAATTCGTTAGCGGTGCTCGCGCTGAATTTCTATTAGGAAAAGACAAAGGGGAGCTTGGGAACGTTGAAAAGAGGGAATCAATTAAAGACCATCGATTCACGAACCGATAACGTCTGTCAGAGTGAGTGGGAACAGCCTGGAATGGCCACTCGATAAGATTGTCCGACCCGCAGATATACCCTTAATTATTTTTAACGCCAATTCGATTTTATGTAATTTTATATTGCGTTCAATTTCTCCTTCATTTCATTGCAATTACTTATTATCTTTATGTTATTTGAGTCGCCCTTTGAAAAGGAAGCAATAATATAGGTATTCAGAAACTTCGATGCCGTGTAGAAACCGAATAGGGGTACGGGTTTAATATAACTGCCATGCCCCTAACAGGTTAGCCCGCTACCATCTGAGACTGCATAATCACTTACCATCAAGTAAGATCGCAGTCAAGGGCTAACTTGTAGTGAATTAAAAAAAAAACTGAAAAAAGTGGAAAAAAGTAGCCTAGTATTTGGATCGAGTGAATCACTTGGCTCTCAACCAGCCTTACGTCAGTCTGTTTATACGGAACACTTATATATTTACCTTTTAAAAGCAATTCAGACGCCAAGACACGATCCCAAATTTAGCTGCGGTTACCATTGATTCAATAATGTTATTGTAGACAAAGATACTCATACCCTAACGTATGTACGCCTGTGTGCTTACTCCCAGTTTTAACATTGCAAATACGATTGATCGACGTGAGAGCTCAAGCGAGTGTGTAAGCGAATATTTTCTGTGAGTTACGAATCCGCCATCGAATGTGAAAATGACGTCATTCTCGCATTTCGAGATGTCAATCTGTGTGAAAAGTAACATTCGGAGTGCCAAAATAGCAACTGACATTATTCATATCGTATTTTTTGTACGTTTGGTGAGTTATAAACTCGATCTGTCTCACCGAAGTTCACTTGGAGTGGGAATGACTCGGTGACTTTTTGTTCACAATGTTTCCGCTTGGAGCGCTGGCTGTACATGTATGGAGGAGCTCACTTTCACCTCACTTTAGTGAGACTTATTTCAAATTCGATCAACCTCAGAGTAGGGGTACTGAACTTTACGCTATAGACATAAAGGCGTTAATAATTTCATGTTTGTTAATATTCCCCTCTCTGACATCGTAGCATATACGAAAGTACATAATTTCTTGTGTGCTTAAAGCATCTCGTGAGATAGTACCAGTGACTCTATTTGTCGTTTGGTGTTATAATATCTTCGATTCGATTTACTTAAAACTTAATAATAAGTATAAAAATTAAGTATTAATAGTAGTGTATCACAACCTTCAAATATATATATATATATTTTTTAACAATTAATTTAAGTTGTGGCTCTATGTATCTTCGTATACTAAATCATCATCGGTAACCTAATTCTCGGTTCAAAATGCTCAAATTAAATTTCCACCATTACGTAAACTAATATTTGACACTTCGGAAATTCCAACCTCGATAACAAGCTGTTCCAATTGCTTAATTCAATTTACTTTTTACAATAAAGAAATTTTCCGTTGAATTCCTCCAAACCATTGTTTGCTTTGTCGTATCGGTTTTGGGTATCGAAATCTTATACTTTTGTTTAACTGGGTCTCAGTATTAACAATATTATAAAAGTTTTGATAAATCTTAATTTAGATCTAAACCATTTTTATAACTCATATAGTACAACTGATGCCTGAACTGATTGAGGTTTTTTAGTTTCCGCGGGAACTTTTTAATTTTCCGGGATCAAGAGTAGTAATATGTACTATTCCAGACTATAATCTGTCTCTGTGACAAATTTCATCCAGATCCGTCCAGCCGTTCTAGAGATATAAGTGTTCGAACAAACCCGACTTTGTTTTACGACTATAATCTTAATAAGATTATTTTATCATAGTGCACATAATATAATATGATATTATATGATTCCGAAAAGGTAGAAATGCGTGCCTGAGAATCGATTCATCTAATTAACAAAATATAAAAGGTACTTTTTTCGCGAATTGACTGATCCTGGTTCCTAACTAAAGTATGGTACCTCAGATAAAAAAATATTGTTATTGTCACACTTTAATATAAACGCGAAAGCTTATATGTTTGTTACTCTTTCACGCAAAAAATACTGGATGGATTTGGCTGAAATTTGGAATGCAGATAGATTATATTCTACTTTTATCCCGGAAAATTAAGAGCTCCCGCGGGAACCAAAAACTCTCAATCCACGCATCGTCGCGGGCATTAGATAGTTTATAGTATTTCTACCTCTATGGGAATAATGAAGGTTGGAATTTTTTTATCCACTACAAGTTAGCCCTTGACTGCGCTCTAACCTAATGGTAAGTGATAATGCAGTCTAAGATGGTAGCGGGCTAACCTGTTAGGGGCATGGCAGTTATATTAAACCCATACCCCTTTTCGGTTTCTACTCGGCATCGTACCGGAACGCTTAATCGCTTAGCCGATAGGGTGGTAACTAGCCACGGCTGAAGCCTCCCACCAGGCAAATACGATGTGAATTTGAAACACCTATAAGTGGACGAGATCTATTTGAAACACCTCTGAGTGGACAAAATAATAATGTTTTCAAGGATTCACTTCTAAAATAAAGAGGCTTTCAGAATACGAATATATTTTATTATTCCCCTAATGGTGTTCCTAATAAAAATTATAGAGACGTAAATTCACTCTGAATATTAATGCAGGCTCAACTACCTTACCTGCTGCCTCAAATAATCTAACGAAGGAATTTATAACGAATTTTTTTTCTTCTTTATGATGAGTTAGCTATCTCCGTTTGAGACTTTCAATGCATGGAGAATCATTTTTATGAAAGGTAAAAAATTATACTCAATATTATTTTATACTAATTTATTTAATATTCTTATTTACATCGTCACAATCGCACAATCATCTGTACAATATAATGTTGTATTTGTTTTGTAAAGATAAATTTAGCCTAGTGATAATATCTCTTATTCATAATAAAAGATATGCATTTATACATTTATAGGTACATAATCTATTTTTTAGATTAACAAATTTTATTTATATTTAAGATATTATTATATAACTGTTAAAATGTAACCTTATGTGCAATAATCATTTAAATTTATATTTACAGGTATATAAGCGTGAAGGGCAAGCCGGGTTATAAGTACTAGTTACAAGAGCTCATATTAATTAAAACCCATTTTTTTCAGTAAAATATATTTTTGACAATTTATGCTCAGTTAGAAGAAAGTTATGGTAAAAGTTCAATAGTATCGTGTTGATATTATTTTGAAGGGTTACAAAAACATCCATAATTACCTGGTCACGTAATATTCAAAAGACGAGGCATGCCGAAATAATTTTACGTAAGTACACTAAAGTTTTAATTAATATAAGCACTTGCCATAAAATTGTAACAACTAATTACAATTTGACATTAAAATCAAAGTAATCCTAAACTGATCCCCGATACAGATATTTTCAATCGGGTAAGTTCGTGTTTGGACTAAAATAACTGTTAAAATTAACGAAGTTCAAAATGAACTTGTCGGTTGACAGTGGGAAGTTCTCGAAAGTTCTTTGGTACATTGGAATAACAATTTCAGCGAAGCACGGCACACAATTAATACAATACAATTCCTAATTGTCTGGGAGATGGACAACAATTTTTCAATGTATTAAAAAAAATGAGATAAAATTATATTTAATAAATACAAAGTTTTTTTGTCGGTAATCTGGCATAAAGTTTCCTTTTTACTAAACCACCTACTCCTGGCTAAACCATCTTTTTACTATTTTAATCAAACAGCTTGTAAAATTGTACTGTCATTTATATATAATTTAAAATGAAATGAGCACGGTCATATTATATTTTTGTGCGAGATTATAATTATTTTGTGACTTAATCAATAAATTTTCCTGTCCTAGAGACAAACAGTCAGACAGGCAAATTGTGTCTGGTTGTTGGTATTTGCTCAAATATACAATAGTTGGTAACTATTTAATAATTTAAACCGCAAATAATTATTCACCATCTCTCAGTATATAACCTACCTTTTGTAGTACATAATGCAAGTACACTGGATATAAAATGTAAATTTGGGATGGGAATTATGGAGAGGATTCCACGAACCATGAATAATATTACAATAACACTTTAAACTATTCTGAAGTAAATATAACTATAATGTAGATGAAACAAAAATTAATTTTGTTAAATTTACAGAGGAAGAACAGTTTGAATGTAATACAAGATAAATTAACGAATGCATCCAGTATAATAACATATAAGGCTTCCAGAAATGTCACTAAATTAAGGATTTGAATAAAAATCTAATAATTATTGAATCAATATGATACAAAAATAGGAAAATTGAATAATAGGTTTATCACTACGAAAATATAAAAAACTGTCGTTAAATTAACTGACGTAATTACTCAAAGCCCTTGTAGAGTAAAATATTATTGAGTAAAAGATCTGCATGATTAAAGTAATGGAAGTTAAATGGAAGATTAAGTCGAGATACAATCCGCTTTTGGCTTACATTCTACTTGTATTTCTGTTAAAGGTAAAGTTATATAAATATAAAATTCTCACTCTCAATATTAACCAAAGGATATGACGCTACGAGTTTCCGTATGATATGTTATTTTTTTCAAAATGATTAAATAATATAACTTTCACATAACTTTCTTAACTTAAAAAATAAATCAAAGTATTTCACTAATTTATAGAGATCATTTTGTTATTAAAAATATGTTATCCATAGAGTAAACGAAAATATTTATACATTTTAAAAACAAATGACAAAATCTGTTAAAATATCAATTTGCACTAAAATGACGATGGCTAAGAATGATTGCCGCCAGCATTGGAGACTTCTTGTGCCTAAAACAAACAAAAAATAATATATTAATATTTATCAAATGCAGTAATTATTGAATCTGATTACCGGGACTGATTATTGCATAGAAAATTATTCTTGCTCTCTTTCATCTCTCTCTTTCATTCATAAATAAAAAAGTGTGTGTGTGCAATTCATATACGGCTGAAGTGAAACTTAAGAAAAGTACCAGAGAATGAGATAAATATAACTAGTATTCTATCTCATTCTCTCGCAAGCTAATCCTATGAAATATGTTTGTCTCTTTTCGGTGTCACTTAATCATTGAATTTTTTCGTTTCGTTGAATTTCCAAATCACAACGATTCTAAAGAAGTTTCACTTCAAAAATCCCATAAATATATAGATACCAGCTCTTGAAGCAGTTTTTATCTTGTAAAAATATAAAATAAATACAGAATCATAAGCCGAAACTACGTAAATTTACTTGAAGCCAAAACATGTCAACAAAATACGTGAGCAAAATAATACAATCAGCCACAATAAATAATATCAAAAGCGAGAAACGGGAAGCGACGACGAAAGAACAAGTCAAAATTTAAAAATATAAAGAAGCCTAATACAAAAAGAATGAAAGTAAACGAGACTGAGGAAACGAAAAGCGAAACAAAATACAAAATGCTTTGTGCATTTAGACGCGGAGAAAGCCGAGAGAGGAACGCATCCGCAAATTTATTTACATGCGGATATTTGTGCTGCGGAAAAAGTGTTTCGCAACTTAGCTTTCTAATTGCTTGTTGGGTGAATGTGTTAGCTACTTTGGATTTCAGAATACAGATACTATAAAGATATCATTCACCACCCTCAGCGACCGTGGAAGTTAGTTGTTAGTAAGGAATTGATTAAGTTAACAAAAACTAAACCATTTAAAACAAACTGAAAAACCAGTCTACCTTTAAATTTCTTTTTAAAAAGCTTAATTTTACCAAGCAGCGGTAGATAGCAGACAATCACAATCACAAAATGAGAACTGAAATATATGGTATCATCCTCATTCCGTACAGCAATAAAGAAAAGTAGCAAATCCAATTTATATCACAATTGGAAACCAATAATTTTCAATTGGATTGAGAACCCGAATTGCAACAATTTTAAGTACATTTCTTAGATATCGGATACCAGATAATCGGCTTCACGCTCCGCTGCAGATCCTGGTAATCTCATTACCGGCACAATGGCGCAATATGGACCGAAACTTTTGTTGTTAACTAGCTTCTCTCTGCGGGTTTGTTCGTGAGAAATGAAGTGAAATTCCTCATTAAACTTTTAATTTTTAGATCAAATAATTTTAAGAACTTGACTGGCGAAGTATTTTTCATCGCAATTTAGTAAAATTGTCAGTGTGTGACCATTTATTTATTTATTTTAGTAAAATAGACGAAATAAGGCATAGAACAGGCATGTGAAAATGATTTCAATCACCTCTGATTGGTCAATACTCTGCAGCTATAATTTGGAAAAAATCAATCGCTGCAGCAAGAATACCATAAATTCAGCGAATCACAACAGTTGATACTGTAACAATGATTGATATTTATATCTTCGAGTGAAGCGACTCATATAATTATGATAGAACTTCACTTTGTAAGTTCGTTTTATCACTAATTTTACATAATAGAGTGTCTGTTGACTAATGATTTTGTGTAACAAGTATTTTGTTGACTTGTCGCAGGTATATTTTGTTTGTCGTAATTTTTCTAATGGATATCTTTCATTGACACAGTTCCGTTAGATTTTCAATAATACAGAAGCATAGATAGTTAATTTCCACTGCGGGAACCCTCATATTTTATTCAAACGCGTTTCTCTATTTGATATCATATTATTCGGCTGTTCAAACACTTTTTCCTCAAGCTTGCGGAGCTGAAAGAATTGATTGTACGCGGTCTGCACTGAATATTTACGAGGGTTAAGTGTGTATGCGAACTCGTTGAATGTTTAATCTGTATTTGACGTTAGGTGGAAAGCGACCCGGCTTCACCGCGAGTCTAGCTCGAATGGAACTGCTCCCAAACCAAATACACGGAGTGCCAAGTCTGTCCGCTTTAAGGCCTATTTAGTGATTCAGATTATTCACCGCTTTAGAGTGCTTGACAAACAAGAGTCAAATTTATATTTTTAGCATTACTCAATACTTTACTTTACTTTTAAAGAGTTATTTCAATATTAGGCGGTATCAAAACAAAGTCGCAATTGCCACTCAACTGTTTAAACTCACAAATTTTGACGTAAATAAGTACCAAACATAGATACTACGAAGAGAGGCTTTATAAATTCTTATTATGATAATAAGAATTAATAAACAAAATCGCAGATTGAATGTAAAGTTTTTACTAATATAGAGCCACTTAAATGAGCTTTGAATAAAAACGAAACGGATTTCATAAAAAATGGTATAATGCCGATGAGAAGTTCTTCGGGTACAACTTGGAATAGCAAAGTTTACGAGAGTTATTATCGAGTTTATATCCAATATAAGTAATAAAATATAATATAAGTAAAGATATCCAATATATATCCAATAGATGAAAGGTAGTTAATTTATTTACTGACGAAGGTTTAATTAAATTGATATTTGACTCATTCGATGTATTTCACTCTGGTTCGTTCTTTGGTGGGGACGCCATATTGGAATATTTTGCATAAATACTAGTATTTTGACAATTGGAAGTTAGTCTTTTACCGACAGACTCAGCGATTATTGAATACTTTTGTGCTTAGATCGCAATTTGATTTAGAGCTTAACGATAGCAATCGTGGCCGGATCAAATGAATATTTGCTATAATAATCAAGTTTTTACATTAAATCTCTCGTAAAATCGTTACACGTTGTGAACATTCGCTCGTGCATGATTTAAAGAGAGTACAAATATATTAAAAAACAATTTAATTATTGCCCACTTCTGGAACTATCCTTGCACTAGCTGATGCCCGCGACTTCGTCCGCATGGACTTACGTCACTAATTTTCCGGGTTAAAAAGTGACCCATATATTTCCCCGGAATGCAACCTACCTTACCGTACCAATTTTCATTAAAATCGGTCGGAAAGATGGGGAAGCGTAGCAGACAGACAGACACACATTTGCATTTTTAATACTAGTATAGATAAAAGCCCAGAATACCATAGACGATTAAAAACTTTGCTACCAAAAACTACATGAAATACCTGTAGTTTTAGACACTTCTAGTTCTTCTGGTATTTTGCCGGCCGCGAGTTCTGAGCACGTTTATTTTTATTTTCACCCCGCGAAGGGAAGACGGCTTTAATAATGCAGTGTATTGTAACAAAGAATACAAAGCGGCACATAAAACCCTTACGGTCCAATGTACCCTAAACTGCGCGGCTGTACGGGAAAAGGGTTTTTACTGGGTAATCGAGAACTGTTAATAAAGTTTATTTTAAGTTCTTTTAACGTCAGTCAGCAGGATAAGACTGCCTGTTCACTAGAGCGGAGTGGATTAAACATAATTTTGGAGCCCATTAAAATAATGGATGCTTAAAAATAACTAGTGCAGTATTTAAAACAAAAAATCCAGTGCATATTTATAAAATATAGAAGAAAAATTGATTTCCAATTATTAATAAAATAAGAAAAAAATCCAATGAAGATGAATATGAAATGGAAAACGAACTGACTATTTCAATACAATCAAGACTATGTCAAAGTTCATTGCATGGTTTAAAAAAGTGCAATGTGAACAGAATTTTAGTACAATGTAAAATATTATATTTAACAACACGGGCATTAATAATTTTATCGAGTGTCACATAATCGATTCTTGTTAAGAAAATAGCGACTTTATAAATAAATAAATCTTTTTTGTCCCTAAAATCAGGGAAAAAAAAGGTATTTCAGGGTGTCATCTAAAATCAGTGAGACTGTGAGTAGGAAACGTTTTATCAATCAAACAAACTATAGCGGAAAATGCTCATCGACTTTTATTCCGTTTTTTAAGCAGATGAGGTGTTTAACTTAATATCAAATATATTTCAATTGAACATTGAAACGTTTTTTTCACGTGCGTTTTTATCTCTTGAAATTTCAATCCGCTTTTCATGGTTCACAACTGACCCAAGGAAGCAACTGTTACTATTTCCTTAACAATATTGAACCATTAAAATAAAGTGCAAACTACGATACGATACTGTCATAAAGTGTAAGTAGCAGGCACGACAAACATACGGTGATTGGACAAAAATATATGTGACCACAATCCATGTAATTGGTTCAAAATAGCGACAATAGGGATGATGACAATTCAATCAAATTCAGCAACTTTTTATCAAACTTGAAAACGCACTTCTAGTATGGAAGTTGTATGAAATTCACCATTGTGACGTCATAAAATTTCAACGCACTTTTATTCTTTAATCTATATTTTAAAATGGTTAGCATACCTAAAACTAACCGAGGATGTGAATTTTAGGTCTTTTGGAATACCCTCTATTTAATAATCAGTTCGAAATAATTTATTTTTGATATAGGCATCATCCCTATTGAGTAATCTTCTTTGGTCGATATTTCAACAAATAAATATTTATTTAGTTACTAACAAGCGTACAATAGATGTTATATAATATTAAATTTCACTATGGGCCGGAGAAAAACGAAACAAAGGAAGAATAGATACAAAATAAAAATTAACAATGATTAGGCTGTAGCTGACAGCTAATTGGGTACTTGACTACTATTCAAACAAATATTTTTTTCGTGATTATTAAATAGAGGATCTCGCTAAAGTCGTAATATCCACGTCCCCTGATAGTTTTATGTTGAAAAACCATTTTAAACAATCGATTGAAGTAAAAAAGTGCGTCGAACTTAATGACGTCACATTTTAGAATTTCATATAAATCCCATACTTAAGACGTGTTTTGACGTTTTGACGCGAAAAAAAGTTGCTGATTTGACTAATTGTCAAATACCCAATTGCATTGGTTTCATAAAAAAGTCCTGCCGCACGTGAGTTTGAGTCGACGTGTGGCAATTTTGGACTTTTCATGGAACAGAATGCAGCAGAAATCACGCGACTCACTTGTCAAAAATTTAACTCATATGGCCCCACATTTAGGAATCGACGTACGTACGTGCGACTTACATTAAAATATGTCGTTAAACCACGCAATACCTCGTTGTCTTAGATGAGCGACGAATGCGACAGTACCTATTAAACAGTACCTGACCCGTTGTCCTAGGTGACCGACAGACGCGACGTAATGCGATCAGTAACTACGTAGGTTTAACGTCATTTTATGGCGTCGCATCGTATCGCATCGCGTCGCGTTGCGTTGCTTCTGTCGCTCACTGAGGACAACGGGTCCAGGGGGGTTAACTACCATCGCTTAAAGCAGTATTACTTCAAAATGACAGTTTTATTCCACGTACTCGTACCTTGACGAACCCAAAATAAGGATTATAATTCTAATTTTTTTTTATTTATTTGAACTACCAACAGAATTACAAGTAGTAGGTATACAAAATGTTGAATGGCTTAGGCAATAGGTAACAAGCAATCCAATTTATACGTAGTTACATCATGCATATAGGAAAAGTCGTACATAAGTGACACAAGTATACATTGGGGAATTATTAATAAATTATTAAGATTACTGATACAAGACTATGAAAAAAATTTAAGAAAATAACATTCATTTTAACTAACGTTTACAAAAAACTGGATAAAAAGTAAAAAATTAGATCTAAAATTTATAATTCAGGGTTGAGAAAAACAACAAAGAGGATCATCTGACAATATGATACTAAGAGTCAAGTGATTTGAGCAGTTTGACTTTGAATTTCTGTAGTACACACGAACGTCAAGAATATTAGTAAAACAATACGTATTTAAGCGATGGTAGTATTCCCAGGTAGTGTTTGATAGTGTCGCGTTTGTCGTACACGCAGGGCGAGGGGCAAGTCTGTGCTGATGTATGTCATGGTCAGTTCGCGCGTACCTGAGGCATACAGGACTCGTTGTGCGCATGCTAGCCATAGAGGTACTGTTTGACAGTGTCGCGTTTGTCGTACACGCAGGAAGAGGGGCAAGTCTGTGCTGATGTATGTCATGGTCAGTTCGCGCGTACCTGAGGCATACAGGACTCGTTGTGCGCATGCTAGCCATACAGGTACTGTTTGACAGTGTCGCGTTTGTCGTACACGCAGGACGAGGGGCAAGTCTGTGCTGATGTATGTCATGGTCAGTTCGCGCGTACCTGAGGCATACAGGACTCGTTGTGCGCATGCTAGCCATACAGGTACTGTTTGACAGTGTCGCGTTTGTCGTACACGCAGGAAGAGGGGCATGTCTGTGCTGATGTATGTCATAGTCAGTTCGCGCGTACCTGAGGCATACAGGACTCGTTGTGCGCATGCTAGCCATACAGGTACTGTTTGACAGTGTCGCGTTTGTCGTACACGCAGGACGAGGGGCAAGTCTGTGCTGATGTATGTCATAGTCAGTTCGCGCGTACCTGAGGCATACAGGACTCGTTGTGCGCATGCTAGCCATACAGGTACTGTTTGACAGTGTCGCGTTTGTCGTACACGCAGAACAATGGGCAAGTCTGTGCTTCGCGTTTTTCGTTCACTTAAGACAAGGGGCAAGTCTGTACTGATGTATGTCATGTCGCGTTTGTAGTTCACTTAAGACAAGGAGCAAGTCTGTGCTGATGTGTCATGATGTGGTACGGATGCAGTGCGTGGTCAAATAGAGATAATGGGTAGATATAATTTCACTCGTTGTGCGCATCAAACAGTACCTGTATGGCTAGTGTCGCGTTTCTCGTTCACGTAAGACAAGGGGCAAGTCTGTGCTGATGTATGTCATAGTCAGTTCGCGCGTACCTGAGGCATACAGGACTCGTTGTGCGCATGCTAGCCATACAGGTACTGTTTGACAGTGTCGCGTTTGTCGTACACGCAGAACAAAGGGCAAGTCTGTGCTTCGCGTTTTTCGTTCACTTAAGACAAGGGGCAAGTCTGTACTGATGTATGTCATGTCGCGTTTGTAGTTGACTTAAGACAAGGAGCAAGTCTGTGCTGATGTGTCATGATGTGGTACGGATGCAGTGCGTGGTCAAATAGAGATAATGGGTAGATATAATTTCACTCGTTGTGCGCATCAAACAGTACCTGTACGGCTAGTGTCGCGTTTCTCGTTCACGTAAGACAAGGGGCAAGTCTGTGCTGATGTATGTCATGGTCAGTTCGCGCGTACCTGAGGCGTGGTGGGGGTGCGGCGCGCGGTCGAATAGAGATAAAGGTTAGATATAATTTTACTAGCTGTGCGCATCAAATAGTACCTGTATGGCTAGTGTCACGTTTGTCGTCCACGCAGGACGAGGGGCAAGTCTGTACCGATGTATGCCATGTCGCGTTTTTCGTTGACGTAAGACAAGGAGCAAGTCTGTACTGATGTGTCGCGGTCAGTTTGCGCGTACCTGAGACGTAGTACGGGTGCGGCGCGCGGTACACGTGCACGCGGTCGTATAGAGATAACGGGTAGATATAATTTTACTCGTGCGCATCAAACAGTACCTGTATGGCTAGTGTCGCGTTTCTCGTTCACGTAAGACAAGGGGCAAGTCTGTACTGATGTATGTCATAGTCAGTTCGCGCGTACCTGAGGCATACAGGACTCGTTGTGCGCATCAAACAGTACCTGTACCGCTAGTGTCGCGTTTGTCGTACACGCAGGACAAGGGGCAAGTCTGTGCTTCGCGTTTTTCGTTCACTTAAGACGAGGGGCAAGTCTGTACTGATGTATGTCTTGGCCAGTTCGCGCGTACCTGAGTCGTGGTGCGGGTGCGGCGCGCGGTACACGTGCGCGCGGTCGGGCGCGCGGTCGAGCTGCGCGCGCACCACGCTCGGCCGCTCCGTGCCCGTGCCCGTGCCCGTGCCCGCGTCGCGCGCCGTCGCGCGGCTCGCGTTCGCGCGTCGCATCGCTGCAACGCCACGCGGGTTTAGGTGAACGTCGGGATAGCGGCGAGGGCGCCGTATTCAAGTTAATAGCCCCCGTCAATGAGAAATAATAATATATAAGGGCTTTTTTTTGAGGATGGCTAGTGTATATACCCATATATACAATATCAATGGATGTTTATCTCGAACATTAAAAAAAAAAAAAAAAAAAATATGCACACTGCGTACTCTGCAAAAAAAATAAATAAAAAAACAAAAATTATGCACACTACGTATTCTGCAACGCTACGCGGTTTTAGGTGAACGTCGTGATAGCGGCGAGGGCTTTGTATTCAAGCTAATAGCCCCCGTGAATGAGAAATAATGATATGTTAGGGCTTTTTTTTGAGGATGGCTAGTATATATACCCATAATATCTATGTATGCTTATCACGAACAATAAAAAAAAAAAATAAGTATGCACACTGCGTACTCTGCAACGCAAAGCGGTTTTAGGTGAACGCTGTGATAGCGGTGAGGGCTTTGCATTCATCAGAATAATAATATGTAAGGGCTTCGATAAATTAAGTTAAGTTTTTTGAGGATGGCTACTGTATATACCCATAATATCAACATATGTTTATCTCGAACATTAAAAAAAAAAAAATTAAAAAAAAAAAGTATGCACACTGCGTATTCTGCAACGCAAAGCGGTTTTAAGCGCGGGATAAGGCTCAGCGAAGGTGCGGCGGCGGTGTGGCCTCAGAAGTATGAAAGCGGCGTCCAAGCTGCGCCCGCTCCTCGTCACCTCTGTATACATAGCGCTCTTTCGCTTGTATAATAGGCATGATGACAGTAACCAAGAATTAATGAAATTATAAATTTATCTAATGAAATACGATTCACGGATTATAAAAAACGTATTTATATCTCTATTTCGAGTGAGATTGCTATTTATTTTGATAAAATAAAACTTTAAAATACAGCAATCCACCATAATGGATAAAACACCAAGAAGCGAATGACGTCACAATTGTTTGTTTTCGAGTTTTGACAATCACACTATTGGATAGAATCAGGCGTTACTTTGCGGAAGTTCATGATTTATTGTCTAGACAATCTTGCATTGTAAAGTCTACACTGAAGATGCTCCGGTGTCGGGGCGAAACGTGCGTCGAGATTAGTATAAATGTCTTGTGTGGTGGTGGCATTGCTTGCTTGGGAACTTGGCTTGCTTGCTTGGTTGGGAAGGTAAACGGTGCTTCGCTTGTAACTGCATGCTTGACCATACAGAATTTTTTCTGTTGGCGGATTATAGCAAAATAATTGTAATCTTTTCTTGCTAAATCACACTATTGTTTACTGCACACTGCACAGAGTACATCGGTAATAACAATAGTGACGTCACAAACGACGCCATGACACCGGCGAGCGTTTTGGCGCGAATTTTAAAATTTAAATTTCAAATGCCAATTTTATCTACCAAACCTTATTTTTCAGCTGAACTAATATATTTTTTCGAAATAGTAGATACTCTCGAACATAATCTGACCATTTTTCAAAATCAGTCATCATGCCTATTTTGTCACCGTAAGATTGTAAACCAACTCACTAAGAGGCCGCTCACCAACTAGGTGGTCTGACCAGCTGAGGGAGTCTAACGCGACCAAATTTCACACTTTAGTGACACTGGCCACCAACAGAGGCCAATGGAAGCGAATGATCCGTTCGAGGGTAGGATCTAGCCAGAACCACGATCTTCAGCAATGAAGGAACGACCGAAGAGAGGGATGATTGTAAAAACCTTTAGATTATAATCTAACTCGCGAAATTGTAAACTGTCGAGAGATTGTGAACTGTTCAATGTTCTGAGTGTAATTTTTTTTTTCCGCTACTTGTTAGCTCTTCACTGCGATCTCACCTGATGGTAAGTGATGATGCAGTCTAAGTCACTCTGTCATTATTGTTCCCAAAATTAACTATTCTTAAATATAAAAAAGTGTAATGTTATAACATTTACAAGAAAACGTAAACCAATAACCTATGATTATAAACTAAAAGATGAAGTTTTGAACAGGGTATCCTCGGTGAGGGATCTTGGCGTAATACTAGATAAAAAGTTACTTTTTGATGAACACATCAACTACATCTCTAGTAAGGCTTATAGGATGTTAGGATTTGTTTTAAGGGTCCCCAAGGAATTTAAACTACCTTCAACACTTATACTTCTCTATAATTCGTTTGTAAGATCTATCATAGAATATGCTTCCACAGTTTGGAATCCTCGGTATAAGGTACATATAGAAAAAATTGAAAGAGTACACAATCGGTTTTTAAAACGGCTTTCATATTGTATTTCACATAATACACATAATACCATATATGACGGCAATCTTGTTCCTACACTTTCAGCAGCTAGCAGACGTGTTCAAAGAGATCAAATCCTACTTTTCAAACTCTTGAATAATGGTGTTGACTCTCCATATCTTATTTCTAAAATAACTTTAAGATGTCCACGGATTAACTCTCGACATCCTAAACTGTTTCACATTGCACCAAGCAAGACAAATTATGCAGAAAATACATTTATAAAAAGATGTTGCAAGCAGTATAACCAGTTGTTTTCTGACAAAGACATTTTTCATCTTTCTCTCCCTAAGTATAAGGTGAGTATTAAAGATAGTTTGGCAAAAACCAACTAGCTCATAATTTTTTCATTTTTAATCAATATGTTTTTCTTTTTCTCTATTCTAATTTAAAGTAAGTATAATAGCAAATTTTGTTTTTCGTCTAGCGACTATACCCAACTATTCATTTGGAAATTTTTTATACAATATGTGCAAAAATACGTTGAAAACTGTTATGGTTTAAGTGTAATGTTATATTTGTTTTACCTATTGTTTTTAAGGTTACTGTATGTTTTCAGAATAAAGTAAAAAAAAAAATAAAAATAAAAAGATGGCAGCGGGTTAACGGCCATGAATATACTTATTAGTGTAACCTCTGCTAACTTTTTTTTTGCGCAGCGTTAGAAAATGGCAGGAAATTATTCCGGGTTCGATTCGTTTGGTAATTCAATTGTTTGTAAGTGTGTTTTTTTTTATCCACTACAAGTTAGCCCTTGACTGCGATCTCACCTGATGATAAGTGAAGACGCAGTCTAAGATGGTAGACGGGCTAACCTGTTAGTAGCATGGCAGTTATATTAACATACCCCTATTCAGTTCTACACGGCATCGTACCGAAACGCTAAATCGCTTGGCGGCACGTCTGTGCTGCTAGGGTGGTAACTAGCCACGGCCGAAGCCTCCCACCAGGCCAGACCAGGGAAAATTCAGAAATTATAAATCCCTAAATTGACCCCACCGGGGATCGAACCCGGGACCTCCGCACGTTAAGACAACAGCGCTAGACACTGCGCCACGGGGGTTAAGTTTCACAGGATAGGTATGTTTTTTGTCGTTAAATAAGTCTATTTTATAATAAATTTTGTATATATTGTGTTTTTTGTCTATTTATCGCTTATGGTTATACCTGTAAAGATAGATTTAAGCTAGAATAGATTAAAAAAAATATTGAAATTTAATCAGAATGTTTAAACAACAACTAGCTTTTGACTAGTTTTTTGGTTCCTGCAGGAACTCCTTAATTTTCAGGGATAAAAAGTAGTCTATGTGTTATTCCAGTCTATAATCTATCTCTGTGCCAAATTTCATCCAGATCCATTCTGGTGTTCGGGCGTGATTGAGTAACAAACATCCATCCATCCATCGAATCTTTCGCATTTATAATATACAACAACACAGCAACATTGTATCAAGAATTCAAATTTATTCGTCAGTTAAACATTACTCGAACATTGAGAAACAGAACCGTGGAGAACTTCAGGATAAGTATTTAATGAAAGTAAGTCTCTACTTTCATTCGACAATTGATTTCATGAGACAAACGAAATCGTATCGCTAATTACACTTGAGTTAACGTCGATTAAAAACCTGAATGCAAATGGAGTGTACTTAATGGACCGACTTCAAAGGAAAATTCAACAACAGAACCTAAAGATTGTTAAATCGGAGAAGAAGTTTTGTGAAATGCGACGGAGAAAATCTTGGGATTGAAAACTTTCGAGTACAAACTTGGACTAACTGTCGAACTGGGGCGAGTTGGATTCCCATTATATGCAATGCTAACGTACGCTCATGGTCACGGCTTTATACACTGAGAAAGAACTGTTATCCTATCACTACACTACAGCCCATTAACGTCCCACTGCTGGGCACAGGCCTCCACTCTCATAGGAGAGAGGGAATTAGAGCTTAGACCCACCACGCTGCTCCAATGCGGGTTGGCGGGCATTAACGACTATTATCATGTTAGTGATAATAACCGAGACCGACGGCTTAACGTGCTCTCCGAGGCACGGGGGTGAAACACCGCCAACTTCCTAACTCCGGGCTAGTACTGGGAATTTATAATCTGAAAAACCCGATACTTAATTATGGCCCGACCCGGGAGTCAAACATGGTAACCACTAGACCAACGAGGCAGTTGGCAGTTATCCTATGAATGTCGCATATTTACCAAATGTGTAATAATTAATGACTGCCTCGTTGGTCTAGTGGTTGGCATGTTCGACTGCGGCCAACGAGCTCCCGGGTTCGAGTCCCGGGTCGGGCCATAATTAAGTATCGGGTTTTTCTAACTAGAAATTCTCAGTACTAGCCCGGAGTTAGGAAGTTGGCGGTGTTTCATCCCCGTGCCTCGGAGAGGATGTTAAGCCGTCGGTCCCGGCTATTATCACTAACATGATAATAGTCGTTAATGCCCGCCAACCCGCATTGGAGCAGCGTGGTGGGTGTAAGCTCCAATTCCCTCTCTCCTATGAGAGTGGAGGCCTGTGCCCAGCAGCGGGACGTTATTGGGCTGTAGTAGTAGTAATAGTTAATAGGAGTAAGTGCATAACACATTTCTTGTATTGGATCTGTGAATTACTTATGAACTTACTAGATGATTCCCGCGATTTTGTTGGCGTGGATTTAGGTTTTTAATTCCCGCGGGAACTCTTTAATTTTCCGGGATAAAAAGTAGCCTATCCTTCCCCTGGATACAAACTATTCCCCATACCAAATTTGATCAAAATCGGTTGAAGAGAATTTTTTTTATTCCCGCGGGAACGACTCTTGAATTTTCCGAGATATAAAGTAGCCTAGTCCTTTCTCAGGCTCTAGACTATCTCTGTACCAAATCTCATTTAAATCGGTTCAGTAGTTTAGGCTTGCTTGCGTAGCACACAGACAGATAATTTCGCTTTTTATATAATATTAAGTATGGATGGAGTACTTGGTTTCGCACGATTACAATTTCTCAAAACCCTTTTGTTTTAGAGATCGTTGCTTATGATAAAACCTTAAAATCTGAATGCAAGATCACGATTGCAGATAATAATTTTATGCTAGTCAATTTATGTATTTATTATTACGAATAATATTAAAATTATGCACAAATAATCCAGTCATTTGGTAAGTTTCTCGGGAGTTTTGAAAATTGGTGTATTTTATAGATTTCTAAGTGCTCTTTTCGAATTTTGCCACCTCGTATCTTTACCGTTCGCGCCGCCATATTGAAAAAATGGCGCCCAAAAACAGTTTTTTGACAATAACTCCTTTCGGACTAATTTTACGATGAAAATAGTCATGATTGACTATGAATGCAACAAAAAAATTATAAGATTAATAAATAAAATAAAATGTAATGTCAGTTCAGGGGCCATAGTGACAATAAAGCCATATTGTTGACTTTCGTGTTTTTGAATTATAATCCTTATGTTAGGAATATCAAGGCACGTGACATCAAAATGTCATTTTGAGTAATATTGCTTAAGTATTGCTTTATGCGTAGGCAGTGTGGTCCCTGGTCTAATTTTTCACCGATAGTCTCTTCACTGGTGAGCTTAAGCAGAGTGACGCGTGTTTCTGGAGGAGTAAACTGAACTTTATCTTCACTACGGAGAGTATAAAATCGTGTAAAAATTATAAAGAGGAGTATACGATTTCACTAAAGCATAAATATAGAGTTATTGTACTTAGCATGTAATTCTGCAACCGTTTCGACGTTTCAATAATTTTGTATAAAACGCTATTAGATTACTATATTTTCGCCATTATGAGAAATGTACATCGAATATTATTAATACTATAAATGCGAAAGTGTGTTTGTTTGATGGTTTGTCCGTCAATCACAACGCAACAGATCGACGTGATTTTTGCCATGGCTTATCTCGGAAAATTAAGGAGTTCCCGCGGGAAAAAAAAACTCAAGCCACGCGGACAAAGTCGCGGGCATCTGCTAGTAACCTATACTACGGTAATAATAAAGATATGGTTATAAATTATATACAGATTCACCGTGAACTGGCAAGGCTACGCATAAAATGTTAGAGGGATCGGTCAGGGCAAACGTTTTGTGCTGTCGCTTAATGTGCGCGGACTATTTGTAAAACAGTATTTTTATACGACTGCCTGAAAAAAGGAGTATATTGTTTTCAGGGTTCATGGATGTATGTATGTGAGTTTGTATATTCCACCATAACTTCTATACGCCCGAACCGATTTTGTTAAATTAGGTATCGTTAGAATCCCTAGCTTATTCCGGGTGACTGTTAGAGAAATTTAAAAAAAAAATTGATGGGGTGACCATGGTCCCACATTAAAGACTAAAGTTGAAAAAAAAATCGAAAATAAGATTAACTATATAATTATCATCTAGAAAATGATGAGCAGATCCCAAAAATATGTAACACTATAGTTCAATATCCAGTGATTCATAAAAAAATATCATTTAATAAAAATGAATAAAATTTTATTTAACTAGATTAATTTAGATTTTTAACTTTTTAGTTCTCTTTTTGGCAGGGCAGTCGATTTTAATTTTTTTAATTATGACTTGTTGCTTTTATTTTGTTTGTACTCCGAGAGTACCATACAAATACAAAACTTTTTTATTCAAGTAGACTTTGAAAAGTGCTTTTGAATGGTCAAGTGAATCTACCGCGAGTGCCTTGTCAGGGAGAAATTGTTTATTCAATTCAATTCAATTCAATTCAATTTATTTATTTCAGATAACAAAAATCCATATTTATTACAATTTTATGTCAATACCATTAATTTATGTAATTAGTTTATGTATTGAAAATTCTATTCATATAATTTATAACCATATCTTTATTATTCCCGTAGTATAGGTTACTAGCTGATTGACCATCTATAGTACGGATCGAATTCGTCTATGACGTAAATAAATCCTGCGTCAGTGAGGGCACAAAATTCAACAAACACTCTCTCCAACTCTGCCCTTTAGAGACTGACAAGTCACCTCTACCTGAGCAGTATCTACTATCGTGGATAATAAATCTTTAATGTGTGGTATCAACTTTGCACACCTTGTGACCTTGCTATAGTCCAACAAATTTGTCTGGACCTAGTGTCAGCATCGCTAGTATACTATATGAACAAGTCAGAATTAAAAAAGAATTAAAAACACGACTGCCCTGCCAAAAAACGAACTAAAAAGTTAAAAATCTAAATTATTCTGGTTAAATTAGAATCTTATTCACATTTTTACTAAATGATATATTTTTGTGAATCGCTGGATATTGAAATATGGTGTTATATATTTTTGGAATTTACTCATCATTTTCTAGATGATGATTATATAGTTAATCTTATTTTCCATTTTTTTTTTCAAATTTAGTCTTTAATGCGGGACCATGGTCACCCCATCAATTTTTTTTAAATTTTACTAGCCTATGTCACCCGGAATAATTTAGGCATTCTAACGATACCTCATTTATCAAAATCGGTTCAGGCGTATAGAAGTTATGGTGGAATATACAAACTCACATACATACATGAACCCTGAAAACAATATACTCCTTTTTTCAGGCAGTCGTATAAAAATAAAATAAAAACAAAAACTTAACAGGCATAAAAATTAGTTACAATTTTTGCCACCGTAAGGGCAGATAAGTCTGTGCTAGGTATTATAACTTCATGTTCTTTGAGAGTTCCCGGAGATTCCCATAATGCTCCGAGGATGGCCACCGAGGGGGTTTTAGTGGGTAAAAATCCCACATCACCTGCACTCTCCCCCAGGAGATCGGGTATCTTCAGAAAATTTCCCCCTCGAAAAAAAAAAAAGGTATTATAACTAATATTATAACAATACACAAATTATTGATAATGTCACTTGTATTCCAGTTCGATATCAGTCATTAATATGCGAATTAGTTATGGTGATACTAATCCAATGTAAAATAGGTCAGGATTAGTTGAGTCGCCAAACTAAACATAAACCGCTTGCTGTCAACCTGTCACACCGCATCGCTCCATATATTACTGGAGTTTTGCCGCAGTGACCGATCGGTTTAATGAGAATATAATTAACTATTCTACGAGTATAACATTATTATCGACATAAATTTAGCTCTCACGCCCGCATACAAAATAAATACATATATGGCCTAAAGAGTTTTATTAAACTTACGTAATTAAATATAAATTAATAAACTTACATACACAAATAAATAGTTGTAGCGGGCGGAGGATTATACCCCGGCAGGGGAGACCAGACGGCCGGGGGTCAGGGGGACAGGTTGAGAAACCGGCGGACTATCCTAGCCGAGTCTTTTTTTTTTTTTTTTGTTTACGGGGGGGAACTCTTCCATAGATACCCGACCACATAGGATCGGGTTATGTGGGATTTTTACCCACCAAAACCCCCTCGGTGACCGTCCTCAGCTCATAATGAGGGGCCCCGGGAACTATTAAAGAACTTACGCCGGTGCCCCTCGCTTGAGCAACGCCCATTATGGACTCGTTCCAGGGGAGGGAATCTCCCCAGTTGTGTTGAGGCATAGCAGCGTGAAGTGGAGCTGCCGTCCTCCCTGGATCTTCAACTATTAGAGCCGAGTCTAGCAACACCGCTTTCTTATTATTATTATATATATATATATATATATATATCACATTATTATTATTATTATATTCACTCTTTTAGTATATATAATTATAATGTTACTTATTTAATTTTTCAACAGTTTTTAAACTACATTTCTTAAAAGTGATCTCTAACTATTTTGTTCCTAGCATTAGCATCAATTTTTGGCATCAATCAATGTGAAGGATACAAAAAAAAAAATTACATTATTCCATTGCAGAGACGAGCGGTAATGTATTTAGCGGACCATTTAGATTAATCCATACTAATATTATAAATGCAAAATTGTGTCTGCCTTTCTGTCTGCTACGCTTTAACGGCCCATCCAAAATATCGTATTCCAAATTTCATCAAAACATAGGCAGTAAAAGAGTAGCAGACAGACAGCCATACTTGCGCATTTATAATATTTTTATGGATTAGGCTAGCTAGCTTTAAGTTCTATTGTATTGTTTTTTATAAAGGTTTAAAAAATATATATTCGGTACTTATAACATCCTTGTATAATATCGAGTTTTAAGTCTCTTAAACGTAACCGTGGGTCCATGGCGGTCGTAAGATAATTCCATTATGGGCTACCATTAAAAAACCGATTTACACAAAGCGTAATATCGGCGTTTGCTGTTAAGAACGTGATCTGAGGTTGGAATGCTTAATTTCGTATGATAATGTAAGAACATTTTTCAAAAACTTAGAAAAATTGTTATAAATAGTTAATTATCGAAATATGGCAATTCTATATAAAACTTCTATGTAGACTTCAGTATGAGTTATGGAATTTAGCTACGTTTTTATCGGTTATTCTAAACATCAAATTCCGATTAGAGCTTCAGATTTACTAGGTATCCCACATAGATACTTAATTTTAGAAACGGTGTAAAATAATTAAAATTCTTGTTCGTGTTTGATTTTGACTTTACTATACGACTGCCTGAAAAAAGGAGTATATTGTTTTCAGGGTTCATGTATTTATGTATTTATGTTCATGTATTTATGTATGTATGTATGTGAGTTTGTATATTCCACCATAACTTCTATACGTCTGAACCGATTTTGATAAATGAGGTATCGTTAGAATCTCTAGCTTATTCCGGGTGACATAGGCTAGTAAAATTAAAAAAAAATGATGGGGTGACCATGGTCCCGCATTAAAGAATAAAGTTGAAAAAAAAATTCGTAAATAAGATTAACTATAAAATTATCATCTAGGAAATGATGAGTAGATCCCAAAAATATGTAACACTAAAGTTCAATACCCAGTAATTCACAAAAAAATACATTTAATAGATTTTTAGTTCGTTTTTTGGCAGGGCAATCGTGTTTTTTAGTTATTTTAATTATGACTTGTTACTTTAAATACTCACTTTCTTTGTTCGCATTGCTTTTCATCTCTGTTGCTTTGGGCGAAGTGGAAGGCATGGGGATTTCTGAAAGAAAGAAAAACAGTTAAAATCCAATTATCAGACTATTAGAAAACAAATCAACTGGGTAACTCCATTAATAATTTCAATATTTGTTATACTCAAGTAAATAACCTTTTCTTTTCTATGAAAAAAGCAACTGCTGAGTTTCTTGCCTCAATAGAATCGGCTTTCCGAACCGGTGGTAGAGTCTTAACGTTTCATAAGTGACACAAGTTGTCCTACGTGAAATAAATAAATAATTTATCATTTATGTTAATATCGCGCTCATATCCGGAGGAGTACTTAAACAATCTTTTTAAATTTACCTATCAACGAAAACTCCAAGATTGTATTTCTAATCCAGAATTAAGAATTTGGAAAACTGCATCATGTTACACACATACTAAAAGTTAGGTAAATACTGCAAGCATTCACAGATTTTCCAGTTGCATATTTATCGACCTTTTCAGACCTTGTCAATTCGAGCCATTTAGGCTCTTTTTCATGTTGTGGTTTACATCCTACATAATTATTTTCATGCACCTCATTATAAACCAACACATAAACTATAAACTATGAATTAGTGTTGTCAAGGGTAAGCAGTAAACTGTATTAAGAACTGTTACCCGACTAAAGAAGAAATTTCAGAGATCCCTTCTTTATTGGGTCCATCTTTCATATCGATCTTGTTTGTATAAAACGTAGCCTGTATTACCCGGACTATAATAACGAATCAAATGACACCTCATTTATTAAAATAGGCTCAGTAGCTTAGGCACTACGGTGGACCATACATACGTGCATATATAAAATGCTAAAATCATAACCCGTCCTTTTGGCTTTCGGGTAATTAATTTAACGAATTAAAAAATACGACTGCCCTGCCATATTATTTTTGGAGTTTACCATAAGAAGCGATTTGCATATATGTATAGCCTTTGGAATCTTATTCACATTTTTTATTAAATGATATTTTTTTGTGAATCACTAAATATTTAACTATAGTGTTATATATTTTTGGAATCTACTCATCATTTTCTAGATGATGATTATATAGTTAATCTTATTTTCGAACTTTTTTTTCAATTTTGGTCTTTAATGCGGGAACATGGTCACCCCATCAATGTTTTAAAAAAATTTACTAGCCTATGTCACCCGGAATAAGCTAGGGATTCTAACGATACCTCATTTATCAAAATCGGTTCAGGCGTATAGAAGTTATGGTGGAATATACAAACTCACATACATACATTCATACATACATACATGAACCCAGAAAACAATATACTCCTTTTTTCAGGCAGTCGTATAAAAAAGTGTCAATCAAGCACTAAAACCATGGAAAATAAATAAATCCTACTACTAACCATCAACTAACTATGAAAGTAGAACTATCTTTGAATGACAAATGAGTCTACCTAATAGGGCAAGGTCCCAAAGTGGCTGCCCAGTTTCAATGGTACGGAAATCTCTTACCGTATAGCCTGATAGAGCCTTCGGTTTCCCCGAGGGAGTTTTTAGAGATACATCGGTAGTTGCCGAAATCGCCGCCTTGTAGATTCCGGACAGTCAGTTTCATGTGGGCCCTGCGAACAAAATGGCCCCTTTTATTTGGACTATCGAAATAGATTTAAATCCTGATGTTTTTTTTATTTTATTATTCTTTATTCTTTATTCTTTACTAGTGGGCCCGGCAGACGTTGTCCTGCCTAACCTAGAACCCGATTACAACGCCCCCTACTGGGTCCAATTACGAATATAAACCATCCCTGAACACACCCAATCATGCACAAAAAATTTGCTCAAAATCAGTCAAGCCGTTCTCGAGTTTTAGCGAGACTAACGAACAGCAATTGATTTTTATATATATAGAAGATTATTTATAAAGACATGCCAGGGAAGACTTTACAGTCGCCCAATTCATCTTCCCTGGCTACAAAATTACCTACATCTACAATTACAACTTAAACATACCAAAGACATACATAGGTCCACTACAAGCTAGCCCTTGACCCAAGATGCGGGCTAACCTGTTAGGGGTATGGCAGTTATATTAAACTCAAGCCTCTAATCGGATTCTACACGGCATCGTGCCGGAACGCTAAATTACTTGGCGGCACAGCCGCAGCCTTGAACAGACCAGAGGCCCAATAGGGACGATGCCTATATCAAAAATAAATTATTTCTAACTGATTATTAAATAGAGGGTCTTCCAAAAGTCCTAAAATTCACATTCTCGGTTAGCTTTAGGTATGATAACCATTCTAAAATATAGATTAAATAAAAAAAGTGCGTTGAATTTTTATAACGTCACAATGGTGAATTTCATACAACTTCCATACTAGGAGTGCGTTTTTAAGTTTGATAAAAATTTGCTGATTGGATTGAGTTGTCATCATCCCTATTGTATAAGCAAATTGTAATCATTTGACTGCTTAAAACGTATTACTCGAACTGAATAATTAGGAGTTCATACATGATATTTGACGTGCAGGCTTAGTATGTACTCCTCAAACAGGTCCAATTATTCGTTTCAAAAACTATTATGATTTCGATTTCCTTGCATAATTGACAACTCAAACAAATCAGCAACTCTTTATCAAACTTAAAAACGCGCTTCTAGTATGAAAGTTGTATGAAATTTACAATAGTGACGTCATCAAATTTCAACGCACTTTTTTTCGTTAATCTATATTTTAAAATGGTTATCAAACTTAAAACTAACCGAGGATGTGAATTTTAGGTCTTTTGGAAGACCCTCTATCTAATAATCAGTTCGAAAAAATTTGTTATTTTTAGTTGTATGAAATTTACAATAGCGACGTCATCAAATTTCAACGCACTTTTTTTCTTTAATCTATATTTTAAAATGGTTATCAAACTTAAAACTAACCGAGGATGTGAATTTTAGGTCTTTTGGAAGACCCTCTATTTAATAATCAGTTAGAAATAATTTATTTTTGATATAGGCATCATCCCTATTGCTGATGACAGAAAATTCAGAAATTATGATTTTACAAATAGACCCTGAAAAAGTAATGAAATTAATGAGAAACGGCTCATACATGCACATACTCGTAGCATACAATTAATATTGTATGGCTGCTAAAAGCACTCCCCAGCGTTTGAGATCGTAAGCGAGCATTATGTATTATTAAGCTTTATTAATAAAGCCTAGCGAAGAGCCAGCTCAATGTTAATGCGACGTCTCAATTAATCCTTTGAGTGCATTCTGAATAAGACAGTACAGAAATATAATCGTGAAATGCAAATTAATTAAATTTTTTTTTGAGGCAACCTTGTATGTTTAAAATGGCGCTAATTCAATTCACAAAATATTACAATTAATATTATAAAGTTAGTGTGAAAGTGTGTTTGTTGATTTTTTCTTCAATCTCGCTTCTTTAACTAATAATTCATTGGTGGGAAATGTAATAGGCCTTTGCCAGCGGGTTTTTTTTTTAAGTAGAGTTAAGACTACTAGTATAATAGTATGAGTGACAGAACCTACTCTAGCGGCACGCTATGATGGCCGGTTTGACACATTACAATAGTGATGTGGAATGTCAATTTATTCTCGAACAAAAAACAATTAAGTTTTGTTTTTGTACCTGATTAAATAGGTTTAATAAAACAAAAATGTATATGTTTATTTAATTTATTTGAACGAACTGAATATTTGAACGAAAATGAATATACATACTTTATATGCACACAAGAAACATATGAATACAAAAGATACCAAAAAAGGTGCCACAAAAGGCCATAATTAATCAGATTCGTCCATACTACTATTTTCACTGTCGTCACTGCTATCATCACATACATTAATAATTATATGTTCGTTTTCTATAATATTATCTATTTTCACATCTCTTTCATAATCTTCCCTTATTAATTTAACAGTTCTATTCACAACCTTCTTCTAATAATTTTAGCATTTTTTTTGTGGTAAATGGGGGTTCTGTATTGTGTCTTGCAGCATATCCCTTAATTTGAGCCCACACCAACTCAATCGCATTATACTCACAATGGTAAGGCGGTAACCGTATAACTCTGTGCCCATGTTCTAATGCTATTTCGTCAATGACGTATCGGATCTTGGTTGGTTTGTTTTCTTTTAAAAGACGTACTAATTCCGCTTTTAACATATTCATGTTTGCATCTACGCCATTTTTACGAAGCCATGCGACGATATCAGCTTTCTTTTGGGATTGGGCAGGTGGCTTGTCAATTTGCATCGAGTGGTATGGGGCGTTGTCCATAATTATAATAGATGGTTCAGGGAGGCTACACAACATTGAGGTAAACCATTCAGTAAACTTTTCTCCATTCATGTCTTCATGATAGTCTCCAGTGGTTTTTGACGCAAAAGCCATGAGAGAACCTTCGACAAACCCGTTGATGGTTCCGGCGTGACAAATTATAAGTCGCGATCCTTTTCCTACAGGAACTTTGGAAGTAGATGCTGCTGTGTCATCGTTCCAAGAACGGCCTACAGTATGGTTAGCATTAAGCCATGTTTCATCCAAGAACACAACATTTTGCCAATTTTTGATTTCTTTCACTTGCCGTAAAAAAGTATACCTTGCCATCGCTATATCAAATCTTTCCATCAATATTTTGCGTTTGTTACATTTTTTGTATCGAAATCCAATGGTCTTCAAAATCTTCGTTAAAGAACTTTCCCCACCGAAGAATAATCCAGCTTCCTTCAGTGAATGCACCAACTTTTTTCTTGTTGGATACTCCTTCTGTAAATAGTAGCCGTAAACATGTCTTCGGATAGCATCGGCATCAAAGCTATCGATGCCTACGACTGGTTTTGCTCGTTTTCTCTTTTTTGGTGTGTGAAGTTTATTTTCTTCTGTGCCAGTCTCGCCATATTTTTTTTTAGTTATCCGTCTAACAGTTCGTTGTCCAATATTAAGCGCATCAGCTACGCGTTCAACCACTGACGTTATAGGTAAAATTGGCCCTCCATTTTGAGCTTCACGATCGAAATAGTTACGAAGGCGTATTACGAACTCACGTGTCTGACTATTTAGAACAGTTCTCTGCGTACGTTCGGTCATATCGACGAAATCCACAACAAAGGGCTTGAACAGAGTCCAAATTAACGAGCAAGGGTCAACAGTAATGCAGTATCAATATTTGAAATCCAAAGCCAGGTCAAAACTATATCACAATCGCATTGCACTGACAGTTTATACTTTTCGAAGCAACGTCAATTCGAAACTGCTTTGTTTTGCATTGAGCATTGACGCGAGTTTGCCGGAGGTAGTAGTTGTGCTAGCCAGCGATCCTATGTGACGATCGTATTAGATTCCATTTTTAAAAATTTATTGATATTTTTTTGCGATTTCAGAGGTTTGTCCACATAGTGAAAATTGTTCATATTCACAAGTACATTCACCCCTTAAATGGTGCAAACTGATTTTTCTACACTTGTATACATTTAAGAAATCAATTTAATAAATAAATTTTGAGTCCTAAACCTAAAACTACATTCGATAAAATTTATGAATCTCTGCACATCACTATCGTCAATAAAGTAATACAATTATTTCCTTCAAAGTCGTTATCAATTAATACGGAACTTCATGAGAAACTACATTCGATAAAATTTATGAATCTCTGCACATCACTATCGTCACTAAAGTAATACAATTATTTCCTTCAAAGTCGTTATCAATTAATACGGAACTTCATGAGCGGACAAACGTCAAACCGGCCATCATAGCGTGCCGCTAGTTTAGTCGATAATAGGCTTAGTTGAAGGCTCTTTGACTATTAACAAGACGAAAACGTAATATGTGATTTGAAATTGAAACTGAGATAATGTTCTGCTCTTGCATTATAAATTAAGACACATTATTATCAATTAACTGTTTGTGAATTGTAAGTGATCAGTTTGTTTCGAGATGGTAATCTGATTTGCTCGTTTTAGAGTAGTTTTAGAGCAGAGTTAGTAGTAAAGTCTAAGTATGTTAGTGGAAAGTGGACTAATGTATATACATGTCACCGTAAGATTGCAATCTAACTAGTGAAATTGTAAATAGAGTGTGAACCGATCAATGTTCTGAGTGTAAATTTTTGAAATATTCATTGTACTACGTTTTCTTGTCTCTTTCTTGTAGGTTAGGTTAGGGTTCTACATAAATAATCAGGTTTCTGATTATTTTATCTTAGGTTTTACCGGGTTAATATACCTAACAGATTACAATCTAACGACAGTCGACAGTTTACAATGTCGCTAGTTAGATTATAATCTAACGGTTTTTGCAATCTTACGGTGACATATACATATAATATAGACTTTATTGTACACTCCAAATCTCATATAAGAACAGTTAACGAAAATTAAAACTGAAATTGTAAGAAGAGGCCACAAAAAGGATTAAGCCTTACTTTGAAAACAAATGGCATAAATATTTTGTAGTTATAATTTTCTTACAACGCACAATTTGAATAAGCTGTAACTAAAAATTAACGGGCATACAAACCAAGATTTAAACTATAACAGATAGGTTCTCCATACAAAACTGTCAAAATATCAAATTCTTCATCAGCTAGACTTGTTTATCGATATGACTTTACCAAATTTTTATCCGTGTTTTTATTACAAAGATCTGCGATAGAACTTTTATCCAGTGTAATTGATTCCTGTTGTATTAATTAGGATTAGGTAATTAGGAGCAAGAAGGCTTTTAGGCAAGCATAATCCAACAAAGAATCATCCTTGTTTACCATCAGGAATATAATATGGATGATGACAACTCGATCAAATCAGAAACTCTTTATTAAACTTAAAAGTGCATTTCTATTATGGAAGCTTGTACGAAATAAATAGTATTTAATCTTTAATCTATAGTTTAAAATGGTTATCAAGCTTAAAACCAAGGATGTGAATTTTAGGTCTTAGGGAAGACCCCCTATTTAATCAGTAAGAAATAATTTATTTTTTATATAGGCATTAACCCTTCAATCTATTTAAATAAAGTAGTATGGCGCGTGGATGGTCGCTGAAGCGGACCGCGTTCATAATTCATAATTTCCAAATCCCAGTCAACATTCGCCATACATTCTCTGTGGAAAAATATTTTCCGCCATCTTGATTTTTTTTCCTGTTCATCAAGAAGACCTTCAGATCCTGATCATCTTTTGCCGAGAAACCACTCTTCCATCTTTTATACTCTCCGAGACAGACACTGAGGAAATTTGTATGGCGGCCATCTTGAATCCGCCATTTTGGAGTTAAGATGAGCGGAAAAACTCCTAGGAAATTAGAAATTGTACGCGGACGAAGTCTTGGGCGACCTCTAGTCTTATAAAAAATAAGTGAAAGTCACCTGTAAGAGTTTTCCTCGGTGTTGATGGCATACTTCTTAGTGGGCAATACCATGACGTTGTCGTACACCCAGTAGGATATCGCCCGCGGGTGCGCCTCCGTGTGGCAGTCCACCGTCACGTCCGTTCCCGCTGGTGCACCCACCAGCTGGTTCGGCACCCAGATCATGGGTGAAACTGGAACAAAACAATAAACTTCAGACAATAGGCATGATGACAGTAACCAAGAATCAATGAAATTACGAATTTATCTAATGAAATAGGATTCATGGGTTATAAAAAACGTATTTATTTTCTATTTCGAGTGAGATTGCTATTTATTTTGATAAAATAAAACTATAAAATACAGCGATCCGCCATAATGGATTAAACGCCTAGAAGCGAATGACGTCACAATTGTTTGTTTTCGAGCTTTGACAAGCATACTATTGTTTACTGCACACTGCACAGAGTACGTCGGTAAAAACAATAGTGACGTCACAAACGACGCCATGACACCGGCGAGCGTTTTGGCGTGAATTTTAAAATTTAAATTTCAAATGCCAATTTTATCTACCAAACCTAATTTTTCTGCTGACATAATATATTTTTTCGAAATAGTTGATACATCCGAACATAATCTGACCATTTTTCAAAATCAGTCATCATGCCTATTTCCAAGACTTATATTAGTTAAGTTTGAGGTTTTTTGATTATTATGACACCTTCTAGACTATTTGCAAAATTATACAAAGCTACCACTTTGCCCACTTTAGAGTGGGCACAGTACACTTTAGGGTATGTAGATACTAGCTGATGCCCGCGACTTCATCCGCGTGGATTGGGTTTTTTTTGGTTCCCGCGGGAACCTTTAAATTTTCCGGGATGTAGTTGTGTAGTGATGTAGCCTATCTGCTATTCCAGACTATAATCTATCTCTGTGCCAAATTTCAGCCAGATCCGTTTAGCCGTCGGGGCGTGATTGAGTAACAAACAACCATACATCCATACATCCATTAAAACTTTCGCATTTATAATATTAGTATAGGTGACTAGCTTTTGCCCATGACTTTGTCCACGTGGACTAAACAAATTTTAAACTCCTATTTAACCCCCTTCTGGATTGAATTTACAAAAATCCTTTCTTAGCGGATGTTTACGTCATAATAGCAATCTATGTATACGTGGTTTGAGCTGTGCGTTGATAGATTAGTGAGTCAGTTACCTTGTCTTTTTATTTTACCGAAATTCGGTCGGGAGGATGTTCATTCATTCCTTTAGATAGTAAAGTCAAATTTTCCTACTCACTAAAAAATTCCCAGTTTAAATACAAATCTAAAATCCGTCGTACGGCGAGACCAAAACAGGGAAGATGGTATAAGATTAAATAACTCTTTTGTACACTCTCCGTTGTAGAGTTGATGGAACACACAGAATGAAGAGACATATTATGGTTTCGGTGTTTTTTAAAAAAAAAACACAAATACAAATATTTTTTATTCAAATAGACTTTTTACAAGTGCTTGTGAATAGTCGAATGAATCTACCACTGATTCGGAATGACGTCCTACCGAAAAGAACCAGCAAGAAACTGGACTTGATGCTCTTTTAAAAAAAAAAAATTTGTGTGATAGGCTTACGCTTGACGACAATCATGCTTAGTGCAAAGCAATGATGAGGTCTAGGTTGGAACGCGTTTGCCTAGAAACTTTGTATTCAGGGTACTCGAACGTGCAAGTCATTTTGGTACACGAGTAGAAAGACATAGAGACTGCTCCTGTATATGCACACACGCTTTTGCGCTATAATATATCCCGCGCAGATGGCTAATCTCTCTAGAGATTGGCCGCCGTGGCCGAAATTCGATCGGGAGGATGTTCATTCAGGTTAGCTCGCTTCCATCTTGGACTACATTATAACTTACTACCAAGTGTGATTGCAGTCAAGGGCATACATGTTCTGGAAAATAAAAACAAGTCATAATTAAAAAAATTAAAAAACACGACAGCCCTGCCAAAAAACGAACTAAAAAGTTAAAAATCTAAATTAATCTAGTCAAGTAGAATCTTATTCACATGTTTATTAAATGATATTTTTTGTGAATTACTGGATTTCGAACTATAGTGCTATATATTTTTGGGATCTACTCATCATTTTCTAGATGATGATTATATTGTTAATCTTATTTTCGATTTTTTTTTAATTTAGTTTTTAATGCGGGACCATGGTCACCCCATCAATTTATTTTTAAATTTTATTAGCCTTTGTCACCCGGAATAAGCGAGGGATTCTAACGATACCTCATTTATCAAAATCACTTCAGGCGTATAGAAGTTATAGTGGAATATACAAACTCACATACATACATGCATGAACCCTGAAAACAAAAAATCCTGATAAAAAATGGGACTGGGTACTCGCTCCATGTGCAGTCATGGTGAGCAGAATAAGCTTTAGAAATTATATTTTAGAGCTTTTAAAGTCTCCAACATTAATCATGCGAGTAATCCAAGTAGGTACCAGAAGCTACCAGCGAGGGGCCAAGTTAAACTATCGCAAGCTGGGGAGTCGTTTATAAACTCTCAATAATGACAGATAGGCATGAACTTTCCAGAACTCGGTACAGCGGAGCCGGCCATTTCTCACATTTTTACAGCAAACTTTAAGAATATACTCAGTAAAGCTTCTAAAATATCTTGTAAATAATTTAAACTTAATTGGAAAATCTGAATTGACACGAATTTTATCGATTTATTGAGTAGACGTAATAAGGCAACAGCAGTGTGGCTATCCAAACAAAATACGGGGTGTATTTAGGAATTTTGTAATGCTTCGCCTTACAAAAAGTAATTGCCTAAATAATTATTGTAATTGCCAAATTTTTTTAGTTAGCGAGTAGTTTGTAAACCGACAAAGTTTATCGCTAAATGGCACATGAAAAACATGAGTGACAACCCAGATCCTGTGGTCTTCTTACCCGCAGAACGTTGGCTTAGCCAGAAAAGTCAGAAAGCAAAACTATCGGAAACTAGGCAGTAGTACAAACAGTAGTACATAAGAGCAATACATAAACTCTCAATGATGACAGATAGCCACGAAGTTCCCCGAGCGCAGCCGAACGCAGCCGACGATTTTTCACATCTCCCCCGGATAATAAAATCCACACTTTGAGAACGTAATTCACATTCCCAGAGTTTATGATGGCAATTTTCAGGACGAATATTACCCGGGGCCGGGTGATACGGTTTAATATTCTACGATGGTTTAAAATATTTATAAAGTCCACCTTTATTCCTTATATGAGCATGGCGGATGACTTCATTATCTACCAAGTACCAGCCCTAGCGTGTATACTAAGCAGGGTGCTATTTTATTGTTTTTTTTTTTGCAATTTTATATTATGATTTTTCGACATGAATACGGGATTTACGATCCTATGCGGGTGATTTGGTTCAGGATATTCTTCTTGATTTTACTGGCGGAATATTTGATTTATGTGCTCAGAACAATACATCTACTTTACTAACAGCTTTTATCAGCGGACTTGCTTCGGCCTTAGGAAGGGAGCCTTAACTAATGACTATGTAGCTATGGGTATTGAAACTCTCTCTGAGAAACAATCTACCTGCTGATAATATAAAACAAAATATTTCTTGAGACAATATGTTTCAAGAATTGTTGAGTAAAATAGACAAACTTGGAGGGTTGAATGTTTTATTTAATATAAACTATCATAGAGATATCTACAAGAAAAAGGTGACTAGTCAGTCACCTTTTTCTTGTTGTAGGTCAGTCGACCTATCAATGCAAAATTCAAGCCATTGAACTAATCGTGCTGAATTCAGGAATTGAGGAATAGAGTTAGCTATTATAACTATTATAAATTATAACGTAGGCATCTGCTAAGAAGGGATGTTTTAAAAATTCAATCCCTAAGGGGGCAAAATAGGAGTTTTAAATTTGTATGCATATTGAACTTAACGTGATCGAAGTCGCGTATAAAGCCATCAGCGTAAAAAATCGTAGTTAAGACTTTTCCTCAACAATACACCTTGCTCATTCATAAACCAGTATCTAGCTAGAAGAAATATCAATTTATAATATCAATCAATTAAAACATCCATCATAAAAATTATATCTGTCAAAACTTATGAGCCATAAAATTTATTATAGAAATTTCATTTCGCAACAGTTAAAATTCCAATATCTCCAGAAAATTACTGTCATCGCGTGAATGGCGGCTCTATCGCCACTTTAATTTCATTCCCAGTCAATGCAATTCATAAGAGCAAATAGCTTTTACCAGCTTGGGGCCTTTCTTTCACAGACATCTGCATTTTCTTGTTTTTTTTTATCTTGGAATTTCATTTTAGATATGATTCGGCCATTTATTTTCTTGACGTAGCTAACAAGATTTGCTACTCATGCTTTGATACTTCGTACTTACGAGTTCATTTTAATTTTTTAATATTTCGGCTCAATTATGGTGCCATTCCACCAAAATCGCGTGTTAAGCATATTTTTAATTGTGCAAGAACTTTTTATCTAGAGTGGGAGAGGATGGGCAGAAAAATACGACAAACTTTGTGGTTGCTTGTGCGAGAAAAACATTTTGTGCCACACTTTGGAGTGCATAATTAAGATTTAAAACAAAATTTCAGACAGTTATATATCATGCGTCTTCGTCAGCAGTCTTATTTATTATCTTATAGCCTAGCTCCTGCTTTGAGCGATACTCGTGTTAAATTTGAATCCGCTTGTAAACAAGTTTAGCAAAAAATTGGAGTAAGAAATAATAATCTTGAGTACTTCATGTGTGCTGAGAACTGTAGAAACAATAAGTCCTACAAACTTATAAGACCCGGTGGCCAAAATTGCAACTCATTTTTATGCCTGTATAGTTTTTGTTTTTATTTTATTTTTCATACATACTTAAAAGCGACGCCGTCGCTTCGTCTGATAAGTTTGTCACACAATAAAAAACCTAATAACTATGTTTTAAGGATACAGATTATAATACTATATCTAGGTACTGTTGCTCAGTAAAAACCGCTTTAAAAACATAACCAGAAGGAAATAGAGACTTGCCACATTGGATACCTCTTTCAACGCCCTCCCTATTTGCGTACCATTAAGAAAACGCTTCCAAAGAAAAGGAAATATCGATTTGAGCGTCTGCAACGACCCAAGACGTTCACCTCGGAAAAATATTATCTTTCAATTATCACTGGTCGCTTTTGTTTAGCCAGCTGCCTGGTAACTTGTTATGGAAATAAAGGGCAATATCTGAGACCTTTAAAGGGATTCTCTCTTTCTCTGAAATATTCTTTCTCTAAGTGTCTAATTGAATAATGATTCTTTGACAAATATGTATTTGACAAATTGTCAAATCAGCAACTTTTTTTCAAACGAAAAAAGGGGCCTAAATATGGGATTTATATGAAATTCTGAAATGCAAAATCGATTGTTTAAAATGGTTATTCAACATAAAACTATCGGGGGACGTAGATATTACGACTTTTGGGAGATCCTCTATTTAATAATAACAAAAAAAAGAATTTATTTGAATAGTAGTCAAATACCCAATTACATCTGAGTAGCAACTCAGACACGTTAAGGAACTACTTAGTATAGATTTTGTATTATTACGAATCGGTCCTGCTATACGTTTCTGATTCGAACTGCCAGGATATTCCCTGCCACGTATAACTTACAACCTACCTTCATTGCTTTGTTTTAAGCGTGATTTTCGTCAAGCTTAAGCTTAACTTGCAGTAAAAAATTAGCTATTTCTGATCAGCCCCCCGATTACGTAAGGAAATCGTAATCGTAGTCGTCTGTCAAACGTATAATTCGACCTGTTAAAGGAGGTCATAGATGTTTGCACGTCAAAACGCATGTATGTACTCCTTATAAGGTTCGAGTTATACGTTATGAACTGTCAAATTAATACGATTGGCTTAGACAATTGGGCCTCAGATGGCATAACTTACACTTATAATAAATCAGTCGATTGCGAATGTTAAGCAACGTTGACCCAAGTCGGTAACTAGACGGATGACCGAATTTGGAGGTTCAAATTTGGCCTTTTCGTTCCCTCCATACCTCGGAAAGAACGTTAAGCCGTCGTTTATTAACACTAACATTTGATAATAAGTTTAAATAGTCGATTCGTATGCGGTAGAACGTGGGCACCCTCCGCAATCTTATCCCAAGAAAACTCCTTCCATTATTTGTTTATTGGGTGAGGGTCACGACCCTCAGTGATGAGGAATACGACGCAGAGAGGGTATAACTTACACTCCACGTCAACGATGATTCTCTTGGACACGGAGGGGGGCACCGCGTTGGTCGCGATACAAAGATACGCGCCCATCTCCGTGCGGCTGATGCGTTGGAGGCTGAGTGTGTCGCCTTCGTATACTGTTACTGGAACAAACAGAATTACTGTAACATTTTTACATTATATTACATTACTGCAGCGGCCAGTCAAACAGGCATTGAAGGACGAACGTGTAAACACATACGTAATGCGTGCCTCGTATTAACCTCGCACTAAAACGTCCATCAATGCCTAGTTGTGGCCAAGGTACAACTAGGCATTGATGATAGTACTTTTCTCAAATAATGCGCGGAAATTAAAACTTAGTAGTACCCAGACAAAACTTTCTTTAAAAATATTTTTTTCGATTTTGGCGGTAACATGTTTTCTATTACGGCTCTTGCCGCCTCTTTAGATGGCGTCAAAGTAAGTTCATCACACTCATTGTCTTCTTTTGAACTCATTTTGTCAAATACATTTCAAGATCAATGACGAACAACGAACAACAATAACTTTTCCCGCATTGAAGTATTCATTTGTTTTTTTTTCAATAAACAGCTTTATATTTGCAAGCTAGTTCGAAATTTAAATAAAACCTTTGATAAGTTACCTCATTGGTTGCCATGTTTCGGAGTAAAAGATCGTTCCATTTTAAAATTACATGACAGATATGAATTTACTATGTAATTTATTTGGCCGCTAAACCACGACAGATATGGATTTTCATACAACTTTAGCCGGCCGCTGCTCGCATGTATTTGGCCAGTACGGCAATTTGAGAAAATACAATTAAACATACGTAGTAGTAAAACAAGTAAAAAAAAAATTAATTCCTTTTACAACATTATTTTAACACCTAAAAGTTTGGAGCCTTCTTATAAGTGTTCAATTACCCCTGTGGCAGACTCCGCTCTTAAGAAGACTTTGCCAAAAGCTTTTGAATACTCGAGTGAATCTACCGAAGGTTCGGAATGCCATTCCTACCGAGAAGAACCAGCAAGAAACTCGGTGGTTGCTCTTTTGAATAAAAAAAATTTTCAATTACATCGATTTGTAGATAGTCTAGTCAAACATCTAGTCGAGTTTTTATACGACTGCCTGAAAAAAGGAGTATATTGTTTTCAGGGTTCATGTATGTAAGTATGTATGTATGTATGTATGTATGTATGTATGTATGTATGTATGTATGTATGTATGTATGTATGTATGTATGTGAGTTTGTATATTCCACCATAACTTCTATACGCCTGAACCGATTTTGATAAATGAGGTATCGTTAGAATCCCTAGGTTATTCCGGGTGACATAGGCTAGTAAAATTTAAAAAAATAATAATGGGGTGACCATGATCCCGCATTAAAGACCAAAATTGAAAAAAAAAGTTCGAAAAATAAGATGAACTATATAATCATCATCTAGAAAATGATGAGTAGATTCCAAAAATATATAACACTATAGTTCAATATCCAGTGATTCACAAAAAATATCATTTAATAAAAATGTGAATAAGATTCCAAAGGCTATATATGCAAATCGCTTCTTAAGGAGGTAAACTCCAAAAATAATATGGCAGGGCAGTCGAATTTTTTAATTCGTTAAATTAATTATACTATAAGCCTTCTATCTTAAGACTACATTGTCGCTAAGTTCTGCCAGGAGACTAATTACAACGCGGGCCAACTTTTCACGTTACTAAGTTCTGCTTACATAATATTTATAAGATCGCACTCCCAACACTCGTCTCCTTAAATATTTTATGGCTAAAGCCGTTATTATGACACCTTCTAGACTATTTGCAAATTTATATATAGCTACCACTTTACCCACTTTAGAGTGGGTACAGTACTTTTTAGGGTATTTAGATACTAGCAGATGCCCACGACTTCATCGCGATTGGGTTTTTCTTGGTTCATGCGTTCGTTTTTGACGACCTCCGTGGCGCAGTGTGTAGCGCTGTTGTCTTAACGTGCGGAGGTCCCGGGTTCGATCCCCGGCAGGGTCAATTTGCCGTGGCTAGTTACCGCCCTACCGGCAAAGACGTGCCAAGCGATTCCGTACGATGCTGTGTAGAAACCGAAAGGGGTATGGGTTTAATATAACTGCCATGCCCCTAACAGATTAGCCCGCTACCATCTTAGACTGCATCATCACTTACCATCAGGTGAGATCGCAGTCAAGGGCTAACTTGTAATGGAAAAAAAAACCTTTAATTTTCCGGGATGTAGTGCTGTAGTGATGTAACCTATGTGCTATTCCAGACTATAATCTATATCTGTGCCAAATTTCATACAAATCCGTTCAGTCGCTGAGGCATGATTGAGTAACAGACATCCATCCATCCATTGAAACTTTCGCATTTATTCAAATTCAAATTAAAATGTTTAACATTCAAATAAACTTACAAGTATTTTTGAATCGTCAAGTGAATTTACCACTGGTTTGGAATGACATTTATAATATATATATTATGTAGATATTTTGTGGAACCAGTGCTATAGACCTCGACTGCAATATCACCTGATAAATGACTATGCAGTCTCAGATGTTTTACTTTTTTTTTTTTTTCACCCGGTTATCTGTCGATATTGTGTCAGAGACCCTTTTTTGTTGCAAGTTTTGCTCTGAAAATGGTGCCAACCCACGATGGTCGTGAAATTGGAAGTGTTTTTTTTTCCGCCAATTGTGTAAATAATAATGAAAATAAATATATATGTCAGATGTCACTATATTTAATAAAATGTTATGTTAATTATTAGAATTAGTCTCAGATGGTAGCGGGCAATCTGTTGGGGGTTATATTAAAACCATACCCCTAATCGGTTTCTATACGGCATCGTATTGGAAGGCTAATTCGATTGTCAGTACGTCTTTGTCGGTAGGGTGGTAACTAGCCACGACCAAGGCCTGAACAGGGTAAATTCAAAAATTATTAATTCCCGAATTAATTATCCAGGAAGGTCGTCGGCGTTGCTGTTCTATAAGTGCCAGAGATCTTCGTTTCGATCTCCGGTAGTGGCAAATTGGGAATTTTTAATGCATAAATCTTATAATTTTTTTTCTAAATAATAATTAATTGAAGTTTAATGTAGCAGAATTTAAAAAAACCCATATACATATGGGGATAGAGCAAATTGGCAACCGAATTGTGGCAATATTTCCATAATATTCGCCGTAAACTCGCACTCGTGTGTAATTATCACGTAACCATTAATATTCATTCGCTAATTACCCGGTGTATGCGGTTATCTATCGCCACTAATCTCCCCGGAATTCGGGAATTATTTTCCTAATAGTCCCTAGTACGTGATACCGTATGCGTAAGTGGGAAATAATTGTTTCGTTCCGAAAGTCTTTATACTCGTATGTTGATCGTTTTGATCTAATGCGTTCCGGATGTTGCAATAAATATAGTTATTACTATAACCTCTGCTAACTTTTTTTGCCTTAGAAAATGGCAGGAAATTATTCCGGGTTCGATTCGTTTGGTAATTCAATTAGTTGTAAGTGTGTTTTTTTTTATCCACTACAAGTTAGCCCTTGACTGCGATCTCACCAGCCCCCCGATTCTGTAACTCAGTGGCTATCGAAAAATGAAAGCCACTGACATATATATTTTGTCCATTGAAGGTTTACTATGAAAAAATGAAAGAACATTTCATAGCAAATCTTCAATGGATAAAAAATATAAGTCAGTGGCTTTAATTTTTTGATAACCACTGAGTTACAGAATAGGGCTGCTGATCGTAAGTGAAGATGCAGTCTAAGATGGTAGACGGGCTAACCTGTTAGGGGCATGGCAGTTATATTGAACCCATACCCCTATTCGGTTTCTACACGGCATCGTACCGGAACGCTAAATCGCTTGGCGGCACGTCTTTTACCGGTAGGGTGGTAACTAGCCACGACCAAATATGTACGAGTGTATGTTTAAATAATAAATTCTCAGAAGACATAATTGTTGGAGACTAACTTTCCGGGAAAAAAGCATATTATGTTGTACGCTTCACCAAATTTCATCAAAATTGGTTGGGCCGTTTAAACGTGGCAGACAGACAGACGCACTTTGCATTTATAATATTAGTATGGATATGGATTGAACTGCTTACAAATATACTTTATACTTGAGAGAAGAGGAACTTTGAGTGCCTAATTAATGTTCCGGTAACTCAATCAGTCAGCCAATTTCGCAGTAGTTTTAAAGCTTTAAGTAGAACTACTCGTATTAATTAGTGCATCGAGTCATTCAGCCATTTTACTTCTAGAACTAACCAGTCAGGAAAATTAAAATAAAATAAAAAAAAGTCGAAATAAAAGTAGAAATAAAAGTCAGGAAAATTATTCCTGTGTAAATAAAGCATCTTTCATTTTTCTGTCGCAGCGAAATAACTCTGAGAATAGTTGCCTATTTTACTTTGCTGCGCTAAAAGACGTCATCTACAATAATAAAAATAATGTCCTCCCGACCGAATTTCGGCCACGGCGGCCAATCTCCAGAGAGATAAGCCATCTGCGTGGAAGATATTATTATAGTGCACAATAATAGGCATGATGACTGATTTTGAAAAATGGTCAGATTATATTCGGAAGTATCTACTATTTCGAAAAAATATCTTATTTATGCAGAAAAATAAGTTTTGGTAGATAAAATTGGCATTTGAAATTTAAATTTTAATATTCACGCCAAAACGCTCGCCGGTGTCATGGCGTCGTTTGTGACGTCACTATTGTTTTTAATAATGTACTCTGTGCAGTGTGCAGTAAGCAATAGTGTGATTGTCAAAGCTCGAAAACAAACAATTGTGACGTCATTCGCTTCTTGGTGTTTAATCCATTATGGCGGATAGCTGTATTTTATAGTTTTATTTTATCAAAATAAATAGCAATCTCACTCGAAATAGAAAAATAAATACGTTTTTTTACAATCCATGCATAAATTCATTAGATAATTTCATAATTTCATTGATTCTTGGTTACTGTCATCATGCCTATTAGTCTTTGCACAAACACAGGTGCACTATCTTTTCCTTTACTCTCATAGCCTGTTGGGTCAGAAAATCCGACACGACCGGAAAGAGATCAGGCGTGGGACCGACGGCTTTACGTGCTCTCCGAGGCACGGGGGTGAAAACCAACTTCCTAACTCCGGGCTAGTACTGAGCATTAGCAATAAGAAAAAAATATATATAAATTCTATAAATTTAAAGTAACAGTCAATAGAAGTAAGAAAATATGTATACTTATATTATATGAGATAATATATACTTATACATACATGTATAAAATAATGTTATAGATATTAATGATAAATGAAATGCTAATTAATTTAACGAATTAAAAAATACGACTGCCCTGCCATATTATTTTTGGAGTTTACCTCCTTAAGAAGCGATTTGCATATATAGCCTTTGGAATCTTATTCACATTTTTTATTAAATGATATTTTTTTGTGAATCACTGGATATTGAACTATAGTGTTATATATTTTTGGAATCTACTCATCATTTTCTAGATAATGCTTATATAGTTAATCTTATTTTCGAATTTTAATTTTCAATTTTGGTCTTTAATGCGGAACCATGATCAATTTTTTTTTTAAATTTTACTAACCTATGTCACCCGGAATAAGCTAGGGATTCTAACGATACCTCACTTATCAAAATCGGTTCAGGCGTATAGAAGTTATGGTGGAATATACAAACTCACATACATACATACATACATGAACCCTGAAAACAATATACTCGTTTTTTCAGGCAGTCGTATAAAAAGAAAAAACATAGCAGCTCATTCTCGTCCAACAGAGCAAGGCAAAAAAAAAAAATGAAGCCATGTCAGCTATCAAAACTCTCCGATCATCATGTCGGAGGATAAATAGAGGACAAATTTTTTTATTAAAAAAAAAAAAAAAAAACCACTATACCAACGAGGCTAAGGTAATACACGGAGTATGTAAAAATATGGCTCTTTCAAAATGTTATGCTTGTGGAATACGAACGGCGAACGAATTTTTTTATGGTAATGCCTGTTTAGCATTTTAATTGCTGAACCACAACAACTTTTGCTCTAGAGATCAATTATTTACCGTTTATTTTAAGACCGTTACTGCCATCTCATATGATGGTAAGTGATGACACAGTCTACGATTGTAACAGGCTAGCCTGTTAGGGGTATGGCGGTTATATTGACGACCTCCGTGGCGCAGTGTGTAGCGCTGTTGTCTTAACGTGTGGAAGCCCCGGTTTCGATCCCCGGCAGGGTCAATTTGGGAATTTGTAATTTCTGAATTTTCCCTGGTCTGGCCTGGTGGGAGGCTTCGGCCGTGGCTAGTTACCACCCTAGCGGCAAAGACGTGCCGCCAAGCGATTACGCACTCCGGTATGATGACGTGTAGAAACCAAATAGGGGTATGGGTTTAATATAACTGCCATGCCCAGGTTAGCCCGGTATCATCGTAGACTGCATCATCACTTACCATCAGGTGAGATCGCAGTCAAAGGCTAACTTGAAGTGGATAAAAAAAAAATTAAACCCTAATCACAATCTATTTCGACACGGTATCGTACTGGAAGGCTAAATCGCTTGTCAGTACGTCTTTGTCGGTAGGGTGGTAACTAGCCACGGCCGAAGCCCAACCAGAGTAAATTCAAAATAATTAATTCCCCAACTGGGTTTTACAATTTTTTAAAGTGTTTTTGAATGGTCGAGTAAATCTACCGCTTGTTCGGAATGCCATTTCCACCGAAAAGGGCCAGCAAGTACGAGTAACTCGGTGGTTTTGATTAAAACCACGACCGCTCGTATTCACTCTTTAACCCTTTGTTTGGTTCTAATAAATGATTTATTTATTTCATGTAGGACAACTTGTGTCACTTAAGAAACGTTAAGACTCTACCACCGGTTCAGAAAGATATTTTACTGAGAAGAGCCGGCAAGAAACTCAGCAGTTGCCCTTTTCATAGAAAAGAAAAGGTTACAATATGTAGACAACACAACACATACGTTACAAGTACTGACACATAAGTTACTGACTTGTGGGTCACTGGATGCGAGGCCGGTTGCTTCCATGCAACTTTGTCATCAACAAAATCATCGATAGTGTAATAACCTCGACTTAACAAATGCTGTTTAACACAGTCTATAATACGAGGCCGGGTTATATTGAACGGTTTAATGGAAAGTGTTCGTTATGAGTGGATGAAAGCGTCCGCCATTTAAGACTCTGGAGCGTTTGACTCCATTCCCTGCTTCAGGCGTTTTAAGAGACCATTCATTAGATGATTTTACAATTTCATCCACCGAGCATTCTCGTTTACTAGCAACGGATTACCCTTTCTACTTTGCTTGGGGATTACCCGTTCTACTTTGCTTTAATCGAAATAATGTTGAATGTATTCGGATTTCTAAATTTGGTGTGTTTGATGGAATGTTTTGGTATCTAGTGTTTGATATTTCATCCAGATCCGTTCAGTAGTTTTAGCGTGATTGAGTAACAAACATCCATCCATCCATCCATTTTTGTTTAGATTTAGATGGTTATTGCATAGTGTTTTAATAATGTAAGTTAAAAATATATATATATATATAAAGTGTAATTTATATGTTAGTATATTTGTACACCACATGGTAGTAGAATACATGATACCTATAATACTAACATCTATGTACAAAATTCAACTGTATTTACAAATAAATGAATCTGAATCTGCCTCTGAGACTGCCTCGTTGGTCCAGTGGTTGGCATGTTCGACGAGGTCCCGGGTTCGAGTCCCGGGTCGGGCCATAATTGAGTATTGTGTTTTTCTGATTAGAAATTCTCAGTCCTAGCCCGGAGTTAGGAATATGGCGGTGTTTCACCCCCGTGCCTCGGAGAGCACGTTAAGCCGTCGGTCCCGGTTATTATCACTATCATGATAATAGTCGTTAAAGCCCGCCAACCCGCTTTGGAGCAGCGTGGTGGGTCTAAGCTCTAATTCCCTCTCTCCTATGAGAGTGGAGGCCTGTGCCCAGCAGTGGGACGTTAATAGGCTGTAGTGGAGTGGATATTTGTACACCACATGGTAGTAGAATACATGATACCTGTAATACTAACATCTATGTACAAAACTCAACTGTATTTACAATAAATGAATCTGAATCTGAATCCAAACTTTCGCATTTAAATTATTAGTAAGTATAGATATTCAAAAATATTGTAGAAGGCTAATAATAAGTAATAACTTTAGAAAAAACCGTATTCAGTAAAAAATAGCTAGCTGGTGTACAATTTTCGACGCAAAAGAAATTGTTAGCACAAAAATATGCCCGTAGCTTCAGAAACGAAATTGTGAAATGGGTTCACTATAAATAAGTCCATATAACGCCTCCTGCGAGAATGGGGTGGCATGTGCTCCATTATGATCTTAAATCGGGAAGGCTTTTCATTGCCTTTCAAAGAACTCTTTCCATTAACGTGTTTTTTAAAAAAAACTCGATGTTTCATTATTCCTAACAAAGGATTATCACGATCCAAATTTGAAGGTGCCTCTACATACTCGTATTATGTTTGATGTCCATACGGTATAGCCAAAAGGATATTATTCTAAAGCAGTTAGACCCAATAATAGTTTGGTTTGGAACTGGGCTTAAACGAAAACTTCCACCGTAACATCATGAAATCATACCACGTGTCAATAGGCTGAGAAAGAGGCATATAATTCCGTAGAACAAACGCCTCATATAATTATTATTGAATAGGAAAACATGCATAGAAGTAATAATGGCTGCTATTTTAGTCCATGTTATGGACTAAAAAACTAATTTTATTTATTAGGATTAAGATCACTTGCACTATATACTTTGGCTCCCATGAGACACTCCCTGAATTCTGAATTCTTGGGACCAGTGGTTGTAGCTTCCCATAACAAAAGATCTGCTCTGTTGTAGCGTGGTTAAAAGACAAACCAATAAACAAACCAGCAAACACACTTTCGCATTTATAATATTAGTATGATTCACAATAGATAGACGCATACTCATCGTCACTTCGAAAGCAGCTATAAAACCAGACGAGTCGATCGAAACACCGTCCTATTTCAATTTATTTAAATTTTGACGACCTCCGTGGCGCAGTGTGTAGCGCTGTTGTCTTAACGTGCGGAGGTCCCGGGTTCGATCGCCGGCGGGGTCAATTTGGGAATTCTGAATATAATATGAATATAATTTCTGAATTTTCCCTGGTCTGGCCTGGTGGGAGGCTTCGGCCGTGGCTAGTTACCACCCTACCGGCAAAGACGTGCCGCCAAGAGATTTAGCATTCCAGTACGATGCCGTGTAGAAACCGAATAGGGGTATGGGTTTAATATAACTGCCATGCCATGCCCCTAACACATCTTAGATTGTATCATCGCATACCATCAGGTGAGATCGCAGTCAAAGGCTGTAGAGAGAGAGGCTTGTAGAGGTTAAAAAAAAAATTCATTATCAAATAATAATATGTCGACCGCAAAACATTATGAGTATGTGGAGGGTCCCAAAAAAGTTCAATTTGGGGGATAATCAAAAACGTCGGTGATCAGTCGGCCCCTGAAAAATAATCACCCCTTGTGAGTGACAGTTCCAAGAGCGGGTCGCACACACTCAATTAGCGGCCCTCACGACCACACGTTAATTTCAGCCGGTGAAAGAAAATCGCTTTTGAAATTAAACTCAATTTTGGCGCTTTTGTGAGAGCGTGTGTCGGCGAATGAGTACTCTAAAGGACGCGGCTCGAATGAAAATGGTGTAAGCTTAAAATTTAAATTCAAATATGTCAATTTTTTTTTTTCATTATATGAAATGATTTATTCCACGTGGGACAACTGGTGTCACTTATGAGAAGTCAAAACTCTACAGCCGGTTCGAAAAGTTGATTCTACTGAGAAGATTCTATAAATATGTGCTTGTCACTAATTTTTCTCTTGATGGAATCGCAAAAGCAAACGTGTTTGCATCCAAAATTAAATTAAAATGTTCGTGCACAAAATATGACCACACGAGTTTGATCTTGTGTAAAAAAAATATTGCCTTTTGAATTATATTGTTAATACCTATCTACTAGCATTAATTTTTTGCATCTACTACACCTTGAACCATTTTTTTGCAATTTGAAAGCATTTATAATGGAAATTCAAGTGCAACTCGACATCAACTAGAAATTACTAATAAGGGTTAAGGCACATTGATTGCACATTAGCTATTGGCTTTGTTGCGAACTGGAGCCTGAATAACTTTTCATATACATTTGTATCCATTACATATTATAAAAGGAGTAACTGATTGTAATATCAACTCACAGCTTAAACAGCTGGATTTACAAACTTGGGTTTATGTAAGCAAAATTAGAAATTCTTCCAGAATGAAACTGGATCAGTAAAGAATAAAGTTGTATTGAAGTTAAAGCACGACTAATTTTAGTTTCTAATAAGTAATAGTAAACGTGTAATTTAATACTTCACTCAAAATTACGTATTTTCTGTTTTAGGTCACTTTTCCGTCTGGCGATTAACTGTACTTGGGTTCTCCCGTGGCATAATTATCTTTAAACAGATTTTTCTCCACTCGGTCCCCGGGGGTCGAGGATTAGAGTGGATTCATTAACGTGTCAGCTACAAGCAATCCATGAAACATGCAGCTGAATGTTGGCTCTATTACGGAAAGCGATTTCGCGTCGGAAAATGTCACTAGTTAAACGGGTATCAATACAGACTCAACTCAAAGAATAAATCAACTACCATTCATAAAGTTTCGTTCAAAAATTTTAAAGAAAATCAACTTCTGATAGTTTTGAATGCAATTTATTACAGACATTGATTTGAACAAGTAATTGCAGCTGGCTTCTGCCAATTTTGATTGCTCGTTGACACTCACCATAAAATAGTAATAGCGTTAATTGGAATTTTGTATTAAGCCCCATTTTTGTCTTTCTTTTTCAAAATACTTTACAACTACGTGAACGAACGATCTATTGGATATTCATTGCCTGAGTTACTTCACCCTACTTACTTGAAAATGTACCCACTTTATTAACAGTGACTTATTATGATTTAAAATAGTGACAAACTACTAGGACTGAAATTATATTATTCAGTTTCCAGAAAGTAAACTATCGGAATCAACTTTCAGCGTCGTATAGAGGATATCAATTAGAGGTAAATAGTCTATACTAATATTATAAATGCGAAATTTTGGATGGGTGAATGGATATATAGATGGATGGATGTTTTTATTTAATCACACCTGAACGACTGAACGGATTTGAATGAAATTTGGCACAGAGATAGATTATGGTCTAGTTTTCTAGACTATAGCCCATTTACCACGTAAGCTACCTTTTATCCCGGAAAATTAAAGAGTTCCCGCGGGAACTATAAAACCTTAATGTACGCTGACGAAAGTGAAAGGCATCAGCCGCGACTGGTCTTTTATAAATATTTTTGAGATAAGCGTTTTCAAACAGGCTACTTACTCATGTTGTGTTTTCTCTTTTTTTTACAATATACCATATACTACTATTTTACTATAATATTTTAGTAATAGACTTTATATGACCTAAAACACCCGCTTCCGTTTTAAAATTATGTTAAAGTTAATTTTCCACCGACCCGACGCTAGGGTCGCCGGGATTAGAATAGATTTACTCGTTTAATTACCGTGTCAACAACGGGACGATTCATAAAATAGGGATTTAATGCCTCCACTAACAGCGAATTAATGCTAACTTCACTATAAATTGCCGTAACATGCCCCGCCCCCCCTTTGAAAATTTAGTATTATTTACTATTCTATGGTTTTTTATGGTAGAACAACGTACTGATGAGAATTAAAAATGGATTCATAAAAATATAGAAATAACGGTGAAAGTATAGTAGTTCGGATGTCCAAAATCCTATGCAGATGGTCGGAGATTCGATCCCCAGGCACGCATCTCTAACTTTCCGGAGTTACCTATGTCTGCTTGAAACGGTCAAGGGAAACATCGTGAGAAAGCCTCCATGGCCAAGAATTCTTCATATTATTTCTTTAGAATGTTCGCAAACGAATGTCTTGCTTTTAAAAAAAGAGGAACTGCTGAGCTTCATAGCTTCTGCGTTTCTGCCGGTGCTTCTTAGTAGAATCTTCTTTCCGAACCGGTGGTAGAGTCAGTGTATGTCGTTCATGTAATAAATAAATTGACTATTGAGTCAAGGTGTTTCTAGTCAACCAATCCCCACTTGCCTAGTGTGGCGGGCTATGGCCAAACCTTTCTCTTCTGAGAGGAGACTTGTAATAGTGAGTAATGTGTTAAAAGCTACAATGAAGTGGTAGTTACCTTTCTTTCTCCTATCTACAGATATGGGCTGTCCGTCCTTCCTCCACCACATGATCTTGAGCGTCAGGAAGCCACTGACCTAGTGTGGTGGACTATGGCTAAACCCTTCCCTTCTGAGAGGAGGCTCGTAATCAGTAGTGAGCCGGCAATGTATTAAATGCTACCTATGTGGCAGACACCTTTCTTTCTCCTATCTACAGATATGGGCTGTCCGTCCTCCTTCCGCCACATGATCTTGAGCGTCAGGAAGCCACTGGCCTAGTGTGGTGGACTATGGCTAAGCCCTCCTCTTCTGAGAGGAGACTCGTAATCAGTAGGGTGCCGGCAATGTATTCAATGCTACCTATGTGGCAGACACCTTTCTTTCTCCTATCTACAGATATGGGCTGTCCGTCCTTCTTCCGCCACATGATCTTGAGCGTCAGGAAGCCACTGGCCTAGTGTGGTGGACTATGGCTAAGCCCTCCTCTTCTGAGAGGAGACTCGTAATCAGTAGGGTGCCGGCAATGTATTAAATGCTACAACAAAGTGGTAGTTGCCTTTCTTTCTCCTTTCTACAGATATGGGCTGTCCAACCACCCTCCGCCACATGATCTTGAGCATCAGGAAACCATTAGTGTGGTGGAAACCTAGTGTGGTGGACTAAGGCCAAACCCTTCCCTTCTGAGAGGAGGCTCGTAATTAGTAGTGAGCTGGCAATGTATTAAATGATATCTATGTGGTAGTTACCTTTCTTTCTCCTATCTACAGATATGGGCTGGCCGTCCTCCCTCCGCCACATGATCTTAGGTGTGGGGAAGCCGTCGGCCTTGCACACGAGGCTGATGTTCTGGTTCTCCCGCACCGCCACTGCTGACTGCGTACTCTCCTCGTCCAGTATGTTTGGTGGTACTGTTAACAAGAGAGACACATTGCTTTGTATGATCAACTTATACTCTTATTACTAGCTGATATCCACGACTCGTGAATTGAGGTTTTTTTCCCACGGGAACTCTTTAATTTTCCGGAATAAAAAGTAGTCTATGTGCTATTCAAGACTAATATATCTCTGTGCCAAATTTCATCCAGATCCGTTCTGCCGTTCTGGCGTGATAGAGTAACGAACATCCATCCATCCAAACTTCCGCATTTATAATATTAGTATAGAAGTATAGATGTCACTGGTTTTAAACTCATCCGGGGTCCTTATTATAACAGTGAAACGCTAACTGCTCGCTGTCAGACTGTTTGCCCAAAGAGAGTTAAACCATTTACAGATCCTTAAAATTTTGAGATATAGAAATGTCGGTTCCATTTTTGAAAATTGACCAAATACAAATATTATTTACCTGTATAGAAATATGTTTTTAATGAATATCATATAGTTTCAACACTTTTACGCAATGTTGTATGGCAACAGGCACAGCTGCTTAAATTCTGTCAAATATCCCATGACATTTCGCGACTATTTCTTTATTCAGAAGTGTTTGTTATTTAGTTTTTACTTCAATCACGCCTGATATTTTTGCATGGATAAATTTAAAACCTTGGTGACCAGATATATGGGTGTGATGTCATGGGGGTTTTATCCCCGAAAATGGTAGTATTTCCATAGGATTTTTAAAGAACGAAATCCACTCTGAAGAAGTTGCGCGAAATAGCTAGTACTTAGCCGTCAATCGCGATCGCAACTGGTGGTAAGGAATGATGCAGTCTAAGAAGGAAGCTGGAATACGCATTATTGGATGCTGTCAAATAAACTGGCGTATTTATTAACTGACGTCCAAAAATGGAGGACGTTCTCAATTCGGCACGTATCTTTTTATACGACTGCCTGAAAAAAGGAGTATATTGTTTTCAGGGTTCATGTATGTATGTATGTATGTATGTATATATGTATGTATGTATGTATGTATGTATGTGAGTTTGTATATTCCACCATAACTTCTATACGCTTGAACCGATTTTGATAAATGAGGTATCGTTAGAATCCCTAGCTTATTCCGGGTGACATAGGCTAGTATAATTTTAAAAAAAATTGATGGGGTGACCATGATCCCCCATTAAATACTAAAGTTGAAAAAAAAAATCGATAATAAGATTAACTATATAATCATCATCTAGAAAATGATGAGTAGATTCCAAAAATATATAACACTATAGTTCAATATCCAGTGATTCACAAACAAATATCATTTAACAAAAATGTGAATAAGATTCCAAAGGCTATATATGCAAATCGCTTCTTATGGAGGTAAACTCCGAAAATAATATGGCAGGGCAGTCGTATTTTTTAATTCGTTAAGTTAATTTCACTTGTTTATGAATAATTAAGGCCCTAAACCTTCAGACCTGAGAATGCGTTTTACTAAAACAATAATAATATGTTTGAAAAAGCTGAATTTATCATTACAAAAGTTTCAACCAAACTGAAATCAGATTTATAATCAAACGAATTCAACGGAAATGTTATTTTTGAAAATGTAAGTGTTGTTTTTAAGCTAATTAGATCAAAAAGTTGGCGAGTGTTCTTTTGAATAAATCGTTTTAGAGAACCCGAGGGACGTAATTTCAGCTTGGATTAATAAAATAAATAGAGTTGGCTGAAAACTGTAAATCTCTGGCATTTGCGGCGTCCGACCACCGCTGCACCGAATTATTTTAGTTAATTAGCCATCAATATTGGAATTTAGCCTGCGGATATATTTTAGACTGTAATTAACGGCTTTGTGATGTATGTATAAATCAACTTGCTAATTGTGGTTGCAATGTTAGAAATTAAGTCAAAAAAAACACGATTGGAATTACATAATAGGCATGATGACAGTAACCAAGAATCAATGAAATTATGTTTTTATTTTCCTATTTCGAGTGAGATTGCTATTTATTTTGATAAAATAAATCTATAAAATACACCAATCCGCCATAATGGATGAAACACCAAAAAGCGAATGACGTCACAATTGTTGGTTTCGAGCTTTGACAATCACACTATTGTTTACTGCACACTGCACAGAGTACATCGGAAAAAACAATAGTGACGTCACAAAGATTAACTATATAATCATCATCTAGAAAATGATGAGTAGATTCCAAAAATATATAACACTATAGTTCAATATCCAGTGATTCACAAAAAAATAAAAATGTGAATAAGATTCCAAAGGCTATATATCGAAATAGTAGATTCTTCCGAACACAATCTGACCATTTTTCAAAATCAGTCGTCATGCCTATTGTAATGTATTTTTTTGTTAATGTATTCATAGTTTTAATTTGATATTTTTGTTATCAATTGTAATTATGAATAATAAATTTGGAAAATAATATGGCAGTCTATGTCCTAGGGAGCGACGAAATACAACACGTCTCCATAGAAAGTGAAATATTTATGTACACGACCAACAAAGGCCCCATGAAGGGTCAGCTATACATAGCTAGAATTTTCTAAATATGTTTTTTTCATACTTTATTAATTATTTACTTCATATTATGATATTGATAATAAATCCTAGACGCTGTAATTAAACTGAGGCAACGTGAAAATCGTATATTATATCCATTTAAATAAAGTTTTTTTTTATTATGTCAACTTCCAAATGAATGAATGAATGAATGAATTAATGAATCTTTTATTGATAGACAACATAGGTCCATAATGGTTAGTAAAAGACTTATCCTAGGTTAGCTTACGACTTTGATATAAAATTAGGGATATCTGAACTAGTCGGATTTAATTCAGCTCATAAATAATTTATATTTAATTAGGATAATTAGTGGTAACTACGGAATTGAATACATTAATTGATTGATTAATATTATGATTTAACGTAGGTACACAGTTCATAGCTTAATATTATTAATTTATCTATTTCTAACGACATTTATCATACTAATTGATTTATTATCATTAACGATATCATACATTATGTTTATTAAACTCAATACTCAATATCTTTTATACAATATAGGTACACTTATTGACGTTAAAAATTACTTACTTAAAAAACATGATGGTGATAACCGGTTACGGTATCTTAAAACTAAAGCTACGAGGGTTCCAAACGCGCCCTGGTCTGAGAAGATCCCACAACAAAATCAGCCGGGGTTTTTTTTTAGTATCACCATCTCACAAATCATCTTAACTAAGGAACTATCAGAGCCATAGAGCAAATTATTGCCAAGCGTCATTTCTAATTATTTAATTTACATGGTAATAAGATTTTTCAATGAGTTTACGTTTTACATTAACTTTGAACTTATTCAGAGACATCTTTAACATGTCTTCTGGGAGCTAATTGTAGAAGCAGACACTGTTTCCAACAAATGAATTGCTATTTATGCCTAGAAGTAGGCATTACAAGTTTATTTTTATTTCTAGTATTAGGTTTGAACTGTATTAGGAAAGGCTGTTTTATGTTTCCCTATTACCGCTCACTATTGAGCCCAAGAACACTTAATGCGACAAAATTCTTACACCTTTTTCATTGAATATAATATCTTAAACTCAACTTTATATTATTTTTTCTTGATAGTTTGCATGCGCTATTTTTGTCAATGTTGTGTACACTTATAATTTACATCTTAGTAAATGTGTCACTTTTAATTTGTTAGAGTTTATGTGTTAAATATATAAATTGTTAGTGTAGGTCTATGTAATAAAATAAATAAATTGAAATTTTTTTTTAATGTAATTACAAGTTAGCACTTGACTGCGACCTCAACTACAGTGATAAGTGATGATGTATCTAAGAAGGTTGCTGGCTAATCTGCTAGCTAGGGGTATGGCAGTTAAATTAAACCATACACCTAACTCAGTTTCTACGGCATCGTACCGGACCTCTTGTCTGGCGCCTCTAAGGTGGTTACTATAGCCACCCATAGCCAAGGCCGATAACTCCCACTAGACCAGACCAAATCAAAGAAATTCAGCCCCCCGATTATGTAAGAATTAGCGTCAAAGTTCGACGTCAAAGTAAAATAAACCATAACAGCATTGAATTAGAGCTCAATTTCATATATCCATTCTCATACGTTTATGGTATCGTACAAAACTTAAACGTATGAGACGTATACACGAAATTGAGCTCTAATTCAATGATGTTATGGTTTATTTTACTTTGACGCCGAACTTTGACGATTTGGTCGTCAATTCTTACATAATCGCACCTCTGATATTTTACATACTTAACTAAATTGACCCTGCTGGGATCGAATTCGGGACCTCCCAAGACCACAGAGCTTACCACTGCGCTTACCTAGAGAATGCCTAATTGGGGTTTTGACAACTAGTCAAATCAGGTACTTTTTTTTAAATCTTCATCTAATGCACGATTAGTATAAGATTTTGTATGATAAACTGCATTGTGACGTTATCAAAATTCAACGCACTTTTTTACTTTAATCGATGATTTAAAATGATGCAATTTTAAAATAGTATGGTAAAATCATAAAATTAACAAGAGACGTGGATATAACATCTCAAAAGACGTTAATAATTAATATTATTTTATTATTTATTTAATGATGATTATTAATTAGAGGACCTGCTTTGGCAGGCCATCATTAAAAATAATTTATTTTGACTAGTCATGCCCAATTATTACATTTTAATTTGAAGATGCTCAAGTTATAACATAACGGAAATACGGACGCAGAAAGGGCGTAAAATCACCAAACACTCCATTTATTTAAATATTAAACTAGTCCTCATTAACAATTTAAAATGCCTATAGGCATTTTACGAGGAAATTTTTACCGAATTCCAAAAACGTTGCCGTGGTGGCTCCCAAACGGCCGATTAGGGGTGGCGCTTAGTCCTTTTATACGACCACAATGTCGAACAAACTTTTAAGTGGAAATAAAAAGTAGGGTTCGTGGTACTTCTTAAGCGGGGCACGTTGCAGATGTTTTTATATCGGTTTCATTGCGGCCACAGCTAACAAGTAGCGGTTAGGGCACTTCGAGTCCCCCATCCAGGGCTTTATTGGCTTAGCTTTATTAATTTACTGGTGTGTTGCGAATTAATACGTTAAAGTGATGTGGTTGTTTGCTTAGAAGTAAGAACGTGTAGAGCTGCTTCCTTAATAATATTATAGTATATGCAGAACTGCCTCGTTGGTCTAGTGGTTAGCGTGTTTGACTGCGGCCGACGAGGTCCCGGGTTCGAGTCCCGGGTCGGGCCATAATTAAGTATCGGGTTTTTCGGATTAGAAATTCCCAGTACTAGCCCGGAGTTAGGAAGTTGGCGGTGTTTCACCCCCGTGCCTCGGAGAGCACGTTAAGCCGTCGGTCCTCCCGGTTATTATCACGAACATGATAATAGTCGTTAAAGCCCGCCAACCCGCATTGGAGCAGCGTGGTGGGTCTAAGCTCTAATTCCCTCTCTCCCATGAGAGTGGAGGCCTGTGCCCAGCAGTGGGACGTTAATGGGCTGTAGTGATGAAATGCAGATAGTTTTTAATTCAATGAGGATATAGGATCAGATAAGTACTTGTTTGATTTTGTATTAAAAAGGGCACAAATTCTAATTCAAATGTTTTTATATTCAAATAAACTTTTACAAGTACTTTTGAATTGTCAAATGAATCTACCACTGGTTCAGAATGCCATTCCTACCGAGAAAAACCAGCAAGAAACTCGTTGGTTGCTCTTTTGAAAAAAAAAATTACAATCTCATTAATTTGTAGAGTACAGTAATAGCTGTCCTTAGCATTGCTGGAGCGAGTCAAATCCATGCTCCTTTGTCATTTAAGTAATCTTCAACAGTATAATAAACTTTTTTTTGGAGCATACTTTTAATGGACTTCTTAAACTTGTGTAAACATTATACATTATGTACTTACATGTTCTTAGTGTGCAATACCTCAGTTGTATACTCAATACGACTGTATTATTTTCTTAAATTTTCAGTAAATAACGGCTCATTTTTATTAATTTATTATTTTAAAGGACCAGACACAATGATAAATGATTTATTTATTTTACGTAGGACAACTTGTGTCACTTTCGTCAAGACTCAAGACTCTACCACCAAAGAATAGAAAATTCTACTGAGAAGAGAAGAAAGAAAGTGGCCATTGAAGATGTCGATAAGGTAGAGCGAGCAGTAACAGTGAAATTCAGAGATTAACACAGTAATGATGATGATGACGCCAGGCTTTATTAAAACGATGATTCTGTCTTTGGTAGTTCTATACCAGCTTATTTCTGTGAAATCTCCAAAGTATTTAAGCCGGTAAGACAATAAATTTTTTCAAGTAAAATAGGTATTGGAATTACAGAACTTACAAGATTAATCCAAGGTAAAAAATTACAACTACACCCTTTTTTTACAAAGAAAATGCCACATAAGTGAGGGTAGTTCCTAAATTCGCGTAGGTACTCCTCAAATATTCCCGTACGTACCGCAAACTTGCACGATTGTACTGTAACTGTTGGAATATCACGTCCCGCGGGAATTTAAACTTCTCGAGATTTTCATCCGTGAAACTTAAAGCAGCGATGTAGGGGGAATAAAGGGGGAATAAAGGCTAAATTTTATCAACTTTCAAATTTTAAATTCCTATCCGACATCCGTGCCCCTGCAACGGCGTGCATGTCTGTATCAAATTCGAATTTGTCTGAGGCGCATTTATTTATTCAAGCCTTTGTTCATTTTGCTTCGGAACTTTGAAGATTTATAAAAGAGATTTAGGTTTTTTACGATTAGCCGTGTGCACGGATATAGCCTTTATTGTGTAGCGATTTTAGTTTTATATTAAACTTGGATTAAGTATTTTTCTCTCATTATTATAGGTTCTCAGAAAAATAATTGTCTGGAGGAGATCACGTCTAGTGATAAGATAATCTTTGCGCACGTTGTTTTTTATGTTCGAATTTAACAATTTTTTCTGATTATCGGGTTATTGTAGTGTTGACTTTGCCTAGGTATGGCTGCTCTAAAAAACCTAGTGTTGCCCCTTTCCGTAGGGATTATTATTAAGGGGATAGCAATATAAATAGAGCTGTAATTTTTGTTTAGTTAAGAGATTGAAATTGGCCTCAATTGTGTATTTTGTTTATTATATAATTGACCGAGCGAAGCGAAGGTCTCTGAGTCTACTTGAGTGAATTTGCACTTGTCCGTCCGTCCGTCTGTCAGAGTCTTATAACTTCTGAATTACTAAACGTAATTACTTCAAATTTAAATATAATATGTTAACCGATGACCTCCAGCCGAATGTGGCTTAAAAAGTTATAAAAATCTTCATTTCAGGGGGCGCTCATAGAAGCGAATGCGAAGCAAAATAATATTTATAACGTTGCATAGGGTTGTGGTATATCATTTTAAAGATAATTAGAAATAGAGTCCAAAATTTTTTTATAAAAAATTCCCCTAAAATTGACGAAATGGTTGCTTTCAAAGTGGAGATTTTCTAACGTCCAAAGTTGACCTCAGAACTCTCAATTTTCTGAAAGACTGAGCCTGAAACTTGATCAATTATTTGAATTATATCCTGTACTTGAACAACAAATACTATAATTAGATAAATATTTTAAGGAAACGAAATTATTTAATTTTTAATGAGCCTCAGTATTTTAACAGAACTTCACAATGATGTCAATAGATGGCGCTCTGTAAAAGTTTATTCGTTTCTCCAATAACTCTTTAGCTCTTCATCTAATGTTAAAAGTTAACTGTACTATACATAGCTCAATTACTACTCACTCACTGACTGACTCATTGACAGAATTGTTCTCCTAGAAAGAGACAGAAATACAATGATGTACGGGAGATGTGTTTGAGTGCGGGATGGGAGTAGGGAAAAATTATGATCCTGCGAGGTCTCAGTTCGGGGCGAACCACTAGTTAATAGAGTGATTGACGAGCAAGTTCCTCCTTGCTCGGAAATCAATCGACTTCACAGGTGTTCACAGTAAAGGTTCTTACCCACAACTTGAAGGTATCCCACTTGGCTGATCATCGGGTTAGTGTTGACCTGGCACATGTAGTACCCGCGGTCCTCCTGCTGCACTTGGCTGACGTGCAGCAGCCACGTCATGGCGTTGTCGTGAGACACACTGAAGCGAGCCAGCCGCGTGATCACGTGCCGGTGGATCGTGAGGATCATCTGTCTGTCTATGTGTATCCATGCCACCTGGAAACAGTCATCCAATGTAACACACTGGAAACTATATTTACAAAATATAAATGTAAATGCATGTTATATTTACAAATATAACATGCATAATAACTAGCAATAACTATCATTATAAAGGGAGGCATGTGTGCAAAATTTCAGCTTTCTAGGTCTAGGGCTTTGGGCTGAGCCTAGATGAGCGAGTCAGTGTTTTATATATATTTTCCAGTTACTTACGCAATTAGTGAGAAGACTAAAAGGGACAAAACCCTTTGAGTTAGTGCATAGTGACTAGTGATAGTGCTGCATGAAAGAACACATGAACAAAGTGTCTATCAGCAACAATATTTTTTTTTCTTTATTGGTTTAGGGACTACACCTAGGTGTATACTTATGTACCTCCATAGGGGTATACTTATGTACATGTCAGCCCCATTATAATCTAAATTTATATAAACTGGAAACTATATTTATAAAATATATTTTCCAGTTACTTACGCAATTAATGAGAAGACTAAAAAGGACAAAACCCTTTGAGTTAGTGCATGGTGACTAGTGATAGTGCTGCATGAAAGAACATATGAACAAAGTGTCTATTAGCAACAATATTTTTTTTCTTTATTGGTTAAGGGACTTTTCTACTTATGTACATGTCAGCCCCATTATAATCTAAATTTATATAAACTGGAAACTATATTTATAAAATATATTTTCCAGTTACTTACGCAATTAATGAGAAGACTAAAACGGACAAAACCCTTTGCGTTAGTGCATAGTAACTAGTGATAGTGCTGCATGAAATAACACATGAACAAAGTGTCTATTAGCAACAATATTTTTTTTCTTTATTGGTTAAGGGACTTTTCTACTTATGTACATGTCAGCCCCATTATAATCTAAATTTATATAAACTGGAAACTATATTTATAAAATATATTTTCCAGTTACTTACGCAATTAATGAGAAGACTAAAACGGACAAAACCCTTTGCGTTAGTGCATAGTGAATAGTGATAGTGCTGCATGAAATAACACATGAACAAAGTGTCTATTAGCAACAATATTTTTTTTTCCTTATTGGTTTTGGGACTTTTATACTTATGTACATGTCAGCCCCATTATAATCTAAATTTATATAAACTGAAAACTATATTTTCCAGTTAGTTACGCAATAGGTGAGAAGACTAAAAAGGACAAAACCCTTTGAGTTAGTGCATAGTGATTAGTCATAGTGTAGTGATAGTGCTGCATTAAAGAACACATGAACAAAGTGTCTATTAACAACAATAAAGACTAAGATACGTCACTGGACTATTTCTTAGCACATAAGATAATAGTAAGCTTACGATAAAGAATAGTCAAATAGTCTGGCTAGATTGTAAATGTATTGAGCACCCCTGTTAATTGGTTCTTAATAATAGAAAAAAAAATTATATTACTAGCTGATGCCCCTATTTCGTCCGTGTGCTTTTACTTTTTTTGATTCCCACGGGAACTCCTTAATTTTCCGGTATAAAAAGTAACCTATGTCACTCTCCAGGTCTCCAGGTTTGACGACCTCCGTGGCGCAGTGTGCAGCGCTGTTGACCTAGCGTGCGGAGGTCCCGGGTTCGATCCCCGGCGGGGTCAATTTGGGAATTAATTTCTGAATTTTCCCTGGTCTAGCCTGGTGGGCTTCGGCCGTGGCTAATTACCACCCTACCGGCAAAGACGTGCCGCCAAGCGATTTAGCGTTCCGGTACGATGCCATGTAGAAACCAAATAGGGGTATGGGCTTAATATAACTGCTATGCCCATAACAGGTTAGCCTGCTAGATCTTAGACTGCATCATCACTTACCATCAGGTGAGATCGCAGTCAAGGGCTAACTTGTAGTGTATAAAAAAAAAATTTTTTTTTTCTGGAATGGAGCAAACTGAAAACCAGCGCTGAGAATTGTTGTGAATGCTCGGCAATGCTGAGGTTGTCTCCAATTGTTTTGTTGTTAGGTTTATTTGTCATTTAGTCTTAAGATAAATTGTGCTCAACCGCTAACATTATTATGTAAGTATAGTGTATTGTTTAACATGTAATGTATTATTTTATTTTAATAATTTGAGTTATCCTCTTTTATAACCAGTCCAGCAGTAAGTTATGTATCTCTTCGTAGAGCTATGTAAATTTCAATGAAAAGTTCATTGTCTTTTAATATCAGCGATAAAAGCGTTATTTTTATCTTGTTATACTAAATTTCCCAAGCGACACAAGACCGCGTCCTTTAGAGATCCACGCAGGAGACCTTTATCTAGCTGTGGAGGTAGACATATCTCCTATAATACCTGTATAATTGCTTTAGTCGACAACGACAACCCAAAATTTTACTAAAGTTTTTTTGTGTGTTTAAGTAAGTTTATGATATAATATCTTGTTTCATTCTATCTCATCTTGTTGTACCTATTCTTCCTCCACAACCTTTCTCACTGCCAAGGGTGGTAGAGATGTCTTATAGAGATAAGTGCTTCCTTGTCCACTACGTATGTTTTTCTTCTTATTTTATAACATTTTGGTACTATATAAGAAAAAAAAAAGTGACAGCTGTATCTAAAATTAACTGGATATTTCATACAAATGAAGATAACAGACCAAAATGAGGCGTAGTACTCGTATATTATAATGGGTACATAAAGTCAATAGCGGTATGTAAAACACATAATGGTATGACGCAGTATGTGGCTGGAATTCAATTTCCTATCGAGTTGAAACCAAACTCTCTGCGGCTTGGTTCATCCCCTTCGATAACCTTGCTTCAATATTTATGTTATAATAAGGATAAATCAACATTTTCGCTGCGAGCTCTTATTTAGGTTACTGCGACGTTGCTTTAGCCTATGAAGTGTGAAGACTGCGGTTCATAATGAAATATCTGCCTCTAAAACAAAGTGATAAATGATTTATTCATGTAGGACAACTTGTGTCACTTACGATACGTCAAGAGTCAAGACTCTACCACTGGTTCGGAAATCTGATTCTACTGAGCGACTAATCACAATCCGTATTTGTACTTCCTTATTACTTCCAAAAGCAGCAAGATCCAAGTTACATGATGCGATGTGAATCTTCAACGTTCTGGGTGTCAATTTTTGAAATATTCATTGTATTTACGTTTTCTTGTCTGTTTCTTGTAGGTTAGGTTAGGGTTCGACATAAATAATAGGTTTTATCGGATTAATATACCAACAGATTACACTCTACCGAAAAATAATAATTATAACATAATTTGGATAGAGTTTACTTTCAATTGATGCGTGATGTAAAAATAAAAACATATACACAGTAAACAGTTTATCAATATAGTAAAAAATTAAACCAACTGACTAATACCCTATCAGTCTGAATACTAGGGATTTTGCGTAGACAAAGAAAACATTGCAAGTACATAATTTTGAACAAATATCAACGTGGATGGAGTCGCGTGCAAAACTTAGTGGTAGATAAAGATAAACACTGCAGTGACGATGCAGTTGGCATCGTTAATTCGATTACTGTACCAAATCCTAACAAATCGGTCCCGAAATCCGATACCGGAAATACAATCGAGCCAAAATCTTTGTTTGCAAATATAAATCGCAATTCGGATCGAGCTTACAATACAGGGTTTGAAAATACCGAAACCGAAAGACAAACAAATGTACGATAAGCTCCAAAACTAGCTGAAACACATACGAGCACGCAACGCTGTTTACTTTGACGAAGTCGCAGTTAACATAAAATCACACAGATATGTGGCGTGACAAGTTGTTGGTATTACTACTTTGCTTTGTGCCCTTATTTATTTATTATTTTATTTTTATTATTTTTGTACAAAATATTGTCATAACACTAATTTTATAAAAGTGAAAAAAGGTAAAGCTTTTCTCTAAAAAGAAATCTCTTCCAGCCTTCCTTGAAAGTAAATATATAGTAAAGTTCCTTAATTAAAATGTAAATGCGAAGGTGTGTATGTTTGTTGGTTAATCCGTCAATCACGCCCTGGAATGGAGCTACGAATGGACTTGATAATTTACATAGTTAGTCTAGGCCAGTGGTTGGCAAACTTATTAGCCAAAGAGCCATATAATATGAACATTACAATAATTTAAAAAAAAATTGGGAGCCAAATCTGCTTTTAGTAAACTTTTATTACATTAAAAAAGTGGTACACTAAATAAAACTAAATTTCATACTTGATAAATATTTATTAATGTGAACAATATGCTTACATCTCCTTGGAAATTTTGAGTAAGTCAGTCAATCCTCAGTCGATGAAACTTGGCTGGGTTTTAGTATTGGATGATCCAAAACTTACACAGAAATATCCAACAAAAAAAAACATCCGGAAGTAAGGTATTTATATCTAACAACTTATATTTATGACTGAATATTTTCTCGAATTCTTTTTAAAATAATAGTAGGTATTTTATTTCCACTCAAAACCGGAATATCAGATGAAATAATCATGCAGAACATCTCTCTGTTGGCTGTTCTCCGAGGCACGGAGGGAACGAAAAGGCCACATTTGAGCCTCCAAATTCGGTCGCCCATCCAGTTAATAAGTAAAAAAATTAGAAACCAGTTTAGAAAATAGCTCACAACTCAGCACTCATCAATGTTTGCTTTGGTGGAGTCGCAACGGCAACGCAACGGTTTTTGACGACAATATTTGAACCTCCAAATTCGGTCCCCCATCCAGTTAATGACTAGGGTCAACGTTGAGGAACAATCGAAAGACTGATACGACAGCTACGCGTTGTCCAACAAAGCCACTCGTCCCGCAACTCAATCCCGGTTTAGAATGTAGCTAACAACTCAGCACGCACTAGTGTTTGCTTTAACGGAGTCGCAACGGCAACGCAACGGTTTTTAACGACGATATTTGAACTTCCAAATTCGGTCCCCCATCCAGTTAATGACTAGGGTCAACGTTGAGGAACAATCGATAGACTGATACGACTGCTACGCGTTGTCCAACAAAGCCACTCGTCCCGCAACTCAATCCCGGTTTAGAAAGTAGCTAACAACTCAGCACGCAGCAGTGTTTGCTTTGACGGAGTCGCAACAGCAACGCAACGGTTTTTGACGACCTCCGTGGCGGTGTTGAGCGTTGTTGCCTTAACGTGCGGAGGTCCCGGGTTCGATCCCCGGCAGGGTTTGGAAATTTATAATTTCTGAATTTTCCTTGGCCTGGTGGGAGGCTTCAGCCGTGGCTAGTTACCTCCCTACCGGCAAAGACGTGCCGCCAAGCGATTTAGCGTTCCAGTGCGATGCCGTGTAGAGACCGAATATTGCCTTAACGTGCGGAGCTCCCGAATTCAATCCCCGGCAGGGTTTGGAAATTTATAATTTCTGAATTTTCCCTGGTCTGGCCTGGTGGGAGGCTTCGACTTCGGTATGGGTTTAATATAACTGCCATGCCCCTAGCAGGTCAGCCCGCTACCATCTTAGACTGCATCTTCACTTACCATCAGGTGTATCGCAGTCAAGGGTTAACTTGTAGTGGTTAAAAAAAGGAGTTATCTTGTCGCATTTACCGGGAACCGCAGACGCGGGCCGTACCGCACTGCGCTAGTCAATAGCTTGCATATTTAATGAGAGTTCTCAACTTGATTCCGCGACATAGATTTACAAAATCCGAGACAGGACGTAACAGTGAGTTTGTTACCCGGCTGAGTTTGTTGTGGGCTCTTCTCAGACCAGGGCGCGTTTGGAACCCTCGCAGCTTTAGTTTTAAGATACCATAATCAATAGGCATGATGACTGATTTTGAGAAATAGTCAGATTATGTTCGGAAGTATTTCCCATTTCGAATAAATATATTATTTCAGCAGAAAAATAAGGTTTGGTAGATAAAATTGGCATTTGTAATTTAAATTTTAAAATTCACGCCAAAACGCTCGCCGGTTTCATGGCGTTGTTTGTGACGTCACTATTGTTTTTACCGATGTACTCTGTGCAGTGTGCAGTAAGCAATAGTGTGATTGTCAAAGCTCGAAAACAAACAATTGTGACGTCATTCGCTTCTTGGTGTTTAATCCATTATGGCGGATTGCTGTATTTTATAGTTTTATTTTATCAAAATAAATAGCAATCTCACACGAAATAGAAAAATAAATACGTTTTTTATAATCCATGAATCCTATTTCATTAGATAAATTCATAATTTCATTGATTCATGGTTACTGTCATCATGCCTATTATCACCATCATATTTTATAAGTAAGTAATTTGTAACTTCAATAAGTGTACCTACAGTGTACCTATATTGAATAAATGATATTGAGTATTGAGTAGTGGCAAGAAGTGGTAGTGTTGGATAGAAGTGTTAGGCATTATTACTATTTGTCATTATATTTCATGAAACAGGACGTATAATATTAATTGTCAATTTGACTCGTTTCATGGCATTCGATTTAATCTGGGGATACGGACGCCATATTGAAAATTGTTGGTACAAATGCGAGTGATTTGACGATGGTAATTCAGTCTCCTGCAAGCAGACTCAGCGATTATTGAATACTTTTGTGTTTAGTTCGCAATTTGGTTTAGAGCCTAACGATAGCAACCGTGGCCAGACCAACTGAATATTGTCTTTGAGTTTAGTTCCCTAATAGACCCCCCAAAATAGACATTTATGAATACTTAGAATAGTGAATGAACTAGAAGTTTAATTCGCTATAATCCGCTACAGTAGACGGCACTGTGTGGTACAGGGCGTGTCTTCCACCTGCAGCATGCGACACCCACCACACAGCAATGCGCACAGGCACAACACCACACCACACAAATCCTCCAAATCACTCTCAACGTACGTTTCACTCCGACACCGGAGCATCTTCAGGAGATGTTGACTCGACAATGCACGATTGTGAAGTGACTATCGTATCGCAAGTTCCAGCTTATATACCTTTTTGGCATGCCTCATACTGAAGCCCCGCCCCCTCCCCTATTACTGTATAAATGTCAATTTAACGTAACGTACGTTGAGAGTGATTTGGAGGATTTGTGTGGTGTGGTGTTGTGCCTGTGCGAATTGCTGGGTGGTGGGTGTCGAATGTTGCAGGTGAAAGACACGCACTGTACCACACAGATTTGTCTGCTGTAGCGGATTATAGCCTATTAAACTTCTAGTTCATTCACTATCATGGACTTCCGCAAAGTAACGCCTGCTTCTATTCAATATTTGAATACTTAGAATAATATGAGGCATGCTATATGCACCGCCCATCCTTTCACTTCACCACAAAACACCATACAAATCCTTCCTCACAAAATAGTTGTGTCCGTGTTTCCTGCCAGTTTTTAATAAATAAAATTGTTGAGAGATTGCAAATAAATTAACTATGAAGTTCCAAATCCTCAGCAAGTGAGTTCAACTATCATGGATGGACATGTAGATACATAAAATAGAACAGTGAAACACAAGTCTAACAAAGTACCTATAGTTTGCGCACGAGTTGAATGCAGAGCAAATTAATGTATTGTAACTGTATATTTTTTCGATAGCAATCTCTTTCAAGCAATAGGAGTGATGCCTCTGTCAAAAATATATTATTTCTTACTGATTATTATATATTGCCTTCCAGAAGACCTAAAACTCACATTCTCGGTTAGTTTTAAGTTTGATAACCATTTTAAACTATACATTTTAGAAATTTTATGACGTAAAAACTTTCATGCTAGGAGCGCGTTTTTATGTTTGATAAAGACTTGCTGATTTGATTGAGTTGTCATCATCCCGATAATTACTGTTGACTTATAAAGCAGAGATCAATAATATGGACTGAATAAATATAGAGGCATATGTAAAAGCATCATGTAACTAATCTTTGGCTGTTTAAACGAGTATCAATGTATCTCTTGATGCCGTGCAGTGTACCTTGGTATCGATGGATCAGCAGCCACACTGATCGATCGTATTGTCGAAGTAAATAGCCGTGCTCTTGCTCGGGGATTACAGACGAACTTCGAGTAAACGAAACGGGCAATGAATATTGAATGCCGAGGAGTTTCTACTTGGCATTTGTTATTAATAATCCCTGAACGATCTTTCATGGTACGATGGTACGATTTGTTTACAAACCTTTAGCATAATGGGACTAGGTAAGTTTAATTACAAATTTTGTAGCCTCTGAGCCAAAAACTAATCGTGAATGACTTGAAATCTTTATTGAAATAACCGTTATTTTGACAGGAAGCACCGGAGTTAAATAAAAACAAAAGTTGGCTTTCAAATTAAAAGACGTCAGTTGTTAATGAAACTATCGCGGATTTGAAGCAGATGTTGGAAAAATTAAATCAAGCAAGCCGATGACATCATTCTACAACAATAGAAAACTTCTTACTTTAGCTTAGGTAACACTCTCCAGGATATAAATCACGTCGATCTATTTGCATTGTGATTATGGGAGAAACCAACAAACTAACCAGGTTAGTTTATTATTATTAATAAATAAAAAAGTTAAACAAATTATTCATAGCTTGCATCCGTTCGAAATGGTTAGCTAAAACATTATATCAACTAAAAGTACAGAATGAATGTAAATTACTGAAACTTTTGCAACTGAGTTCCTATTTCTTGAAGATTCATTAGTCAGTTTAGTCTCACCTACGTTTTATATTTGTTGAAACGGGAAAGTTTTCTCTGATTACTAATATTACAAAGTTCTCTTCGTAATGTTAATAAGTATTATTAGTCTTATTTCGTACAAACTTAACCTTATTTAACTATTATACTTGGATCGTGACTAAACTCAGTTTATGTCTGCTTAACAAAACTATGGGTTTCTATTAAATCACTAGATAATTTTGAAAGTAGTTCAAAACAGTAATAAATCAATAATTAAAATATGCGAGGCCCTGACCACCTCACGAGACAATTTAGAATCGATTTTCATAATTCCCCTGCATAATTAAAACAAGCGGTGAGTAAAAATAGCCAAAAAGAAACCGTAATAACGAATTGATTGACAGCTCGTTCGTCAAAATCGGCTCAGTAGTTTAGTTGCTACGGAGAGACATACGTAAATACAAACATACATACATAGACTGCTAAAAAATTATTTCCAAAAAACCGACTTCCAAAACCACTGTAAAGTAAAAAATAATTTTGATATCTACGCACTATGTTGAAGTCGGGCGAGCCTGAGGCGTCAACTTTGCTTAACTTTAATGCAATGCTTAACGCAAAATTATTTTTTACTTTACAGTAGCTTTTTGGAAATATATTTTTTACTTTTAAATTTAAACTTTTTAGTGCCAGGATTGTGGATTTGGAGTCAGAATTTTTTATGGAACCAGCTCGAGAGCTTCCTCTAAGGACTGAAAAAAAAATTCAAATCGGTTCAGAAACCACAGAGATATGCACCGACATACATAAAAAAAAATATGATTTAAGTAAAACAAAGAAAAGCTTTAAATTTATTAAATACAAATTATTAAAATGTTTACGGAAAGCTATCTATCAGAGAGGTATCCTAGGACCCTAATCAAATTTACTTTATGTTGGTCCTACTCTTTGACCCAGATAGGTGTATTTTGTCGATCGTGTGACATTTTATATAACGAATACAAAGTCCGTGTATAGCTTTTCTTGTACTAAATCAGTTTTTCAGGACAATAAATTAGTTAAAATGTTTAGAGGACATTATCTTACAGAGTACGGTGACTAAAGAAATATATTTTTAGATCCCTTTAACAACATCACTAACTGTCTTGACAACATCACCTGAACAATTTCGTGAACCATGGATCATTAACTTTTTACGACTCACCATTTTTTAAAGGTCATAAAAACTCTTATCGCTTAAAACAAAACTCAAAATATAGCAAAGGTAGTCATAAACAACGTTGCCACTACCAGAGGGAGAGAAGTTAAAGTAATTCGAGATAACGCGCGGTTTACTTGAAATTGCCGTTAAGTATGTGGTGGGGAGGGGGGCAGTGTGGGGGAACAGGGGTAAAGAGGCTTAGTGGCTTTGCAAGTTGCGAGCGACAAGTTGAGAGATTCTTTTCGTTTGTTTTTGGATATTTCGGGAGCTGATTAAGTGATTTGCTCCCAACTTTCACGACGACTGTTTTGAAATGTACTTAAGCAGACGAAGTTTTTATGTGATTTTAACGACGTTTCAGTGTATAGAAAGCTTTTGTTAGTGTTCAAGTAATGTCTTCATCAATGTAAATCCAAATATTATTCTTGTCAGCAATAAGTTCGGATTTTAATTCGATCACAAAATATGAAGATGTGATTATGGAAACAAAATGCTATTTCTAAACTATATTCTTTTATTTCTGAATGGGTTTTAGAAAATTCTATGAATTAATTATTTTTCAGTGTTATACCTTAAACAAAATGCTATTTCTAAACTATATTCTTTTATTTCTGAATGGGTTTTAGAACATTCTATGAATTAATTATTTTTCAGTGTTATACCTTAGTGATAGTTTATTACATTTTGTCTTAATTTTCATCATTACGTAGCTCCATATGAGACTTACGACATATGAGACACAAAAAAACAACTTGATATTTTTAAATAGCGATTATTATTTAAAAAAAATAAGTAGTTCATATCAAGCTCAACGCCTCATAAGAAATCATTTTAAATGCTGGAGCTTTCAAAACCATGACGGAATAAACCGGGCACATAAATAATAGCTGTGCAAGTCTTTAAACTCTCAAAGGTCCAGGTGATGCTAATGGTTGTATAATCGACGACGAGGGGCCATTAATTCTCTCTCCGAGTTCCTGCCGTCATAAGTCATCGGTCACAGTTTCGGAGGGCAATAAAGTTTTCGTCCACCTTCGCACTATGTATCTTGGATATACTCCGAATTGCTAGTAGTTTGTAACTGTCTAAAATCATTGACTTTTCATTACATGACTGCGGCATTGCCAAAAGAAAGGTTTATGATTTTTAACTCTCGGGTTCTCAATTGGGCGCATATTTTTTTTTATGTATGTCGGTGCATATCTCTGTGGTTTCTGAACCGATTTGAATTTTTTTTTCAGTCCTTAGAGGAAGCTCTCGAGCTGGTTCCATAAAAAATTCTGACTCCAAATCCACAATCCTGGCACTAAAAAGTTTAAATTTAAAAGTAAAAAATATATTTCCAAAAAGCTACTGTAAAGTAAAAAATAATTTTGATATCTACGCACTATGTTGAAGTCGGGCGAGCCTGAGGCGTCAACTTTGCTTAACTTTAATGCAATGCTTAACGCAAAATTATTTTTTACTTTACAGTAGCTTTTTGGAAATATATTTTTTACTTTTAAATTTAAACTTTTTAGTGCCAGGATTGTGGATTTGGAGTCAGAATTTTTTATGGAACCAGCTCGAGAGCTTCCTCTAAGGACTGAAAAAAAAATTCAAATCGGTTCAGAAACCACAGAGATATGCACCGACATACATAAAAAAAAATATGCGCCCAATTGAGAACCCGAGAGTTAAAAATCATAAACCTTTCTTTAGGCAATGCCGCAGTCACGTAATGAAAAGTCAATGATTTCAGACAGTTTCAGAAACTACTAGCAATTCGAAGTATATCCAAGATACATAGTGCGAAGGTGGACGAAAACTTTATTGCCCTCCGAAACTGTGACCGATGACTTATGACGGCAGGAACTCGGAGAGAGAATTAATGGCCCCTTGTCGTCGATTATACAACCATTAGCATCACCTGGACCTTTGAGAGTTTAAAGACTTGCACAGCTATTATTTATGTGCCCGGTTTATTCCGTCATGGTTTTGAAAGCTCCAGCATTTAAAATGATTTCTTATGAGGCGTTGAGCTTGATATGAACTACTTATTTTTTTAAAATAATAATCGCTATTTAAAAATATCAAGTTGTTTTTTTGTGTCTCATATGTCGTAAGTCTCATATGGAGCTACGTAATGATGAAAATTAAGACAAAATGTAATAAACTATCACTAAGGTATAACACTGAAAAATAATTAATTCATAGAATGTTCTAAAACCCATTCAGAAATAAAAGAATATAGTTTAGAAATAGCATTTTGTTTCCATAATCACATCTTTATATTTTGTGATCGAATTAAAATCCGAACTTATTGCTGACAAGAATAATATTTGGATTTACATTGATGAAGACATTACTTAAACACTAACAAAAGCTTTCTATACACTGAAAAGTCGTTAAAATCACATAAAAACTTCGTCTGCTTAAGTACATTTCAAAACAGTCGTCGTGAAAGTTGGGAGCAAATCACTTAATCAGCTCTCGAAATATCCAAAAACAAACGAAAAGAATCTCTCAACTTGTCGCTCGCAACTTGCAAAGCCACTAAGCCTCTTTACCCCTGTTCCCCCACACTCCCCCCCTCCCCACCACATACTTAACGGCAATTTCAAGTAAACCGCGCGTTATCTCGAATTACTTTAACTTCTCTCCCTCTGGTAGTGGCAACGTTGTTTATGACTACCTTTGCTATATTTTGAGTTTTGTTTTAAGCGATAAGAGTTTTTATGACCTTTAAAAAATGGTGAGTCGTAAAAAGTTAATGATCCATGGTTCACGAAATTGTTCAGGTGATGTTGTCAAGACAGTTAGTGATGTTGTTAAAGGGATCTAAAAATATATTTCTTTAGTCACCGTACTCTGTAAGATAATGTCCTCTAAACATTTTAACTAATTTATTGTCCTGAAAAACTGATTTAGTACAAGAAAAGCTATACACGGACTTTGTATTCGTTATATAAAATGTCACACGATCGACAAAATACACCTATCTGGGTCAAAGAGTAGGACCAACATAAAGTAAATTTGATTAGGGTCCTAGGATACCTCTCTGATAGATAGCTTTCCGTAAACATTTTAATAATTTGTATTTAATAAATTTAAAGCTTTTCTTTGTTTTACTTAAATCATAATTTCAAAAAATATTGAAGATAAAGTATCTTTTACGCTATTTACTCTTTGAATTTTAATATTAGATTAGGTTAGAGTAAATAGTGAGGCAGGTTTGTGAATTGTGTTTGAAAAAGCCATCTCCGAAACGAAGTTAATGAACTCGAGAATAAACTCTTTGTCTGCGAAATGTACTATGAAATAAATTATGGTACCTGCTTGCTTGCAGAAGAAAATTAAAAAAAAGACAAGGACATTCGTAAAAATATAATCTAAGGTGTTCTTTAAAATTTGATGTTCAATTTATAAACTACTCGAGGGGAATTTGAGTAGTGTAGTTGCAATTTATCAATTGCTGTCTACAGTATCGGACTGTGATGTGGGCTCAAATTTTCATAAGGTTTTCTCGTTTTAATGCATTTTCAGTAGCAGATAGTAGTAGATTACATTTAGCGAAGAATCCTTAATTTGATATTAATTAATTTATGATGAGGTCTGCAACCTATACATCAGCTGTCCCCTGCTTAAAGCTTTCTTTGTACCTGTTGATAAAATCTATTTATAATAGAAGAAATAGATACAGATAGATAAACACACTTTCGCATTGATAATATTATTGGCAAAAAATAAGGACTTATAATTCTTACAGATAATCTGTCTAAATATTACAAATTGAATAAGTGGATATTTTACTTTTTAACGTCCCTAAATTTTGCTTAGTGGTAAAAGAATGATTACAAATTGAATAAGTGGAAATTTTACTTTTTAATGTCCCCAAATTTTGCTTAGTGGTAAAAGAATGAAGTTAAGAAGGTAGACAGACTAAACAACGGCGTCTAATTATTTCAAAACTCTAAGGCACTCCGTTACTGCTTAAGTATTTACGAGGAGGCAGTCTCACGATAATAGGTCTCGTAAAATAAAATAAATAATTAGAGCCGCGGCAAATTCATGAATTAGTTATTCCGGGTAAGCCTAGTATCGGGGTCGTTTTACACTTTTACACTTGTCCATTTTAAATAAAATTAGTTTTATGTTTAGCTTTTCAAACTCGAGTTAGTTTACGTTTATGACAATAAGCATCGTCATGAATCTACCCCAGGTTGCGGAAATCAGACTTTAGTGGAATGACGAGAATATGAAACAGTTTCAAAATTCAAAATGCATATCAATTAAACTCTATATTATCGTTGGCTACTAGATGTAAAATCAATATTTCTCACATATTTTTTACGTGAATATTCTCACAAACACTCTTTTGCTTGTATATAATGTTTTGTCTCTTTTGACACAATAGTTGATGTCACCTTAAAAGGTAAGATTGAAAAACAACGCATATCTTTAATTAAATTACTATAGAATTTACCGGCGATTTACATTCTAGATTAATGATAAGAGCTACAGGTTGGACTTCGTAAAATATAGATGGCTGAATTTGAATGTAAACGTCAATATTTAAATCGGGGAAAAAATTTCACGCTCGCTTTGCGGAAAAAAGTAAACTGGTCAAAATCCAACTAAAACACGCTATATTCCGTCGAGTCATAATAAATGTTCGGATACAATATCGCTTTTAAAATTTACGCAGCATACATTATCCGCGATATACGGGAACCCGGCCATATGTAATCATTGTATCCAGACAGGCGAAAAATATCCGCACGGTGGGTCCGTAAGAGCAGTTAAAGCATGTTATTTATTCGCTTTTTCGCCCGGCGGCGGTAAAAATTTGATCAAGTGCGAAAACGGTCTGGATACAAGTTGCTTTTTATATTATTTGCTCTTGGAATCAATGTTATGAGCTCTTTGTAAAATTTAAGAGTATTGTTGTGACATCCATACTAAGAAAATAAATGTGAAAGTATGTCTGTCTGTTTGCAATGCTTGCACGGCCCGGATTAGTGTGTATCATCCCCCACTCATCCACTCAACCCTTGCCTTTGTTTAATTACATCGGGGGTGAATTCTGACACCCAGTTTATTCACGCTGAGAACTTATCTCGAGATGCGGTCACAGTTCAGGACTAATCAGAAACGTCTAGATACTGTGGAGTGTAGACTCGTTTTAACTGTTCTCATCTCAGTAACAGCTACAGATTTTAACTTTTAAATTACGTAAGTTTGTAATTTTACTTAACATTTCGGATTTTGATTCTGTCAGAATCCTACGAGTAATTATAAATACGAAATTGTGTCTGTCTGTATGTCCATCTGTCTGTTCGTCTGTCTGCTACCAATTTCCTGTAACACTTCAACAACGATTAGCTTCCACCGTTCGGCTTCATACAAGTGGATTAAGTTCACTGTGAAGGATAGACAGACCGCCATTTCCATCAAACCGAATAATAGAGGACATCATTAACATTATTGATTACCTAAATTCTTATTATATTTATGACAATATAGTACGCTTTTTACAATAGAACGATAGCACATGAAAAGAATATGACAAACTAAAATTTCCAATACATTAGACGCCATGTGTTACACAAAACGATACAAAACACCTTTTCATTAACTTTAGTAACAAAGAGCATTAAAAAGGTATGAAAGAATGCGTCGATTGTATAGAGCAAATCGCGTAAGAGAAGATAAATAGTTGTTTTTATTTTGTAATTTTATTTGAGGGAAATTTCAACTGTTCCGAGTAATTTTATTTCAATAAAATAGGCTTCACAACACCAAAAAAGTGGTACAGAAAATGAAAATCGAATTCTGGATAATTTTCAGCAAACCTGTTAATATGACACTTTAAAATAGCTAAGTATTATAGTAACTAAGTATAGTATAGTATAATGTTCTATACTCTTTTGAATGCTTACTGTTATTTTTAGACTAACAGCAGAATCTACAAATTAAAACTGAATATTTAACTATTTTATTCATGTGAGTTACTACGAGCAGCAATGTAAGTAACCATCTACAGACTGATCTTTTCACGTCAGAACGTGTGATGGTATGCCTAGTCCAATATTCACATATTGGCTATCTGTTCATCAAACACGTAATAGAAAGTAAGATGACAAAGAATATACTGCTGTTTGATAATGACACCAGGGGAGAGTTTTTTAACCTTCCCAGATAGTTTTAAGTTTCGTATTTGTATTTTTATTTTATTTTATTTTAAATTGTGTAATTATTAGGTTTATATTTTAACAGTACATTGTTAATATGTACACCTACAATGGGTTTTATGCCTCTAATAAAAAACTTTATTATTATTATATACTTTTTTATATATACTTTCTCTACGCACCAAAACGTATCGAATTTACGCTCGGGGAGTAGTATACGTGCGTGCAGCTGCCCTCAGTTAGTGAAAATATTTCGCTAGCTTTGGTTATTGGTTATGACATTTTTATACACATATATTATATGATAAACAGTTATAAATTTATATTGGTTTAGCGTCAAAATGAGTAATAACTAAGAAAATTTATGAAAAAAGTGTCAAGATAGTTTACTAGAGCGCACATGGAATGTCGCAAAAAAAATTATTACCCTCAGACGGATGTAGTGAGCATTAAAAATGTATGTTGTTAAAAATGTATTGTTTTCTTTTATTTTATAGTTAGTTTACTCAAGTTATACGAATGATTAAAAAAAGTTGCAATTTTAAGTTCGCAATTTTCCAGATCTCATTTTCTTAAGGATAGTCATTTTTTGTGACAGTATTGTAGCTTTGAGAAGACTGTTAGTTTTTTGAGATTTAAATTTAGATTGTAATAAATTAAATTACAAAATAAGGCTCTAGATTTTGAACACTTATTTTATTCACTTTAATATTTCATTGTTACCGAAGATTCCAAATTAGAAGCAATAATGTACTAGCGGTCTCCAGGCCTTGTTGGTCTAGTGGTTAGCATATTCGACTGCGGCCGACGAGATCCCGGGTTCGAGTCCCGGGTCGGGCCATAATTAAGTATTGGGTTTTTCTAACTAGAAATTCTCAGTAGTAGCCCGGAGTTAGGAAGTTAGCGGTGTGTCAACCCCGTGCCTCGGAGAGCACTTTAAGCCGTCGGTCCCGGTTATTATCACTAACATGATAATAGTCGTTAAAGCCCGCCAACCCGCATTGGAGCAGCGTGGGGGGTCTAAGCTCTAAAACCCTCTCTCTTATGAGAGTGGAGGCCTGTGCCCAACAGTGGGACGTTAATGGGCTGTAGTGGTGGTGGTGGTCTCCAGGACCGCACGTAGGTGGTTAAGGGACATAAACAGGTGGTAGGTGGTTAAGGGTTCAAATGACAGTTTGATGTTACGTACGTTGACGTTTTTAAAATAAGAATTATAATTCCAAAATACGAAAGTCAACAATACTGAAACAATAATATGGCTTTAAGCGTTGGCAGTATGGCACAATGGCCCCTGTGGTTCAGAACTTTAGTAGTTGAATGAAGCGTGTAACTATACGTATCTCTCAGTTAATAAAAAAATATAAAATATATTTATATTTGATAGCATAAATTATAAAATAATAGTAAAAATATATTAAATGAATAATAAAATAAAAATAGTATAATCGACCTAGATGAGGAACGATCTTGCATGTCGCCGGAGCGATTTCCGTCAATCGGACCGATCGCCAGGGGACGAAGCGAGTAGACGACGCGACGCAAGAAATAATGCGTAGCTGTAGTAGTGAGCGCGGTGTGGTTGTCTTGGCCGACAAAGCGCACACTATGTCAGGGTCTTCTCCTCCTCATGATGGCGCGAGTGGGAAGCAATTCATAGAATTTTAATATTTTATTATGTGCAATTAATGAAGCATTTCGAACGCATTACATCGTTGGATGCTGTCTAATGTAGGGAGCCTTGGACTATGTGCCTCGTGAACCTGTCTTGGAGAGTAACCGACGATACTTGATCTACCTATGGTGGATCTATATACATACTTAAAATACCACACACTTACACGTATTATAATCACATATCAACCACTATCGCAGGTTGAGTTGGGCACTGTGGAATATAAGCTACTCGCTTCGGCGATGCCTCAGCACGACTGGTTCTGCCTCGATGTCTACCTAGTTGGACGTTAAGAAGGGACTGGTTTGTTGTTGTACCAGAGAGCTTGCTTTCTGTGCGCAGTGCACTTCGTGTGCACTTCTATGTTCTACAGTATGTCTGATTTTACCTTGCGATCTACTTAATGACGACTTATGCATACCATATGTAAATTTACGACGTTCTTCGCTACGTTCGAACAATAACCTTGACTTTTGGTATTCTATGAGACTTATTAGTCCACGCATTAATATGCCTCTTGGGATACCAAGGGAGGGAAGAAGCCTACCGTTGGTGGCGGGGCGGAGCCAGCCAACCATCATTTATTTTTTAGAAAAGTAAATGATGCCATTCTTAGCATCTTCCTTATCTTATAAAAGGGAGATGCTACCACTAGGATTAGTTCGTTTCACGGTGACCTTATGGAACAACATTTATGTTGTTAAATAAGATAGAAATCTTAACCCTGGGTTAAAACTTATAGTATAATATAAAATATCTCGCTTTTATGGTCAAAGCATAAATAGCTCGAAGAATAATATGATCCTTTAATGATCCTATATAATAATGACTGGCTCACTTAGTGTATGTGCTAAAGAAGTAAGGTTCTTAGAATGAGCAAAGCGCAGTATACTTGAACTGGAGCATGGCAGTATTGAATCAATACAACACGCGTGTAAAACGCGTGTCATTGTTTAGAGATGAATCAATACTCGAACACGCGGGTAAATCGCGTGTCATTGTTTAGAGATGAATCAATACTCGAACACGCGGGTAAATCGCGTGTCATTGTTTAGACATGAATCAATACTCGATCGCGCATATTATTATAATTCATATAATCTTGAACTGAATTTGTACATTGATATTAATCAATACTTGAATGCGTTTTATAGATTTTTATAACTCGAACGCGCTTCTAAAGCCAGTCATAGGTAAGCTAAATTTCATCTAAATTAGTATATAATCAAGTCGTTGGGTTGAATGGACTCGAGGCTTCCGAAACTCTAAAAGATCGTGGTTTATTATGGACACAACAATATATGAGGGTCTTACTGCTAGATGATTCACGTGCCATTCTAAAGAAATATTCAATTTTATTGGTAGAGTAAGGTGTAGATTCTTAGGGATCACGACAAGTTAGTTACAAGCGTCTCTCTTTCTCGAAGGGCGATTGTTCTTTGTTCGATGTAGGTTTTAATTCAGAGCCTTTTGTGCGGTTTTGCTCTCCGGGTCTGGTTCATTTTTTGTCCGCACTAGATTCCTTTGGTATTTAAAATAGAGGGATTTTAAATGTGGGAAGAAATTTTATTTAATTTTAAACTTTTCTTTAAATTAGTTGATACTCCAACATCAAAGACGTCTTTAATTATTGTGTAATTCAATTAATAATCAATACTTAATTTATTGAATACATGTAGGACATACATGTACCTCTTGTGTTACGTCATGTTTTGACTCTACCACTGGTTTGGAGCAAAGATTCTACTGCGAAGAGCCGGCAAGAAACTACAGTTGCTCTTTTTTTTAAAAGCAAACATTACAAAAGTAGCTATATATAATATACAGTAGTGTCTATTTCTAAAAACTAAAAACGTGAAGTTATTTGCCTGCCTCGTTGGTCTAGTGGTCAGCATGTTCGACTGCGGCCGACGAGGCCCCGGGTTCGAGTCCCGGGTCGGGCCATAATTAGAGAAATTCTCAGTAGTTAGGAAGTTGGTGGTGTTTCACCTCCGTGCCTTGGAGAGCACGTTAAGCCGTCGGTCCCGGTTATTATCACTAACATGATAATAGTCGTTAAAGCCCGCCAACCCACATTGGAGCAGCGTGGTGGGTCTAAGCTCTAATACCCGCTCTCATATGAGAGTGGGGCCCAGCAGTGGGACGTTAATGGGCTATAGTGGAAGTTATTTGAATAATAAATTAATTATTAAGAAGTATAAAATGGAGTATATAAATCATCAACATAGATAAACCTACACAGCATCTAGAACAAAATTATGACAGCAAGATAAGCGCAGGAATCTGCAATTATTATCTAAACGCCGTCACATGGTCTGCTCATGAATAATTTAATTGGTCCGCTGCAGCCCATACGGAGGTTAGCGAGCCTTGGTCGACATCAGATGCTCATTTTCTAAAAGCCTGAAGGCTCAGGGTTAATTTAAAGCGAAAATTACACAGCACATATAGCTTATGCATAGGCTTAGAGCTCATTTTGACAGAGATTTCTAGACGCCTGGGGTCATAATTTCAGCGAACCGAAATCTCTTATATCCTTGGCACATAATTCAAATTCAAATAATGTTTATTCAATTTAGGTAGGTACACTACACTTATTGACGTCCAGTTATTTGTAATGGTGATAATTAGTAACGGTATCTTAAAACTAAAGCTACGAGGGTTCCAAACGCGCCCTGGTCTGAGAAGAACCCACAACAAACTCAGCCGGGTTTTTTTTCCATTGTTACCATTTCACAAATCATCTTAACTATCAGAGCCAATAGATCAAATCATGGCCAAGCTTCATTGTCATTTAAGTAATCCTTTACAAGGTAATAGGAATTTAATGAGTTTAGGTTTTACATTAACTTTGAACTTATTCAGAGATATCTTCAACATGTCTTCTGGGAGCTTATTGTAGAAGTGGATACTGTTTCCAACAAATGAATTGCTATTTTTACTAAGCCTAGAAGCAGGCATTACAAGTTTATTTTTATTTCTAGTATTGAAATTATGACAATCATTTTTTTTCTTGAATTTATCAATGTGTTTATGCACGTATACTAAATTTTCAAATATATATTGGTTGTGCACTGTCATTATATTGATTTCTTTAAATTTATTTCTTAGTGACTCTCTTGGTCCCATATTAGATATGGCTCGAACAGCCCTCTTCTGCAGTACAAAAACAGAATTAATATCTGCAGCATTACCCCTTAATAATATACCAGACATAATGCTGCGAAAGTAACCGAAATAAACTAATCTCGCCGTTTCTATATCTGTCAACTGGCGAATCTTTTTAACCGCGTATGCAGCAGAACTAAGCCTGTTCGATAAGTCATTTAAGTGATGGCCCCATTGGAGTTTAGCATCTAACGTTATACTGAGCAAAACAGCGGTATCCACTAAATGTAATTCCTCATGATCAAGTTATACAGTGGTTTTTACCTGTTTGACATTAGGTAATGTAAATTTGATACACTTTGTCTTTTTTCCATTGAGGAGTAGGTTATTAGCTTCAAAACACTGTACATATGAATATTCATCTTACTAATAACAAATTGGTTGTAGGATTTGTAGTTTAAATTTCGATTACCGGTTGGGCGACTTGAGAACACGAATATATTTTAAATTAAGAAATAAATATACTCAATGATATAAATTCGCTCAGATACGTAAATTAAATTACACCAAATTTAAATTATATATTTTAACAAATAGGCTTAGTGAAGCGGCTTTCATTCGACTGAAAATGAAAATATAATAGAATTAAAATAATTATTGGACATCCAACAGCCAAGCGAAAGAATACAGTTTTGCTTGAAAGATAATATTAATTATTTTTTATACTACGTCAAGATAACTTAAGAGATGACAGTTATTGTTAGAAGTTCCTATTAGTTCCACAGCCTTGACAGCTGTCAATATATATATTTTTTAAATCCCTTGGCGGAACGGATACACTACAAGAGTGGTAATAAGCCGTCGCCAAAATCTCCCACTGGAGCCATAAATCTCAATTATTTTGTACGATAGACAAGCCTTTGTGTACTGAAATCCATTATAATTATAAAATAAATATTAAGTATAGCACGTAAAATGTATTTTTAGGCCAACGAGTTGCCAAAACGTTCCGAAAGTGATTCCAGAAGAAGCACTGTGTCGTTGAAACAGGCCCACAAAGTAACATTAACGTCGCTTTGTTAATAATTTACTAATTTTAACGTGAACTCAATGTAATCGAGTTCTCGGTAAATTTCATTAATAATAACTCCACCCCGTTAATGTAATATCAAAGGACAAATTAACGGTATAATAAGGCTGTTATTGGATGTGACGACAAATGGTTACCTTGATGATTTTTTTAAACAAGGTCCAATATTTTTATTTCTACTTATGTTATGGTTTAACCGTATGTATTATATTATATACAGGTATATAGGTACAATCTTCGAGTAAATCTACCACTGGTTCGGAATAACATTCTAACCGAGAAGAGCCAGCAAGGACGTCGGTAGTTGCCCTTTTGAAAAAAACATTAACCTTTTAGTGCAGTCGTGTAAAACATTAAAATAAATTACAATCTGCAGTCCTAAGCATTGCAAGAGCGAGTCAAATCCACGTTCTTAGTCGGGTGTACTCCGAAAAATTTAAACTAAAAATTTAAACTAATATAACTACTTAGTTTAAACTAAAGTAAGTAGTTACATTAGTATTAAATTGCGAGGTAGGTGATCATCTAGGAAGGTGCTCTTGATTTTGGTCGCATCATTATTAACTTCTAGGTGTAATTGTAGCGTAAGCCATAGCTAAAAATACATTGGTCCGAAAACCTCTTCATCTCCTTATGAACTCTGTCTACAACGAACCTAGTATAGACTTATTTTGTGGCAATATGTGTTACGATATCTTTTATAAGTTATTTTAAGCATCTCGTTTTATACCCAACAGATTACAATCTACCGAAAAATAATGCGTTAAATTGTAATCTTTCGACAGCTTACAATCTAGATAAATTACAATCCAATGGTTTTCAAAATCTTACGGTGACATGAATATCGTTTTGACAGTAATTCAATTTTTTTTGGTATTTTGTACTTCGAAATCATACAAATACAGTCAAGTGCAACTAACTGATTAACAACAGCTGGTAGGGAGAGCGGGGCTGAAAGTGCCGGGGGTAAATTGTGCCGACACGAATATATCAAAAAACAAAAATAAATAGATTTACAATCGTTTTTTGTCGCGAATAGGCCTAATACAATGCACTTTTTACAGGGCCCTGTAAGTGTGGGCGTGGCCGCTAGTTAGAGCGTCGCTTATTACACAACAATAAGGACCAAATTAGAGACCCTTCTCCTTAAATTTTATTACACTACACTGATTCAAGTGTAAGGGTCCCTTTGAAAAGTGCAGTAATAGGCCTATAATGCCTAACAGTCGGGTACACGTAGCTGCCATTTTAGTTGCGCTACCGACACCGACCGAGTGGCAATGCATGTAAGGGCTCTTCAGCGCCACGTACGTAAATATTTTCGTTTCGATACTTTTTGGTCGCAAGCTAGCATTTTTCGTGCTGTTCATTTGAGAGTTTTAGTAAAATGTTCGTTATTTATCCTAGTTTGTTATGCAGTGTAATTTTAACGCTTTGAGCACAGTGATTTTTATATGCGAGACAAAATATCACATTCTCATAAGCGGGGTAAAACGTGCTATTCATGTGGGGCTGCTCGTGCCGCGGCACATCCAACCCTTATGCAACCTTTATTGTTTCAATATTGTTTATGTTTACGCGAGCACTTATAAAAGAAAGAAAATACTTTATACTGCATTTATTGTCTTTGACAGAATGAGGACATACAAGCGATAAACTACATCTCAGGATGTTTTACAAAGGGTTGCCGATGCAGTCATCAAGGATGGACGTAAATTAAAAACTGTTGCACGTGAATTAGGAATTTGTATATTTGTAATTCTATAACGCTATGTCAAAAAAATAAAAAGTGGACTTACTTGATATATTTTTTTGATTTCTTAAAAAGACTCAAGAGACTATTAAATAACTCTTCAAAGAACTCCGTTATTGATAATTTAAGATAAATCTTTATTATTTTTTGTGATAAAACCTTCACAAATATTAAGTCCTTAGAGACTGATATTTTTAATAATTGATCTCATTTGCATAAAAATAGGTACAGTAGATTAAAAATATGCTCTTATGTTTGAAATAATTACAGGTAATTTGTTTTTTTTTTTAAATTATAATACTATAATATATAATAAATTTTAAAAACTGTTGATGTATAGTTAAAAGTATAACGAATAAATATTAAATATATTATTTTAAAATTGATGTCTTTTAAATTCTAAATTAATTTTCATTCATGTAAAACACCTAGAATTATCAACGGCACAACTTGCCCCAAAGTGGGGTTGGTAGTGCCTTGCCGTCGCTATATAAAAATCACTTCTTCTTAAAAAAGTATTAAAAATGTGCAAAATCTGTAGGTAAATTCGTATAGACTAAATTTGCCTTAGGATGAACTGCTACTTTCAGACATAGTACTTAGTTTATCCGAATCATATGAGGATTTGTAAAAATCGGCTCTTCCAGGCCCGCTCTCCTAGTTTTTTAACAACTTCCTTGGGTATCAATAGATATACGTCTGTTTTTTAGTGTGTTATTGTGAAAACCTATTATTACTTAAAGTTACCTAATTTTAAGACTATTTAGACTATTACTATATTATTTATTTAGACTATTTATAAGCAGTTGGTTTTCCTTGACAAATAAATTAAAATTAAACAATAAGCCCATTCAAAAATATCCTAAAACTCTTTACAAATGACAATGATTGTACCAATCTTCAGCCAATTGCCGTGAAGTGGCGTCCCACGGGAAATCTTCCCGTTTTCTTACAGCTGAAATAACACTTTGAGACGGTAGACTTCCTCTTTGACAAGCTACGAAGGAATAATCATTCTGTGTAATTTACAATAAGCCTACAAAAAAGTTAATGAGTCGAATCAAACGCCTAAATAACTTAACAGTTATAGACTAACTTAAACAGGGGGCATAAAGCAATATAATTTCAAAATTACAGTCTTATATCGCGTACCTTGACTTTCCTATAAAAAGAATTATAATTGTAAACCAAGGACGTCAACAATATTAAACAATACGGCTTTAACGACGATAGTTAACCCCCTAAACTTACATGAATCTGTCTAATATATATATTTTTTTAAATATAAACGAGTAAACTTAAATATCACGTAATATATTATCTAATAGTACCAGTAGCAGCGAAGGAAAATATCTTGAGGGAACTTGCAGTCTTGAGAGGTTTATCAACGTATCCTGTGGTTCTACGTAATAATTGTTTATGCACTAAGAAAAAAAAGGTGTGAAGTTGGTATTATGTGACGAGCGAAAGCGAGTAATATAAGTTATGTGTCATCTAATCTGCAAAAACAGAAGTCAGACAAATTTTACTTTAATTTAAATGAATTGAGATATTGCAAAATGTATTTTTTTTCCCCAATAATCACAAAGTCAAAATTATTTGATGGCTATGACCTCATTAAACATTTCTTTAGAAAAAATGGCACGTTAATACATAAAGGTTCGCCTACCCTGGTCCAGTGGGTTCAAGGCCATGATTAAGTGTTGGGTTTTTTTGACTAGAAATTCTCAATACTAGCACGGAGTTAGAGTTGGTGGTGTTTCACCCCCGCGCCTCGGTGAGCACGTTAAGCCGTCGGTCACGGTTATTATAACTAACATGATAATAGTCGTTAAAGCCCGCCAATCCGCAATGGAGCAACGTGGTGGGTCTAAGCTCTAATTCCCTCTCTCCTATGAGAGTAGTAGAGAGTAGAGTAGGATGTAGTGCTGGTGGTGGTGTGAAGTCTGCCAATCCGCACTTGTCAGTAGATCAATGATGAGTTGATGATGATGAAGAAAGTCCGAAGGTATTTCGTGGGAATGAGCATTTTATTCTATACAAAAATTCCACAACCTAGCTTAAACTTGCCTTTACACAAGAAATCCATTAAAAATAATTTATGCTCCTGAAGAAAGCTTAGTATACTGTAGAAGATTATTTAAATGATAAAAGGGCATGGATTTTACTCGCTCCAGCAATGACGACGACGGTAACTTGATGTAATTGTAACACATTGATGTAATTGTAAATGAATTTGTTAAAAAGAGCAACTAGGGAGCCCTTACTGGTTCTTATGAATCTCTTCAGTAGGAACATTATTCCGAACCAGTGGTAGATTTGCTCGACGATTCAAAAGTACTTTTACTAAAAATATTTGCATAAAATTATGAGTTTGAGTTTGAATGAAAAGCTTTTAAACAGTCCGTCCTTAGGGTGGGTATAATAGATTTTATTTATGAAAAATCGTCGGTTTTATTATTAAGGTAATAGTCAATAATTTGGTCTAAAGTAAAAACTAGTGTAATAAAATGGGAATTTTCTATACGTGACCTGTAAAATTGCAGACGGTTATATCGTTTTTCAGCTAATTCCAATATATAAAGTGGCGGCCCTCGGGGAAATCTTCACGACTTGTTGGCCGCGGCCGAAATGTTGGCTGCGTTTCCAGAAAGTGGACAGCTTTTCATTTTTGTCAATTTTACGAAACGTGTGAAACATGCGGATTATTTTGATAATATTAAAAGGTTATTATCAAAGTCCAACTTGGTCAAACTTCGCTAGCAGTGTTTGCATTTCATACATAGATTATGACGATGTTTCATTACTTTACAAGCATATAAATCACTAAGATGATGTCTGTAGAAAATATAATAATATTATATATGCTCTCATAAGTTTTTGACGACCTCCGTGGCGCAATATGTAGCGCTGTTGTCTTAACGTGCGGAGTTCCCGGGTTCGATCCCCGGCAGGGTCAATTTGGGAATTTATAATTTCTGAATTTTCCCTGGTCTGGCCTGGTGGGAGGCTTCGGCCGTGGCTAGTTACCACCCTACCGGCAAAGACGTGCCGCCAAGCGATTACGCGTTCCGGTATGATGCCGTGTAGAAATCAAATAGGGGTACGGGTTTAATATAACTGCCATACCCCTAACAGGTTAGCCCGCTATCATCTTAGACTGCATCATCAGTTACCATAAGGTGAGATCGCAGTCAAGGGCTAACTAGTAGTGGATAAAAAAAAAAAGTTAATAATGGTCTGAAAACACTTAGGCTTTTTTATCAATACCTATAGAAACTCATAAATATTTTCTGTATCGCACACTTTCTGGAATAATTTATGTAATTTCCATAATTTTCTAGAAAGTTCAAACCAAACTCTTCATTGTATGTTATCATAACACAAAGAAGCGTTACAGATTTTGACGATAATAATAATAAGAAACTCCCTAGCGCCAACGTAATAATGTTTTCCAAGAAAAGTAGTACCTACTCAGTTACTTAGCATAAGAAAAACAAAAATTCATCCCAACTAATTCCAGAGCTGAGTTGGCTGAATAAAGTCGAGCAATGTGATGAAAATATCAAATAGTTGGTATATCTGTTCAAAATATCATTTATTTTTCTGAGGGAGAAAATTACTTCTAATTTTTTTCAAGTACTGCTAAAGATGTTGGTTTATGTGGAATAATAGGATAAAGATTTAAATTTCAAAATGTAAAATTAGATCTAGATTTATATGAATAGATATTATATTATAAATAGCAACAAATACCGATTATTACTCATGAATTATGAAAATGGAGAGACTATTTATATTTACTAATTGCACAGATATTGCCTGATAAGAACGTGTTGTGCTTCTAATTCCCTACATATATTTATTACAGACTATAACATATAATTTGAGAGGATATTTGAAATATGGCATGCCTAAAGTGCACAGTTCTAAAATATCATCGTTTATTCGAGAACTGCTCCCGAATATTCACAGAAAACACGCTCCCAATATTCAGTATCCCACTTTCAACATGAATCCTAAAGCTACGGACAAAGTTACTCCCATTTATTCAAACGAGAAACTGAGACAAACATACTGTATCGGGTTTTCGAGCGAAATTTTCCGGCAAAAAAAAACATAAAACGTACTGTATCTTTCTAATCTCGAGCGAATATTTCGATCTAAGTTACGAGTGCTCACGAAATAGAGTGCCATTTTTGATAGTCAATTTATGGAGGGGAAAGGGGGTAGATGCAAGATAGAAAGTAGTATTTATTGCTGTGAATAAAAAACGGATTTCGGCTCAAGTTAATATCAACGGAAAAAAGTGTTAGATTGGAATATATAGCTCGGAGTTGATATACGATTATGTGGTTGAGTGGAAATGTTCGTAGGGCGGTTGATATAGTGGTACGAGCGTATAGGTGCTTCTAATGCAGACATCTGTAAGATATTGCGTAGGATTTTCCTTTCAAGCGCAAAAACTTATAGAGCCATATATTTTTACTAGAACACGAATTTGACCACGTGGGATTTAGCTTCTTTAAAAAATCCCGCGTGATAAAAAGTAGCTTATGTCCTTTCCCGAGATTAAACCTCTTCATACAATTTCATCAAAATTGATGGAAAAGAAGCGCTGTTAAAACGTAGCAGACAGATACACTTTCGCATACATACTAATATTATAAATGCGAAAGTCTTTCTGTCTGTCTGCTACGCTTTCACGGCCCACCTGTTTAACCGATTTTCATGAAATTTGGTACATTATATTTGGTACGGGGATAGTTTGTATCCCGGGGAAGGAGGCTACTTTTTATTCCGTAAAATTAAGGAGTTTCTGCGGGAAAAAAAAAACTTAATCATTAACAACGAAAGCGAAAAATCTAGTTCATAATATTAGTCTGGATTTTTAAATATTTTTGTTACCTTGTAGGTGCCAAGGTGTTCTACGACGCATGGCAGGCTGGCATCGCGGCCTAAAGCCACCGTCACGTTGGGGATCGGTTCCGAGAACCGCGGCTCCTCTGTTAGCACTGCAACAGAAGTTAATGAATTAGCTATCTGCCCAATCATCATCTCAACTCTTTTTTTTTAACGCTGGGAAATGCGTTTAGCCATCCCCCCTGGAAATAGTGCAGATAAATTGCACTCTTTCCGGAGGGGTATGTGGGACTCTCTGACAGAGTAGAATACCCAGTGAACCCGTCTTCCGTAGCAGCGGGGCGGCACAGGATCACATATGTGTATGCTACTGTGCCGTCTCAATGGTGGAACCACTTAATGTTTCGCCTCTACGGGGTTACCAGGTGCTCATATCGGGTTCCTCCTCTCTCTCCCGCTTAGAGGCCTCCTTCAGTGAGAGCAGTCATCTCAACCCTCTGCTAGCGTTCCGTCAAGCGATTTAGCGTTCCGGTACGATACCGTCTAGAAACCGATTAGTAGTATGGGTTTAATGTAACTGCTATACTCTTTGAAATTAGTCGCTACCATCTTGGACTGCACCATAATGTACCGCCAGGTAAGTTTGCAGACAAATTTGTAGTTGAAATGCACTCAACTTCAATGAACTGGCGTGTCTTGGAAATGCCATGTGTACGTATTTAAACTATTGTTCTAAAATCAAACAAGGGGTTATATTTATCTTATTTTCATAAATTTGTGTCATACATTATCAGTTTACTGAATAATTGCAAACGACGAGTAAAGTATCTTCTCTGTGTGTATAAAATGCGTAAAGTTTTCCTTCTAACTTTAACTCTAATGAAAAAGTTTGAAAACAAAGAAAGAAAAACTGTGAGTGGGTAAGTTCTAAATGCAGTTTTTACGATGTCACAGCGTACTTATTCAAGGAAAACTCTTAAGCCTTATTAATTCAAATCACACTGCTGATGAACCAATAAGAATGGCGACAGTAATAAAATGACTTGGCCAGTGCAACCAGGGGAGCTTGCCTAGGTGTTTATTTATTACAAGATTATTATTAGGCATGGATAAAATGGAACGTCAAAATGGAGTAGTGCCTAAAAGAGGAAAGCGGATGCTCAAGATTTAAACATTAAACGTATTGTTTTTTTTGACATTTTCACCTTGACCTTTTTCGGAATAATAAATCCATAATAATTTCGGTTTTAATATTTAAACCTTACTGTTAAAACGGAAATACTGCACATTGTCCCGAATCGGAGGGCAGAAACTGTTCAAGTCCTTTAAAATTAACTGCAAAAAATTATGATTTCCTTTACTAATGGTATGACTTCCTTATATATCTTTTTAATAATGGTTTTGGATTTAAACGTTGACGGGCATTATTTATTTACTAACTGCGAGACTGATATGTACTGAAGACACACGATGACAACAGATGTTCGCATTTATTATATTACTAGCTGATGCCCGCAACTTCGTCCGCGTGGTATTTTTTTTGATTATCACGGAAACTCCTTAATTTTCCGGGATAAAAAGTAACTTATGTCACTCTCCAGGTCATGAACTATACCCATAAAAAATAACGTCGATCCATTGCTCCGACATACCAACAACCAAACACACTTTCGCATTTATAATATTAAGTATGGATTGAATGATAGATAATTTTTTTTATTTTTTATTTTTATTATTTTTGTACAAAATATAGTCTTAAAACTAATTGTAAAAAAGTGGACATAGGTAAAGCTTATCTCTAAATAGAAATCTCTTCGAGCCTTCCTTGAAAGTGAGTAAGGTGAAATTGTTAAGTGGTATAGGTACAAAAATAAAATATTTTATTGGGATTAAAAAAAAACTAAAATATTTACTTACTTATAAAATTGATATACTATACTATTAATTATACAATCTGCAGTTTGTGGGGAGCTTAAGAGTTAGGTACTGTTGATGGTACTCGAGTAAGTTGTGCGGAAATTAAACAATGAGAGATTACGGGTTAAATATCAGCCTTGAGGTTGGAGAGTTAATTTTGAATGAATCATTCGAGTTCGGAAATGGAATTTCAGTTGTTTTTGTATTTTTAGTAAAATCAAGTCTGAATTTAAAAATTAAAAACCACGACTGCCCTACCAAAAAATGAACTAAAAAGTTAAAAATCTAAATTAGTCTAGTTAAATTAGAATCTTATTCACATTTTTATTAAATGATATTTTTGTGAATCACTGGATATTGAACTATAGTGTTATATATTTTTGGAATCTACTCATCATTTTCTAGATGATGGTTATATAGTTAACCTTATTTTCGAATATTTTTTTACAAATTTAGTTTTTAATGCAGGACCATGGTCGCCCCATCAATTTGTTTTTAAATTTTACTAGCCTATGTCACCCGGAATAAGCTAGGGATTCTAACGAAGTTATGGTGGAATATACAAACTCACATACATACATACATACATACATACATACATACATACATACATACATACATGAACCCTGAACAATATACTCCTTTTTTCAGGCAGTCGTATAAAAAAGGAATATTTTATTGAAACGTATGTGTTGCAGAGGATAAACGACATATAATGCCAACATGGACTATTATGGCAACGTTTCTTTGTAATTTCTAAAGAGGCATAAATAAGCATATGACGAATAATATGATGGCGAAAAAAATATGATATGTTTTTAAGCTCGCATCTATGTGTTTGACAAACTTAATCCTAATTATTATAAACTAGATGATGCCCGCGACTTCATCCGCGTGTATTAAGTTTTTTCAATTCCCGCAGGAACCCCTTAATTTTCCCTTACTGTTTATCCCGGAGAATTAAAAAGTTCCCCCGGAGAATTAAAAAACGGATCGGGAATCATCTAGTATAGAATACTTCATTGTCCATGAAATTCAAAGAGCTACCAACGCTCATTGTAAAACCAAATCCCATCAAAAACATAAATGTAAAATGAGAGCCAAGTTCAAAATTGTGATATATATGCCTTGGTTGTTGACTTCAGCGACAAAAGAAGTGAGATCTAAATGGGTGCCAAGTTCAATGGTCAGTCCTGCAATTTATATATCCCATCAAAAACATAAATGTGAAATGAGAGCCAAATTCAAAATTGTGATATATATGCCTTGGTTGTTGACTTCAGCGACAAAAGAAGTGAGATCTAAATGGGTGCCAAGTTCAATGGTCAGTCCTGAAATTTATTTATAACAACATATAATATTTTATAACAACTTAAAATATCATTTCTTCTTATAACGTAGTATAAAATGTTGAAGACTAAGGCTTTGGCTTGGCTAGTTTTCATATACGAATTATAGCGTTCACAAGTTGTAAATCTGTAAGTTCTTATTTTATTCTTCCGAAAATTTGGCTTGCTGGTAGAAACTGTACTTTTAGGTACCTACTTAATAATAATTCGTATATGGAAACTAGCCAAGCCAAAGCCTTAGTCTTCAACATTTTATACTAAGTCATAAGAAGAAATGATATTTTAAGTTGTTATAAAATATTATATGTTGTTATAAATAACTTTCAGGACTGACCATTGAACTTGGCACCCATTTAGATCTCACTTCTTTTGTCGCTGAAGTCAACAACCAAGGCATATATATCACAATTTTGAATTTGGCTCTCATTTCACATTTATGTTTTTGATGGGATATATAAATTGCAGGACTGACCATTGAACTTGGCACCCATTTAGATCTCACTTCTTTTGTCGCTGAAGTCAACAACCAAGGCATATATATCACAATTTTGAACTTGGCTCTCATTTTACATTTATGTTTTTGATGGGATATCATTACTTTTTGTACAGAAATTATTGAACTCAATCTCAAACTCAAAACATATTTATTCAAAATATGTACCTACAAAGTACACCTTCTGAACGTCATGCTTACAGAGCATAAGACGTGATGGTGATAATTAACTACGATATCTTAAAACTAAAGCTACGAGGGTTCCAAACGTGCCCTGGTCTGAGAAGAGCCCGCAATAAACTCCACTTTTTTTTATTATCACCATCTCACTAATATTTGAAATTATATATATGTACTTATAATATAACATTACATAATCAGCCGTTGTAACAATTCATACCCATGCCTTGCTATCATTCAAATAATCCTTTACACTGTAATAGGACTTTTCTATTAGTTTAGTTTACGTTTTACATTAGTAGGTACTTATTATTTGGTGTAAGGTCAGTGTGTCACCCACCAGTAATTCTATTGTACGACTCATTGTACAAGATAATTAAAGACGAGAATTCTCAAGAAAAATATATAGTGTACCTAGAGTTACACTGACATTGACAGATTACATCTATGGTCAGACTACCTCTACAGCACATTTCTACATCTCATCAATTTTGATTGCAAAAGTTCAAAATCAAAAGTTTTTTGTGAAACATTGAAAACAAGCACGGTAAACAGTCGATATCACTAAAACCACTATAAACAATGAATACAAATCACAATGACTGACAGCTTGAACTGACGACTTCAAATACGTTTCTTCTTCTTTTCTGTCAATGACGTTTCGTTGCACAAAATGTATGAATACGAAGGTAAGGTTTTAATGCAACTATATTATTATTCATTATTATTTACATTAAAATAATAATTATGTGTCATTTCCAATAGTTAAGGAGTTACTACCACCGCTTAAAGCAGTATTGTTTCAAACTAACGGTTGAATGTCACGTACTTTGACGTCCTTAAAATAATGATTATAACACTACAACATAAACGTCAACAATATTAAAATAATACGGCTTTAAGCAATGGTAGCATGCCTCGTGTCAGAGTTTTGATCTATACCTTTGATCATAAAAATGACGATTTTTGTACGTTTATATCTAAAAATAACCATTTGAGGTGTGCTTATGAAATTTGGAGCACATATGTATCTCACGGGTCTCAATATATGCGCCAAATTTGACATGTTTATGTGAAATAGTTTTTGAGTTATGAGGGGGTCAAAAGTGGCTCCAAATGGTTCGTGTAATATTACACACGGTGCTGCTCGCCAGTTTTTTTGAACTTTGGCTGGACACGCTTCCGCGTGTCTTGAAACGACGCGGACAATATATCACCATCTTGTAATATTTCTTATATTATGTATGTCTAAAAATATATTATTAATGTAGCTAAAATGAATTTGTAAGAAAACGTCCCCAAATTAGAAGTCTACTGTCTATTGCAAAAGTAATCACGTCTTTTTAATGGTACAGTATAAAGAAAAATAATCTTGATATTTTGTTTTTAATATCCTCCGTAAGAAAATCTTCACAAGCTTTTGAATGTATATTGAAATTGACTAGGTACCTACATTTATTCAAATTATTCATTTTTATAGATATAATAAACGACATCAACGAAATGTTATGTATCCTACATCCTCCTTCTATTATAAAAGGTTAATTGACTGACTGACATACGGCTAGGATTACACTTGTAAGTTATTACGCAAGTAGCATAATTAAGTAACTCACGTAAGTAACTTGTGTCACTTGTGATAATTTAAGACTCTACCACCGGTTAAGAAAGATTATTCGCCTGAGAACAGAATCTATCTATCTTAATAATAGTTATTGACCGAGTGAAGCGAAGGTCTCTGAGTCTACTTGAGTGAATTTTCACTTGTCCGTCCGTCCGTCCGTCCGTCTGTCAGAGCCTTATAACTTCTGAATTACTTCATAGAGGCTCTCATAGAAGCGAATGCGAAGTAAAATATTTTTTATAGAGTTACATGGAGTTGCGGTTTATGATAATATACATATATTTAAAGATAATTAGAAATAGAATCCAAAAATATTTTTTTTTTTAATTTTTCCCCTAAAATTGACGAAGTGGGGAGCTTTCAAAGTGGAGATTGTATAACGTGCAAAGTTGACCTCAGAACTCTAAAATTTTCTAAAAGGCTGAGCCTGAAACTTGATCAATTATTTGAATCATATCCTGTACTTGAACAAAAAATACTAAAATTAGATAAATATTATAATGAAACGAAATTATTAAATTTTTAATGAGCTTCAGTATTTTTAACAGAACTTCACAATGATGTCAATAGATTGCGCTCTGTAAAAGTTTATTCGTTTGTGCTTACAAATAATAGACGTTAGCACGTGAGTTAGACGTTACGTGGAATAAAAAAAACTTTTTTTTACTATATTTATGTTAAAACTATCTTATGGATACCGCGAGGTCTCAGTTCGGAGCGAACCACTAGTTCATCAATGTAGATATACTAAGCAAGTAAAACCTTCAGTCCTATGCCTCTCTCTATCTGTGTCAGATTGTTGCGTCATCAGACTATCAGTATGATTTGAACGACAGGTCTCAAACTATTACAGCTTTAGCCAAGAAATAAAGAGAAAGAAGCACTTGTCACTTAAGTTCGACAACTGTCGACTGTGACCGCTTCTTTGCTGTATGTGTCACAGTGATACAATAACATACAGCACAGTACATAGCTATCATTGTAATCTATATCTATACTTCTATACTAATACTAGCGGTCGCCCGCGACTTTGTCCGCGTACAATTTCTGATTACCTATGAGATCCCGCTGCGAAAAGCCTGGGTACATATAGCGGCTAAAACAAGTAATAACCTTAATGCCGATTTTAATGTCTCTAACTTCAAAATCAAAGGACTTTCATACAAACTTCCAACCCCCATTTCAACCTCTTAGGGGTGAATTTTCTCAAAACCGTTTCTTAGCGGCCGTCTACACCATAGAAGGAATCTATCTTCCAAATTTCAAGTGTATATGCTTTATAGTTCCTGAGATATCGTGATGAATCAGTGACCTTTCGCTTTTATATATATAGATTATAAATGCGAAATTTTGGATTGATGGATGTATGTATGGATGGATAGATGTTTGTTACTCAATCACGCCAGAACGGCAGAACGGATATTAATGAAATTTTGCACAGAGATAGCTGAAAAACCTCAATCCCACCCCCACGGGCATCAGCTAGTCAAGCTTTATTTTAAGGACTATATATAGGTGCCAAATATGACAGCTATTATGCGTTATTTTAAGTAAACTCTGTTCTGTAGTCGCTATTGAAGTTAATTGGAGAGCCAGAGAGGCTGTTGAAACATTTTAACGGAGTTTGATAAAATTTCGGACAATAGAAGTTCTAATTAACGCTACATGACAAAGCATCCCCTTTGTGTGTGTCGTATCGGCATACGCTGATGGAAATACTTTTGTACAGTGTTCATATTCAATACGCTGTTTTTTCAAAGAAAATCATATATTTTTATCTGGGTTTGATGAAAGGATTATTTTAATATGAAATTTGATTTCCCGGCCCAATAATTGATCTGAATAATTTTGAGTCTTGAAATGCAATTGAGATATTATGATATGAGATGTGATATACTTAGACAACCGCCAAATAACGCGCGTTTAGATTTTATTCTGAAATTAAGTTATAGATATTTTATACTGATTCAAAGTTGATCATTGTTTCTATATAATTCAAATTCAAATGTTTTTTATTCAATTATTACTTTTACAAGTACTTTTGAATCGTCAAGTGAATCTACCACTGGTTCGGAATGCCATTCCTACCGAGAAGAACCAGCAAGAAACTCGGTGGTTGCTCTTTTTAAATAAATATTTAATTTACAATTATTATATCAATGTATACATAAGTAACCGCTGTCCTTAGCATTGCTGGAGTGATCAAATCCATGCTCCTCTATCATTTACTTTCTGACTTTTTACTGACTGAATATAATAATATAATTAGGATACTATACAAATATTTAAATATATAATTTGAAAAATGAGTAGGTATAAGTAGTTATTTAAATATGGATAAAGATTAAGGTACTCAATAAATAATGGATATCACAGCCAGCACAAAGTTGGATAGAGAATTAGTTAGCCAAGTTGGAAAGTTCCGAGAAGTAAGGTATTAGTTGACTCAAACTCACGGGAATTGAGCCCAAAACTAAAGTAGCACTTAAATTGATTGACACCACATCTAATACAGACGCCAATTCTCAAAGCCACGAGCCACCAAGATATGAGGAGCAAGATTTAATTACCGAAGTTGAGAACCCTTCAAAATATTGTCTTCATTAAGACACTGCGCCCTTTGAGCTCGTTTTATTTGAAAAGTTTTCGTGTAATTTGGAAAAGTTAGTTAGCCTATTAACAGTTTCATTTATGATCGTCGCCTCACGTCGGTTAGATGTTTACGACAAAGTGTTTCACAAATATTTTGCGTTAGTGAAAATTATGGCTCTACTGATGATGTAATAAGATTTTACGACTTTGTTCAAAATATTATAAGCCTGACGTTCAGTCTTTTAATTTTATTATACAATTAGATGTGGGCTGCGACTCCAATCACGTACATGTAGGTGTTTAATATCTGAAGGGAATTTTTGATTTAAAAAGTATTCTATGTTCGTTACCAGGATGCACCCTAGCTCTGTAAGTACAAAGTTTGTTCAAAATGTTTTAAAAAGTATTATAATAATACTAGCCACCCGCCCCGGCTTCGCACGGGTGCAATTCTGATACTACCCTGCATTTTAAATCTGCAATATCTTGGAAAATATTTATTTAAATTACATGCTGCAAATGGCCATATTGATCTATATTAAATGCACAATGTATTTAAGATACTTAATTGGATAAGAATTAATGCTGTATTGCTTAAAATTGCTTCGTAAGTAAGCCATTATTTCTCGTTAAAAGTAAAGAATAAAAAATGGTTATGGTGGGTTATCCCTAAGAGATAGACATATACTATTACAGACTTTTTTGTAGACCTTTTTAAGGTATACAATACTATAGTACATTATTTTGATATATCGCGAATTTGGATTTAGACGGATTTGGATGAAATTTGGCGCAGAGACAGATTTTAGTCTGGAATAGCACACAGGCTACTTTTAAAGAGTTCCCGCGGGAACTACAAAACCTCAATCCACACGGACTCAATCAGCTAGTTTGACATAAAATATGAGGCTGATGGTGAAACTCGCAAGTCAAATCACGCAATATGTCAAGATGAAACCGATCTCAGTTTGACTTAATGATTGGAAAAGTGATGATATTGACCCACCTTGACATATAATAGTGATGATCTGTATGACGCTGATGGTGAAACTCGCAAGTCAAGTCAAGCTAATATGTCAAGGTGAGACCGATCTTACTTTGACTTAATGTTTGGTGATGATATTGACCCACCTTGACATATAATAGTGATGATCTGTATGATGCTGAGTGCGAAACTCGCAAGTCAAGTCAAGCACATATGTCAAGATGAGACCGATCTCACTTTGACTTAATGTTTGGTGATGATATTGACCCACCTTGAGATATAATAGTGATGATCTGTATGAGGCTGATGGCGAAACTCGCAATACAGATCACGCAATATGTCAAGGTGAGACCGATCTCACTTTGAGTTAATGTTTGGTGATGATATTGACCCACCTTGACATATAATAGTGATGATCTGTATGAGGCTGATGGCGAAACTCGCAAGTCAAGTCAAGCAAATATGTCAAGGTGAGACCGATCTTACTTTGAGTTAATGTTTGGTGATGATATTGACCCACCTTGACATATAATAGTGATGATCTGTATGAGGCTGATGGCGAAACTCCGGAAGGGTCCGCGTCTCCCGCTCATGGTGGCATCAGGACAGTCACCAACTGCTCAGCGCCCGTCGCATTGTCACTTCTTTGATGAAGTTTACCATCTGTAACAAAGAAACACCAAGGATTAAGTCTAAACTGACACTTTTTATACGACTGCCTGAAAAAAGGAGTATATTGTTTTCAGGGTTCATGTATGTATGTATTTGAGTTTGTATATTCCACCATAACTTCTATACGCCTGAACCGATTTTGATAAATGAGGTATCGTTAGAATCCCTAGCTTATTCAGGGTGACATAGGCTAGTAAAATTTAAAAAAAAATTTGGGGGTTACCATGGTCCCGCATTAAAAAGTAAAGTTGAAAAAAAAATATTAGAAAATGAGATTAACTATATAATCATCATCTAGAAAATGATGAGTAGATTCCAAAAATATATAACACTATAGTTCAATATCCAGTGATTCACAAAAAAATATAATAAAAATGTGAATAAGATATATTTAATTTAACCAGATTAATTTAGATTTTTAACTCTTTAGTCCGTTTTATGAAAGGGCAGTCGTGTTTGTTAATTTTTTTAATTATGACTTGTTTTTTTAATTCACAATATGACGCAAACAAATTATTTTGTATGAATTAAGAGGATATGGTATATACGGGAACTTTAAAAAATAGGTATTGAACAATTATATTGCCGTCGCAATATAATTGCTCCTCGAACACCCGACACACATAACACCCGATAGGGACAACTGCAGGGTGGACCGATAATACCTACGAAAAACAGTCGAATTCTTACCCTCGTATTTTTCTGTTTCGTCCTCCAAAACAGAACCGATTTTAATTATGTTTTACAACAATAATTATAGAAGGACTCAGGCTATGTCGGTTTTTTTTAAAATTATATTCGTCAAATTTTTTTGCGGAATATGCGAAAATATAATAGATAATGATGCGAAAACTAGCTCATTTTTTGTGATTTTTGAAGGTTCAATATTCTTAAAATAATTGATTTATCGAAAAAAGCAAAACATATGGGCATGGCACGGACACACACAGAATTGATGGTGCAAAAATATTATCTCTATTTTAATTATGCACAGAGAAAACCGACAACTACGATTGTATGGGGAAACTACCCTCCCGTATCGTCCGAGCTGTGAGCGAGGCTCAATTCTATAATAAGAATTTGAAACGAAATTCAAATCAGGTTAGAATTGCGCGCTGGTCTAGGCAGTCCGTCACCAACTTTCTTTCAAGAATTATATATGTTTAAGCGAAGCATAAAGAGTAAACATCTAATACAACATAATATTACTATTTTATGTTAATTAAGAGAGGATTTTTTAATGTATTCACGCACAAGGAGTCGTTGTTAGATGTAAAATCATTAATTGTGTTTAAAATTAAACAATTTCGCACAGATAAAACTTTCCATGTTGTTTGATAGGATTTATTTTATTGTTTAAAATCATATTTTAAACATTAACTGGATGACTGGTAGCTGAATTTTATACTTAAGTATTTATTATTTTAAAGTAACAATTTCTCTTTATTCTTTGTTTTATTTAGAAGTCACATAAAATTATCTATATACTATATACTTCCTATAAATATCCAAAAAATAAAGTTAATTTAGTATAAAAATTGCACTATACATCCCTGATTCACATAAAATACCATAATCAACTGCCAGATTGTCGGGCAAATAAAATCAATTAACGTTAATTCCTAGACCAAATTAGAAAACGTTGTGGTTGATTATTTCTGTCCATACACACGGTGCTGCAGACAAAAATATATATGGAAGGAAACTAAAAAGCTAAAAATGTAACGTACATTCTTGTACAGAGGAAAGTTAACGAAGTGGAAGGCCTTACAAAAGTCACATATCCAGCTTTGGGAGTCTATCGGTTGAAGAAGACGACGAGTTGATCCTCCTTTGACAAGCCCGTGTTATTAGTAGTGAGATAATCTTTTTTATCCACTACAAATTAACCCTTGACTGCGATCTCATCTGATGGCAAGTAATGATGCAGTCTAAGATAAATATGGTATCTGATAAGGGTATAGCTGCTAATCGGTTTCTAAACGGCATCGTATGGTAGCACGTCTTTGCCTGTAACGTAGTAACTAGCCACAGCCGAAGCCTCCCACCATACGAGACCAGAAAAAATCTGAAATAATAAACACCCAAAGTGACCCTGCCAGGGATCAAACCCGACCAAACCAGTGATTTACGATAACGGGACATTGCTCGCTTACAGTTTTATAAACTCCAGTATCAAAAATACGCATTTGTGACGTTTGTATTCAAAACTTTTTTTGATACAGGTCGGATACGAGTTGTAGAACATTTTTCAAATACACAACAATTCCAACATTGAATTCGGAAAAACAAAATGTTGTCCATTCTACGTTTTTTTAGTAAAGCTATGATTGGTTGCTCCGATGGTAGTTTTGAAATAGTGTTATTTATTTTAGTTTTAGCTATTTTTATTTTATTTCTGGTAGGTACCACTATTAATTGTTGTTATCACTGAAATTGATAATGTATAGGCGTAAACTGTTTTCGACGACGACAGACTGGACGACTTCCTTATGTACATTACATATTTTTTTAGAATTTTTGTATGTCTGTTACCTGCGTAACAGCTGTCCATTAACATATATTAACAGTTAATTACCCTGTTTCGAGTGAATAGTGACTTTTGGAAAGATAACGTTATTAATAATAATAATAAAAAAAGGTCCCCCCCGACTGAATTTCGGCCACGGCGGCCTATCTCCAAAGAGATTAGCCATCTACGCGGAAATATTATAATGCACAAGTGTGTGCGCGAATATACAGGTGCAGTCTCTATTCTTTTACGCTCACAGCCCGATGGGACGGAAAATCCGACACGACCGGAGAGAGATCAGATGCAGGACTGACGGCTTTACGTGTTTTTATAATATTAAGTAGATAAGTAGATCTTTCATTTCTGTGCCAAAGTGGCTGAAATTTCACAACAAAGTTTTTTTTCCACTACAAGTTAGCCCTCGACTGCGATCTCACCTGATGGTAAGTGATGATGCAGTCTAAGATGGTAGCGGGCTAACCTGTTAGGGACATGGCAGTTATATTAAACCCATCCCCTATTCGTTTTCTACACGGCATCGTACCGGAATGCATGGCTAGTTACCATCCTACCGGCACGTCTTTGCCGGTAGGATGATAACTAGCCATGGCTGAAGCCTCCCACCAGGCCAGACCAGGGAAAATTCAGGAATTATAAATTCCCAAATTGACCCTGCCGGGGATCGAACCCGGGACCTCCGCACGTTAAGACAACAGCGCTACACACTGCGCCACGGAGGTCACACTTAAGTAATAGTGCCAAAGTGGGTTCAGTAAGTGGCAAACACCGACGCAGTAGTCAATTTGCGGTAACGATTGGCCGCCGACCGCTACAAAGACTCGATAAGTAGCTTCAGACGATTGGTCTTTGCTGCGACGGACTTCAGCACAAAGGGAAGAATGTGCAGTGCAAGTTGTAAGACTTAGACTGCATCATCACTTACCATCAGGTGGGATTTTTTTATTTATTTATTTAGAAACAAGTATACATTTTCAAATCTAACAATGTAAAATTTAGTTACGGTGTAACAAAAACCCTGATCGGGTTTATCCGTACACCGCTATTCCTTGTGTTCGCTCGTTACAATTCGTTCTACATTTTCATCTACTAATTCTTACTATTTATATTTAATTATTTACTACTACTATACTATTTATAATTATTTATTTAGGTACTATTTACTATTTATAAATAATATAAGACATTATATATATGTGCACATCACACAATAATATTTAGATAATAAAATATGGTTGTGAGATAAAAAAAAGAGACTTTAACTTTGTACTTTTTCGCTATAAGTTTTAATTGAGGAATATTTGGGCATGTTTTGCATCATCACTTACCAACAGGTGGGATCGCAGTCAAGGGCTAAGTTGTAGTGGATAAAAAAAGGGACTTTAACTTTGTACTTTTTCGCATTAAGTTTTAATTGAGGAATATTTGGGCATGTTTTGCATCATCACTTACCATCAGGTAGGATCGCAGTCAAGGGCTAACTTGTAGTGGATTAAAAAAAAAGAGACTTTAACTTTGTACTTTTTTGCTTTAAGTTTTGAGTGAGGAATATTTGGGCATGTTTTGCATCATCACTTACCATCAGGTGGGATCGCAGTCAAGGGCTAACTTGTAGTGGATAAAAAAAAAAGAGACCTTAACTTTGTACTTTTTTGCTTTAAGTTTTTATTGAGGAATATTTGGGCATGTTTTAAACAGCGCTGAGAGTAAAGTGTAGCGGATGGTAGCTTTAGTTTTAAGATACCGTTAGTGCTTATTACCATTATATTTTATAAATAACTGGACGTCAATAAGTGTAGTATACCTACCTAAATTGAATAAACATTATTTGACTTTGACTTTGGTACATGCTTATCATTGAATTAAAATAAAAAACTTTGGAACGGCTTTACCGAACAAAAATTGTGCTCTTGTATGAAACCATAAAACTCAAGTCAAGTTGAAGCCACTTTTTTCAAAATCTTTTGCGTAACACTACCTAGGTATTGTTGATGTCAAATACATTTCTGATTTCTGTTCACTTGGATTCATAAGCATAATTCAAAATTTGCGAAATATAATAAAACTATTCTTCCTGTACGGTTGCATACAAAATTATAAAACAGTCTTGCTATTATGATATAGAAAGTAAACAACATCGTTACAACACCTATTTCATGGTTTCAGATTTTAGAAGGATTTCATCAGTACCACAAATAAACTATTGAAACTTTAAAATAATGCAGCTAACGAAAAAACTAACCAAAAGCAAAAACACGTGTTTAAAAAAAAATCACTAAGTAAAATTTGTGAGCAAAAATTAACAATTCTAGCTTTCAAATATTATCCCACCGAAATTTTCAAAATCCAATAACCGCTCGCTTCCATGCCTTGAAGACAAACGACATCCAAAGACAACCTCTCCGTGCCCTGAAACCCGATCTACCCGAAGATCAAACTGAATTGTGCTAACGAAAAAGCTAACCAAAATCAAAACACGTGTTTTTTTAAAGAACAAAATTAAAAAAAATTCACTCAGACAAATTTGTGAGCAAAAATTAACAATTCTAGCTATCAAATAGTGGGGCTGATTCTGTAGTGCACAATCTCTAAACTAAACTAAAATTAGAGCATTGTAAATATTGCTAACCCTTTCATAATACTCCCTACGGAAAGGGACAGAACTAGATTTAAAGCTGCAATTTTAGTTTAGTTTAGAGATGTTACATTACAGAATCGGCACCATTATCCCACCAAAATTTTTATAATCCATTAACTGCTCGCTTCCAGGCCTTGAAGACAAACGACATCCCAAGACAACCTCTCCGTGCCCTGAAACCCGATTTACCCGAAGATCAAATTGAATTGTGCTAACAAAAAAGCTAACCAAAAGCAAAAACACGTGTTTTTTTTAAGAACAAAATAGAAAAAAATCACTTAGACATATTTGACAGCTTTGCGTTTACAGTTGAAATTAATTGTTACAAAAGTTAAAAGATTGTTAATTTATTTATTGATGAAGGTTCGATTGTACTGATATTTGACTCTTTCGATGTATTTCACTCGTCAGTTCGTTCCCGACGCCATATTGGAATAACTTGTATAAATACGAATGTTTTACCATCGGTAGGCAGTCTCCACCGAGACTCAAACGATTATTGAATACCTTCGGTGTTTAGATCGTTACCTTGTTTACGAGCTGCGGTAGTAACTGCAGCCTGGTCAAATGATTTGATACTATACTATTGTTTAACTGAGTTTTATAAATTAAATAATTACATTAAATCTCTCGTGGTTAGAGTACAAATATATTAAAAGTGTTTTATTAATACCTACTTCTGGATTGTTCTCCAACAGTTCAGAAGTGGGATATGATTCACGTTGCCTTGATTTTCCTTTGCCTTCTGCACATCCGTTTTGTTATTTTTTTTTTTTAAAATAATATTAATAGTGGGTAATTTAAAAATATTATTTTTACCGCTGCCTGTAATACAGGAATACGGATTAATTGCTAAGTAATCAGACCCATCAATAATCAGAAAGACCGAACGGAAATGTTCATGGTTTCTTATTTTGTTTCATGTGACGTACGCTGCGCCAAGGCGGGCTCTGCACAGCCCGTTCTCTCGCTCCGAGCACCGCCTCGAGGGCGCTTCGCCTGCGCACCTCGCGGGCGCTTCGCCTGCGCACGTCGCGGGCGCTTCGCCTGCGCACCTCGCGGGCGCTTCGCCTGCGCACCTCGCGGGCGCTTCGCCTGCGCACCTCGCGGGCGCTTCGCCTGCGCACCTCGCGGGCGCTTCGCCTGCGCACCTCGCGGGCGCTTCGCCTGCGCACCTCGCGGGCGCTTCGCCTGCGCACCTCGCGGGCGCTTCGCCTGCGCACCTCGCGGGCGCTTCGCCTGCGCACCTCGCGGGCGCTTCGCCTGCGGACCTCGAGGGCGCTTCGCATGCGGACCTCGCGGGCGCTTCGCATGCGGACCTCGCGGGCGCTTCGCATGCGGACCTCGCGGGCGCTTCGCATGCGGACCTCGCGGGCGCTTCGCATGCGGACCTCGCGGGCGCTTCGCATGCGGACCTCGCGGGCGCTTCGCCTGCGGACCTCGCGGGCGCTTCGCCTGCGGACCTCGCGGGCGCTTCGCCTGCGGACCTCGCGGGCGCTTCGCCTGCGGACCTCGCGGGCGCTTCGCCTGCGGACCTTGCGGGCGCTTCGGGGGCCCTTCGATCTGCGCGCCTTGCGGGCGCTCCGGGCAGCGCTCAGAGGGCGCTCCGGGCATCACCAGCACGGCCAGCCGCGTGACGACAGGTGTTGCCAGAGCAGCCACCGGTTACGTATGCCCCTGTGCCGTGCTACCGACGAGGTCGACATCCGGAATTCCAGAGGTGACATCCTTACACTCAATAATGAGGGTAGAGATGGTCTTGATTTACTTAAATTTTTAGTCCAAGCATTAAAGTCCATTACTCCTGACTCGCACAAAATAACGACTATGCGGTTGCATAAAGTAAACTAGTAGGCATGATGACAATAATCAATAATCAATGAAATTATCTGATTAAATAGGATTCGTCGATTATAAAAATAAAAGTATCTATTTTTCTATTTTGAACGAGATTGTTATTTATTTTGATAACATGAAACTACAAAATACGGCAATTCGCCATAATACATTGAGCACCAGTCAGGGCGAATTACGTCACATCTAAATTCCTATAGTCCTAAATCCGTAAAATCTGCTTTTTATATAGTATTAAGAACTTCATGATAGTTATTACAGGTTATGTTGATGAAATGTTGTTTTTATAAAACTATACCTTAAAATTTAATATGAAAGGTGATTGCCTAGTGATTAAGACGTCTGCCTCCTATTTAGAGCGTTTGGGGAAACGCCTATTACCTAGTATACTTATTGTATTACGGGTACCTAATTGATTTTTAAGAGATAAAACCTAACCTCAAAAGGATCGAATTTATTATTAAATTAGGACCTCAAACAATATTATTAAACACACACCATTTTACAATAACACTAATTTATTTATACCAATCCAGGATCTCCCATATGACAATTCTGCATCGAAGGTTCGACATAATATAACCATGGTACGCAGCACCAGCTTATGAATCTATTTGATCTAGTACAAATGCCACTATTATGATGTCCAATCACAATGTTGGTCTAATTTTATTCCCAAAAAAAATTACTGATAAATTATTACATTATCAGATTGTATAGTCTGATATAATACCTACAGTAATACTCCTTCTCCTGGAGACCGCAAGTTAACCACGTCAGCCGACGTCTCTTTGCTGCTATCGGCTCCCTGAAACGCTGGAAGGATCTCCTTCCAGTCAAAACTAAGATATCCTTAGCTGAAACACTCCTTTTACCTATACTGGACTATGCCGATAGCAGTTACACGGATCTCACTGAGGAGTTATTAAACAAGCTTGAGCGCTTACAAAACATGTGTATTCGATTCATCTATGGATTGAGAAAATTTGATCACGTTAGTGCGTATCGTGCTCGTCTCGATTGGCTTCCAATTAGGTTGCTTCGAAATTTTTATGTTCTTTCTTTACTATTCTCGATCCTATATGCTCCTCATACTCCCAGCTATCATAAAGAACGTTTCAACTTTCTCGATGCCGTTCGCCATATGCAGCTGCGTTCTACCATGGATAATAAACTCAAAACTCCTAGCCATCGTACAAAATTTTACAGAAAATCGTACACGGTGTATGCTGTGCAGTTATGGGAATCTCTACCCAAAAATATTAGAAACTCCAAATCTTTGACTATTTTTTAAAAATAGTCTCAAAGAATATTTCCTTAACCAAGTCGTGCCATAATACATAAATTATACTTCTATCGTAATTCGTTACGATGCGTTTTTAATTTTATTTATATATGTGTAATTTGTGTATGTTTATGTGTAATATTATTATTGTTGTCTATATTTTATTTACATGTAATGTATATATGCAATACGTCTATTATATTTTTTATATTATGTTCTTACCTATTATAACTTGTACTGTATTCTGCCACACTACCCTACGTATCTTATTCGAACGTCTCACCAAAGGTTGCCTGGTAGAGATTGCGCAGTAAGCAATAAGGCCGCCTTTGCATAACTAGTTTATAGCTAACTTTACCTTGTATTTTCATGTGTGCAATCTATCCACAGTAATACCTTGATCTTTGTCAATGGATTCTGTAACTAGCTTGGTCAATTGAATTCTATTCATTTATTTGCTTTATAAAATGTTATATAATAATACGGTGTAATACAATCTGCCATCGAATGGCATGCAATATTATTAACTCAGTTCAAATGCATTCTTATTATATATTCCGTATTTTAAGTCTATGCCTGATAATAACTAGCTTAAATAATCAATTATAAAGAAATCTAGTTTATACAATATTACATTATATTAAACTATTATTAAATTATTATTTTAACACAATAAATATTAGCTGTTTATACAAGCAAAAGAATACATATTACCATTCAGTAAAATTAAAAATAAATTCATTAACAATGAAATTGTTTAAATTAAGACAGGGTAATATCTTTGACAGTCTTTTGAAGTTTATATTGAAATCGCCCTACAAAATGCGTTTATTTTATACATAACTAGCTTTATGCTAGGTACAAGTAACCTATTTCTAAGCCTTTGTAGAGCCTGGCCATGAGTTTCACAATATTCGAAGTAGTTTTTTGACAAAGATGCAAATTTCCTTAATGTAAATACAGGATAAATAAATATCTTAAGTGCCTTAAACATGGGTTTACAAATATCCAGGAAATGTTCCCTACACATAACACGTATGTTCTTTTTTGGAAGCTATTGAGTACAGACGACACATATCCATCATATGTTTTCTAATCAATTGCATAGGTAATTAATGTGGTATTTCCAATTGCAGTGGAAGTCTATTTAATAGTTGGTTATTAACTGAAATATAGCAATAGTAGCTGACCTATTTCTCCTAAACCGTGCTGTGTTTCTGTTAAAATATTCAAACGTTCAGCTTGATTATACACAAGACATGGTTACATTTTTCACGACACTATCAGGACAGACTGAGTGAGGAGGAATCGGACTGTTATAATATATTAACCTATCTTAACATGACAAAGGTGTCATGTGAAGACTGTGTTTTTTTAATTATGTTTCAGGACAAAGGTGTCGGAAAAGCGTTATAAATTTTATTTATTTCTGTTGGGCAAAGGTGTCCTAAATTATTGCATATATGACAAAGGTGTCACAAAAGCGTTATTGGTTTTATTTATTTTTGTTGGGCAAAGGTGTCCTTGCTTGGACGACAAAAGTGTCACCAAAGCACAGAAGTGAGAATTATAAAAGCGCTTACGAAAGTCAGATCAATATTGTACAAAACAATATTAATATAAAGGTCATTGACCAAATTCGCCTAAGAATCAACACGTGTTTGAAATATACAGTAATTCTTAGCTTATTTTATAACCTTTATTTCAAATATTATAATTCAACGGACACTTCAAATTAATTACAAAATAAATAAATGGGTATTAAATTGATTACTATACGTTTCCGTTTCTCGATTATTAACCACAGATCAATAACTTACAGGTTAAAATAATATGCAATACCTCCACTGCGCTAGTATTCTGAATCTCGCAACGCCATCTATTGAAAGTACAATAATTTTATATATCTAACGCCATCTGTAATGTTTTTGATGAACTACGGCGAATCTTTTCTTATTTACGTACTGTTTACAGGTCTATTCCAATTGGATAAAGATGGTATTTATTTGTCCAAGCAGATTGATTGTAAAAATTGAAATAACCTCAAGATAAGTCATTTTTTAGCAAGCGTCCGTTGTTTTAATCTGCTCTCAAGTATAAAAAGGTATTTATTTGAACCCAGTAATCAATATTAAAGACTGTTGGTTCTTAGGCAAACTTCGTATGGGGACGGAACAATGTCCTTTACATTGATATGTCATTAAAATTAAAAAAAAAAAAAGTTATCCAGGTACCTAGTCATACAACATTTAATGTTATTTACAAATTACAGTGTCGTAACTTCATAATAAAAATGTCATAATTTCATAATAAAGGTACTCAAGTACAGTGTTATATATTTCCATGCGTTTCAAAAGAGTAGATTTATTTGTATGTTGGACAAAAGTGTCCTGAATTATTGGTTTTGTTTATTTCTGTTGGACAAAAGTGTCCTAGCTTAGATAGCTCAAAAGTACAGAAGTGAATAAAACTAATAGTTTTATTTATTCTTGTGGACAAAGGTGTTCCTTCTTATTGTGTGCAAGACAAGGGCGTCAGCAAAATATTATTATTTAAAGCTAATTATTAATATAAGCTTATTATTATTATAATTACATTTATGGGACAAAGGTGTCCTATGTTGTTGTAATTGTCATCACATATTTTTTTTGTTTTTAAGAAAAATAACTTAAATCGTTACATGGATGTGAGGACACATTTAATAACGGATGGCCGAATCTGTTAGCCGATATCTGATAATTATTACGTGCCTTACACAATTTACTTTATTAACGAATTGTCATATTTATTATTTGATTGCACAACGATGTTGACGACCGCCATTTTGTATTTTTCCGAGCAACGGTACCTTCGTTGTTCAACGGTTGCGGCGTCAACACTAGCTGTGTCAAAATTATTTTCGATGTTAGACGCCACCGAGTTTCTTGCCGGTTCTTCTCGCTAGGACGTGGCATTCCGAACCAGTGGTAGATTCGCAGTTGTGAAAGTATTCATATTATATGTGATGATAAGTTTTTGAGATTAGTGGCTGTAACCTTAGATGTTTTAAATATGTTTGTTCTAAAAGTTCATAAAGTGTGTCAGATCTTGAAAAGTACAACGAATGAGGTTAGTTGTATCAATTTACAATTTCTTGAGAATAGTTTATGTATGTTTGATAAGACTGGAAGTTCAGCAGTTTGATTAGTGTGTTACAAGTAATTATTATTAGTAATTATGGGCAAGAACGCCCCAGGGAAAAACGTCTGATCATGATTTATATGATTTGGGGCATAAACGCCCGTGATATGACATAAACACGAGGACGTGTTGTTCTCAGGACGGCCGAACTGTCAGCTTTGCGTTTACAGTTGAAATTAATTGTTACAAAAGTTAAAAGATTGTTAATTTATTTATTGATGAAGGTTCGATTGTACTGATATTTGACTCTTTCGATGTATTTCACTCGTCAGTTCGTTCCCGACGCCATATTGGAATAACTTGTATAAATACGAATGTTTTACCATCGGTAGGCAGTCTCCACCGAGACTCAAACGATTATTGAATACCTTCGGTGTTTAGATCGTTACCTTGTTTACGAGCTGCGGTAGTAACTGCAGCCTGGTCAAATGATTTGATACTATACTATTGTTTAACTGAGTTTTATAAATTAACTAATTACATTAAATCTCTCGTGGTTAGAGTACAAATATATTAAAAGTGTTTTATTAATACCTACTTCTGGATTGTTCTCCAACATATTTGTGAGCAAAAATTAACAATTCTAGCTTTGAAATATTATCCCACCAAAATTTTCATAATCCAATAACCGCTCGCTTCCATGCCTTGAAGACAAACGACATCCAAAGACAACCTCTCCGTGCCCTGAAACCTGATTTACCCGAAGATCAAATTGAATTGTGCTAACGAAAAAGCTAACCAAAAGCAAAAACACGTGTTTTTTTAAAGAACAAAATTAAAAAAAATCACTTAGACAAATTTGTGAGCAAAAATTAACAATTCTAGCTTTCAAATATTATTCCACCAAAATTTTCATAATCCAATAACCGCTCGCTTCCATGCCTTGAAGACAAACGACATCCAAAGACAACCTCTCCGTGCCCTGAAACCCGATTTACCCGAAGATCAAATTGAATTGTGCTAACAAAAAAGCTAACCAAAAGCAAAAACACGTTTTTTTTTTAAGAACAAAATAGAAAAAAATCACTTAGACATATTTGTGAGCAAAAATTAACAATTCTAGCTTTGAAATATTATCCCACCAAAATTTTCATAATCCAATAACCGCTCGCTTCCATGCCTTGAAGACAAACGACATCCAAAGACAACCTCTCCGTGCCCTGAAACCCGATTTACCCGAAGATCAAATTGAATTGTGCTAACGAAAAAGCTAACCAAAAGCAAAAACACGTGTTTTTTTTAAGAACAAAATAGAAAAAAATCACTTAGACAAATTTGTGAGCAAAAATTAACAATTCTAGCTTTCAAATATTATTCCACCAAAATTTTTATAATCCATTAACCGCTCGCTTCCATGCCTTGAAGACAAACGACATCCAAAGACAACCTCTCCGTGCCCTGAAACCCGATTTACCCGAAGATCAAACTGAATTGTGCTAACGAAAAAGCTAAATCAAAAACACGTGTTTTTTTTAAGAACAAAATAGAAAAAAATCACTTAGACATATTTGTGAGCAAAAATTAACAACTGAAGCTTTCAAATATTATTCCACCAAAATTTTCATAATCCAATAACCGCTCGCTTCCATGCCTTGAAGACAAACGACATCCAAAGACAACCTCTCCGTGCCCTGAAACCTGATTTACCCGAAGATCAAATTGAATTGTGTCAAACGAGAAACTGACTAAAAATTCTACAGTCGCGACTGTCGCCAATATTACCTACGATTTTATGAATTCAAATCCACGACTTCTGGTGCAGATGTAATATCATACTGGACTATTTGAATTACATTTATGGTAACTGTAACTGAAAAACCTTTTTCAATTATTCACATCTTTTTATACGACTGCCTGACAAAAGGAGTTTTCAGGATTCATGTATGTATGTATGTATGTATGTTTGTATGTATCCCTATATAAATCCCTAGTTTATTCCCGGTGACATAGGCTAGTAAAATTTAAAAAAAAATTGATGGGGTGACCACGGTCCCGTATTAAAGACCAAGGTTGAAAAAAAATATTCGAAAATAAGATTAACTATCTGTGTCATATATTTTTGGAATCTAATCATCATCTAGAAAATGATGAGTAGATTCCATAAATATATAACACTATAGTTCAATGTGAATAAGATTCTAATTTAACTAGATTAATTTAGATTTTTAACTTTGTAGTTCGTTTTTTGGCAGGGCAGTCTCGTTTTTTAATTGTTTTAATTATGATTTATTGAATATTTATAGTCTCAATAAATAACATTTGGATCGAGTAAGATATTCTGAAAATACATCATAGAAAATATTTGACCACCTCCCGGTCGCAGTGTTGAGCGCTGTTGTCTTAACCTGCGGAGGTCCCGGATTCGATTCCTGGCAGGCTTAATTTGGGAATTTATAATTTTTCCTGGTCTGGCCTGGTGAGAGGCTTCGGCCGTGGCTAGTTACTATCCTACAGGCAAAGACGTGCCGCCAAGCGATTTAGCGTTCAGGTACGATGCGGTGGGGAAACGAAATAGGGGTATGGGTTAATATAACTGCTATGCCCCTAACAGGTTAGCCCGCTACCATCTAAGACTGCGTCATCACTCACCATCAAGTGAGATCGCAGTCAAGCGATATCCGCGACTACGTCCGCGTGGGCTATGTTTTTTCAATCCCCGCGGGAACTCCTTAATTTTTCGTGATAAAAAGTAGCCTATATCATTCCGAGAGATATAACCTATCCCTGTACTCAATTTCATAAAAATCGATTGCACAGGTGGGCCGTGAAAGCGTAGCAGACATACAGACACACTTTCGCATTTATATAATATTAATAGATAATTATTAATATGGATTCTACTCCACCTATCCTCCTTTTAAATTTGAATTTCTCCTACTTTATCTTTTATCGGAGTAAGTTGGATATAATATAGTAAAATATTAAAAATAAAAACAACAACAGTAAGAACTGGGCCAGAATTTTAAGCCGGTTATTAAAGTCTGTACAGTAGAGTGGATCTTACAACAAACTAATAAAGAGCAATATTGCCCTACAAAATCCCAAGCACGGGGGATTTACCTTGATTTTTAACAAAACGAGCCCGTTTGAAGCTACTTAAGCCCACAAAGTCCCGAAAAGGCCTCCGGTAAAACGGTATAAAGATGAATTACAGCCGGACAACGACCGCTTCTAGACATTTTGCCTGGTTGAAGCGGAACTGCTTGCCTATTTGCAATTCTATTAGCATCGTAGCAGAGTCCATTTTCAATTTAGATATCAAGGTTTGAAAATTTGACAAAATATTTGCGAAAAGCATTTTTATCGTCGCCGATATCGGTGTTTGCTCAATGCTCGGAATTATATGTTCACAGTCGTTTGACCGCCACGGGCGGAATTGACAATGTTTGTTGATAATTCCGCCTTTGTGTTGACCTACAGTATTTACTCGAGTCTATGGAATAATAAATCAGAGACCCCTTTTTATATTATGTGGGTGAAAGAGCAACCACCGAGTTTCTTGCTGGTTCAACTCAGTAGGAACGGTATTAAGAATCAGTGGTAGATTCACGCGACCATTTAAAAGCACTTGTCAAAGTCTACCAGAGTAAATCTGAGAGAAATCTTAAAAACCTACGACTGATTTGTTTGCAATTTAATTGATAAGAGTACATATGATTAACTACACTCGACACCAGATTCCTTTTTATAAATTAAAAGATGACTGGTCTTTTTCAGATTAACGACATCCGCGTAAAATTCACGTTAATCCGTTGCTCCGTTGCGACGCTTTTGTAGGATCTGAACAGATCCAAAAAAATACATAATTTCATCGAAAACACGACTGCCATGCCAAAAAAAATTAATCTTTAAAAGTTAAATAGAATCTTATTCACTTTTTTATTAAATGATATTTTTTTGTGAATCACTGGATATTGAACTATATAGTGTTACATATTTTTGGAATTTACTCATCATTTTCTAGATGATGATTATATAAATAGTTAATCTTATTTTCGATTTTTTTTTTCAACTTTAGCCTTTAATGCGGGATAAATTTTTTTAAATTTTACTAGCCTATGTCAACCGGGATAAGCTAGGGATTATATCGATACCTCATTTATCAAAATCGGTTCAGGCGTATAGAAGTTATGGTGGAATATACAAACCCACATGGACCCTGAAAACATTAAACTCCTTTTTTCAGGCAGTCGTATTAAAATAGGTAGTGATAACTTACAAAAGCCTGTTTATATTACAGAATCTGAATTATTAATTCCACAAAGTCTATAATATGTTATATTTATTAAATATATGTATTATAATTTGTAGCTTTATATAAATATTTTTATTTATTTTGTTATTTCTGCACCATCTACCGGTTGTTTCTGTGGCTATGTCCTTTTAAACCATTGGTTGCCTGGAAGAGATCGCTGTGAAGCGATAAGGCCGCCAAATTGTATACTTCCTTTGTTATTAGCTAGTTAAGTAGGGCGGCAGCCAGAAGGATACAGAAGGAGACGACGATAAATTGACTACTAAATTTATTAATTAATTCTTACATTATGACCTAACCTAATGCTACGTCGATTTTAGACGCAGCGGTTCACATTATGACTACTTAGGGCTAACCTTATCTACTCTAACTAGCATCCTACGTCGATGTTAGACGACAGGATTAATGAACGATCTTCTCATTATTTCATTAAATTTTATATCTTACATTATCGTACTAAAATCTAAGCGATGCTAGATGTTGAGGTGCAAGGTTGCGATCTTGCAACGAAAGTAATTTTTTCCATGACGCCGTAGGTATACGTAACTAGCTAAATTTACTGTTATTATTGTTTTTTGGTGTACAATAAAAGTATATTCATTCATTCATTCATTCAAAGTTTCTAGTACATCTCCATACTTCACCTACATTAGTCATTCTTGGCGCAGTCGGCCGCGGACGAGCGCCCCGTATTCAACTCTGAGCACTCTCATCCTATCTCGCAGCTACTCGTGAGACTGAGTGAAAGCCTTATTACTTGCCGGCTTTTTTCAGAACTACAGTCTTGGGTTATTTTATAAATATTTTTCCATGTGCGAACTTTTAAAGTGCTGATACTGTATGGTTAAGACGCCTGCCTATTCGGGTGGCCGGGGTTCGATCTCCACGCACGCATCTCTTACTTTTTGGAGGAAGGAAGGTGACAGTCCGAGGGTTCTAGATAATGTTCTCAAAGGTGCGTGAAGTCTGCCAATCCGTACTTAGCATTTTTTTATTATTTTTTTCTGGTATAAAAATTATTTCTGCACATTGTCTCAGAATTATTTTCGCATCATTCGCCTGAGGACATGAATGCTTTTCCGTGTTATAATGTTACGAGAAGCCGCCGTTATTTTGCGGGAATACCGAGTTGAGCAAGGAATAAAATTATGTATTTGGAAAATTTTATATCATAACTAGCTGATGTCCGCTAGGTACTTCGTACGCGTGGATTGAGGTTTTTTGGTTCCGAGATAAAAAGTAGCCTTTGTATTATTCTAGACTAGAATCTGTGCTAAATTTTATGCAGATCCGTTCAGCCGTTCTGGCGGGATTGCATACCAAACATCCATCCATCCATCCATCCAAATTTTCGCATTTATAATATTAGTATTGAGTATAGATAGATAGATGTTGTTATCGTCACTAAAAAAACTGAAGGTTTTTTCTTTATTTTCAAAGCGTTTTATTGATTTGAAATGTTAACATAACTGCAATGCCCCTAAAAAGATAGTCCCTCCTGTAGTTTGAAGTGACGATGCAATCTAAGATGTTCTTAAACTACATGTCAAGACCTATCTTGTAGTAGAATATCTATCTACAGAAATTATCTTTATCAGTATTTTTTATCTTTATAATATCTTTCTACAGATATTATCTTTATCAATATTTTTTTGAACGAATTACTCATGGGACGATGCGGAGGGGTACCCTAGCCGGCAAAAAACATCCGTAACGAAAATGCGTGGGGTAAGATTTTATGTATAGTTTTTTCGAAATTAAAACTTAAATCAAAAGTGTTAAAGTTTAATTTTGAATGGAGTTTATTTATATTTGAGATCTTTTGACTTCGTAACAACGCGAGCATGTCGCCGACATGCTGTTTTGTTTTTCTTTTTACCTCGACTAGAACTTGAAATTAATACTTATGTAATAAGAAACTCCTATCTGGTGTCCCACGACACATGTTTTATACGACTGCCTGAAAAAAGCAGCAGTGTTTTCAGGGTTCATATATGTATGTATGTATGTGAGTTTGTATATTCCACCATAACTTCTATATGCCTGAAGCAATTTTGATAAGTGAGGTATCGTTAGAATACTTAACTTATTCCGAGTGACATAAGCTAGTAAAATTTAAAACAAGTTGATGGGGTAACCATGATCCCGCATTAAAAGCTAACGTTGAAAAAAAAACTAAAATAAGATTAACTATATAATCATCATCTAGAAAATGATGAGTAGATTCCAAAAATATGTAACACTATAGTTCAATATACAGTGATTCACAAAATAATTAATAAAAATGTGAATAAGATTCTATTTAACTGGATTGATTTAGATTTTAAACTTTTTAGTTAACGTTTTTTGGTAGGGCAGTCGTGTTTTTTTTTTTAATTATGACTTGTCATCAATTGATTCAGCGAGCGACTATCATAACTTTTTATACAACCAAGATAACTGATGGAAAGGTAGCCTTAATTCTAATCGAAACCTTACAACCGACGGAGGAACTTTTTTTCCAAGATATGAATATTTCCAAGGGTTATTATGCTATTAGAGTGGAAAATCTCAAATCCTTGCCGGGTAATAAGAAGCGTGACTGCGAACAATTTGCCCTCATCTTGCTATATTAAACGCTCAAGGAAGCCCGCAAATGAGTCTCGAAGTTATAATATTGGCAGAGATTTGGAGCCAATTCAATAGGTTTTTAGGAACTTCGTGGATCGGTTCTCGATTTATCGTATATTTTGGTTTTTATTTCTAAATATTGTGTTTTTTTAAGGTTTTTAATCCGAAAACCGAAATAAGACTTCGTCCGCGTGGAATAAAGATTTTTTATTCCCGCGGGAACTGCTTAATTTTCCGGAATAAAAAGAAGCATATTATGTCCTTACCCGGGATATCAACTTCCTCTATACTAAATTTCAAACTTCAAACTTCAAATTATTTATATATGGTAGGATGTTCTTAGAAAAATATAATAAATTCCATCAAAATTGGTTGGAAAATTGGGCTGTAGTAACGTAGTAGACACAGTGGCGTGCCGTAAGGTCCCAAGAAAGGCAAGCCAGAACCCAAGCACTGCCAATCCTATTTTTACGTCTTCTTTTACTTTGTTTCATTTGTGTTTATTTAGTGTTTCTAAAATAATTTTGGAAAGAGTGTCTGATGTACGACTTTCAGACACATCAATAAAACCCAAAAATCGATCATTAATATCGTTATCAGAGTAATATCTGAGAATTGCGAACTGCTCTCTATTACTAACATCGGGTGTTTCGTCAATAATAATCGAAACAAATTGAGTGATATTGATCTCGAACATGATGTGAGACTTCATAACATCAGCTACAGAATGAATTATATCATTTTGAATTTTGTTAGACAAATAACTCGGTCCTGATTTGCCGCTTTGTTGATTTTGCATATGTTTTTCTAAAACTAAATCGTACTTCGACAGTAACGATACAAGTTCTAAAAAATTGCCTTTATATAATGAGTATTTGGACTCATAGTGACCTCTAAAAGGCAGTTCTTGTTGTGCTAAATGACAAACAATATCAGTTAATCTCTGAAAAACACTACGATTGTGATCTACGCGTGAATTATGATTTGAAATTTCATTCGCCAATTGGCGGGACAAAGAAGTTTCTATGCGTTGTTTTCCGAAATTACAAAATGAAATAACGGAACTCATATGTATTTGGGAATTTTGATGCCTTCTTAAAGCACCAGTTAAATTATTTAAATCATCATAGCCACTCGTATTCCAAACATTATTTTCGTTAGAAAAAAATATGCAACACCAACAATATAATTTATTTGTATGAGAACAACCGACAATCCATTTAGTTTTATACGCGGATCTGTTAAAATGCCATTTTCGATTTTTAAAAGTTTGTGAAATACAAAAATCTGGAAAGGTAGGTAGGTTTTGGTGAATTTACAAGAAGCTTTTTCTGTTCAAAAGTTAAGTTTTTTACCTTATTTTTGCCAATCAATGTTTGCACACACTTTAAATTGGCACAAGGAACAATATTAATTAAATCTAAACTCATTTTTTACAAAATTTACCATTAATTCACGAATTATATTAATTCACTATGCACAGCAAAAAGCAAACACTGAATTTATGAAGGTTTAGTCCGTATCACGAAAGAATTCCCTTTAAGGCGGCGCTAGAAGTCGAACTATGCAATTTTTGTATGCACCTTATTAGTTCCAAAAATTCCCGTACGATTTCTTAAATTAGGCGGATTATAAATATGAAAATAGTAGTAAAGGCTGAAAGCCAGACATAACGAGCCATACATGTCGCTATACTATTTATACAAATTTATATCGGATTAAACAGACAAAATGTATGACATGAAACAGAAAATTCAAAGCCACAGTCCCTCTCACTCACTCATGACTCAAATAGGCTCGTAAGACGTAATCAAAAGCAATCGCAAGCGGTTATTGAACTGAGATTACAGGACGCGCGAAATTTAAACACGTAATTTAAACTGATCGATTAATTACTGAGTTATTATTGAGTTTGTCTATTTGGGTGTTTGTTTTGGGCAAGGCAAGCCAGGCTTTTTAGCATGTATAGTGATTTCGCCTCTGAGTAGACAGACTTCGTAGTTATAATATTAGTATGGATGTCAGGTTTTTGCTGATACGCTATGAATTATTTTATTATGGAGGGATGTAAAACAATATGTAAATTAAAAAAAGTCAAGTACTAGTTGAACTAACCCCATTGTTAAGTACCCCCATGAGTCAGATATATATTATAATTTGAAATTATCATAAGAGCGTATTGTTTATAGCGTATTGTGATGTTAAAAATACACATAGTATGTTACCTTGTTCGCAGCACGTTACAAAACATTGTGTCATGCACCTCAACATTGTATAACATTAAGCCAATTATGGTTGACTGGATTGGCCACTTGTAAAATGGCGAGAACGTGAATAAACAAAGCACCTCTTTACCGTCGCGATTATTCCACCTCCTCCCCAATTACACCTGTAAATAGAGACGTTTCCAAGCAATCCGATGGGGGCGGGACATAAAAAATTATTACCTCCCCCCTCCCCCAGTGAATAAGAGAGTGAGTTGCAAGTAATTTTTCTACAAGCTTTATACATAGCAGCAATAAAAACGCGTCGGGTAGGAGACAAGCTGAGATATATCATCCCCGTCTCTTATTTTCGGGCTCCGTCTGGCGAGGGAAATGAAAGTTTAAATGTGACAAGAAATTTGGTTCGCAGTGAGTTACGAGTCGATTCTATACACAGAAACAACTTAATGCTTTGGTAAAGCTTCGAAGGAAAAAAGCTAAATGATAAATGATTTATTTATTTCATGTAGGACAACTTGTGTCACTTATAAAACGTTAAGACTCTACCACCGGTTCGGAAAATTGATTCTACTGAGAAGAGCCGGCAAGAAACTCAGCAGTTGCTCTTTTTATAGAAAAGAAAAGGTTACAATATGTAGACAACACAACACATACACAAGTATTACACTGACTTGTAGGTCACTGGATGCGAAGCCGGTTGCTTCCATGCTACTTTGTCATTAATAAAATCATCGATAGTGTAATAACCTCGACTTACTTACGACTCGAGCCGGCAAGAAACTCAGCAATTGCTCTTTTCATAGAAAAGAAAAGGTTACAAGCTAAAACTCAAACTCATATTGTTTTATTCAAATAAACTTATTGAAAGTGCTTTTCAATCATCGAGTACCACTGATTCAGAATACTATTCCTACCGAGAAGAACCAGCAAGACTCGGTGGTTGCTCTTTTTAAAAATTAATTTTACAATTACATCAATGTGTAGATACATAAATAACACCAGTCCTTGGTTTACAAAGGGCTGTAAAGTCTTCGTTGACCAGCATGGAAGACTATGGCCCAAACCATTTTCATTCTGAGAGGAAAATTCGAAGAAAAGGAGCTGGCGATGGGTTGAACCGTCGATCACGTAAATTATAAGACAATACTTTTTTATATAAAATAATATTATAAACTATAACTAGGTGACCACTAACATAGCAATAATACCAGCAGAAAATTGCTCTCGTAAATTACCACCACTGCGTTAACACTAGTAGCAAGTCAAATTATAAATTACTAGCGAATGCCCGCGACTTCGTCTGCGTCGTCGTAGCCTATGTGCTATTCCAGACTTTAATCTATCTCTGTGCCAGATTTCAGCCAGATCCGTTCAGCTGTTGGGGCGTGATTGATTAACAAACATCCATACAAACTTTCGCATTTATAATATTAGTATCACTTACTTTTGCAAATAATACACTTAAATAAAAATTATTATGACTTGTCAGTGAAACACAATCGGTAACTTAGAAAATCATGGATCATCTTCTAAAATTAACCCCTTCCTAAAACGAATTAATTAAGTAACATAATAATAATATATTACAAATTTTATTCTACGCCCGCGGCATCAGCCCAAATTCAAATTACAACCTAGGCTTTATCTTATTACATTGTGAAATTACATTAGCAATTCCGTATGAATAAGGAGCTACGCTGGGGCGGTTCGGGTGAAAACTTGCTATTTATGTATATTACTCAACCCTCTCGTTACACTCAGATGCTGAATTTAAAGCTTAGAGCTTCGGCATTATTAACCTTAGATGATGTATTGTAATTAGTAGACAAGTTGAACCTTCCTGATCTCGCTCGGATGAAACAAAAATCTAAAAATCCTTTCTTTTTAAAGTCTACGTTAAAATATACCTACAGAATCTACGTTCAAAGTCAGCCAGTCAGTTATTTTTATTCCCAAAAAGGAGGAGGTTCTCAATTCGGCGCGTATTTTTTTAATTTATGTCGGTGCATATCTCCGTGGTTTCAGAACCGATTTGAATTTTTTTTTTCAGTCTTTAGAGGAAGCTCTCGAGGTGGTTCCATAAAATCTGACTCCATCCTCAATCCTGATACTAACAAGTTAAAAATAAGAATTCTTTCCAAAAATCCGTCGGGTGGCTGCAAGGATAAGCAAAGGTGACGCATAGGGCTCACCCAACTTCAACATAGTGTGTAGAAATCAAAATTATTTTTTACTTTACAGTGGCTTTGAAGTCGGTTTCATGAAAAGATTTTTTTATATAAATGACTAGCTGATGCCCGTCACTTCGTCCGCATGGAATAAGATTTTTAATTCTCGAGGGAACTCTTTAATTTTCCGGGATAAAACTAACTTAAGCCACTTTCCAGGTCCTCAACTATACCCATGCAAAAAATCACGTCGATTCGATGCCCTGTTGTAGATAGACAAACCAACAAACAAACTTCACTTTCGCTTTTATATTATTAGTAAGTATGATACCGACTGAGAAATCCCATCTTGGAATATAATTACTAAACAAAACATAATAAATGGTATCAAAGTACTATTCAACGCAGATATGCAAATAATATCCTGCAGTGTCCTAACAACTACATTATAATAATTTGGTCAGATAGCACGTGTTGTAAATCTCTGCCCAACTTCAGTGATAAATAACAATAAAGATAACGTCTTGTACAAAGGATAAATACAAACAATTCCAGGACATTAGAGCTGCTATTATGAGCCTGAACGCTAGGGCATGACCAATAAAAATAATTGGTCATTTCAGAGCAAGTCAGCTGCTGTCCTTTGAAATATAAAATGGGGCTTCTACATTGAGTCGACAATATTTCATTTTGGCAGCACTAGTCCAATATTATAGTTATAAGAAGCTATGTGCACACACAAGACACATTTGCTATAATTTAGATTTATTTAGATAAAGATCACTACAACCTTTACACCGTAACAGGTTGTAAATTCTGTCACGATTCGTGTTACCTCTGTTTAGTTAGTTATTTGTGTGTTTTACTTACTTACAACTAAAGAAGTAATTACATCAGTAAATAGGCCAGTGATTACCGCACTAGGATTCCCTGTATATCATATAGTAGGTCCTACTAGTAGTTTAATTCACTATAATCCGCCAAAGCAGACAAATCTATGTGGTACAGCGTGAAATTTGCACGTGTAGCTTCCGATATTCACCGCCCTTATTCACATTATTCTCAACTTACGTTTCACTCCGACACCATACAAATACATACATACATTTTCTATATTTTGTAATTAAAATGAGGAGAGAAAAGGTTAATATTGTCATGGTTTTATAGTGTTGACGACTTACGACATTTATCTATCTCAGTCATTTATTCACAACTTTATTAATCATTGTATCTCTTTCCCATATCCTTATTCCATCCCTAATATTATTATTGTTAAGATCAACTAAAATATTAAGAAAATATTTAATTTTATAATTAATTCAATTAAAAAGAACTACTAGTCTCACAAACTTATCTGGCCCTGTAGCAAAAATTTGAACAATTTTTTATGCATGTTTAGTTTTTGTTTTTATTTTATTTTTAATATTTACAAGCGAATTACTACTAATTACTAGCAATTAGAATTGACAGTTGTATACAAAACTTGTAAAAATATTACAATTGTAAAAAAAAATAAACATTAGTCTTAATCATGATAAAGTACTTCCTTCTTTTAGGATTTAAAAATTAAAACTGAAAACAATAATGTCTGAGAGACAGTCTTGTCTGTCTCAGTTTCAGTTTCTTTATTAGTTTCAATTCCATAGTTACATTATTTCTTAATTAACTTATAATAGTCATTAGTAAATAAGGCATGTTATGGATACCCAGTTGGGTGTGGCAACAAAACAGTACATGGTGGTAGAGAGACCGATTTTATATCGACTAGTGTACAGAGTCTCTGAATCGAAGCGGCCATTCTGCGTCGTGTCAACGATATTTCATTTTTCGCTCTGTACTCCCCTCGTTTTATTAGATTTTCATTCAACGTCCGTTTCACTCCAAACTATTTTTAAATGGCTACTTACTTACTAAAAAGCATTTTGACATTGCAATTTGGTAACCTTTTCCAAATAATCGATCAATCATTTATTCAATTTAGGTACACTATAGGTACACACATTGACGTCCATTACTTAGGTATAAAATATGATGGTGATAATTAGTTACGGTATCTTAAAACTAAAGCTACGAGGGTTCCTAACGGTTATCTACTACAAAAAAATTAGATAACTGTAAAACTAGTGTGTTGTATTGAATAAATTTGGTTTAGTTGTAAAAATAATTGGGTTTTACGGGCTACAAAGTGTAAGATAGATTATATTTTATCCATACTAATATTATTAATGCAAAGTCCGTCTGTCTATCTGTCTGCTATGCTTTAACGGCCCATCTGTTCCACCGATTTTGATGAAATTTGGTACAAGGATATGTTGCATCCCGGAAAATGAAGGAGTTCCCGCGGGAATTGAATAAGCTTAATACTTAATATAGTTATACCTAGCTACTTAGTATAGCGTTACTGACATATTATAATCCACACCAGACGTAAATTTTCCATGCTTCTGTTGTCATTAATTTAGATCTATGTTCAAGGCAATCCTTCTCATTGAATGAAGAATGTCACGACCTTTAGCAATGATATAATTAATCTAATACCATAAAGTTATAAAAACAATGTCGCATTTTACTTAACTCTTTACATTCTGATGCGAAAAACAAAGAAATGTATACGTCAAGAACAGTAATCTATTTGGAAGATGAAAGTGAAGCTTTGTGTACAACAGAGACATATCTCAAAGTTATTGTCTGTCATGCAATACATTAAAAGATACTGAGTCATAACTTCACAACGTTTAGTATTTCTTGTTTCTCACAATGAAGCTTATACAAGGAAATATCAAAAGAATGACAAAAATTAGACGTAATTCAAGAATAGAGCAAATATATGACAAAATAGGGCAAAAATCAAGACCATGATTTGGCAGAAATTCCACATCCGATTTAGGAGTTGTGAGCTGTGACAGAATGAAACATTTTTTGCTGGATCACGTTTGTTTTTCCTACACTAAAAGCTTAGTTTCTCGAAAATAAGAGCACGAAAATATTTTGTAGGAACGAAAGAATGGTAAAGTAGCCGATAATGGTATGTTGTAATTCATTGAGTCTGAGCATTTTTATTAATGTTTTTGTGTTCGGTTCCAAGCGAAAAGGAGACGCTATAAAATCTCTTTTGATCTGAATTTTTCGACCGTGTGTCCCGAGCTAACTCAACTTTAAATTGCCTTTATCACAGACAGTAACGTCTGTCTCAAACAAAATGAACTTCAAGCAAATAAAGATTTTTAAAAGTAAATAAGGTAAAGTCTGTTATAATTTACATATTATATGTACATTTAACTGAATTATCTAGTAAATTTTGGCAATATCTGCCAAAATTAACTAGATAAATCCTAAGTTTCATGTTTTGATCAACTTCTCAGTCAAACATGTCATAGTCTAGGGCAAATGAGAACGAGTCTAGAAAATTTAAGGAACATCAGGACTACCGCTTTACTTTATAGATTTACTTTATACTTACTTCAGTAATACTTAAGCATTATTAAGTACTTAATAATGCTTAAGTATTTTCCCTGGTCTGGCCTGGTGGGAGGCTTCGGCAGTGGCTAGTTACCACCCTACCGGCAAAGACGTGCCACCAAGCGATTTAGCATTCCGGTACGATGCCGTGTAGAAACCGAATAGGGGTATGGGTTTAATATAACTGCCATGCCCCTAACAGGTTAGTCCGCTACCATCTGAGACTGCATCATCACTTACCATCAGGTGAGATCGCAGTCAAAGGCTAACTTGTAGTGTATAAAAGTAAAGTAAATAATGAATAACAATAAAAAAAATAACTTAATGCTATAATGGTAAACCATATATCCGTTGAATGCCAACTATACGCCCAGTTGTGGATGAGAAGATATTTTTATTTTTGACTTCCTTGCGGAAGTCATCTTGTATTGGTGCTATTCCACAAAAATCTTATGCAGCATATGTGCGCACGAACATTTTCATTTTATATGAAACAAGTCAAATTAAAAAAAAAAAAAAACACGACTGCCCTGCCAAAAAACGAACTAAAAAGTTAAAAATCTAAATTAATCTAGTTAAATTAGAATCTGATTCACATTTTTATTAAATGATATTTTTTTGTGAATCACTGGATATTGAACTATAGTGTTATATATTTTTGGAATCTACTCCTCATTTTCTAGATGATGATTATATTGTTAATCTTATTTTCGTTTTTTTTTTTCCAACTTTAGTCTTTAATGCCGGGCCATGGTCACCCCATCAATTTTTTTAAAATTTTACTAGCCTTTGTCACCCGGAATAAGCTAGGGATTCCAACAATACCTCATTTATCAAAATCGGTTCAGGCGTATAGAAGTTATGGTGGAATATACAAACTCACATACATACATACATGAACCCTGAAAACAATATACTCCTTTTTTTCAGGCAGTCTTATAAAATCTGTGAACAAATTGTTAGCTTGTGCTAGTCCACCGAGAGTAACATTATTTACTGCGTCGCACACTGTGCAGCAAAATTTCCCATTAGTAAAATCGCACCCTAAGTAACAAAGTTTGATCGTCGTTATAATTTTACCTAATATAATTTGTATATTGAGTTCTGTTTGGCCAAAGCCTTACCCCATGTAAGATGTTACGTCTAGATCCACTCCACTTAACTTATGCCTCGGCTAGGGCTGTCAACTTTAAATCATCTTCACCTCACTCAAGTTTACGAAGCATCGCCTTAAGATGTAGGGACGTTTTCCTCACGTTTAGGTTAAGTTAGTTTGTATTTACGTTTACATATAGTTACTTAGTAACTTCAGTATTAGGTATATTTGCAAAATAAAATTATAGTTTTCACTAAATAATACTATTTGAAGTGAAACGCATAATAAATATAGTATGCGTCTTTTTCTAGAGCGCGTTAATTGATTAGTCATTTTATTTAACGTGGATTCGATGCATATCTTAGATCTGAGTGACTCAAACATAAGAAAAATATAATATTTATTCAGTAAAATTAAAAAAGATTTACCATTTTAGTAAATATTATTTTTCATTTTTATTTCCTAGGTCTACTAATGGACACTTACATTAAAACATTCAAAGATAAACTTATCGTACAAAAAAGTTAAATGTAGTAACCACTTAAAAGTAAACACAACATTATAATTACTTTGTTATAAAGCTAAAAAAAATATGATTTGTATTGTATCTAACCATTTACACTAAGTAGCAGAATGTTCATAAGTTTGATTGTATTGTGTCAACCCTAGGGAGATAAACGTCTGAACTATAAATTAAAATCGTAAATTAAACTCTTATTATAATTTTCCAATTTGCATACATTCTAAGAAAAAGACTGGAAAATTTTACATTAAGATTTTTCTATTTTGAAGTTTCTTATTTCAGCGAAAAATACTTATCGTTAAAAAAATATGTACTGCATACAATTGCCATAAAATCAGCTTCACTATCTCAAAGAAAATCGTTTAAAGAGAATCCTTTAGGTATATAATAGGCATGATGACTTATTTTGAAAAATGGTCAGATTATGTTCGGAAGTATCCACTATTTCGAAAAAATATCTTATTTCAGCAGAAAAATAAGGTTTGGTAGATAAAATTGGCATTTGAAATTAAAATTTTAAATTTCACGTCAAAACGCTAGCCGGTGTCATGGCGTCGTTTGTGACGTCACTATAGTTTTTACCAATATACTCTGTGCAGTGTGCAGTAAACAATAATGTGATTGTCAAAGCTCGAAACAAACAATTGTGACGTCATTCGCTTCTTGGCGTTTAATCCAATATGGCGGATTGATGTATTCTAAAGTTTTATTTTATCAAAATAAGTAGCAATCTCACTCGAAATAGAAAAATAAATACGTTTATTATAATCCATGAATCCTATTTCATTAGATAAATTCATAATTTATCTAATGATAATCGTAGAATCCTGTAATTTGCATGTTTTACCCCTTGCTGCTACACACTTCTCTCCCGGCTGTACTCCCTCTCTTCTAGACCTAATTCTGGTCTCCTCACCAGATTTCGTCTCAAATCATGGTCAGTACCCAGCTGATGCGTTTTCTTATCATGATTTGATTTTCCTCTCTTATAAAATTCGTCCTCCTAAAGCTAAATCGAGAATACTTCTGCAACGTAACTTTGGAGGAATTGACAAGGATCGCCTCTGTGATGACGCAACCAACCTAAATTGGTCTGCTGTCACGGATGTGCATGCCATTGATACTAAAGTTGAGGTGTTTAATACTTTGTTGACTCAACTTTATGATACTCACGCGCCCATAAGGCCTGTTAAACTTAAACACCTTCCAGCCCCGTGGTTGTCGGTTGAGATTAAGAGATTAATGGACAAAAAGAATGCAGCAAAAAACAAATATAAATTAAAGGACTCTGATGATAACCGCTTGAGGTACCATAAAGCGCGGAATCGCTGCAATACAATGTGTAGAGATGCACAACGACGCCACATTCATAATTCAGTTCAGAACGGTAATACCGCCAAAACCTGGAAATTTCTTGAGTCGCTTGGAGTTGGTAAATCTTCCCATAATTCTTCTGTTAATATAGATATAGATCTCCTTAATAAACATTTCTCTACTTCTGATACAATTGATAGTGTCGATAAAGAACGTACGCTTAGTATTCTTTCATCCACCTCAACTCCTGACTTTCCGCCTTTTACCTTCGAGTCTTTCACTGAACGTGATGTTAAGAAGAATATATTGTCCATTTCCTCGAATGCAGTCGGTACTGATGACATCAGCCGTAACATGATCGTTCCCATCCTAGATATTGTTTCCCCTATTCTTACCCATATCCTTAACCATTCCATTAACACCGGCAAATTTCCTGAGGCATGGAAACAGGCACAAATTATTCCACTTCCAAAGAAAACAAGTCCTTCAGTTGTAAGTGATTTTCGCCCAATTTCGATTCTTCCTTTCTTATCAAAAATACTTGAAAAATTGGTTTTCCAGCAACTCAGCCTTTTCCTTAACAGACACTCACTCCTTAATCCTTTGCAATCCGGATTTCGTCCCGGTCATAGTACGGTTACTGCTCTCATTAAAGTTACTGATGACATTCGTTGGTCGATGGATAATAAGCAGCTTACAATTCTGACTTTACTTGATTTCAGCAACGCTTTCAATACCGTTGATCATGATATTCTGGTGAGTCTGCTGCATTCTATTAACATGTCTCCGTTGGTGGTTGACTGGTTTCGGAGTTACCTCAGTGGCCGACGACAGCGCATACGAGTTGACGAGACCGTTTCGTCATGGTGTGATGTTACGGCTGGGGTACCTCAGGGTGGCGTGTTATCTCCTTTGCTTTTCGCTATTTTTATTAATTCTATCACCAAAAATATATCTTCTCTCTATCACATGTATGCAGACGATATCCAAATATATCGCCCTACACCTCTTGATAGCCTTAGTTCTGCTGTTTCTGCTGTCAATGAAGATTTAGCTACAATTTCCGAGTGGAGCAGACGGTATGGACTTAAGGTTAACCCGACTAAATCTCAAGCTATCATTATTGGCAGTCCTAGGATGATTGTTCGAGTTGATTGGCAAAATCTCCCTCCAATCATTTACAATGGGGTTACTATACCTTACTGTACTTGTACTAAAGACCTTGGCATATATTTGGATCGGGATTTATCGTGGTCCACACAAATTAAAGAGCTGAGTAGGAAAACATTTTTTGCAATGAGCTCATTGCGTCGTCTTCGTTCTGTTTTGCCAATTCCAACCAAAGTTATGTTAGCACATTCTCTCTTACTTTCTATTCTCGATTATGCAGACGCAAGCTATCTTAATTTGACAGAGGACCAACTTAACAAACTTGAGCGACTCCAAAATCTTGCTATTCGGTTCATATTCGGTCTACGTAAATATGACCACGTATCTGAATTTCGTCAAATGCTCGAGTGGCTTCCTATTCGCCGTCGCCGGGATCTTCATGTTCTGTCACTTCTGTACCGTGTGCTATTTGATCCAAAAACTCCCTCTTACCTGAAGGAGAAGTTTAAATTTCTGGGAGATCAGTCCGAAATACGAACAACCCGTAAATTAACTTTATGCATACCATCGCATAAGACAAAGTTTTATGCGCAGTCTTTCACAGTGCAAGCTGTTTTATTATGGAATGCTCTCCCATTAAACATACGACAATCAAAGTCACTGGAAATATTTAAAAAATCTGTTAAGAGTTTCTATTTATCACCATAATACAGACGACTAGTTTAAACTTTTATTTAGTATGATATTACTAAAAATACATAATATATATTAGTTTATTTTCATATATTTATTATAAGTATTATATTATTTGTGTAACAGTTTATGTATTAGTATGTAGGTATTTGTTTGTATGTTTATAATGATACACCACCCGCGAGTTAATCTCCTTACTTCTCCTATTCCTAAGGTTGCCTGGCAGAGATCGCTACTAAGCGATAAGGCCGCCTTTTTGTATACTACTTAGTTCTTTGTTTTCTATGTATTTTTTGTGTACTTTTTATGTGTTGTGGTGTACAAAATAAAGAGTAATAATAATAATAATAATAATAATTTCATTGATTCATGGTTACTGTCATCATGCCTATTATGTGAATAAACAATTTTGAAGACGATCCTTCCGCAGCGTAATGTTTTATTCAAATTCGCTCAAAACAAACGAGTGGGCTAGTACGAGTAGAACCAACTATAAATCAGAGCCGTAGCAAAAACACTCCGCTTCGCGATATTCTCTCCTATATAAACCTCGAATTAAGCTGAATATTCATCGCGATGCGGAAATAAAAGAGATTTTCTCGTGCTTTAGTGTAAATTTTGTTCAACCCGTGGTACAAGATATGAGCGATGTCTAGATTTTATCTAATAATTTACTTTAGTTTGTATAAAGTTGGTTGAAAAATAAATAGTGTGAATAATTATAAATATTTTCATGAATTTTTACAGCAAAGATTAATAAATAATTACTTACGTATTATTATTTAAAAACGGAAGTGCATCATGACTATTTTTTTATCAGAAACATCTGTAAAATATTGAATACCAGCCAATAAAACCAACGACTCAAAAAAGTTTAGCGCAATATTTAAATATTTAATGTTATATTTACTGCTGTAACATGCTAAATGTTACTAATATTATGAATTAATTCGTGATTACGACGTATTCATTTAACACAGAATTATATAAACTTTTAATCTCTTAGGTTTAAACATTGAAATAGATTTTTTTAACTGTATCTAACGAAAATAATTTTATTGAAGCTAAGCTTTAGTTAAAATAAATGAAGTAAAAAAATTATTATTGCTGTTATCTTATGCATTATACCGCAAGCCTCTCAGTCAGAATCGGTTAGAAAGTTTTTATTTTGTTACTTTTTCATAACAATACCTAATTTTGTGGCTTAATTACGGAACCGGGAAAGTGCTCTTCATACTTTAATATATTCAATTTAATTTCGCTCCTCTTTACGTTCACAATTTCCTTTGTATTGAGTCGGCGCGCAATCCCCAGTTTAGATTGCTAAACTAATATTTAAAATTATACTAATTGTTAATCAGTTAATGGTATCGGAAAACAGAGGGTTCTGGAGTTATCTTTTTTATCTTAATAATATGGTTAAGCATACTTTTTTAAATGTTATTCCTTTGCGTTTGATTAATATAATTGTTAGATGCTATAATTTTTATGCCATATAGCCCGGCCTGTTTAATTTAAAACGGTTTGTACATATTGAGTCTGAACAAGTATTGCTTTGTTTTTTTTACCAAATGCATATAATTAGATGATGTCTGCGCCTTCGTCCGCCTGGATTAAGTTTTCATTGATTCCCGGAGGAGCTCAGACAGATACGCTTTCGCATTTATAATATTATTAGTATGGATTTTTTTAGCGATTAATAAATAGACAAAAGACGTAATATGCACGGCCCCCATTAGTTTTATATTTGATAATTATTTTAAACTATTGATTAGAGTAAACAACTGCGTCGAATTTTGATGATGTCCCAAGCACATATTTCATACAAAATCCCTTACTAAGCGCGCGTTTTAACGTTCGAAATAAAAGTTGCTGATTTTAAGTAAGAGTCTAATACCCTATTTATTTCTTCCTGAGAATAAGGCTCCACTTCCTCTAAGAAAATAGAAGCCATTTTCAATTATGCAATTAAATTCTACATTTCTGAAATATTACATTCTCCTATTTCACACAGTTTTTGGAGTTTACCTCCTTTTAGAATCGATTTTCGTATAGAAACCCAGAGTATGAAAATATGTGGGGAGTAAAATCAAACTTTTTCCGTTACGTTATTGACTTTAAAAACACTTATTACACTTATTTATGTTTCCATGACTATGTAATGTATTTCGATGAATATAAATTATATAATTAATATAAATAAATGTATCCAGCAAGCTTTCAGTAATATAAAAAATGCGTTCATTTACCCTCATTTACTAATTTATATATTTTATAATCGTTCGTAAAGAGCAAACTCCAGTCGTGTTTTGGACACACACAATTTATTTTTATTCATCCGTTTATTTGTAAACTATGTCTGCCTTCAGAATTGAGCAGTTCAAAAGCATTGGACTCTAAAAGGGTAACATTACGTGGTGAATTGAAAAAAAAAACTTTCCAAATGGTGTCTCACGTGAACCGAATAGTTTGCTCCACAATACACTGAGACGCCCCGTTGGGACAGACCCGTAACTTTGCAGTAAAGGATCCAGGAGTAGTTTGCAAGTTGACTTTGTATGGTATATTGAATATGTGAACTCATCCTTTGGGGCTTCGATGACCTTATTTACCTACGTTGTTATGTATTATGCCATCGATCGATGGTCTGTTTCAAAAGGACTCGTAGCAATTTTTTTGATGCAATCAACAAATTTTGCCCGATGTTTTGCCTACGTTAAGGTCGAAATGAAATGGTTTTTTTTTCACTTTTTTTTATGAAAGGGCCCATATATATATCGATGATTATTCTTAATAACTTTGTTCATTTTGATTGGTATATTTCGAGAAAACTAGTTATATGTACCTATGCCAAATTTCGCCGTTCTAGCAAGTGGATAACGATCGGAACTTATCTGTTAGCAGGGTCAACTGTTGACGTAAAGCAAGCATAGGTATAAAATCCTAGAACGTAAAATGTAGGCAGTTTAAAGGATAGGATTGCTTGTTAACATCAACATTATACGGCAAAAATTTTACGTAAGATAATTTTTCTTCTCTTCGTCTTGAATAAATAATTTTGCACAGTATCTCTTAAATATCTTTGCAGTTTAATTTTCAAAGAAAAATGTTGATGATGAAGTAGTCAAGAGATATTCTGCAAAATCTATCATAACTTTTTATAACTTCTTTTGATTTTATATTCCCATTCTTTTTTGAAGATAAATCTTCATTGCGAACCTTAAATTACTATTATCGGAGAAGCTTTTCATTTCAAATTAGCCTGTAAGGAAGTCCTACTTGAAATAAACGTTATTTGTATTTGTATCTGAAGAGGTACTAGATAGTCTTCCTTGACTATCTTTCTCCTGGCAGAGTCTTTGTCATCTTATTACGTAAGGCAGTATTCCATTTCTTAGCAATTAAATCAATACGAGGCTTTTTCTTTTGAATGGTACTTTCATTATTGATTGAACTTTAAACTTTTCTGCTCGCCGTTTATGTACTTCCATATACTACAAAATATTTTTTTGAAGACAAGATTTTCTCCATCCTGTAGACTATGACCACCATCTTACTTGTCAAGAATACTCTAGAAGCTCAAATACGACGGAGTTATCATGAATACAAGAGGAGGAACACTTCATATCTTGCGATCCAGGACATCGTCTAGGTCTACTGTAGGTACCTATTTGTTAGGACAAATTCAATGGGCCGAAAAACTTGATTAGTACTTACGGAATTCCTATAATGACCACCTACTAACATCTTCATGAGACCACCTTCATGATACCATAATCATATTGCATTGTCATCCAAAGTTCTCATGCTCTAAAGTTCAGTAGCAACATTTGTACTTCCCATACAAACTCGTCATGTGAAGTTAATTATAAGCTTATAAAATACTATGCCCGCGATTCCCTTTGTCTTTCCCCGGGATAAAACCTATCCCTGTACTAATTTTTATCAAAATCGGTTGAACAGATGGACCGTGAAAGCGTAGCAGTCAGTCAAACACACTTTCGTTTTTATACTGTTATACGTAGTATAAATGTTAAAGTTACACTGTTACCTTTTTGCGTCTAAATCTATAAGTACCTACTTTTTACACCAAAAAAAAACAATGGCTTCTTCCCAACGCATTTTTAAAAACATACTGAATCCAATCTACAAGCTGCTGGCATCAGGTAGAAGATATACTTTCAATCGTTATTCATAAAGCTGAACAATCTCCATTCTGCGTTCTATTCAAAGTAAAAGCAACCTCGTCTATTCCATAATCTCCAATAACCCGTATAGATTCCAGCATTGAACTATTATGAACGTCATAATACTAAATATTAATCGGTTCCGTATTTCAATCAATCTCGAATAAGACGCCATCTGGGTCCATTGTCCTATTGTTGCTATTTGTAGCATCCGTGCTCCTGACGTGTATTCAGACTCCCCCTCATTTACGTCTTGAATATCCTTTGAATTGAGACTCTATTCCATTATAATACAAGTTTTATTTTTGGTTAACATTCAATTAAATTTATATTGAAATATTAGATGATCAATTTGTATGAAATGCAACGGCGTTAGTGAAAGGATTATTGAAAGCTTTTCATGAAAACAAGTACATTATTTGAAAGCTAATAAATGAACGATATATTTTGAATCACTCGATAATTCGATTCGATTTAGTCAATTTTAAGCTTTACAAAATGAATGAAACTATTTTTGTATCAAATTGTATTACAATGTGGATTTTTTCGCACTGTTTCTAACACATTTTAAGTTAATTTTATAAGATTAATAATAATAATATAATTAATTTGTTGCTATTTTCTTAGAATCTTTCTGGTATCTGCTTATCTAGGATATACGTATCAATTAATTTTATGAATGCGAAAAATATATCAGACGGTCTGCTACGTTTTCACGGCTCATCTATTGAACCGATTTTGACCGAACGAACCGACTAAATTTGATCGAAATTCAACGAGATAGGTTGTATGCCTGTAAAGAACATAAACTATGTTTTATTCTGGAAAATCAAAGTGAAAAAAACATGAAAAAAGGGATTAAGGGTCTTCAAGTCTGAGATTTAGCAAGTAGGTATTTCTTTGTAGCGTTCTAAGAAGGGATTAGCAGAAGTTTTACCCCAGCGAAGCCGTGGCGGGTCAACTACTCATTAATCAAGAAATTGACTGTTGGTCTAGTGGTTAGCATGTTCGACTGCGGCCGACGAGGTCCCGGGTTTCAGTCCCGGGTCGGGGCATAACAAGTATTGTATTTTTCTGGCAAGAAATTCTCAGTACTAGCCCGGAGTCAGGAAGTTAAACCGTCGGTCCTATGCCTGAACTTTCACCGGTCGTGTCGGATTTTCCGTCCCATCGGTCTATGAAAGTAAAGGAACAGAGAGTGCACACACATACTTGTGCACTATAATATCTCCCGCGCAGAATTTGGCTAATACTCAATACTCAATATCATTTATTCAATTTACGAGTAGGTACACTGTAGGTACACATATGGACGTTAAAAATTACTTACTTATAAAACATGATGGTGATAATTGGTTACGGTATCTAATCTCTCTGGAGATAGGCCGCCGTTACGAAAATCCGGTTGAGAGGACATTAATATTAAAAACTTATACAAGAAGGTTTAATGCGACACAATAATGTATCTTTCAATGAGAAATCCATGGGGAAGCAAGGTCGTTGGGTTTTGAGGATGGATTTAGAAGTCCAGATGCATGATAGGTGGTTGAAGTAAACAATATGGCGACCGCGTATCTCTGACAGCTACAGTGTAACGATCGCAATCACCTCTGATTGGATAACACTCTTCCACTATTGGACACAATCCATTGACGCAGCAACAATACCATAAATTCAGCCAATCACAACAATTGATACTGTAACAATGATTGATGCAGAAGACACGCGGTCGCCCTGCAGTTATCGTTAAATGGGTTGTCAATAAAGACAGTAAGGACTTCCTAGTTGCTCTTTTTAACAAATTCATTTACAATTACATCAATGTGTAAATACATAAGTTACCGTCGTAGTCATTGGTGAACCGAGTAAAATACATGCCCTTTTATAATTTCCATAATCTTCTCCAGTATACTAAGCTTTTTTCAGGAGCATATTATTTTTGATGGATTTCTTGTGTAAAGGCAAGTTTAAACTAGGTTGCAGAATTTTTTATAGAATAGAATGCTCATTCCTACGAATGACCTTCGGACTTTCTTCATCATCATCAACTCATCACTGATCTACTGACAAGTGCGGATTGGCAGACTTCACAACACCACGACCACCACCACCATAACATTAAAAGCTATAATCCGCCAAAGCAGACAAATCATCATAATCATAATCATAATCATAATCATTTTTAATCTATGCGGTACAACGTATAGCTTGCGATATTCACCGCCCACTAAGCCAGAAATTTCTGGCTTAGTGGGCGGTGAATACACCACACAAATCTCTTTTTATTTTTATTGAAACTAATACAATAGAACTTAATGCTAGCTAGCCTAACCTAATTACTATATAAATCATGCCCACGTGGAATGGTGGCAAGAATGCTGGCTGCATTTCCGCGCTGGACAGCCAGGCTGATCCTTTGCGCAAAAAATGATCCAGCCCTTCTGTCACCAGATGAGGCAATTAAACGGTGAAATATCTCGCAAATTTCTTAAATTATTCTCATAGTATGTAAATAAAAGACTAACAATCGTGCATTGTCGAGTCAACATCTTAAGATGCTCCGGTGTCGGAGTGAAACATACATAATCATGTCAAAATTGCAAATAATATCTATGATATTAGTATGTTTTTTTATACGACTGCTTGAAAAAAGGAGTATATTGTTTTCAGGGTTCATGTATATATGTATGTATGTATGTATGTATGTGAGTTTGTATATTCCACCATAACTTCTATACGCCTGAACCGATTTGTATAAATGAGGTATCGTTAGAATCCCTAGCTTATTCCGGGTGACATAGGCTAGTAAATTTTTTTTAAAAATTAATGGGGTGACCATTAAAGACCAAAATTGAAAAAAAAAATCGAAAATAAGATTAACTATATAATCATCGTCTAGAAAATGATGAGTAGATTCCAAAAATATATAACACTATAGTTCAATATTTAGTGATTCACAAAAAATATCATTTAACAAAAAATGTGAATAAGATTCCAAAGGCTATATTATATGCAAAATCGCTTCTTAAGGAGGTAAACTCCAAAAATAATATGGCAGGGCAGTCGTATTTTTTAATCCGTTAAATTAATTTTACTTGTAATCCACTACAAGTTAGCCCTTGACTGCGATCTCACCTGATGGTAAGTGATGATGCCAGTCTAAGATGGTAGCGAGCTAACCTATTAGGGGCTGTTATGTTTAATATGAGCACACGAGTAAATGTATAATGTTCATACCTTTATAATTAATGTTAAACACCTAGAGGGTGCCATAGGCTACATTTAGCATGGATAATAAGTATTCATAATACCTATGTTTTTTTTAATTGAACAAATCTTGAATAGCTAATTGGAAAACTCTTCTTTGGTCGTAATCGCTGTACTCCGTAAGACTATTTTGGACATTTAATATTTTGGATCCGTCGCCAGTGGCTCTCTTTTTTTTAATCCTTTTTGATTCGAATTCAAATACAAATGCTTTTTATTCAAATAAACTTTTACAAGTACTTTTGAATCGTCGAGTGAATCTACTGGTTCGAAATGACATTAATAGTAAAGTAAAAGATTTTCATTATAAGAAAAGGTTAGATTTAATTAAATTTTTAGTGAAGCATAATAATATCATCTAAATAGCAATGTTAATTATGTTTACAGTAATTGGTAGGTGTAGGTAGTAATTAATTAATTAAACTAATTTGTTTGTTTCTGTTATTAAATCATCTTTAATTTAATTGTAGGGTAATATTTAAAGAAATCCCGGCACTTTGCTGTGTGCTTATTTTCAGACATTAAGTGCGTGTTTAGAACCCTTGGATGGTAACTTTGAAAAGGTGTTATGCTATACTTAATGATTATTATAACCAATACGATTCAAATATCAAAAATAAAAACTGCTACTTAATTTGAATTTGAATTGAATTTAGTAGGCTATTTTATATTTTTTAATTTATTAACCGAAATAATACCTTATCTAATTATTTTTAAAAATAATTTAAAAAATAAAGATTCTTGTCATATTTTTGATTTCAAAATTGACAAACATTGCAACGAAAAGTCCCATAAAACTTACCCGTCATAATAAATTAACAATATTATAATAATAGATACCTTTTGACGACCTCCGTGGCGCAGTGTGTAGCGCTTTCTTAATCTTAACGTGCGGAGATCCCGGGTTCGATCCCCGGCAGGGTCAATTTGGGAATTTATAATTTCTGAATTTTCCCTGGTCTGGCCTGGGAGGCTTCGGCCGTGGCTAATTACCACCCTACCGGCAAAGAAGTGCCACCAAGCGATTACGCGTTCCGGTACGTTGCCGTGTAGAAACCAAATAGGGGTATGGGTTTAATATATCTGCCATTCCCCTAACAGGTTACCCCACTACCATCTTACACTGCAACATCACTTACCATCAGGTGAGAGCGCAGTCAAGGGCTAACTTGTAGTGGATAGAAATAATTTAAAAAAAAAACTCATTGAGTAACTACGAACATTTTAGCAGCGTTAAGCGTATGATTATAGTTTAGCATGTATAACAAATATCCGTCTTATAATACCCGTATTATAATATTATCTGTCTGTCCGCTTCGCTTAACGGCCCATTTTTTAAATTGATTTTAATGACGATAACGAAGAAGGACATAGGCATACTTATTATCCCAGAAACCTCATTAGTTCCCGCGGGAACACAAAAAAAAATATCCACATATATCTATAGATACCTTTTCGTAATTTAATAACTGAACTAAAGTCAAAATAAAAATGCAGGTAGGTATAAATAAACTTACCCGAAACACAGAACTAGTGACAATTAATTAAAAATACACAATTTGGGATACTTTTGGGGTACATCATCAACACACAACAAATAAGTGGAATAAAAAAACATACCTCAAAAAAACATGACACATCCGAAAACCTCCACAGTCAAACATAACAACAGTACACAGTCTTGCAATGTTTTACGAAAAGTTTGCAAACTTTCGTCCGGAGAAACCGCCTGGTAACGGGCAACACGTCCGAAGGCTTCGACGGCCGGCGAGGTACTAAACCAACCCCTATGGGTACCCCGAGCCACAGGCAAAGGGAGCCAGTTGGTTACATCGTAAGATCCAAATTTGATCGCAGCCTCACTAAGACAGGTCGTTGGCTGGTTAGAGGGGTGCAAAACGCATGCGTTGAATGCACCCTGCATTACCTATTGGGGTGCATCTATTATGCCTTTGTATTTGGACATTTCTCATATTAGTTAGTAAGTTAGTGAATGGTTTCATTATTATTATTATTACTCTTTATTTTGTACACCACAACACACATAAAAAGGACACAAAAAATACATAGAAAACAAAGAACGAAGTAGAATACAAAAAGGCGGCCTTATCGCTTAGTAGCGATCTCTGCCAGGCAACCTTAGGAATAGGAGAAGTTAGGAGATTAACTCGCGGGTGGTGTGTATAAACATACAAACAAATACCTACATACTAATACATGAACAGTTACACACATAATATAATACTTATATATATAATAAATATACGAAAATAAACTAATATATATTATGTATATTTAGTTTAAGTAATATTATACTAAATAAAAGTTAAAACTAGTCGTCTGTATTATGGTGATAAATAGAAATTCTTAACAGATTTTTTAAATATTTCCAGTGACTTTGATTGTCGTATGTTTAATGGGAGAGCATTCCATAATAAAACAGCTTGCACTGTGAATGACTACGTATAAAACTTTGTCTTATGTGATGGTATGCATAAAGTTAATTTTCGGGCTGTTCGTATTTCGGACTGATCTCCCAGAAATTTAAACTTGTCCTTCAGGTAAGAGGGAGTTTTTGGGTCAAATAGCACACGGTACAGAAATGAGAGAACATGAAGATCCCGGATCATATTTACTAAGACCGAATATGAACCGAATAGCAAGATTTTGGAGTCGCTCAAGTTTAAGTTGGTCCTCTGTCAAATTAAGATAGCTTGCGTCTGCATAATCGAGAATAGAAAGTATAGTAATAGTTTCATTCTATCTCATTTATTAGTTAATTATTTAATAATTTCGCGTTTTTACTATAATTTCTTTTTTTTGGATGTGTATGTTTGTTTAAGTTTTATATCTGTTTTCTTTTTTTTGTTTTATATGTTAGTTGACAGTTGTGTAATATTTATTTTATTTATAGTCTAAATATATGGCAGAGGGCGCAGCGCAATTTTTTGTACAATCGAATAGAACCGGAGCAAACTGAAAACCAGCGCTGAGCATTGTTATCAATGCTCAGTAATGCTGAGTTTGCTTCCCTTTGTATATTGTTAGATTTTATTTAACTTTTTTTTAGGCGTAGGACTTAGTTGATAAGTGTTTAACTGTGTAACTGTGTAAATTCTAACAATAAGACACAATAAAGCTGTTATTTATTATTTATTATTATATTATAGAGAGATCTTACAGAGTAAGATTAATAAAGAAACTATACCCGTCATTATAGCGAGCAAGAAGTTAAGTAAGAATTTTTTAGGATTTTGCGAAGAAATAACCAGAAAAGTTAACTTGCGAAATAATACTAGAATAGATTGATACTGTAATAGGCCATAAGCACCTAAAAGAGTATTATGTTAATAAGAATAAAATTATTTAATAAGAAATCTATGTATAAAATGTAAGATAATGTAATAACATACATAAAATTATAACGCGATAATACAGAGTAAGATTAATAAAGAAACTATACCCGTCATTATAGCTAGCAAGAAGTTAAGTAAGAATTTTTTAGGATTTTGCGAAGAAATAACCAGAAAAGTTAACTTGCGAAATAATACTAGAATAGATTACTGTAATAGGTCATAAGCACCTAAAAGAGTATTATGTTAATAAGAATAAAATTATTAAACAAGAAATCTATGTATAAATATAAGAATTCGTAGATGATTGAAATCATGTATAATTATATTACCTATGTAAGATAATGTAATAACATACATATAAAATTTATAGCATTAATAATGAATGAAAGCTTAGAAAAAAAAATGTACATTAGCTGCTCATTCTAGTCCAACAGAGCAAGGCAAAAAAAAAAAAAACAAGCCATGTCAGCTGTACCAGGTCTCCGATCATCATGTCGGAGGATAAAAAGCGGACACACATAAAAAAAAAAAAATGCCCGCGACTTCGTCTGCGTGGACCGAGGTTTTTTGGTATATCCCGGAAAATTAAGGGCTTCCCGACCCCTTAATTTTCCGGGATAAAAAGCAGCCTATGTGCTATTTCAGCCAGATCCGTTCAGCCGTTGGGGCGTGATTGAGTAACAAACATCCATACATCCACACATCCATACATCCATCCAAACTTTCGCATTTATAATAATAGTATATATTATCTCGCTAGTATTATATCCGTTACCAACCCTTTAGCTCTAGATTAACTAGATCTATACTAATATTACAAATGTGAAAGTTTGGATGGATGTATGGATGTTTGTTACTCAATCACGCCCCAACGGATCTGGCTGAAATTTTGCACAGATATATATTATAGTCTGGAACAGCACATAGGCTACTTTTTATCCCGGAAAATTAAAGATTTTCCGCGGGAACCAACTGATAATTAATTGAAGATTATTTATTAGATTTTTATAAAACCAAAATCCACGCGGACGAAGTCACTAGTATATAAATACTAGCGAATGCCCGCGACTTCATCCGCGTGGTTTGAGGTTTTTTGGTTGGATCTGGCTGAAATTTTGCACAGATATAGTTTATAGTCTGGAATAGCACATAGGCTAGTTTTTATCCCGCAAAACTAAAGACTTCCCGCGGGAACCAATAACCACGCAGACGAAGTCGCGGGTATTCGCTAGTATACAAATAAATAGGAGGATGTAAGTACAAATAAACAAGTTTGTTCCGTAACAGCGACGCAGCCTTAAGAGGCCGGCGAACGCCACTCGCAACTTCTATTCAAACCGCAAATATAAATTTGCCGGTATATTGCTATCTCTATTTGGCAGATGACACATGAACGCGTGCAAACGCGATAGCAATATGAGCATTCAGAATTTGTTATACATTAAGTCTTGTTCCGTAAATACCAAAAATGATGAATGAAAACTTTTTGTGTTTTTAACTTCGTGTTGTTATTCTCTGACTTGACAATATAGGCTATGATCTTGATGAATTAGTACGTAAGATATCGTTCATTTTAATATGAAACGAATAAGGAGAAAACATGTCATTTGTGTCGTAAAAACATGCAAAACGCAATGCGCTTACATTTAATTTTGGGAAAGTATTTTGAAAAAATAATTGTCCAGGAGCCTAGATAAATACAAGTTCAATCTAAATAATCCCATAATATGGTGGAAATATTCTCGAATTACAAATTATTTTGGTATTACGTTTGTATGGGCAATCCACTCTCCGCTGACACCTTAACAGGTGACAGCCCTATAAAGCGTATTGTGCGGGCTCCTCATCCGGTGAAGAGATTCGTTAACGTAGAACAATGGAACGCAATTACGGTATTAACGATTAACACAGGAACAGTTTGTGGGGTCTCGATTTAATATGCGCCTTGTATTATACGTGTACGGACACGTTAGACAAGCCTTTGGATAGTCCGGTGTTAATAGACATAACGTCCGCATAATTCACATTTATATAGATATTTATTTTTATTCCATTAGATTATTATATCTATTGTATTTTATTTTTTGTATGGTGTACAATAATAGTAGATAAGTAGCCAAGGGCTGTAAGGCATCAATTGCAGCCCGAGATATTTATCGAGCGCCTATAGTTCGAGGGTGCAATTGATGCTTACACCCGAGCTAACTACTCTGCTTTACATCTCGATTGTGAGGTAAGTAGAAAAAAACCGGCATTACAAGAATAAAACATTTTATTCGTTAAAATTTATAGTGAAATGAGAACAATTTTAAAATTTTAGGGACAGGTGTTTTTTGGGTATGTTAATAGTTTGAGATTGTGATATTTGTTGGTCATGGACAAAATCTAACGGGATGAAGCTTTCCTCAGCAGAAGTTGATGGTTGCGGATCATGTCTTGAAAAAGATGTTTCATTTTTTGAAAGCTGAATAGTTTTCGTTATTTGGTTGGTAATTTTACTTTTATTTTGTATTGAATCTTCAATGTAACCTTCAGCCACCTTGCTGGATTTCCACCCACCGTGCCTTTTTATAGTGGTTAATTACTTACCGCCCTAGGGCTTTTCTAGCTACATTATTACCCTAGAGCGCTAATTGGTCACCTACAAGCCCCATTTGGGGGTAATAAGGACCTACTTACCGAATATGAGAGATGTAAAGTATATTTTACGCCCTGTCATCATGCAACCAATCTCCTATCTTAAAAAGGTTGCCTGGAAGAAGAGGAAGCCCTATCTCTCATAGTGATAAGGCCGCCTTTACACCGTAACAAGTTGTAAATTGTGTCACGATATGTTTTACCTCTGTTCTGTTATTTGTTTCTGTGTAATAAAGTGTTTTTATTTACTTTACTTATATGAAGTACGCACATAAACACCTTTTTGGCAACCTCCCTGGCGCAATGTTAAGCGGTCTGTGGTCTTACAGTGGGAGGTTCCGGGTTCGATTTACGGCAGCGTTAATTTGGTTTAAAAATTTTGAATTTTCTTTGGTTTTGTTTTGGTTTGATGCTTCTCTTGCCCTCATTTCAGGTATCCAAACTCGTTCCAGAAGCCTAAAAGATCGCCTAAGTTGTCGATGCACTAACTTTTTTTTTATTCTACTACAAGTTAGCCCTTGACTGCGAAATCACATGATGATGACGCTGTCTAAGATGGTAGCGGGTTAACCTGTTAGGGGCATTGCAGTTATATTATACCCATGAAATCGGTTTCCACACAGCATCGTACCGGAACGCTAAATCGCTTGGCGGAACGTCTTTGCCGGTAGGGCGGTAACTAGCCATGGCCGAAGTCTTCCACCAGACCAGACCAGACAAAATTCAGAAATTATTAATTCCCAAATTTACTCTGCCGGGAATCGAATCCGAGACCTCTCCAATAAGTTAACAGCGCTGAACACTGCGCCAGGGAGATAAAACACTAACTAGCTCATCTATGCTCAGCCCAAAGCCTTAGAATATACCTAGAATGCTGAAATTTTGTAAACATGCCTCCCTTCATAATGATAGTTACTGCTAGCTAGTATGCAAAGTGCTTCAAAAACAAACGGACTTTAAACTTCTTTTTAAACCATACTCCTTCCACTAAAGCCCATTAACGTCCCACTGCTGGGCACAGGCCTCCACTCTCATAGGAGAGAGGGAATTCGGAGCTTAGACCCACCACGCTGCTCCAATGCGGGTTGGCGGGCTGTAACGACTATTATCATGTTAGTGATAATAACTGGGACCGACGGCTTAACGTGCTCTCCGAGGCACGGGGGTGAAACACCGCCAACTTCCAACTCCGGGCTGGCACTGAGAATTTCATAATTGAAAAACCCAATACCTAAAAATTTTTTATGCCCGACCGGGAATCGAACCAAGGACCTCGTGATCCGCAGTCGACTACGCTAACCGCTAGACCAACGAGGCAGTTTAAACCATACTCACTCAACTATAAAGATTAAACCGCAAACTATTCATCAAAAATTTTGAAGATGCTTTCACCATTATATTATCGAATGCCCAAACTATTGCTAAAATATCAAAGGGAAATTGCTTTAAATCGATTTACAGTTGAACACACCGGTAAGCACGTAAGAGTCTACGAAATTCACGGGATTGTATTCCTTATGGGAAAAGAAAAAGGTACGAGATTCCTCTGTTATTATTTTGCCCTATTTTGGTTGGTCATTATAATTTATGGTATACACGCATTAGGTATTTACTAGGCAAGCGGTGATAAGGAGGCTTCAGTGCACATCTATTGACGATCATTTCTGTACCCAAGCTTTGTACCTTTCATGAACCGTGGTCCATTCAAAGGTAATATTTAAAGGATCAACCTGAATTGTAGCATAAAAAGTGTTACTTGTCATTAGTTTTATTTATGAAATACGAGTACCAAGAGTATTTTCAGCCTAAGTTGCTTATCATTCGTAAGCTCATGCTTGGGTGGAATTAATATCTATTTGAAAATGTTATGAGAGGTCCTTTTTTGAAGTTATACTTCTTTAAGCGCGTTAGGGAAAAATTATCTAATTCACTCTTTTCATAATATAAATATTATGAAAAGAGTGAATTTTTATACGACTGCCTGAAAAAAGGAGGTTCATGTATCTATGTATGTATGTATGTATGTATGTGAGTTTGTATATTCCACCATAACTTTTATACACCTGAACCGATTTTGATAAATGAGGTATCGTTAGAATCCCTAGCTTATTCTGGGTGAAATAGGCTAGTAAAATTAAAAAAAAAATTGATGGGGTGACCACGGTCCCGCATTAAAGACTAAACTTGATTTTTTTTTTCGAAAATAATGTTAACTATATAATCATCATCTAGAAAATGATGAGTAGATTCCAAAAATATACAACACTATAGTTCAATATCCAGTGATTCACAAAAAAATATCATTTAATAAAAATGTGAATAAGATTCTAATTTAACTAGAATAATTTAGATTTTTAACTTTTTAGTTCGTTTTTTGGCAGGGCAGTCGTATGTTTTAATTTTGTTAATTATTATTACTTTTTCACTTGGTGATAAGTGATAGTGCAATCTAAGATTTTAGCAGGCTAACCTGACAGTAATATTATTGAACTAGTTACCACATTTTTAAATTTCCTTATTGACCCTGCCGCGGATCGAAACCGGGACCTCTCGCTTACAACAGCACTCACCACTGCGTCTGCGTCGACAAACCACTTAACAAACTAGAACTAAACAAACACAACATTGCCCCTATCGATAACAAACCCGCAGTCAAGACAACTAAACTGTATCTCATCGCCATCGAATAAAAACAGGAGCACGCAAAAAGCAACATAAAGCCTGCCTGAAGAGCGAACTCCGTAAACCCTTCCGACACCACTGTGACGGGAGAAATTCAGGGAATTCACGCAAACCACACTCAAATCCCGACCTTAATCCCAAAAAATACGATTCAAACTCCCCAAAACCGTAATTGCCCAAACATTTTCACACGTCCATACAAAACAAAAAATGGATACAACCCTAAAGGCTACACTGTAAAGTAAATGAAATAAAGCACAGTTTCGTTTAACAAAACAGTCATAGCAAAGGTTTCCACGAATCCCAAAGTTCCCTCTACAAACTTTTGTTTTGCTGATAGTGGATAAATATTATTCGAAACTAGTTTTGGCTAGTTTCAAACGGTGGATTTTGATTAAAAGTCGCAACGCTCACTCCATGTATGCGAGCTAAAATATGGATTTCAGAACAAATTGTTAAATACTCTCATATTAGAATTCTCTTTGGAGATTCGACGAATTGCTGATGAAGTTTCTAAAGCAAGCTGTGCTGTCTAAAACCGACAAAACCTTCATAAGGAATAATTAAAATGGTTCCTGTACACTAATGTGTCGTAATGTTTTAGTATTAAATGAAATATTGTAAAAATATATCAAGTGAATACTTTATGAATAAGTATTTTGATTAGGTAAATAATTACATACGCTTGGGTAACTTAATAATTTTTATGACATATCAATGTTAATTTGTATACTAAATCGATCTGACTTTCATAAACGCTTTTAATAAAGTTTAAGCGAAGAATAAATATAAATATACAAAAACAAATATTTTAAGTCTCCTTAAATCTATATTTTACTTGTAGATACCTAATCATAATGATACTAATATTATAAATGCGAAAGTGTGTTTGTTTGTCGATTTGTTGGATTGTTGGTTAGTTGGATTGTCCTTCAATCACGCCGCAACAAAGCACCGGGTCGACGTGATTTTTGCATGGGTATAGTTAAGGACATGGGGAATGAAATTGGCTTCTTTTTATTCCATAAAATTGAAGAGTTCCCATGGGAATGAAACTTATTCACAAGCGCGGACGAAGTCGTGAGCATCGTCAGCTAGTATTGAAAATAAGAAGGTGTGTCTAGAATCTTTTCATCCTGACAAAGGATAACTTTTAGGTACCTACCGCAAATAATGAGTCCATCCATCCATTCATCCATACATCAGCCTGTATATTGCATCCACTGCTGAACAAAGGTCTTTTCGTGAGCGCGCCACCAAACACGGTACTCTGCTGAAATCCATACTAATAGTACAAATGCGACAGTGTTTTTGTCTGTCTGCTACGCTTTCACGTCCCATCTTCAACCGATTTTGGAATTTTCTGGTATCGGGCTACTTTTTATCCCCGAAAATTAAAGAGTTCCCGCGGGAATCAAAAAATTTTAATCCACGCGGACGAAGTCGCGGGCATCATCTAGTAATAAATAAAGTTAATTAATCAAAAAGTATCTACGTATTTATAAATACCTGAATTCAATTTAAATTAAAATATTAATGTTTTTATCGTAAATACAGATAAATTAAAACAACAATCTAACACAAGGATTGTATGTATCCTGTATTGAAATATGCAACAGAATAAAACGTTTTAAAACTAACATCCATAACTTTATAGCTCGTACTATATTCAGAGCATTTACAAACGCTTGTCATAAATCTTCTTCTTTTCTTATCTATGGCCTTTTGTACTGCGGTTTGGTGGTCCGCAGTAATTCCGCCAGTGTCAACGTTGGCTTGGAGACAACAGCGTGTAAATTGCTCGGTTCTTGAAATTCTTGAGAGACTTCTCCGTTGTTAGACCCAAACATCACCAGGACAACACAACTATAGAATTTTATATATATAGATACTTAGTACAATAGACAGATAAAGACTTGTCATAAATCGCTCCACGCACAATATTTGCGTCGCCACCGACAATGCCGGACAGCATAAAGCATTCAATAAAAATCGCATCCTGCCAATATAAACCAGAGTTTGCAGACGCCATTGATTCTAAACACGAGAGATATGTCCTAACTGGAAGATTTTTTTTGGTTCTTTGGTTTTTGGTACTCTTTAAATTTTCCTTTTAATTTGTTGCATCTTATCTCAGTACAAAATACTTATAGCTTTCGTTTTATCTAATAAATTAAACGCTTGAGTCACAGATGAGAACTGAACGTTTTATTTTGAGCAAGAATATACAGTATTACATACTCTATGACAGATACTAGTTTGTAATGTGTGATATTGTCGATACAAAAATAACATTTTAAGATACCGTTACTAACTACCTACTAGGATATTGTACCTACCTAAATTGAATAAACATTATTTGACTTTGACGTTGATGGATTTTATAGCGACAAACGTTTCTAATTATACGACTGCCTGAAAAAAGGAGTATATTGTTTTTAGGGTTCATGTATGTATGTATGTATGTATGTGAGTTTGTATATTCTACCATAACTTCTATACGCCTGAACCAATTTTCATAAATGAGGTATCGTTAGAATCCCTAGCTTATTCCGGGTGACATAGGCTAGTGAAATTTAAAAAAAAATTGATGGGGTGACCATGATTGCTTATTAAAGACTAAAGTTGAAAAAAAAATCGAAAATAAGATTAACTATATAATCATCATCTAGAAAATGATGAGTAGATTCCAAAAATATATAACACTATAGTTCAATATCCAGTGATTCACAAAAAAAATATAATTTGAATAAGATTCCAAAGGCTGTATATGCAAATTGCTTCTTAGGGAGGTAAACTCCAAAAATAATATGGCAGGGCAGTCGTATTTTTTAATTCGTTAAATTAAGTTCACTTGTAAGGCTGTTTTACTCCTGAACTGCTCCAATATCACAGTGCCACATTTGACCTCCCACATGCTTTAAAACTATTGAAAGAATCGGCAACATACCATCTACTTCAAATGAAACAATACTTATTTGAAAATTTAGTATATGTGCATAAATTCAAGAGAAAAAGTGACGGTCATAATGTTTGTACCAGAAATAAGAATAAAATTGTAGTAATTCATTTGTTGGTAGCAGTATACGTTTTTATAATAAACTCTCAGAAGACATATTGGAGATGTCTCTCAACAAGTTTAAAGTTTTTATAAAACGTAAATAAAATGAAAAGTCCTATTACAGTATAAAGGATTATTTGAATGATAGAAAGGCATAGGTATGAATTGGTCCAGCGGCTGTTTCTATTATATTTATAAATGTAATTAAGTAATTTCCGATATTTTGTGAGATGGTGATAATTTATAAAAAACCTGAGAGAAGAAGAAAAAACCTCTGAGAAGAGCCCACAACAAACTCAGCCGAATAACAAACTCTTAGTCTTGTTTGATTCAGCATAAAATAAACTGTATTAAGTTGACTAAAACCGTAAAATAATGTATATATTTATATTGAAATCTATTAAGTAACAGTACTTATAGTAACCTACAGTACCTTTAGCGTGAGATGTATAAAATAAAAATAATAAAAATTGATTATTATAATACCCTAATGTCAGAAAAGTAAATTACGCGTCCAAAGTGGACATCTATCAATTGAGGTAACGACAGCGATAATAAATTATGGATAAGTAGGCTGAATTTAATTGTCTACCATATTCTGTTAACAAGTCATAATTAAGAAAATTAAAAAGTACGACTGCCCTGCCAAAAAACGAACTAAAAAGTTAAAATTCTAAATTAATCTAGTTAAATTAGAATCTTATTCCTATTTTTATTAAATGATATTTTTTTGTGAATCACTGGATATTGAACTATAGTGTTTATATATTTTTGGAATCTACTAATCATTTTCTAGATGATGATTATATAGTTAATCTTATTTTCGAAAAAAAAAAACAACTTTAGTCTTTAATGCGGGACCATGGTCACCCCATCAATTTTTTTATAAATTTTATTAGCTTATGTCACCCGGAATAAGCTAGGGATTCTAACGATACCTCATATATCAAAATCGGTTCAGGCGTATAGAAGTTATGGTGGAATATACAAACTCACATACATACATGAACCCTGAAAACAATATACTCCTTTTTCAGGCAGTCGTATAAAAATAGCTGAAAATAATAATTATCTGCGGTAGGGAATAAAAATATTTATATTTTTAAAGATAGGTACTAATATATACCTGCCTCGTTGGTCTAGCGGTTAGCGTAGTTGACTGCGGATCACGAGGTCCTGGGTTCGATTCCCGGTCGGGCATAAAAAAGTGTTAGGTCTTGGGTTTTTCAATTATGAAATTCTCAGTGCCAGCCCGGAGTTGGAAGTTGGCGGTGTTTCACCCCCGTGCCTCGGAGAGCACGTTAAGCCGTCGGTCCCGGTTATTATCACTCACATGATAATAGTCGTTAAAGCCCGCCAACCCGCATTGGAGCAGCGTGGTGGGTCTAAGCTCCTAATTCCCTCTCTCCTATGAGAGTGGAGGCCTGTGCCCAGCAGTGGGACGTTAATAGGCTGTAGTAGTAGTAGTAGTATAATAATACCTATCTTGTGTAAGCACAGTATAATTGTCGGAGACTATACAATTGAACAGCAGTGCAAAATGAATTATTTTATCGTCCATTTTCGGTTTAGGACACGATCGATGTTATTGGAGATTCAATGTAGCGTTGGCCACAAATCGTGTTACGTAATATATTGCAATTTGGCCTTTGTGTCGCGTGCGGTAAAACTCATATTATGTGACGTCTACGTGCGCTGTAAAACAAGATTACACACTTGTTCTTGTTCCAGGCATCAGCCCCCCTATTCTGTAACTCAGTGGCTATCGAAAAATGAAAGCCACTGACATATATATTTTGTCCATTGAAGGTTTACTATGAAAAAATGAAAGAACATTTCATAGCAAATCTTCAATGGATAAAAAATTCGAAAAATGAAAGCCACTGACATATATATTTTGTCCATTGAAGGTTTACTTTGAAAAAATGAAAGAACATTTCATAGCAAATCTTCAATGGATAAAAAATTCGAAAAATGAAAGCCACTGACATATATATTTTGTCCATTGAAGGTTTACTTTGAAAAAATTAAAGAACATTTCATAGCAAATCTTCAATGGATAAAAAATTCGAAAAATGAAAGCCACTGACATATATATTTTGTCCATTGAAGGTTTACTTTGAAAAAATGAAAGAACATTTCACAGCAAATCTTCAATGGATAAAAAATATAAGTCAGTGGCTTTCATTTTTTGATAACCACTGAGTTACAGAATAGGGCTGCAGGTTTGATAGTATTGTGTTTTTTTTATTATCCACCACAAGTTAGTGACTGCGATCACACCTGATGGTAAGTGATGCAGTCTAAGATGGTAGCGGGCTAACCTGTTGCGGGGCATGGCAGTTATATTAAACACATACCCCTATTTGGTTTCTACACGGCATTGTAACGGAACGCTAAATCGCTTGACGGCGTCTTTGCCAGCAGGGTGGTAACTAGCCACGGCCGAAGCCTCCCACCAGGCAAATTGATTAATAATATATATGGTTTGATTAATAATATTGTGTGGTGGTACCGAACCCTTTGTACGCGAGACTGACTGGCCCTTAACCGGTTTTTAGGGCTACATTATTATTTATTACACACAAATTAATTAAATCACGGTTAAGAACCATGAATAGTATTTATTTTTTTATTATACGTCATAAAGTACTAACAACAGTTAATACCCTACTAAAGTTACGATGTAGCCTATGAGTAAATAAAGCTAATGAGTAACATTATTTTAACCTAAACTTATAGTACAAAATTATATCTAAGGATTGGTCCATTGACTTATATTAGTTTACGTTATATTATATTATGAGACACTGTGTTCTTGTGTTCTTTGTATTGCACTTAGCACTACACTTTCACTTCACTACACTAACTCGAAGGGCTTAGTCCTTTTAAGTCTATTCACTAAATCTGTATTGTCAAGGAGCTGGATGGCCTCGACGTTTACGTGATGATGAAGCCTGTTTTCGTGGGATTTCGCTTGTCTCCTTATGATTTTTTTTTTTTTATTAAACCTCTTGGTCTAAGAGGGCATTGGTTCCTCCGACATGGTGGTCGAAGACCTTTTTTACTTTTAATTTTTTATGCCTACTTTTTTAGTTTGTCGGTTTATTATTTATTTATGTTCATTACACTTTGTGTTTATAGTTATGTGCTTTGTGCAGTATTTTATTATTTATTGCTTTATTTACTAGCTATTTATTATCAATCATAAATTATGCTTATGATTATGATTCGATATGATATGGTCTCCTTATGATTATATCTACGAAGTCTATTTGCAGATCGCGATGAATATCTTCGTTTCTGACGTACCAGGGTGCATTGACGATACCCCTGAGTACGTTATTTTGGAATCGCTGTATTATTGAGATATTGCTTTTTCTGGTACAGCCACACAGCTGACAACCATAAGTCCACACTGGCATTAGGACTTGTTTATACAAGAGTATCTTATTTTGTATTGATAACGATGAGTTTCTCACTAAGAGCCAGTACATTTTTTTGTACCTCATAATGATATGAATAGTATAATGTTAATGTTGTTTACAATGTTCAGTATCAAAATTAAGGTTTCCAGGTATATCCAATAGCCCTGAGGGCTAAGTGAGTCGTTTGATAATCTATAAGTTAAATTAACACCGACGTTTGGCGCCGATCGAGTCGACTCAATCATGGCGTTTGATTTACTATCAGAAATCGTCAGACTGATCTCGCGTAACCTAATCTTAATATACCGTAATACCTCGTGAATCTACAAAAATCTGGATGCGTTATTATCATTGTCCTATCCTTCAAACTACTATAAATGCGAAAGTTTGGATGGATGTATGGATGTACGGATGTCTGGATGTCTGGATGTATGGATGTTTGTTTAATTTAATTTAATTTATTTGAACTACCAACAGAATTACAAGTAGTAGGAATACAAAATGTTGAATGGCTTAGGCAATAGGTAACAAGCAATTCAATTTATAGGTAGTTACATCATGCACATAGGAAAAGCCGTACATAACTGACACAAGAATACATTGTTGTTGTTGTTTGTTACTCAATCACGCCCCAACGGTTGAATGGATTTGGCTGAAATTTGGCACAGAGATAGATTACAGTCTGGAATAGCACATAGGCTACTTTTTATCGCGAAAAATTAAGGAGTTTTCGCGGGAACCAACATACCTCTATCCACGCAGATGAAGTCGTGGGCATTAGCTAGTAATATTATAAATGCGAAAGTTTGGATAGTTGTATGGATGTTTGTTACTCGACCAACAGCTGGACGGATCTGGCTGAAATTTGGCACAAAGATAAATTATAGTGTGGAATGGCACATAGGCTAATAAAAGGGTTCCCGCGGAAACCAAAAAAACTCAAAACACGCAGACGAAGTCGGGGGCATTCGCTAGTTATTATTTAAAGTGAGAACGTTCACATGAGCAGCTGATGCTCTCTCATGAAATTTAGTTTTGTTTGAGTGATGTTAGCTTCAACTACAAAATACATCAGCTTAAACCTTAAGCATATTAGTCCATATAGTAATAGTCGTTAGGTTTTATAGGTTTTCGTAGTTATTCTGTACCGGAACATGGTATGCAAGGCTTATCACAATTTCTGATGATTCTGGTGAATGGTGTTCTGGTATTTTCTTTTTCAATGGGTTTAATCATTGAGGTTCTTTCTTGTGGCCGAGTAAAAGCTGGGCAATGCTTTTCATTGATTGGTTCAGCGAATCGCTGAACTTGAAGCGGCGATATTAGTTACTACTAACGAAGCACGTAAATTACTACACGCGATCCTAATATTTCCCAACATTTAAAAATAAAAATAAAAATTATTTTTTACTTTACCGTGGCTTTGGAAGCCGGTTTTTGGAAATAATTTTTATTTTTAACTTTTTAGTGTCAGAATTGAGGATTTAGAGTCAGAATTTTTATGGGACTACCTCGAGAGCTTCCCCTAAGGACTGAAAAAAAATCTTAAAATCGGTTCAGAAACCACGGAGCTATGCACCGACATACAATAAAAAATACGCACTGAATTGAGAATATCCTCCTTTTTTGAAAGTCGGTTAAAAAACTTTAACAATACAAAAATATCTATACCAAGAGAAAAATAATACACTCAGTAAGTTGAATTCTGAATTCTTGGCTGAATCCATACTATAGGACTTATTTGAATTAGACTTCAGAAATACTTCAAGGTGGTACAAGTGCAGACTCCTGATTTATGAGTGTCACTAGACTCAATACTCAATATACTCAATATCATTTATTCAATATAGGTACACTGTAGGTACACTTATTGACGTTAAAAATTACTTACTTATAAAACATGATGGTGATAATTGGTTACGGTATCTTAAAATTAAAGCTACGAGGGTTCCAAACGCACCCTGGTCTGAGAAGAGCCCACAAAAAACTCAGCCGGGTTTTTTTTTCTTTCTATTATCACCATCTCACAAATCATCTTAACTAAGGAACTATCAGAGCCATAGACCAAAAAGGTGTGTACACATGTTGTACCGACATGGGACACCGTCAAAGAAATCCGTGGTTTTTCATGACGAAGAAGTGAAAGCCACTGGACACAAACAGAGTCTACGTTTGTGCAGGTGTTCGTTGATCTCATATTGACTGTATGAAAATCAATTAATATTGTATGTATGTAGTATCCGATTTGTATTTTTGGTTTTAATTTAGTTAAGATTTAGATTTTATTTTTAAAAATTGTAATGCATGGTATTGATTTTGTGTTTGTACCTACTCATAAAAGTTAGAGTTAGAGTTGTAAAAGATCTTATCACTACAGTGCATGCAGTGTTTACCTTTATGTGGCTAATCATTTTATCTTAGTACCTAATATTTTGTAAATTTTGTGATCTATGTTTTAAATGATATGCTGTTGGTAGACCAAATCAATAAAAAAAAAATTATTCAATGGTAGCTTGTGTCCGACACACAACATAAAAGTGTCTAGGTTTGCACAGCGCCTAAAACATTTAATTACATTTTTGAGTTTTTCTTGTGATACCATAAATTTACCTTTTACTCTTCTCAGTAGAAACTTTTCGAACTGGTGGTAGAGTCTTAACGTATCACAAGTGACACAAGTTGTCCTACATAAAATAAATAAATCATTTATCATTTAAATATTATTTACGATACCATATCCACGTGTTTACTTGCTAACAGCTCCGAGCGTGAAATTCAATCAACTACAGTCAGTGGTTCAAATATGTATCGAATATATTTATGTATCACTAATTTCGTATTGCAGAATCGATATCAGCGGAGATTTATGCAAATACTAGACTTCATCCGCGTGGATTAAGATTTTGATTCCAACGGGAACTCTTTAATTTAGTAAGATATGACTTATGTGTTACTTAATTAAGAGTACAAGCTATAGAAGTACCAAATTTCAGCCAAATTGGTCCAGTCGTTTAGGCGTGAAGGAGTAACATGTGTGTTACATCCAAATACACAAAATTACTTTACAGACAAACATTTTGTACTAACAAAATTAATAGAATGATTTAAACACAGTGCAAATAATGACATTAATTTGCTTAATAATTTACTAAAAATCCAAATAAATTTTAATATATTTTCATAAAAATGCGACAAGTTCTTAACTTTATTATATTATGTTTTCATTGACAAATAAGGTTCATGTATCGATAAGGACTGAAGCAGTAACCAAAATAAGGTTTTATGAAATTTTTATAGAACAGAAACACTTATAACGGAAACAGAAACGATACTGTAACCCAATCAATTTGTAACCTTTTATTTCTGTTAAAAAGTATTTATATCTGTAACCCAAATAGGTACATGTCCTGACAAACTGCACGGCCGTATGATAACGCGTTCTTCTCACTTCATTGGACTTTATAAACACTGACACAACATGGCCATGTTTTTATTAAAACAATTGTAACCATCGGCGCTTTCATCATAGGTTCAAATTTGAATACGCGTCAACAGTAAATTTGGCAACGTCGCTATTTCGGTTACACTTTAAAACGCTTTATTTCTGTTACAGATTAATTTCTGTTACAGAAATATACGTGTTTCGGCCCGAAATTTTCGGGTTAACAGATTTAAAAACACATTCAAAAGTTTCGATTCTGTTACACTTCCATTCTGTAACACTGTGTGTGTATTTCTGTAACCTTTATGAATCTGTTTTTCAGTCTCTGTGTATCAATTTGTTTGAGTATTTGCTACGAATTTAAACGGCGTCGCAGTGCTGATGTTTTAAAATTTAAATATTCAGTAAAAAATCACCGAAATAAGCGTTGATTTTATTGAAGTTTCAACAAAAATCTCATAAAAAACTACATTTCTCCTGCAGCAAGGTCATCAGGTTAGACTACAGTACACTTTAATATTTATATTGTGTATAGGTATAATTTCTTTCTTCTCTCGCCTCTTTTTGTTATTTAGAGATATAATGTACGAATTTTAATATTATTTTCATTTTCAGCTCTACGTCGTAATATAAACAGACATCAGTATTAGGTATTAGGTAGGTATAATCATTATAATGCCCGCGACTTCATCCGCGTGGATTTTTTTTAATCCACTGCAAGTTAACCCTCGACTGCGATTTCACTTGATGGTAAGGGATGATGCAGTCTAAGATGGTAGCGGACTAACCTGTTAGGGGTATGGCAGTTATATTAAACCCATATCCCTAATCGGTGTCTACACGGCATCGTACCGAAACACTAAATCTCTTGGCGGCACATCTTTGCTGGTAGAGTGATAACTAGCCACGGCTGAAGCCTTCCACCAAGCCAGACCAGGGAACATTCAGAAATTATTAATTCCCAAATTATTAATAAAAAAAAAAATATTAATTAAATTATTAATTCCTTGCTGGGGATCGAACCCGGGACCTCAGCGCTCAACACTGCGCCAGGGAGGTCGTCAATATTCTTCGTATTTCAATGTGTAAAAGAACACGTGAACAAAGTGTCTAAGTTTATCGAGAAAGACTAAGATGCGTCAATGGACAATTTCTTAGTACATAAGATAAGTTATAAGTTTAGGTTAAAGCAAAACTGCTCATTAGCCAATTAGTTAGGCTAGATCGTAGTTAAATGAGTACCTCGCTGGTACTCATAGGAAAAAAAAGAAACTTACAAACCCCATTCATTTTGAGATAACATTGAATAGGCTTAAACAAAAGGTGGTATAAAATTTAATGAACGCGAAAACCGATAAAGCCTTTGAACGAGCAATAAAGCAACAACAGCCCTCCCAACGCGCGTACACTGTAAACGATTTTCACGTTTGCAAAATCACGTCACGACCATAAATAAAGACCGGCCAACGTCAATCAGTCTCATTACGTATTAAACTTGCAGCTCCGAACAACGTATATGGTGTAAAGCTACTACAGACGGACCAACAAGCCAGCTTCTAACCCCTTTTTTTTTAACAAAATGGTGTATAAAGTAGAGTTCTCACTGTCACTTTTATACGACTGCCTGAAAAAAGGAGTATATTGTTTTCAGGGTTCATGTATGTATGTATGGATGTATGTATGTATGTATGTATGTATGTTTGTATGTATGTATGTATGTGAGTTTGTATATTCCACCATAACGCCTGAACCGATTTTGAAAAATGAGGTATCGTTAGAATCCCTAGCTTATTCCGGTTGACATAGGCCAGTAAAATGATTAAAAAAAATTGATGGGGTGACCATGGTCCCGCATTAAAGACCAAAATGGAAAAAAAAATCGATTCAATATTTAGTGATTCACAAAAAAATATCATTTAATAAAAAATGTGAATAAGATTCAAAAGGCTATAATGCAAATCGCTTCTTATGGAGTAAACTCCAAAAATAATATGGCAGAGCAGTCGTATTTTTTAATTCGTTATATTAATTTCACTTGTTCACAGATTTTATGGGTACTATAGTGTACACTGGCCGCCTACCAACTAGGTAGATAAAATTAAATATACTTTATGGTACATCCAAACAAGAAAAACTAAAAAAATCTCCTATCTAGAACGGTTAGATAGTTTGACTATCTAGACAAGATCATCATCATCATCGTCAGGTCCATGATCTACGTCCGACTTCTAAGCACGGGTCTTCTCTCATGATAGCTGCTTAAAATTGTGGCGGTCAATATATTTTTTAATGAATGATAGGTTTTACCATAACCTTTTTATAAAGAAATTTTAAAAAAAAAGAAATTTTGAATTTTAAACTTAAACCTGAAATTTTTGTTTCAAAATTTTAGTATCTATCTCAGTACCGTTAATAGGAAAAACAATTAATGTAAGTTTTAGTTTTTAGTATGTTCTACGATTTACACAAATATACAAATTGGTTCCGCGAGCTTTAACCAAGGGCCGTGTTTAACAGAGCTTTTCACTTACAAAGTATATTCTGCAAACATACATTGGAATTGAGAGTTGGTGTGTCTGTACATGTTTTAATCTTGCATATATCACGGGAACATTCGTGCTTGCACTATGGCAACATCTTGTATTCCAAAAAGCGCCCACCTGTCTATTATAATTTAAATTCCACGTCCATTGCTGATTTTGTAGCTACACGACAGTTTTAGCGGTAATCGGTCAGCAATGTATGTTGAAATGGCATATGTTACATGTAATTTGGGCTACAGTGATGGACGCCAGGTAATGCCTGTGATTCATTGCGCGGCGGAGGCTGGCGTTGGGCTCAACTCATCAATATCGGACCGTTTGATATCGGCCGTTATTGCATGCCGTAGCGTTAGGGTTGGCGACAGAGGCCGCAACTTCTATTCAACCCGCAAATATAAATTTTACGTAAGATATCGTTCATTTTAATATGAAACAAATAAGGAGAAAACATGTCATTTATGTCGTAAAAACATGCAAAACGCAATGCTCGTACATTTAATTTTGGAAAAGTATTTTGAAAAAATAATTGTCCAGGAGCCTAGATAAATACAAGTTCAATCTAAATAATCCCATAATATGGTGGAAATATTCTCGAATTACAAATTATTTTGGTATTACGTTTGTATGGGCAATTCACTCTCCGCTGACACCTTAAATAAATTACTAATATTATAAATGCCAAAGTTTGGATGGATGTCTGGATGTCTGGATGTATGGATGTTTGTGACTCAATCACGCCCCACCAGCTGCACGGATCTGGCTGAAATTTGGCACAGAGATACATTATAGTCTGGAATCGCAAATAGGCTTTTTATCCCGGAAAATTAAGGAGTTCCCGCGGGAACCAAAATACCTCGATCCACGCAGACGAAGTCGCGGGCATTACCTAGTTTTGAAATAATGCAAATTTAACGTTTCAAATCAGAATGTGCATTTAATTGGTTGTTGTTACACAGCTTCAACATTACGCAAACAAGATAAGGTTATGTTGCTTCGTGAGAAAATAAGGCTGCGGGTATTTTTAGAAGGTACCTATTTGTAGTAAGATATATTACTTATAAAGCATTAGGTCTCTACGATCTAAAAGTTTAAAATATCTGACTTAATCGATAATATTGTGACTGCATGTATTATTATTTACTATGTTTAGTAACAGTCCCAGTCTCTAACTGTCTTGAGATAGTTCTGGGACGTTATAATATGTTGTTTAATAGCAATCCAGTCATAGATGTAGTGAAAGTTTATAGGCATGCGTGTAACCGAGTCTGTTTCAACACAGATTTTTCTAGGCAGTTTTACCACGGACGTAATTATTTAATGTTGAGGTTACTAATAGATAATTTTGTGTCAACCCTAGGTAAAACATATACATAGTAGTAAACATATATAATAGATACGTTCAGTACAGACTGGTACTGGATGTTTGATTAAATTTCGGTTCCTGTTATAAATGACCACGTAACGCCATTAAAATTAACTTAACATCATCATCATCATCACTTTTCCGAACCGGTGGTAGAGTTTTAACGTTTCGTAAGTGACACAAGTTGTCCTACGTGAAATAAATAAATCATCTATCATTTGTCATTTATCATCATCATCGCGTGCCTTCTTCAAAATGAGGTTTGGCGGTCATCATCCGAAAAACTTCTCTATTTTGTGTCGCATCTTTGAGCTTCGGATAGCTAAGCCCCGTCCACTCCCTTATATCGTCCAACCACTTGAGCCTTTGGCGACCTGGAGCTCTCTTACCTGCAGTTCTTTGAAGTGAGAATTGGGCTCCTCTTTGTAGTTGTCCGAACAAAGCCATGATGGAGAAAAATTCAACTTATAGGCAAATTTAAAGAGATTGCTGTTCTTACGGTGCCTTCGCAATACATATTATACAATAATATAGTCTTTGTTAGGCAGAACATTAATCTTTACAAGCAAATAGGTGATGCTCACAATCGATACACTAGATACCGCCATAAGCTAGTAACAGCGTCGTATCGTGTGCGCAAGGTGTAGAAATCCTTTGTGGGGCCGAGTGCACGCTTTTATAATATGGTTCCCAAAGAGTTTCTGGATTTGCCATTACATAGATTTAAAGACTGTGTTAAACAGCATTTGTTAGGTCGAGGTTATTACACTATCGATGATTTTATTAACGACAAAGTTGCATGGAAGCAACCGGCCTCGCATCCAGTGACCCACAAGTCAGTGTAATACTTGTAACGTATGTGTTGTGTTGTCTACATATTGTAACCTTTTCTTTTCTACGAAAAGAGCAACTGCTGAGTTTCTTGCCGGTTCTTCTTAGTAGAATCAGTTTTCCGAACCGGTGGTAGAGTCTTAACGTTTCATGAGTGACACAAGTTGCCCTACATGAAATAAATAAATCATTTATCATTTACCACGCTGGCCAAGTGTGGCCACTCGCTAGCACACACACACACACGTTTTTTTTTTTTAATCTTATTTTTTTTATCCACTATAAGTTAGCCCTGGACAACTTGTGTCACTGGACTTGCGTGGACAACACATAGGAGAAGTCAAAACTTTACCACTGGTTCTCACTCAGCAGCAACTCAGCAGTTGAAAGAAACAAATGAAACGAGCACAAAGCAAATGAAAAGAGTTTCATAAAATGAAAAATTTTATTTATAAAAAAATCATTCGTTATCTAACAATTATTAACACCAGCTAGTAAAAAATGAAAATTAAAACATTTACAGGCTAACGCTAACTTGTAGTAAGTAGAATACAGAAAATAATGTACTTACTTATCCCGGCTGAGTTTGTTGTGGGCTCTTCTCAGACCAGAGGTGCGATTGCAAATTGTCAAAGTTTGGCGTCAAAGTAAAATAAACCACAATAGTATTGAATTAGAGCTCAATTTCGTGTATCCATTCTCATACGTTTAGGTATGTACGATACCTTAAACGGATGCAAATATTATAATGCTATTATATAAATAATAGATTTAGAATAATCAAATAGGGTAATTTATCGTCTAATATCTGAAAAATATGCTGATTTGTGAACATTAAATAAATATTGTGTTTATATAATGTATAAAAAATATCTTTTTGTAAAAAGGAGTATATTGTTTTCAGGGTTCATGTATATATGTATGTATATATGTGAGTTTGTATATTCTACCATATCTTCTATACGCCTGAACCGATTTTGATAAATGAGGTATCGTTAGAATTCCTAGCTTATTCCGGGTGACATAGGCTAATAAAATTAAAAAAAAATAATGGGGTGGCCATGGTCCCGCATTAAAGACTAAAGTTGAAAAAAAAATCAAATAAGATTAACTATATAATTATCATCTAGAAAACAATGAGTAGATTCCAAAAATATATAACACTATAGTTCAATATCCAGTGATCCACAAAAAAATATCATTTAATAAAATATATTGGTTCTAATTTAGCTAGATTAATTTAGATTTTTAACTTTTTTGATCGTTTTTTCGCAGGGCAGTCGTGTTTTTTAAGGCTATATATGCAAATCGCTTCTTATGGAGGTAAACTCCAAAAATAATATATCGTCGTAGGGCAGTCATATTTTTTAATTCGTTAAATTAATTTCATTTGTTAGTTAGTTTTTTCGCAGGGCAGTCGTGTTTTTTAAGGCTATATACGCAAATCGCTTCTTATGGAGGTAAACTCCAAAAATAATATATCGTCGTAGGGCAGTCATAATATTTTTTAATTCGTTAAATTAATTTCATTTGTTAGTTAGTTTTTTCGCAGGGCAGTCGTGTTTTTTAAGGCTATATACGCAAATCGCTTCTTATGGAGGTAAACTCCAAAAATAATATATCGTCGTAGGGCAGTCATATTTTTTAATTCGTTAAATTAATTTCATTTGTTAGTTAGTTTTTTCGCAGGGCAGTCGTGTTTTTTAAGGCTATATACGCAAATCGCTTCTTATGGAGGTAAACTCCAAAAATAATATATCGTCGTAGGGCAGTCATATTTTTTAATTCGTTAAATTAATTTCATTTGTTAGTTAGTTTTTTCGCAGGGCAGTCGTGTTTTTTAAGGCTATATATGCAAATCGCTTCTTATGGAGGTAAACTCCAAAAATAATATATCGTCGTAGGGCAGTCATATTTTTTAATTCGTTAAATTAATTTCATTTGTTAGTTAGTTTTTTCGCAGGGCAGTCGTGTTTTTTAAGGCTATATACGCAAATCGCTTCTTATGGAGGTAAACTCCAAAAATAATATATCGTCGTAGGGCAGTCATATTTTTTAATTCGTTAAATTAATTTCATTTGTTAGTTCGTTTTTTCGCAGGGCAGTCGTGTTTTTTAATTTTTTGAAGTACACTTGCGCTTTCGAAATAGGCTCTATTTTATTCAAACTCCACAAAATGCGAGCTCACCAACAAAGTTTCAAGACCAGTGTCTACTAGTCTCCAACTCCTCAAGTACAAGATAAACTAAGTTTATGATGATGCAAGCTATAGTAATTCTATCGACACCCACTGCATAATGCATGTCTGCACTTACACTTCACCTCACTACTTCACTCGAGTGGCACTGTGCTTAACGCTTAGTTAAACACGACAGTTCTGCCATTGTATCATACATTGCTGGTTCTGTTTTAACCTATTACTTTAAGTTAGTAACAAATCACGTAATGTACGTTGTATAAGTGTAGATACAATGTGGTTATTAAAGTAAAGTAGGGTCCAGTATAGGCCAGGAGGCCCCTCGTTTTGGAGGTATAACTGAAGTGTGCATTGACGCGTTTCAAGCGCCTCCTCGACTAAGATGGAGATCGTTTTGAATGCCCTTTTCGTGGCCGTTATGTTGCGTTAACGTTGATGCATCTTCATGTTTTTAATGAATGGACTTATGCAGCGTTGGATAACGAAATGTAAGCTTTTATTTATATTTTCATATTTTGTTTGAATGATGACTGGAGTATCTCCTCTTTTGAATTCTCTCAAATAATTTGGCATTAATAAAACTCTATACTCTGTGCGGGTTAGCTCGCTTATCTTAGATTAAACTAGCTGATGCCCGCGACTTCGTCCGCGTGGATTGAGGTTTTTTGGTTCCCGCGGGAACTCTAATTTTATGGGTTAAAAAGTAGTCTAAGCCTATGTATTATTCCAGACTATAATCTATCTCTGAGCCTTTCATCCAGAACTTTCGCATTAATTAATAATATTACTAGACTAGATGATGCCCACGAGTCTCAGAAAAAACTATAGGTATTTTTCTTCGCTCTGGATATCTTTAATTTTCCGGGATAGTAAGTAGCATATACCTACTACTTCAAAAATATTTAATGTGCAGAAATCGTCCAATTAGTTTTAGTATAGAGTATAATTTTAAAGAGAACATCAACGGCTGCCATACTACCAACGCTTAAAGCCATAATATATTGTTTTATAATTATAATCCATTTGGGAACGTCAAAATACGTGACATTAAACTGTAATTTTTATACGACTGCCTGAAATAAGGAGTATATTGTTTTCAGGGTTCATGTATGTATGTATGTGAGTTTGTATATTCCACCATAACTTCTATACGCCTGAACCGATTTTAAAGAATGAGGTATTGTTAGAATCCCTAGCTTATTCCGGGTGACATAGGCTAGTATAATTTAAAAAAAAATAGAGGGGGTGAACATGGTCCCGCATTAAAGACTAAAGTTGAAAAAAATAATTCGAAAATAAGAGTAACTATATAATCATCATCTAGAAAATGATGAGTAGATTCCAAAAATATATAACAATATAGTTCAATATCCAGTGATTCACAAAAAAATATCATTTAATAAAAATGTGAATAAGATTCCAAAGGCTATGTATGCATATCGCTTCGGCAGGGCAGTCGTATTTTTTAATTCGTTAAATTAAAATCGAATAATATTGAATAAATATTGCTTTAAGCGTTGGCAGTATTACTGGTAATATTGAACAGATACAAACGTTTCTAGAGCATGTATCAACGTTTGAAACACCGTAACGCTCCGGAGACGTAATAGGCATGATGACTGATTTTGAAAAATGGCCAGATTATGTTCGGAAGTATCTACTATTTCGAAAAATTATATTATTTCAGCAGAAAAATAAGGTTTGGTAGATAAAATTGGCATTTGAAATTTAAATTTTAAAATTCACGCCAAAACGCTCGCCGGTGTCATGGCGTCGTTTGTGACATCACTATTGTTTTTGCCAATGTACTCTGTGCAGTAAGCAATAGTTTGATTGTCAAAGCTCGACAACAAAGAATTGTGATGTCATTCGCTTCTTGCTGTTTAATCCATTATGGCGGATATCTGTATTTTATAGTTTTATTTTATCCAAATAAATAGCAATCTCACTCGAAATAGAAAAATAAATACGTTTTTTATAATCCATAAATCCTATTTCATTAGGAAAATTCATAATTTTATTGATTCTTGGTTACTGTCATCATGCCTATTCCATCACGTTACGCTCAAAGGATCCCCTGACGAGTTCGCGGGACGCTTAGTAGTCTAGGCAATAATATAATAATTCCTCAGGCGACGAAACTTTGCAGTATGATAAAGTATCATGAGTTAAACGTATATTATAAATATCCAATAAAAATCCGAAAGGAAGTTAGGTTTGATATGCTATACAATTGACAAAGGATGAAGGTACATTTTCGCGTAAACGCAGTTTGGGTTTGATAATAAAATCGGTTTAAATATCAATGTTTTGCATGATTATTTCGTTTGATATTCCGGATATGAGTGTAAATATACTACATACTATTATTTTAAAAAGAAACCGAGAAAATATTCAGTCAAAAAATTAAAATTTAGTTATAAATACCTAACTTCCGCATTGTATTTTTTTGGATATTTTTATATAAGTATTGGTTCATACCATACTACAACCCTGCCAAGTTTCAACGACTGAGGATTTAATGCGGGGGTCTCCATACAACGAACCGCCCCGTTGTCTAGAATATAGCTGTTACATTTCCGACTAGTAACATACTCAACTCAACTCAAAACATCTTTATTCAAAAAAGGTACCTACAAAGTACACCTTCTGAACGTCATGTTTACAAGGAATAACACTTGATGGTTTAAACTAACTACGGTATCTTAAAACTAAAGCTACGAGGGTTCCAAACGCGCCCTGATCTGAGAAGAGCCCACAAAAAACTTAGCCGGGTTTTTTTATTATTATCACCATCTCACAAATATAGGAAATTACTTAATTATATTTATAATTAAAACATAATTAGCCACTGGAATAATTCATACCCATGGCTGCCTATCATTCAAATAGTCTTCAACACTATAATAAGACTTTTCAATTAGTTTACGTTTTACAAAAACTTTGAACTTATTGAGAGACATCACCAATAGTTCTTCTGGGAGTTTATTTAAAAAAATAAAATACTAATTTTACAAATTAAAGAAGCGGGCAATACAATTTTATTCTTATTCTTGTATTAACATAATGATAGACACTTTTTTTCTTGAATTTAGGCATGTTTTTATGCACATACTCGTATACTAAATTTTCAAATATGTATTGGTTGTGGACCGTCATAATTTTAACTTCTTTGAATTTAGAAATAATTAATTCCAACACCACCATCAGAAATAATAATAGTACCACTAGGCCAGGGAGGAAAGAGGGATTTTGTAAAATCTCGTTAGAACTCTTCCATCACATTCTGGGATTCATCAATATTATGGAATATCGTTTCTAAAAATGCCGTGGAACTTCTTCGATTTCTCGGGATAATTGGCGGCCTATGTTTTCGGAATGCAACCTATCTCTGTACCAAATTTCAGCCAAATCGATTCAGTCATTGTGGCGTGAAGGAATTATGAATTTGTTTATCCGTCCTTTGAAAAGCCCCATAATAATTGTAGTCATGAGTGAACAGAGAAGACGGAAGCTAGTTCCAAAATTTACAGCTACTAACAATTTAAACGTTAGTTTATATTGTCCCTGTCTATTATTTGTCCATATAACAACAATTTGTTCTACAATAGCTCTTTTGCTAGAGTTTATTTTATTTAAGTACTTACTACAACGTCCATGTTTCCTGTTCTCTCGTTCGAGTTGATAAAGTGTGTCGCGTCAATACGCCCGGGAAACTAATAGCCCGGGATGCTGTGGAGGAGTGCAAATAGAAAGTAATATGTCACATCTTTGTCGACTCAGCCGAGCGGCCGGCGACTTTGTCCAAATGAACGATTCTTTTTTTTCCAATACAAGTTAGCCCCTGACAGCGATCTCACCTGATGGCAAGTGATTATGCGGTCTAAGATGGTAGCAGGCTAACCTGTTAGGGGTATGGCAGCTATATTAAACTCATATCCCTCATCGGTTTCTACGCGGAATCTTACCGGAACCACCACGCCAGACCCGAGAAAAATCAAATTCATATTATAAATGCGAAAGTGTGTTTGTTTGTTGGTTTGTCCTTCAATCACGCCGCAATGGAACAACGGATCGACGTTATTTCTGGTATGGGTGTAGTTGAAGAACTGGAGAGTGACATAGGCTACTTTTTATCCCGGAAAATTAAAGAGCTCCCGCGGGAATAAAAAAAATTAATTCACGCATCATATAGTAACTTAGAAAACATGATGGTGATAATCACAATCTTAGAACTTAAGCTACACGCTGGCTGGAGCTGGTCTGAGAAGAGCACACAACGGACTCAACCGGGTCGTTGTAGTTGACCAGTATGTTATTAACTTATCAATTCATGGGTTTAATCTATATCTATACTAAAATTATAAAGAGGTAAAGTTTGTGAATTGTGAGTTTGTGACGTCGTAGGGGGTAATCTCTGGATCTACTGAACCGATTTTGAAAGTTCTGGTACCAATGCAAAGCCTCATTATTTGTGAGTGTCATAGGCAATATATTATCCCAAAAAATAAGGGAGTTCCCGTGGGTATTGAAAAAACTTATTCCACGCGTACGAAGTTGAGGGCAAGTCTGCTAGTCTTACTTACTAATATTATAAATGCGAAAGTTTGGATGCATGTATGGATGTTTGTTACTCAATCACGTCCCAGCGGCTGATCGGATCTGGCTGAAATTTGATACAAAGACAGACTATAGTCTCGAATAGCAAATAGGTAGTAGGCTACTTTTTATCCCGGAAAATTAAAGATTTCCCACGGGAACCAAAACACCTCAAACCACGCCGACGAAGTCGCGGGCATCAGCTAGTTATTTATGAACCAGAAATTCAATTCAAATTCAAATTCAAATGTTTTTTTAATCAAATAAACTTTTACAAGTACTTTTGAATCGTCAAGTGAATCTACCACTGGTTCGGAATGCCATTCCTACGAGAAGAACCACCAAGAAACTCGGTGGTTGCTCTTTTTAAATAAATATTTCATTTACAATTATAAATGTCGGGAATATGCATAGCTAAAGCTAAACTCACTGGGAGTTTACAACTGAGCAGAGCGTGTATGAGTGCGGGGCAGGGAGTGCGCGCTACGGGCATATGCAATGAGGTGCGCTCACTCGAGCGGGCATGCAACAACATTGTACGGACGTACACTGCGAACTGTGCGTCCTATCGGTTGAATTACTATCACTTGACTTTTATTTTTTAAGATTTATCTTACTAATATTATAAATGCGAAAGTTTGGATGGATGTTTGTTACTCAATCACGTCAGAACGGCTGAAAGGATGTGGCTGAAATTTGGCAAAGAGATTGATTATAGTCTGGAATAGACATAGGCTGCTTTTTATCCCGGAAAATTAAAGAACCAAAAACCTCAAACCACGCAGACGAAGTTGCGGGCATTCGCTAGTAACATACAAACCAGAAATGTCGGGAATATGCATAGCTAAAGCTAAACTCACTGGAAGTTTACAACTGAGCAGAGCGTGTATGCGTGCGGGGCAGGGAGTGCGCGCTACGGGCATATGCAATGAGGTGCGCTCACTCGAGCGGGCATGCAACAACATTGTACGGACGTACACTGCGAACTGCACGTACTATCGGTTCAATTACTATCACTTGACTTTTATTTTGTAAGACTTATCTTACTAATATCATAAATGCGAAAGTTTGGATGGATGTATGGATGTTTGTTACACATTCATGCCAGAACGGCTGAACGGATCTGGCTGAAATTTGGCACAGAGATTGATTATAGTCTGGAATAGCACATAGGCTACCTTTTATCCCGGAAAATTAAAGAGTTTTCGCGGGAACAATAAAACCTCCAACCACGCAGACGAAGTCGCGGGCATCAGCTAGTTATTTATAAACCAGAAATGTCGAGAATATGCATAGCTAAAGCTAAAATCACTGGAAGTTTACAACTGAGCGGAGCGTGTATGCGTGCGGGGCAGGGAGTGCGCACTACGGGCATATGCAATGAGGTGCGCTCACTCGAGCGGGCATGCAACAACATTGTACGGACGTACACTGCGAACTGTGCGTCCTATCGGTTCAATTACTATCACTTGACTTTTATTATACGACTGCCTGCAAAAAGGAGTATATTGTTTTCAGGGTTCATGTATGTATGTATGTATGTATGTGAGTTTGTATATTCCACCATAACTTCTATACACCTGAACCGATTTTGATAAATGAGGTATCGTTTGACATGACATAGGCTCGAATTTTTAAAAAACAATTTATGGGGTGACCATGCTCATGCATTAAAGACTAAATTTGAAAGAATAAATTCGAAAATAAGATTAACCATATAATCATCATCTAGAAAATGATGAGTAGATTCCAAAAATATATAACACTATAGTTCAATATCCAGTGATAATAAAAAAAATATCATTTAATAAAAATGTGAATAAGATTCTAATTTAACTAGATTAATTTAGATTTTGAATATTTTAGTTCGTTTTTTGGCAGGGCAGTCGTGTTTTGTATTTTTTTTAATTATGACTTGTTTTGTAAGACTTATTACTGTTAAACTAGTGGTTCGCCACGAACTGAGACCTCGCGGTATCAATAAGATAGTTTTAACTATATATTGTTATAGGTAACTTTTAACATTAGACGCAAAAGAGCTAGAGTTATTGGAGAAACGAATAAACTTTTACAGAGCGCCATCTATTGACATCATTGTGAAGTTCTGTTAAAAATACTGAAGCTCATTAAGAATGAAATAATTTCGTTTCCTTTTAATATTTATCTTATTTTAGTATTTGTTGTTCACGTACAGGATATAATTCAAATAATTGATCAAGTTTCAGGATCAGCCTCTCAGAAAATTGAGAGTTCTGAGGTCAACTTTGGACGTTACAAAATGTCCACTTTGAAAGCCCACCATTTCGTCAATTTTAGGGGAAGAATTTAAAAAAAAATTGTACTCTATTCCTAATTATCTTTAAAATTATATACCGCAACCCTATGTAACGCTATAAAAAATATTTTACTTTACATTCGCTTCTATGAGAGCCTTCTATGAGAAATAAAGATTTTTATAAATTTTTAAGCCATATTCGGCTGGAGGCCATTGTTTTAAATATTATATTCAAATTTGAAGTAATTACGTTCAGTAATTCAGAAGTTATAAGGCTCTGACAGACGGACGGACGAACGGACGGACAAGTGCGAATTCACTCAATTATACTCAGAGACCTTCGCTTCGTTCGTTCAATAACAGTGTCAAGTTATCGACACAATTAAGTATATTATTTCCATGGTCGTCCTAACTATAAGTAATTATGGATAGGCTTCTATGTTTAATTACACTGTGATCTATGATCTGTGGTGGCCTGGTATCGTTATCCAAAAATGAAAGTCATGTATTGTATAAGTAACAGGTATTAAAAAAAGTGAGTTTAAGAGATACTATATGTGAACTGGTTTATTTAGATATGTCCCACTAGGACTCCAATGGCCTTAAAAATAGACTTAAATAGTTTAGTTATTTCAATCGTAATTTCACACTCAGCAACTAATCTTCCGACCTTTTTTTATTGATTTCCACGCACAAAAACAATCAAAACGCCTAAAAAAGGAGAGATAATCCATACTAATTTTAAAAATTCGAAAGTGTTTTTGTCTGTCTATATGTGACTTCTTCATAAACCATACGATTGAGTTGAAATTTTTGTACAGAGATAGAAAACATGCAGCTGGCATATCAAAACCAAAAAATTCTCATTCAAAAAAAAACCTAAATGAAGTTGCGGGCTTTATCTAGTAATGCTAGTATTATAAATGCGAAAGTGTGTTTGTTTGTTGGTTTGTCCTTCAATCACGCCGTAACAAAACAACGGATCAACGTGATTTTTTGCATGGGTATAATTGAAGTCCTGGAAAGTGACACCGCTAAAAATAAGGAGTTCCCGTAAGAATTTAAAAAACTTATTCCACGCGGACGAAGTCGCGGGTAGCTAGTAATTTATAATTTTCTGCAATTTTAAGATTTTAAAATAAAATTTATATTGGGTTAAAAATATTTATTACAAAATCATTCTTCATTTCACTCAGTGAAAGGAACCGAAAAATAATAAAACCTAAAAGCCTCAGTAGAAAATAAGATATTCTTGCAATTGCACTAAGACATACGGCTTCGTATTCAACCTAGATTTAAAGCTGAACTAGGAAATTAGAAATCTAGTCTTGTTCGGAACATAAAAGGCGATTACATTTTCTCTTTTGCTCGTTCTATAGTCGATAAATTCAAAGATTTTTACTTATTTAATGCATAGCCTCGGATAACCTAGGTACTGTTACAGAGAACTCTGGATTTACTTTGTCTTTCGGGTAGTTACGAAATATTACCTTTGGGTATATTATGCTCACTTAGCAAATCCTAGAAATGGCAAAGAAGGTAATAAAGTTTTGGAAGATGCTGAGTTATTCATTGATAAACAACAATAAATCAAAGCCTTAGTTTACTATTGCATAGATGTTCTTTATATTATTGTCATCGAAGTATAATAATAGTAGGAATAATGTCCTCCCGACCAAATTTCGGCCACGGCGGCAAATCTCCAGAGAGATTAGCCATAGCGCGGGAGATATTACAGTACACAATTGTGTGCGCAAACACAAGCACACTCACTGTTCCTTTACTCTCATAGCCTGATGGGAGGGAAATCCGATACGACCGGAGAGAGATCAGACGCAGGACCGACGGCTCTCCGTGGTACGGGGGTGATACACCGCCAACTTCCTAACTCCGGGCTAGTATTAAGAATTTGTTGGCAGAAAAACCCAATATTTGTTTAGGGACTCGAACCCGGGACCTCGTCGGTTGCAGTCGAACGTGCTAACCACTAGACCAACGAGGCAGTCAATAATAACAATAGTAATAGTAGTATTATGATAACTATGGTCTTTACCCATCTCCAGTTAAAAGGCAGTAAATATAGAAGCCGCAAGAACGAAATACCTTATTAGCAATTAAAACCAAAAAATTTGAATAAAAACTTTTCTTTTTAGTCGATTTAGATAAAAATAAGTCTGAAATTATTAGATACATTTTTGAAAAAACTTTTATCGTCATTTTATTTGTCTTATTCTTCTCAGCAAACCCTTCTTATTGATACCCATATCAATGGGTAATTCATGGGGTGAATAAAAAAATTACCGGTTCGCCATATTGGATTTAGAATGACGTCACTTAGCGTCACCCAAACTAAACGTGTATGCAAAATTTCAGCTCAATCTGTTGGGAATAACTGTTTTAAAATGCAGTTGCAAAATTTGACCTACACAAAAATTGCAAGTTAGATAAAATCTTGTAAACAAATCATAATTAAAAAATTAAAAAACAAGACTGCTCTGCCAAAAAACGAGCTAAAAAGTTAAAAATCTAAATTAATCTAGTTACACATTTTTATTAAATTATATTTTTTTGTGAATCACTGGATATTGAACTATAGCCTTATATATTTTTGGAATCTACTCATCATTTTCTAGATGATAATTATATAGTTGATCTTATTCTCGAATTTTTTTTTTCAACTTTAGTCTTTAATGCGGGATCACGGTCACACCCTCAATTTTTTTTTAAATTTTACTAGCCTATGTCACCCGGAATAAGCTAGGGATTCTAACGGTACCTCATTTATCACAATCTGTTCAGGCTTATGGAAGTTATGTTGGAATATACAAACTCACATACATATATACATACATACATGAACCCTGAAAACAATATACTCTCTTTTTCGTATAAAAATAACAAATAAAACTCCTGTTTTGGTCCATGCAAATTGAGTCCAGTGTCAAAGCAAGTTCTTGGTAACAGATATCAAGCGTTTTCGCGTCTAAACAAGTCACTCGGGAGCGAGGCGATCGCAAATTCCTGGCACTTTATATTCAGAGGAATCGATTGGTGCTGTAAAAGGCTTCGTGGGATGTTGGAGGGAATTAGAATTTAAAATATTTTTCCCGTAAGAGTATGAGAGAATGAAGATATTATGAGGCTCATAAAATACTGAGTCTCTTCCAATTGGCTGAATTGTTTCATTTTGGTTTGCATGGCACCAAAATTCGGTTAACAGATAAATTAAAACACTCACGGTCAAATTTCATTTTAGTTATATAACTTATCGTCTACTTTTCGATGTCCGCGACTTCGTCCGTGTGGATTGAGTTTTTTTTTTCCGTGGGAACTCTTTAATTTTCCGGGATAAAAAGTATTCGTTCAGCCGCACTGGCGTTATTGAGTAACAAACTTCCATATATCCGTCCAAACTTTCGCATTTATAATATTAGTCTAATATATAAATTATATAAATATAAATTATATAGAAAAAAAAGTATAGATGGTGAGCATTAATTCATTCACTTGACGATTCCAATGCACTTTTAAAGTTTGTTCACATAAATAGCCTTTTCTATTTCTAGTTATGTTCGGGTCTTTAACTACACACCTTCCAGGCTAGCACGCTGGAAATGAAATAAATATTGTTGGTTCAACTCCAGTTTTACTTTTACTTTGACATTTCACGCTCGGGAACTTGGCGGAGTTCCAGAATGTGTTTTAATGAGAAAATTATTAGTGTTACGTACAAAAAGGTAAGTGGGACGCTAAAACGGCATAACGAGTGACCTAGTGCCCCGGAGTTTGTACGGCAACGGTGGCTGCCGGATGAATGGATCTGATGAGCGATTCATCCCGAAATCACTTTGTGTCGTTTGCTTTATTTAAAATCTTAGTAATCCTTAGTCGTAGTTAAGACATTTCACTCACCGTATTCCGGTGAGTTTGTTATGGAATGGTAACAACACAATGATTATGGAATTCTTAAGAATGACTAGATTTTAGTATCCGTATTCCGGCGAGTTTGTTATGGAATGGTAACAACACAATGATTATGGAATTCTTAAGAATGACTAGATTTTATTAACCGTATTCCGGCGAGTTTGTTATGGAATGGTAACAACACAATGATTATGGAGTTCTTAAGAATGACTAGATTTTATTAACCGTATTCCGGCGAGTTTGTTATGGAATGGTAACAACACAATGATTATGGAGTTCTTAAGAATGACTAGATTTTATTAACCGTATTCCGGCGATTTTGTTAAGGAATGGTAACAACACAATGATGATGGAATTCTCAAGAATGACTAGATTTTATTAACCGTATTCCGGCGAGTTTGTTATGGGATGGTAACAACACAATGATTATGGAATTCTTAAGAATGACTAGATTTTATTAACCGTATTTCGGTGAGTTTGTTATGGAATTGTAACAACACAATGATTATGGAATTCTTAAGAATGACTAGATTTTATTTACCGTATTCCGGCGAGTTTGTTATGGAATGGTAACAACACAATGATTATGGAGTTCTTAAGAATGACTAGATTTTATTAACCGTATTCCGGCGAGTTTGTTATGGAATGGTAACAACACAATGATTATGGAGTTCTTAAGAATGACTAGATTTTATTAACCGTATTCCGGCGAGTTTGTTAAGGAATGGTAACAACACAATGATTATGGAATTCTTAAGAATTAGTAGATTTTACTAACCGTATTCCGGCGAGTTTATTATGGAATGGTAACAACACAATGATGATGGAATTCTCAAGAATGACTAGATTTTATTAACCGTATTCCGGCGAGTTTGTTATGGGATGGTAACAACACAATGATTATGGAATTCTTAAGAATGACTAGATTTTATTAACCGTATTTCGGTGAGTTTGTTATGGAATTGTAACAACACAATGATTATGGAATTCTTAAGAATTAGTAGATTTTACTAACCGTATTCCGGCGAGTTTATTATGGAATGGTAACAACACAATGATGATGGAATTCTCAAGAATGACTAGATTTTATTAACCGTATTCCGGCGAGTTTGTTATGGGATGGTAACAACACAATGATTATGGAATTCTTAAGAATGACTAGATTTTATTAACCGTATTCCGGCGAGTTTGTTATGGAATGGTAACAACACAATGATTATGGAATTCTTAAGAATGAGTAGATTTAGACTGCCTCGTTGGTCTAGCGGTTAGCGTAGTCGACTGCGGATCACGAGGTCCTGGGTTCGATTCCCGGTCGGGCATAAAAATTGTTAGGTATTGGGTTTTTAAATTATGAAATTCTCAGTGCCAGCCTGGAGTTGGAAGTTGGCGGTGTTTAACCCCCGTGCCTCGGAGAGCACGTTAAGCCGTCGGTCCCGATTATTATCACTAACATGATAATAGTCGTTAAAGCCCGCCAACCCGCATTGGAGCAGCGTGGTGGGTCTAAGCTCCTAATTCCCTCTCTCCTATGAGAGTGGAGGCCTGTGCCCAGCAGTGGGACGTTAATAGGCTTTAGTAGCAGAGTAGATTTTACTAACCGTATTCCGGCCAGTTTATTATGAAATGGTAACAACACAATGATTATGGAATTCTTAAGAATGAGTAGTCAATATATTGAACCTGGTTGGACGGTTGGTGTGCTATACTTTTCAATTAGGTTTTCCACAACTAAGTAAGATTTTTCTTTTCAATTCAATGTCATCCATAAAATATATTTGCTTTTAAGCTTGTATAAAACACGCAAGTGATATTAATCGATAAAACAATCAATATTATAATTGCGAAAGGATATCTTTCGGTCTGCAACGCTTTAACGGCCCTTCTTTTAAACCTATTTTGATGAAACTTGGCATAATTTTTAAGTCGCATAAGTCGCAGGCATCATCCATTTATTTATATAATTTAATATTTGGCTACATTTTGTGTTTTTCTTTAATTTGATATTAACTCGTAAAGTCTACAAACATGATTTGTATACATCGGATTGCTTGAAAATAAGGCCTGCTTAACTCATTTTTAATTAATTAGAATTAAAAAACAAATTAAACCGGCTACGCAAAGCTGTTTATACATAGCAGTAGGTATAACTCGGGAAACGTTTCCATAGAACTCGTACACATTCCAATCACGTAAATTGTAAACTATAGCAAAACGTTATTTCTATCCGGAGGTGGATTATTGCGGTAACGAGAAATTTCCACCAGACACCGTGCAAATACACGTTATACTACAGTTATCTGAATGCACTTAACTCTAAGCATACATTTAGTATATTTGCCACAGCTCTAACGCGATATTTTGTGTAATAAATGGCTTATCTTTTAATTTATCCATATTATTTAAAAATACCTCGTTGGTCTAGTGGTTATCATGTTCGACTGCGGCTGACGAGGTCCCGGGTTCGAGTCCCGGGTCGGGCCATAATTAAGTGTTGGGTTTTTCTGATTAGAGATTCTCAGTACTAGCCCGGAGTTAGGAAGTTGGCGGTGTTTCACCCCCGTGCCTCGGAGAGCACGTTAAGCCGTCGGTCCCGGTTGTTATCACTAACATGATAATAGTCGTTAAAGCCCGCCAACCCGCATTGGAGCAGCGTGGTGGGTCTAAGCTCTAATTCCCTCTCCCTCCCTATGAGAGTGGGAGGCCCGTGCCCAGCAGTGGGACGTTAATGGGCTGTAGTGGAATTTAAAAATAACGTCGTTTTATTTAATTTAACAGGTAATTGATAACTTTTAATTAAATTTTTATTAATTAACTTTTAACCGTATACAAATTAATGTAACGATTGAACAGATTTCCATCAGGCATATTATCAGAATAAATCTAACATCCGTCGGACCATAGCAATCCTAAATCGTTGGACATATGAACGGATAGTCAATAGTCAAAGCATATTCAAAATAGGTAGCTAGGCTACACTAACCACTTTTTGAACGTGGATATTTGTTACGTGATGGTGATAAATAACTACGGTATCTTAAAACTAAAGCTACGAGGGTTCTAAACGCGCACTAGTCTGAGAAGAGCCCACGATAAACTCAGGCGAGGGTTTGTTTTTTGATGTAATACGAGTAATACCACCGTCTCATAAAACATCTTAAAGTTATTAGAAGTTATTATTGAGGGTACTCCGTAAAACTCTCTTCATATTTCTAGCATAACAAGTTTGAAAAAAATGGCAAACAAAGTAAGAATATAAAGCGTTGTTGTTGTTTTGCTACAAAAGCTTACGAAAATAAGCGCAACCGGTGACCATGCCACAGACGGACAGACATACAGGCCGACAAAAGGATCTTACAGCTCCTGTTTTCGCTTAGGAGTAACAAAATAATTAGCAAACAGTATGTACAAGGTTCAAGAAAAAATTGTAGTGTTCTGTTCAAGTAAATTGTAAACAGCAAAGCGTCTCTTCCAAGTACCGTGCAGTGTGCTGGTGGATTATTGAGGTAATGAACTGGATTACTTCTCAGACCAGGACGCGTTTCGAACCCTCTCAGCTTCAGTTTTAAAAGTTTCTCAAAATGTGCGCTACGATCCCATAGCCAGACTGAAACACAGACCGACAGACGCATCAAACTCCTTTAAAATTACAAAACAAATGGCAAACCATAGAAACAATTTGAACGTTCAAGGAAAAATTGTTGCTCAGAAGGTTTTTGCTCAAGTAAATTGTAATATATATAGCAGTGTCGCCTGAAATGTAACTACCATGCAAGTGGATTATTGCATTCACAAGACATTTTCAAAATTATGTTAGTATTATCTCATTTTGGGTCATCTCTTACCATCCCTATAACTAATTAAAAAAAAAAAAAACTTGTCTGACCAGGGCGTGTTTGGAACTCTCTTAACGTCAGTGTTATAGAAGGTTTTTCGTAGAGCTTACTAAACAAAAATGTTATCATACGTTATACGTATGAACGTTATACGTATGAACAATTTTCCTCAGAACTGTAGGGTTTTACTCAAGTAAATTGTAAAATACAGCAAAGCGACCCCTGCAATGCAACTTCCATGCAGGTGGATTATCGCGGTAACGAGACATTTGCCGCAGACCAACAGATGCGCTTACATCTCGGCTGCATTTTGGTATTAGGTTAGAACTTCCCTTCGATTTGACTGAGGCGTAAAAGGAAGGACAGGTTTAAATAACACTACGTAATGCCCACTTCGTCCGCGGGGATTGAGGTTATTTGATTCCCGCGGGAAGTTTTTAATTTTCCGGGATAAAAAGTTTCACATGTGTTATATCAGACATTAATCTTCAGGATCTTTCATCCAGATCCATTCAGCCGTTATGGCGAGATACTCGTAGAGTAACAAACATCCGTCCAAGCAAAATTTAGCATTTATATAATAACTACAATAATAAGAGAATTTTTGATTCCCGCGAGAACTCTTTAATTTACCGGGATAAAAAATAACCTCCTTGCATACATCCTATCCCTGTACCAAATTTCATCAAAATCGGTTGAAAAGATGGGTCGTGAAAGCGTAGCTGACAGACAGACAGACACACTTTCGCATTTATAATTGACCGAACGAAGCGAAGGTCTCTGAGTCTACTTGAGTGAATTTGCACTTGTCCGTCCATCCGTCCGTCCATTCGTCCGTCTGTCAAAGCCTTACGTAATTACTTCAAGTATAAATATAATATGTAAACGGATGGCCTCCAGCCGAATATGGCTTAAAAAGTTATAAAAATCTTTATTTCAGGGGAGCTCTCATAGAAGCGAATACGAAGTAAAATATTTTTATAACGTTATATAGGGTTGCGGGATAAAGATAATTAGGAATAGAGTCCAAAAATATATATTTTTTTAATTTTTCCCTTAAATTGATGAAATGGAGGGCTTTCAAAGTGGAGATTTTCTAACGTTCAAAGTTGACCTCAGAACTCTCAATTTTCTGAAAGGCTGAGCCTGAAACTTGATCAATTATTTGAATTATATCCAGTACTTCAACAACAAATACTAAAATTAGTCAAATATTATAAGGAAACGAAATTATTTAATTTTTAATGAGCTTCAGTATTTTTAACAGAATTTCACAATGATGTCAATAGATGATGTTCTGTGAAAGTTTATTCGTTTGTGCTATGTAAAAAAGTAGGAGTACCCAAAAATTCAATCATCTCCAATAACTCTTTAGCTCTTTTGCGTCTAATGTTAAAAGTTAAGTTAGTAGTTATTAAAATACATAGTTAAAACTATCTTATGGATAACGCGAGGTCTCAGTTCGGGGCAAACCACTAGTATTAGTATCGATATTGAAGTACAGATAGGTAGGACTTGCATCGTAGGACCTAGGGCGATTTATTAAGCTTGGTGTAGTAAATGGCATCCACAACTCACTGTAAAACTCAGAACTGATTGCTTTCCAACTGCAACTTTATAGACTGAAATAACTTACTGGAATTGCTTACTTATGGAACTTAAACACTAACTTATGTTCAGTTGAAATCTTCCATTTGTAAGATGACCAATCGGTAAATCAGTGTTGTACTTCGCCTTGGGAGAAGTCCTAGTTTATAGTTGACGGATGCATAGATAGGGTATCCTTAGTACCCAAATAATCTAGATAGCTCTCTAAGCCACGTATTTCAATATTTAAAAAAAAATGATAAACATTTAATATATCTTGCATTAAAAATATTTAAATCACATAAAAGCTAGATTAATGTTTCTTGTTCTAACAACTAATCTTCCTTTTTCCACTTCGTTTCCCCTAAGTAGAGTAAATAAAAATACTTGAATAGTAGATAAAAAAACAAACTAACAGCAAGATTAAGTACGAAAAATAGATCGATGGGTCCACTCCTTTTGCTTTTAGCTTGCCCCCTTAATCGTTAAATATATAAATTAAGCTAAAATAGAATAAATTTAATGTATTTTGCTTCAATGTAATGCTTTTGTGATCCAAATAGTACAAACAGAAATAATCAAACTATTTTACTCTACCATTTAGGTAATGGTACAGTAAAATAATAGACGGAATCTTTGAAACCTTTTTTCGTTATACATACGATCGAGGTACGATATAATTATATGTGTATAGTATGTCAATTTTAAATACCGTTAGATTATCTTCGCGAGATTGTAAGCTGTCGAAAATTTGTGAACCGTAACATACTGCTTACAATAATTTAACGCATTATTTTTCGGTAGATTATAATCTATTAGGTATATTAACCCGATAGAATCTAAGTGCCCTACCTGAATATTTATGTCTAACCCTAACCTAACCTAAAAGATCAAGAAGAGGAAGAACAAGAAAACGTAAATATTGTATTTACGTTTTCTTGTTTTTCCTCGTAAGTAAACTTAAATAGATTATAATCTACCGAAAAATAATGCGTAAATATTTAAAAAATGTACACTCAGAACATTTAACGGTTCACAATCTTTCGACATTTCACGATCTCGCTAGAGATTATAATCTAACGGTTTTTACAATTTTACGGTGACATATACTTGATCTACATGCAAATCTCAAAATCTCATGTTTTATTTTCAACGATTTGGGCTATCTGTTGAAATGTCAGCACTTCGGTTTTGCTTTTTCACTGGTTGCAGTTATTATTTATGCCTAGCCCGATTGACCTGAATTATTATGACCCATGGGTCATAGGAAATTCAATACCCATCATAGACAATTACAATCGAAGGGTCGGTCGGCTATATCGGAAACGCCTCAAAGAGACTGTAGTCTCAAGATTTACAATTCCCCCGACTACCACCAACTTGCTCGCAGAATACTGGTGCTCCGTGACTTGACTACGATCCAGAAATTGCACCTCAAAATGTCTTTTGACTTTTTATTGGTGGTAGAGTCAAAACCAGGCTAACATAAGAGACACTAGGGGCCATACTGCCAACCATATTGTTTCATAATTGATGACTTGACTTAAAGCCATATTGTTTCATAATTGATGACTTGTGTTTCAGAATTGAAAATAATACAGTAGAACTTAATGCTTGCTAGCCTAACCTAATTTCTATATAAATCATGCCCACGTGGAATGGTGGCAAGAATGCTGGCTGCATTTCCGCGCTGAACAGCCAGGTTGATCCTTTGCGCAAAAAATCAGCCAGCCCTTCTGTTTTAGGAACGTCAACGCAATATTACTCATAATGATAGCTTGATGTATGTGGCATCAAGCTATCATTAAGAGTAATATTGCTTAAGTATTGCTTTAAGCGTTGGACCCTGAAGTCCTACATATTGTAATAAATAAATTGAGCATTATTTAGAGTTCATCCGCATTAAAAAGAAGCAAGTCATAATATAGTAAATGTTTCTTTGTTCTTCTCTCTCTAATTATCAATCCTTACGGCTCACTACTGAGCACAATTCTCCTCTCGGAGTGAGAAGAGTTTGGCCATATTCCACCACGCGGGCCAAGTGTGGGTTGCCAGACTTCACTCACCTTTGTGAAGAACTGGAGTGCCGGTTTCCTCACGATGTTTCTCGTCACCTTTTGAAGCAAGTGATATTATTAATATTGGTTTTACTTTGGTAACTATAAAAGCGTGATTCAATTTGTGTAAACTAATAATATAAAGGTGAATTATCAAATAATTCAATAGATTTTTTGTTGTTCAGAAATCATAATAATATTATTATTTCTTATAAGGACAAGAAGTATACACAAGAAGTTTAAAATTAATAATATTATCTTGAATGATATAACTAGTTCACTAAATTTTAATAATTGATTGTCAGTTTCACTAGTGAGTAACACAAAAATAAATGATTAATAATTATCATGACATTTTTAAAACAGACTCAATAGAAATGAATAAATAAACTTCACCCTTAATAAAAAACTTAATATGCAAATACCTGCTTACCGATATCTACATATTCGATTGAATATTCGCGTGCATACGTTTTAAAACCCTCGAGATATGTTTTAATAACTCATCAAGTCAGAAGATGTATTTAGGGAAGGGTTCCGTATTTAGGCTACTTAATAAAAATGTTAACGATCATCAGTCTTTTCTTTTTAAAAATGGTTAAAGAAATCTCATCTTTATTTTTAAACTAGCTGATGCCCGCGACTTCGTCCATGTGGCTTAAGTTATAGTAGCGTATGTCACTGTCCAGGTCCTCAACTATACCCATGCAAAAAATAACGTTCACGCGTTGTTCTTTTACGGCGTGATTGCAGGACAAACAAACACTTTCACATTTATAATAATATTATTATGATTCAACGAGGTATCAACCAAAGAGGTAAGCCAAAATTAAGTTTTCGGTTCTGGCTGAGTTTAATTATGTTCAGTATCCTAAATTGTTATTTGTCAATGTGTGGCTTTAACAAGTCTAAGTAACAACTGAATTAAATTTCAACTGTAGGAATAGTATAGCTCATAAATGTTAAGGCTTATAAGCTACATTTTCCCGCAGCTTCGCTTACGTTAAGTTCGATTTATCTACAATTTCAAACCTCTATTTTCCCCTTTTAGGGGTTGAATTCTTGAAAATCATTTCTCCATGCCAAATTTCAGCCCCAGCCATCCAGTGGTTTGAGGTGTGCGTTGATAGATCAGTCAGTCAGTCACCTTTTCTTTAGATGTATTTTCTTTGATTTCGTTTAGATGTATTCACAGACAGACTGACATACGGAGTGGACGAAACTATAAGGGTTCTTAGTTTTATGTATATCGGAACCCTAATAAATACAATAAACCCATGCAATTAAACGAACAGTAAATTAACATGAATTGAACATGAATTAGCATTTAAATTTTCATGTAATTAATCGTGTGTCATTGATTTAAAGATAATTAAAAGAATGTATTTAAAGATTACTAGCAGATTTTTTTGATTTTCTCTATAATTTATCGGGATACGAAGTAGTCTATGTGTTATTCCAAACTATATTTAATCTATCGCTGTGCCAAACAACATTAATCCATACATTCATCCATCCAAACTTTAACATTTATAATATTGGTACAGATTTCTTTTTAAAGTATGAGACAAATTTGCAAATGTATCAATCAAAATTGTAAAGCATTTCATGTTTATAAATACACATAAATACATTTCATGTTTTTATAAATCTTCCAAGCGAAAAACTGCTCAATTTATCACACAATATAGCATGTTAAATTAACAAATTCAATTGGATCTTAAAATAAATGAATTCAATTATGAATGAACGGTAAATAAATGAAATATAACGTGTTTTTTCCCAATTGGCCGCCCCGCCAGCTGAGGCGGTTGTAAAAACGATACGTGACTCGAACGGTAGTAAACCGACTTCGGTCTTCGGCGAGGCTTTGAGGTTTAAAATTCTTCGCTCGTTCATTTATTTATCGTAGTATAGCGGTTACCGCATGACTCAAGTGTATTCTTACAAGATGGTTTTAGGATTTCGAGACACACACCTAAATTGAATTGTTTAGTATTAAACAAATAAATAGATGAATAAATAAAAGTTTATTGACCTGCACTACAATTCACTATACTTAGTATAACTAAACTTATACAAATACACATTAAATTACGTGCGGTCAATGGGCCACCTCCTCAGCCCGTGCCAAAGCAGGAGAGATAGGTATATTAAAATTCTTCGCTCGTTCATTTATTTATCGTAGTATAGCGGTTACCGCATGACTCAAGTGTATTCTTACAAGATGGTTTTAGGATTTCGAGACACACACCTAAATTGAATTGTTTAGTATTAAATAAATAAATAGATGAATAAATAAAAGTTTATTGACCAGCACTACAATTCAATATACTTAGAGCCGGTTGTTTCAAACTGTTGGTTATCGTAACATACGTTCGTTTAAATTTAACACACGCAAGAACTTTAACGTCTGTTAATTTGCTAGTTACCTACTTATTATTACTACTATAAAAATGGTGAATCAACGCCTTATTTGACTTATGTTCGTTAGCGCCATATTTAAACGTTACATGTCCGTCAAAAAGTATTGATGCCTCAGTATAACTAAACTTATACAAATACAAATTAAACTTAAATTGTTAAACGTGCGGTCAATGGGCCACCTCCTCAGCCCGTGCCACAGCATGAGAGATAGGTATATACCTACTTATCACACTGCAACGCTGATTTTCAGGAGGAGCCCAAGGGTCAAAACGTCACGGACCATCAGTTATTAGATATTTGTTTGGCACACTACTTAACACACAACCTAATTGTCATTTTGTCTCGGAAATTTAGGATATTCCAACGGGTTTTCCAAAACAATAAATCTAAATCCATGTAAAAGATAAGGTCAATCGCTAAGCCTCTCATAAAAATCGAAATTACATTTAATATTGAAAAGTTCATTGATAAAACTCTTTCGCGACGGCGTAACCGATAGCGATTCAGTGTTCACTTCCAGTTTATTTCTTTCGACTCGTCACTTTTATTCCGCACTTTAGCTTCTACCTCAATTCAGCCACTCTCATCTTTCTCTGCATCAGAATTTACTAAATAATTTCCACGACCTGTTCTCAACTCTATCTTAAAGTTGACATGGTTGAACTTCCAGTGCGGATTAGTCGTATCTGCAGTGTTTTTACTTTTCATTGCGACGGGCGGAATATGATGCAGGAATGTAAAATGTAAGGACAATTGAGTAGGGAGGGAAGCGCAAATGTGTAGCGAGCTTACTCTTTGTCTCAGACATGGAATGACATTTTTTTTTAGAATAGTCTTTTTTAAATTTGCTTGAGGAAATATGGGGGTTCTCCATTCAGCCCTAATTAGTGACTTCTTTACAAATTATTCAACGTTTCATTCTTTTTTGTTGTGTGAAATAGACGTAGAGAACCATTTGAAACAACTTTATGAACCAACTTCGTAATTATTATAATTTGATATTGCATTACAAGACGTTGTTCAATGCTAAGGCTTTGTATTAATCACAAAATGAATTATTTTATCATTCAACTTCACCATACCACGGCGTCCAATCTTCAGAGAGATTAGCCATCTGCGCGGGAGATATTATAGTGCACAAGTGTATGCCTGTACTGAGAATTTCTTGTCAAAACGGTACTTAAGCGCAAAACACACGGGTCGGGTGCGGGTCGGGTCGGGTGCGGGCCGGTTCGGGTGCGAGCCGGGTCGGGTGCGAGGCGGGTCGGGTGCGGGTCGAGTCGGGTGCGAGCGTTCGGGTGCGAGGCGTTTCAGGTGCGGGTCGGGTCGAGGGCGAGCCGGTTCGGGTGCGAGCCGGGTCGGGTGCGAGCCGAGTCGGGTGCAGGTCGGGTCGGGTGCGAGCCGGTTCGCGTGCGAGCCGGGTCGGGTGAGGGTCGGGTCGGATGCAAGCCGGTTCGGGTGCGGGCCGAGTCGGGTGCGGGTCGGGTCGGGTACGAGACGGTTCGGGTGCGAGCCGGGTCGGGTGCGGGTCGGGTTGGGTGCGAGCCGGGTCGGGTGCGAGCCGGGTCGGGTGCGGGCCGGGTCGGGTGCGGCAGCGTTCTGTGTGATGTCGTCCATATGTCACCGTAAAATTGCAAAAACCGTTAGATTGTAATTGTGTTCAATGTTCTGAGTGTCAATTTTTGAAATATTCGTTGTACTTACGTTTTATTGTCTGTTTCATGTAGGTTAGGTTAGGGTTCGACATAAATAACCAGAAAGGGCACTTAGGTTTTATCGGGTTAATAATCCTAACAGATTACAATCTAGCAAAAAATAATGCATTAAATTGTAATCTGCCCACAGTTTACAATTTCGCTAGTTAGATTAACTCGTCAAGCGCAGTCGTACCTACATGCTAACCACTAGACCGACGAGGCAGTTAATATACCTTTACTCAAAATCTAAAACCATTGTTTCGTTCCCTGTGTGTGTGTGTTTGTTTGTTCTTCAATCAAGCCGCAACAGAGCAACGGATTGGTGTATTTTTTATCACTTTAAGTTCCTTTGGGATTTTTAAAACCTAAATCCCAGTAGATTACATAAATAGAGAAACTTTATTAAACTTAAACTTTATTCGATGTAATAAATGAACTGTAACGGTAACTTTATGGATGAAATGTTTTTAATGTTTTATTTAATTCAATCAATCTTTAAATTATCTGTATTGTATAATAAGATCTAATTTAATTGTAATTACTTAATTTAACTTTATTGTTCCTAATTTATTAATTTAATTTAAATTAATTGTATAATATCATTATTCATTCCTTTATTTAATGTTTTTCCTTTGTTTTAATAATGTGAATCTATTATCTGTAGGTATTCTTTGTTTTTGTACTTAAATATTTAAAAAAAATGTATATTGAACGGATAATCTTTAATGGTGTACATGCCTATAATTAAGTATTGCATTATAACTAGTTATAGATGTATTATTTTAAGATTATTAATTGTTTGTGCAATATTTGTTGGTATATAAATAAACAAAAAAACTAAATAGATCGTGGCTATAATCTAGTTGCTCATAATATATTCTTACACACAATATTATATTCCAATTGCGATTGTAGTTTTATGTGAAATATTTAAACTGGAACTAGCTCACACATTTTTAATGTAAGATAAATCTTCAGTCTGGTCACGGAGCACGAAAATACTGCGCGCAAGTTCCACAGCCTGGGGAATCGTAAATCTTGAGTTCCCAGTCTCCCCGCGTCTCTGATATATCTATGATATATCTAATCCCACAGTAACAATAGGCTTTGACACGTTATAAGCTCCAATTACTACAGGTTATTGTAGTTGTTAGAATAGGAAATAGTTTTTTTGTGATATTAGGAAATGTTTTTTTTTATACGACTGCCTGAAAAAAGGACTGTATGATACTCAATACTCAATATCATTTATTCAATATAGGTACACTGTAGGTACACTTATTGACGTTAAAAATTACTTACATAAAAAACAAGATGGTGATTTTCAGGGTTCATGTATGTATATATGTGAGTTTGTATATTCCACCATAATTTCTATACGCCTGAACTGATCTTGAGTTCCCAGTCTGCCCGCGTCTCTGATATATCTAATCCCACAGTAACAATAGGCTTTGACACGTTATAAGCTCCAATTACAACAGGTTATTGTAGTTGTTAGAATAGGAAATAGATCTTTTTTGCGATATTAGGAAACTAATTTTTATTTTTATAGGACTACCTGAAAAAAGGACTATATGGTTTTCAGGGTTCATGTATGTATGTATGTGAGTTTGTATATTCCACCATAATTTCTATACGCCTGAACCGATCTTGAGTTCCCAGTCTGCCCGCGTCTCTGATATATCTAATCCCACAGTAACAATAGGCTTTGACACGTTATAAGCTCCAATTACTACAGGTTATTGTAGTTGTTAGAATAGGAAATAGATTTTTTTGTGATATTAGGAAATGAATTTTCATTTTTTATTATACGACTGCCTGAAAAAAGGAGAATATTGTTTTCAGGGTTCATGTATGTATGTATGTGAGTTTGTATATTCCACCATAATTTCTATACGCCTGAACCGATCTTGAGTTCCCAGTCTCCCCGCGTCTCTGATATATCTAATCCCACAGTAACAATAGGCTTTGACACGTTTTATGCTCCAATTACTACAGGTTATTGTAGTTTTTAGAATAGGAAATAGATTTTTTGTGATATTAGGAAATGAATTTTTATTTTTTTTATACGACTGCCTGAAAAAAGGAGTTTAAGGTTTTCAGGGTTCATGTAACAATAGGCTTTGACACGTTATAAACTCCAATTACTGCAGGTTATTGTAGTTGTTAGAATAGGAAATAGATTTATTGTGATATTAGGAAATGAATTTTTATTTTTTTACTATACGACTGCCTGAATTAAAAAAAATTAAAAACATGATTGCCCTGCCAAAAAACCGAACTAAATAGCTAAAAATCTAAATTAATCTAATTAAATCAGAATGTTATTCGCATTTTTATTAAATGATATTTTTTGTGAATCACTGCATATTTGAACTACTATTCAGGCAGTCGTATAAAAAAGGAGTATATTATTTTTAGGGTTCGTGTATATAATATGTATGTATGTGAGTTTGTATATTCCACCATAACTTCTATACGGCTGAACCGATTTTGATAAATGAGATATCGTTAGAATTTCTAGCTTATTCCGTTTGACATAGGCTAGTAAAATTTTAAAAAAATTTGATGGGGTGACCATGGTCCCGCATTAAAGACATTAAATTATTGACATAAAATTGTAAAAAATATTATTATGTAATAAATATATATAATATGTAGTTATCTGAAATAAATAAATTGAATTGAATTGAATTGAATTGAAAGACTAAAATTTAAAAAAACGAAAATAAGATTAACTATAAAATCATCCAGAAAATGATGAGTAGATTCCAATAATATATAACACTATAGTTCAATATCCAGTGGTTCACAAAAAATATCATTTCATAAAAATGTGAATAAGATTCTGATTTAACTAGATTGAATTTAGATTTTTAACTTTTTAGTTCGTTTGGGGCAGTCGTGTTTTTTATTTATTTTTTATTCTGACTTGTTGTATGCCTGTAATGTTAAGGCGAAAAATTGTCTGTTATTCTGTCTTCCATCATTAGTAAAAACATGTTTCTTGCAGATATTGTAATATTGTAAAAGAAAATTTTTGTATACAAATTACAAACCTACATTCTGATGAGTAGGTTCTACCTATACCTACTTAATTGTTTTCTTTGTTATTGATTTTTAGCAAATGTATTCTTAATATCATACTTACATGATACTTCTTACTAATATTATAAATGCGAAAGTTTGGATTGATGTATGGATATGTGGATGAATGGATGTATGGATGTTTGTTACTCAATCACGCCCCAACGGCTGCACGGATCTGGCAGAAATTTGGCACAGAGATAGATTACAGTCTGGAATAGCACATAGGCTGTTAATTTACTATACTCCTCCGAAACGGTTGGACCGATTTTATTGAAATTTTATATACTGTCAATATTTCAAACCATTATGACGGTGTCGCGGTCATCAGCTAGTTTATATAAAAAAATATTCTCCAACGTAAAGTAAACTTGCATACGTTAACTAACGTTATCGCTTAAACCAAGCGGGTAACAAGTGGTAGTGACTCGACAACAAATTAGTCGCTAAGAGTCGATTAATGTTCTTTGAAGACGCCGTGTACCACCCAATGAATTTCCCCTTCAACAGCCGTTTGTCTTGCTCTAACGAATTGTACCTGATAGGGACAGACGTTTCAACTATTAACACTGCATCAGGAAGGACAATGATACTTCCTTCCCGCGATCGGATTACCTATTTCAGTATCCATTGCTGTTAAACTATTGTTAACATTGTACAGCATTTAGGATAGTGCGCAATGGATGTTAAATATTGTCTGTGTCATAGAGATGTGGGGTGTTAGGAATAGTTCCTGGAGAGTCGGGGACATTATCGGCGCTATCAAGTACTCGTTACATTGAGTACTAATATTTCGTGAAACAGGTTGGAAATTCTGCTCCTGAAATACTGGACTGTGCTGAAATGTTTTAGATTTCATGTTTTCTTTCTTATGCTATATAAGGGGAAATAATAATAATAAGGGGATAATGAATATATAAGGGGAAGTTTGAAAGTAGCGCCAGTGATAGAAAAGATGAGGAGTAATAGGCTAGCATGGTATGGGCATGTAATGCGGAGGGATGACAGGCATATTACGAGAAGAATGATAGATATGCATGTGGAAGGAAAAAAGAGTAGAGGGAGACCAAAGAAAAGATGGATGGATTGTGTGAAAGAGGATATGCGTATAAAAGGGATGAATAAGAGGTTGACGGATAACAGAAGTGAGTTGAAGAAGAAAACATGTTGTGCCGACCCCACATAACGTGGGAAAAGGGCAAGAAGAAGAAGTTTTCGTTCTTATGCTGCTTTTGTGCTATATTTACCTACAGGGATTTTACCTACATGTAATAGTTTTGTGGTATATTTATGATCATAATTTCATCCCAATGGTAGCCTGCTGAGCACGAGTCTCCTCAAAAAAATAGAACGGTTTGGGCCATAGTTCACCATGCTGCCGCAGTGCGAATTGGCAGTAATCGTTGGACTCACCAATCCTTGAACACTTCTCGAAAGTGCTAATTAGGTAAAATCTGAAGAGTTTTTTTTGTTATTGTGTCAAATTCTTATTAAATTTTCATTGATTACTAACATAGCCATAAGTTTATGTACTACTAACAAATGGGCCTTTTTTGGTTGCCTCAATAAATAAATTTATTTAATTATTTATTATGACAGACTATACTACGTATCTTACTACAAAAAGAAGAACTGTCAAAATTGATTACGATTTGAAGTAGTTTTATGTAGATAAATCGTTAAAAAACTTTTATCCCCTATCCTTCTGTTTTTCAGGATAAAAAATACCAAATATTATCTGTTTATAAAATTATGATACTCAATACTTAGAAACACGGAAAGGTGCAGTATAATTGGATTTTTTGGAAATCAAATAAAGACGATTTGGGACAATAATATGTTAGGTATTTAATTTTTCAACTACAACGACGATATTTAAGCAATGTCATATTAATATTTTACATGCGAAAGTTTGTTTGTCTGTTGGTTTACTTGTTTGTTGGTTTGTCCTTCAGCGGAGCAACGGATCAACGTGATTTTTGGTATTGGTATAGTTCAGGACCTGGATAGTGACATAGACTACTTTATATCCTGGAAAATTAAGGAGTTACAGCGGGAATAAAAAAAACTTAAACCATGTGGACGCAGTCATGGGCATGAGCTAGTCAGCTATAAGCCGTTAACGGATTTGAATGCAAAGTTGCATTCAAATCTGCCCAGTGCGATCAGCGTGATGCCATAACAGAGAGACAAACAGACAAAAAAATTGGTCTAGACTCGAATTATCGATCATAAAACTTCAATAATAAAAAGTACTAGAATCGTTCACTTAAAGTGGATATTTTAATATCCACTTTAAGTGGATGATGTATATTACAGACGATATATAACTGCCTCATTGGTTTAGTGGTTAGCATGTTTGACTGCGGCCGATGAGGTCCCGGATTCGAGTCCCGGGTCGGGCCATAATTAAGTATCGGGTTTTTCGGATTAGACATTCCCAGTACTAGCCCGGAGTTAGGAAGTTGGCGGTGTTTCACCCCCGTGCCTCGGAGAGCACGTTAAGCCGTCGGTCCCGGTTGTTATCACTAACATGATAATAGTCGTTAAAGCCCGCCAACCCGCATTGGAGCAGCATGGTGGGTCTAAGCTCTAATTCCCTCTCGCCTATGAGAGTGGAGGCCTGTGCCCAGCAGTGGGACGTTAATGGGCTGTATTGATTGATATTTTACATATACTTATTATATATTTTAATATAGGCGTCGCTAAGTACCTTCCAATACTTAATTTGTGTGAGGATAAATTATTTTGCGACTATAAATTGCAAAACTTAGTTTCAATTTAAACTTCAAGCATACACCTTCCTGCACACCTATGTATACTTTACCCACAACATTTAAACTTTGTTGACACTTCACATACAAAACTTAAGTGAAACTAATCAAGATCCTATATTAAACCATCTTCAGATATGCCAGCTTGTAATCCGAACTTCTGATTTTTTTTTTTTATACATTACAAGTCAGCCCTTGACTGCAATCTCACCTGATGGTAAGTGATGATGCAGTCTAAGATGGCAGCGGGCTAACCTGTTAGGGGCAGTTATATTAAACCCATACCCCTATTCGGTTTCTACACGGCATCGTACCGGAACGCTAAATCGCTTGGCGGCACGTCTTTGCCGGTAGGGTGGTAACTAGCCACGGCCGAAGCCTCCCACCAGGCCAGACCAGGGAAAATTCAGAAATTATAAATTCCCATACTGACCCTGCCGGGGATCGAACCCGGGACCTCCGCACATTAAGACAACAGCGCTACACACTGCGCCACGGAGGTCGTCAAAAAATACTGATTGCTGTAGACTAGTCTTTGTTGAGTTGTTGATGGTCTGGTTGTTTAGTTAGCAAGCATCAAATAAATATTATAAATGCGAAAGTTTGGATGGATGTATGGATGTATGGATGTCTGGATGTATAGATCTCTGGATGTATGGATCTTTGTTACTCAATCACGCCCCAACGGCTGAACGGATCTGGCTGAAATTTGGCACAGAGATAGATTATAGTCTGGAACGGCCCATAGGCTACTTTTTATCCCGGAAAATTAAAGAGTTCCCGCGGGAACCAAAAACCTCAAACCACGCAGGCGAAGTCGCGGGTATTCGCTAGTTCTTATATATTTTTTGATTAAAGTAGATGAAACGTACCAGCAATGATTTGCTGTTGGTTTTTTATAGGTTGAGTATTTGATAGCCCCGCGCCCTTCCGGCGTACAATTGCATTGGTGGTGCAGGTGCCACATTCGTGTGGCCCTGCAACGCAAATGCTCTTTGTTTCACGAAACATTCCTCATGCTACCGGACGGGTCGGCGGGTTGCGGATTGCCGGATCTGCCCGGCTCTGGCGAGGCCTCCGCCAGGCCAAAGCCGGACAGAAACCCACGGGCCCCGGACAAGAGGTCCGGCCAGTGACACACCCAACACTGGTCGGGGTCCCTTAAACCCCCTTTCCTTGATCCCCCTCCAAAACTTCCCACCCTCATCATCCCCATCACTCGCATGCACTCACACGATTTATACACGCACACAATCACGTCACAACACACACAGACGGAAGTCCATACGGCGCGCCCCGGCTCTGGCGGGGCTGGGAACGGAGCGGGGGCGGGAGGGATACTTGTCGTAGACATGCGTCCGCCCGGCCCTAGCACTGCGATGAGTCCCGCGGGGGCCGAAAGCGCGCCGTGGACCACTGTCCCATACAACGCCCACACATGCACACACCACACGTTACACAGATCAAATTCACACACAACTATTACTATCATGGAATACAAGACGACTAAGGAAATTCGACCCCAGAAGGGTACCAGCCCCACCAGGGCTGGAGAATCCCTTGCTGTGGCTCGCCCTCCGGGAACGGCAACGACCGGAGGACGAGCTACAGGCTGCCCTCCGTATTCTGGGTTGGGCACTCAGTCGCCTGGTGCTATGCACCCCCGACAACCTTTGGCAGTTTCAACTCGGACACCGACGGACATCTCCACTCACGAAATACCCCAGGCAAACGGAAAACGGACTGACGGATCTGACAAGAGCATAACAGACATGACCCGAACAACGGACCTCGACATACCGCCCCCCTCCCCCCAGATCACCGAGACCCCCCACTTATCCACTTATGTGGATCAAAATCCCTGGACGCAGGTGGTCGCACGTCCCAAAAAGAAGAAACGGAGGACAAACAGACGGACAGACCCCCCCACGGGTAGGAGCGAAGGTCAGCCGCTACCAGTGCCCGGACGGTCCGCGACCGCCGATGCCGGACCCCAAGCAACAGGCTCACACAGTCAAAGCGGAGGCGGGCGGCTGCCCCAACAGGGCCGCTGCCCGCTCGCCGAGACTGTCGCCTCAAGCCAGGGTGAAGGGCTAGTAGAAGCGGACCAGCCGGGTGCAGGAAGTGGCTCACCAACCGTCACCCGAGACGCATCCAAAAACAACCAAACCGGGAGTGAAAACACCCTGACCCAACGTCGGCCACACCCTGTCGCCCGCCGGTCGAATGCGTACTGGCGAGTGCGGAGCAGCAGTGCGGCCGACGGAGCGTCAGATAGTCCCGCCCCGTCGTCGAGCCAGTCAAGCCAAAAGCGAGATAGGCTCGACGACACAATCTCCCCTCGGGGAGAACACAAGCGGCGGAGGACAGAACACGCGGGCTCTTACGCCCGTGCATCCCAACCACACCTCAGTGTAGCTATAACGCTTACACCACGTGCTAACATGAACAAACAAGAGGCAAGCAATGTTCAGGAACAGATAGAAGAAAAGATCTTCGATGCTTGCCTCAAACCTACATTACCAGGCACCGTACCTTATGCGCCCGCTTTCGAGGGAAAAGCTTTCCTTAGCGAGGGGGTGCTAAAGCTATGGTGCTACAACGACGAAGCCCTATCGTGGCTACAGGAGGTCGTACCACGACTCAGGTCACCACGAGAGGGAACGGGGCTCTCGTTGATGAAGCAGTCCGAGATACCCGTACGGGTTAGATCGGCACTCTTTGTACCAGGGTACAAGGCGGAGATTGGAAAACTCCACAGAATCATGGCCGGCCAAAACCCCTGGTACAAGATATCAACGTGGACCCTGTACACTTACCAGAGAGTTGACAGCAACACTCCTGGTGTATTCCTAGTACTAGGAATACCCAAGGAGCAAATTGCAGACATCCTGGCACGAGGGAGGAAAGTAGCCTACTCCACGGGGTCGATATACATCCGATTCTTCACAAAAGAAGGAGTAAGTGATGTACCCCCGCTGGACCCTCCCACGCCAGGAATGCAGACACACACCGAAACTGATACGGATATGACAACTGAGGCCACAAACACACAGACAGACAAACAAACCGACAACACTCTGGAACCATCTGTCAGCACCGTGCTCGAAAACATAAGCGCGGTACTGGCAGAGTCCCCGCCAACTCCCCTGCCAAATGAGTGGGCCGAGGAGGCGGGGACAGACACGACTGACATGACAGACACGACTCTCTAAGAGATGTTGAATACATGGGCCCCTATGGCCGACAACGACGACTAACGCCCAACTCTCAAAACCAACTTTCAAGCACATTAAAATAGTGCAAACCAACCTCCAGCACAAACATCTTGCAACGGCTACTCTAAGGAAACAGCTGGAGGTTGAGGCCGAGACCATAGCCTTAATCCAAGAGCCGTGGGTTCGGGCAAACAGCGTATGCGGTCTCGGAAACTGCGAAGGTAAAGTCTTCTATCACAGTTTACAAGAGCCGCCCCGAACATGCATATACATACCACGCTGCATTGCGGCAACATTACTTACACATTACTGTTACAGAGATCTAACAGCAGTCAAAATACCCAACGGAATAAAACAAAACAATGGGTCAACGCCCAGACCTCTAGTCCTGGCATCACTGTATCTCCCCATTGAAGGCCATATTCCAACAAAAGAAGTTATGGACTTAATCAACCACTGTGAAGAACAAAAAAACGGACCTAATCATTTCAGCAGATACCAACGCGCACCACATCCTGTGGGGTAGCACGAAAAACAACCGACGAGGTGAGATTTTAGCTTCATACTTACTAACAACTAACCTCGACATAGCTAACAAAGGCACAAAACCGACTTTCGTGTCTAGCAGATATCAGACAATAATCGATCTAACCCTAGTATCAAACGACATAGTAAACCAGGTGAAAAACTGGCACGTAAGTAGCGAACCATCAATGTCGGATCACTGTAGAATATGCTTCGAAATTGATCTGACCAAGACACCAAAAATACCTCGGAGAAATCCAAGGAAAACAAACAGGAAACAGTACAAAACGCTAATAACAAGACACATAGGACAAAGAAATACAACCAGAATCCAAAATGTGTCAGAGATCGACAGAAACGTTACAGAGATAACAGAAAACATGAGGACATGCTATGAACTAGCCTGCCCCCTGAGAACCAAAAAGACAAAGCAAGAACCAAAAAACGGTTGGTGGGACCTAGACCTGGAAAAGAAAAGACAAAGGTTAAGGCACCTATTCAACAGAGCAAAAAACACAAGACAGCCCATAGATTGGGACAACTTCCAAGAAGCACAATCACAATACAGTAAACTTGTACGGAGCAAAGAGAACAAGTCGTGGCAAAGATATTGCAGTAACATAGAATCATATGATACAGCGACTAGAATTCGTAAAATTCTAGCAAACGATAACAACCAAACACTCGGTACTCTAAAGAAAACCGATGGCACCTACACCAAAGACGACAAAGAAGTAAGTGAAACACTCATACAAACACACTTTCCAGGCTGTAAAATAGTAAATACACCCGACTGGTCAGATGACCTACAGGTGATACCATCAGAAGCGGACTGGGAAACAGCAAACAAAATAGTCACACAAGAGAAGGTTCAGTGGGCAATAGACACTTTCCACCCCTTCAAATCAGCTGGAACAGATAATATTTTCCCGGCCCTCCTGCAATGGGGAGCTTCAGCAATAACACCATGGCTAGTACAGATCTTCCAAGCCTGCCTAGCCTTTAGATACATACCACTCTCATGGAGGGAGGTTAAAGTAGTGTTCCTGCCAAAACCAGGCAAGAACGACTACACCCAACCAAAAGCATTTAGACCAATCAGCCTAACATCTTTTCTACTGAAAACGCTGGAAAGACTCGGAGATCGTTTTCTCAGAGACGGAGCGCTAAGAAACCTACCGTTACACAAAAACCAACATGCATACAGCACTGGCAAATCAACAGAGACAGCTCTACACCATGTGATAGGTAAGATAGAGCATGACCTAAACAACAAATTGTCAACATTAGGAGCTTTCATAGACATTGAAGGCGCCTTCGATAAAACTACATTCAGAAGCATCGACGATGCTCTACAGAGATACAAAGTATCGAGTACTTTACGTAAGTGGATAAGTGCCCTACTTGAGAAAAGGGTTATACAGCTCGACATAAACGGTACAACTAAAGGAATTGTAGCCAAAGGGTGCCCACAAGGTGGAGTATTATCTCCAATACTCTGGAACCTGGTCGTAGATGACCTAATAACAAAAATGAACAAAAGCGGATTCCTAACAATAGGATACGCGGACGACATAACAATCCTGATAAGTGGAAAACATGAAAATACACTCAGTGCAATAATGCAAGACGCACTAAAACTTATAGAGAAATGGTGCAAAGACAATGAACTAACAGTAAATCCGAAAAAGACTGAATTGGTTCTGTTCACAAACAAAAGGAAACCTGACATCCCCAAAATGCCAACACTCTTTGGCATTAGTTTGGAACTATCAACAGAAGTGAAATATCTAGGGGTGACCCTAGATAGCAAACTTAACTGGAAGAAACATATAGAAACAAAAATAGGAAAGTCAACAATCATCCTAAATCAGTGCAAACGCATGATTGGGAAAACCTGGGGCCTGAAACCAAAGATAATGCTGTGGCTTTATCTAAAGGTAGTAAGGAGCTCACTAACATATGCGTCACTGGTATGGTGGCCCAGGACGAATCAGAAGACAACACAGCAGGAGTTACAGAGCTTTCAAAGACAAGCGTGCCTAGCGATCACCAGCTGCATGAGCACAACTCCATCAAGTGCCCTAGAGGTGATACTGGGTATACCACCTCTACATCTCCACATAAAAGAAGAGGCTACCATTGCAGCACTAAGGATAAAAACCTATGGGCTATGGAAAGACATGAACGCAACGCACACCCGAATATTGTCGAGCGAACACACAAAATGTCCACACCTAGAGTGGATATGTGATAAAACACAAAAAGAACATATAATCGAAAAAAGGTATAAGGTAAACATCGAAAAGACCACAACTCAAGCACCCATCATAGACACGATAGATGTGTATACAGATGGGTCAAAAACAAACAGGGGAACCGGCGCTGGAGTATACTGTCGCGAACTAAACATAAACATAGCCCACGCCCTCGGTAAGAACAACTCTGTTTTTCAAGCGGAGTGCGTCGGCGTCACGGTAGCAGCCATGGCTCTGACTAATAGACAGGTAAAACATTTTCAAATTAACATTATCAGTGATAGTCAAGCTGTACTTAGAGCCCTAGAAAAGAACACGACTACCTCTAGGCTCGTACTTGACTGTCACAATGCACTACAGACCCTGACCGACTCGAACAAAGTATCACTGGGCTGGGTAAAAGGTCACAGTGAAAACATAGGAAATGATGCAGCCGATGAACTAGCACGTCGAGCCTCAAACCTGAAGGTAGCGGGACCCGATCCAATCGTCCCGATACCCTTCAGTGAATACAAAACCTGGATAAGGGAACAAACAGTAAGTATACATGCCGCATTATGGGCAAACACTACAGACTGCAGACAAACTAAGGAGGCAATACCGAGCCCCAATCAGCGACTAACTAAAAAACTTCTACAACTCAACCGAGCCAAACTCAGGATAGTTGTAGGTATGATAACGGGACACTGCCCTCTAAACAAACACCTATCTATTCTAGGTATCACCGACAGCCCTCTATGCAGAGCCTGCATGGAGAGCGACGAGACACCGAAACACGTGTTGCTCGAGTGCAACGGTGTTTCCACCCAACGAGAAGCCTACATTGGCTCCCCAGCAACACTACCGGAAGTCCTCGCCGACCTGGGTGGCCTGCTTGGATTCTGGAGTGAGCTCGGCTGGCTGGAATGATCCAGCGGGGAGTCGCACCAGCGGTTTTCACGCACAGCGAACGCATGCGTCCAAGTGCGGAAAATAATCCCAGGATACAAGAAGAAGAAGAAGAAGAAGCCCCGCGCAAATACTATTACTAGTGAATGCCTGCGTGGTTTGAGGTTTTTTGGTTCCCGCGGGAACTCTTTAATTTTCCGGAATAAAAAGTAGCCTATGTACTATTCCAGACTATAATCTATCTCTGTGCCAAATTTCAGCCAGATCCGTTCAGCCGTTGGGGCATGATTAAGTAACAAACATCCATAGATCCATCCAAACTTTCGTATTTATAATATTAGTACAGATTTTAGACGCTCTCGTTCCAGTATTTTATTATAAGCTTTATTTTAGGAATAAGTGTCTATAAATCTGTAATTTAAAAAAATTACTGCTTTACGCGATGGTAGTAAGCTGAACTGAACTTCAGTTTGCTATGAACTTTGTCATATTATATCCTGCAGATGTATACGATTTTTAGCGCTGTGGTTTAAAAGCTGGGGTCTTGGGTTCGATCGGTAGCAGGGTCTTGGGTCAATGTGAGAAATGTGAGCATTTATAAATTTCTAAATTTTCTCTGGCCTGGACTGGTGGAAGGCTTTGGCCGTGGCGTGTAAATTCGCAAACTGACCCTGCCAAGAACCGTACACGGGACCTCCCGCATATATGATTACAGTCAAAACTTCAACCGGGAGTAATTAATATAACAATCTCAAATGCGGGGCGTAAGCTGCGACATATTAGATTTAGACTTGACGACAATCATGCTTAGTGCAAAGCAATGATGAGGTCTAGTTTGGAACGCGCTTGCCTAGAAGATGCCTATTCACTCTTGCCTTGAAGGTACTTAAGTTATAATTGGCAGGAAACACGTGCGTTGGGAGGGTATTCCACACTCTAGCGGTTCGTATCAGAAACGTTTTTTTTTTACCACTACAAGTTAGCCTTTGACTGCGATCTCTCCTGATGGTAAGTGATCGTGAAGTGACGTCGAGCAAAAACGCTTCGTACGAGCAAATTAGACGTCACCCACTTAAGGGTGCCAACGCTCACGGTTTCTCGCGGTTCTGTGGTAGAACGGAGAAGGAGGAGCAAGGTTGTGAAGTTCCAGAGCACACTCCCCATGGTATATCCGATAAAAAACCGATAAGCAGGCGACATTGCAGCGGTGTTGTAGACTTTCGCCTGCGTAAGTGATTGATTGCCAATTATTCTTCGGGCCAGGCGATCTATGGAGTCTAATGTATCGAGTTGGTACTTGGCAGATCCATCCCAAAGGTGGTAGCAATACTCCATGCTAGAACGAACTTGTGCCTGATAAAGAGTGAGGCGCTATTGTGACGTGAAGTACCGCTTCACTTTGTTCAGTGTTGGAATATAGCAAAAATACTAGTCTATGATATAAAAGTCTGTAATGACACAATATAATAGTTGTCTATGAACGTAGTTCATACTTTATTCCTTCAGTCACTCTCATACATTCTTCTCGCTCACTTAGACAATCATTCACTGTTCATTTTGCTCTTTGTTGTAGCCTGTACAATATTTGTTTAATATTAAATAGACAGTCGTACAGTGCAGACCACAGAGTACATTATATATACGTGCAGACGTCTTTTCTTTTCCCTGCGAGCTCATATACCAACATTCAGGATACCAAGTTGGAGTTGGATTTGGATGTTGGCACATCTGTGAACGCCACTCGAGTTAGGTGTAGTTCGAGCAAGCAAAGGTATCCAAACAGTGGATATATGAGTGCATCAAAGTGACCGATAAACCGGGATCCAATATAGCGCCAAACAAAGGTTTACAAGAGTTTCGGCCACGCCCCGCCGATGCATATTCAACGCGGGGCCAAAGTCAACTGTGTAGTGTGAGAGCTCGTTGGCGTTGGCGACAAAACTGCATCGATTAATTATTATTATTCATTTTATTTCAGGCAACAAGGCCCATATTATAAATTATATAAAATTACATAACGTTATTACTTAATTAATGAATTAAAAAATACGACTGCCCTGCCATATTATTTTTGGAGTTTACCTCCATAAGGAGCGATTTGCATATATAGCCTTTGGAATCTTATTCACATTTTTTATTAAATGATATTTTTTTGTGAATCACTAAATATTGAACTATAGTGTTATATATTTTTGGAATCTACTCATCATTTTCTAGGTGATGATTATATAGTTAATCTTATTTTCGAATTATTTTTTTCAATTTTGGTCTTTAATGCGGGACCATGGTCACCCCATAAATTTTATTAAAAATTTGACTAGCCTTTTTTGTATATTCCACCATAACTTCTATACGCCTGAACCGATTTTGATAAATGAGGTATCGTTAGAATCCCTAGCTTATTCCGAGTGACATAGGCTAGGCTAAAAAAATTTATGTGGTGACCATGGTCCCGCATTAAATAGGTACTAAAGTTAAAAAAAATATTCGAAAATAAAATTAACTATATAATCATCATCTAGAAAATGATGAGTAGATTCCAAAAATATAACACTAAAGTTCAATATCCAGTGATTCACAAAAAAATATCATTTAATAAAAATGTGAATAAGATTCTAATTTAACTAGATTAATTTAGATTTTCAACTTTTTAGTTCGTTTTTTGGCAGGGCAGTCGTGTTTTTTAATTTTTTAATTATGGCTTGTTTACAAGATTTTATCTAACTTGCATTGTTTGTGTAGGTCAAATTTTGCAACTGCATTTAAAACAGTTATTCCCAACAGATTGAGCTGAAATTTTGCATACACGTTTAGTTTGGGTGACAATGGTAAGTGACGTCATTTTAAATCCAATATGGCGAACTGGTAATTTTATACTCAATACTCAATACTCAATATCATTTATTCAATATAGGTACACTGTAGGTACACTTATTGACATTAAAAATTACTTACTTATAAAACATGATGGTGATAATTGGTTACGGTATCTTAAAACTAAAGCTACGAGGATCCCAAACGCGCCCTGGTCTGAGAAGAGCCTACAACAAACTCAGCCGGGGTTTTTTTTCTTCTTTTTATTATAACCATCTCACAAATCATCTTAACTAAGGAACTATCAGAGCCATAGAGCAAATCATTGCCAAGCTTCCTTATCGTTTAAGTAATCCTTTACATGGTAATAAGATTTTTCAATGAGTTTACGTTTTACATTATCTTTGAACTTATTTAGAGACATCTTTAACATGTCTTCTGGGAGCTTATTGTAGAAGCGGACACTGTTTCCAACAAATGAATTGCTAGTTTTACTAAGCCTAGAAGCAGGCATTACAAGTTTATTTTTATTTCTAGTATTCTGACTTGTTAGAAACTAAATACTATTGGCGTGTACTCCTACCCTACAAAGTCACGCTTCACGCAACGCTTCCCACTGACCAATATATCGTTCAATCGCCATACGTCCCTCCACTACCGTTTCGAATTTTCACTTCCCCTTTGACGCTTTTCAATAATAAAAGCGTAATTTTGATCCAAAAATAACCTTTCACAATTTGATAGAAAATTTTAGGAGAACTTCCTATCACAGCAGTCAAAGCTTTGGTTTTATGAGTGCCGGGTTTGATTCCCGGCGAGGGCGGTTTTGAAATTCATATTCTGATGGGAAGCAACAGCCATAGCCTCATCACTAACAATACGGAGATATCACAGCAAAGGTTTTAACGTAGTTATTCTTGCGACACCGTATTTTTATACGACTGCCTGAAAAAAGGAGTAGGTATATTGTTTTCAGGGTTCATGTAACATGTATGTTTGTACGATGTATGTATGTATGTATGTGAGTTTGTATATTCCACCATAACTTCTATACGCCTGAACCGATTTTGATAAGTGAGGTATCGTTAGAATCCCTAGCTTATTCCGAGTGACATAGGCTAGTAATTTTTTTTAAATTATGGGGTGACCATGGTTCCATATTAAAGACTAAATTTGAAAAAAAAAATCGAAAATAAGATTAATTATATAATCATCATCTAGAAAATGATGAGTAGATTCCAAAAATATATAACACTATACTTTAATATCCAGTAATTCACAAAAAAATATAATTTAATAAAAATGTGAATAAGATTGTAATTTAACTAGATTAATTTAGATTTTCATAGTTCGTTTTTTGGCAGGGCAGTCGTGTTTTTTATTTTTTTTTAATTCTTCCCAGTTGTGCAGATGTGATATATACATTTATAATTTACATAATATATTTATGACGTATATAGAGATGACTCTTAGTGCCAGCCTCTAACATCGTATTATATTATGCGACCAAATGTATCTTTAATGCACGGCTATTTTAGTTTCTGAACTGAACGAAACTAAAATCAGTACTAAAATCATACCAGGTGAAATTGTAGACACAAAAAAATTATAGATATCAATATGATAAAAATCTTATATTACATGATTTACATTAAAACAATACATACTTAAAGAGGTACAATTTAATTCTTTGCTTGTTTTTGTAGGCATTTGTAGTTAGTTACAAAAAATCTAGACAAAGATCTGAATTTGATAGTTAATCACCCCTCCCCTCTCGCTCTTGAACTTGATGTTAACGAAGGTGGAGCCGACGCCGCCTGACGTCACGGACGCTTTAGCTTTCGTGTTAGCCATGTCCAATGCCATGATACCCTGTAAAAGACAAAAATATTTAACTTGGAACTTTCAATAAAATATTTCTTTTTTTTATACGACTGCCTGAAAAAAGGAGTATATTGTTTTCAGGGTTCATGTATGTATGTATGTGAGTTTGTATATTCCACCATAACATCCATACGCCTGAACCGATTTTGATAAATGAGGTATCGTTTGAATCCTTAGCTTATTTCAGGTGACATAGGCTAGTAAAATTTTAAAAAAAATTGATGGGGTGACCATGATCCCGAATTAAAGACTAAAGTTGAAAAAAAATATTCGAAAATAAGATTAACTATATAATCATCATCTAGAAAATGATGAGTAGATTCCAAAAATATACAACACTATGGTTCAATATCCAGTGATTCACAAAAAAATATCATTTAATAAAAATGTGAATAAGATTCCAAAGGCTATATATGCAAATCGCTTCCTATGGAGGTAAACTCCAAAAATAATATGGCAGGGCAGTCGTATTTTTTAATTCGTTAAATTAAGTTCATTAATGAAGGAACCAGAAATTTAATTCGCTATAATCCGCGACAACAGGAAAATCTTTGTGGTACAGTGGTTCTCACCACACCACAGAAAGCCCCCAAAAACTACCCTCAACGTCGTTTCACTCCGATACCGGAGCATCTTCAGGAGATGTTGCCTCCACAATGCACGATTGTGAAGACAATCGTGGGACAACTGGGGGATTTTTGTGGTGTGGTGAGAACCACTGTACCACATAGATTTTCCTGTTGTCGCGGATTAGGGCGAATTAAATTTCTGGTTCCTTCATTATGATGGACTTCCGCAAAGTAACGCCTGCTTCTATCCAATATATTTCTTTTTATTTAATAATAAGCTGATGCCCGCGACTTTGTTCTCGTGGATTGATGTTATTTAATCTCCCAGGAACTCTTTAATTTTCCGGAATAAAAAGCCTATGTGCTATTCCAGACTATAATCTATCTCTGTGCCAAATTTCAGCCAGATCCGTTCAGCCGTTGGGGCGTTATTCAGTAACAAACATCCATACATCCATACATCCATCCAAACTTTCGCATTTATTATATTAGTAACATTAGTAAGATTCAATCTCAAACATTTTTTTTTTGGTTTTTATTAATAACTTGATATATATTTTTACAATAAATAACTGGAAATTAACTTTAATTAAATTATTTTTAAGTATTGCACGCCACACTTGACATTTTATCTTTTATACCACCTTTATAATATTATGTGTATAATGAAATAAATCATTTCTGATTCTGATTCTGATTCTTTTTATTTAATAATAAGCTGATGCCCAAGACTTCGTTCTCGTGGATTGATGTTTTTATCCCCAGGAAACTTTTTAAAATAACTTTTTTCCGGGATAAAAAGTAGCCTATGCCATATTCCAGGCTATAGTCTATCTCTGTGCCAATTTCCATCCAGATTCGTTCAGTCGTTCTGTTTCGTTCGTGATTAAGTAACAAACTTCCATAAAAAATGGCATTTACAATATTACGAGCTAATGTGACAGTGACTTCGTTTGCGTGGATTGAGGTTTTTTGGTGCCCGCGGGAAAAAGTAGTCTATGTTTTATTCCAGACTATAATGTACTCCGTGCCCAATTTCATCTAGATCCGCTCAGCAGTTCGGCTGTGATGGAGTTACAAACATCCATCCATACAAACATCCATATATCCAAACTTTCGCATTTATGATATAAGTATAGAAGTATAGAAGTATAGAAGTATGGATAATATTATAAATACGAAAGTGTGTTTGTTGGTTTATCCTTCAATCACGCCGTAAAGGAACAACGGATCGACGTGACTGCCATAGGTATAGTTGAGGACCTGGAGAGTGACATAGGCTAATTTTTATTTCGGAAAATTTAGGAGTCCCCGCGGGAATCAAAAAACTTAACCACGCGGACGAAGTCGCGAGCACCAGCTAGTCCACATGAGAATAAGGTGCAGAAAAAGCAAAAAAAAATGAAGATAAAAGAACGATGAACTTGATGAACGATCAAGGAGTTTAGTTGAATTGTAGTAGAAAAATAACAATACAAACTAATAAATCACACCGATATCAAACCTCACAATACATCATTCATTTGACATTCAAATCAGCTTATCTCAAACTAATCGTTTATCTGGAAAATTGTGTAGAAAATTTTGATGGAAATGCAACATAACTGCTATTAGCCATCCAATTTATTCAATCAAAGTTCTTGTCTTAACAGTTTGATCACAGAATAAGTACGTTGTTATATTAAAAGCTTTGGGAATTCAACCAATAAGCAAAATGCTATGGGATTTCAAGTGATTAGCGGAAGTAGATAAAATGCTGATAGAAAGCAAAGTACCTACCTGCTACTAGGATGAAGAAAATCACATCATAGAACAAGTCATAATTTAAAAAATTAAAAGACACGACTGCCCTCCAAAAAAACCAACTAAAAAGATAATAATCTAAATAAATCTAGTTAAATAGAATCTTAATCAAATTTTTATTAAATGATATTTTTTTGTGAATCACTGGATATTGAACTATAGTATTATATATTTTTGGAATCTAATCATCATTTTCTAGATGATGAATGAATAGTTAATCATATTTTCGATATTTTTGTTACTTTAGTCTTTAATGCGGGACCATGGTGACCCCATCAATTTTTGTTTTAATTTTACTAGCCTATGTCACCCGGAATAAGCTAGGGATTCTAACGATACCTCATTTATCAAAATCGGCTCTGTCGTATAGAAGTTATGATGTAATATTCAAACTCACATACATACATACATACATACATGAACCCTGAAAACAATATACTCTTTTTTCAGGCAGTCGTATAAAAATACACGACGTGCTAGAATTCAAACAACCTAACTAAAACTGTTTTAAATTATTACCTTGATAGTATTATTGCCATTGTAGAAAATATTCTTCGTGCGGACTTTCAGTGGAATGGATGATAGCTTGACTTTGTCAACATAAGCTAGTTGACCGTTAATAGTATTTCCTATTTGTAAACTAGTAGATGTACACAAATCTACTACAAATATAGACGATATTAATAGTATCAGTTTTAACATGACTGCCATATTTTCTGATTTGAAATTAGACTGGTACTAAATATCTAATGACAAATATAATGTTTGTTTCTCCACAGATGGATTGCAACTACGAGTGATCACACATTTATATCCATTTTATGATATTGATGAACTGTTTTATCTTATTTTTAACAACTGATGATGAAACTGAACCTTTTATCAGCTGATAATGTCAAAGTTTTATCAACGCCTATCATTGTTCACGTCAGTAATGCAGTAACCTCATTTGTTGCTTTCATCATTCTTAAAACCAATGAATTAAGTGAACGATTGAATTAATTGATCAATTATTAGAGTTTGCCTTCAGAGAACAAGCACCCTTTAACGAAATGATATGGTAATTTGCCTATTTCATGTAGCCGCTACTTTAATCCACCTTCGTAGATATTATATCTGACGACTACAGTCTTATTATGATGTTTGTAAAACGGTCAAATGGTAATTTGCCTATTTCATTTAGCCCCTACTTTAATCCACCTTCGTAGATATTATATCTAACGACTACAGCCTTATTATGATGTTTGTAAAATAAGTTATTATTCTGCTAGTATTAGTAGTTTTTTTGTCTGTCTTTCTGAGATTTTGGTAGTTATAAGCATCCATATGATTATAATTTTGATTTGGTGCTTCATCATCGTGGTAGATTCACTCGACTATTCAAAAGCACTTGTAAAAGTTTATTTGAATAAAAAATCATTAGAATTTTGAATTTTTTTTATATCGTTGGACCAACTATTAAATATATTTTAAATAATATGACCGATAGGGTAAAATGACGATGACGCTGTTTTATAATGACCTAATCACTCCAGAGTTCGTCGACGCAGACTCTTGAAATGAATCTACAATCAGATAAATATTTTACCGATAAAATGAACATATCTAATACTGATAGTTATCTAGCATTATATTAGATCACGGTTTATTTTATAAAATGGGATGTTTTTTGTTTAAAAATATTATATCTGGTAAGCATTTTGTTGAACATACTTTATTATTTTTAAACTCGCACGTCAATCGTTAATTTTTTACTTTTTTCACGTGGAATAAGGTCTTGTGGGAACTTTGATTTTCCGGGTTAAAAAGTATCTCGGTAACATATTTCGTTGAAATCGTTTGAACAGAAGGGAAATGCGTTACTGCGAGAGATGGATGTAGAGCTGCAGTAATTGTGTAAGAATCACTTTGATTTGCAAAAGCATGCACAGAAATATGTGTGTGACAAAAATCTGACATGTAGCTTCGTTAGTAAAGAGCACGGTTCGTTAATCGTTTTAGTTTTTGTCCATACATTTTTGGGGAGTGTATTCTCGTTCAACGATAGAAGTTTTGACATTAGGCAAACTTAGTTACGGGTGTTTCTATTTATTTCCCCTGGATTTTTAATGGCTATTTTCTCAAAATCTTTCTTTTTGAAGAATTTTATTCAACTCCTTTTTTTTAAAATAAGCTCTGCTTATTTTTTCCCTTTAAATCATAAATCATTTATTTTACAAAATTGTGGGTAATAACAGCTGTAAGTAAGTAGAATCTTCCCGTACACAATTTACTGTCAGAGACACTGTGCAAAATTTAAATTACATTAAAATTTATATATAATATTATCAAAATTCTAAATACCTATGTCTAATTTACAAAATATAATTTAATTAAATATTGGTCCAAGTTAAACTGATTACTTACATTTTATACAGTTATTAATAAAAGTTGCTGTAATGTCAAACAATTTAAATAATATTGGCATGTTAGATTAATATTGACTTATTTAGTTTTACAATAATTATGGATAATTGTACTATATTATAAATTTATCAAACTAGCACTAAGTTACAAATTTTCCCTTTCTTTGTTAGAACAAATATGCATTCCACACACAGATTACACATCACAAATGCATAGTCATAGGAATTTCACTATCTCCGATATATTCGCTAACACTATAACACTTCGCATAATATTTGACTAGCAAATTCATACTGATATTTTTATAAATGAAAAGGTACCGGTCTGTCTAGTACGCGAGTGTTTTCATAATATAATAAAATGATAAATTACTCAGCAAGAATATTTTTTTGGAAAACATAATTTACCTTACAAACTTTCCTCAATTCAATAACGCCGGCATTCTTGCCGCTTTATCAAAAGTAATGTGGGAACATCAACTTCAGAATGGCTGGTCGTGAAAAGTTGAAAACTTCTTACGTTGTTAAATGAACTTCTCATGTTAAATGAGCTGGATGGAGTTAAATTTGTCAATGTTGAGCTTAATATGCTTTGTTATGTTATTACTAGCTGATACCCGTGACCTCGTCTGCGTGGAATAAGTTTTTTAATTCCCACGGGAAATTTTTAATTTTCCGGGACAAAAAGTAGCCTATGTCACTCTCCAGATCCTCAGTTATACCCATGCAAAAAATCACGTCGGTCCGTTGCTCTGTTGCGACGTGATTGAAGAACAAACCAACAAACAAACACACTTCGCATTTATAATATTACTATGATAATGGCAGTTTGGAAATATTTTTAAGTATATCTAGTAAAAAAAAAATCCAAACTGCCTTTGCCTGCGATTTCACCTGGTGGTAACTGATAATGCCGTATAAGATAGTAGTAGGCTAACCTGTTAGGAGTGTGACAGTTATATACAAACCCATACCCTTAATTGGTTTCTACACGGCATCGTAAACGCTAATTGGTTTATCATCACGCCTTTGCCAATATCGTGGTAACTAGCCACGGCCGAAGCCAACTAAGCCTGGAAGTTGTGATTCACCCTAAGGTGGAGCGTGCTTTTTTTTTATCCACTACAAGTTAGCCCTTTACTGCGATCTCACCTGATGGTAAGTGATGATGCAGTCTAAGATGCTAGCGGGCTAACCTGTTAGGGGCATGGCAGTTATATTAAACCCATACCCTTGGTTTCTACACGGCATCGTACCGGAACACGTAATCGCTTGCCGCACGTCTTTGCCGGTAGGGTGGTAACTAGCCACCGCCGAAGCCTCCCACCAGGCCAGACCAGGGAAAATTCAGAAATTATGAATTCCCAAATCGACCCTGCCGGGGATCGAACCCGGGACCTCCGCACGTTAAGACAACAGCGCTACACACTGCGCCATGGAGGTCATCCAAAGAAGATGCCTATTCACTCTTGATTTGAACTACCGATATCATAAGAGACGGGAAAACGGAAACCGAGTAAGAAGGTGAAATTAAAAAAAAAAAAACAATATCCGAAACTTTTTCCTTTGCGATTACGCCTTAGCAGGGACTCAAGAAAACGTTGAGTCCAAGTAGGCTCAGATGAATTATAGCGATATGATATAAATAAGGATTTAGGGCATCAGAATAAATTCCCGGGCCGGCGGCGAAGGCTCACCGTATTATTTTACGTGCAATTTGTTTGTTTTTATTGCCCCGGGTCGGGAAGGCTGCATTAATATTACAGAGGTGGACTGGAATTCAATATTTTTGGCGCCGGATAAGTACATTTTTTATCCGTTAGTTCAAGGTGTGAACTGAATGCTGGTTTACTGTTACAGAAAGGTAGATATTTTTGTTTTTGAAGTAAAGTAGTTACGTATGATCTGTTAGTATTATTACTGTTGGTCATTATATCTCATGAAACAGGAAGTGCAATTTGTTTGTTTTTATTGCCCCGGGTCGGGAAGGCTGCATTAATATTACAGAGGTGGACTGGAATTCAATATTTTTGGCACCGGATAAGTACATTTTTTGTCCGTTACTTCAAGGTGTGAACTGAATGCTGGTTTACTGTTACAGAAAGGTAGATATTTTTGTTTTTGAAGTAAAGTAGTTACGTATGATTTGTTAGTATTATTACTGATGGTCATTATATCTCATGAAACAGGAAGTGAAATTTGTTTGTTTTTATTGCCCCGGGTCGGGAAGGCTGCATTAATATTACAGAGGTGGACTGGAATTCAATATTTTTGGCACAGGATAAGTACATTTTTTGTCCGTTACTTCAAGGTGTGAACTGAATGCTGGTTTACTATTACAGAAAGGTAGATATTTTTTTTTTTTTTGAAGTAAAGTAGTTACGTATGATCTGTTAGTATTATTACTGTTGGTCATTATATCTCATGAAACAGGAAGTGCAATTTGTTTGTTTTTATTGCCCCGGGTCGGGAAGGCTGCATTAATATTACAGAGGTGGACTGGAATTCAATATTTTTGGCACCGGATAAGTACATTTTTTGTCCGTTAGTTCAAGGTGTGAACTGAATGCTGGTTTACTGTTACAGAAAGGTAGATATTTTTCTTTTATTTTTGAAGTAAGTAGTTACGTATGAGCTGTTATAGGCCTATTACACTGCACTTTTCTCAGTTACCCTTACACTTGAATCAGTGTAGTGTAACAGGGAGAAAGGGTTCCTAAATTGATCCTTATTGGTGGTTAATAAGCGACGCTCTAACTGGTTTCCACCCTTACCACAGGGCCCTATAAAAATGCAGTGTAATAGGCCTATTAGCATTATTACTGTTTGTCATTATAATATCTCATGAAACAGGAAGTATAATATCAGTCAATTTCACAAGTTTCATGTCATTCGTTTTAATCTGAGGATACGGACGCTATATTGAAAATAGTATAAATACGACTGTTTTGAATTTTTAATTTAATTTAATTATAGCCAACTTTTATCTAATTATACTAAATCTCTCATGAAACCTCTACACGTTTAACCATTTAATCGTGCAAGTTTCAAATGAGAGGATAAATATATTAACATTGATTCATGAATACCTACTTCTGGATTGTCGCTTACAGATCACACTATACTATTCAAAAGGCAAAAGTTTAGGTGTGTGTATGTTTTTATTGCCTTTTCTCGCGAAAACTACTGGACGGATTTGGGTGAAACTTATAATTTAGATAGATTATACCATAGACTAACTTATAGGCTACTTTTGATTCCGGAACATTAAAGAGTTCCCGCGAGACCAAAAAACCTCAATTCACGCGGACGAAGTCGTGGGCATCAGCTAGTTTAAGATAGTCAAAGTCAAATAATGTTTATTCAATTTAGGTAGGAATACTACACGTATTGACGTCTAGTTATTTATAAAATATAATGGTGATAATAAGTAACGGCATCTTAAAATTAAAGCGACGAGGGTTCCAAACACGCCCTGGTCTGAGAAGAGCCCACAACAAACTCAGCCGGGTTTTTTTTTCATTATCACCATTTCAGAAATAATCATCGTAACCAAGCAACTATCAGAGCCATTAGATCAAATCATTGCCTAAATAAAATATTTGCATTCTTAATATCATCATCATTGCATAAATGAAATATTTGTATTAAGTAGGTACTTTGTAGAAAGTAGATTCTATTGAGAAGAACCGGCCAGAGACTCAGCTATTCTAACTCTTTCTATTGTTGTGTTAAATTTAGCCGCTAAACAGAATGGCTGTATTGATTTTTTTTTACCAAAAGTTTTTATTTTCATTTTTATTTATTTATTTATACCAAAAAATATGATGTCGCCATGTTTGGCGGAAGTGTTCTGAAGTATCAAGCTGTTAGCGCCATAGATGCCTTCCATGCCCCTAACTGGTTAGCCCGCTACCATCTTAGACTGCATCATCACTTACCATCAGGTGCGATCGCAGTCAAGGGCTAACTTGTAGTGGATAAAAAAAAAAAAAAAGATTAAACGCTGTTAAATTTAGATATATAAAATCGTATACAAACTATACATCTGAAATTAAAGCTTTAATCTAAATTGTAGAGGCCATTTCCGGCTGAAATATCTCCACTCTCTTTCTAACTTCAAAAACTCGGATACGCGAGAACAGTAACAATGTAATAATGCCGGTTATCGAGCTTTTAATATGACAATTCATTGTACAGAAGTGTAAGAGGGGGTAGTAACAAAAACATTAGGTTAGGGTGTGTTTTCCCTAAGGTATAGTCTGCGCGTGAGCTCTGAAGAATCCTATGGAATGTTAGAGTAATGACCTAGAGTTGTTTAAAGTGCAAAACAATACTGCTATCGCAAAATTATACACCTCAAGCTCGAAACTAGTGCTGGGAGCGAGCTGGATACTGGTGGTGTACAGCCGTTGTTAATAGGCATGATGACAGTAACCAAGAATCAATGAAATTATGAATTTATCTAATGAAATAGGATTCAAGGATTATAAAACACGTATTTATTTTTCTTTTTCGAGTGAGATTGCTATTTATTTTGATTAAAAAAAACTATAAAATACACCAATCCGCCATAATGGATTAAACACCAAGAAGCGTATGACGTCACAATTGTTTGTTTTCGAGCTTTGACAATCACACTATTGTTTACTGCACACTGCACAGAGTACATCGGTAATAACAATAGTGACGTCACAAACGACGCCATGACACCGGCGAGCGTTTTGGCGCAAATTTTAAAATTTAAATTTCAGATGCAAATTTTATCTACCAAACCTTATTTTTCTGCTGAAATAATATATTTTTTCGAAATAGTAGATACTTACGAACATAATCTGACCATTTTTCAAAATCAGTCATCATACCCATTCAGACCCCGATTCCTCGGAGTTCGCGCGCGGACTATAGGTATGTTACCACCACCACCACTACAGCCCATTAACGTCCCACTGCTGGGCACAGGCCTCCACTCTCATAAGAGAAAAGGAATTAGAGCTTAGACCCACCACGCTGCTCCAATGCGGGTTGGCGGGCAGGTATGCAGGTATGACCTCCTCCTCTTTTTTTTTTTCCGCGAGAGCCTAAGCGGCTCTTTGCCAGGGTAAAAATTAGCTTAGGTATGTTACACGACTGACTAATCGTATTGCGGCCCAGCTTTTTCACAGCAAGTAACGATATGTTAAAAGCCTTCCAGCAGACTTACTTATGCAAAATTACTTTCGTCCGAATAAAAGTTCTAAGTAAATCTCAAGTCACGTATAAGAAAGTTGTACTTCTAAAATGAAGTGAATGTCACCGTAAGATTATAATCTAACTCGCGAAATTGTAACTGTCGACAGATTGTGAACCGTTCAATGTTGTGAGTGTAAATTTTTGAAATATTCATTGTATTTACGTTTTCTTGTCTGTTTCTTGTAGGTTAGGTTAGGGTTCGACACAAATAATCAGGTAGTTAGGTGAGGTTAGGTTTTATCGGGTTAATATACCTAACAGATTACAATCTACCGAAAAATAATGCGTTAAATTGTAATCTTTCGACAGTTTGCAATTTCGCGAGTTAGATTATAATCTAACGGTTTTTACAACCTTACGGTGACATATTATACAGTATATCTGATAATCTGTAGTCTGCATATCGTACTGCTTTTCCTTTCGTCTGCTTAGTGGAAATGACGCTTAAGCCTCCCCTCTTTTGGGGTAAAGTTCCGCATAATTAAATAATGATTAGGGTGTGAAAGGGGCACAGGCGTTTTTGTTTACCTTCTGTGTTTCCGTTTAGTTTTACAAACCTTTTTAGCAGAAAAACTATGTGTGCTAATGTTTAAAAACGATGCCTATAAATCTTTGTAAATGGGCCTGAATATTTTGGCTTACTGATCCGCATTTTTTTTAAATAGCCACTGATTAAATTTTTTTAAATCAATAACTAGGTTCAGGTTTCTCAGATAAGCTTTGATTGTCGTATGTCTCGAAACCTGACGCTTTAGGATTTTGTGTCATAAAATACTTGCTTATATTGATTTCAGTTATTGATTAATAAAAAAACATTCTAATAATAAAAAAGTAGGTGTGTGTAATTCACGGCAGAAGTGAAACTTCAGAAAAGTAGCCTACGAGAGCATGAGATAAATAGCAATATAACTTGTATTATATCTCATTCTCTCGCAGGCTCAGTCACATTATGACTATGTTTGTCTTTCGTTGGTGTCGCTTTTTTGTTTCATCGAATTTTTAAATCACAATGATTGTAAAGAAGTTTCACTTCAAAAATGACTTTCACTCACACCGCAATCCATCCCAGCGTGATTAAAGACGAAATACATGAGCAGATTGTTACAAGTAACTAAATTAATGCGGATAATAGAGTGGATCAGTGGATCACTGAGTATCAGTGTTCAGGTATCATGTCACCTGTCAACTCAGTATCAGTCGGTCTTGTAACTAATTCCGCTTAGCGTCGGTTACCTTGAAGATGCCTCTAGCGATTCATTGCTCGGTCTTTATGCATATTTGATTGACTAAAGTGGTACTAAATCATAATATATAGGATTAACAGTCTCTTTTCTTTAATTTTTCGATAGAGTTCTAAAAGATTTACCGTTTCCTATCCATACTTCCGATCTAATATTAAAAATATTAAGTATGTTGTTTGCTGATTTGACTCTCAACCACACTGGAATCCATCTTGGCGTGATTAAATACCAAATATAATGTAATGTATGTAATAATGTAATGTAATAATGAGCAGATTGTTACAAGTAACTAAATTAATGCGGATAATGGAGTAGATGTACTCAGTGTTCAGGTATCATGTCACCTGTCAACTCAGTATCAGTCGGTCTTGTAATTAATTCCGCTTACCGTCGGTTATTCTGAAGACGCCTCTAGCCATTCATTGCTCTGGCATATTTGCTTAGCTAATGTGATACTAAATAATAATAAATAAGATAAAAGGATAGGGTCTCTTTTCTTTAATCTTTTATATGTGTAACTCAAAAGATGAGCTGTTTTCCAAATCTTACTAACATTATAAATACGAAAATGTGATTTTTTGATTGGCTTGCCAATAATTAATGTGACTTACTGTACCAGAAAATTAAGGAATTCTCCCGGGAATTGAAAATACTTAATTCACGCGGACGAATTAAGTATTTTCAATTCCTAGTCATACCAATATAATAAATGCGTGTGTGTATTTGTTGGTTTGTCCTTCACGCTGCAACAGAGTAACGAATCGACGTGATTTTTTGCATGGATATATTTGAGGACTTGGAGAATGACATATGCTGCTTTTTTTTATTTTTGGCTTTTATCCCGGGAAATTTAGGAGCTCCCGTGGGAATTAAAGAAACTTAATCCACGTCGACAAAGTCGCGGGCATCATCTAGTATCTAATAATGCACCCTTGAGTCAGATATCAAACAGATATCCGTAGGTAAGGGTAGGAACGTTCTACGGTGGTACGGAGGGGGCTCATGAAGAGGTATGCAGTACGAGAGCCCTTAGCAAGGGGTTTTACCTCAACCCGTTGTAGCAATAGATCCAATATACGAGGGAATTTCAAAGGATCAACGGGTTCATGTTAACTATTGTGACAGTTAAATGGTTAGCATGTTCAAATGCGGACGAGGGACTGGGTTCGATTCACGGCTCGGGCCATAATGATTGAGGATTGGGTTTGCTGAAAAGTGATTCTGATTACTTGCCATAACATGCCATATCCCTAACAGGTTAGTCCGCTATCATGACACCATCTTAAATTACATCATCACTTACCACCAGGTGAGATCGTGGTCAAGGACTATGTAACCTATCCCTGCACCATATTTCATCAAAATCGGTTGAACAGATGGACCGTGAAAGCGTAGCAGACAGACAGACAGAAACACTTTCGCATTTATAATATTAGTATGGATAAGGATCAGTAAGAATAGTATGAAAGTATGGATTATAATAATAAATAAATAAAAACTTTTTATTTCAGGCAACTGCCAGCCCATAATTTGTTAGTAACAATCACATATCCTACGAATAGGTATGTTAGTAAAAAACAAAACAAAATACCTAACCTAAATTGTAATTGAATATATCTGATTAGGATATCCTACCAATGTTCATGTGTGGATTGGTACCGTCAGCATGGAGGAAAGGATTGGTAAAAAGTGAGTTTTCTTTAAAATTGGGTTTCCACGATACAGGGAATCCTAGTGTGGAAACCACTGCCCCAATAGTTTTAACCGAAAATATTGTAATGTTTTTCAAAAATAAATAAATGAATGAATGAAAATAAATGAATGAATGAAGGCTAATACTATTTCTAAGCGACATTCCAGAAGTAGGTATTAATAAAACACTTTAATAAAACACTTTTAATATATTTGTCCTCTAATTTGAAACTTGCACGAGCAAATGGCTAAACGTGTAGAGGTTCCACGAGAGATATAATGTATTAGATAAAAGTTGGCTAAAGACAATATTCATTTGATCCGGTCACAATTGCTATCGTTAAGCTCTAAATCAAATTACATATATAATCACTGAGTCTGCCGTCAGGAGACTGAATTGCCGTCGTCAAAACACTCGTATTTATAATAACTATTTTCAATATGGCTTCCGTATCCGCAGATTAAATCGAATGACATGAAACGAGTCAAATTGACACATATTATACTTCCTGTTACATGAGATCTAATGACAAATACTAACAATGCTAACATCTAATATATTATAAAATACTTGTGTCACAGTTTTAGTGCTTATACTCCTCGGAAACGGCTTGACCGATTTTGATGAAATTGCATATGTATATTCAGTAGGTATGAGAATAAGTTTATAACTAATTTTTACACCCCTAAGTAATAAGGGTGGTTCACCCCAAAAAAAATATTTTTATTTTTTGGACAAATTTTTTTATGGTGTGGAATTGAAAAATACATTTAGTCCTAAATTTTTACCCTCCTACCACCGACCCCTATGTTTTGAGAGCATTTTATATTTTTCAACCCTGGTCGATAGCTGATCAATGGGGTCCCGTTTTGCCAAATTCCTCCGCTTGGGAGCAGCATAATAGTAAGTTTAATAATTCATATGGCAAAACGACGTTTGCCGGGTCAGTTAGTATTATCATAAAATTTATAATCTTTCATATTTCTAACGAATGGCTGAAGTTTGATATGTTTTTAGAGGGAACTAATTTCTCACGCAGCAATGGGTCCTTGCATACATTTGTTTGAGTAACCATCGTCAAGTTATCGTCATTTAGCATTGTCAAAGTGAAAGCTTTTAGTTAAACTAGTTCGTGAAGCATTTAGTAACAGAACGCTTTCGACAATGCTATATAGTTTGACAATATTCTTATTCTTGTTTATGAAATAAAAAATAAATTATCAAATTTTTGTTACAAGATGATGACAGAGATTTCGAATAAACTACAAAATTATCTAATTCTTGTTACAGATGATGAGAGAGATTTCGTCCGCGTGGATAAAGATTTACGATTCCCGGATTTTCCCGGCACCGGGGATGCAAGCTATCTCTGTACCAAATTTCATCAGAATCGGTTGAAAACATGGGACGTTAAAGCGTAGCAGACAGACAGACTGAAACACTTTAGCGTTTATAATAATAAGTATGGATTGGGTTTTCTGAAAAGTGATTCTAAGTACTTGCCATAACATGCCATATCTCTAACAGGTTAGTCCGTCATCACTTACCAGCAGGTGAGATCATAGTCAAGGACTATGTAACCTATCCCTATACCAAATTTCATTAAAATCGGTTGAACAGATGGGCCGTGAAAGCGTAGCAGACAGACAGAAACACTTTCACATTTATAATGTTAGTATGGATAAGGATCAGTATGGATAGTATGGAAGTATGGATTATAATAATAAATAAATAAATAAAAACTTATTATTTCAGGCAACTGCCAGCCCATAATTTGTTTCTAACAATCACTTATCCTACGAGTATGTATGATAGTAAAAAACAAAACAAAATACCTAACCTAACCTTCTCCTATACCTAAAAGCCACCGTGGCGCAGTGTTGAGCGCTGTTGTCTTAACGTGCGGAGGTCCCGGGTTCAATCCCCGGCAGGCTCAGTTTGGGAATTTATAATTTCTGAATTTTCCCTGGTCTGGCCTGGTGGGTGGCTTCGGCCGTGACAGTTACCACCCTACCAGCAAAGACGTGCCGCCAAGCGATTTAGCGTTCCGGTACGATGCCGTGTAGAAACCGAATAGGGGTATGGGCTTAATACAACTGCCTTGTCTCTAACAGGTTAGCCCGCTACCATCTTAGACTGCATCATCACTTACCATTAGGTGAGATTACAGACAAGGACTAACTTGTAATGGTTACAAAAAGCCTCGGCACCACTACAACGGCTACTACGGCTCTTTGGAACCTCCTAGCGCGAATGTTTTTTTTTTAATCCACTCACACCCCTCACTCACCCCATACACCACCACCCCCAGAGACTAGGTGCTGGAATGGTGCCCACATTCCATCACCAGCAGCAGCAGCAGCAGCAGGTGCAGGTGATGGTATAATAATACTATGGATTAGAATGGACTATATAGTTATGTACCAGCTAGTTAGCCTTATCTTATACGAATCATACTGGCGTGGTATAATGCTATATTCACTTTCACTGGAACAAATGATAAATAAAAGATAAATAATTTATTTATTTCATGTAGGACAACTTGTGTCACTAATGAACCGGTTCGGAAAGCCGGTTCTACTGAGAAAAACCGGCAAGAAACTCAACAGCTGCTCTTTTCATAGAAAAGAAAAGGTTACAATATGTGGACAACACAACACATACGTTACAAGTATTACACTGACTTGTGGGTCACTGGATGCGAGGCCGGTTGCTTCCATGCTACTTTGTCGTTAATAAAATCATCGATAGTGTAATAACCTCGACTTAACAAATGCTGTTTAACAGTCTTTAAATCTATGTGATGGCAAATCCAGAAACTCTTTGGGAACCATATTATAAAAGCGTACACTCGACCCCACAAAGGATTTCTGCACCTTGCGCATACGATACGACGCTGTTACTATCTACTGAGTATCACCTATTTGCTTGTAAGGATTAATGTTCTGCGTAACAAAATATATTAACCACATAGAAATATTTCGTACCAATTTTTTTCACTAGAATTCCAATAAACTCAAACGTAAACAAAACGTCAAATGAAACAAACAGTCATAACCCTAGCAATAATAAAAGACATCCAATATTAACCCCTAGACTCAAATATCAAACATCAGTAAGTGTATCATCTAAACATGGCCCCATAGGGAGCAATGAAGGGCCCTACAACTGAAGGGCGCTTGTATGGAGTGCCTCTGCCTGCGTCTATTATGACAATACCCCGCGTACAAGCAAATGACAGAAAAGATATGGAATATCTACCTATCCTGTGGTATATCGAGGTATATATGGCATTGGTACCTATTCCATATCTTTTGCTTAAGATCCTTATCTTTAGAGATAAGTTAAAGGAGTTCTCTTGGAAATATTGCGACGCATGTCGCAGGCATCAGCTAGTTAATTATATCCTTACTAGCTGATGTCCGCTACTTCATCTGCGTGGATTAAGTTTTTAGATTCCCGGGGAAACTCATTAATTTTCCGGTATAAAAAGTAGGCTATGTCATTCTCCAGGTCCTCAACTATACCCATGCAAAAAATTACGTCGATCCATTGCTGTGTTCCGGTGTGATTGAGGGACAAACCAAGAAACACACTTTCGTATTTATGATGTTTACAATAGGACTAAAAGTCAAACTTGTATTAATTACTTACAATTTAAACTAAATGATGCCTGAGCTTCGTCCGCGTGGATTTAGATTTTGGAAAAATCTCGTGGGGACACTGATTTTCCCGGGTAGAAGTAGGCTTGGAAATGACTCCAAGATGCTACTTATCTCGGAACCAAATTTCAACTTTGTTGCACGGATAGGCCACAGACAGAAAGACAAACACACTTTAAATATTGGATAGAAGCAGGCGTTACTTTGCGGAAGTCCATCATAATGAAATAAAGTCCAAATAACCAGAAATTTAATTCGCTATAATCTGTGACAACAGGAAAATCTATGTGGTCCAGTGGTTCTCACCACACCACAGGAATCCTCCAGTTGTCCTTTACAAATACCCTTTATCATTTTTAATATTAGTATGGATTTCGAATCCAGTGTTAAAAAATAGGACTAAAAGTAAAACAAAGTTGCCCTTTGTAATCATAAAAGTTACTTGTAATAATCAAAGTATGCACCTAATATAGGGTAAAACGTATTGTATAAACAGGGTAATAGATCCAAAGAGGGCTAACAGAGGGTTCAGCGGGACAAGGGTCCTCACGAGAAGGGCTTTCCTTCCGCCCAGAAGGACAACGGGGAAATCATTTGACATTATTAGGAAGGTGAAATCTGATGATTTAAACGGAACGCTTGGGATATATTTATACAGCTCGCATTATGCAGGGTTCTGTGGCCATCCAGTTTGCTAAAATCTTGGTTATCTTGCTAATATGATAGATTTTAATTTATTGATGTTTATATATTTGTTAGTTTCTAAGCTAGTTTGTATAGAATGAGGTTTGTTATTCATTCTCGCTGCAACGAATGATCCGATTTAACTGTAATTTGAAATGGAGATAGTTAATAACCTCAATTAACACAAAAATGTAACAGTTTGTCTGTTCATTTGTTACTTTTTGCTTTAAGAAAAGCCATAACCCAATTGTTAACAAAGTAAAGCTAAAAGAATTAATTCAATGTTGCATGCTTTAACTATAATTAAAATTGGAAATTCACTTTTTTAAGGTCGCAATATGCTCTTGCCAATAAGTGACAGTATTACAAAACTGAATAGTTAAAAATAATTTTGAAGATGTAAAACCATCTTCGCATTATTGTCTTTCTAATGAAACCTGTTTGGGGCACATCGGTTGAATGGTTTCAAAGTCTTTATCAGACATAGGTAGAAACATTTTTTATGTTTGTTTTTTAAATTAGGATAAAATAAAAACAAAAACTAAACAGGTTAATAAAATTATTTCTATTTTGGCTACCAGATCAGAAAGGTTTGTGGGACGGATGGGTTTATAAATCAGTTTAAAAGTCCTTGTGCAAGCGTCCCTAAGAAAAACAAAAATCCCTATTACATAATTATAGCTAGATAAAACGATATACCCGACGGCTCATAAAAAGGCGGATGACATCAGGTAAACGAGTAAATACCAGATAAGTATCTTGTTAGAGACAAAGGATACTGCCAACAAAAGCGGGCCGTATCGTTGTTTTTCATCCTGAAAAGAGCGCAAAGGCTCCGGTTTCCGTGCAAGGTATAAGAGATGAGCATTTAAAATTGTATCTAATCTATACTAATATTATAAATGCGAAAGTTTGGATGAATGCTTAAGTGAGTTACTCAATCATGCCAGAACGGCTGGACGGATCTGAATGAAATTTGGTACACACATGGGCTACGTTTTCTATGAGATAGATTGTTTCTATGAGATAGATGAGTTACTCGGATCTCAAAACTAACCGTACTCAAGACCTCAATTGAGTGACAGCTACGTTTTGTTTGTAATTATTAATCTGACTTATTTTATAATAAACTGACTGAATTCATTCTTAAAATATCAATTGACATTATGTAATATGTATTTAATTTACTATTGTATTGTTAATTATATTGAATTTCATTATTGTATTGTTAGTTGTATTGTATAGGTACTTAATGATAATATGTTTTAAATTAAAAATCAAAATTAAAATTAAAATTAAATGTAACCTGCAATTGCATTTGCAGCATTACTATGCCCTGACGGGGCCTCATGTAATGATTATTAAATAAATAAATAAATAAATAGTTTTATGGCGGAAAATTAAAGATTTTCAGCAGGTACCAAAAAACCTCAATCCACGTGGACGAAGTCACGGGCATAAACTAGTAATATTATAAATGCGTATCTGTATGTCCGTGTGGCTGTCTGTCGGTCTGTAACTATTTCATGTCTTGTCTATTTAACCGATTATGACGTAGTGCAGTACAGCTTGCATCCCGGAGATTGATGTTCGTCAATTCGTCGACCAATCAGAGTTGTGATTATGTAAGAATTGCCGATCCAATCGTAAAAGTTCAAAAGAAATAGAGCTCAATTTCGTGTATCCATTCTGATACGTTTATGGTATCGGACATACTTAAACGTATAAGAATGGATACACGAAATTGAACCCTAACTCAATAATGATATGGTTCATTTTACTTTGACACCGAACTTAGACGATTTGATCGACAATTCTTACACAATTGGGGGGCAGGTCTAAAAAGTATCGTACAAATTATATAGTACGCTGCGCTCCATAATGTGTTTAAGGAACTTTGTGTAAATTTACGCCAAATTGCACCTGGTAGGTCTACATAATATTATTGACTATAGTGACACCTGTAACTCTGACCTGAACGAGGTATACCTGGACAAACTTAAAGATTGTTGAATATGTACATTCTGTTTATATTTTGCCTTCGAAAGTATGATCACGTTTCAAACTACCGTACTCAACTCCAAGTGGCTTATCATCCGTGAGCGCAGACAGCAGAGAGTATTGTGCACTTCATTCAATATCCTGGATGTTGAATAAAGTGCACGATATTGTCCCTCTCTCACCTTATTGTCATAAATCTAAATTGACCATTCAGACCTAAGCCTGGTCTGAAGTGAATGGCCCCTAAGCCGCGGTCCTTTAATACTCTACAACTCACAAACCCACTTTTAGGTCATAAAAGTGTTTTTTTTCTGTTGAACAACCATTTTCAAGTTCACAATACTGCTATTTATAACTTTAACTACGCGTTATTCGCTGTACCTTGTAACTTGTGCCGCAGTCCCTCAAATCTCCACGGTGTGTACGGGTTTCAAGTCCACAATAAGTATCGCTGTCAACGGCAGATACTGATATTTATAACTTTAACTACGCGTTAATCGCTGTGCCTTGTAACTTGTGCCACAGTCCCTCAAGTCTCCACGGTGTGTACGGATCTCAAGTCCATAATAGGTGGCGCTGTCAACGGCAGATACTGCAATTTATAACTTTAACTACGCGTTAATCGATGTACCTTGTAACTTGTGCTGCAGTTCCTCAAATCTCCACGGTGTGAACGGATCTCAAGTCCACAATAGGTGGAGCTGTCAACGGCAGATACTGCTATTTATAAATTTAACTGCACGTTAATCGCTGTACCTTGTAACTTGTGCTGCAGTTCCTCAAGTCTCCACGGTGTGTACGGATCTCAAGTCCACAATAGGTGGCGCTGTCAACGGCAGATACTGCTATTTATAACTTTAACTAGGCGTTATTCGCTATATCTTGTAAATTGTGCTACAGTTCCTCAAGTCTCCACGGTGTGTACGGATCTCAATTCCACAATAGGTGGCGCTGTCAACAGCAGATATTGCTATTTATAACTTTAACTAGGCGTTAATCGCTGTACCTTGTAACTTGTGCCGCAGCCCCTCAAGTCTCCACGGTGTATACGGATCTCAAGTCCACAATAGGTGGCGCTGTCAATGGCAGATACTGATATTTATAAATTTAACTACGCCTTAATCGCTGTACCTTGTAACTTGAGCCATAGTCCCTCAAGTCTCCACGGTGTGTACGGATCTCAAGTCCACAATAGGTGGCGCTGTCAACGGCAAATACTGCTATTTATAACTTTAACTACGCGTTAATCTCTGTACTTTGTAACTTGAGTCATAGTCCCTCAAGTCTCCACGGTGTGAACGGATCTCAAGTCCACAAAAGGTGGCGCTGTCAATGGCAGATACTGCTATTTATAACTTTAACTACGCGTTAATCGCTGTACCTTGTAACTTGTGCCGCAGTTCCTCAAATCTCCACGGTGTGTACGGATCTCAAGTCCACAATAGGTGACACTGTCAGTGGCAGATACTGCTATTTATAACTTTAACTACGCGTTAATCGCTGTACCTTGTAACTTGTGCCACAGTCCCTCAAGTCTCCACGGTGTGTACGGATCTCAAGTCCACAATAGGTGGCGCTGTCAGCGGCACTCGCTGCTCTTTACAACTTTAAACAATAATACTCCAACTGCAGGTTTAATTGAACTTCCGTATCTCGCTTAACTTAGTTGATACTGTACAATTAATTGTCCAGTTTTTTTTATTGTTAAAAGATTCAGCTTTTTCTGATTGTTTCAGTTTAAAAATAATAAGGTTATTTATACTACGCCTGCAAAAGTCAGCTTTACTCGTAAGTATTATACTGACGAAATTTGGCCTATGTACATAGAACATTAAAGTCTTCGGCAAAGTCGTAAGAAAAAGCTTTAGTTACAAATATTATCTACAAGGTGACACAACAAACTTTATTTGGCGGGATAAGAAAACACGCCTCTCTGGGTATAGCAATTGAGTGGATCACATTGAATTTCAGAACTTAATTAAAACAAGCATTCGAATTAATTCATTAAACACAAAAAGAAGAAAGTAAGTAATTCTAATAATTATATAATTATTAATTTAAAAATTATTAACTGCCTTTGCACCCTGCAGATAAGAGCAAATAAGTTTGTAACCGATTTAAAAAAATGTGTTTCTGACAATATGGCCATTTCTGCTAAGCACAATGTGGCCAATTCTGTATTACACGGTCTCTAAACTAAACTAAAATCGCAGCTTTATACATGTATATAGTTCTGTCCCTTTCCGCAGGGAGTATTATACAAGGGTTAGCAATATTTTAAATGCTGTTATTTTAGTTTAGTTTAGAGATGTGCACTACAGAATCAGCCCCATTCTCTAAACTAAACTAAAATATCAGCTCAAAATTTATTATTATGAAAGGGATAGCAATGTAAATAAAGCTGTCAGTTTAATTTAGAGATGGTTTATAACAGAATTGGCCTCACTATATCTCTGACATTGAGATCTCTGAAAGTCCATTACAGCATCTTCACTCCGAACTTTCAGAGCAATTGTAAATTGTTACAAAAAGTACTTAAGATCTTTATAGTAAGGCTTAAGATATTTATAGTAAAAGAGAGCGCAAAAAATATTGTCACAACTTCCGTGCTAAGCCCTCCCAACTTGCTACTGTTGACATGGATTTTATAGACGGAGAGTATGTGGCACAATTGAATACTAGCCAAATAAATATATTTTTTTAAATTATTAAATAGAGCATCTCCCAAAACTCGTAATATCCACGGCCTCTGTTAGTTTTATGGGGACTAACCATTTTAAACTATAGATTAAAGTAAAAAGTGGATCGAACTTTGATGACATCACAATTAATTATCTCACACAAAATCTAAGCGCGCGGTTTGACGTTTGAAATAAGTTACTGATTTGACTAGTTTATAAATGGTTGAAATATGGAATATTTACTTTACCAATATCAAAAAAGTGAAATTAATTTAACGAATTAAAAAATACCACTGCCCTGCCATATTATTTTTGGAGTTTACCTCCATAAAAAGCGATTTGCATATATAGCCTTTGGAATCTTATTCACATTTTTTATTAAATGATATTTTTTTGTGAATCACTAAATATTGAACTATAGTGTTATATATTTTTGGAATATAGTTAATCTTATTTTCGATTTTTTTTTCAATTTTGGTCTTTAATGCGGGACCATTTGCGGGTTATTTTTTTCTCACACTAAAATACCCAATAGTTAATTTATCATATTAATTATATAAAAGAACTACAATGAAACATGTTAGCCTGCGACTTAGACAGCATAATCACTGGTGAGATCGCAGTTGAGGGTTAACTTGTAGAGGAACACTTCATAATTAAACATATTTAAAACCACGACTGCCCTGCCAAAAAACGATTTAAAAAGTTAAAAATCTAAATTAGTATCTTATTCACATTTTTATTAAATGATATTTTTTTGTGAATCACTGGATATTGAACTATAGTGTTATATATTTTTGGAATCTACTCATCATTTTCTAGATGATGATTATATAGTTAATCTTATTTTAGAATATTTTTTTTCAACTTTAATGCAGGACCATGGTCACCCCATCAATTTTTTTTTAAATTTTACTAGCCTATGTCACCCGGAATAAGCTAGAGATTCTAACGATACCTCATTTATCAAAATCGGTTCAAGCGTTTAGAAGTTATGGTGGAATATACAAACTCACATACATACATGAACCCTGAAAACAATATACTCCTTTTTTCAGGCAGTCGTAAAGTAAAAAAGCTACCACCAGCTCTTGGCCACAGGGTTGTCAATCCGATTGTTACACAAAAAACAAGCTCGCGAACAATCGGAAAGCTAGAATAGGTATTGGATTTGTTTCGTCACGGCCCTGATTTGTTAAACAAGCAGGCGGGAACGACGTCGATCTACGTGAAAACTTTACGCCTACGGAGAAGAAATAAAATGGAATAAGGGAAAATAAATAAAATAGAACAGTTTTTAGTACAGATGAGAACATTATTTCTAGTAGTTCCTTTTTTTTTCTGTGTTGAATGGTGGGAGGTTTCGGCTATGGCTAGATACCTCACCGCATAGATTTGTCGCCAAGTAATTTTGGGTTCCGGTCTGAAAGATATATTAGGTACTAGCCGATGCCCGCGACTTCGTACGCGAGGTTTTGCGGTTCGCGCTTTAATTTTCCGGCATAAAAATTAGCATATGTACTATTTCAGACTATAATCTATCTGTGAGCCAAATTTCAGCCAGATCCGTTGAGCTGTTGGGGCGTGATTGAGTAACAAACATCCGTACTTCCATACATCCATTTATAATCCTTTCGTATTTATAATATTAGTATAGAAGTATAGATACCGTGTAAAAACCGATTAGGGGTATGTGTTTAATATAACTGCCATACCCATAACAGGTTAGCCAGCCAACATGCTAATCGGTAATAAACAATCACTACCACTGCGTAATCACTTACCAGCAGGTAAGACACAGGTTGTCCGAACTCCCTGGCTCTGGGTAGAGCGCTGTTGTCTTAACGTGGGAGGTCCCGAGTTCGATTCCGGGCAGGGTCAATTTGGGAATTTATAATTTCTGATGATCTGGTATAGTTAGAGGCATCAGCCGTAGCTAGTTACCACCTTACCGGCAAAGATGTACCGCCAAGCGTTCCGGTTAAGAAACTGACTAGGGGTATGAGTTTAATATAACTGCCATATGGTCTACGTACGTAATACGTATGAGATTAATATAACAGATTAGCCTGCTACCATCTTAGACTGCACCATCAGGTGAAATCGCAGTTAAGGGTTACAAGGTTAACTTGTAGTCATAGGGACTGCCGATAGAAGTGAAAACGAATATTTAAAATAACTAAAAAAAAATTAGAATAGAATACTTAAAATATAAACCTTAAAACTAAGGCATTAAATTTTAATGAAGATTGTACTATATTTATATTTAAGAACTTTTGTCTAAAGAAGTTTTCACTTCAAAAAAGATCGCAGTTACGGGCTAACTTGTAGTAGAATAAAAAGAAGCTGGATATAAATTACAACACCAAATTATACTTACCGATTCATGACTAGTTCGCCACCGCCAGTTTGGTGAGATTTATATTTTGTAAAATAATTTTGTATCTATTCGAAAAAAAAAAAATTAAAAAAAAACAAACCAACCGATCCCTATACAACAAATAGTGAGCAATAATTTAGAAATGGCGCCGCAGTTCGCAGGCTGCGTCGCAAATGCCTTAAAGCCTTGACAAAGCTGCGCCCTGACGGCATAATTACAACAATTTTGCGCTGACACTAATAATGTTTCGCAAATGGATACAGATGCGATGCTAAGAGATCTAGCCTAATGGTAGAGGGGCTACCCTTTATATCACTGTGTGACATTAGAATAGAATAGAATAAGCTTTATTTGCATAATTTGTGTATACATAATATGTTATGTCTAATATAACAGAGTCCAGCACATTAGCCGTATCGGCGTACAAATATATTATATATAGGCAGTTGAGCTTAAATTCATTATAATTACAAAAATAAATAAATAAATAAAAAAAATTATTGACCAGCACTACAATACTTAGCATAACTAAACATAAACAAATTAAACTTAAATTATTAAACGTGCGGTCAATGGGCCACCTCCTCAGCTCGTGCCACAGCATGAGAGATAGGTATATACCTACCTAACATACTGCAACGCTGATTTTCAGGAGGGGCCCAAGGGTCACGACGTTACGGACCATCACTTACACCTAATAAAATTAAAAATAAAATCAAGATAAACTTACATATTTTAACTTCTATTACACCCACAGATTACACTAGTGCATATCTAGTAGTAGTACTAGATAATGATATTATAACATAGATTCCATTAATTTTAACACTACATTCATTTTAGTTACACTTACAATAATAATATTACACCATATACATTAGATTTTATTAACAATGTCAATAATAGTCAGGATCAATGTCAAAAGCTATTTAAAACATAAAAAATAAAAGAATGTAAAAATTTCATAAGTGTTTTTTGTCATGTTGGAAAAATTCTTCCAAGGTGTAATTTTTTTTCCCTTGTAACCATTTCTTAAGTTTTAATGAAAAGTTACATTACTGTAACAAACCAAAATTTTCCTAACAATTCCCGAAATATACATTTTATTCTGTTTTAAGTCAATGTAACGCAACGGTAACAAACTTCTCTATGGGTTTTTAGAACGATTGTTATGAACTAGATGTGTTTTGTTTGTGGTTGGTTTTCAAAAATACCTAATAAATAATATAAAAACTTTATAAAGTGCATATTTGTATCATAAATCTAGTAGGTAAGTCTTACAATTTTGGCAAATTATTGTTAGGGGTTTGACTAGTATCCATACTTAATATTATAAATGCGAAAGTGTGTCTGTCTGTCTGCTACGCTTTATCGGCCCATCTTTTCAACTGAGTTCGATTAAATTTGGTACAGAGGTAGGTTGTAACAAGCTGATGGACATAGGCTACTTTGTATCGGAACCGAAAAATCAAGAGGTTCCCTCAGGAATACGAACATAATCGAAGCGGACGAAGTCACGGGCATCATCTAATAAAAAGATAAATAGTAGAATATTTACTAGGTTTTAGGTATACAAAAGAGGTGTTACCAGTAAAATAGAAACTAAGCCACAATCAGCCATTTCATGGCATGCAAATATTCACTTTTGTCCTAATTAAACCTACGAATTAGGTACATTAATTCATACTAATTGCACTGTCTAAGGAGATTGCTATATGATATTTTCTAACCGTCTTTCAATGTAAGGGTCCAGAGTCTGAACCCCAACGTTGAAGGACCTCCGTCCGTCCGTCCGTCCTCTGTCTGGACTCCAGACAAAGTAACGCTGCGGGATGACAGGGACGAAGCGTAGGAAACTGGCAGAATTTTCAATACAACATTTTGACAGCCTGACGTCAAATTGGTATGCAGTTTTCCTATCTCTATATTAACTCAACTTTTATACTACAACAACATCTTTCAGGGTAGCCCGGTTTATCATTTATTACGAATGTCGACTAGCTGAATGAATATTTATGAACAACAAGTCATGGAGCTACCAAAAAGCTAATTGCGTAAGCCCTATGCATAACTTTTTGAATGAGTGCATAAAAATAATGTCCTCTTTTCCCTGACTTATAAAAATTGTGAGTTTTGACCTATCTTGTAGCAACAGAACCGGTAATATCTTCAATCTTTCCCGCTATTGGCTTGCTAATGTGCTCCAGTCATTTATAGGGACACTTTCATTCGGAGCTCGAATACCTAATTGAAGATTTACAAATAGGCAGAGTTGTCGATTCCTGACAGGGTGAATTTGGAAAATTTATATATCTGAATTTTCTGTGGCCTGGTTATCATCCTGGTGGCAGTCATGCTGTCAAATATCAAATAACTTTATTATAGTTGCATCCCGGCGAAGAACGTGTGTTTTTTAATCCCTTTAATTAATTAAAGTGTTCTCGCAGGTATAAGACAATACTTGATATCCACGCGGACGAAGCCTTAATATCTTAAGAAGGTATTAAACAAAACTTCAAATGCAAGCCTTAAAGTTGCATTTTGCATTGAAGAGGACTGTAAAACGGGATCCTCAGGAAGTTGCGAAGTTTGAAAGCCGAAGTGTCGCACACAAGTTGGGGGACTCATTTATTATAGAACTCATTACAGTGTTGAGGGAAGACGTTGCCTGACTCGTGTAAAATACACCCTCGGAATACAAAATGTTGCTCTTATTCTCTAATGGTTTATCCACGAGTGGGTGTAGGATTCTCTTTCTTAAAAAAATATATATTTTATTTATTATAAACTAGCTGACCCGATATAAACTATGCTTTAAATAAAATATAATATGGCCAGCGTGGTGGGCTATACCTCAACCATTCTCAATAAAATATTGCCAGCGTTGGTGACTATATACCTTAACCAATGTTATTCGAAGTGTGTGTTGAAGTGGTGTGGTGAAGTCAATTATTATTATACGACTGCCTGAAAAAAGGAGTATATTGCTTTCAGGGTTCATGTATGTATGTATGTATGTATGTATGTATGTATGTATGTATGTATGTGAGTTTGTATATTCCACCATAAATTCTATACGCCTGAACCGATTTTGATAAATAATATATTGTTAGAATCCTCAGCTTATTCCGGGTGACATAGGCTAGTAAAATTTTAAAAAAAAATTATGGGATGGCCATGGTCCCGCATTAAAGACTAAAGTTGAAAAAAAAAGTTCGAAAATAAGATTAACTATATAACCATCATCTAGAAAATGATCAGTAGATTCCAAAAATATATAACACTATAGTTCAATATCCAGCGGTTTACAAAAAAATATCATTTAATAAAAATGCGAATAAGATTCTAATTTAACTAGATTAATTTAGATTTTTAACTTTTTAGTGCGTTTTTTGGCAGGGCTGTCGTGTTTTTTAATTGTTTTAATTTTACTTGTTAATAATATTATTTATGCGAAAGTTTGTCTGTCTAAAATCTAAGACCATTTCATGAGCCGCTTGTAATATTTTTTTATCATTAACATGTCTATATCAAAAGGTGCCTCTCACTCCAATGTGACCTTTATATTAAGTGTGTTAAGGTCTATCTCCACTCGAGTTGCATTATATATACGATTCCCTTTCATACTTATTCAGAGCATCCGTTATGCTGAGCATTTACTAATTAGATGTGGCGGGGTTGGGGGACGATGATTGCCCATGAGCTGGTGGTAAATTTTGACAAACGAGCTAGCATAATTAAAAATATTAAAAAAACATTACTAATATCCAATGTCACTCGGAATGATGTAAGGATTCTAACGATACCCCAGATATCAAATCTGTTCAAATAGCATTAAGAAGTTATGGTGGAATAAAGAAACTCACTTACATAGAATTAAAAGTATGAACCCTGAATAAATCACACTCCTTTTTCCAGCAGTCGTGTAATTAAGGTAAAATCTTGCAAAGAAAAAGTCTCTCCATTTCGCTGAGTATGTGTTTTCAATACGAGTGCCTAATGAGATATTCTGAACTTTCATTGTGATGCCTACAGCACCAGTCTTCTGCTATCGCTGTTTACGTAAATGCATTTTTTTCAATCGTATCTGTTAACAATACATCTTCTGAAACATCAAAATGGAATATCTTCTATGTATTTAAAAGAGTTCCCTCACGATTTATCGCACACTTAAATCCACACAGGCGTCATCTGGTAATAAATTACCCAAGTAACACATCAGTTGGTTGAGTGGGTCAAGTGCCGCTAAAGTGCTGTTAACCAGCGCTATGATGGCTATATTAGTGTAGGTTCGTCGCGTAAAAAAACATTGGCTACTGAGCGATTAATCGATCAAATTGGTTACCTGTTATGATTCTACCATAAACCGACAGTAGGTAATATTATAGATGATGATCTAGGTAGCTAGGAGGAGACTTTGCCCGAGCGCAGACGCATTCCATATTTTGTCCCTCAGCGTTCTTTTTACGGGACCTATACCGGGAACTACTGATAAGGCCTTATTCACCATCTTCAAGTAAAGTCTGGAGTAGTTACTTCCTGATTAGTGTTAATCAGCACGTAAAAGCTACAAGTAAATTGTATCGTATTCACAATACAAAACAAAGTGAATGATCTTCAAAATACATTCAAACATTCGGTCAATAACGGCTGTTAAATGTTGCCATCTGTTGCCGGTTGGTAGGCTGATACCAGAGCGTGTGAGAAAGGATCGAGTGGCTACTATTATTTATATTCCATACCTATGTAACTAAGTAGGTAAGTTCTTAAATTAGGTATACCCAACTATGTTTTGTAGGTTTACCTTTACAAATAATTAAAAGTAAAATTATCAATCACCTTTGCGTTTTAGGCATAATTTTAGACGAAATGTGGCAAAATAATCAGTTTCATTAAGATCGGCAAAATCATCAACAGTTCTTACTACTAGTACTGAACAAATTTCTCAGTTAGTTGATAATCGATCAAATAAATCTATTTTAACAGTAATTTTGATAGGTAGGTAATTGGATGTCAACTTCGTGTCGTTACTCGTCGGTTAGCAAGCTTATTAGGCAGATGAAGCTGCAACTAAGTTACAGGCTACTTTAACCGTCGGTCAGTGCTACTCAGCTATTGTGAAATACACATTCACTGTTACTCGTAACTTTAACCGACAAGTAGCCTACTCGAGACTTTACTTGAAGATGGTGAATGTGGCCTTTAAATTTATATATGGCCTCAGAGAATTAAAAAAAACTACCGACTTAAAAACTGCATTAGCCGCGTATTATGCATATGGGCACGCATTTTTGCGATCCGGTATTATCCTCTGGGGAAACAGTACAAATGCTCACGATCTCTTTGTATTACAAAAAAAGTGCATCCGCATTCTAGTAAATATAAAGACTACAGACTCGTGCCTACCACATTCAAACAATTAAAAATCATGACCCTACCTTCTATATATATATTCGAAATATGTGAATTCGTAAGGAAAAACATACACATTTACACCAAAAAAGAAGACAAACCTCGCCGATTCATTGAGAGACATAGAAACAAATTGATTCTCCCATTCTCAAAATTAGTTCTGCACAGTTCGAGTCCTTATGTAATGACAATAAAAATATATAATAATCTTCCAGATTACATAAGAAATATTGACAAAGAAAAAGAGTTTTTTAAACACGCTAAATAACTATTTAATTAACAAGTGTTACTACACTATTAATGATTTCTTTAAAGATACGGACAAGCACAAATAAAATCGGTCTCCCTACTACAATGCACTGTTGTTGCAACACCCAAACTGGGTATCCATAGCTTACCTTACCTATTATTGACTAAATGTTATATTTTATGGAATAAGTGTACCTATGGAATTGCAATAAATAAAGAAATAGAAATAGAAATAGAAATTAAAGTTTTAAGCCTAGCAGCTGTTTAGCGTAACTTGACCCTATACCTAAACTAGTCGGATATCTCCCACCAGCTCTCGGGGCATACGAGAAGGATTGCGTGCCGTCTTGTTTCGCTGGAGTAGCGCGGGGTTCATTATAACATATTGCCTTTTGTATGAGTAGTTTTAATGATTTTATACTCACTATCTGCATTATAAGATTATTACTTGTGTAGTTCTTTTGTCTGCACCCCAGCCATAATTACCTAGACTAGACTATTTATGTATTACTAGAGAATGCCCTCGACTTTGTCTGCATGGTTTGAGGTTTTTTGGTTCCCTCGGGAACTCTTTTATTTTCCGGGATGAAAAGTAGCCTATGTGCTATTCCAGACTATAATCTATCTCTGTGCCAAATTTCAGCCAGATCCGTTCAGCCGTTGGGGCGTGATTGAGTAACAAACATCCATACATCTATCCAAACTTTCGCATTTATCATATTAACAAGATTAGTTAGATAAGTAAAAAGTAAGATAGCTGATGCCCTCGACTTCATCCGCGTGGAATAAGGTTTTTCGGCGGGAACTCTTAAATTTTCCTGGATAAAAAGCCTATGTGTTATTCTAAAATATAATCTATCTCTGTACCAAATTTCATCCAGGTCATTTCAGCCGTTCTGGCCGGTAGAATAATCTTCTATATTCCATCAAAAGTGTCTCAAAGGCTATAAATATTTTAAATCTGCCTCTGCACATGTTTATAAATCCATAAAAGTATGCTCCTGAAAAAAGCTTATCAGTGAAGATTATGTAAATGATAAAGAGCATGGATTTGACTCTCTCCAGCAATGCTAGGGATAGCGGTTACTTATGTAATATCTGCACATTGATGTAATTGTATTTTTTTTTTCAAAATAGCAACCATCCAGTATCTTGTTGGTTCTTCTCGGTAGGAATGATATTCCGAACCAATGGTGGACAGTACAAAAGCGCTTGTCAAAGTCTACTTGAATAAAAATGACTTGGGAAACCCGAATCCACGCATAGTCGCGATCATAAGTCAGTTTATATTATTATGCGTAGTGATAAAATTAAGATTTGCAAATGAGTTGCAAACATGGCAAGAGTGAATCCCGCTCAAATTTCTAATCGTTCTGAATCCCTTCGTGTACCTTAGATACCTCAATTTGAAATGCTAATTCTTCACTCGTACCTACATCGTTCATTTGTATGAATACATAGAGTACTTTGCTATGACTACAGTTTATGTGTACTACTGTATTGAAAATAACTAGCGAATGCCCGCGACTTCGTCTGCGTGGATTGAGGTTTCTTGGTTCCGGGTTAAAAAGTACTTTAAACTATCTCTGTGCCAAATTTCAGCCAGATCCGTTCAGCCGTTGGGGCGTGATTGAGTAACAAACACCAATACATCCTTATATACGAAGATCGCTATGGTACATCTGCAGATGGAAGACCAACTGAAGGAGTGCAGATGAACTTGGAAGAACTGAAGCCAAGTAGGACGACGTATTTTTACTCCTATGTACTTACAGTTCTTCAGTGCGTACAAGTTAAAAGCTACGATTAACATGCCATTCTATACCTAATTCTATACCGAACAAAAACATATACAAGGGACCAGACCGGACAAAATGTCCACATCAGGCGGGAACGACGTTTTGTCTTGCCGCCTAGAATGCGCGCTCCAGAAAAATGTGAATGACGCTGACTAAAGAGTCCAGCAAATAAAACCTATAAACTCTTTAGTGTGTTCTAGTTTAAAAATTGCCAAGAAATTCAATGCTGCTTAGATATTTAGTTTTAAAGTTATACGTAGTGAAAGAGAAGATAACTTCCAAGGAAATATGTAATTAAATATGGCCTCACTTCGGGTGTATAAAGGGTCTGGGCATACAAGGCGATGTTGCAACATTTCTAATGCGGTTTCTAGGATACAAAGATACAATTTCTAAGAATTTCCAACTACTTAAATCTTTTACTCAAAATCTGTTTTGTCACCCGGAAAACGTTCTCAGACGACATAAGTATCTTGAAGAATTTTTACGACCCCCCTGGTGGTGTGGTCTCAGGTACTCAATACTCAATACTCAATTTCTTTTATTCAATATAGGTACACTGAAGGTACACTTATTGACGTTAAAAATTACTTACATATAAAACATGATGGTGATAATTGGTTACGGTATCATAAAACTAAAGCTACGAGGGTTCCAAACGCGCCCTGGTCTGAGAAGAGCCCACAACAAACTCAGCCGGGTTTTTTTCATTATCACCATTACATAAATAATCATCTTAACTAAGGAACTATCAGAGCCATAGAGCAAATCATTGCCAAGCTTCCTTGTCGTTTAAGTAGTCCTTTACATGGTAATAAGATTTTTCAATGAGTTTACGTTTTACATTAACTTTGAACTTATTTAGAGACATCTTTAACATGTCTTCTAGGTATATGTGGAAGTACCCGGGTTCAATAACTGGCACGGTACATTTGGAAATTTTTCTAATTTCTGAATTTACTCTAGTGTAGTCTGGTGGGAGACATTAGTTGCTGGGTCTACTTGAACATTTCGGCTCCAACAACTATCGTTCTATGATAACAATAGCCAATGTCCTCCCCACTAACCACAGCCAGTTCAACTTGCTAATAAAGTTCTCCTGCGGATTTCCTCAGCTTTTTAAAACTTTACTTTACTTTCTACTTTTTAGAACTTTTTTTACCACAAACCGACTATACTGTAACATCCTAGCTTTTGCCGTCTCGCGTTGTGTATGCTTAGAGCCTAACTCTCTAAGGCATTTATAACAATTGCCACTCTTATCTACGTGTTAATAAATTTCTCCCTACTTTCACCCCTTTTGCGCTCGCCCCGCTAACATTTTCTAAATTTTATAAGTACTTGAAGCAATAGAAGAAAATTTATAATACTCGAAACAGTGCTCTGGTGCTCGATTCAAAAGATAACCTCGGCTATAAGTTTTATTTATTGTAAGCTTTTCGCGTAATTTGCGGCGAAATTAATTAAATTAAAACTGCCCGACCGAGCCTAAGTTTATTGTTTTGAAGTAAGACCATTAATTGCCTAATATGATTTATAACTCAAGGAGTTTTTACATAGAATTGTAAACTTTTAACAATTAATAAACTCAAGAGACAAGGACGTAGACGGTTCAATTTAGTAAGAAAACCTACATTAAATTCCAACAAAGGTCTTGGTAATAATAGGTATAGGTAATCGTCGACAAAAAAACAACTACCAAAATCAGGTAACCGGAAATGAAATAACCAATATTACCGCCCCTTAATCTGATAATCAGCAAATACCTACCTGCAAATTTAAGGGTCGTGTGAAGTCGCTAGGAAGTCATTTGTTGATTGAAATTATTTGGCAATAGAGAGTATTTTTTTTTATAATTATTGTTTTACACTCAAAACTAACCAAGTTACAGGAAATTTTGGTGATTTTTAAGGTTTTTTTTAAGGTAAAAGCAGTGCGTCTAAGCTCTTTCACGTGGACGCCTCTTCTACTAAGATTTTTCTTAGATACGTTACAAAAGCCGGTATATGATTAGCAAAAAGCTATAACTATAGACGCTCCGGCTGACAGTGGGGCTGATTCTGTAGTGCACAATCTTTAAACTAAACTAAAATGAATTATTGCTAACCCTTTCGTAATAGTCCCTTCGGAATGGGACATAACTAGTTTTAAAGCTGACATTTTACTTTAGTTTAGAGATTGTGCACTACAGAATCAGCCCCAATGTCTAGTTTCCTAAAATGTCTAGTAATACTTCGAAAATTAGCCGAATTTGTATTATTAACAAGAAATTACAGGAATATCTACGTTAATCCCCATTAACCCCTTCGCTGAACCGATATCTTGTCTGGGCTTATGTAAATGACGCTGTCATCTTTCAGCACGCAATGATACCTTGGCGGGCTTTACTTTACAATGATATCTTACATTTGGAAGGCTTATGAGAATTTATTGCTAAAGAAGCTTACTTAGCTTAGGTAGAAATGCTGATACCACTGAGTACCTTCGTATTGGCAGTGTCTTGCAGCTTATAGAGGCATAAAAGCACTGGTTGTCCCAGCCGAAATAAATAACTGCTCTATGCTTAATATTTTTTTTTTTTCGATTTTGGCTTGTAAAAAGCTCTTACGAATGTCATATAAAATTATAATTAATTAATGTCAACTAAGATTACAAATTTACAAAAATAAAATAAAATAAAACATAAAACACATCATAAAATTACAACAATTAAATTTATTTTGCAGATTGATAAAAAAAGCTTTAGAACATAGAATAATAATTGAACATGTAGTCGTTTTAGTTTTTGTCTAGCCGCTTTGAAGACCTATTATTAACACAGCAAAATAAACTTTAAGTATTTGAGGGGAAATATAAAAAAAAAAGAAATAATTTTCTATTCTTTCTACTTTGTAGGATACTAACTATAATTTCAATAGTCTCCATACATTTGTTGCTTAATTAAGTGTATGTGTGAATGTATTCAACAGGTAAGGTATCACTAAAAATTGGAATAAGCTCTTAACACATACCTAATTCCTCTGAATTCTAGGCTCTCCTAGCGTATCAAACCCCTTTCTATGCGGCAATTGGCAAATTACATCTCTAAATTGTAAGAAATAAGGTTGAAATTTGATTGGAAATAATTTCAAGATGGGATCATATAGAAGTTTTATCCTTTTGTATGTAAAGATTTTATAAATAGGACTCTAAGATAATATGTGTAAGGATCGTTTTAAAATGAGTGTTTTTCAAAGATGAGACCGTTTTGAAGTTGCAACTTTTTAACTGTGGAACGGCTCTCACGGTAGAGTATCGGCACTTGGGGGTTACTACCATAGCTTAAAGCATTATTATTTCAAAACGACAGCTTTATGTCACGTGACTTGTTGCCCATAAAATAAGGATTATAATTCTAAAACACGAACATCAACAATATTAAAATAATACGGCTAAGAGATGGTAGTTTTCCCCGTTGGTGCGAAGTCAGGCAAACTCATTTATTATTTAAGAGTTTTCTTACGTACTGGTAGAAAGTATAGAAGCCTCAAAGTATAGTATTAGTTATGCTCTAATCAGGTTATTTTGTTAAAGTTTTGTCTAGTTCAGAAGCCGACAAAAATATTTTTTCTCAGAGGATTTACATTTTTGTTACATCTTACAATTTTTTTGAGTACTAACAAAATCATGCGGGTTAGTTTTGAAGCATATTATTTTTTTTATTATAATGAGTATAGGAGTGAAGCAAGGACGAGATAAATGAACGCATTTTTTATATTACTGAAAGCATGCTTGGTACATTTATTTATATAATTTATATTCATCAAAATACATAGTCATGGAAATATATACAAGTGTTACCATGGAAACATAAAGTCAATAACGTATCGGAGAAAGTTTGGTTTTACTCACCATAAATTTTCATACCGCGGGCTTCTAATAATCGATATCTAAAATCGATTCTAAAGTAGGTAAACATCAAAAACACCCAATAAAAATAGAAATTCGTATAATAAATGTAATGCGAGAGCGTCAATTTACTTCAATGATCTCAAATACTATAAGTGTGAACACTTCACGGCTCGAAAGTCCGCCTGCACACAATCTGCACATACCTACTACAACGACAGGACGAAACGTATATCCCTCACGACGCGGATGTTCCTCTCCTATCCTATCACAAAACGTGTCTTTAAAGTCCCAACGAACTAGTATTAAGTAAATGCCTTAGTAAAATTTATAGTATCAAGGCTCATACAATATACATTAATGAACTCTATTAGAGTATCAAAAATTAAATGCACACTCCATACGTTTTTAAACTATATATGCGTATTATGCTGTAGTGTAATAGAAATACAGATTTTGATGCTTATTATAGTTCTACTAAACAATAATCTGTAGCGCGATTTTAAACCGCACAGCGCCATCTGTTGAGTGTTCAGTATAGACTGGAGAAAATCGGGACGACGAAGTTAGAGAAATCGAGAGACTTGAAAATTGGGATTTAGGTTATTCGATTTAATTAATAATAACCTGTGTAACACGACATAATTAATCTATACCACATTATTGCTTTATGCGTAATATCCGTGGTATAATCTGTGGTTAGTTACTAGTCGGTTGCCGCCATTTTTTTGAATTTAGTTTTAGAACGAGGCCTACGGTAAAAGGGTGCGTGATACATAATGTATATTTTTAAAACTGAGATTTATTTGATTAAAGAGATATTATTGTTATGCTGAACTATTAGAAAGATTGTAAAAGTGATACCACATTGTAAATTCATACGAATTCCTTATATATTGATTATCGAGAGTAACTTGTAAATACCAGCTAATAAATGTCAGAATAAACAGTTTGATTTTGTAATTGTAACCGATGATTTCATTTTAATTGACCCTTTCTGAGATGGCGTATCACCTGTATGAGCAATTTTACGAAAATTCACCCCAAAGGGGGTGAAATGGGAGTTGGAAGCTTACATGTGATTTTTAAGTTTTTGAAGTTAGATACTTGAAAATCGGCATAAAGGTTATTAGTTTTAAGTAATAATAAACTGCATAAGCAATTTTACGATTATCCACCCAAAAGGGCGTGAAATAGGGGTTGAAAGCTTGCATGAAGATAATAAGTTTTTTTGAAATCAGCATTAAGGACTTATTAGTCTTAAATAATAAAAGCCTGCCGATGCTATATAGCTGCTATAAGTAGGCCTTTTGCAGCAGGAAAATCTCATAGGAAATCAGAAATTCGCCGGCGACCTACAAGTGTTATTATATTATGAATACAAGTAATGCTGACATAGATTATTTAAATATGTATTTTTTTTTAATTTGACATGCAAGACTAGATCATAAGTTGATTATAAAAAAGCCGGCTAAGTGCGAGTCGGACTCGCGCACCGAGGGTTCCGTACAAATCTGTATTAGGTTTAAAATTATTAAAAATATTTTTATTATATTATGATGTAACTAAAAATTCATGCTTTTCGCAATTTTACCTTTATCTGTGCTTTATGACGTTGCTTCATACCAAATTTCCAGATTCTGAGTTCACGGGAAGTACCCTGTAGGTTTTGATTCCCTTGCGAGTGTCGAAAATTTGCAGCATAAACGGCTGTATCTTTTGATTGCATTGGCTTAGAAGTTTGATTTTTCAAAGCTCCAAGGGACAGTAGACCTGAGAATTTGATATGAATTTCAGCTTGATACCTCCATGCGTTCCGGAAGAGAAGGGTCTTGACAGACAGACAGAAAGACGACAAAGTGATCCTATAAGGGCTCCGTTTTTTCCTTTTGAGGTACGGAATCCTAAAAATGTAAAGCAGCGGGTACTTTGCAATGTTTATCAAGCGTTCATAAAATGGTTTTGTGTAATTTTAAAATAATTATAAAATGTTATGTAAAAAAGTATCTGTACGTCAGGGTTACCTAACTGGATATGTTGCGGCTGTCTAATTAATCGACAAACATCTCATATTCACATATTCATACAAATAAATAATTTCTTTCTTTTTTTGTAAAGATAGACCGTGAAAGCGTAGCAACAGACAGACAGGCAGACGAACAGATACACTTTCATATTTTATTCGTATTGAATTGTGAGAAATATATCTCTTCTTGTTTTCAATGTCTAAAAATTGTAAAGCATATGGAGGCAGTCGTCACAGAGAGGCAAAGTTGTTCTAATTTCCATTCCATGATTGGAATCCGCGGGACACACCTGCGGCTCTGTCAGTTGACGGATATTGCCTCTTTTTGTAAACAATAAAAGTAATAACAACCTTGCATCACGTGAAGGTTTTATGGCTTGCGATTTCAAGTGGGGCAGCAATATCGGAGTTCCTTTCCTTCCTGGTTTGAAACTCACGTTGAGTACGTAATAATAGTTAGTGTTTTGACCCTTGCCTGTGATGCATTTTAAAAAATTGAGATTGCGTTATAAGTGAGCCGATTTCTCATCATATCCGCTGATCTTTTAAACACCTGAGTGCCGAGAAAAATATCCCTTCTCTAATGAAACTGTCATATTAGGTATAAAACTTAACGTGTGCAAATTAATTGAAAGACACAATATCCGATGAGTTATGAGTGAGCCGATGTTTCATCGGATCCGCTGATCGCGCAACCATCTGAGCGCCGAGAAAAATATCCCTTCTCTAATGAAACTGTCATATTACAGAGCTGCATAGACAGCCGCGACAGGACGAATCGTGTTTCCCATACGATGCGAGCATTTCGCAGAAATGTTATCGCGTTATGATAAACCAGTGCAAATTAATTGAAAGACACAATATTCGATGAGTTATGAGTGAGCCGATTTTCATGGGATCCGCTGATTGCGCAACCATCAGAGCGCTGAAAAAAATATCCCTTCTGTAATGAAACTGGCATATTAAGTACAGAACTGCACAGACTATCGCGATAGGACGACACGTGTTTTCCATACAACGCGAGCGTTTCGCGAAGAATTTTTGCGTTAAGATTAACGAGTGCAAATTAATTGAAAGTCGTAATATCATGTTGAGTTATGAGCAAGCCGATTTCTCATTGGATCCGCTGATCGCGCAAACACCTGAGCGCAGAGAAAAATTTCCCTTCACTAATGAAACTGCTAACCGAACAGATGAGCGATGGTGACAGAATCCCACCCCGATGAGGACGGGTGTCATTGATGTAAGACAGACTAGATACATTCCTAGGTTCCTTTTTAAGTGCACTAGGGTTAAATACGTAATACCTCACGTAAACATGTACCGGCAAAGACGTGCTGAGCGTTTCACGGCATGGTTGTGTTAGAAACGGATTTTTTAGGTTTTGCGATTAAAAACTGGGCTCAATATATCTGCCATGCATCTGCCAGGTCAAACCACTACCACCTAAGACTATAAAATCACTTACATTGAATTTATTTATCTATTGACATTGCAGTCAAGGACTAACTTGTATGAGAATTTTTAAAATTCCACTTTGGTAGGTGGATATGTTCATTTAGTAAAGATGTACGACGTACAAGTAATAAATGATTTATTTATTTCACGTAGGAGAACTTGTGCCACTTTTGCAATGTCAAGAATCTACCACCAGTTCGGAAAGAAGATTCTACTGAGAAGAACCGGCAACAACTCCTAACAAAGTAACAAAACTGAAGTAGTAAAATCAAAAAAATTATACTTCTACGATCGGGGGGCATACTGCCATCCATAAGCCATATTGTTTCACTAGCAAATGCCTGCGACTTCGTCTGCGTGGTTTGAGGTTTTTTGATTCCCACGGGAACTCTTTAATTTTCCGGGATAAAAAGTAGCCTATGTGCTATTCCAGGCTATAATCTATCTCTGTGCCAAATTTCAGCCAGATCCGTTCAGCCGTTGGGGCGTGATTGAGTAACAAACATCCATACATCCACACATCCATACATCCATCCAAACTTTCGCATTTATAATATTAGTAAGAAGTAAGATTATTGTTATTTTAGAATTCATTTTCTTATTTTAGGAACGTCAAGGTCAACATCACACTGTCATTTTGAGTAATATTGCTTAAGTATTGGTTTAAACGCTGGCAGTATGGCCCCAGCTGTACATCTCTTGGTTTCTATATCTATGGCTCACTCTCATTTCCGAGATGAATTCAGACGATAAATTATCAGATAAACTTTGTTAGATTAAAATTATGATGAAAGATAATGTTCGTTTTTGTCTTCGAGTTCGATTCAATGGAACAGATTAATGGTGTTCCATCACTAAAGAAAAATTTGTCTGGATTCTCAGGAATTATGGAAAAAGTCACAAATTTTTCTAGGATCTTTTAAGAGTTTTTGCAATTCCTTATGAATTTGAAAATAAACAACTTGCTACTCACGACTTCTGCCACGTATATTATTATTATTAATAATAGTGTGATAATAAGCGTGTAGTAATAAGTTTTTTTAAATCCCATGGGAAATCTAATTTTCTGTATGTCACTCTCCAACTCCTTATCTACAGCCATTTAAAAAATCAAGTCGATCCGTTGCTCTGTTGTGGCGTGATTAAAGGACAAACCAAAAAACAAACACACTTTCGCATTTATAATATTATTAGTATGAAGTATGATGCTCGAAAATTTATAGGCAACATATTATAATAAATAGTTTCTCAGTTTGACGGTTATGTTTTTAATAAATATAAAATACGAACCACGAACATACTGAAACACCAACTGTACCTACTATTACCTACAACTAACAGTCCATTAAAGTCCCACAGCTGGGCACAGACCTACACTCTCATAAGAGAGAGGGAATTAGAGCTTAGGCCCACCACGCTGCTCCAATGCGGGTTGGCGGGCTTTAACGACTATGATCATGTTGGTTATAATAACCGGGAACGATGGCTTAATGTGCTCTCCGAGGCACGGGGGTGAAACACTGCAAACATCTAACCCTGGAATGCTTATTACCTAACAATCTTTACGCGCGACTGGGAATCGAACCCAGGACGTAGTGATCTGCAGTCGACCATGCTAACCACTAGACTAACGAGGCAGTTATTATTACAATACAATGTACAACGTTTCCAGCAAATAATCAATTTATGATTATTATTACATATTATTTTGAAACACGAGGTAGGTAATTGAATACAAGAATTTTAACCTAGTTAAATTTTAATACTCGTAATTCCTGACCGTCAGTTGCGTACGAAAAAGTATAAAATAATTGAAAATACACTAAAAATAAAATTTAATAGAAAATTTAAATTTATATAAAATAATAATTTAAAATAAATTAAGATTAGTTATAATGATAAAATTAGTATAAAATAAAATTAGTCAAAAATTAGTAAAATTGTCATAAAAAAAATATTTCTAGGCCACAAAAGTAAGGCCATCTCGGCCGCGGTCGTCTAAAATTCATAAATTGAGACGTTTTATTTTCAAACTTGGATGTTGAAGGAGTTGGTAAGTAAGTACGAAATATAAACGCAAGACAATTTTTAAATTTAAGATTTGACTTTGACGCTTATTAAGTTTCGATCTAATCAACAAAATATATAGAAATATAATATTATATTTGTCGTTGAAAAGTTTCAAAATCAATCAAAGTTTGTTTCGTTGCTCGCTATTAAAATAGCTGGCCATAATAAACACCGGTTAAGTGATGATAGGAAATATAATAGCGTTTCTGTTTATCACATTTTGTAGTTTAATCTGTGCTCTACTTCTGGTATAAATGAGAAAAGCACGGCAACGTAGGTTAGTCAAATAAAACAGGTATTAATTTCAGCACTGAACTGCTTTGACTTGGACCAACCCCATCATTAACTTTACAATATAAGACCCAAGGGTGTGCTTGATATAATATAAATTTTATGAAATTGTGTAACGTTCACTCATTTTATCATAGTATAATACATAACAGGTAAAGGAGTATAATAATCCCTAAAGAGTAAGAGTGTAGGGATCTTGGCAATAATTCTACCTCTTTTAATATGTAATATATGAAAAAATTAATTTAACGAATTAAAAAATACGACTGCCCTGCCATATTATTTTTAGAGTTTACCTCCTTAAGAAGCGATTTGCATATATAGCCTTTGGAATCTTATTCACATTTTTTTATTAAATGATATTTTTTTGTGAATCACTAAATATTGAACTATAGTGTTATATATTTTTGGAATCTACTCATCATTTTCTAGATGATGATTATATAGTTAATCTTATTTTAGAATATTTTTTTTCAATTTTGGTCTTTAATGCGGGACCATGGTCACCCCATGAATTTTTCTAAAAATTTTACTAGCCTATGTCACCCGAAATAAGCTAAGGATTCTAACGATACCTCATTTATCAAAATCGGTTCAGGCGTATAGAAGTTATGGTGGAATATACAAACTCACAATCATACATACATACATACATACATACATACATACATACATACATGAACCCTGAAAACAATATACTCCTTTCAGGCAGTCGTATAAAAAGATTATTTTAAGAATATAAAGTAGATTATAGTCTGGAATAATGTTTAGCCTACTTTTTATTCCGGGTTTTATTCTCAAGCCACGTTGTCAAAGTTCCGGGCATCATCTAGTCTAACCATAGAATGAAGATCAACGTAACTTAATAAAAACCTAATTCATATCATGTCAAACATTAGGAGCTGAATCGGCATCGCTTGTCAAATTAACGAAGTTATCAAGAAGATTGCTTCCCTGTTCGATCTTTAATACTGAAACCTTATTGACCTTAATCTTGAAATCCATATCCCCTCATGAATAATTCATTAATAGTTTGAGTTAACAATGAGAAACTAGAAAGTATAAATACTAAATACTAATATTATAATTAATGCGAAAGTATGTCTGCTACGCTTTCACGGCCCACCTTTTCAACCAATTTTGATGAAATTTGGTATAGTGATAAACTGAACTGTGGGGACGGACATAGGTGGGCCACCACCAACACCATCACAGCCTATTAACGTCCCACTGCTGAGCACAGGCCTCCACTCTCATAGGAGAGAGGGAATTAGAGCTTAGACCCACCACGCTGCTCCAATGCGGGTTGGCGGGCTTTAACGACTATTAACATGTTAGTGATAGTAACCGGGACCGACGGCTTAACGTGCTCTCCGAGGCACGGGGGTGAAACACCGCCAACTTCCTAACTCCGGGCTAGTATTGAGAATTTCTAATCAGAAAAACGCAACACCTAATTATGGCCCGACCCGGGACTCGAACCCGGGACCTCGTCAGCCGCAGTCGAACATGTTTACCACTAGACCAACGAGGCAGTTACTAGACCAACGAATCAGTTATAGCATAGGTGGGCATCTAGTAATTAATAAAAGTAAGTATAAAATAAATATAATTAACTCCCGACCAAATTGATTAACTAAAACAGAACTGACGATCTTAAAACGGCTGAAGTGATTTTTATGAATCATAGCTAAGAACACTCTCGATCAAGATACCATTCAAACAAAAACAACTAAATCAAAATCGGTTCATCGGTTTGGGAGCAATAATGCACAGACAGACACACAGATTGACATACTCTTTTATACTTTTATCACCCTTTATCTTTTTCCGTGGGGCGTTAAAAATCTGTAGGGGAAGTACGTACAAAATGACATACATGGACAAAATGACACTGGCATTATATTTCAAAATCTACCGCTTCTAGTCCACCATAGATAACTACATCACGTGACTCTACCAACTCGTACCAACCTGTCAAAAACTCTCGCCAGTCTTTCGTTCCGGTGTCATGGCCGACGACAGATATTTGCAAGTTTCGAGTTTCTTTTTACGGCACGGAGTTTTTAGTATTAACATTATATTTTTCATGGTTTTACCTTGCGTGTACATTTATTGCATCCCTTAAGTACTTTTTGTTGCATCTGAATAGTTTTTTCCGTGAATAATATTCATTTTGCATTTATTGTTGAATTTTGAATTTTTATTACGCTATATGGACAAAATGACATAATATGTAGGTAACGGACAAAATGACATAGGCATGTCGTTTTGTCCAAAAGAACTCAACGAGCTAATTGTAGGTACCCAATACAGTAAAGTCAAAAATACGAAAACCTCTTTGATTTTGGCTTTTACTCCAAACATGAACGAAACCAAGTCTAAAAATAAGCCTAAAGCTCCTTCAGAGAAGAGGAGACGGAAGAAGACAGTGAAGAAGAAAATTAGTCAAACATCGCTCAAGATGACGAAGAGGATTACGCTTCCACCTAGCACTCCAACAGCTAACCTCACCTGCCCGTGGTGCCCCCTACTGGTCTACAAACGAGGCTCTGGCGACCGACAAATGGCGGTATAACCATTTCCAAAACTGGCTGGACTGTCTAAATGACACAGGCCGATGTCGGGCAGCAGCGACACCGGTGCGAATAGTCTTGCCCTGCGATGACCAACACGACTGCCCAGCGCGGTCATTATGGGCATTATCCTTGTATGGGCACAAAAACAAGGCCAAGGCCCCTAGTCCCCGGCAGCCCCGCTATTCCTGGCTCTGGCAGCGGTTATGGTGACGGCGGGGCAGGGGGTGCTAAGAATCTCCGGCAGAGATTCCGCTGCCAACCCCGACGACTAGACCTGGCAACATATAAAGCACGCACTTTGAGGGCCGACGAGAAGATCATCGAGCTGGAAGAAGCAGTGAGCAAGTTGCGCTGGGATATCATAGGGTTGTCTGAAGTCCGAAGAGAGGGGGAGGACTCGATAAGCCTGAAATCCGGCAACTTGTTCTACTACCGGGAGGGCGACCAACAGTCCCAGGGTGGTGTCGGATTCCTCGTCCACAGGTCCCTCGTTAACAATATTGTTCAAGTCGAGAGTGTGTCGAGCAGGGTAGCGTACCTTATACTCAGAATTACCAAACGGTATTCGTTGAAGGTTATACAGGTTTACGCACCGACATCGGCACAACCCGACGAGGAGGTAGAGGTTCTGTATGAGGATATCTCAAAAGCCATACACGCCTCTAAATCCTACTACAATGTTGTGATGGGGGACTTTAACGCAAGGTTGGGTGAGCGAAGCGGTGCAGAGGTGAGAGTGGGGCAATTTGGATATGGACGGAGGAACCACAGGGGCCAAATGCTGGCCGACTTCATGGAGAAGGAGGGCCTCTTTATGATGAACTCCTTCTTCAGGAAGCCGCCACATAGAAAATGGACTTGGCTGAGCCCTGATGGTTCCACAAGAAATGAGATTGACTTCGTCATGTCGACCAAGCGGCAAATATTCAATGATGTCTCTGTGATCAATAGGGTGAAAACCGGTAGTGATCACCGTATGGTAAGAGGCACATTGAATATCAACATAAAGCTGGAGCGGGTCAGACTGATGAAGTCTACTCTCCGACCTTCTTGTGCTCATGTCCAAAACCCTGAAACCTTTCAACTCGAACTGCAGAACCGTTTCGATTGCCTAGCAGATTGCGACTCTGTGGATGATCTAAACAACAGGCTGGTGGAAACTGTCCAGACGGTGGGGTCTAAGTTCTTTAAGACCCACCGTACGCATAGAACCAAAAAGTTCTCAAACCAAACTCTCAAGCTTATGGAGGAGAGACAAGAGATGAGACTGCAATCGTCAGCAGATGCGTCTGCCTACCGGCAGATTAATAGACAGATCTCTAAAGCGCAAACGCGTGACTTGCGAAATGCTAATACAGAGTATATAAAAGATACTATCGAGCGAAATAAGGGCTCCAAAGTGTTCGCAAGAGATCTGGCTATCGGACAGAGCCAGCTGACGCATCTTAAAACTGATGATGGTAGTCTCATTTCTTCAAAACCTGAGATCTTGGGGGAGGTAGAGAAGTTCTATGCACAGTTATACACCTCAACACAAAAGCCTGTTGAAGATTTGGCGAGAGATCCCAGAGCCAAACTGACCCGACACTATACCGAAGATATCCCGGACGTCAGCCTTTACGAGATTAGTATGGCTCTTAAACAGCTTAAGAACAACAAGGCACCAGGTGAGGACGGAATCACGGCAGAACTCCTGAAAGCAGGTGGAAAACCGTTACTTAAAGTCTTTCAGCGATTGTTCAATTCCGTCATTCATCAAGGCACAACGCCTGAGGCATGGCACAGGAGCGTGGTGGTTCTGTTCTTCAAAAAGGGTGATAATACCCTATTGAAGAATTATAGACCCATCTCACTGTTGAGTCATGTCTATAAGTTGTTTTCAAGAGTCATAACGAATCGTCTCGCTCGTAGGTTTGACGACTTCCAGCCTCCCGAGCAAGCCGGATTCCGAAAAAGCTTCAGCACCATAGACCACATCCATACGCTGCGGCAGATTATACAGAAGACTGAAGAGTATAACCGGCCACTTTGCTTAGCGTTTGTGGACTATGAGAAAGCCTTTGATTCGGTGGAAACTTGGGCGGTATTGAGGTCTTTACAGAGATGCCGGATTGATTATCGGTATGTCCAAGTGCTGAAATGTTTGTATGAAAGCGCCACCATGTCAGTTCGTATACAGGACCAGACTATGAGGCCGATCCGACTGCAGCGGGGAGTGCGACAGGGGGATGTTATCTCCCCGAAGCTATTTACCGCTGCATTGGAAGACGTCTTTAAGCTTCTGGATTGGAACGGACTTGGCATCAATATAAATGGCGAGTACATCACTCACCTTCGATTTGCCGATGACATAGTCATCATGGCAGAGACTCTGGAGGACCTCAATGCAATGCTCAATGACCTCAGCAGAGTTTCTCAACAGGTGGGCCTAAAAATGAATATGAGTAAGACGAAAGTTATGTCTAACGCTCATGTTCCGCTCCACCCAGTGATCGTTGAGAGCTCTGCACTCGAAATTGTAGACGAGTACGTATACCTGGGACACACAGTACAGCTGGGTAGGTCCAATTTCGAGAAGGAGGTCAACCGCCGAATCGAACTCGGATGGGCTGCGTTCGGGAAGCTTCGAGATGTCTTCTCGTCCAAAATCCCTCAGTGTCTGAAGACCAAAGTCTTTGAACAGTGCGTGTTGCCAGTGATGACTTACGGATCCGAGACATGGTCGCTGACTATGGGCCTGATAAGAAGGCTCAGGGTCACTCAGCGGGCGATGGAGAGAGCTATGCTGGGAGTGTCCCTACGTGATCAAATCAGAAATGAAAAGATCCGTAGGAGAACCAGAGTCACCGATATAGCCCGAAGAGTTGCGAAGCTGAAGTGGCAATGGGCGGGGCACATAGTTCGGAGAACCGATGGGCGTTGGGGTCTCAAAGTGCTGGAATGGCGACCCCGCACTGGAAAGCGTAGCGTCGGCAGACCCCCCACACGGTGGGCGGACGATATCAAAAGAGTCGCAGGGAGTCGCTGGATCCAGGCGGCGCAAGACCGTGGCTTGTGGAGGACCCTACAAGAGACCTATGTCTAGCAGTGGACGTCCATCGGTTGACAACGAACGAACAACAACGATTATTACTTATTGTAACATTTTTCTTTTTAAGAAAGAACAACTGCTGAGTTTCTTGCCGGCTCTTCTCAGTAGAATCCGGCTTTCCGAATCGGTGGTAGAGTCTTGACGTATTTTATAAGTGACACAAGTTATCCTACGGGAAATAAAAATCATTAAGTATCATTATCATTAATATTATGTGAATTCGTTGTATATGGCACTGGGCCATCATTTTTTTTTTCTTAATTATTTTATCCCTTTGTCAGCGTGATTCATATTATTATGCATACCCATGCCAAATTACAGCTTTCCAGTACTAATAGTCCCTAAGCTAAGCCGCGGACGGACGGACGGACACTGCGAAGGGACATGGATTATCGTTCCTTGTTGACTACGGGAAACCTAAAATTATAATAAAACGATACTTTAAAAAAAAACTTGAAAGTACAATATTAACCTTCGTGTCGATAATAATATTGTGATTTGTGATTACATCATAATATCACATTTATACTATTAGGATAATATGAGTCAATTTGGCCCAATCAATGCAGCAAATTGTAGTAAGTAAGTATTTGCGTTTAAGTAACTTAAGGCCGAATAGGTATAAACTACGTCTCTTTACATGTATGTGTAAATTTGTAGTTAGTAATGATGGAACTATAAAAGAAAATACATAGATTATAGGTATATATTTATTTATAATAATATGTATTTTGATAGAGTAATAATAACTTAATACAGTTTGTGCTTAAGTTTTGGTGGTAACCGCTCATAAGTGAGAGGTGCCGGGTTCGATCCCCGACAGGGTAGACTAGGGTACTTATAATTTCTGAGTTTTCTCTGGTCTGGCCTGGTGGGAGGCTTCGGCTGTGTAGTAATCACCCTACTGCCAGAGATGTGCTACCAACTGCCAAACTCCTAACAGGTTAACCCGCTACCAGTAAGATAGCAGTCAAGGGATAACTTGCAGTGGATAAAAATTTCACAGATTTCGCAGTCCCCGCAAGAATCAGAGCATATAAACCGAAATAAAAATCTCTTCTTCAAAAATTTTCAAAAATCTACTAACCGATTTCTAAAATTTCAACTCGAATGCACTTCTCACCTGCATCCGCATCTTTTAACACGATTACCATGACGATCGGTCAATAATCATAGAAGATACATTACTTTTTATATACGGATATACCCGTTTTTTTACAATTCCAATATTAATAGTCACAATTATTATTATCCGATTTTCAAATTTTTTTCGCCATTATGTAGCTAAACTAATACCCTAGCGCCCATTTAGTAGGTTAAGTAGGTTTTTTTCCGAAATATTTGCAATTTAGTAAACATCCGATTTTTACACATTTTTCAAAATTACAAAAAAAGTTACCAGCCGATTTTCAAAATTCAAACGCTCATACGTGTCTCGATAAATTCCTTAACTTTTGGTACTATTTTCATCTCGATCCTCTCAAAATCCTTGGAGCTATTGTCAAAGGTGTTGTGAGGTGATTTGGATCTGGTAACCATTTTCAATGGTAAAAAATCATACTTCACACAGTAAGCTCTATACGGCAGTTGGGTTTTACAGGCACACTGTTCTAATTCTTTTATAATATTACGTGGGTATATAATATTATATGAAAGGAATCTGCAGCACACTATAATTTATTTCCAACAAAGTTGCGCTTGTAAGTAATGAGAAAACTTAAGATACCTCCGGAGAATTCGTGTTGTTTTGCCCTATCTTGCTTCAAAGTTGGAAATTATCATAGGTGATATATACCTACCATAGGTGATATATTATAGAGATAAAACTTGTATTTTATTTTGCACATAAAAATTAATAGCAATGACGTTGTAACAATAAAATAGATAAAAGTAAATAGTAACTGCGTTGATAATTAATTAATTGACTTAATTGTACATTAATAAAAACGAATTGTTAAAAAAACAATTAAATTATTTCCAACTCTCTAGTATCTTAATAATTGTACAAACACTGATATCTATATTAAAACAAATAAAAGTAATAATTACTTTATGAGAACTTTGAATGTAGAGGAACTATGACACGAAAATTAGTCTCTAATTATTTATTCACGTTAAATCAGTCTTTCTGTATTTACTGTAGATATTTTTCCACAGCCGATATCCTTCAGGGCTAGACATCAGCCCCATTTTTGACTCTCTGTCTATATACAGGAACTGCAAATTGTCTTTGGTACTTGGCTTCCATCTGAATGGCAGATCACTTGAATCGGGTGTAGGGTTTCTGTAAGATTTAAAATTAATTATATAAAAAAACACACCGACTTCAAAGTGTAACATAATCATCGAGGCCAAGGGAAAAATCGCTATCTATCTTTCTAATATGTTAACCGTCTAGTCAAAAAATTGAAAGCGAGTATAATATACTCACTTTCAATTTTTTGACGGTTAGACGGTTATTAAATTGAAATCGAAGTTAGCAATAAAAGAGCAATATAGTTAGCAATCCTATATTTCTGAATATTTTTCATCAGATAACCTCACTTTTCAAGCATGAAGCAAGTAAATCAAAAACCTTAGCACGTTGAGTTACAAAATTTGTCTTATCGGTACATGGAGAAATAAATTAATAACTTTAGAAACTCTTCTTACCCGTATTTTGCAAAGTTTGTCCATAATGAGGTTAACTGCTCAATCATTTTACGATCATTTGTACCAAGAACCATAGGGAATAAGTCTCCATCGAAAAAATAGAAAAGATCATCTCCGTGAGTAGCGCCGTCTTCATACCAAAAGCCACTGCTCAGCTTAAGTATATTCCTCCAACCATAATAATTAAAAACGTAGTTATATACTTTAGATCTACTCCTACTGAGTAGATATTCGGTTTCGAAAATTGCTGGAATTTCAAAATATAAATGGGAGTATAATTTCGAAAGGTTGAAAACTTTTTTTGAACTAACTTCGTCATCACCAAAATAAAATTTCTGGACCGTTTCAGCTATCGCCATGGCTTGTTTTTCAGATGGAAATTGCAGATCAGAAGCAAATAGATACCGTCCGTTTCTTGATTTAAGCATTTCTTCACTCTCCGAGGGTGCTATAAATATCCCTTCATTGCTTGCAGTTCCGTATATAACATCAATATCTTTAGTTATATTCTCGAATATATTGTATGGTAAATCAGTAATTACTGGTTCTATCCCGGGTATATATTTTTCAACACAAGGCAAATGAACAAGCCCCGTATCATAAAAGATATCCATCGGTTTCTTTGCTTTTATTGCAATTAAATCTTTGTAATTCATTTTGGAAAATATATCATATAGCTCTTTTGGATCTTCTGTATCATAACCAATAGTTTGTGCAAGAAGACTAGCAATCCAGACTGGTTTTCTGTTAATCGACCAGTTAGCCAGCGACGATCCACTTTGAACAATGGCTCTATTAAAAAGACCATTAGCTGCCTCACTAGCTATTAAAAAAGAGATGGATACAGCCCCAGCGCTTTCTCCAAATACAGTTACATTGTCAGGATCACCACCAAAAGCAGCAATATTTTTCTTTACCCATCTTAGGGCTGCTATTTGATCCTTTAATCCGGCATTTCCTGGAACTTCAGCAGTTCTCAAACAAAGAAAACCAAGTAATGAAAGCCTGTAATTAAATATAACTAGAATAACATCCTTTTTGATAAAAAATCTTGGACCGTATACAATTTTTCCTGAACTTCCAAATAAAAACGCTCCTCCATAGATGTAAACCATAACAGCGAGTGGTTTTTTGGTCTGAGAATTGACAGGTACGTATACACTTAATTTAAGGCAGTCTTCGGAGCCCATTATACCAAATAGGGTTTCTTGTGGACACATGTGGTATCCTTCTACTGCTTTGAAGACTCCCTTCCATGACGGAGGTGGTCCTGGAGCCTGAAAGAGAAAAACACAATATAAATAATCAACAGAATGTATTAAAAAAAATTACGTCCACTGCAATCTAATAATGTCCCACTGCTGCGCACAGGCCTCCACATTCATAGGAGAGAGGGAATTAGAGCTTAGACCCACCAAGCTGCTCTGATGCGGGTTGCCGGGCTTTAACGACTATTACCATGTTAGTGATAATAACCGGTATCGACGGCTTAACGTGCTTTCCGAGGCACGGGGGTGAAACAAAGCCAACTTTCAACTCCGGGCTGGCACTGAGAATTTCTTACTTGAAAAACAATTAATTGTATTAAATACATGTATGTACTTAAATATTTACAATAAGTTGCAGGATTTTTTTAATCTATAGGCTAGCGCTTCGGTATAGATTACAGACCTGCTTGATGATGTAGCTTGAGGACTACTTTAATACTTCTTTATGATGTTACATTACATTATATACATAATTATGTGTACAAAACACATGCAAAATATTGAATTATATACTAATTCTTTTTCCTTTCTTGTTTCGGTAAGATCTTATTAGTTTAACTTTTAGGAAGTAGTTATTTTAAGTGAAACTATTTAAACTACTTTATATAAAAAATAATTGCAATTAGGTATTATTATATAATATGTAACTATCAAAATTCTAATATTATATTAAGTAGGTCAGATTACCTGAAATCGCGTGCTGTTATCGGACTTCGCATATGGAATCCCGAGGTATTCAAAAAACGTCCCACACCTGCTTGTTATACCGCTCAAAATTCCTTGCTCGATCGTTACCTCTGGGGCCGGTTCATCGACTAGGTTCATAATAAACAAACTAAACAACACTAGCCTCTTGCCACATTTCATCTTATCATTCAATAATTTGTGAGTTTCAACGATATATATTATATAGTATTAATAAATTTATTTATTTATTTATCACAGTTTGAAGTGCCACTAAACAACGGATTCATACACAGAGAAACAGTCATTAAAGTTCACTGAACATACCTTATCTTATTGATTTAAACTAGCTATACCTATATGCTTTTCACAGCATAATTTTAAAGGAAGGTAATGAACATATTTCACAATATTATTCGTACTGAACCAAATAAAATCTATTAGAAGAAGCGGCCGAAATAAGAGGTTATGTTTATTGATTTAATTTCAAGGCCCACCAAATTTTGTTTCACAACAAGAATTGTACACATTCACAGTTTTATACTATAATGGAGAGTAAATGTCTTAAAATATATCAAGTGGTTGCAAATAATCTCAACAAAAAGAACCAACATCGATGTAAATCGCCATGACAGAACACGTGACCTTGAATGGTAATACACACCCGGTGCGCTCGCGTCGCGGTATTGAACTGACGTAATGACGTAATGTTGTGTCATTTATCATAGTAGTAAGTGCCTCATTAGTCCAGTGGTTAGCAAGGTCGATTGCGGCCCACGAGGTCCCGGGTTCGAGTCGGGCCATAACAAGTACCTATTGGATTTTTCAAGAAATTTAGAGTTAGGGAGTTGGCGGTGTTTCACTCCCGTGCCCTGGAGAGCACGTTAAGCCGTCGGTCCTGCGCCTGACCTCTCATCGGTCCATTTTCCATCCCATCGGGCTATGAGAGTAAAGGAACAGAGAGATTTTTATTTTAGTGCACACACTTGTGCACTAAAATATCTCCCTCGCTATATAATATGGCTAACCTTTCTGGATACACGCCACCGTGGCCGAAATTCGGTCGGGAGGACATTATTATTATGAATCATAGTAGGTACATCGACTATGTAAGTACTTAGTCATAGTGGATGAATTATTAATTAGGTAAGACCACATTAAGATGATGTCAGATACGTAAATTAATACAAATCATGAGTTAGGCTTTCCTTATCCCTTACACCAGACATGCCTGGAATCAGTCAAAACAAAGAGGGAATTGAAACATTAATATTAAGCTGTGATCAAATCTGTAATTTAATATTAATCAACTAATGTATGGTATATTAAACTCAACTAAACAAAGCTTTACTTTAATTCTGAGTAAATTTAAGCTATGAATTCATTTGAGCTAGAAATATAAAGTTATTTGACACCCTTTTTTACGTCAGGGTGTAAACAACTGAGGAGTTAGGAAATTATCCCAAACTACTCATTATACAGTTTTCCAAACTACTATTAATTGTTCGCTAAAATAATATGCGGCCCACGACTTCATCCGCTTGATTAATGTTCTAACAAAAACCATGGGAACTCTGATTTTCCGGGATGAGAGGTCAGTGACTATATTAAATCCTTCTAAAAATCATATTAAAACGTGCAAAACAAACAAACACACTTTCAAATTTATAACATGAAGTCAATCTAAGGTTTATTCATAAAAATCTGTACCCTTTTGGTCGAAATGAGTAACCTTTTTTACCCGACTGAAGAAGTACCTACTTACCCATTTACTTTAACAAGTCATAATAAAAAAAATTAAAAAACACGCCTGCCCTGCCAAAAAACGAACTAAAAAGTTAAAAATCTAAATTAATCTAGTTAAATTAGTATCTTATTCACATTTTTATTAAATGATATTTTTTGTGAATCACTGGATATTGAACTATAGAGTTACTAGCTGACCCGGCCACGCGTTGCTGTGGCTAAAGTTTTTGTTATAGTACATTATAGTAAACAATTGTGACTGTCAAATAATAACAGACAAATAATTAGCTGAATTATACGGTATTTCGTTCACTACAAAATAAATTTAATTAATTTTATAGCGTCAACAACACGTGGTAATTATGCTGTTAAAATGTAGCTTACACAGAGTACATTATATATAGTGGTATAGAGTTGCTACTCGACTTTCAATGTACAGCGACATCTATCGGGAAGTTATCCAACTAAAATATGTATATATATATAACCTTATCACAATGCTATAGTACTATAAATTACAAAGTGTATTTTGTATAATAATTTATCTTAATTATTACAAGATCACCTAATTCTGCAACTATAGAATTATGTGACCTTGTAATAATTAAGATAAATTATTATACGATAAACACAAACTGTAAAGATGTTCAGATGTTAGTAAATGTAAACGCATGTTGATTATTTTCTCTTATATTCTCAATTAAAAAAAATATACATAAAGCATAACAATTATTCCACAGTTTCATGTTTTTCACATCGTACACACTTAATACACACTCTATTAATATAGTTTCACATTGTAACGAATTTATCAAAATAATAATAATTTTGTCCACCCGGCATACGGCATGCCAGAAAGCGTCAATGTCAATGTCGAATTTCAAACTTTAAAATGGCGGCTGTCCACGTTTGGAAATTAAAACACAAATGTTTCATTAAACTTCTAACTCATTCCACTAAACTAAATTTATAACAGATAAATCTTTATAAATTATCTAAGATAACTCATATTCTGCTCTAAAAAAGTTTTATATATTATTAGCTTTGTGTTTATATAAATGGCAAAATCATTAATTTATCTAAAACATAAGCTTCTGAACGAACACTTATTTCAGCGCCATCACAGACCCTGATCACTTTTAAGTATACATACTTTCAGTACAAGATAAGCGCCATGAGCGCCATCCTTTAGGGAGTTGTGGAACTAACATCCCCATACAACAGAAAAATGTTCTAAGTGCAAAGGCCCTGGTAGCTTATATGACACGTTCGTAGATTTACCATAGCAGCGCCATCTATTGATTACTTACTCAACCCAGTCGAAAGGTATCGACATCTGTTAGAATCATTTGGAGTTAACAGATAATTGTGACTGTCAAATAATAACAGACAAATAATTAGCAATAAATTAAAATTGCGACTATAATTTGAGATTTAAACTATCCTATCTCTCAAGTTGGATCGAACTGCACATGGTGTGCGAATTTTATTATAATCGGTTAAGTGGTTTAGGAGTCCATTGAGGACAAACATTGTGACACGAGATTTATATATATTATATTAAGATATATTTTTGGAATGTACTCACTTTCTAGATGATGATTATATAGTTAATCTTAATTTCAATTATTTATTTCGTTAATCTTTAATGCGGAACCATGGTCAACCCATCATTTTTTTTTAATTTTACTAGCATATGTCACCCGGAATAAGCTAGGAATTCTAACGATACCTCATTTATCTAAATCGGTTCAGGCGTATAGAAGTTATCGTGGAATATAACAAACTCGCATACATATATACATACATGAACCCTGAAAACAATTTACTCCTTTTTTCAGGCAGTCGTATAAAAATACTGAAAGATTATACTCCTCTCATCCCTAAGTGCCTAGACTGGAAATTTATTCGGATAGATAGCTCGCAGTTGCAATGAGTGGAATAATTCAGGATTTAGCCCCGATTGAGATGCGGATGCCGATTCTTCTTAAAATATCTACCGTGTACTAAGATCTGTGGCCAATCAGGAACCTCCTATATATTTATTTAATAGATTCCTAGATATTTTTCTTAGATACAGCCCAGTGAGCGCTGTGGTTGGTAGTTGTAGGTATACCTACGTGGGAGGTCCCTATGGTTTGATGCCCGGTAGATGCAATTATTTTTTTTTTAACTGAAGTTCGTTGCGTAGGGGTACCCTAGCGGGCAAAAAACGTCCGTAGCTAAAATGAGTAAGATTTTTTTTACGAAGACAAAGGGTCTATACTATAAATATACTACATTTAAAATTAAACTTTAATGGTAATAAGTGCTAAGGTTTATATTTAATTAAAAAAAAAACCGGCCAAGTGCGAGTCGGACTCGCACACCGAGGGTTCCGTACAAACCTGTGGTAAGTTTAAAATTATAAAAAATATTTTAATGATCTAATGAAACTAAAAATGTATGCTTTTCGCAATTTTTTACTTTGTATCCAGTTTTTTTTGTAAACAGTACTTAGTTAAAATGAATTTTATATAATTATTAATAGTTATTTTCATTAATTTTTTATAGTCTTGTATCAGTAATCTTAATTATTTATTAATAATTCCCTAATGTATTCTTGTGTCAGTTATGTACGACTTTTCCTATGTGCATGATGTAACTACGTATAAATTGAATTGCTTGTTTCCTATTGCCTAAGCCATTCAACATTTTGTATTCCTACTCCTTGTAATTCTGTTGGTACTCGTAGTTCAAATAAATTAAATAAATAAATACCCAAATTGACCCTGCCGGGGATCGAACCCGGGACCTCCACAAGTTAAGACAACAGCGCTACACACTGCGCCACGGAGGTCGTCAAAGCGTCGTTTGTTGCTGACGTAAGGCTGGGCTTTCAAACAGTAGCTGATCCTTCAGTGACTTACGTTGTCGCGTAGACAATTTTTTCATTTTCTACGGCGTCGTATCGCATCGCGTTGCGTCGCGTCGCTTCTGTCGCTTACCTAGGACAAAGGTTAAGTATTGATAGAAGTGATGGCGATCTTAAGCAATGAGGAATATAAAGCAGAGAGAGAATTAAAAAGTTGCTCGCAACCAGAAAGAGATCTTAAGAGAGGCCACAAACATCCATTATTAACAGAAGAACAGATCTCCCCCTTTATAATTTCCCAGAAAGGCGTAGTAACCGAGACTCGCAAATGTATGTAAAATGAATAAAAACACTAATATGAAAACCTAAGATGGTTTTTTAAATCGTGTAAAATATGATCTCAAAAGTAAGGCTGAAATGTATGTTAATATGTATGTAATGTAATGTACTTATAATGTATATATGTCACCGTTAAATTGCAAAAACCATCAGATTGCAATCGTGAACCGTTCAATGTTCTGAGTGTCATTGTATTTACGCTTTCTTGTCTATTTCTAGTAGGTTAGGTTAGGTATCAATCCATCCTATCCAAATTTTCGCATTTATTATGTATACTTATACTTATACTTATTATTACTTATTACTTCTAATATTTTATATGTGAAAGTTTGGATGGACGTATGGATGTTTGTTACTCAATCACGCCCCAACGGCTGAACGGGTCTGGCTGAAATGTGTTACAGAGATAGATTATAATCTGGAATAGCACATAGACTACATTTTATCCCGGAAAATTAAAGAGTTCCCGCGGAAACCAAAGAAACTAAAAAAATATCACTATAAAAGTATAGTTAAATACCTACTCACTAGAGATGCTGTCACTGAGTTACATAATATGTTTGGGAAACTATATCTAATGTTTTTATGTCAATGGGAAATGTCATCCAGATCCGTATCAATCCATCCCATCCAAACTTTCGCATTTATCATATCAATTTATAAGTATAGTTAAATACTTACTAGCGATGTTGTCACTGGGTCAGATATGTTTATGGAACTATATCTAATGTTTTTATGTCAATGTGAAATGTCATCCAGATCCGTATCAATCCATCCCATCCAAACTTTCGCATTTATCATATCAATTTATAAGTATAGTTAAATACTTACTAGCGATGTTGTCACTGGGTCAGATATGTTTATGGAACTATATCTAATGTTTTTATGTCAATGTGAAATGTCATCCAGATCCGTATCAATCCATCCCATCCAAACGTTCGCATTTATTATATCAATATAAAAGTATAATTAAATACTTACTAGCGATGCTGTCACTGGGTCAGATATGTTTCTGGAACTTATGTCTAATGTTTTTATGTCATCCAGATCCGTATCAATCCATCCCATCCAAACTTTCGCATTTATCATATCAATATAAAACTATAGTTAAATACTTACTAGCGATGCTGTCACTGGGTTAGATATGTTTGTGGAACTATATCTAATGTTTTTATGTCAATGTGAAATGTCATCCAGATCCGTATCAATCCATCCCATCCAAACTTTCGGATTTATCATATCAATATAAAACTATAGTTAAATACTTACTAGCGATGCTGTCACTGGGTCAGATATGTTTGTGGAACTATATCTAATGTTTTTATGTCAATGTGAAATGTCATCCAGATCCATATCAATCCATTCTATCCAAACTTTCGCATTTATCATATCAATATAAAAGTATAGTTAAATACTTACTAGCGATGCTGACACAGGGTCAGATATGTTAGTCTATATCTAATGTTTTTATGTCAATGTGAAATGTCATCCAGATCCGGATCAATCCATCCCATCCAAACTTTCGCATTTATCATATCAATATAAAACTATAGTTAAATACTTACTAGCGATGCTGTCACTGGGTCAGATATGTTTGTGGAACTATATCTAATGTTTTTATGTCAATGTGAAATGTCATCCAGATCCATATCAATCCATTCTATCCAAACTTTCGCATTTATCATATCAATATAAAACTATAGTTAAATACTTACTGGCGATGCTGTCACTGGGTCAGATATGTTTGTGGAACTATATCTAATGTTTTTATGTCAATGTGAAATGTCATCCAGATTCGTATCAATCCATCCCATCCAAACTTTCGCATTTATCATATCAATATAAAAGTATAGTTAAATACTTACTAGCGATGCTGTCACTGGGTCAGATATGTTTGTGGAACTATATCTAATGTTTTTATGTCAATGTGAAATGTCATCCAGATCCGTATCAATCCATCCCATCCAAACTTTCGCATTATTATATCAATCTAGAAGTATAGTTAAATACTTATTAGCGATGCTGACACTGGGTCAGATATGTTTGTGGAACTATATCTAATGTTTTTATGTCAATGTGAAATGTCATCCAGATCCGTATCAATGCATCCCATCCAAACTTTCGCATTTATCATATCAATATAAAACTATAGTTAAATACTTGCTAGCGATGCTGTCACTGGGTCAGATATGTTTGTGGAACTATATCTAATGTTTTTATGTCAATGTGAAATGTCATCCAGATCCTTATCAATCCATCCCATCCAAACTTTGGCATTTATTATATCAATCTAGAAGTATAGTTAAATACTTATTAGCGATGCTGTCACTGGGTCAGATATGTTTGTGGAACTATATCTAATGTTTTTATGTCAAAGTGAAATGTCATCCAGATCCGTATCAATCCATCCCATCCAAACTTACGCATTTATTATATCAATGTAGAAGTATAATTAAATACTTACTAGCGATGCTGTCACTGGATCAGATATGTTTGTGGAACTATATCTAATGTTTTTATGTCAATGTGAAATGAATAAAATATTTAAAATTCAGTCCGGGTCGTTTTGGGTCGGTCACGCGCGTCGCCGGGTTAAAATTCAACAGTTTTCGCCTTTCGCGTAATTTATTCAAGTAAATTTCGGACATGCGACGATGATAAAATGGCTTGTTTAGTTCTCTCGGAGTCGAGGGCGGCATTTTATATTAGCCTAATGGATGGGTTCCTCACCGGTCCTAATTGGAATACGATCTTAAGTATTAACATTAATTATTAAAAACTGTATAAATTCATCTATACTAATATTATAAATGTCAAAGTTTGGATGGATGTATGGCTGGATGTTTGTTACTCAATCACGTCTGAACGGATCTGGATGAAATTTGGCCTCGTTGGTCCAGTGTTTAGTATGTTTGACTCAGTGGCGTGTAGTTCATACAGGCATAAAAGCACTGCTTACCCAAATGGAAATTCGTCAATGCTCATTTTTCATCAAAACAGCTATTAAATGACTATTTTGACTAACTAATGCCTACTAGCTTCAAAAGCTGTGCACGCCACGAGTTTGACTGCGGCCGACGAGGGCCCGGGTTCGAGTCCCGGGTCGGGCCATAATTAAGTATTGGGTTTTTCTGACTACAATTCTCAGTACTAGCCCGGAGTTAGGAATTTGGCGCTGTTCCACACCCGTGCCTCGGAGAGCACGTTAAGCTGTCGGTGCCGGTTATTATCACTAACATGATAATAGTCGTTAAAGCCCGCCAACCCGCATTGGAGCAGCGTGATTGGCCTAAGCTCCTAATTCCCTCTCTCCTATGAGAGTGGAGGCCTGTGCCCAGCAGTGGGACGTTAATGGTCTGTAGTGGATGAAATTTGGCACAGAGATAGATCATAGTCTGATAACACAAAGGCATTTTAACCCGGAGAATTAAAGAGAGAAAAAATCCTCAATCCACACGAATGAAGTCGCGGGCATCAGCTAGTCTCAAATAAAAGTGAAGATCTCCAAAAATAGAGCACAATAAAGCCATACGTCCACTCGAGCACGTTCGTGTGCACTTTGGGTCGTTTTAAAAAACGCCCAAACTCGTTTCATTTCGCCCGAAACACGGCTCGAGTGTTAATATTGCCGCAATTATGCTCTTTTTAATGAGAAACTGTTGCAATGCCCGAAGAAGTAATGAGAGTTTTTGTGCTGATTATAATTGAACTTCGCCGCCGTGGATTAAGTTTTTTTAACTCTCACAGGACCTCTTTAATTTACCGGGGTAAAAAGTTACATTTTTTCATCCCCAGGATACAACCTATCCCTGTACCAAATTTCTTAAAAATTGGTTGAACAGATGGGCCGTGAAAGTGTAGCAAACAGAGAGACACACTTTCGCATTTATAATATTAGTATGGATTATGGATGCGTTGTTAGGACGAAAATTTGTATGTCCCTGCTTAAGTCTGTCTGTCTGTCCATCAGCAATATCTTCACGGAATATCTATGCTCAACCGATTTAAACATCATTCGGAATAGAGATAGTTAGTATCTCAAGTAATAATAATGGCATAGACTTATATTTATCCAAAGGTTATGCTAAAATAAATAACTTAAATAATGTAAGGCTTATCGTATTAAGTGACCTGTGTAAGTGTGATATCCTCACAGGTCACTTCATTCGTTGAATCAAGTTGAGTGATATAAATAAATAAATAAATAAAAAAGATTAAAAATATACCATAGTAATAGTAACCTTTGATTCTTGTGGTTGCAATCTTAATAAGGTTTTGTCGTCCACCGTATTGAATTTAGTGGGACGTCATACGTTGATACCTGACCATATAATGGGGTTGCATAAAAAATAATAAGTCCACCATCTCTGGGAGGCCGCCATATTGGATTTAGAATGACGTCACTTAACTAACCATGCATTGTCATCCAACCTAATGTGTTGCCTACACATTAGGTTCTGCACAATCGGTTGGAGATAACCGTTTTAAAAATCTGTTGCAAGATTTTACCTAAACAAACACACAAACATTGCAAGTTAAATATATGTATGTAATTTAAATATAGTTTAATAATGATAAGTTCTCATTATGTGAAATTTTTTGTAAATTTCTTTTGAGAATAAAAGTTCTTTAACCACAATTAAAGACGCTACGCCTATTCTCTTCTGTATTCTTCTAGTTCTAGACAAAATCAAAACTCTACCTCTAATTCAAGAAGTGTAGTAACCGTACAGTCAGGTAAAAATGTGGGTAAATATTTTTAAAAGGATACCTACCCTCTGAAGCATGTGTAACGTTCGGCTCTTTAGGATCATGTTCAGGCTGTAAATAACATAACACATTCTGTCGGAGTACGCCATATCAATACGTGTATATACATCAGTAATGTGTTTTGAATTTTGTATATTGTTGGAAAATTGGCGTGAAAAATGACAAATAATGAAGCCTGCTAAACCTGTAAGAGCTGAATTTTCCATCTGTTGAATCCATCCATGCTTCAATGCTTTCGAGTGAATCTACCGCTGCTTCGGAATGCCACTTCCAAAAGCACTTGTAAAAAAGATTATTTTAATAAAAAAGTTTGAAGTCTGAATAACGTTTAGTAGATGAATTTCCTACATCATCGTTAAAAACCTAAATCTAAAGGTTTCCGATCATTTTGAAACTGGATATCTTCCTTCGTGGCCAATATTTTATTTAATAATGCTACAATATATTGCCTGCTTATGAAGAGACATAGCTGACGTATCTAGGCCAAAGGGAATACACAAAGTCTTAAGATAAGACAGTTGAGGATTTTAGGAGATATTTCTCGGTGTGTCACATCGAGCGCAGTACAATAGTACTCTAGTGCAAGTTTGTACAACTCGAATACTTTGCCTCGTTGACTGCCTCGTTGGTTTAGTGGTTATCATGTTCGACTGCGGCTGACGAGGTCCTGGGTTCGAATCCCAGGTCGGGCCATAATTAAGGGTTGGGTTTTTCTGATTAGAAATTCTCCGTACTAGCCCGGAGTTAGGAAGTTGGCGGTGTTTCACCCCCGTGCCTCGGAGAGCACGTTAAGCCGTCGGTCCCGGTTATTATCACTAACATGATAATAGTCGTTAAAGCCCGCCAACCCGCATTGGAGCAGCGTGGTGGGTCTAAGCTCTAATTCCCTCTCTGCTATGAGAGTGGAGGCCTGTGCCCAGTAGTGGGACGTTAATAGGCTGTAGTGGTGGAATACTTTGAAACGATTATTTTTGTTTCTAAAAGGCATCAACTTCACAGGCAAATTTCCTGAGCTCTAGGTTTTACTTTTCTCATTTCTTTTACTGAATAGACTGCTAATTTTCATCATCACTTCGTGGTTATGTGCTTTTTTGTAGAAAAGACACATATATTGTTGGCTAGCCGATGCCCGAGACTTTTAGGGGGGGAGGGGGGAGGGGGGTGTAGGGTCAGTCAGTGAGTGGTAATAAATAGATAGTAGCCGATTGTCAGACCTACTGAATATACGTATAAAATTTCATAAAAATCGGTCGAGCCGTTTCGGAGGAGTATGGTAACTAACATAGTGACAAGAGAATTTTATATAAAAGATTTTATGTGCGTAGATATCGAAGCCATCTCAAGAAATGGAGGATTCTAAAGTCTAATATCTAGAATGGTTGCGGCCCAACCTAACATAAGACAAGGATTACAATCCTTTGTAACTTTCGTAACTTACATTTCGTAAGTCACTCATGTGAACGACTTACGTAAGTAAAAGTAACAAGAATAATCCTGGCCTATGAACTATAATAAATTGTACTTATACCGATTTTTATGTTACAAAACTTAAATGGTAGAGGCTGTTTCACTCGTAATATAATATCTTTTTATCGGATTTCGTTTCCGAAAACTATAAAACCCATACCAGGGTGCTGCTCAAAGTTATAAATGAGTGAAATGTAAAAGACTTGGAAAATGATCCATCAACGTCTGAGATAAAATGACGATGTGTCGGTGGCAGTTGATTTATTATTGTCTTAGGTTAACCGGGATACACTCGGCTGAGCTTTTATACGATAATTTATTAACTTTAACGGAAATTGGAATGTTATTTCGTTATAATTTATTAAAAACTTGCCTTTACCTTATCTTGAATTTATTAAGATTCAGTTTTTTAATCGACTAACTGGTATTACAAACCTAAATCTAAAGGTTTCCGATCATTTTGAAACCGGATATCTTCCTTCGCGGCCAATATTTTATTTAATAATGCTACCACATATTATTGTCTGTTTATGAAGACACATAGCTGACTTCGGCGGCTTGTTATTTAATGCCCACGGGAACTCCGGGACAAAAAGTAGCTTGTATCAATCACCAGATCCAAAATCACGTCGAACCGTTGCTCCCTTGACAAACAAACATACTTTTGTGTTAATAATAATAAGTATGATACTTCAATACGTATCCATACTGATAATATAAATGCGAAGGTATACCTGTCTATCTGTCTGTATGCTGCGCTTTAACAGGCCATCTTTTCAACCGATACATAGGATAACTTGGAAAACATAAATCCCCTGGAGTTAACACAGACAAAGAAAGTCATTGAAATAAAAATAATTAGGTATCCTTAATTAAATTTTTACACTATCAGAATAGTTGGTAGCCTAATGGAATATTAGCATTTCTGAATGAAATTAAAAATTTCCAACATCAACTAAGATTCTTTGCAGAAAAGACGCCACGGAAAAATCATATAAATTGTTGAAGATCTGACATTAATATTACACTACGCAAAGTAATTAATAGACGTCTCAAAGATTTTATTTAAGCCGTTATAGCCTTTATTTCTTAGGCGTTAAGCGTGATAATGGAATGTAAACATTATAAAACACATAATCAGGAATGTTGCAAACTGTACAAAAGGAACAAGAAAATCCAAAGATCTAGAGTAGCGTCGTTTTAATTTGATTTTTAAAAAGTAGCAAAAACGAATACGCATTGGTAAGCGCTGTTGACTTATAAGCGAGAGGACGCGGGTTTGATCCCCGGCAGGGTCATTTTGGCAATTTATAATTTCTGAATTTTCTCTGGTCTAGTCCATACTAATATTATAAATGCGAAAGTGTGTCTGGCTGTCTGCTACGCTTTCACGGCCCAACTACTCAACCAATTTTGATGAAATTTGGTACAGAGATAGGTTACATACCGGGGTAGGACATAGGCTATTTTTTATCCTGGAAAATTTAAAAGTTCCCGCGGAAATCAAAATAAATGCGAAAGTGTGTCCTTCTGTCTGCTACGCTTTCACGGCCCAACTACTCAACCAATTTTGATGAAATTTGATACAAAGATAGTTTACATCCCGGGGTAGGACAAAGGCTACATTTTATCCCGGAAAATTGAAGAGTTCCCGCGGAAATAAAAAAAAACATCAATCCACGCGGACGAAGTAGCGGGCATCATCAAGTAAAATAATATATTGGTTAACAACACGCCTCCACAACTTCCGCTGTCCAAGTTATCAGCTCTCACACTTAGCACTTCGGAGATTAGTTTTTGAGTCGTCGCTGAGCTTTTGAGCTGAGTCTGCATCTCCGTCTGCGATGCAAATGACTGGATCAATGGAGGGCTCCGTCACTCTCCTCCACTTCGCTACAGTGGCTACGGCTCTGTGTGGGCTGTGATTACTGATGAGGTGGAAATAATATCAGGGAACGAAAAATCAAATCATCAATATCAATCATCAATCAATCAATCTATATCTATATCAATCAATTAATATCAATATCAATCAATAATCAATCAATCAATCAATCAATCAATCAATCAATCAATCAATCAATCAATCAATTAATCAATCAATCAATCAATCAATCAATCAATCAATATTATAAATGCGAAAGTTTGGATGGATGTTTGTTACTCAGTCACGCCCGCACGGCTGAAAGGATCTGGATGAAATTTGGCACAGAGATAGATTATAGTCTGGAATAACACATAGGCTACTTTTTATCCCGGCAAACTAAGGAGTTCCCGCGGAAATCAAAAAACACCAATCCAACAAAATAATATATTGGTTAACAACACGCCTCCACAACTTCCGCTGTCCAAGTTATCAGCTCTCACACTTAGCACTTCGGAGATTAGTTTTTGAGTCGTCGCTGAGCTTTTGAGCTGAGTCTGCATCTCCGTCTGCGATGCAAATGACTGGATCAATGGAGGGCTCCGTCACTCTCCTCCACTTCGCTACAGTGGCTACGGCTCTGTACGGGCTGTGATTACTGATGAGGTGGAAATAATTTCTGGGAACGAAAATTAATCGTAATCATTTTTATACGACTGCCTGAAAAAAAGGAGTATATTGTTTTCAGGGTTCATGTATGTATGTGAGTTTGTATATTCCACCATAACTTCTATACGCCTGAAGCGATTTTGACAAATGCGGTATCGTTAGAATCCCCAGCTTATTCCGAGTGACATACGCTAGTAAAATTAAAAAAAAGATTGATGGGGTGACCATGGTCACGTTTTAAAGACTAAAGTTAAAAAAAAAACTAAAATAAGATTAACTATATAATCATCATCTAGAAAATGATGAGTAGATTCCAAAAATATATAACACTATAGTTCAATATCCAGTGATTCACAAAAAATATCATTTAATAGTTATAAATGTGAGTAAGAACTAGATTAATTTTGACTTTTAACTTTTTAGTTCGGTTTTTGACAGGGCAGTCGTGTTTTTTAATTTTTTTGACTTGTTATAAAGTGTCAGCTTCTAGAATAAGCTCCTAGAAGATGTCTCTGAATAAGTTCAAAGTCAATGTTAAACGTAAACTCAATAAAAAATCCTATTACCATGTAAAGGATTACTTAAATGACAAGGAAGCTTGGCAATGGTCTGATCTAATGGCTCCTTAATTGAGATGATTTGTGAAATGGTGATAATGAAAAAAAAATTACCCGGCTGAGTTTGCTGTGGGATCTTCTCAGACGGGCGCGTATGGAACCCTCGTAGCTTTAGTTTTGAGATTCCGTTACTGATTATCACCATTATATTTTATAAATAACTGGACGTCAATAAGTGTAGTATACCTACCCAAAATTGAATAAACATTGTTTGAGTTCGAGTTAAAGTTTCAAAAATTTCGGCCTATTTGTCACTGATTAGATGGTAGTGAGCTTAGGGAGCAATTATGGCAGTAATATTAAATTATAATAGTTTTTTTTATTCCACTACAAGTTAGCCCTTGACTGCGATTTCACCTAATGGTAAGTGATGATGCCGTCCAAGATTTAGGGGTACGGTAGTTATATTAAACCCATACCACTAATCGGTTTCTACACGGCATAAAGCTACGAGGATTCCAAATTATTACCAAGCTTCCTTGTCAATGAAATAGTTCTTTACATTGTAATATAATTTTTAAATAATTTAGCGTTTTACATAAACTTTAAACTTGTTGAGGCACATCTCCAATATGTCTTTTCGGAGCTTACTATACAAACGGACATAATATTTTCCAACAAATGAATTGCTAATTTTGCTTAGATTTCTAGTATTAACATTATGAAATTAATTTGTAGGTCATCCACAGAGATTATAGACACGCACAAGAAATTCAACACTACAATACGTTGAAACACACAAAGTGCAATTCCCGCAAATCCTAGGCGGCAACCTTGTCCCGGCTGACAAAGGCTAAACGGGATTCCCATAAGCCCCCATTGTCCCAACACAATGGCCGCCTTGGTACTTCTGCGAGTGAATTTGCGTCAAAACTACACTTAAATACATTAGAAAGTATTCCATGGGATCCCATATATGTGTGTTTCCACTCATATTGACTAACACTATACTTCAATATCCAGTGATTCACAAAAAATATCATTCAATAAAAATGTGACTAAGATTCTAATTCAACTAGATTATTTTAAATTTTTTACTTTTTAGTTCGTTTTTTGGCAGGGCAGTCGTGGTTTTTAGTTTTTTTAATTATTGCTTATCATCAACGTAATGATGGTCCTTTTAGAATGAAGTGTATAGACCTTAGACCTCTACGTTGGTAAGGGCGTATTGACACACTTCACACACCTCATAACTCAACTTAGGACGAGTCTCCTGTGGGAGTGAGAAGGGTTCGGTAACCTTTACAGTTATTAACATTCTTTTTATTTCATAATGCATAATTCGTTTATTGTCCAGAACATGGTACATTATAATATAGTTACATATTACAGATGTGACAATAAATACATAGTAGGTTCTACATGTTCTACCGTAACCGGTGCACAATTTTCAAGTTAACTATATATAATAACCGCATATAATTCAGAAATGTTAGAAGTTCGTACCCGATTTTTATGCCGGGTAAAATATAAAAAGTTAAATCTACAATCTCAAAAGTTAGAGACCCAATGCTGACATGCATATCAGTCAGTCAGTTCAAAATCTAAAGACATTTTTGTTTTTCATCCGCTACAAGTTCGCCCTTGACTGCGATCTCACCTGATGGTAAGCGATGATGCAGTCTAAGACAGTAGCGGGCTAACCTGTTAGGGGCATGGCAGTTATATTAAACCCATACCCCTATTCGGTTTCTACACGGCATCATACCGGAACGCTAAATCGCTTGGTCTTTGCCGGTAGGGTGGTAGCTAGCCACGGCCGAAGCCTCCCACCAGACGAAAGGCAAGACCAGGGAAAATTCAAAAATTATAAATTTCCAAACTGACCCTGCCGGGGATCGAACCCGGGACCTCTGCACGTTAACACAACAGCGCTACACACTGCGCCACGGAGGTCGTCATCATTTAACGGTCTTATATTTAGAATTTATTTTCTGAGCTTCTTATAATATCTATGAAAGTGGGTGCGCTTTAACGACTATGTTTTTTTAAGTGCATTTTCTTAGCACTATCCGCAACAGTAATGCACTTATTTCATAATACAAATAAAAACTAACAACACTAAAATTACCTAACACTTGAAAAATAAACTGACATAAATGCAGACTTAAAATTTCCGCGGGGACCTCTCAAGGAAACCTCCCTTTTTCAACGATGTTTTTGGTACAAGTTACAAGTGAATAATGTTTGGATATTGAACTATAGTGTTATATATTTTTGGAATCTACTCATCATTTTCTAGATGATGATATTATAGTTAATCTTATTTTTGTTTTTTTTTTATTTTGGTCTTTAATGCGGGACCATGGTCACCCCATCAATTTTTTTTTAAATTTTACTAGCCTATGTCACCCGGAATAAGCTAGGGATTCTAACGATACCTCATTTATAAAAATCGGTTCAGGGTCGGGTAGTTATATTTGTTTGAATAAGTTTGGTACATACCTAGATACATTTATCTTGGGGCTGGGGCTTTTTATTCCAAATATCAACTGCTCTTTTTCTCTCCGGGATAAAAAGGAGCCTTTACAAATGTCTTGGATGCAAGCTCCCACTGAACCAAATATCATTAGACCTTTTAATTGGATGGGCCGAAATAAGGTAGCACACTCACCATAATATAGTAAGTTAGGTACCTCTATTTTAAGACCAGCTAAACAAGTAATTAAGTAAAAACACTCTATTATACACTAGCTGATGCCCGCGACATTTCGCATGGATTGAGCTTTTTTCCCGCGGGAACTCTTTACGGCTAACAGTAGCTCATGTGCTATTCCAGACTATAATTTTTCCCTTTGTCAAATTTCATCCAGATCCGTTCAGCCGTTCCGGCGTGATTGAGTATAAAACATCCATCCATACCACTATACAGTTTATAACCAACCTGACGGGGTCCTTAAGAATCTAAACCATATTTTTCTACCTATAAAATTCAATAATTCTTTAAAATGATACGTGAATCATCTAGCAGTAAGAGCCTCATTTATATTGCTGCGTCCATAAATCAAGATCTTTTAGAGTTTTGGAAGCTTCTAGTTCAATCAACCCAACGACTTGATTATATACCAATTTAGATGAAATTTAGTTTACATAAAACTAAATTTATAAAACTCGTTCAAGCATTGATTAATATCAATGCATAAATTCAGATCGATGTCTATATGAATTATAATACGCGTGATCGAGTTGATCGTGATTCAGTACTGAGGTGCGATTATGTAAGAATTGCCGATCCAATCGTCAGAAATCGGTGTCAAAGTAAAATTAACCATAACATCATCGAATTAGAGTTTAATTTCGTGTATCCATTCTCATACGTTGATGGTATCGTACATACCTAAAGGTATGAGAATGGATACACAAAATTGAGCTCTAATTCAATGCTGTTATAGTTTATTTTACTTTGACGCCGAACTTTGACGATTGGATCGGCAATTCTTACATCATCGCACCTCTGATCTATGACACGCGTTTTATACTCGTGTACTAGTATTGAATCAATACTAATTTATGTCATGCTTTCAGTTCAAGTATACTGTGCTTTGGTCGTTCTAAGGTCTAACTTCTTAGCACATATTATACTAAGTGAGCTAAACATTATGTATTGGATAATTAAAGGATCATATCATACATCTCTCGGAGATATTTATATTTTGACTATGAGAGTTAAAGACCTTTTGTCTTATACTATTCGCTTTAAAACCCAGGGTTAAGATTTCTTTATAAGATCTTATTTAACAACATAAATGTTGTTCCATAAGGTCACCGTGAAGCGAACTAATTCTAATGGTAGCATCTTACTTTTATAAGAAATGATACTTTGAATGACATCATTTTCTTTCCTTCCTTCCTTTGTTGATTTCCACATAATAATTATATCTTGAAGATTTCCCTCTTGTCAAAAAAAAAGTGTAAGCTTAAGTAGCTTGAGAAATTCTCAACAAAAACGTTTTCTTTGTACCACACCGCATAGCACGAGTGCTCCGTACTTACGGCTCCCCGTCGAGAGGCAAAGCAAAAACATTCGCGACTAGTGCCCTTAAGGTAGGGTAATTAAGAGATATTTTCGCTTGGCGTGTCATAAGACCAGGGTTTTCTATCCAGCGGTGCGTTGAGACGTCAAACATTTCTAGCTTTGAAACTTGTCCGCGAAATTAAACTGCGGAGGGGAATTATTAAAAATTTACATTTTATTTCGCAAAAGGCTAATTGCGCGTTCCTCTCATTCGATGAAAAGAAAAGTTCTGACTCACTCACTCACTGACTGAATGACTGACTGACATCAACGTCCAGCTCAAATACTTGGACTTAGACAGCTTATATTTCATACAGATTAGTGCCCGCGGGAATCAAACAATCCTTAATCAACGCTGAAGAAGTCATCATCATAAGTCAGTCATCAAGTCATCATCTAGCATAATATTTAGAATGTGAGAGTTTTTTATAAGACTGCCTGAAAAAAGGAGTATATATGTATGTATGTGAGTTTGTATATTCCACCATAACTTCTATACACCTGAACCGATTTTGATAAATGAGGTATCGTTAGAATCACTAGCTTATTCCGGGTGACATAGGCTAAATTAAATTAATTAAATAAATAAAAGACCAAACCTGAAAAAAAATCGAAAATAAGATTAACTATATAATCATCATCTAGAAAATGATGAGTAGATTTTAAAAATATATAACACAATATTTCAATATTTAGTGATTCACAAAAAAATATCATTAAATAAAAAATGTGAATAAGATTCCAAAGGCTATATACTATCCGAATCGCTTCTTATGGAGGTAAACTACAAAAATAATATGGCAGGGCAGTCGTATTTTTTAATTCGTTAAATTAATTACGTTTTACCTTTTATCTTTTCAACCGATTTTAATGCAATTTAGGACAAAGATCTATTTGCATACCGGGGAAGGACATGAAGTTGCGGGCATCAGCAAGTACATTATAATTAAATTAAATGAAAAAAATACTTAATTTGCAGTACTAAACAGTGTCCTCACAGTTTCAATCATCTATAGTATAGATAATTGTAACTGTGAGACTATTAGTATAAGTATTGATTCTATACTATACTAATATTATAAATGTGAAAGTTTTAATGAATGGATGGACAGATGTTTTTACTTAATCACGCCAGAACGGCTGAACGGATCCGGATGAAGTTTGGCACAAATATAGGTTTAATTCTGGAATAACACATAGGCAAAATTAAAGAATTCCCGAGAGAACCAAAAAACCTTAATCCACGTGGACTAAGTCGCGGGCATCAACTCGTCTTTAATAACAGCATGAATGCGATTGCAACTCCGCTGCCCAATAAACCTGTAGAAAATACTCGAACTGTATTCAAACCGCCCTCTGATGTTGACGTCACAAAGAAATATTTTTTGCTGCACATTTGACTTTCAACCCCAAGTAGTAGGTACTAGGCAATAAAGCTAGTAGACCCCAACAATAATTCCTCAGGCGACGAAACTTTACAGTATAATAAAGTATCATGAGTTAAACGTATATTATAAATATCCAATAACAAATCATAATGGAAGTAAGGGCTTTTATGCAATACCTAATTGCTAAAGGAGGAACTGCATTATCGCGTTTAGGTTTGATAATAAAATCGGTTTAAATATCATTGATATTGCATGATTATTTCATTTGATATTTCGGTTGGGTGTAAATATACTACCTACTATTATTTTAAAAAGAAATAGATAAAATATAAATATTTTGTCATAAATATTAAGTTTTAGGTATAAATACCTAACTTTCGGATGGATTTTTTTGTATAAGTATTGGTTCATAGCATACTACAACGCTGCCAAGTTTCAACGACTGAGGATTTAATGCGGGGGTCTCCATACAACGAACCGCCCCATAGCCTAGACTATAGGTTGTGATTGCCTACGATTTCTATGCGTGCTAAATTAAGGCTCGAACATACTCGCTACGGCAGATTTACAGCTTAGGACGATATATTGAACGCGTTTGTAATATTATATTTTACAAAGGTGTGTCTGTCTGTATGTTTGTATGTCTTTCTGTCTGTCTACTACGTTTCACGGCCTGTATATTATGTATAACCGATTTATGAGTAAAATTATGAATAAATTTTATTACACACAATTCCTAGCATTAGTACATATACGTACCTATCTTAAATAGCGGTTTCTGGATGCTCAAGTATTTCTGGATGGTTAAAATATAACGCCCTGTGCGAGTTAACAAAGGAACATCATACATGCCTTTACACAAGTTTATAGACTCCATTGAAAGTATGCTCCTGAAAAAAGCTTATTATACTGTTGAAGATTATGTAAATGATATAATTAAAATAATTGAAAAACACGACTGCCCTGCCAAAAAACGAACTAAAAAGTTGAAAATCTAAATTAATCTAGTTAAATTAGAATCTTATTCACATTTTTATTAAATGTTTTTTTTGTGAATCACTGGATACTGAACTATAGTGTTATATATGTATTTTTGGAGTCTACTCAACATTTTCTAGATGATGTTTATATAGTTAATCACCCTTAGTTAGTCAACCCATCAATTTTTTTTTAAATTTTACTAGCCTATGTCACCCGGAATAAGCTGGGGATACCTCATTTATCAAAATCGGTTCAGGCGTATAGTAGTTATGGTGGAATATACAGAATCACATACATACATACATACATACATACATACATAAACCCTGAAAACAATATACTCCTTTTTTCAGGCAGTCGTAGAAAAAGAGCATGGAGTTGACTAAATAAATAAATATACTTTGTATTGTTTTGTAGATCTATACTAATATTATAAATGCGAAAGTTTGGATGGATGTACGGATGTATGGATGTTTGTTACTCAATCACGCCCCAACGGCTGAACGGATCTGGCTGAAATTTGGCACAGAGATAGATTATAGTCTGATTTTATCCCGAAAAATTGAAGAGTTCCCGCGGCAACCAAAAAACCTCAACCCACGCAGACGAAGTCGCGGGCATTCGCTAGTGAAAGATATATTATAACAAATCAATATACAGACATATTAATGTAACACAAACAATCAGGTAATCATCAAGACCAGTTAGTACTGCATTATGCATTATCTAGCATATCCTAGGCACGCTGGAACTAGACAATAGGAATTCTCATTATAACAATCTATCGATCACGAGATACGAGCGTTAGCTCTATCTGTACGTACCTACTCATACGATCTTGTATTGTACAGCGTTCGTTATCTAAAGTAGGTAAGTACACTGTACAGTGTATTAACTCAAAATTGTTTCTCCCATGTTTATTTTTTATAATTTGCCAAGATCTTCTTTATCATTCAATAAACTATTAAAGACGAATAGTAACCTATATCTCTTTTGCACCACGGTCACCTCTATGCGTAGAATAGGCATGATGACAGTAACCGAGAATCAATGAAATTATAAATTTATCTAATGAAATAGGATTCATGGATTATAAAAAACGTATTTATTTTTCTATTTCGAGTGAGATTGCTATTTATTTTGCTAAAATAAAACTATTAAATACAGCAATCCGCCATAATGGATTAAACACCAAGAAGCGAATGACGTCACAATTGTTTGTTTACGAGCTTTGACAATATTGTTTACTGCACACTGCACAGAGTGCATTGGTAAAAACAATAGTGACGTCACAAACGACGCCATGACACCGGCGGGCGTTTCGGCGTGAATTTTAAAATTTAAATTTCAAATGCCAATTTTATCTACCATACTTTATTTTTCTGCTGAAATAATATATTTTTTCGAAATAGTAGATACTTCCGAACATAATCTGACCATTTTTCAAAATCAGTCATCATGCCTATTCTAGCCAATGAATTCTTTGACTCCCACAGACTGAGTTGAAGTAGTTTGCTGGCTGGTAATCTTAATCTTAATAATTAATTATGTCTAAATTTTTCCTACTATTAGTTTACTCTGGTTCTTCTCTTGTATTAATTCATCTTCCTAACTATAAGCTTTTGATTTATTTTTTTAATTACGTCCTGTGTAGTATATATCAATATTTATTTTTCCACCTTTGCGAGCTATTTTTAACTCATGTTAATTCTATCTGTGAAAACTTGTAATTGGCGTTATACTTATTCTTTATTTATGTATCCATTTCTGTTGTAGCTGTAAGTTTTCTGTATTATATAAAATAAAATAAAATAACCAGCGACTTCTTCCACAAGGAATATGTTAAGAGTCACGTCGATCCGTTGCTCCGTTGCGGCGTGATTGACGGACAAACCAACAAACGAACACAGACCTACTCATACGATCTTGTATTATAGAGCGTTCGTTATCTAAAGTAGGTAAGTTCACTGTACAGTATATTAACTCAAAATTGTTTCTCCCATGTTTATTTTTTATAACCAGCGACTTCTTCCACATGGTATATGTTATGAGTCACGTCGATCCGTTGCTCAGTTGCGGCGTGATTGACGGACAAACCAACACACAAACACAGAGCTACTCATACGATCTTGTATTGTAGAGCATTGGTTGTCTAAAGTAGGTAAGTTACAGTATATTAACTCAGAATTGTTTCTCCCACGTATTTTTTTATAACCAGCGACTTCTTCCACATGGAATATGTTAAGAGTCACGTCGATCCGTTGCTACGTTGCGGCGTGATTGACGGACAAACCAACAAACGAACACAGACCTACTCATACGATCTTGTATCTTACGATCTTGTAGAGCGTTCGCTGTCTATAGTAGGTAAGTTACAGTATATTAACTCAAAATTGTTTCTCCCATGTTTATTTTTTATAACCAGCGACTTCTTCCACATGGAATATGTTAAGAGTCACGTCGATCCGTTGCTACGTTGCAGCGTGATTGACGGACAAACAAACAAACAAACACAGACCTACTCTTACGATCTTGTATTGTAGAGCGTTCGTTATCTAAAGTAGGTAAGTTCACTGTACAGTATATTAACTCAAAATTGTTTTTCCCATGTTTATTTTTTATAACCAGCTATTTCTTCCACATGGAATATGTTATGAGTCACGTCGATCCATTGCTCCGTTGCGGCGTGATTGACGGACAAACCAACAAACAAACACATACCTACTCATACGATCTTGTATTGTAGAGCGTTCGCTGTCTATAGTAGGTAAGTTACAGTATATTAACTCAAAATTGTTTCTCCCGTGTATTTTTTTATAACAAGACTTAAAAACAAAAAGTATTACAAGACTAAATACCAGCTATTTCTTCCACATGGAAAATGTTTATACTAATATTATAAATGCGAATGTTTGGAAGGATCTATGAATGGATGTTTGATACTCAATCACGCTAGAACGGCTGAATGTAATACTTTTTATCCCGGAAAATTAAAAAGTTTCCGCGGGAACCAAGAAACCACAATCCACGCGGACAACGTCGCGGGCAATCAGCTATTTTTATAATATCGTATTAGACCATGTTTTTTTTCAAATATAGCCTAGCGCTTGGCTGCAATCAGACTTGCTTGCGAGTGGTGATACCTTACAATATCTTGATTTGAAGGTATATTAAAAGGACTATGTTGGGTATACCGACCACATTAAACAAGTCATAATTAAAAAAATTTAAAAACACAACTGCTCTGCCAAAAAACTAACTGAAAAGTTAAAAATCTAAATTAATCTAGTCAAATTAGAATCTTATTCACATTTTTATTAAATGATAATATGTTTTTGTGAATCACTGGATATTGAACTATAGTGTTATTTTAGGAATCTACTTATCATTTTCTAGATGATGACTATATCGTTAATCTTATTTTCGAATATTTTTTTTCCACTTTAGTCTTTAATGCGAGACCATGGTTACCTCATCATTTTTTTTAAATTTTACTAGCCAATGTCACCCGGATTAAGCTAGGGATTCTAACGAAACCTCATTTATCAAAATCGGTTCAGGCGTATAGAAGTTATGGTGGAATATACAAACTCACATACATACATACATACATACATGAACCCTGAAAACAATATACTCCTTTTTTCAGGCACTCGTATAAAAATTTAATTCACCCTACATCTACTTTCCAAACTTTCCCGTCTACCTGTAACAGAAAACTCTTTCAGTTGTAAAAAATGATGCCGCGTCACATCTAAACAGGCCATCTATAAGAGTCGGAATGATTTCCCCGCGGAAATACCCGGGACAGGGCGGCCTTGCTGACTGTATCGAACGCCTATACGTGCTGGTGTGGAGCATCACTTACACGACATTTTTTTTTTTTTTATACACTACAAGTTAGCCCTTGACTGCGATCTCACCTGATGGTAAGTGATGATGCAGTCTAAGATGGTAGCGGGCTAACCTGTTAGGGGCATGGCGGTTATATTAAACCCATACCCCTATTCGGTTTCTACACGGCATCGTACCGGAACGCTAAATCGCTTGGCGGCACGTCTTTGCCGGTAGGGTGGTAACTAGCCACGGCCGAAGCCTCCCACCAGGCAAGACCAGGGAAAATTCAGAAATTATAAATTCCCAAATTGACCCCGCCGGGGATCGAACCCGGGACCTCCGCACGTTAAGACAACGCCGCTACACACTGCGCCACGGAGGTCGTCAAAACCGACCTTTTCTTTCTTGCCTATTTGATGATAACTGACTCGTAGCTTTAGTTTTAAGATACCGTAACCAATTATCACCATCATGTTTTATATGTAAGTAATTTTTAACGTCAATAAGTGTACCTACAGTGTACCTATATTGAATAAATGATATTAGGTATTGAGTTGGTCTAGTGGTTAGCATGTTTAACTGCGGCCGGCGAGGTCCAGGTTTAGAGTCCTGGGTCGGGCCATAATTAAGTATTGGGTTTTTCTAACTAGAAATTCTCAGTACTAGCCCGGAGTCAGAAGTTGGTGGTGTTTCACCCCGTGCCTCGGAGAGCACGTTAAGTCGTCGGTCCTGGTTATTATCACTAAAATGATAATAGCCGTTAAAGCCCGCTAACCCGCAATTGGGGCAGCGTGGTGGGTCGAAGCTCTAATACGCTCTCTCCTATGAGAGTGGAGGCCTGTGCCCAGCTGTGGGACGTTAGTGGGCTGTAGTGGTAGTACGCACCTCTAGTCGAAGCTATGTGGGTTTTAAGAAATTAAATATCACTTGCGGACACTTATTACTTCACACGGACGGTGAAGGAAAACATTTCGAGAAAACCTGCCATGCCCGAGAGTTGTTCATAATGTTCTCGAAGGTGTGAGAAGTCTGGACTTTGGCCAATTCCTTTGGGTTGAAATAATGATGATTATGACAATGTACAAAATTTTTGTTTTCTTCAACACCTGAATATACTTCTTTTTTTCTCTATCATGCGAACAGCTGCGGGAGCTATAAGCAGATTTTGTTGAGTTTCCATGGCGTGTTAGGCTGTCCTTCCATTGAAGGCTCTAACCTCTCTAAATGTACTCATAACTCAATCGTTTGGTAGTTATACCTGGAAAATTTTTCGGGAAAATCACCCACAATACAAATTTATTTGAACTGTGGAAGGTGAATTTAGGTTTTAGTTTGCAGCTCTTGTACGATGAAACTATTGATTTTACAAAAAAAGGTTACTATATAAAGTGTAGGATTTTTTTTCTAGTTTAATCTAGTTTCTAGTTTAATTTATTACATAACTATTTTCATTGTAAAATTAGTCCGAAAGAGTTATTGTAAAAAAACTGTTTTTGGATGCCATTTTTCCAATATAGCGGTGCGAGCGGCAAAGATACGAGATGGAAAAGTGAAAATTCGGAAAGAGCATGCCCAAATCTATAAAATACACCAATTTTCAAAACTCCGGAGAAACTTTCCAGGTAACCCACTTTTTGAGCACAAAATGACTGTATTATTAAGTACAGTTTTTCCTTTTCTATTCTCTCTAGCTGTAGCATTATACACCTTCAGTCGGAAGCATTAAAAAAGAAAGTAATGGCCATAACACCATACAATCCACTGTAGGCGATACAAATAATAAAATTTCACGTATAACAGCGATAAGGGGACGGGCGCTCGTAAAAAAGGAATTACGCCGTTAAATCTTGTCTGAAACACACATTATCTGCATAAAAATATTTTGTATGGCTGTTTATTGAATATGGAATGCCTGCTTTTATAGGTGTTGGTCAGGTAAGCTTTGTTTATGCTCTATTTATGATCTGAAGGCACTTTAACTTAAAACGACCATCATCGGAGAGAAAACTCCATTGAAAAGAACAGGGGAATACATCAACAACTTATCTAAGTGCTCTTTTCAAAAGACGAATGTTTTCACTAAGCTAGTTAGTATCCATACTAATATTATTATAAATGCGATAATGTGACATTCTATCGTACCAGACATACAGTTCAACCGATTCAACTGATTTTGACGAAATTTAGTAAATAACATAGGTTGCATCACGGGGAAGGAGATAAGCTATCCCGGAAAATCAAAGAGTTCCCACATGATTTTAAAAAACGTTGCAGAATTATTAAGTATTGAAAATTCTGCCAGACCGGAGGTAGGTACCCTCCCCCGTCACGCTGTCGTCACCCCACCCTTCTGTAGACGTCTTCTTCAAAAGTCTGGTAAGTAGGAAAGAACGCATCTCCAAAAACCGTGGTTTTATTTATAAAATACATGCTTAGTATGTAATGCATTTCAAATTTGGTTTTTTTCATACAAACGCTAAGATGTTTGGGCTTGTGAAATGAACGAATGCAACAATGATACCTACAACCTTTTTTTTTATATCTCTTGCTCTAAGAGGGGCACTGGTTCCTCCGACATGGTGGTCGGAGACCTTTGTTACTTTTAATAGTTTCGCCTACTTTTATAGTTTGTTGGTTTATTAATACCTACAACCTTGAGTGTACCAGCAACTAGTGACTAAAAATGTAACTAAATAGAATGTAGCTGCGATCGCTCAGGTTTTATTTACGTTTAGCGGATCGAGGAAAGCTTTATAGCCTGCCCGCTTAGCTGCTGGTACCTAAATAACCCAGTTAGGGCAATATGAAACAGGCAAGCTTTATTCCTTCCACGCTAACACGTTTGGGATTGTGAAATGAACGAACGCAGCAATGATACCTACAACCTTGAGTGTAGAACTAGTGACGGCTAAAAATGTAACTAAATAGAATGTAGCTGCGATCGCTCAGGGTTTTATTTACGTTTAGGGGATCGAGGAAAGCTTTATAGCCTGCCCGCTTAGCTACTGGTACCTAAATAACCCAGTTAGGGCAATATGAAACAGGCAAGCTTTATTCCTTCCACGTAGCGGCTACAAAGTCTGTGGCAGCCCCGCAAGGATTACGAAGTAACGTGCAGGATCCGAAATAGAGTTATGACGGGATATCTTGCAGCGGCGATAAAGTGAATTATGCAGACAACTGCAGCGATACTTTGTTCCCCGACCCTCGAGAACGCACTGCAGTCACATTGTATGAGAGGCGAGGTGAGACCTAACAGATAAAGATGTGAAGGTTTTCTTTTTTTTTTTTTATCCACTACAAGTTAGCCCTTGACTGTGATCTCACGTGATGGAACGGGATGATGCAGTCTAAGATGGTAGTGGGCTAGCCTGTTGCCGGGCATGGCAGTTATAATTCAAAACCCATACCCCTCTTTATTTACAGAAACATTCTTAATAAGGCATGCAAAATTACATATTATTTTGTTTTTATTATTTATTATTTGAAATTTAAAAATTCATCTATTGTGTAGAAGCACCTTTCCGTGAGCCACCTTTTAAGTCTTGACTTAAATAGATTGAAAGTGAGTTCTCTAAATGCTTTGGGAATTTTATTGTATACTATAATAGATTTTACTGCGCAGTTTTTTACTAGAATGGCACTTCTACATCCTGGCATTCTTTTTTTTGTGGGATCTCTAAGTAGAACCTTACCTTTGACTTCTAAATTTTCAAAAAGTTGCGGATTCTTTTTCACGGAAATACCTACTTCTAAAATATATAGACATGGTAATGTTAGTAGCTTTCGACCTTTAAATAATGGTTTACACGATTGGAGGGGTCCTGCTCCACATACAGCTCTTATGCATTTTTTCTGTGCTATAAAAAGTATTTTTAGTTGTTATAGTGTGTTATATTAAACCCATACCCCTATTTGGTTTCTACACGGCATCGTACCGGAACGCGTAATCGTCTTTGCCGGTAGGGTGGTGACTAGCCACGGCCCAAGCCTCCCTCCAGGCCAGACCAGGGAAAATTCAAAAATTATAAATTCCCAAATCGACCCTGCCGGGGATCGAACCCGGGACCTCCGCACGTTAAAAAAACAGCGCTACACACTGCGGCACGGAGGTCGTCAAAAACTTATTAAAGTGAAAACTTCTTTTGCCGTGTTGTGCACTTGTAGGTAGGGGATAAAAATGTGGATTCGCGTAACCGACATGCTCGCCTTGTTATGAAGACAAAAGGTCTTAAATATAAATATACTACATTCGAAATTAATCTTTAATGCCTTAGTGTTAGGTTTATATTATATAAATAAATATTTGTTTTCATTTCTATCGGCAGTCCAATTTTTTTTTAAAAAGTAAACTGTTCATTTTTGAAAATCAAAGTCACTTTTATTAGGTTTCACGTAAAACATACATCGTTTTTTTTTATAATCTCAATTTTAGTGAAGCTAAGTTTTATGGTATTCTTACTGCGACAGTGGATTTCGAAGTGTTAATAAATTATTAGAGGTGATTGCGATCACTCCATTGTAGCAATCATTTCCAGGTTATAGGGCTCCTGCCCCCCAATTATGTAAGGAAATCGTAATCGTAATCGTATGTCAAACGTATAATTCAAACTGTTTAAGAAGTTCATAGATGCCTGCACGTCAAAAAACATGTGTGAATTCCTTAAAAAGTTCGAGTTACACGTTATGAACTGTCAAATGATTACGATTGGCTCACATAATTGGGCCTCTGGTCTACAAACCTTACAATATCAGACGAGTACATTTTCTAGTGCGTTTGAGAAGGTCTATATTGAATTGGGTGGTGGCCGTGCGTGTTGATTTGTTTGTATTTATATTTTTAGACTAGACAACCTTTAAACTCACATTTTGTGAGGCCTCATTAAAGTGATTGTATCTAAATAATGGATTAACTTTGTGACAGATTAAATTATTATTATTATTATATACTCTTTATTTGTAACACCATAAAGATACCAAAAAGAATATAGAAAAAAAGCACAGACATGATACAAAAGGCGGCCTTATCGCTTAATTATTATTTGTTTGATATTTATGTATGTAATGCACGGTTGTAAAACTATGGTTATAATGATTAATGTAATAATACTAATTTATTAGTATGTAATAGTAATATTTTTATGATGTGATGTAAATTAAATTAAATAAAAAAAATATATATATATTTATTGCCAATATTTACAGTTAGAGTCTATTTATTTTAACTTTGGTCTCCGCACTAGGGAACCTGTATCGCGGAGACCGTATTATGATTAGGTACCTAGAATTAGACTTATCCGAGGACTGACTAGGGCACAAGTAAGATAATGTATATCCACACAAATAATATTTATAAAGATTATGTTTTATAAGTTGTTAGTATGCTTTCAGTGTCTTTGTATGTTAGTGATTTCAGCCATTCTGTCAAGGCTTTTTTGGCCTTCCTTGTTGAATTGTTTCTAATGTTGCATGACCGTGATATATTGTATTAATAATAATAAAAATTAAATAAATCTAGCATTCTACAAATAGAAATATATAAAAAAAATTAACTTAAATACAGATTACATTTAAGTTACAGTTTAATTAATTATTTTATTATTATTTTCAATAAAAAAAATTAAAAAAAAAAAAAGTTACAGTTCATTTCCATGAAATTCACAACCCGCTTTCCGGTCACCCGTGTAACCTGAGCACAAAACTGTTTCCCGCGAGACTCCTAATGCAGACTTACACCGAGGCACAGTGTACGTTCAATTTAAACTTTAATATGCAGCCCACTGTACCTCCAAATTGGAATTAATGATCTGTACTCTCAATTTGCTTTACATGTTCGTATTATGCCATATTTTTCGGAAAAATGTTCGCAGGTTGATTACTTATTCTTGGAAAATAATATTTATAATCTAAAAGGAGGTTTAGACAGCACTTTTTGTAGAATAGCGAGTTTATTCGTCTATTACTACTATTAGGGTTTCTTTTTAGATTGAACTAATTTAATTATAACCCGACCACGGGAATCTTACCCAGATGCTCGTAATCCACAGTCGAACATCCTTACTACCTACTAAGAAAGGGAAGAGAAGAAGCGATATTTATAAAGCATAGAATAAATTGTCAGCTTTTTTCCTCAGTTTTTAATTAATTTTTGTTTTCCTTATGTTTTGTGTGTTAATAAAGTATTATCTATGCTTCTATACCAATATTATAAATGCGAAAGTTTGGATAAATGTAATTCAAAAAACCTCAATCCACGCGGACGAAGTCGCGGGCATCAGCTAGTTATCTATACTTCTTTACTAATATTATAAATGCGAAAGTTTGGACGAATGGATGTGTGTTAAATATTTAATCACGCCAGAACAGCAGAACGGATCTGAGCGAAATTCGGCACAGAGATAGATTATAGTTTAGAATAATACATAAGCTTATTTTTATCTCGGAAAAATAAAAGTTTTCCGCGAATTCTAAGTTTTTTAGAGCATTACTGAGTTATTTTACTAAATTTCGTTTTATGTTTTCATTTCATTTGCTTGATAAGGATAACGACTCTCATCAATCAACGATGATTTTGTTAATGACAAAGTAGCATGGAAGCACCCGGGCTCGCATCCAGTGACCCACAAGTCAGTGTAATACTTGTAACGTATGTGTTGTGTTATCTACATATTGTAGCCTTTTCTTTCCTATGAAAAGAGCATATATGAACTGCTGAGTTTCTTGCCGGCTCTTCTCAGTGGAAACAGTTTTCCGAACTGGTGGTAGAGTCTTAACGTTTCATATGTGACACAAGTTGTCCTACATAAAATTAGTCTCGTGCGGTAGTGGCATTGCTTGCTTGGGAACTTGGCTTTCTTGCTTGGTTGGGAAGGTAAACGGTGCTTCGCTTGTAACTGCATGCTTGACCATACAGAATTTTTTCTGTTGGCAGATTATAACAAAATAATTGTTATTTTTTCTTGCTAAATCATGAACTTCCGCAAAGTAACGCCTGATTCTATTCAATGTTTAAATCATTTATTTATTTATTTGATGTTTAAGTCACCGTAAGATTGTAAAAACCGTTAGATTATAATCTAACTCGCGAAATCGTAAACTGTCGAAATATTGTAAACTGTTCAATGTTCTGAGTGTCAATTTTTGAAATATTCATTGTATTTACGTTTTCTTGTCTCTTACTTGTAGGTTTGGTTAGGGTTCGACATAAATAATCAATTTCGCGAGTTGGATTATAATCTAACGGTTTTTACAATCTTACGGTGACATATATATCGCTTCTTCTCTTTCCTTTCTTAGGTAGTAAGGATGTTCGACTGTGGATTACGAGCATCTGGGTGAGATTGCCGTGGTCGGGTTATAATCAAATAAAGTCAATCTAAAAAGAAACCCTAGCAGTTGTAGAAGAAGAATCAACTCGCTTTTCTACAAAAAGTGCTGTCTAAACCTCCTTTTAAGAGCCAAATATTAATTTCCATGAATTGAAAGTCTGAACTTACAACAGTTGAAACAAGTTATAACGCCATTCGTAACAGTTGCTAAAGCATTCGTTAACCTCCGCCAGCGATGTTAACCGCGGCGCCAAATTGCCTTCTTTAACATATGGCACGCACGTTTCGAGGCGAGGGGAAAAAATACCGCGAGCCCAAGTGTTGTTAACTACTGACGCTGCGGATTTGGCAACGAGACCGAATTTAAATGTTATCGTGATAAATGATAAATTGTATCACCTATGAAACGTTAAGACTCTACCACCCGTTCGGAAAGATGATTCTAAATAAGAAATGATAAAAAATTTAATTGATAAATGATTTATTTATTTCATGTAGGACAACTTGTGTCACCTATGAAACGTTAAGAGTCTACCACCCGTTCGGAAAGATGATTCTAAATGAGAAATGATAAATGATTTATTTATTTCATGTAGGACAACTTGTGTCACCTATGAAACGTTAAGACTCTACCACCCGTTCGGAAAGCTGATTCTAAATGATAAATGATTTAAATGATAAATGATTTATTTATTTCATGTAGGACGACTTGTGTCACTTATAAAACGTTAAGAGTCTACCACCCGTTCGGAAAGCTGATTCTAAATGATAAATGATTTAAATGATAAATGATTTATTTATTTCATGTAGGACAACTTGTGTTACCTATGAAACGTTAAGAGTCCACCACCGGTCCGGTAAGCTGATTCTAAATGATAAATGATTTATTTATTTCATGTAGGACAACTTGTGTCACCTATGAAATGTTAAGACTCTACCACCCGTTCGGAAAACTGATTCTAAATGATAAATGATTTATTTATTTCATGTAGGACAACTTGTGTCACCTATGAAACGTTAAGACTCTACCACCCGTTCGGAAAGCTGATTCTAAATGATAAATGATTTATTTATTTCATGTAGGACGACTTGTGTCACCCATGAAACGTTAAGACTCTACCACCCGTTCGGAAAGCTGATTCTAAATGATAAATGATTTAAATGATAAATGATTTATTTATTTCATGTAGGACAACTTGTGTCACTTATAAAACGTTAAGAGTCTACCACCCGTTCGGAAAGCTGATTCTAAATGATAAATGATTTAAATGATAAATGATTTCTTTATTTCATGTAGGACAACTTGTGACACATAAGAAACGTTAAGACTCTACCACCGGTTCGGAAAACTGATTCTACTGAGAAGAGCCGGCAAGAAACTCAGCAGTTGCTCTTTTCATAGAAAAGAAAAGGTTACAATATGTAGACAACACAACACATACGTTACAAGTATTACACTGACTTGTGGGTCACTGGATGCGAGGCCGGTTGCTTCCATGCTACTTTGTCATTAACAAAATCATCGATAGTGTGTAGCATATGAACGAGTAATTAACTACGTCAACTCGGTTTTTTTTTTAACCACTACAAGTTAGCCCTTGACTGTGATCTCACCTGAGTAATGATGCAGTCTAAGATGGTAGCGGGCTAACCTGTTAGGGGCATGGCAGTTATATTAAACCCATACCCCTATTTGGTTTCTACACGGCATCGTACCGGAACGCTAAATCACTTGACGGCACGTCTTCGCCAGTAGGGTGGTAACTAGCCACGGCCTATAATAACAAAGTATTAATGACCCAATAAATAGTAAAATTAAAATTAAGCGTTAAGAATATAAATAGATATAAATTTCAACATATTCACAACTTATAACAACGAAATATTAATAACCTAAAAAACAATAAAAATTTAAAATCAAGCGCTAAAAACACAAACAGAAAATTATAAACGAAGAATATATTAAGAAACAATTTAAATTTTATAAAGCATAAAATAATAAATGATAAAATTCTAACATTTACAACTATAATAACAAAGTATTAATGACCCAATAAATAATAAATTTTAAAATTAAGCGTTAAGAATATAAATAGATATAAATTTCAACATATCAATACAGCATATAACAACGAAGTATTAACTCAATAAATAACAAAACTTTAAAAATCAAGCGCAAAGCATATAAACAGATAATAATAAGTAAATAATACATAAATAAACCATTAAAATAGTGAAAATATTATAAGTAAAAAAGGTCTCCGACCACCATGTCGGGGGAAAACCGGCCCTCTCAAAGCAAGAGGATTTCAAAAAAAAAAAACTAGCGACGGCCGAAGCCAGACCAGGGTAAATTCAGAAATTATAAATTCCCAAATTGACCCTGCCGTGGATCGAACCCGGGACCTCCGCACGTTAAGACAACAGCGCTACACACTGTGCCACGGAGGTCCTCGTATTAGGTTTATGGCCGGCCCGTGGCACGAATCGCAACGAACTGCTGGCGAATTGAAAATATACACCGGAACAGTGGCTACGGATCTGTCTTGAAACGTTTGAAAATAATAACCCACTACCACTACAGCCCATTAACGTCCCACTGCTGGGCACAGGCCTCCACTCTCATGAGAGAGAGGGAATTAGAGCTTAGACCCACCACGCTGCTCCAATGCGGGTTGGCGGGCTTTAACGACTATTATCATGTCAGTGATAATAACCGGGACCGACGGCTTAACGTGCTCTCCGAGGCACGGGGGTGAAACACCGCCAACTTCCTCACTCCGGGCTAGTACTGGGAATTTTTAATCAGACAAACCCGATACTTAATTATGGCCCGACCCGGGACTCGAACTCGGGACCTCGTCGGCCGCAGTCAAACATGCTAACCACTAGACCAACGAGGCAGTTAAGTGAAAATAATATAAACCCGTAAAGTAGTCATCATCATATCACTACTGAGCACGAGTCTACTCTCAGAATGAAAATTATTTGGCACTAGTGGGCCAGGCAGACGTTGTCCTGCCTAACCTAGAACCCGATTGCAACGCCCCCTACTGGGTCCAATTATGAATATAAACCATCCCTGGACCCACCCAATCATGCACAAAAAATTTCATCAAAATCGGTCAAGCCGTTCTCGAGTTTTTGCGAGACTAACGAGCAGCAATTGATTTATATATATATAGAAGATATCATAGTCGTTACGTACAAAAATGGCCATGGGGCAGCTGCAGAAGAGTCGCGAATATCTGCAGGGCAACCGCGTATCGTCTGCATCAATCATTGTTACAGTATCAATTGTTGTGATTGGCTGAATTTACGGTATTCTTGCCGCGTCAATGGATTTTGTCCAATAGTGGAAGAGTGTTATCCAATCAGAGGTGATTGCGATCGTTACTGGTTGTTCGCAGATGACAGAAGTGCAGCTGACCCTTATCTCCTTACTGTTCTGGCTTCGTGCAAAGACGAGTTCTTCAGCTCAGACTTTTGGCCTGAGACCATAGTTTACTGTCGCTTCAGGGAAGCCAGATCCAGAATCCCTACTTTTTCATAATTATTTTCAGATGTATTAATATTATTCATTGTGTTATATGTTGTATTATGTATATACTTCTATGGGCCTTGTTATACGACTGCCTGAAATAACTTACAGACAACACACATAAAGGCCAACTCAACATGATGATAAAATAGGTCCAAGAAAAAAAATTAACAAAACGAATGCATGAGGTGTTTTTTAGTTTTTATTTTGAAAAGCGATGTAGAATTTTGAATTATAGATATATTATGCAGATGAACTATTTTGAATATGTTATTACATGATGTGAGTTTATTTTGCCTGACACATTTACAGGCGTTTTTTAACATCGACGTTTTCCAACAGTATGATAATATCTTCCCGTGTATCCCCAGTCAGCCTCTAGCCACGCACATTGTAGCGGAGCACAAAACTCTCGTTGTGAACTATTTGAAAGCCATTTACAATCGGCCCACGTGGAGCGTACAGACGATCTTATAAATACGCTGTTTGTTTTATCAGTTCTTTACTATTTGTGCTGATAAAGCACTAGTTTTCGTTGGTGCCTATTTGGTTGTTTTATTTTGCTATTCAATAAGGTAATAGCGCCTTATGATAAAGTGTTTTGGGCACCATGCCCATTAACGAACACTTGGACGGCGTTTATTTTATTTAAATATGATTAGCAGTAGTTTTTTTTATGTTCTTGTTCGCTATAATATAATATTTTTTGTAAATATTATTAGTTATACTTTTTTTTTGTGTTCTTGTTCGCTATAATATAATACTGCCGTGTATATGAAATGAAATGATTTATTTCACGTAGGACAACTTGTGCCACCTATGATAAAACAACTTATGATAAGACTCTACCTCTATCTTTAGGTTGAGAAAGATGATTCTACCGAGTCTTAAGCCAACAAGAAACACAAATATAGATAGTTCAGTCCACGAAAACGCGCCCAACTGTTGGCTCCGACTCATCAAAATTCAAACAATGTTGCTTTACATACTATATATCTAAAATTACTCTGTTTTACTCTATTACTCTATCATGCAGGGACTTATTCCAACGTCCTCGTGAGGCGTACACGGAATATTACGTCATGCCTTTGTATTCCTCTCAGGTGCAGTACGGAAGCCCACCGAATGATCTAATTAGCAGCACAAAGCCCGTGGTGCCCTCTGTCGCGTTATCAGGTTGAGCCGAATTATGAGATTTTATCTCGTAGAACTCGCAATTAAATTTTTCACGACCAAAAAACATTAGCCTAGAATTGGCATTGGCTTGGAAATACACGGTAACGTTTTCATACCCAGACCATACAAGTATTGTTTTTATATTTGTCTGTCTGCACCAAGGACCGTTAAGATCTTTGGTCTGCACACGCATCATATTGAAGCATACTACCATCGCCTCAATCCGTTTTTTTTTTGACGTTTGTGTTTTTGAATTATAAGGAACTAGCTAATGCCCGCGACTTCGTCTGCGTGGATCGAGGTTTTTTTGGTTCCCGCGGTAATTCCTTAATTTTCCGGAATAAAAAGTAGCCTATGTGCTATTCCAGACTATAATCTATCTCTGTGCCAAATTTCAGCCAGATCCGTTCAGCTGTTGGGGCGTGATTGAGTGACAAACAACCATACATCCATACCTCCATACATCGATCCAAACTTTACCATTTATAATATCAGTAAGATTAGGAACGTCAATATACAAGGTCCATGACATAAAACTGTCATTTTAAAAACAATACTGCTCTAATGATCAGATTTGAATTTTGAATTGTAACGGATTTAATTGAAACACGGCATACTTGGCATACTACTGTGAATTTAACGCATAGTATTTTTTTAATCCTGAAAAAGGATTTGGTTCCTCCAGGAATCTGAATTTAAGATGACGTTAGATTCAGATTCGGTAAGAAGAAGCGAGAGATGGCATTTCATACCTGGCATTACCTCCTAAGGGTTTTAAAGTGTAGGAGGTTGGTATTACTGAAAGTAAAACTGTTACAGTTGGGATCTGAAAGGTTTTGCAGTTTTCAAATTAGATTCTATAAAACAGTGCAGTTACAGGTTTGAAACGCCATATCAGTGTAGAATTTACAACAAAAGGAGTTACTAACAAGGGACAAGTTTTCAAACACCGTTACAAAAAAAGACTTCTATTATATATTAAAACTTATTTATTTCAAGTTCAACACAATATCGGCACACAGATTGTATGCTCCAAGCATTAGCGTCATTGCATTTGCTAAAGTGACCTTTTTAAAGATTTTCTACATCTATATAATATCTTATAAATATATCCATAAGAGACACCGTATGTCCCACAATGTAATAAATAAACCTTCCAACGCAGTTTTTTTTTATTCGTAAGGTTCGCTAGCGATTTTTACATAGGATATTCATAAGTTACATAAATTCATCGATACATGCCAATGTATGTAAAATCATATGAAAGCAAACACTACATTCATTTAGGTATCTCATAAATAGCATACTTAGTTGTTTTTAATATAAACTAATTTCTATAAAAAGTGATACAATAGAAAAATCCAAAAACAAGTTAAAGAGAACTCAAAAAAAAAAGTACAACAGATTATTTCTACATCTACGATTAGTTAAACTTAGGCTAATTTAAGTTTTGTTGCAAAATATTTCACAATTTTAAGTACCAATTTAGTAGATTGACCAAAATAATAGATAAACAATGAAAAAAATTAATAAGTAGGTACACAGAAGAATGTTTCTTAACACAATCAACGTGATGTATGCGTACAAAGATCCCTAAAGTGGTAAACATTTTGAGACTGCGACTGAACATGTGTAGGTTCAGGCACTCGCAGTCACTGGTACCGTGTGTAAAATATTCAGCATGGGGTGTGGGTTAACGCCACATTTATTGCACCTCACTCACGGTATACCTACCCTTAACTGTCTAGACACTGCTTGGAAGAGGGTCTTAGAATATTAGAACCTTTCCGGATTCAATAAATATTCTCTCCGCAGGTACGATTCCAAGTTCCTATTTTTGCCTACGTTTTAATACATTTTTGTCGGATTTTTAAGCGAAGCTATTAGAATCTCTAGTTTTCAAGAATTAAGCTTATTGTGCCTTGATTAGAAATTAATGCCGTCTCCAATACTCCAGTTAAGAATCAACTCATAGCCCATAATGATTTTGTTTTCGATGTAGGGGTCGATGAATCAGCGTACTCTCGGTAAAACTAAAAAATAAATCGTGTGTTTTTATTCAAATAAACTTTTACAAGTGCTATTGAATCGTCGAGTTAATCTACCACTGGTTCAGAATGACATCCCTACCGAGAAATTACCTTAGAAATTAAATCCCTTCCAAGAATCATGGCAGGTCTAAGGTTATATTCAAACCTAGACCTTTATTCCGTCTACTAGCTACGGGCATTGGCCCGCGACTTCGTCTGCGTGGATCGAGGTTTTTTGGTTCCCACGGGAACTTCTTCATATTCGTGCTATTCCAGACTATAATCTATCTCTGTGCCAAATTTCAGCCAGATCCGTTCAGTCGTTGGGGCGTGATTGAGTAACAAACATCCATACATCCACACATCCATACATCCATCCAAACTTTCGAATTTATAATATAAGAATTAGATTAAAGTATCTTTAGTACGAGTAAAATTAATTTAACGAATAAAAAAATACGACTGCCCTGCCATATTACTTTTGGAGTTTACCTCCATAAGAAGCGATTTACATATATAGCCTTTGCAATCTTATTCACATTTTTTTAAATGATATTTTTTTGTGAATCACAAAATATTGAACTATAGTGTTATATATATTTGGCATCTACTCATCATTTTCTAGATGATGATTATATCTTATTTTCGAATTATTTTTTTCAATTTTGGTCTTTAATGCGGGACCATGGTCACCCCATCAATTTTTTTAAAAACTTTACTAGCCTATGTCACCCGGAATAAGCTAGAGATTCTAACGATACCTCATTTATCAAAATAGGTTCAGGCGTATAGAAGTTATGGTGGAATATACAAACTCACATGCATGAACCCTGAAAACAATATACTCCTTTTTTCAGGCAGTCGTATAAAAATTACAGGAGCACTGTTTACTGTTATCAACCCAGCAAAGTGTAACAAACACCAAATTTTCACAATTTTCACAACGTCTCATCGACCGGGGAAATAATTTGACGGTGTTTTTTCAAAAGTCTTTTATTACGCCGCAAGGGACGCGGGGTCGGTCGTAAATCAGGCCCAGCGCAAAAAGTAACTAAAACTTTTCCACACGAAAATGATGAAAAGACGCCGAGTTTTATTCAGTTAGACTTGAAGATGGCCGCGTAATTGGTAAACGGCGAGTTTGAGGCTTCATTTTTAACCGGCGCAAAATGACAAAACCATTTTTCATTCTGTGCACTTTTTGCGCTTTCGCCGCGTAGAGGCAAAGTTTTCGTAGCAATTTCGTAGACGCTACGTAGCAAAGGAGTTATGGTGGTGAGATTTCGTAGCAGTATTGTAGACTCGTTGACTGAGAAATTCATAAACTTATAGCTTAAGCTGCTGCTGACTGCCTCGTTGGTCTAGTGGTTATCATGTTCGACTGCGGCTGACGAGGTCCTGGGTTCGAATCCCAGGTCGGGCCATAATTAAGTGTTGGGTTTTTCTGATTAGAATTTCTCCGTACTAGCCCGGAGTTAGGAAGTTGGCGGTTCCTCGGAGAGCACGTTAAGCCGTCGGATCGTATCACTAACATAATAATAGTCGTTAAAGCCCGCCAACCCGCATTGGAGCAGCGTGGTGGGTCTAAGCTCTAATTCCCTCTCTCCTATGAGAGTGGAGGCCTGTGCCCAGCAGTGGGACGTTAGTAAGCTGTAGTGGTGGTAGCTTAAGCTTATCTCTAATAAGTTTTAAGTGGTACTAGCTGATGCCTGCGACTTTGTTACGTGGAATAAGTTTTTTAATCCCCACGGGAACTCCTTCATTTTTCCGGGATCAAAGGTAGCATATGTCACTCTCCAAGTCCTCAACAATAGGTACCAAGCAAAAGTCACGTCAATCCGTTGCTTTATTGCGACGTGATTGAAGGACAAATAAACAAAGACACTTGCGAATTTGTATATATACCTCCATTTTGAATTCCTGTCCTTTGCTCAACTTGTCCTACGGTTTTCATCTATACTATCTATACTCATATTATAAGTGCGAAAGTTTGGATGGATGTATGTATGTTTGTTACTCAATCACGCCCCAACGGCTGAACCGATCTGGCTGAAATTTGGCACAGAGATAGATTATAGTCTGGAATAGCACATAGGCTACTTTTTATCCCGGAAAATTAAAGAGTTCACGCGGGAACCAATAACCTCAAACCACGCAGACGAAGTCACGGGCATTCGCTAGTCCACATTATATGGCCATACCAGCGTGACAGGACAAAATGGCTAAATCAAGCATTAATCCAAAGTGTGATTGTCTGTCTATTTATCTGTCTGTCTATGTGTCTGCTACGCTTTCCCATCTCGTCTTTTCAACTGATTTTGACGAAAGGACATTATTCTGTCCCCATACAAAGTTCGCCTAAGAACCAAACCGTCATAAAACATTGATTACTGGGTTCAAATTAATACCTTTTTATACATGAGAACAGATTAAAACAACGGACACTTGCTAAGAAATTACTTATTACCAAAAATATTTTCAATTATGAGGTTATTTAAACTTTCACAATCAATCTGCGTAAACAAATAAATATCATCTTTATCCAATTGTAATAGAGCTGTAAACAGTGTGTAGATAAGACAAGATTCGTGGTAGTTCATCAAGAACATTACAGATGGCGTTATAAATAAGGATGCAAGTATCGTCATAGTTCATCGAGAACTTCACAGATGGCGTTACAAATATGAAATTATTGTTCTTTCAATACATGGGGTTGCGAGATTCAGAATACTAGCGCACTTAGCTCTTTAAGCTGCTTTTATCTTGTTTCTTACGATACGGATCTAGCGCTCAAGCGGTGGTATTGTATATTATTTTAACCTATAAATTATTGATCTGTGGTTATTAACCGAGAGACGGAAACGTATAGTAATCATAATAGAATTTTTTAATTAATTTGAAGTGTCCGTTGAATTCTAATATTTGGAATAAAAGTTATAAAATAAGCTAAGAATTACTGTATATTTCAAACGTTTGTTGATTCTTGTGCGAATTTGGTCAATGTCCTTTGGTACAGATGTAGGTTACAATCCTTAGAAGGATATAGACGATCCCGAAAAATTAAAGAGTGTTCCCAAAATCGAAAACCTTTATCCACGTGGACGAAGCCGCAGGCATTGTCTAGTTTTCAATTATTTTAGTGAGTTTTCATTTTGAGATTGGCGATATCCCTGGCACAGTGTTGAGCGCTGTTTTCTTAACGTGCGGAGGTCCCGGGTTCGATCCCCGGCGGAGTCAATTTGGGAATTCATAATTTCTGAATTTTCTCTGGTCTGGCCTGGTGGCAGGCTTCGGTCGTGGCTAGTTACCACCCTACCGGCAAAGTCATGCCCCTAACAGGTTAGCACGCATTTTACACTGCATCATCACTTACCATCAGGTGAGGTCGCAGACAATGTCTAACTTGTAGTGAATAAAAAAATTATGCTTCTATATTTTAAGTGATTAGTTCACTTAAAATATAGAAGCATAATTTTTTTTATAAATATAGATGTATAGATAATTTAAAAAATGAGAAAACATGACTGCCCTGCCAAAAAACTAACTAAAAAGTTAAAAATCTAAATTAATCTAGTTAAATTAGAATCTTATTCACATTTTTATTAAATGATATTTTTTTGTGAATCACTGGATATTGAACTATAGTGTTTTATATTTTTGGAATCTACTCATCATTTTCTAGATGATAATTATATAGTTAATCTTATTTTCGAATATATTTTTTCAATTTTAGTCTTTTATGCGGGACCATGGTCATCCCGTCAATTATTTTTTAAATTTTACTAGCCTATGTCACCCGGAATAAGCTAGAGAATTTAACGATACCTCATTTATCAAACTCGGTTCAGGCGTATACATATATACATGAAACCTGAAAACAATATACTCCTTTTTTCAGGCAGTCGTATAAAAAAGATAAGGATTCGTGGACTGGCGGTTTCCTCTGCCTGCACCTGGGTATAATAATAATATCGTTATCAGTTAGTCTGTTTAAGAACCGCCGCGGAGGTTCCATTCATACTTTAATGAGCTCATTATGCTTTGTGTAACCCGATCCATTCCTAGGTAGCCTAGATCGTTTTTCTATGCGGATAGTTCAGCTAATAGAATAGTCAGAAAGTGAAACATTTTCATTATTATATAGAGCTGTGGCATTATCTTTGCAGAGCTACGAGTGTTTTAGTAAGTTACGTATTATTACTTATCATAAGATTTTATTTGCCCACGAAAAGCAATTTACAATATTTACTTACTTAAGTAATTACTTAAATCTATTTTTACAATCCTTGAACAAATAAGCTGTAGCATTATCTTTGCGGAGCTACGTGCGTTTTAGTCAGTTAAAAATTATAACTTGTCGTAAGATAGATACTAGATAGATAATTTATTTATTTGCCCACGAAAAACAATTTAAAATATTTACGTAATTACTTAAATCTATTTTTACAATCCGTGAACAAATAAGCTGTAGCATTATCTTTGCGGAGCTACGTGCAACTTAAATATTATTACTTGTCGTAAGATAGATAATAGATAGATAATTTATTTATTTGCCCATGAAAAACAATTTACAATATTTACTTACTTATGTAATTACTTAAATCTATTTTTACAATCCGTGAACAAATAAGGCTCCTCACTCAGCAGCCTTAAAGTGTCCATACAAGTGTTTTCGACAGGTTTTATCACGAAAATATATAAATTAAGTAAAGTGGCCTAATAACAACAATTCATTAGTACCCTACTAATTTCTGATAAACTGATGTCATATAAATCAGCTTAACTACTTTAAAAACTACTTATAGCTAAGCTAAGAACAAACTTTACTGTTAAATTATTATAACCCAAATTTTCGTTTATACTCGGAACTATTTACTTTCTACCTACCTACTTAATCTATCCTTTTTTTTATCTACTACAAGTAAGCCCTTGACTGCGATCTCACGTGATCGTAAGTGAAGAAGATGGTAGCGGGCTAACCTGTTAGGGGCATGGCAGTTATATTAAACCCATACCCCTATTCGGTTTCTACACGGCATTGTACCGGAACGCGTAATCGCTTGGCGGCACGTCTTTGCTGGTATGGTGGTAACTAGCCACGGCCGAAGCCTCCCATCAGGCCAGATCAGGGAAAATTCAGAAATTATAAATTCGCAAATCGACCCTGCCGGGGATCGATCCCGGGACCTCCGCACGTTAAGACAACAGCGCTACACACTGTGCCACGGAGGTCGTCGAAACCTTATCCTTGCTAAGTACTATCTAATACTATATAATAATAAAATAAAATAAAGTCGCGCTGGTGTCATTGTCGTCATAAATGATGTTGCCATCTCAGCATCTCAGCATCTCAGCATCTCAGCATCTCAGGACCTCAACATTTATCGGTTCTTAATAGTTTCTCTCTCTCTAGTTGTAAGAGTTTTAAATTATTTTTATTAACTACCTGATGTCCAAGACTTTGTAAGCGCAGATAAAGATTTTTTGATTCCCGCGGGATCTTTTTAATTTTCTGGGATTAAAAGCCTAGCCCGAGATGTCCTTTCCCGGTATAGAAACTATCCCCATACCAAATTTTATCAAAATCGGTTGAACTGATTGGCCGTTAAAGCGTAGCAGACAGACAGACTGACACACTTTCGTATTCATAATATTAGTATGGATTTGTTAAGAATTTAGAATTTGTAAGTTATTTCATAGTTACTCAATGTATACCTATGATTTAGGTAAGTATTGTTTATTCATGAAGTTGACCATTATAAGTAATCTATACTAATACTTTTATTATAAATGCGAAAGTTTGGATGGATGTATGCATGTATGGATGTTTGGATGTATGGATGTATGGATGTATGGATGTATGGATGTATGGATGTATGGATGTATGGATTAATGGATGTTTGTTACTCAATCACGCCCCAACGGCTGAACGGATCTAGCCGAAATTTGGAACAGAGATAGATTATAGTCTGGAATAACACATAAGCTATTTATTTTTTAGTTAGTTAGTTTTTTTTTTTTTTTTGTTTTATATGTTAGTTGTGTAATATTTATTTTATTTATGGTCTAAATATATGGCAGAGGGCGCAGCGCAATTTCTTGTACAATCGAATAGAACCGGAGCAAACTGAAAACCAGCGCTGAGCATTGTTATCAATGCTCAGTAATGCTGAGTTTGCTTCCCTTTGTATATTGTTAGATTTTATTTAACTTTTTTTCTTTTTTTTTTGTTGGTGTAGGACTTAGTTGATAAGTGTTTAACTGTGTAACTGTGTAACTGACAACAAGACAACTGGTCTAACAATAAGATTCAATAAAGCTTTTATTTATTTATTATTTTTTTATTTATTTATTTATCCTGGAAAATTAAGGAGTTCCCGCGGGAACCAAAAACTTCAATCTACCCAGACGAAGTCGCGGACATTAGCCAGTCTTTAATACAGCGTAAAATAAAACCAAACGGTTTACATAAATGGTCACCATCATCACTCATTACTACAGCCCATTGACGTCCCACTGTTGGGTACAGGCCTCCACTCTCATAAGAGAGGGAATTAGAGCTTAGCCCCACCACGCTGCTCCAATGCGGGTTGGCGGGCTTTAACGACTATTATCATGTTAGTGATAACAACCGGGACCGACGGCTTAACGTGCTCTCCGAGGCACGGGGGTGAAACACCGCCAACTTCCTAACTCCGGGCTAGTACTGGCAATCTCTAATTCGAAAATTAATTATAGCCCGGATCGGTACTCGAACCCGGGACCGCGTCAGCCGCAGTCAAACATGCTAACCACTAGACCAACGAGGCAGTTACATAAATAGTACATAAATGGTACCGAAAACCAATCCAAGCGAAGCGAAGTTTTAAGAACATCGTGTATCGAAGGGCTATCGACAAAAAACATACCGTATATTATGTTTCTGATCACGACTTAATCGTAAATATGAAGGGCTGGGTACCGCACCTTCTGGAGGCTATTGCAAAAAGAGTGCGCTCTCTCCATAAAATATATCCAGGGGCTGCCAGGCCGGGGGCATATTCTGGGATGCTGACGAAAATCTTGGTTTAAACTGTACAAAAACATAACCTACTTATGGATTATCACCATCACTACGTAACTAATTATCACCATCATGTTTTATAACCAGGTAATTTTTAATGTCAATAAGTGTACCGACAGTGTATTATATTGATATTGAATAAATGATATTGAGTATTGATTTTCTTAAGTGCCTTTTAGAAAAATTCGTGTGTGTTAGCGGCTCTAAAAGCCTTCATTTTCAGAGCTATGAAAGAGTTAATTACTTATTATAAATAACAGTACATCATCAGTTTGTAAAAGAGCGCGTAAAACGAGCGCGTATTATTTAAAATAAAATCTAAATTTCAATTTTAAATCAATCCGCACTTGGTGAAATATAGCTTGTCATATACAGCCTTTTTTTTAGGAGACCCGTAATCAGTATAAAAACAGAATAAGTAATAGTACAGCAGGTAGTAGGCCAGTGACGGGGTGAGTTAATGATATGATGATGATTTAACACAAACAAAATGGATAGAAACGGCACGTCATAGAGGAATGAACCCTAAATATTTGTATACGGTACGTACGTAGTAAGGCTGTATACGTATAACTTATTTATATATGTGAAAGGCTGTTCCCCGCATATGTTTCTAGCTGTTTTATTCGCGTGAATAAAGTACGCCTGGGGGATATTTTTTTCCTTTTTTTTCCGCGAATTTTCGCGAAATAATTAAATCGCGCACACACGATCAACTTTAGTCTTGAAAACAATTCTTACATATTAATTCACGTGCTAAAGACTCGGTCATAAAAAGGTAAGCAATTCAGTAAAATATCACTTCTAAAAATGAAATTTTGCAGCATGCAGGTTTCTATGTTCTCTAGGGTGTGTAAAGTCTGCCAATGCAGACTAATGAATTGGCCAGCGTGGTAGACTAATGGTTAAAATTAGTTTCCAATTTTGGAGAGCTGTGCTGCGTAAAGTGCCGTCAGTGGACTGACTTGAATATTGATAATGTTGAGAAAAAATTATGCGCATGTTACAATGCGATTTTTACATTCTGGTACTAGAGAGAGTACGGATGACTTCATCAACATTTTGCCGCAGTTCAACGCTTGTGTCACGCGACAAAAGTCAGCAGTGTTTGAGGCGAACAACTATGTTCATATTTTTGAACGTCCACCGGTTAAGAACCGGTTAAGAAAACGATGATAGTTTTGCCACAAATGGGAAACTTTTCTTGATTCACTCTAAAATCGAGCAGAAACGGGATATCACACTAATATTATAAATGCGAAAGTGTGTTTATTTGTTGGTTTGTCTTGCAATCACGCTGCAACAGAGAACGGGTCGAAGTGATTTATTCCATGAGTATAGTTGAGGACCTGGAGAGTGACATTGGCTACGGTTTATTCCGGAAATTTAAGGAGTTTCCGCGGGAAAAAAAATCTCATCAGCTAGTCATTTATATCCGATAATAGTTGCAGACTTTGTTACATGAAACAATTACTGTGGAGATAAAAGTTGCTAGTGTGCCTTCTCCCTTGGTTAGCGTATCCCATAAGCCTCAAGACAACTGGAGCTCTGACGGGATGAATAAAGGAGGAAGGATATCTTTTGTCAAAAATGTTAATAAGCACGAAAATTATTCATTGTCGCGTTTGTATTACATTTCTTCTTTATTTTCTTTAACGTACAAAAATGTTTCTTTCGGTTATTGGGAACTAACATAGCAAATATGGATGACTTTTTTATGATTTTTTATTTTTGTAAAGATTGACGTATCTACTTCTTACATTGTATGGCAATATTGTAGAGGCTTGTTTTTTTAATTAAAATTGTATTTATTATTTGTTATAATTATTGTGAGTTGTTCATGCTGTGACGTTCTATAATAAGTTGAACATTTTTATGCGTCTTAAATATAAATAACAATATATCTAGCGTATCAACTGCTTGTTGTCCAAATAAAATAAATAAAACAAGCAGAGATAGCCTAGTGGTTGGGACAAACGACCTCCTATTTGGATGATCGAAGATTCGATCCTCGAGCACGCACTTCTAACCTTTTTGAGTTATATTATTATGTGCGTCTTAAGTAATTAAATGTTTAGAATTTCTAGTCAGAAAAACCCAATACTTAATTATGATCCGACCCGGGAATATTCATATACAATGTACACGTACAACACATAGGCATGATAACTGATTTTGAAAAATGGTCATATAGTGTTCGGAAGTATCCACTATTTCGAAAAAATATCTTATTTCAGCAGAAAAATAAGGTTTGATAGATAAAATTGGCATTTGAAGTTTAAATTTTTAATTTCTCGCCAAAACGCTCGCCGGTGTCATGGCGTCGTTTGTGACGTCACTATTGTTTTTACCAATGTACTCTGTGCAGTGTGCAGTGAACAATAGTGTGATTGTCAAAGCTCGAAACAAACAATTGTGACGTCATTCGCTTCTTGGCGTTTAATCCAATATGGCGGATTGATGTATTTTATAGTTTCATTTTATCAAAATAAATAGCAATCTCACTCGAAATAGAAAAATAAATACGTTTTTTATAATCCATGAATCATAATTCATTAGATAAAATCATAATTTCATTGAAACATGGTTACTGTGATCATGCCTATTACGGTAATTGCATTAAAATTGACAGACATAAAAAGTAGGCAGCAGCATAACCACAGAGGTCTGAAAGCGAAAAATGGCCGACAATCGCCCTCCAATTAGGACGTCTTGTTGTGAGGAAATAATCAGACCTCGTCAGACTGCCATGAATTCCCGCCCAGGCACAATGGAGGCTTTCCTTAACTTTTCGCCACCGAATAACGAGTTTTTAACTTTGTGGCAAAGCGAAAAATGTCTCTATCTCCAGATACGCATCCGTTTAAGTTACAGCCGGAAGCGCATAATATGAAAGAACGAGATCCTTTCATGTGCGCTCAATTATTGCTGCACATAATTTTGCACTCAACAAAAAGAAGGCAGTTTGAATAGATAAGTACATATATAATAGATATATAATCTGCATATTTTATAAATTATGTATGATTATTAAAAAAAAAATGGTTACACAAAAAAAAAGCATGATTAACACTAACATAAGTTACCTGTAATAGTCTAGTTCTCTGCAAGTCCCTGATGCACTGCACGTAATTGTGGTAGCACCAATTCATCAAAGCAAAAAGATATGTAAGAAAAAAAAAATAGTCATTCAGAGTACCTACCTAGAATAGTCTCCGATCGTCATGTCAGAGGAAAAAAGGAAGGAACACAAAAAAAAAAAAGAAGGCCATACTAGTATTATAAATGCGAAGGTGTGCATATGTTTCTGTGCTACGCTTCCAAGACCCATTCTCCCAACCGATTTTGATAAAATTTGGTATAGAGATAGTTTTTATAGCGGAAAAGTAAAAAAAGAGTTCCCGTGCGAATCAGACAACCCTAATCCACGTGGACGAAGTCGCGGGCATATAAATGCGAAAGTTTGAATGGATGGATTTGTTACTCCATCACGCCAGAACGGCTGAACGGATCTGGATGAAATTTGGCACAGAGATATATTGTAGTTTGGAATACCATAGGCTAGTTTTTATCCCGGAAAATTAAAGAGTTCTCGCGGCAACCAACAAACCATCATTTAGTGTAATAAATAATATGACAATGCGAAAGTGTGTTTGTTTGTTTTTAATTACTTTGTCCTACAATCTTGCCGCAACAGAGCACCGCCGCAGCAGTTTTAATCATGTCGCGGGAATCATCTACTTTTGAATAAACATATTGATAAAAGACTGCCTGAAAAAAGGAGTATATTGTTTTCAGGGTTCATGTATGTATGTGAGTTTGTATATTCCACCATAACTTCTATACGCCAGAACCGATTTTGATAAATGAGGTATCGTTAGAATCCCTAGCTTATTCCGGGTGACATAGGCTAGTAAAATTTAAAAAAAAAAATATGGGGTGACCATGGTCCCGCATTAAAGACTGAAGTTGAATTTTTTTTTTCGAAAATAAGATTAACTATATAATCATCATCTAGAAAATGATGAGTAGATTCCAAAAATATATAACACTATAGTTCAATATCCAGTGATCCACAAAAAATACCATTTATTGTTTTTAACTTTTGAGTTCGTTTTTTGGCAGGGCAGTCGTATTTTTTAGTTATCTTAATTATTGTTTGTTACTGGTTAACGACAACGGCTGGTATTGCGCTCTTGACTTGCCCCACAACTAAAGGTTAGCCCGAGGAAATTACAGAAGGAAAACGGCCCTACTTTCAATAAAACTGTCGTCTTTATTTAACAGGGTGAAAGTTATCTCGACGGCCATACTTCCGTTAGTTCGACAAAGCGTATCGCGACGCAGCGATGGCCGGTTAAGCGAGCTATTGTCGGTGTATTTTATCGTAAAAATTGAAAAGATGTCCGAGATTTTGTGTTTATAGTAAAGAATACTCTTGAAAAAACCCGGCTGAGTTTGTTGCGGGCTCTTCTCAGACCAGGGCGCGTTTGGAACCCTCGTAGCTTTAGTTTTAAGATACCGTAACCAATTATCACCATCATGTTTTATAAGTAAGTAATTTTTAACGTCAATAAGTGTGCCTACAGTGTATGTATATTGAATAAATGATATTGAGTATTGAGTAATAAAAAAAATTTATTTTAATTTTATAAATTCATTATTAAAATAAATATGTATAATACATTCAACATTGTATACATAATACAGTGTGAAGAAACACATATACAATCACTTAAAGGCTAAACAGGCACCTATTAAAATTCAATTAAAATCTATTCTTGAAGTGAAAACTTCTTTATGCGCGTTAAGCACTTTTTGGTAGGGGGTAAAAATGTGGAATACCCGAGACCGAAACCATTCTTCTTAAGACAAAAGGTCTTAAGTATAATAGTATAGTACATTCGTAATTAAACTTTAATCCCTTAGTTTTAAGGTCTATATTTGATTTTTTTTAATTAATGTATGCTGTGTAACCGTGGCCGACACATCTCGTTGTAACGAAGACAAAAGGTCGTAAATATAAATATACATTTATACTACATTCGTATTTAAATTTGAGTGCCTTAGTATTAAGGTTTATATTTGTTTTTTTTTATTAATTTAAAAAAATGTCCCATTGTTATATCAAAAGCCCAAATAAATACTTATTTAGACCCTGTCCTGGATTAGAATTTTAGTTTTCAAAAGTCGAACGTGCGAACCATTAGACCAACGAAGCATTCAATCCACTGCCACTACAGCCCATAAGCGTCCCACTGCTGGGCCAAGGCCACTCTCATAGGAGAGAGGGAATTGGAGCTCAGACCCACCACGCTACTCCAATGCGGGTTGGCGGGCTTTAACGACTATCATCAAGTGATAATAACCGGGACCGACGGCTTAACGTGCTCTCCAAGGGTTCTTTTTGAAATAAAAAAGATTTTCATAACCGGCGGTTAATAGCCAAAGGTTAATTATCAGGTTAAGTAGACCTAAAGCTCTTCTTGGTAGGCAGCCAGCCGCTTAATTTTAGTGAAAAATTGTTACATCTAGATTTTATACAGACGTGCCTGGGGCGATATGACCTAGATAAGGCAAAGTTACCTATTTACTTGTTAAATTTTATGAACGATCTTGTTTGTGTATAAATTTTTCAGTAATAATTTTTATGAAGAAAACAAGACTAAGTTATTTTTGTTGTATTTTGTTTCCCTCTTTTTGTATCTTACTAATATTATAAATGCAAAAAGTTTGACGGATGTATTGATGTATGGATGTTTGTGACACGCCCCAATGGCTGAACGGATCTGGCTGAAATTTTACACAGAGATAGATTATAGTCTGGAATAGCGCATATGCTACTTTTTATCCCGGAAAATTAAAGAGTTCCCGCGGGAACCAAAAAACCTCAAACCACGCAGACGAAGTCGCGGGCATTCGTTAGTTATTAAATGATCAAGTATGTAAGTTTTTAAAATCCCAATTTCCAAAATTATTTTTTGATTTACGGACATATCAGAAAGTGTAATAATGTGACCATTTTCGTGGTAATGTCAAATATGTAAATTGTATGTGTGCTCATTAAATACTAGCAGACTTGTTGCGACTTCGCCCGTTTGAAATAAGTTTGTTAAATTCCCACGGGAACTCCCAAATTTTTCGGGATAATATATAGCTTATGGCACTCCCAAATAATGTGGCTTCCTATTGGTACCAAAATGTTGAATATCGGTTCAGTAGATCAAGAGATTACCCCCTACAAAGTCACAAACTTTACCTTTTTAAAACATTAGTATAGTAATAAATAAAAGTCTAAAATAAATAAAGTCGTCAGTTTTATTAGAAGCACTCTCCCGTAGCCACAGGTAAACTGTGTCATCGGGCTAAGTGACTCTTCATAAGGAATAAGCTCAAAGGCGGTTATTTACACGGCGGTGCACTACATCTTGACTATATCTTATTTGAAAGAAAACCGCATATTTTGTGAACGTTGAATTTAGATTAGAAACTTAGAAAAGTATTCCGTGTCACAGATACTTCACTCTTGGTGCTCTAATTTTTACATTAAACCTTTTTACGGTTTTGTACCTCAAAAGGTAAAACGGAACCCTTATAGGATCACTTCGTTGACCCTTTTTCTCAGAAACGCATGGAGGTATCAAGCTGAAATTCATATCAAATACTCAGGTCTACTTTCCCTTGGAGCTGTGAAAAAATCAAGCTTCTAAGCCAACGCAATCAAAAGGTACAGCCGTTTATGCTGCAAATTTTTGAAAATGAAAATGATTTGAAAATGAAAATGATTTATTTCAGCATACATTTTAACAAATAATTTAGGCTGAGGCCTTCTGTTAAGCATTAAAATACCTGTGTCAGAAGGCCTAGCTCTTCCAAATTTAAACAATAACATTAGAGAAAAACACAAAATTGATACAATTTTTAAATATTTTTTATTTTTCGACACTCGTAAGGGAATCAAAACCTACAGGGTACTTCCCGTGAACTCAGAATCTGGAAATTTGGTACGAAGCAACGTCTTATAGCACAGATAAAGGAAAACTTGCGAAAAGCATACATTTTTTGTTACACTATATAATAAAAATATTTTTAATAATTTTAAACTTACTACAGGTTTGTTCGAAACCCTCGGTGCGCGAGTCCGACTCGCACTTGGCCGGTTTTTTTATTTTTCAAAAGAGCTTTATCTTCTCAACTGATTGTGATGAATTTGTCCTGGGGAAGGAAAAGGATTAGTTACCGGAACTACTAGTAGCCGCAAAATTAAGGAGTTCCGGTGAGAATTCAAAAAAACTTAAACCTCGGGGACGAAGTCAGCACCAGCTAGAAGGTATAAATATTTATTTAATGCTTTATCGCACACAAATACGAGTGAGAATTTACATAGTATAAAAAACACAGTACAAAGTCGGTCTTTTCACATAAAGCGATCTCTCACAGACAATTGTAATATGAACCAAAATATATTCCTGCTATAATCGTTTTGTTTTTCAATTTATAGACTAGCGCTGGGCTGCAATCATACTCGTACGTGCTAGCAAGTAAAATTATCAAAATAAGGCTCTTCTCAGACCAGGGCGCGTTTGGAACCCTCGTAGCTTTAGTTTTAATATACCGTAACCAATTATCACCATCATGTTTTATAAGTAAGTCATTTTTATCGTCAACAAGTGTACCTACAGTGTACTTATATTGAATAAATGATATTAAGTATTGAGTAATGCATAAAAAACGGGATCACCAAAGCAACAGTATGTCAGAAGAAAACGGAGATGAAATCCCTATTTGTATATATTTTTACTGCGCTTCCACGGCCCATGTTTTTAAACAATTTGAACGAAATTTGGTATAGAATAAAAAAAATTCTTTGATCGTCACAAATTTTCATTTTATCTACCAGAATGGCCATAAAACATTGATAAGGCGTGTGCACAACAATTGTAAAGGTGAGCACTCAACGTTATCAGTAAACACGGAATATTATTCTTCATAAAGTTGTGTAATAAATGCGGAGTAGATTTTTATAGGATTGCAATAAAAGATGAGTTTACGAGAACAGGAGAGGAATATATGGTATACCTGAGAACCTCTGACGCTTTTTTTTCCACTCTTGTCTGCGATTTCACCTGGTGGTAATTGATGATGCAGTCTAAGATGGTAGCGGGCTAACCAGTTTGGGATTACATTAAATCCATACCGCTAGACGATTTCTACAAGTCGCTTGGGGACCCATCTTTGCCGGTAGGGTAGTAACTACCCACGGCCGAAGCCTCCCAATAGACCAGACCAGAGAAAATTCAGAAATTATGAATTATCGAATCGGCCCTGCCGGGTATCGAACCCGGGAAGCTAATTCCACTCGGACGTAGACACGCGAATCAGCTAGTCACGCATAAAATTTAAAAATACAATAACACTTATTGAAGCATTAACTGCTTGTGAACAAGCGTTCATAAAACCAACTGGGGGAAGACTGGGGGGATGAAGCTACCCCCACAATAACAACAATTTACGCCGATGTTTATACCCCTCTTCCTACAGATAAGGGCCCATTGAAATGCTGTGTGAATACAATCTTTTGCGACGTAAAAATCGTTATCCTAAACTCTTGCCAGTTGAGAACTTTATGTTGGAGTCTGTGGCTATAAAAGTAAGAAAGAAATCTTTATTTGGGGATACAAGTACCAGAAATAACAAAGTTTATGCAGAAAAAATCGCGCAAGGAGACTTGATCCCCAAAATACCACCAAGTTTCACGCAAATTTCTAGGAAAAGTTAAAGAAAAAAAACATTGCCTTATGTTCAAACATTTTTGTTCATGTCCCAAAAACCGTAAAATTTAAGCTATTTACAAAATTTATTTTGCTAAGCATAGTATCACATTTGCGCATTAAAATCTATACTAATTGTTATGACTGCAAGCCTGCCCAGTGAGGACAAAACCTTGACCTTAGAAGCAGTGCCCCATGAGCTGCTAATAGGTCAAAAAATCACTGGGTCAGGGGCCTCTAAATGTTGGTACTCAGCGGTGACTAAATATACACTAATAACTGAACTTATAGGCTAGACTTGGAAGGTATGTGCTTCCAAGTCCCATCAGACTCTTAACAACCCAAGAGGGGGCGGGATGTGTGTGTTTGTTGTGTGTTTGTGAAAGTGATGAATAAGTTGTGACCCTCCTAGGTTACTCCTTAGGTTGTCGCCTAGCGGCTGCTGGCCATAGCACCCTTCACTGTCACTTCACACTTAAGTTTATTTACATAGTAGGCATATTATACACTAGAAATACCCCTTGCCACGCGGCGAATAAAAAGGGGGGTGAAAAAACGTATTTATCAATAATGACAATTAATGCCACACAAGACCGGGATATGTAAAATTATTATACTGAGCAATTAGACCGAAGACGGCGGTTTTTTAAGTACTAAACACTTGGTTTCTTTTCGAATCCAACCAAACGCCACGCCTGTCTTTTTGCCAGCGGAACAAGAACTTGACAAGTGTCAAAGCCGTCACCATAGACAAAGATGACGCAGTCAATTCAAATTATTGCATTTTGTTTAACGTAACGTACGTTCAAACAACGCCATGTGGCGTGAACACTAATATTATAAATGCGAAAGTTTGGATGGATGGATGGACGAATAAATGGATAGATGTTTGTTACTCAATCACGCCAGAACGGCTAAAAGGATCAGCCCCCCTATTGTGTAAGAATTGTCGATCGAATCGTCTAAGTTCAGCGTCAAAGTAAAAGAAACCATAACAGCATTGAATTAGAGCACAATTTCGTGTATCCATTCTCATACGTTTAGGTATGTACGATACCATAAACGTATGAGAATGGATACACGAAATTGAGCTCTAATACGATAATGTTACGGTTCATTTTACTTTGACGCCGAACTTGACGATTGGATCGGCAATTCTTACATAATCGCACCTCTGGATGAAATTTGGCACAGAGATAGATTATAGTCTGAAATAACAAATAGGCTACTTTTTATCTCCTGCGGAAACCAAAAAAACCTCCGTCCACGCGATGAAAATCGCAGGCATTAGCTAGTATGTTACATTTCATAATTAGGCAAAGTCGTCCGTGTTTATGCGGTGAAATTAAATGCAGTACACTTAAAGAACATCTGCAGTATTCCCCAAGAAGCGTACTGGGGTCGTAGAGCTTAACCTGATGACACAGTTAGCCTCGGGTTGGGAAATTCACTTCACTTTTAAAAATCAGCACTTTTGCTTTTACGTGTGCTTAGTTTTTTAGCAGCTCTAAGATAGGATATCTTTTTTTATTATACGACTGCCTGAAAAAAGGAGTATATTGTTTTCAGGGTTCATGTATGTATGTATATATTTGAGTTTGTATATTCCATCATTACTTCTATACGTCTGAACCGATTTTGATAAATGAGGTATCGTTAGAATCCCTAGCTTATTCCGGGTGATATAGGCTAGTTAATTTTTTTTTTAAATTGATGGTGTGACCATGGTCCCGCATTAAATACCAAAATTGAAAAAAAAATATCGAAAATAAGATTAACTATATAATCGTCATCTAGAAAATGATGAATAGATTCCAAAAATATATAACACTATAGTTCAATATTTAGTGATTCACAAAAAATATCATATAATAAAAAATGTGAATAAGATTCCAAAATGTAAGATTTAGGGAAATCGCTTCTTATGGAGGTAAACTCCAAAAATAATATGGCAGGGCAGTCGTATTTTTTAATTCGTTAAATTAATTTCACTTGTGTATAACCTTCACAAAATAAATAGTTGTTTAAATAGTTGAAAGACATTTTATATAGGTGAAAATGTCTCAAGTCTTACTGACAGAACAGGACAAACGGTAACGGAGAATGCGGCGCGCGAATTTTATATGAAGCTGCACAGACCTGTGCGACGTAACAAAACGTGTTTCCTATACAACGTGGGCTGATGATTTGTCAGTAATATTTTGTCCTCCTAAAACAACACTGGACTTACAGGTGGGACAGCCAAAGAAGTCAATGAAGAAACTTTGTCTATGAATTCTTCTATTCTAAATATCATAAAAATATTGTTATTTGCAGAATTTATTCCAGGTAGAAAAGCGGTAAATTTGTGCACAAAATCATATATTTCATAATTGCACAACATTGTCAGTATTTTTGCGGTAAAATTAAACTCTTGAGGAATAACTACCTGTATAGTATTCAGTTTGCCACGGGTTGGGAAATTCACTTCACTTTAAAAAAATCCGCACTTTTGCTTTTACGTGTGCTTAGTTTCTTAAAATAGGAAACCTTTCTTTATGCTATGCGTATTTTTTAAGTCTTCCTAATATAGCAGAAATGATTTTATAAGTGGGGAAATAACTACTAACATTAGAATCTCACTACTGTAACCTTTGTGGCAAAAAGACTAGGGCCGTTTTAATAAACCAACATCATCTAATGACACGTTCTCAAATCGGTCAATCTATGCTTAAACAGTGTGGTATTAACCTTACCACGATACTTGATAACCCGTTCTTAGCTGATGTTGATTTAAGTATAGGTAAATATGGTCATAAAAATTGTCCAACTTAAAGTATAACTAGTAAAAATAATAAAAAAACATTAAAATTGGTTCATTAGTTTTCAAGAAAATCGTTAACAAACAAATAAACAAACAAAAAAAAAATAAACAAACAAACTAGGTTTTGAAGCTAGGGTAGGCATAAGATAGTCAGAATACCTATTTACTAGCTGTTTTGATGAAATATTAGCATTAACGTGTTTCCATTTGGGTAAGCAGTGCTTTTTATGCTTCTATGAACTGCACGCCATGGTACATACACACGTAAATACATATCTACATACGGGATACAAGATATCCTTTTTGAAGTCTATTAAAAAAATATATGCGCGTCATATTAAGAACCTCCTCCTGTTTTGGAAGTCGATCAAAAATGGAAAAGTACAGAGAACTCACAAATCTTTAAAAGGTCACAAATTAGAATTTTTGACTGAAAATCATCAAAAAAAGCGAACCAAAAGTGGAATTCCATGCAAATCACCGAATTCCAGTTGGAATCTTTCGCATGCGGACGAGGCATGAATAATTAAATCCGAGTCGAGGGAAAAATTGATAGCAATACGAGGCCAATCCCAATATTGAAGACGTGACTTGTTACCCGAAACCGACACTTTATGCCACTTTTTACTGAGTTTACTGAGTTATTTAGAAACCTCGTTCCCCGAGCGTAAATTGATCTGGCTTTGTAACTTATTTACATTTAATATATTATACATATGTCACCATAAGATTGTAAAAGCCGTTAGATCTAAGCCGAGAATCTAACTCGCGAAATTGTAAATTGTCGAAAGATTGTGAACCGTTCAATGTTCTGAGTGTCAATTTTTGAAATATTCATTGTCTTTTCGTTTTCTTGTCTGTTTATTGTAGGTTAGGTTAGGGTTCGACATAAACAACTTTCGACCTTAGGTTCTATTGAGTTAATATACCTAACAGATTACAATCTATAGAAAAGTAATGCGTTAAACTATAATCTTTCGACAGTTTGCAATTTCTAACGGTTTTTACAATCTTACGGTGACATATTTATGGAATTTGACATAAGTATTTAAGTATATCATATTATCTCTGATTATTTTATATCATTTTCTTTCGTTTTTAATTGTAATTTTGTATGACCTTTTATTAATTTAAATAACTAATTTTCTTTTTTAAATTGCTATACAACTTTGATGATCTTTACCAAATATTCATATACAATTAATTGGTAGAATGTATATAGCTCCCAAACTGTAATCATGTCAACTTTATATCACCTACATACTCATGAATAAATTATTATTTATTTTCTTATTTATATATACGTTTTCAATAGCCAATCCACCACCACCAGCCGTTGGGGCGTTATTGAGTGACAAAAATCCATACATCCATACATCCGTACATCCATACATCCATTCATCCATCCAAACTTTCGCATTTATAATATTAGTAAGATGCGTTGTTTCAAATGACTGACCTACACTTCTTTTAATTAGGCTTTAAATTTTATTGGTACGTGTTAGTGCTTCAATTTAGATTTTTTGCTCGCTTGAATATATTTTTTGTATTTTATTATTATTGCTTTTTATTTAGTTTTATTGCTTTCTTCAATAAAACTAAATAAAAAGTGACGTATTGTATTTGAGACACGATGTTTTCATAATTGATGCGGTTAATGAAAAGTTAAAAAATACGTCTTAAAGTAAGACGATCCCTTCCGACATTTTATTATTCATAGAGTGAGTTGAGCGCGTCTATAATGTACAAGCGTAGTGAGTCAAACATAAATCACAAAAGATCGTGCGGAGGGTTCCGTGGCCGAATTAAACTTTCATATTAGCCAACTGAATCCCTACGTGATCACGAGATGGCGTGACTACAGTTTTATATGTAGGCAAAGAGCATAAAGAACCAGGGGTAGAGGTACACCTCCATACTTAGGCAAAAAGCATTCAAAAATCTGCTTATCATCGCTGATACCCTGTAGTTCTTCTGCTTAGCTCTAGATGGCGTTAAAACGAAAGCTTTGAAATAAACTTTTTGCTATCGGATTTTATGAAAATTTTATGTTTAATAGTTAATTAAACTTAAAAAATAAATAGGTAAAATAAAGTAAAACAACAAAATACATGTTTTCATTGAGTTTCGGTTGATTTAAACAAAATTTATACTTATTCGAGACAAGTAACGCCATCTAGAATTTATTTTAGAACTATGGTACCCGTTGTATGGAGTTGTACCTCTACTCCTGGTTCTTTATGCTCTTTGATGTAGGGCATGTATATATTTTTTAAATTTTTTTATCCACTACAACTTAGCCCTTGACTGCGATCTCACCTGATGGTAAGTGAAGATTCAGTCTAAGATGGTAGCGGGCTAACCTGCTAGGGGCATGGCAATTATATTTAACCCAAACCCCTATTCGGTTTCTACACTGCATCGTACCGGAACGCTAAATCGCTTGGCGGCACGTCTTTGCCGGTAGGATGGTAACTAGCCACGGCCGAAGCCTCCCACCAGGCTAAGGTCTTAAGGTCTATTGTTACCAAAGCAAAAATCTAACTGATAATCGCAACTTCGCCTGTGTGCATTTCAGTTCTTTAAAACTCGGGAACCACCTAATTTTCGGGTTGAAAACCTATACCTATCTCATCATAGTCTCATCATAGTGTCTCTAGGATGCAAGCATTCATCTTACGAGCCTTTAAAAGGTAACTGACAGACTGACATACCTAATGCACTCTAACATTGTTATACTTAAATAATATGAAAAGCACGGATTAATACTGTGCCCAGTTAGCATGGTAGATTGCATTACTCACCTTTTTATACGACTGCCTGAAAAAAGGACTATATTGGTTTCAGGGTTCATGTATGTATGTATGTATGTATATGAGTTTGTATATTCCACCATAACTTCTATACACCTGAACCGATTTTGATAAATGAGGTATCGTTAGAATCCCCAGTTGATTCCGGGTGACATAGGCTAGAAAATCATTAAAAATGATGGGGTGACCATGGTCCCGCATTATAGACTAAAGTTGAAAAAAAATATTTGAAAATAAGATTAACTATATAATCATTATGTAGAAAATGATGAGTAGATTCCAAAAATGTATAACGCTATAGTTCAAAATCCAGCGATTCACAAAAAAATATCATTTAATACAAATGTGAATGAGATTCTATTTAACTAGATTAATTTAGATTTTTAACTTTTTAGTTCATTATTTGGCAGGGCAGTCGTGTTTTTAATTTTTTTAATTATTAACATACTTAATACTAGCTGATGTCGACTTCGACCGTGTGGAATAAGTTCTTCTGAATTCCCATGGGAACTCCTTAATTTTCTGAGATAAAAAGTAGCCTATGTCACTCTCCAGATACTCAACTATACCCATGGAAAAAATCACGTCGATCCGTTGCTATTTTGCGACGTGATTGAAAGACAAAGAAACACATTATACATAGGTACACGGTATTATATTGTATATGTCACCGTAAGATTGTGAAAACCGTTAGATTGTAACCTGTCTAGCGATATTGTAAACTGTCGAAAGATTGTAAACTGTTCAATGTTCTGAGTGTCAATTTTTGAAATACTCATTTTATTTACGTTTTCTTGTCTCTTTCTTGTAGGTTAGGTTAGGGTTCGACGATAAATAATCAATTAGGTGCCCACTTAGGTTCTATCGGATTAATACTATACCAGATTACAATCTACCGAAATATAATGTATTAAATTGTAATCAGTCGACAGTTTACAATATCGCTAAACAGATTACAATCTAACGGCTTTCACAATCTTACGGTGACATAAACATGTATTATTTTGTATGATATTTTATTTTATCTAGGATTAGGATTTTAATATTAAACTAATTATTAGTTTTCCTTTTAAATAACGTACACCCTTGGAGCTTTCTCACGGGGTTAATCCATTGTGTATGTCGGCGACATTTCAAGTTTTCCATCATTATTGAAATCCGTAGATCATAACAAACATTTATTTGTATCGCAATGATAATTATTTACTTAATAACTTTCAAAATTACAATAATAAAAATTAAGTGGAAGCAAAACGTCTAGCCATTTTTGCTATCGATATAAAAGTAGGTTTGCCGCCAAAAATGCAGTTAAACAAAAGACGATCTAGACGCTCTGATTGGTCAATATTAGCATATCCTCAATTCAGTAACCAGCAATCGCGCCATAGTTTTAAATGGATTGGCGCCAAATTCAAATACAGTTTACGAACTTATCGTCAGTGTTAAATATTAATATTGACCAAACATTAACAATATTTGATACAGGGTATTTATAAAATAATAGAAAAACAATTTAAATAAAGCTAAACAATACCAACAGGCAAGTATTAATTAATTATTAGGTTATATGATTAAACTAGAAATGAGTAACTTCATAGAACGGTCACTAGATGGCGCTAGAAGTCTGCATCGTGCAGGAGTTTTTAGTTGAAAGAGGTTTTATTTAATAAAATAAATTAAAAATGACAAGCGCCGACATGTACATGGTTGCCTGGTGGAGATCGCTATTGAGCGATAAGGCTGCCACTTGTACCATAGCTTAGTTAGATTGTAATTGTTTATAAGTATGTGTTTCTTGGTGTACGATAATTCATTCATTCATTCACATTTTTGCATAATTTGATTGTTTTGATTGATAGTTATCGGAACTATCCACAATTAAACTGTAATAACTCATACACACACGTCCGTTTAACAGGTTCCGGAACTATCCACAGTTAAACTATAAGAACTCATTCACACATGCAGCTGTCTGTTTAACAGGTTCCACATTAACGTATTATATATGTCCCCGTAAAATTTCAGAAACCATTCGATTGTAATCTAACTAGCGAAATTGCAAACTGTCGACAGATTACAACTTTACACATTATTTTCGGTAGATTGTAATCTGTTAGGTATATTAACCCGATAAAACCTAAGTGCCCAGCCGCATGTCGGGCACTACCTGATTATTTATGTCGAACCCTAACCTAACTTAAAAGAAAGAGACAAGAAAACGTAAATACAATGAATATTTCAAAAATTGACACTCAGAACATTGAACGGTTCACAATATGTCGACAGTTAACAATTTCGCTAGTTAGATTACAATCTAACGGTTGTTACAATCTTACGGTAACTAATATTTTTATTCCTATTCTATCCTAGTTGTAGGAGCCTGTTCAAACGCAGGACAGTAGGTATTCCACATACAGCAAACACTAGTCTCCAGTTATGGCGACGTCCGTATCCGTTCAAAACGATCTTGTAAAAGGACTATCTGTGTGAACTCCTATGAGTTTAGCCTATTTAGTCTAGGCAATAAATCTAGTATACCCCAACAATATTTCCTCAGGCGACGAAATTTTATAGTTTGATAAAGTATCATCAGTTAAACGTATATTATAAATATCCAACAAAAAATATCAAAGGAAGTAAAGTTTTTTATGCTATACCCAATTGTTAAAGCTGGAAGGTACATTATCGCGTAAACGCAGTTTAGATTTCATAATAAAATCGGTTTAAATATCGTTGTTCTGCGTGATTATTTCATTTCATATTTCGGTTTTGAGTGTAAGTATACTACGTACTATTATTTGAAAAAGAAATCAAGAAAATATTTAGTAATAAATATTAAGTTTTAGGTATAAATACCTAACTTCCGGATGTTTTTTTTGTTGGATATTTTTGTGTAAGTTTTAGATCATCAAATACTAAAACCCTCCCAAGTTTCATCGACTGAGGATTTAATGTGTGGGTCTCCATACAACGGACCGCCCCATTGCCTAGTCTATATGTTCGTCTCCAGGATCATATATAAAACCTAATATTTTTCCTAACACGGCTCCATCTGCCTCAATACCTGAAAACCACCAGTTAACTCATAGCTCCGGAAGGTTCTATTATAGGTAATTTCGTGGAGGTTCAGGAACCTTTAGTTCCCGTGGTTATGGAAAATGCCGCTAGATGGAGTTTAATAAAGTTTATTCATGCTTTCGTTAGATGGCGCTACTAGACTAATGTTTTATTTTTATTTATAAAACAATTATACTTAAAACATAGCATAATTTCCATTACGTTGCTTTCGTAAGATGGCGCTACTAAACTAATGTTTTATTTTTATTTATAAAACAATCACACCTAATACATAAAGTATAATTTCCATTAAGGTCTATCAAGAACCTGATCAGGTTTAACATGAAATAATTGTACTACAGTACCTAAAAAGAAAATCTCAATTCGGTGCCAACGTGTACTTCTTAAATTGTATACTTAAACTATCGAATGCTCGCGACTTAGTCGGCGTGGTTTGAGGTTTTTGGTACCCGAGGGAACTCTTTAATTTTCTGGGATAAAAAGTGTGCCTATGTGCTATTCCAGACTATAATCTATCTCTGTGCCAAATTTCAGCCAGATCCGTTCAACCGTTGGGGCGTGATTGAGTAACAAAAATCCATACATCCAGACATCCATACATCCATCCAAAGTTTCGCATTTATAATATTAGTATAGATTATTTAAGCTTTTCCACAGGTCAACAAAATTTCATTCGAAAAATGGGAGGGAAGCAAATTAATTTCTATACTTAATATTATAAACGCGAAAGTTTGGATGGATGGATGGATGGATGTCTGTTACTCAATCACGCCAGAACTGCAGAACAGATTCGGATGAAATTGGGCACAGGGATAGATTATAGTCTGAAATAACACATAGGCTACTTTTTATCCCGGAAAATTGAAGAGTTCCCACGGGAACCAAAAAACCTTAATCCACGTGGACGAAGCCGCGGGCATCAGCTAGTAATTTTAATAATTTTTATACAAACATTATACATTTAAACATAATAATTTTTTTCGATAAAACGGTACCACAGACAACGAAGTACTGCATTTATTTCTAAGTTACGAAAATTACTTTTTCATCATACCTATTCGAAAAACGAATATTGGCTTCAGAGGATAGCGGGAGCAAAATTTAATTTTTAGGCCCGTGGGACTTTTCATTTCTCTGTTCTGATTGGTCCGCGTTCGTGCTTCTGATTGGTGCTTAAATGTATCGGTAATGTCCATACATAGTACGTTGATACTCCTAGCTTTTTCTCATACGTAATGATGAAAAATAGTGTGTGTCACTCGGGGCCAAATTTTTTGTTCTCGGGCGGCGTATATTGAATTCCTCGCTACGCTCAGGATTCTATAGTAGAATCCCGAGCTTATCGAGGGATTCTAAAGTTCCCTTTTAAAGTTCTAAAGTTCTAAAGTTCGTTCTGAATTTAAAATGGCGCCCTCGGGGAACAAAAATTTTCTTCGGCCCCATATAACACAAATTCACTACTAACAAATTCACTTCAAATTTCCTCCAATGTAATTAATTATTTAGTTTAGAAAATGTAATAGTCCAAATTAATAGCTGAATCTTCAGCCGCGCAGAGAAGATCCGGCAGCTTTAATACAGAATCGCAAGATCCTAGGTAAGCTGCTGGCTCAATCCATTTTTATACATCATATGTACTACTGAGGACTAGATATATAATGCCTTTTAAATTGCTTATTTTAGGAATATTATGTATTTAAAATTGGTAATTGTACTTTCAATGTTTGGAATAAATGAATTTATTTATTTATTATTTATTTAAATAACTATTCATTGCAAGGAAATAAAACACAGTATCATAGATTCTCATTATTAAGCAATTTGAAAACACCACCACAATTTTAATTTATATACGGAAGCCGACATTTCTTTCCCTTTTTGTTTTTCACAATACTCTTCACGGTGCTTTGTTTTTCCGACGGAGCGATCTTTCCCGTCACGGTGAAGACCGTTTTGTTTATATCGTGACGTCCTTTGAGTGGCCACCTCCTTTGATCACTTGAGAGCGAAGTGAACAATACCTCGAGAATGAACCAAAGCAGCTCTATTATGCTTATAATGGACCCGCCGAGACATAAGCCGAAGATCCCTCCGAGGTTCGCTGTATTTAATTTTAATTATTTTTTTTTTCTACAAGTTAGCCCTTGACTGGGATCTCACCTGATGGTAAGTGATGATGAAGTTTAAGATGATAGCGGGCTAACTTGTTAAAAATTAAACCCATGCCCCTATTCGGTTTCTACACGGCATCGTAATTTTTTTTTTTTCATTATTTTATTCAAGTTTGATGATCTCCCTGGTGCAGTGTTAAGCGCTGTTGTCTTAGCGTGAGGAGGTCCCGGGTTCGATTCACGGCAGGGTCAAATTGGGAATTTATAATTTCTGAATTTTCCCTGTCCTGAAGGCTTCGGGCGTGGCTAGTTACCACCCTACCGGCAAAGACGTGCCACCAAGCGTTTTTATGTTCTGGTACGATGCCGTGTAGAAACCGATTATGGGTTTATTATAACTACCATGCCCCTAACAGGTTAGCCCGCTACCATCATAGACTGGATCATTACTTACCAACAGTTGTGATCGCAATCAAGGGCTAACTTGTAGTGGATAAAAACAAAGATAGCCCTTGATTGCGATCTCACCTGGATGAAATGAAAATATGATTTATTTCATACTTGTTTGAGTTTTGATATGTGACGACTCTACCACTGGTTCGGGAAATAGTTCATTCGTTCATTAAGATTAATTTTTGTTTCTTTTTGATTTTTGATTGATTATTTTTTTCCAAATTTTGTACGCCATTATTTGGCAGATTGTAATAATATGTAGCCATCTTTATGTAACATCTTTTCATGTAACTTACAATCATGCAATAAATGAATAAACAATAAACAATAAACAGATTTTACTGAGAAGAAGTGGCAAGAAACTCAGTAAAATACAAGACGTATCGTATACAAGTCATAATTAAAACAATTAAAAAACACGACTGCCCTGCCAAGAAACGCACTAAAAAGTTAAAAATCCAAATTAATCTAGTTAAATAAGAATCTTATTCGCATTTTTATTAAATTATATTTTTTTGTGAACCACTGGATATTGAACTTTAAGTATTATATATTTTTAGAATCTACTCATCATTTTCTAGATGATGATTATATAGTTAATCTTATTATCAAACTTTTTTTTCAATTTTAGTCTTTAATGCGGGACCATGGTCACCCCATCAACTTTTTTTAAAATTTTACTAGCCTGTGTCACCCGGAATAAGCTGGGGATTCTAACGATATCTTATTTATGAAAATCGGTTCAGGCGTATAGAAGTTATGGTGGAATATACAAACTCACATACATACATACATACATACATGAACCCTGAAAACAATATACTCCTTTTTTCAGGCAGTCGTATAATGAAATCTATAAAATATGATATGGTAGTCACAGCATACTAACCCAACATTTGGTCCCAGGTATAGAGTACTTCACGACGGTACTTGATACAAGTGTTTTCGGCGAAATGGATGTCCACTCGGCTGCTGCCTTTCTCTTCTGGGCTGAAATAATAAATATTATCATTTAAATCAAAATATTTAAAAAAAACACGACTGCCCTGCCAAAAAACGAACTAAAAAGTTAAAAATCTAAATTAATCTTAGTAAATTAGAATCTTATTCACATTTGTTAAAATTATATTTTTTTGTGAATTCACTGGATATTGAACTGGAGTGTTATATTTTTGGAATCTAAACATCTTTTTCTAGATGATGATTATATTGTTAATCTTATTTTCGAATATTTTTTTCAATTTTAGTCTTTAATGCGGGACCATGGTCAATTTTTTTAAAATGTTACTTGCCTATGTCACCCAGAATAAGCTATGGATTCTAACGATACCTCATATTTTATCAAAGTGGGTTCAGGCGTATAGAAGTAATGGTGGAATATACAAACTCACATACATACATACATACATGAACCCTGAAAACAATATGCTCCTTTTTTCAGGCATTCGTATAAAAAATAGATTTTAAAATAGATGATGCCCGTGACTTCGTCCACGTGGATTAAGTTTTTTGTATTCCCGCGGGAACTCCTAAATTTTCCGTGATAAAAAGTAGCCTATGTCCTTCCCCAGGAAACAGCCTATCCCCATACCAAATTTCATTAATAGATGGACAATGAAAGTGTATCAGGCAGGCAGACAGACACACTTTCGCATTTATAATATTAGTATGGATCTAAGACTATTTGAAGTTTAATTTGCATGAAGAGTAAGTTTGAATCTAATGTTTATAATATTATGTGTTACGTCTTATAATGTCAGATGGATCACTATTTCTGGAACCAAATTAAATTACTGTGTGTGTGTGAGTTTTACGATAATTCGGGTACCCACAGAAAATCCTGTATATGCCTTCTATAGTTCAGCCCCCCGATTGTGTAACAATTTTCGATCAAATCGTCAAAGTTCGGCATCAAAGTAAAATAAACCATAACAGCATTGAATTAGAGCTCAATTTCGTGCATACGTTTAGGTATGTACGATACCATAAACGTATGAGAATGGATACAGGAAATTGAGCTCTAATTCAATGCTGTTTTGGTTTATTTTACTTTGACGCCGAACTCTGACGTTTTGATCGGCAATTCTTACATAATCGCACCTCTTATTTGTTCTGTGCATCTAGCGATTTAAGCTATGAAACTTATCTGACTCAATTTTGAAATATTTTAGACATTTACTCTCATATAATTTATTAATCAATTTTTTTTTAATTATTTACTAATTGACATTGAAAATGGAAAACATAAATAAATGAAAATGATTCAACATACGTTATTATAATTACACTTTTTAAATGGTTGGACTTATGGGAATTATGTTGGATATACCTATATTATAAATAATTGATAAAAAAGATTACGTAATTTAAGGATGTACAATATGTATATTTCTGCACACTGTCACTGGCGGTAAATTGTAAACGGGACTAATTTTTTTAAGATAACAACTGTTGTTACCCACAATTTAGCAAAATAAAAATTATAATAAAAATAAACAGGCACAAAAATTTGTGCCAATTTTGACCACACGCCAGATAAGTTTGACAGACTTTACTTAGTGAGTTAGACACACATCTGTAGCTAAGCAACGTAGCATATCTGTGATGGAAAGGCACCTTATGCTGATAGCTTAGTGAAATGCACGTTCAGCTTACTGTTCAGGTAGTTCAGGGTTCGATTACCGGCCTGTAACTTCTTGGATCTATATGCGTTTTAAGCAATTTAATGCACTGCTGCAAGGAGCCACTGAATCCAGTGTGTGGAAATCCTTACAAGAGACCTATGACCAACAGTGGACGTCTATACCAAGTAACGACAACGACGACAAAGACTAAAACTAAAACCCATCTTATTATCTTATTCTGATAAGAGACTCAAATTCGATGAATGACGATAATAATTTATGATTAGATTACTATTTTTTATTTTTTTTTAGGATGAACTTTTTGTAGCCAGGAGAGGCGAATTGGGCAACAGCTGTTAAGTCTTCCCTGGCATGTTTTTATCAATAAAAAAGAATAAAGATGAAAAAAAAAACATTCATTTGAAATATAATTCCTTACACAGTTCTTACACGGGTTTCCGGATATCCCCGGATATGGAGGCAAAGTGTACAAAAACGTTTGCGATAACCGGTAACCATCGATCTTGTGACACGACGGTAGCATGAAATCTTCGAAATACCACAGCGGAAGTATAAATTCATACAGTGGGTTGAGGTACATTGACAGTAATAGCACCTAGAGGTACGGTACTCTCACTGAAGGTTAAGAGTAGTAGTACTATACTCAATACTCAATGCTCAATATCAGTTAATCAATATAGGTACACTGTAGGTACACTTATTGACGTTAAAAATTACTTACTTATAAAACATGATGGTCATAATTAGTCACAGTATCTTAAAACTAAAGCTACGAATCTATACCTCCTAATATTAAAAGTGCGAAAGTTTGGATGGATGGTTGGATCATGGATGTTTATTACACAATCACGCCAAAACGGCTGAACGGATCTGAGTGAAATTTGGCACAGAGATAGATTATAGTCTGGAAAAGTACAACGGCTAATTTTCATCCCAGAAAATAAAGAGTTCCCGCGGGAAGCAAAAACCTTAATCCACGCGGACGAATTCGTGGGCATCATGTTCTTATTATAATAAATGCAAAAGTGTGTTTATTTGATGGTTTATTGGATTGTCCTTCGATCACGCCGCAACAGAGCAATAGATCAACATGATTTTTGCATGGGTAAGTATATCTGAGAACCCGGGGAGTAACATAGGCTACTTTTGTCTCGGAAAATTAATGGATTTCCGCGGGAATAAATAAAAAAAAAGTCGCTGGCATCAGCTATTATAGATTAACATTAACGTGAAAGTATTTTGTTTGTTTAAATTCTTTATTGCACATAAGAAAGGCGAACTTAATACCTAGAGGTATTCTCTTCCAGTTAACCTTTGGTAGTGGGGACAGGGTTGAAATCACAGCGGGTACAATTCGTATAAAGAGAAAAGTTGGGGTAAGAAGAAACATATTAGGTTTTTTGTATTGCAAATACTACCCCGTTTCCTCCGTCACATCCGGTCCCTGTCCTCCTCCGTAAACCGACTTGTAGGAAAGAACGTTAGACTGTGGAAGTATACAGGAACCGTTTTTTCCCACAGGATATGATAAATCATCGCCAGAGCTTCTTAGATGGCTTTTTTTAGTTCAATTCAACATACACACTTTCGAATTATAATATTATGTATGGATACCGCAATATTGCTTTGAAATTTGATTTAATACATTTAGATATTTAAACTAATTTTAGCTTTAACAACTACCTCGTTGGTCTAGTGGTCAGCATGTTCGACTGCGGCCGACAAGGTCCCGGGTTCGAGTCCCGGGTCGGGCCATAATTAGGTGTCGGGTTTTTCCGAAAGACGTGCCGCCAAGCGATTTCGCGTTCCGGTACGATGCCGTGTAGAAACCGAATTCAAAATTAAAAAAAAAACAAAATGTTTTTTATTCAAATAAACTTTGACAAGTAATTTTGAATTGTCAAATGAATCTACCACTGGTTCGGAATAGGGGTATGGGTTTATTATAACTGCCATGCTCCTAACAGGTTAGCCCGCTACCATCTTAGACTGCATCATCACATACCATCAGGTGAGATTGCAGTCAAGGGCCAACTTGTAGTGGATAAAAAAAAATACATTCAGGATCCCAAATTGGGTAGGTACTTTTGTATTTCGTAGGTACCAAGTAGTTGTGTACTCCCACGCAGTGGTTTTGGTGTTAGGTTAGTCATTTTATCCTTATAATAAGCGTATAGATAAAAGTTAAAAACTCCCAAAAATTTGCCTTTGTCTTTTTCAAACAAATAATTAGTGTTCATCTAAATACCATATCGGGGGACATGGCATTGCTCATGCCAAGACAAGAAAATTATGTTACCGATAATTACTGTTTGTTGATTAATTTCAAAATTCAAATGTTTTTTATTCAAATAAACTTTTACAAGTATCTTAAGTTTTAGTTAAGTATTTGAATCGTCAAGTGAATCTACCACTGGTTCGGAATGACATTCCTACCGAGAAGAACCAGCAAGAAACTCGGTGGTTTCGGTGAAACTATGTCTTTCATTCCATGAAATAGACTCGTAAACTGAAAAAAAATTAGTAGATAATTATCTTTAAAAAATACGGAGAACTTTAAGTGAAATTGAAGGCAAAATATTTGATACTTACTCAATAATTCTGTTGAGTTTTATGTATTCGGCTTCGGTTTCATACTGAACATAATCACATTTCTGGTAACACTGCGTTATGTTGAGACGTAAATCGCTTTGTACTCTACCTGCAATACCGTAAAGAAAGCTGTTTTTATTTATTTATTCGTGATTTCCACAGAAATAGGAATCTGATTTCACAGTCCCGCAGAATACCATTTATCATAGCATGACAAAACATTCCCTTTGAAATATGAAGTTGATGGATTCAAATACAAACAAAATTCCAGGACGTTTTTCGACATGGATGTAGGAATATTTTATTTACCTGAGTTTTTTGAGAAGGACGCAGATTTTCTAAATAAATACTATCCTCATTTTATTCATTGGTAAAAGCTTTATTTAAATATTTTTTATAATTTAAGTAATGTACATATTTTATATTAAAAACTACCAATACATGCTTTAAAATAACATGAGTACAGGTATTGATTGTTGAAGTTAGACTAATGAAATAAAATTATTTATTTATCAATTTTAAGTTATGCATGCATCGATTCATGCATTTAAACCTCTAGACTTGGATATCACAATCGCTCTTTTATGCAACTAATTCAAGTCACAAGCGAGAAAGTAATTTTAAGCAATCTTTTTTACCGAAAAAGAACCGAAATTATCTACTTTATTCTTTCGGAGATTTTCTTCTACAATAACCCTATTTAGCTGATACAGTTTAGTGAAATCACTATCCACTACAGTAATAAATGCATAATAATTAATTAATTAGTAGAGTGTAGTGAAAGAACTTGAAATTTAATCTTTTTATTTGGTAGTTTTTCTCAAAATCTATAACATCAGTTGCATTTGTGCTAATGTTAAAAGAAAGCTGAAAGACCAGACTATCATATGTACTGATAAGAATTTTGAAATTCTGCAAGATCTGTGAGATATTACGAGAAAATTGAAAATTGTTACGTTCATCCCTGGTCTCCCCTAGGTAAGTCTATGTGAGATTTACCTAGGGGAGACCAGGGATGAACTGATGGTACTGTATACTGTGTACTGTGTATCTTGCAATATTCACCACACCATATAAATCTTCCAAATTATTCTCAACGTACGTTTCACTCCGACACCGGAGCATCTTCAGGAGATGTTGTCTCTGCTTTACAAATAAACTTAGCTAGTACTTACGTAGCATTTGATAGATACACTGCAGTCTTTCCCAAGTGCATATAGGATATTGTTGTACATCAAATTCTTCAACTGAAAAAAGTGTAATTCATTTCCTTTTATTTGTCAATATACTTAATTTAAAAAAATCTAAGACAATCATTTATTATCAGGCAAACCGCCAATGTATTTAAAAAAATATGATGTGTGCTAATATCATTAATGTCTAGTTGATGAGAAAACCGCAAAGGAAAACTGTCAACAATAATTATGTTAACCATTAAATATACTTACTCTAAAATAATCTATAATGTGACGGTTCGGTTCATTATTGTACTCGAATTTCGCCGTCGCCGACCGAATTTCGGCCACGGGGGCAATCTCTAGAGATTAACCATCACCGCTAACGTCCCACCGCTGGGCACAGGCCTCCACTCTCATAGGAGAGAGGGAATTAGAGCTTAGGAGCTTAGGAATTAGGAGCCACGCTGCTCCTATGCGGGTAGGCAGGCTTTAACGACTATTATCATGTTAGTGATAATAACCGCGACCGACGGCTTAACGTGCTCTCCGAGGCACGGGGGTGAAACACCACCAAGTTCCTAACTCCGGGCTAGTACTGAGAATTTCTAGTCAGAAAAACCCAATACTTAGTATGGCCCGACTCAGGACTCGAACCCGGGACCTCATCGGCCGCAGTCGAATATGCTAACCACTAGACCAACGAGGCAGTATTAACCATCTGCGTGGGAGATATTTTAGTGCACAAGTGTGTGCGCAAATACAGTTTCCTTTATTCTCATAGCCCGATGGGACGGAAAATCCGACACGACCGGAGTGAGATCAGGCACAGGGCCGGCGGCTTTACGTGCATTATTTATCGACCGACGGTTTTAGGTCCGGGGGTGAAACACCGCCAACGTCCTAACTCCAGGCTAGTAATAAGTATTTCTTGACAGAACAATCCAATGCTTAATTATTATGGACCTAGGACTCGAACCCGAGGCCTGGTTAGCCGCAGTTAAAAATGCATAACAAACCTCCACTAGACCATCGAGGCAATTTAATAAACTGTGTATTGGATAGGCTTCCATTTTGTATTTGATCCTTTTGTTCTACAAATCAATTGTGCTTCGATACGAGTAAAGAATTACGGATTTTATGATGGTTTTATGGTAAAAACAGTATTTTTTTAAATGAACTGATGATGTAATAGCATTAGGTGGCCAAAATATATGATACCGATTTCTCTGTCACATAGAAAAAGTGCTTACTACATACATTTTAAAAGGTTTTTTTTCCTTTAACCTTAAAACACCATCAACCATGGCTTTATTTTATACTACAATCTAGCCTTTGGGCTACTAAGTAATATTACGTTAACTTAAACTTCTACTTGTAACTAGATGATGCCCGCGACTTCGGCCGCGTGGATTAAGGTTTTTTGATTCCCGCGGGAACTCTTTAATTTTCCGGGATAAAGTAGCCTATGTCCTTCCCCTGGATACAAACTGTCCCTATACCAAATTTCATCCAAATCGGTTGAAGAGATACATATTTTTGATTCCCGCGGGAACTCTCGGGATAAAAAGTAGCCTATGTCTTTCCCGGGGATACAACCTATCTCTGTTTCATCAAAATCGGTTGAACACATGGGCCGTGAAAGCGTAGCAGACAGACAGATAGACAGACAGACAGAAACACTTTCGCATTTATAATATTAGCATGGATTTGTGCATCTAGTAATTTACAGTCCAATAACTGTCATTAGTTAATTCTAATATTAGTGCTGACTATGTTAATGTGACCTTAATAAAACAGTGTTACATGTAACTCCTTCTTCTTATAGTCTCACTTAGAGAAGATTTGGATCTCTTGGATCTCAGTGGAATCTCTTAAACGTATTGAATAATCAGTGTACTAGACTGGGTCTAGTAATAATATTATAAATGCGAAAGGATGGATGGAAAGATGTTTGTTACTCAATCACGCCAGAACGGCTGAACGGATCTGGATGAAATTTAGCACAAAAACATATTATACTTAAGCTACTTTTATCCCAGAAAATTTAAGATTTCTCGCGGGAACCAAAAACTTCAATCCAAGCGGGCGAAGTCGCGGGGTTAATCCATAAATAATAAGCATTTTTAATAACGAATATCTGACTGCCTGTCATTTTCACGGCCTTTTTGTCCAACCGAGCTTGACGAAATCTCGTTCCGAGATAATTAATATCCCGGGGAAGGACATAGCCTACTTTTTATTCCAGAAATTTAATTAAGATGAACACTAGAAACCTAAATCCACTCGAACGAAGTCGCGGGTATCATCTAGACTTGAAAACTAAGCTCCAGTTTAAGTCAAGCTCTGTTTCTTTAATATTATAATTATTTAGAAGAAGTTATTATTAAGTTTTTAATTACTTATTAGGTGTTTTGCGGGGGCGACATAATCACTAAGTGATAAACATACAGGTTTAAGAAGAAATAAAAATAGTTTTATAAACAGTACAACCAAAAACTAAAAATATAAAACGCGAAAATCAAAAATTATGATATTAATTTTTGATTTTCGCTTTTTATATTTCTTGTTTAAAAACTGTTTAAGTCAAGTATCCATATAACTTCTGAATTAAGTCAACATTAGTTAATTAATTTCACTCAACGAACCGTAGTTCCTTGGAAATAAACAACTCATAATTACCATCGCGTTTAGGTCCTGCCATATTCTTATTAGAAGCAAAATAATACAGAAAATGTACTCACATTTATAATTAAAAGGCAAACATTTGCAATGCTGTACGACTTTTCTCATCATAGATATTGTCATACAAACTTGGTATGAGTTGGAAGCTATTTTAGAATCCTGGAAAACATAAAATGTGTTCTTGGAAAATAGTATGCAATTTAATTTGTTACGGCTTTCATATTTCATTCCCTTTCAAAGAAAGCGTGAAATGACTGGAAAGGTGGCTCTCATAGAAGCGAATACGAATAAAAATATTTCTTCTTGTCACATTTAGGATCCTGGTAAGTTCTTACAATATAATTTTTCACGCTCTGTTTAGTACTTTTATTTATTTCTATTTTATGTTAAATCTTTTTTAGGTTCCTCTGATGCTGCAAATGCTCATGGGCGGTGGTAATCACTTACCATCAGGTGACCCACCTGCTCGTTTGCTCGCTATACATATAAAATAATTAACAAACTTAGCAAAAAACGAACTAAAATGCTAAAATTCTGAATTAATCTAGATAAATTAAAATCTTATTCTCATTTTTATTAAATGCTATTTTTTTGTGAATCACTGAATATTCAACTATAGTGTTATATATTTTTGGAATCTACTCATCATTTTCTAGATGATGATTATATAGTTAATCTAATTTTTGAAAAAAAAAAATCAACATTAGTCTTTAATGCGGGACCGTGGTCACACCATCAACTTTTTTAAAAACTTTACTAGCCTATGTCACCTGGAATAAGCTAGGGATTCTAACGATATCTCATTTATCAAAATCAGTTCAAGCGTATAGAAGTTATGGTGTAATACATGGTGGTGGTATACATACATACATACATGAACCCTGAAAACAATATACTCCTTTTTTCAGGCAGTCGTATAAAAAAAGGTTAAGTTATCACTTACAGTTGGTAGAAAGCATTTCCGACTCTTCAAAGACAGAGATTTGACTTCATCCGAGGAGTCTATGGCCCACACTGAGACCGTGACGTCGAAGTAAGTGGACGGAGTTAGCGTGATAGAGCTGTCCAATAGTGTAAGATTGTTCTGCTTGTCGAATATGTACAACTGAAATATTTTTTTTTTCTCTACAAGTTAGCCCTTGCCTGCCATTTCACCTGATTGTAAGTGATGATGCAGTCTAAGGTGGTAGCGGGCTAAGGGCACTTTAAAACCATTTAGTTAATAATCACGTCGTCATCATCAAAATTTACACATTATACTATTTATGATAAGTTACTTGAGATTATCACTAAGGAATTCAGAGATTTTGTAATAGCATATTTTAAAAAGATTGATTTATAAGTTTTATTCTATATTTTACTTCTGTTTCGTTAATTAATATGATATTATTCACAACATCATGAAACTTCTCCAATAAAGATGGGTCAATATCTGATCGGGATGGGTCAGACAGACACACATTCGCATTGATAATATTAGTATGGATTATGGTAAAAGTAAATATATAATTCTTAGAAATGTGCCGTCTGATCTTCCGGAAATACTGTTAGAGTAGGAAAATAACATCGAGGAAATAATTATAGAAATCTCAAAGCGCTTGTAAATAAATGAAATAAAGTGGTATTAAATTACCTATTTTAATTTGTTTTCTTAGCATTCCCATTAAAATGTAATGGTACAAAACTTCAAGTGATCTCTGTAACTTGAATACTTTAATATTAATGATAATAATTGCTTGCGGCATGATTGAAGAACAAATGATTTTAAAACTATTAGTGGAGCAAAACTACAAAGAACATGTCTTCATTTATATTACACATAATATAATTAAGTATATTGTATTCAGAATTCGTTTTTACAATTTACCCAGAATGGCTGGCAAATTAATTTTCGCCGAATAATCATAATATTTAATACTTATTTTATTTTTAAGATCGTATTTCGGCCAAGAATATTTACAATATTCCAGCCTTCAAGTAATATCATTAACTTTAGGTAGATAATGCTGCATTTTCACGTCATATTCCACACGATAATAACATTATTGATAACAATATAAAAAATAATATTAGCCTATCCATTGTAAATATTACATTATCTGCCAATATATGATATTAATTATTATCATCAAACGACTAATATTTACTATATTTCATTTTGGAAAAGAAATAATCCAGTTTGTATTATACTCACAAACACAAAACTATCGGCGGCACTTCCGTTAGCAAACATTTTCTGGCTGTTCACAATTATTTCCAAAGCTTCCCAAGCCTCTATACCGGTGCCGAAATTAGTGATCAATTGTCCCGATTGTTTTCTGAAATTTACAAAGCAAGTCGTATGTTATTATTTAGAACTTTTTGAGAGGAACAATTCCACCATACATTCTTTTCGTGTAAGTTTAACTAAATATTTAGGTAGCACAAGCCACGTAAGCTCTCAAAAGAGACGATTTTTTCCGACTTAGTTCACATTATTGCAAAGCTTCCCAAGCCTCTATGCCAGTGCCGAAATTGGTGATCAATTGTCCAGATTGTTTTCTAAAATATACAAAGCAAGTCGTATGTTATTATTTAGAACTTTTTGAGACGAACAATTCCACCATACATTGTTTTCGTGTAAGTTTAACTATTTAGGTAGCACAAGCCACGCAAGCTCTCAAAAGAGACGATTTTTTTGCGACTTATTTCACATTATTGCAAAGCTTCCCAAGCCTCTATACCGGTGCCGAAATTGGTGATCAATTGTCCAGATTGTTTTCTAAAATATACAAAGCAAGTCGTATGTTATTATTTAGAACTTTTTGAGACGAACAATTCCACCATACATTGTTTTCGTGTAAGTTTAACTATTTAGGTAGCACAAGCCACGTAAGCTCTCAAAAGAGACGATTTTTTTGCGACTTAGTTCACATTATTGCAAAGCTTCCCAAGCCTCTATACCGGTGCCGAAATTGGTGATCAATTGTCCAGATTGTTTTCTAAAATATACAAAGCAAGTCGTATGTTATTATTTAGAACTTTTTGAGAGGAACAATTCCACCATTACATTGTTTTCGTGTAAGTTTAACTATTTAGGCAGTGCACGCCACGTGAGCTCTCAAAAGAGATGTTTTTGTCCGACTTAGTTCACATTATTGCAATTTTAGTAAGGATCTCTAATTTTTTTGAAAATAAAATATAGCCTATGTTACTTGCTGATAATGTAGCTTTATATAGGTGAAAGAATTTTAAAAATTGGTTGAGTAGTTTTTGAGTTTATCCATTACAAACAAACAAATTTTTCCTCTTTATAATATTAGTTTAGATTATAAACTAGCTGATGCCCGCGATTTCATTCGTGTGGATTAAACTTTAGGTTTTCGCGGGAAATCCTTAATATTCTGAGATTAAAAGCAGCCTATGTGTTATTCCAGACTATAATCTATCTGTGTGCCAAATTTCATGTCGATCCGTTCAGCCGTTCTGACGTGATATAGTAACAAACATCCATCCAAACTTTCGCATTTATAATATTAGTATAGAAGTATAGATGTGAAAGTTTGGATGGATGGATGGATGGATGGATGGACGGATGAATGGGCTAATGTTTGTTACTCATTCACACTAGAACGGCTAAACGGATCTGGATGAAATTTGGCACAGAGATAGTTTTTAGTCTGAATATACGCGAAAATGTAGGCCACATGAAGATCCATGTTTGATACTGTCGCGTCGCGTATTATCGAGCTTTTTTTATATCCACTACAAGTTAGCCCTTGACTGCGATCTCACCTGATGGTAAGTGATGATGCAGTCTAAGATGGTAGCGGGCTAACCTGTTAGGGGCATGGCAGTTTTATTAAACCCGTACCCCTATTCGGTTTCTACACGGCATCTTACCGGAACGCTAAATCGCTTGGCGGCACGTCTTTGCCGGTAGGGTGGTAACTAGCCACGGCCGAAGCCTCCCACCAGGCCGGACCAGGGAAAATTCAGAAATTATAAATTCCCAAATTGACCCTACCGGGGATTGAACCCGGGACCTCCGCACGTTAAGGCAACAGCGCTACACACTGCGCCACGGAGGTGCGTCTTATTGTCGCATTTGTCGCTGAGTTAGAACAGGGAATATAATAGAATACTGCATCGACACAAAAAATGGCCGCGGGCTACCTTCCTTTTAATTAAAGCGTGACAACTATTAATTTTCCAAATTTAACCCTTTCAATCTAAAGTTGTATTTATATATGACTGCCTGAAAAAAGGACTATGTTGTTTTCAGGGTTCATGTATGTATGTATGTGAGTTTGTATATTCATAACTTCTATACGTCTGAACCGATTTTTATAAAAGAGGTATCGTTAGAATCCCCAGCTTATTCCGGGTGACATCGGCTAGTAAAAAAATAAAAAAAAATAATAATGGGGTGACCATGGTCCCGCATTAAAGACTAAAGTTGAAAAAAAATATTCGAAAATAAGATTAACTATATAATCATCATCTAGAAAATTATGAGTAGATTCCAAAAATATATAACACTATAGTTAAATATTTACTGATTCACAAAAAATATCATTTAATAAAAATGTGAATAAGATTAACTAGATTAATTTAGATTTTTAACAGTTTAGTTAGTTTTTTGACAGGGTTTTTTTTTTAAATTATAACTTGTCCCAAACATGTTTCCCGTCGAAGCAATATCCTGTGACACGGCTCACAGGATATTTACCATTTACTTTTATTTACCAAACAATCCTTTTACGTATATAGAAAATATAAGTTAATATTTGCTAAAATATATGTATAATAAACCAGCAAATTACGCCTTTGAGAAATAGAGCTCATATTTTTATTTACTTTTGTATGTTTCACGTGGATTTTAATTAATTTAAAAACTAGCTGATGCCTGCGAATTCGCCTGTGTGAATTAAGTTTTTTTTTAAAGTCTTCCCCTGGACCTATTTTTAGGTATAAAAATTTCATCGTAATCGGTTGAAAATATGCGCCGTGAAAGCGTAGCAGAGTCAAACTTTCCGTATTTATAATATTAGTACTAGCAAATGCCCGCGACTTCGTCTGCGTGGTTTGAGGTTTTTCGGTTCCCGCGGGAACTCTTTAATTTTCCGGGTTAAAAAGTAGCCAGACTATAATCTATCTATGTGCCAAATTTCAGCCAGACCCATTCAGCCGTTAGGGCGTGATTGAGTAACAAACATCCATACATCCAGACATCCATACATCCATCCATATATGGATATATGGATATATCCATCCAAACTTTCGCATTTATAATATTAGTAAGATAAGATTGGTTCGTCAATTGCTTTTGTATTATAAATTGATATGGTTTTGTTTGTATGGATTATATTTGATAAGGATGGACGGATGTATCGTTTTTAATTTAACATTTTTTTTTCTGTAATTGTTGCTAAAGGTATACTAACATTAATATTTTCTAAATCCACAACTCATATCTACTTTATATTAATATAATAAATGCGAAAGTTTTGATGGATGGATGTAAGAATGTTTGTTACTCAATCACGCTATATTGGCCGAACGGATCTGGCTGAAACTTGGCACAGAGATAGATTATAGTCTGGAATAACAATTAGGCTACTTTTTATACTACCTTGTTGGGCTAGCGGTTAGCATAGTTAACTGCGGATGACGAGGTCCTGGGTTGGATTCCCGGTCGGGCATAAAATTTGTTAAGTATTGGGTTTTTCAATTAAGAAATTCTCAGTGCCAGCCCGTAGTTGGAAGTTGGCGGTGTTTCACCCCCGTGCCTCGAGCACGTTAAGCCTTCGGTCCCGGTTATTATCACTAACATGATAATAGTCGTTGAAGCCCGCCAACCCGCATTGGAGCAGCGTGGTGGGTCTAAGCTCCGAATTCCCTCTCTTCTATGAGAGTGGAGGCCTGTGCCCAGCAGTGGGACGTTAATAGGCTGCAGTGGACATTTTATACCGGAAAGCGGGATCCATGCGGATGAAGTCGTGGGCATTTCTAGGGCTAGTCGAGTCATGAAACCTCTAAACTAAGGTCTAAAAGAATCTCATTAACGCAGCACCTATAAATGGAACAGATTCCCAAAGGACAGTATGTCTGTTCTTAGAAGCAGTCTCATTACATGTGCGTTACAGTCATTGAAGCATCCACTGTTAAAACCACCCGCACTATGTTTATTCTCGCGATTTATTTTCTGCACGGGAGATATTAGAATATTATAATTTTATTGTATATTACACGTATTATGTGCTAAATAAATTAATAATAATAATTAATTATATATAATTAGGTAATAATAATGTTAACATTTAGCAACGCCCTGACAGGTCGTCATGTCCATGCATGCTAACTGCTAATTATATTAAGAACATTGTATTAGTATGTAAGACATGACAGCTATAAATAAATAAATAAATAAATAAATAAATATTACAGTGCACTAGTGTGAACGCAAACACAGCACTCTCTGTTCCTTTACTCTCATAGCCTGACTGGAGAGAGATCAGGAGCAGGATCGAGGGCTTAATGTGCTCTCTGAGGCACAAAGATAAAACACTGCCAGCTTCCTATCTCCGGGCTAGTACTGAGAATTATTTCTTTTCAGAAAAATCAAATAAACAATAATTGACATGACATGACGACCTCCGTGGCGCAGTGTGTAGCGCTGTTGTCTTAACGTGCGGAGGTCCCGGGTTCGATCCCCGGCAGGGTCAATTTGGGAATTTATAATTTCTGAATTTTCCCTGGTCTGGCCTGGTGGAGGCTTCGGCCGTGGCTATTTACCACCCTACTGGCAAATACGTGCCGCCAAGCGATTTAGCGTTTGGGTACGATGCCGTGTAGAAACCGAATAGGGATATGGGTTTAATATAACTGCCATGCCCCTAACAGGTTAGCCCGCTACCATCTTAGACTGCATTATCACTTACCATCAGGTGAGGTGGCAGTCAAGGGCTAACTTGTAGTGGATAAAAAAACGGATCGACGGCTTAATATGCACTCCGAGGCACGAAGATGAAATACCGCCAACTTCCTAACTCCGGGCTAATACTGGGAATTTCTGGTCAGAAAAACCCAATAAAAAATAATAGTCCAGCCCAGGACTCGACCCCGGGAACTGGTCGGCTGTAGTCGAAAATGCAAACTACTAGAAAGAAATAAGTTCACCTGAAATAAGAAGTGTCGAATTGGCAGCAATAACCCATAATAGTGAAGACTTCTCTGAACATCTTCCAACAGTCCACGACCTTTGACCTCCACACACACTCCTGTATTAGAATACTGCAAGGCTTTTTGAGCTGAAAATAAACATTTTATCTTTCCATACATTCTTTAAACAAGAAAACATTTTTTTTTTTTTGGTGATGGGGAAAAAAATGGTGTAAATGTAAATTGAATAGATAAGTACATATATAATAGCTATATAATCTGCATATTGTATAAATTATGTATGATTATAAAAAAAAAAATGGTACCACAAAAAAAAAAATATAAATAAAAATGCTGATGCACTGCACGTAAGTGTGGTAGCACAAATTCATTAAAGCAAAAAGAAAGGCAAGGAAAAAAAAAAGTCATTCAGAGTACCGACCTACAACAGTTTCCGATCGCCATGTCGGAGGAAAAAAGGAAGGAACACATTATAAAAAAAAAAACAAGTAAACAAACAAGTCATAATTAAAAAAAATTAAAAACACGACTGCCCTGCCAAAAAACGAACAAAAAAGTTAAAATCTCATTTTTATTAAATTATATTTTTTGTGAATCGCTGGATATTGAACTGTAGTGTTATATATTTTTGGAATCTACTCATCATTTTGTAGATTATGGTTACATAGTTAATCTTATTTTCGAATATTTTTTTTCAACTTTAATGCGGTCTTTAATGCGGGACCGTGGTCACCCCATCGATTTTTTTTTAAATTTTTACTAGCCTATGTCACCCGGAATATGCTAGGGATTCTAACGACACCTCATCATATCAGTTATGGTGGAATATACATACAAACATACATACATACATACATACATACATACATACATACATGATTCCTGAAAACAATATACTCCTTTTTTCAGGTAGTCGTATAAAAATAGGTCGGATCTATATTGCAATGGTTGCATTAAAATTATATTATCTTGATCATATTATTATCATCGTGCCAAAATAGAAAACAAACATGGCGCCTAACTCCGACCTTCGGTTATTAGCCGATACATATCAATACTAATATTAAAAATGTGAAAGTGTGTCTGTCTGTCTATCTGCTACGCTTTTACGGTCCGTCTTTTTGACCGATTTTAATGAAATTTGGTATAGAGATAGATTGCATTCCGCGGGTAATCATCTGGTAGGTAATATTTTTAAAACAAATGGCATTTCACAATTAAGCTGAAAACGAAAAGCGAAGTACCCTAGGGTATATATATATACTTTGCATTCCTTAATCAGAAACATGGGCCTATGGGATCAGAGTAGGGATTTTCTTAATGCTGAGGTCACCTAGATATATACCAATGAGACTGGATAAAACAATAGAAAAAACATCTTTGTAGAGTATAATTACTTTATGATTATTTTCAATGATTGTTTTTATTTGATTTTAAACTCAACTTATACCTAAGTGTAAGTTAATATACGTAAAGTTATTTAACGGACAAATAAATGAGATTAAGGTATGTCTATTCATCTCAGCAGTTATTCTTATGGCAAGCACTAACATTTTACAAAAACTACAAAATCATTGAAATAGAATGAGTAACTAAAATTCTACATCAGTGACAACAATGGAACAAAAATAACAAAATAATATGTCGGATCAAAAAATTCATAAACTATGGTCCAAAAATGATAAAATACAGTATCTTTTCTTTATTACTTTTAATAACACTTATAGTGCTGTAAATCACAGCAGTCCTATAGTCACGGCAGTTAAAGTATAAATATAAGTGCTTTCGAGATTTTTCTTCATGATTACACTTTATTTCAGGTCTTTGAGTTTATTACGCAAATATTTTATGGATCATTAGAGTTTTGAGTACATGTTTATACTCGTAGGCGGTTTATCGCCAATATAATATGTTTTTTGAAGTGAAAACTTCTTTATAGGCGTTGAGCACTTTTTGGTAGGGGATTAAAATGTAGATTCGCGTGACCGACATGTTCGCGAACATATAAATATACTACATTTGAAATTAAACTGTGATGCCTTAGTGATAAGGCTTTTAATTTAATAATTTTAATTAAAAAAAATATTTGTTGTTTTCACTTCTATCGACAGTCAGTATGACTGCCAATTTTTTTATTCACTACAAGTTAGCCCTTGACTGCGATTTCACCTGATGGTTGGTGATGATGAAGTCTATAACGGTAGCGAGCTAACCTGCTAATTAGGGTCATGATTATATTAAACCCATACCCATAATCGGTTTCTACACGGCATCGTACCGAAACGCTAAATTGCTTGGTGGCACGTCTTTGCCGGGTGGTAACGGATTATTTTGTCATGGGAATCTGCCTTGAAAGGATTTTTTAAAATTCAACACCTAATAGGAAAAATAGGGCTTTGAAATTACTATGAAAATAGGACGTAACGTGAGCGAAGCCGCGGGCAAAAGCTACTGTAAATATATAACAAGCCGTGTGGTGTAATCGGACACTTGGTATGAACATAATTACTTCTGCTAAACTATGAAAAAAATTATTACGAATTTCGTAAGTGGGATTTGAACCTGATATATTCGATTAAATTACTATTTTGAAAATTTTTTTATTACAAAAACTTAATGTGCAACTTAATTATCATGAATTATTACTTATTTTTATGTGCACATGTGTGTTTAATGAAACTTGAAAAATGTTATCTGCTTTTCAGTATAAAACAGGCTTTTTTATTTTATATTCGACTAGCTGATGCCCGCAACAACGTACGCGTGGATCGAGATTTTGTGGTTCCCGCGGGAACTCCTTAATTTTTCGGGATAAAAATTAACCTATGTGTTATTCCAGACTATACTTAATCGCTGTGCCAAATTTAATCCAGATAAGTTCAGCCGTTTTGTCGTGATTGAGTAACAAACATTATAAAAGTCCCTAAACAAATAAGGAAGAAAAAAGAGTAACAAACTTCCATCCATCCATCCTAATAAAATACGAACGGATGTCTATTACATAAAGCATACAAGCAGTTCTACTAAAGGCTTATATTAAATCTTCAAAGCCCGTTTGAGAGGATTATTACTGTATGTTTTATAAGTTTATTACCTAAGAACCCCGTATTTCTATTTCTTTTTTTTATCCACAACCTGACTTGCCTGCCCTTGACTGCGATCTCACCTGATGGTAAGTAATGATGCAGTCTAAAATGGTAGCGGGCTAACCTGTTAGGGGCATGGCAGTTATATTAAACCCATACCCCTTTTCGGTTTCTACGCGGCATCTATCGCGCTAAATCACTTAGCGGCACGTCTTTGCCGGTAGGGTGGTAACTAGCCACGGCCGAAGCCTCCCACCAGGCCATACCGATTCACCGACCGTTAAACCGGCCATTTATATACCGATTTGGAAAATAATATACTTTTGTATAGTTAATCTTGTTCATAGATGAGATTAGATTCCTTGCACGTGGAGGATTACCGTCCCCGTAGAAAATTTTCGATTATCCGGGATAAAAATTAACCTTATTATAAAGATTGGCATAATTATAATAAGACATAAAATAAAAATTATTTTCTCTCCAGATATTTAATTAGGTATAATTATTAGGTTGGAAAAACACCACATCGATTCTTTGCTTCGTTGGTTCATGATTGAAGAGACAAACACACATTTTATTTATTATGCAGAACAATATCCAGGATGTTGCAATCCATACTTTATATTATAAATGCAAAAGTAACTCTGTCTGTCTGAGTGTTACACAATCACGCCTAAACTACTGAACCGATTTAAATGAAATTTAGTACAGAGATAGTCCAGAGCCTGAGAAAGGAGATAGGCTACTTTTTATCCCGGAAAATGCAAGATTTCGCGAATAAAAAAAATTGTCTCGTCAATCGATTTTGATAAAATTTGTTATGGGGATAGTTTGTGTGAAGGGGAAGAACATAGGCTTATTTTTATCCCGGAAATCAAAGAGTTCCCGCGTGAATCACAAACCTTAATAGAGTAAAACTATAAAAAATAAACTTACTAGACGATAGCCGCGACTTCGGGGAACTCTTTCATTTTCCAGGATAAAAGTAGCCTATTTCCTTCCCCAGGATGCAACCTATCTCTCTATATCTACTATGTATACTCAAAATAGGTTGAACCTGATCAGCTGTGAAAACGTAGCTGACATCAAGACAGACTCACATTAGCATTTATAATGTTCTATCTGATGTCAGCGACTTCGTCCAAGTGGAAAATTATTATTAAATATTATTATTATATTCCTACGGGATCTCTTTAATTTTTCGGGATAAAAAATAATCTATGTCAGTCTCGAGATAGAACTATACTCAAGCAAAAAATTTTCTCTGTTGTGGCTCTGTTGTGGCGTGTTTGAAGGACAAACTAACAAAGAAAAACAAAAAAACCCACTTTCGCATTTATAATATTAGTTTGTTTATGATATTACTAGCTAACGCCCGCGACTTAGTTTACGTGGATCGAAGTTTTTTTGGTTCCCGCGGGAACTCTTTACTTTTCCGGGATAAAAAGTAGCCTATGTGCTATTCCAAATTATAATCTCTGTGCCAAATTTCAGCCGGATCCGTTCAGCCGTTAGGGCGTGATTGGGTTACAAACATCCATACATCCATCCAAACTTTCGCTTTTAATAAGACTGCCTGAAAAAAGGAGTATATTGTTTTCAGGGTTCATGTATGTATGTATGTATGTATTTATGTGAGTTTGTATATTCCACCATAACTTCTATACGCCTAAACCGATTTTGTTAAATGAGGTATCGTTAGAATCCCTAGCTTATTCCGGGTGATATAGGCAAGTTAATTTTTTTTTTAAATTGATGGTGTGACCATGGTCCCGCATTAAATACCAAAATTGAAAAAAAAATATTCGAAAATAAGATTAACTATATAATCATCATCTAGAAAATGATGAGTAGATTCCAAAAATATATAACACTCCTAGTTCAATATCCAGTGATTCACAAAAAATATCATTTAATAAAAAATGTGAATAAGCTAGCTTATTCTGGGTGACATAGGCTAGTAAAATTAAAAAAAAATTGATGGGGTGACCATGGCCCCGCATTAAAGACTAAAATTGAAAAAAAAAAAGAAAATAAGATTAACTATATAAACATCATCTAGAAACTGATGAATAGATTCCAAAAATATATAACACGGACTATAGTTCAATATCCAGTGATTCACAAAAAAGTATCATTTAATAAAAAATGTGAATAAGATTCCAAAGGCTATATATGCAAATCGCTTCTTATGGAGGTAAACTCCAAAAATAATACGGCAGGGCAGTCGTATTTTTTAATTCGTTAAATTAATTTCACTTGTATAATATTAGTATGGAAGTATGGATGATTAAAAGTGTAATAAGTACCTGGTTTATAACAATATCATGTGTGTATCCCAAGTCCTCAAGAGTTGAGTGTATTTTCTTCACATTATCTTCAAGTATGAAGTCGTTTTTTTTGATATTAGTAAAACTTTGGTAGTATAGATTTATCTCGTCATCATTAAAGCCACGCAGTTTTCTGAAAATATGATAAATATATAAAAATATAGGTAATATAATTAAAAATATAGGTATTCTGAATTTATCACTATACTTTACTCAAACAATAGATTGGTACATCTTGCCAGTATCCTAACTTTAAAAAAGTTACGATTTTACCGTGATTGACCGGGTATCAAACTATCCCTATACCAAATTTCCTCAAAATTGGTTGAAGAGATATTTTTTTTAATCCCGCGGGAACTCTTAAATTTTCCAGGAAAAAAGTTAGCCTATGTCCTTCCCCGGGGTACAGCCTATCCCTGTACTTAATTTCATCGAAATCGGTTCAACAGATGGGTCGTGAAAGCGTAGCAGACAGACACACTTTCGCATTTATAATATTAGTATGGTGTATGGATTAATTATAGATTATCCTTTATTATGTCCACCACTACAGCCCATTAACGTCCCACTGCTAGGCACAGGCCTCCACTCTCAAAGGAGAGAGGGAATAAGAGCTTAGACCCACCACGCTGCTCCAATGCGGGTTGGCGGGCTTTAACGACTATTATCATGTTAGTGATAATAACCGGGACCGACGGCTTAACGTGCTCTCCGAGGCACGGAGGTGAAACACCGCCAACTTCCTAACTCCGGGCTAGTACTGAGAATTTCTAGTCAGAAAAACCCAATACTTAATTATGGCCGGACCCAGGACTCGAACCCGGGACCTTGTCAGTCGCAGTCAAACTGCTAACCACTAGAACAACGAGGCAGTTATTTATTATGTCGAGTACGTACTTAATCTTACTTACTTACTACTACTAATAATGTTAGTGTTGTAGTATATTGTCTGTGGTATTTTTGCCTATGTAAGTAGTTTTTAGTCTGTGACGTTAGTTTCTGTAGTGAAGTTTTTTAGATAGAACAAATTATAACCTGTATATTATATAAAGTGCAAAGAAAAAGTTTAATAATAAAATTACTCAAGCCACAAAGTTATAGTGTTTAATTTATAAGAAGTGTCACACTATATTTACATTCTTAGACTAATAGCGTTGCAATAATAATATAAATGCGTAATATTTCGAAGTTTACATACATAATGTACATAGAAATAAAAGGAAACTTAATAATATTTAGTGTCACACTTACAATATTTGCGTAATGTTGTTAGTGTTAGGGCCGTAGATCTCAGGATCGCAAACGGTGACTGCGGGGAATGAGATGCGATCGATCGGGTAGTGGGTCGATTCCACCTGCGACAGAGTTGCTGGGATATAGGGAAAGTGATTTGATTGATTTTATAACTTCCTTATTAACAAACTAGTAGGCCCGGCAGACGTTGTCCTGCCCTATCTTCCTCGCTATTTTTCCATATTTTCTCACCGTTTAAACCTTCCCTGGACTACGACAAACATTTCAAAACCAAAATCAGCTAAATTGGCCCAGCCGTTTTCGAGTTTTAGCGAGACAAACGAACGGCAATTGATTTTTATTTAAATAGATAATGATATAAAAACATTTTGTAAAAAAAATTACAAAAATGTAACCATAGTGATACTTACAGAGTAACTTACGCCTATTAAAGTGTACGTACAGAAGAATGGAAATAATATGTTACATTTTCAATCATAGGGTTATTTAAAGTACTATAAACTTAATAATTAGGTATCGCGAAATACTTGTATAGTATTTTCGCTTTGCAAACATGGAGTAATATTTGGATAGAATCAGGCGTTACTTTGCGGAAGTTCATGATTTAGCAAGAAAAGATTACAATTATTTTGCTATAATCCGCCAACAGAAAAAAAAATCTGTATGGTCAAGCATGCAGTTACAAGCGAAGCACCGTTTACCCTCCCAACCAAGCAAGAAAGCCAAGTTCCCAAGCAAGCAATGCCTCCACCACTCACATGCACCACCACACAAGACTTTTATACTAATCTCGACGCACGTTTCACCCCGACACCGGAGCATCTTCAGGAGATGTTGACTTTACAATGCAAGATTGTCTATCATTGCTATCGCTCGGCAAGCGTTATAGGGAAAGTAATACTAAGCACATAGAAAGCATGATAGGTTAGAGAAGGGATGGCGAACCATTGCCATGCGTGCCAATAATGGCACACGACACAATATTTTGGGTACGTCACCCATCACATTTTTTTTATTGCTGGATAGGCTTGCGCTTGACGACAATCATGCTTAGTGCAAAGCAATGATGAGGTCTAGGTTGGAACGCGCTTGTCTAGATGCCTATTCACTCTTGCCTTGAAGGTACTTAAGTTATAAGTGGCAGGAAACACGTGCGCTGGAAGGGTATTCCATACCCTAGCGGTTCGTATCAGAAATTCATTATGCACTAAGAGAAAGAAACCCTAATATATGTTATTTGTCATCTAATCTGCAACAACAAAAGACACACTATTTTTACTTAAATTTAAATTACGCGTAGGTACAATTGAGGTTTTGCAAAATGTATTTTCTTGTAGTAAATTTAAAGAGCTTTGAGTTGGTAGTATTTATTATTATTTTCCCAATAATCACAAAGTCAAAATTATTTGATGGCACGTCTATAACGCATTAAACATTTATTTAGAAAAATGACATGTTGATTCATAAACGTTCGCCTACCCTGGACTAGTGGTAAACCCGACCTCCTGTGTATTCGAACCCCGCACGGAGCTTTAACTTTTCAAAGTTATGTGCGTTTTAAGAAATTAAATATCACTGCCTTCAAATGGTGAACGAAAACATCGTGACAAAACCTCCGAGAACATTCTTCGAGAGAGTCTTTGACGCTGCCAATCCGCACTTAGCCAGTGTGGTGGACTATGGCCAAACCCTTCTCATTCCGAGAGAATTCTCGCGCTCTGTAGTGAGCTGGTAATGGTTTCATAAGATGAATGATGATTAGCAAAAGTAAAAAAAAAAATCCCAATGGCTAAATATCACTTTCTTTAATTTCATTTATTTAATGGGATAATTGTACGATACCATAAACGTATGAGAATGGATACACGAAATTGAGCTCTAATTCAATGTTATGGTTTATTTTACATAGTCGTACCTCAGAGGCCCAATTGTCTAATCGTAATCATTAGGCAGCTTAAAACGTATAACTCGAACCGTTTAAGGAGTTCATACATGCTTTTAGACGTGCAGACATTTATGAACTTCTTAAACAGGTTGAATAATTATCCGTTTAACGAACGATTACGTTCATAGATGCCTAAAAAGCATGACGTATTATACGTACGACGCGTTTAAATGACCATTGTCGATTTTTTTTTTCATTTATTCATTGCATTCATGTACATACTGTGTAATATGTATATTAGTACTATTAAACAATCTTATACCTATTAACAATTCCAGTAAGTCTTGCACATTACATTTTAATTTATAAACCTGCATGTACTAATAAAAATAAAAATAAAAATAATGTCTAATCTCACAAGTTATGTTGAATTCAAATATTAGTTAGTATTTTTTAACTATTACGAATATAATTAAAAGTCAAATTTTGATAGATATGTCATGGGCCATGTCATGTCAGTTATGGTGCCTGTTAATAATTATGACACTTCATAGACTTGCTTATGTCAAAAGTGAAATAAATGGTAGGAGAAATATTACTCCCTAACAGTTTGAAATAACTTAAAGCTCACAAATTACGATTTCCTTTGACAATTAGGCTTCAGGGCTTATGAGGTAGACAGACGTTTAATAAGAATTTTAATTAAAAAATGGTTAATTCTAAAGAATTTCTCGTCGATCTAATTTTCAATTTCCCCACTTAGAAAAGCGAGGGTAGGTAACTAAGTACGCCATTAATTCCACAGTTTATATTTTATCTGAAACATTTATTATTGTGAACTGGAAGGCGGGTAATAACTGAGTCAGAAAATATCGCTACTTGGCTGATACTGCCGGTGATTTCCCTGGGAAATTACATCCCGGATAAATCAGTTTCGGGGTAAGATAGGCTTCCTGTCACATTGGATTTAGATGACTTCTCTGGCGCAGTAGTTGGAACTGTATTCTTAAGTAGGCGTCCCAGGTTTATTCTTAGGAGGAGCAATAATTTCTGAATTGTCTCTGGACTGGTCTGATAGTGTCAGCCGTGGTTATGACCCGACAAAGACTAACTTATTAGTGATTTAGTGAACTGGTATGAGTATGTAAATAAACTGCCGCAAATATAGTCCAAGATCTACTTAATTTGTTATACTCATTCTGTAAAGTGTCATCATAAAAATAACCCTTTCAATTTCGTCTTTGAGGTGTATAAAAATCTAGATAGTGCCCTCGACTTTTTTCACGTGCATTTAGGATTTTTAATCGTGGGAACTCTAATTTTCCAGGATAAAAGCCTATGTCCTTCCCCTGGTTAAAGCAATCATTGTACCCAATTTTCTTAAAATATTTTGAGTAGATGTGTCGTGAAAGTGTAGTAGACGTCTGTCTACTACACTACTACTAGCGGTTTTGTCTAGAATCACTTGCTTTTTTGTAATAGGTATTACGTATAGAAGTGTGGATAAAAGATGACGAAAAGATTTTGAAAAACACAAAAAAAAACTGTAGAAACATCTATTCAAATGACTTACCACAGTAAATGTAGGGTTATCAATAAACTTTCCCCAGATCATGTTGCTGAGATAGAGACACAGGGTGATGCTGGCTGCTATGATGACGGTCCAGATGCTGTGGACCCACCAAGACGAGCTGCTGTAGTAGTAGAAGAAGCCGTGAAGCGTGCTGTGCTTACAGAAACGCTTGAATATCTGGCCCAAGACGCGGCTCAACATTTTGATGCCTAATGCCTGTATAAATTAACCGACATCAGTAAGAACGTGTTCTCAAGTATCGGTCAATCTGTGGTTTTTTTTTATCCACTACAAGTTGCCATTGACTACGATCTCACCTGATCTAAGTGATGATGGAGTCTAACATGGTAGCGGGCTAATGTTTAAGGGGCATGGCAGCTATATTAAACCCATACCACTATTTGTCGACCAACGCTTAAAGCCATATTATTTCATTAGTGTTGACTTTCGTGTTTTATAATTGTAATCCTTATCCGTAACATCAAACTGTCATTTGAAGTAATATTGTTTTAGTAATGCTTTATGCGTTGTCAGTATGGCCCCAGGTAGGAAAATATTGCTCTCAAGGATCGGTCAATCTATGGTCTTTGTCTGGTGGGAGGCTTCGGCCGTGGCTAGTTTAGACGTGCCGTCAAGCGATTACGCGTTTCGGTACGATGCCGTGTAGAAACCAAGTAGGGATATGGGTTTAATATAACTGCCATGCCCCTAACAGGTTACCCCGCTGCAATCTGTTACTGCATCTTCACTTACCATCAGGTGAGATCGCAGTCAAGGGCTAGCTTGTAGTGGATAAAAACAACAATAGAGCAGATAGTTAAGATACCGGTTAAACACTGTCTGTCTGTCAGTATATCTTTCGCGTCTGGCTGTTTTGAATAGATAAAATTTCCTGAAAGTAGGCGACTCTCTCAGACTTTCTAGCTACTTTTGCAAAGCCTAGCTAGACTCAGGAGGACTCCTATCTGTCCTAGGCCAACGTTCACTTAGAGCCACTACACCTAGCCACTACAGAAAAATTACAAAATGTGAAAGTTATAGTACCTTAGTACATTCCTTTATATTTTTATTTTAATGGAACTTCAATATTACTTTGTAATAATTATCCCGATTCCATTAGCTTGTAAAAGTTTTTAATAACGAATATTTTATTAAAGTAATTAACTAGAATTTCCATAGAAGTTATTTTCATTGCTTCGTTTCAGAGCTTTTACAAAACAAATCCGTAAGCTTTATTCTATACGTGTAAAAATATGTCATGATTAGATGATGCCCAAGATTTTCCTAATAATTATATTTTTTTAAATAATGCATAGGTTTATATTATGTTTTATTTAACACCAGTTATTATAATATAAAAGATGGCTAAATAATTAGAATAAGATTTTTGTTGATTTATTTTATTGCTTTTACATAAAAAAAAGAATGCGTAGATGGCCCGTGAAAGTATAACAGATAGAATACACGGACACACTTTTGCATATTTTATACGAATTTGGGAAATAGGGATACGAAAGTGTGTCTTACTGTTCAGGGAAAAAAATCCCATTTCAGGAAAGAAGCTATATTTTACTTAAGAAAGACAAGGTTTGTAACGAGGTGTATAAGAACCTATAAAATCCACGTAGACAAAGTAGCGGTCATCATTCAGTTTATTATATTACTAGCACATGCCCGCGACTTCATCCGCGTGATATAAGTTTTTTAAATTCCCACGGGAACTCACTAATTTGTCGGGTTAATATATAGCCTATGACACTTACAATTAATGTGGCTTTCTATTGGTACCAGAATTTTCCAAATCGGTTCAATAGGTCCAGAGATTACCCCCTACAACCTCACAAAAACACAAACTTTACCTCTTTATAATATTAAGTAAAGATAACCAGTCCCAGAGCCAATGATCGAACCCAGGATCTCTTCATTCGCTGTCAAATATGCCAACATAACCACTAGACAAACGAGGTAGTAGGCACTATAGTTTTGAAGATAAATAGTAATAATCACTTAAGTCTGGAAGCCGCCTTTTGTATCTTTCTTGTTATATCATGTTTTTGTTATTTATTTCCTAGGTACAAATAAAGAGTTAATTAAGTGTATTTACTCAGTAAGATGATCACGAATTCATGACGCAAAGGGTAATGAAAGCAAGCAAACAACTGGTCAAAAGTAAAGTTTGTTCGATCGCTAACGAACAAGATCGAGTTTCACAGGAATTCGGCGAACAGAATGGCTGCCTTGTCGTATCAATTATGTCGGTTCATTAAACCCTAAATAGACATAGAAATTGATAAAGACCCGGGGGCCTAGAGGGAGATTTTCTAACTATTCAATCGCGTTAAACTTCGCTGTACGTCTATGCAGGTAAGGTTGTAACTAGCCACGGCCGAAGCCTACCACCGGACCAGACCGAAAAAAAATCGGAGATTATAATTCCCAAATTGACCCTGCCGGGAATTAAACCCGGGACCGTCCACTGTAAGACCATAGTCACCAGTCACCAGTGCTTCATGGAGGTCGTAAAAACCTACTTAATATTTTTCTCTCGATTAACAACCGCAATATCTCAAGCCAATCAATTGAAAGGTTTCTGCAATATCATCATACCGAATTCTAAGAGCCAACAAAATATACCTATCTAAGCAATATCCATCAATTCCTCTTCACTCCTTCCAATTCATGAAATAATTTGTCATTGTTTATCTATAGATGCTTTTTCGTATCGTATAGTTATACAGTTTCGATCGTATTTTATCTTTAAACTTTTTATACGACTGCCTGAAAAAAGGAGTATATTGTTTTCAGGGTTCATGTATGTATGTATGTATGTATGTATGTATGTGAGTTTGTATATTCCACCATAACTTCTATACGCCTGAACCGATTTTGTTAAATGAGGTATCGTTAGAATCCCTAGCTTATTCCGGGTGACATAGGCTAGTAAAATTTTTAAAAAAATTAATGGTGTGACCATGGTCTCGCATTAAAGACCAAAATTGAAAATTAAAATTCGAAAATGAGATTAACTATATAATCATCATTTAGAAAATGATGAGTAGATTCCAAAAATATATAACACTATAGTTCAATATTTAGTGATTCACAAAAAAATATCATTTAATAAAAAATGTGTTTAATGCAAATGCTGTATATGCAAATCGCTTCTTATATGGAGGTAAACTCCAAAAATATTATGGCAGGGCAGTCGTATTTTTTAATTCGTTAATTCTCAACTCTTGGTACTATTCCCATCTCGATCCTCCCAAAAATCCTTGGAGCTATCGCCAAAAATACGTCTCAGGCGATTTGCATCTGACAACCATTTTCAATGGTAAATAAAAATAAGGACATTTACTTCAAATCAATTTTATTTGTCGTATTAATACTTCTCCATAGCATTTGTAATGAGCACGATAAGAGCAGATACGTGATTTCGAATAACGTTATGATCGACGCTCCGAAGCTCAACGAAAATACGCCCCCGTATGTTGCTGGAAAGAGAAAACGGTAATAAGGTTATATAGGAAAATGGAAACGGTTATATATTATTATAATAGGCAATGGAGAGAGTTATGCTCCGAGTTATACGTGATCGAATAAGAGTTGAGGCAATCCTAAGAAACACTTCTAAGGAAAAACGGTGGCCAAAATAGGAACAATTTTTTATGCCTGTTAAGTTTTTGTTATAAGCGTTGCGATGTTTCACAAGATCCCCGACACTCCAGACTATATAATACTTCCACAGACTAGGTAATCTATACTAATACTAACTGATACCCGCGACTTCGTCCGTGTGGATCGAGGTTTTTTAGTGCCCGCGGGAACTTTTTTATTTACCGGGATAAAAGTATCCTATGTCCGTATTCTGGTTCTAAGCTACCTCCCCACCAATTTTCAGCCAAATCGGTTCAGCCGTTCTTGAGTTATAAATAGTGTAACTAACACAACTTTCTTTTAAATATATAAGAGATATAAACAGGTAAAGTTTGTGAGGTTGTAGGGGGTAGTCTTTGGATCTACTGAACCGACTTAGAAAGTTCTAGTAACAATAGAAAGCCACATTATTTGTGAGTGTCATGGGTTATTTATTAACCCGAAAAATTAGGGAGTTCCCGTGGGAATTTGAAAAGCTTATTTCGACGAAGTCGCGGGCATCTTCTAGAAGTATAGTTAAAATATTACAGACTCACGTAAACGTCATGTCAATATACAAGTCCCACCAACTTATCTCTATATATAGATTGCCCACAGAGGCTGAAATTCGGTAGGGAGGACATTATATGGCACTAACGAACTTTAGGCAAATAATTGTGTCGATTAACCACATGAAACAGTACTAGCGAAATTAAAGTTATTTAAAGTTCTTATTGTGTTTAAAGTTATTTAAAGTTCTTAGTGTGATAAATTTTAACGAACGTAAGGTACAATACCCGATGGTTTGAATCAACCAGCCTAGGAGTTGATCATAGTAGAAGTAGAGAAGTAGTACAGTAACTGTAGGTCGTATTAGTAGTAGCTAACTTACCGATAAAGTAATTGAAGTCGATCAATAGCATCCTGTTATAGCAGTTGCAGTTGGATTTTGTAAAATAGACTTGAACAGATGACAGCTCACTGATGTTATGACCTTTTCTAAAAATAAATACAAAACTATAAGCAACTAGCTTATGCCCGCGACTATATCCGCATGGATTGAGGTTTTTTAGTTCTCGAGGGAACTCTTTAATTTTACGGGATAAAAAGTAGCCTATGTGTTATTCCAAACTATAATCTCTTTGCCAAATTTCATCTAGATCCGTTCAGCCGTCATAATTTCTATTATTGATCTTATTTACGTCACGTCCGGTGGGTAGAAGTCCGCTAGAAATGGCATATCGTCACTTGTAATACTGTACTTCTTGTCTTTGCACTCGATGTAGCAGACCGGGTTGCAAAGTTTCCCTTGTCTCGTTCTGTGAGCTAGGAAAACAATAAAATAACAATCAATCAATGAAATCATTTATTCAATTTAGGTACACTGAACCTAGGTTGTTACGAAAATTGATAGCCGCAGAATAAATACAACCTCTTCTTTCATGAAACTATTTTTAATTGACGGCTAATTTCAACACAAACCTCCTTTGTGAACATCACTGGGAAACTATGTGTAGTTTCTTTTTTATTTATGTTTAAAGATTATCTGTTACTCTTCTTTTGTTTGCAACAATGGACGTCTCGCAGGAAGCTTTTATTGCTATGATTTTCTATGATTATAAACGAGGGTTAATCTTCAAGGAATCTCAAGAAAATTTACAAGCTGCTTTTGGGGAGTCTGCTCCTGCGTTAGCAACAATTACTTATTGGTTTCGTGAATTTAAACGTGGTCGAGAGAACTTAAACGATGACCCCAGACCCGGCCAACCACTAACTGCAGTAACTCATGAAAACTTCATCAGGGTAGAGTGGCTATTGCGAGAGAATGGACATAATATCGAGAGATACAGACTGAACTAAACATTGGATCACAGGCAGTTTCCGCCATCCTGCATGAACACCTTAAAGTTGGAAGCTTGTTTGGCGATGGATACCTCATTCTCTCACCGATGAGCAAAAATGCCGTCGTGTTTATTAGTGCAAATTTATTTTAGAAAAGTTCGATTAAAACTCAGAATCGAGATAGGAAATGGATACCATTATTAGATAAGAATTGCTGCTTTCAAAAATTGGAATTTCTAGCTAGAACCATCGCGAAAATATAATTATAAATTCCTTTTTTGTATTTTTTTCCCCTACACGACTGCGATCTCACGTGATGCTAAATTGTGATGCAGTCTAAGATGGTAGTGGTCTAACTTGTTAGGGGTATGGCAGCTATATTAAACCCATGCTCCTAATCGGTTTACTCACGGCATCGTACCGGAACGCTAAAACGCTCGCGATGTGTCTTTGCCGGTAGGGCGGGAACTAGCCACGGCCGAAGAAAATTCAGAAATTATACATTCCCACATTGACCCTGCCGGGAATCTAACCCGGGACCTCCGGTTATAAGACGTTTGAAAGATAAGAAGCTTTGGTAATCACCTCTCAAGTCATTAAGGCACCCCAAATCCTCGAACTCGCAAACACGGGAAGTCTTATCTGAGAACAAAATAGAACAAGTGAAATTAATTTAACGAATTAAAAAATACGACTGCCCTGCCATATTATTTTTGGAGTTTACCTCCTTATGAAGCGATTTGCATATATAGCCTTTGGAATCTTATTCACATTTTTTATTAAATGATATTTTTTTGTGAATCACTAAATATTGAACTATAGTGTTATATATTTTTGGAATATACTCATCATTTTCTAGATGATGATTATATAGTTATCTTATTTTCGTTTTTTTTTTTAATTTTGGTCTTTAATGCGGGACTATGGTCACCCCATCAATTTTTTTAAAAATTTTACTAGCCTGTGTCACCCGGAATAAGCTAGGGATTCTAACGATACCTCATTTATCAAAATCGGTTCAGGCGTATAGAAGTTATAGTGGAATATACAAACTCACATACATACATACATACATACATACAAACAATATACTCCTTTTTTCAGGCAGTCGTATAAAAAAATAGCGAAAAGTGAAAAATTCTGCTGTAAAATTTCCGCTGAATATATAATATATTCAAGAGGCAAATAAACAAAGTCCTTAAAAGGTACAATTTGAAACCCTTTGAGAACCTTATATGAAGAACATTCTACATTCCGGTGAAAAAGCAGTCAAGAGTACTTGTAGTCGAATTCATACTAATAATATAAATGCGAAAGTGTGTCTGTCTGCCTGTTACGCTTTCACGGCCCATCTTTTCAACAGATTTTGATGAAATTTGGTATAGAGATACGTAAACTTATCGCGGGGAAGGTCATTGGGACTTTTTGTCCCGGAAAATGAGTTCCCGAATCAAAAATTTCTCTGTCCACGCGGATCCCTTTGCGTCGTATTCTTCATTACTGAGGGTATTCCTCGTTACCCCTTTCCATTAATCACATAATGGTAGGAGTTTTCTTGGGATAATAATGCGATGGACTCCTTCCGCATACGACTCGACTAAGAGTATAAAGCTCTTAGGTTTTCTTTTGTAACGATTATTATCAGATGTCGGTGATAATAACCGGGATCGGCTGCTTAACGTGCTCTCCGAAGCACGGAGGCATCAAAAAGATCAAAATTTAAACTTCCGAAATCGGTCACCCACCCAGTTACCAACTTGGATCAACGTTAACAATCGCAATCGACTGATATGCGTTGTCACAACCAGGCCTTTCTTAACGACTTGGGTCAACATTGCTTAACAAACGCAATCTGATACGCGTTGTCACTAGGCCACTCTAAACTATGAACTACTAGTTGAACAAAGAAAAAACCTCTGGGATATTTATACGGTACGCATCCACAATGATCTGCGTAACTCTTCATCTTGCATTCGGTCTTGCAAGTCTCCATACTGTATCTATACGAGTGAGCCAGTACTGCTTCGTCGTGGAACATACAAGCCCTCTTCTCAAGAGTATAAAACTCTGAGGTATTTTTTTGTAACGATTATTATCAGATGTTAGTGATAATAACCGAGATCGGCTGCTTAACGTTCTTTCCGAGGCACGGAGGAATCGAAAATGTCAAATTTGAACCTTCGAAATCGGTCAACCGTCCAGTTACCGACTTGGATCAACGTTAACAATCGCAATCGACTGATATGCGTTGTCACAACCAGGCCACACGTCCCTCTATGGTATGAGCTACTTGAACAAAGAAAAAAAAACCTCTGGGATATTTATACGGTACGCATCCACAATGATCTGCGTAACTCTTCATCTTGCATTCGGTCTTGCAAGTCTCCATGCTGTATCTATACGAGTGAGCCAGTACTGCTTCGTCGTGGAACATACAAGCCCTCTTCTCCACGGGCATATGACGGATGTCGTCGTCGCTTTGGAATATCTTCGGCGCCACTTTGACGTCTAAGGATTCGCCTGTTGTCACGAACTTGTATGGAACCGTTATTTCTGGGTAGTCAGTCGGATCTGTGATGAGAATCTGTAATATTTTATCATCAACTAGATAATGAGTGAACTAGAAGTTTAATTCGCTATAATCCGCTACAGTAGACAAATCTGTGTGACGTTGCACGCGACTTCAGATGAGTAAATTTACATTTTTGAAGTGAAAACTTCTTTAGGCGCGCTGAGCAGTTTCTACTACTTATTGTTATTATATATTTTTACATTTATTATTTTCTATGAGCTTGGCATCTTAATTTTGTACATTTAAAAATTTATTATTTGACATGGAGTTTCAGTATTAATATGAATAAAATTAGATATACTAAATTGATTAAATAGTTCTATCGTCATTTTAATGTGATTGTCTTAGCGTAGCAGTAATTTATAGCAAAAATAATTAATAATAAAAATAATATTTATAATAAATGTTAAGGTAACCAGATGTAACAACATTAAGTGTCCAATAGTAGATATTCTAGTGACTAAGTATAAATTTAATATTTGCACGCCTTTAATATGGCAAACTTATTATTATTATTATTGGTAGGGGCTAAAAATGTAGATTCGCGTGACCGACATGCTCGCGAACATATTATAAATGCTCGCAAACATATAAATACATTCGAAATTAAACTTTAATGCCTTAGTGTTATGGTATATATTTTAATAAAAATAAAAATTATAAATTTAACCAAAAAAAACTTTAAAAGGATCGTTCATTTTCACTTCTTACAGCAGTCCCTATGATTGACTGACTTTATTTTAATTAAAAAGTGCCACTGTAATAATATATGCCACTTTTTTTCCTGAAAAATTCGCCAGGTATACACCCATCTCGATACCAAATTTCATAAAAATTGGTTTTAAAGATGGGTTGTGATGATGCCTCTATAGGCAGATTAAGAGACACACTTTCGCATCTATGGATGAAAAAGTTTTTTGAAGATATTTTTGAAGCGAACGAAGGCGAACTTGAAGGTATAATAGCGATGAAACGCACTAGATTGACTGTGCATATCTAAGCAAATGAGGCAGAATTCAGCTTCCACACCTCATAGCTTTTGAACAGGCTTTTAGATATAGTAAAGTCTAGATTTGAGCGCGTTTGTTTAGAAGATACCTTTTAAGGAATCAAGCATGCGGCAGAAAACACTGATGCCTAAAGGGCGTTCTACCGCATGAGTATAGGTACTCAATTTATTTGTTACAAGTGAGTAGGACATACAGACATCTCTATGTTGCGTCATGTTCTGACTCTACCACCGGTTCGGCAAGAAAATAAATCGTACTTATGACGTGGTTCTACTCAGTGTTTCTTATCAGAAACATGGAAAAGAAAGTTTTTGTTTCTCTACTTTTAAATAATCTTCATAATAAGATTCACACTGGGGTCATACTATACTGCCCAACGCTTATAGCCATTTTTTTTAATCCACTACAAGTTAGCCCTTGACTGCGATCTCTACTGATGGTAAGTGATGATGTATGATGTAGTCTAAGATGGTAGCGGGCTAACCTATTAGGGGCATGGCAGTTATGTTCAACCCAACCCCTATTCGGTTTCTACACGGCATCGTACCGGAACACTAAATCACTTAGCGGTACGTCTTTGCCGGTAGGGTGATAACTAGCCAAGGCCGAAGCCTCCCACCAGGCCAGACTAGGGAAAATTCAGAAATTATAAATTCCCAAATTGACCCCGTCGGGATCGAACCCGGGACCTCCGCACGTTAAGACAACAGCGTTACACATTGCGCCACGGAGGTCGTCATATATATTGTTTAACTATTGTTGACTTTCGTGTTTTATAATTGTATTCCTTATAACGTATGTGTAATACTTTTAACGTATGTGTTATGTTGTCTACATATTGTAACCTTTTCTTTATATGAAAAGAGCAACTGCTGAATTTCTTGCTGGCTCTTCTCAGTAGAATTACTTTCCGAACCGGTGGTAGAGTCTTAACGTTTCATAAGTGACACAAGTTGTCCTACATGAAATAAATAAATCATTTATCATTTGTCATTTATCATTTATCATTTATCATTTATTATTTATCATTTATCATTTAGCATTTATCATTTATCATTTATCATTTATCATTTATCATTTATCATTTATCATTCATCATTTATCATTTATCATTTATCATTTATCATTTATCATTTCATCAGAACATCAAGGTGCCTAATCAAACTTTGAGTAACATTACTGTATTGCTTTAAGCGTTGGCAGTGTGGTTCTGTTTACCTTAGCTCCATGGTAAGGTGTTAACGACCAAGTCGGGTAGTCACTGGGTTCTACATTGAACACTACACTCAATCCAGATCCACTGAAAAAATAAGAAAATGGTTAGGTTAACCAAATTTTTTTATTAGACTAGCGAATGCCCGCGACTTCGTCTGCGTGGTTTGAGGTTTTTTGGTTCCCGCGGGAACTCTTTAAAATTCCGGGATAAAATATAGCCTGCTAGTATGTCTTTTCCCGGATGTTACCTACCTAAATAGTAAACTTTCATCAAAATCTATTGAAAATATGGGCCGTTATAGCGTAACAGACAAAGACAGACAAACAGATAAATGGACAACAAACAGACAAATGGACAGCTGGACAGAGACACACTTTCGGATTTATAATATTAGCATGGATTTTGGTGCCTTTACGGTTGAATGTTACATTGAAACCGCGTGTCTGTGCTATGTCCCTTTAGACAGGGTTTTCAAGGACAGGTTTTCACATACCTATACAGTCCAGGCCGGAAATAAAGCTATTCAAGGCTGAGTAAAATTGAAAGGAGGAGGCAAAGCCGAGGACTACCTAAGTGATTTTAAAAGGACGAATTTGTTAAGCAATCTTTTCTACAATAACCAACGATTATATTAAAGAAAATACGTCAAATGTTGATGACGACACAAGTAATATTTTATACAAGTTCCCATAAAAATTGCGCATTTTACGTTTGATAAAGAGTCGTTGATTTGACAAATACACAAGTTAACATAAAAACGCAGCCGTTGCGTGTATTTATGTCCTATGCACTCATTTGACTAGTTGAGAAATACACAAGTCAACATAAAAACGCAGCCGTTGCGTGTATTTATGTCCTATGCACTCATTTGACTAGTTGAGAAATACACAAGTCAACATAAAAACGCAGCCGTTGCGTGTATTTATGTCCTATGCACTCATTTGACTAGTTGAGAAATACACAAGTCAACATAAAAACGCAGCCGTTGCGTGTATTTATGTCCTATGCACTCATTTGACTAGTTGAGAAATACACAAGTCAACATAAAAACGCAGCCGTTGCGTGTATTTATGTCCTATGCACTCATTTGACTAGTTGAGAAATACACAAGTCAACATAAAAACGCAGCCGTTGCGTGTATTTATGTCCTATGCACTCATTTGACTAGTTGAGAAATACACAAGTCAACATAAAAACGCAGCCGTTGCGTGTATTTATGTCCTATGCACCCATTTGACTAGTTGAGAAATACACAAGTCAACATAAAAACGCAACCGTTGCGTGTATTTATGTCCTATGCACTCATTTGACTAGTTGAGAAATACACAAGTCAACATAAAAATACAGCCGTCACGTTTATTCATTCCTTATGTACTCGTATCCATGAAAACATCTAAGAGAAGTTTTAGCAAAAGACTTAATGGAGTACAAGTTACGATAAATGGTAGCTCAAGCGATAAATATTAATAACGAATTTTGTTTTTTCTTTCTTTTTTGTAATTGAAAATATTCCACCATTATAAAGAAAGTTGGCTATTGTTTCCAAGTCAAAACTTTTTTAAGTAGATTTCATAATTGAGAGAATATAAAAATGTTAATCTGGGTGAAGTTAGACTATCTGGCCCAGCCCGGCTAGGCTCGGTATGAAGATATTTTAGAAATTTATTCCCTCTCTCCTGTGAGAGTGGAGGCCTGTGCCCAGCAGTGGGACTTTAATGGGCTGTATTGGCGGTGGTGGTGGGTATTGCTTAGTTATTCTACTATTTATGGGGAACATACGTATGCATAATGCCATTTTTGTTCAAATACAGCTATTTGCAGCGATAGTTGGATAATAGGCTAGGTTCTTGTTCGATTTAAATGAAAGCACAGCATCTTTACTAATATTATAAATGCGAAAGTTTGGATGGATGTATGGATGTATGGATGTATGGATGTATGGTTGCATGGAGGTATGAATGTATGGATGCATGGAGGTATGAATGTATGGATGCATGGATGTTTGTTACTCAATCACGCCCCAACGGCTGAACGGATCTGGTTGAAATTTGGCACCGAGATAGATTATAGTCTGTAATAGCACAGAGTTCCCGCGGGAACCAAAAAACCTCAAACCACGCAGATGAAGTCGCGGGCATTCGCTAGTAAACTATAAATTAGCCTTATGATGGATCAACGCCCATACAAATTGCAGACTACCTGTTGACCTGCATATTGATTACTAAGTAGATGATGCCCACGACTTCGTCCGCGTGGTTTTTTTTTTTTTTTTATTCGCTACAAGTTAGCCCTTGACTGCGATCTCACCTGATGGTAAGTGATGATGCAGTCTAAGATGGTAGCGGGCTAACCTGTTAGGGACATGGCAGTTATATTAAACCCATACCCCTATTTGGTTTCTACACGGCATCGTACCGGAACGCGTAATCGCTTGGCGGCACGTCTTTGCCGGTAGGGTGGTAACTAACCACGGCCGAAGCCTCCCACCAGGCCAGACCAGGGAAAATTCAGGAATTATAAATTCCCAAATTGACCCTGCCGGGGATTGAACCCGGGACCTCCGCACGTTAAGACAACAGCACTACACACTGCACCACGGAGGTCGTCAAAGGTCAAGGTGGTTTTAGTTTTCAACTCCCGCGGAAAATCTTAAATTTTCCGGGACAAATAGTAGCCTATGCTACTCTCTAGATCCTCAATTATATCCATGCAAACAACTCATAATTAAAAAAAATTAAAACACGACTGCACTGCCAATAAACTAGTTAAATTAGAATCTTATTTACATTTTTAGTAAATGAAATTTTTTTGTAAATCACTGGATATTGAACTATAGTGTTTTAATTTTTTAAAATTTACTCATCGTTTTCTAGATAATTATTATATAGTTAATCTTATATTCGAATTTTTTTTTCAACTTTAGTCTTTAATGCGGGACCATGGTCACCCCATCAATTTTTTTTTAATTTTATTTGTCTATGTCACCCGGAATAAGCTAGGGATTCTAACGATACCTCATTTATCCAAGTCGGTTCAGGCGTATAGAAGTAATGGTGGAAAATACAAACTCACATACATTCATACATACATACATAAACCCTGAAAACTATAGATACCTTTTTTAGGCAGTCGTATAAAAATAGCATCGATGCGTTGCTCTGTTGCGGCGTGACTGAACAAACCAACAAACGAACACACTTTCGCATTTACAATATTAGTATAATTTTGTGTAAGAATGACTGAATGTTGTAGTGAAAAGTCCTCGTAACCCCTTGTCCTTGGTCCTTGTCCTTGACAGAAGCGACGCCACACGACGCGACGCGATACGACGCAATAGAAAATGACAGACGTACGAGTATCTACGCCGCTACGTGACAACGTAGACATGTGGAGGGTCAGCTACTGCTTTGAAACTGTCGCGTCGCGTTGTATCTCGTCCTAGCTCTCGTAGGACAACGGGTAAACATCCCCGTAGATTAAATGCGACATGTGACCTTCCAATATTCACCACACAACAAGCCAAAAATACCACACCACACAAATCTTCTCAATAATTACTCTCATCGTACGTTTCACTCCTTCGGTGTCGCTGCTTTGGCGGATTATTCTTTATTCTTTTTTTTTTTTTCATTATATTCATATATATCATTATACCGAATTAAGCTTCTAAATTGTTCCTTGATTATCATAAACTTCCGCAAAGTAACTTCTACTTCTACTCATTATTCTATTAGCCTTAATTAATTTATTCTTTCAATGAATATAGGATAAGGTCTGTATTACCGGCCCGAGTCCGACGTCACAACAATGCCACTTGTCTTGAAGTCCATACCATTGGTGTCCACGTAGAATTCGATGTCTCCATCGTCGGTTATGTCACTGAAATTAACACCTAAGTAGTTATAAAAAATATATATTTCCTACCATACCAACATCGTGGTTTAAGGTCTTTAGTTTTGGTTGACGTCCAGTTATTTATAAAATATAATGGTTATAATCAGTAACGGTATCTTAAAACTAAAGCTACGAGTGTTCCAAACGCTCCCTGGTCTGAGAAGAACCCACAACAAATTAAGCTAGGTTTTATTTTCATTATCACCATTTCACAAATCATCTTAACTAAGGAACTATCAGAGCCATTAGATCAAATCATTGCCAAGCTTCCTTGTCATTTATGTAATCCTTTACATGGTAATAGGACTTTTCAATGAGTTTAAGTTTAACATTAACTTATAACTTATTCAGAGACATCTTCAACATGTCTTCTGGGAGCTTATTGTAGAAGCGGATGCTCCAACAAATGAATTTTTACTAAACCTTGAAGCAGGCATTACAAAAATCTGTCTGATCTGGATGAAATTTGACACAGAGATAGATTTTAATATAGAGCCTGGAATAACACTACTTTTTATCCCCGAAAACTAAAACGTTCTCGCGTGAATCAAAAGACCTCAATTCACGCGGACGAAGTCGCGAGTGTAACAAAAAACAAAAAATTCGGCTTCCACAGTGACACTCTAATGATATACTCGGCATAATCTGGTGCAAGAATCATCAAAATCGGTCCACGCGTTTAGGCTGTAGCTGTCCTGCAAAGAACAAACAAACATATATAGACTGATGAACACATAACCCTGTGCGTTCCGCAGTCGGGTAAAAAGTAACTAGTAAGTATTATTTTCTCACCGTCTAGTTCGTAAGTTATTTTATTTGTTTATTTCTTTACCACTAAGTTTGTGTTTGTACCTTCACTGTATATGGTAATTCCAAATAAAATTTTTATTTATTTATTTATTTATTTAACTCAAGTTTTCATCAGTTTTACGAAAGATTACTCACTCAAGGTTTCCCTCGTTGAGCGCCGCATAGTTGAAGGTGCAGCAATGGCCGTCATAAGTTTTGATCATGCTGAACATCTCGCTGCAGCTTCTCGGGCTTCTATTGAATGTGCAGTAAATCAGTAGATCTTCACAAGTTTGATGTACCTGCAAAAGTTCTGGGGGCATACTACAATTGCTTAAAACCGCATTGTTGTAATATTGTTGACGTTCGTGTTTTAGAATTATAATCCTTAACTTAGGGACGTCAAGGTACGTGACATAAAACTGTCATTTTGAAATAATACTGCTTTAAGCAATGGCAGTGGCCCCTCTTATATAATTACAAAAACAAAGACTGAAATAAATAAAAATACTTTTTTAAAAACAACAACAAACAAGAATTTTGTGTGATGCCACATTATTTTTTCACTCGTGTGAAAGTGACTGGAATCATATGAGAAAAAGAGGTAAAAATACTTTTATCATCCATATAGCAACTGGATTAAATTATATTAGGTACGCTTGTTACTGAAGAGAAAAAAAACTTTTTTAAAAACAAGCGTCGTCCGCCATATTGAATTTAGTGTGATGTCACATTATTTTTTCACTCGTGTGAAAGTGACTGTAATCATAAAAGGAAAAGAGATAAAAATATTTTTATCATCCCTATAGCAACTGGATTAAATTATATTAGGTAAGCTTGTAACTGAAGAGAAAAATAAACATAGGGATCTAATTTGATTATGTTTTAGCCTAAGATGACGCACGCCCAACAGAGCAGAAATTAGGCTCTTAAATTTTTTAATGGAGGCAGAAATGCTTTTAGAAGATTACAAAAAAATTTACCTCCTCCATTATAGTTTCCACCGTGAAATAGTGATGCTTCAAAATATTCATGATTTGCGTAAAATTTCCCAGCTTACTGATTGATTTGCTAAAGTAAGTCAACTCAGGTAAACTGCGGTAAAACTCCTCTATTTCTGCTTGCGTTCGTTTGTTATCAAGCCTAATAAAGATGAGTTGGTGCTAGTCTGAATCCATACTAATATTATAATGTGAAAGTGTGTCTGTCTGCTTTTGATGTTACTTGGAACAGAGATAGGTTGCAGGTATGGGATTCACGTCGCTAATTTTAAAGAAGAACAAAAACCTAAGGGGTCATTTCCCACGGGATTTTTCGTCTAAGTCCAAGCGGGCTGAGTTGTTCATGATCTAAGTACTTAGTTTTAAAGTATTATGTTACTAATTCACTTCTGAGTTACGAGCAACCTGTCAAACGGCACTTTCCTTTATCCTTTTAAAATGGAAAATAATACCTTGGCCACCTGTGCCCGAATGTTCCATTACAATATATCAATACTTATTTTGTTTCATAATATTATGCTACGAGTAGCTGATGCCCGCGACTTCATTCGCAAGGATTGAGGTTTTGGGTTCCCACGGGTACTCTTTAATTTTCTGGGATAAAAAAGCAGAACCGATCTTTGTACCAAATTTCGTCAAAATCAGTTGAACACATGGGCCATGAAAACGTAGGAGACAGACAGACACACTATCGCGTTTATAATATTAGTATGGAAGTATTGATAATAATGTCCTCCCAACCGAATTTCGGCCTCGGTGGCCAATCTCAAGAGAGATTAGCCATCTGCGCGGGAGATATTATAGAGCAGAAGTGTGCGCATATGTACAAACACAGGTGCACTCTCTGTTCCTTCACTCTCATAGCCCAATGGACGGAAAATCCGACACAACCGAAGAGAGATCAGGCACAGGACCGACGGCTTTAAGTGCTCTCCGAGACACGGAGGGGAATTTCTTGTCAGAAAACCTAATACTTAATTATGGTCCGACACGGGCAACATTATTTCGCATCGTACTAATATTATATAATATGCGAAAGTGTGTTTGTTGGTTTGTTCTTCAATCACGCTGCAACAGAGCAATGGATCGACGTGAGTTAAGAAGATGACAGTGGAAAGTGACAAAGGTTACTTTATGTCCTTGAAAATTAAAAAGTTTCCGCGGATATAAAAAAAAAGATAGATTTCACAGTCCCTCCAATAATCGGAGCATTGAAAATGAATACAAAAATTTACGAAAAAAAAAAAATGAAATTAAAATCTCCTCTTCAAAATTTTTTAAGAAGGTATTACCCGATTTTCAAAATTCCTACTCGAATGCACTTCTCGCCTGCATCCGCATCTTTTAATACCATTAACATGACGATCGATCAGTAATCATAGAAGCTACATCACTTTTTATATACGGAAATCAAGACACGCGGAAGCGTGTCCAGCCAAAGTTCGAAAAAACTGGCGAGCAGCACCGTGTGTAATATTACACGAACCATTTGGAGCCACTTTTGACCCCCTCATAACTCAAAAACTATTTCACATAAACATGTCAAATTTGGCGCATATATTGAGACCCGTGAGATACATATGTGCTCCAAATTTCATAAGCACACCTCAAATGGTTATTTAGATATAAACGTACAAAAATCGTCATTTTTATGCTCTACCTAGGTATAGATCAAAACTCTGACACGGGGCATACTACCATTGCTTAAAGCCGTATTATGTTAATATTGTTGACGTTCATGTTGTAGTGTTATAATCATTATTTTAAGGACGTCAAAGTACGTGACATTCAACCGTTATTTTGAAACAATACTGCTTCAAGCGGTGGTAGTAACTCCGTCGTCCACTTCCTGCGGCAACTTGCATTACATTCTACGCATAGTGGATGCACAACTAAATAAAACAAGAGTTGTTAAGTAAAAAAAAGCTCCGATTACATAAATCATACTGCAGGTCTTTGTTTAAATTCGTTATTTTGTGTTGTTAACTATTGAAAATGACACATAATTATTATTTTAATGTAAATAATAATGAATAATAATATAGTTGCATTAAAACCTTACCTTCGTATTCATGCATTTTGTGCAACGAAACGTCATTGACAGAAAAGAAGAAGAAACGTATTTGAAGTCGTCAGTTCAAGCTGTCAGTCATTGTAATTTGTATTCATTGTTTATAGTGGTTTTAGTGATATCGACTGTTTACCGTGCTTGTTTTCAATGTTTCACTAAAAACTTTTGATTTTGAACTTTTGCAATCAAAATTGATGCGATATAGAAATGTGCTGTAGAGGTAGTCTGACCATAGATGTAATCTGTCAATGTCTGTGTAACTCTAGGAACACCATATATTTTTCTTGAGAATTCTCGTCTTTAATTATCTTGTACAATGAGTCGTACAATAGAATTACTGGTGGGTGACACACTGACCTTACACCGAATAATAAGTACCTACTAATGTAAAACGTAAACTAAACTAATAGAAAAGTCCTATTACAGTGTAAAGAATTATTTGAATGATAGCAAGGCATGGGTATGAATTGTTACAGCGGCTGATTATGTAATGTTATATTATAAGTACATATATATAATTTCAAATATTTGTGAGATGGTGATAATAAAAAAAAAAACCGGAGTTTATTGCGGGCTCTTCTCAGACCAGGGCACGTTTGGAACCCTCGCAGCTTTAGTTTAAAGATACCGTAGTTAATTATCACCATCACGTCTTATGCTCTGTAAGCATGACGTTCAGAAGGTGTACTTTGTAGGTACATATTTTGAATAAATATGTTTTGAGTTTGAGATTGAGTTCAATAATTTCTGTACAAAAAGTAATGATATCCCATCAAAAACATAAATGTAAAATGAGAGCCAAGTTCAAAATTGTGATATATATGCCTTGGTTGTTGACTTCAGCGACAAAAGAAGTGAGATCTAAATGGGTGCCACCGAGTTCAATGGTCAGTCCTGCAATTTATTTATCCCATCAAAAACATAAATGTGAAATGAGAGCCAAATTCAAAATTGTGATATATATGCCTTGGTTGTTGACTTCAGCGACAAAAGAAGTGAGATCTAAATGGGTGCCAAGTTCAATGGTCAGTCCTGAAATTTATTTATAACAACATATAATATTTTATAACAACTTAAAATATCATTTCTTCTTATAACTTAGTATAAAATGTTGAAAACTAAGGCTTTGGCTTGGCTAGTTTCCATATACGAATTATAGCCTTCACAAGTTGTAAAGCTGTAAGTTCTTATTTTATTCTTCCGAAAATTTGGCTTGCTGGTAGAAACTGTACTTTTAGGTACCTACTTAATAATAATTCGTATATGGAAACTAGCCAAGCCAAAGCCTTAGTTTTCAACATTTTATACTAAGTTATAAGAAGAAATGATATTTTAAGTTGTTATAAAATATTATATGTTGTTATAAATAAATTTCAGGACTGACCATTGAACTTGGCACCCATTTAGATCTCACTTCTTTTGTCGCTGAAGTCAACAACCAAGGCATATATATCACAATTTTGAATTTGGCTCTCATTTCACATTTATGTTTTTGATGGGATAAATAAATTGCAGGACTGACCATTGAACTTGGCACCCATTTAGATCTCACTTCTTTTGTCGCTGAAGTCAACAACCAAGGCATATATATCACAATTTTGAACTTGGCTCTCATTTTACATTTATGTTTTTGATGGGATACCCTTTTTACTACATTTCCAAATCTAAAGGGACCACCGACTACAGGTCACAATTATTTACCGATTTTCAAAAAAAATTCGCCATTTTGTAGCTTAACTACATAATCCTTTTTTTTTCATTTTTTCTTAAGTCGGTTTTTCCGACATATTTTCAATGTTTACTAAATTGTAAATATTACGCAAAAAAACCAAACATACGCCTCAAATAACCTGACTATTCAACATAGACATTTTTCAAAATTCCAAAAAAAGTTACCAGCCAAAGTTTTTCAAAATTCAAACGCTCACACGTGTCTCGAAAAATCTAAACTTTTGGCACTATGCCCATCTCGATCCTCCCAAAATCCTCGGAGCTATACTCAAAAATACGTCTCAAGCGTTTTGCATCTGATAACCATTTTCAATGGTAAAAACATAAACCACGCGGACGAAGTCGCGGGCATCAGCTAGTTTATAACATTAGTTTGGAATAATACATACAAAATTCTAGTAATACTGTGAGTCTGCTTGAGCGAAACTAGATTAAAGTTGCAAATGCTGACGGCGGGGAACGGAACTTGATTCACCTTACAATTCGCGTTAATCTGAAAACGTCAAATATAACAAATTTTAACTTTTTGTTTTTTTTTCGTTCAATCAAAGACACATAAATTGACCTATAAATAGGCAGATCCTCAGTATACCTACTTCATCATATCTCATGTTCAGCATTATTCATTTCAAAGACAATTAAATTGACCTACAAATAGGCAAATCCTCAGTATACCTACTTCATCATATTTCATGTTCAGCATTATTCAAACTGCAGATGAAAAGTGTTACATTCCCTCCCTGCGGGAGGTAATGCAATTCGAAAACAGTCAGAACAGCCAATCTCAGTGACAACAGTAGTATGTTTACCTCGGGAAAAATATCCATTCACACCCTGAGACTATGTATACCTACCTCGAGATTGAATGGGTTACTTTTCCCCTCGTTTACTATTGCAAAGAAACTCGTACTGCTACCATGATGATAATTTTGCCGTGGCATTATTTCCAAAAACCTCTACATATGTAGGTAAATCACTGGAATGATTGATTAGCTCCTACTCGGAATGATTCAGAGGGCAAACATGTCTACTAATTAATCTACTTCACATTACAACAATCCATTCAGGCCCGCTTGATTGAAATTAATTATCGTTAATTTAAATTTTGTTTTTCATTAAACGAGTAATTTTAACATGTTTATTCATTAAAATTATGGATTATTTTCCTGTATATCAATCATATTATAATATTTTAGGATTTTTCTATGTCTATACTTCTATACTAATATTGTAAATGCCAAAGTTTGGATGGATATATGTATGGATAGATGTTTGTTACTCAATCCGCCAGAACAGCAGAACGGATCTGGATGAAATTTGGCTTGGTTTTTGGGTGGAATTTGGTTTAATATAGTCTGGAATAACAGCGCTTCTTTTTACGACGGAAAATTAAGGAGTTCCCATGGGAGTCGTCGCGGGTATCAGCTAGTATTTTATATTTAAAAAGAGTCGACTTACCCTGGTTATTATTTGATCATTTTTGTATTTACCACTAATAACATACAAGTAACTGATAGAAGCTAGCACATATACAACCATGACACCTGCCCATACATTCAAACTACGACCTTTCATCCATGCAAATTGATTGGTGCCATGTAGAGTAGTTATATTTTCAAAAAATCTTTTCGGTTTCAATATCGTACTATCAATTTTCTTCAACTTTTTACATTTTTTGAATTTCATGGTGCTGAAAGAACAGATTCGGTCGGAATATTTATTAGAGCGAAACTTTTTCTTTCAAAGCATCAATTTTTAACTGTAAATGAATTAAAATCTAATAAAAACAAAACTTTTTTATACTTATCGTTAACGATTCTAATCCCAAATCAATTAGAAAGGCATCAATAGAAAAGTTTCGTGAACATTTCTATAAATAATCATACTCATATTATAAATGCGAAAGTGTATGTTGGTTTGTTGGTTGGTCCTTCAATCACGCCGCTCGGAAATACGGATAGACGTGATTTTTGGCATTGTTATAATTGAGGTACCTGGAGCGTGACATATGCTTCTTTTACCTCAGAAAATTAAGCAGTTCCCGCGGGAATAAAAAGAACTTAAACCACGCGGACGAAGTCGCGGACATTAGCTAGTAGGTAGGTATAAAGGAATTATAGGCAAAACTGAAGAAAACTAATGAAAATAATAATAAGAAAACTCGTTTACTCACTTCATTGCGTGATCACTACTGAGCCCGATTCTCCACTCAGAATGAGAATAGGCATGATGACAGTAATCAAGAATCAATGAAATTATGAATTTATCGAATGAAATAGGATTAATGAATTGTAAAAAACGTATTTATTTTTCTGTTTCGAGTGAGATTGCTATTTATTTTGATAAAATAAATCTATAAAACACACCAATCCGCCATACTGGATTAAGCACCAAAAGGCGAATGACGTCACAATTGTTGGTTTCGAGCTTTGACAATCACACTATTTTTAACTGCACACTGCACAGAGTACATCGGTAAAAACAATAGTGACGTCACAAACGACGCCATGACACTCGCGAGCGTTTCGGCGTGAATTTTAAAATTTAAATTTCAAATGCCAATTTTTTCTACCAAACCTTATTTTTCTGCTGAAATAAGATATTTTATCGAAATGGTAGATACTTCCGAACATAATCTGACCATTTTTCTAAATCAGTTATCATGCCTATTGTCTGGCGACAGTAATTATTATTCGAAATGTTCTTTTTGAATATACGGGTAGGAGTAGTTAGAAACATCCAAAGAAAGGGAGAGGACAAGAACAAGGAAAATGTAAAAGACGTCATTACGGGAATCATTAAACAAATAAAGCCTTTTTTAGAAATAATTTAGCTGGTAATTTTTTATTGTCTTTGGTTTTAATTCTATTTCTACCGTAATTTTATCTATAAACATTTAGTTAACATTTTTTTTTTGTAAAGATTTAGTTAAGTATTTACCTATGTATGTCTTTGTAATGTTTAAGTTGTAATTGTAGTTGTAGGTAATTTTGTACCCAGGGAAGACGAATTGGGCGACTGTAAAGTTTTCCCTGGCATGTTTTTATAAAGAATAAAGAATTAAGGAAACACCCGACGCTGCAACCAATATTTGTTGCAAAGGATTGAAACCGTCTTACCTCCTGTTACTTTTGAAGATTTCGATGTAACTCGGCTACTAAAAGACATAACTGCCATGAAATGTGAGCTTCAAGATATTCGTACTGAAACTGTCTCGAAAATGGTATTTACTCAATTCCAAACTTCTCAAGTCAATTCGCCTATATCTGAACGTTTGACTTGTATGAAAATGCATGACCAAATTACTTCTCTAAAGCCAACAAAATAATTTCAATGCCTGCTGACTAAGACGCTCTATCGCCTGTACTTGTACCTGTCTAATCGAAATTTTTCATGATATGAAATATATTTATATATTATGATATATTTTTCTAGAACTATGCCTGTAAAGCATGAGGAACTATAGACCACAGCCGCATGCGTACAGAACTCACTTCAACTTTTGATTTCCTGGAAAATGATCTGTTACGGGAAGTTAACTTATCTCTAAAATATAAAACAAACTTTATAAAAATATGCGTAGCCAATTGACCATAGAGTATATCTGAGATGTATGGCACATTACAGAACTTACTAGTCCCTAGGTTAAAAAGAGTACTACCGATGACGACAATAAAAATCACATTAAAGATATGAATCAAGAATGCTTCAGCGTCGATAATACTGAAACAAAATCGTGTTGTTTGAGGTTTCTTGGTTCCCGCGGGAACTCTTTAATTTTCCGGGATAAAAAGTCTATGTGCTATTACAGACTATAATCTATCTCTGTGCCAAATTTCAGCCAGATCCGTTCAGCCGTTGGGGCGTGATTGAGTAACAAACATCCATACATCCATCTATCCAAACTTTTTCATTTATAATATTTATATTTTGATGTTTGATTTGATAGCATGATTTGATATTGATTGATTTTTTTTCCGACTTTCTTATCGAGCAACTTCAAGCATGTTTTTATTTTTATTATTCTTTGACAACTGTATACTTAATTAATTTTAAAGGACATGACCAGTAATTGCCCTCCGATTCGGGACAATGCACAGGATTTCCGTTTTTACAGTAAGGTTTAAAAATTCAAAACGAAATTATTATGGATTTATTACTCCAAATAAGGTCGGGGTTCAAATGACAAAAAAAAACAGTACGTTTATTGTTTAAATCTTGAGCGTCCGCTTTCCTCTTTAAGCACTACTCCATTTTGACGTTCCATTATATCCATGCCTAATAATAATCTTGTAACCCTACATGAATACCATTTAAGTACCTTAGTTATTATATTAGGAATGATTTATTTTTGATCAATTAAATAGTAATGAAAAGGAAATGTATGTTTTGTTTATAATTATTTTTATTTTTTGACAAGTCTCAAACTAATCGATCGAACAAAGCATTTTGAAATACTACGTTTAAAGGAACGCCCTGTCATATTGCATATGCTGCCATCTGTGGTCGAATAGTTGAACTTGTTAACGAAAAGTAGTGAGCAATACTTAAAAATATTTTCTAGACTCACCACAATAACTAGCGCCATCTAGTGTGGGAAAGCAGTTTTTGGTGAAACTTTTTTTATCTATTTTCTCAGTTTTCAGAGCCTTCAGACTCCTGAAACTTTTTTATTTGAAAACTATAAAATATAACAATTACAATAATAAAGAAATAATACTTGAAAATATTTTTTTAGACTCGCTTATCACAATAAATAGCGCCATCTAGTGTGGGAAAGCAGTCTTTTGGTGAAACTTTTTTGTTCATTTTCGCAGTTTTCCGAGCCTTCAGACTCCTGAAACTTTTTTATCTGAAAACAGTGAAATATTACAATTACAATAATAAAGAAATCATTGCTGAACATTGATTTTTGACACCTAGGCAAGCTGCCATAGTTCCACCGGTCAAGTCCTTTGACTATTGTATTAGATCCATACAGTCATCCAAACTTTCACATTTATAATATTAGTAAGACTACTACTACTCAGACGAAGTCACGGGCATCAGCTAGTCGTCCTATAAATTGAATGGTCTACCAATTAAGGAAATAATCGGTTCAATCGTACCTGCTCGTAATCTCGTGTCAATCAGCCGTTGCAATTAATTTGGATCACAATCGTTTACCGCAACGATGTCATTACAATGCGTTGTGTAAACCCATTATCACCCGGATGGGATGTGGGACCATATACAATTTTCTCCGGTCATTTATTTAAGCACCATAGATCAAACCAAATGTTTCCTTGCATGAAATCCTAAAGGCGCAAACTGTATTGTCGTGACGTAACAGATTCAAGAAGCTTTTATCATAGGAATGAATGAATATCAATGGAATCATGAAAAAAAACTGTTTGGTGATGATCATTATTTATCAAGGCTTAATACATTACCCGGGAAGGGCTTTTTCCCGGACCACACCTGGGGATGGAGGCTAAGTACGCCTCAACGCCCGTATTGTCCGTCAAACTTATCTGACCCTGTGGCAAAACTGGAACAATTTTTTTGCCTGTTAAGTTTTAGCTTTTATTTTATTTTTAACGAGTGGGCCCAGCAGATTTTGTCCTGCCTTAATGATAAATGATAAATGATTTATTTATTACATGTAGGACAACTTGTGTCACTTATGAAACGTTAAGACTCTACCACCGGTTCGGAAAACTATTTCTACTGAGAAGAGATGGCAAGAAACTCAGCAGTTGCTCTTTTCATAGAAAAGAAAAGGTTACAATATGTCGACAACACAACACATACGTTACAAGTATTACACTCACTTATACGTCACAAGTATTACCTTGAAACTATAACCCGTTTGCAGCGCCCCTTACCGGGTCCAATTGTGAATATAAACCATCCCGGTACCCACACAAACACCCACAAAAAATCTATCAAAATCGGTGAAGCCGTTTCTGAGTTTTAGCGAGACCAACGAAAAGCAATTGATTTTTATATTTATAGAAGATATACCTACTATAGCTCGTCATACATAACTGATCCGGTGGCAAAATTGGAACAAATTATACCTAAGGTTTTTAATTTAAGTTCAGGGTCAGAATGTTAACACATCCATGAAAACAATCCTCACTAATATTATAAACGCGAAAGTTTGTATGTATGGATGTATGGATGTCTGTTACTCTTTATCGCCAGAACAGTTAAACGGATCTGGATGAAATTTGGCATAGAGATTATATTCTGGAATAACACATAGGCTACTTTTTGTCCCGGAAAATTGAAGACCGTGAATTATTATTTTTTTCAGTCATCAGAGGAAGCTCTCGAGGTGGTTCCATAAAAAATTCTGACTCTAAATCCTCAACCGTGACACTAAAAAGTTAAAAATAAAAATTATTTTCGAAAAACCTGACTTCCAAAAACACTAAAGCAAAAAACAATTTTTATTTCTACACACTATGTTGAAGTCGGGCGAGCCTGATGCGTCAACTTTGCTTATCCTTGTTATACCCACCCGACTTCAACATAGTGTGTAGAAATCAAAATTATTTTTTACTTTACAGTGGCTCTGGCTGTCGGTTTTTTGGAAATAATTTTTATGAATAATAAGCAGACTCCGTCAAAAGCCGAGGAACGTTCTAGCATGTAAATGAAAAAAATATATTGTTATGTGTGCTATGTGTCACAGCAATAACGCAAAACTCATTAAGGCTGATAGGTACGTGTCGAGGGAGGACGCGTTGGTGTAATTCATAACAGTTAGCAGTTTGCCGACTGCAAACGACCGATAAGTGATAGTCAGTTTAACACTTACACAAGGTACAAGAAGCTTAATTCAAGAAGATTTTTTTGACGACCTCCGTGGCGCAGTGTGTTGCGCTGTTGTCTTAACGTGCGGAGGTCCCGGGTTCGATCTCCGGCAGGTTCAATTTGGGAATTTATAATTTCTGAATTTTCCCTGGTCTGGCCTTTCATTCAGCATTCCGGTACGATGCCGTGTACAAACCGAATAGGGGTATGGGTTTAATATAACTGCCTTGCCCCTAACAGGTTAGCCCGCTACCATCTTAGACTGCATCATCACTTACCATCAGGTGAGATCGCAGTCAAGGGCTAACTTGTAGCGGAAAAAAATACAGCATTTGTTATTTCGAGGTTAATAAACTATCGCTGATTTTCTTCATCACAAAGTTGCATGGAAGCAACCGGCCTCGCATCCAGTGACCCACAAGTCAGGGTAATACTTGTAAAGTATGTGTTGTGTATTGTTTACTTACTAACATTTTTATTTTTAAGAATAGAGCAACTGCTGTATCTTGTTGGCTCTTCTTCAGCTATTCGAACCAGTGGTAATGTCTTGAGTCTTGACGTATCATAAGTGACATATGTGACTGACGTGAAATATTATTTTATCATTAAAAAAATATTACTTTGAGTATCGACAGTATCGATAATAATAAAATAGTCAGTGTAATACTTGTAACGTATGTGTTGTGTATTGTGTACTTACGGACATGTGTATAAAAAAAAATTGTGGTGACCTAGGTTCTGCAGCGCGTCAGCAATGTCAGAGAGCTTTGATGCTATCTGGCGCAAGAAAATCGCATCACTGCTGTCCAGAGTCCGTGGAAGCAGCAACAGCATCCTAAAAAGCATAGCAGGGAAACTCATATAGAGGACTAAATCTCTTTTAGTTTTTAGGTACTAACATAGATTAAGTTACAATAGGCATGATGACTGATTTTGAAAAATGGTCAGATTATGTTCGGAAGTATCTACTTTTTCGAAAAAATATATTATTTCAGCAGTAAAATTAGGTTTGCTAGATAAAATTGGCATTTGAAATTTAAATTTAAAAATTCGCGCGAAAACGCTCGCGAGTGTCATGGCGCCGTTTGTGACGTCACTATTGTTTTTACCGATGTACTCTGTGCAGTGTGCAGCAAACAATAGTATGCTTGCAAAGCTCGAAAACAAACAATTGTGACGTCATTCGCTTCTTGGTGTTTAATCCATTATGGCGGATTGCTGTATTTTATAGATTTATTTTATCAAAATAAATAGGAATCTCACTCGAAATAGAAAAATAAATATGTTTTTTATGATCCATGAATCCTATTTCATTAGATAAATTCATAATTTCATTGATTCTAGGTTACTGTCATCATGCCTATTGTCACTAGCACCTTAGATTGTAAGTACTAACATAGCTTGTTAGATTATATTGTTACTAACAATAATGGACCATACATTTTGTCTGTTAAATAAATGAAATTGGAATTAAAATTGTATTGATTCGCTATAATCCGTATTATATTCACGTCCACTAAGTCAGAAATACAAATTCTCAACGTATAATAGAACATTGTACGTGTCTAGTGGGCGTACAAATGCGATTCTCACACTTCATAGAACTAATTTGTAGTCGGCCGGTCGGTTGAATAAAAATGGGTTGTCTGCGTTGGATCCTAGCGATGCTAACGATCGCAACGATGAAATAAAATTTTGATGAAGTATGACAGTTATAAAGATATATATGACACAAAATACAATATAAGATTGTGTGTTTAATCATAAATCATATAAAATTCTTCTATAATAATATTATGAATGCGAAAGTGTGTCTATCTGTCGTCTATATAAATGCGAAAGTATATCTATTTGTCGCTCTTATCATCTGTCTGTCTGCCTATCTGCTACGCTTTCACGGTTTATATTTTCAACTGATATTGATGATAGATCCCATCCCGGGGAAGGATAATATGGTCAATTTTTTATTCCGGAAAGAACTCTTGAATTCTCACTGGTGTGCGCTGTGGTCTTATAGTGGAAAGTCCCGAGTTAGATTTCCAGCAATTTTTTTATCTGGTCTGGTCTTGCGTAGGCCGTGATTATTTACCACCCTACCGGCATAGACTTACCACCAAGAGATTTAGCGTTCCGGTACGATGCCATGTGCAAACCGATTAGGGGTAACTATTAGTATTACTGCCGTAGCCGTTAGCCCGCTACCATCTCAGACTGCGTCATCACTTGTCATCAGGTTAAATTGCAGTCGAGGGCTTACTTCTAGTGTAATAAAAAAATTAAAATTCAAAATGATTATTCAAAATAAACTTCTCCCTATTATTTATTTTTCATGTAGATAACAAAACAGGTAGGTAAATAGAAATAAATAAAAAAGGACACGGCTTTTATACGTTACACGGTCAGCGGATAATTTGAACAGAACTACACTACTGACTACCAGGGATAAAAGACCGACTTTGTAGTCAATGAGTAAGCAAATTAATTCCCAGCGCATTTTACACACTACTATAAAACTAGCTGATGCCCGTTGTATTGTTCATAATATGACTGATATATTATATTTATCAATGGTAGTGAAACTAAGATTTTAATTAAGAAAAAGTTTAATTTTAATTATTAGAGACTCGACAGTGCGCGACAGGACAAGGGCAAGATGACAGTGACATTTATAGACACTGACTTTTTACATAAGAGCTGCCACAGACTGTATACTCATAACACCCGTGACTTCGTCCGCGTGGTTTAAGTTTTTGTGATTCCCGCGGGAACTCCTTATCCCCTCTCGTGGTATCGCTAATGTATAAATTCGCGACGGGCCCGGGACGGTCAATTGACTGGTGTCGAATTTCGCTGACCAAATATGAAAAATTAAAAAAATTAAAATTTTTATTTTCCAAAAACTACTTATGACTTTTTTTTCTTATATCCAATGGCACTTACACTAAGTAATCCTGTATCGTGAGTACCTATGTCGCATTAACAAATAAAGATTTACAGAAGCTAATTGTCGATCGGTATTTTAACAGCATTTTTGTTGCATTTTTTAAAAATATAATATAATATAAATATTTATATCTCGTATTACTTGTACGAGCTACGTAAACACAGCGTACGTCATTCAAATTGTTAAGAACTATAGTTACAGATTAAAATTAAAAAGGTTATCGCTCTTATTTATGGTTTAAAAAAAAAAAACAAAAAAAAAAATTATTACCCCGTTTTTAAAAATTAAAACTCAGAAAAATAAACAATAACACCAGTATTTTTGTTTAAATCTATGGTTCACTCTATGGTTAGTCATTTCACAGAATTAAAACACGAAACAAAGACTCTTTTCCATTTTTCTCACATTAAAACCAAAACCAAGAATTAAAAAAAAAAGTATCAAATTACTGGTCGCACGAAACTTCTACTTTAGATTTATGTCATAGAGTATAAAAAAAAGTATCAAATGCACGAAACTTCTACTTTAGATTTATGTATGTCAATATGTAGGGCCTCCAAAAAATTCCTACTGTTTCCTTTCTGGGATAAAATTCCGGGATATAAAGTATCCTATGTCACTCTCCAGGTCCTCAACTATACCCATGCCAAAAATCTCGATCCATTGCTCTGTTGTGGCGTGATTGAAGGACAACCCAACATACCAATAAACCAACAAACAAACACACTTTCGCATTTATAATAGTAGGTATGATTTAAGAACGGTAGAATTATTATCGCCCTTAAAAATAAAATAGCAAAGAGTATTTTGTATCTCATTTTATGTAGGTAATAAAGTAACTGGGGCTTCATACTTATTTCATTCATATTAATTTTGTGTAGAATAAAATCACAGTCTTCAATCTATTACAGGATATTAAATTATTGTAAGTAATAGCGAATGCCCGCGACTTCGTCTGCGTGGATCGAGGTTTTTGGATTCCCGCGGGAACTCCTTAATTTTCCGGGATAAAAAGTAGTCTATATGCTATTCCAGACAAATAAAAATAATGAAAGACTGGCTTGACAATTTCGCTGACTCCTTTTAATAATATTTTTTAGTTATTATATTATATTTTTAAGGCTTTAAATATTATTATTATTATATATATATATATATTATTTGTACCACCACAAAAAGTAAAAATAACAAATATAGGAAATTAAAAAAAACACAGAAATAGGATACAAAAGGCGGCCTTATCGCTTAGGTAGCGATCTCTACCAGGCAACCTTAGGAAAAGGAGAAAATAAAGAGAATAGACTGCAGGTGGTTGTATAATATACTTACATTCAAATAACTAAATACTAATACATAAACCAATAATAAACATATAATCAAAATATAAATTATATATATATATATATACTAATTATAAAATATACTAATACATATGTATTTTATTATAATATATGTTTTGACTCAGCTCAAAGAATAATTTTTATTGTCGTCTTTAGTTTGCAATATAATGATTCTTAACAGCATTTTTGAATATGTCCAGTGACTTATATTGGTGTATGGTCAGTATTATAATATTATAAAGTTTCCTTTTATTTCTTTGTTGAAAATAAATTTGGGTTGTTTTTTCATTCCTGACTATAATATATCTCTGTGCCAAATTTCAGCCAAATTCGTTCAGCCGTTGGGGCGTGATTAAGTTACAAACATCCATACATCCATACATCCATCCAAACTTTCGCATTTATAATATTACTAAGATAGTAAGTTATGATAAGATAATTTATATTATATTTAATAATTTGGATCGGTGAAACCCGGAGACGCCTGCCTAGCTCTTAGCGTATCAGGGAACGAGAAAAATCCGGCAATAAAAAGCAAATAAAATAACTTCGGAGATATATTAGTCTTCCGCACCATTTATTGGGCCATGTTTACGAAACCATTAAGAATAAATCAATTTCGTTCGGATGTAGTACATAGTACATACCTATAAAAGTAATTATTATAGTAATCTTTTCTTGAGAAGATCTTCTTTAAGAGATTATCAACCCATTTCCGGCTCAGTGCTGAGCACGAGTCTTCTCTCGGATTGAGAAGGCCATAGTTCACCACGCTGGCCAAGTACGGATTGGCATACTTCACACAATTACGAGAACATTATGAAGATCTCTCAGGCATGAATGTTTTCCTTCACTGTTAGAAACGACTGATATTTACATAAGCCTAGCGGGTAAGTACCACGATGAATTATTATTTTGACGACCTCCGTGGCGCAGTGTGTAGCGCTGTTGTCTTAACGTGCGGAGGTCCCGGGTTCGATCCCCGGCAGGCTCAGTTTGGGAATTTATAATTTCTGAATTTTCCCTGGTCTGGCCTGGTGGGAGGCTTCGGCCGTGGCTAGTTACCACCCTACCGGCAAATACGTGCCGCCAAGCGATTTAGCGTTCCGGTACGATGCCGTGTAGAAACCGAAAGGGAGAAAGTATGGGTTTAATATAACTGCCATGCCCCTAACAGGTTAGCCCGCTACCATTTTAGACATCATCACTTTCCATCAGGTGAGATCGCAGTCAAGGGCTAACTTGTAGTGGATAAAAAAAATACAGCATTTGTTATTTCGAGTTTATTATACTATCGATGATTTTGTTAATGACAAAGTAGCATGGAAGCAACCGGCCTCACATCCAGTGACACACAAGTCAGTGTAATACTTGTAACGTATGTGTTGTGTATTGTGTACTTACTAACATTTTTCTTTCTAAGAATAGACCAACTGCTAAGTTTCTTGCCAGTTTGATGTTAACGTCTGGTAATATCATTCCATTCTGAATCCCACCTTGGCAACTTAGTATAAAACACAGGGATGTACTCAAGCATGATAGAATTGCCGTTGTGGTGAGAAATCAGAACGGAGTTACAAGAAAAGGTTAAATGAAATGAAAAGCTGAAGGCCAAAGCATAATTCAAAAGATAATCTAAAGCAATTAAAATAAAGAAAACTCGAAAAATGAAAATAATTAAAATGAGGGGTTAATAATTAAAATAACAAAATATTAGGTTACGTTTTCACATGGAGGATTCTAGAATAATTAGGTAGAAAATTACATAAGAAAGTGGTTATTGGATATTGCAAAGCTGTAAGAAAACAATCATTATTAACATGTTTATCTAAAAACAGAAAGAAATATTAGGGGTTAATAATTAAAATAACAAAATATTAGGTTACGTTTTCACATGGAGGATTCTAGAATAATTAGGTAGAAAATTACATAAGAAAGTGGTTATTGGATATTGCAAAGCTGTAAGAAAACAATCATTATTAACATGTTTAGCTAAAAACACAAAGAAATGTACAAATTATATGACAATAAAAAATAAGCTATGGAATGTATGATGAACAATGGTTTTATGCAATGCTAGGCTAGAAGCTACGTGTTGAGAATATTTATGGTGTCATTCTAAACTTACCCTAGAGCGGGATATCCAGAAATATAATATATACAATATTCATGAAAACAGGCAAGCTAGGTGCGCTTGCGTTAAAATTGTCACACGTCCTGTACCTAGGGCGGCAAGGGACGTGAATGACAAAAAATCAAAAATGGAAGACGCCGTGCACTAATTATCCGCGCCTGCGCAAATATAATATTCATTCAACGCGCTGGCTTTGTGGCTAGATAAGATGCCTAGGGAGATTAAAAAAACGAGCGCGCCTTGTTTATAAAGGCCTAAAAGTTATTTATTCAAACATTACAATAAAATTTATTACACACGTTTTTACAAAAACAAACAAACAAAATTTTATGAAATTGTGTAACACTTCGTTACAACATTTTTCTTTTTAAGAATAGAGCAACTGCTATGTTTCTCGCCGGCTCTTCTTCGTAGAATCAGCTATTCGAACCAGTGGTAATGTCTTGAGTCTTGACGTATCATAAGTGACATATTAAGTGACTGACGTAAAATAAATAAATCATTATCATTATTTTATCACTAAATAAATATTACTTTGAGTATCGACAGTATACAAACCAGATACATTATTATAATAATAAAATAGTCAGTGTAATACTCGTAAAGTAACGCATGTGTTGTGTATTGTTTACTTACGAACATTTTTCTTTTTAAGAATAGAGCAACTGCTTTGATTCTCGCCGGCTCTTCTTCGTAGAATTAGCTATTCGAACCAGTGGTAATGTCTTGAGTCTTGACGTATCATATGTGACATATGTGACTGACGTGAAATAAATAAATTATTATCATTATTTTATCATTAAAAAAATATTACTTTGTGTATCGACAGTATACAACCCAGTTACATTATTATTATAATAAAGTCAGTGTAATACTTGTAAAGTAACGCATGTGTAGCACTGCGAAAAACTTACACTATAATAATAATAAAATGCATTTTAATATTTTTAAACATAGCCGTGATAAACTTGATAAAATTATGTTGATAAACTTTGCAAAAACGAAGAACTTGTTATGAAAAGTATTAATTACACTCACAAGGATTACATTATATCACATTGTGTAATAGAATAATGAAAATTCATACATCTTTTACTAAGCAGGACAAAGTTGTGTCGTCCACGTTTTGTATCACGTATCAAATTGAATACGTGTCCTTTCCCCCTTTTTAAGGTTCCTCAAAAGGAAAAAAAGGAAGCCTTATAGGATCACTTTGTTGTCCGTCTGTCCGTCTGTCAAGACCCTTCCTCTCAGGAACGCATGGATGTATCAAGCTAAAATTCATATGAAATACTCAGGTCCTTTGGAGCTGTAAAAATATCAAACTTCTAAGCCAACGCAATCAAAAGATACAGCCGTTTGTGCTGCAAATTTTCGACACTCGCAAGGGAATCAAAACCTACAGGGTACTTCCCGTGAACTCAGAATCTTGAAATTTGGTGCGTAGCAACGTTTTATAGCACAGATAAAGGAATAATTGCGAAAAGCATAAATTTTTAGTTCCATCATATAATAAAAATACTTTTAATAATTCTAAACTTACTACAGGTTTGTTCGGAAACCTCGGTGCGCGATTCCGACTCGCACTTGGCCGGTTTTTCTTTCTATTCCAACGCCTCTGGCCCACGACTTTTACGAGGCGAATTGGATAGAGCATTTATTGACCCTTTTTGCCCATGAATGGGTTGTAAGATATAGTTTAATTCATCTCACACATTCCTCGATGCGTCTCGGTTTATTATATTAGTATACCTATAGTATTATTAGTATACCTCAGGTAGTATGCTCCTGAAAAAAGCTTATTTATACTGTTGAAGATTATGTAAATGTTACAAGGCTGCTTGCAATGCTTAGGACTGCAGTTACTTATCTAACTACACATTGATATAATTGTAAATGTTTTTTTTTTAAAAAGCATCCACCTAGTTTCTTAATAGTTCTTCTCGGTAGGAATGGCATTCCGAAACCGTGGAACATTCACTCGACGATTTGAAAGCACTTTTAATAAGTTTTTTTGGAAAAAAAAATGAGTTTTAGTATTAGTTTTATTTAAATCAACGATTGATATATAGGTAATCCCATGGTACTCCCGCAGACTTTTGGAAAAATTGGGTAAAAAACTATTTTTATACACAAGACTAATAAGTCCATTAAATAATACATTATTTGTTTAACATTAATAAAAACTAAATTTTACTGTCTATAACTTATGTTCAAAAACTCAATTTTCATATGAAATATTTTCCGAAAACATTTATAAATATAAATCAAATTAACGCGTAGTGCTTAATTATAATAGGATTACTTAGGTTCTCAGAGCAATAAATGTTATGTGCACACATTTTAAGTAAAAGCACAAGTGTATGTACTGCCTAATTTAATACAACAGGCTAATAGGTCTGCGTGTCTGTCAGTGTGTCGGAATGTCTGTTACCTATTCAGGGTAAATCCATTTAACCGAATCTTACGAAATTTCATACATATATAGCTTGTATACCGAAGATAGACATAGGCTACTTTCATAATTTTTTTACATAACATTACATTAAATCAATGATATACGTTTTTATAGCGATTTTTGCTAACATTATTCATCTTTTCTTAATCTAGCGAACCCCTTTTTTGGCGGCCTTTTAAGGCTTTAAGCTGCATTGTATCAGAATGCAATGCTAGCTATTTTTGTTTTCAATGCTCTTTTCAGCTCTTTCTAAGATTATACGGAAGACTTTATTGGAATAAGTCCCCCTTTTGACTCGCTAACTTTTAATCAGCGTAGTAGCCTACTTCTTGACTTTCTTTCGTATTCGACCATTTAAAGAGCATGACTTTGTGCATCGCAAAAATCTCTATTTTCTACAGTTTGTACTATTTTGTTCCTCAACGATTTGTATCGGTTATACAGGTTTTTTATTATGATATATTATCTCGTTTTCATTCTACCGCCGGTTTTGAAAGCATGGATTCTAAGCCTCAGCCACAATTCCTTGTTAAAATGTATGCTGAAATAAATCATTTTAATTTTCATTCTACTGAGAAAAACCGGCAAGAAACTCGTTTACATGAACTCAGAAACAACTACACAGCTATTGTTACTTGATCTGATTTTCAATACCTACTTACTCAACACTTATGTGATTAGCTAACATTTACTATTGCAATATTAATAAAACATAATACGTAAGGACTCAAACTAAAATACAAATCAACCCTAAGAAGGTTATACAAACAACGCCTGAAGCAAATTGCCTCTGAGTCGCCTCAGATTCTCTTAAACACTTCATTGAAGATCTTTATCTTAAGTAGATACGTCCAGTGGGCGTGGAAGTGGGACTAACGTGTATGAATTTCATTAGGTTGAGTAAATAACCTCTGTTTGTACATCGTTTAGTGAAAATGTACCAACATTGTTTTCATTACAATTGGTGTGACAACAAAGAAATAGGCAACTAATGTTATATAAATTTCAATTTTGTTGTTGTCTATTTTTGTGGGTACATGAATACCTATGCTACATAGATAAAATCAAATTTATTCTAAATGTTTTGACAACAAAAGAGAATAATATTTTAAATAAAATTAATAATATTTTTAATTTTCCCTTTTAGAGTAATGGTCTTTCTCAAATAACACGCTTTGTAATTATTTGCAAGGAAGAGAGATAATATTAGGAAATAGTATTGAACAATTGAGTAGATAATATCATTTTAAATTAATGTAATTAATCTAAACCAATACCCACTCAAACACATTTACTTGTACATTTTCGTAATATCCAGATTATGACACGAAGTAACAATATCTCAAAAACAATGTATCACACTTTGTCAAAGTCTAGATAACTATTTGGTCGTGGTAACAATGCTCTATTAATCTAGATCGGTTCTTTGCTATAAGTCTAGGCAATCCTAGCATATGAGAAATGATCAACTAGGTATTCATAATACCTAGAATTTACAATTATATTTTTTTCAATTTTATATTGTAGACTAGCTTTTGCCCGCGGCGTTGCTCATGGCAGGTTCGATTTCATACAAATTACAAAGCCCTATTTCACCCCATTTTGGGTTGACTTTTTAAAAATCCTTTCTTAGCAGATGCTGTACGTCATAATTGCTGAATGTATGCCAAATTTCAGCTTGATTCGTCCAGTGGTTTGAACTGTGCGTTGATAAATCAGTCAGTCAGTCAATTTTCCTTTTTAAATATATTTAGAGTACTTCGCAACGTTTTTAATAATATTAAAAAATAATAAATGTCCTAGCTCACTCACTGACTAACTCATTTACACCCAGCCCAAGCCCGTGGCCCTATAAAGCTAAACTGGCGGAAACATTCTTATAAGGCATAGCCAAGGATTATGTAAAGCCAGATTTTTGTAATTCCCGTGGAAACAAATTAAAGAAAAAAACATTTAAGAGTTCTAACTAACTGATTTAAGACTGAACACAATCCTAGTACAGGGGCCATACTGCTAACGGTTAAAGAGTTGCTATTTAAAATGACAGTTTGATGTCACCTTGAAGTTCCATAAATAAGGATTTTAATTTAGTCTACTAGCGAATGCCCGCGACTTCTTCTGCGTGGTTTGAGGTTTTTGGTTGCCGCGGGAACTTTTTAATTTTCCGGGATAAAAAGTAGCCTATGTGCTATTCCAGACTATAATCTATCTCGGTGCCAAATTTCAGCCAGACCCGTACAGCCGTAGGGGCGTGATTGAGTAACAAACATCCATACATCCATCCAAACTTTCGCATTTATAATATAAAGTAAGATAAGAAAACACAAAAGACAACAATAATGAAACAATATGGCTTTATTCGTTGGCAGTATGGCCCCTGTCTGCATTAGGTACATCCAACTTACATCACTTACAACGTAACCCAGTAAAGCCAATACTGTTGTACATCTTTTTTAAACGAAACGGTATTGACAGCTCTATTTATATTTCTATCTCATTCAGAATACATCCTTCGGAAAAGGGCAGCACTAGCACTATTTTGAACTGTCATTTTAGTTTAGAGTTAAACAGAATTGACCACACTCATCAAGTAATGCAATTAAAATCGAAATTAGTTTTGCGTCTACTTCAACATAGCATTTAAAGGGATTAATTACCTTGTCACAAAAAACCGTCCAATATTTTAACTGGAATAATTCGTATATTGAAAAACAGGGATAATTTCAGGCTATGACTTTCATTTGAAACTGGATGTTACCCGCGATTTCGTTCGTGTGGATTGAGTTTTTTAATTCCCGTTAGTTTCTGTAATTTTCCGGGATAGCCTAGCCTAGCCTAGCCTATGTCCGTCCCCGGCATGTAGCCTACCTCATCACCAAATTTAATCAAAATCGGTTGAAAAAAATCACTAAATATACTAACCCTGCCATGCATTTACATACTAGAATCAGCTAAATTTGTAAGGAAATAACCGCAAAACTTTAAAAAACTAGAGGACCTACCGCAACGTTACCAAGACCCACCCGAAAAAATAATATGATAATTCCCAGTTCCAACCTTAGTATCCAAAGTACCGGTCCTAACCCAATGTATATAAAAATTTATAACAAAATCCCAGACCACATCAAATCTTTGGTACCTACAGCCTTTGTCAAAACGTATTCTATAAAAACGTTTCTAATTGAAAAAGTGTATTCTAGATGATTTTTTTGAACAAAAATAAGGCAGTCGTCTCTCTGCTACCACTGATTTTTTGCTGTGCCCCACCGGGCTTCCTATATTGTAATAAGAACTTTTCTATTGACATGTAAATTACTTGAATTGTAATGGAACCCAAAATAAATGAATATGAATATGAAACATGGGCCATTAAAGACACACGGACAGAGAGACACACTTTCGCAATTATAATATTAGCGTGGATGGTCTACTTTTCAATGTATTTATAAGCTTTAAACGATGTGTGACATATAATATGTACCTACAATTCATACCTATTTCAATGTATTCTTATCAAGACACGCGGAAGCGTGTCCAGCCAAAGTTCAAAAAAACTGGCGAGCAGCACCGTGTGTAATATTACACGAACCATTTGGAGCCACTTTTGACCCCCTCATAACTCAAAAACTATTTCACATAAACATGTCAAATTTGGCGCATATATTGAGACCCGTGAGATACATATGTGCTCCAAATTTCATAAGCACACCTCAAATGGTTATTTAGATATAAACGTACAAAAATCGTCATTTTTATGATCAAAGGATAGATCAAAACTCTGACACGAGGCATGCTACCATTGCTTAAAGCCGTATTATTTTAATATTGTTGACGTTTATGTTGTAGTGTTATAATCATTATTTTAAGGACGTCAAAGTACGTGACATTCAACCGTTAGTTTGAAACAATACTGCTTTGAGCGGTGGTAGTAACTCCTTAACTATTGAAAATGACACATAATTATTATTTTAATGTAAATAATAATGAATAATAATATAGTTGCATTAAAACCTTACCTTCGTATTCATACATTTTGTGCAACGAAACGTCATTGACAGAAAAGAAGAAGAAACGTATTTGAAGTCGTCAGTTCAAGCTGTCAGTCATTGTGATTTGTATTCATTGTTTATAGTGGTTTTAGTGATATCGACTGTTTACCGTGCTTGTTTTCAATGTTTCACAAAAAACTTTTGATTTTGAACTTTTGCAATCAAAATTGATGAGATGTAGAAATGTGCTGTAGAGGTAGTCTGACCATAGATGTAATCTGTCAATGTCAGTGTAACTCTAGGTACACTATATATTTTTCTTGAGAATTCTCGTCTTTAATTATCTTGTACAATGAGTCGTACAATAGAATTACTGGTGGGTGACACACTGACCTTACACCAAATAATAAGTACCTACTAATGTAAAACGTAAACTAAACTAATAGAAAAGTCCTATTACAGTGTAAAGGATTATGTGAATGATAGCAAGGCATGGGTATGAATTGTTACAGCGGCTGATTATGCAATGTTATATTATAAGTACATATATATAATTTCAAATATTTGTGAGATGGTGATAATAAAAAAAAAGCGGAGTTTATTGCGGGCTCTTCTCAGACCAGGGCACGTTTGGAACCCTCGTAGCTTTAGTTCTGAGATATCGTAGTTAATTATCACCATCACGTCTTATGCTCTATAAGCATGACGTTCAGAAGGTGTACTTTGTAGGTACATATTTTGAATAAATATGTTTTGAGTTTGAGATTGAGTTCAATAATTTCTGTACAAAAAGTAATGATATCCCATCAAAAACATAAATGTAAAATGAGAGCCAAGTTCAAAATTGTGATATATATGCCTTGGTTGTTGACTTCAGCGACAAAAGGAGTGAGATCTAAATGGGTACCAAGTTCAATGGTCAGTCCTGCAATTTATATATCCCATCAAAAACATAAATGTGAAATGAGAGCCAAATTCAAAATTGTGATATATATGCCTTGGTTGTTGACTTCAGCGACAAAAGAAGTGAGATCTAAATGGGTGCCAAGTTCAATGGTCAGTCCTGAAATTTATTTATAACAACATATAATATTTTATAACAACTTAAAATATCATTTCTTCTTATAACTTAGTATAAAATGTTGAAGACTAAGGCTTTGGCTTGGCTAGTTTCCATATACGAATTATTATTAAGTAGGTACCTAAAAGTACAGTTTCTACCAGCAAGCCAAATTTTCGGAAGAATAAAGTAAGAACTGACAGCTTTACAACTTGTGAACGCTATAATTCGTATATGAAAACTAGCCAAGCCAAAGCCTTAGTCTTCAACATTTTATACTACGTTATAAGAAGAAATGATATTTTAAGTTGTTATAAAATATTATATGTTGTTATAAATAAATTTCAGGACTGACCATTGAACTTGGCACCCATTTAGATCTCACTTCTTTTGTCGCTGAAGTCAACAACCAAGGCATATATATCACAATTTTGAATTTGGCTCTCATTTCACATTTATGTTTTTGATGGGATATATAAATTGCAGGACTGACCATTGAACTTGGTACCCATTTAGATCTCACTCCTTTTGTCGCTGAAGTCAACAACCAAGGCATATATATCACAATTTTGAACTTGGCTCTCATTTTACATTTATGTTTTTGATGGGATACGTTATACGACGTGTGACTTAAAATATGTACCTACAATTCATCGCTATATCTATTAGCCACACTTTAGGTAAGTACCCCTGTCAAATTGCCAGTTCGGTAACGTGGATCGTATCCCCGATTGTCTAAAAGTTGCCGATTAAATCGTCAAAGTTCGGCGTCAAAGTAAAATAAACCATAAAATCATTGAGTTAGAGGTTAATTTCGTGTATCCATTCTCTTCCGTTTATGCACACCTAAACGTTTGAGAATGGATACACGAAATTGAGCTCTAATTCAATTCTATTAAGGTTTATTTTACTTTGACGCCGAACTTTGACGACTGGATCGGCAATTCTTACATAATCGCACCTCAGATCCACACTGTCTGACATTTACCTACTTTCCGTGTTTACATTACAAACGTAAGTAAATAATATTAAGTTAATACCACTACTCGGTGGTTACTATTTTTTTTTTTTTTAAATATCAAAAATTACCCCACAATTTTGCATATCAAAGCACTAGACTAAAAACACAGGCTGGCGTTTGTAAAGTGCAGCCCAAGTAGACCGTAGTCTGCGTTGGGGCTGACAAAAAGATCGACGAAGTTATATCACTAAAGTTCACAAAATGTAGCATGATAATTTACCTATTTTAAATATATCTGTTTAGTAAGAATGACGAACAAAAAGATTTTGATACCCATCTTATATGATACACTAGCTGATGCCCGCGACTTTTTCCGCGTGGATTAAGGTTCTTTGATTCCCGCAAAAAATCTTTAATTTTCCAGGATCTTTTTATAGCGTGTTATTCCAGACTATAATCAAAGTATCTATGTCTTTTATCCAGATTCGTTCAACCGTTTTAGTGTAATGGGGTAACAAACATTCATCCAAACTTTCGCATTTATAATATTAGTATAGATTACTATTTTATATTATTATTTAGATTAGGTACAGATATGATTATTTAGATTACAGATGAACAAATATAACAGCTATATTTGTTAATCTGTAACATTTTATTGTAATCTTATATTTTAACTTTACTATTATAATTTACTTGTTCAAAGAAAAACTGCCGGTGTGGTCATAATATTATTGAGTAGGTACGGTTATTATCTTACTAATATTATAAATGCGAAAGTTTGGATGGATGTTTGGATGTATGGATGTGTGGATGTATGGATGTTTGTTACTCAATTACGCTCCAACGGCTGAACGGATCTGGCTGAAATTTGGCATAGAGATAGATTATAGTCTGGAATAGCACTTATGCTATTCCGGAAAATTGAAGAGGCCCCGCGGGAACCAAAAAACCTCAAACCACGCAGACCAAGTCGCGGACATCCGCTAGTTTACTATAAAGTATAAAAATTAGTATAGCGTGGGAAATGGGTGGAAAAAATCAGGATTAAGAGCTTTTTCCGGCTTGAGGAAATTGGTCGGTGGAATATTTTAAGCCGCGGAGTAATTTGAGAACATTTAAGACTTCTACTTCGACTTTTTGAAAGGTTGAATTTACAAAATGTTGCTTTTCATTATTCCACTACAAGTTAGACCTTGACTGCGATCTCACCTGATGGTAAGTGATGATGCAATCTTAGATGCTAGCGGGCTAACCTGTAAAGGGTAAGGCAGTTATATTTAAACCCAAGTCGGTTTCTACTCGGAATCGTACTGGAACGCAAAATTGCTTGGCGGTACGTCGTAGTAGGGTGGTAACTAGCCACGGCCGAAGCCTCCAACCCGTCAAAATAAATATTGACAGATATTGGATAAATAAATAAATAGATATAAACTGACATTGGATATAAGCAGGCGTTTCGCAAATGCTGAGTTTGCTTCCCATTGTATATTGTTAGATTTTATTAAACTTTTTTAGGCGTAGGACTTAGTTGATAAGTGTTTAACTGTGTAAATTCTAGCAATAAGATACAATAAAGCTTTTTTTTTTGTTTTTAAATCGATGATTCATAAAATAAATCAAGGTACAATAAGCTAAATTCGCTATCAGTAATACACACAACGTTATGTTTCACGTTTCACGGTTAAAAATCGTTCTATTACCTAGTTGTTAGTTCGTATCAAATAGAAGATTACAAACGGTATACTTTTTACGTGAAAAATAACTGTTAGCTGGTTCAGTTTCCTGCAAACTAGTCCTGAGATTAATCAGATAATAATTGAACAAGTTAAATTGCTTTTACTCGGTATGCCTTTTAGCGGAAATGAACTTTCAGTTTATCTCGTAACATGCCTCTCAATATTAAACAGAACTTAATGGAGGAACCTGGCTGGTCAAGAGGTGTTGTAAATTAATATTGCACGCCTAATTATTATGTATGTGGTAACTTTACTGTAGAGCAGTTATACTTTTTCTTTATTTTCGATAAAAAAAAAATATGCATTAAAAAAAAGAGCAGTTAACAAGGAATAATATCGAGTTTTAACTTTTTATGGGCGGTTTCATACTAGCGTTTTTTGAGCGCGAATATAAGCTCGTTTTTGGAAGCGCCTATAGAACCTTTGTTACACCCGCAACTTTTTTTTTAATCAACTACAAGTTAGCCCTTGACTGCGATCACCTGATGGTAAGTGATGATGCAGTCTAGGATGGTAGCGGGCTAACCTGTTAGGGGCATGGCATTTATATTAAACCCATATAGTTTAACCCATAGTCGTTAAAGCCGCCAACCCCCATTAGAGCAGCGTGGTGGGTCTAAGCTCTAATTAAGAGTGTAAGCCGGTGCCCAGCTGTGGGACGTTAACAGGCTGTAGTGGTGGTGGGTGTCCTTTGTCAAATTTGCAAATTGCTAAGTGTTAGCATTATTACTGTTTGTCATTATATCTCATGAAACAGGAAGTATAATATCAGTCAATTTGACTCGTTTCATGTCATTCGATTTCATCTGCGGATACCGACGCCATATTGAAAATAGTTAGTATAAATACGAGTGTTTTGACGACGGTAATTCAGTCTCCTGCAGGTAGACTCAGCGATTATTGAATACTTTTGTGTTTAGATCGCAATTTGATTGAGAGCTTAACGATAGCAATCGTGGCCAGAGCAAATAAATATTGTCTTTAAGTTTAGCTAACTTTTATCTTATTACATTAAAGCTCTCGTGGAACCGCTGCACGTTGTGACCATTCATTCGTGCAAGTTCCAAATGAGAGTACAATTATATTAAAAGTGTCTCAATAATACCTACTTCTGGATTGTCCCTTACATAAGGGTATGATCAAAAGCAGAGATTGAATAAAAAACAAACATTAATTACATATAGGAATCTTTATTTATGTTCAATATATAAAACAACGTGAGTTTTTCCCAATATTTACAATATTACATAAGTTTCTTATTAGCTAACAGTTTTATGTACAAAGAAATAACATTCTTATTTATTTATTATGTCTAATACATTTGGTTCAAGATAATAAAATATAGAACTTAATATAATAATATTATACATTTAGATGCCTGTGACTTCGTCCATGTGGGAGCTCTTTAATTAACCAGGGTAAAAAGTAAAAATGGGATATGGCCAAAAATGGGCCGTGAAAGCGTAGTAGACAGACAGACAGACACACTTATTATATTATACTAATCTTATTATTCTATTAGATACATCTATAAATTACAATATTCATTAATTTGGTTCTCAATATGCCTTATATATAAAATGTGAATACCTAAGTACATCCAATTATAAATTAAGTAATTTATACCAACAAACAAACACAGTTTCGCATTTATAATATTAGCATGAAGTATGATTAATCTGAAGCAAAGTGACAGTCTTACGTCTTTTATATTTAAGAGGGTAAGGTTTTTCGAACAGCTCATTTGACCCAAGGTTGTCTAGCCAACCACTGGTGATGATGATGGTGAATGATTGATGGTAACAATCGGTGGTGCTGTTGGTGAGATGAGTGACGTAATTATTTATTTATTTGACCCAAGGTTGTCTAGCAAACAAATGGTGATGATGATGGTGAATGATTGATGGTAACAATCGGTGGTGCTGTTGGTGCGATGAGTGACCTATTTATTTATTTGACCCAAGGTTGTCTAGCAAACAAATGGTGATGATGATGGTGAATGATTGATGGTGGCAATCGGTGGTGCTGTTGGTGCTTAGAGTTACCTATTTATTTATTTGACCCAAGGTTGTCTAGCAAACAAATGGTGATGATGATGGTGAATGATTGATGGTGGCAATCGGTGGTGCTGTTGGTGCGATGAGTAACCTATTTATTTATTTATATGACCCAAGGTTGTCTAGCAAAGAAATGGTGATGATGATGGTAATTATTGATGGTGGCAATCGGTGGTGCTGTTGGTGCGATGAGTGACGTAATTATATTGTATTTATTTGACCCAAGGTTGTCTAGCAAACAAATGGTGATGATGGTGGTGAATGATTGATAGTGGCAATCGGTGGTGCTGCTGGTGCGATGAGTGACCTATTTATTTATTTATTTGACCCAAGGTTGTCTAGCAAACAAATGATGGTGATGGTGATGGTGGTGGTGATGATGATGGTGATGGTGATGGTGAATGATTGATGGTGGCAATCGGTGGTGCGGTAAATGACCTATCGCTTATAGTCAATATGTCCATGCCTCTGCAGCATCTCGACGGACAGGGCGTGCGCAGGCGCAGTGCGACGCGACGATCGCGTCACGTGGCTGAGCTGCGTTGTCGCACGCGCCTCTATACCGCGTGCGATCGGTGCGCCGTGCGGGTGACCGTTGTACCTTAGTGCGTTCATCTGTAATGATTTATTTATTTATTTATTAATTAATTTATTTATTTATTTATTTGTGGCGGTCTTCGTAGTCCGCACATAATCCAATAGATGGCATTACTAGTACGATTCACGCGACCACGAAGAGCCCAACTCACGATTACGAAGCGTTCTCTGAATCACGCTATATATATGACCTCCAAAGATGAACGGTCGGACCAGTGGTCCCCGAGCACAACACCCGCTCGGAGGATGATCATCCTTTGTTACGGTCGAGCCATATCACCTGCTCCCGTACATATTTATTCATTTATTTATTCATTCATTCATTCATTCATTCATTCATTTATTTATTATTTATTCGACCAATGCGTCCTACCAGTAATGACCTACGGTGCTGAAACGTGGACAGTGACAGCGAGACTGGTAAACCACACTGCCTGTTAAATATTTGATATAATATCCGAAGTATTACCTGAAGAAGCTGTATAGAAACAAAAACAAAAATGTTAAGATGGTTAACTAAGACAGTACCAGAAAGTGCACAGAGTTAAGCATTAATCAAATCGTTTGGAATCAGATATGTTATAAAGTGTTCAATCACACTGCGACAGAGCAACAGATTGACATGATTTTTTTGACTTGGTATATTAGTTGTAGACTAGAGTAGACAGGGACATAGGCTCATTTTTATTCCAGAAAATCAAAGACTCATTTAGTTATATTATGTATACTGGGTCTTGTGTAAGATAAATCGATCCTACTCCGATCCTAATTTTTAAGATTCATTATTGTGTTCTGACTGCAGGTCGCTCTGCGTGCTATGGAAAGAGCTATGCTCGGAATTTCTTTGAGGGATAAAGTCCGGAACAAAGTGATACGCCAAAGAACAAAAGTGACCGACATAGCTCTTAGGGCTGGCACGCTGAAGTGGCAGTGGGCTGGTCACGTGTGTCGGAGGACCTATGGACGTTGGAGTCGAAAGGTCCTCGAGTGGAGACCGCGTCTTGGTAAACGGAGCGTAGGGTGCCCCCCAGCGAGGCAGAGCGATGATATCCGGAGGGTGGCTGGTATCGATTGGATGCGGAAAGCCGAGGATAGAGCACGTTGGCGTTACTTAAAAGAGGCCTATGTCCAACAGTGGATGCATAATGGCTGTTGATGATGATGATACTAATATTATAAAGAGGTAAAGTTTGTGAATTTTGAGGTTGTAGGGGGTAATCTCTGGATCTAGTGAACCGATTTTGATAATTCTGATACCAATAAAAAGACTCATTATTTGTGAGGCTATAAATTATTTCGAAAAATTAGGGAGTTCCCGTGGGAATTTAAAGAACTTATTCATGCGGATGAAGTCAAGTCTGCTAGTATCGAATAAAGGCAGAACAGAGTACACTAGTCCTATTAAACTACATATTACTAAACTCCATAAGTATAAAATGTCAGATCGAACTGTCTTACACTACAAAGTAAAATTGAATACTGTCTGTATTCAACGAATAAAATATTTAGTAGCATTGATTTTATATTTACAGGCTTGACTCGGGTGGAATTTATGAAAAACTAGCTGATTTCATCGACTTCGCTCGCGTTTCGTTGTTTATGTTTTTTTATTCCCGCGGGAACTCCTTAATTTTCTGGTATAAAAGCCAATGTCACTCTCCAGGTCTTCAACTATCCCCATGCCAAAAACACGTCGACCCGTTGTTCCGTTGCGGCGTGGACCAACAAACAAACACACTTTCGGATTTATAATATTAGTATGAAGTATGATGAAATATAAAGTATGATATTGTCTTAGTGAGGGTCTATGATAAAGGATAGGTTTTAACGTGAACAGCTCATAGTCCACCAAGCTGCGCTGCAGTTGTGATTTTTATTTTAATATGGTAAGTAGTAAGTACCATTTTCTGAAAAAGTACTAGGCAGATTTAGATGCGGATTTTACATTAGATATGTATAGCTTTTGAGAATATTCTGAGATGACCATAGTTCACCACGCTGCGCTGCAATCGGTTTCTTTTGTCACTATGTTAGACCGATTATCTGAAAAAGTACTGAGCCAATATAGAAGTGTTTTTTTTTTGTTTTAAATAATTATGTATAGCTAGGCAGAAGGTTCTTAGATATGTTTTACGGCCATACTCCACCACGCTAGGGAACAAGGGGTCACTGCGATAGTGACAAAAATCTATGATTTATGCCTAACTAGCTGATGCCCGCGACTTCGTCAGCGTGGATCGAGGTTCCGGGATAACAAGTAGCTTATGTGTTATTCCAGACTATAATCTATCTCTGTGCCAAATTTCAGCTTGATCCGTTCAGCCGTTGGGGCGTGATTGAGTAACAAACATCCATACATCCACACATCCATACATCCACACATCCATACATCCATACATCCATAGGTACATCCATTCAAACTTTCCCATTTATAATATTAGTATAGATTAGGTCACGTATCGAATTTCTGTCACAAATGTGTGTGTAATTATAAGCAAGTAAAACGTCTGAAAACGTTTACCACTGTTTTCAGACTGTGTCTGTACCTAGTACCTACGTAATTATATTTCCTTGTTGAACATTAAGTTTCTGTGGTGTAATAAATGCTTCCAGACATATTCGCCTCAAAAAATGATTCAAACTTACTTGTAAGTAACATCTCTTATGAGGTTCGTGATAGAGTTCATAATCGCTTGAAGATCCGTCCGGTTTCTGAGTACATCGCCACTGGAACAAAGTTCACAAGTTTTATTATAATAGTCCCAGAGATAACCATTACAATAATTCATTGAGGCAATTAGAGTAAAGTAAAGCCTAAAAAACCCAAACAACAACCACTCAACAAAGCTAATTTGAACAAAAATTATTTCTGTTTCAATTGGTATAGGTAATAAGCTCCCAATTTATAAAATACGTCTGTATTGTTGCGTTAAATGTTTTTTTTTTCAGTCGCCATCTTGGAAATAATGGAAATAATATATTGCTTGAGTTTTTTTAGTTTGTTAGTTAAGACCTTACAATAGGAATAATTTTTGTTCCAATTAAGTATTTACCTTATACCTGAAACCTTAATTTTCCACTGATAGTTACGATAAAGTATTAATAGAATTTTTAGGTAATGAAACCTAGATAAAGATAATACACGCCTTTTTCGGCGAGGACTAACGGTTTTTGACCATCCTGCGATAATCTGTACTAATCCTATTATAAATTCGAAAGTTTGGAAGGACGGATGTCGATTGTCGGATTCTGGAGTCGTCAACAAAATCCGCTTGAGATCTCTCAGATTATGAAAGCTTTATTAAAAGTGAAGTGTTTTACGACGAAACTTTCTGATGTCATAAATTCAATCAGGATTACTTGACACTTTCGTAGCCACTAACGGAAATTAGGTTCTGAGCAGATAATATACTTACTCAATGTTCTCTCGGGGTAATAGAAATATCTTTTATACTCAGAGAATAATCTGCCTGTCTGCTACGCTGTCACGGCACATCTATTCAACCGAATATTTCTACAAAATTTTATACAGATATATTACGTTCAGATGCCATACTACCATCGCTTAAAGTTGTATTATTTTAAATGTTACATTATATTATGACGTATCTTGACATCCGTAAAATAAAAATTATATTTCCTAAACAAGAGTATCAATTAAGTATATAAAAATAATAGTACTTTAAGCGATGATAAGCCCCCAAGACAGGAACCTGCAGGGAAATAGTCGGTTGCTTTTTAATTTTTTTTTTACTTACTATAAATAGTCTGTCAAACTTATCTGACCAGGTGGCCAAAATTAGAACTAATTTTTGCCATCTGGTCAGATAAGTTTTTATGCCTGTTCTTTTTTTTTTTAATTATATTTTTAATATCTACTAGCGACGCTATCACCGGGTTAGATAAGTTTGTGAAGAAAGAAGCCCGCTTGGATTAAGGTTTTTGATTCCCCAGCGAACTCGTTAATCTCTCAGGATAAAAATAACCTAAGTCCTACCCCGTAATGCAAACTCTGTATCAAAGTTAAGAAAAAACGGTTGAAAAGGTGTAGTATAGTAGATAGGAAGACATACTTTCGCATTTATAATATTAGTATCTACGGTTTCCGCGCATTTGGTTTACGTAGAACATACAGGTGGATATCGCTAAGACAATTGATCAAAGGTACGTGATTGACGGCCGTAGACGTATGATATGGTTCAAAATTTCTAATATACGAGTACTTTCACATTTATAATATTAGTATCTACGGTTTCCGCGCATTTGGTTTACGTAGAACATACCGGTGGATATCGCTAAGACAATTGATCAAAGGTACGTGATTGACGGCCGTAGACGTATGATATGGTTCAAAATTTCTAATATACGAGTACTTTCACATTAATAATATTAGTATCTACGGTTTCCGCGCATTTGGTTTACGTAGAACATACCGGTGGATATCGCTACGACAATTGATCAAAGGTACGTGATTGTTTGGCCGTAGACGTATGATAATATGGTTCAAAATTTCAGATAGGATAAGGTAAATCAAATTCCAAAGCCCAGTGGAAGTTCGCAGTTTGTGTCGGATAAGTTTATGGTTGGTTTGATACGACGCTGGAACAATACTGTGATCAGAGGCGAGCGCTGTATCTGCCTAATGATGAAGAAAGACGTTGGCCAGTGAGTCATCAAACAAATAAATGTATAAACCCCTTTCAATGTTTACACAGTATTTACAGTGAAATCGATTTTGATTTTATAAGATAACTAGCGGATAATTGAGGTTTTTTAGTTCCTGTGGGAACTCTTTAATTTTCCAGGATAAAAAGTAGCCATTAAAATTCAAAGTCCCGACTGACTGACTTATATATTAACGCACAGCCTAAACCACTGATCCTAGAGACATGAAACTTGGAGGGTGTGTTCTTTGTAAAGAGTAGGTATCCACTAAGAAAGGATTTATCGAAATTCCACTCCCAAAGGGGTAAAATAGGGGTTGAATGTTTGAATTTAAGTCCGTCGTTTTTCAAGTTATAGCCATGATACTTGATATTTGGAATATTGAAGGAATAAGTGATTCCCAGTTTTTGAAAATTTTATCCCCAAGGACGTTAAATAGAGATCTGTCCTTGTGAAATGTCCTTCAATCACGCCGCAACAAATTATTTTTTTCATGGCTATAGTTAAAAATCTGGAGAGTGACACAGGCTACTTTTTGTCCCGGAAAATTAAGGAGTGCCTGTGGGAATAAAAAAAATGTATGCCACGCGAACAAAGTTGCGGGCAACTGCTAGTAGACCATCTATCTCTGTGCCAGATTTCATCCACATCCGTTCAGCCGTTCTGGCATGATTGAGTAACAAACATCCATCCATCCTTCCAAGCTTTCGCATTTATAATATAGCGGATGCCCGCGACTTCGTCCGCGTGGTTTTTTGTATGGGAAAATGAAGAGAAAATGTTTTTTCTTATATTTTATTTTTTTCGTCAATTTTCCAATGTTTTTAATAGTTATTCTGCTATTCGGGATGGAGACAAATACAACAAATCAATAACCTAACTCTAGAATGTTGGACCGATTTTCATATCGGTCCAGCATTCTAGAGTTAGGTAGGAACACTTATAGTGTTCGAACAAACCCGACTTTGGTACAAAGTATTCAAATTCAAATTTAAATTCAAATGTTGTTTATTCAAAAAACTTTTACAAGTACTTTTGAATCGTCAAGTGAATCTACCACTGGTTCGGAATGCCGTTCCTACCGAGAAAAACCAGCAAGAAACTCGATAGACGACTATAAAGAAGACGAGTATAGATTTTCTATTGTTATAACGTGATTGACGCAGTATGTAGAATCGATTGGGTCGCGTACTCGTATTACCTAATTTTGTAACGGTTTTTGCTTTCGCTGTCAGAAAATTACACAATGAACCGTCAAGGCTTATCTACTTTGCTTATACCCCCAGTTTATTAAAATTATTTCGTACGACGTCATTGGCTGATATCTTAACAGCCCACTACCATCTAAGACTGCATCTTCACTTAGCATCAGGTGAGATCGCAGTCAAGGGCTAACTTGTAGTGGATAAGAAAACCTTTTATTATACGACTGCCTGAAAAAAGGAGTATATTGTTTTCAGGGTTCATGTATGTATGTATATATGTATGTATGTGAGTTTGTATATTCAACCATAACTTCTATACGCCTGAACCGATTTTGATAAATGAGGTATCGTTAGAATCCCCAGCTTATTCCGGGTGACATAGGCTAGTAAAATTAAAAAAAATGATGAGGAGACCATGGGTAAAGTTGAAAATTAAAGACTAAAGTTGAAAAAAAAAATAGAAAATAAGTGAATAAGATTCTATATAACTAGATTAATTTATATTTTTAACTTTTTAGTTCGGTTTTTTGGCAGGGCAGTCGTGTTTTTTAATGTTTTTTTGAATTATGACTAATTATTTATTTTATTTATTTATTTAGACATCTATATTGCACACACAAAATAAACAGAATACAGTTTTAAAGCATTAATTACTAGTAAAACTAGAAATGTGCAAAGGCGGTCTTATTGCTTAAGCAATCTCTTACAGACAACCTTGGTGAAAGGATAAATAAACGGCAGCGCGGGACGGTGCTGTATTAAAAAAAAAAAAAAAAAATTAATTAAAATTAAAAAATTAAAAAAATTTAAAATTTAATACTAGTTAAATTGTAGAAAAAGCTGTCGTCCAAACAATTTTGTTTTTACCGTGAATTTAGTCTGTTGGCAGACGCCTCGACCGCACAGCATCTTGTGCACAGAGCGTTGGAAGTTCCTCGTCATCAAGCAGTAGACTATGGGGTTAATGGCGGAGTTGGCGTGACCTGTTGACATAAACAAACACTAAATACTAAACTATATATTATATGTAAGTATATTTTTATGATATTTATCATAAGTCATAATTAAAAAATCTATTCTCTAGTTTATAAGTACCTACTCAGCTTTATCTATTTTTCACCATTCTCACATTCTAGGGCTGCTGGAAGAAATCTCTTCAAGAGATAAGTTGTCCTTGTACATGTCCTTTAAATTTGTATGTTTAGTTTTTAAGTTTGGTACTATAATATATAAAATAAAATAAATTATGATTATGTAAATGATAGAGGAGCATGGATTTGATCACTCCAGCAATGCTAAGGACAGCGGTTACTTATAATAAATAAATAAATGAATAAATAACTTTTATTTCAGACCATAGAATCCATATATAGTGTTAGTAACAGTGTATCTTAAAAACTACGTTAGTAACAAGTGAACTTAATTTAACGAATTAAAAAATACGACTGCCCTGCCGAAGCGATTTTTATATAAAGCCTTTGGAATCTTATTCACATTTTTATTAAATGATATTTTTTGTGAATCACTGGATATTGAACTATAGTGTTATATATTTTTAGAATCTACTCATCATTTTCTAGATGATGATTGTATAGTTAATCATATTTTCGAATATTTTTTTTCAACTTTAGTCTTTAATGCGGGACCATGGTCACCCCATGTTTTTTTTTTTTAATTTTACTAACCTATGTCACCCGGAATAAGCTAGGGATTCTAATAATACCTCATTTATCAAAATCGGTTCAGGCGCATAGAAGTTATGGTGGAATATACAAACTCACATACATACATACATGAACCCTGACAACAATATACTCCTTTTTTCAGGCAGTCGTATAATAAAAATAAAATTTCACACATTCATAAATTGATTAATACTTAACTGAATATTTCAACATTATTAATAAACTATTTATCATTTAATTTAACTATTTTTAATTCATGTACCTCCTTGGATATTTGGAGTTCACATGCAAACCCACCCAGTGCCTCATTATTTTCCTACTAGTGTTTTCAGAATACTGTTGGAGCTTCCGCGCACTCTATTCATCACAGATGAGATACTTATGTATATGTCACCGTAAGATTGTAAAAACCGTTAGATTATAATCTAACTGCGAAATTCTAAACTGTCGAAAGATTAGAATTTAACGCATTATTTTCCGGTAGATTGTAATCTGATAGGTATTTAAACCCGATAAAACCTAAGTGGCACTACTTGATTATTTATGTCGAACCCTAACCTAACCTACAAGAAAGAGACAAGAAAACGTAAATACAATGAATATTTCAAAAATTGACACTCAGAACATTGAACAGTTTACAATCTTTCAACAGTTTAGAATTTCGCGAGTTAGATTATAATCTAACGGTGACGTATACATTGATATAATAATTGTAAATGAAATATTTATTTAAAAAGAGCAACCACCGAGTTTCTTGCTGGTTCTTCTCGGTAGGAATGACATTCCGAACCAGTGGTAGATTCACTTGTCGATTCAAAAGTACTTGTAAAAGATTATTTGAATAAAAAACATTTGAAAATTTTGAAATGATACAAACAATGTGGGGATATGAATGTACTCCAGATGATTTTGACGACCTCCGTGGTGCAGTGTATAGCGCTGTTGTCTTAACGTGCGGAGGTCCCGGGTTCGATCCCCGGCAGGGTCAATTTGGGAATTGATAATTTTGAATTTTCCCTGTTTTTTTTTTTTAATTAATTATAGGCTTACGCTTGACCACAATCACACCTGATGGGAAGTGATGATGCAGCCTAAGATGGAACGCGCTGGTGGGAGGTTTCGGCCGTGGCTAGTTAAGACGTGCCGCCGAGCGATTACGCGTTCCGGGACGATGCCGTGTAGAAACCAAATAGGGGTATGGGTTTGATATAACTGCCATGCCTTACCAACATCACTTACCATCAGGCGAGATCGCAGTCTCAGATGCAAACCCAAAAAAGATGACGCCCGGCGTCTGCCGATCCGCACTTGGTCAGCGTGGTGGACTATGGCCATATTACTAGTCGTATTATTATTTTATTATATGGCCATTATGAGAGGAGACTCGTGCTCGTGAGCTGGCAAAGACTTGAAGTAAGCGAATAAGCGAAAATATCAAATTTCCTCTAAGTTTTCCTCGAAGCGATTTGCTTCCTCGTTTCTAATTAGAACCGCTAGGATATGGAATGCCCTTCCGGCTTCCGTTTTTCCCTCCTCTTTTAATATAGGTACCTTCAAATCAAGAGTGAATAGACATCTTCTAGGCAAGCGCGCTCCATCTTAGGCTGCATCACCACTTTAAGCAAGTCTATATAGTCTGTGGGACGCAACATGCGTAGACACATTGGCCCCGTGTCATATCAGGGAGACAGCATCAAGGCCGGGAGCCGCAGCAGAAAAGGCTGAAACCGGCAAGCGGCGGAAGTATGCCTCTCTCATAGAGAGTTACATATTTGTTCCGTTTGCCGTGGAGACCCTTGGGCCGTGGAGTCTTAGTGCCAAAAAATTTTTGCGAGATATTTCACCGCGGTTAATTGCCTCATCTGGTGACAGAAGGGCTGGCTCATTTTTTGCGCAAAGGATCAGCCTGGCTGTCCAGCGCGGAAATGCAGCCAGCATTCTTGCCACCATTCCACGGGGGCATGATTTATATAGTAATTAGGTTAGGCTAGCTAGCATTAAATTCTATTGTATTATTTTCAATAAAAAAAAAAAAAGCAAGTCTATATATTAAAAAAAAAAAAAGAACCAGAAATTGAAACTGGAACCTTTCAATATATACGCGTACTGCGCATTGTACCTAATCAAGATGTATCGATATTGCCATTCGAAATAGCTCTTTCATACGTCAATATGAATACTCTTTATTGGTAGGTATCAGCTGAGTGACCCTTTTCAGAATGTACATAATATTCTATACATTGTGAGAAGGGTTTAAAATGAATCGGAGGGCCACTACTATAGCTAGAACAGTTTTAAAAGACAGTTTTATGTCACGTACCTTAACGTCCCTAAAATAAAGATTATAGTTCTACTTTAACGTCAGCAATAATACAACAATACGGCTTAAGCGATGGTAGTACCTATAGCCCCGTCGCTTTTAACCTTCGTTCATTGAATTTAAAAAAGCTTTCAAACGCATTGAATACCGTTTGCATTCTATGTGTAAAGAATAAAATATTTTAATTGAAAATATTTTTATAATGCCCAGATACCCGTGTTCAAAATGCAGAAAAGATTTATATGAGCTATAAAGGGCTTACGCCTTGGGAAAGTTGCAAACCATTTTTCAAACTTCCACGTGTATTACCGTTACCTTGTGTGTATATATTAGAATATATAGTATAATGTGCAACTTTTGCCAAAAAATATGAATTTATATTTATTAAACATCTTATCACAAAAAAATCTCAGAAACATACAATATAAATTAACCACCCCTGCCCCAAAATGCGCATTATTCATATGTATAATAAGCTTCCGGAAAATTTAAGAAAGTTAAATTACAGCAAATTCAAACAAATAATTTTAAAAATACTTAAACAGAAAGATTATTACTGTGTTAGAGAATATATACATGATAAAAAAAATTAACTTATTAAATAACTAGATCCAGTTCTTAAATTTATAGTAAAAATTTTGTACGTTTTTGTTAGATTTATTTCAATAACCAGCAGCAATGTGTTATGCTGGGATATTAATTTGTTTAAGTTTAAGACCAAAATTTCGTAAGCCTAAATATGTACGGCATGAAATAGTGTTTCTAGAATTTTAAAATGTACCAACTTACTTTAACATATTTCTACAAATAAATTAATTTTGTTTTTTTTTGTAACATAATAATTTGAGTATAAAAATTTTATTAGTCATAAGCAAGTATTCAGAATATTACATTACAAAATATAAAAGAGAATTTCACAGAATATCACACGATGAAACAGTGAAACAATACAATAGCAAGTCGTGGATATAGTTCCATCGGTTAAGGTAAAGGGTTAGGCATGTAATTGCGATAATGGACCCTCGTTTGATCTTGTACGTGACAAGGGTTTATCTTATTGCTTGAACCTTATGGACACTATTTTATATGTGTTTTGGGCATTGTACAACTTAACAAGTAATCCTACTAACAAGCTGATGCCCGCGATTTCATCCGCATGCTATAAGTTTTTTATTCCTGCGGGAACTCCTTAATTTTCCTTTTGGAAAAAAGTAAAAGTAGCCTTTATCCCCATTTATACCCATGCAATAAATCACGTCGATTCGTTGCTCTGTTGCGGTGTGATTGAAGGACAAACAAACACACTTTCGCATTAATAGTATTAGTATGATGTCATAAATATTAAAGTTTGGATATTGGTAAGTTTGTACGATTGGATAGTATTGATGTTATAAATATTAAAGTTTGGATGTTGGTTAGTTTGTAAGATTGGATGTGGCGTGAAGGACACAATGCCTGATTTCATCAATCACCAATTTGGCTAGGAATAGAAATAACTTATAACCTGGATTAGGTGATAAGCTCTCTTCACACTAAAATAACTGAACTGATTTGGCTGAAATTTGGAATGGTGATTGTCTGAATTATCTCATAGGCTACATCTACAGGCAATATGGAATTTTGGAAGTATGGATTAATATGATGAATAATTCACATGATGAACTAATGAATGGAAACTTTATGACAGGAATAATTATCTCTTTTCAAAGATTTACGCTTCAAAAAGTTTCGCCCTTCTCATTATCACTTTACTGGAGAGTGCACCCTAAAAAGGTTCTACCAGCACATTCCATTAGTAACAGACAATTATCCCTTCTATAAATTAAATCAGCCTCCGATTACAAGATTTAATTTTTAATTAAATTGTCATCGTTAAAAGTGAAAATAAAGGTAATTTAATTAAATTTACTTTTATTCACATCTGTTCAAAAAATTAAATATGTGAAAATAAAATTAAATATAAGTAGTGATGTTTAAATATATTATGTATTTCATTCATTTAATTTTTATTTACAATGGATTTCTAATTGTACTTTTTCAGATCATTGTTTAACAAAATATACACATAAAACTTTGTCGCAGATATTATTATTACTCCGTATCCTTTTATGTACTTACTAATATTATAAACGCGAAAGTTTGTATGTCTGGATGTGTGTTACTCTTGCACGCAAAAGCTACTGAATGGATCTGACTGAAATTTTGCACAGAGATAGTTTATGAAATGAAACGAAATGATTTATTTCATGTAGGACAACTTATCACTTATGATACGTTAAGATTCTACCACCGGTTCTGAAAACTGATTGTACTGAGAAGAGCAAGCAAGAAACTCAGGAGTTGCTCTTTTCTTAATAAAGAAAAAGGTTACAAAAAGTAAACAATACAACACATAAATTACGTTACAAATAGTATAACACTGACTTGTGGGTCACTGGATGCGAGGCCGGTTGCTTCCTTGCAACTTTGTCATTCAGAAAATCGTCGGTAGTGTAATAACATCGACTTAACAGATGCTGTTTAACAAAGTCTTTAAATTTATGTAATGGCAAATCTAGAAACTCTTTGAAAACCATGTTATAAAAGCGTACACTCGACCCCACAAAGTATTTCTGCACCTTGCGCACACGATATGACACTGTTACAAGCTTATGATGGTTTCTAGTACCTACATCGATTGTGAGTATCACTTATTCGCTTATAAAGATTAATGGTCCGCCTGACCAAAACTATATTATTGTAAATGTGTTGTTAAGACACCGTAAGTATACCAATCTCTTTAAATTTTTCACGAGGTGTTTCGCATGATCCGAGTTTATGAATAGAACGGATGGCTGTTTTCTGTAATATAAAAATTGTTTGGATATCAGCTGCTCTGCAGCACAATAATATGCCGTACGACATTACACTGTGTAAGTAGGCAAAGTAGTCAAGCCTAGTTAGGCTTAGTTTAAGCAACAAAGTTTTATGATAAACACAATCAAATGCCTTAGAAAGGTTACAGTAGACACCAAGAGCATTCTGTGATCGCTCCCAGGCATCGTATATATGTTTTAGAAGTTTAGCCCCCGCATCAGTTGTGTTTCGACCTTTAGTGAAACCGTACTGCTCGGGGTGAAGTAAGTTATTGCCGTTAAAATGATTCATTAATTGGCTCAAAATTACTTTTTCTAAGACCTTACTGAGAGTTGGTAAAATAGAAATAAGTCTGTAATTGTAAAGGTCGTTTTTATTGCCCGACTTAAATAGAGGAATGAGTTTACCATGTTTCATTAGGTTTGGAAATGTACCTAAGTCAACAAATTCATTAAAAATTACAGTCAACAATCGCTAATGATGTTTGATACTACTTTAATGGACATGCATAAGGTCCCCGGTGTTTCTCAATTTTAACAACTTGAATTTTTTATAATATCTAATGCATAAATGTATTTAAATTCAAATGAAGCATTGCACTCTTTAACATCCTCCCTTAAATTACTCTGAGCTGTGGTAGGTGAGGAGTTAAGCGAGTCTGTCAACAAAACTGGAACATTCTGGAAAAACTTTTCGAAGGTTTTAGCAACCTCCTTTTTAGAGGTTATTTTAGCATTAATTCTGTTTTTGTGCTGCAGAAAAGGGCTGTTCGAGCCATATATAGCCATGGGACCAAGACAGTCACTAAAAGATAAATTTAAAGAAATCAATATTATGGCAGTGCACAACCAATATATTATATTTGAAAATTTAGTATACGTGCATATACACATGGATAAATTCAAGAAGAAAAGTGATTGTCATAATGGCAATACTAGAAATAAAAATAATAGAAGCAGTGTCCGTTTATACAATAAGCTCAATGAAAAATCTTATCACCATGTAAAAGATTACTTAAATGACAAGGAGGCTTGGCAATGATTTGCTCTAATGGCTCTGATAGTTGCTTAATTAAGATTATTTGTGAGATGGTGATAATGAAAAAAAAACCCGGCTGAGTTTGTTGTGGGCTCTTCTCAGACCACAGCGCATTTGGAACCCTCGTAGCTTTAGTTTTAAGATACCGTAATTAATTATCACCATCATGTTTTAAATGTAAGTAATGGATGTCAATATGTGTACCTAAATTGAATAAATGATTGATTGATTGATTACCGACGACAATCACGAGATTTAGTTTTGCCAGATTCCTCATTTACTACGTTCCTAGTAGTTTATATTTTGCTATCAGACTTTATAGTCTGGAATAGCACAGAGACAACTTTTTATCCCGGAAAATTAAAGAGTTCAAGCGGGAACTGAAAAACCTAAAAACCTCGCAGACGAAGTCGCGTGCATTAGCAAGTTATTTATATTTTTGAAACAGTTATTTTGAATGGAAGTCATGTAAGTCCAAGTTATATTATCAATTGATTTTCTTTAATCCATAATCCAATCGCCCGCGGCCCGTGAAAACCCAAATTGAGTATTGCTTATCGGATTATCGGCCAATCTCTTCAGAGTTACAGGCTAATGAATGTCAACTCCCAGATTCCAAACTTAATTAATTTGCAGACTCTAGTCTAAGTTAACAATAGCTAGATATACACTTAAGGATATAAAAGAAAGATTTTTACATTCAAACTATTTTTACAAGGGCTTTCGAATCGTCAAGTCCCAAACTCAAACTCAATTAATGTTTATTCAATTTAGGTATACTACACTTATCTACGTCCAGTTATTTGTAAAATATAATGGTGATAATCAGTAACGGTATCTTACAACTAAAGCTACGAGGGTTCCAAACGCGCCCTGGTCTGAGAAGAGCCCACAACAAACTCAGCCGGGTTTTTGTTTGTTACCCTTCTTACTGGCAAAGTAAATACTAATTAATTCCTTTTGAGGGACTTGTCTGTTTAATATTTACTGACTGACTGATTTACACTAAGCTTTTGCTCAGTGAATCCGCTTAGGACCAAAGCACTCAAGATAATAATGTCCTCCCGACCGCATTTCGGCCACGGCGGCCAATCTCCACGGAGATTAGCATTCTGCACTCGGAATATTTGCTGTGTGTTTTTTTTTTATTATTTTTTTTAGCTTTATTATAGAATCCGTATCAAGACACGCGGAAGCGTGTCCAGCCAAAGTTCAAAAAAACTGGCGAGCAGCACCGTGTGTAATATTACACGAACCATTTGGAGCCACTTTTGACCCCCTCATAACTCAAAAACTATTTCACATAAACATGTCAAATTTGGCGCATATATTGAGACCCGTGAGATACATATGTGCTCCAAATTTCATAAGCACACCTCAAATGGTTATTTAGATATAAACGTACAAAAATCGACATTTTTATGATCAAAGGTATAGATCAAAACTCTGACACGAGGCATGCTACCATTGCTTAAAGCCGTATTATTTTAATATTGTTGACGTTTATGTTGTAGTGTTATAATCATTATTTTAAGGACGTCAAAGTACGTGACATTCAACCGTTAGTTTGAAACAATACTGCTTTAAGCGGTGGTAGTAACTCCTTAACTATTGAAAATGACACATAATTATTATTTTAATGTAAATAATAATGAATAATAATATAGTTGCATTAAAACCTTACCTTCGTATTCATACATTTTGTGCAACGAAACGTCATTGACAGAAAAGAAGAAGAAACGTATTTGAAGTCGTCAGTTCAAGCTGTCAGTCATTGTGATTTGTATTCATTGTTTATAGTGGTTTTAGTGATATCGACTGTTTACCGTGCTTGTTTTCAATGTTTCACAAAAAACTTTTGATTTTGAACTTTTGCAATCTAAATTGATGAGATGTAGAAATGTGCTATAGAGGTAGTCTGACCATAGATGTAATCTGTCAATGTCAGTGTAACTCTAGGTACACTATATATTTTTCTTGAGAATTCTCGTCTTTAATTATCTTGTACAATGAGTCGTACAATAGAATTACTGGTGGGTGACACACTGACCTTACACCAAATAATAAGTACCTACTAATGTAAAACGTAAACTAAACTAATAGAAAAGTCCTATTACAGTGTAAAGGATTATTTGAATGATAGCAAGGCATGGGTATGAATTGTTACAACGGCTGATTATGTAATGTTATATTATAAGTACATATATATAATTTCAAATATTTGTGAGATGGTGATAATAAAAAAAAGCGGAGTTTATTGCGGGCTCTTCTCAGACCAGGGCACGTTTGGAACCCTCGTAGCTTTAGTTTTAAGATATCGTAGTTAATTATCACCATCACGTCTTATGCTCTGTAAGCATGACGTTCAGAAGGTGTACTTTGTAGGTACATATTTTGAATAAATATGTTTTGAGTTTGAGATTGAGTTCAATAATTTCTGTACAAAAAGTAATGATATCCCATCAAAAACATAAATGTAAAATGAGAGCCAAGTTCAAAATTGTGATATATATGCCTTGGTTGTTGACTTCAGCGACAAAAGAAGTGAGATCTAAATGGGTGCCAAGTTCAATGGTCAGTCCTGCAATTTATATATCCCATCAAAAACATAAATGTGAAATGAGAGCCAAATTCAAAATTGTGATATATATGCCTTGGTTGTTGACTTCAGCGACAAAAGAAGTGAGATCTAAATGGGTGCCAAGTTCAATGGTCAGTCCTGAAATTTATTTATAACAACATATAATATTTTATAACAACTTAAAATATCATTTCTTCTTATAACTTAGTATAAAATGTTGAAGACTAAGGCTTTGGCTTGGCTAGTTTCCATATACGAATTATTATTAAGTAGGTACCTAAAAGTACAGTTTCTACCAGCAAGCCAAATTTTCGGAAGAATAAAATAAGAACTTACAGCTTTACAACTTGTGAACGCTATAATTCGTATATGAAAACTAGCCAAGCCAAAGCCTTAGTCTTCAACATTTTATACTACGTTATAAGAAGAAATGATATTTTAAGTTGTTATAAAATATTATATGTTGTTATAAATAAATTTCAGGACTGACCATTGAACTTGGCACCCATTTAGATCTCACTTCTTTTGTCGCTGAAGTCAACAACCAAGGCATATATATCACAATTTTGAACTTGGCTCTCATTTTACATTTATGTTTTTGATGGGATACTTTCTACACTAAAAGTTTCTACAATAAATGTTTCGAGTGATGGTAAAATCCGTTTTCCACCACTACAGCTCAATAACGTCCCATTGCTGGGCACAGGCCTCCACTCTCATAGGAGAGAGGGAATTAGAGCTTAGACCCACCACGCTCCTCCAATGCGAGTTAGCGCGCTTTAACGACTGTTATCATGTCAGTGAATTATAACCGGGACCGACAGCTTAACGTGCTCTCCGAGGCACGGGGGTGAAACATCACCAACTTCCTAACTCCAGGCTCGTATTAGAAGAAGAATTTCTAGTCAGAAAAACCCAATACTTAAATATGGCCAGACCCGGGACTCGAACACCCGGGACCTCGTCAGCCGCAGTCGAACATGCCAACCACTGGACCAACGAGGCAATCAAAACCGTTTTGTAATCCACTAAAGGTTAGTGGTTTACGATACAGGGAATCCTTGTGTAGAAACTAATGCCCCACTAGTTTTAACCGAAAGTATTGTGATGATTTTTCAAACAAATAAATGGAAAGAACCTAATATGCTTACTAGTTGTAAGCTTATTATAAGAACAAATGCGGATTGCGACTATGTTCTACATTTTTAAATGCTTTTCTAAAGCACAAAAGGAAATACTGATAATAAAATTCTCATTGTGCGAGCTACAAAAGGCGATGAGAACCACAATATGATGTTGAGGAAAATTTATATGTTTTCTATGAATTGATTGTATAATGTCGAGAAAATTCGATACGAAAGTTTCCATTCGGGCAGATGTTTGCTCTGAAGTTTGGTTTGGCCAATTTATATGCTTATCTTGTGTTCACAGTAATCCAACATGCGCTATAATACCCGTATTGTAGTCCAGGGGGTATTACTATCGTCGCTTAGAACAGTATTATTGTAATATTGCAGTTTTATATAGCTTCCATTGCTGTCCATATGATAAAGATTATAATTTTGAAACAAGAGCTTCAACAATATTAAAATAATACTACTTGTCTGCCCCCTTATGAAGTCGTCGGACAAGCTAAAATGTCTGCTTCATTTTGTGGTTTCATTCATCACTCATGGGTACATAATAATAATATAGAGCAATCAATTATTTTGTTATGCAGACAAGGGTAGGATAGGGATGCTTCTTGTGTCCAAAAATAAATTATTTCTTACTGATTATTGAATAGAGAGTCTTCCAAAGAACTTAAATTAACAAGCGTTAGTTATAAGTTTGATAATCATATTAAACCATCGATTTTAAAAAATGCGTTAAAATTTTATGACGTCACAACTGTGTATTTCTGTGTGTTCTGTGTAACTGGGTATAATAAGTATTATATATATTATTTGTGTAACTGTTTATGTATTAGTATGTAGGTATTTGTTTGTATGTTTATATTAATACACCACCCGCGAGTTAATCTCCTAACTTCTCCTATTCCTAAGGTTGCCTGGCAGAGATCGCTACTAAGCGATAAGGCCGCCTTTTTGTATACTACTTCGTTCTTTGTTTTCTATGTATTTTTTGTGTCGTTTTTATTTGTGTTGTGGTGTACAAAATAAAGAGTAATAATAATAATAATAATAATAATAATATTTCATATAAACTGCCATACTAAAGCGCCTTTTTAAGGCCCGCGTGTAGAAACGCTGGGTTATCCTTTTTACCCGAAGTTAGGTGCTACTTTTACATAATTCGTATAAAACTGTCAAAATTTCAAACTTCTTGGATTAAACGTAACTCAGCGTGTCTGCAAGACGGCCTAAGTTAGATAAAGACAGTGTTGATTTGATTGAGTTGTCATCATCCTTATTATATAGTTGGTTATCTGTATTTTGTTTAGCAATACTAATAAGAAACTTCAAAGACTTTTCAACTTCCCGTTTCCCTTTGACAAACGGACATGGCGGATGATTATGGAAAAGAAAATATGAATAAAATATAACAGTAACAGAGGAAAAGAGTAGTAGACAAGGCTTAGGGAGGTATTTTTTTAATTTCCACGGGAGTACAGTCTCGGTCGCCCACTAGGTATATGTAACTAAATTATATATTGTAAAACTTCTAATTAATTATTTAGTATACATAAATACATCTAGGTCATTAAAAATTAAAATAAATAGACCATATTTAACGTACATTAACAAATAATTGAGAACTGAAACCACAAATATTTGCAGCTTGAATTGTATTTGAAACGTTAGAATTGTATTGTATTTGACCAGCATAATAATATGTAAATAATTCATTATACTTTGTATCTATACTAATAATATTGTAAAAGCGAAACTTTGGATTAATCGATCACGCCTGAATGGATCTGTATGAAATTTGGCACAGAGATAGATTATAGTCTGGAATAACACATACTTAAGCTTCTTTTTATCCCGGATGATTAAAAAAACCTCAATCCACAGACGAATTCGCGGGCATCATATAGTTATTCATAAAGCTTTGCTTTAACGAGTATTTAAAATATTCACAAAAGTTAGCGAGATAACATGCAGATGACGAATCAAATTGTTACTCGTACTTTTCAAAATTTTCAAAGGGATTTGCACGAAGCGAAATTGTTTTCGCACATTTTATAAAAATTTATGTGTATAAATGCGAGAGAATTGCCTTGTTAGAGAGAGTTTTGTTGAATGCGAAATTCTCTCTCACATCAAGCCATTGCCGGCTCTCACTGGCACGAAAAATTTTAGACGTTAATTATTAGGTTAGGTTAGATTTTAAATACTTTCTGTGTATATTTTTGTTTTTAGTACATGTTGGGTCAGCAAATAAAACAAACTCTATTCCATTCTAAACATAATGATAGCAGTGGCGTGCCTTAAGGTTCAAACTTAGGCAAGCCAGCCCATCGTATTCTTCCGTCCACTTTTACGTATGTTGTCTTGACGAGCTCAACAAAGCACACAGAAGGCATAAGTTACTACTAGACAGAATTAAGTCAGCAATACCATTGTGATCTAGGTACGTGCGAATTATATGATTTTAAATTTCATTTGCCCATATGTAATTGGCAGGACAAAGAAGTTTCTGTGTTGTTTTCCGAAATTACAAAAAGAAATAACGGAAATCATATGTTTTTGGGAAATTTGATGCATTTTTATAGCACCACTTAAATTTTTTATACCATCATTTCTAACGAAAAGAAGTTTGGAATACGACTGTACATTGACTTACTGTACTAATAAAACGTATGCAACACTAACAATTAGCTTATTGGTATGAGAAAAAGCGAAAATCCATTTAGTTTTATACGCGGATCTGTTAATTAAATTGCCTTTTTCGACTTTTACAAGTTTGTGGAATACACAGGTCTGGAGTAGATTTTGGTGAACTTGGTCTTTGGTCACCGCGGGGACATTTTAATTTTCCGTGATAAAAAGTAAGCCATGTATCATTTCAGATGTAATCTATCTCTGTGCCAATTTTCATTCAGATCCGTTTAGCCGTTCTGGCGTCATCCTCAATGCTGGACTCTGGCAAGGCTTTCCATACTCTGATGTCTTCCAAGTAGGGGGTCCCAACACCCATATTATAGTTTTTTTTTCCAATTTTTTTAAAAAAGCTTACAAAACGCCACAAATATATACTAATTACTAAAAAAACTTACTAGGTAATAATTTGGTCATTTGCGTGGGTCTGAATAATAACTAGTATCTAGGGTTTCATGCCCATTTTCTTCGCGGTTTACATCTACTAAACTACTTTTTTTTTTAATTATATAGGCCAGCGCTTGGCTGCAATCAGACTTGCAGACAGACTTATACTTAACTAGATGATGCCTGCGACTTCGTCCGCGTGGATAAAGGTTTCCTTCCCCTAGATACAAACTATCCCTATACTAAATTTAATCAAAATCGGTTGTAGAGATATTTTTTTTGTTTACCGCGGGAACACTTGAATTTTCCGGAATAAAAAGTAACCGATTTTCCCGGATGAAAAGTAGCATATGTCCTTCCCCGGGATACAACCTATCCCTGTACCAAATTTCATTAAAAAAGGTTGAACAGATGGGCCGTGAAAGCGTAGCAGACAGAAACACTTCCTGTTCGGGACACCGAACACTTTCGCATCATACTAATATTATAAATGCGAAAGTGTGTTTGTTTGTTGGTTTATTGGTTTGTCCTTCCATCACGGCGTAACGGAGCAACGGATTGACGTGATTTTTGTAATAATATTAGTATGGACTATTGATAGCTTACCCACAAAGAGTGCATATGGCAGGTACATGCTCAAGTCCTTGGGGTTGACCAGGTTGATGTCCAGCAGCAGCTGCATAATGTTGTAGGGCATCCAGCACAAGGCGAAAAGCACCGCCAGCAGCAGCAGGATCCAGGCCACGCGCTTCCTCTCCTTCATCAGCCTCAGACCCTGGGAGAAGGAATCCACAATTTTACCCCCTACCAAAAAGTGCTCAATGCGCCTAATAAAAGAAATTTTCATTAAAAAAAATATATATAACTCTTTAACTTTTAAACTTTTTAGTCAAGCGAATCTACCACTGGTTCGGAATAAATTCCTACCTAGAAGAACCAGCAAGTAACTCGGTGGTTGCTCTTTTGAAAAAGTTAATTTACAATTTTATCAATGTGTTCATACTTAAGCAACCGCTGTCCTTAGCATTGCTGGAGCGAGTCAAAACCATGCTCTTTTATCATTTACTTCAACAGCATAATAAGTTTTTTTTAGAAGCATACTTTTAATGGTTATCTGAAACTTGTGTTAAGGCAAGTTTAATTTAGGTTGTGGAAAATCAAATCAAAAAACTCTACATAAGTAAATGGAATGAAAATAATGCCCGATTTCCCCAACTATGCCCTAACACGCCCACACGCAGGGTACACCTAATAAAGACAAATACGTGACAGTTTTACGTACAATAGCTATCACCCTTTGATCTGAAATGTCCTCTAAAATTTAGGTAGGTAGTGGGGCTGATTCTGTAGTGCACAATCTCTAAACTAAACTAAAATTAGAGCATTATAAATATTGCTTACCCGTTCATAATACTCCCTACGGAAAGTGACAGAACTAGATTTAAAGCTGCCATTTTATTTATTTTATTTATTTATATATTTAGTACCAAACTTAAAAACTAAACATACAAATTTAAAGGACATGTACAAGGACAACTTATCTCTTGAAGAGATTTCTTCCAGCAGCCCTAGAATGTGAGTTTTAGTTTAGTTTAGAGATGTTACATTTCAGAATCGGCACCATTGTTAGTAAAATCACTATATTATTATGCACTTTAAATCAAAGTAAACAAAACTCAATGTCCCTTCCTGCTATTATTATTTCCAATACTGAAATTCAACTGGAATTCTATCCAAAATTTACACTTTTTCAATTTGTCAGCATAATTAATATAAATGTTATGCTTCAATATTATTGTAACGAGCGGTTACTCGTTAGGTACTAAAATTATACATCATGCTTATGTCATTATATTCGTTAGATACGTAATATTATAAAGGAGGAGAGTGGAGACAACATCCTCCCTTCAAATTATTCGCGACTGTACTATAAATTATTATGTTAATTATGTCGTTGGGTTAATATATTCCAGTTCCTAGCTCAGCGGTATTATTTTAACTTCTTGCTAAATAACTATGCTTCTCGCTGATAAACTATGTATAATATATATTATGCGTATTTTTTTTTCGGTGATGGTGTATGTACGATGGTTTGGTACTAACGAAATCTAGTACAGAGATAACTTGCATCTTGGGGAAGGACAAATTCTACTTTTCATCTCGGGAAATTTAAGAATTCTCATGAGATAAAAAACCTAAATCCACGCGTTCCAAGTCGTCGGTATCCTCTAAATGTAGTATATCTGTCACCGTAAGATTGTAAAAACCGTTAGATTATTATATAACTCGCGAAATTCTAAACTGTCGAAAGATTAGAATTTAACGCATTATTTTCCGGTAGATTGTAATCTGATAGGTATTTAAACCCGATAAAACCTACCTTCGACATAATACTTGGTTATTTATGTCGAACCCTATCCTAACCTACAAGAAAGAGACAAGAAAACGTAAATAAAATGAATATTTCAAAAATTTACACTCAGAACATTGAACAGTTTACAATCTTTCGACAGTTTAGAATTTCGCGAGTTAGATTATAATCTAACGATTTTTAAAATCTTACGGTGACATATCTAGTACCTATATAAAGAAACAAAATGTATTCGGGGAAACAATATGTACAAAAATCAACAAACTTCAAAATAATAATTGCAGAATGAGATTAATTGATCCACAAAGTGGCCTTCACTCAGCATGTGATATAGCTATCTGATGGATATACCGCTGATCTTCCACGAAGCCACATAGGCTGCAGTATAAAAGCTGGTGTTTTTGGAGTAACGAGGCGTGGGGTAACTTGGCGTGGGGTAACGTGGCGAGGCGTAACGTGACGTGGGGTAACGGGGCGTGGGGTAACGTGGCGTGGGGTAACGTCGCGTGGGATAAAGTGGCGTAGGGTAACAAGGCGTGGGGTAACCTGGCGTTGGGTAACGTGGCGAGGGTAACGTGGCGTGGGGTAACGTGGCGTGGGGTAACGTGGCGTGGGGTAACGTGGCGACGTGGCGTGTGGTAACAGGACGTGGAGTAACTTAGCGTCGGGTAACAGGACGTGGAGTAACTTAGCGTCGGGTAACGTGGCGTGGGGTAACGTGGAATGGGGTAACGTGGCGTGGGGTAAGGTGTCATGCACCGACCGTGCCTGGTGTTCTCTCACCTGTTGCATGCTGACGTTTCCTTCATCGATATCGAAGGGTGGCTTCACCGAGCATAGCGTCCTCCCCATACACGCGTACGACAGGATTGTGATGGAACCTGAATGAAAACACTCGGTCAATACATACTGATTACTGATGCATACTAATAACCACTAGGTAGTACGGTAAGGGTGCAAGCTCCATATAGACTTAGAGATATCGGGATTATCTCCGATTTAAGTTGTATTATATTAATTATTTTATAAGTACTTTAGTTTACCCTCAAACTTAAAAACCTCCCTAACTCGGTCATTTTTGACCGGAGGAAAAAAATTCATAGAACCTTTTTTAGGTAAAATTTTAAGTTCTTCATAATATTCTTCTTAGAACTTTTTCATCGAGTAGGTAATTGCGAAAAAACACTTTTGTCAATTTTTTTCAACCCTTGCCAGGATTGCAGACTCGAAAACCTTTACCCATTGTTTCTATATCAAAATTGCAAAGTTGAGTGCCAAATTTTGATTTCAGATCTTATTTGACTGGACTGAGGCTAAATGCTAACTTTAGTCCGCCTACGCTAAGCTATATTTATGATAACCATAGATTTATTATATATTTTACTATGACATTTTTTAGAACATGAGAGGTGCAAATATTTATAGGTTATCTATACCTTTCATCATTATATCTTTTCCTCTACACCCTAAATAATGCGTATTTTATTTATCCCAGACGACGTAATTAGTCTACGCCTACGTTATTTGCTAAATTGGCTTTCTTTATTGCTCATTTTGCCGTTCGGTGATTTTTAGGACCGTTTTTTAATATATTTGAATGTGGGTGTTCCATTTAAGTAGACGTATTAAAAAGCTTTTGCTATATTACAGCATCCATTTTTTTTAATTTAGTCCGTTGGAAATTTATATTTCATACTAGATCCCGCGGGAACTTGGATAAACAGCAGCTTTGTCTATGCGGGGATATGCTCTTCCCCGGGAATAACGGGATACACCCTATCTCTGTGCCAAATTTCATCACAGTTGGTTGAAAAGATAGACCGTTAAAGCGTAGCAGACAGACAGTTAGACAGACACACTTCCGCTTTTGTTTAGTGAAAGCAATCCTGCTGTATTTATCAAGGATAGTTCAGTTTATTAGATATAATAAAATTGGTGGCTAAACATAAGCCACATAGAAGTCTGGGCATGCTGGGTATAAAACATGTAATCCACACTAATTTTATAAACGCAACAGTCTGTCTGTCTGTCGCTTGATGCTTTCACTGTCCATCTTTCAATCGTTGTTGATGAAATTGGGTACAGTTAGGTCCCGGGGAAGGATATAAGGCTTCTTTTTATACCGGATAATTAAGAAGTCAATGGATGTTAAGCTATGCGGACATCATCTAGTAATTATTAACAGTTTTTTTTAATTTTTTTTTATTAATAGGGTATGGGTTTAATGAAGCTACGATGCCCCTGACAGGTTAGCCCGCTACCATCTTAGACTGCATCATCACTTAACATCAAGTAAGATCGTAATCAAGGGCTAACATGTAGGGGATTAAAAAAAAAACCTATATTCACTTTTGGTATGAAGGTTATTTACCTATATTAAAAGAGAAGTGGAAAACGGACGCCGAAAGGGCAATCCATATCCTAGTGAAATTTGAATACGAACGACGAAGCAAATATCGCGGTGGAGGAGGTGTCCGCGGAATTTTGACTTCGTAAGGGTGCAGACCTTCGATGATCTATCGAACAACATATTATTGACTCAAATGTAAAGTATCGTGACTTTTCTTTAACATAATTATTTTATCTAACAAAATATATAAGGAAGGAATACATATCGACAAAGAAGCTTGGCAATTGACAAGGAAGCTTGGCAATAATTTGCTCTATGGCTCTGATAGTTCCTCAGTTAAGATGATTTGTGAGATGGTGATAATAAAAAACACCCGGCTGAGTTTATTGTGGGCTCTTCTCTGACCAGCAGCCCTATTCTGTAACTCAGTGGTTATCAAAAAATGAAAGCCACTGACTTATATTTTTTATCCATTGAAGATTTGCTATGAAGTGTTTTTTCATTTTTTCATAGTAAACCTTCAATAGACAAAATATTTATGTCAGTGGCTTTCGTGTTTCGATAGCTACTGAGTTACAGAATAGGGGGGCAGGGCGCGTTTGGAACCCTCGTAGCTTTAGTTTTAAGATACAGTAACCAATTATCACCATCACGTTTTATAAGAAAGTAATTTTTAACGTCAATAAGTGTGAATGAACTAGAAGTTTAATTCGCTATAATCCGCTACAGTAGACAAATCTGTGTGGTTACAGTGCGTGTCTTTCACCTGCAGCATGCGACACCCACCACCCAGCAATTCGCACAAGCACAACACCACACCACACAAATCCTCCAAATCACTCTCAACGTACGTTTCACTCCGATACCGGAGCATCTTCAGGAGATGTTGACTCGAAAATGCACGATTGTGAAGTGACTATCGTATCGCAAGTTCCGGCTTATATACCTTTTTGGCATGGCTCATACTGAAGCCCCGCCCCCTCCCCTATTACTGTATAAATTGAGTAAAGGTGAATTTGATACGTTTATTTGTTGATTTAGCAACTCAAATCCTTTATTATTGTGTTTAATTATTTCTAATTGCTCCCAAACGCACATTCGAAACCCTTTATTACATTTATGCAGGATTTTATATGAATGGTTATTGCCCACCTCATGTCCACTGTCCAAAAGATGTTTAGCGAAGTGGGACCTTTGTGGTTGATCGTTCCTATAAGCAGACATATGTTCCTTATAGCGCGTCTCAAAATTGCGTCCAGTTTGACCAACATATGTGGCACCACATTCAGGACACTCAAGCTTATAAACACCCGATTTTTGATGATTCTTTAATTTATCTTTTCCATTGCAAATCCTCCGAAGTGTATTATTTGTCCGGAACGCGACATGCACATCATGTGATCTGAGCGTCTTTGCAATGCGCTCAGATATAGGTCCAAAATACGTCAAACTGGCTTTATATTTACTAATTTTATCCGATGTAGCCATGTAAAGATCTTTTCTAATTTGTGCTGACTGCTGTTTTTTAATTATATTATCAACAATATTCAATTCAATGTCAATAAGTGTACCTACAGTGTACCATTGAATAAATGTTATTGAGTATTGAGTATTGAGAGAAGCCAGCTTCATTTCTTTTTGACTTAGGATTAAACTATAAAGTCTTTGATTTCTTAAGACTTCATAAACAGGCAAAGCTGATATCAGCTTTGCCTGTTTATACTTCAGTTTGACGAGTACATGAAATTATAATATTATAATTTCATGTACTCGTCAAACTGAAGTCCTAATTCGAATAGTATATGAGCCCGCAGATCTAATTAACTTTTCGCTATGATTATTTGAACTAGCTGATGCCCACGACTTCGTCCGCGTTGATTGACTCCCACGGGAACTCTTAAATTTTTCGGAATAAAACGTAGCCTTTGTGTTATTTGTGGTGTTATCTATCTCTGTGCCAAATTTGATCCAGATCCGTTCAGCCGTTCTGGAGTGATTGAGTAACAAACATCCCTATGGATGTTTGTTACTCACTCTGTTGTTGTTTGTTGATGTATACTAATTATTATAAAATTGGGAAAGTTTGGATGGTTGTAGGGATAACCATCCAAACTTTCCCAATTTTATAATAATTAGTATACATAAATGATAGTTTTTTTTTCAAGACTTACCAGGTATGGCGTAGACTAAAGTAAAACTGAACGTGCCAAATTGCTTCCTCGTCTCCGTACTTGGCCACTCCTCAGTACAGAAGTGCACGTCTTTTGTTTCTATCTAAAAGAAACGATTTTGATAAAACTACTGCTCCAGTAATATGTAGATATGGTTACAGAAGTTCATGTTGTCCCACCAACTTATCTGACCCGGTGCGGTGGCCAAAAATTTAAACAAATTTTCATACTTGTTTAGTTTTTGTTTTAATTTTATTTTTCATAGATACTAGCGACGCTGTCACCTGTCAGATAAGTTTGACGGACTTTATGCACCTATTGATTTTTTTGTTTACTAGCGAATGCCCGCGACTTCGTCTGCGTGGTTTGAGGTTTTTTGGTTCCTGGAACTGGAACTCTTTAATTTTCCGGGATAAAAATAGCCTATATGCTATTCCAGACTATAATCTATCTCTGTGCCAAATTTCAGCCAGATCCGTTCAGCTGTTGGGGCGTGATTGAGTAACAAACATCCATACATCCATCAAAATTTTCTCGCATTTATAATATTAGTAAGATTTATATCCCATTTAATTGTAGAAAACATTTGCACGGAGAAAATTTGGTAAATACTACATTTTTTCAACCCATTGCCGGCTCACTATTAAACATGTGTTTCCTTTCAGATTGAGAAGTGTTTTGCTGTGGTCCACCCCGCTGGGCTGGCCTGGTGCAAATTGACAGGCTTTACATAATATCTTCGACAACATTTTGAAGAACTCTCATGCATACAGGTTTCTTCACGATGTTTTCCGTTACCGTTATCAAATCAAATATTTTTATCCAAGTAAACTTTTAACAAGTGTTTTTGAATGTTCGATTACCATGTGTTTTTGATTATTCGAGTGAGTCTACTACTGGTTCGGAATGATGTTCCTACCGAGAAGAACCAGCAAAGAGCTCGGTGAACTCGGGTATACTGATATTTACTTATTCAAAAGAGCAAAAATAGCCATACCATGTTTTTCTACCTAGAAAAGGGTCACTAAATCAGTTTATCATTTTAACGAATTTCATCATCGTTGTACATAGCCCCAGGTAGCAGACGCATAAGTGACGTCAGAAACAGAAACGTATAAGGGACGTCATTCGTAGGTCAGTTTAAGGTAGGTAAGTTCATAGGTAAGTTTTTCGTCAGAAGCGGACGTTACAGGAACGTCAATTTAAGGTCAGCATCTGGACGTACCATATTGGTCACAAAGAGGAAGTCTTGCGAACGTCAATTTAGGGTCTAGGTATTACTGAGAAGTATTGTTAGGTTTATTTTCAAAGCAATTTAAATTGCAAACGAGAAGTACCTATTCCGCAATCAGTTCAAAAACAAACAACAAACAATCTTAAGGCGGCGTAATATCCTAAGCATCCTTTCCTCGCACATTCTAACATTTTCAATCACCAATAATTGTGAAAGACTCAGAACACTTTCGCCAAAAGTGGTCCAAACAAGTCCTAAACAATAAAATTGCAATCATTTTAGACATATTTTTATCGATATATACCTAGTTTTTGATAGAGAAAAAGGATGATAAAAAATACTGAATGTATGCGCCATTTTTCTCTATCAAATATCAGTATTACAATCTTCTTATATACAAAATTCTCGTGTCACAATTTTAGTTACCATACTCCTCCGAAACGGCTTGACCGATTTTTATGAATATATGCATATTCAGTAGGTCTGAGAATCGGCTACTATCTATTTTTCATACCCCTAAAACACCTCAATCCACGCGGACGGAGTCGCGGGCATCAGCTAGTAAAAATATAAAAATATGTCTAAAATGAACGACTTCAGTCTTTCACAATTTCAGAAGGACCGAGCGTAAGCCCGAGAAGGATGCTTACACTAAGCATCTTCTTTCAAAAGGAAACACTGGTTTTCTGCACTTATTTATTATTTATTCCTTTTTTAATCTCACAAACACGTAAACGATTTTGCTATTCCACCAAGTCTCTCCCCATGCGTTCCCCACCAGTGCTGCAACTCTCGAAAGCCATAGAAACAGTACGGCCATGGACGTATGTTAATTTTTAGCATAACATAAGGATACTGCGCAGTTAACACTCAATAACCGCAGGGCCAAGAAAATCGCGGCTTATAAACATGGAATGGAATATGTTTCGGGGATGTGATAGTCTCTCAATGTACTCGTAATGTGTCCCAAGGGAAAACGAACAGTGATACCAGATACCAATTATGTGAATCACTAGCCATATCCGCTCCCTATTAAAGTAATAAATACTAAAGGAAATGGCGGAAGATATGAACGAAGAATAGATTTTTTTATTACCGAATAGATATAAACACAAGTTCATTTTCATCTATACATCTTCGCCAAGAACTATTGATATATTCCGTGTCGTCGTAATAAAGTATATTCACTTCACGATTTAAGAGCATTTGTAAAAGTTTTTTTGAATGAAAACGTTTGTACTAAATTACATTCTACACGAAAAAAACTCGTGAACGATGAAGATGATAAAAGACTATTATATTTTATAGAAACACACAGTATAGTATAGCATTCAATATAGTGATATTAATATTATGATTAATTTATTTGTATCCACGTCAAAATACGTAGCTACAAAGCGTTACAACCTCTGAGAAATGGTTAATTTCTCTAAGGTCTCACCACAAAGTATTATTATATTGACGACCTCCGTGGCGCAGAGTTGAGCGCAGCTGTCTCGAGTCTTAACGTGCGGAGGCCCCAAATTCGATCCCTGGCAGGGTCAATTTGGGAATTTATAATTTCTGTATTTTCCCTGGTCAGTCCTGGTAGGAGACTTCGGCCGTGGCTAGTTACCAACCTACTAGCAAAGATGGGCCGCCAAGCGATTTCCGGTGCGATGCCGTGTAGAAACCGAATAGGGGTATAGGTTAAATATAACTATCATGCCCCTAACAGGTTGGTCTGCTACCATCTTAGACTGCATCATCACTGACCATCAGGTGAGATCACAGTCAAGGGCTAACTTGTAGTGGATTTGAAAAAAAACTTTTCAATCTGAATAAACTTTTGATAAAATGTACGTGTAGATTTAGCGGTAAGACTTTGAACCTTTGAAACTTTAAATTTCAATCTTCTTTATTCAAATAAACTTTTACAAGTGCGCCAAAGCAATCTTCAAATGAATCCACCCCATTTATTATCCCAAGAAAACCCATTAAATGATTAATGGAAATGGGTCACGACCTTATCACCAAGGAATACGACGTAGAGACAGAGACTTTGGATAAAATTACATATTCTCTTGAAACAAATTCACCACCACACATAACAGTCCATAACTTCAAAATTATCGAACCGATTTTGATGAAATTTGCTCTATTCCCTAAGACGAAGTTAATGTAGCGGAAGCCAATAAAAAATAATGGTCACAATCCAATTAAAAGTTTTGGACAAATCCGCGGACTTTTTGTATATTCTTTTGGAATACCTTATAGATTGTCATAATACTCATATGTGAATATTTTTCAGTTCTAATAATATGACATACATAGTGTCAAATTGATAACCTCTTGTTTAATTCGGCTGAAAAACTTACCGAAATATTCCTATAGGCCTTGGAGATGACAGGAACAGTTTCCTTCCTCACAGAGGCGACAAGAAGTAGTGGTATGAATATCAACAGGGCTGCGATCCACAGCAGAGTGAGAAGCAGCAGAGCCTGCCTCCGCCCCGGGGGTCTCAGCCGAGGCTCCGGTGATATGGAGAGCCACCGGTCCACCGACATTGTTGTGAGCGTGAATACACTTGCTGCTACCGCTACTCCTGAGGAGGAAATGAGTGGTTTAAGGAGATGAAAAAAAATTAAAAAAAAAAATTGGATAGTCTGATGTATAACGAGGCTCCGGTGATATGGAGAGCCACCGGTCCACCGACATTGCTGTGAGGGTGAACACGCTTGCTGCTACCGCTACTCCTGAGGAGGAAATGACTGGTTTAAGGAGATGAAAAAAAAAATAAAAAAAAACAATTTGATCGTCTGAATGTATAACGAGGCTCCGGTGATATGGAGAGACACCGGTCCACTGACATTGCTGTGAGGGTGAACACGCTTGCTACTACCACTACTCCTGAGGAGGAAATGAGTGGTATAAGGAGATGAAAAAAAAAATTAAAAAAAAACAATTTGATCGTCTGAATGTATAACGAGGCTCCGGTGATATGGAGAGCCACCGGTCCACCGACATTACTGTGAGGGTGAGCACGCTTGCTGCTACCGCTACTCCTGAGGAGGAAATGACTGGTTTAAGGAGATGAAAAAAAAAATAAAAAAAAACAATTTGATCGTCTGAATGTATAACGAGGCTCCGGTGGATATGGAGAGCCACCGGTCCACTGACATTGCTGTGAGGGTGAACACGCTCGCTGCTACCACTACTCCTGAGGAGGAAAGGAGTGGTTTAAGGAGATGAAAAAAAAAAAAAAATTTGATCGTCTGAATGTATAATGAGGCTCCGGTGATATGAAGAGCCACCGGTCCACTGACATTGCTGTGAGGATGAACACGCTTGCTGCTATCGCTACTCCTGAGGAGTAAACGAGTGGTTTAAGGAGATGAAAAAAAAAAATTAAAAAAAAAATTGGATAGTCTGAACGTATAACGAGGCTCCGGTGATATGGAGAGCCACCGGTCCACTGACATTGCTGTGAGGGTGAACACGCTTGCTGCTATCGCTACTCCTGAGGAGGAAATTAGTGGTTTAAGGAGATGAAAAAAAAAATAAAAAGAAACAATTGGATCGTCTGAATGTATAACGAGGCTCCGGTGATATGGAGAGCCACCGGTCCACTGACATTGCTGTGAGGGTGAACACGCTCGCTGCTACCACTACTCCTGAGGAGGAAAGGAGTGGTTTAAGGAGATGAAAAAAAAAAAAAATTTGATCGTCTGAATGTATAATGAGGCTCCGGTGATATGGAAAGCCACCGGTCCACTGACATTGCTGTGAGGGTGAACACGCTTGCTGCTATCGCTACTCCTGAGGAGTAAATGAGTGGTTTAAGGAGATGAAAAAAAAATAAAAAAAAACAATTTGATCGTCTGAATGTATAACGAGGCTCCGGTGATATGGAGAGCCACCGGTCCACCGACATTACTGTGAGGGTGAGCACGCTTGCTGCTACCGCTACTCCTGAGGAGGAAATGACTGGTTTAAGGAGATGAAAAAAAAAATAAAAAAAAACAATTTGATCGTCTGAATGTATAACGAGGCTCCGGTGATATGGAGAGCCACCGGTCCACCGACATTGCTGTGAGGGTGAGCACGCTTGCTGCTACCGCTACTCCTGAGGAGGAAATGAGTGGTTTGAGGAAATGAAAAAAATAAATGGATAATCTGAATGTATGAAACTATCTGATGCCTTACGCGTAGATTAAGGGTTCTCGGGATTTTGGTTCACGCGGGAACTACTTAATTTTCCTGTATAAAAAGTAGCCCATGTGTTATTCCAGACTTTAAGCTATCTCTGTGCCTTTCATCCAGATCCGTTTAGTCGTTCTGGCGACATCTATCCATCCATCCAAACTTTCGTATTAATAATATTCAGTATAGAGTATAGATGAAAAGGTGTCTGACTGACTGATCTAACAAGGCACAACTCAAACTACTGAACGGATCCGGATGTAATTCAGGTAGCTTTTATGACGTAAGCTCCGCTAAGAAAGGATTTTTGGAAATTCAACCCCAAAGGAGCTAAAATAGGGGTTTGAAATTTGTATAAAAATTGAACTTAGACCCTTACACCTATTCGGTTTCTGCCGTGTATAAACCGAATAGTGGTATGGGTTTAATATAACTGGCATGCCCACAGGTTAGCCCGCTACCATCTTAGACTGCATCATCACTTACCATCAGGTGAGATCGCAGTCAAGGTCTAACTTGTAGCAGATTAAAAAAAAATAGTAACTTGTAACCTTGTATGTAGTTGACAATTTTGCACACCGTCTCCCCGTAGTACCACACGAGCGTGATTGCTTTGCTGAGCTGGATGGGCATACACACACCAGTCACCAGCAGGTCGGCGGCCGACAGGTTCACGAGGAAGATGTTCGTTACGCTGCCAACAACAATATGAAGGAACTAGAACAACATTGTTTATTAGCATTCTTATTTACCAATAGTATTAGTAGCTTATTGGACAAGGAAGGCAAGGGATGGAAATGTTTGGTTAGAGAAGCAAATCGTAATCATTTGACAGCTTAAAACGTATTAATCGAACTATTTAAGGAGTTCAAAAATCATGCACACGCCAGTCACCAGCAGGTCGGCGGCCGACAGGTTCACTAGGAAGATGTTCGTTACGCTGCCAACAACAATATGAAGGAACTAGAACAACATTGTTTATTAGCATTCTTATTTACCAATAGTATTATATTAGTAGCTTATTGGACAAGGAAGGCAAAGGCACAGATGTAGGATTGGTTTCGCTCGTCTAGCGGAGCGAGACCAATCCTACATCTATGTGCAAGGGATAGACATGTTTGGTTAGAGAAGCAAATCGTAATCATTTGACAGCATAAAACGTATTACTCGAACTATTTATGGAGTTCATACATCATGCACACGCCCGTAACCAGCAGGTCGGCAGCCGACAGGTTCACGAGGAAGATGTTCGTTACGCTGCCAACAACAATATGAAGGAACTAGAAAAACATTGTTTATTAGCATTCTTATTTACCAATAGTATTAGTAGCTTATTGGACAAGCAGGCAAGCGATGGAAATGTTTTGTTAGAGACGCAAATCATACTGATTTGACAGTTTAAAACGTATTACTCGAACTATTTAAGGAGTTCATACATCATGCACACGCCCGTAACCAGCAGGTCGGCAGCCGACAGGTTTACTAGGAAGATGTTCGTTACGCTGCTAACAACAATATGAAGACACTAGAACAACACTGTTTATTAGCATTCTTATTTACCAATAGTATCAGTAGCTTATTGGACAAGGAAGGCAAGGGATGGAAATATTTTGTTAGAGACTGTTGGGATATTTTAATTTATAAGAAAAATATCAGTAAAGAGAAAAACTTGGACGTCCTGTTTGAGATATATATTTGAAGTAAGAGAAAGTCATCAAACGTAAAAAAACAATAGATTTAAAAAAAAAGAATAAGAATATATTTAAATATAAACAATTTAGTTTACGGCCAGTTCCAACATCCCCCTTTAAACTAAATTGTCTTACAAAAAAAAATATTAACATAACGTATTAAGACACAGGAACAAAAAAAAACCTAACTAAGACCTAAACTACCTATAATTCTACTAGTTGCGATAGGCCCAAGTGGTTTGGTAAGAATATCTGCGGGTGTATCACAACTTTTCATATAGTCTAAAATAATTGTATTATTACTAACTTTTTCTCGTATAAAATGAAAACGAGTGTCAATATGCTTCGTCCTGCTATGGTGCACAGGATTGTGAGCTAAGTTTAGAGCACTCTGACTATCTGACAATATCTTAATTGTATATATCTTACCAGTAATATCCTCTGTAAATTTACGTAAGTAACAGGCTTCTTTAGTTGCTGCAGTAAGAGCCATGTACTCAGCTTCAGTGGATGACAGAGCAACAGTTGGTTGTTTCTTTGATTCCCAAGACACTGGTCCACCAGCTAACTTAAAGACATAGCCCGTGTAAGACTTTCTGTTAATTGGACAATTTGCCCAATCAGCATCTGCATACCCTGTTAACGGCTTTCCAGTTTTCCTGTATATTAAGGAATACTCTAGTGTACCCTTTAGGTATTGAAGAATCCTTTTTGCTGCTTTCCAATGTTCCGTTGAAAAACACGTATTAAATTGGCTTAAGTAGCTCGTTGCAAATGCTATATCAGGACGTGTATTGACTGCCAAGAACATAAGGCATCCTATTAGATTTCTGTAAGGCAGCAGCAATGACTCACCACTAAAGTTTCGTTCTAATTTGCTGTGAGCTAAAGGAGTACTAGCCGACTTACATTCACTCATATTAAATTCGTCCAATATGGACAATATATAATTCGATTGACTAATTTTTATGTAATCTTGATTTCTATCTATTTGTAAACCTAAATATGACTTCAAATTGCCAAGATCTTTCAAACTAAAGTATTTTGACAAATCATTTTTAACAATGTCAAACGTCACGTCAGAATTATAAAAGACAATTATGTCATCCACGTAGACACCCAGAATAACAAGTTCATCACCAAAAAGTTTTGTATATACACAAGGCTCAGAAGAAGTTCCTATAAAACCTATTTTTGAAAGGACTTCATTCAATTTTTTGTTCCAAGCACGAGGTGCCTGTTTGAGACCATATAGAGATTTTCGAAGTCTGCAAACCCTGTCTTCTTGGCCTTTCACTGAAAAACCAAGAGGTTGTTCCATAAATACTTCTTCTTCCAAATCTCCATAAAGAAATGCTGTGTCAACATCCAGATGTCTCATTTTGAGATCTTCTTCTGCTGCCAATGCAAACAAAGTACGCAGGGAAGAATGACGAATCACAGGCGCAAACGTCTCATGATAATCTATATCTCTTGTTTGATGAAAACCTTTGACCACTAGCCTTGCCTTATACTTGATTATATTACCATAAGCATCCTTCTTATGCTTATAAACCCATTTACAGGGAATAACTTTTTTATTTGATCTGTCTACTAACTCCCAGGTATTTAACTTCATTAGTGAATTGTATTCATCAGTCATTGCTAAAAACCATTTTTTACCATCTTCTGAATGTATAGCTTCAGAATAGTTTGTTGGTTCACCTGAATCAACATCAGTAGAGGCCTGATAAGTTAAATATTCAGGTGGCTTTCTATTTCTAGATGGGTATCTGGGTTCATTACTTACTTGCGTTTGTTCAGTACAAGAAGACTCTTTATCCATGTTCACAGGAACAGATGATTCTCCTTCTGGACTACAACAATCAACACAATCATAAAATTTATCATCACCAGTTTCAATATGTTCTTCGAATAGTAATACTGACTCCATATTTTGAACTATAGGCTCTGATGCATTTTCCTCTAAAGGTGTAAAACAATTCTCAAAAAAACTTGCATCTCTTGACTTAATAATGCGTCTTGGATTTGCAGGATCCCGAAAAACATAAGTATTAGGATCTTCTGAGTAACCTACGAAAATTGCTTCCTCTGCTTTTAAATCTAGTTTCCTTCTTTGACATGAAGGTACATGAACTAGAGCTCTACATCCAAATACCCTTAAGTGACTTAGATCACTTTTCCGACCACTCCACTTATCATAAGGTATTTTGCCATTCAAAGTTCGATGAGGGGACCTATTTTTCAAATAAACTGCGACTTGGAAAGCATCTTGCCAGTATGATTTAGGTAGTGAGCTTTCGGCCAACATTGATCTCGCCTTCTCTGTTATTGTACGATTAGTACGTTCAGCAACTCCATTTTGCTGTGGGCTATAAGGCGTTGTTACTTGGTGCTCAATTCCATTCGAAGAAAGATAATCAGAAAACTCTTTATTTACATATTCTTTTCCTCCATCGGTTCTAAGAGCCTTTATTTGAAAACCTACTTGTTTTTCAACTAGAGCTCGAAATAATAAAAATTTATTCTTTACCTCAGTTTTAGAAGATATAAAATAAGCAAAAATCTTGCGAGTATAATCATCTACAAAAGTTAAAACATAAACGTTTCCTTGAAAAGATGTCGTGGACATTGGTCCGCATAAATCACTATGGATTAGTTCTAAAGGTGATGACGCCTTATTATACGCTACATTTTTAAACGGTTTTCTAGCTTGTTTACCTTTTACACAAGCGATGCAACTATTTTTATCAACCTTAGTAAAATCTACTCCTACCTGATGATTCTTCAATTGATTCATGCCTATGCGACATAAGTGTCCTAACCGTTTATGCCAGAGCTGATACTTGCTCAGACAGTCAGAGTGCACCTCGTACGCAATATTTTCACTATTTATCTTAGGTGGAATATTAACAGTACCATCAACTATGTACAGTCCACCACAGGGCGAAGCATGAAGAACAGAATCACCTGAAACACAAAAGGTATCATTTTTATAAAAACTACATCCGCTTTTGTCAAAAACACATACAAAACCTTTATCAATAACTTTCTGTACTGATAGTAAATTAGCCTTTAAATCTGGTACTAGGGCAACATCACTTATTGTTTTTACTACATCACCAGGTGTCTTAATAGAAATATTTCCTATTCCACAACATTTAACGCTCTCACCATTTGCAACAGTTATATTTCCAGTATTTATTGACCTAAAGTCCCGAAACCAATCTTCTCTGAAAGTCATATGTTTTGTAGCCCCAGAATCTACGTACCAAACATCCTTATTGGAACAGTTAGCAGTAAGTGCTGTGACCGAAGCTGTGACCTCATTTGCTACATTTATTATGCCTTTATTACGTCGTTGAGGGCAATCCGGGCGTTTATGCCCTGGCACGTTACATTCATAGCAAATAATCATTTTATTTAATTTGGATTTCATTCCTTTGGCCTGGAAAACTGCATTTGTTGGTGTGATGTCATTTTTAGACATTTCATTTAATAGTTTTGTCTTAACCAAATCGGAAGTGATTTCTATATTGCAGTTTTCCAGTGCCATGATCAATGGCTCATATTTAGTTGTTAGCCCTCCCAGTAATATAGCTGCAATTGATTTATCTTCGATAACTTTTCCTATGTCAGCTAGGTCTTGTGACGTAGACAGAACTGCATCTATATATTGTTCAATATTTTCAAAGTCTGAAAGACTTAATCTATAAAGCTTTCGCTCCAAGGCTAGCCTTCGGCCCAAACCTTTATCTTCAAAAGCTGCCTTCAGGGCCTCCCAGGCTTCGGCTGCAGTTTTTGCACGTCTAACATGTGTAATTGCTACACCGTCTAGTGTTAAGCATATCTTTGCCAGAGCCTTAGCGTCATTCCTTACCTTAATAGATGCAGTGGTCGTATCTCCTTCTGGATATCCATCAATAGGAAACCATAGGTCCTCATGTTGCAAATAATTTCGCATTTTAAATTTCCAAGTAGGATATCCTTCTCTATTTTTGAGACTAAAAGGAGGAACTGACGACGAATGTAACATCTTATTACCACTTATATCTCCGCTTGCTTGCGACATTTTTGAAGGAAAAAAAAAATTATATCAAAAGAAAATGAATTTTCTTATTCGCAACAAATAAAGCAACAATGGACAATTAACACCACTTTTCACTTATATTTTTCCCAAGATCCTTCGTGCTGATAACGTGTTGGGATATTTTAATTTATAAGAAAAATATCAGTAAAGAGAAAAACTTGGACGTCCTGTTTGAGATATATATTTGAAGTAAGAGAAAGTCATCAAACGTAAAAAAACAATAGATTTAAAAAAAAAGAATAAGAATATATTTAAATATAAACAATTTAGTTTACGGCCAGTTCCAACAGAGACGCAAGTCGTACTCATTTGACAGTTTAAAACGTATTACTCGAACTATTTAAGGAGTTCAAAAACCATGCACACACCCGTTACCAGCAGATCGGCAGCCGACAGGTTCACTAGGAAGATGTTCGTTACGCTGCCAACAACAATATGAAGGAACTAGAACAACATTGTTTATTAGCATTCTTATTTACCAATAGTATTAGTAGCTTATTGGACAAGGAAGGCAAGGGATGGACATGTTTGGTTAGAGAAGCAAATCGTAATCATTTGACAGCTTAAAACGTATTACTCGAACTATTTAAGGAGTTCAAAAATCAAGCACACGCGCGTAACCAGCAGGTCGGCAGCCGACAGGTTCGCTAGGAAGATGTTCGTTACGCTGCCAACAACAATATGAAGGAACTAGAACAACATTGTTTATTAGCATTCATATTTACATATAGTATTAGTAGCTTATTGGACACGGAAGGCAAGAGATTGACATATTTTTGGTTAGAGAAGCAAATCGTAATTATTTGACAGCTTAAAACGTATTATTACACAAAGGATTTTATCCCGGAAAATTATAGGGTTCTCGCGGGAACGGAATAACCTCATTATTTATCATAAAACGCGTGGAATTTTCTGGATGTACGAGCATCTCTCCCTAGAGAGATTGTTCGGATTGTCAGCAAATATAGAGCGTGACCTCAGCCTTTGACCCCTGCGATGTGATTCGTGATAGGGCGAAAGGGTACAATTCATTCCAAATGGTTCCAATCTTGATTCCCCTATCGTAAGGGTAAGGGTTAGTTACCAATCTACCGCCGCATAGCAGAGTCTAGTTGATTGATACCCGCGACTTCGCCCGCGTGTATTGGGGATTTTAATCCAGGAAATGTTTAAATTTCCGGTTTTTATTTGGTTTTTAACCCGAGAAATCTTTAAATTTCTGGGATAAAATTGGCCTGTGTGTTATTCAAGACAGTATTCTATCTCTGTGCCAAATTTCATCGAGTTCCGTTCAGCCGTTCTGGCGTGATTGAGTAAAAACATCCATCCACACATCCATCCATCCATCCAAACTTTCTCATTTTAAATATTAGTATTTCAAGTCACCACCTTCGAGTTCTGAACACAAATTATAGGTATATACTTAATTGATTGGAAAAGTTTAGGGAACCTACGTAGATCTAATTGAAGCAGCCATAATCCATTTCATTCAATTAACCTGTAGGTATTTAATTAGTAAAATGAGAACGAGAGCTGATTCTAAAATCTATAGGTATTCAAGTTCAGATTCCAATAAACTTAAGTCAGTATCAGAAGTTCAGCCCTGAATCGATTTTAAATTGGTAGTTATACATAAGTCTTTATAGAGGAAAAAGTAATAATAAATATGTCCTCCCGATCGAATTTCGCCCACGGCGGCCAATCTCAAGAGAGATTAGCCATCTGCGCGGGAGATATTAAGTGCACAAGTGTGTCTCTATTCCTTTACTCTCATAGCCCGATGGGATGGAAAATCCTACACGACCGGAGAGAGATCAGACGCAGGACTGCCGGCTTTACGTACTCTCTGAGGCACGGGTGTGAAACACCGCCAACTTCCTACAGTCTAACTACAGTCTCGGACTGAGAATTTCTTGTCAGAAAGCACCAATACTTAATTAAGGCCCAACCCGGAACTCGGACCCGGGACTTTTTTTTTTCAGCAAGCGAGGCCGCCACAGAAAAAATACTGAATGACTGACTACATCAAAGTAGAGTTCAACGCTGGGGGATGATTTTGTAATTTTGCAACCTAGTAATTTATTAGGTACATTTTTTATTATTTTAGGTTATGAAAATAATACTAGGAGTACTATTTCCAGTTATCACCACATATAGACCGAGGTATCATAATAATAATTAAGACCCTGAAATAATACTAAGGAGTCATATTTCCAGTAATAATGTCCAGTAACTTTTGCCCACAGCCCGCTCATTAGGTTACATTTTCACACAAATTACAAACCCCTATTATTTTCACCCTTTAAGGGGCTGAATTAAAAAAAAAAACCCTTTCTTTGTGGATGCGCTTTTTTCCACTACAAGTTAGCCCTTGACCGCGATCTCACCTGATGGTAAGTGATGATGCAGTCTAAGATGGTAGCGGACATTTTTTTTTTTTATTTTTTTTTTAATTTAGTCCTCAAAACTGACTACAATTGTGAAAGCTAAAAAAGCGTGATAAATTAAATATAAACCATACAATTGTGTCTTCTAGATGAGGACATGGCATGCATAGACGGGCACATTAACTACAGCGAAAAAATATTAACAAAACAAAAAAATAAAAACAAAGAAAATGAAAACTTAAATAAAAATTATACTAAACTAGGTACCTAATTAAACCTTACTAGCTTAATTTTTGTGCATTGAGTTTATTTTTGTCAGTAGACATGACAGTTATATTAAACCAATACCCCTATTCGGTTTCTACACGGCATCGTACCGGAACACTAAATCGCTTGGCGGCACGTCTTTTCCGGTACGGTGGTAATTAGCCACGGCCGAAGTTTCCCACCAGCAGCTCGATTCTGTAACTCAGTGGTTATCAAAAAATGAAAGCCACTGACTTATATTTTTTATCCATTGAAGATTTACTATGAAATGTTCTTTCATTTTTTCATAGTAAACCTTCAATGGACAAAATATATATGTCAGTGGCTTTCATTTTTCGATAGCCACTGAGTTACAGAATAGGGGAGCAGGTCAGACCAGGGAAAATTCAGAAATTATAAATTCCCAATTTGACCCTGCCGGGGATCGAAGCCGGGACCTCCGCACGTTAAGACAACAGCGCTACACACTGCGCCACGGAGGTCGTCAATGATTTAAAGTCTATGAGAACCCAGTATTGACTGACATTTCAAATTACATCGATTTGCATCGCGTGCAAGCACGGCAATTCAGCGAAGCAAGTTTATTGACAAGCGACGTTGAAGTGATCGCTCATACGTAAAAGTTAATTAAGTTAAATACTTTGCAGCTGAGTAAATGTGTTTGGATACTTATCTTCTATGTTCTAAAAGGAAAAGGTGACTGATTATTGTACTGTATATTATATTATATGTACGATACCATAAACGTAAAAGAATGGATACACGAAATTGAGTTCGAATTCAATGCCGTTACGGTTTATTTTACATTGACGACGAACTTTGCCAATTGGATCGTCAATCCTTACATAATCACCAACCACTGACCAGCATTCAGCTAAAATTACCAATTACATACTACAATTTAAAAATAGCCAAACGATATCCAATTAGATCGTTGCAAAAACATGTACAGCTTTCAACACATAGCTTTCATACGTTAATTTTATCTTATTTTAATATTACACTAGATGTTGTCCGTTGTTTTGAAGAAATATGTCACCCATTGTTAATTAGGTAAGTACGTTTGTCTTCCAAACTGTAAACTATCATGCCCAGATGTGAATGGCTTAAACAGTTGAGATCTTGCCAAGAGAGAGCTCTTGAAATGACGCCAAAACTAATTTACGGGCCCAGCTGGAAGCAGGCAAAAACAATAGGTATTATCCCGGTCAAGTGAGAGCCGGAACAGGTATAAATATAGGGTTCCTTTACCCGTTACTTACTTACAATCAATGGTTTATTTGATGAAATATTATTACGATGACAGTCCAAAACTAATCCAAACAATGCTGACGTGGAAAAAAAATTTGGTAAGTAATCAATACTAAGTAAAAATATTTAAATTCTCATTTTATCAATCATAATTAATATAATCCACAATAACTTATATAAATAAATAATTGTCAGAGTAATTAAAATCTATGGTTTTACGTTGAAGAAACTCTGTAGCTGAATAAAAAGAATGCCAAAACCTTTTGGCGGGCTGGTATTTTTTTTAATCCACTAAATGATGCCCTCGACTTCGTTCACGCGGATATAGGTTTTTGATTTCCGCGGTAACTCTGATTTACCGGGATAAAAAGAATAATCTGTGTCCTGCTTATTACATTTTAAAATGGCTATGACAGACCGACTGGATGAAACTATATATTCGTTTCTTGTTGTAGTACAGGATGCCTAGTAGAGATTTTCTTCCCATTCGATCGCGACAACTTTAACTACGATTTGTATAGAATCGTCAAGCGCTTGACAGCTGGAGTTCGATCAATCTTATTAATATTATAAATGCGAAAGTTTGGATGGATGTATGGATGTTTGTTACTCAATCACACCCCAACGGCTGAACGGATCTGGCTGAAATTTGGCACAGAGATAGATTATAGTCTGGAATAGCACATAGGCTTTTTATCCCGGAAAATTAAAGATTATCCGCGGGAACCAAAAAACCTCAAACCACGCAGACGAAGTCGCGGGCTTTCGCTAGTTCCATATAAATAGTAGTTAACGTTGTAATCCCCGGTACGTTGTAGCGGCCCGTAAGGCCTACGTTAGTACGTAGCATACTCCGATCAAGTGAGTAAAAAAACCCCCACTTTGCCTGCTGCACCCTAAAAAGTTAAAGTAAACTCAGACTTGTAATGACGTTATAAATTATCACTTTAGAAAAGATTTGTTTATAGTTTTTAGATATTTTTGTTTTATTTTTAGTTTTCACGTGTACACATTCGCATGCTGAACCCGATTTTTGAGCTGTCAATCAGTTTCAGCACAGAATTCAATTTTAGAAAAAAAAAACCGGCCAAGTTCGAGTTGGACTCGCGCACTGAATGATCCGTACCTCGGAGAGATTTGGCTTAGTAAAATATCATTGGGGTTAATTATGATTTGACCTCTAAATAATAAAGTCGTAGTATTTAGCAGCCTTTCGAACAAACAACTCAATACTAAAAGAACTTCAGATAAAAGAAAGGCTATCGTCGACTGTGCAATTGCGAACTCTGAAGTTATTTGGCCACATCTCCAGAAATGAAGGGTCAACTGAGCGTCTGGTGGTACAGGGTCCTGTGGAAGGAAAGCAAGCCAGAGGATGTTCATTTACTTGATGGACAGACCTGTAAAACTGTGACCCAGACAACTGTGTTGGAGTGCTCCCACATCGCTACCAACTGAGACAAGTGGAGGAGCATCAAATAAAGAAGACGGATGACGAGCAAACCTGTATCATCCCACCAGCCACGACCACTCTGTCAAAAGTGCACAACCGAGAAGAAGAAGAAGAAGTACTTATTATGGTTTACCGATGATTTATACAAAAACTGGTATTTATACAAACCTAGCTAAAGACCTAGCTCATTTTTCCTGTAAAGTTTGCACAAATCTCTGAAAAATCCCTTTTATTTTGGACCGCAAACTGATTTTTCAAAAACTGTCTTCGCTATCCTGGCTAACTGTATCATCCCAGGACACGCCACGACCACTCTGTCAAGAGTGCACAACTGAGAAGAAAAAGTACTGAATAGGTTATGATTTACCACTGATTTATACAAAAACTGGTATTGATACAAACCTAGCTAAATATCTAGCTCATTTTTCCTGTAAAGTTTGCACAAATCTCTGAAAAATCGCTTTTATTTTGGACCTGATTTCTCAAAAACTATCCTGGCTTGGAACTTTTATCAACTAAATTTATTTCAGATTTGTCATTTCAGCCAATAATAATAACAATATTTTTTGAAATATGCAAATATGAAATATGCAAATGAAAGTATCATTTGCAATAAGGCTGGATAAGCATTATTTAAAACTACGAATACTTTAATTTTGTCACTAAGAAATTTAAAGAAATCAATATTATGACATGAGTGATTTGATAAGAGTGCACAACCAATTTATATTTGAAAATATAGTATACGTACATAAACACATTGATAAATTCAAGAAGAAAAATGATTATCATAATGACAATACTAGAAATAAAAATAAACTTGTAATGCCTGTTTCAAGGCTTAGTAAAACAAGAAATTCATTTGTTGGAAACAGTGTCCGCTTCTACAATAAGCTCCCAGAATACTTGTCTAAGATGTCTCTGAATAAGTTCAAACTTAATGTAAAACGTGAACTCATTGAAAAATCTTATTACCCATGTCAAGGATTACTTAAATGACAAGGAAGCTTGGCAATAATTTGCTCTAATGGCTATAATAGTTCCATAATTGAGATGATTTGTAGATGGTGATAATGAAAAAAAAACCGGCTGAGTGTGTTGTGGGTTATTCTCAGACCGGGCGCGTTTGGAACCCTCGTAGCTTTAGTTTTAAGATACCGTAACTAATTATCACCATCTTGTTTTATGTGTAAGTAATGGACGTCAATATGTGTACCTACAGTATACCTAAATTGAATAAATGATTGATTGATGATTGACTATTCAAAATTTCGAGTCCGTAGCTAAATGGTTACTAGAATATGCAAAAAAACCGGAAAGATGTCATCGACGCACCTACCTTTCAGGTACGCAACCCTAAAAATAGTCTCTATAGTATTGTATAACGAACCGTGTTTCGTCGATTTTTCAATGCCATAAATACAAAAACTAAGCTTTAGAGTCTGGATTTGCCCACATCAGTTTTCAAAACTCTTATAGTAAAATATCTAGTCATAATAGCTACGTAATCCGTATTTTAGCTTGATCCAATTGAGCTCTGCGTTGAGATCAGTCAGTAGTTTCAAATATCAAATATTTAAAAGAAAATGTCAATTTGCCACCATCACAAGTAACGGTATGGAAATAGGTACATAAGTAAGTTTAAAAAATGTTTCATTATACCAGCTAGCATAGAAAGAAAGAAAGAAAACATATTTATACTTCTACCATACCTTTACTACTGTTTTAATCATACTTTTGCGGGTCTAAAGTCAGTGTTCATGCCCTAGGGCCGTAATCTAGTCGATCGATCGCCCAACTAGTTGACCAACCCCATACTGTAAATATGCACAACAGAGTCTAGGCTCCAGACTGGTCGACCAAACGATCGTACCATTTGACATAAAAGTGTTTAAACCAAGGAGTATGTGTACCTGCATAAACACTGGCAGCATGAAAAGCAAAAAGTTTGATTACTATGATTACTTACTATGATTTGCAATAAATATCTAACCGTTACAGTTTGTTTTACTGTTATGGTAGAAGTATAAAGTAGAGTATACACCACCGGGATAAAGCAGTTTTTTTCTTGGGCGCTTGAATCCCTCACTGCACTCAGGACTCAATCTTAACTCCCTCCCTTTTGTCGGGAATTAACTTATAACACCCTCGCTGCGCTCGGGAGTTAAATTTGGAGTCCTTCGTTACGTTCAGGATTCAATGTAGCGCCCGTGACATAAAACAGTGCTTTATCCCCTTGGTGTATAATCTACTATTATTCACAAATGGTATTACAGACAAACATCTGTCATCCTCGTACATAGCTGTACACACAAATGTATGTTTGTCTATGACTTCACCCGGAATGGGTGTACAGCTCAGCCGTGTGTATAGCTGATACCCGCGACTTTGTCCGCGTGTTTTTTTTTTTTTTTTGGTTTTTCCCCTGTTTTCCCGCGGGAACTTTTTTATTTTCCCTTTTTTTTATCCGCTGCAAGTTAGCCCTTGACTGCGATCTCACCTGATGGTAAGTGATGATGCAGTCGAAGATGGTAGTGGGCTAGCCTGTTAGGGGCATGGCAGTTATATTAAACCCATACCCTTTCAGTTTCTACACGGCATCGTACCGGAACGCTAAAGCGCTTGGCGGCCCGTCTTTGCCGGTAGGGTGGTAACTAGCCACGGCCGAAACCTCCCACCAGGCCAGACCAGAGAAAATTCAGAAATTATAAATTCCCAAATTGACCCTCCCGGCGATCAAACCCGGGACCTCCGCACGTTAAGACAACAGCGCTACACACTGCGCCACGGAGGTCGTCAAAAAATAATAGGTTCCCGGATAAAAAGTAGGCTATATGGTATTCCAGATTATAATCTATCTCTGTGCCACTAATATCTAGATTCGTTGAGCCGTTCTGACGTGATTGAGCAACAGACATACATCCAAACTTTCGCATTTATAATATTAGTAAGTGTTGTACGCACCCCAGTTGAATGCAGTCGGGGCCTGAGGGGAGGGGCGGGAGCATCCCCCTCCCCCGTCCGCCCTCACCCCCACTGATAGTGTTGTCTTTGACATCTATCGTACGGTATACATATACATACGTAAACGGCTGGACGACTGCGTATCTCTGACAGCTACAGTGTAACGATCGCAATCACCTCTGATTGGATAACACTCTTCCACTATTGGACACAATCCATTGACGCAGCAACAATACCATAAATTCAGCCAATCACAACAATAGGGATGATGACAACTCAATCAAATCAGCAACTCTTTAACAAAATTAAAAACGCACTTCCAGTATGGAAGTTGTATGAAATTCACAATAGTGACGTCATCAAATTTCAATGCACTTTTTTTCTTTATTCTATATTTTAAAATGGTTATCAAACTCAAAACTAACCAAGGATGTGAATTTTAGGTGTTTTGAAAGATCCCCTATTTAATAATCAGTTAGAAATAATTTATTTTTGATATAGTCATCATCCCCATTGATACTGTAACAATGATTGATGCAGAAGGTACGCGGTCGCCCTGCTGAGTGATTTATATGTCATTGTTGAAGAACGAAGAGGTCCATACCTCTTCATTCTTCGTAGAAAAAATGATTTTAATCGAAGACTAGAAGACTTTTATCTCACTAAAACAATTGTCCCTACTTGTCCGAGTGATTTTATTTTCTTTACTTAAAAAATAAAGTTAATTTTGGACTTTATTATTGTGTTTCAATCAGTATTTTAAATGTTTTTAAAATAAAACAACCACTGCTTGTGTTTGTAATTTATCTATATGACTGTCAGTAATAAGGTGCACTAACACATTCCTAAGCTCTGCATTCAACTCAGTTGTGAACAATATATATTTGGTGACACTCTCACGCCTATTTACCATTTCTATGCCCAATCCTATGATAGAAAAAACAGGACTTGGAATTGGAAAGTGCTAGAAGGCTTCGTTATCTAACATTGGTTATTAGAAAGCTGGTACATTTTTTCGCTAACAAGCAAATTAAAATTACCTACAAAAAGTTCTTATTCCTTACGCAAGGCGGGTTATAAAGCCTCCTTAAAGCGGTATATTATACGTAGAATCGAACAATAATGCTAAATTGGCTGTACGGCTTTAGAAGTAACAAGATACGGCCAATAAAATACTACTAGATTAAACCTTTAGGATCCATTGATTATAAATGAATCAACACCACAACCTCACTGATACAGTGGTGTTGCCTCAACGTTTTTTTTTTTTTAATCCTCTACTTTAGTGGGACTGTTGTCTTAACGTTGGAAGTCCTGAGTTCAATCCCCAGCAGGGTTAATGTGGGAATTTATAATTTCAGAATTTTCTATGGTCTGGTCTGATGAGGGGATTCGGCTCACCTTTATTTACCACCCATCTGCAAACACGTGCCGCCGTGAGCGAATACGATGCCATGTAAAAACCGATTAGGGGTATGGGTTTAATGTAACTGCCATGCCCCTAACAGGTTAGCCCGCTACCATCTTATACTGCATCATAACTTACCATCAGGTGAGATCGCAGTCAAGGGCTAACTTGTAGAGGATAAAAAAAACATGCCCCTAACAGGTTAGCCCGCTACCATCTTATACTGCATCATAACTTACCATCATTTGTAGTTGAAAAAAAAATATATATATAATATAAAAGGAGAAGGTAACTGACAGTAATTTGGAGCACATATAACTGTGACGAAGGCATCCGCTAAGAAATAATTTTTGAAAATTCAACTCTCAACGGATTAAGATAGGAGTTTGAAAATCTTTCAAATTGGTGTTAAAATCTTACTTAACGCGAGCTAAGATGCCGGAAAAAGTTAAGTAAAAGTAAGTAAAAACCTAAGCATAAAAGCTTGTCCGTGGTCGCGGTCGGAATTTTCCATTAAAGAACTTATTGCGTCGAAGGATTACAGCTTGGAAAATGTCGAAAAGAAATACCGTATGACTTGAACTCGAAACCGATGACTTGTTTATTTACAACACATTTGCTACATTAAAAATTGGCTAATTTTTTTTTTATCCACTACAAGTTATCCCTTGACTGCGTCGAAGGATTACGGCTTGGAAAATGTCGAAAAGAAATACCGTATGACTTGTACTCGAAACCGATGACTTGTTTATTTACAACACATTTGCTACATTAAAAATTGGCTATTTTTTTTTTTTTATCCACTACAAGTTATCCCTTGACTGCGTCGAAGGATTACGGCTTGGAAAATGTCGAAAAGAAATACCGTATGACTTGAACTCGAAACCGATGACTTGTTTATTTACAACACATTTGCTACATTAAAAATTGGCTATTTTTTTTTTTTTATCCACTACAAGTTATCCCTTGACTGCGTCGAAGGATTACGGCTTGGAAAATGTCGAAAAGAAATACCGTATGACTTGTACTCGAAACCGATGACTTGTTTATTTACAACACATTTGCTACATTGAAAATTGGCTATTTTTTTTTTTTTATCCACTACAAGTTATCCCTTGACTGCGTCGAAGGATTACGGCTTGGAAAATGTCGAAAAGAAATACCGTATGACTTGAACTCGAAACCGATGACTTGTTTATTTACAACACATTTGCTACATTAAAAATTGGCTATTTTTTTTTTTTTATCCACTACAAGTTATCCCTTGACTGCGTCGAAGGATTACGGCTTGGAAAATGTCGAAAAGAAATACCGTATGACTTGAACTCGAAACCGATGACTTGTTTATTTACAACACATTTGCTACATTCGAATTTTTTTTTTAATCCACTGCAAGTTATCCCTTGACTGTGAGTGATGATGCAGTCTAAGATGGTAGCGGGCTAACCTGTTAGGGGCATGGCAGTTATATTAAAACCATACCCCTATTCGGTTTCTACACGGCATCGTTTGCGTAATCGCTTGGTGGCACGTCTTTGCCGGTAGGGTGGTAACTAGCCACGGCCGACGCCTCCCACCAGGCCAGACCAGGGAAATTCAGAAATTATAAATTCCCAAATTGACCCTGCCGGGGATCGAACCCGGGACCTCCGCACGTTAAGACCACAGTGCTACATACTGCGCCACGGAGGTCGTCAAAAATATGTACATAGTTGCTATATTAAAACTATAAAGAAGACTTTTTCCACCCTATGGCGATTAAAATTACCCTTGGACGATAATATCATGATTGTTAATGTTAATTCGTATGTTTTAGATTAAAAAATAATTAAAATTAAATGTAACCCATTGCAATGCCCTGATGGGGCCTCATATTTTAATTAATGATTATTATTATATACATGTATATGAATACAATTACTAATAATAAACAAGTGAAATTAATTTAACGAATTAAAAAATACGACTGCCCTGCCATATTATTTTTGGAGTTTACCTCCTTAAGAAGCGATTTGCATATATAGCCTTTGCAATCTTATTCACATTTTTTATTAAATGATATTTTTTTGTGAATCACTAAATATTGAATTATAGTGTTATATATTTTTGGAATCTACTCATCATTTTCTAGATGATGATTATATAGTTAATCTTATTTTCGATTTTTTTTTCAATTTTGGTCTTTAATGCGGGACCATGGTCACCCCATAATTTTTTTAAAAATTTTACTAGCCTATGTCACCCGGAATAAGCTAGGGATTCTAACGATACCTCATTTATCAAAATCGGTTCAGGCGTATAGAAATTATGGTGGAATATACAAACTCACATACATTCATACATACATACATGAACCCTGAAAACAATATACTCCTTTTTTCAGGCAATCGTATAATAAAAGAAAAAAGATCGACGATGGGTGAATTATTAATTAAAGTTATTTGTATTAAAATAAAACTTTAAAGAAACTCAAATCCACACTTATATATTACTTATTATTACTTTCTTATTTACTTATAATTTACTTATTTTACTTATAATATTATAAATGCGAAAGTGCGTCTGTCTATCTGCTACGCTTTTGCGGCCCATCTGTTCAATCGATTTTGATGAAATTTGGTACAGGGTTTTTATACTTTTTATCCCGGAAAATTGAACAGTTCCCGCAGGAATCAAAAAACCTTTATCCACGGGGCCGAAGTCCCGGGGGAATTTGAAATTTGAAATAATATTGCGTAGCGTTTCATTTCTGACAAGTCCATTAGCTCTTCACGCTCTTAAAACCCTTATTAGGGCATAATTCGATCACTTCAGGGTACCAAGAACCTTTACAAGGCTATTTGATATTCTTGTGTTAGAGCTTATAGTGACTAATTGATTTATAATGGTTAGTGACAATGGCTGTACCTATTATGATTTTCAAAGACCATGTTATAATACCGTGAAAAGCTTTTGTTCTGTTAATGGACGACCATCGATTGTATTGTTCTTAACACAGCTTTTAAAAGGGAAGAAATTAAAATGAAAAATTAATTTTAAAACCACTTATTCTTACATTTTATTCGAGACAATGGCCCAATTATTTAGATAGTAGCTTAGGTCACTCTCCACGTCCTCAACTACACCTATGCAAAAATCACGTCAATCCCATGCTCTTTTACGGCGTGGGTGAAGGACAAACCAACAAATAAATACAATTTCGATTTATAATATTTGTTTAGATTTCATTATTATACATATAACAGGGCATTGGGGTAACAAATGGGACATTAATTGAAAAACTTATTAAGTTTCAATCGAACATGCTAGATCACCGAGGCAGATACACAGACAAATCTCTTTACAAACCCCTCTCTTTACGTCGGGGGTAAAAAGATCGAGTTTCCAGATCCAGACCCAGCAATTAGCGCTAAAAAGTTGTGAATAATTTCAGTAATTTTCACAATATAATAATATAAAACGCCTTTGTTATTTTCTCCTGTTTAATATAGACGAGTAGACAGCTAATTTACCTGGCTCTGTTATAAAGTCACTAGGTGATTTTTGCGACTTCGTCCGCGTGGTTTAATGTTATTTAAGTCCCGCCGGAACTGTTTAATATTCCGGCATAAAATATCGCCTATTCTTGAATTCAGGGTAAAAGCGATCTCCATTCCAGATTTAGCCAAATCGATTAAGTCAATGCAAATGTGGAATAAAAGAGTAACAAACATCCAAACGTTCACAATAATAAAGTATAATTTATATACTAAATCCCAGGGTTCGACCCCAAGCAGATTCAACTTAGGAATTTATAATTTCTGAATTTTCTCTGGCCTAGCCTGGTGGGAGGCTTCGGCCGTGGCTAGTTACCACCCTACCGACAAATACGTGCCGCCAAGCGAAACCGATTAGGGGTATGGGTTTAATGTAACTGCCATACCCCTAACAGATAAGTCCGCTTCCACCTTAGATTGCATCATTACTAGTGTGTTTTTTTAGTGTTGGATCTATGGATGGATGGTTGGATCTAATTTGCATAGCAAATGCTCTACATAGCTTTATTTATAAAGGCAATTTTCACTGCACATACTGCCGCATGTCCTTGACACGTTGGATGGCTCGTTAGGTCTTAATTACAATAATTATATGTGCATTTATTCCATGAACTTTGCTATTATATGGCTTTGTAACAATGCTCTACTTCCTTTCCAAAAACAACGCATATGTATCTTTATAATAATCCTTTAAATAAAATTCTCGTGTCACAATTTTAGTTACCATACTCCTCCGAAACGGCTTGACCGATTTTTATGAAATTTTATATGCATATTCAGTAGGTCTGAGAATCAGTTACTATCTTTTTTTCATACCCCTAAAACACCTCAATCCACGCGGACGGAGTCGCGGGCATCAGCTAGTAATCTTATAAATATATGAAAGGAAAAGATGAGTGACTGACTGATTTATCTATCAACGCACAGCTCAAACCACTGGAACGATCGGGCTGAAATTTGGCATGTAGATAGGCTTTTATAACTTAGGCATCTGCTAAGAAAGGATATTGGAAAATTCGTCCCGTAAGGGGGTATAATAGGGTAATAATGAAAATCGAATAATCATGAGTGATGCTGCAGACAAAAGCTAGTTAAATTTAAGCGAAATAGCACTCACTCACTCTCTAATCACGATTGTGACGTGAGATATCTAACATCTCAGGGACTATAAAGCATACATACTTGAAATTAATTGGAAGATAGGTTCCTTCTGTGGTGTAGAATTTAGCTAAGAAACGGTTTTGACAAAATTCACCCACTTAAGTACTACACGAATGTGTTCACTTAGTTTTGCCTTTAATTTGTTACGAAATCTGTGAAACATTGCGACTTATTTTTAATTTTAATGGTTAAACATTTACAAATACCTACTGTGTTTCAGGAATTTCCCTCCCTCTCAATTCAATTTGAGTGGTGGTGGATATGCTAGTAACAAATTATAACAAAATGGGATACAAAATAATAAACTCCCACCTAAATTACCCGACTGGAACTTAATATCAATGAAATTGCCTGAAAATTTTAACAGTCAATAAACACGAATTTTTCTTTATGTATTTTTGGAATATTCAACAGAAGCGTTTGTATTCCAACTTTCAAAGTATTAATTCGACGCCTCGTGTAAAAATAATACTATTGGTACAATAAATAGACCGTGAATTTCAGGTACGCGTGAGTTAGTAACGGAATCAATTATTTTTTTAAGTAAAAGTAACGCTTTACTTAGGTAGATCTTTTTCGAATGAGAGTAACGTCAAAACATCACTATCGTCTTTTACTTACTCGTTACAGTACTAACATTTGTATGGAATTTATCGAGCGAAAGCTGTCGTACTTGAAAATTCCATACAAATCGTAGTTAACGTTACCCCTCTTCTTCTTCCTGCCCTTGTCCTACGCTACGTGGGGTCGGCACAACATATTTTCTTCTTCCATTCACTTCTGTTATCCGTCAATCTATCATTCACCCCTTTTATACGCATATCCTCTTTCACACAATCCATCCATCTTTTCTTTGGTCTCCCTCTACTCTTTTTTCCTTCCACATGCATATCTATCATTCTTCTCGTAATATGCCTGTCATCCCTCCGCATTACATGCCCATACCATGCTAGCCTATTACTCCTCATCTTTTCTATCACTGGCGCTACTTTCAGACTTCCCCTTATATATTCATTCTTAATCTTATCCATTATAGTCACACCACACATCCATCTCAACATTCGCATTTCATTCGCATGTACTTTTCTTTCATCCGTCCCTTTCACCGCCCAACATTCAGAACCATACAATGCGACAGGTCTAACGACTGTCTTATATATTTTCCCTTTTAAATTAAGGGGCATTCGTGGGTCGCATATTACACCTGAGACCTGTCGCCATTTCATCCATCCCGCATTCATTCTTTTGTTCACGTCTCGGTCAATATTGCCATCGTTTTGGAAGAGTGAACCGAGGTACCGGAAATCGGAACAGACCGGTAGGGATACACCATCTAAGGCAATTTCATGGAAACGGGAGGGGCCACCGAAGTCACAGAACAGATGTTCTGTCTTCATTCGGCTGATCCTCAGGCCAACACTCTCCAATCTCTCTTGCCATTTTCCCAGTCTGTTCTGGACCTCAGACGCCTCTTCCCCGACAAGTACAATGTCGTCAGCGAACATCATACACCAGGGTGCCTGCTCCTGTATGTCTGATGTTAAAGCATCCATTACCAGGAGAAACAGGTAAGGACTTAAAGCTGATCCCTGGTGCAAGCCCACTTCCACATTGAACTTATCTGTAACGCCAGCTTCTGACCGAACCCTTGTGCTCGCTTCTGCATACATCGCTTTCACAAGCCTCACATACGTCTCAGGTATTCTTTTCACTCTCATAGCCCACCACAGAACTTCTCGGGGAACTCTGTCGTATGCCTTCTCGAGATCGACAATAAAAATTAGTTAACAAGTCAGAATTAAAAAAATTAAAAACACGACTGCCCTGCCAAAAAACGAACTAAAAAGTTAAAAATCTAAATTAATCTAGTTAAATTAGAATCTTATTCACATTTTTTATTAAATGTTTTTTTTTGTGAATCACTGGATATTGAACTATAGTGTAGTACATTTTTGGAATCTTCTCATCATTTTCTAGATGATGATTAAATAGTTAATCTAATTGTTTGTTTACGTATTCGACATATGACATGATTATATATTAAATCTCATTTTCGAATATTTTTTTTTAACTTTAGTCTTTAATACGAGACCATGGTCACCCTGTCAATTTATTTTTAAATTTTACTAGTATATGTTACTCGGAATAAGCAAGGGATTCTAACGATACCTCATTTATCAAAATCGATTCAGGCGTATAGAAATTATGGTGGAATATACAATACATACATCGTACATGAACCCTGAAAACAATATACTCCTTTTTTCAGGCAGTCGTATTAAAAGATGGGCAGACAGGCAGACACACTTTCGCATTTATAATATTAGTATGGATAGTATGGATTGTGGACTGGCACCGCTGGGGATTGGCCGAAGTAGGCCACTAGGATGATACGCTGAGGTCAGCATTGCTCTAAATTAACTAGTTATTTAATTATCACCCTTTTTCCGTCAAGGGACGCGTAGCCTAGTTCTGATAGTGAATATTAAACGGTCACGTTCGTTATGCAAAGTTGACCTCAGCCAGTAACAGGGGGGTATTGATGACGACCTTTCTGTTGCAGTGGTCTTTGTGGAAGTCCCGGGTTCGGTTCCTGGTAGAGTCAATTTGGGAATTTATAATTTCTAAATATTATAAATGCGAAAGTTTGGATGGATGTATGGATGTGTGGATGTATCGATGTTTGTTACTCAATCACGCCCCAAGGACGGAACGGATCTGGCTGAAATTTGGCACAGAGATAGATTATAGTCTGGAATCGCACATAGGCTTTTTATCCCGGAAAATTAAGGAGTTCCCGCGGGAACCAAAAAATCTCGATCCACGCAGACGAAGTCGCGGGCATTAGCTAGTGATTTCGAAATATTCTCTGGTCTGGGCTGGTCTGGGGTAAGGCATATTTGTAAAACCCATACCGCTAATCGGTTTCTACACGGCATCGTACAGAAACGCTCAATCGCCTGGTGGCACTTCTTTACCGGTAAATAATTCATACTTCATCATTTTTTTTTTGTTTATCCACTACAAGTTAGCCCTTGACTGCGATCTCACCTGATGGTAAGTGATGATGCAGTCTAAGATGGCAGCGGGCTAACATGTTATTATTTATTTCCAGAACATGGTACGAGTAGGTACATTATAATATAGTTACAGACTTTAGGTACATTAAAAACATAGTAAGGTCTTTCATGTTCTACCGTAGCCGGTGTATAATTTTCAAGTTAACTATTGCATTAATAAAAATTAACTGTAGGGAGTAGGATGGTAATTATTTAATTTAACATATTTTAATTAATGTAATATTATTAATGTATGTACTTGCTTCATCCTAACAGGGCTAAAAATGCAAATAAATGTAAATGAATATGAATTAGCCACGGCCGAATCCCCCCACCAGGCCAGACCAGAGAAAATTCTGAAATCATAAATACCCGAATTGACCCCGCCGCGGATCGAACCCAGGACCGCCCACTATTAACACCGCAGCGATGATTGATAGCTCACCTATTTTTATCCACTACAAGTTGACTGAGATCTCACCTGAGGGTAAGTGTTATCCACTACAAGTTAGCTCTTGACTGCGATCTCAACTGATGGTAAGTGAAGATGCAGTCTAGGATGGTAGCGGGCTAACCTGTTAGGGCCATAGCAGTTATATTTAACCCAAACTCCTATTCAGTTTCTACACGGCATCGTACCGGAACGCTAAATTGTTTGGCGGTACGTCTTTACCAGTAGGGTGGTAACTAGCCACGGCTGAAGCCTCCCACTTTTTTTTTGTTTTTTTTTTTTGTTTTTTTTTTTTTTTTTAATTTATGAATACTGCGCCAGGAAGGTCGTCAAAATAGCTCACCTCTTAGTGTAATGACATTTCACCGCCACCACTATAAGCAGAATGTTAGTCACCAGTGACACCAGAATCAATGGCACGTACAGAGCAATCAGCACGTGTTCAGGCTGAAACAATATGTCCAGCTCGGAACCGAACTCGAGAGGTTCACTCAAGTTAACACTGAAACTGCCCAATTCATCCATTGTCACTCCCGAAGTCATATTTGAGGGTATTATTCATTTATTTTGTATATAAAATCACTGACAGCCTTGAATTTCAAGTTAATAGGGACCTTGAAATATTTACACTGTGACTGTGAGTGTTCATTCACGACAAAAATCCTACTTATTCCGTCGCAAAACACTCATAATCAGGCCAAAAATGCACTAAAAATGCTACTTAATTATCACTTTTCTTTTTCAAAACTAGTCAGTATACTTTATCTATCGATACAACACACTTGAGTCAATCGATACAACTCACTTTAAAATGTAAACTCACTCACGAAATCACTTAGGTTGTAATAATGAGTTGTTAAAAAGTTTGTGAAATGCAATATTTAAGCGTATTATTCATTTATTTTGTAAATAAAATCACTGAAAGCTTTAAATTTCAAGTTAATAGGCACCTTGAAATATTTCTACTGTGACAAAACACTATGAGTTCAGGCCAAAAATCCTACTTACTCCGTAGCAAAACACTCATAATGAGGCCAAAAATGCACTTAAAATCCTACTTAATTATCACTATTCTTTTCAAAACTAGCCAGTATACTTTAACTATCAATACACCACACTTAAATTCACTTTAAAATGTAAACTTAAGTTGTAATAACGAGTTGTTAAAAAGTTTGTGGAATGCAATATTCGTGTTAAATCTGCGCTTTCCCCGAAAATCTGCGAAAACGTCCTCGACACGAGAGTCTCTGAATTAAACTGAATGAACGCTTTTCCCGTGGGAGTGACAGAGAGGTTTATTGGGAGAGAAAGAGACAACTGTTACTATGACACAGTTTTCCCGCTTATTGAGGAGTTAACTTGTTTTTTTTACATGTACCTTGTACTTGTTTTTCGACGACCTCTGTGGCGCAGTGTTGAGCGTTGTTGTCTTAACGTGCGGAGGTCCCGGGTTCGATCCCCGGCAGGGTCAATTTGGGAATTTATAATTTCTGAATTTTCACTGGTCTTGCCTGGTGGGAGGCTTCGGCCGTGGCTAGTTACCACCCTACCGGCAAAGACGTGCCGTGTATTACCGCCAAGCGATTTAGCGTTCGAGTATGATGCCGTGTAGCAACCGAAGAGGGGTATGGGTGTATATAACTGCCATGCCCCTGACAGGCTAGCCCGCTACCATCTTACACAGCATCATCACTTACCATCAGGTGAGATCGCAGTCAATGGCTAACTTGTAGTGGATAAAAAAAATGTACGAGGCTAGATTTCCTACTTACGTGATTGAAACCTCCCTGACTTTCACAGACAAAAACTGAATGGGGAAATGCTTTTGTTAACATGAAAATAAATACTTGTGGAGGTTATACTTAATTAAATTAGTGCTTAAGCACAAAATTAGAGTACTAGAATCTAATGAAACAACAATCATCCTCACGAAATGTCCGCCTTAAAGGGGACTAAGGGTCTGTCATGTCTGCTAGTAAACTTTTTTTTTTATGTAGAACCATAAAGTTATAAAATAAGAAGAAAAACATACATAGTGGACAAGGAAGCACTTATCTCTTTCCTAAATAAATACTGTGTAAATACAATTTCATATAAAGCGCTCACACTCGCGCGACAGTACAAAACATCGTTCCCTATCGACGCTTACATTTAGTTACGTGTAGTTTTGTCCTGTGTAGTCCCTGTGATTTCACTCTTAGTGACGCAGACTTTTTGTTCATTAGATAGGTATATTTTTTGTACCTACACTAGCGGCACGCTATGATGGCCGGTTTGACACATTACAATAGTGATGTGGAATGTCAATTTATTCTCGAACAAAAAACAATTAAGTTTTGTTTTTGTACCTGATTAAATAGGTTTAATAAAACAAAAATGTATATGTTTATTTAATTTATTTGAACGAACTGAATATTTGAACGAAAATGAATATACATACTTTATATGCACACAAGAAACATATGAATACAAAAGATACCAAAAAAGGTGCCACAAAAGGCCATAATTAATCAGATTCGTCCATACTACTATTTTCACTGTCGTCACTGCTATCATCACATACATTAATAATTATATGTTCGTTTTCTATAATATTATCTATTTTCACATCTCTTTCATAATCTTCCCTTATTAATTTAACAGTTCTATTCACAACCTTTTCCCAGTCTCCTTTAGTCACATGTTCACAAGCTTCTTCTAATAATTTTAGCATTTTTTTTGTGGTAAATGGGGGTTCTGTATTGTGTCTTGCAGCATATCCCTTAATTTGAGCCCACACCAACTCAATCGCATTATACTCACAATGGTAAGGCGGTAACCGTATAACTCTGTGCCCATGTTCTAATGCTATTTCGTCAATGACGTATCGGATCTTGGTTGGTTTGTTTTCTTTTAAAAGACGTACTAATTCCGCTTTTAACATATTCATGTTTGCATCTACGCCATTTTTACGAAGCCATGCGACGATATCAGCTTTCTTTTGGGATTGTGCAGGTGGCTTGTCAATTTGCATCGAGTGGTATGGGGCGTTGTCCATAATTATAATAGATGGTTCAGGGAGGCTACACAACATTGAGGTAAACCATTCAGTAAACTTTTCTCCATTCATGTCTTCATGATAGTCTCCAGTGGTTTTTGACGCAAAAGCCATGAGAGAACCTTCGACAAACCCGTTGATGGTTCCGGCGTGACAAATTATAAGTCGCGATCCTTTTCCTACAGGAACTTTGGAAGTAGATGCTGCTGTGTCATCGTTCCAAGAACGGCCTACAGTATGGTTAGCATTAAGCCATGTTTCATCCAAGAACACAACATTTTGCCAATTTTTGATTTCTTTCACTTGCCGTAAAAAAGTATACCTTGCCATCGCTATATCAAATCTTTCCATCAATATTTTGCGTTTGTTACATTTTTTGTATCGAAATCCAATGGTCTTCAAAATCTTCGTTAAAGAACTTTCCCCACCGAAGAATAATCCAGCTTCCTTCAGTGAATGCACCAACTTTTTTCTTGTTGGATACTCCTTCTGTAAATAGTAGCCGTAAACATGTCTTCGGATAGCATCGGCATCAAAGCTATCGATGCCTACGACTGGTTTTGCTCGTTTTCTCTTTTTTGGTGTGTGAAGTTTATTTTCTTCTGTGCCAGTCTCGCCATATTTTTTTTTAGTTATCCGTCTAACAGTTCGTTGTCCAATATTAAGCGCATCAGCTACGCGTTCAACCACTGACGTTATAGGTAAAATTGGCCCTCCATTTTGAGCTTCACGATCGAAATAGTTACGAAGGCGTATTACGAACTCACGTGTCTGACTATTTAGAACAGTTCTCTGCGTACGTTCGGTCATATCGACGAAATCCACAACAAAGGGCTTGAACAGAGTCCAAATTAACGAGCAAGGGTCAACAGTAATGCAGTATCAATATTTGAAATCCAAAGCCAGGTCAAAACTATATCACAATCGCATTGCACTGACAGTTTATACTTTTCGAAGCAACGTCAATTCGAAACTGCTTTGTTTTGCATTGAGCATTGACGCGAGTTTGCCGGAGGTAGTAGTTGTGCTAGCCAGCGATCCTATGTGACGATCGTATTAGATTCCATTTTTAAAAATTTATTGATATTTTTTTGCGATTTCAGAGGTTTGTCCACATAGTGAAAATTGTTCATATTCACAAGTACATTCACCCCTTAAATGGTGCAAACTGATTTTTCTACACTTGTATACATTTAAGAAATCAATTTAATAAATAAATTTTGAGTCCTAAACCTAAAACTACATTCGATAAAATTTATGAATCTCTGCACATCACTATCGTCAATAAAGTAATACAATTATTTCCTTCAAAGTCGTTATCAATTAATACGGAACTTCATGAGAAACTACATTCGATAAAATTTATGAATCTCTGCACATCACTATCGTCAATAAAGTAATACAATTATTTCCTTCAAAGTCGTTATCAATTAATACGGAACTTCATGAGCGGACAAACGTCAAACCGGCCATCATAGCGTGCCGCTAGTTTAGAAAGTTTTCGCTCTAAACTTGTGAATTATATTTCTATAGCTGCATCCACATCAAAGTAACTGTTTGTGGAGCAAAATTTGCACAAAGTGTTCGCAAAACTCATATTTTACCTACTTGATAAATTTTGTGTGAGTTTATGATAATATTATAATATTTCATTTCAAACATTTTCATAAATTCCACCTCATATATTTCGTAAGTATCTTCGTTTACTACCTTTTCCCTTGCCTTTCTTATCTCTTGTAGATCTATCTGCTTCCTTGTCCACAATGTTTCTGTTTTTATACTAAAAAGGAGTATATTGTTTTCAGGGTTCATGTATGTATGTATGTATGTATGTAAGTTTGTATATTCCACCATAACTTCTATACGCCTGAACTGATTTTGATAAATGAGGTATCGTTAGAATCCCTAGCTTATTCCGGGTGACATAGGCTAGTAAAATTTTTAAAAAAATTGATGGTCATTATAGACTAAAGTTGAAAAGAAAATTCGAAAATAAGGTTAACTATATAATCATCATCTAGAAAATGATGAGTAGATTCCAAAAATATATAACACTATAGTTCAATATCCAGTGATTCACAAAAAAATATCATTTAATAAAAATGTGAATAAGATTCCAAATGCTATATATCTATGCAAATCGCTTCTTAAGTAGGTAAACGCCAAAAATAATATGGTAGGGCAGTCGTATTTTTTAATTCGTTAAATTAATCTACGTATTTTATAACTTTTTGGTACAAAAATAAAATTTTGGTCTACAAAATATAGATAAATTTGGTGTGAAAAGAAACTTTTTCCCTTTTTCCTTTGACATTGCTTCCAGCAAACGAGAGTGGGTCGTCCAATACCTATAAAAAGTCAACTTTAGACCAATTCTGAATATTGAGTTCAATATGTCAAAGCAATTTCCAAAGGCAGGAAATTGGAACCATAAAGGGGCTGAAAAACCCGATTTAATCATCCTGAAATAGGCGTAAAAGGCGAACAATTTTAATATCATCCGAAAGCCATATTTACATATTATCATTATTATGCTAGATGTTGTCCGCGACTTCGTCTGCGTGGATTAAGATTTTCTTATTCATACTCAAAACTCAACACTCAATATCATTTATTCAATATAGGTACACTGTAGGTACACTTATTGTCGTTAAGAATGACTTACTTATAAAACATGACGGTGTTAATCGGTAACGGTATCTTGAAACTAAAGCTAAGAGGGTTCCAAATGCGCCCTGGTCTGAGAAGAGCTCACAACAAACTCAGCCGGGTTTTTTTCCCGTAAGAACTCCTTAATTTTCCGGTATAAAAACTAACCTATGCCCCGGGATACCAAATTTCATTAAAATCAGTACAAAGATGGGCCGATAAAGCGTAGTAGACAGACAGGCAGACAAATAGAAAGACAGACAGACACACTTTCGCATTTATAGTATTATAGTATGGATTGCGAATGTCTGTCTGTCTGTGTTATTCCAGACTATAACCTATATGATTACTAATTATCCATCCAAACTTTCGCATTAATGATATTATAAGTATAGATTCTATGTTATTATTTTTTAATACGACTGCCTGAAAAAAAGGAGTATATTATTTTCAGGGTTCATGTGAGTTCAAAGATGTATGTATGTGAGTTTGTATATTCCACCATAACTTCTATACGCCTGAACCGATTTTGATAAATGAGGTATCGTTAAAATCCTTAGCTTATTCCGGGTGACATAAGCAAGTAAAATTTTAAAAAAAATGGGGTGACCATGGATGGTCCTGCATTAAAGACTAAAGTTGAAAAAAAATAAGTTTAACTATATAATCATCATCTAGAAAATTAAGAGTAGATTCCAAAAATATATAACACTATATTTCAATATCCAGTGATTCACAAAAAAAATATCATTTAATAAAAATGTGAATAAGATTCTAATTTAACTAGATTAATTTAGATTTTTAACTTTTTAACTCGTTTTTTGGCAGGGCAGTCGTGTTTTTTATTTTTTTTAATTATGACTAGTCTTCGCAACTTTACCGTTCGAACACGTGCCAAATGATTCCGGTGTTCTATTTAAATTGGCATGTGAATATTTTTTGCGTATAATTTCACTCACCTAACACATTTCTGACTTACTACTGTACACGTGTCTCTTCTCAGAGTGAGCAGGATTTGGTCTTAGTCCACCACGCTAGCCGAGTGCACATTGGCAGACTTCACACACTTTCTGACAGACAGAAGAAGAGGCAGAAACACTTTGTCATTCGTATCATACTTCATACTGATTATAAAAAATTTGTAGGTTTGTCCTTCTATCTTGCCGCACAGAGCAACAATGCGAAAGTGTGTCTGTCTGTCTGTCTGCTACGCTTACCCGGTCCATCTCTTCAACCAGTTTTGCTGAAATTTGGTACGGAGGTAGGTTATATCCCGGGGAAGAACATAAGCTTTTTACCCCGGCTCTTCTTATTCCTCAAAACGCACGAACGACCGGGACACTATTGCATAGCTTGTACTTTTTTTTTATTGTTCAAGATAAACATACATTCATATTATGTATGTTTATCGATAGCCAGTTCATATTGCAGTTATTAGTAAAATGTATATAAGCAGCTATTTAAATAACATTATGAGTGAATTAAAGAAAATATTTAAAAAAATAAGTTTGGTTTAAGTTAGGTTAGTACTTATTATAGCTTAAAATATTGTGTTATTTCTAGATTCAACAAAAAAAAACAAAAAGGTAACGACTTCCTTATAGGAAGCGTTTTCTAGATAATATTGTCACAAGGAGTGCCCACTTTTATCCACGAAATACTTATTACATTTCCTTATGAAGATGTTTTTTTTAAGTTACAAATATTTTGTAGCAACAAAGGTAAATCGTTCAAGATTTTTTTTTTATTCAAAAAACATGATTTTGGCCAAGATATACATAAATTTTCTATTCCCGTATATATTAGTATATTTTTTTTTACCTAGAAAGTTTTCGCTCTAAACTTGTGAATTATATTTCTATAGCTGCATCCACATCAAAGTAACTGTTTGTGGAGCAAAATTTGCACAAAGTGTTCGCAAAACTCATATTTTACCTACTTGATAAATTTTGTGTGAGTTTATGATAATATTATAATATTTCATTTCAAGCATTTTCATAAATTCCACCTCATATATTTCGTAAGTATCTTCGTTTACTACCTTTTCCCTTGCCTTTCTTATCTCTTGTAGATCTATCTGCTTCCTTGTCCACAATGTTTCTGTTTTTATACTAAAAAGGAGTATATTGTTTTCAGGGTTCATGTATGTATGTATGTATGTATGTATGTAAGTTTGTATATTCCACCATAACTTCTATACGCCTGAACCGATTTTGATAAATGAGATATCGTTAAAATCCTTAGCTTATTCCGGGTGACATTAGCAAGTAAAATTTAAAAAAAAATGGGGTGACCATGGATGGTCCTGCATTAAAGACTAAAGTTGAAAAAAAATAAGTTTAACTATATAATCATCATCTAGAAAATGATGAGTAGACTCCAAAAATAAAACACTATAGTTCAATATCCAGTGATTCACAAAAAAAATATCATTTAATAAAAATGTGAATAAGAATCTAATTTAACTAGATTAATTTAGATTTTTAACTTTTTAACTCGTTTTTTGGCAGGGCAGTCGTGTTTTTAATTTTTTTTATTATAACTATTCTCCGCACCTTTACCGTTCGAACACGTGCCAAATGATTCCGGTGTTCTATTTAAATTGGCATGTGAATATTTTTTGCGTATAATTTCACTCACCTAACACATTTCTGACTTACTACTGTACACGTGTCTCTTCTCAGAGTGAGCAGGATTTGGTCTTAGTCCACCACGCTAGCCGAGTGCACATTGGCAGACTTCACACACTTTCTGACAGACAGAAGAAGAGGCAGAAACACTTTGTCATTCGTATCATACTTCATACTGATTATAAAAAATTTGTAGGTTTGTCCTTCTATCTTGCCGCACAGAGCAACAATGCGAAAGTGTGTCTGTCTGTCTGTCTGCTACGCTTACCCGGTCCATCTCTTCAACCAGTTTTGCTGAAATTTGGTACGGAGGTAGGTTATATCCCGGGGAAGAACATAAGCTTTTTACCCCGGCTCTTCTTATTCCTCAAAACGCACGAACGACCGGGACACTATTGCATAGCTTGTACTTTTTTTTTATTGTTCAAGATAAACATACATTCATATTATGTATGTTTATCGATAGCCAGTTCATATTGCAGTTATTAGTAAAATGTATATAAGCAGCTATTTAAATAACATTATGAGTGAATTAAAGAAAATATTTAAAAAAATAAGTTTGGTTTAAGTTAGGTTAGTACTTATTATAGCTTAAAATATTGTGTTATTTCTAGATTCAACAAAAAAAAACAAAAAGGTAACGACTTCCTTATAGGAAGCGTTTTCTAGATAATATTGTCACAAGGAGTGCCCACTTTTATCCACGAAATACTTATTACATTTCCTTATGAAGATGTTTTTTTTAAGTTACAAATATTTTGTAGCAACAAAGGTAAATCGTTCAAGATTTTTTTTTTATTCAAAAAACATGATTTTGGCCAAGATATACATAAATTTTCTATTCCCGTATATATTAGTATATTTTTTTTTACCTAGAAAGTTTTCGCTCTAAACTTGTGAATTATATTTCTATAGCTGCATCCACATCAAAGTAACTGTTTGTGGAGCAAAATTTGCACAAAGTGTTCGCAAAACTCATATTTTACCTACTTGATAAATTTTGTGTGAGTTTATGATAATATTATAATATTTCATTTCAAGCATTTTCATAAATTCCACCTCATATATTTCGTAAGTATCTTCGTTTACTACCTTTTCCCTTGCCTTTCTTATCTCTTGTAGATCTATCTGCTTCCTTGTCCACAATGTTTCTGTTTTTATACTAAAAAGGAGTATATTGTTTTCAGGGTTCATGTATGTATGTATGTATGTATGTATGTAAGTTTGTATATTCCACCATAACTTCTATACGCCTGAACCGATTTTGATAAATGAGATATCGTTAAAATCCTTAGCTTATTCCGGGTGACATTAGCAAGTAAAATTTAAAAAAAAATGGGGTGACCATGGATGGTCCTGCATTAAAGACTAAAGTTGAAAAAAAATAAGTTTAACTATATAATCATCATCTAGAAAATGATGAGTAGACTCCAAAAATAAAACACTATAGTTCAATATCCAGTGATTCACAAAAAAAATATCATTTAATAAAAATGTGAATAAGAATCTAATTTAACTAGATTAATTTAGATTTTTAACTTTTTAACTCGTTTTTTGGCAGGGCAGTCGTGTTTTTAATTTTTTTTATTATAACTATTCTCCGCACCTTTACCGTTCGAACACGTGCCAAATGATTCCGGTGTTCTATTTAAATTGGCATGTGAATATTTTTTGCGTAAAATTTCACTCACCTAACACATTTCTGACTTACTACTGTACACGTGTCTCTTCTCAGAGTGAGCAGGATTTGGCCTTAGTCCACCACGCTAGCCGAGTGCACATTGGCAGACTTCACACACTTTCTGACAGACAGAAGAAGAGGCAGAAACACTTTGTCATTCGTATCATACTTCATACTGATTATAAGAAAGCTAAAGTGTAGTTGTTTGTTGGTTTGTCCTTCTATCTTGCCGCACAGAGCAACAATGCGAAAGTGTGTCTGTCTGTCTGTCTGCTACGCTTACCCGGTCCATCTCTTCAACCAGTTTTGCTGAAATTTGGTACGGAGGTAGGTTATATCCCGGGGAAGAACATAAGCTTTTTACCCCGGCTCTTCTTATTCCTCAAAACGCACGAACGACCGGGACACTATTGCATAGCTTGTACTTTTTTTTTATTGTTCAAGATAAACATACATTCATATTATGTATGTTTATCGATAGCCAGTTCATATTGCAGTTATTAGTAAAATGTATATAAGCAGCTATTTAAATAACATTATGAGTGAATTAAAGAAAATATTTAAAAAAATAAGTTTGGTTTAAGTTAGGTTAGTACTTATTATAGCTTAAAATATTGTGTTATTTCTAGATTCAACAAAAAAAAACAAAAAGGTAACGACTTCCTTATAGGAAGCGTTTTCTAGATAATATTGTCACAAGGAGTGCCCACTTTTATCAAGTGGGCACTCAAGTGCAAGATTTTTTTTTTTATTGGAAAAAAAAAACATGATTTTGGCCAAGATATACATAAATTTTCTATTCCCGTATATATTATTAGTTTTAGGTAATTTAAAATTCTTGTAATTATTAGACAATCTACGTAGATTGCTCTTCCGCTCTTTACAAAATATAAGATGTTGTATATTATGATATTCTTCCATAAGGATTGCCAATCTCACTTTACTTTGCACTGGCAGTATTTTACAGTATTTAAATAATTCAGCATAATCGTTAGAGTATTTTTTTAGGTACTATTGTTTTAAGTATTCTTAGTTGTAGGTTATATATGCGTTTCAGATACGTTTTAAAAGTTCTAGTGCCCCATGTAGTGTTGATATTATCAGCCAAAGCTCGAGCAATGTGGTCTAACAAATACTCGTATAGATATAGAGTTCTATCGAGAGAGAATTTTTAAACACTGAGTTGTTAAATCGCGGTAGCGCTCTTTTATAGTCACAAAGCAAAAGCGTCTAGAATGTTCTACAATATACTAGAATATGTTCGAAAACAGGCAGAACAAGTGAAATTAATTTACCGAATTAAAAAATACAACTGCCCTGCCATATTATTTTTGGAGTTTACCTCCGAAGCGATTTGCATATATAGCCTTCGGAATCTTATTCACATTTTTTATTAAATGATATTTTTTTGTGAATCACTAAATATTGAACTATAGTGTTATATATTTTTAGAATCTACTCATCATTTTCTAGATTATGATTATATAGTTAATATTATTTTCGATTTTTTTTTTCAATTTTGGTCTTTAATGCGGGACCATGGTCACCCCATCTAGCTAGGGATTCTAACGATACCTCATTTAACAAAATCGGTTCAGGCGTATAGAAGTTATGTTGGAATATACAAACTCACATACATACATACATACATACATACATGAACCCTGAAAACAATATACTCCTTTTTTCAGGCAGTCGTTTAAAAAGGACATATTGTGTCGAGTTTTTCGGAGTATCTCATTACTTTTGTGCCAACCTATTATATCCATATTCATAAATGGCGCAATGATAAGGACAATATTGTTACTGTATTGTTGTGTACTGGAGAGAAAAATCGTTACACTTGATAACACGGGCCGGTCATAAACTTTTATTTTTACGTCAAATTTAATGACACGGTCACAAGTTACGCTCCATTTCTATGACCATGAAACATCTAAACTGCGCGTTATCTCATACAGTAGTAAGAGCGTTAATTATTATCTCTCTCTCTCTCTGCATCGTATTCCTCAATGCTGAGGGTCGTAACCCCATTCCATTAATCACATATCAATGCGGGTTTTATTGGGATAATTAGGTATTATTAATGCGGTGGGTTCTAGGCCCTACCGCATACAACTCGACTACGCTTAGAGTACTATTTATACGACTGCCTGAAAAAACCATGGTCCCACATTAAAGACTAGAGTTGAAAACAAAAATTCGAAAATAAGATTAACTATATAATCATCATCTAGAAAATGATGAGTAGATTCCAAAAATGTATAACACTATAGTTCAATATCCAGTGATTCACAAAAAAATATCATTTAATAAAAATGTGAATAAGATTATGATTTATCTAGATCAATTTAGATTTTAAACTTTTTAGTTCGTTTTTTGGCAGGGCAGTCGTGTTTTTTTAGGTGGTGGAGTATAGTTAGTAGTTTTTTAGGCGGTGGTAGAGTCTTAACGTTTCATAAGTGACACAAGTTGTCCTACATGAAATAAATATCTCATTTATCATTATTTATTTAAATTATGACTTGTTCAACTCTTAGGTTACTAACTATTGTTATCAGATGTTAGTGATAATAGCCGGGACCGACGGCTTAACGTACTCTTCGAGGCACGGAGGAAGGCTATATTCGGTCACCCATACAGTTACTGACTTGGGTCAACGTTGCTAAACAATCGCAATCATGACTGAGGGGCTGTTTCAATAAGCTACTAATATTATTATAAATGTGTAAGTTTGTTACTCCTTCACGCTACGATTAGTAACTAGATTAAGAATTGTTCTAGTTCTGAGTACAATAGTCCACGTATTAACCCCTTAGGGGGTAAAATAAGGATTTGAAATTTGTGTAGTCCTCGAGGACGAAGTCGCGGCCAAAAGCTAGTCTACAAAAACAATATTGTTTTGATAACCGGCTGTTAGCATTTTATATTCCTTGACAGCCAAAATTTAAGTAAGCTAAGCGGATAAAACGAAAAATAAGTACTTATTTTGTTCGAAACTCGTCGGAGAGAAGGATTGAAATTAAAATGAAGAAATAGAATTTTTTCTAATAAAAATCTTTGCATATTCCCAGTTTCTGCGAAAAGTTTGTGCTGTTTGATTCACTGAAGATGTTGGGGATTATAATTTAAAGATCTTTTTCTGTTCGAAACTCGACGGAGAGAAAGGATTGAAATTAAAATGAAGAAATAGAATTAATTCCAATAAAAATATTTGCATATTCTCAGTTTCTGCGTAAAGTCTGTGCTGTTTGATTCACTGAAGATGTAGGTTATTTTATAATTTAAAGACCTTTCTTTAAATTTTATCGTGATCAAAACTGGTGGATTGCAAAGCGAAATTTCTACGTAGTTTACTTTGAATTACAAAATGGCGAGCCGCTAGTTTGAATTTAAGGCTAAGTTTTTTTTTAATTCTTAATTTTCTGAATATAAAGTGGCCATTTCCTTCCCCGTAATGTGACCTACTGTGACAAACTTCATCAAAATCGGTTGAAAAGGTGGTTAAAGCGTAAAAGACACATACACAGAAATACAGACATATTTTAATCAGCATGGTCTTATAACACTACAAGTAGGCCCTTGACTGCGATGCCACCTAGTGGTATGTGATGATGCAGTCTAAAATGGTAGCGGGCTAACCTAGTTATTGGGGGAGTGGCAGCTGTTAAATTAAATCCATACACCAATCGGTTATTACACGGTATCGTACAGAAAAAAAATTAGCAGTCATAGGGACTGCTGATAGAAGAGAAAACGAATAATTTAATATTTTTTTGAATATAGTTTTTTTAATATTAAAAATATCCATACTAATATTATAAATACGAAAGGGTCTCTGTCTGTCTGCTACGGTTTCACGGCCCATCTACTAAACCGATTTTGATGAAATTTGATAAAAGGGTAGATTGTATCCCGGGGAAGGTATATCCTTTAGGCTACTTTTTATCCCGGAAAATTAAGGAGTTTTCGCGGGAATAAAAAAATCTTAGCCCACGCGGTTACGTTGCGAGAATCATCTATGTAGTTAAAATATAAACCTTAACACTAACACATTTAAGGTTAATTTTGAATGTAGTATATTTATATTTAAGACCTTTTGTCTTCGTAACCACGCGAGCGTGTCGCTGTTCGCGAGCGTGTCGCTGTTCGCGAGCGTGTCGCTGTTCGCGAGCGTGTCGCTGTTCGCGAGCGTGTCGCTGTTCGCGAGCGTGTCGCTGTTCGCGAGCGTGTCGCTGTTCGCGAGCGTGTCGCTGTTCGCGAGCGTGTCGCTGTTCGCGAGCGTGTCGCTGTTCGCGAGCGTGTCGCTGTTCGCGAGCGTGTCGCTGTTCGCGAGCGTGTCGCTGTTCGCGAGCGTGTCGCTGTTCGCGAGCGTGTCGCTGTTCGCGAGCGTGTCGCTGTTCGCGAGCGTGTCGCTGTTCGCGAGCGTTTCGCTGTTCGCGAGCGTGTCGCTGTTCGCGAGCGTGTCGCTGTTCGCGAGCGTGTCGCTGTTCGCGAGCGTTTCGCTGTTCGCGAGCGTGTCGCTGTTCGCGAGCGTGTCGCTGTTCGCGAGCGTGTCGCTGTTCGCGAGCGTGTCGCTGTTCGCGAGCGTGTCGCTGTTCGCGAGCGTTTCGCTGTTCGCGAGCGTGTCGCTGTTCGCGAGCGTTTCGCTGTTCGCGAGCGTTTCGCTGTTCGCGAGCATGTCGCTGTTCGCGAGCATGTCGGTCACGCGAATCCACAGTTTTACCCCCTACCAAAAAGTGCTTAACGCGGCTAAAGAAACTTGTGTTCAGGCAAAAACGGCATAGTGAGATCAACACGAATGAAAGTACAAGCCAAACTGTTGAAGATTACGTAAATGACAAAGGAGCATGGATTTGACTCGCTCCAGCAATGCTAAGGACAGCTGTTACCTATGTATTCTTTATATTAATGAAATTTTAAATTTTTTGCTGGTTCTTCTCGGTAGGAATGTCATTCCGAACCAGTGGTAGATTCACTCGACGATTCAAAGTACTTGTAAAAGTTTATTTGAATAAAAAACATTTTGAATTTGAATTTAAAGTAGATAGCTACCACCAGCGTTACATTAATTAATCTGAAGAGCTCTCGCACTGTTTCTATGCATTTTAATTAATTGTAGGGGCGCATCAAAAGTTCGAATACTTCTTGCAATGAAAGCAATATCTGTAAAGCGCTCGGTGGTTCATCAAAGCTCAGTGGTTTGACGACCTCCGTGGCGCAGTGAGTAGCGCTGTTGTGTAACGTGCGGAGGCCCCGGGTTCGATCCCCGGCAGGGTCAATTTGGGTATTTATAACTTCTGAATTTTCCCTGGCCTTGCCTGGTGGGAGGCTTCGGCCGTGGCTAGTTACCACCCTACCGGCAAAGACGTGCCGCCAAGCGATTAAGCGTTCTGGTGCGATGCCGTGTAGAAACCAAATAGGGGTATGGGTTTAATATAAATGCGAAACTTTGGATGGATTTATGGATGTTTGTTACTCTTTCACGCAAAAACTACTGACGGATCTGGATGAAATTTGGCACTGACCTAGATTATAGTCTGGAAAAACACATAGTCTACTTTTTATCCCGGAAAATTGAAGAGTTCCCGGGGGAACCAAAAACCTCAAACCACGCAGACGAAGTCGCGGGCATTCGCTAGCTCATCAGAGCTAGTTATCGGGTATTGATTTTGAATGCTCCTCCCGGATTAATTTCTAGGAAATTACGCCATATAATATTCTGAGGGTGATAGCTGACAGGAAAGCATTTTCAAAGCGCACTGGATGTCTTCCTTAGTTTGTAAGTGTATTAATTACTATACTATACTATACTATACTATAATATACTATACTATACTATACTATACTATACTTTACTATACTATACTATACTATTATACTATACTACATAATATTATAAATGCGAAAGTTTGGATGGATGTATGGATGTTTGTTACTCAATCACGCCCCAACGGCTGAACGGATCTGGCTGAAATTTGGCACAGGGATAGGTTTTAGTCTGGAATAGCACATAGGCTACATTTATCCCGGAAAATTTAAGAGATCCCGCGGGAACGAAAAAGAATAAGAAAAAGAAATATAAAAGAAAAAGTTGACTGACTGACTGACTGATCTAGCAACGCATAGCTCAAACCGCGCGCGGGATGTATCGGGCTGAACTTTTATGACATACTAGCTAATGCCCGCGACTTCGTTCCCGTAGATTGAGGTATTTCGGTTCCCGCCGGAACTCTTTAATTTTCCGGAACAAAAAGTAGCCCATGTTATATTCCAGACTCTAATCATCATCATCCAAATTTGGGGCATAATTGAGTAACAAACATCCATCCATCCATACATCCATACATCCGTACATCCATCCATCAAAACTTTCGCACTCATAATATTAGATAAGAAGTATAGATGTAATTATAATACTAACATAGGATAAGTCTGTTACTAAAATTTATGGACCTTTGAAGTCTGCCCAATAAAATATTCATTCATTAATTCTTAATATCTTCTTTCCTCTCCGCTTTAGTAGAAACCTGCCATAAATCGGAACTTATCCGCCCGTGACGCAATAAGAAGGATTATTTCTTTTTCTTGAGATGTTGCCCGCGACTTGATCCATGAGATATCTTTATAAATATATAAAATAAAAGGTTTGAAATCGAACATAACGTGAGCGAAGCTGCGGGCAAAAATAAAGTCCTCTTTATAATATTAGTTTGTTTTTAAGATTTCTTTGTTTGTTTGTAATAGATAACCTTAAAAACTACTGAACCGATTTTAAAAATTCTTTCACTTATAGATAGCTACATTATCAGCGAGTAACATAGGGTATTTTCATTTTCAAAAAAATTAGAGATCCCTACGAAAATTGCAACAATGTGAATGAAGTCGGAAAAAATCGCAAAATCTGAGAGCTTCCGTGGCGTGCGCTGCGTAAATAGTAAAAGTTACACGAAAATAATGTATGGTGGAATTGTGCCTCTTAAAAATTTCTAAACAAGTCCACAATAGCATGTATCTATATTTTAAGGTTGTCTCACAATAACCATTTTTATGATTTTAAAAGGACTTGACCGGTGGAACTATGGCAGCTTGCCTAGGTGTCAAAAATCAATGTTCAGCAATGCTTTCTTTATTATTGGAATTGTAATATTTCACTGTTTTCAGATATAAAAGTTTCAGGAGTCTGAAGGCTCGGAAATTTCGAAAATGAACAAAAAAAGTTTCACCAAAAGACTGCTTTCCCACACTAGATGGCGCTATTTATTGTGTTGAGCGAGTCTAAAAAATTATTTTCAAGTATTATTTCTTTATTGTAATTGTTATATTTTATAGTTTTCAAATAAAAAAGTTTCAGGAGTCTGAAGGCTCTGAAAACTGAGAAAATAAATTAAAAAAGTTTCACCAAAAACTACTTTTCCACACTAGATGGCGCTATCTATTGTGGTGAGTCTAGAAAATATTTTTAAGTATTGCTCACTACTTTTAGTTAACAAGTTCAACTATTCGACCACAGATGGCAGCATATGCAATGTGAAAGGGCGTTCCAGTTTAACTATTCGACCACAGATGTCGGCGTATGCAATGTGAAAGGGCGTTCCTTTAAACGCAGTATTTCAAAATGCTTTGTTCGATCTATTAGTTTGAGACTTGTCAAAAAATAAAAATAATTATAAACAAAACATACATTTCCTTTTCATTACTATTTAATTGATCAAAAATAAATCATTCATAATATAATGACTAAGGTACTTATATGGTATTCATGTAGGGTTACAAGATTATTATTAGGCATGGATATAATGGAACGTCAAAATGGAGTAGTGCTTACAGAGGAAAGCGGACGCTCAAGATTTAAACAATAAACGTACTGTTTTTTTTTGTCATTTGAACCCTGACCTTATTTGGAATAATAAATCCATAATAATTTCGTTTTGAATTTTTAAACCTTACTGTAAAAACGGAAATCCTGTGCATTGTCCCGAATCGGAGGGCAATTACTGGTCATGTCCTTTGTCTAAAACAAAGCTTCTCTTTCGAAAGTGTTTTTACTGTATTGATCATTATCAAAATAAAATAGTTTGTCATCTCAAGTATTTAATATAGACACAATCTGTCCTTTACACCATTTTATTCAGATGAATATCTTAGAAGATATCATAGAAATAATAGAAATAGGGGCCGTGACCTGCAACGGCAGGCGAGGAGAAAATATATCGCAATGCTAATGTATAACTTGATGTGCTGCTCAGTGCCCACTGGCTATAATTGGCTATGGACTATTATGATGATTAGTGCTACCCGTGCGAAGCAGGGGCGGACCGCTAGTTAATTTATAATCCTGTTGTAATAGCCTATGAGCCTATATTCGTGTCCAGGATGCAAGTATTTCCTTACCAATTTTATTTAATTGCTAAAGTGTGCTTGGAAAGGACAGACACGTTTCATATTGTTATAATATTAGCGCAGAATACTTAATAGTACCCTTCAAATATCAGTATAGACGCAGTATAAGTAGTTATACAAGTAGGCACGTACTTTACAGACTAAAAGCCGAAGCTTGTTTGATCGGATTCTATGAAAAATATAGCAGTAAAACTACTAAATCTTTAAGTAGTTTTATAGATATTTTTTCTGTAGAATTCCATCGCCATTTATGATTAATGATAAATGATTTATTTATTTTATGTAGGACAACTTGTGTCACTTATGAAACGTTAAGACTCTATTTAGATTAAAATGCCGTACAATCATCTTACTAATATCCATATCCATACTAATATTATAAATGGGAAAGTGTGTCTCTCTGTCTGCTATGCTTTTACGGCCTATCTGCTCAACCGATCTTGATGAAATTTGTTACAGCGGTAGATTATTTCCCGGGAAAGGACATAAGGTACTTTTTATCCCGGAAAATTAAAGAGTTCCCGCGGGAATCAAAAAATCTTACTCAACGCGGACGAAGTCGTCATCATCAAGTTATAATAGTATATGTGTGTTTCTTTGTTGGTTTGTCCTTCAATCACGTTACAACAAAGCGATGGTTTGTCGTTATTTTTGGCATATGTATAGTTTAGTTTAACTGCCTCGTTGGTCTAGTGATTGGCATGTCCCACTGCGGCCGGCGAGGTCCCGGGTTCGAGTCCCGGGTCGGGCCATAACGAGTATTGGGTTTTTCTGACTAGAAATTCTCAGTACTAGCCCGGAGTTGGAAGTTGGCGATGTTTCACCTCCGTGCCTCGGAGAGCATGTTAAGCCGTCAGTCCTGGTTATTATCACTAACATGATAATAGTCGTTAAAGCCCACCAACGTGCATTGGAGCAGCGTGGTGGGTCTAAGCTCTAATTCCCTCTCTCCTATGAGAGTGGAGGCAGTGCCCAGCAGTGGGACGTTAATGGGCTGTAGTGCTGGTGGTGGATAGTTGAGGATCTGGAGAGTGAATTAAGCTTCAGTATCCCGAAAAATCAAGTAGTGCCCGTGACAATAAATAAAAACTTAACAAACGCGGACGAAGTCGCGGACATCATCTAGTTTAGCTACAAATATTGAAAACTAAAATAGGTAAATAGGGCGGTATGAAGGAATTAACTGTGACAGATCATGATGGAAGGTTATTAATGACTTCGTTAGTTGCTGCAGAAGGGCGGGCCATCAAAAGGAACTGCTGTTTACTGTCTGGGATATAATCCCGAAGTAATATTATGTAGCAAGTATGTATTCTCCTTAAAAAAAAATTTTAATCTGTTGAGATTATAATGTAAATGATACACGAGCATAGATTTGACTCGCTCCAGCATAATATCCTAAGGACAGCGGTTACTTATGTATCTACACTTTGATATCATTGCATATTAAGTTTAAAAATGATTTCGTTCTAAAAAATATAAGTAACAGAAGATAGTGGCTGAGCCCTTCTGTTAAGCATAAGAATACCTGAGTCAGGCCTAGCTCTTCGAAAATAAACATAGATACAGTTTTTTATTTTATTCGTGAAAGCTTGCAAGGTTTAAAAGGTATTTATCTAATCATTCTTTTTTTATGAATCATTTTTTATTTAATCAAACACATACAATCTACATGATGCACAGTTATCAAAAGTAATACAATAAACTTTTTTATATCAATTCAAAGTTTTTCATTAATATAACACTTAATTAGACTATATTATATAGTCATCATTTAAAACCGAGCTTTTGTTACCGCTGCGCTAGGAAACCTGTATCATAGCAGTAACGACTTCCTCCAGGATCTCACTGAGTTACTTATAAGTGACAGGAATGTTTATATTATTAATGTTAAACTAAGTTAAATTAAGTAAACAAGCAAGTTCCAACCTAGGTATCCATAGTACCGGCCCTAACCCGTTGTGTGTGAAATTAATACAAAATTCGAGACCACAACATCTTTGGAGAGTTACAGCGTCTGTCAACTCTCTAAAAAAATTCTAATTGATAAAGCCAATTAAATTACATTTTAACCGACTTCCAAAAAAGAGGCGTCTCAATTCGGCGCGTATTTAAAAAAAAAAATATATATGTCGGTGCATATCTATATATAGTATGATCCTAAATGCAAACAAATGTTTTCACATAAAATTTATCCGGAAGAAAAAACCGCTTGTCCCTAGTTACTCAATTAATAATGTTCTTGTGCATGAGTTAGTGGAAATTAAGGATTTAGGAATAACAATAATTGACAGTAAGTTAACCTTCAAATCACATATAAGCAATGTTGTAAACAAGTGAAATTAATTTAACGAATTAAAAGATACGACTGCCCTGCTATATTATTTTCGGAGTTTACCTCCTTAAGAAGCGATTTGCATATTATAGCCCTTTTAATCTTATTCACATTTTTATTAAATGATATTTGTTTGTGAATCACTGGATATTGAACTATAGTGTTATATATTTTTGGAATCTACTCATCATTTTCTAAATGATGATCATATAGTTAATCTTATTTTCGAATTTTTTTTTTCAACTTTAGTCTTTAATGCGGGACCATGGTCACCCCATCATTTTTTTTTTAAATTTTACTAGCCTATGTCACCCTGAATAAGCTAGGGATTCTACCGATACCTCATTTATCAAAATCGGTTCAGGCGTATAGAAGTTATGGTGGAATATACAAACTCACATACATACATACATAGACCCTGAAAACAATATACTCCTTTTTTCAGGCAGTCGTATAATAAAGCCGCGCAGCTTAGGATTTATTAAACGCAACACAGAGACTTTCTCTTCTAGGACTAAAATTCTGTTATTCAATGCGTTGGTAAGAAGCCACCTTGAGTTCGCCAGTGTTATCTGGAATCCATCTTTTAGTGTGCACTCTCAGCGCATTGAAAGCGTACAACGAGCCTCTCAAAATTGCGTCCACATATGTTGGTCAAACTGGACGCAATTTTGAGATGAGCTATAAGCAACATATGTCTGCTTATAGGAACGATCAACCACAAAGGTCCCACTTCGCTAAACATCTTTTGGACAGTGGACATGAGGTGGGCAATAACCATTCATATAAAATCCTGCATAAATGTAATAAAGGGTTACGAATGTGCGTTTGGGAGCAATTAGAAATAATTAAACACAATAATAAAGGATTTGAGTTGCTAAATGAACAAATAAACGTATTTTACTCAATTTATACAGTAATAGGGGAGGGGGCGGGGCTTCAGTATGAGACATGCCAAAAAGGTATATAAGCCGGAACTTGCGATACGATAGTCACTTCACAATCGTGCATTGTCGAGTCAACATCTCCTGAAGATTCTCCGGTGTCGGAGTGAAACGTACGTTGAGAGTGATTTGGAGGATTTGCGTGGTGTGGTGTTGTGCCTGTGCGCATTGCTGGGTGGTGGGTGTCGCATGCTGCAGGTGGAAGACACGCACTGTACCACACAGATTTGTCTACTGTAGCGGATTATAGCGAATTAAACTTCTAGTTCATTCACTAAATTGATATATCTTCGAAATAGGCGGGAAATTCTCGATCAGTGCTATCTTCATAAAATTGTACACAATAAAGTAAAGTGCAGCAATATTCTTAATCGCATATCGTTATATGTCCCACGCAGGTATCCCCGTTGTTTCATCTCGAAAACTTTCCATATTCCTTTCGCGAAAACACATCTCGGTCGTCAAGCTCTCATTGCGCATATTTCTGGCACATATAATGAATATAATAAAACATTACCGGGCATCTACATATTTCATGACTCATTTTCTGCTTTTAAGAAAATACTCCGTGATCATTTAGCATAGAATTTCACTTAAGGTAATATTTTGTTTGTTTATATTTTTATTTTTATTAATTTTATTTTCTCTTATTGTTTCCTACAAAATTATCAAAATTAATTAAGTAAGTTTGTAAGTTTTTAATACTTAGTATTTTTTATGCGCCATTGTATTTCAAAACCTTGTTATCTTGTTTGCATGACATTTAAAACCATAAATGCTATGTGCACTTGTAATAGATTTACGTATAAGAAATAGTAATAATGTGAATGTTCTTGTAATTGTCTTATATGTGAATTGTTAGTGTTCTTAATAAATAAATATCTCCGTGGTTTCTGAACCGATTTGAATGTTTTTTCAGTCCTTAGGGCAAGCTCTTGAAGTGGTCCCAAAAAAAATCTGACTCCAAATCCTCAACCATCCTCCTCCAACACCGGGGTTTCAATATTGTAATATTGTAATAAAACTAGATGATGCCCGCGAATTCGTCTGCGAAGATTAAGGAAACTCGCAGGAACTTTTTAATTTTCCGGGATAAATAGTAGCCTCTGTCCTTCCCCAGGATGTAACCTACCTCTGTACCAAATTTCATCAAAATCGGTTGAACAGATGGACCGTGATAGCGTAGCAGACAGACACACTTTCGCATTTATAATAGTATGGATTCTAACATTAAGTATCTATTGACATAATAGTATTGGAATGCTAAATAAATTAATATGAAATGAAATTGCTTGTATGTAGTTATCCACTGCGAGATTATAAAGTGTACGTCACTATCATAAACAGCTTAGATATTATAATACTAGCTGATACCCGCGATTGTCCGCGTTGATTGAGGTTTTAAGGTTCCCGTGGAAACTTTTTTATTTTCCGGGATAAAAAGTATGCCCATGCAAAAAATGATATCGACTCGTTGCTCCGTTGCGGCGTGATTGAAAGAAAATCTCTCTATTTAACGTTCTTGGGGATAGAAATTTCAAAACCTGTAGTATGCGTTTATCATAATTTTAAACCGGAATACCAAGTTTCACGGCCACAACTTGAAAAACGACGGACTTTAATACAAACTATCAACCCCCATTTTACCCTTATGGGGGTGGAATTTCGAAAAACCTTTTCTTAGTGGATACTTACTCTTCACAAAGAATACACCCTCCAAATTTCATGTCTCTAGGACCAGCGGTTTGGGCTGTGCATTGATATATCAGTCAGTCAGTCAGACTTTGAATTTTATATATTTAAATTGTGGTAAGCTGACGTTAAACTTATCCTATTTTCCAGCATGTCTCCGCCATGTTGCAAAGTTAGTGAACTGTGACGTCACAACAGCTGCGGTGGACGACCGCAACGTGGAAATTTTCCGTTTTCATTTTGTCATTTAGTATGTTAGTAGTTTTAGATATTTTATGTTTTAGATATTTTTTTTTGTACAGCAAATGTGTTTATATTATAATATAAATGGCATATAATATGAGTACTTTTGATTTATTGCATTAATCATTTTTGTTACTGTGACGTCACCCGGGTCACAGCCGAAAACCAGTGCCCTGCTTTGTATGCAATTTATTGGCATACAAAGCAGGGCTTAATGATGAGCTGTACACCCATTCTGGGTGGTGTCATAGACAAAATTTTTACATCTGTAATCCGTGTTTTGTCTGTGACACTATTGTCGAATAAACTGTTCTTCTTTCTTTCTTATTCCATTAAGACAACTGATTGCGTAAAGTGTGAGCACGGAATACTAACTATAACCACAGCGTCCATGTTAATATTATAAATGCGAAAGTGTATGTCTATCCGCTACGCTTTCACGGCCCGTCTTTTCAATCGACTTTGATGAAAATTGGTACAGAGGTAGGTTGCATTCCAAGGAAGGGCTTAGACTTATTACAGAAAATTAAGAAGTTCCCACCTCAATCCAAGCGAACGAAGTCGCGGGCATCAGCTACTTATTATGTATCATCATCTTAAATCATCATCTTAAATTATCATCTTAAATTTTTCGCGGGGTTAAAGGAGCAAATCGCCCTTCTCCGGAATGCCAGTATATTATAAATTCAATCTCAAATCTCACTTATATAAATTAACTTGTACAAATAGTAAATCATTTATGTATTGTATTAATTGAATCGACAGATTTTTGGTTTGGTGATTTTCAGCTAGATTTAGATATAGTCCCACAAACATAATACCCGGTGACAGCGTCTCTACTTTATAATATGTATGAAAAATAAAATAAAAACAAAAGCTAAATAGGCATAAAAATTTGTTCCAATTTTGGCCACCGAGTCTTGTCTTTGTCTTTGGTCATCGAGTTTGTGGGACTATATTTTGCAGTTGTATTTTGTTATTTTATTAATAAATTTTGCGTCGGGAGTTCTTTTAATTATTAATGTATGTCTGTCATGTGTATTTTCTCTTAGACATCATTCAATATACTCCAATATACATACATAAAAGTTTGTTTATTCACTAAATAGCGAAACAAAACCGGCAGTTCAAAGCTTCGAGCAATAAACGCTATCGTCTATCAAAACATGAACGTATATACAACAGACCGTACGCTTAGTTTAAGTTTTTATTCGATTAAACGTATAAATGATAAATGATAAATGATTTAATTATTTCATGTAGGACAACTTGTGTCACCTATGAAACGTTAAGACTCTAAGTTTTTATTCGATTGATCGTATAAATTATAAATGATAAATGATTTATTTATAACATGTAGGACAACTTGTGTCACTTATGATACGTTAAGACTCTACCACCGGTTTGGAAAACTGATTCTACTGAGAAGAGGCGAAGTAGGCAAAGTAGACAAGCCTAGCCTTTCCAATATCGGTGAACTGTCTAAGCATTATATTAAGGTCAAAGTAAAACGAAACCTTATTTACATGGATTTAGAGCTAAATTTCGGGTATGTATTCAGAGCGACTATTCCAAACGATACGTTACCAAATTAAAATTGGTTTTACTGTATTTGCGACATAAAATCAAGGGCTTTTGGTTAGCATTTTACTTTGACGCTAATGTCATCGAATTCTTATACGATCAATCGAATTAAAACTTAGACTAAGCATACTGATCTTCAAATTCTCAAGTCGGTGTTTATCGTATTTTCCGCTGAAAGGTTCTTTTATCTTCGAGCTTAAATTCTTAGGAAAATCTGTCCTATTTTTGTCGGGGCTTTAATTTTTTGAAGTTCACCGTACGCTTAATTTTTGTATCCACAAAATACATACATATCCATACATATCCAAGACATATCCACTACAAGTTAGCCCTTGACTGCGATCTCACCTGATGGTAAGCGATGAAGCAGTCTAAGATCTAACGCTAGCGGGCTAACCTGTTAGGGGTATGGTAGTTATTATATTAAACCCATACCCCCTTCTTTATTGTTATTGTTTTTAAGTGTGTGCAATAAAGAGTTCATCTATCTATCTATCTATCCCTAATCGGTCTCTGCACGGCAACGTACCGGAACGCTTAATGGCTTGGCGATACGTCTTTTCCAGCAGGCCACTAGCCACGGTCGATGCCTACCACCACCCCAGACCAGAGAAAATTCAGAAATCATGAATTCCCAAATTGACTCTGCTGAGGATCGAACCTAAGACCGCCCACGAACTTGGGCGCTGCGCCAGCAGTCGAGGGTCAAAGGGTCTGAGATCGTCAAAGCAATGCAAATATTCTTCTGAAGTTTTTGGATGAACACGCGGTATGTTTGGCTAAAATATTATCGTGCCATTTAAAAAATAAGTTTTCTGCGCAGATGTGTCCGCGTAACTTATAACCGTAAGTACACCTAGTGTCAGCGAAACTTATAACCGTAAGTACACCTATAATTCGATGCAAAGGAGTGCTTTTAAATCACAGAAGTAGCGGTAAAAATATTCCAGAAGGTCTGTACATAGAACCTGATCATCAGAACTGGTAACAAACGAATCTCTTTCCGCTTTGTTTTCAAGTTGATGCAAGTTTTTCCAGTACTTGCTGAGGTTTATTTCAGCGCCACTTCGAATTTACCCTTAGTTACGATAGATGGCACTGTAGCTGTAGGTTCTTACCATCGACCTTGTATGGTCGATGGTTCTTACACTGAAAACATTCTTCTCTATGTACTTCATCAAGTAATTTAATGTATTTAGTATGATTTAAAAATTTAATGTGATTTAATAATGTATAACAATACAATTTGTATAATTTTAATTCTGTAATGATATTTTGTAACTTCGATAATTAATGGTAATGCAATTTTATAATTTTTGTAATTGTCTTATTGTTCAGTTGTATTTATTATATGGATTTTGCAACCTGAAATAAAAATGATTTGAATCTGAATTCACAAGTCAGCCGTTGAATACGATATTCTCATCAGACTAGGAGTACGTGATAATGCAGTTCACTCCAGGGTAAAATAGAGTCTCCGATTGTATATGGAAATCGTAATAATAAAAAAAAACCCGGCTGAGTTTTTTGTGGATTCTTCTCAGACCAGGGCGCGTTTGGAACCCTCGTAGCTTTAGTTTTAAGGTACAATAACTAATTATCACCATCATGTTTTATATGTAAGTAATGGACGTCGATATGTGTACCTATAGTGCACATAAATTGAATAAATGAATTGAATTGTAACCGTAATATTGTTTGTCCAACTGCTAATTCGACATGTTTAAGGAGTTCATAGGTGCCTGCACCTCAAAAAGCGTTTGTGAACTCCATAAACAGTTAGAGTAATACGTTTTATGCTATCAAATGATTACGATTTGCTCAATCGGGCCTCAGTTACAGTCCCACAAACTTATCTGTCCCGGTGGCAAAAATTTGAACTAACTTCTATGTCCGTTTAGTTTTTTATTTTATTTTTTATAGCGACGATGTCACTGGGTCAATGATATAAGTTAGTCAGACTTTAAAAGCCTGCTTCCTGGCTCTACGCGGCGACGTACTGGAACGTTAAATTGCTTGGCGCCTGGGTGCCTAGGTTACTACCTAGTAACTAGACACATTTATGGCCTCTTGAGACTTTCTACTAATATTGTAAATGCGAAAGTGTGGTTTGTCCTTCAATAACGTTTCAACACAGCAACAGATCGGCTTAATTATTATATGGGTATATTTTAGGACCCGGAGAGTGACATTGTTTACTTTTTATACCGGAAAATCAAAGACTTCCCTAGGGATTTTTATAAACATGAATGAGCGAAATGAAAATACATAACTTGTTCTTGAATTATATTTATTTTATAGTATTCTAATATATTGACTAGAATCCTTATAGCTTTGAGCTTAAGATCAGTATGATAAAGAAGAAAATATTATAAAGGTACACCTTATAACTTAATTCTTATTAGAATGGTATGACACAACGTACGTAAAATATTTACAACGCTAACCGTAGGGACCTTAAGCTAATTTTGTGCCGCAATTTCAGTTTAAATACTTCACTTATCTAGTCTTGAGATAAATGTAGGTACAGCCGCGGTCTGAAAATTATTACAAGTTTTAAAATTACATTCTTTACATATTCTTTACTGGCTTTTGCCGCAGCTCGTTTAAGGTAAGTTCGATTTTCATAGTTTCAAACCCCTATATTTCTAGCTCTTCATATAAATTTGTGGGACTTTAAGCAATTATAAGCCTTAAAGTGGTAACATTTTCAGATCACGACTGTACAACATCAATAAATGTGGCTAATTCTGTTGCACGCAATGTCTAAACTAAAATGACAGTACAAATTTTATTACTGTCTCTTATTACTACTAGTGGAAAGAAAAAGCATAAAATTTAGTTCTGTCAATTTAGTTAGTTTAGAAATTGTGAAGGAACTGAATGAAACTCATTGGAGCTGATTCTGTAGTGCGAAATCTCTAAACTAAAATGACAGCATTAAAAATATTGCTAACCCTTTCATAGTACTCCCTGCGGAAAGGGGCGGAACTAGATTTAAAGCTGGCTTTTTAGTTTAGAGATTGCGTTACAAAGAATTATCCACATTGTCTAAATTACCTACCTAATTTAATAAATAAAAATTCTTCGTATATAAGAAGCGACGCGATTTGCCACTTCTTCTTTTTTTTTTAAACAACTTAACAGTATATTATTAACTGGTATAGGTGCTTACTATATTAGGACTCTGTAGAGACCCCTACAAAGTAACTATTTAAAATAATTTGAAGCGAACTTTGTTCAGCAAGTTTTCTTTGAAAATTAATCTATCTTATCTTAATATCGTTTTTTTTTTAAATTCACAAGGATGCACATCACAATATTATATCTTCCTCCGGGCTGATGTTATGCCCGGGGACCCTACAGGCATATAGCACTGTTTTCAGAACACATCGATACCGCGATGCTGGCTAACAGGTGACTTATAAGTTTTCAGTACTATATCTATATCTATACTGTGATGTAGATTCGATTAGCGCCATCTAGTTGTCATGGTGGTAGCCGCCGTAGAAGTGAAACACTTAAGGGTCCTTATACAATCAGGCCGCAGCCAACTTTAGGTATATAACTCGCCACACTACAGCATATATCTGTACGCATATATAGCACTACGCTCTACGCTCGATTTTATAGCCAACTAATCAATTTTGTAACTTGAAATATTTGATTATTTATTTACTACATATTATTATCTATGCCTCCGCGCCACATTATTATAGTAAATACTAGCAGACGCACCCCTGCTTCGCTCGGGTGAAATTTTTAAAAATTCCTTGGAGGTCGAATTTCCAAAAATCCTGAAACACGTGTTTCTTAAATCCCTATAGTAAAAATCTGTAGGTATTTAACTCGCCACAATACAAAATATTTCTGCAAGCACGTATACTCTACGCTCTACCACAGTAAACGGATGAAACTACCTAGAAACGTTACCAAAATTTAAAAAAAGTCAGCGCCATTTTTAATTTCTTTATTATCGTACTGATTTCGTTCAAAATCGATATCTGACGATCCCTGGGATCACAAAACAGGAAACTGGTACCAAAATTTAAAAAAAGTCAGCGCCATTTTGAAATTCTTTATTATCGTACCGATTTCGTTCAAAATCGATATCTGGGGTTCTCTGGGATCACAAAACCGGAAACTGGTACCAAACTTTAAAAAAGTCAGCGCCATTTTGAAATTCTTTGTTATCGTACCGATTTCGTTCAAAATCGATATCTGGGGTTCCCTGGGATCACAAAATAGGAAACTTTTACCAGAATTTTAAAAAAGTCAGCGCCATTTTGAAATTCTCTGTTACTGTACCGATTTCGTTCAAAATCGATATCTGGGGTTCCCTAGGATCACAAAATATGAAACAAAATATGGTACAATAACAAAGAATTTCAAAATGGCGCTGAGTTTTTAAAATTTTGGTAACAGTTTCCTGTTTTGTGGTCTAAGGGATCCTCAGATATCGATTTTGAACGAAATCGGTACAATAACAGAGAATTTCAAAATGGCGCTGACTTTATTTTAATTCTGGTAAAAGTTTCATAATTTGTGATCCTAGGGAACCCCAGATATCGATTTTGAACGAAATCGGTACAATAACAGAGAATTTCTAAATGGCGCTCACTTTTTTAAAATTCTGGTAAAAGTTTCCTGTTTTGTGATCCCAGAGAACCCCAGATATCGATTTTGAACGAAATCGGTACGATAACAAAGATTATCAAAATGGCGCTGACTTTTTTTAAATTTTGGTACCAGTTTCCTGCTTTGTGATCCCAGGGACCGTCAGATATCGCTTTTGAACGAAATCGGTACAATAACAAAGAATTTCAAAATGGCGCTGAGTTTTTAAAATTTTGGTAACAGTTTCCTGTTTTGTGGTCTAAGGGATCCTCAGATATCGATTTTGAACGAAATCGGTACAATAACAGAGAATTTCAAAATGGCGCTGACTTTTTTTTAATTCTGGTAAAAGTTTCATAATTTGTGATCCTAGGGAACCCCAGATATCGATTTTGAACGAAATCGGTACAATAACAGAGAATTTCAAAATGGCGCTGACTTTTTTTAAATTTGGGTACCAGTTTCCTGCTTTGTGATCCCAGGGACCGTCAGATATCGCTTTTGAACGAAATCGGTACAATAACAAAGAATTTCAAAATGGCGCTGAGTTTTTAAAATTTTGGTAACAGTTTCCTGTTTTGTGGTCTAAGGGATCCTCAGATATCGATTTTGAACGAAATCGGTACAATAACAGAGAATTTCAAAATGGCGCTGACTTTTTTTTAATTCTGGTAAAAGTTTCATAATTTGTGATCCTAGGGAACCCCAGATATCGATTTTGAACGAAATCGGTACAATAACAGAGAGTTTCAAAATGGCGCTCACTTTTTTAAAATTCTGGTAAAAGTTTCCTGTTTTGTGATCCCAGAGAACCCCAGATATCGATTTTGAACGAAATCGGTACGATATCAAAGATTTTCAAAATGGCGCTGACTTTTTTTAAATTGTGGTACCAGTTTCCTGCTTTGTGATCCCAGGGATCGTCAGATATCGCTTTTGAACGAAATCGGTACAATAACAAAGAATTTCAAAATGGCGCTGATTTTTTAAAATTTTGGTAACAGTTTTCTGTTTTGTGGTCTTAGGGATCCTCAGATATCGATTTTGAATGAAATCGGTACAATAACAGAGAATTTCAAAATGGCGCTGACTTTTTTAAATTTTGGTACCAGTTTCCTGCTTTGTGATCCCAGGGACCGTCAGATATCGCTTTTGAACGAAATCGGTACAATAACAAAGAATTTCAAAATGGCGCTGAGTTTTTAAAATTTTGGTAACAGTTTCCTGTTTTGTGGTCTAAGGGATCCTCAGATATCGATTTTGAACGAAATCGGTACAATAACAGAGAATTTCAAGATGGCGCTGACTTTTTTTTAATTCTGGTAAAAGTTTCATAATTTGTGATCCTAGGGAACCCCAGATATCGATTTTGAACGAAATCGGTACAATAACAGAGAATTTCAAAATGGCGCTCACTTTTTTAAAATTCTGGTAAAAGTTTCCTGTTTTGTGATCCCAGAGAACCCCAGATATCGATTTTGAATGAAATCGGTACGATAACAAAGAATTTCAAAATGGCGCTGACTTTTTTTAAATTTTGGTACTAGTTTCCTGCTTTGTGATCCCAGGGATCGTCAGATATCGCTTTTGAACGAAATCGGTACAATAACAAAGAATTTCAAAATGGCGCTGATTTTTTAAAATTTTGGTAACAGTTTTCTGTTTTGTGGTCTTAGGGATCCTCAGATATCGATTTTGAACGAAATCGGTACAATAACAGAGGATTTCAAAATGGCGCTGACTTTTTTTAAATTCTGGTAAAATTTTCATATTTTGTGATCCTAGGGGACCCCAGATATCGATTTTGAACGAAATCGGTACAATAACAGAGAATTTAAAAATGGCGCTGACTTTTGTAAAATTCTGGTAAAAGTTTCCTATTTTGTGATCCCAGGGAACCCCAGACATCGATTTTGAACGAAATCGGTACGATAACAAAGAATTTCAAAATGGCGCTGACTTTTTTTTTAATTTTGGTACCAGTTTCCTGTTTTGTGATCCCAGGGATCGTCAGATATCGCTTTTGAACGAAATCGGTACAATAACAAAGAATTTCAAAATGGCGCAGATTTTTTAAAATTTTGGTAACAGTTTCCTGTTTTGTGGTCTAAGGGATCCTCAGATATCGATTTTGAACGAAATCGGTACAATAACAGAGAATTTCAAAATGGCGCTGACTTTTTTTTAATTCTGGTAAGTTTCCTATTTTGTGATCCCAGGGAACCCCAGATATCGATTTTGAACGAAATCGGTACGATAACAAAGAATTTCAAAATGGCGCTGACTTTTTTTTTAATTTTGGGTAAAGTTTTCTGTTCAGTGATCCCAGGGAACACCAGATATCGATTTTGAACGAAATCAGGACGATAAAAAAGAATTTCAAAATGGCGCTTACCGTACTAAAATTATTGGGAAAAAGTTTGTTAGTAGGATTGTCAATCACGCCGTAACAGACTAACGTATTGACCTAATTATTTGCATAGGTATATGCTGGAGTGTCATAGACTTCAATTAATACATTCATACATACATCCAACATACATACACACTCACACACACACACGCATAGGCATACATAGACTCCTAATCTCGTACCCTTTCCTTTTGGCTTTGCTGTAATCGGGTAAAAAAAAGGGTAATTGAGAACTTTCTTCTTTGTGTCGGATAACAATATCAAGTTTTATCAAGCGCAGTATACAACACGGTGTTAATTTTGTCGTAATAAATTTCATGCAAAAAAGCGATACACCCACCCGTTCACGAGCGCATCTCAGCGCGTACTGAGCGCCAAACGCCAAGCGTCCGGCTTCTTTCCATAGAAAATGTATGAAGAATTTTTTGTGTTGACACATAAATGACAAAGTATTTATTTGTATGCATAATGTTCCAGCATTTGGGTAGAGGACTATATAAGCCCCACTCTTTTGTTATTTTCAAGTTAAAATATGTAGCTGATCTAGCTTTATGGGTTCCTATCCAGACCCCATTTTTCGTCATTTTCAGCAGTTCTTGCGTTCGTAGAAACGTATTTATTCCGAAAATTTGTATGGGAGTGTGCATTTTTTATGGGGTCTAACTAGAGATGAATACATTACCTTTAATTTAATACCATAATATCCCAACAGCTGTTATTCCATTTATCTATAAATGGTACTTGAAAAAGTATGATATCTGTATAAGGGGCCTTAAACGAACTGTTCTTTGCCCCTGGCCTTCCAAGCGGTGTCCTTCCAGGAGTTATAGGCTAAAAAATGCAGATCTTATAGGCCTATACTGCACTGCACTGCACTTTTCACAGGGCCTTTTGGCTTGGTAAGGGTGGGCGTGGCGGCAAGTTAGAGCGTCGCTTATTACACAGCAATAATAGCCCTATTATACTCCACTTTTCACAGGGCCCTGTGATAATGGTGGGCGTGGCCGCTAATTAGAGCGTCGCTTTTTACAAAGCAATAAGGACCAAATTTTATTACACTACACTGAATCAAGTGTAAGGGTCCCTGTGAAAAGTGCAGTGTAATAGGCCTAAAAGGATCAAATTAGGGATCCTTACTCCCTAAAACTTGTTACACTACACTGAATCAAGTGTAAGGGTCCCTGTGAAAAGTGCAGTGTAACAGGCCTATTACACAGATCTAGTGTTGCGCTCGGGGGCCCTTCTGGTCCAAACAGTGCAGGATGAACCAGAACGGTTCTTATATTGGTATTCTCAGACAACTTTGATATCGCGATGTAGATTCGATCAGCGCCATCTAGTTGTCGCAGGAAACACTTATATGAACTGCGCTTTGCCCCTCTCCTTCCAGGCGGTGTCCCGGCAGGAGGGTCTGCGCACGCGGCCATATTGTATGGCGGGCGTGGCATTGCGCTGAGTGTTACTGCTGCGGAATGTGACCGTTGTACGCGTGCTCGACGTGTTAGACTTTTGACGTAAGCCTTGCATCTGGAATACAACAAGCTACTATAAGTTGTAGGGAGTCTTAATAAAACTCTCCCCAGACGAAGGGATAACACTGCACTTTGCACTCTATTTGCTGCCGTGATAGTACGCTCAGTTTTACAAAAATTATTGTACTTTAAATTATTTACATATTCTAATATATATAATATATTGTATCATGGGCTATACCGCCGTCCAAGCATACTGGCTTCACGGAAGATCAGTGCTGTATCACCATTTTGGAGATCAAGTCTCATTTCGCCATTTTTTTATTCTTATAAGTCTGTTTTTTTGTCTTGTATCCCTGAATAAAGATTTATTTCTTTCTTTCTTTCACTTATGCTTGTAACTTTTTACTTCTGTAGTGTTGCTATTTGAACAAAAATCAAAGAGGGTTAAGCAGAAAGGAGGGAATATTGTATTCACTTACGCAATTATATAATTTATAGACACAATAGTATTGGACATAACAACTAAATATGATCAATTAATGAAAACTAATAAAATAAAAATAAAAGTACACAATTATTTTTAATAATTATAACCATTTTGACTAATATAAACTGTAAGAACTTATAAAAATTTAAATACTGACATACTAACTGAAACGAAAAATTGACTCTCATTTTTGCATGTAATTAATAATAATTCTAATAATTAACATTACATTTTATTAAATATAGTGACATCAAACATATATATTTATTTTCATTATTATTTGCACAATTGACCGAGTACTCAAATCTGGAAACAGCGCCGCTCACACGGAAAAAAAAAACCTTTCTATACGGGGTCGTGGGTTCAATCCCCGAGCACGTACCCCTAACTTTTCGCAGTTATGGAGGCTTTAAGAAATTAAATAGAACTTGCTTCAAACGGTGTAGGAAAACATCGTGAAAATCCTGTACCTATGCCCGAGAGTTCTTCATAGTATTCTGGTAGTTGTGTGTGAAGCCTGCCAATCCACACTTGGCCAGCATGGTGGAAATATTACTAGTCCTACTAGTATAATAAACGTGAAAAGTTACTCCTTCACGCCGTGGCAACGATTGGACCAATTTGGCTGAAATTTGGAATCGAGATAGCTTATAACCTGACTTAACAAAAAGGCTACATTTTGTACCGGAAAATGAAAGAGCTCCCGCGGAAAACAAAAGCCTTAATATAAGCAGACGAAGTTGCGGGCATTATCTTTTATTATCATAAATGCGAAATTGTGTTTTGCTCATTTTATCCTACAATGTTATAGCACGGTAAACAGATATCGATCTACTTTTAATCACAGAATATTTTCATTGTGATTGTGCTTTGCTACACGAAGATATAACATACACAGAAAGAGGCAGATCCTACTCAGAGCTAGAGTTGCGCTCGGCGGCCATTTTGGACCGAACAGTGCAGGATGAACCAGAACGGTTCCTATATTGCTATTCTCAGAAAACTTTGATATCACGATGTAGATGCGATTAGCGCCATCTAGTTGTCACATAAAACACTTATATGAATTGCGCTTTGCCCCTCTCCTTCTATTTTACTCTACATATCTAGAGTAAGTATAGTAAAATAAGTTAGTATTGTTTGTAGGTTAGGTATATTGATTTCGTTGGCTACGGCATTGTGGCGTTGCTGACTATATGTATCTTAACCCAGCGTCATTGAGGTTGGGTCAGAATGACCCAGTGTATTTAAGAATGCAAATATTTTTTTACGTACGCGAGCGTCGTTGGCCGTCTTCTCAGTAGCTGGAGCCAACGCTGTATTCTACACGTTTCTGAAAAGAAATGAGTCCAACGGTGACCGCGCTGGAAGTTAAACATGCTTATCAAAAGGGTTCAATATGACCCATACTCACAATTAACGTAACAAAATTTCGCGCCTTTTTTTTATGATTTTTGTACTGAATATTTTTTTTGTGTTTATTCAGGTTCTTATGTTTTTATGTTCATGTTTTTGATTTTATAAATATAAATTAAATACTATATTGTAGCGTAGTAAGGTGATGAAACTCTAAGGGATCTCAATTTTGTTAATATTTTGGGAGTTTCAATTAAAAGTTTAAATATTTTGAATAAATGTTCTGTGATTCATATCTTTTTTCGTTTATTCCTAAGATCAGAGTGTAACTATACTTTAGTAAATAGATGGAGGGATACTTGAAGAAGAGCAAAAATGTCTCCTAGTGGCTTTAATTAATTAGAAAAATATTACAAAGGAAAACAAGACGTCTCGACAGATGACAAAGAAGAAGCCCATATCAGCAGCGCACGCATATTTTTATAATGACAAGGATTATGAATATATTCAATAAAACATGAAAAAGAAAAAATATCTACTTAAAAAAATATAGTACATTATATACATGGGTTATAATGACCCACCTTAACATCCGTGTAACAATTTTGTACCACAATGACGCCGGGTTAAGCTATACTGATTAGTAACAAGTTAGTCACATGTTAGTCGCTAGTAATCGGGCCCGCATATGAACTTACATGGAAATGAGTACTAGAGTGTATGTTACCGGTGTCGTGGCAGAGCAATTTCCGCAGCGAACGCCGGAAGTTTCGCGTCATCAGACAGTACACGATGGGGTTGATTGCGGAGTTCGTGTGCCCTGCAAACAGATCACTTATCTTATAGCCTGCCAGTTGATAAAGAGAGTTGGGAAAGACCCACAAAAAAAAGAATTCCAGGATGTAGAAGTGCCATTTTAGTAAAAAACTGTGCAGTAATAGTACATTACATCGTGAGACCGGGAAGTACGCGTTTTCTGGTCGAGTGTTAGTTAGACTATATACGAGACCAGAAATGCTCTCCAGGTCGAGGTGTGTATAGTGCTTTTCTAAAAAATGAAACAAGTGACTTTTTTTTTAAATACATTTTTTTGCGCTGTGAGTGCTGAACGGTAGAGTTCCAAATTTAAACTATTTAGGCCAAAGAACATTACAAGTTACAAGATATTCAGGAAGAAAGATTCCAAATTCAAACTTATGATATGTAATGAAAATACATACATTCTTTACTGGCCTAGGCCGGGAAGTTTAACTTTCGAACTCATGTACAGGGTATGAAATGTGCACATTTCGTATCATTTTTTAGAAAAATCTATTATAGTATACAATAAAATTCCCGAAGCAATTAGAGAACTCAGTTTCAAGCTATTTAAGTCTTAAAAGCTGGCTTACGGAAAGGTGCTTCTAAACAATAGATGAATTTTTAAATTTCAAATAATAAATTATATAAATAAAATATGTAATTTTGCATGCCTTATTATAAGGTGAAACATTTATACTGAATACTAACAAATAATATCTCATTGTGAAAAATGTTTCTGCAAATAAAGAATTTTGAATTTTGAATTTGATAAGTCCTCGAACGTAAATGTAATATTTCGAAGCGATCCTGTACCCTTATTCATGAGCCTGTTCGTTGGACGCAGCAGCTGAATGATGACTGCGGGCCGCCTGCAGGAACGCTCTCTGCGAGGGGTGTTGAGGTGGAGAGGGACTCTGACGACCTCCTTGGCGCAGTGTGTAGCGCTGTTGTCTTAACTTGCGGAGGTCCCGGGTTCGATCCCCGGCAGGGTCAATTTGGGAATTTATAATTTCTGAATTTTCCCTGGTCTGCACTGGTAGGAGGCTTCGGCCGTGGCTAGTTACCACCCCACCGGCAAAGACGTGCCGCCAAGCGATTTAGTATTCCGGTACGATGCCGCGTAGAAACCGAATAGGGGTATGGGTTTAATATAACTGCCATGCCCCTAACAGGTTGGCCCGCTACCATCTTAGACAGCATCATCACTTACCATCAGGTGAGATCGCGGTCATTGGCTAACTTGTAGTGGATAAAAAAACACAGTTGATAATGTCCTCGAACGTAAATGTAATATTTCGAACCGGTCTTGTACCCTTATTCATGAGCCTGTTCGTTGGACGCAGCAGCTGAATGATGACAGCTTCGAGGGGTGTTGAGGTGGAGAGGGAGGTGACACATATCCTAGTGAGTTACAACCGGTGATATACTTAAAGTGGAGTCGGGTGTTCTTACCTAGTAGCAGTGTATACGGCAGCACCAGGGCTATGGAGTCTTCTCGAACGGCGTTCACATCGAGCAGCAGTTGCAGAATGTTGTAAGGAAGCCAGCACAGCGCGAAAAGGACTGCCAGCAGTAATAATATCCACGCCACTCGCTTTCTCTCCCGCACCAATCGCAGGCGCTGGAAAGAGACAGAAGAATATAATTTGTAACAGTTTTGTTATAGAATCAGCACCCGTAATCCATACAAATAGCACATTACATCGCGAGACCGGGAAGTACGTGTTTTCTGGTCGAGTGTTAGTTAGGCTATATACGAGACCAGAAATGCTCTCCCGGTCGAGGTGTGTATAGTGCTTTTCTAAAAAATGAAACAAGTGACTTTTTTTTTAAATATATTTTTTTTGCGCTGTGAGTGCTGAACGGTAGAGTTCCAAATTTAAACTATTTAAGCCAAAGAATATTATAACAAGTTACAAGATATTCAGGAAGAAAGATTCCAAATTCAAACTTATGATATGTAATGAAAATACATACATTCTTTACTGGCCTAGGTCGGGAAGTTTAACTTTCGTTTCATATCATTTTTAGAAATATATTATTACACTAGCGATCCGTCCCGGCTTCGCACGGGTATCACTAATAATCATAATAGTCTATACCCAATAAAGACAGTGGGCAGTGGGCAGGTTTTACATTTTAATATTACATTGTAAAAGTACCCCCTGCCCTCACCACGCCTGCCACTGCCACCGGTCCTCAAATGATTTATTTATTTCATGTAGGACAACTTGTGTCACTTATGAAACGTTAAGACGTAGAGTCTTATCTCACAGATTTAGGTATTTAATCTGAGCTCCGGCCACAGTCGCATTATTTTCCATTGCACGTCACATTATTTCTACATCTCTTAAGATATTCATCGAAATTAAATGGTGTAAAGGAGAATTTTTATCTTAATTAAATACTTAAGGTGAATAACATTTTTTTATAAGGATTAATATATTTTTTTTTTTTAATTTTTTTATTTTTTAGCCCTTTTTATATACATTTATTTTTAAATAATTTTGAATATTATTTATTTCTAAACTTAATTTTTTGTCTCACTTTTAACGTTACTGTTCTGTTTCTAATGTCACTCTTCGTCATTATAATTGTTACTATGGGTTGTAATTATTGCCTGAAATAAAAGTTATTTATTTATTATTAATACTATGCCGGTAAAAACACCTTCAAACAATACATTGGTTTAGACCAAATTTGAAAATCATAAAAATGGTTATTATGTTATTATTAAAAGATAGATCGAGACTTTTTTTAGAACTTTTTATGAGGAACAATTCCACTATACATTGTTTTCGTAACTTTTACTATTTACACAGCGCACGCCACGTAAGCTCTCAGAAGAGATGATTTAATCCGACTTAGTTCAAATTATTGCAATTTTCCTAAGGATCTCTAATTTTTTGAAAATAAAATATAGCCTTCGTTACTCGCTGATAATGTAGCTTTCTATAGGCGAATGGATTTTTAAACTTGGTTGAGCAGTTTTTGAGTTTATCCATTACAACAAAGAAATCTTGTCTCTTTATAATATTAGTTCAGTTAGTTTAGTTTATAACAGTGGATCGACGCAAAACTGTCAAAATGTCTTTCATCCACTGCTGAGGCTATTATCCTACTTCAGCTCGTACGTTATTACTGTTCCAGCCTGGTGTCAAACTATATTTCTCAGTTCAGATTTTTGGCCTGAGGTTTACTTTACCGCCTCTTCTGCAGAGAAGCGAGACCGTGAGCATTGGCATCCTTGCGATGTTGATGTTCAATCAAGTCGTACGAAACGTTTTTACTCCACATTCCTAATACAAACCTCTAGGGTTTGGAACGCCTTTCCGGCGATGGTGTTTCCTGCCAAGTATGACTTGAGTACCTTCAAAGCAAGAGTGAATAGGCATTTTCTAAGCAAGAGCGCTCCAACCTAGACCTCATCATTGCTTTTCATAGGCATGATTGTCGTCAAGCGCAAGCCTATCTTGCAACAAAAAAGGAGACCAAGAAACCGTACTGTTTTAGAAAAAGACTATAATATAAATAGATAGATAGATAGATAGATAGATAGATAAATACTTTATTGCACACAAGAAAAATACAAGGTAAAGTTAATTATAAACTAGGTATGCAAAGGCGGCCTTATTGCTTAATGAGCAATCTCTACCAGGCAACCTTTGGTGAGGGGATAATATATTATTCTTTTCCTAGGATAGTATATAATATTTATTATATTTTAAGTCTGTTTTATAAATATTATATTTATATTTATATGGGCCATGGGCCTAGTTGCTTGCTTTAAACAAATAAATAAAATTATTTTGCCAAATAAGAATAAACAGTCCCATAATGCTAGGAAAACAAATCGTTTATTCCCTATTGCTACTTTTTATTCGTGAAACAAGAAATGGACGACAAATACGATAGGGCATAATATTAATATTGTTTTACCGTAAGCTATATCCGAAGTTTATTTAAATGCAAATCGATGTTTTGCCAAGACCCTTTGTTACGGCTTATTTGAAAAGGTGAACAAATATTGTTAGAGCCCTGCCAATTTTATCTTCCTATGAATGAATTGTTTGGTTCAATGGAATGAAATATCGAATGTGGTCCAGAACGAAATCTGAACCTTGACCACATCCAGTGATTACATCCAAATGAGTGATTGCTACTAATGATTTTGAAAAGTGCCAAAGCCAAAAAGTCATAGGCGTGGATTTGATGTCCAAAAAAAAAATAGAAGAGAAAAAGGAGAAAGAAAAAAATTAAGAACTTCGGTAAGTACTTTTCGGTTTTTAAAATATGAAACTTACGGGTGAAAGTTTCATATTTTTTTAAAAAACAAAAAAAGGACTTGCTAGGTTTGACAAGGATTAAATAGTAATAGCCAATAAGTAGTCAGATTATAAAGGTCGCTACATAAATAAATAGTTGCAGAAAAAAACCCACCTGTTGGCTGTTTGCACTGCCCTCCGTCTGGTCGAATGGCGGCAGCACTGAACACAATCTCCTGCCCATCAGAGAATAAGACACGACCACGATACATCCTGAAAATTAAATTGAAAATAAATAAATTTAAATTAAATAAATACGTATGAGTAAATTTCAAAATCTTTCAAAATCGAATCAATCGTGCCTTTTCGCACTAAATAGACGGCCTCACAGCAATGAGGTCGAGCGCTAAGGCTTTGAATATGGGTGACCCATATCACAGGTTTTGTTATGGGACAAGAACTCTTTAATTTTCCGGGATAAAAATTCATCATCATTCATCTGCATGCCATCTGCATGCCCCGGGATGCAACCTACCTCAATATCAAATTTTGTCAAAATCGGTTGGAAACATAAGACAGACAGACAAACTTTCGCGTTTATAATACTAGTATGTAATCCATACTAGTATTATAAACGCGAAAGTTTTGACCGATTGAGCACTGAGAATTGCAAGTCAGAAAAACCCAATACTCAAATATGGCCCGACCCGGGACTCGAGCCCGGGACCTCGTCGGCTGCAGTCGAACATGCCAACCACTAGATCAACGAGGCAGAAGCCGGGTATTATCATCATGATAATAGTCGTTAAAGCCCGCCAACCAGCATTGGGTCTAAGCTCTAATTCCCTCTCTCCTATGAGAGTGGAGGCCTGTGCCCAGCAGTGGGACGTTAATGGGCTGTAGTGGACCAAACAGAGGAGAAAAACGTGTGTATCTGTATATCAGTTTAACGACCTCCCTGGCGCAGTATTGAGCGCTGTTATCTCAACGTGCGGAGGTCCGGGGTCGATCCCTGGCAGGCTCAATTTGGGGATTTATAATTTCTGAATTTTCCCTGATCTAACCGGGTGGGAGGCTTCAGCCGTGCCTATGTACCACCCTACTAGCAAAGACGTGCCGCCAAGCGATTTAGCGTTCCGGTACGATGCCGTGTAGAAACCGAATACGGGTATGGGTTAAATATAACTGTCATGCCCCTAACAGGTTAGTCCACTACCATCTTAGACTGCATCATCACTTACCATCAGGTGAGATCGCAGTCAAGGGCTAACTTGTAGTGGATAAAAAAAAACAACGGCAAAGACGTGCCGCCAAGTGATTTAGCGTTCCGATACGATGCCGTGTAGAAACGGATTAGGTGTATGGGTTTAATATAACTGCATCATCACTTACCGTCAGGTGAGATCTAACTTTCTGTGGATGAAAAAATAATTCCAAACGGACGAACCGATTTTAATATATTTTTTTTCTCAAATGTGACCTAATCGATAAAATGTTTTAGCTATGATTAAAAAAATATTTTCAACCGCTGCAAAATAATTCGTTTTTTTTTTTGGATTTATGAGTTCATTTTAATGTGATGGGGGTTTATTACATTCTTAATTTATCATAACTATAAATATATAACCGGTTGTAATCATCTATTCTGTCTATCTGTTGTACTTGTATCAAATGAATAAATAAAGCATCCGTCGTCGTGGATTAGTTTCGGACGAGTTCGAAACTAGTCGGGCATTTTCCGACAGAACTAGTGATATAGTTATACTATATACTCGTATATCACCGGTTGTAACTATACATTTTATGGTTATAATGAATATCACTCACGATAGTTGAAGCGTTTTTAATTTATATTATTCATTGCATATTGTATTTCAATTCGATCTTTGATCGTCAATTAATCGGATCGTGCGATCCTGTAGAAGGTCCCAGGTTCATCCCACGGCAAGGGTAATTTGGGTACTTATGGGCATTAATTGAAAAAAAGATTCGGGTATCGCTACGCCAAAAGTAAATTTTATCAAGCAGAAACTAAATATGACCTCTACACAATCCAAAATATTTTAAAACTTATTCTGATAATTCTTTTAGTTCAATTAACGATCTCGAATTTGTCTAATACATTTTTAGTTTAATTAACGATCTGGAGTCCTCTTTAGGATATCGAGTGCTCAGACATGATTGAAATCACCAATTGAGTGCGCCAGTTCTTTTGCAGAAAAAAATTCTCTCATGAATTTTAATGATGAAGACGTTTTGTGTGTCACGGACTGGGATTTTGAAGCTCAAAATAAATTTCACAACCCGCGTGGCAAAAAATTGTGTCCTAAGAACCACCAACCAGAGTACCAACAACCAGAATAACAGCGTTGTGGATACATTTTGTACCCACAACATCAAGCTGAGTTAGGACCCTTTTGTTGGCAATTTTAAGTACTTTTTGTATTTTATGTTTACTATGTGTTGTATCAGAAAATAAAACATGTTCTATTCAATTCTATTCTAAGAATACTAGTTAAAAGCTAACCACAGAATTCGACGATGCTCGCTGGTAACTAGCCACTGCCGAAGCTTCCTATCAGACCAGGCCTGAGTGAACCAAGTAATAATTTCTTTAGTTAAGAAATAATAAATTCCCAAAAAAAAATAATACTTTTACAAGTGCTTTTGAATCGTTAGATCGTGAGTAGTTGAATAAGTTTAAATGGCTGTATTTGTCTGCTCATAATATCTTCTCCGTTGAAATTTATGGGTTAAATCGACATCGGCTGTCTCTGCAAAAAAACCGCGATTTCCATATTATATGGCTGTGTTTTTAGCTCATTTTTGGAAAAAATTACACATGGCTGCTTACTGCATAAATAGACGCAATATTATCATTAGTTACTACATGATGCCCGTGAGTATTAAAGTTTTTGATTTCCGCAAGAACTCTTTAATTTTCCGGGATAAAAATTCATCATCATTCATCTGCATGCCATCTGCATGCCCCGGGATGCAACCTACCTCAATATCAAATTTTGTCAAAATCGGTCAAAACTTTCGCGTTTATAATACTAGTATGGATTACATACTAGTATTATAAACGCGAAAGTTTGTCTGTCTGTCTTATGTTTCCAACCGATTTTGACAAAATTTGATATTGAGGTAGGTTGCATCCCGGGGCATGCAGATGGCATGCAGATGAATGATGATGAATTTTTATCCCGGAAAATTAAAGAGTTCTTGCGGAAATCAAAAACTTTAATACTCACGGGCATCATGTAGTAACTAATGATAATATTGCGTCTATTTATGCAGTAAGCAGCCATGTGTAATTTTTTCCAAAAATGAGCTAAAAACACAGCCATATAATATGGAAATCGCGGTTTTTTTGCAGAGACAGCCGATGTCGATTTAACCCATAAATTTCAACGGAGAAGATATTATGAGCAGACAAATACAGCCATTTAAACTTATTCAACTACTCACGATCTAACGATTCAAAAGCACTTGTAAAAGTATTATTTTTTTTTGGGAATTTATTATTTCTTAACTAAAGAAATTATTACTTGGTTCACTCAGGCCTGGTCTGATAGGAAGCTTCGGCAGTGGCTAGTTACCAGCGAGCATCGTCGAATTCTGTGGTTAGCTTTTAACTAGTATTCTTAGAATAGAATTGAATAGAACATGTTTTATTTTCTGATACAACACATAGTAAACATAAAATACAAAAAGTACTTAAAATTGCCAACAAAAGGGTCCTAACTCGGCTTGATGTTGTGGGTACAAAATGTATCCACAACGCTGTTATTCTGGTTGTTGGTTCTCTGGTTGGTGGTTCTTAGGACACAATTTTTTGCCACGCGGGTTGTGAAATTTATTTTGAGCTTCAAAATCCCAGTCCGTGACACACAAAACGTCTTCATCATTAAAATTCATGAGAGAATTTTTTTCTGCAAAAGAACTGGCGCACTCAATTGGTGATTTCAATCATGTCTGAGCACTCGATATCCTAAAGAGGACTCCAGATCGTTAATTAAACTAAAAATGTATTAGACAAATTCGAGATCGTTAATTGAACTAAAAGAATTATCAGAATAAGTTTTAAAATATTTTGGATTGTGTAGAGGTCATATTTAGTTTCTGCTTGATAAAATTTACTTTTGGCGTAGCGATACCCGAATCTTTTTTTCAATTAATGCCCATAAGTACCCAAATTACCCTTGCCGTGGGATGAACCTGGGACCTTCTACAGGATCGCACGATCCGATTAATTGACGATCAAAGATCGAATTGAAATACAATATGCAATGAATAATATAAATTAAAAACGCTTCAACTATCGTGAGTGATATTCATTATAACCATAAAATGTATAGTTACAACCGGTGATATACGAGTATATAGTATAACTATATCACTAGTTCTGTCGGAAAATGCCCGACTAGTTTCGAACTCGTCCGAAACTAATCCACGACGACGGATGCTTTATTTATTCATTTGATACAAGTACAACAGATAGACAGAATAGATGATTACAACCGGTTATATATTTATAGTTATGATAAATTAAGAATGTAATAAACCCCCATCACATTAAAATGAACTCATAAATCCAAAAAAAAAACGAATTATTTTGCAGCGGTTGAAAATATTTTTTTAATCATAGCTAAAACATTTTATCGATTAGGTCACATTTGAGAAAAAAAATATATTAAAATCGGTTCGTCCGTTTGGAATTATTTTTTCATCCACAGAAAGTTAGATCTCACCTGACGGTAAGTGATGATGCAGTTATATTAAACCCATACACCTAATCCGTTTCTACACGGCATCGTATCGGAACGCTAAATCACTTGGCGGCACGTCTTTGCCGTTGTTTTTTTTTATCCACTACAAGTTAGCCCTTGACTGCGATCTCACCTGATGGTAAGTGATGATGCAGTCTAAGATGGTAGTGGACTAACCTGTTAGGGGCATGACAGTTATATTTAACCCATACCCGTATTCGGTTTCTACACGGCATCGTACCGGAACGCTAAATCGCTTGGCGGCACGTCTTTGCTAGTAGGGTGGTACATAGGCACGGCTGAAGCCTCCCACCCGGTTAGATCAGGGAAAATTCAGAAATTATAAATCCCCAAATTGAGCCTGCCAGGGATCGACCCCGGACCTCCGCACGTTGAGATAACAGCGCTCAATACTGCGCCAGGGAGGTCGTTAAACTGATATACAGATACACACGTTTTTCTCCTCTGTTTGGTCCACTACAGCCCATTAACGTCCCACTGCTGGGCACAGGCCTCCACTCTCATAGGAGAGAGGGAATTAGAGCTTAGACCCAATGCTGGTTGGCGGGCTTTAACGACTATTATCATGATGATAATACCCGGCTTCTGCCTCGTTGATCTAGTGGTTGGCATGTTCGACTGCAGCCGACGAGGTCCCGGGCTCGAGTCCCGGGTCGGGCCATATTTGAGTATTGGGTTTTTCTGACTTGCAATTCTCAGTGCTCAATCGGTCAAAACTTTCGCGTTTATAATACTAGTATGGATTACATACTAGTATTATAAACGCGAAAGTTTGTCTGTCTGTCTTATGTTTCCAACCGATTTTGACAAAATTTGATATTGAGGTAGGTTGCATCCCGGGGCATGCAGATGGCATGCAGATGAATGATGATGAATTTTTATCCCGGAAAATTAAAGAGTTCTTGCGGAAATCAAAAACTTTAATACTCACGGGCATCATGTAGTAACTAATGATAATATTGCGTCTATTTATGCAGTAAGCAGCCATGTGTAATTTTTTCCAAAAATGAGCTAAAAACACAGCCATATAATATGGAAATCGCGGTTTTTTTGCAGAGACAGCCGATGTCGATTTAACCCATAAATTTCAACGGAGAAGATATTATGAGCAGACAAATACAGCCATTTAAACTTATTCAACTACTCACGATCTAACGATTCAAAAGCACTTGTAAAAGTATTATTTTTTTTTGGGAATTTATTATTTCTTAACTAAAGAAATTATTACTTGGTTCACTCAGGCCTGGTCTGATAGGAAGCTTCGGCAGTGGCTAGTTACCAGCGAGCATCGTCGAATTCTGTGGTTAGCTTTTAACTAGTATTCTTAGAATAGAATTGAATAGAACATGTTTTATTTTCTGATACAACACATAGTAAACATAAAATACAAAAAGTACTTAAAATTGCCAACAAAAGGGTCCTAACTCAGCTTGATGTTGTGGGTACAAAATGTATCCACAACGCTGTTATTCTGGTTGTTGGTACTCTGGTTGGTGGTTCTTAGGACACAATTTTTTGCCACGCGGGTTGTGAAATTTATTTTGAGCTTCAAAATCCCAGTCCGTGACACACAAAACGTCTTCATCATTAAAATTCATGAGAGAATTTTTTTCTGCAAAAGAACTGGCGCACTCAATTGGTGATTTCAATCATGTCTGAGCACTCGATATCCTAAAGAGGACTCCAGATCGTTAATTAAACTAAAAATGTATTAGACAAATTCGAGATCGTTAATTGAACTAAAAGAATTATCAGAATAAGTTTTAAAATATTTTGGATTGTGTAGAGGTCATATTTAGTTTCTGCTTGATAAAATTTACTTTTGGCGTAGCGATACCCGAATCTTTTTTTCAATTAATGCCCATAAGTACCCAAATTACCCTTGCCGTGGGATGAACCTGGGACCTTCTACAGGATCGCACGATCCGATTAATTGACGATCAAAGATCGAATTGAAATACAATATGCAATGAATAATATAAATTAAAAACGCTTCAACTATCGTGAGTGATATTCATTATAACCATAAAATGTATAGTTACAACCGGTGATATACGAGTATATAGTATAACTATATCACTAGTTCTGTCGGAAAATGCCCGACTAGTTTCGAACTCGTCCGAAACTAATCCACGACGACGGATGCTTTATTTATTCATTTGATACAAGTACAACAGATAGACAGAATAGATGATTACAACCGGTTATATATTTATAGTTATGATAAATTAAGAATGTAATAAACCCCCATCACATTAAAATGAACTCATAAATCCAAAAAAAAAAACGAATTATTTTGCAGCGGTTGAAAATATTTTTTTAATCATAGCTAAAACATTTTATCGATTAGGTCACATTTGAGAAAAAAAATATATTAAAATCGGTTCGTCCGTTTGGAATTATTTTTTCATCCACAGAAAGTTAGATCTCACCTGACGGTAAGTGATGATGCAGTTATATTAAACCCATACACCTAATCCGTTTCTACACGGCATCGTATCGGAACGCTAAATCACTTGGCGGCACGTCTTTGCCGTTGTTTTTTTTTATCCACTACAAGTTAGCCCTTGACTGCGATCTCACCTGATGGTAAGTGATGATGCAGTCTAAGATGGTAGTGGACTAACCTGTTAGGGGCATGACAGTTATATTTAACCCATACCCGTATTCGGTTTCTACACGGCATCGTACCGGAACGCTAAATCGCTTGGCGGCACGTCTTTGCTAGTAGGGTGGTACATAGGCACGGCTGAAGCCTCCCACCCGGTTAGATCAGGGAAAATTCAGAAATTATAAATCCCCAAATTGAGCCTGCCAGGGATCGACCCCGGACCTCCGCACGTTGAGATAACAGCGCTCAATACTGCGCCAGGGAGGTCGTTAAACTGATATACAGATACACACGTTTTTCTCCTCTGTTTGGTCCACTACAGCCCATTAACGTCCCACTGCTGGGCACAGGCCTCCACTCTCATAGGAGAGAGGGAATTAGAGCTTAGACCCAATGCTGGTTGGCGGGCTTTAACGACTATTATCATGATGATAATACCCGGCTTCTGCCTCGTTGATCTAGTGGTTGGCATGTTTGACTGCAGCCGACGAGGTCCCGGGCTCGAGTCCCGGGTCGGGCCATATTTGAGTATTGGGTTTTTCTGACTTGCAATTCTCAGTGCTAGCCCGGAATTAGGAAGCTAGCGGTGTTTCACCCCCGGGTCTCGGAGAGCACGTTAAGCCGTCGGTCCCGGCTATTATCTGTTTGGTCGGGGGTTAGAAATAGATAAATACATACATACATGAACCCTGAAAACAAAGTACTCCTTTTTTCAGGCAGTCGTATAAAAAACAACTCACCAGGCACCGCGTACACCAGTATGAAGCTGAAGGTGCCGAATAACTCCTTCCTGATGGAGTCCGGCCATTTCTCTGTGCAGAATTCGATGCTGGTTTCTACGTACACCTGCAAAATGGTAAAACAAGAATTAATTTGAGGACCTCCGGCGTAGTGGTGAGCGCTGTTGTCTTCGGGACGTCTCGAGTTCGATCCCCGGCAGGCTCCTTAATTTTCTGGGATAAAAAGTAGCCTTCGTCACTCTCGAGGTTCTCAACTATACCCATCCAAAAAAACATGTAAATCCGTTGCTCTGTTGCGGCGTGATTAAGGGACAAATTAACAAACCAAGAAACTTCGCATTTATAATATTATAAGTATAAGTATGATTGGATACTGTCAGTCCGTCGGTAACATTTTCACGCCACAGACATCTGCACAAATGATTTGGAAGAAACTTGGTACAGGGATATCTTGCATCCTATAGACTGGCAGGTTACTTGTCCCGGAAAATCAAGCTGTTATCCCAATAAATCGAAGCTATCTCAGGAAATTTTCAAAAACCTAAACCCACGCGGAATTAGTCGCGGAATTAGCCTATTCAATAAAGAGTTTTAATAATTTATTTTTTCCATATTTCCATATTCAACTTTGACATATTTCTGAAGAACATATTATTATCTGAACGCATCGAGATCCCTTTTTAATGATCCTTATACGTGACCTTTAAGCATTTGTGAACGCAATACTATATCTAAATAAAAATCTAACGTCGCAGTAATGTGAAAAAATATTTCAAGACGGCAGCCAGTTTTGACTTCATTTGTAAAAAGATAGCATGATATTAATTTTTTTAACTTCACGGAGATATTGTTGTTGATTTTGTTATTATAGCTGTAATTATAGGCCAGCCCTACATACTCGTAGGTATACTCTAAGTTAGTAAGATCTGTAATTCCCTGACAGGGCCTCATGCCAATCTAGACATGAAATAAATGAATAAATGAGTTAGTGTGACAGAAAGCTTTCCGACCTTCACTATACCTTACGCGATGGAGCGGAAAATCCGATGCGACCGGAGAGAGATCAGGTGCAGGACAGGTGATTTTACGTGTTTTCATAAGCATGGGAGTGAAACATACATGTTTAATCATGGCCCAACCCGGAAATCGAACTCGGGACCTTGCCATCCGCAATCCTACATGGTAACCAACACTTAGCAGGCAGTTAAAATATCTGGCAATAATATGGGGCCAGCCTAAAAAGTCAGGCTAAATGTAATTTAGGCTCTCCTTTAATCTTAGAGTAGATAAGAAACACAAAGTTGTACTCGTGAACCGAACGGAAATAAAAGCCAAGAGCCATAAATAAGGGATGAAGAAAGAGCATCACGTACCAGTCACCCTTAAGTCTTTTTATTCTTTGTGGCTTTTTAAATATAATTACAGTATCGTAAAAAGTTCATACAATCAAGGACACTTGACATTAACAAAGTTAGCACTTTAAAGCTTAATATTTCCAAACAGGTGCCTGAGTTTAAAAAAAATATGGCAAACATAGGGACTGCCGATAGAAGTGAAAACGAATATTTATAATAATAATTAAAAAAATACTTAAAATATAAACCTTAAAACTAAGGAAATAAAGTTAAATTACGAATATAGTATATTTATACGAGTACGAGTAGTATATTTATATTTCAGACCTTTTATTTACCCCCTGCCACAAAGTGCTCAACGCGGCTAAAGAAGTTGTCACTACAATCATAATTAAAAAAATTAAAAAAGACGACTGGCCTGCCAAAAAACGAAATAAAAAGTTAAAAATCTAAATTAATCTAGGTAAGTTAGAATCTTAATCACATTTTTATTAAATAATATTTAGTGTGAATCACTGGATATTGAACTATAGTGTTATATATTTTTGGAATCTACTCATCATTTTCTAGATGATGATTATATAGTCAATCTTATTTTCGAATATTTTTTTCAACTTTAGCTATTAATGCAGGACCATGGTCACCCCATCCATTTTTTTTTAACATTTTACTAGCCTATGTTACCCGGAATGAGCTAGGGATTCTAACGATACCTCATTTATCAAAATTGGTTCAGGCGTATAGAAGTTATATATGGTGGAATATACAAACTCACATACATACATAAATACATACATGAACCCTGAAAACAATATACTACTTTTTTCAGGCAGCCGTATAAAAATGTATATAAGGTAACGTTAATTTGTTAAAATAAATGGGCAGATTAATACATTCACTTATTCATAAATTATGTAAACGGCTATGATAAGCCATGTTATCACGCCCAGTCAATTTTAAGTCATGTTTAACTTTCAAACGATACAAAGTACAAACATTTTCAGCTAATATTACTTCATTATAGGTACTAAATTTCTACATCAATGTTCATTAGCCATGCCGTCATGAAACATAATCAACATGTTTGAATTTTATAATGCTGTGTATACATATTAAGGCTTCTTACTTGGATCCTGATACCTGTTTTATGTACCTTTCAATAGAATTACAATATTAAATACGATGTCATACATTTTTAAACGACTGCCTGAAAAAAGGAGTATATTGTTTTCAGGGTTCATGTATGTATGTATGTGAGTTTGTATATTCCACCATAACTTCTATACGCCTGAACCGATTTTGATAAATGAGGTATCGTTAGAATCCGTAGCTTATTCTGGGTGACATAGGCTAGTAAAATTTAAAAAAAAAACTGATGGGGTGATCATGGTCCCGCATTAAAGAGTTGAAAAGTTGAAAAAAAAAATCGAAAATAAGATTAAGTATATAATCATCATCTAGAAAATGACGAGTGGATTCCAAAAATATATAACACTACAGTTCAATATCCGGTGATTCACTTATATATATCATTTGATAAAAATGTGAATAAGATTCTATTTAACACTATGCAATCGCAGCTTGAAGCAGTCCATCCTGACTGCTTCAAGCTGTCCGTGAATGGCAGGGTAATAAGCCGATACCCCTAATTGGTCTCAATCGCTTGGTGGCCTTTGCTGGTAGGATGATAACTAGCCATGGCCGAAGCTTCCCACCGGACCAGACCAGAGGAAATTCAGAAATTATAAATTCCAAAATTTCCGTATGTATAGTTGAAATTCCACGGACGCGTACGAAGCGAATTGCTTCCTCGTTTTTAATTCGAATCGCTATGATATGGAATGCCTTCCGTTTCCGTTTTTCCCTCAGCTTATAATATTGGTATCTTCTAATTAAGAATAAATAGACATTTTCTAGGCAAGCGCGCTCCACCTTAGATTGCATCATTACTTCAAGCAAGTCTGATTGCAGCCAAGTGCTAGTCTATAAGTAAAAAAAAACTTGCCGGAATCAAACCCGGGATCACCACAAGGCTTACGCCTGCGTAGCCAGGGAACCTCCCTGTCATATCTAGTTACTATTCAGGGGAGGACTTTTTTTTAAACTTTAATTTTTTGCAGGCTTTTATCCTTTTGGACATGTCAACCCCATCGTACAAAGCCAGGGAGGTTGTCATTCAGTAGTAGTAATCATAGTTCACAAGTGTGTGCAAGTTTTTTAAATAAATATTTTTTGTTCCTAATTAAATTTAAACATGCGAAGGAAAATAAATAGGCACCTAGAGAGTCATTTGAAAAGTTGTTATTGTCCCTACAAAATGATAAATTGCAGTTCTGAGTTTTATTTGCCTTCGAGGTGACCCGTAATCAAATCGAGGCAACTATGTGATATACTTACTCGGGACGCCATCAAAATTCGACACACTTTTTTACTTTAATCGTTAGCTAAGAATGTGAATACTAAAGTGTAAGTGTAAAGGGAAAGTGGACATTACGTTTTGGAATATCTTCTATTTAATAATCACTAAAAATAATATATTTTTGACATAGGTTTACTATTGAAAAACTCTAAACCTGCCTCTTAAGAGTTTCACAAAAATTTGTTTTTATTAATAACGCATATTAAAAAGGTTATTCTAATAAAAAAAAACTATAAAGTCAACTCGAGCCAGCACTTTAGAATGGCATATTTTAATTTCATTACTTAAATTAAAGTTAATTTCATTTCATTAATTAAATATTACAAGTAGATATACCAAGAACTTTTGAACTACTTAATATATTATAACTAGCAAAGTAGATTATTACCTAAGAAGCATACTCTCAAATATTAGAAGACGTTTCCGGTTCAACGGAGTGAATAAGTCAATTAAGCCTTGTCTAGCTTCATTTTCAATTGAGTCAATTTTGGAAATTAAATTAAAGAACATTTATATTAACGCAAGGCTTTAATAAGGTCAGCAACATCTTTGCTTACGGAGTAACAATGAACAATCATCTCTGGCTTCGCCTACAAAGTTGAAACGATAAGCTTTCGCTCTGCGTATTCTTCAAGTTATTAGGGTCTAGGCCCCTACTGAGGGGCTCTTCTGTACAATTATTTTGCAGTGCATCTCCGTATAACGTCGCTTAAGTGGACCCAGCTCCATACAAACTCATAGAAACTCAAACTCAAATCTTTTTTCTTCAAGTAGACTTAGTGCTTTTGAGTCGTCGTTTTGTGTGTGCTACGCTTTCACGGCTCATCTTTGCAACTGATTTTGATAAAATTTGATATAGAGGCTACTTTTTAACCCGGAAATTCAATCAATCAATCAATCAATCAATCAATCAATCAATGATTTATTCAATGTAAGTACACTATAGGTACACATATTGACGTCCATTACTGACATATAAAAGATGATGGTGACTATTAGTTACGGTATCTTAAAACGCAAGCTACGAGGGTTCCAAACGCGCCCTGATCTGAGAAGAGGCCACAACAAACTCAGCCGGGTTTTTTTAAGGGAGGAGAGAAATTAAAGTAGTTCCCGCATCACAAAATCATAATCCACGTGGACAAAGTCGTGGACATCATGTAGTAACAAGTCAGAATTAAAAAAAAAAAACACCTCTTCTTCCAAAAAACGAACTAAAAAGTTAACAATATAAATTAAACATTATTATTAAATGATATTTTTTTGTGAATCACTGGATATTGAAGTATAGTGTTATATATTTTTGGAATCTACTCATTTTCTAGATGATGATTATATAGGTAATCTTACTTTCGCATACATTTTTTCAACTTTAGTTTTTAATGCGGGACAATGGTCACCATATTTTATTTTATTTGAAATTTTACTAGCCTCTGTCACCCGGAATAAGCTAGGGATTCCAACGATACCTCATTTATCAAAATCGGTTCAAGCGTATAGAAGTTATGGTGGAATATACAAACTCGCATACATACATACATGAACCCTGAAAACAACTCCTTTTTATACGACTGCCTGAAAAAAGGAGTATATTGTTTAATAAAATATCATTTGATAAAAATGTGAATAAGATTCTAATTTAACTAGATTAATTTAGATTTTTTTTAGTTCGTTTTTTGACAGGGTGGTCGTGTTTTTTATTTTCTTTAATTATGACTTGTTTCAGGCAGTCGTATAAAAATATATACAATATACATACCGATCCATTTCTCGTTCTCAACAGCGACGGAAGAACTTCTGTCTCGACCGCAGCCACGGCCAGCAATGGAGCGAATATGGCGAAGGAGACCAGCCACAGGACTACGAGCAGGCTACAAGCGCCTCGCCTCGACGGCATCCAGGGCTGGCGAAGGGACTGGGTGATGGCCAGGTACCGGTCCACAGACATCGCAGTTATTGTGAACACGCTCGACGCTACTGCCACCCCTGAAAAGTTAATTCCATTGTGTGAGAGTGAGACCATAATTAAGTATCGGGATTTTCTGATTAGAACAGCGAGAAACCGTGAGCGTTGGCACCCTTTCGTGGTTGACGTTCAATTTGCTCGCACGAAGCGTTTTTGCTCGACGTTTCTGATACGAACCGCTAGGGTGTGGAACACCCTCCCAGCGCAAGTGTGTCCTGCCACTTATAACTTAAGTACCTTCAAGGCAAGAGTGAAAAGATTTGTACACCACACTGTGGTAGAATACATGATACCTTCTGTAATACTGACATCTTACCTACTTACTGTATTCACAAATAAATTGATTTGATTTGATTTGAATAGGCATCATCTTCATCTTCTAAGGCAAGCGCGTTCCAACCTAGACCTCATCTTTGCTTTGCACTAAGCATGATTGTCGTAAAGGGTAAGCCTATCATGCAATAAAAAAAACAAAAAAGGAATTCCCAGTACTAGCCCGGAGCTAGGAAATTGGTTTCCTTGAAAGTATAGACAACTTTTGCCTGGTGGGAGGCATCGGCCGTGGCTAGTTACCACCTTACCGGCAAAGACCTGCCGCCAAGCGATTTAGCGTTCCGGTACGATGCCGTGTAGAAACTGAGTAGGGGTTTGGGTTAAATATAACTGCCATGCCCCTAACAGGTAAACTCGCTACCATCTTAGGCTGCATCTTCACATACCACCAGGTGAGATGGCAGTCAAGGGCTAACTAGTAGTGGATAAAAAAAACTCCTATTTGAGAGGCGTGAGTTCAATCCTCCGGCACGCACCTGTAAATTCTCGATGTGACGTGTGTAAAGAAAAAATAATATACTTTCTTCAATAATGATCTTTTAATTAACTTTAAACATAATTACCAACACTTTTTTACATATCAATAGGATCTTATAATTAACTCCAAATTGAAACACAATTATCACGACACCTCTCTCACTCACAATAGTCTCGGCTAAACTGTCTTACCATCGTCAAAACACTCTTATTTATACTGACTATTTTCAACATGGCATCTGTATTAAATCAAATGACATGAAACAAGTCAAATTAACTGACATTATACTTCCTGTTTCATGAGATATAATGACAAACAGTAATAATGCTAACGCAATATCTTATTAATAATTGGAAATCATGACACGTGCATTTTTATACGACTGCCTGAAAAAAGGAGTATATAGTTTTCAGGGTTCATGTATGTATGTATGTATGTTTTTGTATATTCCACCATAACTTCTATACGCCTGAACCGATTTTGATAAATGAGGTATCGTCAGAATCCCTAGCTTATTCCGGGTGACATAGGCTAGTAAAATTTGTAAAAAAATTGATGGAGTGACAATGGTCCCGCATTAAAGACTAAAGTTGAAAAAAAATAATCGAAAATAAGATTAACTATATAATCATCATCTAGAAAATTATGAGTAAATTCCAAAAATACATAACACTAATATAGTTCAATATCCAGAGATTCACAAAAAAATATAATTTAATAAAAATGTGAATAAGATTATAATTTAACTAGATTAATTTAGATTTTTAACTTTTTAGTTCGTTTTTTGGCAGGGCAGTCGTATTTTTTAAGAAATATTAGATCACTTGCCACAACGGAAACTAGCGTGCCTCAGAGTTTTCATAATATTCTCGTAAGTGTGTGATGTCTGCCAAACCACACTCGGACACTGTGTTGGACTGTGGCTAACCCTTCACAATCTGAGGAGAGTCTCGTTCTCAATTGTGAACCAATTGGTTGAAGAGGCATAAATTTCGAGCGAAGATCAGTTTCGAAAAAGTTCTTTGTAAATAAAAAAAAAAAAAAGTATTTCCATTGAATCGAAGTCTATTATAAGACTTCGGTTTAAAAATTTATTGACCTGTCTATTAATTTAAGGTATTGATTAAGCATTTCGTTTTAAATGAAGACGAACTAAATGTTTGCCGATCGAGTTTGTTCCCAGTTTGCTTCTGTATAAATTGGTATTTAATCATCCAGTGTCAATGCAATTACTCTAATTGGATCGCCTAATTGGTCGAATTTTAGCAATACAACAAGGAATAACCCGAAATTTATCCTTGAGAAAGCTGGATTTGAACCTTTTAAGTTTTGATATACCGATTAAGTACACCCGGTAAAGACGTGCCGCCAAGCGATTTAGCGTTATGGTACGATCGCATGCATACGTCGCGAAATTGTTTTCAAATTAGATTCTTTAAAATAAGTTTATTTGAACAATCATAATTAAAAAAATTAAAAAACACGACTGCGACGAATTTTTTTTTCAAGTTTAGTCTTTAATGCGGGACCATGGTCACCTCATCAATTTTTTTTTAAATTTTACTAGTCTATGTTACCCGGAATAAGCTAGGGATTCTTACAATACCTCTCTTATCAAGATCGGTTCAGGCGTATAGAAGTTATGGTGGAATATACAAACTCACGTACATACTCGTATATACATACATACATAAATTAACCCTGAAACAATATACTCCTTTTTTCCTGCAGTCGTATAATAATTTGTGCACTATGGTCTACAACGCTTAAACAAGGTATCTATTACGTTTCAAAGTTAGCAAAAGTTTTCAAAATACATTTTTTATAATAAAAATCATTTCCCTCAGCAATGAGAATATATATTTGATATTAGATAATGCCCGCGACTAAAAGTAGCCTATGTGCTTCCCCTACCAAATTTACCAAATATCCAAATACCAAATTTCTCCAAAATCACTTGAACAGAAGGACAGACATACAGACACACTTTCGTATTTATAAAATTATAGCATACATCTAGTTAGTAGGTATATGGTATGGATGTTAGCAAAAGGTTTATACACGTAAAAGTTGACGTTTAAACACGATAACTGAATATGGAATGGTAGATCAAAAGCTTCCGCCACGGCCTATTAACGTCCCACTGCTGGGCACAGGCCTGCACACTCATAGGAGAGGGGGAATTGGAGCTTAGATCCACCACGCTGCTCCAATGCGGGTTGGCGGGTTTTAACGACTATTATCTCTTCTTCTTCTTGCCATTATGTGGGGTCGGCACAACATGTTTTCTTCTTCCACTCACTTCTGTTATCCGTCAACCACTCCTTTTATACGCATATCCTCTTTCACACAATCCATCCATCTTTTCTTTGGTCTCCCTCTACTCTTATCCTTCCACTTGCATATTTATCATTCTTCTCGTAATATGCCTTTCTTCCCTCCGCATTACATGCCCATACCATGCTCGCCTATTACCCCTACCTTTTCTATCACTGGCGCTACTTTCAAACTTCCCCTTATATATTAACTACTATTATTATGTTAGTGATAATAACTAAGATCAAAAGCTTAGTTTTAAAGTATTTTTCACTGGACATCAGTTTTTTGAGGTAAAAGTCGACTTACGGCGTCCTCAGAGTCGAGCGCAGCGCTATTTACAAAGTGAAAATCTGATCCAAAATGTTCGCACTATTTTAATCTGACGCTTTAAAAAGAATTACAAAAAAAATATATATGGGTAAAATCAATTTAAAAGACCTTTTACTGGTAACAAAGACTGCGGGCATACTACCATCGCATCAAATCGATATTTTTTTTATATTGTTGACGTCCGAGTTTTAGAATTATAACCCTTATTTTAGTAACGTTAAGGTCCGTGACATAAGACTGTCATTTTGAAATAATACTGCTATAAGCGGTGATAGTAACCCCCCAGTTTGGGTTCGGGATTCCGGTATGTGCTACACAAATTGGATTCGAATTCCGGTGTATTTGGAATTAATTGTTTAAGATTCCTGCGTACAAGATCAACATGGAATAGACGAATAAATTACAGACTTGGATATTACCATGGAACTAGGAATCTTTAACTTATTATTTTTATTTCTATAGATATTACAGAGTTTATTATAAACAATAACGAATCAATGTCTTTTATTGATTATTATTTTTAGAATATAAGTTCTTTATTGCAAGTTAACTTAAACTTGAACTGTACCTGACAGAAAAGCGTTAGTTTCTAGCTCTCTTTATCTAGTTCAGACGAAGAGAGACAGACGATTTATTTGAAATTAATTTAGTGTTGAACATTTTGAACAGTTAATATTGTAATAACGAGCTGCGTCGTGAGCAAGATATTGCATGTTCAAGTCCCACTTATGGATTAAAAAAAAAATAGAATAGGGAAAACTCGAGCGAAAAGAACTAAAGTTCAAGTACACCACACGGTTTATTTTGTATTACTCGGCTTTTAGAAAGAAAGAAAGAAAGAAATCTTTATTCAGGGATACAAGACAATAAAACAGGCTTATAAGAAGAAAAAAAAGGCAAAATGAGACTTGATCCCCAAAATGGTCTTCACTCAGCATGTTTTTTCACTTTTGAAATACTACCTACATAAGTATAAAATCAATCCGGCAAAAATCGCAGGAAGAAGCTGTTAAATTACTTGATGCGAAGGAATATCAATAGGACAGTAACCGATTAAGCCTTGGGTCATGAGGTGCTTGAATGGCGACCTCACCGGAAATCCTTTCGACCCTCACTAGGTCGACGATCGCAAGTGAGTCACTGGACGTAAGCCACACTAGACCGTTACCCTACATTTTAATTCGATTGATCGTGCCTGTCGTATGTGTAAACGTAGGTATATGAACGAAATTGAGATATAAATCGGTGCTGTCAAGGTTCATTTTATAATAATAACATAACAATAACGACACCTTATGATTTGAAACCATTACAAACTAGCTGGACTTGAATAAATGGCTCAGCAGTGGCACTGGTACAACAAGTCCAGCCTTGCGATCGCCAACCCGCCTGCCCAGCGTGGTGATTAGGGCAATAAACCTTTATGTATAGCGCTAAAACGAAAAACCCCCTAGTTCCCGGCGGCCCCACTTCTCCCGGATCTGGTAGCGGTCAAGATGGGACAGGGGGTGCCAAAAAGTTGTAACTCGCCAAAGAACCAAAGTAATCGATATAGCTCTCAAGGCTAATACTTTTTTTTTTAAAGACCTCTTGGTCTAAGAGGGGCACAGGTTCCTCCGACATGGTGGTCGGAGACCTTTTTAATTTTAATTTGTTACGCCTACTTTTTTAGTTTGTCGGTTGATTATTTATTATTATTTATTTATGTTCATTACGCTTAATGTTTTTATATATGTGCTTTGTGCAGTATTTTATTATTTATTTACTGGCTATTTATTATAAATTGTAAATTATACTAATTTGTTAGTTAATTATTTGTGTTCCTTTTTTGCAAAATTTTATTATTTATTAAATTATTAAGTTGTTACATTTACTGATTTTTAATTGTGCCCTTACACATTTTACATTTACATTTAGTTAATTAATTTAAATGTGTTAATTTATTTGCATTTTGTGTTTTATTCAATTATGTTATTTGTTATTTAGGCCAGTACGTTAGTGGCTGTAGGCTGGTCACGTTTGTCGTAGGACCGACGGCCGCTGGAGTCGCAAGGTCCTAGAGTGGGACCGCGTCTCGGCAAACGTAGTGTGGAGCGCCCCCCGGATACGTGGAGCAACGACACCCGGAGAGTGACTGGGCATCAAGTGGATGCTAACAGCCAAGGATAGGTAAAGTTGGCGCAAGCTTAAAGAGGCCTATGTCCAACAGTGGATGCATATTGGCTGACGATGATGATGATGATGATTTGAAACCCTATAATCAATGATTTTCGGTTTTTTTCCCATACTTGCGCTGTGAGATCTTGCTTCTTGGGAAATTTCATTATTCTAGGTCAAAAAGGTACCCTATTATGGTTTTGATTTATTTGCGAGTGTGAAAATACGCGGCATAAACGGCCGTATCTTTTGATTGCGTTGACTTAGAAGCTTGTTTTTTTACAGCTCCAAGGGACTATTTGTTGGACTATAATTTCAACTTGATACCCCGAGAAAAAAAGCGTTGACAGACAAGGAAATGATCCTATCAGGGTTCCTTTTTTCCTTTTGAGGAACGCAAACCTAAAAACTACCTAGCAATTGGCTATTCAGAGGATTAACGCAGCCAGTTCGCAACGCAACGTTCTGGGCACAGTGCCTCATTGCAGCGATTTGGATGTTTTTTTTTTTTTTTTCAGTTTAATCTCGTTTTAATTTAGATTCTAATGTATTTCATAATTCAAAATTCAGATATTTTTCATTCAAATAAACTTTTAAAAAGTGCTTTTGAATCGTCGAGTGAATCTACTTCTGGTTCGGAATGACATTCCTACCATATAATTATAAAAACAAACATATTAAATTAACGACATTTTAAAACATAAGTACATAATTTTAATCAGCTTTCCGAACCGGTGGTAGAGACTTAACGTTTCATAAGTGACACAAGTTGTCCTACATGAAATAAATAAATCATTTCATTTCATTTCATTTCATAATTTGATAGATTTAAAGCAGTCATGTCAAACATACGGCCCGCGGCCAAAATCCAGATCTCAAGATTTTGTGAGGGTCCTAGCCCTATTTTTGACTATTGGCTGTCTGTGCATCGTAACAAGAACAGAAAGTAGTACCTACCTGTGACCTGCGACATCTGAAATGAGTTTTTTAACCATTTCAGTTAGCCGTAAGTTTTGAATGTTTTATATACTGTATATGTCTATTGTGTTTTGTGACTTGTTTTATATGCCTTTTAATAAATACATTATTATATTATATTATTATTATTTACTAGATAGGCAACATTTAAAGTGCTATTTGCGAAACGTAAGTGCTAGGCAGTGCACTGGGCGGACAAGGGACGGGTATCTATCACATCTGGCAACCAGATGTATTAGCTAGCCAACCTTTTTATACGACTGCCTGAAAAAAGGAGTATACTGTTTTCAGGGTTCATGTATGTATATATGTATGTATGTATTTTAGTTTGTATATTTCACCATAACTTCTATACGTCTGAACCAATTTTGATAAATGAGGTATCGTTAGAATTCCTAGTTTATTCCGGGTGACATGGGTTAGTAAAATTAAAAAAAAATTGATGGGGTGACCATGGTCCCGCAATAAGCAGACAGAAACTTTGAAGTAGATAATGTGAAGAACTATTTAAGTGCATTCCGTTGACAGGCACCACTACTTCAAGTGTAGGCAAAAATTCAGGGGGTTGTGACTAAACTAAGAAAAAATTTGAGAAAATTTTATAGGAATTCACTGTATAGTATTCATCAATAATCATTAGCATCCAAAATTAAAAAAAATGGATCATGTTACAAAAACCGTAATCAAAATAGTCAATTTTATAAGAACCTCTGCTTCCTATAAAATTCACTATTTAGAACAAGGTCTTCATAACATGGTCGATTTTTTAAATTTTTGGATATACAGACACACACACTCAATAATCAGGTATATTTTCATACTTAAAAAAAAATCCTGGCCCGCTAACGAATCCCAATTTATGCAAATGACACTTTACGAATTTGAGTTTAACACCCTTGATTTAAAGGTATTTAAATAATTTTTCATCATACCTATACGAAAAACGAATATTGGCTTCAGAGGATACCGGGAGCAAATGTAATTTTTAGGCCCATGGGACTTTTCATTTCTCTGTTCTGATTGGTCCACGTTCGTGCTTCTGATTGGTGCTTAAACGTATAGGTAATGTCCATACATAGTACGTTGATACTCCTAGCTTTTTCTCATACGTAATGATGAGAAATAGTGTGCGTCACTCGGGGCCAAATTTTTTGTTCTCGTGCGGCGTATATTGAATTCCTCGCTACGCTCAGGATTCTACATTGGAATCCTTCACTTCGCTCTGAATTCAAAATGGCGCCCTCGGGGAACAAAAATTTTCTTTGGCCCCATATAACACAAATAACTATTTTTACCTAGTAATTCATGTTTACCTTGCAGAAAGTTAACAGTCTTGCACATGACTTCGCCGAAGTACCACAGCAGGGTTACGGACTTGGCGATCTGTACCGGCATGCAAAACAGCGTCACCAGCAGATCGGCCACCGACAGGTTCACCAGGAAGATGTTTGTGACGCTGCAACAAATGAAATTAAGGGATAAATATACCTTAAGCATTTGCGGAAGGACGTGGGTACCCACCGCATTATTATCCCAAGAAAGCTCCTACCATTTATTAGCGTTTTTCACTTTGAATTGGATTAGAGAAATATAATTTCACAACACTGCCTGCACTGCCTTGTTGGTCTAGACTGCCTCGTTGGTCTAGCGGTTAGCGTAGTCGACTGCGGATCACGAGGTCCTGGGTTCGATTCCCGGTCGGGCATAAAAATTGTTAGGTATTGGGTTTTTCAATTAAGAAATTCTCAGTGCCAGCCCGGAGTTGGAAGTTGGCGGTGTTTCACTCCCGTGCCTCGGAGAGTACGTTAAGCCGTCGGTCCCGGCTATTATCACTAACATGATAATAGTCGTTAAAGCCCGCCAACCCGCATTGGAGCAGCGTGGTGGGTCTAAGCTCTTAATTCCCTCTCTCCTATGAGAGTGGAGGCCTGTGCCCAGCAGTGGGACGTCAATAGGCTGTAGTGGATAGTGGAATTTCACAACAAAAACGTCATTATACTAAATGTGTCTTTTATAAATGAGATCGTTTGGCGGTATTTGAGTCATTCTTTATCTGTCAGTGAAAGTGTAATCATGATTGTCGCCAGTAATTGTTATTGGTATTCCGGGTTAACTAAACCTCGTTACAAGTACGTATTAAACACATAAAATAACGGAACGTGGAATTATACAATATGAAGCATCTTCTGTGTGTATTATTTCTACGAATATCCTGCCTGCGTGCAACACATTATTTAATTAATGAAAAGGGGTCACGACCCTCTGTAAACTGTGAGGAATACGACGCAGAGCATTATATTTGCATTGAATTTTTTTTTTCCACGGGATCTCCTCAATTTTTTGTGATAAAAATATATGCTTAAGTCACTCTCTAGGTCCTCAACTATACTCATGCAAATAATTACGTCGATCCATTGCTCTTTTGCAGCGTGATTGAAGGACAAACAAACACACTTTCACATAATCCCTCTAATATTAGTATGATGTATTGATCCAAAAGGCACTTGGCAAACTTGCGCTGAGCCAGTTACCGTATATTTATTTGCTGACGCTGTAGTGCAGTGGTGAACGCTGTGGTCTTGCAAGTGGGAGGTTCGGGGTTCGATCCTCGGCAGGATTAATTCCAGAATTTGTAATTCTAAAATTTTCTCTTACTTATTTATTTTATGGTCTTTTGGGAGGCTGCGGCCGAAGCTACATATTTTATGAAAGACCTAAAACTAAAAAGACAAATGATGTGAAAAACAATCAATAAAGCGTAGATAGGTGTGAAGTGAATCCCATTATTCGTGACTCTGATGTAAAACGGCGTGAAATTGTCATCATATATCTTCCATCGGGATTTACATCATGCGCGAAAAGGGTTACCATCTAAAGACGTATTCAAACTCACTTCGTCTTAAAAACCTCCTAAACTATGGGATTATCAAAACATTTGTTTATGTAAATTCACTTGTTTTTTAAAAGTATATTTCGTCATCGAGCTCTATGAAGAATCTATACTATGCTCTATAATCTATACAAATCCAAACCCTCGCAAATATAGTATTAGTAGGTATACTTTATAATATTATAAATGCAAATTTTTGGATGGATAGATGAATGTTTGTTACTCAATTACGCTAGAACCGCTAAACGCATCTGGATGAAATTTGGCACAGACAGATATTATAGATATAGGATACTTTTTATCACGGAAATTTAAATAATTCCAGCAGGGAGCAACAAATCTCAATCCGCGCAGACGAAGTCACGGGCATCAGCTAGTAAATAAATAGTTTTTTATTCAAATAAACTTTTAAAGTGCTTTTGAATCGTCGAGTGAATCTACCACTGCCGAACTTCGGAATGCCGGTTGGGTTAGAGAATAACACTTGCTTGATATTTCTCAATTTAATACAATAAAGTGTGGGGTTTTAGATACAACTTCACTCATCGTACGCCAGACAAGCTTTTAGCAAAATTGGTCTGTTTGTTCATTATAATGTGATCATTATACTGTCCACACATTAGACGTGAACTTAGGTCATTAGCACTATCCATTCACTTGTCAGCTGTTTGGATAGTTTAAGGTTTCCTAATTGTAAAATAACAAAGGTAAAAAGGTGTTGTCGGAAACATTGTCTTCAGATCGCTAACCCTACATTCCATACCTGAAAGATATTCATAGATTTTCAAAGGTAATCCATAGAATTGTACACCACACTCTGCTAGAATATATGATTCCTATAACTGTAAAACTTACATCTTATTGTATGTACTTTCATCTTATTGTTTTGTATTACTTGTACTTGGTACTTTGGTATTCTGTACTTTCATACTAAAAGCACAGTTTAAGGAGATACGTTCTTTCCTAACAGTCGTTCGATGGAGTACAGGGTAAGGCCTACGGGGTAATAGGGACGTGACACTGACAACTGAAACTGACAGAATTTTTTTGTCACTGTAATTAATAAAATTAATTCACGCTTTCCACTAAACAACGTGACAGCCACTGCGTACCTCCAACGCTCGATTAGACATAGTTAATCCTAAGGTCATAGTAATAAGGACGTAATTAAGCTAAGAAAATGTCTTGCTAGACTTGAGTCCTTTGTTGGTCGACCAAATGATATAATGTACCCCTAAGTTAAGAGAACAGTCTCGATTAGAGAGCTTGTGAGCAAAGACGTGACGTTTTATTTAAATCTTTCTTACTTTTAATACTTTTTGTAACACACGCGCTAATATTTTCAATGATTTTCTCGCCGGTTGTTTATCGTATACTAGAATATGAAAACACGTCCAACTTATTAGGCATTTACTCGATCGAGAGAAGAAATGACAAGCGACACAATTTTCAGATTAACAAAAAGACATAATATTTTTATCTTAGTCTACCCTCAATTACAGTCACTCTCTTAGAAAATTTACAGGTAAGTACTTAATTTTATATAATCAAAAGTCACTATAACACAAACACTAGTCTTTGACGTCAAGTTTGTATGCAGTTTCCTACTTCCCTCAATCATAGGTGAGGGTACCGTACCTCAAGGTACCACAATAATTGTCATAGTTGATAATTGTATTGATTGTATGCCATTTTTTTTAAATATAGACGTCAACCCACTGAATGAATATAGACTTACACTGTGGTAATAGTAGCAGCCTCGGCCTCGGCCTGGGGTTTTGCTCCCAAGGGGATTTCAGAAAATCTACCCTTTTTCCTTGACTATACTATAAAATACAAATGTCTTTTACCTTCATTACAAAATTTGACCTTTTAAGGTCCAAGGGTTTAAGCTGCAGGGCATCGAGTGACATAGGCTCGTTTTATCCCGGAAAATTAAGGACTTTCCGTAGGAATTAAGAAACTTATTCCGCGTGGACGAAATCGCAGGCATCAACCACTATTTCCTAAATAAATAAACATTAAGAGAAAATTCGTAATAATTACCCCCGACTGATTAATTATTTTCCTATTGTTTACCGATAAATCGCTCCAAAGAGGAATAGCAATATTGTATTTTATTAATTTTGATATTTCCTCATTTCATTCAGAAGGAAATATTAATTACAAGACTAGATTGTTAGCATTATTACTATTTGTCATTATATCTCATGAAACAGGAAGTATAATATTAATTATCAATTTGACTCGTTTCATGTCATTCGATTTAATCTGAGGATACGGACGCCATATTGAAAATTGGTAGTATAAATACGAGTGTTTTGACGATAGTAATTCAGTCTCCTGCAGGCAGACTCAGCGATTAGTGAATACTTTTGTGTTTAGATCGCAATTTGGTTTAGAGCTTAACGATAGCAATCGTGGCCGGATCAAATGAATACTGTTTTGAAATATAGACAACTTTTATTTAATTACATTAAATCTCTCGTGGAACCTCTACACGTTTAACCATTTACTCGTGCACGTTTCAAATGAGAGGAAAAATATATTAAATGTGTTTATTAATACCTACTTCTAGATTGGCTCTTAAAAGATGATGTCTACTTCGTCCGCGTGAATAAAGCTTTTTTATTCCCACGGGATCTCCTTAATTTGTCAAGATAAAAAGTAGGCTATTTCCTTCCAACCTACACCTTTACCATAGGTTGATATGGTGAGCCATTAAAGCATAGCAGACAGATAGACAGAAAGACACACTGTCACATTAATTATATTAGTATAGATTAAGACCTTACCTTGGACCTAGAAAGTAAAAAGGTTTCCTTGAACGTAGAGAAGGAAAACGGCTGGATGTTTTAAATTCTCTAGTGAGGTGAAGCCTGAGGTGAAACTGTCTTGTTGGTCTAGTGGGTGGCATGTTTGACTGCGGCCGACGGGGTCCCGGGTTCGAGTTCCGGGTCGGGCCATAACAAGTATTGGGTTTTTCTGACTAGAAATTCCCAGTACTAGCCCGGAGTTAGGAAGTTGGTGGTGTTTCACCCCCGTGCCTCGGAGAGCACGTTAAGCCGTCGGTCCCGGTTATTATCACTAACATGATAATAGTCGTTAAAGCCCGCAATGGAGCAGCATGGTGAGTCTAAGCTCTAACTCCATCTCTCTCATGGGAGGCCTGTGTCCAGCAGTGGGACGTTAATGGGCTGTAGTGGTAGAGGTTAAGCCGCAGGCGATCGCTAGGAAATAATATAAGGCATTTGAACTCATCGCAATAATAAATCGCCAATAGTGAAATTCATCCACGCTCAATAAGTTCCTCTGGGACAGATATTATTGTTCGTAGCTTTAGGACGAATTTTCTATTTCGGTAGTCAAAGAATGGGTTGGCTTGAATTTTCAATCAGAAGAAAATATATTACAGCCCAAACAAAAATCAAAGCAATACGAAATTTCGAAAGCATGTGTGTTAAAAGGCACCCTTAGTAATGACCACAACCCAAAGAATACAATAATTGAATTAATAATTTCTAAAATATAATAACATCAAGGAAACACGGAATAATTACGCCATCTCATTAATTTTCCAATGATTTGCCTAAAAACTTTCTTCCTTTATAAACAATTTTAGGTACTTCGGTCCAAAAGAGAGTGGAATTGCTTTTACTGATTTCTCAATAAACTTAATTAACTCAATTATTTATTTATAACATGTAGACCATAAAGGTGTTTCTAAGGTTTCGTCATGTTTTGACTCTACCAACGGTTCGGAAAGCAGCTTCTGTTTATTGCCATTAGGTTTTCTCCATCGTTTTAAAAATGGTGGAAATTAAGGAAATATAAATTAATACTAGCCGATACCCGCGACTTCGTCCGCGTGGAATAATTTTTTTAATTCTCACGGGAATTCCATAATATTCCAGGATCAAAAGTTGCAAAAAATTACGTCGATCCGTTGCTCTGTGGGGGTGTGATAGATGGACAAACCTAAAACCAACAAACAAACACATTTTCGCATTTATAATATTAGTACGAATTTTTTGTAATACTACTTGTATGACGTAAATAAATATTCTTTTTCTTGAGAATTTTATAATGTCTGATATATTTCTTAACATAAATTGAAGTACCTAGGAATATTTCTAGGTAAATCTTTTCTTTTTCCAACGCATTGTAAAGTAAGGCTTCACTACTTCAAATACTTCATTTTTTGTCTCTTGTGTTATTATACGAGTGACAACCTTTTGTGATTGAGTAACAAACATCCATACATCCATCCAAACTTTCGCGTTTATAATATTAAGTAAGATTTACACGGCCAAAATTTTCCACCACCAAAACACAACCTAAATACGGTTTTATAAGTAATAAGAAATAAAATATTTCTTCTTTTATAAAACAAATGAATAAGTTAGTCACGCTTAAAAAATTAATTGAAAGAAAACTTGTTCCTAACGGCGTATTTTATTGAAGAAAATATTAGATAGGTACCTACTAGGTAGATATTTGTGTGGGCAACAAAAAAATGTTGGTAATGAAAAATGTATCTGACGTTAATTGTACGTATTTAACGTGTACTTCCTTGTTAATTTAAGAGGTATTTATTTTATTTTATTTTATTTAGGACTATTTATTTAGTTTAATTTAAGACCTACTTGGTAGATATATTTGAGTGGGCAACAAAAAAATTTTGGTAATGAAAAATTTATATGACATTAATTGTACGTATTTAACGTGTACTTTTCTCGTGTTAATTGTAACGTGTACTTTTCTCGTTAACGTAACGAATAAGTTTAATATTAACTATTAAAAACTAGATGGTGCCCATGACTTCGTCCGCGTGAATCAAATTTTTATGATCCCCGTTAGAACTCTTAGATTTCCCGGGATAAAAAGTAGCCTATGTCCTTCTCGGGATACAACCTATCCCTGTACCAATCATCAAAATCGGTTGAACAAATGGACCGTGTAAGCGTAGCAGACAGACACACTTTCGCATTCATAATATTAGTATGGATTAGTATGGATTTAATAAATGAGACATTCAAACATTATATTGTATTATTAGCTACTCTCTGCTATTTTTTTAAATATTAAATTATAATCATCGGGGTGGTAATTATCCATACTAATATTATAAATGCGAAAGTGTTTCTATCTGTCTGTCTGCTACGCTTTCACGGCCCATCTATTCAACCGATTTTGATGAAATTTGGTACAGGGATAGTTTATATCCCGTGGAAGGATATAGGCTACTTTTTATCCCGGAAAATTAAGGGATTCCCGCGGGAATCGAAAAGACTTAGTCCACGCGCATGAAGTCGTGGGAATCATCTAGTTATAATATAATTCGGGTCTTAGGCAGGCTTTTAGAATCTAGAGGCGTAATTAGGCCCTCAAGAATTATAATATAAAAGTCGTTTTGTAAAAGAAAATGTGTCTCGGTAAGCGTTTTTGGGCAAACGTAAGATGTTTCTCAGTTGAATTAGTACAATTATATAAATCCTTGATCTGCATATTATATTCAAATGGAATTTTTGAATGTCTCATTCACTTCGTTAGTACAAAAAGCTAAAAAAAATTTTGAGAATTTTTCGCTATGTCTCTGTTAATAAATTCAAAGTAAGTATCATAACGTATGAAAACAATGTTTTCTCAATATTCTGAGTGGGTTATTTTATTTTATAAATACTCAACTCGTCTGTGGTGGAATATTTAGGAAATTTATTTTTATTGAACTACTAGCCGACTTTGTTCGCGTGAAATAAGTTTTATATTATATATATATATATAGCCTATGGCACTTGCAAATAATGAGGCTTTCTATTGGTACCAGAATTTTCAAAATTGGTTTAGTAGATCTAGAGATTACCCTCTACAACGTCACAAACTCACAATTCACAAACTCGTAAATTTTACCTCTTTATAGTATTAGTATTGATTTAGGATGACTTTTATTTGACTTAAATATAAATCTCCACCAACGCCCTCCGATCTATTTGATTCCTGGTTATGTAATTTCTAGGTTTATGCGTATTTTACAATACTAGCTGATGCCCGCGACTTCGTTCGAGTGGATTAAGGTTACCCGCTGATTCCCGCGGGGACACTTTAATTTTCCGGGATATAAAGTAGCCTATATTTTATTCCAGACTATAATCTAGCTTTGTGCCAAATTTCATCCAGATCGTTAAGCCGTTCTGGCTTGATAGAGTAACAAACATCCATCCATCCAAACTTTCGCAATTATAATATTAGTATAGATTAAGACCTGGACAAAAAATGTGATCTCAGCTTAGGGTTTGAGCTTTATTTAACTTTAAGTAAATAACCACCCGTTGAAGCCCGCCAACTCGCATTGGAGCAGCGTGGTAGACCTAAGCTCTAATTCCCTCTCTCGCCAATGGATTGTAGTGGTAAATAACCACATTCAGCCCAAGAGTCCGATAGAAATATTTCAGTAAATAATTCCAAATCCTATCCTCTTATTCAAGTCGTCTCGAGTGTTATCCATAAGGTTAAGTATAGTTTCTTGAACTGCAATTCTTTTGATAGATTATTATAACCTAATTGGGTATTTGACAGCTTGTCAAATCAGGTAACTATATTCAACAAGTCAGAATTAAAAAAAATTCAAAAAACACTACTGCCCTGCCAAAAACGAACTAAAAAGTTAAAAATCTAAATCAATCTAGATAAATGAGAATCTTATTCACATTTTTATTTAATGATAATTTTTTGTGAATCACTGGATATTGTTATATATTTTTGGAATCTACTCATCATTTTCTAGATGATTATATAGTTAATGTTATTTTCGAATAATTTTTTTCAAGTTTAGTCTTTAATGCGGGACCATGGTCACTCCATCAATTTTTTTTTAAATTTTACTAGTCTATGTCACCCGGAATAAGCTAGGAATTCTAACGATGCCTCATTTGTGAAAATCGGTTCAGGCATATAGAAGTTATGGTGGAATATACAAACTCACATACATACATACATGAACCCTGAAAACAATATACTCCTTTTTTCAGGCAGTCGTATAAAAAGCGCGCAAAATGTATGATCCGCGTGAATTTAGTGACGACGAGCTTTCCAATTAGGTTACCGCTTTTTTTTTTTCTTTATTATTGAGTACCAGTGAGGTACTCATTTAACTACGATCTAGCCTAATTGGCTAATGATTGGCAATTAGGTTACCGCTGATGGGATAAACTATAGTTAAGCTGCAGGTATTCTAACTATTTAGCAGCTACGAGCTTTCGAGAGTGTGCTGCTTATAGAGGGCATCCACCATTGCAGCCCGCTAACGTCCCACTGCTGGGCACAGGCCTCCACTCTCATAGGAGAGAGGGAATTAGAGTTTAGACTCACCACGCTGCTCCAATGCGGGTTGGCGGGCTTTAACGACTATAATCATGTTAGTGATAATAACCGGGACCGGCGGCTTAACGTGTTCTTCGAGGCACGGGGGTGAAACACCGCCATCTTCCTAACTCTAGTACTGGGAATTTCTAATCAGAAAATCCCGCTAAGTACTTAATTACGGCCCAACCCGGGGCTCGAACCCGGGACCTCGTCGGTCGCAATCAAACATGCTAACCACTAGACCGACGAGGCAGGTAAATTAAACGGCTTAAATGTAGACATCAGCAGAATGAATTCAGTTCTCAGTGATACGTTAATGAAGTCTCCCTGGGAATGAAACAGGCAACTTTTTTTGCTTTTTTTTCCACTACAAGTTAGCCCTTGACTGCGATCTCATCTGATGGTAAGTGATGATGCAGTCTAAGATGGTAGCGGGCTAACCTGTTAGGGGCATGGCAGTTATATTAAACCCATACCCCTATTCGGTTTCTACACGGCATCATACCGGAACGCTAAATCGCCGGTAGGGTCGTAACTAGCCACAGCCGAAACCTCCCACCAGGCCAGATCAGGGAAAATTCAGAAATTATAAATTCCCAAATTGACCCTGCCGGGATCGAACCCATGACCTCCGCACGTTAAGACAACAGCGCTACACACTGCGCCACGGAGGTCGTCAAACTCTTCATGTAGAAAACCGCCCACCACAGACCTGTACTAGGAAGATCATCAAAAGGTGGCTTTAAAAGAAATAATCGACGCATGTAATTCAATCCCATACGTCTGACGCTTGGTTTCACCGCAAAATTAAATGGTTTCCAGATCGCTTGCCCTTTTTTTGACCGGCCGCCGTAAAAAATGGAAAAGGGGAGAGTAAACCGCCGGAATAATTCATCCTGGAATAAGTCACGGATACCCTCATATCCATACGTACTTAATATTACAAATGCGAAAGTGTGTTACTGATGACTGAATGATGTTTCATGTTCCTCGTACTCTGTTCAAATTAGGGCTTTCGAATACCGGTTTTTTTCAATAGCGGCATCAGGATCCCGGTATTGATCCGGGATTCAATGAAGGAATGCCATTTTTTTACTCGTAAAAATACATAGTTTAGTCAAAACACAAATTAATCAAAAATTCAATAGTTATTTCTTTATGGAAAATAAATTATTGCATTCGATAAAAATTCAGAAAATCAGAATGCTGATTCGTTATCAACCCAATTCAATATACGTAACCAAGTGGATTCGTATAACTTACCAGTACCTGGGGGCTTACTACCATCGCTTAAAGCAGTATTACTTCAAATGACAGTTTTACATCACGTACCTTGACATAGCTAAAATAAGGATTTCTCAAACAAGAACGTCAACAATATTAAAACTATACGCATACAGATTTAAGTGATGGTAGTATACCTCCTGAAAAGTTTCGGAATATTATAATTCGTCGTCACGAATGAAAAAGTTTGCGAGCGAAATGCCTGTTTGTGAAAGTTAAATAGGCATTTTATTGATTTACCTTTCAATAAACCGAACAATACTCAACTTCGCCGCTCAAACAACATTTTTAAACCCCCTATTTGAACCCCTTTGGGGTCGAATTTTCAGAAGCTTTTTCTTAGCAGATGCCTACGTCATAAAAGCTATCCGTGTGCCAAATTTCAGTCCAATCCGTCCAATGGATAGCTGTGCGTTAATAGATCAGTCAGTCAGTCAGCTTTTCCTTTTTATACGACTGCCTGAAAAAAGGAGTATATTATTTTCAGGGTTCATGTATGTATGTATGTGAGTTTGTATATTCAACCATAACTTCTATACGCCTGAACCGATTCTGATAAATGAGGTATCGTTAGAATCCCTAGTTTATTCTGGGTGACAAAGGCTAGTAAAATTAAAAAAAATTATGGGGTGACCACGGTCCCGCATTAAAGATTAAAGTTGAAAAAAAAAACGAAAATTAGATTAACTATATAATCATAATCTAGAAAATGATGAGTAGATACCAAAAATATATAACAGATAGTTCAATGTCCAGTGATTCACAAAAAAATATCAGTTATTGTTTTTAACTTTTTAGTTCGTTTTTTGGCAGGGTAGTCTTGTTTTTTAATTTTTTTATTTAGATAGAATCCATATCATCATGATGATAACTTGGCGATATGTAAATTGACCATACCAAACTTATAGTTAGGTTTTATTCGACGCAGTCGACGACTAGTGTATTAAGTTCTCTCTCTAGCCATACTTGTAGTGGATTAAAAAAAAAAAGACGACGACTAGTGTATTAAATTCTCTCTCTAGCCAAACTTGTAGTGGATAAAAAAAAAAAGACGACGACTAGTGTATTAAGTCGTCTCTCTAGCCATACTTGTAGTGGATAAAAAAAAAGACGACGACTAGTGTATTAAGTCCTCTCTCTAGCCATACTTGTAGTGGATAAAAAAAAAAAAGACGACGACTAGTGTATTAAGTTCTCTCTCTAGCCATACTTGTAGTGGATACAAAAAAAAAGACGACGACTAGTGTATTAAGTCCTCTCTCTAGCCATACTTGTAGAGGATAAAAAAAAAAGACGACGACTAGTGTATTAAGTCCTCTCTCTAGCCATACTTGTAGTGGATTTAAAAAAAAAGACGACGACTAGTGTATTAAGTCCTCTCTCTAGCCATACTCGTAGTGGATAAAAAAAAAGACGACGACTAGTGTATTAAGTTCTCTCTCTAGCCATACTTGTAGTGGATAAAAAAAAAGACGACGACTAGTGTATTAAGTCCTCTCTCTAGCCATACTTGTAGTGGATAAAAAAAGACCACTACAAGTTTATTAAGTCCTCTCTCTAGCCATACTTGTAGTGGATAAAAAAAAGACGACGACTAGTGTATTAAGTCCTCTCTCTAGCCATACTTGTAGTGGATTAAAAAAAAAAGACGACGACTAGTGTATTAAGTTCTCCCTCTAGCTATACTTGTAGTGGGGAAAAAGAACTTACGTACATGTTATGCTTAAATACGAATGCAGGATTATGTGAACACGGTTTATTGTCACGTAGCCCAATCAAAGTTCCGTGCGTTGCAATCATCTTGTCAATAAATCTGTTTGCGCGAATATTAAAAGTTCTTTATACATTGCTCGCAAAATGGCGCCCGTCGCAGTTCCTATACTGAAGGGGCTAAAGGTCGTGGACCTTTATGAAGGTCTATTTCCATTGATATAAAACACGGTATACGGTAGAAAATAGAAGTTCTACTGATGGACAATATACTATTGGACGTAAGCCTCTCTGAGATTGCGGTTTATTTTTTTCACTAAAGTGAATATAAAAGCCAGCCCTTTATTGCGATTTTACCTTATTTGTTGGTAATTGGTGATGATGGTAGCGTGTTGTTAATTAAATAAATATAAAGGCCATACCCTTAATCGGTTTCAACACAGCATCATACCAGCACGCTAAATCGCTTGGCGGCTCGTCTTTGCCAGTTGGGTGGTAATTAGGCACGACCGAAACCTCCCACTAGACCAAACCAGAGAATAATCGGAAATTATAGATTTCCCCGATAGAGAAGATTGAACCCGAGATCTCGTATTTGTAAGGCCATGAGGTCGGCAATCCTGGACAATGATTCGGTCGATCATCTACGATTGGACGTAGGCCTCTTCAGATTGCATTGACGTTGACTTCTTCCTCCTTCCTTCTTCTTCTTTATTCTTGCCTGTTTGCATTCATTTGATGCAAGCCACTCTCTAAATGGCATAACTGAAGATATTATCATTGGTGTGATATGATTGTTGAAGATGATGACCCAGAAGATGCTTATTCACTCTTGATTTAAAGATGGTTTTTGACTCTAAACCCGACATTGTTAGTACATCCAAATTGATAAATGTATTTAAAAAAACAAATTGGATTTGTATACAAGAAAACAGCTAACCTCTAACAAAAAGATCTCGTAAGCGTTAACAAATCCCCCAACTCCTCACACAAAGTTCACTATGAGAACCATTTGAAAGATTTGTAGACTATGAAAGCTGTCTAAAATAAATTTCCCGTGATAATAGGTTTATATTGGAACATTGAACTTTATTCGTGGAGCTTTCAAGTGTTTGTTTTATGAAAAAAACAACTATAGTATAGGAGTAGACATAGCTCTCTCGAATCTGATAGGTATATCACAACAAGCATGTCGGAAGATATCGCATGCTGGAGATTGTACCACATAGATTTGTCTGTTTTAGCGGATTATAGCGAAAAACTTCTTCTTCCTTGTTTTTTTTTTAATTTAAAGTTTTTATTATAAATTTTCTCAACATACTCATAAACAAGATTTTTCAAAAATATAGTTCTGACTAATTAATCTATAAGATATATTTGTTTTGACTTTTGAAGTTTGTCTGTCTGTCTGTTACACTTTCACGCCCCATCTTTTCAACCTTAGGTAAAATTTAGCATAGACATAGGTTGTGTCTCGGGGAAGGACTTTAGCTATCCGGAATATCAAGGAATTCCCGCGAAATAAAAAAACTCGCGGACGAAGTCGCGGGTATCATCTTGTATTAAAATTTTAAAAAAATCCTTTGATTGCATCCAAGTTTTGTTGTAAAGCGTGTAGCTGAAATATCTTAGAGCAAAACTTGCCGTATATCAATCACTTGGGGCGCCATTTTGAAAGCCCTTCCTTAGGGTCCCGTTACAATGCTCGTCTCCTCGTTAATGTATTGTTATATAAGATAGGAGGAACTTTCAATAATATAAAGGAAAATCTACATGGAGTATCTAAAATATCAACTATACTCAAAGATGTGTCAGTCCTTCTGACTGTATGTCTGACAAACAAAACATTTAAACAAGTAATAAAATAATGTCCTCCCGAGCGAATTTCGGCCACAGAGGCCAATCTCCAGAGAGATTAGCCATCTGCGCGGGAGATATTATAACGCACTAGTGTGTGCGCAAACACTGCTGCACTCCCTGTTCCTTTCGGAAAATCCGACACGACCGGAGGCGCAGGAACGACGGCTTAACGTGCTCTCCGAGGCACGGGAGTGCAATACTGTCAACTTCCTAATTCCGAGCTAGTAGTTTGAGAATTTCTTAGACAAGATTAGCAAAATCAGCTCTGTTCTCACGGAGTCTCGACACCACACTCACATGGCTTGTTTTATCTCATAGGTTTCAACTCTTTGAACGTCAAACATATTTTAATATAAGTAAGGAGTTCACAAAGGGTAAGCAAGTAACTGAATTTACAAAAAACCGGCTTTATAATATTCAGCAATTTACTTAATACCCCACTTAAAGTCTCCATTAACAAGTCATGATTAAAAAAATTAAAAAACACGACTGTCCTGCCAAAAAACGAACTAAAAAGTTGAAAATCTAAATTAATCTAGGTAAATTCACATTTTTATTAAATGATATTTATTTGTGAATAATTGGATATTGAACTATAGTGTTATATCTTTTTGGAATCTACTCATCATTTTCTAGATGATTATTATATAGTTAATCTTATTTTCGATTTTTTTTTTCAAATTTAATCTTTAATGCGGGACCATGGTCACCCCATCAATTTAAAAAAAAATTGACTAGCCTATGTCACCCGGAATAAGTTAGGGATTCTAACGATACCTCATTTATCAAAATCGGTTCAGGCATATAGAAGTTATGGGGGAATATACAAACTCTTATACATACATGAACCCTGAAAACAATATACTCCTTTTTTCAGGCAGTCGTTTAAGAAGTAAATTGCTTTAAACTCAATAAGGAAAAAACAAAAGGAATGGTGTTTAAAATCCACCGTTTACTTGAGAATATTTAATATCCCAGTGTAAGCCCGCCTTCATTTCTGTGGCCCACATTATTTATAGGTGTCAACTTTGCGATGGTACCCGAGTGTACTTTGGGTCGCGTTGTAATAAAACAAGTCAAGATGTTCGCAAAATATCCATGTTTAAATAATGAATACGCAAAAAGTCAACAAGGGTGTAATTTATATCTCTAAGTTCTGTTATTAATCTATATTTATACTAGCTGATGCCCGCGACTACGTCCGCGTGAATTGAGGTTTTTTGTTTTCCGCGGGAACTCCTTAGTTTTCCGGGATAAAAAATAGCCTATATGTTATTCCAGACTATAAACTATCCCTGTGCCAAATTTCAACCAGATCCGTTCAGCCGTTCGGGCGTGATTGAGTAACAAACATCCATCCATACATCCAAACTTTCGCATTTGTAATATTTAATTGATTATTCAAGCAGTATCTCACAAAAGTAAAGGTGAAGTGAGAATAGTAACATACCAAAGGAAAATGGAAAGAAGGATCAAAAATGAAAGATAGATTCAAAAACTTTCAAAAGTATGTGGGATGGACAAGATGATTATGCAAGATAGGCTAAATATCTTACAGAATGGATTCTAAGAAACAGAAAAATAAAAAATTTACGACAAAGAAAAATACGGAGCGATATTTTCAAGCAAATTGTTGAACCAAACTGGATGACAATGGCAAGAGATAAGGAGGCCTGGAGATAATTGGGGGAAGCCTACACCGAGGAAGAGACTTCAATAAACACTAAAATATTATAATACCTATTCTTCCTCCACAACCTTTCTCACTGCCAAGGGTCACTGGTAGAGATCTCTTATAGAGATAAATACTTCCTTGTCCACTACGTATGTTTTTCTTCTTATTTTATAACATTTTGGTACTAAATAAATTAAAAAAAAAAAATTGTAAAAAATTATGGTGGTAGTAGAAATAAAGGCTTTTTTATTAATTTTATTTCTTTTATTTTCAATCTCAAAATATGCATAATACCTAAGTAGATTTAATTTGAATATTTACAATACCTACTTTAAAATATTGACAAGCAAGAATGTACCACAAAAAATATTGTAGCAACCGCCTGTAGCTTCAAAAAACTTGTGTGCCAAATTTCAGCTGTCTAGGTCCAAGGGTTTGTTTGGGCTAGGAGCTGATACGTGAGTGAAGTAGTCAGGACTTTTCCTTATAATATTTTATGTGATCAAAGTACATTGACTCTCTCACTGACACTCTCGTCTTGCACGTCTTTACCACACAGACACACACACTCACACACACGCACACACATAACACACCACACATATTCAAATAATGTAGTAATTTAACTAATTTTTATTAATATTTTTGTTATACTTAATATGTTATGGAAGAGCGGGGCCGCCCGCCACAAGTACTAGCTGCTACTAGTGACTTAATGGGATGGCCCCAATCACTAATATAATTTTGTAATATTTTCTTGCTAAATCATGAACTTCCGCCTGATTCTATCCAATATTTTGTAAATTATTGGAAGAATTTTTTCTTTATATACCTACCTATAATCTATAAATACTACGTGCGGACCTATAAACGCTATAAGCGTACTGTACGGTAATAACCGGGTCGTTCTGACTAATCATCATTGGGGGCCGTTTTCAAATTGAAATGCCTTCCGATCTTGAGCAATCTTCTTTAATTATGAGTAATTGGCTAGTTACCATCCTACCGGTAAAAACGTGTGAGCGTTCCGGTACGATTCCGCGTAGAAACCGTATAGGGGTATTGGTTAATATAACTGCCATGCCCCTAACAGGTTAGCCCGCTACCATCTTAAACTGCATCATCACGTACCATCAGGTGAGATCGCAGTCAAGGGCTAACTTGTAGTGGATTAAAAAAAAAATATGACGAGTCCACTCGTTTATGTCTTCCGTCCACTTCCTCCTCTGTCTTCCAGGTGCTCTTTTCCCGAGCTGCTTGCCCTCTAGGATCAACCTTGAGAACTCATACTCAGATACTGACTGACTAGCGGTGGTTTTATTACGCCATAAACGCCTCACTCTCCGAATAAAAAAAGAAGATTTAGGAGAGGTACCTTAGAGATATTTTAAAAACCCTAAATAACGACAAAGAGCCACTTGTGATTGCCTTAATACCTACAAAAAAATGACAAATCTCGATCCCGAACCCCATGGGTTTTAAATGGAATAAACCTGGGGTAAAAAAGACAGCTCCATTACGACGGAAGATGAATGTAAAATCCTATCTTCAATCACAATTATGTTAGACATAAAGACAGAAAAATGAGTGATATTATCAAGATTTAGCTTATTAATGCCAAGATAGAGCCTATTTGAATATAGGATTTGATAGGCAGAAACTGATCAAATCAGAAATGAAACGATACGTAGATACAGGAACAGAAATATTATAGTAAGTTTTTAATATCCAAAAAGTTACATGAAATCCATATACTACTACTACTTACTACTTATTATTATTTATTAATGGATAAATGGATGGATGTTTGTTACTCAATCACACTTGTATGGCTGAACCAAAAAATCACACGGATTAGCTAGTAATGTTATAGTTAACATTAGGGGTTAAAAATTTTTTTTTATTAAAGTGCAGTTTTGTAATATATCGGTCTAAATACAATAGTCAAAATTTAAAATTAATTATGGATACAGTTGTCAAAGAATAATAAAAATAAAAACATGTTTGACGTTGCTCGATAAGAAAGTCGGAAAAAAATCAATCAATCAATATCAAATCGAAGATCAAATAAATATTATAAATGCGAAAGTTTGGATGGATGTTTGTTACTCAATCACGCCCGAACTGTTGAACGGATCTGGATGAAATTTGGCACAGAGATAGTTTATAGTGTCTGGAATAACACAGAGGCTACTTTTTATCCCGGAAAACTAAGGAGTTCCCGCGGGAACCAAAAAACCTCAATCCACGCGGGCGAAGTCGCGGGCATTAGCTAGTATGAATTATTTTATAAAAAATATAATTTTAGATTTTGACATTCTGGTATTTTGATATTAATTTATATTTTCCTTATTTGCTAATATTGTTACTTAGATCATACTTATAATTTTTAACAACTGTTTTGTACCACTATTGCACGCCCGAAGGGGCAATGTACCTATTATTGCAATAAAATGATTTGAATTTGAATAAAAATGATTTGAATTTATAGGCAGTTGAGATTCCCGTTACTAAATAACAGATTTACGCTTTACGACAGCTTGAAAAGTTGAATAGTTACTCAAAATTTGAAGACAAGACCAAAACGTTTATAGTATGCCCGTGACTTCGTCCGCGTGGATTGATGTTTTTAATTCCTGCGGGCACTCTTCAATTTTCGGTAATAAAAAGTACCCCATGTCCTTCCCCGAGATGTAACCTATCTCTGTACCAAATTTCATCAAAATCGGTTGAGTAGTTGGGCCATGAAAGCGTAGCAGACAGACACATTTTCGTATTTATAATATTAAGTATGGAAGTATGGATTATCCCAAACACTAGGTAGATTGTTACTCGTATGATAGGGTCGAACCATCAAGCGGAATATTTATTGATTGCATTTGAATCACTTTTCTAAAAGATCGCTATACATTCCAAATAAAGCGTGATTTTCTAAAGAGAGACAGTATGAACGACTTGCTATTTACAGACTATTATTATGTATAAAGGCGGTATCCAGCTCCCGTAAATTCACTGTGACAACCGCTTTGTGCCAGTATAATGAACTTTGTATTTCACTGAATAGTTTTCTCTAATACATTCGGCGTTGGAACACTGAAAATATTAAATATCAAGGGAAATTATTGACTAATGACCCGTTATATTGTAATTTTCAACAATAAAGATGGGTCTGGCATAATCTTACAGAGATTCAAAGATCGATAAAAATTCAGAATAAAAAAAAATTGTCCTCATGTCAGAAAAAGTATTAACAAAATCTGCATAGTCCTCTAATAAAAATAATAATATTTCGTTTATTATTTTTTTGTACTTGTACCTATGTAAAACATGTTTCAGAATAATTTTCTAGAAACAAAGATACGAATAAATATGAGAGAATAATAATGCCATTATTCAATACCCATCGAGGTTGTCCATAATAATGAAATAATATAAACAAAATCTGTGCAGTCCTCTAATAAAAATAATAATATTTCGTGCTTTATTTTTTTTGTACTTGTACCTATGTAAAACGTGTTTCACAATAATTTTCTAGAAACAAGTATAAAAATAAATATGAGAGAATAATAATGACATTATTCAATACGCATCGAGGTTGAGGTTGGTTAGGAACAATACTGTTAGCTTTACCATCGAAGCCTAACTTACTAACTAAACAAAAACAGTGAACAAACAGAGTTTGCTTATACATTTAACATTAATGGAGAGCCAACAAAAGTTTCTAAAGTAAAGTTGTTCAATATCCTATTAATATTAAAATAGAGGGTAAACTGTATAATTCTAAAAAGTGTACTTTCTATACATATTCAACGTTTGTTTACTTAAACAAGATTACTTAAAATGTTACTTTCAGGTACAGATATTACTTTAAAGTTTAGGTTCAACGCACACCTTTATACCCGAGCCTAGATGCAGAGTATTTTTTTTATTCCACTACAAGTTAGCCCTTACCACGATCACTTCTGGTGGTAAGTGATAATGCAGTCTAATTATGATAGTAGGCTAACCTGGTATGGATATGACAGATGTATTATTAAACTCAAAATATATCCCTAATCGGTTTCTAAACGGCATCGTACCGGAACGCTAAATCGCTTGGCCACACATATTTGAATGTAGGTTTGATATGATGATAATGCTATGTGTAGAACCTAAAAGATGCTAAATAATAAAGCAAGTTATATCAAACGATAAGAGTTGCATATATAACTTATCTTTCTCAGACATTACAATTTTATCTCACCTTAAAATTTAATTGCCACGTTGTAAACTTCAAATCTTCGTGTCGTTTGCCAACTGAGTAAAATGTACTTACGATTATTATTATTTTTTATCGCTTTATGTCTGAGGGTAGTGACCAGTGTTAATGCTCTCCAGACAGTATAAATTTATACCCTTTGAAAATAATAAAAATGTTGTTATGAGTTTCTTTTTAAATACTGTCAGCAATAGGGATGATGACAGCTCAAATCTATCCTAGGCTAGTAGACCACAGCAATTATTCCTCAGCCGACGAAACTGTACAGTACGATATAGTATCATGAGTTAAACGTATATTATAAATATTCACCAAAAATCAGAAAGGAAGTAAGGTTTTTTGTGCTATACCGAATTTTTAAAGCAGGAATGTACAGTATCGCGTAAACGCAGTTTAGATTTCATCATAAAATCTGATTAAATATCGATATTCTGCATGATTATTTTATTTGATAAATTTGTTTTTGAGTGTAAATATACTACCTGCAATTATTTTAAAAAGATAACGAGAACACATTCAGTCATAAATATTAAAGTTTTAAGTATAAATACCTAACTTCCGTATGTTTTTTTTTTTGGATATTTTAGTATGTGTAAGTTTTGGATCATCCAATACTAAAACCCAGACAAGTTTCATCGACTGAGGATTTAATGCGGGGGTCTCCATACAACAGGCCGCCCCATTGCCTAGACTAATGAGTAAACTTGAAAACGCGCTTCTAGTATGGAAGTTTGTATGAAATACGTAGTTGTGACGTCATCAAATTTCAACACATTTTCCTTTGATCGATAGTTTAAGATGATTTTCAAATTCAAAACTAACAGAACTTGTGAATTAAGTACACAGTAAGAAATAATTTATTTTCTGTATAGGCATCATCACTATTTTTGGATGCCTCCATGACACAGTGGTGAGTAGGCGTGAGCTGTCAGTCTTATAAGAAGGAAGTCCGAGATTGATTCCCAGCACAAGCAATTTTAAACTCCTATCTACTTTAACTGGTTATTAGTTCCTGTAGTTTATTACTTCGTTTCCATTCCATCAAAGATACCCAGCGATAGGCGATTTATGACACTGTTTAGAAACGGATTACATGGAGCTGGGCTTAGCACAAAATGCCTTATGAAGTTGCCTCTTAGTAAGGTTATTTTAATTGAACCTCTAAAATAATACTTATATAAATGTAGTTAATATTTTCGAAAAGAAAAAAATTGTAGATATAACATTTAATTTAATTTGTTGTATAAAAATCAAAGTATTATTCGCTATTTTCTATGACTACATGGACTTCCACAAAGAAACGCCTGCTTCTCTAATAATATTTATTGTAGCAACACGTGTAATCGCTACATAACAACACATACACAAACACACACAAAGAACAAGAAAAAATGAGGGGAGTATTTCCTATCCAGACCGTAGTGATTTTTCAGCCTAATCCAGATATTTCCGAGCAGGATAATGTATGTTAGGTTCCTATTTCTCACTATGGGACGTCATATTAAATTTCGTTCAACCTTTTTACGCGGTCGTTTCATGTTTGAACCAACTATTTTTTGCAGCCATGTCAAGTTGATGTGGGATGAAATGGGAACAGCTTTTAGAAGCAGTCACCCGCTGAAAAAATAAAGGGAAATAAATAGTGTATTTGAAGTGAAAAGTTTTTGAGCCGCGTTGAGCACTTTTTGGTAGGGGGTAAACTTGTGGATTCGCGTCACCGACACTGCGTTGTTACGAAGACAAAAGGTCTTCAAATTTTTTGCGAGATATTTCACCGCGGTTAATTGCCTCACGTGACAGAAGGGCTGGCTCATTTTTTGCGCAAAGGATCAGCCTGGCTGTCCAGCGCGGAAATGCAGCCAGATGCAGATTTTTATAGTAATTAGGTTAGGCTAAAAAAAAAAAGGTCTTAAATATAAAATATATACTACAGTATGCGCGCGAGGTTCGACGGATCTTAAAGAATGCTGACGTAATGAAATTTAGTGGATATTACGTTATCGATACAAAAACATCTTTAGCGCGTGAATTGAATTATTTTAGCCATGGACTACGATTTTTAGATTTAATTAATTGACGACACTATTTAATTATCTAATATTTGTAATAGATTTAATGAATTTTGTGTAGTTAATTTAAAATTTGCAATGCCCTGACAGGGCCACATACCGATGTACTTGTATGTAGACATGAATGCAAATAAATGGAATAAATAAATTAATTATGAAATAATAATTCTATGAGGATATTAAGTGCAATAAGGAAGAAAAAACAAATTATATCATACAATTTAATTATAATGTACAAAATGAACGTAAAATCTAATAAATCTGTCGCAATCAGAATAATCAGTATTCAAAGGAATTTAAAAATTAAACAGCTATTTGCACCAACAAAGAAATTTTTATAGTACAATATATTGTATAGTTCTAGTGCTATTTAAAGTACAATATAACCCTGCTATTACAAAATTAAAAACAGGACTCGATAAAGCGTGACGACCTCCGTGGCGCAGTGTGTAGCGCTGTTGTCTTAACGTGCGGAGGCCCCGGGTTCGATCCCCCGCAGGGTCAATTTGGGAATCTATAATTTCTGAATTTTCCCTGGTCTGGCCTGGTGGGAGGCTTCGGCCGAGGCTACTTACCACCCTACCGGCAAAGACGTGCCGCCAAGCGATTGAGCGTTCCGGTACGATGCCGTGTAGAAACCGAATAGGGGTATGGGTTTAAATATAACTGCCATGCCCTAACAGGTTAGCCCGCTACCATCTTAGATTGCATCATCACTTACCATCAGGTGAGAACACAGACAAAGGCTAACATGTAGTGGATAAAAAAACACGTTTTTCTTTTAATAGATAGATTTTAATTCTGAAATTAAGTCTTGTCCCTTTTTGTCACGTCGGATAACTAAGCATTACTCTAGTAAGTTAACACTACATGTTATATACAGGGTTTCCCCCAGTTTAATATACATTATTTCTTAGTCTAAAAGCTTAGAATTAATCTGAAAATATATGCCATTTTAACATTGAGTCAATACTCAATACTCAATACTCAATATCATTTATTCAATATACTTATAAAACATGACGGTGTTAATCGGTAACGGTATCTTAAAACTAAAGCTACGAGGGTTCCAAACGCGCCCTTTTATTTTACAAACACTTTTATTTGTTACAATAATAATTATATTTATTAACACGTTTTTCTTGTAATAGGTAGATTTTAATTCTGAAATTAGGTCTTGGTCCATTTTGTGAGGTCGGATAAGTAAGCATTATTTCAGTAAGTTAGCACTACATGTTATTTACAAGGTTTCCCCCAGTTTAATATACATTATTTGTTAGTATACTAGCTTAGAATTAATCTGAAAATATATGCCATTTTAACATTAAGTCTTAGCGTGTCAATTCTTTCCCATCCTACACTCAATCTACTACCTATAAGCTTCAGTTTTTTAACATATCGGTTAAAACATGATAAGCAGTACAGTACAGCAACAAGATAAAAGCAGATAAGCAGTAAACAAAACCATAAGCTCTTAATATACGTCAGACACATAACTTTAACGGTCGTATATACAGTGCCATAACGCCTACGAGCCGTCATAACTCGGGGCTATCAAACGATATAGACTATTATTCTCATGGGGCCGTGTAAAACAATACTGCCTCCAAATTCCCTGCCCTGTTCAAATAGGATATGCTGTTTCCAAGGACTTACCGTTTACTACCGTTTGCCTGATTGACTGAGCATTACATAGTTCTTTTTAGTACATATTTTTTTTATCAACTACAAGTTGACTGTAATCTCATCTGATCGTAAGTGATGATGCTATCTAAGATGGTAGCGGGGTAATCTGTAATCTGTTAGGGGTATGGCAGTTATATTTAACCCATAATGTTACAAATATTTGCATGCAGCAATTAAAGAGGCCCTGCATAGTTTGCGTCTGCAAAATATGCGTCTGCAAAATATGCAGGGTTTGAGCTGTTACATTAATAGATCAGTCAGTCAGTCACCATTTCCTTTTTAGTCCAGGCAATGGGGCGATCCGTTGTATGGAGACCTCCGCATTAAATCCTCAGTCAATGAAACTTGCCACGGTTTTAGTATTTTTAGTATTGGATGATCCAAAACTTACACAAAAATATCCAACAAAAAAAAACATCCGGAAGTTAGGTATTCATACCTAAAACTTTAATTTTATGGCTGAATGTTTTCTCATTTTTTTATATTAAATAATCATACAGAACATCGATATTTTAACCGATTTTATGATGAAATCTAAACTGCGTTTAATGATAATGTACCTTCTTCCTTTAACAGTTGGGTATAGCATAAAAATCCTTACTTCCTTTCTGATTTTTTGTTGGATATTTATATAATATACGTTTAATTCATAATACTTTATTATACTCTAAAGTTTCGTCGCCTGGGGAATTATTGTTGGGGTCTACTAGCTTTATTGCCTAGACTATTTATGATTAATCTGAAATAAGAACACACTGCAACGTTTTGACATCGGACAGTGAGATCCATGAGATCACAGTCAACGGTTGACTTAGATAGATAGATAGATAGATAAATACTTTATTGCACACATGAAAAATACAAGGTAAAGTTAACTATAAACTAGGTATGCAAAGGCGGCCTTATTGCTTACTGAGCAATCTCTACCAGGCAACCTTTGGTGAGAGGATCGAATAAGATGTGTAGGGTAGTGTGGCACAATAGAATACACGTTATTATTATGTAAGTAAGTACAAAATGTAAAACATAATAAACGTATTGTATACATACATTACATGTAAATAAAATACATAAATATAACAATAAAAATATTATGCATAAACATACACAAATAACACATTTAAATATAAAAATTAAATACGCATAGTAACGAATTAAGATGACTTTTAGTGGAATAAAAAATAATAAAATAAAATTAGCTTAAAATAAATCCCATAATAACTGTACCAGTAATAAAAATAGCGTTCGCATTATGATCGATACGAAATGTATATTTGTAGCTAGCTGCGGTACATTGCAGTGTTTATGCGCAAACTTCATCGGGCCACCATTAGTGGTAGCACCGGAAGAAAATAACGTTGTTTTGAAGATGTTATTATTTCATATTATTATTTTCTTACATGTACATACCACAGCGTAAGTAGGTATATACGATCTTGGCAGATCATAGAAACCTTTTGACGACCTCCGTGGCGCAGTGTGTAGCGCTGTTGTCTTAACGTGCGGAGGTCCCGGGTTCGACCCTGGCGGGGTCAATTTGGGAATTTATAATTTCTGAATTTTCCCTGGTCTGCCCTGGTGGCAGGCTTCGGCCGTGGCTGGTGGTGGAAAGACGTGCCGAAAAATTGGGTTGGATGAATTGATGTTTATTACTCAATCATGCTAGAATGGCTTAACGGATCTGGATGAAATTGGCACAGTTATAGATTATAGTCTGGAATAGCACATAGGCTACTTTTCCTCCCGGAAAATTAAGGATTTGATAAATTATTTATTTATTTCATTTAGGACAACTTCTAAGACTCTACCATCGGTTCAGAAAGATGATCAACCGTCAAGAAACGCAGCAGTTGCTCTTTTCCCGCGGGAACCAAAAACCTTATTCCACGCGGGCTTCAGTTAGTTTACTAATATTTACCGTCAACAGAAGTTATTCTGAAAATCAATAAATATTATGTACACAATATGTATTTAAGCAATATTTTTATCGTGAAACTAGCTGATGATGCCGGCGTAATTGATATCTGATTCCGCGGGAATTCTTTAGTAAAAATCCGTGGGATCTTGCAATTCACGAGCGCGTGTGAACTTTACTAGTAATTATACACAATGCGCAAGTATGTGTGCCTCTCAATCGTACGCGCAATCACATGCTCTCACACTTATAAAAATACATATATACAGTTAGGAATTTAACATAACTGTATGTTATTAGAACAGATACGTGAGGGCCCGATTGGCAGCCTCGAAATTTAGCAGATAAGTGGAGATAAAATCAAAGTCGAATCTTGCAGCGGAGTACTTATAAGTCTTTTTATTTGAAATTTGTTTTTATATACAAGGGATTGTTGGGTTTTTACGGTCTCAATACCATAGATATAAGTTAAATTTTTAAGACGAAAATAATCAACGTCATAGATTGAACTGTCAAATTTTTTCACTTACTTTTTGCCACGCTTTCGTCTGTGCATATTAGCATTATTTTTGCCATTTTTATTTAACTTATCTCAGTATTTTTATACTATACGGTTTAATACAACAATCGGCAAACAGCCTTTCACAAATACTTACCTGGATTCCCAACGTGGATGAACCAGAAACAATGGAGATTACGGTAAGGTACACATTACTGTTCCCGAATAGTCCACTTTTATTGTATCACCAACTTAAACGCATATTTGACGTTAACAACAACCTTGAGCCACGCTCACTCATGAATTGCAAGCTTGTGTTGTGTTAAGTCTATATTTCATTATTTATTATAGATATAAGCTATCACCAATCACATCCAAATTTCTGTAAAATCGTCTAAATCACTGTGGCGTAAGGAGTAAGAAACATACAAACGTACGACAATAATTTAAACTTTCACATTTATAACATAAGATTAATATACAATTTAAGCGTTGATTATGTTTCCAAGTAAAACATTTTGTGACCAGAGTTTGGTGTTAATCTTTTTTAATTGCTTCTCAAGTATCTGCGTAGCCTTTGACGTAGCACTTCTACGGAAGTTGTAGAGCTCTACGCCTTCAAAGTAAGTTACAAACGCCTGCGGCTTTGATCACGCAGCTTTTTCCTTATGCAAATTTCGGCTTTATAGACTGGGCTTGATATTGATAAGGTCAGGTCAGGTCAGGTCAGTCAGAATGTTTCGTTTTATTGTATGTATATTAGCTGATGCCCGCGACTCCGTCCGCGTGGATTGAGGCTTTTAAGTTCCCGCGGAAACTCTTAAATTTTCCGGGATAAAAAGTAGCCAGATTACAATCTATCTCTGTGCCAAATTTAATCCAAATCCGTTTATCCATTCTGGCGTGATTGAGTAACTACCATCCATCCATCCAAACCTTCGCATTTATTATCTTACTATATAGAAGTATACATAGATTGCAATCAGACACGATTGTAACTTGCCAAGGCCTAAGCCTCCCAACAGATCGTAACAGAGATGATTTGGCAAATATAAATTTCAATCACAACTTCCCAACAACTTATTTGACCCGGTGGCCAAAATTTGAACTAAATTTTATGCCTGTTTTTTTTTATTTTGCATAGATACAAGCTACTCTGACACCGGGTCAGATAATTTGTTCGGACTTTTATTAGACAGAGAAACAGATATAGACATGGCGTCAGCCTACACAGTATGCGATAGCGATAGTGCGTTATTTTCTTAATCCTAAATAAGCATATTTTTTGTAGAAATTATATAGAAATATCTATATTTTGTAGATTCATGCGAGTATTTAAAAATATTTATAACCTGTTTTTATCTGTAAGAATCATTTGCCTGTATTTGTTTTTGTTTATTGTATACATAGGCTATTTTATACCCCGGAAAATTAAAGATTTCCCAGTAAGTAAAAGCAATAAAATTATAAGTGGATAAAATCTGAGATGAAAAAGAGCGTCACCTAATTCATAAAACAACGATATGGCAATACCAAGTGGATATACAAACCGTTGTGGCACAAAAGAGGCTTTCGGTGCAACCTTTCCTAAACAATATTTATTTTACGGCAACATTAAAAATATCGTTCAGTGGGTCGCCACTCAAAGTTTATTGAGATTTCAAGAATAAATAGGTTTTAGTAGCGATCCAAGCGATAAGTAAATTTAAGAAACGAGGTTTAACCTTGTGTAAAAACTATGAGGGACGAGGGGCCCAACAACACATATCAGTCGGTTGCGATTATCAAGCAACGTTGACCCAAGTCGATAACTGAATGGGTGATCGAATTTGGAGGTTCAAATTTTAGCCATTTCGTTTCGTTTCATTTATTAACATAATAGCTGATGCCCGCGAATTCTTTCGCGTGGTTTGTTTTTGGTCCCGGGTAACGGGATGTATCTTACCTCAATACCGAATTTTATCCAAATCGAGTGAAAAAATGGGTTGTTAAAGCATAGCAGACAGACAGATACATTATCGCATCTATACTAATATTATAAATGCGAAAGAGTGCATGTCTATCTGTGTCCTACGCTGGTGTCATACTGTCAACGTTTAAAGCAATACTACTCATAATGACAGTTTGATGTCACGTTCTTTGACGTTCCTAAAGAAAGGATAATAATAATTAAACACGAAAGTCAATAATAATGTCAAAATAATGGCTTTAAGCGTTGGTAGAATGGCCCCTTAGCGAGAGTGGCCTCTCATATGACTTATAATAGCCTTATTAGGCATCCAAGCGCTAGCCTATATATTGAATAATTTAATCATAATTATAAAAATTAAGAACACGACTGCCCTGCTAAAAAACGATTTAAAAAGTTAAAAATCTAAATTAATCTAGTTAAATTAGAATCACATTCACATTTTTGTTAAATGATATTTTTTTGTGAATCACTGAATATTGAATAGTGTTATATATTTTTGGAATCTACTCATCATTTTCTAGATGATGTTGTTAATATTATGTTCGATTTTTTTTTCAAATTTAGTCTTTAATGCGGGACCACGGTCACCCCATAATTTTTTTTAATAATTTTACTAAACTATGTCACCCGGAATAAGCTAGGGATTCTAACGATACCTCACTTATCAAAATCGGTTCAGGCGTATAGAAGTTATGGTGGAATATACAAGCTCACATACATACATACATACATGAACCCTGAAAATAATATACTCCATTTTTCAGGCAGTCGTATAAAAATAGGAATAGTTTGGCTGTAGCTCGTTACGCTGTTCAAGTGCGGGTTGTCAGATTTCACACGCCTTCGAGAACATTCTGAAGAAGTCTCGGGCGTGCAGGTTTCCTCACATCGCCTCACTCAGAAAAATGACAAGTGTCTGCCTGAGGACCGCACCCCCGACCACCCGAAGAAGGTCGAATAGTATGTATGTAAAGAAATGTAAAAAAATCTAAACAAATGTAGGTAGAAATGTAACTGTGTATGGAAAAATAAAAGCTATTGTTAAGTTTCGAGTTATTTGCTATTTGTTTGATTATTGATTGAATATAAAATTAAAAATTTAGAACCCGGGTCGTGGTTTTGTTTAAAAAAACAAGAGGGTTCGGTAGTCTGTGGCACGCGTCAGATGTCAGAGCAGGAGATATGTGATGGACGGCGGGAATGGTGAACGGAACTGGGGAAATTCGGTATTAAAGTATGTGTTATTCCCGACTATAGTCTATATCTATGCCAAATTTCGTCCAGATTCATTGAGCCGTTTTGGCGTGATTGCGTAACAAACATCCATACATCCATCCATCGCAGAGTATAATCGCTAGTTACGCAAATTAGTTCTAGATTTAAGAGATCCTTTTCACCAGACTACGTTGTAACATCATTGATCTAACATTAGTAATGATAAATTAAAATAAGATATTTAAATTTATCGCTGCTATGAAAATCATGTGGTCCTATTTGACACACATTTGTAGCTTAGCAAGGTAATATGTATAGGTACCAACAGGTTTATAACATTTTTATTTGACTTCATTAATTAATTTGAGAGTCTCATCCCCGCCTGCGGCTAAGCATACCGTGCTAATTACTATGGCACCTCTTCGTAGAACCTGTCCGTACGCTTAGTCTAAGTTTTTTCAGTGCAAATTGGATTGATCGTTGTGAGCTTTATAGAGCGGACGAAGTCGCGGGCATCATCTAGTTTATGTATCAATTAAAAAATGATCATCATAATGAAAGAAGTATAGCTTATTTTCGTGTATTCAGCGTTCCAAATGCTACGTTTCGAAATTAAAATAGTTTGTACTAAATTTGTGATTTTAAAGTCTATGAGCTTTTGGATCTATTTTACTTTGACGCTAATGTGAACGAACGCTCAATACGATCAATCGAAAATGCAATGTAAAAACTTAGACAAAGCCTACAGCTGACGAAATCTGACGTCATCACTAATTAGCGTGGCCGCCATCTTGTGTGTGCTAAAATACAAAATGCCGACCTGCAATCATAACAAGCAGATTCCCTGTTCGGTGGCTGAAATTCCCGTGATGTTTTTGTGAATATTTTTTGGTAAATATCGGTGAGTACCGTCCTTTATCCCGCTTAATAACTCAAACGAGCTTTTTTTTCTCAATAAAAGCTGAGCCAAGTCGATCAATCAATGTATTTGTTCACACATGCGTCACGTTGACTCTAAAATTACATGTATGATGAGAGCATCTGCCTTCGGTGTGCAAATAATAAATTTTGTTGCGTAATGGATTGCAAAATAATCGACGGAATTTCTTTTTTTTTTCGAGAGGGACCATACTGCCAATGTTTAAAGCAATATTACTCAAAATGACAGTTTAATGTCACGTACCTTGACGTCCCTAAAATAAGGATTATAATTCTAAATCACGAAAGTCAATAATAATGAAACGTTGGCAGTATGGCCCCCGCTCGGACAATATTATTGTGTACTAGCACAGATGAACACACTACAGAAAGTATTTTAATGGCGCCCATTTTTTGGTTATCAAGGTGTAAATCCGTCAAACAGGTTCGTGTAAAATCTAGCCTACATGTCACTCTGACTTTAATAAGGAATCGGTTGAGACCTCATTCATCAAAATCAGGTCAGTACTTTAGCCGCTACAGTGCAACATACATATTAACTACAAACACACATGGGTATATACATACATAAACACATACACTGCTAAAATCATAACCCTTCCTTTTGGCTTTGCCATAGCCCAGGCTGGAAATATAATTCATATAATTAATAATATAATATAATATAATAATAATATAATTCACGGCTGAGTAGGTAATATTGGAAGGACGAGGCGAAGCCGAGGTCTTCCCAAGTAATTTTAAAGGGACGAGGCGCTAGCTGAGGCTTTTTTAAGTAACTGAGGGCGTGAATCGTTATTTCGGCCTAAATGTGTATAGTACTTTTCCTTAATTTGGGTCGTCAATGGGTCTGATTCTATAGTGCATCTCTAAAATTAACTAAAATGACAGCATTAAAAATATTACTTTCGTAATACTCCCTGCGGAAGGGGACAGAACTAGATTTAAAGCTGTCATTTTAGTTTAGTTTAGAGATTGTGTTACACAGAATTGGTCACAATAGCTTGTGAAAGAACGCATGTAAAAGCTGCCTCATTAAGTTGAAAAAATGTTGCCTCGAAAAACACGAACCGCCGTTCCCCTCATAATGAGCTTTCGAATGTTCCTCACAATACAAACAACATTAATATGCAGTTTATAAATATTTTCATTACGTTAACGTACAAAACAACGTGGAGAGTGCTTTTCATTCTTTCAATTCAATATTATCGACAAAAATTTTGAACTACCACCACTACAGCCCATTAACGTCCCACTGCTGGGCACAGGCCTCCACTCTCATAAGAGAGAGGAAATCAGAGCCCAGACCCACCACGCCGCTCCAATGCGGGCTTTAACGACTATTAACATGTTATAATAACCAGGACCAATTGCTTAACATGCTCTCCGAGGCACGGGGGTGGAACACCGCCAACTTCCTCTAACTCCGGGCTAGTACTGAGAATTTCCAGTCAGAAAATTGCATCATTTAATTATAGCCCGACCCGAGAGTCGAACTCGGGACATCGTCGGCCGCAGTCGAACCACAAGACCAACGAGGCAGTTGAACTATTACTGAAATATTCGTGTTTAAAAGTAGTATCGGACTTAAATGAACTATATTGATTGCAAAGCAGTGAAAGCCTAATAGTATAGACACTTGACCCTTTATGGGGTCGCGGGTTCAATCCTCGGATACGCACCTCTGATTTTTCCGAGTTATGTCTTCGTTAATAAATTAAATATGACTTGCTTCGAACGGTCAATGAAAACAAATGAGTCATGATGATCTCGAAGGTTTGTGAAGCTGCCAATACGCACTTGGCTAGCATGGTGGATTATGGCCAAACCCTTCTCATTCCGAGAGGCCAGCAATGGGTTGCAAAGATGGATGTAGATGACGATAAGTTAACGCAAAGATTTTTTTTACATTAAGTACTAAAATATACCATGAAATCCATACTTATTGGTCTTTTTGTATATTTGAGACCTATATGAAATTTGGTACAAGAAAGGTAACATTTGAGTGACTGACATAAATATGACGTAGGCATACTTTGTATTCCGAAAAGTCGGAGTATTTCCACGGGATCTTAATAAACCTAACACGTGAACAAAAATTTGGGTATCACCTTAATAATACATACGTCATGCATGATGAATGTAACAAGGGTCGAACCTTTCCTTTTTTTGAATTATAGTCAGTTGAAAGCAATTTTTGCGTAAAATAATACAATTTTCAGATACTTCCAAACCAAATCTTTTCAAAGTAAGGGATGTAAACAGATTTTTCTCGGTGTAAAATGAATTACGGAGGTGCATGATCCTCTTTGGATAACAGGGTCGCACACAAAGGACCTAGCCCTGCCGTAACTATAACAATATATAATTATCTCAGTAAATTATAATAAAGCTAATCACATATTATACAAGTAATATTGCAAAAACAATTAATAATCTTAAAATAATGCAATAATGCCTAGTTCTAATGCAATACTTAATTATAGGCATATACAGCATTAAAGATTATCCGGTCAATATACATTTTTTTTTTTAATATTTAAGTACAAAAACAAAGAATATTAAAACAAAGTTAAGGAATGAATAATAATATTATACAGTTAATTTAAATTAAATTAATAAATTAGGAACAATAAAATTAAATTAAATTAAAATTAATAATTAGGATACATTAATTAGGTACTTATAATCCTCTGTACTGGAAATACCTACACAATTATCACGTCAAATAAAAAAAGACACTCAGATTAAAAGAATTCTTTAAATTAATGTTGGAAACTAAAGAATAAGTTTAAAAATATGTCCTCCCGACAGAATTTCGGCCACTATAGCCAATCTCCAGTGAGATTAGTCTGCGCGGAATATATTATAGTGCACAAGTGTGTGCGCAAATACAGGTGCACTCTGTTTCTTTACTCTTCACCCTCATAATCCAATGGGACGGAAAATCCGACACGACCGGGCAGAGATAAGGTACAGGAACGACGGCTGTATTTGGGTTCCACCCAAAATCGTGTGAAGCACATTTGTGCACAAACATTTTTATTTATTTCACGTAGAACAACTTGAACCACTTATGATAAGCCGAGACTCAAGACTCTACCACTGGTTCGGAAAATTGATTCTACTGAGAGGAGCCGGCAAGAAAGTCCGAAGAAAAAGAGTTGCTTTTAAAAAAATGTTACACTGTGACGTCCCTTGGGCCCTAACTGAAAATCAGCGTTGCGGTATGTCAGGTACATTACATTACATATCTACCTTCCATGCTTTGGCACAGGCTGAGGAGGTGGCCCATTGACCGCATTTACTTTATTTGTTTATGTTATTTTTATTATTTTTGTACAAAATATTGTCTTAAAACTAATTTAAAAAAAGTAAAGCTTATCTCTTGAAAGAAATCTCTTCCAGTCTTCCTTGAAAGTGAGTAAGGTGAAATTGTACTTTCTATTTATGTAAACAGTACTTATGTACTAATTTGTTGTACTACTGATTAATTTGCTGTAAACAGTTTGTCAGTTTAAATTTATTTATTTATTTACTTTGTAAATAATATAAAATGTTGAATTCAATAGTATTTTTATATTGGAATCCTTCATAGAAATTTCATAGACATTATTCACATAGAGATCGTTAGTCGGCTTGAATAAATAAATAATTAACGCTCATACGCTCATACATGTATGCATTCACCGTATCGAATAAGTAATTATTGGAATTGCAGATCGTAGGATTGCAGGAATATAGATGTCATGGAAAACATTTCATCACATATATGTGATATATATATAATAATATATAATATATAATATATTATATCTGTCGGCATTGAATTAAAAAAAATTATAATATTGGGTGGTTAAATAGCATTTTTTCCATGTTTCAGCTAAAATCCTATTTAACTTTTATATTGATAGTATAAAATATAGAATAGATACATAAGCTACAATAGGACTGTCATATACATATTGTATAAAAGCCCTCTATAATAAGTAAAGATTTAAAAAAAAACATCACATATAGCTATTCAATTCAATATTATTAATTATTTATACAATTCAGGCACACTATAATCCTTTTGTCGTTCGAAACTTATAAAATATGATGGTGATAATCACCATCATGTGAATAAGATATCATCAAATACGGTTTCCAACGTCATTTCGTGCTTCGATGTTAAATACTTCCATACTAATAATCTAAATGCGAACATGTGTCTATCTGTCTAATCACTATGCTTTCATGGCCCGTTTTTATACAACCGATTACGTTGAATGTGATACATTGCATCACGGGGATGGACAGGCTACTTTTTAACCAGGTGTAAGGGACAATCCAGAAGTAGGTATTAATAAACACTTTTAATATATTTGAAACTTGCACGAATAAATGGTTAACGAGTGGTCTCAACGTGTAGCGGTGCCACGAGAGATTTAATTTAATTAGATAAAAGTTGGCTATACATTAAAACAATATACATTTGATCCGGCCACGATTGCTATCGTCAAGCTCTAAACCAAATTGCGATCTAAACACAAAAGTATACAATAACCGCTGAGTCTACCTGCAGGAGACTGAATTACCATCGTCAAAACACTCGTATTTATACTAACTATTTTCAATATGGCGTCGGTATCCGCAGATTGAATCGAATGACATGAAACGAGTCAAATTGACTGATATTATACTTCCTGTTTCATTAGATATAATGATAAACAGTAATAATGCTAACACAGGAAAATCAAACAGTTCCCTCGGGATTTTTCAAAAACCTTAATCCACGAGGACGAGTCGTGGGCATCATGAAGTAATAATATATATGGTTTCAAAATACATTAAAAATATCATTTTTTTCTCATGCCCACAATATTATTATTGCTTTAGTACTTAGGTATATAACTTTTTGTGTTGCTACATATCTATCCCTAGTGTAATATTACACTTAAGGCAAAAACACACTACCGATACAATAGGACAAACCTTTATTATTATGGAGCTGCACATACTTGTCTGACGTGATGAAACGTGTTTCCCATACATTGCGTGTGCTTTACGCTGCCATTTTGTCATGTCCCGTCAATTGTTTGTTTTCGCCCTTAGCACAACTTCGGAATACATATATTGCTCTAATACGAAAGTTTCTCGGTCTTTCTCATCAACAGTAAAGCTTCCAGACAAATTATATTACTTGTTTAAGAAACTCCTTAGAAATTCGTCATTTTCATCTCAAGTTTTTAATAAAATCCTTTTAAAAACGAACGCAATATTTTGTAATTCTATCAAGTATCAATTAAGTAAGTCGTCTGAGTTTTCAATAAGATCGCTTTGCGAAAAATTTATTTGAATTTTTTAATCATTTTGCTCTTATTTCTTTTGCAAATATTCTCAATACCTATTGTTTAGTTTTGAGCAATTAAATATCACTCGCTTTAGCGGTACAGAGAAACGTCGGGAACCTGCATGCCTGTGAGTTTTTCGTATAGCATTCGGCAAGTGTGGTGGACGATTCCACCATACTTTGCAAATTGACCCTGCCCGGTTCGATCCCCGGCAGAGTCAATTTGGGAATTTTTAATTTCTGAATTTTCCCTGGTCTGGCCTGGTGGGAGGCTTCGGCCGTGGCTAGTTACCACCCTACCGGCAAAGACGTGCCGCCAAGCGATTTAGCGTTCCGGTACGATGCCGTGTAGAAACCGAAAGGGAGAAAGTATGGGTGATTCTAACAGGTTAGCCCGCTACCATGTTAGACTGCATCATCACTTACAAACAGGTGAGATCGCAGTCAAGGGCTAACTTGTAGTGGATAAAAGAAAAAGGAATTATGCCTAAATTTCAAAATTCGTCGGTTAAAGTTTACTTGGCGATTGTGAAATATAAGCATAAAATAATAATTAACGTGAAAAAGTTATACAATTTTTGATTTGTTTCATTCGACCCTTTTCACCACAAGTTAGCTCGTAATGTGAACCAGCTAAAACTTCTAATACAATTATTTATGTAATTGTAGAGTTAAGAACACATTTTACTCGAACTGAGTAAAAGTTACAATTTATGGTCCCCATACTGAGAATTTATTGCAGGTTGCGAGGTCGCTTTTAATAAAATTTATGTTAACATTGTCCCGTGAAATATATAGTGGATTGAGGTTTTTCGGTTCCCGCGGAAACTGTCTTATTTTATGGGATAAAAAGCAGCCATCTGCTATTTTAAACTATAATGTATCTCTGTGCCAAATTTCATCCAGATCCGTTCAGCCGTTCTGGCGTGATTGAGTAACAAAAATCCATCCATCCAAACTTTCGCATCTTACTTATCTTACTAATATTATAAATGCGAAAGTTTGGATGGATATATGGATGTATGGATGTATGGATGTATGGATGTGTAGATATATGGATGTATGGATGTTTGTTACTCAATCACGCCCCAACGGCTGAACGGATCTGGCTGAAATTTACACAGAGATAGATTATAGTCTGGAATAGCACATAGGCTACTTTTTATCCCGGAAAATTAAGGAGTTCCCGCGGGAACCAAAAAACCTCAAACCACGCAGACAAAGTCGCGGGCATTCGCTAGTTTATAATATTTTTTTGATTACTATTGCTATAGTTATACATACTTGAAACGGTACTAGCTTTATACTTCTCCATAAAAGCCGCATTAAGACGATATGAAATTGCTCAATTTACTCATATTGCCGTCTATTTTTTTGGAATGAAGTTCCTTATGGGCCTTAAAATAAATTCTTCCGCATGCTAATTATTAAATATTAATTAACTTTGTGCATGCTAGTCTAAAAAAAATAGACCGTGCAACTGTAACTGTGAGGAATAGAAGTTATTTTATTTTTATTATACGACGAAAAAAGGAGTATATTGTTTTCAGGGTTCATGTATGTATATATGTTTATATGCGAGTTTGTATATTCCACCATAACTTCTATACGCCTGAACCGACTTTGATAAATGAGGTATCGTTAGAATTATTCCGGGTGTCATAGGCTAGTAAAATTTAAAAAAAATGATGGGGTGACCATGGTCCCGCATTAAAGACTAAATTTGAAAAAAAAAATTTGAAATTAAGATTAACTATATAATCATCATCTAGAAAATGATGAGTAGATTCCAAAAATATGTAACACTGTAGTTCAACATCCAGTGATTCACAAAAAAATATAATTCAATAAAAATTTGAATAAGATTCTAATTTAACTAGATTAATTTAGATTTTTAACTTTTTTGTTCGTTTTTTGGCAGGGCAGTCATGTTTTTATTTTTTTTTAATTATGACTTGCTTTGGAATGAAGTCCCCTAAGGGACGATCTTTCATTCCCTATGCCAAAATAAGATTCCATTTAACTAGATTAATTTAGATTTTTAACTTTTTATTTTTTTGGCAGGGCAGTCGTGTTTTTTATTTTTTTTAATTATGACTTGATTTGGAATGAAGTTCCTTAAGCGACGATCTTTCATTCCCTGCGATCATTCATTTCATACGTCATACTGAAATTGTCAAAACTTATACCTACCTATGAAATGTTGCAAAATAAATTGTTCCGCATGCTAATTATTAAATATTAATTAACTTTGTGCATGTTAGTCTTAAAAAATAGACCGTGTAACTGTGAGGAATACAAGTTATTTTATTTTCATTTATTCATTTTATTTACGTGTGTGTTATTTTATTTTCATTTATTTATTTTATTTACGTGTGTGTTAAACTCGGACATGAAATCCCAAATAACTCATAGCCATTCGCATAATTTTAACGATTTTACAAACGTTTGTTAAACGTCCTATTGACGTCAATTAGTGCCGTCAGCGTCACGCGATACTCGTATGCTTTAAACCCTTCCAGTGAAGTATAATTATTGTTCTTCATTCTCTCGTGTCTTTAGAAATGGATTACACGAACAGTCTATTTTAACGAGATTTATTATTAAAGCTTAGAACTATTGATATTCTGTTTAGGCACTTTATTTTAGAGATATTTCCTAACAGTTTAGAGTGGCTATTTCACCCCCGTGCCTCGGACTGACTAGAAATTCTCAGTACTAGCCCAAAGTTAGGAAGTTTCCGTGTCTCGGAGAGCACGTTAAGTCTTCGGTCCCGGTTATTATAACTAAAATGATAATAGTCGTTAAAGCCCGCCAACCTGCATTGGAGCAACTCTAATTCCCTCTCTCGTAATCCCCATAAGAATGGAGGCCTGTGCCCACAAACGGGACGTTAATAGGCTGTAGCGGTGGTGGTCGATGGGAAAAAATGTGAACTCCATATAAAACTAGATGATGCCTGCGATTTCGCCTACATAACATAAGACTTTTACCTCCAGCGGGAGCTCAATTATCCGAGCTAAAATGCCTACCTCTGTCCGGGATGCGACCTATTTCTGAATCAAATGTCACCTAAATCAGTTGAACAGATGGGTCCTGAAATAGTAGTATTACTTGCGATGGTATAAACTAGAAGTTTAATTCGCTATAATCCGCTACAGTAGACAAATCTGTGTGGTTCTATTAAACTTCTAGTTCATTCACTATCATGGACTTCCGCAAAGTAACGCCTGCTTCTATTCAATAATTGCGATGGTATAGTTGAGGACCTGGAGAGTGACCTAGACTACTTTTTATTTTGGAAATCAAAGATGATTTTAAAATAACCTACAACCACAGTGGTGGTCCACACAGCTAGTGATAAAATAAATGTAAAATGAATGAATGAATGTAAAATGAATTAAAATGTGTTTAATGACTTTTGTAATTGTCCTATCTATGACTCACAAAACTTTTAAGACTTTTATATATCTTCGTTAAATTGTGAGAATACGATACGTTGATCGTCTATCTATAATGAGGAATTTAGGATAAATTACTATAATTACGATAACGATAGCTGCGACTGTCTGCGAAGTTTTGTGTTACTGAACTGCTGCTCATTAAGCCCAACCATTTAGCTAAGCAATATTAACTAGGTTTAGGTATGTTATTTATATATAACATGTGAATTATGTCTTTTAATGAACTATTCCATCTTATTGGAGAATATTTATAGTCCAATCAAATAAGACCTGAAATCAAAATTTTGACACGACTTTGCATTTTTGATTTAATGTAGTTTTAATGATAAAAACAATGTGTAAAAGTTTTGTGTCTGCAACCTCCGACAAGGGCTGAAATTTGTCAAAAGTATTTTTTTCGCAATTACTCGAAAACAGTTAATAAATAAATATTAGATAAAAAGTTCTAAGAAGAATATGTAGAGCTTAAATTTTTTCATAAAAAAGGTCTTTTTCCCCTCACGTTGCTTCCCATTTCCGCCTTTTAAAAGCATTTCCTTTCCCGATTTTTGTATATAGCCGATTAGGTAATGCCAAAGACAACGTTCCAATTTTGGAAAGGAAGCATTTATGGAAAGAGAAAATAAGTAGGTTCCTACGGCAGGAAATTTTCCTCAGTGTTTTCGTCAACAAGTCCAACAAACTTTGAAACTTGTAATATTTTTGTAATAACAAGAAACACTGGTTTCACGCAAAGTTTGTTTAGAAAAGTTGTCAAATTAAATGATGAAAAGATACTTTGTACCTACCTATTTATAATGTGGCGTTCTGATTAACTTCTAGTGGGAGGCTTCGGCCGTGGTTAACTACCAAATACCGGTAACGACGTACCGCTAATTGATAGAGATGTTAGTGATAATAACCGGGACCGACGCGTTAACGTTAACGTTCACGAAAAGGCCAAATTCGGACTACCAAATTCGGTCACCCTTCCGGTTACCGACTTGGATCAAGGTTGCTTAACAATCGCAATCGACTGGGCCACTCGTCCCTCAAAACGTCCCTCTCGTTGGATCGGCGGATTGATGGATGGATGGATGTTTGTTACTCAATCACGCCAGAACGGATCTGGATGTTTGGCACGGAGATAGATTATAGTCTGGAATAATACATAGGCTGATTTATATCGGAGTTAAATAAAAGGACAAAAACCTCAATTCATGCTTACGAAGTCGCAGGCATCTAGTCGTCTATAAAACGCACACAATAGGCATGATGACTGATTTTGAAAAATGGTCAGATTATGTTCGGAAGTATCCAATATTTCGAAAAAATATCTTATTCCAGCAGAAAAATGAGGTTTGGTACATAAAATTGGCATTTGAAATTTAAATTTTAAAATTCACGCCAAAACGCTCGCTGTCATGGCGTCGTTAATGACGTCACTATTTTTTTATTTTTTTATCCACTACAAGTAAGCCCTTGACTGCGATCTCACCTGATGGTAAGTGATGATGCAGTCTAAGATGGTAACGGGCTGACCTGTTAGGGGCATGGCAGTTATATTAAACCCATACCCCTATTTGGTTTCTACACGGCATCGTACCGGAACGTTAAATCGCTTGGCGGCACGTCCTAACCGGTAGGGTGGTAACTAGCCACGGCCGAAGCCTCCCACCAGGCCAAAAGGCTATTGTTTTTACCAATGTACTCTGTGCAGTGTGCAGTAAACAATAGTGTGATTGTCAAAGCTCGAAAACAAACAATTGTGACGTCATTCGCTTCTTGGTGTTTAATCCATTATGGCGGATCGCTGTATTTTATAGTTTTATTTTATCAAAATAAATAGCAATCTCACTCGAAATAGAAAAATAAATACGTTTTTTATAATCTATGAATCCTATTTCATAAGATAAATTCATAATTTCATTGATTCTTGGTTACTGTCATCATGCCTATTATTAGAAGTGAACTGAAGAACACTTGAAGGAGGCTATTAACGTCTAAACTCCCAGACTATGACCGTTCAAGCTATATTATACACTTTAACTAAATAATGCAACATAACTACTGAGGCTTCAATATAACATAATCTCGTGAAAATAATTTACCCCGCTTCATTCAAAGGCTTATCTCTAATTGAAACTGCCAAGTCCTTCATAAGCTGATTTCTATTACGTTCAAGCTTTAAGTGTATGTGGAATCATTATCACGATGATAACAGAATAATAACGATTTAGTTAGGCGTTATATTTTGGGAACATAACAACTAGTCCTTGATGGACTGATATTATGAACTAGCATTCGATTTTCATACAAATTTCAGGGCTCTATTTTACCTCCTTATGGGTTGAATTTTCAAAAATTCTTTCTTAAAGAATGCCTACTTTATAATAGATGTCTGTATGCCAAATTTCAGCCCTATACGTCCAGTCGTTTGAGCTGTGCGTTGATAGATCATTGATTCATTCACCATTTCCTTTTATTTATTTAGATGATTAAATGAAAAACACTTAAAAACTTCTAGAAAATTCAAAAGATATAAAATTCCTAAATTGACTCTGCCGATGATCAAACCTAGGGCCTCCCACTTGAAAGACCACAGTGCTTACCACTGCGCCAGGGAGATTAAATAGTTATACCTTATAGCAAAGTAAAAAGCGTCAGCCCAATCTTTTTATATGACCTCCTGCTAAAAAGGAGGTACGATACGTCTTATAATCAGTCAAGCTTATTTTTGGCCAAAACTGGAACTAATTTTAATGTGTTTAGTATTTGTTTTTATTTTATTTTTTAACATCTTACTCTTACTAATATTATAAATGCGAAATTTTGGATGGATGTATGGATGTGTGCACGTATGGATGTATGGATGCATGGATGTTTGTTACTCAATCACGCCCCAACGGCTGAACGGATCTGGCTGAAATTTGGTACAGAGATAGATTATAGTCTGGAATAGCACATATACTTTTTATCCCGGAAAATTAGAGTCGGAAGAAACCAAAAAACCTCATACCACGCAAACGAAGTCGCGGGCATTCGCTAGTATTATATAGTCCCACAAACTTATATGACACGGTGACAGCGTCGCAAGTAGATATGAAAAATAATAATTAAAAAAGACTTATCAGGCGTAAAAATTTGTTCCAATTTTGGCCACCGGGTCAGACAAGTCTGACGGACCCGGGTCAGATAAGTTTGACGGACTATAATGACCACTGAAAGGATGGAAACTAGTTATTACAGTTCTGTTAAAGTTGTGAAAGGCTCCCTGTCAGAACAAAAGGGGTCTGAGAACATTCACTAAATATTTATTGTCAAAGACACGTCGACTTAATTATTATAATCACATGACTATTTCTAGACGAGACTGTTCAACGAGTATATTATACTTTATTACTTAGCCCTCTTGAATGTGGAATTTCACACTACAACAGCATCCATTGAATCCATACTAATATCCATACTAATATTATAAATGCGAAAGTGTCCGTCTGCCTGTCTGCTATGCTTTCACGCCCAACCTGTTCAAACGATTTTGATGATATTCGGTACACGGATAGTTTGTATCCCGCGGAAGGACCCTATCCTAAGGCTTTTTATCCCGGAAAATTCAAGAGTTCCCTCAAGAAACAAGAAATGTATCTGTTCACAAGATTTTGATGAAATTTGTTACAGGGATAGGTTGTATCCCGGGGTTATTTTTATCCCGGAAAATTCAAGACTTGTGGTTAAAGAATTTATTCTCAAAACAAATTTACAAAAAAATCACTTAATGAGAACTTATCAGTACTTATCATAAATATAACCTAATAACATAACGCACAGCGGTGAGCAACAAGTACTAACACAATCGTAAAATGCAAGTGGGTACAAATAAAAAGAATGCTCAGAACTCAGAAATCAGATAATATTATGAATGATGAAATTTTTGAGTCTCTTTTTAAAAATGTTGATCTTATTAATACTTTTTTTTTTCAATCTTTTTTTTAAAATTGAAAATAATACAATAGAACTTAATGCTAGCTAGCCTAACCTACCTATTTATTTTGGTAAATTATTAAACATTTTGTGCTCTTTCATAACTTATATTTCTCTTAACGTAATTATATCGTATTTTTTTAAAGAAATATTATCAGCGTTACTGAGGAGCCGGCACCCCAGTTCCCTTTTAGTTTTAAATGTCAATATTGAGAATGAATGTTCTTAGATTTTATTTTCTTAATCAAAATACATGTTTTGTATTAATATATTTGTTGAATATTCATTAAATTGGTTTCCGAATATAAAATTTTTGTGGGGATGAGAAAGTCATAATTGAACAGAATGGTGGTTTTATTAGACCACTAGCGAATGCCTCAACTTCGTCTGTGTGGTTTGAGGCTTTTTGGTTCCCGCGGGAACTCTTTTTTCCGGGATAAAAAGAAGCCTATGTGCTATTCCAGACTATATTCTATCTATGTGCCAAATTTCAGCCAGATCCGTTCAGCCGTTGGGGCGTGATTGAGTAACAAACATTCATACATCCAGACATCCATACATCCATCCAAAGTTTTGCATTTATAATATTAGTGTAGATATATATATATATAATATATATATAATATAATCTGAATCTCTGAAACGGCTCGAACGATTTTCACGTAATTTAGTATGCAGGGGTTTCGGGGGCCATAAATCGATCTAGCTAGGATTCATTTTCGGAAAATGTAATTTTATCCGTGTTTTCAGGCAATGAAAAACTGCTACGAACAAATACGAAGATAAATTTCGCCATCATCTACCACCTCATAGGTGGGTAATAGTTCAGGTGGGAAACAGGTCGGTCCCGAAAGCAGAAGACCCCGGTTCGAATCAAAGATGTCCTCCTTCCCGATTATTTTTTTACCATTTTTTTTAAATAAAATATAATGTTTTATTTTAAAAAATTATATAACTATAATTACCAAAAAACACGATTTACCAAAAAAATATACCAAGCAAAGCTCGGTAAATATCTGGATATTTAAATTATTATTACAATTAAAATTGGCACTCTCTCTCTGCGTCGTATTCCTTATTACTGAGGGTTTTAACGCCTTTCCATTTATCACTTAATATCAGGGGTTTTCTTGGGATAGTAATGCGGTGGATTCCCAGGTCCCCCATTAAAAATTGGCACTAAATACCTAATAATAAAAAATAACGCCATGTCAGAAAATATATTTACCACAGATTTGTGGCTTACTCTGTTATACCCAACTAATTTAATTTTCCGGGATCATAAGCCTCATGTCCTTCCCCGGGATGCAAGTTACAACCTATATCTGTACCAAATTTCATGAAAATCGGTTTAAGATTGGCCTTAAAAGCTTAGACAGACACGCTTTCGCATTTGTTACATTAGTACCCAATATCTAAACTCAACCAAAATGGCAGGTCTGAAATTCTCCCCAAATACTGCTCCCAGTGGAAAAGGATAGCACTAGATTTAGATTTGTCATTATAATTATTACGAAATGGCATATAAGAATTGGCAACATTACGTTTCGTTTGGTTTTCGTTATTTTGTTATTAGATTTATTAAAGATTATCTCGACGTTATTAATTTAATTAGACTGTCTGTACCGTATTATTTTAATATTACCGTATTAATTACAAAATAAATATTTGCTTTATTTTCTATTTTTGTCTCAAATTCAATATTGACTATTGAAAGGAACTTGTTTAAAAGTTTAGTTGTAAATACCTACCTTATATTCTATTCTGTCGCCTGAATAAAACATTTATTCCGTCTCATCTGAATTGAGCCGTCATTTTGCAACGATAGCTCGATGCATCTATTCTTCTTTGACAATGGCGGTTTCTAGCAAACTATTGAAGAAAATAGCGAGATCTTTTAAAGTACAAAGGCAGATATATATAGACTGTACTACTGTGGGGTTACTACCATTGCTCTATAGCAGTATTATTTCAAAATGACAGATTTATGTTACGTACCTCGATATTCCTAGAATTAGGATAATAATTCTAAGGCACGAACTTCAGCAATATTGAAATAATACAGCTTTATGAGGATATGGTATGAACGGGAAATTTTGAGAATAGGTATTGGACAATTTTATTTAGAATAATACAAAGAATATAATATATAATAGAATTTCATAACACCCGATAGAGACAACTGCAGCTTGGACCGCTATGGTATTATCGGTATTGTTTTCGACTGTTTTTCATATACGTATGAAAAACAGTCGAATTCTTACTCTAGTATTTTTCTGTTTCCTCCTCCAAAAGAGAACCGATTTAATTATTTTTTTCTAGAATAATTTAAGTAGGTCTCAGGCTATGTCGGTGTTTTTTTTATGATATTCGTCAAATTTTGTTGTGGGATATCTGATGATGACGCAAAATTTGCCATTTTTTTCAATTTTTGAAGGTTCATGCATGTGCATATATTCTTAAAATTATGAATTTATCGAAACAGCTAAACATAGGAACAAGACACGGACACATATAGATTTTATGGTGCAAAAATATTTTCTCTATAGTAATTATGCACGGAGATAACAGACTAATACGATTGTATGGGGAAACCGCCCTCCCGTACCGTCTTAAGCGAACTGGTAGTACGCCCCCTGTATTCAATATACATGCAGCATGATCTTCAAGCAATAAACCAAACGTCTTCAATTTAACTTAATGCACAGGTGACTGGACAAAAATGTTATCCAGTAAAAGTCAAAAATAAAACAAAGCAAAATTTAAATTTCCATGAGAATGAAATTTAATTTAATTACCAAAATAGGTGCTTTGATAACATCACAAAATTAAACATTTCGAACGCGAAACACTCTGTAAAATATTAGTGATTCTATAAAACCTATTATTGTGTAAATGTAAGGGACGACAAATGCAATAAAGTTCGACAAAGAGGCCCGTTTAAAATCAAGAACTCATAAAAGAGGAATAAAACTAATTAAACTAAGAGTATTTGGTAACAAAGGTAGAATATTTGATTTTTCATCTCAAAATTTACGACCTTTTCAAACAAAATAATGTACCAATTATAATAATAATACATAGATTGAGATATGAATAATTAACTCTCTCTCAATATGATGTTAAACTTTAGAAAAGCATTTTAGGGTCAGGTTAAGGATAGGCTCTTAGCTTTTAGCATTAAATTGGAGGGAAAGGAGATTATTTTATAAGACAATTCTGATAGACAAGCTGTTGTCCGGAGCTTCGCTCATGTTAGATTCGATATTTATACAAATTTCAAAGCCCTATTTTACACTGGGTTGAATAGCCAAAAATCCTTCCTTAGCGGATGCCTACACCATAATAGCTATCTGTATGCTAAATTTCAGCCCTATTCGTTCAGTTTTTGAGCTGTGCGTTGATAGATAAGTCAGTCACCTTTTTCTTTTATATACCTATTTAAAAATTAAAATATATTTCATTTTTAAACTGAAGCAAATTAATATCAGAAACATATTCAGTCATCATCACATTCACATAAAACAATGAAATTATTCAAATATTTAAGAGTTATAGAGACAAAAAGTGTAGTGTAGTGTATCCCTGGGGAAATAAAATTGATCTTCCATTAGAAGGACCATTATTTTTTCAAAGTATTACTACTACGATCCTATTTTGCCGTATGATTTGGCAAAATTCCCGATAGGCTGAATTGCTGATAGGTCTATAATAGAAGTTGCTACATCTGCGATCTTCGAAACCCATCGTTCCAGTCTCTCGAGACAAACAAATAGAAATGAAACAAAGCTAGAATTTTTTAATTAAGTAACATCATGATAGATGATGATCTCCTAGTCCAAGAATTTGTGAGTTCTTTATTTCTAAGAAACACAATTGAATTCAGATTACTTTACAAGAGAACATTGTTAAAGCTGCTAAATATTAATTAAATCCCATCAAAAACTTATAACGTACAAAAATGCAAGTCTCGCAACGCTGTTGCAAATGCAACTGAAAAAGTTATGAGATCTCATGTAAAACCTCAGAATAGGTAAAACAAAATCGGTACCATCTATGGGGGCATCTATCCAACAATTTTGCCATAAACTGTTACCTAATTAGTTAACTAATAGTTTTTAGTTACCGTATCAATAATAGACATCTTTATTTCTTTATCTTTTGCTCGACTTGGCTGGGGCATTACTGTGCCCCCGAATGAATGATATTTTGGTAGAATTTGTCTTCTTGTATTTCTTAAACAACTTTGGAATTAAACAGTTCCTCTTTAAGTTTATATAAATTTATTGAAGTAAACTTTATATCAAGTATTTATAATTAAGTTATTAATAACCAAACGGGTTCAAGGTACCGAGCAGAATCTACAGGTTAATAACCCTTTTATTAGCCGTAAGAGAAGCTGATGTACTGAGTCGAAAATTTCTGACAACTTCTGCTCATTGATTCTTCATTGATGATACAACTTATAACGAGTTTTAATTTAAACCCTTTCTTGAAATCCGAGGAGCTGTAAAACTCTCATAAATAATTGATCCAATAGATTAATACATTTATAGGTAATTTAAACAATTTTAATTTGTTTTGAATGGTTTATCTCGACCGATCAACTGCCTTGAACCCGCCTAGGACCTGATATACCTAGTGGCATATCCATACTAGTAATTAATTTTATTAATCTATACCTACCAATAATACTAATTATTATTAAGCCTTTATTTATTTCCTTATCTATGACTAAATTGTAACATTATTTCCTTATGACTAAACTTAACTATATAATGTATTCACTTATCCTCATGTTAGTTTCGTTGTTAGTAGATAATACTACTTATTAAATTAATAATTTAACAAATTTTTAATAATCCATGCTAATATTATGAATGCGAAAATGTATCTGTCTGCTGCGCTTTCACGGCTCATCGGTTCAACCGATTTTGATGGAATTCACTGTATCAATTCCATAGGCTGTATCCCGGGGAAGGCCATAGACTACTTTTTGCCTCGGAAAATAAAAGAGGCCGGAAATAAGCCCGTGAATTATTGCTTTTTCGGCTGAGACTTGTATAATGGTTTTCTCTTATATTTTGCGAGGAATGGATTGTTAAGAAATCATTTTTACATTGCCGATAGATAGCGTTGACTCATCTTAACTCACGCCAAAATCCTGTGCTGTAAGGCAATATTGAAAATAATACAATAGAACTTTACTATATAAATCATGCCCACGTGGAATGGTGGCAAGAATGCAATAATGTGATTTTCTACTTGGATAACGGAGGCATGAAAAGCACGGCGAATGTACGTATTTTTTAAAATAATAATGGAGCAATTTCCGAGTAAATAGGAAAAAAATATCCCCGACAACTATTCACGAGTAGATAATGTAATACAGCGTAAAATTCCAATCCCTAAAATACTCTTGCGTGAGCTGATATCCGTTCAAGACGAAGCATATAAAGTGTTTGAGGCGCAGAAGCGGTGAGTTGCGAATAAAATTCCTTAGGCTGCGTAAGCTTTCTCGGGAGTCAGGTACAATCGTAATATTTTGACTGAAGTAGCTGTGAATTTATCGTATTAATAAAGATATTTAAGATGATACCTGAATTAATAAAGATTTATATAGATTACTAAGATGATTTCTGGGTTTTAATAACGATAACTAAGATGATTTCTGGGAGATCAGTCCGAAATACGAACAACCCGACAATTAACTTTATGCATACCATCGCATTAGACAAAGTTTTATACGCAGTGTTTCACAGTGCAAGCCGTTTTATTATGGAATGCTCCCCCATTAAACATACGACAATCAAAGTCAGTGGAAATATTTAAAAAATCATTTAAGAATTTCTATTTATCACCTTAAACAGACGACTAGTTTTAACTTTTATTTAGTATGATATTACTTAAACTAAAAATACATAATATATATTAGTTTATTTTCATATATTTATTATAAGTATTATATTATTTGTGTATTATTATGTAGGTATTTGTTTGTATGTTTATATTAATACACCACCCGCGAGTTAATCTCCTAACTTCTCCTATTCCTAAGGTTGCCTGGCAGAGATCGCTACTAAGCGATAAGGCCGCCTTTTTGTATACTACTTCGTTCTTTGTTTTCTATGTATTTTTTGTGTCCTTTTTATGTGTGTTGTGGTGTACAAAATAAAGAGTAATAATAATAATAATACCTGCGACTTCGTCTGCGTGGATTAAGGTTTTATTATTCAACTTGTAATGTGTTATTCAAAATAAAATTATTTTTTTTGTATTCATTTTCAATGCTCCGATTCTAGCGGGGACAGCGAAATTTGTGAATTTTTCCAATACATTAGTGCGTATAATAACAATATATTACGGTACACGAGTTCGGCAATATAGAGGCTTTGACATTATCATCATTATTCACGATCACGAAACAGCGTACGGTGAGTAAAATGTTCGACATGCCTTAGGATCGCCGCAAACGGGCCACACACCACAGGCACACGTCATCAGTGACTTTATGACACACACACATGATGATTCGTACATACGCATACACGTTTGCGGCGTCAACAACGATCTTACAGAGCTTGTTTTGGACTACTAGTATGAAATAGTATTTTTTTACTAAAGTTAATACAATTTAGTTTGAGTAATTGGGTATTTGACTACCACCACCACCACTACAGTCCATCAAAGTCCCACTGCTGGGCACAGGCCTCCACTCTCATAGGAGAGAGGGAACTAGAGCTTAGACCCACCACGCTGCTCCAATGCGGGTTGGCGGGCTTTAACGACTATTATCATGTTAGTGATAATAACCGGGACCGACGGCTTAACGTGCTCTCCGAGGCACGGGGGTGAAACACCGCCAACTTCCTAACTCCGGGCTAGTACTGAGAATTTCTAGTCAGAAAAACTCAGCATTTAATTATGGCCCGACCCGGGACTCGAACCCGGGACCTCGTCGGCCGCAGTCGAAAATGCGAACCACTAGAACAACGAGGCAGTTTGACTACTAGTGAAATAAATTATTTTTTAGTGATTATTGAGTAGAGGGTCTCCCAAAAGTCGTAATATCCATATCCCCTGCTAGTTTTATTTTGAATAACCATTTTAAACTATCGATTAAAGTAAAAAAAGTGCGTCGAACTTTAATGACGTCACAACTGTTGTCGTTGCAGTTAAGTATTTCATTACGCTGGTTAAATATTATATTGTAGCCTACCCTCTTTTAATGTTCTTATACATCTCACAACCATATTTTATTATCTAAATATTATTGTGTGATGTGCACATATATATAATGTCTTATATTATTTATAAATAGTAAATAGTACCTTAATAAATAATTATAAATAGTATAGTATTAGTAAATAATTAAATATTAATAGTAAGAATTAGTAGATGAAAATGTAGAATGAATTGTAACGAGCGAACACAAGGAATAGCGGTGTACGGATAAACCCGATCAGGGTTTTTGTTACACCGTAACTAAATTTTACATTGTTAGATTTGAAAATGTATACTTGTTTTTAAATAAATAAATATATAACTTAAAATTTCATAGAAAATCCATACTAAGCACGCGTTTTGATGTTTCAAGAAGATGTTGCTGATTTGACTAGTTGTCAAATACCCAATTGTTCTAATAAAAACTTCTAGTAAAATGACGACCTCTTATCCGTCTATACCATCTTAGACCGCATCGTCGCTTAGTATCTGAGGCCCAATTGTCTAAGCCAATCGTATTCATTTGACAGTTCATAACGTATAACTCGAACTTTTTAAGGAGTACATACAAGCGTTTAGACGTGCAAGCATCTATGACCTCCTTAAACAGGTCGAATTATACGTTTGACAGACAATTACGATTACGATTTCCTTACATAATCGAGGGGCAGGTGTGATTGAAATCAAGGACTAACTTGTAGTGGCGTAACGTAATCTGATTAAAGCCGACGACCTCCGTGGCGCAGTGTGTAGCGCTGTTGTCTTAACGTGCGGAGGTTCCGGGTTCGATGCCCGGCAGGGTCGATTTGGGAGTTTATAATTTCTGAATTTTCCCTGGTCTGGCCCGGTGGGAGGCTTCGGCCGTGGCTAGTTACCACCCTACCGGCAAAGACGTGCCGCCAAGCGATTTAGCGTTCCGGTACGATGCCGTGAAGAAACCGAATAGGGGTTTGGGTTTAATATAACTGTCATGCCCCTAACAGGTTAGCCCGCTACCATATTAGACTACATCATCACTTACCATCAGGTGAGATCGCAGTCAAGGGCTAACTTATAGTGGATAAAAAAAGCCACAGGCCATTATTTTACTAGATGATGCCCGTGCCTTCGTCCGCGTGGATTAAGATTTTTAATTCCCGCGGGAACTCCTTAATTTTCTGTAGCCTTTGTCCTTCCCCGGGATGCCTTTTGTTGTACTTAATTTCATCAAACCTTTTAATATACTAAATTTCATCAAAAGCGGTTAAAAAGATAAGCCGTAAACGGAAAGATAGACTCAATTTCGTATTTATAATATTAGTATAGACGTGTATTAGCATTAGTATGGATTGACGTTCAAAAACAACACAGCGCTTCCGACTTTTGACTAAATGACTTTTGTCTAAATGACTTTTGACTTTAAGTATTCCCCGTACAGTTGCGTGTGTTGCCCGTTTACGCAAGCCTTTACAGTTACAACGTACTATCACCTATTCTGTGGTGATACGACCAAGTTTTAATAGTTAATGATTTTCCATTATCTAGTAAACTACATTAGTTCGCTAAAGCCCAGTTATGGCGACAACAGACTCTATTATCTGTGAAATAATGGGTACATTATGATGTCGGAGACATAACCAATCAAAATATTACAACTACCTATTGTATCAAACAACGTTGAACTATTATGTAAAAGCTACTCTATTTGGGCAATAATTGAGTCACAGTATACAAATAATTAAGTGGAAATCAAGCTTATGCAAATAATATTATATGATTATTATGTAATACTTTGGGTTAATCTTTATTACAATTGTTTTTGTAGATAGTGCTACGTCAGCAATTGTCAATTCTTGTAGCTCTGTTTGTAGCAGAATAAGATTTTGCTAAATATGTTACAAGTGAAATTAATTTAACGAATTAAAAGATACAACTGCCCTGCTATATTATTTTCGGAGTTTACCTCCATAAGAAGCTATTTGCTTATATAGCCTTTGGAATCATATTCACATTTTCGTTAAATGATATTTGTCTGTGAATCACTGGATATTGAACTATAGTGTTTATATTTTTGGAATCTACTCATCAGTTTCTAGATGATGATTATATAGTTAATCTTATTTTCGAATTATTTTTTTCAATTTTGGTCTTTAATGCGGGACCATAGTCACCCCATCAATTTTTTTTTAAATTATACTAGCCTATGTTGGTAAGTACAAAGCGAAACTTGGGGAAAATTAATAATTGCCTTACCATAATCAAAAATTGAGTTTTATAATTATATTAAAAAAGGTAGCTTAGTGGACTGTATTTAGCGTGTTTTTCCCCTAGTGAATTATTGGTCAGTTTTTATGATATTATATAAGGTAAATGAAATGGAACTTACGGATGATTGCATTAATTAATGTCACTCACAAATTCACTGCAATTCCACTTATTTTACCTGCGGCCGCAGCTTATTTTATAGGTTGAACACAATAATGACACAAAATGTTTATGATTTTCGTGGATTGAAATTGTTCACGTGTCGGATTAACTCGGAATGGCGTCCCGATAGGTAGGTTTTTCACTAGATGCGTGCACGTCTTATTACAATGCAATTTTATACGGAACTAATTAGATTTTTGCGAAATGCAATTGACAAAAATGGAAAGAGAGGGAGATAGGATGTAGGATGGTCAATGAGTGCGAGAGAGACAATATCATAGTACGTCTGTCATAGTTTCCAAGATTCTACGAGTCTATTTTGCGATAGATCACAAATTATAATTTTGGTATCAAACATCCCCGCCTGCATGAAGTCTTGACTTCATAAAATTAAATTAAAAGATAGAGTTAAGGGACAAAGAGATCATAACTCATTAACAAAGCCCTACATCATACAGGTGCGTAATATTGCAGTGAATTAATAACTAAAAAACTAAGTATAAGTAACTAAAGTAAATATAATAAATAAATAAATTATTGAGTTGGTAACGGACAAAGTTTTACTACAGGTCTATCATACGTTCCAGAATTAGTTCGAACCTGAGCGACACGAACGACTCCGTCTTTACCTGGCATTACTTTGGTAATAACTCCGATTGGCCATTTCAATGGAGGTGCGTTTTCAACTAGAATTAATACAATAGTACCTACGGTAACAGGATTACTAGGCGTATTCCATTTTTCACGCGATTGCAAATTATGTAAATACTCCGTTTTAAACAGTTTCCAAAACGATTGGACAATTGAGTCCAATAGAGAAAACCTAGTTAAAAGGTTACCGCGTTCTCCTGTAACATCAGGAGCGGGAATAAATTCCAATGGTAGAGTAGAGAGAAAATGCGATGGCGTTAATGCAGTGGGTTCAGAAGGATCTGAACTTAAAACGTAGAGAGGACGACTATTTAGCACAGCCTCAATCTGACTAAGTACGGTAATCATCTCCTCGTAAGTCAAAATTTGTTTTCCTATCACGCGAAATAAGGCCGCCTTTACACTCTTAACTTGACTTTCCCAGGCCCCTCCGAAATGGGATGCCAAAGGCACGTTTGGTTTCCAGTGGATACGATTCTTTGTTAATTCGGAGCTAAACTCCTTGTAATAGTCTTCAGAGTGTAAAAAGGTATGTAACTCATTTAAATAAGCCTTAGATGCCATGAAATTACTCCCTCGATCGGAGTAGAGCATTTCAACGGTTCCTCTTTTTGAAAGAAATCTTTTTAAACAATTTAAAAAAGTCGCGGAGCTAAGATCGGATGCTAATTCTATATGAATAGCCTTTGTGACTAGGCAAACAAATAAGCAAATGTATGCTTTCTGACTACGTACGCCGCGTTTTCTCGTTAAAGTTATGTAAAGCGGTCCTGCATAATCAACGCCGGTATGTAAAAAGGCTTTACTTTTTTCGACTCTACATTTCGGAAGATCTGACATAAGCGGAAAAGTAGGCTTAGGATTTTGCCTAAAACATGCGTTGCATTTATGAATGCGGTGGCGTACCACACGACGAGTGGACAGTATCCAATATTTTTGCCTTAATATGGATGTGAGTAATAGAGGACCTGCGTGTAACTGAGTACGATGATAGTGATCTACTAAGAGATCAATTATATGTCCATTCTTGGGTAATAAAGCTGGATGCTTATGTGAGTAATCCAAAGTGGATTTAGAGAGTCGTCCGCCTACGCGTAAAATGTCATCAGAAATAAAAGGAAATAATTTTTGTACCTTTGACGAACATGGTTTATTATTTTTAATATTGTCTATATCAGACTTAAAGGCGGAACGTTGTACTGCTCGAATAATCATTAATTCAGCAGCTTTGATATCTTCAACTATAATAATGTCTCTTCGCGGAAGCCTCTTCATGAATCTGAGTACATAAACCACAGCGTGGACGAACTTAGTCCAAGAAGAACATTTTGATCCTAGCGTAATGATTGGATGCTCGTCCTGAGAAATAACTACGTGAGTCATAGTTTTCTTCTCAGGTAGAGAAGAATTGTCGCGAGGTGAGAATTTGGTTATAGGCCACTCTTCCGATGGTAAAGAAATCCACGAGGGTCCTTCAAACCACAGTGCGTGTTCCGAAAACTGAGCGGGCATAAGGCCACGTGATATACAATCAGCGGGATTTTGAACTCCAGCGATATGATAAAATGTTACATTAAGTGGCGACAATAGCGTGTGAATTTGAGAAATGCGATTAGCTACATAAGTATTAAACTTATGTGGCGAAGAAAGTGCCCAACAAAGGGCGACTTCTGAATCTGAGAATGCGAGTACTTCATTTATTTTTATGCGAGAAGACAATGTATAATACACTGAGTTTACTAGACGGGCAAGAAGTACTATACCGTTCAACTCTAGTCTAGCTAGTGTTACCGTGGGCTTTATGGGCGCTACACGCGATTTCGAACAGATCAGTGTAACTATAGGCGGTTTATTTTCATTTTTAACGTGTAAATACACGACACAACCATATGCCTTTTCGCTGGCATCTGAAAATGCTAGAAGTGAGACTTGCGAATTTTCCTCACTGCCCAAGTGGCGAGGAAACTTGAGATTAGAGATAATAGGCAATTCGGATATATAATCCTGCCATTTATCGATTATGTGTTTAGGTGGGGAATCATCCCATCCCATATTCAGAAGCCACAAATCCTTTATGATTAATTTAGCGGATAGGATAACTGGGCCAACGAGGCCTAGGACGTCATAAAGGCGCGCGGTTGCGGAAAGAATGGCTCGTTTTGTACAAGCTTGAGGCGGTTGCGAGACTTTAAAAATAAAGTCGTCGGAAGCGGGAAGCCAATGGAGGCCTAGAATTTTAAAGGAGCTATCTGTGTCGAGAGAGACTGACTCAGACTGGCGATGAGACATAGGAATGTGACCAAGCAATTCAGTGGAATTGCTGGTCCATTTCACTAAGTCAAATCCACCAGCCTTAAAGAGTTCTATTAACTCATGTGCTATCTTTACTGCTTCATCGAGAGATGAGGCAGAAGAAGCTAAGTCGTCCATGTAGACGTCTCTCTCCACAACAGAAGCAGCGAGCGGCCATCTCTGGCGCTCATCGCTGGCCAGCTGCCGTAAAGTACGCATGGCTATGAACGGTGAAGAACGTAGACCAAAGGTCACTCGAGTAAATTCATATACTTCGAGCGGGTCCTCGGGCGAGAAGCGATAAATAATACGTTGATATTTGCGGTGCGGTGCGTTAACATAAATACATAAATACATTTGCCTAACGTCGGCAAAAAATGCGATGCGGAATATGCGTACATTCAAAAGAATGTCAAAAATATCTGATTGCAAATTGCAACCAGTATGCAAAATATCGTTTAGCGATAATTTTTTATCAGAGGAGAATTCTTCTATATTAAGAAGAGAAGAATCAGTGGGGCAAGAACCATCTAGAACGATGCGAACTTTCGTACTTTTGTCCTCCCGAATCACTGGGTGGTGCGCTAAATAATAGCCTGATGAGATAGGCTCACCAGGTGGCACGCGTTCAATAATGTGGTTTTCTATGTAACTTCTAATTACATCGTTATACCTAGAGTGAAGCTCAGTATCTCTTTTGAATCTCCTTTCTAGATTAAGAAAGCGTTTCTTAGCGGTTCTGTATGAATCTCCTAAAACATCAGGATCAGTATTAAAAGGGAGATTCACTGAGTATGAGCCGTCCTGATTGCGGATGGTTGAAGAAACATATATATCTTCACAGTTTTGTTCATCAGAACTTAAGAATTTGCGTGCGGGGGGTTCTTCAATAGTCCAAAACCTCTCTAATAATCTATCTAACGGCTCGCTTGTGAAAAAGCACAAGGCGCGAGATTTAATATTTTGTGAAATAATAGGTGCATCGCCCATAATTAAATAGCCTAATGAGGTCTCGAATGCGGAAGGCGTATTTATATTACCAACTATTTTATTATTTAATGCTATTTTACAGTAAATATTAACGCCCAGTAATATGTCTATCGGACCAGGTTCATAGAAGTTATCATCCGCTAATGGTAAATTTTTTATCAGATCGTCAAACTCTGCGATATCGACGTGTGAGTCTGGCAGTTGTGAAGTGATTCGTTCTACCACCAGAGGGCGTATCGAGTATTCCTTCCCGTTATCAAACCGTGACTCAAATCTAAACTCGGAAATACCTAGTATTTTTTGCGAAGATCCGCCGATACCTTGGACTTCAGCAAAACGGTTTTGAGAATTTATGGGTAGTGAATACCTTTTACAACAATCGATAGATATATAATCGTTTTGCGACCCTGGGTCTATTAGACACCGTACAAGATGTGGACGATTGTTACTGTCATATAATCTTACTTTTGCAGTGCCTAACAGCGTCGTAGTAGCAGTGCGGTCTATACAATCGTAAGACACGTTACACACAGAAGTATTATTCGTGCTACTAGAACTAGATTTAATTTTATTGGCGTTATCACTAGAGGAGGGCGTAGGTTCCGTAATATTAACAGAGGATAAGCGTGGCGATGCTATTGCGTTTGAAGTTAAAGATGGATTATCTAACTTAGGTTGGGACAATTTTGAGTTATTATTGTTATTATTCTTTCGTTCAAAATGTATCGCTGAATGATGCGAAGACGATGAACACTTGGAGCAGATTCCCTTAGATAAGCAGTTCATAGTGCGGTGAAGGGTTGAAGTACAACGATTACAAAAAGAATTATTTTTTATAAATAAATGCCTATCTTGAGGAGATAATTTCATGAACGAGGGACAAGAATAGAGATGTAAGTGTTTATTATTTTTACATAAACTACAAGTTTTACTCTCTGACGGATTGAGAGATTCAGTGTTAACAAAACTCTTAGTTGAAGGTTTTGGAAGCAAATTAGTCTTGCTGCGGTTTTTATTTTGTTGAGATTCAAAACCTTTATCAATGGAGCGTGTTATCACCTTATTTTGTTCCTTAACAAATTCTATTAAATTTTTATAAGTCGGAATTTGTTTTTTACGATTGATAATCTCAAACATTTTGACAGTTTCTGCGTCCAACTTAAGCGTGGCTAGATGAAAAAATATGAAGTCAGTTAAATCAATCTTCAACTGTTTAAGTGCTTCCACTGATGAATCAAAAGTATTTATAAAATTATCTAGCGCGTTTGCATTAGTGTTTGCGAGCGGTTTAAATTGTAATAATTGATTCAAATAAGCGCAGGCAAGCGAGCGAGGGTCATCATACTTTTGAATTAACCTTTCCCATATAATAGAATAATTTTCGGCAGTGGTTGGCAAACCTGCGCAGATGGAAGCGGCTTTATCCTTTAGGCGACCAACTAGATAAAAAACTTTTTCACTATTTGATAAGTTAGGATTGTCATGAATCATGCTTTTAAATTGTTGATAAAACAAGGGAAATTTAGTTATCTCACCATCAAAAGTCATTAAGTCTATAGGTGGGAGATGCGATTTCAATTTAGGAAAATTTGAGATTGGACGTGACGCGTCAATCTCATTGCTAGCGGAATTTCCATTATTTTCGTTTAGCGTCAAAATCTGTTTGACATAGCAAAACATTTCTTCGAATGATGTCCATGACTGATAGTTAGGAATAACCTTAGGATTTATTTTAAATTGAGCTTCATTATATAGATCCAAATTTCGTTCGAATTCCTTGCGCAAAGTTTCTAAGTTGGAAGCCTGCGTAATTAAAGAAGACAGTTTTGATTTATCAACTTCAAGTTGAGTTGCGATATCGTACAATCGTTGCATTCTTGCGAATATAACATCTCTTTTACTCTCCAATAATAATAACGTACATTCGTCTTTATTATATGGTTTAGAAGAAGGAGAAGCTTCACCCTTACTCATTTTGAAAGAATAATAAATTTAAATTATAAAGATATGAATTTATAATAATTAATAGTGTTTATTTTTTATATATAGCGTAAATAATGCGCGAGGTATAGATATAACGTTGTCTAAATGCGTAAGATACAAATAATAATATGCGTTTGCAGTTTTTATGTTGTAAAAAACATACAAACACTATTATTTGCGTGCGTAAATAGGTGCGATGAGTTCCGAACAAAATATAGTTACCTACCTACTGAGATACGCTGCAAGCGAGCGATCGGTGCATTCAATTTAAATACCTATCGAAAACAAACTGAGCCAAGCGGAGTTAAATACCTAAATATTGCCTTGTTCGATGTCGTAAACATATTATAGAATTTTACCAACTATTTAAACGTTTGTACATAACTAGATATGCGGAGTTAAGTATATATACTTGTATAAAATGAAGTAATAAGTGCGTGAATAGGATAATATAAAAATTATAAATCTTATTACTTCTATCTAGTAGTAAACGATAGAATTACGTAAATATAATAAAACAATTCTGCAATATTACGACACAGTACAATAATTAGGGCGTTTTTAAATGTTATGAATATTAAATTTGACCAAAATTTTGTTTAGAAATTACAAAATTAATCGTAAATTCAAAGTTATGTTTAAATTTACTAGAATTAGTTCAAAAAATCCGGCTCGTAAGTGGCCAAAATTATGGTAAGTACAAAGCGAAACTTGGGGAAAATTAATAATTGCCTTACCATAATCAAAAATTGAGTTTTATAATTATATTAAAAAAGGTAGCTTAGTGGACTGTATTTAGCGTGTTTTTCCCCTAGTGAATTATTGGTCAGTTTTTATGATATTATATAAGGTAAATGAAATGGAACTTACGGATGATTGCATTAATTAATGTCACTCACAAATTCACTGCAATTCCACTTATTTTACCTGCGGCCGCAGCTTATTTTATAGGTTGAACACAATAATGACACAAAATGTTTATGATTTTCGTGGATTGAAATTGTTCACGTGTCGGATTAACTCGGAATGGCGTCCCGATAGGTAGGTTTTTCACTAGATGCGTGCACGTCTTATTACAATGCAATTTTATACGGAACTAATTAGATTTTTGCGAAATGCAATTGACAAAAATGGAAAGAGAGGGAGATAGGATGTAGGATGGTCAATGAGTGCGAGAGAGACAATATCATAGTACGTCTGTCATAGTTTCCAAGATTCTACGAGTCTATTTTGCGATAGATCACAAATTATAATTTTGGTATCAAACATATGTCACCCGGAATAAGCTAGGGATTCTAACGATACCTCATATATCAAAATCGGTTTAGGCATATAGAAGTTATGGTGGAATATACAAACTCACATACATACATACATACATACATACATACATACATACATACATACATACATACATACATACATGAACTCTGAAAACTTTATACTCCTTTTTTCAGGCAGTCGTATAAAAAGATCGTAAAGCATCACCAGAACGTTTTGAAAAGAAAATGATCTATGAGCAGGGCCCACATAGGCGACACGGTATGGAGATGCAATCTTACTAATATTATAAATGCAAAAGTTTGGATGGATGTATGGATGTTTGTGGCTCAATCACGCCCCAACGGCTGAACGGATCTGACTGAAATTTGGCACAGATATAGATTATAGTCTGGAATAGTACATAGAGAAAATTAAAGAGTTCTTGCGGGAACCAAAAAACCTCAAACCACTCAGACGAAGTCGTGGGCATTCGCTAGTCCGACATGATGTACATAGAATATATTGGCGCATCATTGCCGTTGGCACCGAAGTCAGACATGTTGTTTGAAAGAAATAAAGAAAACGTTTTTATTTGATAACAATATTTAGTATAAGAGACTATCAAAATAGTTAAAGCAACAAAGTTGTGTGACCAAATGTAGGTCTCCAGCTCAGCATCAGCTTGTTGCACACAAGCGTAGGTAAAGTAGAAAGATCTCGTAGAAGGACCTCTTAGTCGATTGTAACGATGTTTCATCTTCCAAAGAGAATACGTAGTAATAATCCCCGCATCTATATACCATGGTATTTATAACCCCCCAGTCAAAAACAAATCTTAATATTAAGTTAGTCTGCCGGAAGTCAAAAGCAGAATCCTTTACGCTAAATAAATATAGAAATAAACGGAAGGCATTAGCATAACTCTTAATATAAGTCCAACGGAAGTGTCAAAACAAGCGCTTAGAACTATTCAAATTCAAATGTTTTTTAGTCAAATAAACTTTTACAAGTACTTTTGAACGTCAAGTGCATATACCACTGGTTCGGAATGCCATTCCTGCCGAGAAGAACCAGCAAGAAACTCGGTGGTTGCTCTTTTTAAATAAATATTTCATTTACAATTATTATATCAATGTATACATAGGTAACCGCTGTCCTTAGCATTGCTGGAGTGATCAAATCCATGCTCCTCTATCATTTAAATAATCTTCAACAGTATAATAAGTTTTTTTCAAGAGCATACTTTTAATGGATTTCTTAAATTTGTGTATAGGCAAGTTTAAAATAGGTTGTGGAATTTTGTTATTTAACGGATGTGAATGAAATATCAAAAATAAATACAAAAACTAACAAATCAATCACACCGGAAGTAACATTCTTAAATCAAAACTTATTTAATATTACAATAATTAACATAAATACTTAATCAAATAATGGTTTGCGTAATAATAATAAATTGTTGGGGCTAGAGCTTCAAGATTTCCGAGCATTATTCCGCACATGCTAAGGCTATGCTAGACCCAAATCGTTACAAAAGCACGCCGTGTTATCAGTTGGAAATACGGTGTTACTGTGTTGAAAATATCTTGATTGCTTCGGCTTTCGTAGGATACGGACTAAGATTGAAATGTAATTAAACCCAAACAAGACCCTGGATGGATTACAGGAGGGGCTATAGCGAAAACACAATTATCATACTATCACCTTAACTAAATAATATTATAGATGTGAAAGTATGGATGGATGGATAGATGTTTGTTACTCAATCACGCCAGGACGGCTGAATGGATCTGGCTGAAATTTGGCACAGAGATAGATTATAGTCTGGAATAGCACATAGGCTACTTTTTATCCCGGGAAATTGAAGAGTTCAGGCGGATAAGAGCCTCAATTCATGCCGACGAAGTCATCATCTAGTCCTTAATATTATAAATACAAAACTGTGCTTGTTGGTTGGTTTGTCCTTCAATCAATCAGAGCAACGGATCAACGTGATTTTAGCATATTTATAGTTGAGACCCTGGAGAGTGGCATAGGCTACTTTTTATCCCGGAAATTATAAGTTTCCCTTGGGAATTAAAGTATTATTCCATGTGGACGAGTTTGCGGGCATCATCTAATACAGGTATATACTAATTGTTTTCAAGTAATTGCCGAAAGTCTAATTATGTGTGGTCTCATATAACATATACCGACGTTATCTAAAGCAGAATTTAAATTACTGTTATTAAAAAATATATGATTTTCAAATTTACATAATCCCAAACGCTGCCTGTTCTGTTACATCAGCTTTTGTTCTACACACAATGAAAAAATTCAGATAGGTATTAATGTCTAAAAGAGCGTTTGTTAAGCTGAACGATTTTTCGGTGACATTAGCAGATATATGGTTTGTATCTGATAGAATTTTGATTAGATTTCGTATTTGAATATGAGAATAAAACAACTCGAATTGCAATTTGATCCAAATCCAATAAAATGATTCACTTACTGTATAAAATATAAATGCGATTGGGACTACGACTGAGTTTTACGATTATCCATTCGGAATTTTATCTACGTGAATCTTATTCTGGGATAAATTACGGAAAATTTGATAAAGGATTGCCTTTGCCTACCTTTGACTTCGTTGATAACATAAGCTTGCCTATTCAACCTCTTGCTGGAATTTCTAAATAAACTTACGAAAATAAAAAAATCGTAAACTAAATTAGATGCGTAAGAATGTTGAAAAGGTAGTTAGTATAGTCGGGGGCTTCGGCAGTGGCCAGTTACCACCCTAACGGTAAAGACGTGCCGCTAAGCGATCTCGCGTTCCAGTACGATGCCGTGTAGAAACCAATTAGGGTGAATATAGCTGCCATACCCCTAATAAGTTAGCCCGCTACCATTTTAGACTACATCATCATTTAAAACCAGTTGATATCGCATTCAAGGGTTTCCTTAAATCTTGGCAAAAATCAGAAACAGCCTGTATTAGTTTAGCCGCTTCAATGTGCGATAAAATACTTTATTCTCGCTCACGTTAGGCTCGATTCATTCAAATTTCAAAGCCCTATTTTCTCAAATCTTTTCTTGGCAGATGACTACGACATAATAACTATCTGTATAGCAAATTTCAGCCCGATCCACCAAGTTGTTTAAACGTATATAGATCAGTCAGTCACTCACCTATTCCTTTTAAAAATTGTAAAAATAAGTATATAATAATATATTTGTTTTGTATTTATATGTTTCTGTATTGTATATATGTATTTAGTTTGTGTAATTACTATGTAGTTTCTTATTTAAATAAATAATTAATAGTATATAAATTTTTTTAAAAGTAAATATTGTAGTTTTTTTTTAATTCCAATAAACTATTTTATTTTTGTACCTATACCACTTAACAATTTCACCTGACTCACTTTCAAGGAAGGCTGGAAGAGATTTCTTTTTAGAGATGAGCTTTGCCTTTGTCCACTTTTAAAAATTAGTTTTAAGACAATATTTTGTACAAAAATAATAAAAAAAAAAAAAATTTAGATTAATTACGAAAAGTATTGAAGTAAAAAATCTGTTTCCCACTAACCTCCTCATATACTGGAACTTGATGACGATGAATATGAGCAGGGTATTCGCTGAGAGCGAGGCCGCTAGCACCACCACGTACAGCGCTATGATCACCACATCAGGGTTGTAGAACACGTCCAACTCCATTGCCCCCGCGCCCCATAGCTCGCTCTCGTTCCATCGGACATCACCCAGTGATGCGTTGAACGGCATATCGTTATCTGTTAGTGAACATTTATTTCACTTTCACTTTTGCCTTTCACTTTTGTCTTTCACTTTTGTCTTTCACTTTTGTCTTTCACTTTTGTTTTTCACTTTTGTTTCACTCACTTTCATCAGCATTTGTAATAAACGACTAATATCTCGTAGAGGTACCTACTTCGCTAAATCGGTTTCACTTAGGCCTTTTTAATGTATATATCTAGTTCACTTTTTTGGTAAGCAGCGCTCTTCCATAAAGGGATTGATGATTTTCACTTGTAATATTTTGCTTTTCAATAAAATAATATTTTTTTAGATGTGTACGTATACAAAAAAACTAAAAACATGATACGCAAATGTACAAGTAATTTTAAAATGAAACAGCTGCGTAGAAAATTGGGTGTTACACTAGCTCTGTTGATTAAATTGACAAGACACAGGTGGTACCTACTTGAGAAAGTTCCGCGCAATAATTTGTGTAAAGTCTAGAAAATTCCAAGTATTCACAAGACTAAGTGTCAAGGATATTGACTTTCCATCAAAACTTCTCAACTACAAAACCAATTTTCCCAGCGAATAGTAATTAATGTTTCTGAAGGTGAATAATTTCAAGTTTCAGTCACTGACTCGAGACAATGACGTTTTGTTATTGGAATATGATATCCTGTAAGTAGTTTTACTGCGTAGATAGACGTGTTAAGGCATCATTTTTTTTATACACTACAAGTTAGCCCTTGACTGCGGGCTCACCTGATGGTAAGTGATGATGCAGTAAGATGGTAGCGGGCTAACCTGTTATAGGGGCATGGCAGTTATATTAAACCCATACCCCTATTCGGTTTCTACGCGGCATCACACCGGAACGCTAAATCGCTTGGCGGCACGTCTTTGCCGGTAGGGTGGTAACTCGCCACGGCCGAAGCCACCCACCAGGCCAGACCAGGGAAAATTTAGAAATTATAAATTCCCAAATCGACCCTGCCGGGGATCGAACCCGGGACCTCCGCACGTTAAGACAACAGCGCTACACACTGCGCCACGGTGGTCGTCAAAATTACTTTACCTTTATCCGTCCCAACTCGCCTCATAACTCGCATGCAAATATTCAAACCCCACAGCGAGTACCATTCTCGCCAATTTTTTGTAAGCGCAATTTGACGTATAAGTATAAGCATGTGTTTTTTTTGTGTATATTAAAGAATACACATACAAGCATATATAATCATATTATACCCATTCGAAGAATTTTCGCATTTTTTGGTATATTTGTATCATTTATTAGAGCTTCACAATGAGGCCATGTTGCACACCATTTTTAAACTAAACCACATTCTGTGACTAAACTAAAATGAAAGATCTATTTGTATCGCTTTCTATTTTAAAATACTCCCTGCGGAAAGGGACAGTACTGGATTTAGATCTGTCATTTTAGTTTAATTTAGAGATTGTGGGAAACAGAATTGGCTACAATATTTACTAAACGTACTTCGAAACCAGTCGTGTTTCCATAACATTTGTACTACTAGAAAAATGTCGCATGCTTCTAACTCAGCTTTAAAAGTCCGAGTTGTAAAATCTTATAATATCTAGTGTAAATTGTAATTCTACGACTGCACTAGGGTGTCAGAGTGTCCATTTTTATTATTCTTTGCAAAATTTTCCCATATATGCACGTAGTATTTTTTTCAACCACTCAGAGCAAAAATATTTAAGTAAAGGATGAATTTTTCAAGGTAACGGGAACTCCTTAATGTTCCCGGATAAAAAGTCTATATCACTCTCCAGGTCTTCAACTATGCCAATGTAAAAAAACACGTCGATCTGTTGCTCTATTGCAGCGTGATTGAAGGACAAAACAACAAACAGATACACTTTTGCATTTATAATATTAGTATGATAGTATGATTCCATAACCTAAAATAAGAATTAAAATTCCCACACCTACTCTTACGAAACGAATGCAACAAAATTTGTTACCACATAAAATAATGTTGATAGAAATCTAGCTCGTATTAGTTTTATTATTAGAATCATTTTAGCGTGCGCTTTTCGTACCAAACTTGTGTATTGTATTGTCTTTTAGATTTTCGTACCATAACATTTTTCGTTGGTACCATGTTCCAACTTCCAACATCAAAGGTTACTCGTAACTAGACTCGTAAACTACAAGTAAACTGTTTTTGGCTTGTTACTTATAACAATTTTTGTATAATTTATTATCAAAGAATAGTCTAGAAATCTAGAGAACACGTGTTAAAATACATTTATGATCTTGTATAAACATCTTTGCTATACTCAGTGATGGCTTGCTATATATTTTTAAGGTTGCTATAGAAAAAAATCATATCTATACTTATCTAAACTATAAATGCGAAAGTTTTGATGAATGGATCGATGTTTGTTACTCAATCACGGCAAAATGGCTGGATGAATCTGGATGAAATTTGGCACAGAAATAGATTATGCGAGTGTCAAGTAACACATAGGCTCCTTTTTGGAGTTTACCTCCTTTCTGAGAGTAGTTTCTCCTCTTCCTTTTCCTCGGGAGTAAAATCAAACTTTTTCCGTTACGATATTGACTTTATGCTTCCATGGTAACACTTGTTTATGTTTCCATGACTATGTAATGTATTTTGATGAATATAAATTACTAATATTATAAACGCGAAAGTGTGTTTGTTTGTTTGATTATTGGTTTGTTGGTTTGTCCCTCAATGACGCCGCAACGGAGCCACGGATTGACGTCGTTTCTGTATAGTTGAGGACCTGGAGAATCACATAGGCTACTTTTTATCCCGGAAAATTTACGAGTTACCGCGGGAACCAAAAAAAACTTAAACCACGCGGACAAAGTCGCGGGCATCAGCTCGTAACTTTTTTTTACAGCGCGCGGCGTTCTGGTATTGAAACGCGCGTGTATGACAATGTTCTTTTTTTGAAATTCGTTTAAGTAGATGTTTTTTTTTTTGCAATTCATACAAATACCTCGCATCGAGCAGATGTGGCTGTCTGTTGAGTAAACCCTTTGCGCCGAAGGGATCGAAAAAAAAAACAAAGGAGTGTTGTTATGAAATTCAGTACAACATTACATCACCGTTTTGGATGATGTTATGGTTATTAGGACATTGGGTGTTTTAATGTTGGCAATAAGCTAACTGTTTCAGAACCTGTTTTAAAGGATTTATAGCATGGGAGTAGATAAAAATTATATCATACTAATATTATAACTTTTTTTAGATTTTTTTTTAATTTTAAAAATAAACATTTAGATTCCTCGTACTTATGAGAAAATACCCCATGTATGTTCAGTGATTTTTGGTAGTTTTCAAGTTATAGTTTTTAAAAAGTTTTTTTGTGATATTTCTGAGGGAGTGAGTGTTAAATTTATTTTCTTTTTAATTAGTGTTTTTTTTTCGAACTTTTTTTTTGGGAAAATGCTTGATATAAAGTGTACTAATATGCATAAAATTGCCAAATTGCAACCGAACTGCACCCGGTTAGATACTAAAATAGCTTTATCTTACTATCCTTCTGTCAATAAAGTATAGCTTTTCCGCACCTACAAGCTTTTTTCCTGTTTTTGTCGGCACTGTAAAGTATTGCTGGCAAAAACAGGTAAAAAAAACTTAGAAGGATACTTTCTTTGTTTCTATTTTAGTACCTAGTAACCGGGTGCAATTCGTTTTTTTTTGGCCTACTGTAAATAACTAAAAAAATCCAAATAACTTTTACGTAACCTTGATGTCACTTAATCGAAAAATATCGATTATTTTTGTAGAAAATACTTTAATTCAAAGTTTTCCTACTGCAATTAGGCATAAAATTGTCAAAAATAGGCAAAACTCAATTTTAAGAATCAAATTTCAGAAAGAAATTCATTAAGTCAGAAATTACCGCCTTATCGCATTTGAAGTCCGATTTCTCACAATAATGTAGAATTTCTATTTATCACCATAATACAGACGACTAGTTTTAACTTTTATTTAGTATGATATTACTTAAACTAAAAATACATAATATATATTAGTTTATTTTCCTAAATTTATTATAAGTATTATATTATTCGTGTAACTGTTTATGTATTAGTATGTAGGTATTTGTTTGTATGTTTATATCAATACACCACCCGCGAGTTAATCTCCTAACTTCTATTCCTAAGGTCGTCTGGCAGAGATCGCTACTAAGCGATAAGGCCGCCTTTTTGTATACTACTTCGTTCTTTGTTTTCTATGTATTTTTCGTGTCCTTTTTATGTGTGTTGTGGTGTACAAAATAAAGAGTAATAATAATAATAATGTAGGCATCTATGAACTCCTTAAACAGTTCGAGTAATACGTTTAAAGCTGTCAAATGGTAACAATTTGCTTAGACAATTAGGCCTCTGAGGGAACTACGCTATAGTACCTACTTACGAGTTATTTGGCAGACGGGTAGACTCGACTTTTCCACTTTGGTTTGGTACACGTAGGTACGTGTTACATTAGCTTAACAAACGTCAACTTGAAATGTTACATCAGGGACTCACGGCTGAGGTAGTAATGGTAAGAATTCTGTTGCTAAGTTTACGAGTTAGTTAAGCGAAATTAAACGAAGCGAAATTTTTGACGACCTCCGTGGCGCAGTGTGTAGCGCTGTTGTCTTAACGTGCGGAGGTCCCAGGTTCGATCCCCGGCGGGGTCAATTTTGGAATTTATAATTTCTGAATTTTCCCTGGTCTGGCCTGGTGGGAGGCTTCGGCCGTGGCTAGTTACCACCCTACCGGCAAAGACGTGCCGCCAAGCGATTACGTGTTCCGGTACGATGCCGTGTAGAAACCGAATAGGGGTATGGGTTTAATATAACTGCCATGCCTCTAACAGGTTAGCCCGCTACCATCTTAGACTGCATCATCACTAACCATCAGGTGAGATCGCAGTCAAGGGCTAACTTGTAGTGAATAATAAAATAAAAAACCCCACGAAAACAGGCTTAATCATCACGTAAACGTCGAGGCCATCCAGCTCCTTGACAATACAGATTTAGTGAATAGACTTAAAAGGACTAAGCCCTTCGAGTTAGTGTAGTGAAGTGAAAGTGTAGTGCACTTAGCACTACACTTTCACTTAATACAAAGAACACAAGAACACAGTGTCTCATAATAAAATATAGCGTAAACTAAGATAAGTCAATGGACCAATTCTTAGATATAATTATATACTATAAGTTTAGGTTAAAATAATGTTACTCATAAGCTTTATTTACTCATAGGCTACATCGTAACTTTAGTAGGGTATTAACTGTTGTTAGTACTTTATCATATATAAAAAAAAAAAAAGTTTACGAGTTAAATAAAGGTGACATCGAGTAAAGCCTTGTATTCACTTCGGGACTTTCGATTTCGGATTTCGGCTTTGTACTATAGTAAATCATACTGCTACTAATACATATTATAAAAGCGAAAGTGTTTTTGTTCCTTGTTTTCGGCTTGTCCTTCAATCACACCGCAACAGAGCATCGGATCGACGTGATTATTTGCATGGGCATAGTTGAGGACCTAGAGAGTGATATAGACTTTTTAGCCCGGAAAATGAAGGAGTTCCCGTTACCTTGAAAAATTCACCTTTTACTTCCACCACTACAGCCCATTAACGTCCCACTGCTGGGCACAGGCCTCCACTCTCATAGGAGATAGGGAATTAGGAGCTTAGACCCACCACGCTGCTCCAATGCGGGTTGGCGGGCTTTTAACGACTATTATCATGTTAGTGATAATAACCGGGACCGACGGCTCAACGTGCTCTCCGAGGCACGGGGGTGAAACACCGCCAATTTCCTAACTCCGGGCTAGTACTGAGAATTTCTAGTTAGAAAAACCCAATACCTAACAAATTTTATGCCCGACCGGGAATCGAACCCAAGACCTCGTGATCCGCAGCCGACTACGCTAACCGCTAGACCAACGAGGCAGTCCTTTACTTTTACTTACTTAAATATTTTTGCTCTAAGTGGTTGAAAAGATGAAGTCTCATCATCAGCCAGTATATAATAGATCTATGCTATACCTAACATATCTCTCTCTCTCTTATCAACTCAATCACTCTCTTATCTCTTATTACCAGCTCACTAGTATCTCCTCTCGGAATGAGATGGGTTTGGCCATAGTCCACCACGCTAGCCAAGTGCAGATTGGCAGACTTCACACTCTCGGGCATGCAGGTTTCCTCACCGTTTGAATCAAGTGTTATTAAATTTCTCACGTAGCTTCGAAAAGTTAAAGTTGCGTGCCCGGGGATCGAACCCGCGACCCAGTACCAGGTATCTTTACTACTAGGCTATCACCGCTTCCCTTCCACTAGAAGGGACTTTAATCTTATTTATAAAATCCTCGTGTCACAATGTTAGTTACCATACTCCTCCAAAACGGCTTGACCGATTTTTATGAAATTTTATATGCATATTCAACAGGTCTGAGAATCGGCTACTATCTATTTTTCACTACCCTAAAACACCTCAATCCACGCGGACGGAGTCGCGGGCATCAGCTAGGATATATATTTATATATATATAGTATAATATAAATCAATTGCTGTTCGTTTTTCTCGCAAAAACTCGAGAACGGCTGGATCGATTTAGATGGAATTTTTTGTGTATTTGAGTGGATCCAGGGCTGGTTTATATTCATATTTGGACCCGGTTGGGGGCGCTGCAATCGGGTTCTAGGTTCAAGGCAGGACAACGTCTGCCGGGCCCACTAGTACATACACAAAATTAAAAGAACTAACTCGTAAACTCACTCGCTCACTCATTGCGAATCAGTGAGTGAGTGAGTGAGCGAGTGAGTCAACGCTTAGCCCTCGAAAGAGAAATTTTGTTCAGAAGTTTCCCTGTATAATGAGTAATGACGCAATCAAGGTTAGAAGTTTGTTTATTCCTATGAGAGCAAAGTTGGGGCTGGTATAATATAATCAAACACTCAATCCTAGAGAATGTTTTCGTTTTGAAAGTAAAGCGTAAAGCTAAGTATAAAGCCTTATTTTCAACGAAGGACTGAACGGTCGGAGTGTTCTTAATCCTTTTAAGATTATTACATTCTACTTGTAAATAATTTACCCGGAAAATTGTATTATACGGCATCAAAGGAGACACATCCTCTTGGAAATTTTGTTTTGCTGTAGTATGTTACTAATAATAATTATGTCCTCCTGACCGAATTTCAGCCTCAGCGATTATACTCAATACCTAATATCATTTATTCAATATAGGTACACTGTAGGTACACTTATTGACGTTAAAAATTACTTACTTATAAAACATGATGGTGATAATTGGTTACGGTATCTTAAAACTAAAGCTACGAGGGTCCCAAACGCGCCCTGGTCTGAGGAGAGCCCACAACAAACTCAGCCGGGTTTTTTTTCTTTTTATTATCACCATCTCACAAATCATCTTAACTAAGGAACTATCAGAGCCATAGAGCAAATCATTGCCAAGCTTCCTTGTCGTTTAAGTAGTCCTTTACATGGTAATAAGATTTTTAATTAATTAAATTAATCTCCAGAGAAATTAGCCCTCTGCGCGGGAGATATTATGGCAAGTGTGTGTGAGGTGCACTCTTTATTCCTTTACTCTCCCGATAGCCCGGGACGGAAAATCCGAGACGACCGGAGAGAGACCGCAGGACCGGCTTTACGTGCTCTCCGAGGTACGGGGGCACGGCTCTTGCGACTAAATAAGTTTGTCAAAAATATTAATTGAATTGTGAACATTCTTTTTTTATTGGCTTCCATTTACTTCCACTCATGGAACAGTGCAAGTCATCAAAATCGGTTTAATATTTCTCAAGACATGGACTGTTAAGTGTGTGGTAAAATCGGTTAACCTTTTAATCTTTTTGACTATCACTTGTATTATGGTACCTATTTGTCTGTGTGAATTCATCACTTGACTACAACTTTTTATACGACTGCCTGAAAAAAGGAGTATATTGTTTTCAGGGTTCATGTATGTATGTATGTATGTATGTGAGTTTGTATATTCCACCATAACTTCTATACGCCTGAACCGATTTTGATAAATGAGGTATCGTTAGAATCCCTAGCTTATTCCGGGTGACATAGGCTAGTAAAATTTAAAAAAAAAATTATAGTGTGACCATTGTCCCGCATTAAAGACCAAAATTGAAAAAAAAATCGAAAATAAGATTAACTATATAATCATCATTTAGAAAATTATGAGTAAATTCCAAAAATATATAACACTATAGTTCAATATTTAGTGATTCACAAAAAGTATTTAGTGATTCACAAAAAGATATGCACCACCACCACCACTACAGCCTATTAACGTCCCACTGCTGGGCACAGGCCTCCACTCTCATAGGAGACAGGGAATTAGGAGCTTAGACCCACCACGCTGCTCCAATGCGGGTTGGCGGGCTAAAAAGATATCATTTAGTAAAAAATGTGAATAAGATTTCAAAGGCTGTATATGCAAATCGCTTCTTATGGAGGTAAACTCCAAAAATAATATGGCAGGGCAGTCGTATTTTTTAATTCGTTATGTTAATTTCACTTGTTCCGTGTGAATAAAAGGTTGTAAAATGTCCTGCTAAATTCATGCATAGATACGTACCTACATGATACGAATTCGATCATTTAGTGCAATGAAAAATACACGATTGTTTAAACTGGCACCTCTCAGAAAGCCTCGTAAATCGTGAGCTATCAAAAGAATCGTTAAAAGCTCGGTTAAACTATTGGCACTTATTGTCTGCGGTACCACTATAGCCTATTAACGTCCCACTGCTGGGCACAGGCCTCCACTCTCATAGGAGAGAGGGAATTAGAGCTTAGACCCACCACGCTGCTCCAATGCGGGTTGGCGGGCTTTAACGACTATTATCATGTTAGTGATAATAACAGGGACCGACGGCTTAACGTGCTCTCCGAGGCACGGGGGTGAAACACCGCCAACTTCCAACTCCGGGCTGGCACTGAGTATTTCTTAATTGAAAAACCCTATACCTTTTTTTTATGCCCGGCCGGGAATCGAACCCAGGACCTCGTGATCCGCAGTCGAATACGCTAACCGCTAGACCAACGAGGCAGTCAACTGTGTCTGCGGTAACTGCGGTAAAAACACTGAGAACACGTATTGTTTGAACGACGCTGTTTCTGTATTGTACATAGACATTTGGCGCTGTTGCCTTATACATAGACATTTGACGACCTCCATGGTACAGTGTTTAGCGCTGTTACCATAAGGTGTGGAGGTCCCGGGTTTGATCCCCGGCGGGGTCAATTTGGGAATTTATAATTTCTGAATTTTTCCCTGGTCTGGCTTGGTGGGAGTCTTTGGCTGTGGTTAGTTACTGCCCTAGCAGCAAAAGGCGTGCTGCCAAGCGATTTAGTTACGGTACTATGCCGTGTAGAAACCGAATAGGGGTATGGGTTTAATATAACTGCCATACCCCTAACAGGTTATCACGCTACCATCTTAGACTGCATCATCACTTTTCATCACGTGAGATCGCAGTCAAGGACTAATTTGAAGAGGATTAAAAACTTTTTGCCAGGATGAAACGCGGACACCATTACCACTTTAATATTGTTGAGGTTTGTGTTATATAGAATTAAAACCCTTATTTCAGGAACGTCAAGGTACCTTATATAAGGATTATAGTCGTACTATTTCAAAATGACATAAAACTGTCATCATATTTCATATTATTTTTAACCGACTTCTAAAAAAGGAGGAGGTTCTCAATTCGGCGCGTATCTTTTTTTAATGTATGTTAGTTTTTTTCCGGTATATTTACAATTTAGCAAACAAACACCCCCGAAAAACCCTGACTTTTTTACATTTTCCAAAATTCCAAAAAAGTTACCAAACGATTTTCAAAATACAAATGCTCACACGTGTCTCGATAAATTCCTCAACTCTTGGTACTATTCACATCTCGATCCTCCCAAAATCCTCGGAGCTATGACCAAAAATACGTCTCAGGTGATTTGCAGTCTGATAACAATTTTTAAATGGTAAAAAGTCTACGCGGACGAAGTCGCGGGCATCAGCTAGTACTTTATATCATACTAAAATTATAAATGCGAAGGTGTGTTTGTTTGTCCTTTAATCACGCCGCAACGGAGTAACGGACGACGTGATTTTTGGTATATTTGAGGACCTGGAAAGTGACATAGGCTTGACTTTTTATCCCAGAAAATTATGGAGTTCCCGCTGAATCAAATAAAAACTTAATCCACGCAGACGAAGTCGCGGGCATCAGCCAGTAGGTTAATAATAATAGTAGTTTAAGTTAGATAGGTAATTCAATGGACACCATCTAGACGTTCATAAGGTTATCTTTGTCTAAGAGGAACTTAAAGTGCAATGAGTCTTGAATACAAATCAGCAAGAATAAGGAAGAGAACTGGCAGTTACGTGACTTTATTAGGTGTAAGTTACGCCATAATTCGCTACTCATGGAACAAAGCTAGTAAAATAAACTTCATGAGGATCAATATCCTACAATATGCTACAATAGCATGAAAGATTTTTAGATTTCTGTAGTATAATAGTAACTAAAATATTTTTGACTTAAATGTTGTACTTTAACAATCTTGAATAACATATAGGCTATTTTTATCCCTGAATATTAAAGAGTTCAGAACCAAAAAACCTCAATCCACGCGGAAGTTGTCGCGGGCATCAGCTAGTAAGTAATAAATATTTATTAGTGTTAATAGTTTATCGCAACATGAGTGCAAAATTTATAATAGGAGATCTAGACCTTTTTCTTTCTCCTAAAACTGTTCATTGAAGAAAATTAAGTCCGAAAATGTTTGATTTTCCGGGATACTTTAATGTCCTGTCCCGCCTATGAAAACGTAGCAGACAGATAGACACACTTTCACATCTAGTTATACTAATTATTATAATAAAACTTTAATGGGTATGGATTACAACCATCACAAAAATTCACGTTAAGAAGTTTTTGCATATTTCAATGTTATATTTTATTGTAAAATAAATACAATCAAAGTAAAGTATAAAAAAGTAAACTACTAAGTACAAGTTAGCCCTTGACTGCAATTTCACCAGGTGGTGGGTGGTGATGTAAGTACTCTAAGATGGTAGCGGGCAAACCTGTTAGGAATATGGCAGTTATATTAAACCTATACCCCTAATCAGTGATATATTTTATTATTTAGATTTAGATAAATGTATTTTATTGAGAAAATACCTGACCATCAGCTAGCGGAAACCCAAGATTCACCACCAGGAATCGACACTAGGACGGATCGAGTTGAAATTAGGCACACAGATAGCTATTCTGACGTAGGCACCCTATAAGAAAGGATTTTTGAAAATTCAACCTATAAACAATAAGGAGGTAATATAGGGCTTTGAAATTTGTATGAAAATCGAACCTAACATGAGCGAAGTCACGGGCAAAAGTTATGATAGTATGAATTTGTTAGAAAATCCTTCAAAAAACTTGCGAAAACCTGAGAAAATAACATATTCCAACAATCTTCTCAGAACTTTATTAAGCTAGATAATACGCGCAACTTTTGATTTTCGGGGATAATAAGGAGCCTTCCCTGGGATACAACCTATCTCTGTACATTGAAATTTCATCAAAAACGGTTGATCAAATATGAATGAAAATATAAAAAAATAGACCGTGAAAACGTAGTCCATCAAACTTATCTGACCGGTGGCTAAAATTGGAACTAATGTTTATGACTGTTTAGTTTTTGTTTTTATTTTAATATAAAATAAAGACTTTCGCATCCATATCCTTCCTTACTAATATTATAAATGCGAAAATGTGTCTATCTGCCTGTCTGCTACGCTTTCACGGCCCATCTATTCGTCCAATTTTGATGAAATTTGGTAGATTTACTTTTTATACCGGCAAATTAAAGAATTCCCGCAGAAATCAAAAAAATCTTAATCCACGCAGACAAAGTCACGGAAATCATCTAGTTTATAAAATTGTCCTTATTTAAGGACGTCAAGAACATCATATAAATCTGTCAAATAATACTGCTTGAGTGTTGTTAGTATGGTTACCGTGTCTAGAACGTAGATAGCTGCTATTTGCTTAACTGTCTAGACGAAACAATAAGAAACACCTGTGAATGACAAGGGTACCTTTTCTGTACAGAAAATATTTAAAACTTTTCTATCCTAATATGAAAGATGACATGGAAGTCTTAAGATGTCTTTCCTATCTCACGTGGCGGTAAGTGATGATGCGGTCTAACCTGTTAGTGGTATGGCATTAATTTAAACAATTTAGGTACATAATTTTCTTATATCATAATCACAAAAGGAAACGATTAATAATAATTAATATTTAAAGCCTTAAAAATATAATATAATGACTAAAAAATATTATTAAAAGGAGTCCCTTTAGGCAAGGTTCCGAAGATACTTGCAGCGTTCCCCCTTTGAATAGCTAAGCTAATTCTTTGTCTGAGGAAGCTGCCAGCTCTTCGGTCTCCTGTGATGTCGACTAACCTTTTTACTATTTCCTTAAAAAGTTTTAACGCGCTAGGACCCCATGGATTTAAACTAGAGGTGGTTAATAAAGCAGGTAGCGTAAAAGCATAGCATGCTTATTTTTCCATAGCACGGATAACACGCTATCCGAGGAGCCTCTATGTTGCTACGGTGCTACGACGGACGATCGCGCGCGGGGCTTCGTAGTTCGTTTCGTAGCACTAGTAGCGCCCGTAGTAGCACCCTTTTTTTTATCCGCTACAAGTCAGCCCTGGACTGCGATCTCACCTGATGGTATGTGATGATGCAGTCTAAGATGGTAGCGGGCTAACCTGTTAGGAGCATGGCAGTTATATTGAACCCTATTTGGTTTCTACACGGCATCGAACGCGTAATGGCTTGGCGGCACGTCTTTGCCGGTAGGGTGGTAACAAGCCCCGGCCGAAGCCTCCCACCAGGCCAGACCAGGGAAAATTCAGAAATTATAAATTCCCAAATTGACACTGCCGGGGATCGAACCCAGGACCTCCGCACGTTAAGACAACAACGCTACACACTGCGCCACGGAGGCCCTACTGCCGGTAGCGCGCTGGCCGACCGTTGATCTCGCGTAACGCGCTGCTGTGAGCGTACGTCATATGCTGTCAAGCGTGCTATAGCATAGCATATTTAAAAGCATGCTAAAAATTTATAGCCTATAGCGTGCTTTGTTTTTATAGCAGTTTTTAACAATTATAATTTATACCCATTTGGTTTCTACAAGACGTCGTACCGGATTGCTAAATCGCTTGGCGGCATATCTTTTCCGGATGGCTGGTAACTTCAGCATAGTCAGGAAAATACAGAAATTATAAATTCTCAAGTTGACCCTGCCGGGGACTGAACCCGGGACTTCCCACTGATAACACCACAGCACTTATAAATAATAATGGAACAAGTAATAAAACTTTAAATTTTAAAAACCCATGGCGAACATTGCAGTGCTCCCTTGTGCCTATAACTTTGAAACTTTATAATTAGAACTTCTCAGAAAGATACAAAATATAAAACCAAAATCCGCATCTGTGTCACCCTAGTAGTTTTTCAGAAAAATGGTAATCATGATCAGATGGCCTCTTGTGGGCCAGCGTGGTGGACTTTGGCTGAACCCTACTCATTCCGAGAGGCGGCTCCAACTCAGTACTTAGTAGTGAGCGAATGAGCGAGAGCTGAGTGACATGATGAGTAAAAATATATTAATGAATGCAACGTGACCTTGTTGGCCAGCGTGGTGGACTATGGCAAAACCGTTTTCATTTTGAGAGGAGACTCGTGCTCAAGTGAGCTAGCAATGTGTTTGATGAGTAAACATAAAATCATGAATGCAACGCCCCCTTGCTGGCCAGCGTGGTGGACTGGCGACACTCTCCATAAAAAGTCCTAAGCCGTAAACCTAAATAGTTAGTTTTTCTTATTTTTTTATCTTAATGAGGGAATTTTTAATACAATTTTATCTTACTTTGACCTGACTATGGTAAACTGCATAAAAACCGAAATAATAACGATAGTGGTGCATATAAAATGTATTAAATATATGTCACCGTAAGATTCTAAAAACCGTTAGATTATAATCTAATTCGTGAAATTGCAAACTGTCAAAAGATTACAATTTAACGCATTATTTTTCGGTAAATTGTAATCTGTTAGGTATATTAACCCGATAGAACCTAAGGGCACCTGATTATTTATGTCGAACCCTAACCTAACCTACAAGAAACAGACAAGAAAACGTAAATACAATGAATATTTCAAAACTTGACACTCAGAACATTGAACGGTTCACAATCTTTCAAAAGTTTACAATTTCGCGAGTTAGATTATAATCTAACGGTTTTTACAATCTTACGGTGACAGATACACGAAATTGTGCTCTAATTCAATGCTGTTGTGGCTTATTTTACTTTGACGACAAACTTTGACGATTTGATCGGCAATTCTTACACAATCGTACCTCAGATCGTGTCAAAATTAACTATATTCCTTAACTGAAAGACACGAAAAACCTAAAACCAACCCATACAAGACGTATGCCTACCCAAAAATCAAAATTAAACAATGGAAAACCATTCAAATGCTAGGTAATTCATCTTTTCAATAGAACTTTCCTAAACTTAACTTCAGACTTGAAAATAATTCCAATATCACGCTCAGAGATTCCACAAATATCTATTCTATATCATAAAATGAATAGAGCAGATAGATTTGAAAATTTTGAAGACTCATGAACTCAATCGTGAAGCCAGGCCATATTATTTACCCGACTACGGCAAATCTAAAAGGAAGGGTTATGATTTTAGCAGTCTAAGTATCCAATATGTATGTATGTTTTACAGCGGTACCTACCAAAACTGTGACAATTCTTATTTTGATAATTCAATTCATGTGCAATTCACACACGGCAGAAGTGGAACTTCAGAAAAGTAGCCTACTACAGACTGCGATAAATATTACTTGTATTCTATCTCATTCTCTCGCAGGCTAAATCCTATTACGAATATGTACGTCTCTTTTTAGTGTCGCTTTTTCTTTTCATCGGATTTTCAAATCACAACGATTCTTAAGAATTCACTCCTAAAATGTATGCATGTATGTATATAAGTATGCTTATATGTTTGTATGTTCCACCGTAGCTACTAAACGACTAGGCCGATTTTGATGAATTAGGTGTCAATGTTCGGTTTCGATTCGTTCTCATGGTTCGGGTAACTACTGCATTTAACACTAACAAAATCGATATGACGGATGTTACATCCAAAAAAGTGGGGTTCTGTAACTTTTTTTATTACGAACTAGCTGAAGCCTTCGACAACGTCCGCGTGGGTTGAGGTTTTTTGGTTCCCACGGGAACTCCATAGTTTTCCGGGATAAAAACTAGCCTATTGGTTATTCCAGACTATAATCTATCTCTGTGCCAAATTTCATCCAGATCTCTTATAATGTTTACGTAAATAGCAAAGTTTTAAGCCAATTAATGTTTCATACGTGACGAACAATAAACTTTTCGTTTTATGATCTTTTCATACTGTACAACTCGGAATATGTTAAGTTTTCAGCTTATGTATATTATTTTAAATCTTTTTAGAGTACACTCATATCCCAGAAAAAACATTATAATGTAAAATTATAATCAACTTTCTATCAAAAAAATTGGTCAAATTAAAGTACTGAGATCAAAATTGAGACCGAATTCTTTCCGGACGGAAGCCCTTTACGAACTCTTTACGAACGCATAGATATCACCCCCTGTCAATTGTTTATATGCACATACGGCCACAATCTACGCAGGCATATACATAAGACTAAGAGATAGCTGTACTTTTGGTAACTATATGAAGAAGGCTAGGAAGGCTGATTCTAGTATAGTATTAAAGTATGCGCTGTACCTCTGTAAGCAGTATAAAAACTGACGATATTCATTGGGCCGCTCACTAGAAATAGCCGCTTAAAGAATAATATATGCAGGTCGCGGCCGAACCTATTTCAGTTGCGCGTTAATTTATTTCGATGATATCTTCTAAGATATTAATCAGAATTAAATGGTGTATATTATGGATGAATTTGGTCTATATTAAATACTTGAGATGACCTACCATTTTATTTTGATGAGGATTAAATACAATGTCAGTAAAATTACCTTCGAAAGCAAAGCTTTGTTTGTTGTTTTGTGTAGACCCAATATGAAAATATATAAGTGGACTTTTTTTAAGAACTTTTTGAGAGGAATAATACCACTATACATTGTTTTCGTGTAACTTTTACTATTTACGCAGTGCACGCCACGGAAGCTCTCAGATGAGACAATTTTTTCCGACTTAATTCACATTATTGTATATTTCATGGGGATTTCTAAGTTTTTTTAATATAAAATAAAGCCTAAGTTAAAGTAGCTTTCTATAAGTGAATGAATTTTTAAAATCGGTAGAGTAGTTTTTGAGTTTATACATTACAAACAAACAAATCTTTCCTCTTTATAATATTGGTAGTATTATAAAGTATGCGCAGTACCTATGTGAACAGTATAAAACCTGACGATATTCACAAATTTAACCCTGAGGTGGCAAATAAGTAAAACTTTGAAATACTATTTATGAAATAAATTATAGCACTTTAATGAATGGAATTTACGTAACGCTATCTGCATGTTATCTTTAAATAAACAACAAAGATTTATATATATATAGATTTATATACAAGCAAAAATTTATAAAAATACACTTTCTCAGACAATCTAATTTTCTCTCTTTCTTATCTTAGCCTTTTCAGACAGCAACGGTCATCGTAGCGAAAACACACTGTGGTCAACACAAATATTCCTTTAATATACTATACTATAAAAAATATACTTTAATAGAGTTACACAGACTACTGAGACAGGACGATACGTATTTCCAATATGATGATAGGGTGTTCTGCACAGACGTTTTGTTCTGTCCTGTCCTGTCCGTAGTATGCTTCCGCTTTAACCTTATAAGCTTCATATCAATATTTCTATTAGGTATGCTAAGTGAGTAGTGGTTAAGTGGATAAGTCATAAAATTGAAACGGTATTTACTTAGGACCTACCCCATATGTACTCAAGTGCTTGTTTTATGTTCAAGATAATGCTGTTCTCGATTTAACCCTGGGGTTTATGAAGCAGTAAAACCTTGTACACCTAACGCCCTGCAGGCTGGGTCAACGCCTATCCACTCGATGTCGGATTTATTTTGTGAGGCATTACGTAGCGTAGTGATTTATATCTATGTTTGTAAATATTTCTAATCCATACTTCCATATTAATGTTTTAAATGCGAAAGTGTGTATGTCTGTGTCTGTCTGCCATGCTTTCAGCCGATTTCAATGAAAAAGGCTACTTTTATCCCGGAAAATTAAGGAGTTTCCGAGGGAATTAAAAAAACCAAATCCACGCAGGCCATCGTTGTAGAATGTTTATAAAGATTTTGACCTCATAACTCGAGTATACCTTTAACTTTAAGCTGCGTTCAAGCAAATTCAATTTAATTGAATGGACTCGAACCCAAGACCTCGTCGAACATACTAACCACTAGACTTCAAAATGCGTCGAAATTAAATTGTTTACTCTGTAGGTACGAGTGGAGACTCTTCTCTTTTGTTTTCAATTAAACAAAAAAACTTGTAAAGTGTAAAGTTCATTAAATTTGATATTCTCATATTATCAAATTAACTGAATCACTTCGAGAACGTATTTTAATTAACAAAGTAGCATTTCTTTAATTATATGCTAAACTTAATTATATCAAGAATAGAGCTTTGTAATTACACTCTCATGGTAAAGTTCATTAGACGACAAATAGACAATTAAAAGATATATAGAGAGCGGTTTTGTACAGTTTAGGGAGGTTCCGAGTTCAATTTCCGGCTGGATCAATATGAGAATTTAATTCTAAACAACCTCAGGTCATTACCACTAGTCTCTGTAAACAATCGTAAATAGAAAACCAAGGGATTAAAATAGTTTTTTTTTTATCCATTAAAAGTTGGCGGTAAGACGGTAGGGGGTTAACCTGTTAGGGGCATTGCAGTTATATTAAACCCATACCCCTATTCGGTGTCTACACGGCATCGTACCGGAACGCTAAATCGCTTGATTACTGATTGATGTGTTACTTGTTAGCTGATGCCCGCGACTTCGTCCGTGTGGTTTGAGTTTTTTTATAAAACCAACATTTTGATTATTCTCAAATGATACCATTTTAGAAGCAGCCATCTTTATATTACCTACATCTAATTTTAACAATATAAATCTATACTAATCTAATATATAAAATTCTTGTGTCACAGTTTTAGTGTTTATACTCCTCCGAAACGGCTAGACCAATTTTGATGAAATTTCATATGTATATTCAGTAGGTATGAGAAAAGGTTTATAACTAATTTTTACACCCCTAAGTGTTAAGGGTGGTTTCACCCCAAAAAATTTTTTTTAATTTTTTGGACAAATTTTTCTTTTTGTTATTTTTTTATGGTGTGGAATTAAAAAATACATTTAGTCCTAAATTTTTATCCTCCTATCACCGACCCCTATGTTTTGATAGCATTTTATATTTTTCAACCCTGGTCGATAGCTGATCAATGGGGTCCCGTTTTGCCAAATTCCTCCGCTTGGGAGCATAATAGCAAGTTTAATAATTCATATGGCAAAACAACGTTTGCCGGTTCAGCTAATATTATAAATAAATGGGAAAGTTTGGAAGGATGGATGGATGGATGTTTGTTACTCAATCATGCCAGAACGGCTAAACGGATCTGGATGAAATTTGGCACAGGGATAGATTACTTTTTATCGCGAAAAATTAAAGAGTTCTCGCGGGAACCAAAAAGCCTTAATCCACGCGAACGAATTCCACACAGAAGAAGCATTATATAAAAGGAAAAGTTGACTGACTGACTGATTTATTTATTAACACACATCTCAAACCACTGATCGGGTTGAAGTTTGGCATACTTTGGTATTAATACATTACCAAAACAGCAGAAAAAAAAGTTTGAATCGACTCGGTCTGCCGTTAAAGGCAAGATCAAAAAGTTATTTTGCCTTCCACAGTACACATATCCAAAGCTGTTTTCGACATTTCGCGTTCTTGGTGATGAATAAAAATAACGTATTTTGTTACTGAACCACTTAAATCTTTACTTTTACTGAAAATCTTTTCTTATTGCTGAAAATCATTATTAAATGTTTTGTTTTAATAATAAATTAACATACATAACTTATGAAGAGAAGAAAAAAAACTAAATTTATTTAAATTTTAGAAAAACGCCTATTAGTATTTTTTGTGTTATATTTTTTTGGGGACACTTTTTAAAGATCAGCAGCCAGCCAGCCAGCTTGTGCCAGCTTGTGACAGTCCAATCTAACCTGATACCTTCCTTCCATCACTTAGATCCTGGTGAAAGCTCTCTCCCTGTTCCTCACTATAATTTCCTAGATTCTCAGGAAATCTATCCAGATGACTGTGGAGAAAGTGCAATATGCACATATCTGCTCCTAAAATTTTAAAGCTTTCCGACATCTTTTGCAAAATTTGTTTTGAGAAAATTATTTACTATATACGTACACACCTAAAAATATTGTCTATAATTACTAGAAATATAAAAAATGATTATTAAAAAATTATTAAAGCGAAAAAGTTCGTGATCAAACCTCATTTCTCAACTTTTTCACATCAACTTTTCACGATATTTTCACAACACCTTTCCATTTTTTTTCTATTCTATTCTACATAGTCATTACACTAATAACAATAAATATTTTTTTCAAACAGGGTACATATCAGGCCCTAAGTAATTTAGCTTTTGGTCGAAATTTCGTAAACTTGGCGGCGGAAAATCGGCTCCGTTAACCACGACCGTATAGATTGGGGCCATCTGTAAAACTGAAATCGCTGAAAAGGGTAGACTCAAAGTCAACATTTGACTTTGCTCTGTAATAGATAAGTTTAGAAGCTATTTAATGATAATTGTATGGAGGATTTTGTAATAATATCGCTGTAGACTGCTTTTCTTGTATAAGTAAGTGTATCGTACCATTGTTTGTCTAGGATTATGCAATTAGCCTAGCGTTTAATGGTCTAGCGCCACTTGAGATGCACGAAAATAGCGGCAAATATTATTTACTAGCGAATGCCCGCGACTTCGTCTGCGTGGTTTGAGGTTTTTTGGTTCCCGCGGGAATTCTTTAACTTTCTGGAATAAAAAGTAGCCTATACGCTATTCAATAACCTATCTCTGTGCCAAATTTCAGCCAGATCCGTTCACCCGTTGGGGCGTGATTGAGTAAGAAACATCTATACATCCACACATCCATACATCCATACATCCATACATCCATACATCCATACATCCATACATCCATACATCCATACATCCATACATCCATACATCGATACATCCATACATCCATACATCCATACATCCATGCATCCATACATCCAGACATCCATACATCCATCCAAACTTTCGCATTTATAATATTAAGTATAGATATGAGTTAGTACGAGGACGGGCAGTGCATCTCCGTGGGCCCAGCTCCATACAAACTCATTCAAACAAGTCAGAATTTAAAAAAAAATTAAAAAACACGACTGCCCTGCCAAAAAACGAACAAAAAAGTTAAAAATCTAAACTAATCTACTTAAATTAGAATCCTATTCACATTTTTATTAAATGAAATTTTTTGTGAGTCACTGGATATTGAACTATAGTGTTATATATTTTTGGAATCTACTCATCATTTTCTAGATGATGATTATATAGTTAATCTTATTTTCGATTTTTTTTTTTCAAATTTAGTCTTTAGTGCGAGACCATGGTCACCCCATAATAAAAAAAAATTACTAGCCTATGTCACCCGGAATTAGCTTGAGATTCTAACGATACCTTATTTATCAAAATCGGTTCAGGCATATAGAAGTTATGGTGGAATATACAAACTCACATACATAAATACATGAACCCTGAAAACAAAATATACTCGTTTTTTCAGGCAGTCTTCTTCTTTCGCCGTGCCTCTATTGTGGGGCTAGATCTTTAGACATTGGTCACGTAAGAGTCTGGGATTCGATAACTAGGCGTGCATCTCTTACATTTCGGAGTTAATATAATCGTTCTATGCAAATAAATGTCACTTGCTATATTACGGCGAGGGAAAATATCGCATGGGAAGACTGGCAATCTGCACTTGGCCAGCGTGGTGTACTATGGCCTAACCCATCTCATCTTCACACGAGATTCCTGCTCAATTATATTAGGCCAGCGATGTGTTGAAATGATGATAACATACCCAAATTACTATTTTGGTACTTAAATATCAATTTGCTGTTTATATATTATTCAATACCGTGTATTATCTTAATGGAATCGCTTCAGCAATCCCACAATCCACAGTATAGAGTGAATACTCAATACTCAATAGTCAATATCATTTATTCAATATAGGTACACTGTAGGTACACTTATTGACGTTAAAAATTACTTACTTATAAAACTTGATGGTGATAATAGGCATGATGACAGTAACCAAGAATCAATGAAATTATGTATTTATCTAATAAAGTAGGATTCATGGATTATAAAAAACGTATTTATTTTTCTTTTTCGAGTGAGATTGTTGTTTATTTTGATAAAATAAAACTATAAAATACAGCAATCCGCCATAATGGATTAAACACCAAGAAGCGAATGACGTCACAATTGTTTGTTTTTGAGGTTTGACAGTCAGACTATTGTTTACTGCACACTGCACAGAGTACATTGGTAATAACAATAGTGACGTCACAAACGACGCCATGACACCGGCGAGCGTTTTGGCGTGAATTTTAAAATTTAAATTTCAAATGCCAATTTTATCTACCAAACCTTATTTTTTTGCTGAAATAATATATTTTTTCGAAATAGTAGAAACTTCCGAACATAATCTGACCATTTTTCAAAATCAGTCATCATGCCTATTGGTTACGGTATCTTAAAACTAAAGCTACGAGGGTTCCAAACGCGCCCTAGTCTGAGAAGAGCCCACAACGAAATCAGCCGCGTTTATTTTTTTAATTATCACCATCTCACAAATCATCTTAACCAAGGAACTGTCAGAGCCATAGAGCAAATCATTGCCAAGCTTCCTTGTCGTTTAAGTAGTCCTTTACATGGTAATAAGATATTTCAATGAGTTAAAATATTTAACAGGCAATAACCAGAGCGCATGTATTTGTTATTACAGCTTCACCGCCAGCCGATACCTATTACTTGCTGGCTCTCGTATGGCATTCTCAGTGCGGGGCCGTATAACAAAGCTGTTGTTATCACTCAATCGATTTATATTGCAACTAGCTTTTGCAGTAGCTTTCCACACGTTAGGTTATATACGATTTTCATATAAATGTAAAGAAACTGTAGTTCTTTGAAGTACGTTTTGTATAGCGCTCTATGGCCGGTAAGCTGTGATTGTCTGTAATGTCAATAAGTGAGTATACTTTGTTCTGTGGTCAATACTGACAGATGACAGCCGCCATGTTCTGAGACATGAGTTGCTAATTAAATATGTTACGAAAAGTGATTAATATAATAAGGAATTGAGAGTAATAGACTTTAATTGTCGTTTCTTTGTTTTCAGGTGAGATACCTATTTTAAGTTTACAATGTAATCGTACAATTACTCATGTGTATATTTTATGCTAATAAAATAAAATACTTTGTTTTCAGAGCAACGCCATTGTTTATTTGAAACTTACAATTCCTGATTAAAAATAGAATAATCTTATATAAATATCAAAGCCCTATTTTAACCCCTTAGGGGTTGAATTTTTAAAAATCCTCCCTTAACGGATGACTTCGTCGTAATAGCTATCTGTCCCCCGATTGTGTGAGAATTGTCGATCAAATCGTCAAAGTTGGGCGTCAAAGTAAAATAAACCATAACAGAATTGAATTACAGCTCAATTTCGTGTATCCATTCTCATACATTTAGGTATATACGATACCATAAACGTATGACAATGGATACACGAAATTGAGCTCTAAATCAATGCCGTTATGGTTTATTTTACTTTGACGCCGAACTTTGACGATTGGATCGGCAGTTCTTACATAATCGCACTTCTGATCAGATCATATCAGATAGCTATACTTAAGCAATATTACTCAAAATGACACTTTATTGGCACGTACTTTGAGGTTCCTAAAATAAGGATTATAATTCTAAAACACGAAAGACAACTATAATGAAACAATATGACTTTAAGTGTTGGCGGTATGGCCCATGTATACCAAATTTCAACCCGTTCCGTCCAGTGGCTTAAGCGGGTGGTTAAGTGGTTTGGTGTGTTGATAGATTAGCCAGCCACCTTTTCCTTTTATTATATTTAGAAGACTAACGTTCACCCCATTCGGAAAATCCGGCCTTAATCCGAAAAGTCTGGCCTTTTTCGTCTACGTTATAAAGGGAACCACTGTACAAAATTTCAGCTTTCTAGGTCTGTTTTGGATAGAAGTTTAATGTGTAACGAAACAATACATTGCATGCTTACAAAAGTAAATAAATCTATTCCTATACGTGAACAAATAAGCAAAGTCGTTGCAAGCTGCGTTGCGAGTCAGTCGGTGGACTGACTCCAATGAGTCAGTTTTCTTTCTATTGAAGACCCAACCTGGCTTCACTTTGAAAATTTTAAATCCTGAAATGAATATTCATTCATTTTTACCGAAACTCTATATAAATAAATTTACGCACATAACTTGAAAAATTAGGGTCGTTCTAGGTATTATTTAACCCCCTTGAGCTTTTGGGTGGAATGACCAAAAATTCTAAAACATTCGTGTTTCTTCATATTTTTAATCAAAAGCTCAAAGCATAATAATTTCGTACATTTAACTTGAAGAATGAGGAAGTTTAATTAAAACTTGGGATACAATTTTGTATTTTTCCTCATTGACCACAATTTCCTAAAGTAAAAAAGAAGTTAGTAATAATTAATCATAAAGGAAATTGCATGTGGGGTTGTACACATAGCTTCACAGTACTGAATACTCTGTATTTAATTTAAAAAATTTAATAACCCAACAAGAGGTTTATTGTGTGTTTAAAAAAATAACACAACTGCTCTGTCAATTTCCTTTTATACGACTGCCTGAAAAAAGGAGTGTGAATGTATGTGAGTTTGTATATTCCACCATAACTTCTATACGCCTGCACCGATTTTGATAAATGAGGTATCGTTAGAATCCCTAGTTTATTCCAGGTGACATAGGCTAGTAAATTTTTTAAAAAAATTGATGGGGTGACCATGGTCCCACATTAAAGACTAAAGTTGAAAAAAAAATTCGAAAATAAGATTAACTAGATAATCATCATATAAAAAACAATGAGTAGATTCCAAAAATATATAACACTATAGTTCAATATCCAGTGATTCACAAAAAAATATAATTTAATAAAAATGTGAAAAGATTCTTATTTAACTAGATTAATTTAGATTTTTAGCTTTTTAGACCGTTTTTTTGGCAGGGCAGTCGTGTTTTTTTAATAATGACTTGTTTCAAAAAATTTAACCAGTGTCATGACGTAAGGATTCTTAGGATACGCCCATCCATCCAAACCTTTTCAGGCATTAACTCTAGAAACTCACATATCCCTTCATATTGTACAAAATATTTCAAAAATTCATTTATGTTCAAGGCCATTAGCTTGTGGAATGAACTACCCTCGCAAATACATCGAGCTAAAACTCTTAATAAGTTTAAAATTGACGTGAAATATCATTACATGTCTCTCTGTAATCATCAATAGCGACATGTTTAATTTGTCCAATCTTTATATGTGTATTTAGTTATGTATTTAGTCTTACGTATGTCTATTTTATTTGTTTTATATATATTAGTGTATTAATACGTTATAATTTTATGATATTGTTTAGTTTATGTATCTATTAGTATTTAAGTTTATTTTTATGCACCACCTCCCACTATCCACTTGTTCATTGTCTCCGTATCGATAAGGTTGTCTGGAAGTGATCGCTGGTTAGCGATAAGACCGCCTTATTGTACCTACGTTTTAAGTTTTCATGTTTGTTATCTGTTTTTTTTATATTTTGTGGTGTACAATAAAGAATATACATACATACATACATAAATAAACCCATTTTGGGGCAATCGTGTAAAAATGTGATAAAATCAGATAGGTATTAAATTTCGTAGGATCAAATCAGACATTCACCGGTCACGTCACGACACTAATGTCCTCGAAGGGTCTGCGGCCTAAAGCTAATGACCTACATAACGACCGAAGCTTAACCGTGCTTAACTTGGGCCTTTCAAGTTCGAGGGAAAGTAAACGGTCGAATTCACTGCCGCTCTTAGGGCGATAACATACTTTGGATATAAAAGGTGGGCAAAAAGTCCTCGTTCCCCCTTTTTTTTCATCCAGTACAAGTTAGCCCTTGACTGCCATCTCACCTGATGGTAAGTGATGATGCAGTCTACGATGGTAGCGGGCTAACCTGTTAGGGGCATGGTAGTTATATTAAACCCATACCCCTGTTCGGTTTCTACACGGCATCGTACCGGAACGTTAAATCACTTGGCGGCACGTCATGTCGGCCTTTTTAAAAGAATGGCCTGTCTAGAGGGTTTTTTATAGTTGATGGATCATCAAAAATCGGGTGTACAAATAAACGTATCAAATTCACCTTTACTCAATTTATACAGTAATAGGGGAGGGGGCGGGGCTTCAGTATGAGCCATGCCAAAAAGGTATATAAGCCGGAACTTGCGATACGATAGTCACTTCACAATCGTGCATTGTCGAGTCAACATCTCCTGAAGATGCTCCGGTGTCGGAGTGAAACGTACGTTGAGAGTGATTTGGAGGATTTGTGTGGTGTTGTGTTGTGCCTGTGCGAATTGCTGGGTGCTGCTTCCGCCTGCTTCTATTCAATAAAGTTTTATAAGACTGTAATACTTATGAGGATTATAATTCTAAAACACAAACAATATTATCGCAATATGGATTTAAGCGATGGCAGGCCCTCAGATCTCTTTCCGTTTGTGTCCAATTTTCCGTCCCATCAGGGTATGAGATTTAAGGAAATAGAGAGTGCATATTCTATGTTTGCACACACACTCACTTTAATATGTCTTTTTATAGTTACCTTGGCTAAAAGCAGTATTATTTCCAATTGACAAAGTTTTATAAGACTATAGTACCTATGAGATTTATAATTCTAAAACACAAACAATATTATCGCAATACGGATTTAAGCGATAGCAGGCCCTCAGATCTCTTTCCGTTTGTGTCGAATTTTCCGTCCCATCAGGGTATGAGACTTAACTTGATGAGACTTGTGTGTTTATACCTTTAGAGGTAGTTATTACTTGAGTACAAATTACGGCATAATTTTTTGCTCCACTTTCAACTTAAAAGGTATTTTTTGCTGGGCTATTATTATAAGGGTATTTAACTACAAGGGTATTTACTTCACCACCACCACCACGCTGACCAAGTGCGGATTCACACATCTTCGAGAACATTTTCAAGGAAAACATCGTGAGGAAACCTGCATGCCCTAGGCCTAACTAGGCCATGCAGGTTTCTACCGTTATAGCAAACGACATTTAATTTCTTAAACACACATACTTAACTCAGAAAAGTTTGAACGTATTTTTGAAGTTCATGCCTAAGAATCAGACTATCGACCACCCGAACAGCAAGCCAAACGTTTAGGGCGATTACAAACTAGCGTGTTTTTTTGCGTGTACGAGTGTAAGCTCATATCAGCTTACGCGTTTACACGCGCGTCACATTCTGCGCTTCGAAAAACCGAATGCGCGTAGGTACAATACGGTATGTTCGCCCGAACCCGTGGGTCAGTCAGCAGTAGTAGCCTCTACCACTACAGCCCATTATCATCCCACTGCTGGACACAGGCCTCCAGCCTCATAGGAGAAAGGGAAATTGAGCCCTCCCACCCTCTGCTCCAATGCCTAAGAAAATACTCCGTGATCATTTAGCATAGAATTTCACTTAAGGTAATATTTTGTTTGTTTATATTTTTATTTTTATTAATTTTATTTTCTCTTATTGTTTCCTACAAAATTATCATAATGAATTAAGTAAGTTTGTAAGTTTTTAATACTTAGTATGTAAGTTTTTATACCCCATTGTATTTCAAAACCTTGTTATCTTGTTTGCATGACATTTAAAACCATAAATGCTATGTGCACTTGTAATAGATTTACGTATAAGAAATAGTAATAATGTGAATGTTCTTGTGATTGTCTTATATGTGAATTGTTAGTGTACTTAATAAATAAATAAATAAATGCCTACTATTATGTTAGTGATAATAACCGGGTCCGACGGGTAACATGCTCTATGCGGCGCGCGGGTGAAACACCACCAACTTCCTAACTCCGGGCTAGTACTGAGAATTTCTAGTCAGAAAAACCCAATACTCAATTATGGACCGACCCATGACACGAAACCGGGACTTCGTTGACCGCAGTCGAACTTGCTAACCACTAGACGAGGCAGACGTAGTAGAATAAGTAATAGTACAGGTAGTACAGGTAGTAGTCAGTAGTATACGACCTTCTAAGTGCGTCAACGTTCGTAAGGGCTGCGCGTGTGCGAGAAAGGTGAAACTATACCGTCATCCACGCGTTTACAAAAACGAGCTTAAAAAAACGCTAAACTGATACCGCCCTTAGGCCATCACCGCTTCAGGTTTCTAGATATAGCATACCAAACCAGAGATATGATTAGTTTATCTTCCCCACCCTCTCCTAACACGATGACGCAAATAGGACTCAGCTGATTGCTCACAACTCCGACACACAAACAAACTGTTGGTCAAATCACACTTAATAGGTAACACGTAACACACAGTTTATTATGATCAATATCAATGATGTGCAGCTATTTCCTTAATCTGTGTGCTTAGTGGGAGACTTTCTTCTCATCCGTTAACTAAGATTTGTATGGAAATGTCTAGTGCTTGGCAGCTGGCGAACAATTCCATAATAAAATGGAAGATGACGTTACGGCCGACGACCTATGTCACTCTCCGGATTTGATCACTCCAGCAATGTTAAGGACAGCGGACACACACGAACACATACACACATACATACACACACACAAACACACACACACACACACACACACACACACACACACACACACTGTACCACATAGATTTACTTTCTGTGGCGGATTATAGCGAATTAAAGATCTGGTTCTTTCATTATCATGGACTTCCGCAAAATATTATATAACGCCTGCTTCTATCCAATGCTTGTTGGTTTGTCTTTCAATCACGCCGCAACAGAGTTATGAATTAATGCAATTACCTGTTGCATTTGCAGTGGTATAGTTGACGAACTAGACAGTCAAATTTTTGGAGATGATGATGGATGGAGGGAAGATGGTAGCGGGCTAACCTGTTAGGGGCATGGCAGTTATATTAAACCCATACCCCTATAAGTTACTTTTTATCCCTGTAAATGTCAGTCCACGGGATTCATAAACCTTAATCCACGTGCATAATCTAGTTAATAATGCTTTTCACAGATATTATAAAAACATCACCCTGATTTACGCAGAGTTGAATAAAAATAGACATGAAAATCCACTTTCCAACCGTTTCTCTGGCCGGAACAAAAACAAGATGCACTGATGCGATTACCGCTGCAGCAGACATTAGAGAGATGGGAAAAACTGCGAAGTGCGATTCTGAATCGTACACCGACGGTTCCGTACAAAGTTTTATATATTTATCATTACTGCCTCGTTGGTCTACAGGTTAGCATGTTTGAGACAGAGAAACCCAATACTCAACTCGGACTCAATTTCATAGTATTCCAATCCAATTTGTTCAAAGAATGTCTACTAAAATGAGGTTTCTCTACTTAGGTAGTATTTGTTTGGTGCTATCCATACCTTTCACTATTTCCAGAATGCATTGTGGAAAAAAATCTTATTAGACGTTACATGGAATTGAAATATCTTATTTTACTTATAATTTTAGCAATCTACTTCTACTAAACTAATATTCAAGATCTAAAGCTGTTGTCCATTGGAGTAACCTATGAGTATGTCACAGGAATGATCAATTTCTGTTGGTTTTTATGAAAATCAAACTGACACAGACAAGGACAGTTGCAATGTTTTAATTTACAGCAATTACTACATTACTTATTAAATAATAACTTTAAATATAACTATAATATTATAAATGCGAAAGTTTGGATGGATGTATGGATGTTTGTTACTCAATCACGCGCTAACGGCTGAACGGATCTGGCTGAAATTTGGCACAGAGATTCGGGTTCGAGTCCCGGGTCGGGCCATAATTAAGTATCGGGTTTTTCGGATTAGAAATTCCTAGTACTAGCCCGGAGTTGGAAGTTGGCGGTGTTTCACCCCCGTGCCTCGGAGAGCACGTTAAGCCGTCGGTCCCGGTTATTATCACTGACATGATAATAGTCGTAAAAGCCCGCCAACCCGCATTGGAGCAGCGTGGTGGGTCTAAGCTCTTATCCCTCTCTCTTATGAGAGTGGAGGCCTGTGCCCAGCATTGGGACGTTAAAGGGCTGCAGTGATGATGATGATGATGATCATTACTGAATTACTGAAGTTTGTAAACTATGAAAGCTTAGAAAAAAAATTAAAAAAAACCTGATAAATGCAAAATATTGTTAATGTTTTTCGGATATTTTCCTTTACACGCTATGAGAACTTGCTTTTTGCCAAATTTCATGGTTCTAGATCAACGGTAAATACCTGTCCAGTACTTTAGTAATGTAGGTTCATAACTTAGAGACCCTATAGGTTTTTATTTACTGGCGTGTGTCAAAATATACGAAATATTAAATGGCCATATTTTTTGATTACGTAGACTTAGTAGCTCGATTTCTTTACAGCTCCAAGGGAGCATGAACCTTGGTATTCTTCATCTTATTCTTATCAACCCATTGCCGGCTCACTACTGAGCATGAGTCTCTTTTCGGAATGAGAAAGGTTTGTCCATAGTCCACCACGCTGGCCAAGTGCAGATTGGCGTTGAAAAAAGTTGAAAACGTTATGAAGAACTCTCGGGCGTGCAGGTTTTCTCACCATATTTTTCTTCACCGTTTAAAGCACATATTTAATTCCTTAAAACGCACATAACTTCAAAAAGTCGGCTGTCTTAACCACTAGGCTATGACCGCTTGACCTTCATCACTACAGCCCATTAACGTCCCACTGCTGGGCACAGGCCTCCACTCTCATAGGAGGGAGTTAGAGCTTAGACCCACCACGCTGCTCCAATGCGGGTTGGCGGACTTTAACGATTATTATCATGTTAGTGATAATAACCGGGACCGACGGCTTAACGTGCTCTCCGAGGCACGGGGGTGAAACACCGTCAACTTCCTAACTCCGGGCTAGTACTGGAAATTTCTAATCCTAAAAATCCGATACTTAATTATGGCCTGACCCGGGACTTGAAACCGGGACCTCGTCGGCCGCAGTCAAACATGCTAACCACTAGACCAACGAGGCACTTGACTTTAGTACTTGGTATTTTGACTGCAACTTGATACCCTTAATGCGTTCCTGAGAAAAAAGGGTCTTGATAGGATGTCGGACAACGAAGTGATCCTAAAAGGGTTCTTTTTATTTATACGACTACCTGAAAAAGGAGTATATTGTTTTCAGGGTTCATGTATGTATGTATGAATGTATGTATGTTTGTATGTATGTATGTATGTATGTGAGTTTGTATATTCATATATATTGTACACCATAGCTTCTATACGCCTGAACCGATTTTGATAAATGGGGTATCGTGAGAATCCCTAGCTTATTCCGGGTAACATAGGCTAGTAAAACTTTAAAAAAAGTTGATGGGGTGACCATGAACCCGCATTAAAGACTAGAATTGAAATTTTTGTTTCGAAAATAAGATTAACTATATAATCATCATCTAGAAAATGATGAGTAGATTCCCAAAACATATAACACTATAATTCAATATCCAATGATTCACAAAAAAATATCATTTAATAAAAATATGAATAAGATTCTAATTTAACTAGATTAATTTAGATTTTTAACTTTTTACTTCGTTTTTTGGCAGGGCAGTCGTGTTTTTAATTTTTTCTATTTTGACTTGTTTACCTTTTGAAGAACGGAACCCTATAAAATATTAGAACTATGCTCCATATAAATCTGCATTTGGCAGAGCCAGTAGATTTAGATTCTCTTACTATCTAGCAGTAGATAGCGACTTCGTCTGTAGGAAATATCTAGTTTTTAACCGACTTCCGAAAAAGGAGGAGGTTCTCAATTCGGCACGTTTTTTTTTTTTTTTTTAATGTATGTCGGTGCATATTTCCTTGGTTTCTGAACCGATTAGAAATATTTTTTTCAGCCGTTAGAGGAAGCTCTCGAGTTGATTCCATAAAATAAACTCCAAATAATTGATACTAAAAAGTTGAAAATAAAAATTCTTTCCAAAAAACTGACTTCCAAAACCACTGTAAAGTAAAAAAAAAAATTTGATTTCTACACACTATGTTGAAGTCGGACGGGTATAACAAGGATAAGCAAAGTTGACGCATCAGGTTCGCCCTAATCAGTTAAAGGCCTTTGGAGTAGGTTAATTGATCCATTCTCTTATCCCATTGAATATAATTATAAGGATTGATAACATAGGTAACAATGGAACTATTAACTCCAGGCCCTCTTGGTTCACGGGAATAATAGGGACAATCAGCTATGAAGCTATGATAATATCAATTTATACGTTGCCATTGCCATAACGACCGATTTGCATTATTAACAAGTCATAATTTAACAAGTGAAATTAATTTAACGAATTAAACAAGTGAAATTAATTTAACGAATTAAAAGATACGACTGCTCTGCCATATTATTTTTGGAGTTTACCTCCATAAGAAGCGATTTGCATATATAGCCTTTGGAATATTATTCACATTTTTTATTAAATGATATTTTTTTGTGAATCACTAAATATTGAACTATAGTGTGATATATTTTTGGAATCTACTCATCATTTTCTAGATGATGATTATATAGTTAATCTTACTTTCGAATTTTTTTTTTCAATTTTGGTCTTTAATGCGGGACCATGGTCACCCCATCAATTTTTTTTGAAATTTTACTAGCCTATGTCACCCGGAATAAGCTAGTGATTCTAACGATACCTCATATATCAAAATCGGTTCAGGCGTATAGAAGTTATGGTGGAATATACAAACTCACATACATACATACATGAACCCTGAAAACAATATACTCCTTTTTTGAGGCAGTCGTATAAAAAGGTTAGCTTGAAAGGGGTATGACAGTTTAATTAAACCTATACCTATACGTATCTGGTATATGTATTTAAGTACAAACACGCGATGCATGCCTTCACTTTACCGTCACCTTTAGTTAAACGCTTCTTTAACTAATGCCACAGTTCACTCCGCTACTGATATAGGTTATCAGTAAATTGCATAAGCTGTGTGCGTTATTTTTCTAAAAATAAATAACTAAATGCTTTTTCTATTCTTCTTTTTCTATGCCTTATTTATAAGCCTTTTTAATTCATTTTTAGCGTTCCATAATCAAGAGGTAAAAAGGAATCCTTATAGTCCTCATTGTTCGTCTCTCTGCATGTCTGTCAACCACCTTTTTTCGGGAACGCATAAAGGTATTTAGTTGAAATTAATATCGAATACTTGGGTCTACGGTCCCTTAGAGCTATACAAAAATCAAGCTTCTAAGTCAACGCAATCAAAAGTTTGACACTCTCCAATAAATCTAAACCTGGGTACTTTCCGTTGACCTAGAATCATGAATAGCAAGAAGCAATACGAAACTAAACGTGAAAGCAAAATTTCAGCTCAATTGTTCGGGGATAACTGTTTAAAAATTCAGTTGTAAGTGTTAGCGTTTATGAATAATAAGAGCTCATTTGACTTTAAATTGGATTAGAGAAATATAATGTCACGACAAAAACGTCATCATAATAAATGTGTCTTCTATAAATAAGATCGTTTGGCGGTATTTGAGTCATTCTTGAAAGTGTAATCATTATTTTCGCCAGTAATTGTTATTGGTATTCCGTGTTAACTAAAAATCCCTACCGTAGTATTAGTCTTTTTTATTACTTATTGTTTTTTTTTAAATATTGTATGCTTATAGTATTTTATTTTTTAAGTAATAATGTATTTTATGTAATTTATAATATGAGCATTGTTGTCTGAAATAAAATGAATAATAATAAACCGCGTTAGAAGTACATATTAAACACATAAAATAACTGAACGTGAAATTATACAAGATGAAGCATCTGATCTGATCTGATCTGAGTGTGTTATTTCTATGAATATCCCTGCGTGCAACACAAGATTAGACAAACTAACCAACAAACACTGCAAGTTTTTTTTTTTTAATTAGTCCTCAAAACTGACTACAATTGTGAAGGCTAAAAAAAGCGTGATAAATTAAATATAAACTATACAATTGTGTCTTCTAGATGAGGACATGACATGCATAGACGGGCACATTAACTACAGCGAGAAAATATTAACAAAACAAAAAAATAAACACAAAGAAAATGAAAACTTAAATAAAAATTATACTAAACTAGGTACCTAATTAAACCTTACTAGCTTAATTTTTGTGCATTGAGTTTATTTTTGACAGTAGTCATGCTGTCACAGAAGATATCTATAGCGTCTCTGTAACAATTTGCGAGAAATTGCATTGCAAGTTAAATAAAAGCTTGTAAAAAAGCCTTAGAACCTCTCCCGATATTCGTCGACATTCCAATAAGGCTTAATAACAGTGTGATGTGTACTTATCGACGAAGCAAAGCGCAAGAGGGCTTATTAGACTATCGACGAATTCAAGGTTATACAAGCGAAACCTTTCCACTGAAAATCTGTATTGACGTTGAAATACATAAAGGTCAAAGAATTTAGTTTAAGATATTTGATATTTCACACATTCGCAAGCTCTTTCCTACAACTTCGTCTGCATAAACTGAAAAATAAGAAATTTGTACACACACTACAGGCAAAATAGGATTAAAAGTTTTACTCGAAACGTCAGCATAGCGTAAAACTAACGTTTTGCGTAAAATCGGTTGCACTGAATTTGACTTTTAATCAAGAACTTTTGGATCTATTTTACTTTGAGGCTAATGTCATCGAACACTCGATATGATCTTTCGAATTTTCAATGTAAAAACTTATAGTAAGCGTACAGAGTTTAACAGAATTAGGTACTTACTTGAATACTAGGTAGGTCAAATTGCACCGCTGCGGCATGTTTGTCTTGAGTAAGTATTTGTGCATTAATATAATTGGCTCAAGCCATATTACAGTAGGAAATATAGATCTAGAGCAGCTAGAAGTAGGCATTTAGAGGTAATTAGATACTTAACCATGGTACTAAATATTATTTGACTACTAGCTGATGCCCGCGACTTAGTCTGCGTTGTTTGAGGTTTTTTGTGGTTCCCGTGGGAACTCTTTAATTTTCCAGGATAAGAAGTAGTCTATGTGCTGTTCCAGACTATAATCTATCTCTGTACCTAATTTCATGCAGATCCGTTCAGCAGTTCCGGCGTGATTAAGTAACAAACATCCATCCATACATCCTTCCTATCCATATATCCATCCAAACTTCCTCCATAATATTCCTTCCTTCATAATATTAGTATAGTATTTTTAATCAGATTCCTAGTTACATGGTAATTTTGGCAGATGCCGTTTGCATAGAACTCCTTCAGTCTGTCTCACTATAGCCCTTCACTATTGCTAAATACCTACACATCTGTCAAAATAGTTATCATCGTAAATTAGACTCTCTAACATAGAGTATAAATATAACATAATTTATTCTCTGATTTTCCGAAATAAACTCGTCTATGTACTTCCTCAGAATGCAACCTATCTCCGTACCAAATATCGTCCCAATCAGTTGAACATATGGACCGTAGCGTGGAAGACAGACAGACACACTTTCGCATTTATAATATTAGTAGATTTTCGTATTAATCTCAATGCCACTAGCAACGGCTTACCTAATTAAAAATTAACGCAAGTCATACAACAGTATTATCTCAGAATTATATTCCTTATTTTAGGGAAGTCAAGGTACGTCATAATTATTATAAAACTGCACATCCATTTAATACTATAAATGCGAAAGTGTGTGTTGTCTTTCTGTCGGTCTGATTATCTGATACGTTTTAACGGCCCTTCTATTCTACTGATTTTGATGAAATTTGGTACAGGTATTGCATCCCGTAGCTACAACGATAGAGGCTTATTGCGGAAAATTTAGAAGTTCCTATGGGATATTTAATAACCTTCTAGCCACGAGAGCAAAATCGCGGGGATCAAAATTACCTTTTTGAACAAACATATTTCGACAAAAATATTTTGAACAAAAACGGCTAAACCATAACTTCTCGAAATTGTTTCCGGCTGGTATTTTGTAAAGGCTTTATTTAAACAATCCAAGGGCTACACTACCAACGCTAGCAGCCATACTCGACCTCATAACATTTTTTTATTCAAATAAACTAATTAAAAGTGCTTTCGAATCGTCGAGTGAATCTACCATATTGTTTCATTAATGTTGACTTTCGTATTTTAGAATTATTATAGCCTAGATGTGTTCCACCGGCTAATTAATCTAATTGATAATTATAGTTCTAATAAATTTTCGATTTTCGTGAGATGGTGATACTAAGAAAAAACCTGGCTGAGTTTGTTGTGAGCTTTAGTTTAATTAATTATCACCATCACGTCTAATACTTTGTATACTTGACGCTCATAAAGTGTACTTTGTTAATACGAATTTTGAATATTTTGACTTTGATTCTATAATCCCTATTTTAGGGATCACGTCAAGGACATTCGGTCACTTGATATCAAATTGTCATTTTGAGTAATATTGCTTAGGCCTATTACACTGCACTTTCGCCGCTAGTTAGAGCGTCGCTTATTACACAGCAATAAGGATCGATTTAGGGACCCTTTCTCCCTAAATCTTGTTACACTACACTGATTCAAGTGTAAGGATCCCTGTGAAAAATGCAGTGTATTTAGGCCTTTTATGCTTTGGCAGTATGGCCCCAGTCAAGAAAAAGCGCGAACTTAATTAAAAGCTCATGTCATCCATCATCCGAGAGTCAGTGATTAAGCTTTTAATCAACGCCAATTTATTTAAAACATTGTTATTAAAGTGAAATCGGTATCACAACGGTTCGTAATGCAAACATCGTCATGTAGGGACTGCACTTAAATGCATCATCACTTTAATATTTATCTCTCTCTACGTCGTATTCATCATTACTGAGGGTCGTGACCCCTTTCCATTAATCACGGAGATAATCCATTAATCATAATAAGGAGTTTTCTTGGGATGATATATGATGCGGTGGGTTCCCACGTCCTTCCACATAAGAATAGACTAAGGGTGAGATCTACAGAGCGAACTTTGACTATGCTTAGACTTAAGGCATTGTTAAAACGAGACAGATTTATGTTACTCACCTAAATCCATCTCATTTTAACTCTAAGTAAAGTCTGGGCCAAGTCAAAGTACGCTCTATACATCTCAGCATGAGAGTATTGAAACCCTTAGGTTTTTGTAACGACTGTTATCAGATGAAAGTGATAGTAATCGTTAAAACCGACGGCTTAACGTGTTCTCCGAGACACGGAGACACATCAATTTACCGACCTGGGTTACCGTTGCTTATCAATCACAACCGACTGATAGGCGTTGTTGCTAGGCCAATCGTCCCATAATAATTATAATTACTGTAATTTCAGATTTTTTTATAAAGATCAACCGCCATGTAATTCGCTGGCTAAGAATTACAACGTTGGACCTGAAGAATCCGTTCAATATGTCGGTAGAATACTAGACATTAAACTGGTATCGAAATAACGTACACGTACATTCATACGCCCACGTTTTCGTATATTAATAAACTAATTATATCGCCATAATACACATTCACATTCTGCAGATATCATTACCAGCGTTTACGGCGCCGTTGTTCATTTATTTCAAACTATATATAACTATATATACATATAGATAAAGTGTTCTAATTCCCAGGGGGACTCCCTAATTTTAAGGATTAAAACGTACTCTATGACCTTCCCTGGAATGTAACATACCTCTATATCAAATTACATCAAAATCGGATAAAAGATGGCCCGTTAAAGCGTAGTAGAAGGACACACAGTCAGACACATTTTCACATTTCGCATTTATAATATTAAATATGGATATGGATTTATTTCCGTTCGTAAAGCATATTTACTTAAGGCAGTAGGCATTTTCTCGTATCATTAAATAATGTTTATAGTTGCCGTGCAAGTCGCACTTTGATTGACAGAGCGAACCGAAGGTCTCTGAGTCTACTTGACTAAATTTGCACATGTCCGTCCGTCCGTCCGTTCATCTGTACGTCCGTCCGTCCGTCCGTCCGTCCGTCTGTCAGAGCCTTATAACTCTTGAATTAATGAACGTAATTACTTGAAATATAAATATAATATGTAAACCGATGGCCTCCAGCTGAATAAGGCTTAAAAAGTTATAAAAATCTTTATTTCAGGGGGGCTCTCATAAAAGCCAATGCGAAGTAAAATATTTTTGCGTCTAATGTTAAACATTAACTATTACAATATATAGTTAATACTATCAAACTCGACCCTCGCCTCCGCGAATCGAAGTGAAAGTTACCTCCCTACAATCAGTGAAAGTGAACCCTTTGAACTTTAAAAAGTGAAACCAATAAGACTTATATGTGAAAGAAGTGAAACCGATTAGTTTTATTATGTAACTGTAAACTCTCTGTACATAAATTCTTCCGTGCAAATAAACCTGTCTGTGTTAAACTAACGTTACTACCTGTCTACCGGCTCTATCCACATGGGAAAGAGCATCGTTATAAATGTTATTACAGAATTAGTATTACCAAATGAGTAGAGAATATCATTGGATAGAAGTAGGCAATAATTTGTACATTATTTGTTATCCTCTACAAGTTAGCCATTGACTGCAATCTCACCTGATGATAAGTGATGATACAGTCCGGATGGTAGCGGGCTAATCTTTTAGAGGTATGGCAGTCATATTAAACCCATAAGCCCCTAATCGGTTTCTACACGGCATCGTACCGGAACGCTAAATTGCTTGGCGACACGTCTTTGCCAGTAGGGTGATAACTATCCACGGCCGAAGCCTCCCATCAGACCAGAGAAAAATCAATCATCAATCAATCATTTTCAACCATTTATTCAATTTCAATTTAGGTGTACTATAGGTACACATATTGACGTCCATTACTTACATATAAAACATGATGGTGATAATAAGTTACGGTATCTTAAAACTAAAGCTGCGAGGGTTCCAAACACGCCCTGGTCTGAGAAGAGCCCACAACAAACTCAGCCGGGTTTTTTTTTCATTATCACCGAGACAAATCATCTTAACTAAGGAACTATCAGAGCCATTAGAGCAAATTATTGCCAAGCCTCAATGTCATATAAGTATTATTTTACATGGTAATAAGATTTTTCAATGAGTTTACGTTTTACATTAACTTTGAACTTATTCAAAGACATCTTTAACATGTCTTCTGGGAGCTTATTGTTTCCAACAAATCAGAAATTATAAATGCCTAAATTGACCCTGCCCGCTTCCCAAATTTACCTTATTGTAAATTTTGCTAGCACATATTAAGCTTAGCGAGATCCTATTGATGTTTTGCAGACTGCCATATTGGATAATTCCAATAATAGCCTAATGGTTAATATTGGAATAATGGCTAATATTGGAAACGAACGTAAAGCACGACTAATTAAGAGAGCGAAATAGAGAGACAAATTCATTGTGCCTAATCGAATTATACCTGTGACTACCTCCGTGGCGCAGTGTGTAGCGCTGTTGTCTTAACGTGCGGAGGTCCCGGGTTCGATGCCCGACAGGGTCAATTTGGGAATTTATAATTTCTGAATTTTCCCTGGTCTGGCCTATTGGGAGCCTTCGCAAGCAAGTGGTTACGCGTTCTGGTACGATACCGTGTAAAAACCAAATAGGGGTATGGGCTTAATATAACTGCCATGCCCCTAACAGGTTAGCCCGCTACCATCTAAACTGCATCATCACTTACCATCAGGTGAGATCGCAGTCAAGGGCTAACTTGTAGTGGATATATAAAAACCTTCCTTTTGAATTTACCCATTAAATATTAATATATCGAAAGCTCGAGTCATCAATCTCCGAGTTTTTTGTAGAAGCTATGCGGCCTCAATCTATAACGAGACCTTTGGAAAAAATCTTTAAAATAAAGTACCTAATTACCTATTTTCGGAATTTAATTCTTAAGTCTTAAATCTTAACGAAGTGAGATTTTTATGACAGGTATTTTTTCTTACGCCTTAACGAAATCAGATATTTTTTGACTTAGGACCAGTTGTTTGACCTCAGTTGTCTCACCAGCCGGTGGTTAGGTGGTGATGCAGTCTAAGATGGCAGCGGGCCAACCCGGTAGTTATATTTAGCCTACCCCTAATCGATTTCAGGAATTGTATATTCCCAAATCTATCCTACCAGGCATCGAACCCAGGCCATCCACTTGTAAGACGACAGCGCTTGCCGTTACGCTAGGGCCGTCCGAACATTCGTTATGAATAAGTATGTAGTCGCCTTATTTCATATTAAAAGGAAAAGGTGACTGACTGACTGACTGATTTATCAACGCACAGCTGAAACTAGCCGATAGCTTTATTGTCGCAGGCATCCGCTAAGAAAGGATCTTTGAAAATTCAACCCCTAAGAATTTTTTTTTTCCCCCTTTTGAGAATACAATTTTTTAACCACAACGGATAAAGAATTTTATTCTCAAAAGAAATTTACAAAAAATTTCACTTAATGAGAACTTCTATGTACTTATCATAAACATAACCGAATCATAACGCACAGCGGTGAGCAACAAGGTTCGTATAAATATCGAACTAAATGTGAGCAAAGCTGCGGGCAAAAGCTAGTCAAATATCTAATCCTATAGTACGCACCCGAGTTGAATGCAGTCGGGGCCTGATTTCAGGGGTGGGAGCATCCCCCTCCCCCGTCCACCCTCACCCCCGTGGATAGTGTTGTCAAGTCTTGTCTTTTTTTAAATTATTATTTGCATAATGTGTGTATTAACCAAGATTGTAAAAACCGTTAGATTATAATCTAACTCGCGTAATTGCAAACTGTCGAAAGATTACAATTTAACGCATTATTTTTCGGTAGATTGTAATATGCTAGGTATATTAACCCGATAAAACCTAAGTACCTCTTTATTTATGTCGAACCCTAACCTAACCTACAAGAAACAGACATGAAAACGTAAATATAATGAATATTTAAAAATTGACACTCAGAACATTGAACAGTTCACAATCTATCGACAGTTTACAATTTCGCGAGTTAGATTATAATCTAACGTTTTTTACAATCTTACGGTGACATATACAGAAGATGTTATGTCTAATATAACAGAGTCCAGCACATTAGCCGTATCAGCGTACAAATATATTATAAATAGGCAGTCAACTGCCTATTTATAATATTTGTACGCCGATATTAATTGAATTTAAGCTCAAGCTTAAATTCATTATAATTACTATTACAATAATGATATTATAACATAGATTCCATTCATTTTAAAACTACATTCATTTTATTTACACTTACAATAATATTATTACAACATATAAATGATAAATTTAAGAATAATTATTGTTACTAATTTGATAAAAATAATGAATCTTCATCAAAAATATAAATAAAATAATAATACATATAAATTAGATTTTATTAATAATTATACAATGTCAATAATAGTCAGGATCAATGTCAAAAGCTATTTATGTATGCAAAAAGATCATAATATGTGTTTTTTTACATTCTTGTCATGTTGGAAAATTTGTTTTATCTATGTTGATATGTAAATTATTGTATATGACATCTATCGTACGATATACATACGTAAACGGAGTGATATAAATGTTAAAATTGTTAAAACCATTTATATTGACATTAACGCTGTGATGTCAACATTAACGTATCAAATCCGTTAGAGTTGGAATAGTTGTTTTCTTGCTCATACTACCTAGGTTATGTAAGTTGTCATTTCCTAGATAATACGGAGTAAACGAATATGGACATAGAATATTATCTGTAATAAAAAAAGAAGCTAAAGAAGCTTACGAAGAACGAAGCGGTTCTTACCTCTTCGGAAAAAAAGATGATTTTAATCGCAGTGTAATTCATAGAAGACTTTTATCTGACTAAAACAATCGTCCCTACTTGTCCAAATGATTTTATTTTCTATACTTATGAAATGAAGTAAATTTTGGATTTTATTATTGTGTTTCAATCAATATTTTAATTTTTTTCAAATAATACAACCACTACTTGTTTTTGTAATTTATCGATATGGTTGTCAGTAATAAGGTCACAGCACTAGCACATTCCTAAGCTCTGCATTCAACTCAGGTGCGAATAATAGTTATAACGGTAGGTACTAGAATGCAAAACTAATTCTATTATAAGATCTTTACAAGCTGAACAACAAGTATTAACCGATTCACTTTACAAACAAAAACTTGTAAACAAAGTCACTTTCCAACAACAGAACAACAGCTAATTTGATCACAGAAACACATTTATAATATTAAAGCGCGCTCAGCAAACGGTTGGCAGACTTTAATTCCACCAAGCTCGTGAACAATGGCACGTGATTCATACAGCTTCTACCAGGGTTCTTGTTCAACGCTATAACCACAGTGTAAGGAGATATGTTCTTTCCAACCAGTCGTTCGACAGAGACGTTTAGACAGATATGTCAGCGAGGTATCTGTCTAAAGGACGTCTGCGGGGAGTGTTATCTCCAAGCTGCCGTTATTATACGACTGCCTGAAAAAAGGAGTATATTGTTTTCAGGGTTCATTTATGTATGTATTGAAGTTTGTATATTCCCCCATAACTTCTATACGCCTGAATTGATTTTGATAAATGAGGTATTGTTAGAATCCGTAGCTTATTCCAGGTGACATAGGCTAGTAAAATTTTTGAAAAAAAATATGGGGTGACCATGGTCTCACATTAAAGACTAAAGTCGAAAAAATTTTTTCGAAAATAAGATTATCTATATAATCATCAGCTAGAAAATGATGAGTAGATTCCAAAAATATATAACACTATAGTTCAATATACAGTGATTGATAAAAAAATATCATTTAATAAAAATGTGAATAAGATTCCAAAGGCTATATATGCAAATCGCTTCTTATGGAGGTAAACTCCAAAAATAATATGGCAGGGCAGTCGTATTTTTTAATTCGTTAAATTAAGTTCACTTGTTTTCCGATATTTGCCGATAAGGCCGCCACTTGTACCATAGCTTACCTTTATTGTTTTTGTATATAAGTTTGTCTTTCTTGGTGTACAATAAAGAATGTTTCATTCATTCATTCATTTTCAATACTATCAGAGTATTTAGAGCACAAAAAAGGCATATGACGGCAATCTCCAAGCTGCCGTTATTTTCCGATAAGGGCGCCACTTGTACCATAGCTTAGTTTTATTGTTTTTGTATATAAGTTCCTTAAGTTTTGTATATAAGTTGTCTTTCTTGGTGTACAATAAAGAATGTTTCATTCATTCATTCATTTTCAATACTATCAGAGTATTTAGAGCACAAAAAAGGCATATGACGGTGATCTCCAAGCTGCCGTTATTTTCCGATAAGGGCGCCACTTGTACCATAGCTTAGTTTTATTGTTTTTGTATATAAGTTCCTTAAGTTTTGTATATAAGTTGTCTTTCTTGGTGTACAATAAAGAATGTTTCATTCATTCATTCATTTTCAATACTATCAGAGTATTTAGAGCACAAAAAAGACATATGACGGTGATCTCCAAGCTGCCGTTATTTTCCGATAAGGGCGCCACTTGTACCATAGCTTAGTTTTATTGTTTTTGTATATAAGTTTCTTAAGTTTTGTATATAAGTTGTCTTTCTTGGTGTACAATAATTTTTCATTCATTCATCCATTTTCAATACTATCAGAGTATTTAGAGCACAAACAAAATGAATATGAGGGCTTTATGTGGTGCTGAGTACTTGGGACAGCTGTATGCCACTTTTTAAGAAAAAGAAGATATTGCCTTTGCCAGCCCTATATATTTATGAGATGTGTCTATTTATAAGAAAAAATATTCAGCTATTTCCTCAAAAAAATGTAAACCGTAACAGACAACAATTAAAGTTTGAAATACCAAGGCAACGATTGAGTGTCTACCAGCGAAATGTATATTGCATGGCAATCAAAACATATAATTACTTGCCGGATTAACCATTCATAAATACAAAAAATATTTAATAATTTAATTATTAAATGAAAACGTCTATGACATTAATGACTATTTTAAAATGAAAGGACATGACCAGTAATTGCCCTCCGATTCGGGACAATGCACAGGATTTCCGTTTTTACAGTAAGGTTTAAAAATTCAAAACGAAATTATTATGGATTTATTATTCCAAATAAGATCAGGGTTCAAATGACAAAAAAAACAGTACGTTTTTTGTTTAAATCTTGAGCGCCCGCTTTCCTCTTTAAGCGCTACTCCATTTTGACGTTCCATGATATCCATGCCTAATAATAATCTTGTAACCCTACATGAATACCATTTAAGTACCTTAGTCATTATATCATGAATGATTTATTTTTGATCAATTAAATAGTAATGAAAAGGAAATGTATGTTTTGTTTATAATTATTTTTATTTTTTGACAAGTCTCAAACTAATAGATCGAACAAAGCATTTTGAAATACTGCGTTTAAAGGAACGCCCTTTCACATTGCATATGCCGCCATCTGTGGTCGAATAGTTGAACTTGTTAACTAAAAGTAGTGAGCAATACTTAAAAATATTTTCTAGACTCACCACAATACATAGCGCCATCTAGTGTGGGAAAGCAGTTTTTGGTGAAACTTTTTTTTTATTTATTTTCTCAGTTTTCAAAGCCTACAGACTCCTGAAACTTTTTTATCTGAAAACTATAAAATATAACAATTACAATAATAAAGAAATAATACTTGAAAATATTGTTTTAGACTCGCTCAACACAATAAATAGCGCCATCTAGTGTGGGAAAGCAGTCTTTTGGTGAAACTTTTTTTGTTCATTTTCGCAGTTTTCCGAGCCTTCAGACACCTGAAACTTTTTTATCTGAAAACAGTGAAATATTAAAATTACAATAATAAAGAAATCATTGCTGAACATTGATTTTTGACACCTAGGCAAGCTGCCATAGTTCCACCGGTCAAGTCCTTTGATTGACATGCATCTTAGAGCTTGACTATATTATACCTACCATGGACTTAATGCTTACTACTTACTACTTACACACATAAATCTAGGCAATAAAGCTAGTTGACCCCAACAATCATGACCTCAGACGACGAAACTTTACAGTATGATAAAGTATCATGAGTTGAACGTATATTATAAATATACAATAAAAAATCATAAAGCAAGTAAGGCTTTTTATGTTATATCCAATTGTCAAAACAGGAAGGCACATTATCGCGTAAACGCAGTTTAGGTTTGATTATAAAATCGTTTTAATAAAACGCACATATTATATTAAACCCATACCCCTAATCGGTTTCTACACGGCATCGTACGGGAACGCTTGGAGCGTGGAGGTGTATACGAACTACGACGGTGTGACTGAATGACGTAGCAGAATATTAACTGTAATTTGTGTGGGCGTCGATCCACTGTACTGTATTTACTTACGCAGCGTAAGTAATACAAAAGTTCATATGAAGGATGGCCTCAGTCAGAGCGAAAGCAGACTATGGACAAAAAAAATTCTAGCGGAAAAAAGTCCGCGTCATTCACTTTTTTATGGAGCGCACACACTAGGCGACAGGAAAAATCATCGTCGTCGTCGTTCGTCTCGACGTCCCTGTGTGTTTTCGCCCTAACGGTAACGAATGGCGGCTTTGTAAGACAAATGTATGGTTCATCGCAAATTGTGCTCTGATTCGCTACAACCGAAAGTATTTAATTGGGATGTTCCTCAGGTCAAAAATAAATTTTTATTTTCTTCTTCTCTATCTGTGTCGTATTCCTCATTGCTAAGGGTCGTGAACCCGTTCCATTTATCACATAATAGCAGGGGTTTTCATGGGGTAAAAATAATGCGGTGGTATACGACTCGACTAAGATTAGTTTTTCAACTTTTACGTTACTAACGATTATTATCAGATGTTAGTCATAATAATTATTGATAGTCATAATAAGTGTTAATAACTATTTATTTATTGATCGCAAGTGATCAAGTGTGCTGAAGGAATTAATCACAGCTGTGTTATAAATTACAATACTAGATACCTAAAGCCCGCGACTTAGTTCTGCATGTGGATTCAGATTTTTTTATTCCCATTGTCCCGTTCCCGTAAAACTATAAAGTATATAAACTCATCCAAATATCAAATCGATTTCGTCTCATGAAGGAATATCTAACATACCAACTTACGAATATACAGATCCATGCATTTTCCGATATCAATAGCCTTCAAACTGCGTCAAGTGTTTTCAGGGGCATAAGTTGATTAAAAATTCACCTCGCACTCTATATTTTGTCGACTTGCAGAAATTGAAAATCGTTTAAGTTATGAGGAGATGTCTTTATAGCTACCTGGTTCTGAAAAATCATACTAATATTATGTGAATCTTTAATTTTTTTCTTTTACGTGATCTGCCTCACTAAAAATATGAAAAAGTGGTGCGAAGTCTATGGTGAAATTCTAACTTGTTATTGGACTCTGCCCCACTGGTGAGATAGAACTAGAGTCGACGAACCCTTATTTATTAATTCAAGTTAATACGACATACTTGTGTTAATAATATCGGGCTCAACAAGACAGATAATAAACCACCCAAGAATATGGTACATGCAACATAAATAATTACATAGGTGTTTAAATTAAAATTTCCACATATCCTACCAAGCTTGGCGTGTTAACAATTTAAGTGCTTAATGAAATAATTTAAAGCTTTGGCAATTATTAAACCGAAACAATGGAAACATCTAAACTTTCAGTTTCATTACAACATGGAAATATTCAAATTCATTACAACATTCTAGAGAGTTGGTTTGAAATTAATTCGCGATATTATATCCTTCTAGGCTTTTGCTTCTCAATTTTACCGCAAAAGTAGGAAGTTAGCCCAATTTCAGATGAGAAACGTATTTGAATTTACCTGTATTTGAATATACTAGCTGATGCCCGCGACTTCGTCCGCGTGGATTGAGGTTTTTGTTTCCTGCGGGAACTTTCCGAGATAAAAAGTAGCATATGTGCTATATCGTATGTCTTTAATCTATCTCTGTGCCAAATTTTTTACAGATCCGTTCAGCTGTTCTGGCGTGATTGAGTAAAACACATCGATCCATTCATCCAAAATTTCTGATTAGATCAATAAGAATATCTAAATATTATAAAATTAAAGCGCAATCCAATAGTCCAAATTCTTCGAATCAAAGCCTTCGGCTGTGGCTAGTTGCCAGTTACCAGTTACAGGACGGTGTGAAAAAACTTTTCTTATTTCTTTCATAATTTTAATAATGCTTCTGTGTAGCAGGAACCAGAGGTGCAATTATGTAAGAATTGCCGATCCAATCGTCAAAGTTCGTCGTTTAAGTATGTACGATACCATAAATGTATGAGAATGGATACATGAAATTGAGCTCTAATTCAATGCTGTTATGTTTTATTTTACTTTGACGCCGAACTTTGACGATTGGATCGGCAATTCTTACATAATCGCACTACTTGTAACATCACTTCACCACATTTCAATTATAGAGCTCATAATATACGTATAGTCCCACAAACTTAAGCTATATATATAATATAAGCTAGTAACAGCGTCGTATCTTGTGCGCAAGCTGCAGAAATCCTTTGTGGGGTCGAGTGTACGCTTTTATAATATGGCTCCCAAAGAGTTTCTGGATTTGCCATTACATAGATTTAAAGACTGTGTCAAACAGCATTTGTTAAGTCGAGGTTATTACACTATCGATGATTATATTAACGACAAAGTAGCATGGAAGCAACCGGCCTCGCATCCAGTGACCCACAAGTCAGTGTAATACTTGTAACGTATGTGTTGTGTTGTCTACATATTGTAACCTTTTCTTTTCTATGAAAAGAGCAACTGCTGAGTTTCTTGCCGGTTCTTCTCAGTAGAACAGCTTTCCGAACCGGTGGTAGAGTCTTAACGTTTCATAAGTGACACAAGTTGTCCTACATGAAATAAATAAATCATTTCATTTCATTTCTTATCTGACCCGGGGACGGCGTCGCTAGTACAAATGAAAAATAACATTAAAAGAAAAACTTAAAAGACACAAAAAATTGTTCAAACTTTGGCCACCGGGGCAGAAAGTTTAAGGGACTTAAATTTGAGTTGAGACAGAGTTGTTTTACAACGGTGCCCTATAAACGAACACACTGGAATGTACAGGTAATTTAGGTCTAAATTACAGGTAATTTTGGTCTAAATTACCTAACCTTCGAGTATTTACCGTTTACATCCATTCGAGTCTTACATCACTCAACGAACGCCAAAACACCTGAGATGTTTAAATAGACGTTCTCAAGACGCTATTTACTGATTAAACTGTTGAATGGATGGTAACATTCGGTTTGAGTGAGTTATAAAACATAGTTTTGTAGACGGATGCTTTAAGGGTGCCTACTCATCTGGTAAATACGCCTGTTTAAGACGCGTAGATTGTATACTAAGAGATAAATGTACTTTTGGTTACTATTGCTAGGAAGGCTGATGATGTGCTAACGTGACGACGATTGTGCTAGTGATCGTTCAGTTTTTGTAAGTATAACACGTCTGAGTGGCCATATCTTATGATCCAACCGATGAATATTTCTTTATTTAATAATCATTACATGAGGCCCCGTCAGGGCATAGTGATGCTGCAAATGCAATTGCAGGTTACATTTAATTTTAATTTTGATTTTTAATTTAAAACATATTAGCATTAAGCATACAATACAACTAACAATACAATAATGAAAATTAAATATAATTAACAATACAATACAACTAACAATACAATAATGAAATTTAATATAATTAACAATACATTTTTTTTTTTCGATATCGACAGATTATAAACTGTTGACACAGTTACTCCTCATAACATAATGCCATACTAGTATCAGCCATTTTTGGTGACCATAACTCCTCCTTGAACGGCGATAAGTAGTCAGTTGGCCAACCGTATACGGGCAGACCGTCACTATTCCCACCAGAGGAGGGCCCTACACCCACCAAGTATTGAATCAGCCTTTCCAACGATAGTTACCAAAAGTACGGCTATTTCCTAAAATATTACGTAGATCGAAAGGTTGTCTAGAAGAGATTACTTTAGCAATAAGAGCGCCTTTGCACACTTCTGTTTTTTATACGCCTGCCTGAAAAAAAGATATTGTTTTCAGGGTTCATGTATGTATGTATGTGAGTTTGTATATTCCACCATATAACTTCTATACGCCTGAACCGATTTTGATAAATGAGGTATCGTTAGAATCCCTAGCTTATTCCGGGTGACATAGGGTAGTAAAATTAAAAAAAATATTGACAGGGTGACCATAGTCCCGCATTAAAGACTAAAGTTCAAAAAAAATTCGAAAATAAGATTAAATATACAATCAACATCTAGAAAATGATGAGTAGATTCCAAAAATATGTAACACTATAGTTCAATATCCAGTGACTCTCAAAAATATATCATCTTATAAAAATGTCAATAAGATTCTAATTTAATTAGATTAATTTAGATTTTTTACTTTTTAGTTCGTTTTTGGCAGGGCGTCGTGTTTTTAATTTTTTTTAATTATCGTTATCTTTTTGTTTTGTTTATTGTTTTTGTTTTAATTGTGTGCAATAAAGAGTTCATCTACCTAGCTATCTATCTACGATCTTCCTGCGTCTCACGTGAACTACGCTAACTACCTCAAAAATAAACCTTATAATACAATCTGAATCTCATTTGAAGCGCACTTTTTTAATTGTTAATAGCGTTTCATTCCCGAGTTTGTATTTTGTGCCTAAGGATATATCCATCCCTAACAAAAACAAGTCCTTTTATAACTTATAACTTTGTCTAACATTCGAATCCAGATTTCTTTTCCACTTTCGCAACTTTCGTCCGTCGCTTTTTTTTACCAATAATTGAGTTTTTGTTCGAGAAACTATCCTACCTTCGCCATCTTTTATTACGGAATGAATTGCGATAAAGTTACTGTCATTATAATACATTTTCTTTTACATTTGCGAGGATAACAATTAACTTACTTATATAGTTTAAATTTTAAATAAACGTGTTTCTTCATTTTCTTTTTTTAATCATAAATTGTGCCAATTAATATGTTCAAAAGTAAAATTTAAGCATAAAAATTAAATTAAATTAGGTGTAAAGATTAATTGGCTATTAAAAATTTTGCTCTAAAGCAAAAAGGGTCCATAAATGGGATTGGAGCTTATTGCTTATTAGTCTTCTCGGAGAATTGAATTAATCCATCTAGTGTCTACATATCTATTTTTTATATATTTTTATTTGAGGAGAGAAATTTGTGGAATTTTCAGTCGTATGCGGATAACTTTTCAATTTTTTTTTTTCAAATTTTTCAATTTCAATTCAAAACAACATTTGAATATACTTAGCGAATGTACATAATCCTCTACAGGTTCACTAACTTTTGCCCGCGGCTTCGCTTACTTTAGGTTCGTTTTTCATACAATTTTCAAAGCCCTATTTTACCAACTTAGGGGTTTAATTCTCAATAATCCTTTCTTAGCGGATGCTTACGTCATAATAGCTATCTGTATGCCAAATTTTAGCCCGATCCGCCTAACCTTAAGTTTAACCTATGCATTGCCAGTCAGTCAGTCAGCCACCTATTCTATTATTTTTATATATTAAGATAACAATGGCTGTGTATAGCGAATTAAAATATAATTAAGTAATTAGGAGCCCGCGACCACAGATGATATTCTAATTAACTAAGTAGGTACTCTGCTGCAACTTTGTCGGCGAGATTTTAAGATTTATTAAAATACTGTAGGGGCACTTGGATAACCAAAGCAGAGATTGATTTTGAAGGTATTTGACAAATAGTCAAATCAGCAACTTTTTTCTAAGTAGGCATGGGATTTATACGAAATTCTAAAATGTGACGTCATTAAAGTTTGAGGCACTTTTTTACTTAAATCGATTGTTTAAAATGGTTATTCAACCTTAAACTATCAGGGGACGTGTATATTACGACTTTTGAGAGAAACTCTATGTAATAATCACTAAAAAATAATTTATTTGAATAGTAGTCAAATACCCAATTTGTATGAACATCCCAGTATGCAAACTATGTCTGTTTAAATCGTCAAAATCGAAAAACAGAAGGGCTATGTCAATGTATACAGACCGACACACTTTTGCATTTATAAAAAAAACCGGCTCAGTTTGGTGTGGGCTCTTCTCAGACCCAGGGCGCGTTTGGAACTCTCGTAGATTTTAAGATACCGTAACTGATTATCACCATCATTTTTTATAAGTTTTGGACGTCAATAAATGTACAGTGTACCTGAATTTAATAAATAAATATTGATTCCATATAATAACTACCTACTAGGTGAAGCCCGCTTCTTTGGCCGCGTTGATTTTCCGAGATAAAAAGTAGCATAAAGTCAGTAGTCATTCTCGTTAAATTCGCATAAGAGGTGGGCAGTTTAAAAGTACAAACTGACAGACACACTTTCGTATTTGAATAATCTTTCATCTATCCTAGCGTAGAGGGTAGGGACCGTTATTTAATCATGTCAATCGTTTATGAATATTCTTATTCTTCTTATTCTTATTAGTATGGATTCTCTCCATTTTTAGTTTGATGACGATCGCCCCCGTTAGTCTAGATCTTTCAGGCAAACTATGGAACCAGCTTCCATCTTCTGTTCCTTCATGACTTCAATATGGGGCTCTTCAAAGGGCAGATAAATAAACTTCTCAAGACCCGGCAACGCATTGGCAGTTTCTGTGTTTTTTTTTCTTCTTTTTTTTTATCCTCTAGAAGTTGGCCCTTGACTGATGGTAAGTGTTGATGCAGTCTAAGATGGTATAGCGAGCTAACCTGTTAGGGACATGACAGTTATATTAAACCCATACCCCTATTCGGTTTCTACACGTCGCGTCTTTGCCGGTAGGGTGGGAACTAGCCACGGCCGAAGCCTCCCACCAGGCCAGACCAGAATATAATGGATCAATCTAATTCCAATAGCAATAGTAATATTAATACGATAAAACATTTTATCACATTTTCATACATAATAATTGTTATATTCTTAAACGTATATAGCTATTAACTAAATTAAGTTTTACCTCATTATTAAGTTTTATTTAAAATCCATAGCCTATCCAACAAACTAATATCGCTTTATGCGATTGTTTTGTAAATTTTCAAAAAATCGTTTTTGGCACAATGCTGATATTACGTTACTAAACATTCGCGATTTTCGTAACGGCCGAATAGCCTGCCAACCCGCATTGGAGCAGCGTGGTGGGTCTAAGCTCTAATTCCCAATCTCCTATAAGAGTGGAGGCTTGTGCCCAGCAGTGGGACGTTAATGGGCTGTAGTGGTTGTGGTAACGGCCGAATACTGAATATCAAATCAAATGTTAAGGGTCGTTTTTACCGTTTACCGTATAATAATAATTCGGTTTCTACACGGCATCGTACCGGAACGCTAAATCGCTTGGCACGTCTTTGCCGGTAGGGTGGTAACCACGGCCGAAGCCTCCCACCAGGAAAAGTTGCTGCAAATGTTCATATGCGGCGGTAATCACTAAACATCAGGTGGCTTTTGAAGGCGGATGAATGCTATTTTTACCGATGGCACATACAATTGATTTCCGCTATCGTAACAGCCATCCATCCATCCATCCATCACCGCTAGTAATGAATAAATCACGGGGAAACGCCCCACTCGAGCTCTCGTCGTAAAACACTGACTTTTACACTGTTTTTATCACCATTCGTAATGGATTTCAGTCGAAATTTATTAAGTAAATGGATGAAATATTACAAGGTATTAAAATACATTTATTTTATGCACTGCAAAAAAGCCATTGACTGTAATCTCACCTGATGGTAAGGGATGATGCAGTATATGATGCTACCATACCGGCCTACAAGGCATATTTAACAACATATTTTAGTTTAGTTTAGTTAGTTAGTTTATTGTTTAGTTTTTATCGTCGTTAATTATCACCATCACGTCTCATACTTTGCATAATCGACGTCCAAAGATTGTACCTACAGGTACCGGAATGCAATCTCTGTAAGTCTAAAACTTCATCAAAATCAGTTGAAAAAATGGTATTAAATATTTTTCTCATTTTATCTTTATCTACTGTTTTAGGATACTTTTGATAATAACACACTTCGTATTGAATCGACGTTCATCTTTAATTTCTTTAGGTTTTGCAAATACAGAGAACACACGCCATGTTTAGATTTATTTTTTATATCAGTTGTCCTGACCACAGATCTTTATCTCTGTGGTCAAACCACAGAGTAAATAGCTCTTATAGAACAACTACCACGTAGCATTACATCCGCAAAACCTATTTAACTATATCCTGTAGACAGAAAAAATTTATAATCCTTACTTATGGACTGTACCCATAATAATGTCCAAGCAGATATTATTTTTGGGTTTACGAGCAATATCACAGGAAGTGACGTAATAATAACACTTTATGACACCATTCACAGATAGAAGACAACTATCATAGAACTATATTATCACTATGGTTAATTTATATCGGTTTCGTGTTTCATCCATACTTTTACTAATATTATAAATGCGAAAGTAACTCTGTATGTATGTTACGCAAGCACGCCTAAACTACTGAACCGATTTAAATGAAATTTGGGACAGAGATTGTCTAGAGCCTGCAAAAGGACATAGTCTACTCCTTATCCCGGAAAATTGAAGAGTTCCCGCGGGGAAAAAAAATGCGTCTACAAACGGTTTTGATGAAATTTGGTAAAGGGATAGTTTGTATCCAGGGGAAGGACATAGGCTACTCTTTATGCCGGAAAATTAAAGAGTTCCCGCGGTCATCAAAAAAATTGTCTCATCAACAGATTTTATACCATACTAGTCAAATGTCACTTACTTTAAACGGGAAGGAAGACATCGTGAGAAAATCGGCCAGTCTTAGAGCAGTCTATAATGTTCTCAAAGGTATGTGAAGTCGGCTAATCCACACATGGCCAGCGTGGTGGACTATCGCCTCATTAGAAGATCATACTTTCTAATTCTGAGGGAAGGACCGTGCTCACTAGAGAATAATGGATTGGGATATTAATCACACCATATTTTTACTTATTAATATTATAAATGCCAAAGTGTGTTTGTCTGTCTGTCTGCTTCGCTTTAACGGCCCATCTCTACAACCGATGTTGATGAAATTTAGTACAGAGATAGGTCATATCCCGGGGAAGGACATAGGCCACTTTTCATCCCGGAAAATTAAGTTTCCCGCGGTTTAAAAAAACTATAACCACGCGGACGAAGTCGCGAGCATCATCTAATATCAGTAAACTATTAATTTGAATTTTGTTTTACAGTTTACTCATTCATAAATAATTGGTACCCATCTTGAAGCCAACATCAAAGTTAAACTTGTAGTCAAAGTTAATTATTTACTGGTGCTAAATAATTCAATGCGAATAATTCGGTGCCTTGTGTACATTGTAGGAACAGAATATCATATCTACCATCTTAGACTGCATCTTCACTTACCATCCGGTGAGATCGTAGACAAGGGCTAACTTGCAGTGGATAAAAAAAAAAAAAAAAAAAAGAATATTATGAATATGAAGAATATTATACTATATGCCTTGAGGCAAAAATAAAACAATCTTAATGGACCCCAATTTAGATAAAAACTAATTTCTAATTACCCCAATACCCAGCTGAGGGCCAAATTCATAAGAAAGCACTAAGGTACTAATTTCAAAAACCTAAAAGCAACTCATTTCTGTTGAACGTTAATTTCGAAAGCACCGAAATTAAGACTGAAATGAGTATATTTTTAAATGCAACAAAAAAAAAACATTTTTCTAACGAAAAGAAAACTTTAAAACTTGGATTGCAAGAAAAGGAGGAAGACTTTAGTACTTTTATCATCGTTCCAGTTAATACGAACAAAACATTACAAATCTATGCTTGTTGAAACAACAGAAATCTAGACTTTATCCCGGTAAGTACAGATCTAGATTTTTGTGCTCACGGGACGATGATTGTCTTAAAGAGATCGCACACTGCTATACGACCATTTTTCAGAACTAAAAGCTCAGGTGCCAAATCGTCCAAAGATACCTACATCATATTATAGTTCGGTCTGATAGTTCCTTAATTAAGATGATTAGTGAGATGGTGATAATAAAAAAAACCCGGCTGAGTTTGTTGAGGGCTCTTCTCAGACCAGCCCCCGATTCTGTAACTCAGTGGCTATCGAAAAATGAAAGCCACTGACATACATATTTTGTCCATTTAAGGTTTACTATGAAATGTTCTTTCATTTTTTCATAGTAAACCTTCAATGGACAAAATATACATGTCAGTGGCTTTCATTTTTCGATAGCCACTGAGTTACAGAATCGGGGGGCTGGGCGCGTTTGGAACCCTCGTAGCTTTAGTTTTAAAATACCGTAACCAATTATCACCATCATGTTTTATAAGTAAGTAATTTTTAACATCAATAAGTGTACCTACAGTGAACCTATATTGAATAAATGATATTGAGTATTGAGTATTTTTTTGGTGGAGAAAAACTTCACCTATGGAATTACTTAATTCTCTTTTACTTTGCCTACACTTGAGCAACAGAATAAAACGTCTTCTCCGAAGCAGACTTTTGGCGTGCACGAAAAGAGTCCGGTCCCTAGTGCACTGTCATTCTCAAAGAATATTTTTTATGACCATTTTTCTGTACCTATCGCTTCGAATCTTTATGTATCTGTCACCGTAAGATTGTAAAAACCGTTAGATAATCTATCTCGCGAAATTGTAAACTGTCGAAAGATTGTGAACCGTTCAATGTTCTGAGTGTCAATGTTTGAAATATTCATTGTATTTACGTTTTCTTGTCTGTTTCATGTTGGTTAGGTTAGGGATCGACATAAATAATCAGATATCACTTAGGTTCTATCGAGTTAATAAACCTAACAGATTACAAACTACCGGAAAATAATGCGTTAAATTGTAATCTTTCGACACTTTGTGATTTCGCAAGTTAGATATAATCTAACGGTTTTTACAATCTTACGGTGATATATCTACCTATTGCGAATCGTATCTTGGTGAACAATACGCGATCACCCTTATACTGGTTTAAAAAATCTGAGCTTGCTATGGCGTACTTAATTAGTTATTTTGTATTCATAGTGCAATCCAATTTTAACTTTTACCCTGAGTGCAATATTAGTTAACAGAATTACTTGTTAGTTAAGTGAAAGTCGCTTGTTTATTTATGCACGCTGCGGTCCTTCTTTATTCTGACGCCTTTCTTTCATTTTTGCTATATTTTAAAGCATTTTTAATTATTGTGTTTTGGGAATTTATAATTTTGAATTTTTCCTGGTCTGAACTGTTGGGAGGCTTCGGCTGTGGCTAGTTACCACTCGATTGCCAAGTGATTTCGCGTTCCTGTACGATGCTCTGTATAAAAACCGATAACGGGTATGGGTTTAATATAACTGCCATACCCGGTACCCCTAACAGGTTAGCCGGCCATCTTAGGCTGCATCTTCACTTACCATCACGTGAAATCGCAGTCAAGGGCTGATTTGTAGTGGATAAAAAAACCTAGAGAAAATAATCTTTTAGATGTAAAATTATTTAACCCGCGTCCAACGTTTGTTTAGTAGGTATAGCCGTAATTTCGTAATGAAAAATATTACTTTCCTTTGGGTTACCTGAGGGTTGGGGTAAAAGCAACGGATTTTACTATAGACTGTCTACTTACCTACTGGTTCTTCGAAGATTTTTTCTTATATAGGCGAAATAATCGTAAAATAGGTATGCCGGCGTTGATTAAAATTCTGAAGTACCTAATAAAAACAACAAAAAGTACCTACTTAAGTCTTTTAGCAAAAATGTTGATTAGCAACAAAATATGCTAAGTTTATGTTTTAGATAGGTTTATACTTTTAAAAGCGCTCTTGTTTTCTTTTTTAATTTTAGTTATAGTAATATAGGTTTTAGCACCACATACATTTTTGGCACCACAAACATTTTTGGCACTAGAAACATTTTTGGTACCACAAACATTTTTGGTACCACAAACATTTTTGGTACCACAAACATTTTTGGTACCACAAACATTTTTGGTACCACATACATTTTTGGCACCACAAACATTTTTGGCACTAGAAACATTTTTGGTACCACAAACATTTTTGGTACCACAAACATTTTTGGTACCACAAACATTTTTGGCTACACCCATTGGCCTACCAGCGCTGAGGATCACCCTGAAAAGAAAACCAGTCGACAATAGATAATGGGACTGATTCTGTAATGCACAATCTCTAAATTAACCTAAAATGACAGCATTAAAAATATTGCTAACCTTTTCATAATACTCCCTGCGGAAAGGGAGAACTAGATTTAAAGCTGTCATTTAGTTCAGAGATTGTGTAGATTTTCAATCAAGCAAATGAAAACGGTAAAATATAAGTCACCGTAAGATTGTAAAAACCGTTAGATTATAATCTAACTCGCGAAAGATTGTGAACCGTTCAATGTTCTGAGTGTCAATTTTTGAAATATTCATTGTATTTACGTTTTCTTGTGTCTTTCTTGTAGGTTAGGTTAGGGTTCGACATAAATAATCAGGTAGTGCACTTAGGTTGTATCGGGTTTATATACCTATCAGATTACAATCTACCGGAAAAAAATGCATTAAATTGTAATCTTTCGACACTTAGCAATTTCGCGAATTAGATTATAATCTAACGGTTTTTACAATCTTACGGTGACATATATAAACGGCGTAAAAACTGCGTGCGTTAAAACACAAACAAACATCGATAAAAATAGATTTTAATCTCATTCACATGGGTAAAACATTGAATAACAATAAATATAAAGTAGATACTAGACGCTACAAATCCACAATCACACGGATAAATACAAATTCGATCTATCGTCTAAAATAAATATTACAGGTGAAAATTCTTCGGCCCCGCTGAGGCAATAACAGATGGACAGAAATAGCTTTGCTTCAGAAACTATGTATTGAATTCATAATACCTACTTAGATAAGTAAGTATTCGCACGTTGCAATATCGGATTATTTCATTTGGGCCGATTTCTAATAGATTTCTTTTTTATACGACTGCCTGAAAGTATGTATCTAATTATGTATATATGTATGTATGTGAGTTTGTATATTCCACCATAACTTCTATACGCCTGAACCGATTTTGATAAATGAGGTATCGTTAGAATCCCTAGCTTATTCCGGGTGACATAGGCTAGTAAAATTTAAAAAAAAAATTGATGGGGTGACCATGGTGCCGCATTAAAGACTAAATTTGAAAACAAAAATCGAAAAAAAGAATAAGTATATAATCATCATCTAGAAAACGATGAGTAGATTCCAAAAATATATAACACTATAGTTCAATATCCAGTGATTCACAAAAAAATATCATTTAATAAAAATGTGAATAAGATTCCAAAGGCTATATATGCAAATCGCTTCTTATGGAGGTAAACTCCAAAAATAATATGGCAGGGCAGTCGTATTTTTTAATTCGTTAAATTAATCTTTAAGTTCTGTACCCAACGGGACCATATAACTAAGCCTCTACTGTGTGTCCGTCTGTCCGTCTATCTGTCAGCGGGCTGTAGTAGTAAAAGTAGCTTATGTCCTTCCCCGGGATACAACCTATCCATGTACCAAATTTCATCAAAATCGGTTGAACAGACACACAGACAGACAGACACACTTTCGCATTTATAATATTAGTATGGATATATATTAAGAATGGTTCTCGACGAAGTCATATTGTAGGTACTGAGTAACGACTACTAATTGAACTCCAAGTCTCAACTCCTCAATACTGATGCTGCAAGGTATAAACCATAGGGATTCAAGAATTACTGTTGAATTAATTCATCTATACTAATATTATAAATGCAAAAGTTTGTATGGATGTATGGATGCATGGATGTATGGATGTATGGATGTATGGATGTTTGTTACTCAATCACGCCCCAACAGCTGAACGGATCTGGCCGAAATTTGGCACAGAGATAGATTATAGTCTGGAATAGCACATAGGCTACTTTTTATACCGGAAAATTAAAGAGTTCCCCGGGAAACCACGAAATCAATCCACGCGTACGAAGTCGCGGGCATCAGCTAGTGTTATTATATCGATACCATGATATAACCCAAGCTAAGCAATTGCATACAATAAATTGACATTAGGTACCACTTGGTCAGAGGTGCGATTATTTAAGAATTGTCGATCCAATCGTCTAATTTCGGCGTCAAAGTAAAATAAACCATAACAGCATTGAATTAGAGCTTAATTTCGTGCATCCATTCTCATACGCTTATGGTATCGTACATACCTAAACGTATAAGAATGAGTACACGAAATTGAGCTCTATATCGACAGTGTTATGGTTTATTTTACTTTGACGCCGAACTTTGACGATTTGATCGACAATTCTTACACAATCGGGGGGCAGTTTCCAAGGTTTCTACCTTATCCTTACCGTAGAAATTGTGAATTCAATAAGAAGACAGAACCTCATAAGATAGTTACAGTACTCTTACCCTCAGTTTTAATTCGACTGATCGTATAAGAGTTCGATGTTAGTTAGGGTCAAAGTAAAGTGAACTTTAATAGCTTTAGTTAGATTAGTCAATCTCATGTATCGTGTACGTATACGATACGTTTCCAAAATAAAATCGGTTGTACTGAATTTGTGACTTTAAATCCATGCTGTTAAGGTTAATTTTACTTTGTCGCTTATGTCATAGGATGCTTTTACGATTAATCGAATTAAAACATAGGGTATGGGTACAGAACCTCAATCAGTGACAATTCTTTAACTTTCAAATCCAAAAGAAGAGTTCAAAAGTATGTCTAATAATTAAATTATCCCTGATTGCAATTCAAGTTCGATATTGTACGTGCCATTTGCCGCGGCGGGGAAAATCACAAATTACCACGAAAGAGCCATTACTACTACAGCCCATTAACGTCCCACTGCTGGGCACAGGCCTCCACTCTCACAGGAGAGAGGGAATTAGAGTTTAGACCCACCACGCTGCTCCAATGCGGGTTGGCGAGCTTTAACGACTATTATCACGTTAGTGATAACAACCGGGACCGACGGCTTAACGTGCTCTCCGAGGCACGGGGGTGAAACACCGCCAACTTCCTAACTCCGGGCTAGTACTGGGAATTTCTAATCAGAAAAACCCGATACTTAATCATGGCCCGACCCGGAACTCGAACCCAGGGCCTCGTCAGCCGCAGTCAAACATGCCACGCACTAGACCAACAAGACAGTTTCACCTCAGGCTTCACCTCACTAGAGAATTTAAAACGTCCAGCCTTTTTCCCTTGTCTATACTTTCAAGGAAACCTTTTTGCTTTCTAGGTCCAAGGTAAGGTGTTAATCTATACTAATATAATTAATGTGACAGTGTGTCTTTCTGTCTATCTGTCTGCTATGCTTTAACGGCTCACCGTATCAAACTATGGTACAGGCGTAGGTTGGAAGGAAATACCCTACTTTAAACTGCCTTGTTGGTACTAGACCAACGAGGCAGTTTAAACCAACAAGAAAGAGCCATTTTACATAAATTATTTCAACGTACACACAACACAATCGTTCAAATCTCGTAAAACATTCCGATGCAAATGTTTGTTCATGTTACACAAATATTTGCCCCAACATAATTTATTAACGCAAATTCTTCGCAAGATTTAATGCGTTATTACTAGAATAACGCTTCGTTTGACTACGAATTTAATTCGCATACAAAAATATCTAATTTGAAAATTGTTTTCTTTCCATTCACCTTTTTTCTGTTTGACATTGGTTTTAGTAGTGCTTTATCTTCTTCTTCTTCTTGCCCTTTTTCCCACGTTATGTGGGGTCGGCACAACATGTTTTCTTCTTCCCCTCACTTCTGTTATCCGTCAACCTCTTATTCACCCCTTTTATGCGCATATCCTCTTTCACACAATCCATCCATCTTTTCTTCTGGTCTCCCTCTACTCTTTTTTCCTTCCACATGAATATCTATCATTCTTCTCGTAATATGCCTTTCTTCCCTCCGCATTACATGCCCATACCATGCTAACCTATTACTCCTCATCTTTTCTATCACTGGCGCTACTTTCAAACTTCCCCTTATATATTCATTCTTAATCTTATCCATTCCATCCATATCCATCTTGTCATTCATTTATTTAGTAGTGCCTTATGTAAGTTAAAAATTGCATTATGCCGATCAGAGGTGCGATTAAGTAAGAATTGCCGATCCAATCGTCAAGTTCGGCGGCAAAGTAAAATAAACCGTAACATCATTGAATTAGAGCTCAATTTCGGGTATCCATTCTCATACGTTTATGGTATCGTAATACCTAAAACTTCGTGTATCCATTCTCATACGTTTATGGTATCGTAATACCTAAAACTTCGTGTATCCATTCTCATAAGTTTATGGTATCGTAATACCTAAACGTATGAGAATGGATACACGAAATTAAGCTCTAACTCAATGCTGTTATGGTTTATTTTACTTTGACGCCGAACTTAGACGATTTGATCGACAATTCTTACACAATAGGGGGGCAGCTTTGCGATAGCAGAAAAGCTTTATCAATGATTGCTATAATATCTGAATTTAAGACATTCTTGTAACTTTAACTATTAAGTTTCTTGTTTTTGTGCGTTTTCAGCATTCAGTATCAACAAAATGCCTAATAGATTGGCGTCAAATAGAAAATAGTTTAATGGCCGACGTATAAGTATAGCTCTAATTGCCCTAAATGCAATAATCTCTAGGTCTCTAAGAGATGCTTTTCTTTCATAATTATTTTCCACCCCTATGAAAGAGCTTCTAAATTTTCTAATTTGCTATATTGTATCATCAATATTTTGATGGAATTGTCCGTTTAAACTTCCACGTTAAAAGTGCCGTATATCATTTCTTTCCCAGCAAATCTTCTAGCATATCCTGGTTACTCATATTAGAATCACCTAGCAAGCTTGTCCTGGAATCCATGCGGGCATTTCTTCTACCAGATATCGAACGTTTTCTAGCTACAGGAGCATCAGTATAAGTTTGTTCGGTTAGCAATTTGAAGTTATCATTCAGCTCAGTCAACGCTTCTGCTGGTATATCACCTCCTCCATTGACAAACTCGTTCAATTTATCAACCGCTTGCAATTGTTCAACCAATTTTTCGCTATCGAACTTAGTTTGAGTGAACTGTTTCATGTGGTTGTCGATAACTTTGCTGCTTTTCTCTATATCGTGTATTATTTCCTTGCAGTATTTCTCTATCGGTTTTCCTGCAACTTTCTTTTCAGTAATGCTTATCTCGCGTCTTAGTACTGTTTTCTCTTTTTTCTCTCCTTCGTCAGTACTAGTTGCATTAACTTCAGAACTTGAACTTTCATAAAAGGAAACAGAAGAACCTCTCCTTCCTCTAGATTTCGGTCGTTCTATAACAACTTCTTCAATTCTTTCTTCAATAGATTCTTCTGTGGATCTCCTTCTCAACGCACTAGGCTTTCGTGAACCCGGCTCTTCGTTGTTCTTTATTTTCTTCATCAGATCTGCTTTCATAGCTTCCATTCTCTTCTGCATTTCTTCTGGGGTCGTGTAGGTTAGATCGTCGTCAATGATTGCAAGGTCAGCCATTCCGTCTTGTACAGTTTTGGCTAGTTCTATCATATTGTCGTCGGGACTTTTTGTGTCTTTTCGGTTACGGTTTTGGTTTTGGCTGGGCGTGGTGCGTTGGCTGGTGGAAGTTCGGGAGGAAACGTATCTGGAGCGAGGTTCAGTGGAGGAACTTGTATCATCCTCGTGCGACAGTGAACTGCTTACATTGCGCGAGTTCTCACACAGTTTCACTAGCAGGTTTTGCTCCAAATGCATCGTCTGAAAAATACAAATAAATTCATAATTTAATTGATTCTTGGTTAATGTTATCATGCCTATTAGGTAGTAAATAAAAGACATCATCACACATTGGCTCGATCGTCGTTCCCCTTAGCAGCCTCCCGGCCGCTCTTGCTGATCGGTCGCGAGATGCTGATCACAGACGGCACCTTGGTAGGAGATTTCACTGCTCTGCTCGCCACTGTGCTCAGCATCTTTTCCTTCATCTGTACACACAAAAATGAGATGAAATTATTTGAATAGATTATTTTTTTAACCACTATAAGTTAGCCCTTGACTGCGATCTCACCTGATGGTAAGTGATGATGCAGTCTAAGATGGTAGCGGGCTAACCTGTTAGGGGCATCGCAGTTATATTAAACCCGTACCCCTATTCGGTTTCTACACGGCATCTTATAGACCATATTATAGACCATATTAGACTTTTTTTTATCCACTAGAAGTTAGCCCTTGACTGCGATGTCACCTGATGGTAAGTGATGATGCAGTCTAAGATGGTAGCGGGCTAACCTGTTAGGGGCATGGCAGTTATCTTAAACCAATCCCCCTATTCAGTTTCTACACGGCATCGTACCGGAACGCAAAATCGTCTTTGCCTTTTCCGGTAGGGTGGTAACTAGCCACGGCCGAAGCCTCCCACCAGGTCAGACCAGGGAAAATTCAGTATTTCACGTAGTACAGCTTGTGCCACTTATGATAAGGCAAAAACCTACCACCGGTTCGGAAAGTGTTCTGCTGAGAAGAGCCGGCTAGAAACTCAGTAGTTGCTCTTTTCATAACAAGTCAGAATTAAAAGAATTTAAAAAACACGACTGCCCTGCCAAAAAACGAACTAAAATGTTAAAAATCTAAATTAATCTAGTTAAATTATAATCTTATTCACATTTTTATTAAATGATATTTTTTGTGAATCACTGGATATTGAACTTTATTGTTATATATTTTTGGAGTCTACTCATCATTTTCTAGATGATGATTATATTATAGTTTTTTTTTTCAAATTTAGTCTTTGAGCATATGAAGCCCGCAACTTCATCCGCAAGAATTTTATAAGGCTTTTTTTAATCCTGTGGCAACCGTTACATTTTCGGCGCTAAAAAATTACCCTGTGTAAGAAGCTATATTCTATAGCAGTATTATTTCAATGTGACAGTATAATGTCACGTCCTTGACGTCCCTAAAATAAAGACTGTAATTCTAAAACACCAACGTCAACAATATTAAAACAATACGGCTTTATGCGATAGTGGTATGTCCCCTGTACCTTTAATCAAAAGCGGATGGGTTGAAAGGTAACAGATAGACAGACACTATCACTATAATATTACTAGTATATAATAATTAACATTTTAGTATGGATGACTAGAATTATTAAAGTAGTTATCTAAGCGAAACTTTGTGCATTGGAATTTCTGAAAATTGTTTTTTTAATGGGGCTCTACGTTATAAATAAAGAGTATTCATGTACTAGCATTTTAATGTATATGGGTGAAACGGTAACAAAACTCATCTATCATAATAAAAAAAATCGTAAAGCCTTCATAAAACAGTCTTATTTATGAAAATAGATGTAGTTTATTTTTATAGAAGAAATTTTAGATCGTTATAAACTGATTAAAAGTTTCTAGACAATACATCGTTTCAATGCGTATTAGATCAAAGATTTATTCAGACGTGATTTATTCCACGTACACGTAGATCATATTATTAAACTGTAAATACTTAGGTAAGAAAGCTGCTTAATTCATTTTATGTATTTCCATGAATACTCAAGTACTTTTATTTCAATTCATTTTAAATATTTGGCATAGGCCCCGTGGGAGATTTTTTACTTTTCGATCACGTTAAAGTTAATTACTTACGAATTGTATGGAATTGTCAAGCGCTTGATGACGTTGGGCGGTTTTTTTATTACCTATTCCTTATTTTTACCTTTTACTTTTAAACTTTGTGATAATTTTAAGCTTTTAATTTAATTTATTAATGTACTTTTTTTCTTTTTCTCATGTAATACTGTGTCTGTTAAACTATGGGTTGTAATTTCCTGAAAATAAAAATTATTTGTTATTTATTTGCCTGTGGATCCCCATTAGTGTGATCATACCCTGTTAGAGTTAACCAACCTCAATTCTAGTGGACAGTTTATCAGCGTTGTTGATGTTCTGTTGCTTCAGGGATAAAAAGTAGTCTATGTTATGTATTCCATACTATATTCTATCTCTGTGCCAAATTTCAGCCAGATCCGTTCAGCCGTTGGGGCGTGATTGAGTAACAAACATCCATACATCCATCCAAACTTTCGCATTTATAATATTAAGTAAGATTTATTTGCCATTAGTTGTGATCATACCGTTTTACAGTTAACTAACCTCAATAATAGTGGACAGTTTATCAGCGTTGTTGATGGCTAGATCCAGGTCGTGTCTGGTGTCCTTGTGTTTGTTGATCTCAGCCTGCAGCTGGTGTTTAAAGTTCTTGGCCTCGAGAGCCAATCGCCTTTGCAGCATGCTTATAGTCTCGTTCTGTTGCTGCACCTTTGCACTCAGTTCCGCCACTTGAGCTTGCAGCTTCTCCCGTTCGAGAAGATTCCTTGAAAGCTAGCTGAAGTTAGTCTATCTTTCATTGTTTCAATGATTATCTATTCTTATTACTGTATTTTTTTTATCCTCTACAAGATTACTTATTATATCCACTTCTTATTCTTGTGATTACTTATTACTGTATAGTCCCACAAAATTATCTGATCCGGCGACAGCGTCGCTATTGGGTAGGTAAATATTAAAAAATATATATCTTTCTTACTTATAATATTATAAATGCGAAAGTTTGGATGGATGTTTGGATGTATGGATGTGTGGATGTATGGATGTTTGTTACTCAATCACGCCCCAACGGCTGAACGGACCTGGCTGAAATTTGGCACTGAGATAGATTATAGTCTGGAATAGCACTTATGCTACTTTTTATCCCGGAAAATAAAAGAGTTCCCGCGGGAACCAAAAAACCTCAAACCACGCAGACGAAGTCGCGGGCATTCGCTAGTATTAAAAACAAAAACTAAACAGGCATAAAAATTACTTTCAAGTTTGGCCACCGGGTTAGATAAGTTTTGTGGGACTGAGTATACCTACACTTTTTGACGTCCAATAGTCTATCTATACTAATATTATAAATAGGTAAAGTTTGTGAGGTTGTTGAGATAATCTCTGGAGCTACTGATACGATTTTGAAAATTCTGGTACCAATAGGAAGACATAATTTGTGAGTGTCATATATTAACCCAAAAAATTAGAGAGTTCACGTGGGATGAAAAACTTATTTCACGCGGACAAAGTCGCGGGCATATACTAGTAGTAAAATACAAGAGCTTGCAACGAACGGATACGAATGTCTATTACCTGTATACGATCTGCTTTACAGGCTTATATTAAATCTTCAGAGCCCGTTTGAGCGGATTTTATAGAAACCTAGATATCCGAGCTTTATTGCACTTGGATTTAGGTTTTCCATTCTCGTGGAAACTTTTTGATTATACAGAATAAAAAGTAGTATACATTATGTCACTCTCCAGATATTTTATCTATGAAAAGAAAACACGTCGATCCGTTGCTTCGTTGCGTCGTAGAAGGGACATGCCCTCAAACAAACGATTTCTCATCAGATGCTCACAGTCAAGAGCTAACTTGTAGTGGGAAAAAAAGATGAGACCTTGGTCTTGAGATGGACACCGTGCTTGGTAAAACCACCAAATACAGACACAGCCATCGCCAAAAAGAAGAAGGAACAGTAAAGAAGGTAGGTAGGCCCCTACAAAGAGCATCTGATGCCCGTTTTCACTAACAATGCCAAATTTTTGCGAACACTAAAGAGCAATAAAAGTGGCCGTTTTCGCGTACAATAACTGTCACCTGATGAGCTTAGGGATTCCCTAAAATTTAGGTCTTTAGTACCCTATGCATATGTATTACCGTTGCCTGACTATCCTTGCTCAACCTACCTATCCTATATTGGACTGTAAATTAGATGAAGAAATTACTCATAGGCCGAAGTTTAAGTCAACTTAATAATATGACTTATCAGCCCACAGGCTAGTTCGTAGTAAGTATAAAATAAGGCTGGCATATTAGATGGTGCTTTATGGTTAAAGGAAAAAAGCCTACCTATCCTTGCTCAAGTCCAGCAGATGCTGATGCTCATCTTTGAGCTGCTGCAGCTGCAGGTCTCTCTCCTTGAGCTTCTGCGCAGCCTCTCTGTACTGCAGCTTGATCTGCTTGTATTTGCTCTGCTGGATGCGCATCTCCTCGTTGTGGGAGTTCAGAACTTGGGGCAGCTCCGCGTTCGAGTTCTCGTATCTGAGTAACAAGGTCAAATAAGATTATTATATGTCGTAGTTGATTTAATCACAGATGGAAATGTTTGCGGAAGCTCCGGTGGATGACTTCTACGCGATAATTCAAATTCAAATTCTAATGTTTTTATTCAAATAAACGTTTACAAGTACGTTTGAATCGTCAAGTGAATCTATCACTGGTTCGGAATGGCATTCCTACCGAGAAGAACCAGCAAGAAACTCGGTGGTTGCTCTTTTTAAATAAATATTTCATTTACAATTATTATATCAATGTATACATAAGTAACCGCTGTTCTTAGCATTGCTGGAGTGTTCAAATCCATGCTCCTCTATCATTTACATAATCTTCAACAGTATAATGAGCTTTTTCAGGAGCATACTTTTAATGGATTTCTTAAATTTGTATATAGGCAATAATGAGCAGGCTATCAAGTAGCTCTAACACCCTCCTTGGCACACTGGCGGGTAAACTGGACAGCGTTCTCTGAAGGTGCTGGAATGGTTCACACAGTCACGCTAAGAGGCCCCAAAGGGCCTTGTAGTTGTTTTTAGGTATAGGTATCCTACTGATAAGTATTTTGTATTTGCTAACATAGGTTAAGTGATTGTTATTAACAAAATATGGGACAGTTGCCTGAAATAAAAATTATATTATTATTAAACAAAAAACGAGCTTCAAAGTTTTATTTGTTTAGTTGAATTCAGTGTGACGTCATTTTAATCTTCGTATTCTTCTCAGCACTCCTTGATTGTTAGCTACATGCCCATATAATGGGGGGCATAAAAAATAACTAGTCCGCCATCTTTGGAAGTCCGCCATATTGGATTTAGAATGACGTCACATTATAAACCATGCATTGTCATCCAAACTGTACGTGTATACAAAATTTCTTAACTTGACGATATTATAAAGACTTTTATTTGCTCGAATATTCGATCCCAAAGCACTTGTGAAAGTTTATTTAAAAACACTTGAGTTGAAATACATTTAAACTAGCGGCACGCTATGATGGCCGGTTTGACGTTTGTCCGCTCATGAAGTTCCGTATTAATTGATAACGACTTTGAAGGAAATAATTGTATTACTTTATTGACGATAGTGATGTGCAGAGATTCATAAATTTTATCGAATGTAGTTTTAGGTTTAGGACTCAAAATTTATTTATTAAATTGATTTCTTAAATGTATACAAGTGTAGAAAAATCAGTTTGCACCATTTAAGGGGTGAATGTACTTGTGAATATGAACAATTTTCACTATGTGGACAAACCTCTGAAATCGCAAAAAAATATCAATAAATTTTTAAAAATGGAATCTAATACGATCGTCACATAGGATCGCTGGCTAGCACAACTACTACCTCCGGCAAACTCGCGTCAATGCTCAATGCAAAACAAAGCAGTTTCGAATTGACGTTGCTTCGAAAAGTATAAACTGTCAGTGCAATGCGATTGTGATATAGTTTTGACCTGGCTTTGGATTTCAAATATTGATACTGCATTACTGTTGACCCTTGCTCGTTAATTTGGACTCTGTTCAAGCCCTTTGTTGTGGATTTCGTCGATATGACCGAACGTACGCAGAGAACTGTTCTAAATAGTCAGACACGTGAGTTCGTAATACGCCTTCGTAACTATTTCGATCGTGAAGCTCAAAATGGAGGGCCAATTTTACCTATAACGTCAGTGGTTGAACGCGTAGCTGATGCGCTTAATATTGGACAACGAACTGTTAGACGGATAACTAAAAAAAAATATGGCGAGACTGGCACAGAAGAAAATAAACTTCACACACCAAAAAAGAGAAAACGAGCAAAACCAGTCGTAGGCATCGATAGCTTTGATGCCGATGCTATCCGAAGACATGTTTACGGCTACTATTTACAGAAGGAGTATCCAACAAGAAAAAAGTTGGTGCATTCACTGAAGGAAGCTGGATTATTCTTCGGTGGGGAAAGTTCTTTAACGAAGATTTTGAAGACCATTGGATTTCGATACAAAAAATGTAACAAACGCAAAATATTGATGGAAAGATTTGATATAGCGATGGCAAGGTATACTTTTTTACGGCAAGTGAAAGAAATCAAAAATTGGCAAAATGTTGTGTTCTTGGATGAAACATGGCTTAATGCTAACCATACTGTAGGCCGTTCTTGGAACGATGACACAGCAGCATCTACTTCCAAAGTTCCTGTAGGAAAAGGATCGCGACTTATAATTTGTCACGCCGGAACCATCAACGGGTTTGTCGAAGGTTCTCTCATGGCTTTTGCGTCAAAAACCACTGGAGACTATCATGAAGACATGAATGGAGAAAAGTTTACTGAATGGTTTACCTCAATGTTGTGTAGCCTCCCTGAACCATCTATTATAATTATGGACAACGCCCCATACCACTCGATGCAAATTGACAAGCCACCTGCCCAATCCCAAAAGAAAGCTGATATCGTCGCATGGCTTCGTAAAAATGGCGTAGATGCAAACATGAATATGTTAAAAGCGGAATTAGTACGTCTTTTAAAAGAAAACAAACCAACCAAGATCCGATACGTCATTGACGAAATAGCATTAGAACATGGGCACAGAGTTATACGGTTACCGCCTTACCATTGTGAGTATAATGCGATTGAGTTGGTGTGGGCTCAAATTAAGGGATATGCTGCAAGACACAATACAGAACCCCCATTTACCACAAAAAAAATGCTAAAATTATTAGAAGAAGCTTGTGAACATGTGACTAAAGGAGACTGGGAAAAGGTTGTGAATAGAACTGTTAAATTAATAAGGGAAGATTATGAAAGAGATGTGAAAATAGATAATATTATAGAAAACGAACATATAATTATTAATGTATGTGATGATAGCAGTGACGACAGTGAAAATAGTAGTATGGACGAATCTGATTAATTATGGCCTTTTGTGGCACCTTTTTTGGTATCTTTTGTATTCATATGTTTCTTGTGTGCATATAAAGTATGTATATTCATTTTCGTTCAAATATTCAGTTCGTTCAAATAAATTAAATAAACATATACATTTTTGTTTTATTAAACCTATTTAATCAGGTACAAAAACAAAACTTAATTGTTTTTTGTTCGAGAATAAATTGACATTCCACATCACTATTGTAATGTGTCAAACCGGCCATCATAGCGTGCCGCTAGTGTAATAAGTAAACCTATGTTAATACTCAGTAGGAACCATTAAAATATTAAAAAGATTCAAGTTTGAATTTAATATTTTAATGGCTGCTACTAAGTACCTATTAACATGGTTTAATATTCTGTGTCATCCTACTAATTCTATTATAACTTATAATTATTAGTATGTCACATCATTTGGAATTAAAACATAGTAGGTACTTACCTTTGTAAGGCGATTTCTTGTTTCTTTTGAAGAGCACGTAACACTCGATTTTCGTTGCTGAGCTCCTAAAACCAAAGACTATAAAGTTATTTATAATCAGCTTACTATTACTGACTGCCTCGATGGTCTAGTCACTATAGTGGTTAGCCTGTTCCACTCGGACCCGGGTTCGAGTCCCGGGTCGGGCCATAAACAAGTGCTGAGTATTTCTGACTAGAAATTCTCAGTACTAGCCCGGAGTTGGCGGTGTTACTCGGAGAGCACGTTAAGCCGTCGGTCCTGCACCTGATCTCTCGCCGGTCGTATCAGATTTTCCGTCCCATCGGGCTACGAGAGTAAAGTAACAAGAGAGTGCACCTGTATATATGCGCACACACTTGTGCACTATAATATCTCCTGCGCAGACGGCCAATCTGTCCGGAGATAGTCCGCCATTATTATTATAAGTAATTATTAGTTTACAACGTACTTGTAACTCAGTACTAGCCCGGAGTTAGGAAGTTGGCGGTGTGTCAACCCCGTGTCTCGACAACACGTTAAGCCGTCGGTCCCAGTTTTTATCACTAACATGGTAACTAATAGTCATTAAAGCCCGCCAACCCGCATTGAGCAGCGTGGTGGGTCTAAGCTCCAATTCCCTCTCTCCTATGAGAGTGGAGGCCTGTGCCCAGCAGTGGGTTAATGGGCTGTAGTTGTGGTGGTACCTGTAAGTGATAGTGCGCGTCCGCCAGCTGGTTCTGCAGCTGTTTGACGCGGTGCGTCTTGGCGGAGGTCCAGGTGTTTGCGCTTGCTCAGCAGGTTGAGCCGAGAGTTGCTGCTGTATACGCTCTCCAGAGAGTTCCTGTGAGTATAGCGACGTACCTGTAAGTGATAGTGCGCGTCCGCCAGCTGGTTCTGCAGCTGTTTGACGCGGTGCGTCTTGGCGGAGAGCACTCTCTGCGTCACGTAACGGTCGCCCTTGTTCACAGACGCGTTGGACATGTCGAGCGGGTGCAGGCGTTTGCGCTTGCTCAGCAGGTTGAGCCGAGAGTTGCTGCTGTGTACGCTCTCCAGAGAGTTCCTGTGAGTATAGCAACGTACCTGTAAGTGATAGTGCGCGTCCGCCAGCTGGTTCTGCAGCTGTTTGACGCGGTGCGTCTTGGCGGAGGTCCAGGTGTTTGCGCTTGCTCAGCAGGTTGAGCCGAGAGTTGCTGCTGTGTACGCTCTCCAGAGAGTTCCTGTGAGTATAGCGACGTACCTGTAAGTGATAGTGCGCGTCCGCCAGCTGGTTCTGCAGCTGTTTGACGCGGTGCGTCTTGGCGGAGAGCACTCTCTGCGTCACGTAACGGTCGCCCTTGTTCACAGACGCGTTGGACATGTCGAGCGGGTGCAGGCGTTTGCGCTTGCTCAGCAGGTTGAGCCGAGAGTTGCTGCTGTATACGCTCTCCAGAGAGTTCCTGTGAGTATAGCGACGTACCTGTAAGTGATAGTGCGCGTCCGCCAGCTGGTTCTGCAGCTGTTTGACGCGGTGCGTCTTGGCGGAGGTCCAGGTGTTTGCGCTTGCTCAGCAGGTTGAGCCGAGAGTTGCTGCTGTGTACGCTCTCCAGAGAGTTCCTGTGAGTATAGCGACGTACCTGTAAGTGATAGTGCGCGTCCGCCAGCTGGTTCTGCAGCTGTTTGACGCGGTGCGTCTTGGCGGAGAGCACTCTCTGCGTCACGTAACGGTCGCCCTTGTTCACAGACGCGTTGGACATGTCGAGCGGGTGCAGGCGTTTGCGCTTGCTCAGCAGGTTGAGCCGAGAGTTGCTACTATACACGCTCTCAAGAGAGTTCCTGTTAGTATACCACATTGTTTCAGTTTCAGTTCAGTGTCAGTTTCTTTATTTACTCAAGCAAGTGACACAGTAAATATCTAGGTCACTATGTTACGGAGGATCTTAGGGATCAGGTAGACATCGAGCGTGAGCGTAGAAGCTTGGCTGTAAGGTGTAACATGTTGGCCCGCAGGTTCGCCCGATGTAGCAAGGAAGTGAAGATAACGCTGTTCAAGGCGTATTGTCAGAACTTCTACACGGGAGGCCTGTGGGTTAACTACACTCAAAAGGCTCTGGACACATTGAGGGTCCAATATAATAACGGTTTCAGGATACTGTTGGGCTTGCCGCGGTATTGTTCGGCATCTGGCATGTTTGCGCAAGAGCAAACAGAGGACTTTTATGCCATGATAAGGAAGAAGACGTTTTCCCTTCTGACAAGACTGCGTTCGAGCTCCAATAGTATCCTGAAGATGTTAGCGGGCAAGTTGGACTCACCAATCCTTGATCACTTCTTGAAAGTGCTGATAAGGTAAAATCTGAAGTTATTTTGTTATTGTGTGAAATTCTTATTAAATTTTTATTCATTACTAACATAGTCATAAGTTTAGGTATGTACTACTAACAAATGGGGCATTTTTGGTTGCCTCAATAAATAAAGTTATTTATTTTTTTTTATTTTTTTATTTATTTATTAGTCGCAATTCCTTTTACATTATTTCTTAATAAACATATAATAGTCATTAGTAAATAAGGCATGCTATGGATACCCAGTTTGGGTGTGGCAACAAAACAGTACATAGGGTGGTAGGGAGACCGATTTTATTAGTGTTTGTCAGTAGTATTGTTAGTTTTAACTGACATTTTCATTAATAAAGAGCTGTAGCATTATCTTTGCGGAGCTATTTGCGTTTTAGTAAATTAAATATTATTATTGCTTGTCAGTGATGTCGCCATCTCAGCATCTCAGGAGCCTCAAAATCTATCGGTTGACGGTTCTTTGTAGTTTCTCTCTCTAGTTGTATAAGAGTTTTGACGACCTCGGTGGCGCAGTGTTGAGCGCTGTTGTCTTAACGTGCGGAGGTCCCGGGTTCGATCCAGGGCAGGGTCAATTTGGGGATATATAATTTCTGAATTTTCCCTGGTCTGGCCTGGTGGGAGGCTTCGGCCGTGGCTAGTTACCACCCTACCGTCAAAGACGTGCCGCCAAGCGATTTAGCATTCCGGTACGATGCCGTGTAGAAACCGATTAGGGGTATGGGTTTAATTTAACTGCCATGTCCCTAACAGGTTAGCCCGCTACCATCTTAGACTGCATCTTCACTTACCACCAGGTGAGATCGCAGTCAAAGGCTAACTTGTAGTGGATAACAAAAATAGCAAGGGGAATATCAACGAACTCAAGTTACATAGACGGGCCCTGTCAAACAAAAAATGTGAGCTTATTTTACTAACGCCATCTAGTCTGAAAAGCGGGACAGCGCTATGGCGGGGACAAAGACAGGCTTATACAGGTGTGGAGCACGCTCTACAGGTAGGACGCCAAATTTTTTTTCTCTGAAAGGGCCCATCTAGTAGGTACCTACGTATATATCGGTGGGGAAAACGTTAAAAATGTAATAAGTATAAGCAATATACAAGCAAAATTCACGTCTCCAAAACCTCTTCCAAAACACTTATAGTTTTGTTTAAGTTCCAGTTGTAGTACAGATGACGTGCAGATACTAGTATCTAGGTAGGTACTTGGTAGTAACATAATATCGATTCATAACACCTATTGACTTGTAAATCAGGATTATGCTAGGACGTTCTAAAAATTATTTATTAGGTACTTTAATTAGTTAGGTGCTCGATAATGAAACCACAGGCTCGCAAAGGCATAAACTAGGTACCTACAAAATGACATCTGCTCATCATAACAAATTCTAGTTTTACTCATTCAGATAAAACTATAGATGATGTCTAAGACTTTGTGTAGGTAGGTACGTGGATTTAGGTTTTTTAAAATACCGAGGAAACCCATAATTTTCAGAGATAAAAAACCCGGTGAAGTACGTGTCTTACGTACCTACGTAGTTGCCCCTCAATATTATGCAGACGTATAACGTATACACGTATAGGTACATTATTTTAAGTTGGTTTCCTTCGTCATAATATACCTAATAGGTATACTAACACCCTTGATTTTCCCACATAAGGGTTCCTTGTTGAGTAAGGAACCCTAAAAAGAGCGTTGTCAGTCTCCAGGATTTAGGTTTTAAGAAATTCTGCGGGAACTCGTTATTTTCCGTGATAAAAAGTAGCGTTGTCACTCTACAGGTCTTTAACCGGGTGCTTAGTGGACATTAATAAAGGACATTCCAACAAAAACTATTTCTTTCGCAATTTTTATCATAATGTCACGCACTCATGTATTTTGCTCTACGAGACCTTATCACCGAAGCTGGTTACAAACATTTTTATGAAAAAATACTTGAGAAATGGATTGTTTCTCACCTTTGGTCCCTACGTTTATCTTCTGGCACGAGACTCAGCACTGACATCCTCGGTGAAACTAAACAAATCCCATTTTCTAAACGAAAAAGAAAAATAATCAAAAGCTACAATAATAAGTATATTTTGTCACAACTTATTTTATGAAAACTTCGCGTTATGTATATCGTCGCTATGGCAACGGATAAAAAGACTTTGACATCAGTCACACAATGACATAGTTTGAGGTTATAATCAATATCCGCCATAATTGATATAGGCCACATATTTTATTGCTTGTCTAAATTTCTTTATACACATTGTAATGTTCCCGGCAAAAGTGAATAAAGGCCACTTAGCAGTTAGCACAGATCAATTGCCTTTCCCAGACATTTGAAAGATATCAGCGATAATTCTGAAATAGAGGCTTTGTTACAGATTTCATCCTTATTTTATCTCTGTGAGGAAACCTTATCCAATTCTAACTTCGACTTCTCGGAACATCGTGAGTTTTGATGTGCATTATGTATCAGAATCAGCGGAACGGTTTCACTTGACTTACCTGCACTAACCTACACGCGCGGCTTTCTTCTTTATAAAGTTTGAATCGGACTGCAATCGTGTCTGACCCGATGACAGCGTCGTAGTATAGTCCGATAAACTTATCTGAAAAGAGACAGCGTCGCGTGTCTGACCCGGTGACATCACGTATCTGACTCGGTGACAGCATCGCGTATCTGTCCCGTTGACAGCATCGAGTATCTGACTCGGTGACAGCGTCGCGTGTCTGACCCGGTGACATCGTCGCGTGTCTGACCCGGTGAAGCATCGCGTATCTGACCCGGTGACAACATCGCGTATCTGACCCGGTGACAGCATCGCGTATCTGACCCGGTGACAGCATCGCGTATCTGACCCGGTGACAGCATCGCGTATCCGACCCGGTGACAGCATCACGTATCTGACCCGGTGACAGCATCACGTATCTGACCCGGTGACAGCATCGCGTATCTGTCCCGGTGACAGCATATAGAGTACTTATCTGACTCGGTGACAGCGTCGCGTGTCTGACCCGGTGACATCGTCGTGTGTCTGACCCGGTGAAGCATCGCGTATCCGACCCGGTGACAGCATCTCGTATCTGACCCGGTGACAGCATCGCGTATCTGACCCGGTGACAGCATCGCGTATCCGACCCGGTGACAGCATCGCGTATCTGACTCGGTGACAGCATCTCGTATCTGACCCGGTGACAGCGTCGCGTATCTGACCCGGTCACAGCATCGCGTATCTGACCCGGTGACAGCATCGCGTATCTGTCCCGGTGACAGCGTCGCGTATCTGACCTGGTGACAGCGTCGCATGTCTGACCCGATGACAGCATCGCGTATTTCGATTTCGCGTTTGATTCCCGGTCGGCCTCAAAAAATTGTTAGGTATTGGGTTTTTCAATTTAGAAATTCTCAGTGCCAGCCCGGAGTTGGAAGTTGGCGGTGTTTCACCCCCGTGCCTCGGAGAGCACGTTAACCCGTCGGTACCGGTCATTATCACTAACATGATAATAGTCGTTAAAGCCCGCCAACCCGCATTGGAGCAGCGTGGTGAGTCTAAGCTCAAATTCCCTCTCTCCAATGAGAGTGGGGGCCTGTGCCCAGCAGTGGGACGTTTTTTTTCTCAATTTTTGGAGTTTGTTCCTTATGGAATACGTTATGTTAACTTAGGATCAAAATTATACTTTTATCTTTTAACCTTTTTAAGCGTTACTTAACTTCAACCGCCTGATATGCAAAAGCCATAAGGATTTAAAGAAAACACAGTTAAGTTAAAACAAAATAATATACTTAATTCAACAGTAACTGTACATAGTACTATCGTCCATCATACATACTTATTTACATTTTATTATCAACATTTTAAATAAACAAAAACATTTTAACAATTTATATCACTTTTTCGTACCAACTAGCGATTTAGCGTTCCGGTACGATGTTGCCTAGTTACCTACTGATTAATAGAATCAGTTATCTAGTCAACATTATCAAGGCTTTTTTTTTTGTATTTTACAAGTTAACTGCGTTTCTCACCTGGTATATGATGATGTGGTCTAAGACGGTAGTCGGCTAACCTAGCTTAGTGGTACCCAAAAGCCACGACCGAAGCCTCCCACCAGTCCATCCCCCACCAAATAAGGGTTTAACAAACTGTCACATCCCTTCTAGGTTAGTGAGAGTCCACTGTAAGGAGCAATGCACACTATCAGAGCGGTATGGAAGCGAAACATACATATTTCTTGACAGTTTATCAAACTAACCCTTATTTAATTCAGCATACAGCTGAGTTTTATTTGAGAGGCTATATTCCATTATGCCTGTGAAGATATTAGAAATTTTATATATTTTTAGGGTTCCGTACTTCAAAAGGAAAAACGGAACCCTTATAGGATCACTTTGTTGTCCGTCCGTCTGTCTGTCAAGGCCCTTTTTCTCAGGAACGCATGGAGGTACCAAGCTGAAATTCATATCAAATACTCAGGTCTACTATACCTGTACTGTTTGTTACTGGAGCTGTGAAAAAATCAAACTTCTAAGCCAACACAATCAAAAGGTACAGCCGTTTGTGCTGCAAACATCGATATATATGTAGGTACTAGATGGGCGCTTTCATAGAAAAAAATTGGGCGTCCAACCTTTAGAGCACGCTCCTAACCTGTATAGCCCTGTCCTTGTCCCCACCATAGCGCTGTCCCGCTTTGCAGTCTAGATGGCATTAGCAAAATAGGTCCACATTCTTTGTTTGACAGGGCCCGTCTATGTAAATTGAGGTCGTTGGCTGCAAATTTTCGACACTCGCAAGGGAATCAACACCTACAGGGTACTTCCCGTGAACTCAGCATCTTGAAATTTGTTACGAACCAACGTCTTATAGCACGGATGAAGGAAAAATTGTTTAAAGCATAAATTTTTAGTTACATCACATAATAAAAATATTTTTAATAATTTTAAACTTACAGGTTTATACGGAACCCTCGGTGCGCGAGTCAAGTCGACTCGCACTTGGCCGGTTTTTTTAAAGTAGGTACGCCACAAACGTACAGTTTCAACTGTAGGTATAATACAGTTTTAACTGTCAGTTGTCAGTTCAGTTTTTTTTTTCGTGTACATGTCACCGTAAGATTGTAAAAACCGTTAGATTGTAATCTAACTCGAGAAATTCTAAACTGTCGAAAGATTACAATTTAACGCATTATTTTCCGGTAGATTGTTATCTGATAGGTATTTAAACCCGATAAAACCTAAGTATCATATAAATAATCAAGCACTACTTGATTATTTATGTCGAACCCTAACCTAACCTACAAGAAAGAGACAAGAAAACTTATATAAAATGAATATTTCAAAAATTGACACTCAGAACATTGAATAGTTTACAATCTTTCGACAGTTTAGAATTTCGCGAGTTAGATTATAATGTTACGGTTTTTACAATCTTACGGTGACATAACATTTATTATATTATTTACTATTTTATTTTAAAACGTAGAAGTATTTTTATGTAGTTCACAGCGCCAAATCCCAAGCCGGGACAATTTATAACTTTTTTACCATACCTCTATACATATACCGCATTTACAATAAATAAGAGTAACTATTTTTGATAAAACAGTTGTATAATTGTAAAAACCGTTAGATTATAATCTAACTCGTGAAATTGTAAACTGTCGACAGATTGTGAACCGTTCAATGTTCTGAGTGTCAATTTTTGAAATATTCATTGTATTTACGTTTTCTTGTCTGTTTCTTGTAGGTAAGGTTAGGGTTCGATATATATAATCACGGGTACTTAGGTTTTATCTGGTTAATATACCTAACAGATTACAATGTACCGAAAAATAATGCGTTAAATTGTAATCTTTCGACAGTTTGCAATTTCGCGAGTTAGATTATAATCTAACGGTTTTTGCAATCTTGCGGTGGTATATATATCGGATAATAATATTTGTTCCAATACTTCACTTGAATACTTTATATTCTTTGATTTACACTATTATTATTCAAGAAACACTTTTGCATATTGGATAAAATGTTTGTTCCAATAATGTTTGTTCACATAATAAAATCGAACTCACTATCAACATCGATTTATTAACACAACACTCTACAATAGATTTATTAGAATATTGGTTCCAACATTTGATCCAATATTTGACGAGATTACACTGTTGGACGTACCATTACATCCAACATTGGTCACTAAGTTGATATATACAAGGTGTAAGGTAATTAGTATAACATACCCGCGGCTACCCATGTTAGATGGTGTATATGACACCGTAAGATTGTAAAAACCGTTAGATTGTAATCTAACTCGCGAAATTGTAAACTGTCGACAGATTGTGAACCGTTCAATGTTCTGAGTGTCAATTTTTGAAATATTCAGTGTATTTACGTTTTCTTGTCTCTTTCTTGTAGGTTAGGTTAGGGTTCGACATAAATAATTAGGTAGAGGTTAGGTTTTATCGGGTATATCTAACAGATTACAATCTACCGAAAAATAATGCGTTAAATTGTAATCTGTCGACAGTTTACAATTCGCCAGTTAGATTACAATCTAACGGTTTTAGCAATTTTACGGTGACATATATTTATGAGGGTAAATTCAGAAATACATTTGACAGAACACAGAACATTTGGAGATTTCGTTGTTGGACGTAACATTTGATCCAACATTGGTCACTGAGTCGATATATGGAGGCCTCATGGTAGCATTTACCTTAAGGTATTGTAATGGCACAATGGTGAGAATAAATAGATTATCCTTCTTCTTTTTTTCTTTCTATATATATATGAGGGTAAATCCAGAAATACCATAATAAAAAACCTTAAACATTCATGACACACTGGAACCAACATTTGACCCAACATTGGTGTTTCTCAACTGTAGTAAAAGTATGAGATTTCGCGTTTTGACTTCGGAGATTTGGTTGTTGGACGTAACATTTGATCCAACATTGGTCACTAAGTCGATATATGGAGGCGCCATGGTAGCATTTACCTTAAGGTAGGTATTTTAATGTGTGGCACAATGGTGAGAATAAATAGATTTTCTTTCTTCTTTCTTTCTTTCTACATAAATATTAGGGTAAATCCAGAAATACTATTGATGAAGTCCAAAATCTTAAAAACTCAAAACATTCATGATACATTGGAACAAACATTTGACCCAACATTGGTGTTTTCTCCACTCTAGTTCACCAACGCCAATTTTAATGAGATTTCGCGTTTTGACTTCGGAGATTTGGTTGTTGGATGTAACATTTGATCCAACATTGGCCACCAATACACCAATATATGCCTTCACGGTCCCGGCATGGATTCCCTATTCTGCTTCTCCCAGAGCCTGTAGTACAACGAGGATTTGTTGCCAATGAGGGAGTTATGGGTGCCACTCTCAGAAATGGCGCCGTTCTCCAGTACTAGTATTTCGTCCGCGTCCATTACCGTGGAGAGTCGGTGTGCGATGCATATAGATGTTCTTCCGACGGTCGCGGCTTTCAACGCTTGGAGGATGGCCTGCGAATTGGAACAAACATTGGTTACAATTTTTTTTTCATCAATTTAAAAAAAATTTAAAAAAAAATGATGTTACATCCAAAAAAGTAGGGGTCTTTGGAACTTTTTTTTTCTGTAGTCGGGTTACGGTTTTAAAACAAAAAAATATATAGATGTCACATCCAAAAAAGTAGGGGTCTTTGGAACTTTTTTTTTCTGTAGTCGGGTTACGGTTTTAAAACAAAAAAATATATAGATGTCACATCCAAAAAAGTAGGGGTCTTTGGAACTTTTTTTTTCTGTAGTCGGGTTACGGTTTTAAAACAAAAAAATATATAGATGTCACATCCAAAAAAGTAGGGGTCTTTGGAACTTTTTTTTTCTGTAGTCGGGTTACGGTTTTAAAACAAAAAAATATATAGATGTCACATCCAAAAAAGTAGGCGTCTTTGGAACTTTTTTTTCTGTAGTCAGATTACGGTTTTAAAACAAAAAAAAATTGATGTTACATCCAAAAAAGTAGGGGTCATTGGAACTTTTTTTTTTTTGTAGTCGGGTTACGGTTTTCAAATAAACACTTAATGCTTGTATTTATATAGATAGATTATAAATATATGTCACCGTAAGATTGTAAAAACCGTTAGATTATAATCTAACTCGCGAAATTCTAAACTGTCAACTTTTGAAATATTCCTTTTTTTACGTTTTCTTGTCTCTTTCTTTTAGGTTAGGTTAGGGTTCGACATAAATAATCATTAGGTTTTATCGGGTTTAAATACCTATCAGATTACAATCTATCGGAAAATAATGGGTTAAATTCTAATCTTTCGACAGTTTAGAATTTCGCGAGTAAGATTATAATGTAACGGTTTTTACAATCTTACGGCGACATATATTTATAATGAATATCTCTCACGATAAAACAGATAGATTATGAGACACTATTATTTTGCACCGGATCTGGGTACATTTTGGGTCATCTCTCTTCTCTTCTTTACTTTTTTTTTTATCCCTATTGCTCATACTCACGTGTTCAGTGAGAGAGTCCAAGCTGGAGGTAGCTTCGTCGAATATGATGATAGGCGAGTGTTTTAGCTAGTTTCTAGTATGTATGATATAATTTTGATTTCTATACTCACGTGTTCAGTGAGAGAGTCCAAGCTGGAGGTAGCTTCGTCGAATATGATGATAGGCGAGTGTTTTAGCTAGTTTCTAGTATGTATGATATAATTTTGATTTCTATACTCACGTGTTCAGTGAGAGAGTCCAAGCTGGAGGTAGCTTCGTCGAATATGATGATAGGCGAGTGTTTTAGCTAGTTTCTAGTATGTATGATATAATTTTGATTTCTATACTCACGTGTTCAGTGAGAGAGTCCAAGCTGGAGGTAGCTTCGTCGAATATGATGATAGGCGAGTGTTTTAGCTAGTTTCTAGTATGTATGATATAATTTTGATTTCTATACTCACGTGTTCAGTGAGAGAGTCCAAGCTGGAGGTAGCTTCGTCGAATATGATGATAGGCGAGTGTTTTAGCTAGTTTCTAGTATGTATGATATAATTTTGATTTCTATACTCACGTGTTCAGTGAGAGAGTCCAAGCTGGAGGTAGCTTCGTCGAATATGATGATAGGCGAGTGTTTTAGCTAGTTTCTAGTATGTATGATATAATTTTGATTTCTATACTCACGTGTTCAGTGAGAGAGTCCAAGCTGGAGGTAGCTTCGTCGAATATGATGATAGGCGAGTGTTTTAGCTAGTTTCTAGTATGTATGATATAATTTTGATTTCTATACTCACGTGTTCAGTGAGAGAGTCCAAGCTGGAGGTAGCTTCGTCGAATATGATGATAGGCGAGTGTTTTAGCTAGTTTCTAGTATGTATGATATAATTTTGATTTCTATACTCACGTGTTCAGTGAGAGAGTCCAAGCTGGAGGTAGCTTCGTCGAATATGATGATAGGCGAGTGTTTTAGCTAGTTTCTAGTATGTATGATATAATTTTGATTTCTATACTCACGTGTTCAGTGAGAGAGTCCAAGCTGGAGGTAGCTTCGTCGAATATGATGATAGGCGAGTGTTTTAGCTAGTTTCTAGTATGTATGATATAATTTTGATTTCTATACTCACGTGTTCAGTGAGAGAGTCCAAGCTGGAGGTAGCTTCGTCGAATATGATGATAGGCGAGTGTTTTAGCTAGTTTCTAGTATGTATGATATAATTTTGATTTCTATACTCACGTGTTCAGTGAGAGAGTCCAAGCTGGAGGTAGCTTCGTCGAATATGATGATAGGCGAGTGTTTTAGCTAGTTTCTAGTATGTATGATATAATTTTGATTTCTATACTCACGTGTTCAGTGAGAGAGTCCAAGCTGGAGGTAGCTTCGTCGAATATGATGATAGGCGAGTGTTTTAGCTAGTTTCTAGTATGTATGATATAATTTTGATTTCTATACTCACGTGTTCAGTGAGAGAGTCCAAGCTGGAGGTAGCTTCGTCGAATATGATGATAGGCGAGTGTTTTAGCTAGTTTCTAGTATGTATGATATAATTTTGATTTCTATACTCACGTGTTCAGTGAGAGAGTCCAAGCTGGAGGTAGCTTCGTCGAATATGATGATAGGCGAGTGTTTTAGCTAGTTTCTAGTATGTATGATATAATTTTGATTTCTATACTCACGTGTTCAGTGAGAGAGTCCAAGCTGGAGGTAGCTTCGTCGAATATGATGATAGGCGAGTGTTTTAGCTAGTTTCTAGTATGTATGATATAATTTTGATTTCTATACTCACGTGTTCAGTGAGAGAGTCCAAGCTGGAGGTAGCTTCGTCGAATATGATGATAGGCGAGTGTTTTAGCTAGTTTCTAGTATGTATGATATAATTTTGATTTCTATACTCACGTGTTCAGTGAGAGAGTCCAAGCTGGAGGTAGCTTCGTCGAATATGATGATAGGCGAGTGTTTTAGCTAGTTTCTAGTATGTATGATATAATTTTGATTTCTATACTCACGTGTTCAGTGAGAGAGTCCAAGCTGGAGGTAGCTTCGTCGAATATGATGATAGGCGAGTGTTTTAGCTAGTTTCTAGTATGTATGATATAATTTTGATTTCTATACTCACGTGTTCAGTGAGAGAGTCCAAGCTGGAGGTAGCTTCGTCGAATATGATGATAGGCGAGTGTTTTAGCTAGTTTCTAGTATGTATGATATAATTTTGATTTCTATACTCACGTGTTCAGTGAGAGAGTCCAAGCTGGAGGTAGCTTCGTCGAATATGATGATAGGCGAGTGTTTTAGCTAGTTTCTAGTATGTATGATATAATTTTGATTTCTATACTCACGTGTTCAGTGAGAGAGTCCAAGCTGGAGGTAGCTTCGTCGAATATGATGATAGGCGAGTGTTTTAGCTAGTTTCTAGTATGTATGATATAATTTTGATTTCTATACTCACGTGTTCAGTGAGAGAGTCCAAGCTGGAGGTAGCTTCGTCGAATATGATGATAGGCGAGTGTTTTAGCTAGTTTCTAGTATGTATGATATAATTTTGATTTCTATACTCACGTGTTCAGTGAGAGAGTCCAAGCTGGAGGTAGCTTCGTCGAATATGATGATAGGGGAGTCTTTGAGGATGGCTCTAGCGATCGCCACTCTCTGTTTCTCTCCGCCTGATAGCTTGAGCCCTCGCTCCCCCACCTGAGTTTCATAGCCCTGGAATATATGAATCTTCTATATATATATATATATATATATATATATATATATAAATCAATTGCTGTTCGTTAGTCTCGCTAAAACTCGAGAACGCCTTGACAGATTTTGATGAAATTTTTTGTGCATGATTGGGTGGGTGATGGTTTATATTCATAATTGGACCCAGTAGGGGGCGTTGCAATCGGGTTCTAGGTTAGGCAGGACAACGTCTGCCTGGCCCACTAGTATTAATTAAAATATCAAAGTCGAATTATGTTTATTCAAAATTGGCAACTATACAGCACACTTTTTTTTTAATCCACTACAAGTTAGCCCTTGACTGCGATCTCACCTGATGGTAAGTGATGATGGTAGCGGGCTAACCTGTTAGGGGCATGGCAGTTATATTAAACCCATACCCCTATTCGGTTTCTACACGGCATCGCACCGGAACGCTAAATCGCTTGGCGGCACGTCTTTGCCGGTAGGTTGGTAACTAGCCACGGCCGAAGCCTCCCACCAGGCCAGACCAGGGAAAATTCGGAAATTATAAATTCCCAAATTGACCCCGCCGGGTATCGAACTCGGGACCTCCGCAAGTTAAGGCAACAGCGCTCAACACTGCGCCACAGAGATCGTCACGTAAATAGTAAAAGTTACACGAAAACAATGTATGGTGGAATTGTTCCTCTCAAAAAGTAAAAAAAAAAGTCCGCGATAGCATATATATCTATCTTTTAAGGTTGTCCCACAATAACCATTTTTATGATTACGATGAAAACCGATTTCGATGAAATTTGGTACAGCCATAGATTGTATCCTGGGGAAGGACATAGCTTACTTATTATCTCTGAATATTAAAGCGTTTCCGCGAGAATCAAAAACCTTAAAACACGCGGACGAAGTCGCGGACCTCACCACTACAGCCCATTAACGTCCCACTGCTGGGCACAGGCCTCCACTCTCATAGGAGAGAGGGGATTAGAGCTTAGACCCACCACGCTGCTCCAATGCGGGTTGGCGGGCTTTAACGACTATTATCATGTCAGTGATAATAACCGGGACCGACGGCTTAACGTGCTCTCCGAGGCACGGGGGTGAAAACACCGCCAACTTCCTAACTCCGGGCTAGTACTGAGAATTTCTAATCCGAAAAACCCGATACTTAATTATGGCCCGACCCGGGATTCGAACCGGGGACCTCGTCGGCCACAGTCAAACATGCTAACCACTAGACCAACGAGGCAGTTCAGACAATCTTACGGTGACATATATATAGATTATAATGTAATCACCTTGGGCCACGTGGTGACGGACTCGTGGAGCTCCGCCATTTTGCTCGCCCTGTACACCTCCTCTTGAGACTTGGACAGATCGCCGTAATGCAAATTGTGATATATTGTGTCGTGGAATAACACGCAGTCCTGAAACGAACGAGATATTATATCAATTAAAAATGCCACGAATATTCGGCAACTATTCGGTATTCGGCTATTAGGCCACTTTTTTCAATATTCGGTATTCGGCCGAATATTGCAAACTATTCGGCCGAATAACGAATACCAAATCATGAAAATAAAAGAACTCAAAATATAACTCACAAAGATGTTTATTTATTTAACCAACAAATTAATACTTATATTAGTATTTAAAATCAACTAGGCGATAAATATTGCACATCGATCCTTGGAAAGAGACAATAATTATTTAAATTTGGGGGAGTTAACAACTCTCAATATATATTATCACTTGAACAGCGACTGACAGTGAAGTTTTGTCAGTCATATAGGTAGTGTGCGACAGAGATAACGCTATACGAAGCCGAAATTAACCGATTCTCTTTCCAAAGGTCGATGTGCAATATTTATTGCCGGGTACTGTAAGTAATGATGAATGAAAACATATTTTTTCAGCATTTGTTGATAGCGAACGATTGCGTTTTCCCTCATAAATTATACCTGCTTCCGAAAACAGCCGCTCACTATATACACTGCTGCCGGGGGATGATAAATAAATCTTAGCAAATTGTGAAAGGGTTGGTTGGATATTGTTTTCCGTTTGCTGACCACCGCTTGTGTCTGCTGTCCGATCTAAGCGAACAGATGGCATGTAAAAATCAAGTTCATTCGCTTTAAACTGTTAAGTAAAGACTCCTTCAGTGTGTTTATTCGTGACCATTGACAATAGTCTTTACGAAGCAAAATTCAAAATAATTGATTGACAGTAAAAAAAGAAATAGTGTGGTGTAAAATTTAATGTCAAAGTGAAAAAAAAAACATTAGATAAACCTGTGCTAAAATAAAATCTCGATAAAGTGTTAATAAATTGTATTTCGTGTCTACTACATGGTGTAAGGTGTCCCGCTGCATTCCATCAAGTAAGGTTAGCTACTTTATAAACTGCCAGCCGCCTACGTACTACTTCAGCGATGCAAGTGTAATCCCTTAAGTGACGAGTTTTGACTTGTCACCCGCGGAAAGTACTAAGTGTTGCCGAATATTCGGCGCTTCGGCCAAGAGTCTCGCCGAATATTCGGCGCTTCGGCCAAGAGTCTCGCCGAATATTCGGTATTCGGTATTCGGTCAAATCACTATTCGTGGCATCTTTAATATCAACACAACATTATTATATCATGACGACCTCCGTGGCGCAGTGTGTAGCGCTGTTGTCTTAACGTGCGGAGGTCCCGGGTTCGATCCCCGGCAGGGTCAATTTGGGAATTTATAATTTCTCAATTTTCCCTGGTCTGGCCCGGTGGGAGGCTTCGGCCTTGGCTAGTTACCACCCTACCGGCAAGCGATTTAGCGTTCCGGTACGATGCCGTGCAGAAACCGAATAGGGGTATTGATTTAATACAACTGCCACGCCCCTAACAGGTTAGCCCGCTACCATCTTAGACTGCATCATCACTTACCATCAGTTGAGATGGCAGTCAAGGGCTAACTTGTAGTGTAATAAATAAATGATTATTTATTTGCACATGTATCATACACCGAATTCATACATTTGGGAATAAAAGCATAAATTTTTATATCGAAGGATATGGGGGTTAAATATTTTTACGTAATCTGTATTAAGGCTGGATGTACTCAAAACATGGTTTTCTTCTACCACTTTTTAGGATAGTAAAAATTAAAATTTCATTACCAAATAAATACCATTCGCTACTCAGTTAAATGGAGTATGACGTAATTAAAAAAAGTGGTCAAAAAGTCGTATAGTAACAGCAGAAAATTATCGGGAAATTCATGGAAATCTCAAAAAAGGCGTTATCGCTTTACGACTATTGTGATTTAATTTGAGACATGATTTAAACAAAAGTTATTTCAAATTAATCGTAAAAGATCAAAGAACACTTTAAATAAATAATATTTTCAATACAACTTAGTTTTTTTACAATCTGGTTCCAAACATTCCTCATTTTTACAGCACGAATTTTTCATACAGATTTAGTACGGGCGCGCATCTCAAAATTTTGTTATATATTCATGAAATTCGGCAGTCAGATTCCATACGCCTCCGGGCTCTCAAAGCGGGAGGTTGCGTTCCCTTGCTTCTGAAATGACGTCTGTCACTGTTAGTATCCGTACACAAACGTTAATGAATCCACTACCATCGAACAAAACTAATCATCGATCAATATACGTATAAAAAAATGTAACTGGACGATTTCTGTATATAAAATATTTATTTTGAAAATATTTAAATTTATTATATTTGTAATTGGTGGTTATTTTATTATTTACTGAACCCAAAACGGTATTTTATTCTCTTGTCTTATTTTGCCTGTTCTGTGCACACACTTCACTACTACAGATTGAACTAACTTTGAATAGGTATTTTGGTTCTGTAGATTTTTTTCTATTAAAACAGTCATCCGAAGGAGGTAACTGGCGAAATATCGATTTTAGGCAGCGAAATAAAGGTCGAGTATAGATGAATTGAATGAAGCGTCGCCCCTTCATTCAATTCATCTATACTCGACCTTTATTGAATGTTTTGCGTAGAGCATCCTTTTACATCCACTTATGGACACTCTACCTACAAATGCTACTAATATAATGATAAAACAGGTAAAACCCACTGTACAACTTGATCATGAGGAATTAGATTTAGTGGATACAGATGTTTTTCTCGGAAAAACGTAAGATGCTAAACTCCAATGGGGCCATCATATAGATGACTTATCGAACAGACTCAGTTCTGCTGCATTTTAGAAAGATTCGCCACTTGACAGATTTAGAAACTGCGAGAGTGGTATATTTTGGTTACTTTCACAGTATTATGTCTGTCATTCTGTTTTCGTCTTGCAGAAAAGGACTGTTCGTGCCATATACAAAACTAAATTCAAAGAAGTTGAAATTATGACGGTCCACGATCAATACATAATTTTTCTTTTATTGCCATTTTAATAAAATAATTATTCGGCTAAATTACTAATAAATTAATAATTGTTATAATTTTTTATCGACCAATACATATTTGAAAACTAGATGATGCCCGCGATTTCGTCCGCGTGGATTTTTGATTCCCGCGGAAACTCTTTAATTTTCCAGGATAAAAATTAGTACCTAACCTATGTCCTTGCCCGGGATACAACTTACTCCTGTACTAAATTTCATTAAAATCGGATGAACGGATGAGTCGTGAAAGTGTGGTTTTTAAAAATTCAAGATGGCGGCTGTCACGGCGGCCGTTCGGTTTGAGTTACGAAAAGACGCAATTTTAAAATTCAAATTTCTCGCAGTTGGCAACGTCGGAGCGTTTCGACTTCTACGGGGAGATTGTGTATACAGACTCGAGGTATGGATTGGGGGAAAAAAATTACCCCATTTCTCGGGAAATTTTCAAGATTTTACCCAAAAATAAAAATATCGAAATACGTATTTTTTTAAAAATTCGAGTACGAGGAACCACGTGTCTCACTTGTACGAATGACATTTGGGTATTTTCGTCGCCGAGGTCTGGCAACACTGGAATTTATCAAAGTAAAAGTGATTTTCCACATGGTCTTTTTTCAGGGGCGATCATTTCGGCTGGGTGTGAGCGAGATGAAAAATTGAAACGTCATCAGGAGCAGTGTAGTTCACAGGAAAATTATAAAACTATGCAAAAAGTTTTTGTGAAACTAGGTGGCGGCCATTTTGTATTCTTTTTGTGTTTTTGAAAATTTCGATCACGTCTTAGAGGCGGTTGGCAACATTTGGGAAAGTTGACATGTATGGATCGATTGTGTAACTCGACGGGCAGTATCGAGTAATCGAAACAGTGTTGCCACATTCGGGATAGTTTTCGAGATTTTCCCTAAAAACTACCTCCTGTAAAATTTTGTATGAAAAAAATTTTTTTCACTGCTGGCTTCGTATGGATGTCAGAAAATATAACTTGAAGAAAAATATGGAGACAGCTGATGATTGAGGATTTCGGAGACGGGTAAAGGGCACGGCCAGGGTATTGAAGATAGGTGGGGGGTGCTCGAACAAATGTCACTCGAAACCTCATCCAAATGGCGATGAGTTTAAAAAAAACTCAAAAATGGTGGATTCAAGATGGCTGCCATACAAATTTCGCTAGTCTCTATCTCGGAGAGTATAAGAGATGGAAGTGTGGTTTCTTGGCAAGAGATGATCAGGACGAGGACGTCTATTTAGCGAAATGAAAAAAATTCAAGATGAATTATAATATAATTATATTATTGAAGAGATGACAAAAGTAGAACTATGCAAGATTTTGATACGGTTCAGTTTACCCACGACGGGGCTCCCTGGGATTACAAAACAGGAAACCGCTACCAAAGGTTTAAAAAATCAGCGCCATTTTGAAATTCTTTGTTATTGTAGCGATTTCGTTAAAAATCATTATTTAGGGCTCCTTGGGATTACAAAACAGGAAACTGGTACCAAAATTTTAAAAAATCGGCGCCAATTTTAAATTCTTTGTTAATTGACCGATTTCGTTCAAAATCGATATTTGGGACTCCCTGGAATCACAAAACACGAAACTGGTACCAAAATTTTAAAAAATCAGCGCCATTTTGAAATTCTTTTTTCTTGTAGCGATTTCGTTCAAAATCAATATTTAGGACTTCCTGGGATTACAAAACAGGAAACTGGTACCAAAATTTTAAAAAATCAGCGCCATTTTGAAATTATTTGTTAATTGATCGATTTCGTTCAAAATCGATATCTGAGGATCCCTGGGATTACAAAATAGGAAACGGTTACCAAAATTTAAAAAAAACCAGCGCCATTTTGAAATTCTTTGTTAATTGACCGGTTTCACTCATAATTGATATTTAGGGTTCCCTGGGATTACAAAACAGGAAACTGATACCAAAGGTTTAAAATAGCAGCGCCATTTTGAAATTCTTTGTTAAGTGACCGATTTCGTTCAAAATCAATATTTAGGACTTCCTGGGATTACAAAACAGGAAACTGGTACCAAAATTTTAAAAAATCAGCGCCATTTTGATATTCTTTGTTAATTGACCGATTTCGTTCAAAATCGATATTTAGGACTCCCTGGGGATACAAAACAGGAAACTGTTATTAAAATAAAGAAATTACAGCGCCATTTTGAAATTCTTTGTTAATTGACCGATTTCGTTCAAAATCGATATTTAGGACTCCCTGGGGATACAAAACAGGAAACTGTTATCAAAATAAATAAATTACAGCGCCATTTTGAAATTCTTTGTTAATTGACCGATTTCGTTCAAAATCGATATTTAGGACTCCCTGGGGATACAAAACAGGAAACTGTTACCAAAATAAAAAAAACCAGCGCCATTTTGAAATTCTTTGTTAATTGACCGATTTCGTTCAAAATCGATATTTAGGGCTCCCTGTGATTACAGAACAGGAAACTGGTATCAAAATTTTTTAAAAATCAGCGCCATTTTGAAATTCTTTGTTAATTGACCGATTTGGTTAAAAATCGATATTTAGGACTTCCTGGGATTACAAAACAGGAAACTGGTATCAAAATTTTTAAAAATCAGCGCCATTTTGAAATTCTTTGATACAGAACCGATTTCGTTCAAAATCGATATCTGACGATCCCTAGGATTACAAAACAGGAAACTGTTACCAAAATTTTAAACCAGCGCCATTTTGAAATTCTGTGTTAATTGACCGATTTTATTCAAAATCGATATTCAGGACTCCCTGGGATCACAAAACAGGAAACTGGAACCAGAATTTAAAAAATCAACGCCATTTTGAAATTCTTTGTTAAAAAAAATTTAAGATGGCGGAATATTTTTTTTCATACCAAATTATATGGCGAATATTGAATTGACTACAATTAGTGTAGAACTATGCAAGATTTTGATACGGTTGCGTTTTACCCACGACGGGGCTCCCTGGGATTACTAAACAGGAAGCTGATAACAAAGTTTTTAAAAATCAGCGGCATTTTGAAATTCTTTCATAATTGACCGATTTCGTTCAAAATCGATATTTAGGGCTCCCTGGGATTACAAAACAGGAAACTGGTACCAAAATTTTACAAAATCAGCGCCATTTTGAAATTCTTTGTTTATTGACAGATTTCGTTCAAAATCGATATCTGAGGATCCCTGGGATTAAAACACAGGAAACTGATACCAAATTTTAAAAAATCAGCGCCATTTTGAAAATCTTTGTTAATTTACAGATTTAGTTCAAAATCGATATCTGAGGATCCCTGGGATTACAAAACAGGAAACCGATACCAAAGTTTTAAAAAATCAGCGCCATTTTGAAATTATTTGTTAATTGATCGATTTCGTTCAAAATCGATATCTGAGGATCCCTGGGATTACAAAATAGGAAACGGTTACCAAAATTTAAAAAAAACCAGCGCCAGTTTGAAATTCTTTGTTAATTGACCGGTTTCACTCATAATTGATATTTAGGACTCCCTGGGATCACAAAACAGGAAACTGGTACCAAAATTTCAAAAAATCAGCGCCATTTTGAAATTCTTTTCTAAGTGACCGATTTCGTTCAAAATCGATGTTTAGTGCTTCCTGGGATTGCAAAACAGGAAACTAGAACCAAATTTTAAAAAATCAGTGCCATTTTGAAGTTCTTTGTTAATTGACAGATTCCGTTCAAAATCGATATTTGGGGCTCCTTAGGATTACAAAACAGGAAACTGGTATCAAAATTTTAAAAAATCAGCGCCATTTTGAAATTCTTTGTTAATTGACCGATTTCGTTCAAAATCGATATTTAGGGCTCCCTGTGATTACAGAACAGGAAACTGGTATCAAAATTTTTTAAAAATCAGCGCCATTTTGAAATTCTTTGTTAATTGACCGATTTGGTTAAAAATCGATATTTAGGACTTCCTGGGATTACAAAACAGGAAACTGGTATCAAAATTTTAAAAAATCAGCGCCATTTTGAAATTCTTTGATACAGAACCGATTTCGTTCAAAATCGATATCTGACGATCCCTAGGATTACAAAACAGGAAACTGTTACCAAAATTTTAAACCAGCGCCATTTTGAAATTCTGTGTTAATTGACCGATTTTATTCAAAATCGATATTCAGGACTCCCTGGGATCACAAAACAGGAAACTGGAACCAGAATTTAAAAAATCAACGCCATTTTGAAATTCTTTGTTAAAAAAAATTTAAGATGGCGGAATATTTTTTTTCATACCAAATTATATGGCGAATATTGAATTGACTACAATTAGTGTAGAACTATGCAAGATTTTGATACGGTTGCGTTTTACCCACGACGGGGCTCCCTGGGATTACTAAACAGGAAGCTGATAACAAAGTTTTTAAAAATCAGCGGCATTTTGAAATTCTTTCATAATTGACCGATTTCGTTCAAAATCGATATTTAGGGCTCCCTGGGATTACAAAACAGGAAACTGGTACCAAAATTTTACAAAATCAGCGCCATTTTGAAATTCTTTGTTTATTGACAGATTTCGTTCAAAATCGATATCTGAGGATCCCTGGGATTAAAACACAGGAAACTGATACCAAATTTTAAAAAATCAGCGCCATTTTGAAAATCTTTGTTAATTTACAGATTTAGTTCAAAATCGATATCTGAGGATCCCTGGGATTACAAAACAGGAAACCGATACCAAAGTTTTAAAAAATCAGCGCCATTTTGAAATTATTTGTTAATTGATCGATTTCGTTCAAAATCGATATCTGAGGATCCCTGGGATTACAAAATAGGAAACGGTTACCAAAATTTAAAAAAAACCAGCGCCAGTTTGAAATTCTTTGTTAATTGACCGGTTTCACTCATAATTGATATTTAGGACTCCCTGGGATCACAAAACAGGAAACTGGTACCAAAATTTCAAAAAATCAGCGCCATTTTGAAATTCTTTTCTAAGTGACCGATTTCGTTCAAAATCGATGTTTAGTGCTTCCTGGGATTGCAAAACAGGAAACTAGAACCAAATTTTAAAAAATCAGTGCCATTTTGAAGTTCTTTGTTAATTGACAGATTCCGTTCAAAATCGATATTTGGGGCTCCTTAGGATTACAAAACAGGAAACTGGTATCAAAATTTTAAAAAATCAGCGCCATTTTAAAATTCTTTGTAAATTGACCGATTTCGTTTAAAATCGATATTTAGGGCTCCCTGGGATTACAAAACAGGAAACTGGTATCAAAATTTTAAAAAATCAGCGCCATTTTGAAATTATTTGTTAATTGATCGATTTCGTTCAAAATCGATATCTAAGGATCCCTGGGATTACAAAATAGGAAACGGTTACCAAAATTAAAAAAAAACCGGCGCCATTTTGAAATTCTTTGTTAATTGACCGGTTTCACTCATAATTGATATTTAGGCCTCCCTGGGATCACAAAACAGGAAACTGGTACCAAAATTTCAAAAAATCAGCGCCATTTTGTAATTCTTTTCTAAGTGACCGATTTCGTTCAAAATCGATGTTTAGTGCTTCCTGGGATTGCAAAACAGGAAACTGGAACCAAATTTTAAAAAATCAGTGCCATTTTGAAGTTCTTTGTTAATTGACAGATTCCGTTCAAAATCGATATTTGGGGCTCCTTAGGATTACAAAACAGGAAACTGGTATCAAAATTTTAAAAAATCAGTGCCATTTTAAAATTCTTTGTAAATTGACCGATTTCGTTTAAAATCGATATTTAGGGCTCCCTGGGATTACAAAACAGGAAACTGGTATCAAAATTTTAAAAAATCAGCGCCATTTTAAAATTCTTTGTTAAATTACCGATTTTTTTCCGAATCGATATCTGAGGATCCCTGGGATTACAAAACAGGAAACTGATACCAAAGTTTTAAAAAATCAGCGCCATTTTGTTTTTTTTTAATCACAACCCGTGAGCTGCTAAAGCAGCTCACGCACAGAGCAAAAAACTAGTTTTATAATAAACTCACAGAAGAAATATAGGAGATGTGTCTCAACAAGTTCAAATATTTTGTAAATAGTAAACTAATTGAAAAATCCTAAATAAAATATAAAATAAAATAGAATATACAAAATTGAAAAAAATTGAGCCACCCGAAACTAGTCAATTTCAGACGAATACGTCCGTAAATCATCAAAGTGCTGGTTTTGTACCTGCTGAATGACGTAGCAGCCCTTCTTGCAATCCTGTCAGAGTATCTATTGTTTATTTCAAACCTTAATATTTGTCATTTTACCATCAACTAAAGTGACAGATATCATATTTGGAAACAACAACCTGGCCACTAAGAAATACATAAAACTCGCACTCAATGCAGATTATATGAAAAACTAGCTGATGCCTGCGACTTCTGGGCAGACCTTCACTATCGGAGATCGGAGAGATCATCAGTGGAGAGCCCTACACCCACCTAATACTGAATCAGCCTTCCTGGCGATAGTTACCAAAAGTGCAGCTATCTCATAGTCATGATATTATTATATACGTTTTTTTGCTGTCATAAAACTATTTCGTTATATATAAACACCAATTTGGCAAAATGTTACAAGGACAAATTTTATTTATTTTATATCAAAAATATAATTACTTTATAGTTTATACTAATAAATATCGGTTTTATTTCCCATTCCAAAGTGCTATAAAAGTTTCACACCAAAAACTAAATAAAGAATGGAAATAGGTTTTTTTAGGATTAATTGTGTCATTTATGATGAATCAACGGGACTTTACCACCAGCTTGAAAAGAAGATTCTACTGAGAACATATGACAATAACTCAGCAGTTAATAAAAAGAAAAAAAAAATACAATAATGTACCTAGAAAATAATAAAGAGTAGGATATATTATACATAATTATATGAACACACATAATGTATATTGTATATGTCACCGTAAGATTGTGAAAACCGTTAGATTGTAATCTATCTAGCGAAATTGTAAACTGTCGACAGATTGTGAACCGTTCAATTTACTTTTCCTTGTCTCTTTTCGACCGTTTACAATTTCTGTAATGCTAAGCCGATAGTTTCTATGCAACATTAGGAAAATCATCGATGCTACGTTACGGATATATATGTCACAAAAAACCTACCAGAATCAATTGATTTTCATAGCTTAGCTTTAGTGGAAAGGAGTTCAACTAAGCAACGAAGTTTTTTTACATAATGAGGATAGGAAATGCAGGGGGTTTAGGGGCGATGAAAAACTGCTACATTATATTTCGCCACCATTTAGAAGGTTATAATAGCTCAGGTGGAAAAGCGGGCTGTACCAAATCCCGAAGACCCCGGTTCGAGTCCAGAGTCTTGAATCTGATTAATTTTCCCCTTTTTTTAAATATAATACAATGTTTTATTTTAAAAATAAAATATAATTTATAATTTAAATTTATTTTCCAAAAAACACGATTAAAAAAAAGAATAAGGTCCCTCCCGACCGAATTTTGGCCACGGCGGCCAATCTCCAGAGAGATTAGCCAACTGCGCAGGAGATATTATAGTGCAAAAGTGTGTGCGCATACACAGGTGCACTCTCTGTTCCTTTACTCTCATAGCCCGATGGGACGGAAATCCGACACGACCGGAGAGAGATCAGGCGCAGGACCGACGGCTTTACGTGCTCTCCGAGGCACGGGGGTGAAGCACCGCCAACTTCCTAACTCCGAGCTAGTAGTGAGAATTTCTTGCAAGAAAAACCCAATACCTGTGGCCCGACTCGGGACTCGAACCCGGGACCTCATAGGTCGCAGTCGAATATGCTAACCACTAGACCAACGAGGCAGTAAAAAAAGAATATACCGAGCAAAGCTCGGTCATCCAGATATTACTAGTTGAAGTATGGAACACAGAAGCCGACTACTTCTAAAACCATTACGTCTACATCGCACATCCCAGATGGAAATGGAATCTCCTAGTGCTGTCTTACACCGTTTTTAAACTATTTATGCAGAACTACTTCTAATACTAAGCGCCATGATTAGTTTAATTATTAATTTAATTTACTTTTCTTTCAACCTTTATCATATAAACACCTATAGATAGGTGTTTATATGATAAAGGCCTACCTACCTACCTACCTATACAGTCTTATAAATCAGTTAGCAGGAATTAGTCGGTTGGTAATTGGTATATTATCAAGAAGCACCTCCATTATCCATACTATGATATTATAAATGCGAAAGACCTGTATTTGAACGGCCTATTTTTTCAACCGAGTTGGTATAGAGTAAGGTTACATCCCGAGGAAGGACATAAGTTAACTTTATCCCGAAAAATTGAGAAATTCCCGCCGAAATAAAAACGAATGCAGACGAAATCGTACGTATCATCTATCTATCAATCAATAAATAATAATATTATCTCTGCCATAGTGAGATAATTGATCGCATATTGTGTGCACCCGTGGTAGAGGCTGAATCCTTTCTATGTGTGCCTGGGTAGACTGTGGTTGTATGTGTATGAAAACAATTGACAGCGGGTGACAGATATGCGAAGAATTCCTAGAGGGCTTCGATCCTTAATAATTATTAATTACACTTGACATTTACTGAATATTGTCTATTTATTTTGTTCAATTTTGATGAGAAAATTATGTCAAGTTTACCCACCGCAAAGTTTTTAAATTGGTAAAGATAAGATAAGATAAGAGCTAGAGATAAGATTCTTAAAGTAATTTGGTTATGGGGGTCTGAGGTATCAGTTCATTTTGGAAAAGGGGTCTCTTGCTCAAAATAGTTTGGGGACCACTGGTCTAGTGGTACGCATGTCCCGGGTTCGAGTCTCGGGTCGGGCCATAATTAAGTATTGGCTTTTTCTGACTAGAAACTCTCAGTGCCAGCCAGGAGTTAGGGAATCGGTGGTGTTCCACCCCCGTGCCTCGGAGAGCACGTTAAGCCGTCGGTCCCGGTTATTATCACTAACATGATAATAGTCGTTAAAGCCCGCCAACCCGCATCGGAGCAGCGTCTAAACTCTAATTCCCACTCTCCTATGAGCGTGGAGGCCTATGCCCAGCAGTGGGACGTTGATGGGCTACTGTGGTACGGAACCGTTTGTATGCGGATCTGACTCACGCTTTTTTTTGTATTATATTGGTTTGTTAATAGAACACAATTTGCTAGAAGATACTAGAAGATGCTAGAAGATGCTAGAAAATGCTAGAAGATGCTAGAAAATGCTAGATGATGCTAGAAGATGCTAGAAAATGCTAGAAGATGCTAGAAATTGCCAGAAGATGCTAGAAGATGCTAGAAAATGCTAGAAGATGCTAGAAGATCCTAGAAAATGCTAGGTTTAGAATGTTGATAGCAAAATAGTATTCACCTGTGGAACGATGGCGATGGATCTCCTCAGGCTGGCCAGGTCTAGGTCTCTGATGTTCTGTCCCGCTATCGTGATCTGCCCGGATTGAGGCTCGAAGAAACGGAACAGAAGACGCACCATCGTTGACTTGCTGATAACAATAATAAGTTTTATTTTTTATACGACTGCCTGAAAAAAGGAGTATATTGTTTTCAGGGTTCATGTATGTATTTATGTGAGCTTGTATATACCACCATAACTTCTATACGCCTGAACCGATTTTGATAATTGAGGTATCGTTAGAATCCCTAGCTTATTCCTGGTGACATAGGCTAGTAAAATTAAGAAAAAATTGATGGGGTGAAATATATATATATTCTATGACGTGATAACGTAACTGTACGACAGCTATATATTCTGAACTCAATCATGGCTCAACATGGTAAAGTAACTCAACTAGTTGAGTTACTTTACGTATTGACGTGGTAACGTAACTGTACGACAGCTATATATTCTGAACTCAATCATGGCTCAACATGGTAAAGTAACTCAACTAGTTGTTACTTTACGTATTGACGTGGTAACGTAACTGTACGACAGCTATATATTCTGAACTCAATCATGGCTCAACATGGTAAAGTAACTCAACTAGTTGAGTTACTTTACGTATTGACGTGATAACATATAACTGTACGACAGTTATATATTCTGAACTCAATCATGGCTCAACATGGTAAAGTAACTCAACTAGTTGTTACTTTACGTATTGACGTGGTAACGTAACTGTACGACAGCTATATATTCTGAACTCAATCATGGCTCAACATGGTAAAGTAACTCAACTAGTTGAGTTACTTTACGTATTGACGTGATAACGTAACTGTACGACAGCTATATATTCTGAACTCAATCATGGCTCAACATGGTAAAGTAACTCAACTAGTTGAGTTACTTTACGCATTGACGTGATAACGTAACTATACGCCAGCTATATACTCTGAACTCAATCATGGCTCAACATGGTAAAGTAACTCAACTAGTTGAGTTTACCGTAATACGTAAAGTAACTCATCTAGTTGAGTCACTTTACGTATTGGCGTGATAACGTAACTGTACGACAGCTATATATTTTGAACTCAATCATGGCTCAACATGGTAAAGTAACTCAACTAGTTGTTATTTTACGTATTGACGTGGTAACGTAACTGTACGACAGCTATATATTCTGAACTCAATCATGGCTCAACATGGTAAAGTAACTCAACTAGTTGAGTTACTTTACCATGTTGAGCCATGATTGAGTTCAGAGTTTAAAGCTGTCGTACAGTTACGTTATCACGTCAATGCGTAAAGTAACTCAACTAGTTGAGTTACTTTACCATGTTGAGCCATGATTGAGTTCAGAATATATAACTGTCGTACAGTTATATGTTATCACGTCAATACGTAAAGTAACTCAACTAGTTGAGTTACTTTACCATGTTGAGCCATGATTGAGTTCAGAATATATAGCTGTCGTACAGTTACGTTACCACGTCAATACGTAAAGTAACAACTAGTTGAGTTACTTTACCATGTTGAGCCATGATTGAGTTCAGAATATATAGCTGTCGTACAGTTACGTTACCACGTCAATACGTAAAATAACAACTAGTTGAGTTACTTTACCATGTTGAGCCATGATTGAGTTCAGAATATATAGCTGTCGTACAGTTACGTTACCACGTCAATACGTAAAATAACAACTAGTTGAGTTACTTTACCATGTTGAGCCATGATTGAGTTCAGAATATATAGCTGTCGTACAGTTACGTTACCACGTCAATACGTAAAGTAACAACTAGTTGAGTTACTTTACCATGTTGAGCCATGATTGAGTTCAGAATATATAACTGTCGTACAGTTATATGTTATCACGTCAATACGTAAAGTAACTCAACTAGTTGAGTTACTTTACCATGTTGAGCCATGATTGAGTTCACAATATATAGCTGTCGTACAGTTACGTTACCACGTCAATACGTAAAGTAACAACTAGTTGAGTTACTTTACCATGTTGAGCCATGATTGAGTTCAGAATATATAGCTGTCGTACAGTTACGTTACCACGTCAATACGTAAAATAACAACTAGTTGAGTTACTTTACCATGTTGAGCCATGATTGAGTTCAGAATATATAGCTGTCGTACAGTTACGTTACCACGTCAATACGTAAAATAACAACTAGTTGAGTTACTTTACCATGTTGAGCCATGATTGAGTTCAGAATATATAGCTGTCGTACAGTTACGTTACCACGTCAATACGTAAAGTAACAACTAGTTGAGTTACTTTACCATGTTGAGCCATGATTGAGTTCAGAATATATAACTGTCGTACAGTTATATGTTATCACGTCAATACGTAAAGTAACTCAACTAGTTGAGTTACTTTACCATGTTGAGCCATGATTGAGTTCACAATATATAGCTGTCGTACAGTTACGTTACCACGTCAATACGTAAAATAACAACTAGTTGAGTTACTTTACCATGTTGAGCCATGATTGAGTTCAGAATATATAGCTGTCGTACAGTTACGTTACCACGTCAATACGTAAAGTAACAACTAGTTGAGTTACTTTACCATGTTGAGCCATGATTGAGTTCAGAATATATAACTGTCGTACAGTTATATGTTATCACGTCAATACGTAAAGTAACTCAACTAGTTGAGTTACTTTACCATGTTGAGCCATGATTGAGTTCACAATATATAGCTGTCGTACAGTTACGTTACCACGTCAATACGTAAAGTAACAACTAGTTGAGTTACTTTACCATGTTGAGCCATGATTGAGTTCACAATATATAGCTGTCGTACAGTTACGTTACCACGTCAATACGTAAAGTAACAACTAGTTGAGTTACTTTACCATGTTGAGCCATGATTGAGTTCAGAATATATAGGTGTCGTACAGTTACGTTATCACGTCAATACGTAAAGTGACTCAACTAGATGAGTTACTTTACGTATTACGGTAAACTCAACTAGTTGAGTTACTTTACCATGTTGAGCCATGATTGAGTTCAGAATATATAGCTGTCGTACAGTTACGTTATCACGTCATAGAATATATATAAAACCCTACTAAAGTTACTATCTAAGAATTGGTCCATTGACTTATCTTAGTTTACGTTATATTATATTATGAGACAAGGTGTTCTTGTGTTCTGTGTATAAAAAAAAAAAACAATAGTGATATCGAATTCTCACCCGCTTCCGGATCCGCCGACGATGCCTATTTTCTTGCCCGCGGGTATGCTAAAGGTCAGGTTGTTGAAGATCGGTTTCCCGTTGATGTATTTGAAGCTCACGTCCTTGAAGTCGATCGTGGCCGTTTTCGCGTCCACCACCAGTTTGCGGGCTTGCTCTTTTTCCTATCAACAATAATTAATTACGGTAAGGATAACTATGTGCTCGAGTTTTTAATCAGACAACACTTCTATACTAATATTATGAATGCGAAAGTTTGGATGGATGTATGAATGTGTGGATGTATGGAGGCGGTGGCGTTAATAAACTCACAGAAGACATACTGGAGATGCCCCTCATCGGGTTCAAAGTGCTTGTTAAAACGCAAACTGATTGAAAAATCCTATTCCAGTACTGGACTATTTAAATAGGAATTAATTTTTTTTAGGCTAAATAATCTAATCTTACTAATATTATTAACTGCCTCGTTGGTCTAGTGGTTAGCATGTTTGACTGCGGCTGACGAGGTCCCGGGTTCGAGTCCCGGGTCGGGCCATAATAAGTGTTGGGTTTTTCTGACTAGAAATTCTCAATACTAGCCCGGAGTTAGGAATTTGGCGGTGTTTCACCCCCGTGCCTCGGAGAGCACGTTAAGCCGTCGGTCCCGGTTATTATCACTAACATGATAATAGTCGTTAAAGCCCGCCAACCCGCATTGGAGCAGCGTGGTGGGTCTAAGCTCTAATTCCCGCTCTCCTATGAGAGTGGAGGCCTGTGCCCAGCAGTGGGACGTTAATGGGCTGTAGTGGTGGTACTAATATTATAAATGCAAATGTTTGGATGGATGTATGGATGTATGGATGTTTGTTACTCGATCACGCCCCAACGGCTGAACGGATCTGGCTGAAATTTGGCACAGAGATAGATTATAGTCTGGAATAGCACATGGCACTTTTTATCCCGGAAAATTAAGGAGTTCCCGCGGGAACCAAAAAGCCTCGATCCACGCGGACGAAGTCGCGGGCATTAGCTAGTTTTGACATTAACTAATACCAAATTGTGAGGGACGAGTGCGATTGCGATTGTTAAGCAACGTTGACCCAAGTCGGTAACTGGATGGGTGACCGAATGGGCTAGTCAGAATTTGACTTTTTCGTTTCGGCTAAAGCCGTCGGTACCTGTTATTATCAGTAACATCAGATAATAGTCGTTAGAAAACTATGACTTGAAATAGTACTCTTAGTCGAGTCGTACGCGGCAGGACCTGCAGGGAACCCAACGCATTATTATCCTAAGAAAACCCCTGCCATTATGTGAATAATGGAAAGAGGTCACAACCCTCAGCAATGAGGAATACAGGAGGACGCAGAGATAGAGATGTATTGATTCAAGTATGAAACAGTCAGAGATAGAGATGTATTGATTCAAGTATGAAACAGGCAGATATAGAGATGTATTGATTCAAGTATGAAACAGACAGAGATAGAGATGTATTGATTCAAGTATGAAACAGACAGAGATAGAGATGTATTGATTCAAGTATGAAACAGGCAGATATAGAGATGTATTGATTCAAGTATGAAACAGTCAGAGATAGAGATGTATTGATTCAAGTATGAAACAGTCAGAGATAGAGATGTATTGATTCAAGTATGAAACAGTCAGAGATAGAGATGTATTGATTCAAGTATGAAACAGTCAGAGATAGAGATGTATTGATTCAAGTATGAAACAGACAGATATAGAGATGTATTGATTCAAGTATGAAACAGGCAGAGATAGAGATGTATTGATTCAAGTGTGAAACAGGCAGAGATAGATGTATTGATTCAAGTATGAAACAGGCAGAGATAGAGATGTATTGATTCAAGTATGAAACAGGCAGAGATAGAGATGTATTGATTCAAGTATGAAACAGGCAGAGATGGAGATGTATTGATTCAAGTATGAAACAGGCAGAGATAGAGATGTATTGATTCAAGTATGAAACAGGCAGATATAGAGATGTATTGATTCAAGTATGAAACAGGCAGATATAGAGATGTATTGATTCAAGTATAAAACAGGCAGATATAGAGATGTATTGATTCAAGTATGAAACAGGCAGAGATAGAGATGTATTGATTCAAGTATGAAACAGGCAGATATAGAGATGTATTGATTCAAGTATGAAACAGGCAGATATAGAGATGTATTGATTCAAGTATGAAACAGGCAGATATACAGATGTATTGATTCAAGTATGAAACAGGCAGATATAGAGATGTATTGATTCAAGTATAAAACAGGCAGAGATGGAGATGTATTGATTCAAGTATGAAACAGTCAGAGATAGAGATGTATTGATTCAAGTATGAAACAGTCAGAGATAGAGATGTATTGATTCAAGTATGAAACAGTCAGAGATAGAGATGTATTGATTCAAGTATGAAACAGACAGATATAGAGATGTATTGATTCAAGTATGAAACAGGCAGAGATAGAGATGTATTGATTCAAGTATGAAACAGGCAGAGATAGATGTATTGATTCAAGTATGAAACAGGCAGAGATGGAGATGTATTGATTCAAGTATGAAACAGGCAGATATAGAGATGTATTGATTCAAGTATGAAACAGGCAGAGATGGAGATGTATTGATTCAAGTATGAAACAGGCAGAGATAGAGATGTATTGATTCAAGTATGAAACAGGCAGATATAGAGATGTATTGATTCAAGTATGAAACAGGCAGATATAGAGATGTATTGATTCAAGTATAAAACAGGCAGATATAGAGATGTATTGATTCAAGTATGAAACAGGCAGAGATAGAGATGTATTGATTCAAGTATGAAACAGGCAGATATAGAGATGTATTGATTCAAGTATGAAACAGGCAGATATAGAGATGTATTGATTCAAGTATGAAACAGGCAGATATACAGATGTATTGATTCAAGTATGAAACAGGCAGATATAGAGATGTATTGATTCAAGTATAAAACAGGCAGAGATGGAGATGTATTGATTCAAGTATGAAACAGGCAGATATAGAGATGTATTGATTCAAGTATGAAACAGGCAGATATAGAGATGTATTGATTCAAGTATGAAACAGGCAGAGATAGAGATGTATTGATTCAAGTATGAAACAGGCAGAGATGGAGATGTATTGATTCAAGTATGAAACAGGCAGATATAGAGATGTATTGATTCAAGTATGAAACAGTGCTCACTTTGACCCTTGGCTGCACCGTCATGAGTGTGAACATCGTCTGCATATCTACCAACGCTTGCCGAACTTCACGGTATACTGAGCCCAAGAAGCCCAGCGGTATGGACAGCTGGAATACCAGACCGTTCACCATTACCAGGTCACCAACTGTCATGTTACCTGGATAACGAGAACACATACTATTGTTAGCGTGTATGAATAATAAGAGCTCACTTGCCTTTAAGTTGGATTCAAGAAATATAATGTCACGACAAAAACCTTTGATTACATATTTAAGAGAGGATATGTTGCATTTTACTCAATTATAGTTATACGATGCATTTTATTATTAAAACATGTAAAACTATGCTTTGACTTTTCTTACTTACTAAAAGCTTCGTTATTAGAACGAGACAGGTGTATTATGTTATTGCGTGAACGTGTCGCGCAATTGTAATGTGACGTCATCAAATTTAGCTATTGAAGCCAATTTTTTGCCAACTATAAATGGCGTCTGTTGTGCTTCCGGTGCTTCAGTTATAAATAATTACCTGTTTTGTGAATATTTTCATGTATTTTGTTGTACTTGTATGTAATCAACTACGGTGAAGTGCTCAGTTGTGGGATGTCATAATAATAATAATGTAAAACGCCCAGGAATTTCATTTCATAGGTGAGTAACAAAGTCGTCTATTTTTTATACGACTGCCTGAAAAAAGGAGTATATTGTTTTCAGGGTTTATGTATGTATGTATGTATGTATGTTTGTATGTATGTATGTATGTATGTATGTATGTGAGTTTGTATATTCCACCATAACTTCTATACGCCTGAACCGATTTTGATAAATGAGGTATCGTTAGAATCCCTAGTTTATTCCGGGTGACATAGGCTAGTAAAATTTAAAAAAAAAATGGTGGGGTGACCAGGGTCCCGCATTAAAGACCAAAATTGAAAAAAAAAATCGAAAATAAGATTAACTATATTATAATCATCATCTAGAAAATGATGAGTAGATTCCAAAAATATATAACACTATAGTTCAATATTTAGTGATTCACAAAAAAATATCATTTAGTAAAAAATGTGAATAAGATTGCAAAGGCTATATATGCAAATCGCTTCTTATGGAGGTAAACTCCAAAAATAATATGGCAGGGCAGTCGTATTTTTTAATTCGTTAATTCTTTTTGTGGCGAATACTTTAAGTTATTTCGTGTAATCATAGCTTAGTTTCTTCTTTACTGAATCCAAAACACATCAATTTCTGCACTGTCCCCAAAAATTTGGATCATTTCATTACTTTTTGTTTGGAGTGTATAATATGTCACCGTAAGATTGTAAAAACCGTTAGATTATAATCTAACTCGCGAAATTGCAAACTGTCGAAAGATTACAATTTAACGCACTATTTTTCGGTAGATTGTAATCCGATAGGTATTTAAACCCGATGAAACCTAAGTGCCCGGCCTACGGCACCACTTGATTGTTTACGTCGAACCCTAACCTAACCTACAAGAAAGAGACAAGAAAACGAAAATACAATGAATATTTCAAAAATTTACACTTAGAACATTGAACAGTTCAGTAACAGGTTAGCCCGCTACCATCTTAGACTGCATTTTCACTTACCATCAGGTGAGATCGCAGTCAAGGGCTAACTTGTAGTGGATAAAAAAAAAAAAAAAAAAAAAAAAACAGTTCACAATCTTTCGACAGTTTAAATCTAACGGTTTTTACAATCTTACGGTGACATACACAAAACCTTTGTCGCCGACATTATTATTACTCATTATCCTTTCCTTACTAATATCGTAAACGCGAAAGTTTGAATGTATGGATGTTTGTTACTCTTTCATGCAAAGGCTAATCTGTTAAAAAAAAAACTCACCCTGTGCAATTTGATTGGCCGCCATAATCATGATGGCGCTTAAGCCCGCGCTGAAGATGGCGTGTTGGCCGAAGTTCAACAACGCCAAGCTCGATGCCGTCTTCAGTGAAGCCTCCTCATACTTCTTGAGACTCGCGTCGTACTTCTGCAGCTCGTAGTTTTCGTTGTTGAAATACTGAAAAAAACCGGTTTTTTTTTTCTTTTAAATTATTTAGGCCCGGTTTTTTTAATTATATAGTTGGCAAAATTGTTGTGAGTAGTGTAGGTACCCGACCAAAACCTATAAAAGCGAGCACCCAGCCAAGCTCGGGGGATTCGTTGCTCAACCGTCGAACGCAAAATGTCGCGGTACCGGCATTATTCGCTGTAAGTTTGTTTGATACTATTCTTTGTTATTTTTCTTTGTTTGTTTAAAATTATTAACAATTGTTTGTGATGTTTACTTGATTGATTATTTAATGTTAATATTGAAGTAAATTAGATTTAGACAAGATTAGATTTAGAAGACAATTGTCTTGATGTTATTTTTTTTATATTTTCCTCTTCTGAACGGCTAAATATATATTATATATATATAACTGCCTCGTTGGTCTAGTGGTTGGCATGTTCGACTGCGGCCGCCGAGGTCCCGGGTTCGAGTCCCGGGTCGGGCCAAAACAAGTATTGGGTTTTTCTGACTGGAGATTCTCAGTACTAGCCCGGAGTTAGGAAGTTGGCGGTGTTTCACCCCCGTGCCTCGGAGAGCACGTTAAGCCGTCGGTCCCGGTTATTATCACTGACATGATAATAGTCGTTAAAGCCCGCCAACCCGCATCGGAGCAGCGTGGTGGGTCTAAGCTCTAATTCCCTCTCTCTCATGAGAGTGGAGGCCTGTGCCCAGCAGTGGGACGTTAATGGGCTGTAGTGGTGGTGGTGGTGGTGGATATAGGCCAGCGCTTGGCTGCAATCAGACTTGCTTAAAGTGGTGATGCAGCCTAAGGTGGAGCACGCTTGTCTAGAAGATATTTATTTATTATTGCCAGCAATAACCGTTACATTCTAATCTAACTAGCGAAATTGTAAACTGTGGACAGATTACAGTTTAACGCATTATTTTTCGGTAGATTGTAATCTGTTAGGTATATTAACCCGACAGAACCTAAGTGCCCGGGCACTACGTGATTGTTTATGTCGAACCCTAACCTAACCTACAAGAGACAAGAAAACGTAAATACAATGAATATTTCTAAAATTGACACTCAGAACATTGAACGGTTCACAATCTGTCGACAGTTTACAATTTCGCTAGTTAGATTAGAATCTAACGGTTTTTGCAATTTTACGGTGACATTTATAAGAAAAAGAAAATACTCAGTTTGGTATGATATTTTTATGTCCTCCAAATGTTGGAAAGATCTCCCACCCCAATTCGATATGTAAAATATATGAGGAGTTTATTCTTAAAATTAAACTTCTGATTTCATTTGCACTCAGCCCTGGGCCAGCTTGCTAGATTATGGCCACAACACTTTTTGACAACACCACACAACACAGAACAACATTATTTTTAATTTAAGTGCCTTTAAATCGTCAAATGAATCTATCACTGATTCAAAAAGCCATTCGTACCGAGATCGATCGATTTAATAATAGAGCTGGAGCCTGAAGTGAGAAGGTGGTTTAGTTTCGGTATAAGCTCACCACTTATATATCACCATCTCACTTCAAAATTTAAAAAAAACAGGCTTAAGTGGCCATTGCCTGGTCTTTATTAATTTTTATAAAGGCAATTAGTTGTTAAAAAGAATACTTATTCCCAAGAAAAACCTTCCGACTTTTTTGAGGCGGAGCGAAGGAGTCACGAGCCTATTATGATTTTTAGTTTGAATATCGTGCGGATAGCTGATTAATGAGTCACCTTAACAGTTTCGTAGTTGATGAGCGAGTCGATAGCCTTATTGCCGGCCTCGTTCTCAGCCTTGTTCATGTACACACGGAACTTTGTACGCCACTGTGTTACCGCTAGTGTATACGCTGCGTACACTCCCACACAGCTGAATGCCACCCCTACAGGGGCATAACATTTAATTAATAAATGATGATTTGTTTATTTCATGTAGGACAACTTGTGTCACTTATGAAACGTTAAGACTCTACCACCGGTTCGGAAAGCTGTTCTACTGAGAAGAGCCGGCAAGAAACTCAGCAGTTGCTCTTTTCATAGAAAAGAAAAGGTTACAATATGTAGACAACACAACACATACATACACATAAGTACTAAGTAATAATAGTACATTACTGCACAGGCCGACAATAAGGCAATTCACGGCTGAGTAATATTGGAAGGACGAGGCGAAAGCCGTCCCAAGTGATTTTAAAAGTAGTAGTAAAGCCTTTTTAAGTAATCGAGCCTGTGAATTGCTTTTCGGCCGACACTTGTACTTTTCTCTTATTTGTGAGGAAACAATAAAATAATTAATTCAAGATAAGGTAATACATATTATGCATCGTTGAAGTGAGGTTTGCCTAATCGGCAATATTTACATTTTCCCTTGGTAGATCTTTAAACGTATTGTAGATAAAAAATCATTAAATTATTAATACATTTTGTATGTTTGTATGTAAGAATGGATGTGAGTTTTTTTATTCCACCATAACTTCTAAATGCTTGAACAGATCTGGACGTATGGGGTATCCGTAGAATCCTTACATCATCCCGAGTGACACTGGCTAGAAATTTAGAAAAATCTATCAATATGCTAGGGCAACCATGCTTTTGAATAATTTAACTTGTGTGCACTATTTTCTTATTATTTTAATATGATGAAAGATAAGATATTGGGTTGATGAGCTCATTTTAAATAAAATTATATTTTCATATTTTTTTTTATCCACTACAAGTTAGCCCTTGACTCCACCTCTCACCTGATGGTAAGTGATGATGCAGTCTAAGATGGTAGCGGGCTAACCTGTTAGGGGCATGGCGGTTATATTAAACCCATACACCTATTCGGTTTCTACACGACATCGTACCGAAAGGCTACCAATATCATAATAAAAAAATTAAAAAACACGACTGCCCAGCCAAAAAAACTAACAAAAAAAAATCTAAATCAATCTAGTTAAATTAGAATCTTATTTACATTTTTATTAAATGATATTTTTTTGTGAATCACTGGATATTGAACTATAGTGTTATATATTTTTGTGAATCTACTCATCATTTTCTAGATGATGATTATATAGTTAATCTTATTTTCAATTATTTTTTTCAAATTTAGTTTTTAATGCGGGTCCATGGTGGCCACATGAATTTATTTAAATTTTCTAGCCTATGTCATTTATCAAAATCGGTTCATGCGTATTGCGTATAGAAGTTATGGTGGAATATACAAACTCACATACATACATACATACATACATGAAAAAAATATAAAATTTGTATGTATAAAACAGGTTACCTGCGAAAGCCAGTCCCCCCTTAAGTCCGAGTATAGAAGACACTAAAGCGAGCTCGAAAATTGTAGGCACTATGTTGAACACCATGGCTGATAAAACGAAGTTAATGGCGCGGGAGCCACGGTCTATGGTCTGTGGAAAAAACATTCAAATGGTTTTTATTCAAATAAACTTTAACAATTGCTATTGAATTGTCCATTTTTTAGAATAAACATTAAAATATATACATAAATATTCATTACTTTATAGTTTGTATCCTATTTGGGATAATAATAGGGCATGTAGAAACCAAATAGGGGTATGGGTTTAATTTAACTGCCATGCCCCTAACAGGTTAGCCCGCTACCATCTTAGACTGCACCTTCACGTAGCATCAGGTGAGATCGCAGTCAACGGTATGTAGTAGATAAAAAAAAACGCTAAGACACATTAGGATTTATAATAACGATCAATTCTACTTAATCAATTCAGTATATCAAATTTTATTCATATTAATAATTATAACTCCATGTCAAATAATAAATTAATTAGTGGATATTTATAAATAAAAAAAAAAAAAAAAAGCTGTTACCTTAGACAAAGCTCCAGTCTGTCTGCCCAAATGAAAGCTGAGGTCCAAGTTGTGTATATGAATGAACACATTGCAAGCTAGCTTCCTGATGGAGTGTTGAGCCACTTTAGCAAACACAGCGTTCCTCAACTCGTTGAAACCCGCCGCTGTAGCTCGGGCGATACCATCTGGAATAATTTAAAAAAAAAATACCACTGCCCTGCCAAAAAACTAACTAAAAAGTTAAAAATCTAAATCAATCTAGTTAAATTAGAATCTTATTCACATTTTTATTAAATGATATTTTGTTGTGAATCACTGGATATTGAAGTATATAGATATAGTATAGAGGTTAGGGTTCGACATATATAATCAGGGACTTAGTTCTATTGGGTTAATCTAACAGATTACAATTTACCGAAAAATAGTGCGTTAAATTTTAATCTTTCAGCAGTTTACAATTTCGCGAGTTAGATTATAATCTTACGGTGACATATATAATATAGATTTGCGGCATAAACGGCCATATACGGCATTTTGATTGTGTTGACTAAGAAGCTTGATTTTTTACAGCTCCAAGGGACCTTAGACTTAAATATATGTTACTAATTTCAACTTGTTACCTCCCTCCACAGACAGACGGACAACGAAGTGATCCTATAAGGGTCCCTTTTTCCTCTTTTGTACTAGATGATGCCAGCGACTGCATGAAGTCAGTTTTTTTATTCCCTATGGGAACTCCTACATTTTCCGGGACAAAAAGTAGCCCGCTAAAGTCCTTCACTGAGATGCAACCTATCACTATATCAGTTTAAATCAAAATCGGTTAAAAAGTACTCAAGCATGTAGGAGTTTAGGGGTCTCTTCGCTCTCCATGTAGGCTCTGCACAGAGGGCTGTCAGTGATACAGTCTCAGGTATAATCTAGTATTTAAATACTCACATCCCACTAGCAAGCTGAAGGCAGTGGTCCCCAAAGCCTGCGGTACAGTGGCCATCCCTAACAGCGCGTCCCCGGCAGGGGTGGCCGTGAGCTGGTTAACCTCATCCACTGCGTACTTGAATAGGAACGGCACTGTCACATTCATCACTTTCGCACCAAACAGGAGAGACAGGGACAGCATTACTCGGTTCCTTATCATTGGATTGTCCTGAAATTTTATTTATATAGATTAGCATACACTATCAATGTATAGGTTAAAAGCATGGTTTATTTATATAAATAATATAATAAACTGCATCATCATTTATGACTAGATAAGATTGCAATCAACGGCTAACTTGTAGTGGAATAACATGACAGACTTTACACAGTAAATACTAAGTAAGTGAAGAATTCTTTTTTATTATTCTGAAAATATTAGAATCAATAGAAATATATCCAAAGATCTCTTACCTTAGGCCATACATACTCCAGCATCCCTCTGACCATATCACTCCCCGACACTGGCTTGGCATCTCCAAGGTTTATATCTTCTCGGGACAAAACAGATGCGCCTGGGTGAAAGCAGTCTCTCTTTTGGATCCCTAGGGACGGGACACCATATCAGGATATATTACAGGGATAGAACTCTTTTATACAGGATGTGGATTACAAAAACAGGATGGGCAAGCTGGGATAAACAAAGTGGGAGAATGCGGGATAGAGATCTGCGTCAACCAGGCTTTAAGAACACAAAATGATAAAACAATAGGTGAAATTAGTGATATAGATGATCTAGTATAGGTAATGATGCAGCTAAACAGTGTTTCATATTAGTAAAATCAACTAGAGCTATACTTAAATAGTTTTATGTATTAACAGATAACTAATGAAACATCTCATAGCTACTTGAATGTTTGTTATAATTAAATTATGTAATCTACTGTAAAAATTAATACAAGCAATAATAAAAACTAAACTTCAAGGAAGTGTTATTAACAAATGAAATTGGGTGAGCTACTTTTTTTGGGTAAAATATGTACTTAAGTAAATTTAACTATGGATAATTCTAAAAGATAAGTACAACAACTTTTCTATGGCAAGTAGCAGATTGTCCAGTGTATATGTCACCATAAGATTATAAAAACCGTTAGATTATAATCTAACTCGCTAAATTCTAAATTGTCGAAAGATTACAATTTAACTCATTATTTTCCGGTAGATTGTAATCTGATAGGTATTGAAACCCGATAAAACCTAAGTGCACTACTTGATTATTTATGTCGAACCCTAACCTAACCTACAAGAAAGAGACAAGAAAACATAAATACAATGAATATTTCAAAAATTGACACTCAGAACATTGAACAGTTTACAATCTTTCGACAGTTTAGAATTTCGCGAGTTAGATTATAATCTAACGGTTTTTACAATCTTACAGTGACATATACAATAAACAATGAAAATTGCTATGCTTATCATCAAAATTGGTTCAGTAGTTTCTAATTAGAATATTAAAGATGGGCAAAATTGTTGTTCATAAGTACCTTCCTACTTTGATAGTAACTGTTTCAATTATCACATTTTTGTAGCCAAAATTAATTATTCTTTTTAAGTACTTATTCCAATCTGTTTTGTCAGTAGACCATACCAATAACTTATTTAATCATCTTAAAATTATTACTAATTGATCAAACATTGCACTGCAAGGTCAACGTTGACTTACGCAACTTCAGTTGGCAAACAATGCGCAATCTAAAGACCAGAACTGAAATTCACACTACACTTCCCAAAAAGCACTTCAAGACTTACCAACTGGAATTTTGCCTGTTTTGGGCTTGTTAGCCAAAACCGCCGCCAAAACATTCTTTGCCGAATCCTGACCAGCATTGCTTGGGGTTTGCGAAGAATAAAACTACAACATGTACATACAAAATAAGACAAAATTCAAAGAAAAATCATCAGCTCGTATTATTTTCAGAACGGTTTAGCGCACCCTGAAATAGCTCGCGGCAGCGCATTGCTTGCAAATAATATTAAACTGTGGCTTGTTAAGAATCACTGATTTATTTGAGAACGTTTTGGTATATTTTACATGATTTTTTATTAATTTATCGAATCTTCTATTTGACAAAAGCGCTGCCGCCATGGTCGTTTCCAAACTGACAGTGACATTGACAATTCCACAAAACAGTGGCACTTGACAGCTAATGCCTACGGTTTGTAGTCTATGCCCCATATACCACAAAGTACATGTCAAAAATATACCGTATAGTTTCTAAACTATACCACAAACAATTATTACACATCACACTTAATGTTTTTGGGAGTCATCATAGATTCAAATTCGGGGACAAACCGCAATATATTTTCCCGTACACAGACAGACGGGAAGCACTCAGATCGATGGTTTACGTTTTGCTTACCGCAAGTTTTAAGCGGGCAGTCCGTGCGCTGTAGCCGCGTAGTACAACTTGCACGTATGTGACCGCCGCGGTGGATTAGGTACAAGGGGCCCCTTTGCCGACCGTACTTTAGAGTAGATTTAAAACCCTTTGGAAGTTATAAATTAAACTAGCGGCACGCTATGATGGCCGGTTTGACGTTTGTCCGCTCATGAAGTTCCGTATTAATTGATAACGACTTTGAAGGAAATAATTGTATTACTTTATTGACGATAGTGATGTGCAGAGATTCATAAATTTTATCGAATGTAGTTTCTCATGAAGTTCCGTATTAATTGATAACGACTTTGAAGGAAATAATTGTATTACTTTATTGACGATAGTGATGTGCAGAGATTCATAAATTTTATCGAATGTAGTTTTAGGTTTAGGACTCAAAATTTATTTATTAAATTGATTTCTTAAATGTATACAAGTGTAGAAAAATCAGTTTGCACCATTTAAGGGGTGAATGTACTTGTGAATATGAACAATTTTCACTATGTGGACAAACCTCTGAAATCGCAAAAAAATATCAATAAATTTTTAAAAATGGAATCTAATACGATCGTCACATAGGATCGCTGGCTAGCACAACTACTACCTCCGGCAAACTCGCGTCAATGCTCAATGCAAAACAAAGCAGTTTCGAATTGACGTTGCTTCGAAAAGTATAAACTGTCAGTGCAATGCGATTGTGATATAGTTTTGACCTGGCTTTGGATTTCAAATATTGATACTGCATTACTGTTGACCCTTGCTCGTTAATTTGGACTCTGTTCAAGCCCTTTGTTGTGGATTTCGTCGATATGACCGAACGTACGCAGAGAACTGTTCTAAATAGTCAGACACGTGAGTTCGTAATACGCCTTCGTAACTATTTCGATCGTGAAGCTCAAAATGGAGGGCCAATTTTACCTATAACGTCAGTGGTTGAACGCGTAGCTGATGCGCTTAATATTGGACAACGAACTGTTAGACGGATAACTAAAAAAAAATATGGCGAGACTGGCACAGAAGAAAATAAACTTCACACACCAAAAAAGAGAAAACGAGCAAAACCAGTCGTAGGCATCGATAGCTTTGATGCCGATGCTATCCGAAGACATGTTTACGGCTACTATTTACAGAAGGAGTATCCAACAAGAAAAAAGTTGGTGCATTCACTGAAGGAAGCTGGATTATTCTTCGGTGGGGAAAGTTCTTTAACGAAGATTTTGAAGACCATTGGATTTCGATACAAAAAATGTAACAAACGCAAAATATTGATGGAAAGATTTGATATAGCGATGGCAAGGTATACTTTTTTACGGCAAGTGAAAGAAATCAAAAATTGGCAAAATGTTGTGTTCTTGGATGAAACATGGCTTAATGCTAACCATACTGTAGGCCGTTCTTGGAACGATGACACAGCAGCATCTACTTCCAAAGTTCCTGTAGGAAAAGGATCGCGACTTATAATTTGTCACGCCGGAACCATCAACGGGTTTGTCGAAGGTTCTCTCATGGCTTTTGCGTCAAAAACCACTGGAGACTATCATGAAGACATGAATGGAGAAAAGTTTACTGAATGGTTTACCTCAATGTTGTGTAGCCTCCCTGAACCATCTATTATAATTATGGACAACGCCCCATACCACTCGATGCAAATTGACAAGCCACCTGCCCAATCCCAAAAGAAAGCTGATATCGTCGCATGGCTTCGTAAAAATGGCGTAGATGCAAACATGAATATGTTAAAAGCGGAATTAGTACGTCTTTTAAAAGAAAACAAACCAACCAAGATCCGATACGTCATTGACGAAATAGCATTAGAACATGGGCACAGAGTTATACGGTTACCGCCTTACCATTGTGAGTATAATGCGATTGAGTTGGTGTGGGCTCAAATTAAGGGATATGCTGCAAGACACAATACAGAACCCCCATTTACCACAAAAAAAATGCTAAAATTATTAGAAGAAGCTTGTGAACATGTGACTAAAGGAGACTGGGAAAAGGTTGTGAATAGAACTGTTAAATTAATAAGGGAAGATTATGAAAGAGATGTGAAAATAGATAATATTATAGAAAACGAACATATAATTATTAATGTATGTGATGATAGCAGTGACGACAGTGAAAATAGTAGTATGGACGAATCTGATTAATTATGGCCTTTTGTGGCACCTTTTTTGGTATCTTTTGTATTCATATGTTTCTTGTGTGCATATAAAGTATGTATATTCATTTTCGTTCAAATATTCAGTTCGTTCAAATAAATTAAATAAACATATACATTTTTGTTTTATTAAACCTATTTAATCAGGTACAAAAACAAAACTTAATTGTTTTTTGTTCGAGAATAAATTGACATTCCACATCACTATTGTAATGTGTCAAACCGGCCATCATAGCGTGCCGCTAGTGTAAGTAGAAATAGAAAAACAAATGTTTTGAAATCTAACATTTATTAAACTTCTCTAATATACTCACATATTGACCCATAAGTTTAATACAATCGTCTAAAATAATATTCTTACTGAAATTACACAATTTGCCAAGAGCTATGCCTATACTTACAAGTCTATCTTTAACCATGGGCATTATAAATTCAATTAAAACCCTATCATTGGAACAAATAGCTGCAGAATAAATTAATCTACTTATATCCAGATTTTGGTTGTAATAATACTTAACAACCATCAATAGACCATAGAAATTAAAGCTTAGGCCTCGCAAATCAATATACAAGTCAGTATTCAATCCATGATTATTAATAAATGCTATTTGATCACTGGAAAGTTTAATACCTCTCGAATTTACATACAAATTTATTTCATCAAAACTAAATGGCACATAATCAATATCATTCGATGGTAAAAAAAATCCATACTCGGTTATCAATTTTAAATTATGACTGTCTCCGTAGCATATAAAAACTTGTGTATATGGATCAAAATTATTCTTTGTATAAATAGAAAACCGTACATCAGAAAATATATCCTCTTTCAATTTTGTGACTGGTAAATTTGCTAAATCCTTACTAATCATAAGTTTTGTCTCGTTCCTAGCATTTGGGCTGTGGTTGATCATGTCCAAATATGGACATAATGATATCTTTGTGTTATCATTGATGATGGATAAAATGGTACTATTTATATTCTGTAAATCAATAAGTTTTGTCAAATCCATATAAACACATCTAGTATTTACAGTAAAATATGCCCATTCATATCTTGATAATGTAAAATACGATCTCAAATTTTGAACCTCCATATTATTGCTCAATGTATTTTGTAAAACATCAAGAAAAATATTAAACGAGTTCTCTATTATATTTTTTTGTTTTGTAATTGCACACACAATTTCACTATCAATATGACACACAATTTCATTTGGCAAAAAGTATGGAACTGTGTATTCTTTTGGTAAACTTTCTAAATAAACATACCATTTGGAATTAGCGCCTTGCGCCTTTAAATGCATCAGATATAGAGCCATTAATGACTGGAATGATACTTTTTGTTTATACTTAACTAGACAAGATAGATTGTTCTCTAAAAAAATACTACAAAACACGACATCCATCAATAAACTAGTTACATTTATAGTTAAATTAAGTGGTAGGCTCATAAGTTCTTCACCCGCCGATACCTTCTTCTTAGTCAAAAGCCCTCGGCCCGTATCATTAAACATAGCAAACACAAGTTTCTGGTTGGTGCGTAATCCATTTTCAGCTAGCCAGGAGTTCAATAAAATTGAATTTTTTTCATTATTGCACGTGTAAAACTGGATTAACTTCTTATGTTTTCGTTTTCGCTGAGTTCTCCCCATGTTTTCGCGTAATTAACTTGAAATTGACAATGGTCTATGTCTTAATAGCAATTAAATTGTACTTCAGTCGTTGTGATATCTGCTTTCCTCTTAATTCTAGCAATATTAGTTTCCATTTCATTGAAAAAATTATTAAAATTTTGATATTTTTGAAAAAAATTGAAAACAGAACAACCAAATGTTTGTCAGTTTTTTGACACTGACTGTGAGATGACCACAGACGAACAGCCTAATTTTTATAGTTGTCGTTACTTAAAGTTGGCAGAATTGGAAGTGTCAGTCGTCGCGTCTTCCATACACGACGACTGACACTTCCAATTCTGAGTAAGTATTTGCACATGATTTGCACTAAGTTTTGTGGCCAGCCTTTTATGACCATGTGAAGTTTTTTTTAATTTTCTCTCCACAGATAGAATATTTTTTAATCTTAGATTGTCAATGTCAGTCATAGTCAAATGTCAATGCCAATTTCAATTCAAAATTAACGGTTGTTTCTTACCGGTTCCGTATTCGTTTTTGTGAAACTTGTTTTAGAATTACCTATTGAAAGTTTTAAAAGTTATTATAAATCATACCATACAAAGATCTTCCTGTTAATTTGTTCAGAAAAATAGTGATTAAGGCTAAGAATAAAATGTCCCAACAACAAACTAAGAACTCCATCACTCTTCGAGGCTCGGCGCAAATAATTTGTGAATACTTGAGTACGTTTTGTTTATTTTCATTTCTTTAATATTATTTACTTAATTATTGAAATAATTGAAATCCATCTTTTAAACTTACCTTACTGTAATGCAACTTTAAGCCAATTCTAAACTTTTCTTCTTTTTAATTGATTTCTTGGATTTTATTCAGAGTTTGCAATAAATTCAGTGCTGTTTCAAAGAGGCCTGTACCCACCGGAGACATTCAAAGCGGAGCAACAATATGGAATCACTTTACTCTTATCGGAAGATGCGCAAATTAAGAATTTTCTCAAAAACCTTTTGACACAGAGCGAAGGTAGGTTTATAGTAACCTTCTTCTTTAAGAGGGCATTAGGGGCTCCTGGAGACCCAGTATTTGTAACCTTTTAGATGTAATAACTAATAATTATTGTATTAAGATAGATATTTTTTCTTGATCCATAGATGGGCATTTACATTAAAAAAACAGTCAAGTGCGAGTCAGAGTCTCGCTCAAACAATTCCATCCCACAATATAAATTCTTTTAGGTATTAAATAATAATAAAGATGTCATAACAACACATAATCTAATGGCTCTAAACTGGTAGCTTCTCACAAAAATTTTGACACCCCATGAGTATGGAACCCTAATTATCGATTTTCGGATTGTTTTCCTATACTTGGGCTGTAAGACCTCCCATCTTGCCAATGATTCATCAGGAAGTCATCAGGACATACCCTTAAAGGTTTTGATTTATTGGCGAGTGTCAAAATATGCAAAATATGTGGCAAATACGGCTGTATCTTTGGATTATGTTGTATTAGGAGCTTTATTTTTCTACAGCTCCAAGGGACTATAAATTTAAGTATGTATTTGATATTCATTTCAACTTGATATCCTATTTAAAGGTGGTTGAGAGACAGACAGAAAACCATCAATTCAGACTTCAGACAATTAAGTGATCCTTTATGGGTTCCTTTTTCCCTCTTGAAATTTGGAACCCTACAAAGTTCTAGATAATAACAAACAACTCCTGCTAAAAGAGATTTACTCTTTCACTGGTACAAATATTGATTCGCTAATTTAGTTTCTAGTACTACTATTGACTGTCTAGATTACAGTGTCATTGATGTGGGTTGAGTTTTCTAGAAATTAGAAGAATTTAATACAGAAGCTCTTAGATTCTTGTAAATATGGTTTGATTACGTAAGGGAATGAGATTTTCTGAATGGTTATTAGCAGATTAACACAGTTATTCTCAAATAAAATAAAAACAGTTTTATCCATAGTCAATTTACATTTTTACAATGAATAAAAATCATTATAAATTAAATTAATATATTAGAATAAACAGGGCTAGCAGCTTGAACTTTTGTACATAGTTCACTTCCCATCCAATTACCAACCATCGAATTAATAGTATTAAGACTATCACCTCTTTTCTGAGCTGATGATGGTACAATAGAAAAAAATAAAAATTTCCACTGTTCTCCAATTCCAGAATGGATAGTGAGCAAGAAAGTAAGCAAGCTATCTCTCATAATTCTCAATGTAGCCAACAAGGAGGTGCTGGAGTGTTGGGACTTCAACGTGCAGTACGAGGAGGGAGATGCCGAGCTCTCCAAGGAGAAGAAGGAAACTGTCGGCTGCAAGGACTTGAAGAAGATCCAGCAGGAAATCAGGGATGTTATGCTGCAGGTAGGTTCAGATATGGTTTTTTTTATAGTTCCATACCTTTAAAGGAACCCTTTTTTATTTATAAGACCACTTTGTTGTCTGTCTGTCTGTCGACCACTTTTTTCTAGGGAACGGGTGGACTTATTAAGTTGAAATTAATATCAAATACGTAGGTCCACAGTTCCTTGAATCTGTAAAAGAATCAAGCTTCTAAGTCAAGGCAATCTAAAGATGATTTATTCTGCATATTTTGACACTCATCAATAAATCAAAATTATAGGGTATTTCTTGTTGACCTAGAACTGGCAAGAAACAAGGTCTCACAGCATAGGAAAAAATCCGAAAATCGATTGTTAGCAAGAGTTAAATAAAATCTCTAATTTTTAACTCTTAAGTACTGATAAATAATGAAATTAACAATAACGTGTGATGAACATCTTTACCCCAATGCATGTCAAGAAACCCCACTCAAGAATTACTTTGCTCATCTTAAAGGTGGCAGCCACAATATCCTACCTGCCGCTACTAGATTGCCGATGCTCATTTGATGTATTGGTACACGCCAAGACAGACTGTGATATCCCGGAAAAGTGGTCTGAGGCTGAACCCGTGGCTATAACCAACGCACAGAACGTTCAGCTCAAGGCATTCTCCACCAGTCTGCATAAGATGGAGACTATTGTCAGCTATAAGCTTTTGGATTAGGGTAAGGTTAGTTAGTTAGATGTTTAGTTAGTATAGTAATAAACAGGTAGGTACACTTTACAATAAATATGATGATTTAATCTTTCGATATTTCGACCTCCCTGGGGCAGTGCTGAGCGCTGTAATCTTATTGTGGGAGGTCCTGGGTTCAATTCAGGAATTAATAAATTCTGAAATTTCTCTGGTCTGGTCAGGGCCTTGGCCCTGGCTTGTTACCACCCTACTGACAAAGACGTGCCATATTCCTAACAGGTTAGCCCACTAACATCTTAGACTGGAATCACTTACCATCAGCATCTCAGTCAAGGGCTAACTTGAAATAAAATAAAAACGAAAAGGAGGGTAGTTGTTCGGATCTGGATGAAAAGCACAGAGAAAGATATATATAGTCTGGAATAACACTAGCTACTTTTTATCCCTGAAAATTAAAGAGTTCCATCAGTAGCCAAAAAACCTCAATCCACGCAGTCATCAGCTAGTGTTTTATAAGCTTTGGATGTCAATAAATAAATATTTATGTATGTCACCATAAGATTGCAAAAACCGTTAGATTATAATCTAACTCGCGATATTGTAAACTGTCGAAAGATTGTGAACCGTTCAATGTTCTGTGTATCAATTTTTGAAATATTGTATTTACGTTTTCTTATCTGTTTCTTGAAGGTTAGGTTAGGGTTCGACATAAATAATCAGGCACTTAGGTTCTATTGGGTTAATATATCTAACAGATTACAATCTACTGAAAAATAATGCGTTAAATTGTAATCTTTCGACAGTTTACAATGTCGCGAGTTAGATTATAATCTAACGGTTTGTACAATCTTAATGTTGGTTAACCTTTTTAATAGTAGTGACCTAACCTAGCCTTTTTAGTTATAGTATCAACTAATGTTATACTAGTTTCAGTTTTTTTAGTGTGCAGCAAAATTTGTGGGATTTCTATGTAATTACAGTTTATAAAATGTACAGTTTAACTCTGGTGTTGTATAATTAATTAATAACATCTTTTTATTTTTTAATGCCGACATAGTTATTTGAGCAAGTGGCGGCGGCGCCACTGTCTTTTAAAAATACAACATTTTGGTTTGACGTCCGTTAGTTCCAAAGGACATTGTTCCGTCCCCATACAAAGTTCGCCTAAGAACCAACCGTCATAAAACATTGATTAATGGGTTCAAAATAATACCTTTTTATAATTGAGAGCAGATTAAAACTACGGACACTTGCAAGAAAATTACTTATTACCAAAAATATTTTCAATTTGAGTTTATTTCAGCATTCACGATCAATCTACTTGAACAAATAAATATCATCTCTATCCATTTGTAATAGAGCTGTAAACAGTATGTAGATAAGACAAGATTCGCCGTAGTTCATCAAAAACATTACAGATGGCGTTATTAATAATGCAGGTATCGTCATAGTTCATCGAGAACTTCACAGATGGCGTTAAAAATATTAAATTATTGTACTTTCAATAGATGGCGCTGCGAGATTCCGAATACTAGCGCACTTAGCACTTTAAGCGGCTTTTATCTTGTTTCTTACGATACAGATCTAGCGCTCAAGCGGTGGTATTGTATATTATTTAAAACCTAAGTTATTGATCTGTGGTTAATAATCCAGAGACGGAAACGAATAGTAATCAATTTAATACCCATTTACTCATTTTTTAATTAATTTGAAGTGTCCGTTAAATTCTGATATTTGGAATAAAGACTATAAATTAAGCTAAGATTTATTGTATATTTCAAACGTGTGTTGATTCTTAGGCGAATTTGGTCATTATCCTTTCGTCACATGCACAGATAAGTCTGTCGAAGATTAAGCACATAAAGAACAGTATACGTGTAATTAGTTATAGCGTGTATATAGAACTGTGATAGTATTATAAGAGTAATTTTAAGCAGCTTTTTAAAATATTTTATACAGGGGCCATACTACCAACGCATAAAGTAATACTTAAGCAATATTACTTAAAATTTGACAGATTTATATCACGTTCCAGAAATAAGGATCTAAAACACGAAAGCCGACAATAATAAGATATATATAATGACAATAAGCGTTGGCAGGATGTCCCCTGTATTATAGCCTTTGTGTTGTTTAACCTAAACGTTGTACTATAAAAGCGATGCCCCTTTCTAAATAGCATTTAATTTTGCTTAGTTCATATTGCTTATATAACTACTGCCTCGTCGGTCTAGCGGTTAGCGTAGTCGACTGCGGATCACGAGGTCCTGGGTTCGATTCCCGGTCGGGCATAAAAATTGTTAGGTATTGGGTTTTTCAATTAAGAAATTCTCAGTAGGTACTAGCCCGGAGGTAGGAAGTTGGCGGTGTTTCACCCCCGTGCCTCGGAGAGCACGTTAAGCCGTCGGTCCCGGTTATTATCACTAACATGATAATAGTCGTCAAAGCCCGCCAACCCGCATTGGAGCAGCGTGGGGGGTCTAAGCTCTAATTCCCTCTCTCCTATGAGAGTGGAGGCCTGTGCCCAGCAGTGGGACGTTAATGGGCTGTAGTGGTGGCTCATTCAACTTCTTTACTTTTTTTCACACAATACTTATTTGAAAGTTATAGTAAAATATTATTAAAGTCAGCGTTGCCCATCAAAATTTATTAGAAATTAGATGATGCTCCCGTGACTTCGTCAGTGTGGATAAGGTGGTTTTGTCTTAACGTGCTGAGGTCCCGGGTTTGATCCCCGGCAGGGTCAATTTGGGAATTTATAATTTCTGAATTTTCCCTGGTCTGGCCTGGTGAGGCTTCGGCCGTGGCTAGTTACCACCCTACCGGCAAAGACGTGCCGCCAAGCGATTACGCGTTCCGGTACGATGCCGTGTAGAAACCAAATATGGGTTTAATATAACTGCCATGCCCCTAACAGGTTAGCCCGCTACCATCTTAGACTGCATCATCACTTACCATCAGGTGAGATCGCAGTCAAGGGCTAACTTGTAGTGGATAAAAAAAAAGAAGGTTTGTTTTGTTATTCCCGTGGGTATAGTAATCAGCCTCAGTCCTTCCCCGCCATACAACCTATCATACCCATCAAAATCGGTCAAGTTAGTACAGAGATAGCTTTTATCCCGAAGGCTGATATAGGCTAATTTTTTGCTCAGTAAATCGGTGCCTTCAAGAGCTCTTTCTCTCTCTTTAATAACTTAATCCACGCGGAGTTATTGGCACGCAACATTGTTTGATTTTATAATTGTAAAAAAAATGCGTGCATGGAAATAGGAGTTTTTAGTTTCGTAATATGTAATCTGTTTTACTTTTTGAAAATAAACTTATACAAGATTTTATCAGTTGGTGTTTTATTACGGCCATCCCAGATTATGCGCCATATTGGATTTATGGTGACGTCATCCAGCTTTTCAACGAAGGTTCCCGTAAAGGTGTGTCCAAACATAAAACGTGCTCGGCTGCAGCGCTGTTATTGGACGTCTGTTGCGCATATTATTATTATTATTGTATTCTTCATTGTACACAAGAAATAAATGGAAACATATACCTAATTACAAAGAGAGTAGCCTAATCGTAGTGAAGCGTGCAAAGGCGGTCTTATCGCTAAAGCGATTTCTCCTAGACAACCTTTGGTGATTGGATTGGCGAAATCACGGGTTTTGCCCGCCAACCCGCATTGGAGCAGCGTGGTGGGTCTAAGCTCTAATTCCCTCTCATGAGAATGGAGGCCTGTGTCCAGCAATGGGACGTTAACATGCACAAAATCCTGTATATTACCAGAAAAAAATAGTCGCCATGTAGGTAGTTAGGTACCAGGGACTGAAAAACAGATTCATAAAGGTTATAGAAATGTAAGTGTTACAGATTGAAAGTGTAACAGAATCGAAGCTGTAACCCTTTTGAATGTGTTTTTAATTCTGTTAACCCGAAACACTTATATTTCTGGAACAGAAATGAATCTGTACCAGAAATTAAAGGGTTTTAAAGTGTAACCGAAATAGCGACGTTGCCAAACTTACTATTGACGCGTATTCAAATTTGAACCTAACGTGAAAGCACCGATGGTTCCAATTGTTTTAAGAAAAACATGGCCATGTTGTGTCAGTGTGTGTAAAGTCTAATGAAGTGAGAAGAATGCGTTTTCACACCGTGCAGTTTCTTAGGGCATGTACCTATGCCCTAGGTTATAGCTTTTATCCTTAACCCTAATGGGTTACAGATAAAAACACTTATTAACAAAAATAAACGGTTACAGATTGATTGGGTTACAGTATTGTTTCTGTTTCCGTTTTAAGTGTTTCTGTTTTTTAACTGTTTCAAATAACAGTGTTTAAACCCCTTATTTCGGTTACTGTTGCAGTCCATAAAGGGTACGTAGAGAAAAATACGATAAAATATGAGAAATATTACTTTTATCTGTACTTTTGACGTGACGAGTCAAGTCTTATGTGTAACCATGTTAGCTTCGGTAGACAAATAGACATAACGGGTAGACATAAGTTTATTCATTGTGCGCCCTACAGATATAGATAGAAAATAAAAATTAATTCTTATTTTTCATCAATGTTTATTATAACAAAGCACTTACAAAATAGCATTTAAAGAGTACAATAAATAATGTCTATTCAGCAAATAATACTGTACAATATTGTTAATATAACTTAACATTTCACTGTCATACTAACCGATGCGAGTTTTTATTGTATCAAGTTATCTACAGTTCGCGCGCGAGGTCCGAGGAATCTTAGGGAACGTTGACGTAATGAGATAGAGTTGAAATTTAATCGATATTACGATATCGATACTAAGACCTCATTAGTATCTGTGGGCGTGCATTGAATTATGAAATAATAATTCTATGAGGATATTAAGTGCAATAAGGAAGAAATTGTATGATAAAATTTAATTATAATGAACTGTACAAAATGAACGTAAAATCTAATTAATCTATCGCAATCAGAATAATCAGTAATACAGGAATTTAAATAAAATTATACATCTATTTGCACAGACAAAGAAACTTTTAAGTAGGTATCGTACTATTTATAGTACAATATAACCCTGCTATTGCAAAATTAAAAACAGGACTCGATAAAGCGTACTCTCTAGAGGTGTTATCATATCGCTAAACGTTTAAACGGTTAACGGCTAATGGTTGAAAACATTAGTAAACAATCTTTACTCCTGTGCAGTAGCGAGGGGAAACAACATTAGTTTTTATTACTACCGCTTGTTAAACGGTAGTAAACGATATTTTCATCATACCTATTCGAAAAACGAATATTGGCTTCAGAGGATAGCGGGAGCAAAATGTAATTTTTAGGCCCATGGGACTTTTCATTTCTCTGTTCTGGTTGGTCCGCGTTCGTGCTTCTGATTGGTGCTTAAACGTATCGGTAATGTCAATACATAGTACGTTGATACTCCTAGCTTTTTCTCATACGTAATGATGAAAAATAGTGTGTGTCACTCGGGGCCAAAGTTTTGTTCTCGGGCGGCGTATATTGAATTCCTCGCTACGCTCAGGATTCTACTTTAGAATCCTTCACTTCGCTCTGAATTCAAAATAGCGCCCTCGGGGAACAAAAATTTTCTTTGGCCCCTTAAAACACAATTAACTACTCCTGTGAAAAAAACATTGTTTTTTTTTTACTACTGCACCCGCCCTCTAACTCAGCCCCGGATTCCTCAGAGCTGGCGCGCGGACTATAGACAAGGAAACAAAGAGAGCCTCCCCACTAAGCGGAGAACTTCAGTAGACCAATCATAGTACACTGAGATGCGTGATTGTTCTGCATAACACTCTTCCATTTCAGTGGATATGTCATCGTAAGATTGTAAAAACCGTTGATAATAATCTAACTCGCGAAATTGTAAACTGTCGAACGATTGTGAACCGTTCAATGTACTGAGTGTCAATTTTTGAAATGTTCATTGTATTTACGTTTTCTTGTCTGTTTCTTGTAGGTTAGGTTAGGGTTCGACATAAATAATCAGGTAGTGCCCTTACTAGTGCCTGTACTTAGGTTCTATCGGGTTAATATACTTACCGAAAAATAATGCGTTAAATTGTAATCTTTCGACAGTTTACAATTTCGCGAATTGGATTACAATCTAACGGTTTTTACAATCTTACAGTGATAGATATAAGGCACCCTGAAATTATTTCTCATTGTTAATAATATGATTAGGTATTTTTTAATTGTTTCGTAAGGGCTGAAATAATCCAACACAACAAAATTATTTTTAAAAAGCTGAATTAATAATATTATAACAATTTGGTGGGATTTTGTCAGTGGGCTTATGGCTGAGTATTGACATAATAATAATTATTATAAAAATATAAATAATCCTAATTAAAAAACCTGTACAGACTTCTACGTGTTCTAACTAAGCGCTAGTAAAATATACAAAAAAAAATTGCTTCCACGACCTACCTACTTGTCTTTTTTGCTAAAATTTACTAAAGTACATTCCAAAATGAGGCATGGTTACATGAAGGCCAAGTTAAGGCACAATACATAGGTTAATAACATTTTGTCTCATTAATATTGTAACTAGAGCCAATAATCATAGATAGTTTAATTTGACATTTCGAAAGAAGCCGTCGGTCCCGATCGTTAAGACTTGGTGAAAATCAGAATGATATCTTTGGAGCTTAGCGTATAAGTCTGTCTTAAATCTGAGCAAAGTACGCTCTACAGATTTAGTGCTAAGGCGGCTATTGGTGACGACGAGGGTCTCCCTAAATCTATGGACTCGAAGCTAATTTGAAGTCAAAAAAGTTTTGTGTTTATGGTATTAGGGGTGAAAAAGACGGCCGATGCGATGCGACGGCTACCGACAGGATAGGCAACGATATTCACCCGATATTCACCCTTAATCCTATCCTTCCTACTAATATTATAAATGTGAAAGTCTAGTTTGTAAGTTTGTAAAGGACATTGACCAAATTCGCCTAAGAATCAACACACGTTTGAAATATACAGTAATTCTTAGCTTAATTTATAGTCTTTATTCCAAATATCAGAATTTAACGGACACTTCAAATTAATTAAAAAATAAGTAAATGGGTATTAAATTGATTACTATACGTTTCCGTCTCTGGATTATTAACCACAGATCAATAACTTAAGTTTTAAATAATATACAATACCACCGCTTGAGCGCTAGATCTGTATCGTAAGAAACAAAATCAAAGCTGCATAAAGTGCTAAGTGCGCTAGTATTCGGAATCTCGCAACGCCATCTATTGAAAGTACAATAATTTAATATTTTTAACGCCATCTGTGAAGTTCTCGATGAACTATGACAATACCTGCATTATTAATAACGCCATCTGTAATGTTTTTGATGAACTACGGCGAATCTAGTCTTATCTACATACTGTTTACAGCTTTATTACAAATGGATAGAGATGATATTAATTTGTTCAAGTAGATTGATCGTGAATGCTGAAATAAACTCAAAATTGAAAATATTTTTGGTAATAAGTAATTTTCTTGCAAGTGTCCGTAGTTTTAATCTGCTCTCAAGTATAAAAAGGTATTAATTTGAACCCAGTAATCAATGTTTTATGACGGTTGGTTCTTAGGCGAACTTTGTATGGGGACAGAACAATGTCCTTTGGATGTTTGTTACTCCTTCATGCCGCAATTTCACGACTGAAGTATGAACCAATTTGGCCGAAATTTGGATAGATTTGGTAGATAGCATACACCCTGAATTTTAGCCCGGAAAATTAAAGAGTTCCCGCGGGAATCAAAGAACCTTATTCCATGCGGACGAACTGACATCTAGTACCGTCTACATAAGTAAAGCCTTTTTTGCATGGCTCAAGCCGGTTCCGCGTTGATAGATTTAGGGAGACCCTAAATCTGGAATCAGTTCAATAAATCAAAAAAGCAGGCAATTTGCTCTAGCTTTTGAAAGGCTAACGTTACAGATTTACGGAAAATATACAGTACAGAGACGCTTTTTTATATCGTATACATATTTTATAGCTAATACAATAATTTTCCAAATAGGCAAACTTAATAAATTATGTAAAGACAGAATCAGACTGTTTCGTTTTCGAATCGTAATGAAAGAAAATATTATTAATGATGAGTTCGTTCCAATTCGTTTATAAATAATGATAATTATAATAAAATCATTTTATTGCAGGTAAAACCCCTATAAAACACGTTTATATTAAGAAAAAAACAATAACTAAATATAATAAAATGTATAAATACATACATAAAATTTTAAAATACAGTATAAAATGAAAAATCATTTTACGTCAGGGGTCTGGTGTACCCTTAGCCAGTGTATATAAAACACATTGTCAGTGGACGACCTGCCTGACGTGCCTGAGCGACGACGAAGGCGTATGACTAATTTCTGGACATAAGACTAGTTTTTTGCCAATAATGGTTCTATTAGGTTATTAGGTCAATAATTATAAGTTTGTATGAAATGTAATAATCTATAGGTTATTTAATAATTAGTCTTCCATTGAGTGAGAGGCACTTTTTCTTAGTGCATGTATACTTACTCAACCGATTTAACAGTCTGATTCTATCCTAAATGCAGGAATGCATGATTTTTTAAGTACAAAATTAGTATTGTCAGCCGGTTGTTCGTTCGCCAAGTCGTAATCTCGTTCACCAAAGTCGTTCTCCCAAGCCTGAAACATTAATAAAATATATGTAAGGAACTTACACAAAAAAAAAAAACTTTTAATATAGGTAGTTAGGTTTAATTACTTTTTAAAAGTTGTTGCCACTATTTTAGATTTTTATATCAGCATGCAAAATAGTAAAAATAATTTAGACACTGATATAAAAAAAATATTGAGGGTAAAATTAATAATTTTATTTGTACCCTCAATATTATTTGTAAAATATGATGAAAATGAAACTCTTTATGCATTAATATGATTACCATTAAATAATAATTTAAATATACATCTAAGTTATGCATTCTTTTCTAATATATTTCATGCATAGTTATGTTTCTTGCTTGGTTATCTCACAACAAATAATAAGTTTTAGGTGTGTGATGGTGATTCAATTTAATTAACTAATTATGTGACCCCATGATATACATTTACAGGCATGCTTCCCGTGAACATTAGTGGAAGTAAAGAAGCATTAGTATGGTACATGATAAGAATGGTGAAAAAATGTAACAATATAAAAATAAATAAAACTACTTCTTAATTGTACTTATAAGTGGCTAATTTGGGAACACTTCTCAATCAGCCATCAAAGAATAATTTATACCTAACGAATTAAGTGCCAGAACAATGCATCAATAAAATCGACAGAAACGTTAAAAGTTCGAACTAAATGCTTATTAAAATTAAAATAATAGTCTTTTAAAACTAAAAAAAATATTACTTTTAGAGTCACCGATAGAGTTACATTTTTTCTATATGAAATGAGTGCGGATAGCGAAGGTTTAGTGAACAACAACACAAAAAGAAATTTTGAATAAAAAATACGTACCGTTTTCCGTTTTATTCCACCGCAATTTTCAAGGGATAGGGAACGTGCAAATGAAAATAAATAAAAAAACAAATGAATTATCGCCTCTCTGTTAATTCCAACACTCATTCTTTTATTTTGATTTTGGTATCCACATTACATTTAAAAACAATATTTTTCGTCTTAGTATTTGTTGTGAGACTAAACTACATGTAAAATGACCTCATAAAAGTCCACTTCGAAACATGGAATAGGTACTTAAATAAGAAAAAAAGATTTTTCTACCTCAAAAAATTTGTTTTCAAACTTAAAATAGGTCGGACTTTCCGCCTCTTTGTGTTTTTATTTAAACATATTTTTACCTATTTTTCAATTTATTTTTAACTTTTTTCTAGGAGTTCTAAGTATAACGTTGAAAAATAAACGTTCTGTATGCAAAGTATTTTCTTGCTTTAAACGCACTATTAGGCAATTATGGCGTCATTTTACTATATAGAAATTATTGTAATGCCCTATAATCCACAAACTGAATCAAAATAAATAGTCCCTTTTCTAGTTAAAATTATATAATATAATATAAATAGTGAACTTATAGAAGAACTTTATACAAAATGAATAATTAAAAACAAAACTACATCAAAACCGTAAATTGAATAAATAATTTCGGTCCCGTATAGCGAGTACAATATAGTCATAGAATAACTAATGAAAAGAATTCAACATGTATCATTTTTGAAATAATCGTAACAATTTTATGATAATAATTAGATAATAAAAAGTGACAGGTATGTTTATGTTGTAGGTACATTTTAGGTTTATTTCTAGGTAAACACACTTAAATTTTTGTTATTTTTTGAAATTTATAGATATAATATATAATATAAAATAATTATAATTACATATGTATCAATATATACTTTAATTTCATGTATATTCATTTTCTATTTTCATAAAGGACTAACGCATTGCAAGCGGCATATTTTGTTTGAATCACTATTCTGCCATTAGTTATTCCCTGAAATAAGCAGTTCCTTTATTTCGATAAGTACAAGAAAAAATGGTCAAAAAAGACTTTTCGCTATATCCACAACCATCCATTCAAATCCACACTCATAATATATAATTATACATAAATTTATTTAATATAGTCCTATCTAGGGGTTTATGTATTAAAACTGCTCTTTGACTAGGTGGAGTACATCGGGTTTGAGATTATAAACTGTTTTTAAACTGTTGGTAGCTATATAATTGCTCACTTTTAAAAATAATAAGTATAAAAGTTAAAATCTTATAGTATTTTGTTATTCTCAAAATGAAGAGGCGAAAATGAATTTAATTTTTAATTAGGTTTAGAGCTGCAAAGTTTTTGTAAAATTAATTAATTATAGAGAGTTGTTTTAGGCAAATTCAATAAAACCATAGGCCTTTAGTGAGCGTGGGTAGATAAGTAGTCTGTCTATGTTAAGTGTTATCAAAAATTCCTATCCTAATAGATATGTACATAACTTGCAAGTCTCTTCATCAGAATAATATTTTTTACCTACTAAAATGAGTTATCAAACCTTACCAGTTAATAACAAAATAAAAAATTGAAAAATTACAAATAAAATTTGTGTAAAATATTTACAACTTCGAGTATAATTCGAAAAAAAAACACGTGTCTCGTAACATTCGTTTTGCTCGCGCAAGTGTAACTTCTGTGAGTAAAACGTAACGTATGAATATGGCGTCACAGCCGTCCGTTCAATTTTACTTTCAAAAATACTTATTGCACGCGCAAAGATTAGGTTTAATAGTACACGAATAAATGGCTCCTTAGTTCATGGAAATTGTTTGCATAAATTTATTTTCTTAATAAATAAATTAACTTAGGAATCTGTGAAAGATATTTCTGAGTCTATGCCTTTGCTTGAACGACAAAAGCTATTACGTAATAAGTTACCAGTGCTATTTATATTTAATAGTTTTACTTACTTAAAATTATAATCTCACTGGGCCAGCTATTGATAAATTATACATATTTTTTTTAAATACATTAATCTACAATAATTTAAAGCTTTTGCTGAAGTTAAAGGAAAATAAACGCTGTGATGAAAGGGTAAAGATACTATTTTCTAATAAAAATAAATAGACGAAGCTACATGTCCTCTCGTTTAAATACGAGACACACGAGGTTCCTTAAAAGATGGCCTTTCAAACAGCTGGCCCTAATAACAAAAACTTGCAATCACTGATGCAAATAATTAAAATATAATATTCAAGCATTGTCTAAATTCGCTAAACGTCTGTGAACTACGAAAATATTTTATTTATCGGTGTAATAAATTTAAAGATGCGAGAAAGATACACTGCCTGCGATACTAGGCTATAATATTTGAACAAAGAAAATGGAAAAGTTTTGATTTAAAAATATAAGGATTGATAAAATATCTTCATAGTCCCACATAGACTACAGTGAAGACATAAAACATGGATACAGTTCGCGCTCGAGTTGAATGCAGAGTAAATATATGTGTCACCATACATTTACTCTGCATTCAACTCGCGCGCGAACTATAATGATTGCGTTTTTATTTTCACGAGAATTATATCTACTGTAAATAGGTATAATATTATAAAATGGTGTCATGTACTTTTAAGCTTTTTGTGATGCCATTATTATTAATTACTGTAAGGATAGCGATCCTTAAGGATATTTTGATGTGCGAAGGCGACATGTATTTTTTATTACGCCCACTATTCCGTGAAAGCGTGAATCAATCATTAATACAATATCAATTGATGTTATGCGACACCCTTAGTGTGAGATCTATAAAGCTAACTTTGACTTTGCTTATACTTCAGACATGGTTAAAACGAGACAGATTTATGTTAGTCACATAAGTCCATCTCGTTTTAACTCGAAGTCAGAGCCAAGTCAAAGTACGCTCTATAGAAAAAAACACGTGTCTCGTAACATTACTGCGACAATGGATTTTGGTATATAGCGGCAATAATGGATTTTGTAACAGTGTTATCTAACCAAAATTGATTCATTCTTTGTATATTCTTGTGAAGAAATTGTACTCTGAATGAAAATGAGATTCCTGTGTGCTGAAAAACTGAAACTATACAAACTTCTCGTAATATTACAGCAGTTCATGTTTTATGTCTCGCGTAGCCCGAGCGTAGCTAAGATATAATTGGGTATTTGACAACTATTCAAATAAATACTTTTTTAGTGATTATTAAATAGAGAATCTCCCAAAAGTCGTAATATCCACGTCCCCTATTAGTTTTATGTTGGATAACTATTTTAAACTATCGATTAAAGTAAAAAAGTGCGTCGAACTTTGATGACGTCACTATGCAATATTTCAATCAAAAACCCATACGAAGCACGCGTTTTGACGTTTGAAAAAAAGATCCAGCCGGTCCGCGTATCTTCTGCATCAATCATTGTTACAGTATCAATTGTTGTGATTGGTTGAATGTATGGTATTCTTGCTGCGTCAATGGATTTTGTCCAATAGTGGAAGAGTGTTATCGAATCAGAGGTGATTGCGATCGTTACACTGTAGCTGTCAGAGATACGCGGTCGCCCAGCTGATTTGAACTCAAATCAGCAACTTTTTTCTTCAAACGTCAAAACGCGTGCTTAGTATGTATTTTGTATGAAATTTTAAGTTGTAACCCCATCAAAGTTACATGCACTTTTTTATACGACTGAAAAAGGAGTAAGTATATCGTTTTCAGGGTTCATGTATGTATTTATGTATGTATGTGAGTTTGTATATTCCACCATAACTTCTATACGCCTGAACCGATTTTGATAAATGAGGTATCGTTAGAGTCCCTAGCTTATTCCGAGTGACATAGGCTAGTAAAATTTAAAAAAAAAATTGATGGGGCGACCGCATTAAAGACCAAAATTGAAAAAAAAATCGAAAATAAGATTAACTATATACTTAATCATCATCTAGAAAATGATGAGTAGATTCCAAAAATATATAATAACACTATAGTGAACTATAGTGTATAGTATCCAGTGATTCACAAAAAAATATCATTTAATAAGATTCCAAAGGCTATATATTATATGCAAATCGCTCCTTATGGAGGTAAACTACAAAAATAATATGGCAGGGCAGTCGTATTTTTTAATCAGTTAAAACAATTTTTAACTGTAATCGATAGTTTAAAATGTTTATTCAAAATAAAACTAGCAGGGGACGTGGATATTACGACTTTTGGGAGATCCTTTATTTAATAATCATTAAAAAATAAAGTAATTTATCTCACTAGTCGTCAAATACCCAATTGGAACGAGGTGGGATCCCACAGGGTAGCCACAGCGGTACAGGCCGCAGCTAGCAGTAGTAGGACGTGGAGAGGCCCAGTTTGCATGTGTAGGAATGATACATACTGTTCCTGTTCGCTACGTCCTTGATCTCGCAGCGCTGCCCGGTGAAGCCTTCCAGGCATCTGGAAATTGTAACGATAGCACACTGAATTTTTTTTTTCACTCATTTTTTTTTAATTCTCATTTATTTGGGGGCTTTTCTTCACAAAACAAAGAACGTCAGCCCCATCGTTCCCTAACTCCTTAGTTATGTTCGTAACAAATAGAATTCCGTAATAAAGCGATGCATTATTAACTTCGACAACTTTGATGTTACGGAATAAATAAATTATTGGGGGAGGTTTTTTTTTTTTAATTCGAATCGCCACTGATACGGGTAATGTGCAAAAACCTGAAGCAATTTTGTCCGTATGTTTGTTAGAGAATAAAATTAAATACTTTTTATATGACCCTATTATGCTTTATTGTAGTAGTATGTAGATTTTGTATGAAATACTGAATTGTCACGTTATCATAGTTCGACGCACTTTTTACTTTAATCTATAGTTTTGAAATGGTTATTCAACATAATACTAACGGGGGACGTGGAAACATCCACGTTTGACTACTAGTCGAATATTTCACATTATTTTTTAGTGATTACTTAAAGAGGATCTCCCAAAAGTCGTAGTGATTATATTTGGTAAGTAGACGAACAGTTAGTTCCCTAAAATATCCTAATTTTTTAAAAGATGCGTCGTGATGACTGAATTCCATCATTGCTCTATTTTGGAAAATTAAGATCCTGCCTACTGCTGTGTCTAATCTGTCCGCGTTAAGAAAATAGTGACTTATAACTGTGAGCCAGAGCCACGTTGGCGTAGCAATAAAGTTACAAGAAACCCGACTAATAAAGTTGCAAGAAAGCAAAAAGCTTTTGATTTCAGACAAATTGATTGGTTGAGTGGCTTAGCCTGCCGACAGTGACGATGGACACTTATCTTAACGCGGACATAATATTATAGTATTTTTAACTAGCTATTATAGTCCCACCAACTTATCTGGCCCGGTGGCCAAAATTGAACTAATTTTTATGCCTGTTAAGTTTTTGAAGTGAAAATTACTTTAGGCGTGTTGACCACCACCACCACCTTGCGTTGTTACGAAGACAAAGTTTTAAATATAATTATAGTACATTCGTAATTACGAATTAAACTGTAATGCTTTAGTTTTAAGGTTTATATTTTAAATATTTGTATTATTATTATATTTATTATATTTTTAATAAAAAAAATATTTAAAAAAATTAATAATACATATTTGTTTTCACTTCTATCGGCAGTCCCTATGACTGCCAATTTTTTTGAAATTTATGTACCTAATACTAGCGACGCTGACACCGATACCGTCACCGATATCTAACACCGTCAGATAAGTTTGTCAGTTAGAGACTATAAAACGACATTAATATTATAATTATACTATCAACAATACTTACTTGCAAGCTTGCTCCTGGACAAGCTCAAAGAATAAACAAGTGCCTCCGTTGAGGCAGTAGGAGGAGGGGTCGGGCATCGGACACGGGACGCCAGTCGCTGAAAACAAAAATGTACGGCTATGAACACAAGTTAAGTATAGAAAATATGTACCAAATTGCTTGGAAAGAAAATAAAATTCAATTGGGTGCCTAATTTAAAACTTATGATACTCGTATCATTATAATCATCAGTTCTACGCACGCGAATTGCTTGCAATACGTTCGGGCCCATTCATTTTGGTTAAAACGTACTTCGAGAACTACTTACTCTTTATCGATAAATGTTCTAAACGAGTCTACTGTCTGGAACCTGTATTAATAAACCAAAATCAGCTAAGAAAAGGTACCTACTCTAGTCTCGTTCATTCTATGCTTAGGACCAGTTACAAGCATAGACTGACCGATACTTGAGAACGTGTTCTTAGTTGATATCGGTTTATTAATACGGCCGGACGTCACATTGCAGGCGTGCTAGAGAGGTATTAAACTGGGTATGTGTCGTTCAGACAACGGAGCGAATGCAAGCCCTTTCCATCGTCACAGTTCCTTCTTTTTAGGCCCTAAGCCTATAATGTACAGCATATTATTATCAAAACTTGTTAGGTACAGCCGCAAAATACTCAATAGTAGCTCATAATAAATAATGAAAATATTTGAAATATAAATCAACGGCAATTAAATTAAGATTCATAGATAAAAAGGTACCTAATGGAGATGAGAATGAGAAACGCAAAACGTTATGTTCATTTTCCTAGCCTGTGAGTACTCATGCGAAAGGGTCAAAATGCCGATATCTTTCGGAACGATTGTATATTCATTACGGGTAACTGATTTTATTGGCCTTTATGCATTGTTTGTTGACATTCGCAGAATCCACTGGGAAGTGTTTGCATGCGTTGATGTGTGTCGGTAAAATGAACCGGTACCGAGCATCGGTAAACAATAGCACGTGTACCGCGTCCCGTTGCTATCGGTTTGCATACTGTTACTGGAAAAATTCCCTTCTACTATCTATAGTTCTGTTTCCCTGGTAGTTTTCCAAAGCCACAACAACCGACTGCGAAAGAAAAGGGTTTCTTCGCAGATGGTTGTTGTTGCTTTGGAAAACTACCAGGAAAACATAGAGCTACATTGGTCATACATTATCCTAAGCAACGAAAACTTACTGTGAAGGAAATCTGATGTACACACCTTCTCAAATTAGAATACGTAAGCGAACCCGATTTTATATATTTTGAGCGACGGACATGGAGACAAAACCCATTTTACGCTTTCGTAAAGTCTGTTCCAATTGAGATGATTCTTTTTCAAATTTATTAATGTCTCATTCCGAAATCTCAGGGTTTCGCGATTTAACCAACAATTATGGGAATATTTAGAAACTTGTCGTCTTTCAATACTTCCATCACTATTGGGAGTATATTACATTTTTCCGACAAACTATTCTGACCCGGTGACAGGGTCGCTAATGTACTTATATGAAAAATAAAATAAAAACAAAAACTTGTTGATGTGCGGGCTGAAACTCAAGCGGGGGTACGAGCTTCCTCGCCTCCTTACCCGGGTGGGGCGCGGGGCAACATTGTACCCCGGTCATTATTCTTATAGTCGTGTGGTCGGCTAGGGCCTGCCTTAAAGGCTACGGGCCCCCAGGCCGAATGTCGTCGTCGGTGTTGGGTACAAACTTAACAAAAGCTGAACAAACATAAGAATGAGTTCCAATGATGGCCACCGGGTCAGTTAAGTTTGTGGGAGTGGGACTATAACGTCTGATCATGTCATCTTACCTGCCACTTGACCATTGAAAGATGACGTTGAATGAGAGACGAGACGTTGAACGAAGACGACGATGAAGTTTCTAGATAGATATAGATCAGACTGTACTTCAAGTGGTCATGGGTAGTGTCTAGTGCAGTGGTGTGCAGTTCATAGAGGCACAAAAGCACTGCTTACCCAAATGGAAGTACCTCAATGCTCATTTTTCATTAAAACAGCTAGTAAATAGGTATTTTGACTAACTAATAGGCCTATTACACTGCACTTTTCACAGGGACCCTTAGACTGAAGTGTAAGGGTCCCTGGGAAAAGTGCAGTGTAATACGATTTACGGAGTAAGGGTGCCTAATTTGGTCCTTATTGTGGTGTGATAAGCGACGCTCTATCTAGCCTATAATGCCTACCCTAGCTTCAAAAGCTGTGCACGCCATTGGTCTAGTGGTGATGTTACTCGCGGTTGTCGGGCAGTCGTATAAAAAAGCTCATTATTGGAACAGACTGTACTTCAAGTGGCCATGGGTAGTGTCTAGTGGTGATGTTACTCACGGGTATCGGGCAGTCGTATAAAAAAGCTCATTATTGGAACAGACTGTACTTGAAGTGGCCATGGGTAGTGTCTAGTGGTGATGTTACTCACAGGTGTCGGGCAGTCGTATAAAAAAAGCTCATTATTGGAACAGACTGTACTTGAAGTGGCCACGGGTAGTGTCTAGTGGTGATGTTACTCACGGGCAGTCGTATAAAAAAGCTCATTATTGGAACAGACTGTAGTTCAAGTGGCCACGGGTAGTGTCTAGTGGTGATGTTACTCATGGGTGTCGGGCAGACTGAACTTCAAGTGGGCATGGGTAGTGTCTAGTGGTGATGTTACTCACGGGTGTCGGGCAGACTGTACTTCAAGTGGCCATGGGTAGTGTCTAGTGGTGATGTTACTCACGGGTGTCGGGCAGTCGTATAAAAAAGCTCATTATTGGAACAGACTGTACTTCAAGTGGCCATGGGTAGTGTCTAGTGGTGATGTTACTCACGGGTGTCGGGCAGTCGTATAAAAAAGCTCATTATTGGAACAGACTGTACTTGAAGTGGCCACGGGTAGTGTCTAGTGGTGATGTTACTCACGGGCAGTCGTATAAAAAAGCTCATTATTGGAACATACTGTAGTTCAAGTGGCCACGGGTAGTGTCTAGTGGTGATGTTACTCATGGGTGTCGGGCAGACTGAACTTCAAGTGGGCATGGGTAGTGTCTAGTGGTGATGTTACTCACGGGTGTCGGGCAGACTGTACTTCAAGTGGCCATGGGTAGTGTCTAGTGGTGATGTTACTCACGGGTATCGGGCAGTCGTATAAAAAAGCTCATTATTGGAACAGACTGTACTTCAAGTGGCCATGGGTAGTGTCTAGTGGTGATGTTACTCACGGGTGTCGGGCAGTCGTATAAAAAAGCTCATCTCTATTGGAACAGACTGTTCTTCAAGCGGCCATGGGTAGTGTCTAGTGGTGATGTTACTCACGGGTGTCGGGCAGACTGTAGTTCAAGAAAAGCTCATTATTGGAACAGACTGTACTTCAAATGGTCACGGGTAGTGTCTAGTGGTGGTGTTACTCACGGGTGTCGGGCAGTCGTATAAAAAAGCTCATTATTGGAACAGACTGTACTTCAAGTGGCCACGGGTAGTGTCTAGTGGTGATGTTACTCACGGGTGTCGGGCAGTCGTATAAAAAGTTCATTATTGGAACAGACTGAACTTCAAGTGGCCACGGGTAGTGTCTAGTGGTGATGTTACTCACGGGTGTCGGGCAGACTGTAGTTCAAGTGGCCACGGGTAGTGTCTAGTGGTGATGTTACTCATGGGTGTCGGGCAGACTGTAGTTCAAGTGGCCACGGGTAGTGTCTAGTGGTGGTGTACTCACGGGTGTCGGGCGCCATCGTGGCGGGGGGCAGGACGCTGATGTTGGCAGCCGCGACCGCCGGCGGCCCGACTGCGCCCTGCGCCCTGCATTCGTACGTCGCGGAATCCTCGCGACGCGCGTGCCTTATCACTAAAACCGAGCGCCTCCTGAAAAATACAAAACCTAGTTATTTGTTTGTTTTAAATTCTTTTCTAAAAAATGATATGAAATGTGCACATTTCATACCCTGTAAATGAGTTCGAAAGTTAAACTTCCCGGCCTAGGCCAGTAAAGAATGTATGTATTTTCATTACATATCATAAGTTTGAATTTGGTATCTTTCTTCCTGAATATCTTGTAACTTGTTATAATGTTCTTTGGCCTAAATAGTTTAAACTTGGAACTCTACCGTATTACGCGTTCAACAATCACAGCGCAAAAAAATATATTAAAAAAAAAGCCACTTGTTTCATTTTTTTAGAAAAGCACTATACACACCTCGACCGGGAGAGCATTTCTGGTCTCGTATATATACGGGGGACTATATATAGTCTAACTAACACTCGACCAGAAAACGCGTACTTCCCGGTCTCGCGATGTAATGTACTATTATTGCACATAAGAAAATTACAATGCACAAAGGCGAACTTATTACCTAGAGGTATTCTCTTCCAGTTAACCTTTGGTAGTGGGGACAGGGTTGAAATCACAGTGCGTACAATAAGTATAAAGAGAAAAGTTGGGGTAAGAAGAAACACATTAGGTAACAAAGTGAAGTATGATAATATATTATGCAATTTACTAACCGACTTGAATAAGGAATTTAGGTCAAATACATAGCAAAAAATACATTAAAATATGTAAAATACAATATAATATAATAATATACCTAATATAATATAATATACATTTTACTAGTTATTGAATAGAAGCAGGCGTTACTTTGCGGAAGTCCACGATAGTGAATAGGTAACTAGAAGTTTAATAGGCTATAATCCGCTACAGCAGACAAATCTGTGTGGTCCAGTGCGTGTTTTTCACCTGCAGCATGCGACACCCACCACCCAGCAATGCACACAGGCACAACACCACACCACACAAATCCTCCAAATCACTCTCAACGTACGTTTCACTCAGACACCGGAGCACCTTCAGGAGATGTTGACTCGACAATCGGTGTCGAGCCAACATCTCCTGAGAGTTGAGTCTAACTTGAGAGTTTAACATGGATTCCTTTTTTCCTCTTAAGGTACGGGGCCCTAAAAATGGCGGCGGAAAATGGGCGGGAAAGTCTTAAATTATGTCTCATAACCTCAATAGGTACCTCAGTGAAATGGATTCAGTACTAGGTACAGTAACATCCAGTTCACCGGCAAACGACCCGTGAAATTGCTGTTCGTATCACTTCATTATAATTATCTTCCACAATTAGGTCTTGCAATAAGCGTCCCCTCTTTAATATTAAAGCATCTACAGATGTACCAACAGGTCAGCTGTCGACACGTCATATCAACCAATAAATTGAAGCCCTGATCACGAGACTTCCAAATCTACAGTAACTACAATCGGACTGATGCCACTAATTAATTTACATTGAAAGAAGAAAGAAAGAAAGAAAATCTATTTATTCTCACCATTGTGCCACACATTACAATACCTTAAGGTAAATGCTACCATGGCACCTCCAGCACTTGAGCATTAAACTCATGGCCAAGTCCTAGAGGCACCCTGACAACACTTGTCGTGTGTAGCACAACCTGAAAGAAGGCATCAGCTCAGCATAATGCAGAAAGCCTTGCAATAAAATATAACAATAGCATTCTGCGCTGATTTTCAGCTGGAGCCCTACTCCAGGTGACGCCACGGCTTCTTCACTATATCTATTGCGAGTACCTAGGTAGTAAGCTTTTTAGAGCACTATTTTCTATGGGGTTGTTAAAGATTTTAAAAGTAAATACAAACTATTGAGCTGATATTTTATATCCAAAACTGACAGGCGCATAAATTTTGCAGTATGCACAGTCTAAATAGCCGTAATAGGTTCCGATTTCAACTTAGCCGAGGACCGACTAGCGAAAATCTGCCAAACGTACTTGCGAGTTGAAAGTTGGCACGTCTGCAGATTGTTTTGTGTCAAAGATCCGTATCACCTTAGGTCAACGACAGTCTGTGCTTGCTATTAATGCAATGTAATATTCTGTTTGCAGTAATTGACCGTTGCACATTCCTAATGTAAGCACCATATGAGCGTTGTTTCATTGTAGGCCTCTGTGAATTGTACCTAAGTACCTATTCAGTCCAGGGTTATCAAAACATAGATCAGAATCGAAGACACATTTTCTATCTTTTGCTTCATGTTTTTGCACTTTTAATTTTATAGTATTTTACAAATCTATGTAACTAATTAATTACCTACTTAATTATTATTAACTAATTGATTTAATCTTAAGTACTAACTGCTAATACTTACTTGAAAAAAATTATACAAAAAATTTCAGAGGCAACTTATCATTGGCAAAACGCGGTTTTTTTTTTACAAAATAAGTACCTAATAATTTCATTGACTTGGTCTCGATAAACCAACTCTTAAAACTTCTTACTTTCCCATACTTAAAATATTATGATGCTGATGATACTGAAGCATCGTAGCTATATATGAAATAAAAGATTTATGTAGTTAGGGTAAAAATTACCAACATTTTTTAAAAGTTGGTAAAAGATTTCCTGTCAAAAGCTAAAAAAGTGAAGTTGATTCCATTTTAAACATCAAAAGTCTCGTCAAAAGTAACGAAAAGTTTATCTAAAAACAAAATTCATACTAATAATATAAATGTGAAAGTTTGGATGTTTGTAAGCCCGTAAGTTCGTAAGTTTGCTTGTTTAGAAGTTTGATACTCCTTCACGTCACTTTGACAGAACCGATTTGTCTGAAATTTTGAATGGAAATAGCTAAAAACCTGAAGCCACACAGCCACATTTCCTGGAAAATTTAAGAGTTCCTGGGAAATATTTTTTTTTTAATTTTCATTTACTACAATCCTCGATCCACGCGGATGAAATCGCGGTCATCATCAAGTTGGTTCATAAATCACCACGTTGCGAACCCTTGCACTACAGCTACATTATCTAGTTCTGGATCAAGATCGCCAGCTTATTATAGACAAATGAATTAGGTCATTACAGTGGAAATAATATGACACTACACAAACTACGAGTATTTTTTCTTCGAATTGTGTGAGCTAGATTATTTTCTGAGCCGAAGCGGCCTGAATCATTTTGTTTGGGGTAATTTGATGAAGAAGCAAGTTTGTGACTTCAAAATAAATGATTCCCTCCCGACCGAATTTCGGCCTTGGCGGCCTAATCTACAGAGAGATTAGAAAGTGATGAGTTACCAGTACTACAGTGAATGCTTCGTAACTAACCAATATTTCGTAACTAACCAATATTATGCAAATAATAATCCCTACGACAGTCAACATGTACCTAAAGATCGTGTATGACTTGGATCCAACCAAATGTAAGAAAAGAGAAGATTGTAAATAACTTTTTTATCCACTACATGTTAGCCCTTGACTGCGATCTCACCTGATGGTAAGTGATGATGCAGTCTAAGATGGTAGCGGGCTAACCTGTTAGGGGCATGGCAGTTATATTAAACCCGTGCCTTATTCGGTTTCTACACGGCATCGTACCCGAACGCTAAATCGCTTCGCAGCACGTCTTTGCCGGTAGAGTGGTAACTAGCTACGGCCGAAGCCTCCCACCAGGCCAGACCAGGGAAAATTCTGAAATTATAAACTCCCAAATTGACCCTGCCGGGGATCCAACGCGGAACCTCCGCACGTTAAGACAACAGCGCTACACACTGCGCCATGGAGGTCGTCAAAAACTTACGTTGTACAAAATAATGATGAATGTCTTCTTTCCTTGTTTATTTCTCAAACCTACTCATAATATTTGGCGCTTCCTTTTAAATTTTCCTTGATGCTAATGTGGTGCCACCGATTTAGTGCATTTCGATGAACACTTTTTATATACAGAGATGTTACTCCTTGCCTCTACAAAAGTTGAAGGCATACAAGTTGAAGGATAAATGGATACCATAAGAGTAGAAGAAAATCTATATATATAAAAATATATTGCTGTTCGTTTGTCTCGCTAAAACTCGAGAACGGCTGGGCCGACTTAGCTGATTTTGGTTTTGAAATGTTTGTCGTAGTCCTGGGAAGGTTTAAACGGTGATAAAATATGGAAAATTTGCGAAGAAAATAGGGCAGGACAACGTGTGCCGGGTCCACACTAGTAATACAATAAAACTTAATGCTAGCTAGCCTAACCTAATTACTATATAAAACATGCCCACGTGGAATGGTGGCAAGATTGATAGATGCTGGCTGCATTTCCGCGCTGGACAGCCAGGCTGATCCTTTGCGCAAAAAATGAGCCAGCCCTCCTGTCACCAAATGAGGCAATTAACCGCGGTGAAATATCTCACAAAAAAAAATTGCCACTAAGTAGAAGTAGGGTAGTCAAAAGTTGAAGGCACACAAGTTGAAGGATAAGTATACCTTAAGGGCAGAAGGCAATTAACCGCGGTGAAATATCTCGCAAAAAATGTTTGCCACTAAGTAGAAGTAGGGTAGTCAAAAGTTGAAGGCACACAAGTTGAAGGATAAGGTTACCTTAAGGGCAGAAGTAGGGTATCTCACCTATAATTCTGCACTCGGAATCTCCTTAAAGCAATGTCAGCGACGGGCCGGCCGTCCTTGTACCAGGCTATCCGGGGCGGAGGCCGAGCGCTCGCGCGGCACTCCAGCTTCACCTTGCCGCCGCGGGTCGCCCGCACCGACTGCATCGGCTCCACCCGGGCTGGACTGCCTGGAAGGAAGGACATACTTTAGCTTGACATTGCAGGAAATATATCTAAATAGATCTAGTTAAATTAGAATCGTATTCACAGTTTTATTAAATGATATTTTTTTGTGAATCACTGGATATTGAACTGTAGTGTTATATATTTTTGGAAGCTACTCATCATTTTCTAGATGATGATTATATAGTTAATCTTATTTTCGTTTTTTTTTTCAAATTTTGTCTTTAATTCGGGACCATGGTCCCATAATTTTTTTTAAAAATTTTACTAGCTTTCTGTGTAACCGGAATAAGCTAAGGTAATCCCAGGATTTCTCATACATCGAGATATGGTTCAGGCGTATAGACTTTCCCCATGGTGGACTTTCCCATACGTCACAAGCTTACTCGTTCACAGTCATAGACAGGAATGGCATTTCCAGCAAGTAATTGCCAGAATTATACCTAGTCATGGACGATCGTTGCGTTTTACTGAAAATATTATACAGCACCTCTAACTTTCCTTAATTAACAATAATACAATATCTCTAACCTCTAACTTAGTAATTAATTAATCATTTTCTAATTTAACGGTGGAGTTTCCCATACGAAAAGTTTTCCATAATGTTCGCAAAATTCAAAATTCAAATGTTTTTTTACAAGTGCTTTTGAATCGTCAAGTGAATCTACCACAGGTTCGGAATGTCAGTATGCTTATTGTTTATGAAATCTACCAATCCACGTCTGATCATCATTGTCGACTATTCCTTAAACCATTCTGAGGGAAGAACCGTGCCGTGCTTTAATATCTAAATATTTATAAATTAAAAGGTTGTTACAGGAACGTTAGCATAGATTTATTATAATATTTACTGCCGTATACACAGAATTGACCCGTAATGAGTTTATAAATCTAGTACGAAATCTCACCAGTCAAACTATTCACATAGCAAAATAATCTGCAACAGTAGCAAGTAGGTAGTACCTTCTATCTTAAATAATAATTATCTTGCGTTCTTAAAATCTAGAGAAATTATTTCAATAGCTTCAATTAAGTATTGCTAAACAAATAAATAATATGGGATATAAAAATATAATCAGAAAACATTTATTGTTTTGTTTAATTTATATTTGTTTGTTAATATTACGCCTTAAATTACGTTAAGTAATTATGTTGATGAATAGCGTCGTTCATTGTCTAAAACGATCCAGTTTTTCTGTTTTCATGAAAATACGAACATATTCTCGAATAAAAGCCCCATTTATCACAGTCGCAAAGCCCTGCACTGTTTACCTTCCCTTGCCAAAATTCGCAAATCAGAATATTTCTCTGTTACTATCACGACTCACGAGCGTAGTACGCAAACATTTCCACTTTCCCACCTCACGAACACTTAAAAACGAGTCGCCTTCAAAAGTCCCGAACTAAAAATAAGTCCCTGTCATTAGGCCAATGGCCTTATTATTTAGTCTGACGAGTAGCATATGTAAGAGCAGAAATAACACGTATTATCTAAACAGGAGTCATTGGAACCGTCCAGGGCGACAAAAAATATTGGCTCAGTTTCAACTCGTAAAGGTGAAAAATGGTTAGCAATTAATTTACGATATATTTGGTAGTCACGCCCGATGCTATTAAATCATGTCTCTTTCGAAGCTGATTTTAAAAAGGTGGATCCATCTTATTGTTCTGGGAGGAGAAAAGTCCGCGTGGATTTCGATTTCAAAACATTGGCTGTAACAGACGCAAACATGGATCTGAGAATACACTGAGAATCTCCAAAGGACACTTCCTTGCTACATATCGATATGTAAAGTATTTTTATGTCAGATAAATAATGGGATACAGTTTCATTGTGGTGGACTGTCCTAGAATAAAGCTATGTAAGGAACTAAAGAAGAACCAGTCAAGAACCAGTAGAAACTTAGCTGCCTTCGACCCCATCACTTCACGAGAATTTTGGATTCGGGCTGAAACTCTTGGTCTTCACAGACCAAGGTCAATAGTATTCTTAAATACATTTAGGTACATATTCTTTACCGTCTTGGTAAGATTTAAGCACTCCAAGCAAGTATGTATTTTATTATATATGTACCTGCCTCGATACCTCAAAACTCTGGCAAATGCTTCTGATATTAGGAATAGACTAGAACCAAATGATGTGAATCCACCTAGTTCAGCACTACGTAATCCCAGCTTCTATAAATCAAGCTATTTCAAGACTTTCCCATACGTCATAGGCTTACTCATTCACAGTCATAGACAGGGATGACATTTCAGGCAGGTCATTGCCTCACAGACAGAAGTTAGCAATTACCGAGGATCGTCACAGACAATCGTTTCGTTCCACTGAAAATATTAACTCCTGTATTGCGATACTTGGGTGCAATTAACGCGGGATTCGCAATTCATCCTATTTGCAGATACTTTTTGGACTATACGGCAAAAATATTAATTGTTGCGTAACACGTGATTCTGACTATCGCAATTTACGACCTCTTCTAATCTCTAAAATATCTCCTACGACTTCTATGTCTTTAGGAAACGCGTAGACTGACTATGCTGCCTCAGGGGTACCTACACTTTGATATATGTACCACCAATGTGTACCATAGAGTATGCAATTATTAATTAACGTTTCGGACCAAAGCCAAAATTTTTTGGTAAATCATAATATAATTGGTGAAGGTCGTGACCCCTTTCGTGATCAGGCACGGGTTTTATTGGAATAATAATGCAGTGGTTTCCCAGGTCCTTCCGCGTACGACTCAACTAAAACTACTATTTCAACTCATAGGTTTCTGACGATTATTATCAGATAATAACCGGGATCGACGGCTTAAAGTTCTCTCCGAGGCACGGAGGAAGCCAAATTCGGACTACCAAATTCGTTCACCCATCCAGTGGCTTGGATCAATCGCAACCGACTGATATGCGTTGTCGCAACTAGGCCACTCGTCCCTCAATATCAATACACTCCCATTGAAAGGTAATTCGTCCTGTCCTTAATCTCGTGAGATCGTCCACCATCTTGGCCAGCATCCAGATTACCTGTACGATCCAATTTGGTTTCCGTTCAGGATGTGGATAGCTATTTATAATGACGTGACGACCAGCTGATGACAAGCCGCGTGAGTTAATTGGCTTCCCGAAATTTGTGAGACGCGGTGGAGAGATTTAAATGGTAGAGCCGATGTGAAAATGTACTCAATATTTCAGTGCAAACATTATCATTAGTATCAATAAGGCTATCAGTTAGTCGTTTGATTGCAAAAGAATGATGTGATATTGAGATTTCAACTATATTATAGCTTCCTTCTTCGATCTATGAACTAAAGCCCAAGGAAGTTATAGCAGAAGTCCTACATTACCAATGGTGTTCTAATTAGATAAGAAAGTTTTATCACCAATTATTACTGTTTGTTTACAAACATAATGCGTTAGTTATGAAACGTAGATCCAATGCCAGTAACTGGAATTTTACCATTCCTCGTTATACATGTAGGCATAACATCTGCTAATAAATAATCGTTATAATAAGAGCTCAAATCCTATTTTAATCTTCAGTTGTATGTGGAAAGATATCAGAGCTCAACGGGTTATTTTCCCAAGAAAACCCTCACCAGTCCCACTTTTTATGTCATTAAAAGTATTCTTTATACAATAATGTCGCATGTCGCGTCGCATAAGAGGGCCCAGCTCCATACAGACTCATACAAAGAATACTTGCAGCTACTTAGACCTTTATTAATGAGGTATGTGGCGAAGATAGAGAGTCATATCTATCAATATTAAGTTTACATGTCCTTTGGACACGAATGAAATTCTTCTCAGGGCAATGAAATCGAGATGAAATGAAATCATCTTGCGTAATGCAAAATGATTTGTACACACGTCGCGACATATCGTTCCATTAACGAGATGATTAACCTTGTTGTTTTACTCGGAAACTGGAGCGGGGAAAAAGTTTTTCAGTTCACGTACCTACCTAATAACATACTTTTAAAAAACGAGTGGGTTGTGTAATAAAAGAAGGGTTGCAAGATTTTCAAAATATTGCGTAACTAGCTGATGCCCGCAAATTCATTCGCGTGGATTAAGTTAAATAATTATTATGGTAAGAGGTTAAATAGTTACTCAGTTGTTATGATATTTAATAGCATAGACTGGTTAAGAGTAGGTAAAAAAAGTGGTTACTTACTATCTTCTCCTAGGTTAAAAAATTCAGTGAAGGTGTCGTTAAGAAAATACTAAAGGAATTTTTCATTGGGGACTCCTTCACTGATTAATTAACTATATCTAACTATAGTTAAATAAATAAATAAAAACGTATATTTTGTAAAATTAAAGCTTACCCACACAATTTTGAGTTGATTTTCTTCGTTGATAAACAAAATAAAACTACCCTGCTTAAAACGGCCAACAATTGAAAATCGAATTACAATTTTCATTGTAGTCGCTTTTGGTTTTATCCATAACATAATATAATATGTAAAACATGAAACTTGGGAAAATGTTGCAAATGTTAAATATACTGTCATACAGAAAAGTTATCTAATGTACCTACCTAAAATATTATAAAACTAGCTAATGCCCCCGACTTCGTCTGTGTGGAACGAGGTATTTTGGTTCCCGCAGGAAATCCTAAATTTTTCCAGCATAAAAAGTAGCTTATGTGCTATTCCAGACTATAATCTATCTCTGCGCCAAATTTCAGCCAGATCCGTTCAGCCGCTGGGGCGTGATTGAGTTACAAACATCCATACATCCATCCAAACTTTAGCATTTATAATTCCATAACATAATATTAAATACCTATGCAAAACATGAAACTTGGGAAAATCTTACAAAAATGTTAGACTGTCATACATAAAAGTTATATTATGTACCTAAAATATTATAAAATATTACACACGTAAGATCAGAGTTCATAATTATATCTATTTTGTGGATGTATAGGTTTGTCTAGGTAAGTACTTAACTTGGGGTATTGAAGGATTTTATTACGAAACCGTTGAAGTATACAAAGCTTGCGTGCTTATACTTTTATTATTTTTAACGCAAATATATTCCCTCCATTATGTAGGTATAATCTTATTTTTATTTTGATTAATTATTCACTTATTTTGATAAACACCCATTGAATTACTGAAATTCGACGAAAATGCTTCACAAAATCAACAAGATTATGCATAGATGCCAAAAGCATGTCTTGATAAATCCCGGCCGATTTGTAAACTTCTTAAAATTAGCCCAAAATGTCGTTGTACGGATAATTGAGACATAAACGTAGGTAAATTTTGGCAATTTATTTTAGTTTTATACGAAGAAAAAGAACCGTTTCATTCATATAGTTTCTACGTTAGTAGTAGGTATGTAGGTGGGTCCATTGACACGGTAAGAGTAGGTATGTACTGTGTGGTAAATATGAATGAAAATAGGTATATTGCTTGGGCTTATATTACCTATTGTAGAGTTAAAAACTTCAATGGAAATACGTCACTACTATTGGCAGGTCCATTAGGACATTCTATTTCAATATGTTCTTTATTTTAATCATATCATAATTAATCATTTATTTTTATACGACTGCCTGAAAAAAGGAGTATATTGTTTTCAGGGTTCATGTATGTATGTATGTGAGTTTGTATATTCCACCATAACTTCTATACGCCTGAACCGATTTTGATAAATGAGGTATCGTTAGAATCCCTAGCTTATTCCGGGTGACATAGGTTACTGAAATTTTAAAATAAAATTAATGGGGTGACCATGGTCCCGCATTAAAGATCAACATTGAAAAAAAAAATCGAAAATAAGATTAACTATAAAAATCAAAATCTAGAAAATGATGAGTAGATTCCAAAAATATATAACACTATAGTTCAATATTTAGTGATTCACAAAAAAATATCATTAATTTAATAAAAAATGTGAATAAGATTCCAAAGGCTATATATGCAAATCGCTTCTTATGGAGGTAAACTCCAAAAATAATATGGCAGGGCAGCGTATTTTTTAATTCGTTAAATTAATGCAAAGTTGTGGGTAACAACAGCTGTATATACCCATTCAAACTTTCGCACTATTATTATAGATAGGTATGAAATTGGCCCTATTCAGATGGTGAATGGAAATACACGCACACAAAATGTTTACCGTTTATCTTTGTTTGTTAACCGTGCATTAACGGTGAAGAAAACATTTTGAAGAAACCTGCATTTATGAAAGTTCTTCATAAACTCTGTTCTGTTCTTTATAAGTTCTGTTCTCAATGGGGTCTGTCAATTCGCATTTGGACGAAAAAGTTTTCAAAATCTTCCGAATGTTAAAGATACCGCGGAGCTCTTCGAATTAGAACTACAGAGACTGCTTCCATCTCTAATGTGGACATAGTATTTATCCTATTATATTTATACCGGTGGTAGAGTCTTAACTCACTCATTGACATAATTGTTATCCTAGAAAGAGACAGAAAACGATACAATGATGTGAGGGAGATGTGTTCTGGTGGGGGATTCGAGTAGGGAAAAATTATGACATTTCAAAAAAACAAGATGGCGGCCGACGTGCTTTTTGTAACTCTTTTGTTTCCCAACCGATTTCGGTGACACAAGTTGTCCTACATAAAATAAACAAATCATTTATCATTTATCCCGGAAAATCAAAAGGTTCCCACGACAAGTGGTGAGTATCATCTCGTAAAATTATTATCAACAAAACAAGATTTTTTATATCAAACAAAATTAATCAAAAATACATAATTTAAAAGGAAAAGTTGACTGTCTGACTGACTGACTGCTCTATTAATGCACAGCTAAAACCACTGGACGGATCGGGCTGAAATTTGGCATACAGATAACAAATTACGATTTACGACGTAGGCGTCCGCTTTTTTTTTATCCACTATAAGTTAGCCCCTGACTGCGATCTCACCTGATGGGAAGTGAAGATGCAGTCTAAGATGGTAGCGGTCTTACCTGTTAGGGACATGGCAGGTATATTAAACCCATACCACTATTCGGTTTCTACCCGGCATCGTACCGGAACACTAAATCGCTTGGCGGTACGTCTTTTACCGGTAGGGTGGTAACTAGCCTAGGCCGAAGCCTCCCACCAGACCAAAGAGACCAGACCGCTAAGAAAGTTTTTATAATTCAATTCCTAAGGGGGTAAAATATGGCTAGGAAATTTGTATGAAAAGCCGCCGAAGCCGCGGATAGATTTAAGATAGGACAATTTAATTTTTTAAATTTAGATTTTAATTTATTTATTAGTTTTAAATAAAATATACTTATAGTTAAATAATAAAAAAAATATTGTAGTTGATTAAAATTCTTAACTGTCTTTAAATACTAAACTAAAAATAAGCTAGTACATAATACTTTAATGAGGAGATAATAACTATAACAGTTTTCATGACGTACCTACCTAGGTATCTAAGTTTATTCTTTTACGTCATTGAAATGAAACAATATGTCTAGGATCATAGTAAAGATAACATCAGCAATTAAAATGTAAAATATAGAAGTCATTTATTTTGACCTAAAACATAAATTTTAAGTAGGAGGTCAAAACAAAAATAAAACATTTGAACTACGTTTAATTCATTGCATAAAATTTAATTAGATATTTCATAATTTTGAACTAGGAAACCTAGAAGATGGCTTGAACAATACCTAAATCATTGTCAATTCCTTACCTCTAGTGGGAAGTCAACAAGCGGAAGTCTTTCACGGATCAATAGACCATCTAAAAGTACCTATCTAATAAATTATAATTTATTTATTTACCTTATGTATGTCTATTTTTTTTATAATAATTAGCTACTTCTAAATGTCAAACATGACTCAAGTCAAGACTACCAATACGTAACAGGAAAGGCGATAAGAAACAGATAGGATATCTAGGTATAGCTTATCGGCATTTTGGTATACTCAAACTCATCGTCACCAACCGATAGACGTCCACTGCTGGACAAAGGTCTCTTGTAGCCTTTTTTTTTTTAAATCCACTACAAGTTAGCCCTTCTTGACTGCGATCTCACCTGATGGTAAGTGATGATGCAGTCTAAGATGGTAGCGGGCTAACCTGTTAGGGGCATGGCAGACATTATTAATATATTTATTGTTGGCAGACCCGTCACACGGTGGACGGACGACATCAAGCGAGTAATCAATCAAGAATCATCATCAGAGTCAAAGAGAGTAAGAGTCATCATCAAGAGAGCTGTTTCCAAATGATAAAAAAGATGTTTATTTATTTCACGTAGGACAACTTGTGTTACATATGATACGTCAAGACTCTGCCACCAGTTCGGAAAGATTCTACAGAGAAGAGCCGGCGAGAAGCTCAGCAGCTTCTTTTCTTAAAAAGAAAAAAGTTATAATAAGTAAATAATACACGTTAACAATACGTTACGTTACGAGTATTACACTGATTTGATGGCTACTGGATACGAGGACGGTTGCTTAGATGCAACTCTATCATTAAGAAAATCATCGATAGTATAATAACCTCGACTTAAAAAATGTTATTTATTTATTTATAAGGATAGCCAACAGTCTTAATACATAAGTACAAATTTATCTTAAATTTACAAACTATAATAGGCTTTCACAACATGCATATATTATAAAATATTAATACTAAATTGGAATGATAAAATAGGATCATTATTAAATTAATTAAACGCTTAAGTACAAATTTATCTTAAATGTACAACCTATTATAAGCTATCACAATATGGCATATATTAAAAAATTATTAATACTAAATTGGAATGATAACATAGAGTTTCATAAATCTAATTATTTACATTGAAGTAGTAGTAGTAGTAAGGTAGGTGGTAGGTCAATCTTTACAAAAACAACAAAAAAAATACTATAAATTTGATTATGTATAAATTAGCAAAACATATTCTATTGGTATAAATAAAAAAAAAAACAGTCAAAGGAAAACCTAGCCACTTACTAAAAACTAAATTAACCTCATACAGAGTATAAAAAGTTCATTACAAAATGTTGTTTAATACTACAGTCTTTAAATGTATGCAATGGCTAATCCAGAAACTCTTTTGGAACCATGTTATAAAAGCGTACACTTATAAAAGCAACTAGTAAATACATTTATAAGACCCTACAAGAGACCTTTGTCGTCAAACTCTATTAGACATAAACTGAGCTCTATAACTTTATTCACGCAAACTATATAAAATAGATTATAATATTACAATAATTTGAATATGATCATAAAATAAACACAAATAAAAGATCGACGCGTGTGTTCTTTGAAGGCAAGCCGTCGTAAAGTTAGCTTTTTATAACTTCATTTCGAGGCGAATGGGAGCTAGTAGTTTACTGCTAATACAGGCTAGGTTATAGCCAGGATTATGATTTTAAATATAAAGTGTTCACCTGGGAAAATAAGAAAAAGTACAGTAGCTACATTAATAGCGACGTAAACTTAGATGTACGTCTAACTGTACTCAGGTGTCGTTTTAAGATAGGTGAAGTCCCACCAACTTATCTGGCCCGGATGCCAAAATTGGAACTAATTTGGAGTTAAATGTTTTGTTTTTATTTTATTTTTAATACTTACTAGCGACTCTGTCACGGGGTTAGATAAATTTGTGGGACTAAGGAAATTTTTGAGGTCTACGCATAATTTTTCTAATGAATTTAAGCCTTTACAATAATATTATTACGTCAATGCAATACCATGAATCAGGTACTTATGCGTTTTTATGCGCAGAAAGAGATTTTCTTAAATGAGTTTTAGTGCATCTGGATTTGTGGAGATCAATTTTAAAAGACATGCGAGATTCTTAATATTCCTAAGATTTAAAACTTACATAAATACAAAATACTAATAGGAAGAGAATACTTCTAGATATTAAGTTCGTCTTTGTACATTGTAATGCATGTGCAATAAAGAATTTCAAACAAACAAACAAAGTAACCACATTGATAAAAGATGTATAAAAAGGGGACTAGAATAATATTAAAGTCATTGTTTGACCACGGAACTTCAAAAAAGTTAGTTTGAGCAATATTATAAAAGTAGGCTGTAACTTGTGATTTGTATAACTCCGTGAAAAAAAAAATTGTTTTTTTACGCCACTACAAGTTAGCCCTTGACTGCAATCTCACCTGATGATGCAGTCTAAGATGGTAGCGGGCTAACTTGTTGAGGGTATGGCAGTCATATTAAACCCAAGTAGGTTTCTACCCGGCATAGTATCGGAACTCTACATCGCTTTTCGGTACGTCTTTGCGGGTGGAGTGGTATCTAGCCACGGCCGAAGCCTCCCACCAGGCCCGATCAGAGAAATTTAGAAATTATAATACTAGCTGATGCCCGCGACTTCGTACGCGTGGATAGAGGTTTTGGTGGTTCCCGCGGGAACTCTTTAATTTTCCGGGATAAAAAGTAGCCTATGTGCTATTCCAGACTATAATCTATCTCTGTGCCGAATTTCAGCCAGATCCGTTCAACTGTTGGGGCGTGATTGAGTAACAAACATCCATACATCCATCCAAACTTTCGCATTTATAATATTCGCATTTGTAATATTAGTATAGATTAGTATAGAAGTATAGATGAATTCCTGAATTGACCCCGTCGGGGATCGAACCCGGGACCACAAGTACTCACCACTGCGCCAGGGAGGTCATCAAAGGTAAATACTATAAATATAAAATACCATACCGAGACCGCTGAAAATATATTTTGCCGAAATGCCCAAACTGGGAGTCGAAATCTGCAATCCCAAACATGAGAATAAAGACACAAATCGACGATTAAAAACCGTACGGCGGACGATGTTGCAAATTGCAGTCGTTATCAGGGATGCCCTTTTTAGTAGTTATGGTAAAGGGTATGAGGGTATGAAAATCTATTTTATTTTCTTTGTCAACAATATTTTTAAACTACTGCCTGAAAAAAGTAGTATATTGTTTTCAGGGTTCATGTGTGTATGTATGCGAGTTTGTATATTCCACCATAACTTCTATACGCCTGAACGATTTTGATAAATGAGGTATCGTTAGAATCCCTAGCTTATTCCAGGTGACATAGGCTAGTAATTTTTTTTTAAAAATTGATGGGGTGACCATGGTCCCGCATTAAAGACTAAAGTTGAAAAAAAAAATCGAAAATAAGATTAACTGTATAATCATCATCTAGAAAATGATGAGAAGATTCCAAAAATATATAACACTATAGTTCAATATCCAGTGATTCACAAAAAAATTCATTTATTGTTTTTAACTTTTTAGTTAGTTTTTTGGCAGGGCAGTGGTGTTTTTTAATTTTTTAAATTAATGCTTGTTAGTAGTTATGGTAAAGGGTATGAAAATCTATTTTGTTTTCTTTGTCAACAATATTTTTAAATACTGGGGCCATACTGCCAACGCTTAAAGCAATACTTAAGCAATATTACTCAAAATGACAGTTTGATTACACCTTGACGTTCCTAGGATAAGGATTATAATTCTAGAACACGAAAGTCAACATTAATGAAACAATACGGCTTTAAGCGTTGGCAGTATGGCCCCCGGTTTCGAGTATATTAAATTAGAGAAATTAAATTAAATTAAAATTAAAATTTGTAACCGGTCAACCACCACTACAGCCCATTAACGTCCCACTGCTGGGCACACGCCTCCACTGTCATAGGAGAGAGGGAATTAGAGCTTAGACCCACCACGCTGCTCCAACGTTGTTGCTGGCGGGCTTTAACGACTATTACCATCTTAGTGATAATAACCGGAACCGACGGCTTAACGTGCTCTCCGAAGCACGGGGGTGGAACACCGCCCAATTCCTAACTCCGGGCTAGTACTGAGAATTCTAGTCAGAAGAACCCAACACTTAATTATGGTCCGACCTCGTCGGCCGCAGTTAAACATGCTAACCACTAGACCAACGAGGCAATTATTAGTATGTAATAGTAATATTTTTATGATGTGAAATTAAATTTAATTAAAAATTAATAAATTAAATTAAAAATCAATAAATAAATTAAAAATTAATAAATTAAATTAAAAATCAATAAATAAATTAAAAATTAATAAATTAAATTAAAAATCAATAAATAAATTAAAAATCAATAAATTAAATTAAAAATCAATAAATTATTTAAAAATAAATAAATTAATTAAAAATAAATAAATTAAAAATAATAAATTAAATTAAAATTAAAATTAAAATGTGTCACCAGTCAAAGTTAATAAGTAATGTTATCAACACTTGCAGCGTGGCAGCCCCGGCGCTCGACCAGTTTGTTTACGCGGCGTAGTAGCCGAGCGGGGCGGAATTCCACTACTACGTTGGACGGTCGCGTTTTTTTGCCGCATTCGGGCTCCCTTTTGATTCGCTCAGCTTTTTTCGTCAGCGCCCAGTTTGGAGAGGCGACTCCGTATACAGTTACACTCGCGAGGCAACCCCGTGGAATTGTTTTTGAAACGATCGCCGCTTTGTGTGCGTACGCGCACACGTTTGATGCTCGTTCGGGGAACCGAGGTGCGCGCGCTTTGATTTGCTTAATCTGGATCGTCGATTGTCTGATTGTCGGGACGAGGGTTGCATATTGACGAGTTTTAATTTTTTTATCGATTTTAACCTTGTTATATTGTTAAGAGAGGGCCGGTAAGTAATTTTTTTGAAATTTCATCAACTTTTGAGTTGAATAAAAATGAAGATAATGGACAAAAATTATTTGTAAGTAGGTGCCTAAGTATTTTGAAAAAAAATGTCATTTTAGCCACAAAATGTCTTAGAATATTATCTAGAATTTTAAGAGTTTGTTTTGATGACCTCGGTGGCGCAGTGTTGAGCGCTGTTGCCTTAACGTGCGAAGGTCCCGGGTTCGATCCCCGGCAGGGTTTGGAAATTTATAATTTCTGAGTTTCCCTGGTCTGGCCTGGTGGGAGGCTTCGGCCGTGGCTAGTTACCACCCTACCGGCAAAGACGTGCCGCCAAGCGATTTAGCGTTCCGAATCGAATAGGGGTATGGGTTTAATATAACTCCCATACCCCTAACAGGTTAGCCCGCTACCATCTTAGACTGCGTCATCACTTACCATTAGGTGAGATCGCAGTCAAGGGTTGACTTGTAGTGGAAAAAAAAAGAGGACCAGCCAGTAATTTTTTGAAATTTTATCAAATTTTAAGTTCAATAAAAATGAAGATAATGGACAAAAATTATTTGTGCCTAAGTATTTATTATATTATATAGATTCTTAAAATCGTGTTCATTCACTTTACAAAAAAAATGAGTAAGGATATGAGATTTTAGTATAGTGTAGTGGTGTAATTAGGAAAAGTTAGTAAACTTTGTTTTGCTTACAAAAGCAGGAAAATGTCTTTGAATCCGTCGATAGATAATTAACTATAATTAAATAGCTCAGTACAGCATTTTCTTTCAGTCTGTTATAAAGTCTACATCTTTATAGGATCCCACTTTAGATAAAGTAAACCAGCATCGCAGTAGAGTGGCACTCCGCACTATATGATACATACCATCGCCGACTAAGGTCATCTGACATCGAAAAAAGTATTCCTGACTAGCTAATGCCCGCGACTTCGTCTGCATGGATCGAGGTATTTTGGTTCCGGGAACTCCTTAATTTTTCGGGATAAAAAGTAGCCTATGTGCTATTCCAGACTGTATATCTCTGTGCCAAATTTCAGCCAGATCCGTTCAGCCTTTGGGGCGTGATTGAGTAACAAACATCCATACATCCATACATCCACACATCCATACATCCATCCAAACTTTCGCATTTATAATATTAGTAAGATAAATCGCAATCGAATCGCCCGAACGGGCTGCAGTCGGCAAAATCAATACAATCTTTTGTCATCCCCACATGGCTCGGCAGATAAGAGCGCCGCAATCTCCCATTCCGGCTGAAGACAGTAAAAGTATCCATATGTTTGTTTCTCCCTTTTCTTTTATGTCTAAATTCAGACTTTATTCCACGCAGGGCTTCATAAGCAATCAAGTAATTATTAAAAAAATTAAAAAACACGACTGCCCTGCCAAAAAACGAACAAAAAGGTAAATCTAGTTAAATAGAATCTTATTCACATTTTTATTAAATGATATTTTTTTGTGAATCACTGGATATTGAACTATAGTGTTATATATTTTTGGAATCTAATCATCATTTTCTAGATGATGATTATATATTTAATCTTATTTTCGAATTTTTTTTTCAACTTTAGTCTTTAATGCGGGACCATGGTCACCCAATCAATTTTTTTTTTAAATTTTACTAGCCTATGTCACCCGGAATAAGCTAGGGATTCTAACGATACCTCATTTATTAAAATCGGTTCAGGCGTATAGAAGTTATGGTGGAATATACAAACTCACATACATACATACATACATGAACCCTGAAAACAATATACTCCTTTTTCAGGCAGTCGTATAAAAAGTTCCGACTTGTAAAACTTGTTGCGTTAATAAAAATTAGAACACTACCCCAACTTGGGGTATTGTTCTAATTCCAAACAGACAGTGGAATTCGTTTTTATAAACACCACTATCACCACCACAGAATGGAGAAGTAGGGATCAATACTCAATACTCAACATTATTTATTCAATATAGGTACACTGTAGGTACACTTATTGACGTTAAAAATTACTTACTTATAAAATATGATGGTGATAATTGGTTACGGTATCTTAAAACTAAAGCTACGAGGGTTCCAAACGCGCCCTGGTCCGAGAAGAGCCCACAACAAACTCAGCCGGGTTTTTTTTTCTTTTTATTATCACCATCTCACTCGATATTGTTCACCATCTGTTTTGATATTGCCTGAAAATATTGGCTTTTTTTGTGTTTTCTATAACCTAGCTATACTCAATACTCAATATCATTTATTCAATATATGTACACTGTAGGTACACTTATTGACGTTAAAAATTACTTACTTATAAAACATGATGGTGATAATCGGTTGCGGTATCTTAAAACTAAAGCTACGAGGGTTCCAAATTTAAATTTATCGGGAGCTATTTAAATTTATCTGTTTAATAATTTATTAATTTTGTAGTAGCTGAATAAACCTTTAATAAATAAATAAACCTTTAAATAAACAATGAAGATACGACGGAGAAAATTTCGGCTTATTTGGTTAAGTTAACTTTTTCGATTTCACACAATTTTGGTAGTTAGTGTGTGTAAATAAATTAAAAAAGAGTACGCAATCAAACTATTCGAATATAATATCATGAATAAAAAAAGTGCAGACCAATGGTAAATTTCATTGAAAAATTTGAATTTAACGTACAATTAAATGTAATTGTTGTGTACGTTATTATAATTAATTGATATGTAATTAATACAGTCATAAAAATAGTTTTGTAGCAACCGTTAAATTGATGAATGCGTTTATAATCGTGGCACGTACAAGTCGTGCACATTAACATTTGTTTTAATCATGTTTTAATGCTTTTATCGTCATTTATTAGGGTTCCGTACAAGAACGATACAAAACTAACCCGTACGTCTGCTTGATTGTACCACTTGCATATTTCAGTAACCGCTATAGATTTGATCACTGGAATCATGCCTCATACTAATATTATAAATGTGAAAGTGTGTTTGTATGTTGGTTTATTGGTTTTTCATTCAATCACGCCGCAATAAAGCAACGGATCCACATGTTTCTTTTGCACGGGTATAGTTGAGGATCTGGAGAGTGACATAGGCAAATTTTTATCCCGGAACGTTAAGGATTTAACGCGGGAATTGAAAAAACTTACTTTCTTTACTTATTCCACGCTGAAGAAATCACCGGCCTCAGCTAGTAGTTGTAATAAATATTTTAGTAACTTCTAATGCTACAAACTTGAAAATAAAGAATAGTTATAATAAATAGCTTGCACATAAAAATTTAAGTAAATACCGTTCACAACAACCATTGCAGTTTTACTTAATAACTTTTTCCAAGCTACGGAACCCTCACGGGGCGTGTGCGACTCGTACTTGACTGGTTTTTTTATCTCGTGACGGGTGTTGCATTTTAGCGTACTTTTTCAGCTGTCCACCATCGTCTTTCCAACATCAATGTACGTTATTTCGTTATCATTATATTTCGTTTAAGTATTTATACTAACTCAAATTAAATATTATACTTACCTCAAATTAAAAAAAAAAATTAAAAAGTAAAACAAAAATTCGATATTATTTATTTGCAGAAACAAAAAATTACATTTGTTTATATTATGATTTACTTATTAAATTTAAAAATGTCCTAGTCAGTCCTCGGTTAAGTCTAATTTTAGGTACTTAATCATAATACGGTCTATTCGTTACAGGTTCCCCAGTGCGGAGACCAAAGTTAAACTAAATTGACTGTAACCTGTTTATTGGTAATAAATATATTTTTATTTTTTATTTTTATTTTTATTTTTATTTTTATTTTTATTTTTATTTTTATTTTCATTTTCATTTTTATTTTTATTTTTATTTTTATTTTTATTTTATTTCATCATATATATTTAAAAAAAAAATTACCTACTAGGCAGCAGTGCTACGCCATAGCGTAGGAATTTGTGAAACTACTTTAGCATGTAAATGTGTATACCTCGCATGATCCTGCGAATTCAACGAGGCGATTATGACCTATCAAATTTAGTACGAAACATGGAACGATCTTGAATGCATTGCTCGGGGCAGAATTTTTAATATTTCTCAGATTATTCGCTATGCGTGGTAGCTGTGTTTGAAATTATTCCAATCTTATATACCTAAGTACCAAATAGGTAGAAGTCGCTTCAGTTTTTCTTCAGAAACTGATTTGATTCTAGTAGAAAATAAACGACAATTTTGAATAGAATCAGGCGTTACTTTGCGGAAGTCCATGATAGTGAATGAACTAGAAGTTTAATTCGCTATAATCCCCTACAGTATTATATATTTATTAAACTTCTAGTTCATTCACAAACGAAAATTTGTCACTTTATAATAGACGTCTTCGTTGTGCGTGCACATATCGCAGAATTGGTCATTTCATGACTTTGCAAAATGGTGGCATTTAATGACTTGTTACGCTGTTTATTGACCATTTTATAATAATATGTTAGGTATATGAAAAAACTGACAAGTTATTCACTATTATGAAAATCGAGGAAAACAGAAAAAGCGACTTAGCTACCAAATACGAAATAAGTAACTAATTACCGTCCACATTTTTGTCAAATAACTAACATTTAACTAAGATAGGCACTGAACACGCACGTGAATGTATTCTAACACGCACAAGAGTACCTTTTATTACTCATATCTCGTTATTTGCATAGTAAGTAGTGCATTTTTTTTTTAATTTGCGAATCCAAGTGGCATTCGCACGGAAATTGGATTCCTGGATTTTGGGCGGACTCGCGTGATGGCCGGGACGGGACGTTAACCGATTTAGGAAATATTTTAAGAGTTCGTTGACTCGTGTTTAGAGGTCAAGTTGTCTGTTGTCAGCCACTCTCATTTGACGAATCACGAAAGTGAATTTAAAAAAAAAACGTAGGCATAAATTGAACGTACTCGTACCTACTGAAACTTTTGCTGAAGCTGAAGGAAAAAGCAAATTTTTTACCTATAGTGTAATATATTTTCACTTATTTTTAGAACCATTAGTAATACATACTTATAAATGTATTATTAATGGTAAATGTATTAGTAATTACTATCTATCTTATAGAACTTAATACTTTAATATTATAAATGCGAAAGTATGGATGGATGTTTGATACTCAAATACGCCAGAACGGCTGATCGGATCTGGATGAAATTTAGCATAGAGATAGATTATAGTCTAGAATAACACATAGGCTACGCGTTATCCCGGAAAAACAAAGAGTTCCCGCGAGAACCAAAAAACACCCGGACCACCCGCATCCGGACCGGAAAAAAACCAAGCGGATGAAGTCGCGGGCATCAGCTAGTAAAATATACATTTTGGGTATGCAGTATTGTATACTAATGAAGCTACCAATACACCTTGACCGCAATAACCAAAAGGTAAAACAAATTAAATACATGTTTAAATAAATACACAGTGCAATTATTTAACTCTTGTTACATGATTATTTTTGCCATGGAAAATTGAGTAAATGCAAACTTCGTGAGGAAACCTGCATACCTATGAGAGTTCTCCATTTACATTCTCAAAGTAATGTGAAATTTGCTGATACGCTCTTAGCCAGCGTTGTGGAATATCGGCCTAGGCCCTTCTCATTTTGACAGGAGACCCGTACTCAGTAGCCGTCAAATTTCTTCTTACATAAATCCTGTAGGAATATATCACTGCCACAGGAAAAGGTAGAGTATAAAAAGTGTAGAGTAATTATAAAATTTTTGTAATACTTAAGTAAATAATAATCCACGAAATTGTTATTCGATATTTTTATTTTTTGAAATTGACTTTTCAGTAATGAGCAACTACGTTTCAATGGCAAATTTTTCCAATATGACTTTAATATTAAATACCTACCTTCCGAGAAATAATATTAAATAAATAAAAGTAATAATTTCGAAGTATCTGTCAATCAATTTGCATATTGCCCTAACGGGGTGACATGTCGATTATCTCTTATATATAAAATTCTCGTGTCACAATGTTAGTTACCATACTCCTCCGAAACGGCTTGACCGATTTTTATGAAATTTTATATGCATATTCAGTAGGTCTGAGAATCGGCTACTATCTATTTTTCATACCCCTAAAACAGTCGCGGGCATCAGCTAGTTGTACAATAATTGTTCACGTTAAATGAAGAATAATTACTCTGAATCTAAAATGGAATCTGCTTATTCTGACCAGGGTGGTCGTCAAAAATTCAAATGATGGACGATTCAAGAAGTCGTCCTATTTAAATACCCAGTTAAACATTCACATATAATTAATTCAAGGTATGTATCACAAACAAAAAGAGCTATTCAAATAAAGGCAGCCGCAAATACTTGTTAAAGCGAAAAACTCAAAGGCGCCGAAGCATTTCTAACGCAAACAACAATTGTGACCGAAAGACAATTTTATACACTACTTACGTCTGTTTATACAAGGATTACTAGTACAAAGTGTGCTACCGTATGTTTTTACAATATAGGGTGATATTTTGGGAACAATCGTCGATCAGTGAGGTGAAGACTTCAAGGCAAGATTGAAGGAGCATGCTTTGAGACAAGCTTTTCAACGTCGAACCTTTTTTCAGGCATTTTTTTGTAATAATAAAATTACTTAGGGCCGATTTTTCAATTGTCAGATAAAGTTTATTGGAGGAATAAATTTGACGCTTTGACGGATTTTCAATACAAACCCTGTCAAAACTTCAAATTTATTCCTCCGACAAACTTTATCTGACGATTGAAAAATTAGCCCTTAGTAATTAAAAAAAAAGGAACCAATCAATATTATAAAAGTGATAGGATTCCTTTGTTCGGTTTGTCCTTGTATCACGTCACAACGGAGAAAAGGATCAAAGTGGCATTTTGCATGAATATGGTGGAAGACCAGGAACTTGAGATAGGCTATTTTTTATTACAGAAAATAAAAGCTTCAACGGAAATTTCAAATGCTATGTTTTTTCAAAATATCACCCCGTATACCGATTCCAATATGGATTGGGCATATTATTACAACAAAGATAGAGGTATACATGAGATGTGTAAGGGAAAAAGATGGAAGATAGAAACACTTGAGACCACAGCGGTCCGTGATGAAAGAATGAGCAGAATACCAATGAGCTTGTGCGACAATGGTAAGGAATTAGAGATGGGGAGCAATTTATCGTCACCGGTACAAATACTGGTAACGCAAAACGACTTATACGAATACGCAAATACTAATGAAATACGTGACTGTCTGTATGTACTTTTTGCTATTAAATTCCTTGCATTCCGGGGATATAGGTTGTTTATAGAGAATCTTTTTTTATAAAAAAAAAGTGTGTGCAGTTCACACAGGGCAGAAGTACAACTTCAGAAAAGTAGCCTACGAGATAATTAAATAAATATAACTTGCATTCTATCTCTAGAATGAGATAAATATAACTCGAATTCTATCTCCTTCTCTGGCAGGCTAAATCGTATTATGAATATTATGTTTGTCTCTTTTTAGTGTCACTTTTTCATTTCGTCGAATTTTTAAATCACAACGATTCTAAAGATGTTTCAATTTAAAAATTAATATCCTCTCGGATTTTACCTAGAAACCTAAAAATTATTACCGATATTTATTAATGGATAATTTGGCGCTATTTGAAACCGTGCAATCAAAAGCTACAGTTAAATATTATAAATAGTTCAGTACGTAACTTATTGTACATCACCTAATATAAGTACAGTTAGATTCTTCCAGAATCCAGAGTATCAACCTGCAATTATCTATGACAAAGTATAAACTTTGCTATATCACAGGTATTTGTCACAGGTATTACCAGTATTTGTACAGTATTTAAGTGTCACAGTGACTGTAAGTTGTAACGCGGTATTGAAGCTAGCACGAGTCAACTCTACAAGGAATTCAGAGACAAGTGGGTTAAAAGGTGACTCTGACAGGTATTACTGTAATTAGAGATGCCATGATGCTAATGGAGCTATGGCGATTCCATTATGCGAGTTGGAAATTTGAGGATACGTTTCGACAATGGAATGCGCATGCGATTCTCTGTACTGTTAGGTGATCCTAAGAATGCACTAGGGTTGAGCTTGAAAATTTAATCTGTACAAGATGATTTATAAATGCAGCTTATAAATGGTAGAGCGCACTTTTCTAGACTTCTCAAATTCACTGTTTATGGTACATAATATGCAAAACTCAAATGTTTTTTTAATCAATTAATCTTTTACAATTGCTTTTGAACTGTCAAATCTACCACTGGTTCGGAATGTCATTCCTACCGAGAAGAACCAGCAAGAATTAATGGTTGCTCTTTTTTTAAAAAAATACTATTACATCAATTAACATAATCTTCAACAGTATAATAATATTTTTTCAGGAGCATACTTTTAATTGATTTAAATAGGTTGTGGTATTTTGGTATAGAATATAATAATATTTTTTCAGGAGCATACTTTTGATGGCTTTAAATAGGTGGTGGAATTTTGTTATAGAATTTAATAGATCAATTGAGTAACTAACTTTTTTTAAAAAATAATTATCATAATCAATTAATCTTTTACAAGTGCTTTTGAATCGTGAAATCTACCACTGGTTCAGAATGTCATTCCTACCGAGAAGAACCAGCAAGAATCAGTAGTTGCTCGTTTGAAAAAAAATACAATCGCATCAATTTACATAATCTTCAACAGTATAATAATATTTTTTCAGGAGCATACTTTTGATGGATTTAAATAGGTTGTGGAATTTTGTTATAGAATATAATAGATAATAAATTAATTGAGTAACTAACTTTAAAAAAAAATTAATTAATAATCAATTAATCTTTTACAAGTGCTTTTGAATCGTGAAATCTACCACTGGTTCAGAATGTCATTCCTACCGAGAAGAACCAGCAAGAATCAGTAGTTGCTCGTTTGAAAAAAAATACAATCGCATCAATTTACATAATTTTCAACAGTATAATAATATTTTTTCAGGAGCATACTTTTGATGGATTTAAATAGGTTGTGGAATTTTGTTATAGAATATAATAGATAGTAAATTAATTGAGTAACTAACTTTAAAAAAAAATTAATTAATAATCAATTAATCTTTTACAAGTGCTTTTGAATCGTGAAATCTACCACTGGTTCGGAATGTCATTCCTACCGAGAAGAACCAGCAAGAATCAGTGGTTGCTCTTTTGAAAAAAAACAATACAATCGCATCAATTTACATAATCTTCAACAGTATAATAATGTTTTTTCAGGAGCATACTATTAATGGATCTAAATAGGATGTGGAATTTTGTTATAGAATATAATAGATAATAAATTAATTGAGTAACTAACTTTTTTTAAAAAATAATTATCATAATCAATTAATCTTTTACAAGTGCTTTTGAATCGTGAAATCTACCACTGGTTCGGAATGTCATTCCTACCGAGAAGAACCAGCAAGAATCGATGGTTGCTCTTTTGAAAAAAAAATACAATTACATCAATTTACTTAGTCTTCAACAGTATAATAATATTTTTACAGGAGCATACTTTTAATTGATTTAAATAGGTTGTGGAATTTTGTTATAAAATATAATAGATAGTAAATTCATTGAGTAACTAACTTTTTTTAAAATCAATAATCATAATCGGATAATTGCTTCATCTAGTAACAGAGTCTGTCCAGCTCAAAAAAATATTAATTTATTTATTTCGATGATTGTCCATTCTCTAATAAAGGAAAAGGTACATTTTAGGCCTACTCTTGCACACTCTACCATGAAAACATAGAATAATTTAGTAGTAGTAAAGTAAATAACGAGCAAAAAATATAAATGTATTTCAAGTTTTCAATACTTTTCCAAGATGGCAACCTTCAGCCATAGAGGCGTGAAATGTATCAAATGTAATTTCTGACAGTCACTGTCAAAATAACGTGTTGAAAACGTCAAAAAATATGAATCCGCCATTGTTACCCACTCATGTTCAGTGTTCCATAACTTGGAAAGATTAAATAATTCGTAGATTTGACCGATAAAAACTGGTCTAGTATTTTATTATCCTTCATTTCTCCGCTTGTACAAGACTTGGCCTACGCCCCATACAAATCTGAACCGTCTTTTGAGTTTATAAGCTTATAAGTTTATCGGGTGAAAACGGGAGAGTTAACAAAAACATTGGCGGGGATAAACCATGGCCTGAGTGCAGCTCAAAATTGGGCCTCACATGTCACTGTACCGAATCGATACAATCGCCTTAATTGTGGCCCGATTAACGTCGATTATGGGCCATCGCAAAAACAATTGAGGGCCGCGTAATTAAGCCCACGTTTGTTACCGTTGCTCAAAAATGTTAAACGCGGCCGAGTTGCAAGTTGCCATCCTAATGCGCGTAGGGGTTCATTAGACCATGCGTCTTGCATCAATCAAAAAAGGATTTGACTGATGCAATCATGAGTGGTAGAGATTACGCTTATGGGTACGCATTTTTGCGATACGGCTAATGCCGTAAGTTTCCTCTGGGGAAACAGCACCAATTTTCAGGATCTTTTTATATTACAAAACAAATGCATTCGCATCTTAGTAAATATAAAAACTACAGAGTCGTGCCTACCTCACTTTAAAGAATTAAAAATCTTGACCTTACCTTCTATTTATATATTTGAAATGTGTAAATTTGTTAGAAAAAACATACACTTTTACACCAAGAAAGAAGACAAAGCTCGTCGGTTCCCTGAGAGACACGCAAACAAATTGATTCCCCTACGAAAAAGAAAAAGAGTTTAATAACACGCTAAAATACTATCTGATTGAAAACTGTTACTACAATATCAATGAATTTTTAAATAATACTGACAAACACTAATCAAATCGGTCTCCCTACCACCATGTCCTGTTTTGTTGCCACACTCAAACTGGGTATCCGTAGCATGCCTTATTTACTAATGACCATTATAAGTTAATTAAGAAATAATGTAACTATGGAATTGCAACTAATAAAGAAACTGAAATTGAAGACTGAGATTACTTACTTACAAGTGCAAAAGTATGTCTGTCTGTCTATCTGTCTGTATGACATACCTATCTGTTTTGAAAATATAAGCCGTTAAAGCCTAGGCCTATATATTTTCAACCGATTTTGATGACATTTATTTCAATGTTGATTTATTATGATAAACCTGCATGCCCTTCTTGTTTAAGCAACAGTGTCTTCATTTCTGTTAAATAGGTTTTTAAACACTTATATGCCCTGATGTTACTGACTGATGTACTCCATTTGAACATACAAATGACAGGTTACCATCAATATTTATATTGTAGGCAACCTAATTTTAATTAGATATTTGTCATGCAAACAAACATCAGTTATCGTGACTGTTGGTTATTCATCAATCACAATAGGTATTGACTGAGGAAAACTTGACACCATGACGTATAGTCTAATGGAGCCTTATCGCTTAACATCCGAATGTGCTAACGATAATGCGCCTCAGCAATTCAAATGTGGTCGCATTGTTTTGAATGCATCTGGGTAATTAATGCCGAAGATGTTATAATTGTGGGTAGTCATCAACTGCGAATTATAGCGAACCTCTGAGTGTTTCAGCAACGAAAGTATATAAATTTATCAGTGATTCTCTCAAATTGCTATAGATTTAGAATTAGTCATAATTAGGATTAATGTATGTAGCGTGTAACGATAGGGCTGACATATAGGTCTATAAAAGCTCTTTAAAAACTAGAATTAAAAAAAACAAAAAAAAAAAAACAAAAAAACAACTGCGAATTAGTTTAGATTAACAAGCGGGAACATGATTGTTTTTTTTTACTTCCCGTAGTTATTTGCGTTATATAACTTTCTTTGACGGTGAAGAAAATAGTGTCCTGTCCATACTGCCAACGCATAAAGCCATATCATTAAATTAATGTTGACTTTGTGTTTTAGAATTGTAATCCTTATTTTAAGAACGTCAAGGTGCATGCCACCAAACTGTTATTTTGAGTAATATTGCTTAAGTATTGCTTTAAGCGTTGGCAGTAATGGCCACAGGTATGGCCCCTGAAGTTTCTTTACCCTTGCAGCAATCGGAAATCGGAATACTAAAATATGTAAATTCTATCTTTAAGTAAGCTTTTGGCTAATTATACCTATATTGGTAATTAATTAATGCCTGTTTTTCTATTCATTTTCTAGATCGTTTCAAATGAAGTGATAAGAACTCGTTGTCTCACCGTGCAGTTTGTTAGAGCATGTACCTGTTAGTTACAGATTGATTGGGTTACAGTATCGTTTCTGTTTCCGTTATAAGTGTTCCTGTTTTATAACAGTTTCAAAAAACAGTGCTTAAACCTCTTATTTCGGTTACTGTTTCAGTCCTCAGACGTATACTACCACTACAGCCTATTAACGTCCCACTGCTGGGCACAGACCCACCACGCTGTTATGTTATCATGTTAGTGATAATAACCGGGACCGACGGCTTAACGTGCTCTCCGAGGCACGGGGATGAAACACCAAGTTACAACTTATCATTAGTGATAATAACCGGGACCGACTGCTTAACGTGCTCTCCGAGGCACGGGAATACCGCCAACTTCCTAACTCCGGTCTGGCACTGATTTTTCTTAATTGAAAACCCCAATACCTAACAATTTTTATGCCCGACCGGGAATCGAACCCAGGACCTCGTGATCCGCAGTCGACTACGCTAACCGCTAGACCAACGTGGTAAGAGGTATGATGACCGTAACCAAGAATCAATTAAATTATAAATTTATCTAATGAAATAGGATTCATGGAATAAACAAAACGTATTTATTTTTCTATTTCGAGTGAGATTGCTATTTATTTTGATAAAATAAAACTATAAAATACATCAACCCGCCATATTGGATTAAACGCCAAGAAGCGAATGACGTCACAATTGTTTGTTTCGAGCTTTGACAATCGCACTATTGTTTACTGCACACTGCACAGAGTACATTGGTAAAAACAATAGTGACGTCACAAACGACGCCATGACACCGGCGAGCGTTTTGACGTGAATTTTACACTTTAAATTTCAAATGCCAATTTTATCTACGAAACCTTATTTTTCTGCTGAAATGATATATTTTTTCGAAATGGTACATACTTACGAACATAATCTGACCATTTTTCAAAATCAGTCATCATGCTTAATAGACGCATAGCCGAATGCCAACAGAGGAATCCACCGACACCACAACACAGTGAAGTGCATACAAAACGCAGTCAAATGAAAGCGAAAAGGGATACGTTTCGCATACAAATCCCGCGCTAACAGTATCTGTGCCGATCTGCCCCCCAATTGTGTAAGAATTGTCGATCAAATCGTCTAAGTTCGGTGTCAAAGTAAAATAAACCATATCACTATTGAGTTAGAGCTCAATTTCGTGTATCCATTCTTATACGTTTAGGTACGCACGATACCATAAACGTGTGAGAATGGATACACGAAATTGAGCTCTATTTTAATGATATTATGGTTCACTTTACTGTGACGCGGACCTTTGACGATTGGATCGCCAATTCTTACATAATCACACCTCTGACTTGCACCTGGGAGGTAACGATTTTGATGTGATTATACTATGTTGAAGACGTAATTTGTTAGACATATTCTAAGTGGGAAGAAGAAATGTTTAAATTTTCAAGTTATATCCATACAAATAATTGGTATTTGGAGTTCTGACTGACTGGTAATAGTTCTGGTTCTGATTGAGATGAGATGAGATCTGATGAGAAAAATAAAGAAACATGTATTTTAGGATTTTTGAAAATTATTTAAATAGAAATGAGCCGTACCAGTAATTAGCTGTACAGTGTAGAAGCCACAAATGGCCACACACATAGGTCTGTATATGTCACCGTAAGATTGAAAAAACCGTTAGATTATAATCTAACTCGCGAAATTGAAAACTGTCGAAAGATTAGAATTTAACGCATTATTTTCCGGTAGATTGTAATCTGATAGGTATATAAACCCGATAAAACCTAAGTGCACTACCTGATTGTTTATGTCGAACCTTAACCTAACCTACAAGAAACAGACAAGAAAACGTAAATACAATGAATATTTCAAAAATTGACACTCACAACATTGAACGGTTCACAATCTGTCGACAGTTTACAATTTCGCGAGTTAGTTTATAATCTAACGGTTTTTACAATCGGTGACATATATAAGACGTGACAGCTACGTTTTGTTTGTAATTAATAATCTGACTTATTTTGTATTAAACTGACTGAATTCATTCTTAAAATATTAATTGACATTAAGTAATAATTATTTAATTTTATTATTGTATCTATTGTGAATTATACTTAGTTGCATCATTGTATTGTTAGTTGTATTGTATTGTTAATGCTAATATGTTTGAAATTAAAAATAAATGTTACCTGCAATTGCATTAATTGCAGTATTACAATGCCCTGACGGGGCCTCATATAATGATTATTAAATAAATAAATAAGTCTTTGTTTATTTCGGAAGCTGTCATTTTGCCTAACAATGGGTGCTAAAATGTCAAGGTCGCAACCCAATAGTGTCTGTAGGTATCTAGGCGGCAACCCAGATCCTAATTCATTATAAGAGGCGCCCCGTTAACCAAACGGGTTATATAAATATACCTACTTCGGATTTTTCCCATTTATTGGCCTTATTTGTTCCTCAACCGTAATATTCTAGACTATACGCAATTGTAGAGTCAATATTCGAGGATTCAAACAAGTGATTGAAATGTCATTGCATCAATAACATAACAATTACTGCAATTAATTCTGAGTATATCAAATAAAACTGTTTGACTTCTAATAATAATAAGTTACTCAATGCATTTTCATCAACCAATTGTCATCACAATCATCATTGTTACAAAATATACTTAGATATAGTCCCACAGACTTTCTGCCCGGGGGCAAAAATCGGAGCTATTCTTTATGACAAAAGTCTTAATCCACGCGGACGAAACCGTAGGCATCATCTAGTATAGAATGTGTAGTATAGGCGAAATGAATACCTACTTAGAGGTCTTCTGAACAGGTCAGAAGTATGAGTTTGATTAAAGTGCCATTTAATATTATTATATAATAAGTGCGGATTAAGGTTTTTTGATTCCCGCGGAAACTCTTGAATTTTCCGGGATAAAATGTAGCCTATGTCCTTCCCCGGGTATCAAACTATCCTTATCCCAAATTTCATCAAAATCGGTTGAAGAGATATTTTTTTTGATTAGCGCGGGGACTCTTGAATTTTCCGGGATAAAAATTAGCCTATGTCCTTCCCCGGGATACAACCTATCCCTGTACCAAATTTCATCAAAATCGGTTGAGCAGATGGGCCGTGAAAGTGTAGCAGACAGACCCACTTTATGCCAAAATATCCATACCTGAATAGCCCACGCCTAAGATAGAAAGCGTTGTCATTTATACCCATGTTCGCAGAAAAGGCTTAAATAATCGTCTAACTGATTGAAAGCGTGAGAAATAAACAAAATAACATTACGCCAATCGGCAGAATTGACGACCTCCGTGGCGCAGTGTGTAGCGCTGTTGTCTTAACGGGCGGAGGTTCTGGGTTCGATCCCCGGCAGGGTCAATTTGGGAATTTATAATTTCTGAATTTTCCCAGGTCTGGCCTGGTGGGCTTCGGCCGTGGCTAGTTACCACCCTACCAGCAAAGACGTGCCGCCAAGCGATTTAGCGCTCCGGTACGATGCCGTGTAGAAACCGAAAGGGTATGGGATTAATATAACTGCCATGCCCCTAACAGGTTAGCCCGCTACCATCACTGCATCATCAGTCAAGGGCTAACTTGTAGTGGATAAAAAAAAAATACCCATCATTAATCCGAAGGGGCGAAAAGCGAAACAATCCGACCCCCAACATGTTAGCAGACGCGTCTCTATCGGCGAACTACTAAATCAATGATTGGGATCTCGAACGCAGACACAACAAAACATGCAAAAGCCGACCGACAATAAAATTAAGATACGGTAACTGCAAAAAGGCATCCCCGTTAAGCCCTTTTCGGCGGCTTCCAAAAGAGCCGAGAGCTCCGAATTAAAATATTCGGTGCTCAAATGTTGCTTTTCATCAAAATAGTTCGCCGATCTTGGAATATTCAATCAAATAGGTTAGGGTTTTATTTGTCTGTATAGTCCCACAAACTCTGGTTGGTTACAGCGTCGTTGTTATCATATTCAAAGTTGCTAATAAATATCCATACTAATATTATAAATGCGAAAGTGTGCCCACCTGTCTGCCCAACTACCCAACCGATTTTGATGAAATTTGGTACAGGGGTAGATTGTATCCTGGGGAAGGACATAGGCTATATTTCATCCCGGAAAATGAAGGAGTTCCTGCGGGAAACAAACACTTAATTCACGCGGACGAAGTCGCGGGCATCATTGAAACAGGTACCAGAAAAATATTACTTACATGTTTATTCATGTTCTATTACTGTTTATCGTTTAGTGGATTAGAGTTGAATATTATATTGGCATGCTATAGTTAACCTACTCATGATTTACAGTTTACACATTGACTTTCTTGAACCAAATGCTTAAAAAGTGTAGGTACTTTCGCTTTTCTCACTTAAATAGGATCTTTCCTATATACTCGTACGTCATGATTCATGACACATTACCTATGATGTATCTACGAAAATATTTTCAGCTATTTGCAAGTTACAGGACAACACTAATTTCTTTGAAATGATATTTAAAACACTTTGAATGAAATTAATTCTACGCCTATAGTTAGTAAGTAGATAGGTACTTGGTTTAAACATGAATTACGCGATCGTAACAGTCGTAATTTAGCATCGAATGCGACGTTTGAAAACTCGGACACCTTCGAATACTTCTGTTTCCATGACGGTTTCACCGCATTCTATGTAAAGAATTTTCCATCCATAAAAGGTGCAAAGTTAAAACAAAAATAATAAGGTCGCCCCCAAGCAACCGCTCGCAAAAGTGTCCCAACTCGAAAAATTAAACTTTCGCCGGCTTTTTTCGATGTGTCATTGTTTTTGTGCGGAGCATTTTCGGAATTCTACCATTTACATAAATACCTGGGGAACTTTGTGCAGCCGCTGAGGCGCCGACGGTCCAGCCGCTACCAAATAGAGATGTGCTATTACCGTATGCATTATTATACGACTGCCTGAAAAAAGGAGTTTATTGTTTTCAGGGTTCATGTATGTATGTATGTGAGTTTGTATATTCCACCATAACTTCTATACGCCTGAACCGATTCTGATAAATGAGGTATCGTTAGAATCCCTAGCTTATTCCGGGTGATTTAAGCTAGTAAAATTTAAAAAGAAATTGATGGGGTGACCATGGTTCCGCATTAAAGACTAAAGTTGAAAAAAAAATCGCAAATAAGATTAACTATATAATCATCATCTACAAAATGATGAGTAGATTCCAAAAATAAATAACACTATAGTTCAATATCCAGTGATTAACAAAAAATTATAGTTTATAAAAATGTTAATAAGATTCTAATTTAACTAGATTAATTTAGATTTTTAGTTCGTTTTTTTGGCAGGGCAGTCGTGTTTTTTAATTGTTTTAATTTAATTCCATTGCAAGATAGCTCTTGACTGCGATATCAATCTCACTTGTTGGTAAATGATGATGCAGATCGAGGGTAACTATTATAGTATGCCAGTTATATCCCATAAGCCTCATGTTTTTGTACCGGAAACCGCTAAAGCGCTCAGTAACACGTCGTTACCAGTACGTTCAAATTTCAGCGATCTAAACATGGTATTCAGGAGGGTCAGCGCTCGAATCCTGTACGGACATTTCTAATTATTCCATGTAAAGCTGCGTTTGTTAAACGGTGAAAAATTTACACAAATTCTTTTATCTAAATATCATTTAACCTAAAATATTATGTATTTCGTAACAGTTTCATAAAAGTTAAAGTTAATAAACAATGGCTTATTCTTTTGTAATATTAACTAAAACGAGAGCTCCAAAACTAGTGCTGCCTCTTTCCGCTGGGAGTATTATGAAAGAGATATGAATATATAGAGCTTTCATTTTTATTTGGAGATGGTGTTTATTAGTATTAGCATCAGTATTAAATTCAAAGGGAAAAATAGAAATTTGTAATTCATCATCTAAGCTACGATCACAATTATTCACCTTACTAGAGTCGTATTTGCACTGCGTCTTGTAAATGGTAATCAGGGTTATCAAAAACACGTAAATTTACAAGTAATATCATCTTTTTCACTTTAAAAATCTTGGTTTTAACCTAAACTCAAAACACCTGACAGATAATTTTCAATTAATTTCATTTATATTGCAGAATACCTAAGTGAAGTACCAATCAAATTGCAGAATACCTGAATACTTTGATTGTATTGATATATATTTTTGTTAGGTGTGCAAAACAAAGTTCTAATCGGACTGGTTTCACTTTCAATATAATCGATACCGATCTCTGGAACGAGCCCGCATAGGTCATTAATCTTGCCGCTGCTGGCGCCATTTTTTCACTGACCCTAACACCCCGCTCCCTAATGTGAAGATATGTCTGTCCGTAGAGCTGGATCAATAAAGTTCCAATGAAAATTAGAGTCATCTGTCGTATTCCTTGTTTCTTATAGCCATGACCCCTTCCATTAAAAGCACAATGGTATTGGTTTTCTTAAGAAAGTAAGGTTTACGGGATAAAGGTGGGCTTTTAATAAAACTTTTATTTGTAAAAATAACACCTTAATATCATCTTCTTTTAATTAATTCAAAAGTTATGCTACCTTTGACAAGGAAATTAGGATGCATGTTGAAAGATGCACAACATGAAAGAAGCTTGAAGCGGTAGGTGTCGTAGAAATGTATCATTAAAACTGCTAAAATAAAGCTCTGATATAATATAAAGACTGGTCATAATATCGGTACAGGCATCTTTGCGTAGTATGGAAATTAGCCAAGACTACAACCTCATGTCACACCAGGCCTGAGCCCAACATCAAAGTCCTAGAGACATTGTTAAAAAAATTACAATCCTGAAGAGATATTTTTTACAGATGGCAAGTCGCGATATCCACCAATAGTTCGGACATAAAAAGTAAATGCCTCCAGAAAACGATGCTACTATAAAGATTGGACCGCAAAAACTTTGCAAAATTCCTTACAGCTTAGAACCCATAAAATATACCTTATCGCGTTTTAATAAGACTTGTGGCATGTGAAAATGGAGTGACCATATTTGGTAATTAGATTCTGACAGTTTGAGATCAGCAAAGGAGCCGACTGTCAAAAACTCGGCGCCAGTGCGAACGCGATGTTAATAAAACATTACGAAAATGCAATAAAAATGTGATATTCTGATTTGGCACAGTTTGGACTTTGGAGGTTTTGTCAGGTTCGAATAATTGTTGTATTGTAGTTCAGAGGTACAGCCATACGGACATTTCGCAGTTATAATATCGTATGGATTGAGATAATAGCAGTAGGTATAGACCTACTGTTACTATTATAGGGAAGCAAGACACAAAACCACTGTGCTTAAGAAAGTAACATAAGTACTTTTTTCTTTCAAAAATAAGAAATGACGCAACCTTGGCAGCTGTAAATTTTCACATAACATTTCTTGCACTGAAAAATTCCAACATCATTGTTTTTTCATGAGTTTTTCGTACATTTTGTCACAATATTTTAGTGTTCCCTTTAAAAAGTCGTTAATGTCAGTGCAGTCGTGCACATAAACACATTTACAAAATGTTTTCAAAGAATAGATGCGTTAGGGTAGTTGCACAATAGACTGACTTATAATCTTAGCACGTTGAGCCTCAATATCCCAGTATCCCAATATCGTAGGTAATCAATATTACATCTCGTCTGCATTAATATTGTATAGCATACTTATCAATGTTAGACTTATTACTAAATCATTACTTTATTTTCCGAATTTTAACGATTTGACTTAAAAAAAAAATAATAGTCATAAGAATGCCCATATAACTTTTTATTATGCTGTAAAATAAAATAAATATCCCAGTGGTCAATAGGCGGACCGAGATTCAAAAGAATAGGGCATACGCCTGAATAATGTTGTACCATGGCTTAAATCCCTGTGTACGCCATTGGTGGCATTGGTGCGTCGGCATAGTTTACGTTTAATTCAACTTCAAAAAAATAGGAGTAAAATTGTAAATTATTCTCTTATGTTCAACCTGGAACTTCGTATATATATTATAACTAAATATTGTAAAAAAATAGCAGTCATAGAGACTGCCGATAGAAGTGAAAACGAATATTTAATTAAATTTTTTCTAATTAAAAAATATAATATAATATATTAATAAAAAGATTTCAAATTTAAACCTTAAAACTAAGTCATTGAAGTTTAATTACGAATATACTATTATATTTAAGACCTTTTGTCTTCGTAACAAGTAACAACGCGAGGTGTCAGCTACGGTTACACAGCACTTATTAATATAAACCTTACAACTAAGGCATTAAAGTTTAATTACGAATGTACTATATTTTTATACTTAAGACTATATTTTTATACTAAAAGAAAAAAGAAAAAAGACCTTTTGTCTTAAGAAGAATGGTGTCGTATTCACATTTTTACCCCCTACCAAAAAGTGCTCAACGCGCCTAAAGAAGTTTTCACTTCCATAATCGTGACACTATAACATTACGTGTACTCTCATCCTTACACTGGCAGCGTTTCACAAACGATTAGTTGTAAAGATGCGTGAATGCCACTTCAATATTACGTAAAGCGTGATTCACACACAAATATATATATATTTTATCTTTAATGGCGGTATTTATAAAGGATTACTCATGTTACCTACTCGTAACGCCCGCTCTACACTTGCACGCATAGGTCCGCGAACATCGTGATACTTCAGTTCGGAGTTTCTATCCGCATGCTATTTGTCTAGTTGGTAATGTGGCATGCCTCATGACAATATAGACCATATTATTAGACTTGCATTTACACCATTTTTTTTATCCACTAAAAGTTAGCCCTTGACTGCGATCTCACCTGATGGTAAGAGATGATGCAGTCTAAGATGGTAAGGCTAACCTGTTAGGGGTATGGCAGTTATATTAAACCCATACCCGTATTCGGTTTCTACGCGGCATCGTACCGCTTGGCGGCCATCGGTAGGGTGGTAAGTAGCCACGGCCGAAGTCTCCCACCAGGCCAGACCAGGGAAAATTCACTTTATTTTAAATCTATTAAATGTATGCTCCTGACAAGTACGTATAGATAACACTATTCAAATGAGCGTGAATTTGACTTGTTCCGGCAATGCTTGTTAATACAGTTATTTAGGTATTTACACTTAATTATTACTGTAATTTTAAAAAAGGGCATTCACTGACTTTCTTACTGGCTCGTCTCCGTAGAAATGGTATTCCAAACCAGTAATAGGCTATGTCGGTTCACATACATGTAACTATTTCAAGGCATTAAAAAGGTTTAATATCTTTTAATAATGAGGAATTATAAAATTATGCATATATATATGCTTATATAGGTTAAAATACCTATAAAAATTAACTAAGCTTTTCATAAATTGACGATTTAAAACCACTTGTAAAGGTTTATCTGCAAAAAAATATTTGAATTTGAAATCATTGGGGAACTTTGCAACTTGCGTAGGCACTATACAACGATCGTTTCGCGACATTTGTGTCGCGAGTGTAAGGCGGGCTTAACAGGTACTTTAGACGATTTTTTATAGCCAAATGAAATTATTTTCATTGTCATTACCCACTGCTACTTACATCTGATTTGTTGGCTTGAAAAAGCGCAGGTATAAATTACTCACTGTGAAGTTAATGTTGAGAGGAATACTCGACGCAGTTTCGCTTGGTGCGAGCTTCTTCTCTTCCTAGGGCTAGTATCGAACCCAATGCTAGCTTCAGTCTAGCTATCGAACTCAGTAGTTACAGTAAGTACCATCCATCCACCATCCATAATCTTCTATTTGACATAGGCCATTTGAAAAGCGCGCCACCATACAAATTCAAATTCAAATGTTTTTTTATTCAAATACAATACACTCATATAGCTAGTTAATATTATACTAATATCATAAATGTGATAGTGTGTTTGTTGGTTTATTGGTTTATTAGTTTGTCCTTCAATCATGCCGCAACAGAGACACGGATCGACGTTATTTGCATTGGTATTCCCGTGGGAATAGGGATGATGCCTATATCAAAAATAAATTATTCCTAACTGATTATTAAATAGAGGGTCCTCAAAAATACCTCAAATTCATAACATAATAGTTTTAAGTTTGATAACCATTTTAAAATATAGATTGAAGATAAAAAGTGCGTTGAAATTTGATGACGTCACTATTGTCACAACTGCCTCGTTGGTCTAGTGGTTAGCATGTTTGACTGCGGCCGACGAGGTCCAGAGTTCGAGTCCCGGGTCGGGCCATAATTAAGTATTGGGTTTTTCTGACTAGAAATTCCCAGTACTAGCCCGGAGTTAGGAAGTTGGCGGTGTTCCACCCCCGTGCCTCGGAGAGCACGTTAAGCCGTCGGTCCCGGTTATTATCACTGACATGATAATAGTCGTTAAAGCCCGCCAACCCGCATTGGAGCAGCGTGGTGGGTCTAAGCTCTAATTCCCTCTCTCCTATGAGAGTGAAGGCCTGTGCCCAGCAGTGGGACGTTAATGGGCTGTAGTGGAGTGGAGTGGAGCTACTCGTAGTTAATATTATACTAATATCATGAATGTGAAAGTGTGTTTGTAGGTTTATTGATTTATTGGTTTGTTCTGCAAGCACGCCGCAACAGAGACACGGATCGACGTTATTTGCATTGGTATAGCTGAGGACCTGGAGAGTGACATATGCTACTTTTTATCCCGGAAAATTGAGGAGTTTCCGTGGGAATTCAAAAAATTATTACACGCGGACTAGTAGCATGTAATAAATTTCTTCAAAAGAATACAACGTTTTACTAAAACGACGTGTATTTAAGATTCCTATACCCAAAATTAAATCCTGTTTTGCTAGACGATTTAGTCCCTACGTAGAATCATTTATTTACAATAAAGTAGTGTCGCAAAAGCTACAATTTTACCATGGCTCGCTTCATTGAATTACGACGCAACGGAAAAACTTTTTTTACATTTAACTTAAAAGGGCACTCATCATTATTCATTGTTAATAATAGAAATTATGTTACTTTTAAAAAATGCAACAAAAATGCTGTTAAAATACCGAGCGACAATTAACTTCTGTAAATCTTTATTTGTTAATGCGACATAGGTACCCACGATACAGGATTACCTAGTGTGGGTGCCATTGGTTATAAGGAAAAATTGTCATAAGTTGTTTTTGGAACATAAACATTTTTCATTTTCATTTTCAAAATCAACCAAAGACATAAACGTGCTAACATAGAAAGGATTTTCGTACACCAGACCGACCAGGCTGAGACGCCAGGAAGGTCGTCGAAAGCTATAAATGTTTTGTCATCAGATTACGAAAAAAGCTTATGCAACGCCCATTCATATTTTCACGAGTCCCTCATATCCGAATGCCATCTCGCCGCGTCGTATTTTTAGAGAAAAAAAAAAAAGAAAATTCATTTTACGTCTCGTCTCGCGAACGTTGTTGACGACCACCGTGGCACAGTGTGTAGCGCTGTTGTCTTAATGTGCGGAGGTCCCGGGTTCGATCCCCGGCAGGGTCAAGTTGGGAATTTATAATTTCTGAATTTTCCCTGGTCTGGCCTGGCTTCGGCCGTGGCTAGTTACCACCCTACCGGCAAAGACGTGCCGCCAAGCGATTTAGCGTTCCGGATGCCGTGTAGGAACTGAATAGGGGTATGGGTTTAATATAATAGCCATGCCCCTAACAGGTTAGCTCGTTACCGTCTTAGACTGCATCATCACTTACCATCAGGTGAGATCGCAGTCAAGGGCTAACTTGTAGTGGATAAAAAAAACGTATTTTGGTTGCAAAATACGAGTAGGTTCATCGTAAGAGATTATAGTAGATTTAATGACAAAAATATGATTTCGTTCTTCGCAAAGGGTCGAGAGGCCAAGTTGCGACAACGTATATCTACGCGTAACGGTAACTGGATGGGTGACCGAATTTGGAAGTCCGAAATTGGCCCTTTCGCTTCCTCCGTACCTAAGAGAGCTTGTTAGGCTGTCTATCCCAGTTATTGTCACAATTTTTTTATAATAATCGTTAGTGGCTGTGAGAATTACATAATAATAATGAACAGATAACTTTTCTACAAGACACTTTATCTGTTGGTAAGTTACCATGAATAAAACTACTAATAGGCATGATGACTGATTTTGAAAAATGGTCAGATTATGTTCGGAAGTATCTACTATTTCGAAAAAATATATTATTTCAGCAGAAAAATAAGGTTTGGCAATTAAAATTGGCATTTGAAATTTAAATTTTAAAATTCACGCCAAAACGCTCGCCGGTGTCATGGCGTCGTTTGTGACGTCACTATTGTTTTTGCCAATGTACTCTGTGCAGTGTGCAGTAAACAATAGTGTGATTGTCAAAGCTCGCAAACAAACAATTGTGACGTCATCCGCTTCTTGGTGTTTAATCCATTATGGCGGATATCTGTGTTTTATAGTTTTGTTTTATCCAAATAAATAGCAATCTCACTCGAAACAAAAAGATAAATACGTTTTTTATATTCCATGAATCCTATTTCATTAGATAAGTCCATAATTTCATTGATTCTTGGTTACTGTCATCGTGCCTATTTACCTACTCGTATGTGAAATGAATACTAATTAGATAACATTTGACATCAGACGAAAAACTTTTACAAACTTAAAAGTTTTGGTGCCTTATCCTGTCTGTCGATAAAATAACGTTTTAATATCAACGTTTCAATACAATTATAGAATTCCTTCGTAAGCTTTGTAAGGATGTCTTTGCCCTTTCTGTTTTTAAATCGGTTTAAGCTTTTAGTTACAGGTTTGAGTTATTTTTACCAAAATTGGACAGCTATTTTGGGACAGCAAGCTGTTCGTAGCAAGAGTTTTTCGATAATAATTTACGTGAACCGTTGAGCTTAAGCTGGGTCATAAGACTTCATTAATCATTGTTGCTGCTGGTTCGCCCCTTATTCAGAATGTTGAAATACTACGAAGCACCCCCTATTACCCCACTGCCCATAAAAAGAGTCATGTTTTCAGGGTTCATGTATACAAGTATAGTGAGTTTCTGTACTCCACCATAACTTCCAAATATTTGAACAGATTTGGATGTTTGGGATATCGTTAGAATATATTCCTTACATCATCCCGAGTGACACTGGCTATAATTTTTTTTTAATTTTTTTTTTTTTAATATTTTTAATTATGTTCACCAACAGTGGCGTGCACAGGTTTTGAGGCTAGGGTAGGCTTACTTGCTGTTTTGATGAAAAGTGAGCCCATTTGGGTAAGCAGTGCTTTTACGCCTCTATGAACTGCACGCTACTGTTCACCAAATAGATGAAATCCGCGACTTCATCTGCGTAGATTTAGTGGGCACTCTTTGATTTTCCGGGATTAGAAGTAGGTACCTACCCTATCTCCTTCCGCAAAATGCAACCTATCCCTGTGCCCAATTTCATCAAAATAAGTCGAACAAATGCCATGAAGCCGTAGCAGAAACACAGACACACGTTCGCATTAATAATGTAATGTCTTCCCGACCGAATTTCGGCCACGGAGGCCAATCGACAGAGAGATTAGCCATCTGCGCTGGAAATATTTAAGAGCACAAGTGTATGTGCAAACACAGGTGCTCTCTCTGTTCCTTTACTCTCACAGCCCGACACGACCGGACGCAAAATCCGACACAAACGGAGAGAGATCAGGTGCAGGACCGACGGCTTTACGTGCTCTCCAAGGCACGGGAGAGAGACACCGTCAAATTCCTAACTTCGAACTAGTACTGAGAATTTCTTGTCAGAAAAACCCAATACTTTATAATTATGACTTTACGGTATTCGAGCCTGCGATCTTTTTGGTCGCAGTCGAACATGCAAGTGCTAACCACTAGGCCAACGAGGTAGTCAAAGTTCTCTCACATTAATAATATTTGTATAGATAAATACGAATTCTTCAATTGTAAAATTCAAAATTCAAATGTTTTTTATTCAAATAAACTTTTACAAGTGTTTTTGAATCAAGTGATATTCCTTCCTATATTCCTTCGACAGAGCCCGTTGGTTCGAAACCTCCGACCTTCTCCAATGATTTAACTTCATCAGCGGTGACCAGACACAAGAATCAAAGGTTTCCCTGTACCAATTTTCAGGCAAGTGTTACATCTACCACTGGTTCGGTATGCCATTGCTACCGAGAAGAACCAGCGAGAATCTCGGTAATTCAAGCCTACTCGAGTTAGTCTGATACGATTTACGAAGACTCAAAGATCTTGCTTCGGTCGGACAGTAAAATGAGTTCACTAGCTATGTTACAGACAAAATAATATTATGAGTTACGAGCGAATTACATTATCAACACCCAATGTATCAAACACATCATTAAAATTTTAACTTTGAAGTCACCCCACTAACTGGATACTGAAGGATATATGGTTCTTCACAGAGTAAAGGAAAAATATAGACCGTGAACGGATTCTTTAGCAATGAAGCGGACACTGAGAAGACTTCCAGCGCCCATTGATAAGAGGCCGGTGATCGCCGCTCGCAATTTCTATTCAACCCGCAAATATAAATTTGCCGGTATATTGCTATCTCTATTTGGCTGATGACACATGATCGCGTGCAAACGCGATAGCAATATGAGCGTACAGAATTTGTTATACGTTTAGTCTTGTTCCGTAAATACCAAAAATGATGAATGATAACTTGTTGTGTTTTTCACTTCGTGTTGTTATTCGGGAACTTGACAATATAGGCTATGCTCCTGGTCAATTAGTACGTAACATATCGTCGGTTTTAATTTGATACAATTAAGGAGAAAACATGTCATTCAAGTCGTAAAAACAAGCAAAACGCTACGCGCTTACATTTAATTTTGGTTAAATATTTTGAAAACATAATTATCCAGGGGCCTAGATAAATACAAGTTCAATCTTTATAATCGCATAATCTGGTGGAAATATTCTCGAATTACGAATCATTTTGGTATTACGTTTGTATGGGCAATTCACCCTCCGCTGGCACCTTAAGTTTTATGTAACTGGGTTCGGTTTTATTAGGTAAAACCTACATTTTTATTCCGGAATTCGTATTTGCAATCACGTGCAACTTAGTGAATGTTTAAATTTTCGAGTTGTTGTATTGAAATTATTTCATCTTATTATGGCCATTTTTTAATGCCAATTTACCCTATATTACACAATTATTTCCATCGTCCATAAAGTGTATTATATTTTGTAATGTTTACAATTTATTTCGGTGCAATCCGAGAAATCGAAAACGGGTCAACATATAAAAAAAAGGTTAGGTTTATACTTTAATTTGCCAAGAAAGTAGTGTAGCCCTGACATATATAAAGCGCTTACTGCCTCGCCGGAGTCCGCGACCCGACATTTTATACGATTCCGCGAAATGTACCTGAAAAAAGATCGAAATTTGGTACGTGCGAACATGTGACATTACTAGCAACCTACTGCAACCACTCGCGTGAATTTAGGTTACGCGGTTTTAAAAATCCCTTATATTTTTCGGGATAAAATGTAGCCTATCATTTTCCAGGTCTTTTACTATATTCATGCAAAACATCACGTTGATCCGTTGTTCTCTTGGCTACGGCTGACAATATCTAGTGTCCTAGAATGTCTAATTTTCTAAAGTGCCCATACCATAACGTCAAATAAGTTGGGGTGTCATTGAATGATAGTAAACCAATTTTTTTTTGTTAAATGGGTAATATGCGTCATATGGGTAGTAATTCTGGGTAACTTTATAGAGTGTTCAATATTCGTTCACTCTCATACTACTGCCTAAATAACTTTTTAAACCATTCCCTTTGGGACCAATATTTTGTTACATATTCATCAAAAGGCGACTTTATCCTGAGGTTCTATTTGATTATCAATATTAAAAATGTACAAAAAATAGCACTGTTTTGATTTATCGTTTAATGGCAGTTGGCTTTTTGGCTGCACCCTCCAAAATGTAAAAAATTGGCTTTTCATGTTCGGAAAAATGAAAAATACACCTGTTTTTTTTACATAATTTAAATAAGCCTCGGTGTAAAATTAACAAGTTTCATTAAATCTAATAATTTTCAACTGCACAGCTTTTATAGTTGATTTTTAAAATAGCTGTAACACGCAAACCATTAGACGAAACTATTAATTTTAAGGTTACCTTAGTTTGATTATGGAAAAAGATGAATGCTAATTTTAATTTGATGTTTTTCTTACAAAATATCTATCTATACTTTATGATAATTTATTTTTTATCTCGACCGAAATTCTACAAAATAAATGAAAACGGTGTTCGGCATACACCCTTATTGCACCCACACACCGTGCACACCCACTTGTAATAATAAGCAGTGTGCTAGCTGGGTGTTACTTCCATCGCTTAAAGCAGTATTATTTTGAAATGATTTTTTATGTCAAGTACTCTGACGCCCCTAAAATAAGGATTGTAATTCTAAGACAAAAACGTCAACAGTATTAAAACAATACTGCTTTAGGCGATGGTAGTAACGGTACTGAAAGGTGTCTGTAAGGGGACACCCACTCGCCACTGCTTGTACTGAAAGCGTGTAATGTCTCAATCCGAAAACGCTATGGGAAAAAAGAAACAAATGATGTACGGTCGGCAAAGAAGACACTCGTCGATATTAAATTTTTAAATGTACACTAATATTATAAAGGAGAAAAAAGATTTGTTTGTTTGTTGTTAGTAAACTAGTCCATTTCTTCAAATATCAGAAACATTAGCTCTATATAATCGAGCTGTATTCCAGGTGGTGCAAGACCGCCAGGTGAAAGCTCTACAAGGGATACATAGATAACCAGTATGAAAGCAAATGTCATTTATACTTAATCTATGGTCATGTGATTTGCTTTTATCATTCTAACTCTATGAATTATTCCTATATTTATGGGATTTGACGCAATCTGTGGTCACATGTATTTGGTTCTGTGGTTTTGGCGGATGAAAAGTTTGACATTAGATTGAAGAGCAGTTGTTGATTGCCGGCGTTTTTGTTTTTAAAACTTTTGCTCTCATGATTAAACTTTGTTAATAGTGGTAATCTGAATTGTGTGATTACGGGGTAGAATTGTATTAGTGTGTGCACCCGAAAAATAAATAAAGTGTTGTGATGAATATGTGAGTTTTCAAGTAGTAGTTGACATCTATCAGTTGATGAAATGAAAAATAAATATTAACTTTTTTACTAATTTAAGCGACATACCTACAACCGAAAGAATATAATGTACATATATTTTATAGATTATCATTATCGTCTAATATTTTTCTAGCTAGAGAAGATGTTAGAAATTACTTACCTCATTTCGTCTAACAACAACAGCAGTACACCTGTTTTTATCAGTTAATTTAAAGTGATAAAGAATGGTTACCGCATTTCTATCCGCCGGCGATATTAAAGTTTTATTATTTCTAAACAAAATTACGATTCGGAAGCCACAGTACGTCTTATTCTTTCCACTATTCATTCGCGGTCAAGAGCTACTTCCAAAGAAAATAAATTAAAAAAGACCTTGTAAAGGCATGGACATTCACAACGCAAGACGGAAAAGAGTTCCATGAAATTCCTCTGACAACTCTGAAACTCCTGAAAATTGCATCAAAGATTTTAAATTATCCAGCGCACTAAGAGCCTGCGCTGGATAATTACAGTTTCGTAAAAGAACGATGTCGCTACTGCGGTTGCATTGTAGCGTCGAGTGCTATTGCTGAAACCTTGCTATAATTTAAATTATATAAACTATGTGGCGGTTTTGCCTTTCTGGGAAACCGTACCTTTAAGGGCTTTTAGTACAAGTCGTAGATTGTCTTGACGATCAACGTCTTGACGATCATTTTTTTTAAATGAACCGACTTTGAAAGAATAAAAACCATTATATAATTTTTAATTACTTTCGTCCAATATACTCTTAGCCAATGAACAAAAAATCAAAACTTAAATTGTAGGTACTAAGGTAAGTTTATCTTTCGTCATCTACTTAGTATTTATCCTTATGGTTTACTCTATTGTATTGTATGCCAGACGCTTACTGCAGTCTTTCCGTACAGTTAGTATGCGTCACTGACGCAGCGCTTTTTCTGTGTCCAAGCCTTAAACTTATGAAACGACTTGACATCATCACCTCTGATATCACGTAATTATTGTGCTCTCAAAAGTTTTAGCACATCGAAAATAACACCAAATGTCCTTTAAGTATATTTATAGGCCAATAAACGTGTTAACGTGAGTCTTTGGTGTCTGTCAATCAGTCCTTTTAAAGCACGATTTATTGAATGGGTGTGCGTAAACTTTAATATAGTAATAGAATTTAGTTACTGCGAATTATATCAAAAGATTCGTTTTTAATCTGTAATATTAAAAATGTGATATTTAATGGTTTTAACTGTAATTACTATCATATTATATTTGCAATTTAACATCTAAAACCGTTTAAAAGCATTCTGATTAAATCAACTTTTACACAATTGATCATCGTTGCTGTCGGTACCCGCTATGTCGTCTAGCCTCGCTATTTCTACGATCCGCCCAACTAAGTTTATAGATAATATATCTGGAATTAATACCTTAGTTTACAGAACCCTGCTAAGAAAATATATCCAGAAATCGCATAAAAACGAAGCTGGGACTGACCAACAAAGACTTGAAATACTAGATATAATATTAATTTGGGTAAAAATCTAATAATCGAACGTTAATTTTTTAACAAAACTTCGAAAATATCTAATAGATATAAATCTAAGCTCACACAGCTAAAGTAAGAAGCATATTATTATTAGAAAAGTATGTCTCTCAGGCGGAAATCGAAGGCAAATATTTTACAAACACTTGGAAAATTTCTTTTCTGAGAGTTTCTGCTGGTTCTTCTCGGTAGGAAATATGAATGACCTTCCGAACCAGGGGTAGACTCACTCGAATATTCAAAAGCACTTTCAAATGGCTTTGAAAAGTGCTTTTGAATAGTCGAGTGAATTAAATTAAAAATTAATTAAGATCTGAATTTTGTTTTTATATGACTGCCTGAAAAAAGCAGTATATTGTTTTCAGGGTTCATGTATGTATGTGTAGATTAACTACATAATCATCATCTAGAAAATGATGAGTAGATTCTAAAAATATATAACACTATAGTTCAATATTTAGTGATTCACAATAAAATATCATTCAATAAAAAATGTGAATAAGATTCCAAAGGCTACATATGCAAATCGCTTCTTATGGAGGTAAACTCCAAAAATAATATGGCAGGGCAGTCGTATTTTTTAATTCGTTAAATTAAGTTCACTTGTTAAGAGGCCGGGGATCGCCGCTCGCAATTTCTATTCAACCCGCAAATATAAATTTGCCGGTATATCTCTATTTGGCTGATGACACATGATCGCGTGCAAACGCGATAGCAATATGAGCGTACAGAGTTTGTTATACGTTTAGTCTTGTTCCGTAAATACCAAAAATGATGAATGATAACTTGTTGTGTTTTTCACTTCGTGTTGTTATTCGGGAACTTGACAATATAGGCTATGCTCCTGGTCAATTAGTACGTAACATATCGTCGGTTTTAATATGATACAAATAAAGAGAAAACATGTCATTCATGTCGTAAAAACAAGCAAAACGCTATGCGCTTACATTTAATTTTGGGAAAATACTTTGAAAACATCATTATCCAGGGGCCTAGATAAATACAAGTTCAATCTTATTAATCGCATAATCTGGTGGAAGTATTCTCGGATTACGAATCATTTTGGTATTACGTTTGTATGGGCAATTCACCCTCCGCTGGCCTTGTTAGTGTCGCTTTTTAGTTTCATTGAATTTTCAAATCGCAACGATGCTAGTGAAGTTTCAAAAGATTTGTTTTTTTTTTTTTTTTTTATTGATAATGTCTCCTAGATATCATTTTCCGGCACAGTACATCGTTGCTGACGGTACAAGTCGCGCCGTCTCGGCCCGCTATTTCTAGCGCCCGCCCAACCAAGTTTATTGACTCGGCCCGACTACTGCCCAGATTCGTCTACATACCATATTATCGATACTTTGAATGAAATGCAACTAATATAAACCGATTTTCGCCGTGTAGTCATGAAACACGTAGATGAAATGCACGTCAATAACAATTGAGTGTCTCGTCGTTACAATATTCAGTATTTACAATCTTTAGTAGGTATTTAAGAGATTGCTTTAGCAATAAGACCGCCTTTTCACCCTTCTGTCTTATCTTTTAAGCTTTTCTTTATTGTTATTGTTTTTAAGTGTGTGCAATAAAGAGTTCATCTATCTATCTTTTTACATTTATCGTTATGTGAAACTGTGTATCTGTCGGTTATCTTTTCTTGGCTGACCAGTAAAAGATAACCGACAGACAGGCTGTTTAATGGAAATAGACTACTTTTGATGAACACAAACTAAACGTTGTGTAGGATCTTGGGTGTTACTATTATAGTATAATAGTGACTTAATTTGGCTCCATACATTCTGAAACAAGAAAGTCAACAATGTTAAAATAACACTCCTACCCCAGCTTACAGTTTACGCTGAGTTGCAAGAAACAATATCAATTTAAGTGTTGATTAAAATAATTTAATCACAAGACTTCATACAATTCGAAACTATTTTAAAGATTTAATAGTTGATTAAACTAATTTAATTACAAGACTTCATATTTGAAGCAGTACCGTTCGGGTTTTTGCAACTTATAAAATTAGTCCTTGATTTATCAGATTTATAGCTGTTTCACCAAAACCATAAGGAACACCTGAACTAATTAGGTGCCAAGAATTAATGAATTGTCACCTCATGGGCTTAGGTTAAGCTTATAATTATTGTACGTACGTGAAAAATGTCACATATTTATCTTAGGAGCTCCTTAAACTTAGGCATCAGATGAATAAATAAAATTCTTTATAGAGTCTATTAAAAGTTTATAGCCTTTTTGTTGTCAGTTATAAATGTTTTATTGTGCCTATTTGGCATACTTTTAACGGACATAAATCGGGATGAAAGTGGATTTTAAGACATATGTGATTCATTATACCTATTAATTATACCTAATAGGAGAAATTCACTAATATAACAATGCTTTTAAATCTCACATGGGTCAAGAATTGATAGATTTTGCAAGTAAGTGCTCCCTTCCGGGGAATGCTTCTTTTTATCCCGGAAAATGATATATCCTGAAATTTTCATATAAGATTTAAAATCACCAAACCCCAAAAACCCTTAGCTTCGCATTATATTCGATGTTACGAGTATTTTATTTTATAAAACTTTATGTACTATATTATGTATGCATTTCTTATCTATTTTATTTTTTTAAATACAGCACCATCCCGCGCTCCCGTTTATTTATCCTTTCACTAAAGGTTGTCTGTAAGAGATTGCTTTAGCAATAAGATCGCCTTTGCACATTTCTATCTAGTTTTACTAGTAATTACTGCTTTTAAACTGTATTCTGTATATTTCGTGTGTGCAATAAAGATATCTATATATCTAAATAAATAAGGGGCACTGCAATTTGAGCTAAGGATGAAGGTCATTCAATTCAGTGAAGTAAAAAAAATGGCATTTGGGCTTCCATTTTAAAACGAAGCTGAAGAAAAATGAAGAGAAAAAATAGAAATCCTGGGAATGGAAGTGCATAACAATTATTTTGTCAAAATTGGTGAAATAAGTCCTCTGTCATACGTTTGGAACCACTGTTCCCATTCAACAGCTTCGCTTTTTGTCCCTGAGCAACCAGCAAGCGCCTAATGTTCATGAAAGTGAATGAACTAGAAGTTTAATTCGCTATAATCCGCTACAGTAAACAAATCTGTGTGGTACAGTGCGTGTCTTTCATCTGCAGCAATCGACATCCACCACCCAGCAATTCGCACAGGCACAACACCACACCACACAAATCCTCCAAATCACTCTCAACACCACACCATACAAATCCTCCAAATCACTCTCAACACCACACCACACAAATCGCTCTCAACGTACGTTTCACTCCGACACCGGAGCATCTTCAGGAGATGTTGACTCCGCACTCGCATGCTGCAGGTGAAAGACACGCACTGTACCACACAGATTTGTCTACTGTAGCGGATTAAAGAGAATTAAACTTCTAGTTCATTCACTATCATGGACTTCCGCAGAGTAACGCCTGCTTCTATTCAATACCTAATGTTAATTGATGACCGCCGCATATGAACATTTGCAGCACCACAGGAACCGCCAATGCGTTGCCGGCTTTTGAGAAATTTGTTTATCCGCCGCTTGAATAGCCATATTGAAGACACGAGGGAACACAGTAGATGGAAGCTGGTTCCAATTCATTGGTTTCGTTGGTTCGCCAAAATAAATAACGACATAAAGTGACTTTTTTTATACGACTTCCTGAAAAAAGGAGTATATTGTTTTCAGGGTTCATGTATGTATGTATGTATGTGAGTTTGTATATTCCACCATAACTTCTATACGCCTGAACCGATTTTAATAAATGAGGTATCGTTAGAATCCCTAGCTTATTTTGGGTGACATAGGCTAGTAAAATAAAAAAAAAATTGATGGGGTGACCATGGTCCCGCATTAAAGACTAAACTAGAATTTATTTTTTTCTTAAATGAGATAAACTGTTTAATCATCATCTAGAAAGTTATGAGTAGATTCCAAAAATATATAACATAACGTCCAATATCCAGTGATTCACAAAAAAATATCATTTAATAAAAATGTGAATAAGATTCTATAATTTAACTAGATTAATTTAGAATTTTAACTTTTTAGTTCGTTTTTTGGCAGGGCAGTCGTGTTTTTTAATTTTGTTAATTATTTAATTTATAAACTTATATCATATATCATATAAACTTACATAAACACACAAATATACATACTAATGACATAAATATATACATATGTCACCGTAAGATTGTAAAAACCGCTAGATTACAGTCTAACTCGCGAAATTGTAAACTGTTGAAAGATTGTGAACCGTTCAATGTTCTAAGTGCAAATTTTTTAAATATTCATTATATTTACGTTTTCTTGTCTGTTTCTTGTAGGTTAGGTTAGGGTTCGACATAAATATTTAATATATTTATGTCCCTGAGCAAATCAGCAGCCGGGTTCGTCTAATGTTAACTGATGACCGCCGCATTTGCAGCACCACAGGGACCGCCAATGCGTTGCCGGCTTTTGAGAAATTTGTTTATCCGCCACTTGAACAGCCCCATAATGTACTCACGAGGGAACACAGTAGATGGAAGCTGGTTCCAATTCCTTGGTTTTGTTGCTTCGCCAAAATAAATAAAGACATAAACTGACTTTTTTTTTATACGACTGCCTGAAAAAAGGAGTATATTGTTTTCAGGGTTCATGTATGTATGTATGTATGTGAGTTTGTATATTCCACCATAACTTCTATACGCCTGCACCGATATTGATAAATGAGGTATCGTTAGAATCCCTAGCTTATTTTGGGTGACATAGGCTAGTAAAATTTAAAAAAAAATTGATGGGGTGACTAAGGCCCCGCATTAAAGACTAAACTTGTTTTTTTTTTCGACAATAAGATTAACTATATAATCATCATCTAGAAAATGATGAGTAGATTCCAAAAATATATAACACTATAGTTCAATATCCAGTGATTCACAAAAGTATATCATTTAATAAAAATGTGAATAAGATTCTAATAACTAGATTAATTTAGAATTTTAAATTTTTAGTTCGTTTTTTGGCAGGGCAGTCGTGTTTTTTAATTTTGTTAATTATTTAATTTATGTCCCTGAGCAAATCAGCAGCCGGGTTCGTCTAATGTTAACTGATGACCGCCGCATTTGCAGCACCACAGGGACCGCCAATGCGTTGCCGGCTTTTGAGAAATTTGTTTATCCGCCACTTGAACAGCCCCATAATGTACTCACGAGGGAACACAGTAGATGGAAGCTGGTTCCAATTCATTGGTTTTGTTGCTTCGCCAAAATAAATAAAGATATAAACTGACTTTTTTTTTATACGACTGCCTGAAAAAAGGAGTATATTGTTTTCAGGGTTCATGTATGTATGTATGTATGTGAGTTTGTATATTCCACCATAACTTCTATACGCCTGCACCGATATTGATAAATGAGGTATCGTTAGAATCCCTAGCTTATTTTGGGTGACATAGGCTAGTAAAATTTAAAAAAAAATTGATGGGGTGACCAAGGCCCCGCATTAAAGACTAAACTTGTTTTTTTTTCGACAATAAGATTAACTATATAATCATCATCTAGAAAATGATGAGTAGATTCCAAAAATATATAACACTACAGTTCAATATCCAGTGAATCACAGAAAATATCTAAGATTCTAATTTGACTAGCTTAATTTAGAATTTTAACTTTTTACTTCGTTTTTTGGCAGGGCAGTCGTGTTTTTTAATTTTTTTAATTACTTGTATTGACTGGCTTCACGGCTCTGGGTTCCAGACTGATGCGATGAGTGGTGTCGGCCGCGTGCGCGTGCGCAGACGGTTGCGCGCGTGCCGAGTGAGGGCAGATGCGCGCGCCATCTGCCGCGTTTTTACCTTCGCCTGCTAATTCGTTTGTTTTGCCCTTGGATGCTACGAGTGTTGCGTACAGATATAGCGACGGACGTAATAAAAGACTTTTGAAACAAGTGAAATTAATTTAACGAATTAAAAAACACGACTGCCCTGCCATATTATTTTTGGAGTTTACCTCCTTATGAAGCGATTTGCATATATAGCCTTTGGAATCTTATTCACGTTTTTTATTAAATGATATTTTTTTGTGAATCACTAAATATTGAACTATAGTGTTATATATTTTTGGAATCTACTCGTCATTTTCTAGATGATGATTATATAGTTAATCTTATGTTCGATTTTTTTTTTCAATTTTGGTCTTTAATGCGGGACCATGGTCACCCCATCAATTTTTTTAAAAAATTTACTAGCCTATGTCACCCGGAATAAGCTAGGGATTCTAACGATATCTCATTTATCAAAATCGGTTCAGGCGTATAGAAGTTATGGTGGAATATACAAACTCACATACATACATACATGAACCCGGAAAACAATATACTCCTTTTTTCAGGCAGTCGTATAAAACACCGTCAAATTATTTCCTCGGTCGATGAGGCGTTGCCGCCATGTGAAAATTGAGTGTTTGTTACATTTTGCGGGGTTGATAACAGTAAACAGTGCTCCTGGAATTTTACTACAATACAAAAATGTTTTTATAACATTCAAGAATTTCTGACTACATAGACCTCAATAGCACGATAAATGTATTTAAAATAAATTATGTATTAAAACTTATAATTATTCAATTATTTTAATTTTATTGTAATAACTTATTTAATATTATTTTAGCCATTGACTACGACTTCTAGATTTAATAACTTGACGAGACTATTTATTTATCTAATATTTGTAATAGATTTAGTGAATCTTGTGTAATTAATTTAAAATTTGCAATGCCCTGACAGGGCCTCATGCCGATGTACTTGTATGTAGACATGAATGCAAATAAATGGAAATAAATAAAATACTAAAGATACTTTAATAGACGGAATAAACGTCTAGGTTTGAATATAACCTTTAATGCCATGATTCTTTTTTTTTATCCACTACAAGTTAGCCCTTGACTGCGATCTCACCTGATGGTAAGTGATGATGCAGTCTAAGATGGTAGCGGGCTAACCTGTTAGGGGCATGGCAGTTATATTAAACCCATACCCCTATTCGGAACTCTCGGTGATGGAAGTCTTTCCATTTACGCATTTTATATTCAAGATTTTTGAAAATATTGCGTGGCAAAAGTGGCTGTTTTTTTTATCACTCTCCTAGCTGACGCCCGCGACTTCGTCCGCGTGGATTGAGGTTTTGTGGTTCCCGCGGGAACTGTTTAAGTCACTCCAGAGTCCAGACTATAATCTATCTCTGTGCCACATTTAATTCAGATCCGTTTAGCCGTTCTGGCGTTATTGGGTAACAAACATCCATGATCCATCCATCCAAACTTTCGCACGCATCAGAAAAAATAGTAGAACATCTATATACTTAATATTATAAGTTCTACTATTTTTTCTATTCTGGAATCCATTTGCAGAATATGAAGCTTTAAAGTGCAAAATTTTGTTACAATTCACTGTTCTTCTTAAAGATATTACCTTCTCATCTTTTGATTTTCATACTTTTGCAAAATATAATATACTTATACTTCATTATACAATGCATTAAAAACAATTATTTCTGCTTTAATACATTCCTATGGACCATTTACTTATCAATCAATCAATCGTTTATTTGCTTGAAACATTGTACAATAATATGATGACAGTCCAAAAGTAGTCCACATATGTTTCGTCAATGCTGACATGCAAATTTAAGAGTTAGGTAAGTGCATAATTAATATTACAATATTTAAATCATTAATAATCAATCCTAATCTTATATATAGAATTCTCGTATCACAATGTTAGTTACCATACTCCTCCGAAACGGCTTGACCGATTTTTATAAAATAAAAATATATTTATTACCAATAAACAGCTTACAGTCAATTTAGTATAACTTTGGTCTCCGCACTAGGGAACCTGTATCGCGGAGACCGTATTATGATTAAGTACCTAAAATTAGACTTAACCGAGGACTGACTAGGCCTCAATAGATGATTTTTTAAAATTTATTACGTAAATCATAATATAAACAAAAGCAATTTTTTTTTAAATGTTTCTGCAAATAAATAATTTCGAAATTTTGTTATTTCGTTTTAATTTTAATTTGAGACAAGTATTATGAGTATACATACCTAAACGTAAAAATAATGGTGCTAAAAGGTAAGATAATGTAAGTATATTTAATTGTGATATTATGAAATTTTATATGCATATTCAGTTGGTCTGAGAATCGGCTACTATCTATTTTTCATACCCCTAAAACACCTTAATCCACGCGGACGCAGCCGCGGGAATCAGCTACTCTTATAAATAAATTCCCGTGTCACAATGTTAGTTACCATACTCCTCCGAAACGGCTTGACCGATTTTTATGAAATTGTATACGGTCTGAGAATCGCAATTAATATAACGCGTATAGAGTATACTCAATACTCAATATCATTTATTCAATATAGGTACACTGTAGGTACACTTATTGACGTTAAAAATTACTTACTTATAAAACATGATGGTGATAATTGGTTACGGTATCTTAAAACTAAAGCTACGAGGGTTACAAACGCGCCCTGGTCTGAGAAGAGCCCACAACAAACTCAGCCGGGTTTTTTTTTCTTTTTATTATCACCATCTCACAAATCATCTTAACTAAGGCACTATCAGAGCCATAGAGCAAATCATTGCCAAGCTTCCTTGTCGTTTAAGTAGTCATTTACATGGTAATAAGATTTTTCAATGAGTTTACGTTTTACATTAACTTTGAACTTATTTAGAGACATCTTTAACATGTTCTGGGAGCTTATTGTAGAAGCGGACACTGTTTCTAACAAATGAATTGCTAGTTTTACTAAGCCTAGAAGCAGGCATTACAAGTTTATTTTTATTTCTAGTATTGACATTATGATAATCACTTTTCTTCTTGAATTTATTAATGTGTTTATTATTAATTAGTAGCTTGTAGTGTACAAACACTGCAAGGTGTCTGCCGGCGCGTCTATCATGGAAATTAATACACGCCCGCTCTACTATACCAACACTATATAGATGACTAGACGATGCCGGCGACTTCTTTTTTTTTTTTTTAATTTTTTTTAAATTTTTTTTTTCGACTTCGTTCGCGAGAATACGTTTTTAATTTTTTTTTTATCCACTGCAAGTTAGCCCTTGACTGCGATCTCCCTGATGGTAAGGGATGATGCAGTCTAAGATGGTAGCGGGCTAACCTGTTAGGGGCATGGCAGTTATATTAAACCCATACCTCTATTCAGTTTCTACACGGCGTCGTACCGGAACGCGTAATCGCTTGGCGGCACGTCTTTGCCGGTAGGGTGGTAGCTAGCCGCGGCGGAAGCCTCCCAGCAGGCCAGACCAGGGAAAATTCAGAAATTATAAATTCCCAAATTGACCCTGCCGGGTATCGAACCCGGGACCTCCGCAAGTTAAGAACACACTGCGCCACGAAGGTCATCCAAAATTCCCGGAGAAAGTTCTTAATTTTCCGGACTAAAAAGCAGCCTATGCCCTTCCCTGGGTTGTAACCTACCTATATACCAAATTTCATCAAAATCGGAAGAAAAGCTGTCCGTGAAAGCGTAGCAGACACACATACACACTTTGGCATTTATAACATTAGTATTGATAAGTTGATACCCGCTTCCCGCTGACTTTGTCCGCGTGGATTACGTCTTTTTTAATTCCCGCGGGAAGTCCTTCATTTTCCGGCATAAAAAGTAGCCCATGTCCTTCCTCGGGATACAACCTATCCCTGTACCAAATTTCATAAAAATCGATTGAGTGGTTGGGCGGTGAAAGAAAGACAGACAGACATACACATTTTCGCATTTATTATATTAGTATGGATTTACACGAAGGTCATGTACCCAGTTAATAATAATCTAATTTCGATAGCGAAAGTACGACTTGAATAAAATTAATTAGTCAAGTACACCTATTAAACAAGTCTTATTTAAAAAAATTAAAAAACACGACTGCCCTGCCAAAAAATGAACTAAAAAGTTAAAAATCTAAATTAATCTAGTTAAATTAGAATCTTATTCAAATTTTTATTAAATGATATTTTTTTGTGAATCACTGGATATTGAACTATAGTGTTATATATTTTTGGAATCTACTCATCATTTTATAGATGATGATTATATAATTAATCTTAGTTTCGAAATTTTTTTTTCAACTTTAGTCTTTAATGCGGGACTATGGTCACCCCATCAATTTCTTTTTAAATTTTACTAACCTATGTCACCCGGAATAAGCTAGGGATTCTACCAATACCTCATTTATCAAAATCGGTTCAGGCGTATAGAAGTTATGGTGGAATATACGAACTCACATACATACATACATGAACCCTGAAAACAATATACTCCTTTTTTCAGGCAGTCGTATAATAAACATTGTAAAAAAAGGCACATAAAAACGCGTATTAACGTAAAAAGTTTTAATGTGGTAAGTACGTGGGAACCGAACGACGGCCCCGCTGCAACAATGGCACATACAAACCTCTTGCACCGGTTGTTAGCACTAATTAACTTACTTAGTGCCTGTACAAACTAAGGAACTATCAGAGCCATAGAGCAAATCATTGCCAAGCTTCCTTGTCGTTTATGTAGTCCTTTCCATGGTAATAAGATTTTTCAATGAGTTTACGTTAAACGTAAACTCATTGAAAAATCTTATTCTCCAGAATTAAGTATTAGGTGCTAAACTTAATACAATTGCTAATAGAATTAAGTTTATGCACATTGCAGGTTAAATTGTCTTGTGGTCCTTCAAATGCATAATAATCCAATAGTCTCTGAATAAGTTCAAAGTTAATGTAAAACGTAAACTCATTGAAAAATCTTATTCTCCAGAATTAAGTATTAGGTGCTAAACTTAATACAATTGCTAATAGAATTAAGTTTATGCACATTGCAGGTTAAATTGTCTTGTGGTCCTTCAAATGCATAATAATCCAATAGTCTCTGAATAAGTTCAAAGTTAATGTAAAACGTAAACTCATTGAAAAATCTTATTCTCCAGAATTAAGTATTAGGTGCGGAAAGGTTTGTTGAGTTTGAAGTGAAAATAAATACTTTAAGGTACCTATGTAGGTTTTCCTCGCTACTGTATCGTAGTTGACACATACTAACGCTGTACGTAAAGTTACAGACTGCAATATATATGTCACCGTAAGATTGTAAAAACCGTTAGATTATAATCTAACTTGCGAAATTGTAAACAGTTGAAAGATTGTGAACCGTTCAATGTTCTGAGTGTCAATGTTTGAAATATTCATTGTATTTACGTTTTCTTGTCTGTTTCTTGTAGGTTAGGTTAGGGTTCGACAAATAATCAGGTAGTGCCCTTACTAGTGCCTGTACTTAGGTTCTATTGGGTTAATATACCTACCGAAAAATAATGGGTTAAATATTGAATAGAAGCAGGCGTTACTTTGCGGAAGTCCATGATAGTGAATGAACTAGAAGTTTAATTCGCTATAATCCGCTACAGTAGCGGATTATAGCGAATTAAACTTCTAGTTCATTCACTAATGGGTTAAATTGTAATCTTTCGACAGTTTGCAATTTCGCGAGTTAGATTATAATCTAACGGTCTTTACGATCTTACGGTGACATATATAGTGTTAACTGTTATCGTTGACAGCGTGGCATCGGGTTACACCAATACCGACAACTTAGTGATAACACACGGAATGCGTGTCGTAATACACTACATTATACCGATACTAATACCTGTGGAAGGACCAGGGAACCCACCGCATTGTTATCCCAAGAAAACCCCTGCCATTATGTGATTAATGGAAAAGGCTCACGACCATCAGAAATCTATATAGAAACAAGAAAACGTAAATGAATATTTCAAAAATTGACACTCACAACATTGAACGGTTCACAATCTTTCGACAGTTTACAATTTCGCGAGTTAGATTATAATCTTACGGTGACAGATGTATGGATGTTTGTTACTAATTCACGCCCCAACGGCTGAACGGATCTGGCTAAAATTTGGCACAGAGATAGATTAAAGTCTGGAATAGCACATAGGCTTTATCCCGGAAAATTAAGAACCAAAAAACCTCAAACCACGGAGAGTCGGGAGCATTCGCTAGTGAGGAATATGTCAGACAGAGAGAAAATATGATCGGTTGATTCTTACAATTTATCAATCGTGACACAAGTCCTACGGGAAATTAATAAATCGCTTCAATACTTATGGAGTTTTTTTGCACACAACACAGGTTTATTCGCATTTCCTTTAATCTTATAGCCCGATGGGACGGAAAATCCGACACGACCAGAGAGAGATTAGGCGCAAAACCGACGGCTTTACGTGCTCTCCGAGGCGCGGGGGTGGGACACCGTCGAATTCCTAACTCCGTGCTAGTACTGATAATTTCTTGTCAGAAAATAAATCATACCTACTACTATTATAGATGCGAAAGTGTGTTTGTTTATCCTTCAATCATGCCGCAAACGGATCGACGTGATTTTTGACATGGGTTTAGCGTACTTGGAGAGTGACATAGGCTACTTTTCTTATATATACCTACATAACACGAAAAATTAAGAAGTTCTCGCGGGAATCCAAAAAAACTTAAACAACGCGGACGAAGCCGCGGACATCAGCTAGTTCCACATAAATGGTAGTTAACGTCGTCGCTATCACGATACGAATACGTAACAAGTGAACTTAATTTAACGAAATAAAAAATACGACTGCCCTGCCATATTATTTTTGGAGTTTACCTCCATAAGAAGCGATTTGCATATATAGCCTTTGCAATCCTATTCACATTTTTTATTAAATGATATTTTTTTGTGAATCACTAAATATTGAACTATAGTGTTATATATATTTGGAATCTACTCATCATTTTCTAGATGACGATTATATAGTTAATCTTATATTCGAAATTGTTTGTTCAACTTTAGTCTTTAATGCGAGAAAATGGTCACCCATCATTTAAAAAAAAAAATACTAGCTCATTTCACCCGGAATAAGCTAGGGATTCTAACGATACCTACTTCATCAAAGGCGTTCAGGCGTATAGAAGTTATGGTGGAATATACAAACTTAGATAGATAGATAGATAGATGAACTCTTTATTGCACACACTTAAAAACAATAACAATAAAGAAAAGCTTAAAAGATAAGACAGAAGAGTGCAAAGGCGGTCTTACTGCTAAAGCAATCTCTTCCAGACAACCTTTGGGGAGAGGAGATTATAAAACAAGAGCGCGGGATAGTGCAACAACTAAAAATTAAAATATGTAATATATATGTACATACATGCATACATCCATCCATACATACATACATACATACATACATACATACATGAGCCCTGAAAACAATATACTCGTTTTTTCAGGCATAAAAAAGCTCCCACACGACTCGTTGATGAAACTTGAAACCCGTTCCCCTAAACCTTGATGCAACTATAAAAGTCAGATCACCGGAGTCTAAAAACAAAGTGCGTGCTCAACAATAGCGGACAGACTCATGACCACAACACCTCACCAGCGGATGTTCTGACACAGTTCTGTTGACTCGCGACTTGGCAGCGGTGAGGGAGATTCGCCCTTGACCTAGCTTCGGTTCGGACCCAACTCATCTATTGGCATTCGCGACGAAGCACGCTGACTAAATAAAATAATAGAAAAAAATGAAAAAAAAATGCTTATTTAGCTTTAGGATAACAATTAAATAGGAAAGGAATACAAATATGAAAAAACTCAATATAGCTACAAGATAATTACTTGCTAAACTTACAATATTTAGCTTTACACGGATAACAATGAAATAGGAAAAAGAAACACAAATATGAAAAAACTACATATAGCTACAAGATAATTACTTGCTAAACTTACAATATTTAGCTTTACACGGATAACAATGAAATAGGAAAAAGAAACACAAATATGAAAAAACTACATATAGCTACAAGATAATTACTTGCTAAACTTACAATATTTAGCTTTACACGGATAACAATGAAATAGGAAAGGAACACAAATATGAAAAAACTACATATAGCTACAAGATAATTACTTGCTAAACTTACAATATTTAGCTTTACACGGATAACAATGAAATAGGAAAGGAACACAAATATGAAAAAACTACATATAGCTACAAGATAATTACTTGCTAAACTTACAATATTTAGCTTTACACGGATAACAATGAAATAGGAAAGGAACACAAATATGAAAAAACTAAATATACTTGATAATTACTTGCTAAACTAACTGAATAAAAAATTTTTTTTTTTTCCTATTTGTGAGTACCAGCGAGGAACTCATTTAACTACGATCTAGCCTAACAAAAAAAAATATGCAAAAATTATTTTACAAAATTACTATAAAAAATAAATTGCTCCGTGTAGTCGGTTAAAAAGGGGCATTCGCGACGAAACACGCTGACTAAATAAAAAAAAAAAAAAATATTTAGCTTTACACGGATAACAATGAAATAGGAAAGGAACACACATATGAAAAAACTAAATGTAGCTACAAGATAATTACTTGCTAAACTTACTGAATAAAAAAAATTTTTTTTTTCCTATTTGTGAGTACCAGCGAGGTACTCATTTAACTACGATCTAGCCTAACAAAAATAAATATGCAAGTATTATTTTACAAAATTATTATAAAAAATAAATTGCTCCGTGTAGTCGGTTAAAAAGGTTGCTACCTCAACATGTTGCTGCAGTATTATGATAACTGCAGCGCTGATTTTCAGGCAGAACCATGAGTGGTGTCACGACTACACTAGCGGCACGCTATGATGGCCGGTTTGACACATTACAATAGTGATGTGGAATGTCAATTTATTCTCGAACAAAAAACAATTAAGTTTTGTTTTTGTACCTGATTAAATAGGTTTAATAAAACAAAAATGTATATGTTTATTTAATTTATTTGAACGAACTGAATATTTGAACGAAAATGAATATACATACTTTATATGCACACAAGAAACATATGAATACAAAAGATACCAAAAAAGGTGCCACAAAAGGCCATAATTAATCAGATTCGTCCATACTACTATTTTCACTGTCGTCACTGCTATCATCACATACATTAATAATTATATGTTCGTTTTCTATAATATTATCTATTTTCACATCTCTTTCATAATCTTCCCTTATTAATTTAACAGTTCTATTCACAACCTTTTCCCAGTCTCCTTTAGTCACATGTTCACAAGCTTCTTCTAATAATTTTAGCATTTTTTTTGTGGTAAATGGGGGTTCTGTATTGTGTCTTGCAGCATATCCCTTAATTTGAGCCCACACCAACTCAATCGCATTATACTCACAATGGTAAGGCGGTAACCGTATAACTCTGTGCCCATGTTCTAATGCTATTTCGTCAATGACGTATCGGATCTTGGTTGGTTTGTTTTCTTTTAAAAGACGTACTAATTCCGCTTTTAACATATTCATGTTTGCATCTACGCCATTTTTACGAAGCCATGCGACGATATCAGCTTTCTTTTGGGATTGGGCAGGTGGCTTGTCAATTTGCATCGAGTGGTATGGGGCGTTGTCCATAATTATAATAGATGGTTCAGGGAGGCTACACAACATTGAGGTAAACCATTCAGTAAACTTTTCTCCATTCATGTCTTCATGATAGTCTCCAGTGGTTTTTGACGCAAAAGCCATGAGAGAACCTTCGACAAACCCGTTGATGGTTCCGGCGTGACAAATTATAAGTCGCGATCCTTTTCCTACAGGAACTTTGGAAGTAGATGCTGCTGTGTCATCGTTCCAAGAACGGCCTACAGTATGGTTAGCATTAAGCCATGTTTCATCCAAGAACACAACATTTTGCCAATTTTTGATTTCTTTCACTTGCCGTAAAAAAGTATACCTTGCCATCGCTATATCAAATCTTTCCATCAATATTTTGCGTTTGTTACATTTTTTGTATCGAAATCCAATGGTCTTCAAAATCTTCGTTAAAGAACTTTCCCCACCGAAGAATAATCCAGCTTCCTTCAGTGAATGCACCAACTTTTTTCTTGTTGGATACTCCTTCTGTAAATAGTAGCCGTAAACATGTCTTCGGATAGCATCGGCATCAAAGCTATCGATGCCTACGACTGGTTTTGCTCGTTTTCTCTTTTTTGGTGTGTGAAGTTTATTTTCTTCTGTGCCAGTCTCGCCATATTTTTTTTTAGTTATCCGTCTAACAGTTCGTTGTCCAATATTAAGCGCATCAGCTACGCGTTCAACCACTGACGTTATAGGTAAAATTGGCCCTCCATTTTGAGCTTCACGATCGAAATAGTTACGAAGGCGTATTACGAACTCACGTGTCTGACTATTTAGAACAGTTCTCTGCGTACGTTCGGTCATATCGACGAAATCCACAACAAAGGGCTTGAACAGAGTCCAAATTAACGAGCAAGGGTCAACAGTAATGCAGTATCAATATTTGAAATCCAAAGCCAGGTCAAAACTATATCACAATCGCATTGCACTGACAGTTTATACTTTTCGAAGCAACGTCAATTCGAAACTGCTTTGTTTTGCATTGAGCATTGACGCGAGTTTGCCGGAGGTAGTAGTTGTGCTAGCCAGCGATCCTATGTGACGATCGTATTAGATTCCATTTTTAAAAATTTATTGATATTTTTTTGCGATTTCAGAGGTTTGTCCACATAGTGAAAATTGTTCATATTCACAAGTACATTCACCCCTTAAATGGTGCAAACTGATTTTTCTACACTTGTATACATTTAAGAAATCAATTTAATAAATAAATTTTGAGTCCTAAACCTAAAACTGCATTCGATAAAATTTATGAATCTCTGCACATCACTATCGTCAATAAAGTAATACAATTATTTCCTTCAAAGTCGTTATCAATTAATACGGAACTTCATGAGAAACTACATTCGATAAAATTTATGAATCTCTGCACATCACTATCGTCAATAAAGTAATACAATTATTTCCTTCAAAGTCGTTATCAATTAATACGGAACTTCATGAGCGGACAAACGTCAAACCGGCCATCATAGCGTGCCGCTAGTTTAGAAAATATTTCTATGCATCCACTCATAAGATACTGCCTCGTTGGTCTAGCGGTTAGCGTAGTCGACTGCGGATCACGAGGTCCTGGATTCGATTCCCGGTCGGGCATAAAAATTGTTAGGTATTGGGTTTTTCAATCAAGAAATTCTCAGTACCAGCCCGGAGTTGGAAGTTGGCGGTGTTTCACCCCCGTGCCTCGGAGAGCACGTTAAGCCGTCGGTCCCGGTTATTATCACGAACATGATAATAGTCGTTAAAGCCCGCCAACCCGCATTGGAGCAGCGTGGCGGGTCTAAGCTCCTAATTCCCTCTCTCTTATGAGAGTGGAGGCCTGTGCCCAGCAGTGGAACGCTAATAGGCTGTAGTGGTGGACTCATAAGATCGTCAATAGTACATTACTACCCAAGCTGGAAATGTTGGAAGGACGAGGCGAAGTCAAGGACTTCCTAAGTAATTTCAAATTTCAAAAGCAAGAGACGCTAATCGAAAGAAGTTTTTTTACATTGCCGATAGATGGCGTTGACTTATCTTAACTCACGCTAAATCGCGCCAATTTTAATTACAGCTCGTTCGGTCCAGTGGTTTGAGTTGTGCGTTGATAGATCAGTCAGTTAGTCAGACACCTTTTTCTTCTATATATGTCACCGTAGATTGAGTACCGTAAGATTACAATTTAACGCATTATTTTTCGGTAGATTGTAATCTGTTAGGTTTATTAATCCGATAGAACCTGATTATTTATGTCGAACCTTAACCTAACCTACAAGAAAGAGACAAGAAAACGTAAATAAAATGAATATTTCAAAAATTGACACTCAGAACATTAAACAGTTTACAATATTTCGACAGTTAACATTTTCGCGAGTTAGATTATAATGTAACGGTTTTTACAATGTTACGGACATATACATATAATAAATTAAAATTATTACTAGTAGTACAAAACACGATACCTTATTCCCGGAGTATTAATAAACGGCTGATACAGAAATAACTGAAAAACAAAACAAGAAAGCACGTAACGCGGTAAAGTGAAAAAAAAGGAATGGCCATTATGATGGTTTTTCATCAAAGTTCAGCGACCTACCGCGTGCAACGTTTAATGCCTATCATAAACCGTCCTCGGCGAGACTGATTAAAGACGCAATACGCGTTTAACGGCTTGGGGAGACGTCAGGCGACCGATATATGGGGTGGAAAGTTTGGAGCGGCCAGTGACGTGAAAACTATACCCGGAAATACTAAAGAGCTCACGTACTTTGAACTTTAAACCGATTAAGTAATTAAAAAAATGTCATCAAAAATAAATTAGTTCTACAATAAATGGTGTTTTAGAGGTTTTTAATAGCAAGAGTATTTTTTTCTGAAAAACCTGTTTATTTTAATCACTTTGACAAGTCAAAAAATTTATTTAAAGTGTACCTGTATACTTTTTGAACGCCAATTTTACAACTAATAGTAAGTAGTAGTATTGTATAGTAGGGACGTGTATGCGATAATTAACACAGCTATCTTAAAACCAAAAATACGAGTTAGTGAAACGAAAATATATTATGTTTTCATACATACTCGTAGCCATGAGATTTTAAACCGTACTTGTTAAAATGTATCTGATGGAAGGTTACCATTTTCAAAATTTAACCTCTATTTTTTGCTGGTTGTTCTTAAGTAAAAATAAATATTATCTCCACTTTGTATTGGTACTTTAAATGTTTCGAAGCCACATCTCATTCCACCTGACAAACTATAGATAGAGATGTTTAATAGAGATTTCATGATGCTGACCCAATCCGGAAAATCACCCTATATTTTGGTTTGTTTTGCCTCACTTGCGTAAATTTCAACACAAGTCCCGCTATTAATGGCCTGTAAACGGAGTTAACTGAACACATCCCCGATAGTAGATCTATCGGACTTTATTTCGGGGGTGTGTTTTAGGGGTATAAAAAATAGATAGTAGCCGATTTTCAGACCTACTGAATATGCATATAACATTTCATAAAAATCGATCAAGCCGTTTCGGAGGAGTATGGTAACTAACATTGTGACACGAGAATTTTATATATAAGATTTATTTAAATTTGCATCCTATTGAGCATATTATACGAATGACACTTTATCCATATTCGATAAAAGTAATATAATCATCATTTTATAATTTTATCGTTTAATACGATGAATGAAATTTTATCGATATTTGATAATAATACGATTACAACATAATCTTCGATTCATAACTCGATCGATTGATGCGTAAATTTCACAATCTATATATAAACTTGCTTCTAAATAAAGACGTTTGAATTGAGCGGGAGGTTCAGGGTGGTTTGATAGCTCGTAATATTTTATTATATAATCAATGTTTATTAAGTATTTTAATAGTATTCGTTAAAAGCTGGATGATTTATGGCCAATCTCGTTGGGAGATGGAGTCGTTATGAAGTTCTAGGTAAATAATATTAGGTACAGAAATACGATATTTTAGTGTTTCCATACATAACAGCATTTGCAGGGTATTTCGAGCAAAGCTGCGGTTACTTATGTATCTACACATTGATGTACTTAATTGTATATTTTTTAAAAGAGCAACCACTGAATTTCTTCCTGATTCTTGGTAGGAATGGCATTCTGAACCAGTTGTAGATTCACTTGACTATTCAAAAGTGCTTGCCAACGTCTCCTTTAGCAAAAAAGTTTTAAATGTTAAACTATTTAATAATAAAAAAAGAAACTCAGGATTTCGTTTTCAGAAAAGTTTCAGAATGATTTTTGACAAGTTCACAGACAGAAAAGACAATTTTTGACAGAAAAAACAAAAAATTGTCTTGTCCGTGAATTTATCCGTGCTATAAAAAGCAAGCAATTTTTACCAAAAATATTTTCGTGGCTATTAATAATAGTATGATTAAATGATATCTTAATCCATTGATAAAACTTTAGTCATGTATTTTTATATCTAAACGTATTATCTAAAATATTCGCGTACTTTAAGTCCATTGATAAATATTCATTCATCTAAGTACGTGGCTGTATGAATGGACGCAGCCATTTTTATTATCACTTCAGTGTGTCTATCTCACTTCTTCAAATCACTCGTAAGTGGCCGTCGATAGTGATGTCCATAAGCACTCGATAAGTTCGAGTGGTTTGGTTTTGAACGATGACAGATACCGATAACTCTTAACGTTGTTTAAGAGATGCTCTCGATGATTCATTGCGTTTTTGAATGTTTATCAGTTTTATTGCATACTATTTGGCCTCAATCCGTGTGAAATAGAACTTAAGCTTTGATTGAACGTAATAACCGATTTTAAAGAATTGAATTAGATAAATCTATTCATATAGAAGGATGAACCGTATCAACGTACCTACAGCGTAAGCCGCTGGATCTAATTCTTTAGATTTATAATACGCAGAGCTACAGCTAGAAAGGATATTCAGAATGTTATCCCGAGAAGCCGCGGTGAGACGGCTTGCCATTTAGATGACAACAGATCACTTGAGAACTTAAAATTTTTACGTAGGGTTGTTTCATAATAGGATTCTTATCTAAAATGGATTATATTAAGTGATTATTAAGTAATATAAGGTCTCCTAAAACACGTCAAATCCACGTCACGTGTGTCAAATGTTAATGACGTCACAAAAACAGTATTTTATGCGTTGCTGATTTGACTAGTTGTCAAAATCCAATAATACGAGTAACGATAGCCAATAAAGGGCGAGTTAACGTCAATAATCATAATTTGAGGTCACCTGATAAATAGAGTAACAAGTTTGCTAATTAATTCAGAACAGGTGTAGGCAATAAAGCTAACAAAAAATGTACATAGGGCGACAGTTCTAAAATTAAGTAATTATTTCTAATTATAAAAGTGACACGGTTAACGCAGTAGGTATGTAAGAATCTATTAATATTAGCCAGGTCAGTTATTCGTAATCATATCCGTGATAAATAAGTTTTGTAAAAACTAGGCTAAGCTTGTAAATAAATTATAAAAAAAACATTTACTTTTTATAGATAAGAGACAGCAAGTAACTTGAAAGTAACTTTATTCTGTTTTTTATAAAAAAAAAAAATAATAACTTTATTCTGTTTTTTAAAAATATTGTGTTTCGTTTGCATTTGGCGTTTTCAAAAGAGATCACAAAAACTTTTATAGTATTAGCTTAAAACAGTAAAACACAACTTTATGGCTAACACTTAAAAAAAATATTGATCCATTATAAACTTTTGTATGCAAAAAAACAATTAGATATTTACTATAAATTAAATCAAACAATTTTCCTACAGAGTAAGCGTACAAAAAGAAGAATAAAAAGAACAACAATTAACCTATATTTAGCTGGCAAGTAGAGCAAAATATTCAAACAACCAATCTGCCTATTACTTTTCATGTTAGATTAAAGTGCGATATTTCCGAATACTTTTACGTATTTCATGTTCCGTAAGACCAAAGCTAAAATATTTTCGAACGTTTTTTAACACCAGTAATTTCTCTACACGCCGTTAAGATTAGGGATGATTTATATAGTCTCTCATCTAAATATAACTGCCCCTGTTGCTGACTTAGTATTGAGATGAAATATTATAATAGCCACGTTTGCAGCTCAACTCAAATATTCCAATAATAATAACTGTACTAAGTACTTATTGAAATATTTTTATATACAATATTTTATTTGCATTAATCGAAAATCAACAATATATCTACATTATTTAATTATTTTCTTATTTGGATAATCTTAAATATTTACTTTAACTGTTAACATCTTAAGAATAACTCACATGTAAAAAAAACTAAAATCTACAAATTCAACATCATAAGTCAAGGGTAAAATAGCACTGTACACTTTGATGACGTCAGTAAAACATAATTGTTCAATGTTACTCAATAAGGACTTGATAATGATAACACAATAACTAGAGCTACGAGCATCCCAATAACGAATACTAGAGATTTTGTTATTTAAGTGATAATAAATCTTAATCCAACTACTAAAGTGGTTAAACAATTCCAACACGGGAATAATAATAAACAAAACAAACAAACAATATGTAATTCTTCAGCAGTTCTATTATCTGATTAATTAATTTTCACATAATAATCAGACACGTCTAATTTAACAACGAGTGTGCAAGTGTTATCTTGCAACTGGAAAAGTTCTTTGGAAACATTCCAATAATATTTCGCAAACTAATATTAGTATGTGTACTAGCGGTCCAGGGATTCATTATGTTGTATTTCTTTTGTTTTTCGGGGCAGAATTAGTACAATACTTATGCTTTTTTTCGTTAAACAGAGTCTTAGAACTTAAGGCAGAGTAAGATAAATTATTCTCACATACTAACTGGTATTCTAAGCAAATTGAAAAAAAGGAAACAAATGAAATGAGCCATGCACTGTCATACTACAAATAAAATCATACATCGAAATAAAATTCCAACAATCTAATTAATTAAGAGAATATTATGTTATTTTGAAGTTTTGACAGATTATGAGTTATGAGCCACTTCCGCAAGGCCGTGTTTTAAGTCAAATTTTCTATACCTGTCCTTTTCTTGTCAACCGCGGAATAAACTAAACAAAAAGTGACAATATCACAAAATTTAACTAAATCAGTTTAGGTAGCGTTGTGCAAGCAGCCTTTAGATTTAGTATAGGTTTAGTTTTTTTTAATTAGAAAATCAATCTGACATGTCTTTCTCCAAATAAATGTTTTATGTAGACTTAAACAAAATAAATTTTGTTTCCATGTAAGTTGACTTAAACATCTTATTATCAATGATAATTATCTTAAAGTATTTGAACAAATCGTTAGTACATATTTAATTATTTTTTATAGAATGCAACCTCGATATATCGAACAGTAGGTAACACCTTTTATTGAAATTATTAATACACTTTAACGTTTAGATCGGATACAAATTGAAACAGGTGCGAGCTTAATGTCATTATAATTAAAAACAATATTATGCGGCAGTAGTAAAGGTAGGTAATCGATTTATCGATAAAGTTTTGACATCTCTAGCAGCTGGTGTTGTGTTACTGCAGTGTTTGGTTTCTTTTGTTTTGTTTGCGGATGTTTGTGTTTCGCTGATAAGTATAACATACAACATTGCAACATTAATTAATAACAAGCTGTGGGAAAAAGTAACCATAAAATTGGGTATCTGACTACTAGTGAAATAAATTATTTTTTAGTGATTATTAAATAAAGGATCTCCCAAAAGTCGTAATATCCACGTCCCCTGCTAGTTTTATTTTGAATAACCATGTTAAACTATCTATTAAAGTAAAAAAAGTGCGTCGAACTTTAATGACGTCGCAACTTAAAATCTCATACAAAATCCATACTAAGCACGCGTTTTGACGTTTGGAAAAAAAGTTGCTGATTTGACTTGTTGACAAATACCCAATTAAAGGATGCCTTTGATAATTATGTTTTCTTACCAGAGGCCATATTGCCAACGCTTAAATCCATATTAATCAATAGATGATGCCCACGACTTCGTCCGCGTGGATTAAGATTTTTTGATTCCGGCGGGAACTCTTTAATTTTCCAGGATAAGCCTATGTCCTTCCCCAGGATACCAAATCCTGTACCTGTTCTTTCATCAAAATCGGCTGAACTGATGGGCCGAGAAAGCATAGCAAACAGACAGACACACTTTCGCATTTATAATATTAGTATGTATGGATTATTGTTACTTTCGTGTTTTAGAATCATAATTGTCATATATGGAACGTCAGGGTACGTGACATCAAACTGTCATTTTGAGTAATATTGTTTAAGTCCTATTGGTTTAGGCCTCGGCAGTATGTACGTGAGTAACTATAAGTTTGAAACATGTATGCCCTTCCTACTTTGACATAATATGATTATCATACTAATATTATAAATAGTAAATACGAAAGTGTTTTTCTGTTTGTTGGTTTGCTGGTTTGTCCTTCAATTATGCCGCAACAAGGCAACGGATCAACGTGATTTTTAGCATGGGTATAGTTTTGCCCCGGCAAATAAAGGAGTCCAAGTCGGATTAAAAAAACATTTCACGCGGATGCAGTCGCGGGCATAAATCTGCTAGGGAAAAGTCAATTTTTTGGCCTATTATCATGATAAGATCACTAAATACATATAAATGATTGACAGACCAATGCGCGACCAAACGGGTACCATAGTCGTTGCGCTTAAAAATTTTCTTCCTTTCCTTCCTTTCCTCCCATGCTTTCAAAACACGACTGACATGCCAAAAAACGAACTAAAAAGTTACAAGTCATAATTTAAAAAATTTAAAAACACGACTGCCCTGCCAAAACGATCTAAAAAGTTAAAAATCTAAATTAATCTAAATTAGAATTTTATTCACATTTTTATTAGATTTTTTTGTGAATCACTGGATATTGAACTATAGTGTTATATATTTTTGGAATCCACCCATCATTTTCTAGATGATGATTGTATAGTTAATCTTATTTTCGAATATTTTTTTTCAACTTTAGTCTTTAATGCGGGACCATGGTCACCCCATCAATTTTTTTAAAAATTTTACTAGCCTATGTCACCCGGAATAAGCTAGGGATTCTAACGATACCTCATTTATCTAAATCGGTTCAGGCGTATAGAAGTTATGGTGGATTATACAAACTCACATACATACATACATTAACCCTGAAAATACTCCTACCCCTATACTTTTTCCAGGCAGTCGTATAATAAAAGGTACTGAACACCCATCATATCTGTACAGCTCACAGCTGGCTGGTCTGTCTACCTCGGAGCGGAAATACGGCGGGCCAGTCGACCGGCGCTAATGAGTGTGGCGCTAGTTTGTGATTCTTTACTTTACTATCATTGTCTAGTTTAAAATAAACGCTGTTTTTTGTTGCCAGTGTCTCTTCACTCCTCAGAACTATGATACACTGTTAGCTATTTATGTTTTGATTTTTATACGACTGCCTGAAAAAAGGAGTATATTGTTTTCAGGGTTCCTGTATGTATGTGAGTTTGTATATTCCACGATAACTTCTATACGCCTGCGCCCCTATTCTCTAACTCAGTGGCTAACAAAAATTAAAGCCACTGACATATTTTTTCTACCCATTGAAGGTTTGCAGTATTTAATGCTACTTTTATTTAATAGTAAACCTTGAATGGATAAATAATGCATGTCAGTGGCTTTCATTTTTTGATAGCCACTGAGTTAGAGAATAGGGATGCTGAACCGATTTTGATAAATGAGGTATCGTTAGAATCCCTAGCTTATTCCGGGTGACATAGGCTAGTAAAGTTTTAAAAACAAATTGATGGGGTGACAATGGAACCGCATTAAAGACTAAATTTGAAAAAAAAATCGAAAATAATATTGACTATACAATCATCATCTAGATAATGATGAGTAGATTCCAAAAATATATAACACTATAGTTTTATATCCAGTGATTCACAAAAAAATATCATTTAATAAAAATGAGAATAAGACTCTATTAGATTAATTTAGATTTTTAACTTTTTAGTTCGTTTTTTGGCAGGGCAGTCGTGTTTTTTATTTTTTTGAATTCTGACTTGTTGCAGACTATTTTAATATTGTAATTTTTTTGCAATAAGTAGGTTGATGTTGTACGGTCATTCGCATTGATTTGTTTAAAAAAACCATAACTAGGTGATGCCTGTGACTTTGTACAATGCGTACCTAGCACTATAATTAATTAGTATTATAAATACATAGGTACGTGTATCTAGAAATACCTCAATACCTATTAATAAATAGTCCATTACGTACTCTCGAGTCGTCGGCTTATTTATATCGCCTAGTCTTACCTTAGAACTTCTTCGGCGTACGTATAATAATTATTTAAAATCTCGTATGAGTTCCTCGATTTTCCGGGACGAAAAAAGTCTTTTCAATAGCCCATGCCCGTCTCCGGGATTCAAGCTTGCAGCTATACTAAAGTTCGTCAAAATCGGTTCAGCGGATATGAGAAGATAACAGATGGACATAGACGTATAAACGACCATGCAGAAAACCTTGTCAGATAAACTCAATAATTGTTATAGCCCGACCCGGACTAGAACCCGGGACCTCGTTGCAGTCGAACATGCCAACCACTAGACGACCGAGGCAGTCGATACAATACAGAACAATAATTAGATATTAACAGACGTCAAGTTAAGCTAGTTTAACTTAACTGAGTTACATAAACAGGCATCGGATAATCCACCAGGAAGAACAAATCTACGAGAACGAAATCGATAGTTGACTCAGCGGACCGTGGAGCATCACTTTTTGCTCTTTTATCAGAAGGCGGATTAGAGCGTAAGATCACCCTGGACACTAGAGACTTATTGTTGTATTAAATGCAATACCAAGTGTTAGAATTATTACTGTTTGTCATTATATCTCATGAAACAGGAAGTATAATATTAGTCGATTTATTGAATAGAAGCAGGCGTTACTTTGCGGAAGTCCATGATAGTGAATGAAGTAGAAGTTTAATTCGCTATAATCCGCTACAGTAGACAAATCTGTGTGGTACAGTGCGTGTTTTTCACCTGCAGAGTGACCTGAGATTTTTTTTGTGAATTCACATTCGATTTAACAGCAGATACCGACGTCATATTGAAAATAGTTAGTATGAATAGTGTTTTGACGATCGTAATTCAGTCTCCAATAGGCAGACTCAGCGATTGTTGAATATTTTTGTGTTTAGATCGCAATTTGATTTAGAGGTTAACGATAGCAATCGTGGCCAGACCAAATGAATATTGTTAAGTTACTTATAAAACATGATGGTGATAAACGGTTACGGTATCTTAAAAATAAGGCTACGAGAGTTCCAAACGCGCCCTGGTCTGAGAAGAGCCCACAACAAACTCAGCCGAGTTTTTTTTTATTATCACCATCTCACAAATCATCTTAACTAAGGAACCATCAGAGCCATAGAGCAAATCATTGCCAAGCTTCCGTGTCGTATAAATAGTCCTTTACATGGTAATAAGATTTTTCAATGAGTTTACGTTTTGCATTAACTTTGAACTTATTCAGAGACTATTGGATTATTATGCATTTGAAGGACCACAAGACAATTTACCCTTCAATGTGTATAAACTTAATTCTATTAGCAATACTATTAAGTGTAGCACCTTATACTTAATTCTGGAGAATGCCGCACTAACTCGATAACTTTTTTCAACTCTAGCGACGCTTCCGTCACACAACATTTTGTCGTGAGACACGCCGTTTATGTGCATTTTGAGTTAGCGAAAGGCGTAAACGATACACACTCGCAACTCGGTAACTCTAGCATGTACGAGAGGAAAAGTAAACTGTTTGGAAGCCTTGAAACCCAATACAAACGGATTCTGATTGTGTGTGTCGTAATACACTTGTATTTGATTTCATCCTTTCAATTATTGTGATACCTAAAATATAAACAACTGAATGCCTACTTTTTTAAATACTAATATTGATATGTTAGTCAGTCTTCTCAAATAAATTAAGAAACTTATGACTATAGACGTTCATTGGTAAAAAAAATATACAAAATGCTTGGATATAGTTTCTATTGAAATCTATACCAATATTATAAATGCGAAAGTTTGGACGTATGGATGGATGTATTGATGGATAGATGGATGTTTGTTACTCAATTACGCCACAACGGCTGAACAAATCGGGATAAAATTTGGCACAGAGATAGATTTAATTTAATTTATTTGAACTACCAACAGAATTACAAGTAGTAGGAATACAAAATGTTGAATGTCTTAGGCAATAGGTAACAAGCAATTCAATTTATAGGTAGTTACATCATGCACATAGGAAAAGTCGATATAGTCCTAGAGTAGACTATTTTTTATCCCGGAAAATTAAAGAGTTCCCGCGGGAACCAAATAAACTTAAACCCCGCGGAGGAAGTCGCGATCATCAGCTAGTTTAAAATAACGTGTAAAGACCATTGACTAAGCGCTGTGATTTTCTGAGCTTGGAATATATAGTTAATGACTCATACTTGAACCTTCTCCATTAAAGTACTATCTCCCGTATCTATCAATTAGGAACGTTAGGTATTATCGGCGACATTGAAGCAACAAACGGTTGCACGTTCTGAGAAAATCTTGAGGAAAATTGCAATTGCACCGACTTCATGCGTTTTCGTGTAGATATACAAATAAACAACATTTACGAATTGTCTGCTTTGCTTTTAAATTTGAATTGAATTTTTAGAAAAGATAAAAGATTGTTATTTTATTTATTGACATAGGTTTAATTAAATTGATGTTTAACTCTCGATGTATTTCATTCGGTTCGTTCTTTGGTGGGGACGCCGTATTGGGATAATTTGTTTAAAAACGAATATATTGACGTTTGAAAGTTAGTCTGTTACCGACAGACTCGGCGATTATTGAATACATTTGTGTTTAGATCGCAATTTGATTTAGAGCTTAACGATGGCAATCGTGGCCGGATCAAATGAATATTTTCTTTAAAGTTTAATCAAGTTTTTACATTAAATCTCTCGTGAAATCGTTACACGTTGTGAACATTCGATCGTGCATGTTTTAAAGAGAGTACATAATATATTAAGAAGTAATTTAATAATTCACCCACTTCTGGAATTATCCTAACAGAATATATCTGCACTCCACTCGCTGAAAGAATGGTTCTGGTGAAAGTTTTGGCAATTAGGTACCTGTTGTGGAATATACAAAAAAAAAAATGCTGAAAATGCTTCTTTATTTTTAACCTGGATATACCTAACATTGAATATGATGGATTTTCATACAAAGCATCCCCAATTCAAACGCTTTAGGGGTGCAGTTACTAAAAATACTATCTAAGTATAACCAAGACTAGTTCGTAATTTAATCTACAGTTCATCTATGTCTCGTTATTTGAATGGAATAGTTACAAATTGTATTGCTATATTAGTGTAAATAAAAAAAAATTAGACTGCTTGCAATTATATTTAAAAATCTAAATCTCATACGAATTAATATCTAATCTAATATGTAAACTAACTAAAACAGACCTTTGAAGCACCTTTTTAAAGTTAGTTTACCTTTTTTCTCCACCTTCTTAACTAGGTATATCATTGTTAACCAGCTAGTACTTACGTACTGAGTTATTTTACACTTGGAAAAGTACGTTAACAATAGAGTGGTTACTCATACCAATGAGGGGTTAATAATAGTGCGAGTGTGTCTGTCCGTCTGTATTTATAGACAGGCGTAACTCATCACCTCGTGTACTCTTGTACTCTTGGTTGGGAATGCCGTTTAGCTATTATACAGTTCCGAAATATACTGCCGCAGAAATGGTTCCGAATATAACCAACAGTTAAACACAATTTCGCTTGATTTATGATATAAAATATACGTGTTGACTGAAAAAGCTTCTATGTTAATAACTTATTATAATATATCACATTATATACAATGTGGTTTTTCATATGATTCGTAAAAAAATACAGGGCAACTCACTTATTAGTGCGATAAAATAAAATAATTTCAAAATTATATTCAGGAGACTATATTATAGACTATTACAAGTGTTTTCTAATCATCAAATGCCAATAAAAGATGTTATAAAGAAGCCATGTTTACTCGAACTAGTTCAAACTGTGGATTTGCTTTTGCAAGACTAATTTTGCAACACAAGAGCTTGTTAAATTTAAGATAAGAAGTTAATATTCACATGCTAGAGCTAGTTTGCACCAAATATCAAATACTAGCAATCTCTAATTTTTTTTGAAAATAAAATATAGCAAATGTTACTCGCTGATTATGTAGCTTACAATTGGTGAAAGAATTTTTAAAATCGATTGAGTAGTTTTTGAGTTTATTATATATTTATAATATTAGTTTAGATATATTTAGATTATATAGTCGTATATCGTTCAAAACTAACGTGCCACCGGTATTTACTTGTTATGTATTTCTGTTCGAACTTATTTATTCGAACTGTAAGGTTGCTATATTGTGACTGGAATCGCCTTGGAGTTTTGAGCAAAGATGTTTACAATGTTTTTTTTTTTCAATAGTAATTATATTATGCGGAAAGGCTACAAGGACTGCCGTTTGAAAGAAGCGCGATCGAAAATGATAATGTGCGCTAAGTTTTTGCGAATAACCTTCTTTTTTTCATTCTGAGACCGGCCATACAGATGCACGTAGTGGTGCTAGACCTTTAAAACACACCTATAACAACGTAGGTACTACTATTTATTATCTACTAGCGAATGCCCGCGATTTCGTCTGCTTGGTTTGAGGTTTTTTGGTTCCCGCGGAGACTTTTTAATTTTCCGGGACAAAAGTAGCCTATGTTACTCCAGACTATAATCTATCTCTGTGCCAAATTTCAGCCAGATCCGTTCAGCCGTTGGGGCGTGATTGAGTAACAAGTGAAATTAATTTAACGAATTAAAAAATACGACTGCCCTTCCATATTATTTTTGGAGTTTACCTCTATAAGAAGCGATTTGCATATATAGCCTTTGGAATCTTATTCATATTTTTATTAAATGATATTTTTTGTGAATCACTAAATATTGAACTATAGTGTTATATATTTTTGGAATCTACTCATCATTTTCTAGATGATGATTATACAGTTTATCTTATTTTCAATTTTTTTTTTTCAATTTTGGTCTTTAATGCGGGACCATGGTCGGGGTGATAAATTTTTTTAAAAATTTTACTAGCCTATGTCACCCGGAATAAGCTAGGGATTCTAACGATACCTCGTTAATCAAAATCGGTTCAGGCGTATAGAAGTTATGGTGGAATATACAAACTCACATACATACATACATACATACATGAACCCTGAAAACAATATACTCCTTTTTTCAGGCAGTCGTATAACAAACATCCATACATTCAGAAATCCATACATCCATCTAAATTTTCGCATTTATAATATAAGTAAGATTCTGTGATAAAACTCCGGAAAGTCAGAGGCATCGAATCCCCGACCATTCGAATAGGAAGCCGGTGGAAACTACAAGGCTATCACCGCTGTAACTAAATATTATTAATAGGTAATTTTAGTTTAATGCCGGTTATATGGGTCACATTGCGAGCCGCGCCCGGGAAAGGTGTCTGAACGGTCACGTTAACAGGCTAATTGTGGTAATGGGGTGATTTAACAAGCAACCGATTTGTGTTGCCGCGTTGAACGCTGCTAAACACGCTGGTTCAAGGATTGGTCAGAGGTCGTGTTATGGTGAACGGAGTGCTGAATTTATATGAATACTAGCTGAATTAGTACTGCACAGTTCGAGTCCTTATGTAATGACAATAAAAATATATAATAATCTTCCAGATTACATAAGAAATATTGACACAGAAAAAGAGTTTTTAAACACGCTAAAAAACTATTTAATTAACAAGTGTTACTACGCTATTAATGATTTCTTTAAAGATACGGACAAGCACAAATAAAATCGGTCTCCCTACTATAATGCACTGTTGTTGCAACACCCAAACTGGGTATCCATAGCTTACCTTACCTATTATTGAATAAATGTTATATTTTAAGGAATAAGTGTACCTATGGAATTGCAATAAATAAAAAATAGAAATAGAAATAGAAACCCGCGACTTCGTCCGCGTGGGTTGAGGTTTTTTGGTTCCCGCCGGGATAACCGCGTGGATTGAGGTCTTTTAGTTCCCGCGGGAACTTTTTAACTTTCCGGGATAAAATTTAGCTAGTGTTACTCCAGACTAAAATCTATCTCTGTGCCAACTCTGTCACCCATATCAGCTCTACCGTTCTGGCGTTAATTGTATGTGGATTAACACTTAAGCTACTTTTTATCCCGTAAAATTGAATAGTTTCCACGGGAACCAAAAAACCTCAATCCACGCGGACGAAGTCTATAAACCTAGCATGCAATATCCGAGAACAAATTTAATATTATCAGAAGTGATCACTTTATGATTCAGCCGCGGTGAGAGCGATCGAAGATAGCCTTAAGCGACACTACAGACTACGAGGACGGGCTAAAATATACAGGCCTTATATATTGCGTATACGCTACGTTCTGTATAATTCAGACGTGCAACACTCCATGGAATAAGTATAGAAATTCAACAAATAACTGCATACACAATACATCAGCTGTGATGCATGTAAAAATTCTTTCCAAAAAACCGACTTCCAAAGCCATTGTAAAGTAAAAAATTATTTTGATTGCTACACATTATGTTGAAGTCGGACGAGTATAACAAAGATAGGCAAAGTAGACGCTTCAGGCGTTAAATTTTTATTTTTAACTTATTAGTTACTAGCGAATGCCCGCGACTTCGTCTGCGTGGTTTGAGGTTTTTTGGTTCCCGCGGGAACTCTTTAATTTTCCGGGATAAAAAGAAAACTATGTACTATTCCAGACTATAATCTATCTCTGTGCCAAATTTCAGCCAAATCCATTCTGCCGTTGGGGCGTGATTGAGTAACAAACATCCATATATCCAGATATCCATACATCCTTCAAAACTTTCGCATTTATAATATTAGTATAGATACTCTTATTCCCCACGGCTTAGGAGTACAGTACCCTGCAGCATCAGAGTTGAGGAGTCGGGACTTGGGTTTAAGTATGAAGTCGTTGCTCGACACCTACAATATGAATTCACCATAAAAAAATCCATAATCGCTATTTTTAAGGAGTTCTGTACCCTGCAACCTGTTGTTGAGGAGTTGAATCGTATACATGTGACTTGATACCGACTTTATGAATTCACCTTTCACCACCACAAATTTCCTAACTCCCTAGTTTTGAGTCGTAGGCACACCTAAAGCATCAGGATTGAGGATTTGGAGTCAGAAATTTTTATGGTTTAGAAACCACATTTTTTTAAATGTATGTTACTACATATCTATGCAGTCCTCCTCCTTGCATCGTATTCCACCAATAATTCTTCTATGAGCAAACATTTAAAAAAACACACGCCGAATTGAGAATCTCCTCCTTTTTTGGAAGTCGGTTAAAAATAGTGCAAAAACTAAAACTTGGTTATCGATATTCAAAAAAACTACTTACTAGTACTAGTGTGTATATTGGTGGTGTTTTTAGATTCTAGGAAAACAGCTCACTGGCGTTGCGGCGCCAACATTCTGTGTTATATAGAAGTCAAATAAACAAAAGATGTTTGGGATACATCTGATGCTATTATCTTCAGTGATTTTTTAAATATCTTAGAATAGCGCTTGACGACAATCATGCTTAAACAAAGCAATGGTGAGGTCTTGACTTACGGATCCGAGACATGGTCGCTGACTATGGGCCTGATAAGAAGGCTCAGGGTCACTCAGCGGGCGATGGAGAGGGCTATGCTGGGAGTGTCCCTAGGAGAACCAGAGTCACCGATATAGTCCGAAGAGTTTCGAAGCTGAAGTGGCAATGGGCGGGGCACATAGTTCGGAGAACCGATGGACGCTGGGGTCCCAAAGTTGACCAAAAAGACCCCCACACGGTGGACGGACGACATCAAGAGAGTCGCAGGGAGTCACTGGATCCAGGCGAAGCAAGACAGTGGCTTGTGGAGGACCAGTGTCCAGTTCAGCAGTGGACGTCCATCGGTTGACGACGACGTGAGGTCTAGGTTGGAGCGCGCTTGCCTAGAAGATGTCTATTCACTCTTGTGTAAGCTAAGTTAATGAAAAAAACTAGAAGTTTAATTCAGAAGGCAGATCCATGTAGCACAGTGCGTATCCTGCACTTGCAGCCCGCGATATTCACCACACCACACAAATCTTTCAAACTACTCTCAACGTAGATTACACTCCGATACCGATTACCGGAGCATCTTCAGGAGATGTTGACTCACAAGATATGTACTGTACCTCACAAATTTGCCTAATGTAGCGTATTATAGCGAATTGAACTTCTAGTTTTTTCATTATTATGGACTTCCGCAAAGTAACCGTTAATAATATAACATAAGGTAAAAGGTAAGGTAAGTGAGGTAAGTACAGTATAGAAATTAAAACGTTTACACTATTCACTACAAACAACAAACAGTCAATTATTGTACTATTGTACATCAAACTATGCTTGTCTGTGACACCTCCCAGAATGGGTGTACAGCTCAGCATTTTGCCCTGCATCAAAACTTGCAACATAGGGTATTTTTATCACAGAAAATTAAAGAGTTCCCGTGGGAACCAAAAAACCTCAAACCACGCAGACGAAGTCGCGGGCATTCGCTAGTTTAACCATAAAACAAGTTCTTCGTTGCGCCGCTTGTATATAATAGGCTACTTTTTATCCTGGAAAATTAAAGAGTTCCCGCGGGAACCAAAAAACCTCAAACCACGCAGACGAAGTCACAGGCATTCGCTAGTTTATATATAAAACAAGTTGTTCGTTGCGCCGCTTGTATATAATGTAAACATATGGGTCAACGTTTCATGCGGGTTCCAGGAATCTCTCGCGAATCCGCCGCTGGAATCTGTTTTCCAGTCATCCGAAATCAAGGTAACGAAGTGTTACGTATACCAGCATTCATCGCCCGTAATGCCGACTGTATTGGGAAAGCGTAGGCATACAAACAGAGACTGTACCTAGGTATACATCTGTTATTTACTAACGTCTGGCGGAGAAATACGTCTTCCATCCAAAAGTATTGTTTGGTGCGGAAAATTTATGTATTTTTCGTTCATTTTCGCGATAAAAAGCTTTATTTTCCGTAAGTATATAAAGAATATATGCTTTCTGTCGATATAAAACTAAAGATTATGTAAAAGAGCTTCTAAACGCACGAGACTTACTCGATTACTAGAGTAATAGGTAAGTACTGATTTAGAGTTGTGAAAATCTCGTGGGAAACTACATTCTCTATGCCAAATTTCATCAAAGTTAGATAAGCAGATGGAGGCTGAAAGGTAGCAAATATACGGACATACTTTCACATTAATTGTTATTTGACTATGGTTTTTTTTTAATTTGAATATTAGCCAACATAGAAACTAAAAAATCCAAGCCTCTGCCTTAAATCGAACCAGGGACTCCTCATTTATAACAATTAAATATATCAATTATCACTTGAGGAATGCCTCAGACATGTTTATAAATAACTAGATATTAATATCACTGTATGTCAACGTTAGCTTCCTCAAGTCTAGACATGAAGGCTAGACTAAACATTTCACCCTTTTGTCTGAATCGTAAACGGACTGACAGATAGATATATACCGAGAAATTGCCTTTTATAGCTTCAACTTACATCCGACAATGTAAGTTTGTTCGGATATGGCATAGAGGTATAAGCGGTTGTTAATTCCAATGTACTCACGGCTGAATTTCGGCCACAGTTGGCCATTCTCCTTGTGGAGATTAGCCATCTGCGCAGAAGATACTATAGTGCACAACTTTGTGCACCGAGGATTTATTTTATGTACAGACTTCACGCAAACTTACCTGGCCCGGTGGCCAAAATTAGAACTAACTAGCTGATGCCCTTTTTATCCCGGAAAATTAAAAAGTTCCCGCGGGAACCGAAAAACCTCAATCCACGCGGACGAAGTCGCGGACATTAGCTTGTCGAGTTATATAAAAAAGCGTGAAAATCTGCATACCTGCATCTTCATAACGCTCTCAAAGGTGTGTGAAGTCCACTAATTCGCACTCGTTCAACGTGGTCTATGGCCAAACCCTTCTCATTCTGAGATAAGACTCATGCTGAGTAATGAGCTGAAAAGTTGAGCTGAAGCTGGTTGTATTGATGATGAAATAAAACCCGAAAAACTCAAGAAAAATTACCTAAATACGAAAAAAAGTCTCATCGAAAAAATGCAAAATAAAGCTCGCTCCATTTGTTGTAGTTATTCTCAAGATTAGCACTTAACGTTGAGATCAACATTGACGTCGTACGTCTGCGTACAGATCGCACGCGAGTTGAATGCAGAGCATACTCGTATGGTGACACCTTCAAAAGCTCTGCATTCAACTTGCGCGCGTACTATAGGTACGTAGTGGCGACTTTTACGCAAAATATAATAAATATTAATGAGGTAATGAGAAGACGATGAAGGTTCGAAACGACAGCTTTTTTTAAGGTTTCTTATATTCTGTACAGAAGATGTTTCCTCATTCAACGACTACGATACGGCATTGATACGGGCACATAACTCGTAAGCTTTTAATTGATTTACAAAACTCGAGCTTTAAGCTATGTCATATCCATAATTCCATACTTCTTACTAATATTATAAATGCGAAAGTTTGGATGGATGTATGGATGTGTGGATGTCTGGATGTTTGGATGTTTTTTACTCAATCACGCCCCAACAGCTGCACGGATGAACGGATCTGCCTGAAATTTGGCATAGAGATAGATGATAGTCTTTAATAGCACATAGGCTACTTTTTATCCCGGAAAATTAAAGAGTTCCCCCGGGAACCAAAAAACCTCAAACCAGACGAAGTATAATATAAATGCGAACGTGTCTGTTGTGTGCTGAGCTTTCCCAGTCCATCTTTTCAGCCGATTTTGATGAAATTTCGTACATAGGTAAATTGTACATAGGGGAGCTAGTATCTAAGGAGCTAGACTTTTTTCTATCGACTAGTTCTAGATATGCATATGTGTAACATATTAGATTCTATATACGGTGGTATAATTTTTGTATAACACGTTTTTTGTTCGAATTAGCTAAATACTAGCTGATGCCCGCGACTTCGTCCGCGTGGATTAAGTTTTTTAATTCTCGCGGGAAATCCTTAACTTTCCGGGATAAAAAGTAGCATATGTCCTTCCCCGGGATGCAAATTATCCCTGTACCTAATTTCATCAAAATCGGTTGAACAGATGGGCCGTGAAAGCAGACAGACAGAAACACTTTCGCATTTATAATATTAGTATGGATATGGATAATATAAGTATGGATTTAACGGTTTCTACCTCTAGCCTCGTGTTGTTATGACGACCTCCGTGGCGCAGTGTGTAGCGCTGTTGTCTTAACGTGCGGAGGTCCCGGGTTCGATCCCCGCCAGGGTCAGTTTGGGAATTTATAATTTCTGAATTTTCCCTGGTCTGGCCTGGTGGGAGGCTTCGGCCGTGGCTACCACCCTACCGGCAAATACGTGCCGCCAAGCGGTACGATGCCGTGTAGAAATCGAATAGGGGTATGAGTTTAATATAACTGCCATGCCCCTAACAGGTTAGCCCGCTACCATCTTAGACTGCATCATCTCTTACCATCAGGTGAGATCGCAGTCAAGGGCTAACTTGTAGTGGATAAAAAATAAAAAAGGCTTCATCCGAGGCTAGGTCCAGTCAAAGATGTACCGCCAAGTGATTAGCGTTCAGGTACAATGCCATGTAGAATGTTAGAAACCGATTCGGACGAAGTCACCTTCATGAAAAGGCTGTTCCATTTCCCGTGCCCTGGAATCTTGGTGGTAAATTTTGCAAGATATTTCACTGCATGAATACCTCACTTCACTTGTTTCATCTTCATCTGGTGACATGGCTCATTTTCTGCGCAAAGGATCAGCCTGGCTGTCCAACGCAGAAATGCAGCCAGCATTCTTGCCAGCATTCCACGCGGGCATGTATAGTATTACATATATTTGTATAGTAATTAGGCAAGGCTAGCTTACTTTAAGTAGTTCTATTGTTTCAATAAAAGTTTTTATTATTAAAGTTTAAAATATATCTACCCCCGAATAATACTTTTAGTGGATAAAAATTAACTTAATGAATTAAAAAATACGACTGCCCTGCTATATTATTTTCGGAGTTTACCTCCTTTAAGAAGCGATTTGCATATATGAAAACTAGCCAAGCCAAAGCCTTAGTCTTCAACATTTTATACTACGTTATAAGAAGAAATGATATTTTAAGTTGTTATAAAATATTATATGTTGTTATAAATAAATTTCAGGACTGACCATTGAACTTGGCACCCATTTAGATCTCACTTCTTTTGTCGCTGAAGTCAACAACCAAGGCATATATATCACAATTTTGAATTTGGCTCTCATTTCACATTTATGTTTTTGATGGGATATATAAATTGCAGGACTGACCATTGAACTTGGCACCCATTTAGATCTCACTTCTTTTGGCGCTGAAGTCAACAACCAAGGCATATATATCACAATTTTGAACTTGGCTCTCATTTTACATTTATGTTTTTGATGGGATAGCCTTTACAATCTCAGTCACATTTTTATTAAATGATATTTGTTTGTGAATCACTGGATATTGAACTATAGTGTTATATATTTTTGGAATCTACGCATCATTTTCTAGATGATGATTATATAGTTGGTCTTATTTTCGAATATTTTTTTTCAACTTTAGTCTTTAATGCGGGAACATGGTCACCCCATCAATTGTTTTAAAAATTTTACTAGCCTATGTCACCCGGAATAAGCTAGGGATTCTAACGATACCACATTTATCAAAATCGGTTCAGGCGTATAGAAGTTATGGTGGAATATACAAACTCACATACATACATACATACATGAACCCTGAAAACAATATACTCCTTTTTTCAGGCAGTCGTATAAAAAAAAATTGTGTCTTAACATCGTGCCGTGGAGTATAAAACTCCACCTGCATGTGGCATAGCCGAGGTCATACGTACATATTAGGCGATGAGCAGGCTATGTGCGTCGCAATGTGTAAGTAGGCGAAGGGGAAGTAGACATGGCCTTTATCAAATGCTTTCATGCCTTTATTTGCGGAATATTGGAGTGTGGAGGAAAAAAAATATTTTGTAAATAAAATTATTTCCAAAAATCCGACTTCCAAAGCCATTGTAAAGTAAAAAAATATTTTGATTTCTACACACTATGTTGAAGTCGGGCGAGCCTGATGCGTCAACTTTGCTTATCCTTGTTATACCCGCCCGACTAAAAATTTAAATACAAAAATTCTTTCCGAAAAACCGACTTCCAAAGCCACTGCAAAGTAAAAAATATTTTGATTTCTACACACTAAGTTGAAGTCGGGCGAGCCTGATGCGTCAACTTTGCTTATCCTTGTTATACCCGCCCGACTAAAAATTTCAAAATAAAAATTCTTTCCAAAAATCCGACTTCCAAAGCCACTGCAAAGTAAAAAATAATTGTGATTCCTTCACACTATGTTGAAGTCGGGCGAGCCTGATGCGTCAACTTTGCTTATCCTTGTTATACCCGCCCGACTTCAACATAGTGTGTAGAAATCAAAATTATTTTTTACTTTACTCTGGCTTTGGAAGTCGGTGTTTTGGAAAGAATTTTTATTTTTATCTTTTTAGTGCCAGGGTTGAGGATTTGGAGTCAGAATTTATGGGACCACCTCGAGAGTCCTCTAACGACTGAAACCACGGAGATATGCAAAAAAATACGCGCCGAATTGTGAACCTTCTCCTTTTTTGGAAGTCGGGAAGTTGCTTAAAAATTAAAACCATATTGTTTTATTATTGTTGACTTTCGTATTTTAGAATTTTATTCTTTATTTTAGGAACGTCAGGGCACGTGACATCAAACTGTCATTTTGAGTTTTTTTTTTTATCCACTACAAAATAGCCCTTGACTGCCATCTCACCTGATGGTAAGTGATGATGCAGTCTATGTGGTAGCGGGCTAACCTGTTAGGGGCATGGTAGTTATATTAAACCCATACCCCTATTTGAAAATAAACAAAGTGCCTAAGTTAGTAATGTACCTACTGTCGCCTTAAAAAGAACATTATCCCATTTACGTAGACACTAGACTATCTTTCATAAGACTCGCAAAAGTATGAAAAGTGTCACCGTAGCTCGTAGCATATGATTGGTAGCTACCACAGAATTCTACAGAAGATCATACAATAAGGTATAGAAATACTTACCACTTACTTTGTTTTGATATATTGGTAAGATTAATTAAAGCATTTTTTTTCTGTTATTGAGTACCAATTAGCAGGGGTGCTCAATATAATTACAATCTAGCCAGACTATTTGACTAATAAGTAATTTTTCTTTAACCTAAGCTTATAATTAATTATCTTATGTGCTAAGAAATTGTCCAATGACGTATCTTAGTCTTTATTGTTGCTAATAGACACTTTGTTCATGTGTTCTTTTATGCAGCACTAAAAGAACTAGAAGAAGAAGAAGATTAATTAAAGCGATATTGTGAAATTGCGTTGGTAAAAATAATACCAGGGACCATTCCGACAGTGCGTAATTAAAGCCATAATTTGTTTAATTATTGTTGAATTTCGTGTCTTAGAAATTAGAATAATTATAGTCCTCATTTTAGGAACGTCAAGGTACCTAACAACGAACTGTCATTTTGAGTAATGTTACTTGAGTATGGCTTTAAGCGTTGGCAGTGTGACCCTGAGTTTATTTTGAATTTCCTATCCAAAGAAAATTTGAAAAGCTTAAGTTTTAAGTTGATGTAAATTAAATTTTCACCTCACTACGATTTCTTTGTAAAACTGAACTAAAATCCACTTAAACTTATACTGTGCAAATATTATGCAATTTTTTAAAGAAACGCGTATTGATGTTTTATCATCTGAGAGGCGACAAGAATCTCCTTTGCCATTTCTATATCGATTATAAGTTCTATGGTAGCTGCTACTCTGACACATGTCAAATTACCTGTCACCGCGTATAAAGTATCAAGTCCTGGTATACTACCATCGCTTAAAGTAGTATTGTTTTAACATTGTTTACGTTTGTGTTTTAGAATTATAATCCTTACTAACGAATGATCACGACTTCGTACGCGTGGATTGAAGTTTTTTGGTTCCCGCGAGAACTCTTTAATTTTACGAGATAATGTGCTATTCCATACTGTAATCTATCTCTGTGCCAAATTTTAACCAGATCCATTCAGCCGTTGGGGCGTGATTGAGTAACAAACATCCGTACATCCATTCATCCATCCAAACTTTCATTTTTCATTTCATTTATTACTGTACAATGATTTACCAAATGAATTCTTTATTGAAAAATCCTTCGTAAGATTTAAGTTAAAATTACTTATGCATTTTCACAGTGAAGTGTAATAATAAGATTAGCATGTAAATCACCTTGTTACTCTAAGCATCAATTTTAAGCATATATTAGTTGTTAGTTTCTCATATCAGTGAACTTTGTTCTTTTTTGAGGAAAATAAAACATCTTTAAACCTATTTATTTGTGAATACAGTAGGTACAGAAAGGTGTTACAATTATAAAAGTCTCATGTATCCTAGCACAGTGTGGCTTACAAATAATATGGGTAACAAGCTTTAACATAACAAGGAAATTATTATGTTAAAATTAAATTAAGTATTTATAATAAAGCACTTTCACAAACTACAGCATAGTCAACTAAAGACTTTACTATGCATGAATTATTTAGATACATTTAGAAGATTCTGTAGTCACTCTTCAATTTTCCAAATCAATATCATTATACTTCGCATTTATAATATTAGTAAGATTTTAGGGACGTCAAGGTACGTGATATAAAGCTGTCATTTTGAAATAATACTGCTTTAAGCGATGTTAGTAACCCCCCTGATCATTTCTAGTAATAATACAGTAATACTACCTAATAAATACTATGTAATATGTCGTATACGTATGACGTATGTAGCTACCATATACAGATGCAAATTAAGTTGGTCGCATAGCTATTAAAGGATAGCGCCAGTCCGTGGATTTATCGCTATACTAAGATAAATAAGCTGCTTTGTTTCTTTTTTAATGTTTTGTGTGGCAATAAAGTATTGATCTATCTATTTATCCATAAATAAGATAATCGTCTAACGGGCAAACACATCAGGTAAAGAGTTTGGAAGGGCTAGAGGAGACTTTGCTAAACAGCAAATAGTTGTAGTAAACAGTGGTAGATATCTCTTAGGCCCTCTTGCAGAGATTTGAAATGTTGACAGAAGTTCTAACAAATTCTGTCAAAGTAGCAGCTAATTCTGGTTTAAATGGATAACCCAGCGCTTCTGCAATTGGGCCTTAAAGATAAGTGCTTTCTTGCCCATTTTTTTTTTTTTTATCCACTACAAGTTAGCCCTTGACTGCGATCTCACCTGATGGTAAGTGATGATGCAGTCAAGAAGGTAGCGGGCTAACCTGTTAGAGGCATGGCAGTTATATTAAACCCATACCCCTATTTGGTTTCTAACGGCATCGTACCGGAACGCGTAATCGCTTGGCGGCACGTCTTTGCCGGTAGGGTGGTAACTAGCCACGGCCGAAGCCTCCCACCAGGCAAAAGTTCTTTATACTTTTTTCTTTAACTAATAGTTAAAAAATTAAAAAACTATAAGCGGTGATAGCCCAGTGTTTAAGGGCGAAAACACACGTGTCGCTTGACAAGAATTCCGCGCACGCAGCTGCACAGACTACCGCGACAGAACAAAACGTGTTTCCTCTACGAAGCGAATATTGCGTGGACGTAGCAGTTGCAAAAAAAAACATCAACGATATTAAATATATTATATATCTATATATATAAAAGCGAAAGGTCACTCACGTTCGCGTTCAAGGTGTAGACGTTCGCTAAGAAACTGATTTGAGAAAATTCACCCCTAGGGGTTAACATGGGAGTTGGAAGTTTATATGAAAGTCCTATGTGTTTGAAGTTAGAGACCTGAAAATCGGCATTTAGGTTATTACTTATTAGTTTTAACCGCTATATGTACCTAGGCTTTTGTGCAGCAGGAAAATCTCATAGGAAATCAGAAATTGTACGCGGACGAAGTCGCGGGCGACCTCTAGTAGATATCATATAACCTAAGGGGTACCCCTACTTACTATAGTGGTTACCAATAGGTACATTTCACACATAGATTTAATTAAACTATAATACTTCATTCAAAGTACTATAACTCCATATAAAATGGACAAAGGAGTCGACGGTGTCACATACAACTCCTATTACGAATATGCGCTATAAAATCGGCTATGGCGAGGAATGTATTATACTTGCTCATTACTCATATTTTTCCCAGCGATATAATTTTCACACGCGACTTTTTACATATCCACAACATAAGTATGTGTCCTCATGTCGAAAAATGCGTGCTTGAGAGTTTTTTTATCCACTACAAGCTAGCCCTTGACTGCGATCTCACCTGATGGTATGTGAAGATGCAGTCTAAGATGGTAGCGGGCTAACCTGATAGGGGCATGGCAGTTATAATTATAACCCCTATCCCTAATCGGTTTTCCAATTCCAATGTACTTACGGCCGAATTTCGGCCCCGGTTGGCCATTCTCCTTGTGGAGATGGCTTATCTCTGTAGATAAGCCATCTGCGCAGAAGATACTACAGGGATAAAAAGTAGCCTATGTGCTATTCCAGACTATAATCTATCCCTGTGGCAAATTTCATCCAGATTTATTCATTCCGTTCTGTCGTTTTTAAGTAACAAACATTCGCGTTTATTAAAACTTATATATAAAATTCTCGAGTCACAATGTTAGTTACCATAGACCGTACTCCGAAACGGTTTGACCGATTTTTATGAAATTTTATATGCATATTCAGTAGGTCTGACAAACGACTACTATCTATTTTTCATACCCCTAAAACACCTCAATTCACGCGGAGAGAGTCGCGGGCGTCAGCTAGTCTTATACATAAAATTCTCGTGTCACAATCTTAGTTACCATACTCCTCCGAAACGGCTTGACCGATTTTTATGAAATTTTATATGCATATTCAGTAGGTCTGAAAATTGGCTACTATCTATTTTTCATACCCCTAAAACACATCAATCCACACAGACGGAGTCGCGGGCATCAGCTAGTCTTTTAAATAAAATTCTCGAGTCACAATGTTAGTTACCATAGACCGTACTCCGAAACGGTTTGACCGATTTTTATGAAATTTTATATGCATATTCAGTAGGTCTGAAAATCGGCTACTATCTATTTTTCATACCCCTAAAACACATCAATCCACGCAGACGGAGTCGCAGGCGTCAGCTAGTTATTAAGTATAGATTTCATTTAGCAAGGGGCGCACCGACCTTGGCTTTAAGCCCTGGACCTTCCTTAGGCACCGAGCCTGACCTGTCCACTTACGGCTACTCAATAATCGTTGTCGTCTAATATGGTAACAACTTCTTTTTATGCCGTCTCGTACTCTGCCACACATTTGATCCCAGCCCGTTACGTACCAACAGACTTATATTTACAATCCCACACACGAGTTTCAACCTTATGTCGATAATAACAAAAGGTTTGAAACACGATAAGTTATCGTGGTAAGAACAGAACAGCTTATGGGTTGCAAGTTTAGATTTGTGCTAAAGCCTGATTCTGATCTGATAAATACCAGTAATTGAGGTAAATGTACCAATTTTAGGTCATTATTAATTACGTAACAATTTGTCCCAGTTGGTGCGGAAAGACTAGAGTCAGATAACGATATTGATAAATAATAAATTTGCATCGCCCAATAAATATAAGTTACATAGTTTTTAGAGCAAAATATCTTGCTTATTGAAAAAATTAAAGGAAAACACCTACAAGGCGAATCTTTAATGTAAAGACTTAAAAGGGGATGTCAACGTTTCTAAGTAAGGAAAAGGTAGTAAAACATATTATTGTGATTCAATATCCGAGAACGGGGCTCCCAGCAAAAACTTACTATCAAATATAATAACAAAAACATAATATTATTGTTCGTCTAAACGCGGTGGATTTAGCTGAGAAATCAGAATGCAACAAAAAAGGCGAATCCGACGTATTTTATATTACGTATTAAAGCCGTCGGGATCCGAGGCGTGTTACCAAACTTTTTTCTTTAATATTGTCCAAAAGGAAGCGTCGCGTCGAGTGATATGTGACACGTGGCGCCACCACAATGAAACGCCGCAACCACCGCACGAGCGGACATCGCAAAATAAACTTTAACAGGTGACCCACAAGGTCGATATACGTCTGGCGGCAACGCCGGTCTCTGAACTCTGAAAATATAATTTCAGTTTGGGCCACTTGCGTTACGTAACCAATGTTATAATTATAAAGTTAGGACGCGGTTTTAAGGGGAAGCTAGCGATCTTCTATAGTTCTTGGGAAATCTATTAGATGTCCATGCTCCATGAAACTTTCAGCGTACATTTCATGGTTCTATATTTTCGTTGCGTTTTTCACAATATTCTCTGATCTTAAAGCATAGTCAATAATTATTCAGTTTAACAAGGAGTCCATAATAAGGCACGTTTTGCAATTTTAACATAAGTGCATGATTTTCTTGTATTACTAGACTACTGCACTTTGTACTTTGTTTTTTGGTGTTCCATATATTTTAAAGGCGATAATTGACTGCATCGTCACTTATCATTAGGTGAGATCGCAGTCAAGGGTTAACTTGGAGTGGATAAAAAAAAATTGGCAGTCATAGAGACTGCCGATAGAAGTGAAAACGAATATTTTTTCTTTTTTTTAATTATTTAATATTTTTCTTCTAATAAAAAAATATATAAAATAATAATGATAATAATATTTAAAATATTAACCTTAAAACTAAGGCATTACAGTTTAATTACGAATATACTATATTTATATTTAGGACCTTTTGTCTTCGTAACAACGCGAATGCCGGTGTTCGCGAGCATGTCGGTCACGCGAATCCACTTTTTTACCCCCTACCAAAAATTGCTCAACGCGGCTTAAGAAGTTTTCACTTCTTGCTTGGAGATACCCTCCCCGACTCGCCTCTGTCAGCCCGTAGCGGTGCTCTGTCTATACGTTAGCTTCTGATGACTTCTAGAAAAGTACGTATCACCTTACACTTTGGCAGTGGTAAGCTAAGACTGTTGACCCATCATACAGGCATATAGAGGCTTAATGATTAATTTTCGAATCAATATAAAAACGGCGTCCGCATAAGGCAATGGCGCCTTATGCGGACTGCGATCTGGCTGTGTCGATCTATGTGCGACGTGCCTCGCTTATAATGCGGCTTACATATGTATTGTATGCTTCATTTGATAATCTCTGCCTGTTCTAGTAGTCCCCACCAATATATCCCTGGGGGTAAGAGTGTTTTTTTTCCACTTGTCCCTACGGTAGAGATGAGTCTTCTTCTCCGTCGAATCGCTCTTGTCAGAGCGGTCGTGGTCGTCACTTTGGCATTATGGCACGCTTAATGATCCGTCTCCACTCTTCTCTGATAGCAGCCTTGCGAGTACACTCGTGTAAGGAGACGTCCACTGCAGCCCTCACTTGGTGTGCCCAACTCATGGGTGATCTGCCACATGCCCTGGTGCTCTCTACTCTTCCTTGAACTACCAGACGCTCAATAGAGATGTTATCGTCGCGTCTACTTTCGTGACCAAAGAAAGTGAGAATACGAGCCTGTACAATGGAGGAGAGACGCTTTTTGATGCCGAGTTCTTCAATAATGGACTTCTTTGTTCGGAATTCAGTCCAAGACACTCTCAACATTCTTCTCCAGCATCACATCTCAAGAGCATATTTCCTCTTCTTCTCACTTACTCGCAGGGTCAGCGTCTCTGAAGCGTAGAGAAATGTGGGGATTACAACAGCTTTCACAAACCGGGTCTTAGTGGCCTTGGTGATGTTTTGATTCCTCTATATCACTTTCAGTTTCAGTTTCTTTATTAGTTGCAATTCCATAGTTACATTATTTCTTAAAATAGTCATTAGTAAATAAGGCATGCTATGGATACCCAGTTTAGGTGTGTCTTTTCCGATGTTCCTAATGTAGTCTGGCAGATTGTTAAATATTTTTATTGACATTGAATAGGGCATAGAGTAGAATATTTATACTTTATGGAATACGGGATTGAGCCTGTGGCTTGAGCTGTGCAGTGCCAATTTTGTTATATATTATCTTCCGCAGTTTGTCCATGGCAAACCTAGATATATAGGCATGCGTAGGAAATCAACGCTCCTAAATAGACGTATGATTGGACCACATGACAATTCACTATATTATGTGTGACCTCTGGCGAGTTCTTGTTTATACGGTCAACAATCTTAGCTAGTCTTATAAAGTTGTTAGTATAGTAGAGATGAGTAGAAAAATTGCTAGTTATAACTTGTTCCTACCGATTATGCGGAAGGACGTGGGAACCCACTGCATTATTATCCTAAGAAAACTCCTACCATTATTTGATTCATGAAAGGGGTCACAACCCTCAACATTGAGGAATACGGCGCAGAGATATTACAGTTATAATACACATTGAAGTAAAGGTCAGCGATTTTCTCCTTCCGTTTAATTAAGCATATTAGATCCCACCGATAACAAATTATTCATGACGATCACTTAAAATGATTTAATTAAATCATTAATTATTATGGTAATCGGAGAATGACATGAGCGGCGCGGTAAACACCGAATTGACCTAAAAGCAAATTGGGATAAAGACCAAGCGGCCACTTTCTTTAAGGCTACGGTAGACATTTTCACTTATGTGACCGCGCCTACCAATTAATTCTAAATGTCATTGGAATCAGGGTTTTTTGCGGTTGCCTTAAGTGTAAAGGGCAAGGCGACAAGCGGGTCAAGAATTTCAAGATATAGGATTGAGATATTAAAAAAAAAATCTGGATGACTTTCATGCGGTGAAATTAAAGTAAACTTTTTTCTATCTTAGTTTTCGTTACAAATTACTTAATTACTGTAGGCTAAACTGCTAAAGATATAAATGTTTTGAACCTTGTCAAATAATAATTATTACTGTTATAAGATAACGAAAATTAAATTGTATGTAAATGGATTTTTTTTCCAAAATATACTTTAAGGTAAAACAATAAATTATGAGTTAACAGAAGCAATTTTATTTTTTATTTATTATTATATATCAATTCGGATAACAATGACCTACTACCAAAACCTATAACATTTATATTTACAAAAAATATACACTTTTTTTTTTTAATCCACTACACGTTAGCCCTTGACTGCGATCTCACCTGATGGTAAGTGAAGATGCAAGCAAATGGTAGCGGGCTAACCTGTTAGGGGCATGGCAGTTATTTTAAACCCATACCCCTATTCGGTTTCTACGCGGCATCGTACCGGAACGCTAAATCGCTTGGCGGCACGTCTTTGCCGGTAGGGTGGTAACTAGCCACGGCCGAAGCCTCCCACCGGGAGGCACACCATCTAAATGATCGTTCATGGGCATGGTACCAAAGACACTGGCGCTATTGCTCTCCGAATTGCCAGACTAAGCCTAAATTGGGCTAAATAAGTGCAAATACATGGGTCAACAGTACCACGGTTTTTGGGAAACAACATTGATAAAATGGATAAATTATTATTTAAATATTTCAACAAGTCATAATTTAAAAAAATTATAATCACCACTGCCCTGCCAATAAACTAACTAAAAAGTTAAAAATCTAAATTAATCTAGTTAAATTAGGCTAAATTATAGTGGAACAAGTCATAATTAAAACAAATTAAAAACACGATTGCCATGCATAAAAACGAACTAAAAAGTTACAAGTCATAATTAAAAAAAATATAAAACATGACTGCCCTGCCAAAAAACGAACTAAAAAGTTAAAAATCTAAATTAATCTAGTTAAATTAGAATCTTATTCACATTTTTATTCAATGATATCTTTTTGTGAATCACTGGATATTGAACTGGTGTTATATATTTTTGGAATCTACTCATCATTTTCTAGATGATGATTATATAGTTTTCGAATATTTTTTTCAAATTTAATCTTTAATGCGGGACCATGGTGACCCCATCAATTTTTTTCTAAATTTTACTAGCCTATGTCACCTGGAATATTTTAGGGATTCTAACGATACCTCATTCATCAACATCGATTCAGGCATATAGAAGTTATGGTTGAATATACAAACTCACATACATCCATGAACCCTGAAAACAATATACTCATTTTTTCTGGCAGAAAATTCAATTTAATCAATTTATATTTCGTCAATTATAAAAAATCACAAAATAGCATACGCTTTTTGCGTATTTTTTGCGATTATCGCTTACGCCTGTGCCTTATACAGTCGTCCTCGACATTTGCGAGTGGTAAATTCGACCGAATCTCACCCGCGGCCGGTCACTGGTCAACAGTTACGCAATATGTCCTCCGCAGGTTATCATTTGCGTTCATTAACTTTATGACGGAGAAATTAGAGTGATAAAGTCGTGATAAGGTCTCGGAGATTTATTTATGCCCCATCGACTTCGATAGGGTTGCCACAAGTGAAATTAATTTAACGAATTAAAAAATACGACTGCCCTGCCATATTATTTTCGGAGTTTACCTCCTTATGAAGCGATTTGCATATTATAGCCCTTTTAATCTTATTCAAATTTTTATTAAATGATATTTGTTTGTGAATCACTGGATATTGAAGTATAGTGTTATATATTTTTGGAATCTACTCATCATTTTCTAGATGATGATTATATAGTTAATCTTATTTTCGATTTTTTTTTTTCAACTTTAGTTTTAATGCGGGACCATGGTTACCCCATCAATTTTTTTTTTAATTTTACTAGCCTGTCACCCGGAATAAGCTAGGGATTCTAACGATACCTCATTTATCAAAATCGGTTCAGGCGTATAGAAGTTATGGTGGAATATACAAACTCACATACATACATACATACATACATGCATACATACATACATACATAAACCCTGAAAACAATATACTCCTTTTTTCAGGCAGTCGTATAAAAAAGATGAGACAACTTCGATAGTATCTTGTGAAAGACAACCTTACTGATTGTAAGCTGTACATAAGTGGCTATTACGTTTTACATAATATTGTTAAAAAGGATTTCAATAACGTGATTAGATATTAGTTTTTAGGGTTCCGTACCAACCTGTCAGCCCAACCTACAGCCTATTAACGTCCCACTGCTGGGCATAGGCCTCCACTCTCATAGGAGAGAGGGAATTAGAGCTTAGACCCACCATGCTGCTCCAATGCGGGTTGGCGGGCTTTAACGACTATTATCATGTCAGTGATAATAACCGGGACTGACGGCTTAACGTGCTCTCCGAGGCACGGGGGTGAAACACCGCCATCTTCCAACTCCGGGCTGGCACTGAGAATTTCTGAATTGAAAAACCCAATACCTAACAATTTTTATACCCGACCGGAAATCGAACCCAGGACCTCGTGATCCGCAGTCGACTACGCTAACCGCTAGACCGACGAGACAGTTATTTATGTCACCGTAAGATTGTATAAACCGTTAGATTATAATCTAACTCGCGAAATTGTAAACTTTCGACCGATTATTTTTGAAATATTCATTGTATTTACGTTTTCTTGTCTGTATCTTGTAGGTTAGGTTAAGGTTCAACATAAAAAATTATTAGGTTTTATCGGGTTAATATACGAGTACCTAACAGATTACAATCTACCGAAAAATAATGCGTTAAATTGTAATCTTTCGACAGTTTGCAATTTCGCGAGTTAGATTATATTGTAACGGTTTTTACAATCTTACGGTGACGTTTATAATATCCACCACTACAGCCCATTAATGTCCCACTGCTGGGCACAGGCCTCCACTCTCATAGGAGAGAGTAATAATAATCTTATATTATATATAAAAGAAAGTTGTGTTAGTTACACTATTTATAACTCAAGAACGGCTGAACCGATTTGGCTGAAACTTGGTGGGGAGGTAGCTTCGAACCAGCAGACGGACATAGGATACTTTTAATTCCGGAAAATTAAAGAGTTCCCGCGGGAACCGATTTGGCTGAAATTTGGTGGGGAGGTAGCTTCGAACCAGGAGACGGACATAGGATACTTTTTATTCCGGAAAATTAAAGAGTTCCAAAACTCAAATTTAATTTAAAAAAAAATTAAAAACCTCAATCTACGCGGACGAAGTCGCGGGCATCAGCTAGTAGTTTATAATATTAGTATGATTAAATTGTCAATACGGGGTACATTCACCGTCCCGTGCGGTAGGGCGCATTAGCGGGGACCACCCGCGTACGATGAGCGCTTTCACACGGCCGTCGCAAAAACCAACGGTGCATTCTGATGGACCTTTAATATAATGTCCGTTTAACTTTATTTGGCGAATTGAAAGAAAGAAAAGAAAAAAAGAAATTAAAAAACACGTCTTCCCTGCCAAAAAAGTTGAACTGAACAAGTCATAATTAAAAAACACGACTGCCCTGCCAAAAAACGAACTAAAAAGTTAAAAACCTAAATGAATCCAGTTAAATTAGAATCTTATTCACTATTAAATGATATTTTTTTGTGTGTCTGTGGATATTGAACTTTAGTGTTATATATTTTTGGAATCTACTCATCATTTTCTAGATGATGATTGTATAGTTAATCTTATTTTCGAATATTTTTTTCAACTTTCCACCCGCGCATGATGAGCGCTTTCACACGGCCGTCGCAAAAACCAACGGTGCATTCTGATGGACCTTTAATATAATGTCCGTTTAACTTTATTTGGCGAATTGAAAGAAAGAAATAAAAAAACACGTCTTCCCTGCCAAAAAAGTTGATCTGAACAAGTCATAATTAAAAAACACGACTGCCCTGCCAAAAAACGAACAAAAAAGTTAAAAAACTAAATGAATCCAGTTAAATTAGAATCTTATTCAATATTAAATGATATTTTTTTGTGTGTCTGTGGATATTGAACTTTAGTGTTATATATTTTTGGAATCTACTCATCATTTTCTAGATGATGATTGTATAGTTAATCTTATTTTCGAATATTTTTTTCAACTTTCCACCCGCGCATGATGAGCGCTTTCACACGGCCGTCGCAAAAACAACGGTGCATTCTTACGTCTGCCCTGCCAAAAAAAGTTGATCTGAACAAGTCATAATTAAAAAACACGACTGCCCTGCCAAAAAACGAACTAAAAAGTTAAAAAACTAAATGAATCCAGTTAAATTAGAATCTTATTCACTATTAAATGATATTTTTTCGTGTATCACTGGATATTGAACTATAGTGTTATATATTTTTGGAATCTACTCATCGTTTTCTAGATGATGATTATATAGTTAATTTTATTTTCGAATATTTGTTTTCAACTTTCCACCCGCGCACGATGATCGCTTTCACACGGGCGTCGCAAAAACCAACGGTGCATTCTGATGGACCTTTAATATAATGTCCGTTTAACTTTATTTGGCGAATTGAAAGAAAGAAAAGAAAGAACTTTTCATAAAAAGAAGTCATAATTAAAAAAAAATACCATAATAGTTACCCTCGATCTGCATCATCATTTACCAACGAGTGAGATTGATATCGCAGTCAAGAGCTATCTTGCAATAGAATTAAATTAAAAAAATTAAAAAACACGACTGCCCTGCCAAAAAGAAATTAAAAAACACGTCTGCCCTGCCAAAAAAAGTTGAACTGAACAAGTCATAATTAAAAAAAATAAAAAACACGACTGCCCTGCCAAAAAACGAACTAAAAAGTTAAAAACCTAAATTAATCCAGTTAAATTAGAATCTTATTCACTATTAAATGATATTTTTTTGTGTATCACTGGATATTGAACTATAGTGTTATATATTTTTGGAATCTACTCATCATTTTCTAGATGATGATTTTATAGTTAATCTTATTTTCGAATATTTTTTTTCAACTTTACACCCGCACATGATGAGCGCTTTCACACGGGCGTCGCAAAAACCAACGGTGCATTCTGATGGACCTTTAATATAATGTCCGTTTAACTTTATTTGGCGAATTGAAAGAAGGAAAAGAAAGAACTTTTCATAAAAAGAAGTCATAATTAAAAAAAAATTACCATAATAGTTACCCTCGATCTGCATCGTCATTTACCAACAAGTTAGATTGATATCGCAGTCAAGAGCTATCTTGCAATAGAATTAAATTTAAAAAATTAAAAAACACGACTGGCTCTGCCAAAAAGAAATTAAAAAACACGTCTGCCCTGCCAAAAAAAGTTGAACTGAACAAGTCATAATTAAAAAAATTTAAAAACACGACTGCCCTGCCAAAAAATGAACTAAAAACCTAAATTAATCCAGTTAAATTAGAATCTTATTCACTATTAAATTATATTTTTTTGTGTATCACTGGATATTGATTTATAGTGTTATATCTTTTAGGAATCTACTCATCGTTTTCTAGATGATGATTATATAGTTAATTTTATTTTCGAATATTTTTTTCAACTTTCCACCCGCGCATGATGAGCGCTTTCACACGGGCGTCGCAAAAACCAACGGTGCATTCTGATGGACCTTTAATATAATGTCCGTTTAACTTTATTTGGCGAATTGAAAGAAAGAAAAGAAAAAAAGAAATTAAAAAACACGTCTGCCCTGCCAAAACAAGTCGAACTGAACAAGTCATAATTAAAAAAATTAAAAAACACGACTGCCCTGCCAAAAAACGAACTAAAAAGTTAAAAAACTAAATTAATCTAGTTAAATAGAATCTTATTGACATTTTCATTGAATGATATTTTTTGTGTATCACTGGATATTGAACTATAGGGTTTATATTTTTTTGGAATCTACTCATCATTTTCTAGATGATGATTATATAGTTAATCTTATTTTCGAATATTTTTTTTCAGGTTTAGTCTTTAATGCGGGACCATGGTCACCCCATCAATTTTTTTAATTTATACTAGCCTATGTCACCCGGAATAAGCTAGGGATTCTAACGATACCTCATTTATCAAAATCCGTTCATGCGTATTGAAGTTATGGTGGAATATTTAAACTCACATACATACATACATACATGAACCCTGAAAACAATATACTCCTTTTTTCAGGCAGTCGTATAAAAAGCGTTAACGAATGTGAATCTGAATCGAAATATTGATTGATTTTTATCCGTTTTATGTCCATTTATGTCATGGATATGCAAAGCAAGCTCGCACTGACTATTTCAGTGTACACTATTTTCGTCCGTCAATTCCGTTGGCACAGCAACAACTGGATTGAAAGAATCGCACTGCATTTTCCTGACACCTAGCTCCATGACTCAAGCTATTATTAATAGAGTAGACTGCTAGTAAAATCGCGAGCCAGGGAGGAGGCAAAAAATTTCACGTTACACATACTATTGATTTAGTGTAAACTATTTCTGTTTGCCCTAACAGAATAACAGCGTTGTGGTTACATTTTGTACCCACAACATCAAGCTGAGTTAGGACCCTTTTGTTGGCACGACACATTCTAGACGTTGAGTGATTAAGTTAAGTTAGATTTTATGTTATTTTTGTATTTCATGTTTACTATGTGTTGTATCTGCAAATAAAACATATTCTATTCTATTCATGAATATTCAATTCTAATATAACTCTATTCTGTTTCGACAAAATATTAGCATGCCTCATATCTGTTCGAATATTTATTTATTTAGATATCTTTATTGCACATACAAAATATACAGTATAAAGTTTAGAAGCAGTAGTAAAACTTCATAGAAATGTGCAAAGGCGGTCTTATTGCTAAAGCAATCTCTTACAGACAACCTTTGGTGAATATTTGAGAAATTAACAATATACAACGTGGTAAACTAGGTGGCAACGCAAAGTAAAGGTAAGTATCCATACTAATACTATAAATGCGAATGGTTTTTTGTCTGTCTGTCTGCTACGCTATAATGGCGCATTTTTTTTTACCGATGTTGATGAAATTTGGTATACATTACATCCCGGGGAAGGGCATAGGCTACATATTATACATATCCCTGAAAATTAAGTTCTCGCGGGAATCAAAAAACTTTATTCATTTTTACTGTTTATTTTAATGATCATCCAAAATTCTTTTGTGATGATTAAAAAAATAGTAAGTAGCTAAAATTGAGTAAGTTATGAGCAAAAGTCCTACCGTAAAATAATCATATCATACGTTAGCTACCAGTACATTTTACATTGCAGTAAATAGTCATTCTTGGTAGGACGGCATTCCGAACCAGTGGTAGATTCACTCTACGATTCAAAAGCACTTGTAAAAGTTTATTTCAAAACAAAAAACAAAACATTTGAGTCTGAGTTTTGAGTCTTCCAAAGTGTACCCCAGGAATTTTTAAATCTAAATATTCAAATCTAAAAAAATCAGGCATTATCTACTAACAAATAAACTGCCATAGATAAAAAATAAAAGTTAACAATTAAAAACTAAAAGAATTAAAATAGCAGGTACTTACTTATTAACTATTTTACTGTCCTTGTAGACTACTGTCTTTGTTTCACAAATACAAAATATATACTTAGTAAGTAATAATTAGCGATATTATAATTTCGTATAATAATAATTTGCTAGTATTTAACCACACTAACTAAATTACTATAGTATAATTTTTTACAATGGTACTCATTAAGTATGGGAAAAGCATAAAATTAGCATAGAATTAAAACTCTACATGTGATTTTGTATTATTAGGAAAAATTATAGCTGTCTGAAAATAAAAAATCTTATCTAAATAGTGTCTGTTTAATTATATAATCCAATAAATTTCAATGACAACGCGTCGTCGTCCAAAGAACCTTTGTTTTAAGATACTTCGTTACTTCGAATTTATTGTTAATTCGTGTAATAGGTTCATCTTAATTTTAACTTATTTAAGTTTTGTGATTACCACACCATTTCCTATAACCTTTTTTTACTTTCGAGGAATGTATCTATATCTATCTATAATCATAACTTTGGTGAAAAAAAAATTCGCAGTCATAGGGATCATGCCGTCATGCCGATAGATGTGAAATCGAATATTTAAAATATTTTTTTTATTAAAAAAATAAAAATAAAATATAAACCTTAAAATTAAGGCATTGAAGTTTAATTACGAATGAAGTATATTTATATTTAAGACCTTTTGTCTTCGTAACAACGCGGAGCGGAGCCCTACCAAAAAGTACTCAATGCGGCTAAAAAAGATTACACTTCAAAAAAAAGTAAATGAATAAAATAGAAACAAAAAATTTCCTTAGTAAGTCTCGGTATCTCTAATTTTTTGGGATACACTAAACTGTAATTTTATGAAATATCGCGTGGAATTTAAACCACCCGCCCTCAAAGTACGTTTACAGCCTACATATATATCGATGGTTTACAGAAAAAGATTGTATGTAGACACAAAGCAAAGAGATCATAATATTCTTAGACTATTCACATTCGATTTTCTTTGCTACGCTTCTGAAAATAATCGGCACTGACAAGTCTTCGGGTTTAATATAAAAATATGACAAGGTATGTTTATTTCAGTGACTTTTATCACAGTCTAAGCACATAAGTTTTTTCCTACAGTCGTTCGACAGAGGCGTCCAGTCTATTCATAGCAACGCAACGGGGTGATAGGCATATGACAGATGAAATTGAATTATTGGGTATTTGACAACTAGTCAAATCAGCAACTTTTTTTCAAACGTCAAAACGCGTGCTCAGTATGGGATTTTGTGTGAAATATTGAATAGTGTCGTCATCAAATTTCAACGCACTTTTTTACTTTAATCGACAGTTTAACATAGTTATTCGACATAAAACGAATAGGGGACGTGGATATTACGACTTTTGGGAGTTCCTCTATTTAATAATTACTAAAATTTTTTTTTTGAATAGTTGTCAAATACCCAATTGACAAAAATTTTTGTACAAAATATGTCACGATTATTTTATGCAGTTTCTCACTTCTTTCGACCATAAGTAAGAGTACTGCACCTCGAGAGTCTAGGTGATACATCTGTCACGTTAGCCGGGTCTGTCATTTGTATTAGCGCCGACCCACAGCATGAATATATACTTAGGCTGTGGTTTATAGAGTTTCGTTGGGCGGGCAGACACGCCCGCGCTTCTATCGACACGATAATATTAAAATACCGGTGTCGACTGAGAATTCCACTAAAAATATATTATGATAGTTCAAAAATTAATGACCCATTTGTAGGTTTACTCGTACCTAAAGAAATATTTTAACTAAGTGGAATATTTTTTTGGAACAGGGACTTCGACATGCGGAGAGAACTAGCTTTCTTCGACCACCTAAGAGAGGAGCCAAATTCTCACTCCCAAGACCAATGTTGAAAGGATTGCAGGGAAGAGAGCTCCAGGTCGCCAAAGATGTAGTGGTTAGACGATATAAGGGGATGGGGAGGACTTAGTAATCCAAAACCAAAAGATGCGGCTTTAAATTCGCGCATAATCCATATTATTAATATAAATGCCAAGAAAGTTAAACAGGGAACTTCGATATGTGGAGAGATCTAGTTTTCTTCGAACATCTAAAAGAGGAGCCAAATTTGTATTGCCAAGACTAGTGTTGGAAGGAAGAATGCCAGGCAAGAGAGCTCTACATAAGATGCAAGTGGTCAGACAATATAAGGGGATGGACCGGGTTTAGTTACAATAAAATTAAAAGATGCGGCTTTAAACAGAGAAGCTTTTCGCGCATAATCCATACTTATTCTAAATGCGAAAGTAGGTCTGCCTGTCTGTTACGCTTTAAAGGCCCTTATTTTCAACCGATTTTAATGAAATTTGGTACGGAGATAGGTTCTTCCAATACTGATTGAATTTTGGAAGGATTGCAGGGAAGAGAGCTCCAGGTCGCCAACGACGCAAGTGGTTAGACGATATAAGGGGATGGAGAGGGCTTAGTTATACAAAGCCAAAAGATGCCGCTTTAAATTCGTTATTAATATAAATGCCAAGTAAGTTAAACAGAGAACTTCGATATGTGGAGAGAACTAGTTTTCTTCAAACATCTAAAAGAGGAGCCAAATTCTCACTCCGAAGACTAATGTTGGAAGGATAGCAGGGAAGAGAGCTCCAGGTCGCCAAAGATGTAGTGGTTAGACGATATAAGGAGATGGGGAGGACTTAGTTATCCAAAGCCAAAAGATGCGGCTTTAAATTCGCGCATAATCCATATTATTAATATAAATGCCAAGTAAGTTAAACAGGGAACTTCGATATGTGGAGAGAACTAGCTTTCATCGATCACCTAAGCGAGGAGCCAAATTCTCACTCCCAAGACCAATGTTGAAAGGATTGCAGGGAAGAGAGCTCCAGGTCGCCAAAGATGCAAGTGGTTAGACGATATATGGGGATGGAGAGGGCTTAGTTATCCAAAGCCAAAAGATGCGTAATATCTATGCGATGCATAATCCATATTATTAATATAAATGCCAAGTAAATTAAACAGGGAACTTCTTAGTTTTCTTCGAACATCTAAAAGAGGAGCCAAATTCTCACTCCGAAGACTAATGTTGGAAGGATTGCAGGGAAGAGAGGTCCAGATCACCAACGACGCAAGTGGTTAGACGATATAAGGGGATGGAGAGCCAGAGTAATACAAAGCCAAAAGATGGGGCTTTAAATTCGCGCATAATCAATATTATTAATATTTAATTTAATTTATTTAGGACACCCAACAGGTTACAATAGAATAACAGGAAAAAATAAAGCTAGTTTAAAGAATAATATGCAAAATTGCAAGCAAAGTAAATCTATTTGTCTATCTACTAAGCTTTAACGGCTCTTCTCGTTACAGAGGTGGTATCCCAGGGAAGGGCATAAGCTACCATTTATCTCGGATAATTTAGGATCAAAAATCACAATCCACGCGAACGAAGTTGCGGCCGTCATCTAGTTTCCTACGAGTTCGATAGCCGATGGCACAAAATCCATATAATTAACAAACGGGAGGCAATGAATCGAGACAGTGTATTATGCGGTGGAGGGCACGGATGCACGCGTTAGACGCAAGGACGCTAGCTCGCCGGTGGGCATTGTTCGCCGGCAGCCATCGATGTCGGCTTCCCATGCCCATTGGACATAGACGCTTTTTTGTCGAACATGTTCAGGAAATAAACTGCAACGTCACACGATCACTTCCGCGGCAGACCATTTTTTTTTTTTTTTTTTTAATTTTTTTTTTTTAATTTTTTTTTATCCACTACACGTTAGCCCTTGACTGCGATGTCACCTGATGGTAAGTGATGATGCAGCCTAAGATGGTAGCGGGATAACCTGTTAGGGGCATGGCAGTTATATTAAACCCATGAAGAAGAAGCAGCCTAAGGTGGAGCACGCTTGCCTTGAAGAAATCAAATCAAGAGCCTATTCAAGGCACAGGCTCTTGACTTGAAGATACCATTATTAATGTTATTTATGAGAAAAGGAAGTTTGTTTCCCCTATTCGGTTTCTACACGGTATCGTACCGGAACGTATAATCGCTTGGCGGCCCGTCTTTGCCGGTAGGCTGGTAACTAGCAAGGAAGCCTCCCACCAGACCAGACCAGGGAAAATTCAGAAATTATGAATTCCCAAATTGACCCTGCCAGGGATCGAACCCGGGACCTGCGCACAAGACAACAGCGCTACACACTGCGCCAGGGAGGTCGTCAAAACCTACTGGTTGGTCTATTGCAGGGGCTCCCAATCTATTTCAGTTCGCGGCACAGGATAATTAAGTATTCTGCTACTCTTAGCTAGTCGAAAAACTAGTTGCTAGTGTTAGCATTATTACTGTTTGTCATTATATCTCATGAAACAGAAAGTATAATATCAATTGATCAATTTGACTCATTGTCATTGTCAATTTGACTCATTTCATGTCATTCGATTAAATCTGCGGGTACCAACGCCATATTGAAAATAGTATAAATTATACGAGTGTTTTGACGATGGTAATTCAGTCTCCTGCAGGTAGACTCAGCGATTATTGAATACTCTTTTGGTTTAGAGCTTAACGATAGCAATCGTGGCCAGATCAAATGAATATTGTCTGTATGTTTAGCTAACTTTTATCTTATTTAAATCTCTCGTGGAACCGCTACACGTTGTGACCATTCGCTCGTGCAAGTTCCTGAGAGTACAAATATATTCAAAGTGTCTCAAATTGTCTCAATAATACCTACTTCTGGACTGTCGCTTACACTAGTCTGCTCTTTGGCGGCGTCATTGAAGGACAACCAAACAAACACACTTTCACATTTATAAAATTAGTACGAAGCGTCTTATCCCCTCGCGTCCCCCTACCAGCCTTATCACTGTTCCGCGATCAACTTCAGACGCGGATAAATGATTGGCGCCAGCTATACTGAGGGATGTGATAATTTCTGGACTAGAAAACCTTGACCTCGAAATATTTAATACAAACTTTTAAGTACATGCTTTCTAATAAAAAAAGAATGAATGAAATCGGACTACGCGTTAATGAATGACGACTAAGTACACATTTTGACTTTCATCCCCTTTTCCAAATTTGGTGCTGCAAGGAGTGCTGAATTTCGGGATAAAAAGTATCCTAAGTCCTACCTTATGGTATGAACTTAAATTATGCCAAGTTTCATTTGAATTCATTCAGTAGTTTCGGCGTGATGCGCGGCCAAGATACATATAGACAGAAATGAAAAAAAAATACAGGTTTGGCTTCAGTATCGATTAAAGAGTGTCCTCCAAAAGTAATTTTCAAAATATCTTCAATTTACAGATTTGGACTTGTTACAGTTTTATTATAAGTATAAAATATATAGATTACCTACTTTTTACAAGCTTTTATATAACTTGCAATGGTTGTCTTTGGTTACGTTAAATCTTGCAACTTTTGCATTTACACGTTTAGTTTGGATTTCAATAGAGGGTAGGCTAGATTTCCTCATTCAAAAACCAATATCCAGCGGACTTCCAAAGATGGCGGGCAAATTTTTTTATGCACTCTCACGATATTAAATAAAAGAGTTAACTTAGTAAAATACCACAAAAAAATGTGCTACATAAATTTTATTTGGCGGACGTTATAATCTTTTTTAAAAGTTTTTTTGAAGATTTAAGACTTATTGAATCATGAACAGTTTTTCTCTATATCAATTCTTCTACTTGTACTGTATCATGTACGAGTGGGTACGTACTTTTAAATGTCGGAATTAAAATGTTAATACAAAAAATAAAAATTACGTAATGAAGTCATTAAAATTCTTACGTTCGAAATAAGCTTTTGCTTAAACGAAGCAAATTGAAACGAAGTCGAGCTTTAAAGTTCACACAATGGCGCAAGTGAAAATTTATTCAAAAGAAAGTGATGTATAAGATAAAGTTGAGGAGATTACGATAAAATGGAGTAAAATGAAGATATAAGATATAGCAGCGTACGTTAATATAATAATATCTAATAGGGCAATAAGGGTCATGCTACACGCTCGGATCTACCGCCGCAGATATTTAAGTGAGAAACGCAGATATTTAAGTGAGAAATTAGAAATCTTGTTCGGCATTTTTTTTATCCACTACAAGTTAGCCCTTGACTGCGATCTCATCTGATGGTAAGTGATGATGCAGTCTAAGTTGGTAGCGGGCTAACCTGTTAGGGGCATGGCAGTTATATTAAACCCATACCCCTATTTGGTTTCTACACGGCATCGTACCGGAACCCTAAATCGCTTAGCGGTACGTCTTTGCCGGTATGGTGGTAACTAGCCACGGCCGAAGCCTCACAGGCAGACCAGGGAAATTCAGAAATTATAAATTTCCAAACCCTGCCGGAGATCAAACCCGAGACCTCTGCACGTTAAGGCAACAGCGCTCAACACTGCGCCACGGAGGTAATCATCAGGAGTAAACGGTTACACGCTGATCTGCTAGGTCTATCGTAGCTGTCGTATCGGTGACTGCTTGTTGGTGTTCTCTTTTCGAAATCAGATGAAGAACTACGCTTTGACGTGCAAAAATAATGAAAAAAATATGATCAGAGATAACCGGAGATTTTGTCCAATGAGATTGAACTTCTATTTGTTATGAATATTGAAAAAAATACGCTACAAACTTTACTAATACCCTTTAATTACGCTATAAACTTTTGGACAAACTAACTAACTAACAAACAAACTATGGTGAGATTAGTAAGTTTTGCTTGCAAAATGTCATACTGCCTTGATGCCTTGCTTCTTAGTTCTTTTTATTACGATACAAGTATGTGATAATTATAGTGTTCCCTAGCGTTGTTTAGATTCCTTTCCTACCAGGAAGAACCAGCAAAAATTGGCTATAGTTCTTTTAAACATACGCCACAGACAGTGCGTAACTGTTTTGAATTTCGGCCCGACGTTTCACGAGCGTTTCCGCAGCGGTAGAACCTTCCGTGTATCCCAGCACTAATAGGACAGTAAAGTCGGCAGAGCGCGTCGGGAATAATGGAGAGCCGGCTACCCGTGACGCCATTACGAAATAAAAGCATTTAATAAGACGCCGTGTGACTCCTCCGCGAAGGCCGACTGCACCTATGGTAATGTTTGTATTACAATTTATGACTATTAATATTATTTAATAAGACTACAATAGTAATACTAGATAGCTTAAAAGCTAGGAGCCGTGACTTTTTGTAAACTTATTTTTTACTAGATACTACACTACTACACTACAGCCTATTAACGTCCCACTGCTGGGCACAGGCCTCCACTCTCATAGGAGAGAGGGAATTAGGAGCTTAGACCCACCACGCTGCTCCAATGCGGGTTGGCGGGCTTTAACGACTATTATCATGTTAGTGATAATAACCGGGACCGACGGCTTAACGTGCTCTCCGAGGCACGGGGGTGAAACACCGCCAACTTCCAACTCCGGGCTGGCACTGAGAATTTCATAATTGAAAAAACCCAATACCTAACAATTTTTACTAGATGTTACAGCAAATTTACGTGGATAAAGTTTTTTTACATGATTTAATTAAAAAATATTAATTTGTTTTTTTTTATTGGATCTTTTTATCCCGTGAAAATCCGACTTATATTAAAAAAATCGGAATAGAAGTAGAGTCCTTCCCCGGGATGCAACGAAATTTAGTTACAATCAATTGTACAGATGGGCTGTTAAGGGTCCGTATTCTCGCTCGCTCTATCGCGCGCTAGGCCAATTTTGGAATCTGTAGGTATACCGCACAGTAAGGCCGTTAGCTGCACTCACATATAGACGGCATAGGCCGGTAAAGATACTTTGATACTTTGCGTAGTCAAGTTCATACTATTTTCACATGCTAATAATTTTGTACAATCTTAGTTATTACTTTATTATTATTTTGTTTTAATAAATGTTTATTTGGCATACATATACTTTTATAAAATATGCTTACACAGGGGTATATGTAAGACTAAAAACTAGATACACCTACATGTTTTTTCATTTATTTACTTATCATTAAAATTTATGATTTTTTAAGTTTTAAAACCTAGGCTTACTGACTGTTACTAATAATTAAGGTACACGATTATTGACCAAGTTTTTCTACATGGGTCATAAGAGTAATTAGGCTGTCTCAAAACACCATTGTTATTTTAAAAACAACTCACAGATGAGCGATTGGTATTGTGTATTATACAGGTGTAGTTAGCACGTGCAAAGGATTAGTCATAAATAATATCACAGACACGCGGACCCTCTCAGGTATCAGGATATGTAAATGTTACCATACTTCACGCGGACTATGCAATTGCATCAATTTAGGTAGATCCAAGACCACTAAAAGTCAAAAAAACTTGCAGTTGGATAACAAAACATAATGCTATAAATAAAAACTTTATGACCATTGCCCTTGCCCCAAAGTAAGTTGGAATAAGAAAATATATTGTGTTATAAAATATGTCGTGCAAAACATACCTTATGCTGTTTATGATAAGGTATAAATTAAATTGTAATCATGATTAGTTAAAAGATAATTATAACCTTACCCTATTTTCAATTCGCAAATTGAGCACTGCAAGGTCATTTCCGGAATTTGCAATTTCCGAATATTGTCTGGTCTGGTCTAGTTAAAGGCTTTGGTCGTGGCTATTTATCACTCTATCGGCAAAGATGTGCCGCCAAGGGATTTAGCATTCCAGTACGATATCGTGTAGAAACCGATAAGGATTATGGGTAATAACCGATTAGGGTTATGACTGCCGGGTGTGGCAGTTAGTCCGCTAGTAGTAGTAACGGGTTAGCCCGCTACCATCTTAGGCTGCATAATCATTTACTATACTACTAAGTTTTAGTTGAATAAAAAAAGCTAAGAACAGTATGGTATGTTTATGTAGAATTGTAGATATTGTATAGTCCAATAGTAATTTATGTGCCCCGTAGATAATTGCTATATGGAAGACGCATGTAATTTAATTGGTTTTGCCTTAAGCCAAGACTACGTTAAATTTGGACTCTATTGGATCTCTTGTCTAATTTGATCGAATTGCATAGTCCGAGTGGTTTAGTTTTAGCAATTTAGCGTTCCGGTACGATGGCGAATGTGCCATTTTTATCTGGTGCATCATCCTTCACCACTAGGTGACATCGCAGTCAAGGCCTAACTTTAAGAGGGATAGAGGAATCAAAAATAATAAAAAAAACCTATTAAATTAAAAATATTTATTTAAAATATTCGCTTAAAACAGTGTCTCTGAGAGGCATAGATCTAGCTTTTCGGGTATCCATAATTTCTGGAAGTAAACAATAAAAATCTTACTAATTTATATTCCATGTTTTTTTTTCCAAAAATCTAAATCTCTTTCAATTAGTTCGATATTGAGATTATGCTCAGGACCAGTCCATGGCCGGAGTATTTCCATACGGCAAATAAACATCTGAGTTTTTGAGTTATGTGTAACTGGCCCTGAATTTGGTAATACCAATCATGTTTCTTTGTTAGAGTCATTGATTGTTGTACTGATTTCCACATTTAATTTATTTCCTTCCTCAGCTTCCTCAAAATCCGTTCCAAAGGCAGATGGAGGATTTTATTTCTATTATACCTTTGCTATACAAAGCATCTGGCGTGGCCACGCCAAAAAATTCAGGGTCTATGCAAAGGCCGCATCTTTCAATTTTGATGTTTTCTTGTTTAGCTAGCTGTTCCAAAGCAGCAGCTTCGTTAGTTCGTTTTCTCTGCCATGTTGTATAGCTGAAATGTTATCTAAAGGGTAGCTATAAAACATCGCCTTGACAACAGGTGCTGAGCTAATGTTTCCCCTTCCAAAGCCTTTTGCATACTTTGGCAAAATTTTATGCCGTTACAAGACAATATCGCCGTAGCTCTAACCATAGAACAGTTTTAATTTTTTTTTAACCGAAGATTTTACGTTTCACAGTTTAGCCATTATAATTACTTGGAATCTAGGCAAAAGCTGAAAGCATAATGGCGCTATTGGTACGATTTTATTAAAATGGAAAGTCTACACTAATATTACAAATGCGAAAGTTTGGATGGATGTTTGTTACTCAATCTCTCCCCAACTGCTGAACAGATCTGGCTGAAATTTGGTACTAAGATAGATTATAGTCTGCAATAGTACATAGGCTTTACTCTTTAATTTTCCGGGATTAAAATTAGCATATGCCCCTCCCCGGAAATCGGGATACAAACTATCCCTATACAAAATTTCATCAAAATTGAAATGAACAGATGGGCCGTAAAAGTATAGCAGACAGACAGAAACACTTTCGCATTTATAATATTAGTATTTAATTTCTCTGCTCTGGTCTGGTTTTCGGCTGCGGCTAGTGACTATGCAACCGGCAAATCAATTTCATCAATTAAAAATAAAAATCTCAAATCTTTCAGGTAACTGAATTTGAATATAAAATAATCTTACCTTGTGATATATTAAACAAGTAAAATCCAATCCAGAAGCGAATACTCCAATCTAATTACAAAGCCAGGGTTCTGAATGTTATTTTCACTGATTTCACTGTCAAAGTCCATGTAGAGATGCCAAGGTCAGAAAAACAAAAACACTAAACTTTTATGGTTTCTTTGGAAGCAGTTGAGCAGAGCAGAGTACCTCAATGATTACAAGCGACTAGAAAAGTGACAGTAAAATCTTTGTGGGATTTATAGAATGTAAAAATACAGACATCCCTACCATTTGCAATTTATTTGTCTTGTACCAAAATACCATTGTAATTTTGATAAACAACAAAAATAAAGTTCAAGTATTCGATAAATAGGTTTACTTGTGCAGGTGCAATCTGCACGTGCAAAGGATTAGGTCATAAATAAGCGACCCTTTCAAGTATGAGGTAATATAAAAATACCATACTTCACGCGGGTCATGCAATTGAATCAATTTAGGTAAGAGGGATCTCTTACCTAAATTGATCCAATTGCAAGTAAAAGTCAAAAACTTCCAGTTGATTTCAGTTATAAAATGTCATACAAACTCATCTTGTTTACCACAAACGAAACAATATTCCATAAATAAAAACTTTATGAACCTTTAGCTTGTATTAAAATATGTATTGCAATATATACCTTACGGAGCTTAGGATAAAGTACAAATTAAATTGTATTCATGATGAACTTCTTCGTTTTAGAATTTCAAATTGTTGCGTTAATATTTTATGACTTATTATATTGTTTGGTTTTTTTATCGAAAGGCAGTGCTACACGTTACTATTGTCGAAAGAAAAAGAATAAATAAACTATATTATGCTAACAATGAAACCATTTTACCTTTAGGTTTTTAGGTACCTTTTATTGACCCGTGCTAAGTAGTATTGTTTACGATCAATTTGGAAATTAGAATTTCTGAATTTTCTCCTGTCTGGGGATCCGGGAGGCTTCGGCTGTGGCTGATTATTACCACCCTACCGGCAAGAACGTTGAGCGCTCCGATACGATGTCGCGTAGAATAGAAATCATCACTTACCATCAGGTTTGATCGCAGTCAAGGGTTAAACTAAGCTTGTAAAGGATAAAAATAAATTTCTATATAAGTAATGGTATGAAAACGGTATCTGTCTAAATCTCTCAGCAACAACGTATGCCATATTGAGTTTGGCAATCACAGTTTTAAATAAAATATAATATTTCAGGAAAGTAAGTTCCAAACCCATACAAATTTATGTATACTTAAATACCGATTTACGAGAAAATGAGATTATAATAATGTATATCGTACAAAATTATTTAATAGTTATTAAAAAAACTGATCCCTATTAATTAATAATTAAATGCGTATAACGCATTCATTCAATATCGATAAAATCGGATCAAGAACCTAACATTCTACGTTCATCAAACTAAGGCAGTCGCGCTATGTATTGTTAGCAACACGTTTTTTACAAAGGCTTGTAGTGAGCTCACGCACACATACAAAAGAGCCCGTTCAGCAACACGTCCTCCCTCGAAGAGCGCTCGGCTCGGTATGCCGGTCGTGCGGTCCGCGATCCATTTTACACGTGACTTTATGAGACTTTTGATAATTTTTTTTGGTCATATAGGTATTTTATAGAACTTTATTTTTTTACAATTTATGTTATTTAATTACTAAAAATTCATGGGAAATTTTATTTAATCAGTAAATTCGCCAAACTTTTAAGAAATACAGTTTATTGTGACGCGTAAATTTTGTGAAATCGTGCACATTGATTTGATTTTTTTATTAACTAATTTTGTATGGAACTTATACAAACGAGTCGCAACAGTCCAATTTTAAGAGTGTGTTTATCATATTAGTATTTTTTATAAGTCATTTATAATAATTTTTCGTGGATTTATATGGGTCAAAAGTGACACGCAAAAGTGTAAAAATGGTAAACGTCTTCTGCGAGAATGAGAATTTCACTATTATATTTCAATAAAATTTATATTTTTTTTGCAACAGTCTACTAGGGAGGGATTCATCTTTAATGTTTTAATTTTCTTTTTGTCATAATTCTAATATCTCATGCACAAAGCTCTTCAAAAGTTCATAACAAATCGGTTTACGGGGATACGGATTCTTAAAGCGTAGCAGATAGACAGACAGTAAACACACTATCGCATTTATAATATTGTAATCATAACTCATGCAGAGCAATGAAGTCTAGATTGAAGCGCCCTTATTGAGAAAATTCTATTCTGATTTCGGTGTTCCTGGTCAGGACACTAGACTTTAAAATAATATCCACGAAGACACAATCATTATGTTCAATGTTCAAGAAGAATATATGTGCTATTGCTATGAGATGCTCTATTGACAAGGCATCTAATAGCAAAACTCAAGGTTCAAATTTTGCGAGAAGTCTAAAGGGAAATCTTTACAAAACGCAATGATTATATAAAATATTTAGCGTTAATACTAATTAAAGTAAAAAATATATTGTATGTTACAAAAATAGTTGCTAATTGAGAATGATATTCAAATTAAAGCCAAAAATTGTTTCAATTGAAGAAATATACGCGAAGATTTACGAACATTTTAAAACAAAGAAATACTGAATGAGTTGTAAGTCGTAATTATTTAAGTCTTTACGATAGTCTGTTTATTAAACTAGCTAGTAATTAATTCATACCAGACCTAGTTATAATATTATTATTAAAGCAAAATTTTTAAGGATAAAGATACATAATATTGTGATAGACATAAAAAACATTTAATGGGTATAAAATGTAAAAATATTATAAATGCGAAAGTTTGTTTGTTTGTTGGTTTGTGCTTCAATCACGCTGCAACGGATCAACGGATCGACTTGATTTTTGGTATGGGTATAGTTGAGGACCTGGACAATGACATAGGCAGTTTATTCCCGCGGGAATCAAAAATACTTAAACCACGCGGTCGAATTCGCGGGCATCAGCTAGTAAAATATAAATAAAGGTTTGTTTTTCTTCTATTTTTGTAACCGTCAAGATTAATTGGTTAAATGTTCAAAGTTGGCTCAAAGATTGCAACTTATCCGTTATCAAACAAAATAACAACGGTCTACGATCAAATCTATGGTGACTAATCTGTGAATTAGTAACACCAGAGTTTGTTGACTGCCGAATTAAATGCCACTCGACGACTTGACGAGCTATTATTATTGAGTAGGTATTCGATAGACAACAATGCTAAATATTTAAAGATTGTAAACACACCTAGACAAATGAAAGAAACATAAACAGATGAAATCGAAAGGCGTCGAAATCTTTTGATGATCGCTTAGAATCGATGCTACAAGTTTTGACATGTTCTCTTTGCTTTGATTCCGCTTACTATTTCACACGAATTGTATAAGATTCTTTCTGATATTATGAAATTCAGAGACTGGAGTTAAGAATATTTCAAATCCAGATTGAAGATTATTGTCAGATTTTAGATAGCTTACATAGTACTAATTACTAGCAAATCAACGTGCTGTACGAAACAAGAAAAGTAAACAAAGACATCCGTCCTTTAGTTACTGACTTAGGTTGCATGAGTAAAATTTGCTGATATGCAGACCAAAACTCGGTGACGCCATTGGAACTGATGATATGGATAAAAAGTTTTTACGTATTGTATGGCTAGCACAAAGTAGATCAAACCGAAGCAGATTTACAAGCCAATAATGAGTGGAACATTAACAAAGGAAAAACGATGGATAGCATCCAGATAGATAAACATTTTGAACAACCGAACGCCGAACGTAAACATTGCGGCAAGCGCCACTCTTCTACCGAAAATGGTTTGCTTATGAGCAATTAAAACTTTAAAGAACTTTAACAGGTTAAGAAAATAAAGCTAGACGCCGTTGTTAATTACAATGGAAGCATATTTAAGTGTCTATTTAAGTATTTATTCTTTTGATAGGGTGGGAAAATCTTCTATATAATTTAGAGATAATACAATGACTATCAAATTGATAAGTATAAGATTTTATACCGAAATTCCGATTCATTTTAGTTTTAAACTAAATACATGTATATTGAAATGAAATTGAAACACCCAAATAAAAACTAAAACCTTAGTGATGAAGGCATTGAACGATCGCGGGTTTAATATTCTTAGCTAATCGTAGATTGCATCGGATTCGCGGACAGCGGAGGCGTTTAGATGGGATCAGATCAGTAGTCGGTGACGTCATGACACGCTCCAGTTCATAGCTGTCGGTACCCGTCTGTCAAATGTAGCGTGACGTTCTCGTACGTGAACCCTGCGATCAGTTTTTTGACACTTGTTCCGATATTTCCGGAGCGCTTTAACTTTCTACTGATCGATGTTTGACATTGTTAAAATTATTTGGCTCAATGTCGATACTTTCATTTATAATATCATCCTATTATTTTCGTATCTAACAAGTTACAACAAAGGATTTACAATTTACATTACGTTAAAACTAACAGTATAATAATAAACTTTATCTATTCCAGTACCATAAGTGCATTTTGTCTTAAAAGGGTTAACTATGTTAATAATTAAAATTTTACCAGCGTTTAAATACACGTTGCCGTTATTATCTCTACCACTCAATTTTTTGCTTACTTAACAATTTGGGCACGAGTAATTTTCTTAATTTATTCTTGATATCTCTTCTCAATTAATTTCTTTGAAACGTGCGTCCTTACGGTACATTTTTCTTTGCGAAAATGTTTCGTTGCGTTCTCAGTTTATTTTTTAAGTAGTGTTGATTTACATTCTGTTTTGAGGAGAGTTCAGCGAGCAGTTTCCACGAGTTCAAAGCTTCTTTTAGATGTTCTGACGTCTATTATTTTTGCAAATTTGTTAAATTATTAATATTGGATCTATTCAAGATGTTTCTAGGCTTAGTTTTGATCTATGGTGGACACATAACACTCCCTATTTTAAAAATGGTTTTTTATGAGCTAAAACTAAAGATTCAATGGTTTTTTATGAGCTAAAATTAAAGATCAAGAAGTCGGTTAGATTAATTTTGAGTTAAGACTCATTTCCCATGATATAACAAAGTGAGAATTAAATAAAGATCTATGGAGTTCTCGATGGTTAAAACGAATCGTATGTTTCCTTATGCATCTGACCGTTTATGAAGGGTGCATAAATGAGATCGAGGCAAGTGTGCATTTAGTGGCTATGTTTTGCTACAGTGGCCACGCTCGACTATTTACACTGCACCTAAAATGGATTCCTAATGGCTACTTGTTCCGACGATACACCTGCCATAGCATATTCGTTAGCTGTACAATTTATTGGTATCTTTAACCGTAATGATATGTTTCGCATTGTGCAGTCCGCTTTCCTGTTATATTCCTAGGTTCGAGCGCGGTTATAATTTTAGCTACGTCTTCTGTTTCTATTAAAACTGCGTGAATTATATTAATCTCGATATCAGGCTCACGTTAAAATTTGGTTCCTCAGGTGCAAACTCGCACCCGATATGATGATTCTTAGATTAGGCATGCAGAAGTCCACGTGCGATCGAACCTCGAGGGACCCTGAGAGATCGCTTACGATACGATTGTCGAGTCAAATATTCGGCTCACGTTGAAATGTGGTTCCTCAGGTGGAAACTTGCACCCGAGATAAGACTAAGCATGCAGAAGTCCACCTGTGATCGAACCTCGAGGGACGTCCACGTGCGATCGAACCTCGAGGGACCCTGAGACGTCCACGTGCGATCCAACCTCGAGGGACCCTGAGACGTCCACGTGCGACCGAACCTCGAAGGACCCTTAGACGTCCACCTCGAAGGACCCTGAGACGTCCACGTGCGATCGAACCACGAAGGACTCAGAGATCGCTCACGTGCTGCGACCCTGAGACGTCCACGTGCGATCGAACCCCAAGGGACCCTGAGACGCTCACGTGCTATCGAGGCGTCGCGGAGCCGAACACTATAAAACACAAAGCACTCACTGTATCCGGGCCTGTAGACCGCGCGGATCCTCCGCATCAACTTAGCAGTCCTGCGCAGCGGCGGGCCGAGCGCCACCGCGGCATGGCCCTGACGTTCCGCGAACACGATATAGTTCCTCCTGTTCTGCAGCGGCACTTCGTATCGGCCGGCGCACTCGCGGGCCTCCTGGGGCAGCTTGAGCCGCAGGATGGAGTCCTCGCGCGGCCAGCGGCCCTGGCGGCGCAACACGCGGCGCACCTGCACAGTCGCAGCGCCGGGGGCCTGGGACTGCACGCGGGCCTCGAAGGCGGCGGGGGCCCGGTACGCGCGCCAGGCTACGTCCGCCCGCTCGCAGTAGAGGCGACGCGGTGCCGCCAGGCAGCCCGCGAGGCAGAGCAGGGCGCAGCAAAACGCCGCGCGCCCGCACGTCCTCATCGCGCCATCGCAGCTCGCGCGTCGCTCACTCGTGCGACCTCGCGCGTCGGCGGCCGGCGCGCGACTGCCGGCTGGCCCCGGCCCGCGCCCCGCCTACACCGAAATAGTCGGCCGGGGCACGCGCCACGCGCCGAGTTACCCGCGGGTGATTAATTCGCGGCCCGCTGTGATTAGCGCCGAGTTAGCGGCCCGCGCGTGCGCCGCCGGGGGATGTTCGCGACTCGCTACACGGCTATGGTATTGGCGTTAGAGCCTAGCTCGCGTGCATACTCGTGTGTCTATTATAGGCCTATTACCCGCGGGTGATTAATTCGCGGCCCGCTGTGATTAGCGGCGAGTTAGCGGCCCGCGCGTGCGCCGCCGGGGGATGTTCGCGACTCGCTACACGGCTATGGTATTGGCGTTAGAGCCTAGCTCGCGTGCATACTCGTGTGTCTATTATAGGCCTATTACCCGCGGGTGATTAATTCGCGGCCCGCTGTGATTAGCGCCGAGTTAGCGGCCCGCGCGTGCGCCGCCGGGGGATGTTCGCGACTCGCTACACGGCCATGGTATTGGCGTTAGAGCCTAGCTCGCGTGCATACTCGTGTGTCTATTATAGGCCTATTACCCGCGGGTGATTAATTCGCGGCCCGCTGTGATTAGCGCCGAGTTAGCGGCCCGCGCGTGCGCCGCCGGGGGATGTTCGCAACTCGCTACACGGCAATGATATTGGCGATAGAGCCTAACGTTATCGGCAATGATATTGGCGATAGAGCCTAACGTTATCGGCAATGATATTGGCGATAGAGCCTAACGTTATCGGCAATGATATTGGCGATAGAGCCTAACGTTATCGGCAATGATATTGGCGATAGAGCCTAGCGTTATCGGCAATGATATTGGCGATAGAGCCTAGCGTTTTCGGCAATGATATTGGCGATAGAGCCTAGCGTTATCGGCAATGATATTGGCGATAGAGCCTAGCGTTATCGGCAATGATATTGGCGATAGAGCCTAGCGTTATCGGCAATGATATTGGCAATAGAGCCTAGCGTTATCGGCAATGATATTGGCGATAGAGCCTAGCGTTATCGGCTATGATATTGGCAATAGAGCCTAGCGTTATCGGCAATGATATTGGCGATAGAGCCTAGCGTTATCGGCAATGATATTGGCGATAGAGCCTAGCGTTATCGGCAATGATATTGGCGATAGAGCCTAGCGTTATCGGCTATGATATTGGCGATAGAGCCTAGGTCGCGTGCATACTCGTGTGTCTATTATAGGCCTATTACACTGCACTTATCACAGGGATCCTTACACTTGAATCAGTGCAGTGTAATAGACCTAATAGGCCTATTACACTTTTTGCAGGGCCCTGTGGTAAGGGTGGGCGTGGCCGCTAGTTAGAGCGGTCCTTATTACACAGCAATAAGGACCAATCAAGAGACGCTTTCTCCCTAATTCTTATTACACTACACTGATTCAAGTGTAAGGGTCCCTGTGAAAAGTGCAGTGTAAAAGGCTTAATAGGCCTATTACACTGCACTTTTCTCTCTACATACCTACCTAGGTAATTGTAATTATTCGAAGTAAGCAATCTAAACATACCTATTTGTATATAGGTAGGATAGTAATATTCGAGTATGTAGGTACGATATTAAATATTACAATTTAATCTGGTTTTATACACATATGGAATATACGGGTATCAAAGTACACCAATTCTGATACAAGGACCTTTACTTAAAAAAACAGCAAGTAAGCATCAGCTGTTTATAAAACTAAAATGCATCACAGTATTGACTTTTGCTCATAAAGATCCATAGATCATACATTGTGATCAATATTAATAATCAAGACAATAGTCGCATTTCTATGAACACACATCATTAAGTCCCAGATAGGTTTCGCTTCACAATTTATTTTCAAAGCGTGTGAGTAATTCAGTGAGTGAGTCAAGACAGATTTGTTTATTTGGTTGTTTGAATGATATTTTGTTAGCTTTGATGTATTTTTAAATAGATTGACGAATTAATTTTTCAGTATTCGGTGATATAATATGCGATGAGAAATGAATGAATACTTTCCTTTACTTAGAATTAGTACTAGGATTTAAATATGAATAGTAGTGGTCACTAGTTTTGAATAGGACCTACTCAGAGTTACGGATATTGAATAGCTGCATGTATCTTGCCAGAGCTAACTTCTGCAAGATTTACTACTTAAACTAATTAAACGACAAGGAAGCTTGGCAATGATTTGCTATATGGCTCTGATAGTTCATTAGTTAAGATGATTTGTGAGATGGTGATAATAAAAAGAAAAAAAAACCCGGCTGAGTTTGTTGTGGGCTCCTCTCAGACCAGGGCGATTTTGGAACCCTCGTAGCTTTAGTTTTAAGAACCAATTATCACCATCATGTTTTTTGTGTAAGTAATTTTTAACGTCAATAAGTGTACCTACAGTGTACCTACATTGAATAAATGATATTGAGTATTGAGTACTGATAGTTGCTACTTGCTACTGTTCTTTATTGCTGACTCCACAATGCACGATTGTAAAGACAATCGTCTAGTTCAATGCATTTTATAGTAGATGAGTGAAACTTCCGTTAAGAATAATTTGGAAGATTTATGTGGTGTGGTGAATATTGCAAGATACACAGTACACAGTACCAACATAGATTTACCTACTGTGGTGGATTATAGCGAATTAAACTTCAAGTTCTTTTAATATTCCGCTAGAGGAATTCATTTATGGGAATGAACTTTCAAATAAATATTATAAAAGCGAAAGTTTGGACGGATGGATTTATGGATGGATGTTTGTTACTCAATCACACCCGAACGGCTGAACGGATCTGTATGAAATTTGGTACAGAGATGGATTATAGTCTGGAATAACACATGGGCTACTTTTTATCCCGGAAAACCAAGGAGTTCCCGCGGGAACCACAAAAACCTCAATCCACGTGGACGTAGTTGCGGGCATCAGCTAGTAATATATTTTGAGCAACTAGGGCTCAAAAAAGCTATAAAAGGGCTATAAAAGGCTTTGTGCTGAGTGACTGACAGACAATATATAGCCCAAACGGCTGAAAGTAGAAACTTGAAACTTAGAAAAAATATTCCTTGAACACCCTAGAGGTGTATTAAAGAAAGGAGTTTTCGAAATTTCACCCCCAAGCAGGTTAAATAGGCGGTTCAAGATATATCTATGAAACTTGTTACATGTGATTTGGGTGAAAAGTGAGTATTTCATGTTTTTCACAGTTTTTTTGAAATTTATTTTTTAAGTACTTAATTATACGCGGACGAAGTCGCGGACAAACGCTAGTACTTTATAGAATAATTTCAGTACTCTACCACCACCACTGCCTATTAAGGTCCCACAGCTGGGCACAAGCCTCCACTCCCATAACTACAATAAAATTTCCCTATATTCCGGTGCTTTATACTCAATATAATTTATTCAATATAGGTACACTGTAGGTACACTTATTGACGTTAAAAAGCACTTACACATAAAACATGATGGTGATAATTGGTTACGGTATCTTAAAACTAAAGCTACGAGGGTTCCAAACGCGCCCTGGTCTGAGAAGAGCCCACAACAAACTCAGCCGGGTTTTTTTTTCTTTTTATTATCACCATCTCACAAATCATCTTCTCTCTTAGATAATAATACATGAGTAACGTGCGCTGAGCCAGGTCCGCATTCGCAGTTCTAGGAAGATATATTTCTGAAGCTAACATTCTATTTATAGCGAAAGATGGAGTGCCGTGCTTCAATACATCCAGAAATACCTACTTTTAAAAATTTCCTTGTTTCCACACATTTTTATGGGCCTCCCTGTCTATTATTAGGAAATTTCTAAATCCGTTTACGTACTATCGTATCCAGAAGCGATTCTAGGATAATTATTAGTCAGCCCTCTATCTTCTCTCGAGTGACCGTAATCACAAGTGGGAAAGAGAATTACTTATTTTATTATCCTGATGGCATCATGAAATGATAGTAGTGCCTAGGTAATATTAGATATCTTGCACGATTTACTAGAGTATAACGAGCTCTCTAGTGCAGTGGTGATTCTGGTCTTAGGTTTAAAACCTGGCATAAAATTTTGTAGGTACACTTGCATGGTTAGATCGCTATTGGTACTTCGATCAAGAGATATATAAATAGCTTCTGGTGAACAAATTATGTCAGTATTTCCTGATGGGAGGCTTCAACCGTGGCTAGCCTTACCGGCAAAGTCTTAGAACCAAGTAATTTAGCGTTCCGGTACGATGCCCTGTAGATACCGATCAGGGGTATGGGCTTAATATAACTACCGTATCTCTAACCTGTTAGAGTCCGTCATCCACATCCTGGTCGAATGCCCCATATATGCAAGAGAAAGATTCGGATTAGAGATGAGAATGGATAAGAAAATAATAGTAGAAAATTTCAACGATCTCATGGAAAATAAAAACGATAGGGAAATATTTTTAGAATACTGTGAAAAGATAGCGGGGAAAGTTATAAGGAGAAATAAATTACAACCGAAACTGGATATAAAATTGACACTTGTAAATATTAAATGATAAATAAGAACTCCGTCCTCCGTCGGAGATAAAAAGTCTTTAAAAAAAACCTGTTTGAGATACGATAGTTATATACCCTCTACCATAAAGACTATACAATCACTATAGCTAGACTGTATCATCACTTACCATCAGGTGAGATCGCAGTCAAGGGCTAACTCGTGGAATAAAATAAATAAACAATAAAATACAGTATGGTAAGTATAGCATCGCTGCGTAGCGGAGGTTTTCACCTAAGTACTTGTGCGCGTAGCAGGCTACGGCTGTAGCTCGTAGGCTCGTAGGCGCTGAGATTTTAAATGAAATTATTCCACTGTTTCATCCACTACAGCCTATTAACGTCCCACTGCTGGGCACACGCCTCCACCCTCATAGGAGAAAGGGAATTAGAGATAAGACCCACCACGCTGCTCCAATGCGGGTTGGCGGGCTTTAACGATTATCATGTTAAGGATAATAACCGGGACCGACGGCTTAACGTGCTCTCCGAGGCACGGGGGTGAAATACCGCCAACTTCCTAACTCCGGGCTAGTACTGAGAATTTCTAATCAGAAAAACCCAATACTTAATTATGGCCCGACCCGGGACTCGAACCCAGGACCTCGTCGGCGGCAGTCGAACATGATAACCACTAGAGCAACGAGGCAGTTATCCATACTTCCATACTAATATCATAAAGGCTATCTATCTGTCTGTCTGCTACGCTTTCACCGCTCAACTATTCAACCGATTTTTATGAAATTTAAGTACATGGATAGTTAATAATGAATTTTGTGTAATTAATTTAAAATTTGCAATGCCCTGACAGGGCCTCATGCCAATGTATGTAGACATGAATGCAAATAAATGAAATAGGTTACATCCCGGGAAAGAACATAGGCTACTTTTTATCCCAGAAAATTGAAGAGTTCCCGTCGGAATCAAAAGACATCAATCCATACGGATAAAGTCGCGAGCATCAGCTAGTAGTATTATTTGAAACGGCATAAGTTATTAACTTATAACAAATAATTCTCAAGGCTGAGAAGTTTCTGAAAGAAGTCTCAAGTTTGTGAAAGAAACAACACATTATTTGCAAAATAAAGGAGTTTGAAAATAAAAGTCTATTAAAATACCTGTCTTCTCATGAGTCTACAACTGGTGGAAAGGTACATTACAAGTGGTTCCCACAGTACCCGATGTTAATCTTGAAATTATAATACAACTTGGCGGTTCCGTATAGTTTTTGAATTCAATGTAGTTTTTTTTTTATTTTTCTACCACAAGTTAGCTCTTGACGGCGATCTCAGCTAGTGTTATGTGATAATAATATTATGGTCTACAATGATTTTATAGATACAAGGTATACCTGGTCAAATAATTTAACTAGTGAAGAACTTACACTAACTACAACCTACATAAAAAGGACATTGACCAAATTCGCCTAAGAATCAACACGTGTTTGAAATATACAGTAATTCTTAGCTTATTTTATAACATGTATTTCAAATATTAGAATTCAACGGACACTTCAAATTAATTACAAAATATAATAAATGGGTATTAAATTGATTACTATACATTTACCGTCTCTCGATTATTAACCACAGATCAATAACTTACCGGTTAAAATAATATGCAATACCACCGCTTCAGTGCTAGATCCGTATCGTAAGAAACAGATAAAAGCAGCTTAAAGTGCTAAGTGCGCTAGTATTCTGAATCTTGCAACGCCATCTATTGAAAGTACAACAATTTAATATATCTAACGCCATCTGTAATGTTTTTGATGAACTACGGCGAATCTTTTCTTATCTACATACTGTTTACAGCTCTATTAAAATTGGATAAAGATGGTATTTATTTGTTCAAGCAGATTGATTGTTAAACCTCAAAATTGAAAATAATTTTGATAATAAGTCATTTCTAAGCAAATGTCCGTTGTTTTAATCTGCTCTCAAGTATAAAAAGCTATTTATTTGAATCCAGTAATCAATGTTTTATGACTGTTGGTTTTTAGGCGAACTTTGTATGGGGACGGAACATTGTCCTTTAATAACTAACGAATACATCCAAAACGAAAACAAAATATAACTTAATAAGGACAACAAAATGGGTAACTTAACCATCCTTACGGTACTCTAATGAGTGTAAAACCTAACGGTCAGCGCCAATTTGCCTCACATCCGGACGGGCGTGTAAAAAAAACATAAAAAAAACAACAAACAAAAACGTAAACGGAAACGCAGCTTACGCCGACACCCCTCAATACGTTTCTTATCTCAGGTAGCCTTCCATTCATACCGCCGAGTCTCTACCTTCCAACCTTCCATACACCCATACAAATAGCCACACTATGAATGACCGAGTTTTTTTCCACCCAAAGATACTCTATAATCCAAACACTACCGTATTTTTTATTCGACAGCGATCAATACCAATTTGACTGCAAATATTTTAGTGTGTGATTTTAGTTATAGTAATACTTTTAAAATCAAAAAAAATCAAAATCAAATTAATTTATTTGTGAATACAGTAAGTAGGTAAGATGTCAGTATTACAGAAGGTATCATGTATTCTACCACAGTGTGGTGTACAAATCTTTTCGCTTCATTACAAATTAGAAATTTCGAGCCTATTATAATAAAATGTATCTCGCAGAGTGCTAATCTAGTAATTACTATTATCATACATTATTACAACACCATGCAATGACCCATGACGCATCCTTAATGGCGCCTTTACGTCCAAAATTAAAATACATAATATAACATAAAATGAATAATAAATCTAAACAATACTACGAATAGTAACAAAAATAATGTCAAACTAATTTAAACATAGTTTATTTTCTTTAAATCACTTGATAATTTATTGTAAATATGTATGGCTATGCAGAATATGCTTTTTTGCATTTTTGCTGACCTACAACCTCGAACTTTTAGTCTGAAGGGATACCTCCTATTGTTTAGGTTTTTGAATAATGAAAGGTTGCTGTGAACAAATACAGCTGTCTCATAAATAAAAAGACAAGGAAATGCGAGTATTTTTAACTTTTTAAAATGTGGTTTGCAGCTATCTGTCCACTGTAGGTTTTTAATTGCTCTAATGCATCTTTTTTGAGCCTTGAATATCCTTTCCCTGACCACTGAATTACCCCAAAACATAACTCCATATCTAAGCGTAGATTCTGGTATATACTCCTACCTTTCGATAAACTGATAATTAATTGGCTTATTAGATACGCCAATTATTTCAGTTGTAAAAACTTTACTTATCTTGGGTAGCCTCTCATTCATACGGTCCATGCCTTGCCTTTTCTACAGCCATTCAACTAACTAAAGAACTATGAATGACCGAGTTTTTTTCTTAACCCAAAAAGTTGCTTAAAATCCGGCTCCAATCGTATTTTTATTTCACAACATGGCGGTGGCGTATGTAGCATCAATACCGATTTGACAAGGTGGGTCTCAGCCCCCCGATTGTCTAAAAGTTCCGATCAAATCGTCAAAGTTCGGCGTCAAAGTAAAATAAACCATTATAGAATTAGAGCTCAATTTCGTGTAACCATTCTCATACGTTTAGCTATGTACGATACCCTAGATAAATTCTGCACTCAAGAAATGAAATAATCAAATAGATTTTACTGCCAAGAAATGCGAAAAACTATATTGCAATGGCGAATAAAACAGTATATTTTATAATCCAAAAAGCTAGGTAAAGAGTTTACTTCCTCATTAAAGACCATTAAGATTTTGATTTACAACAAATTTTATTCAAGCTTACATCAATCTTAACCCAATATAAATAAGGGTAATATTTCCATACTAATTTACAAGTGAAAATCAAGGTTGTAGCGGCAGGTGTGTGTCATAGAACGCACGCACGTTGAAGCTTTTATCACACCGCATCGTAATAATGTATGAATGAAGTCACTTCTTTTTTTTGGTTTGTTCGAGTCATCTAGTTTTTGTAGGTGATGAGCTTTGTTATGTATTGATATTACGTCTTTATTATTGACTAGCTGATGACCGCAACTTCGTCCGCGTTGATTGAGATTTTTTAATTCCCACGGGAAATCTTAAATTTTCCGCGATAAAAAGTTACCTATCTGTTTTTCCAGACTACAATCTATCTCTGCGCCAAATTTCATTCAGATCCGTTCAGCCGTTCTGGCGTGATTGAGTAACAAACATCCATTTGGCGTTTTTATGCAATATTATTTTTATGCAAACGCAGTATTTTTTTTATATATAAAGACATTCCGTGGAAGTTAAAGGAACATACAAAAAAAATGAGCTGAATTGGTCGAGCCATTCTCGAGTTTTGCGCTCAGCAACATTCTTTTTTATTTATTTAGATTTATTTAATTCCACTGAAAAATCAATAAATAATTGTACAACTACACTTATTTTCAGCGCTTTCGCTTGAGTATTTGATTATCAATGGTTAATATTCAAATTTAAACTTAATTAGGTATATCAAAAATTACTTCATACAAAAAGTCAAGATTCGGTTCAAATAGTTAGTAGCATTCTAGATTTATCTCCGACCTCATTCCTATTAAAAAAAGGTGTTTCAAATTCCACTAGGAGCTCTTTTTTGTCTGCCATACTAAAAAATATTCTAGGTATGTTTCCAAACTGAAAGTTGTCTGTGACGCAAAGTAAGGATAGGGTTTACATATCAAACCCTTAAATAATATTAACGGCAGATAGTCACAAATTGAATGTATATTTTATTTTCTCTTTACGTTAATAAAAGATCGCATTTTATAAACTCCTTTGTAATAAAATCATCTCTTTTGAAATAGACACACGTGCAAGTAATAAGGCAGGAGCAAAAGATTACTTACCTTTGACAATAGATCCGTTTTGGTTACACTTTTGGCAAAGGTGTTGCTTATCGGTGTAACAGATGCCCGTATTGTAGATAATAAGGTAATTAAATGGTTGTATTGTTTCGTTTAGCAACAGGTGTTTCGGATTTGACTTAATAACTGGTCAAGTGAGTTTCAGAACACGCATAACGTAGGGTCCCGCAGCATCTTTCAAAACATTAAGTATGTTTTTCACAAACTATCTAAGAATCCTCACAGTGATATTAAAAAACATATCCAACGACACATCACATTTTTTTTGACTTTCGCTTTTCATGATTAGAAGTGCTTTATTTACCTGTTTTTTTTAAATATCTATGCTTCTATTCTTCATTATCACATGTTTCTGTAAATGTTATAAATTTCAATATTATAGCTCTTTTTTTAAATGACTTATCACTTATGACATAGACATAGAGATAGACAATAGATCCGTTTTGGTTACACTTTTAGCAAAGGTGTTGCTTATCGGTGTAACAGATGCCCGTATTGTAGATGATAAGGTAATTAAATGGTTGTATTGTTTCGTTTAGCAACAGGTGTTTCGGATTAGACTTAATAACTGGTCAAGTGAGTTTCAGAACACGCATAACGTAGGGTCCCGCAGCATCTTTCAAAACATTAGGTATGTTTTTCACAAACTATCTAAGAATCCTCACAGTTATTAATAAACATATCCAACGAAACATCACATTTTTTTTTGACTTTCGCTTTTCATGATTAGAGATAGCTTTATTACCCTGTTTTTTTTTAAATATCTATGCTTCTATTTAGCTATTACATGTTTCTGTAAATGTTATAAATTTCAATATTATAGCTCTTTTTTAAATGAGTTATCGTTTATGACATAGATATAAAGATAGACATACGAGACGAAACTATAGTCCTTCCTTGATGTACTGCAGAACCCTTAAAACTAAAAGCTAACTTGGCCCTTTAGTTTTTGCTCTCCAGAATAGCTTACTTATCGGTGTAACAGGTGTCCAAATTGGAATTGTACTTAGTATTGTTTTCACCTTAGTTTAACAAATACCCCATCTTTTGAAATATGTAGTTAGTTGCGACAGATGTTTTGGATTAAGTCGATTCGTTAAATAGGTTAACGGCTATAGACTAAACGCTTCTAAAGATTTTTTTTAGTCCTATTTGTTATAGGCCAGCGCCGACTTATCTTTGGTCATTTATATTTCAGGTAACTAAAAACTGACAACTTAGCCCTCCTTATGTAGTGTGGTGTGTGGTAAGTGTGTGGTAGGAAAATTAAAGAGTCCTCCAACGTTAAGACCATTGTCTTAATACATTTATTGCGTTGAACAAACGTTCAACGCAATAAATGTATTAAGACAAATGTATTAAGAAAATTGTGGCTAGTTACCAGGTGGTAACTAACTCCTTCCTTTTTCCTCCGACATGGCGATCGGAGACTGTTTTAGGTCAGTACTATGAATGGCATTTTTTTTGGCCTTTTCTTTTTGCTGTAAAATTTTGTTACTTACTGCACAAGTGCATACAGTTCATCTAGGACACTTAACTACACATACAGTACATGAATGAAAGCTACATCTTAAGCATCGTCTTACATAAATTTCTTTCATTTTTTTTTTCATATTTTGTTTACTTTTTTTTCTACTAATTAACTCATGCTTTCCCTTTTTTTATGCTTATTGCAGTTTTAATTACTGAATACTAATAAATAAATAAGTATATAATTTACAAATTATTATATTTATTAGTATTCAGTGTTACATAAACTGTTGTATTTAATTTAGCGTTTCGATACGACGCCTTGTGGAAACCGATTAGGGATTGGTTCAAAATAACTGCATCCTCAGACTTTATAATCATCATTAACCACGTATACAGGTATGACGTATGACGTACTGTGGGATACTTGATACTGTTTATATATAGAGAAACGTTTTTACCTTCAGTAAAGTCAGAAGTTCAGAACTCAAAGAAGTTGTAACAGTTCGAATGTCTCATAAAGTCAATTTCCAACCACATGTAAGGAAGCTGTATAACCGGCTATAGTGATGTTCATAATATAGAATGTAGTTACAAATCGGAGAGTGTATATCGATAATAATATCGATTATCGCGGTCGGAATAAACACCGTTGTCGCCGTCGCGCGGGAATTATGACAATTTTGACAATTACACGCTTAACGAGAAACGAGCTGCGACCGGGGTGGCCTGCGTGCCAAGCACGGAGTATGCTCTGTGTGACATTATTTATACGACTGCCTGAAAAAAGGGGTATATTGTTTTCAGGGTTCATGTATGTATGTAATCTATTAACATTAACCTTCTCCGAAATGTGTCTAAATAGGGCTTGAATTTGATAGACAATCGACAATCGATTTAGTACGCGAACTATAGCGTACGTATGACTCAACAACATTTTTATACGACTGCCTGAAAAAAGGATATTGTTTTCAGGGTTCATGTATGTATGTAAGTTTGTATATTCCACCATAACTTCTATACGCCTGAACCGATTTTGATAAGTGAGGTATCGTTAGAATCCCTAGCTTATTCCGGGTGATATAGGCTAGTAAAATTTTAATAAAAATTGATGGGGTGACCATGGTCCCGCATTAAAGAACAAAATTGAAAAAAAAATCGAAAGTAATATTAACTATATAATCATGATCTAGAAAATGATGAGTAAATTCCAAAAATATATAACACTATAGTTCAATATTTAATGATTCACAAAAAAATATCATTTAATAAAAAATGTGAATTAGATTCCAATGGTTATTTAAGCAAATCGCTTCTGATGGAGGTAAACTCTAAAAATAATATGGCAGGGCAGTCGTATTTTTTAATTCGTTAAATTAATTTCACTTGTTATATTGTCATCATCACTTCAACCCATCGCCGGATAACTGCTAATAGACTAGGCAATAAAGCTAGTGGAACCCAATAATAATTCCTCAGGCGACGAAACTTTACAGTATGATAAAGTATCATGAGTTAAATATTATATTATAAATATCCAATTAAATGATTTTTAATTGAATTGATTGAAAGGAAGTTAAGGTTTTTATGCTATACCTAATTGTTAAAGCAGGAAGGTACATTATCTCGTAAACGCAGTTTAGGTTTGATAATCAAATCGGTTTAAATATCGATGTTCTGCATGATTATTTCGTTTGATATTTTGGTTTTAAGTGTAAATATACTACCTACTATTATTTTAAAAATAAATCGATAAGATATTCAGTCATAAATATTGAGTTTTAGGTACAAATATCTAAGTTTCGGATGTATTTTTTGTTGGATATTTTTGTAAAAGTATTGGTTCATACTATACTACAACCCTACTAAGTTTCAACGACTGAGGATTGTGCACCTTTTTTGAACGACTTTGATTGTGAACGACTGTGCAATAAAGATTTAATAATAATAATAGTAAATAATCACTTTCCCCATTGTTTGTAGCAGAGCACAGTCCCAGTTGTGCGCAGCGGTACGCCGGACGCACTTTACATAATATTTAGTCATTTTGCATCACATAATTATGCGTTGCGCAAACGCAATGAAGACATTACGCTGGAATTTTGACAAAGCGTGTACATTTTGTGCTGCGCGTATATGGATTATGGAGTGCGTTTTGTGTTACCTCACTTTATAAATTGATTGATTGAAAGGAAGTTAAGGTTTTTATGCTATACCTAATTGTTAAAGCAGGAAGGTACATTATCTCGTAAACGCAGTTTAGGTTTGATAATCAAATCGGTTTAAATATCGATGTTCTGCATGATTATTTCGTTTGATATTTTGGTTTTAAGTGTAAATATACTACCTACTATTATTTTAAAAAGAAATCGATAAGATATTCAGTCATAAATATTGAGTTTTAGGTACAAATATCTAAGTTTCGGATGGATTTTTTGTTGGATATTTTTGTAAAAGTATTGGTTCATACTATACTACAACCCTACTAAGTTTCAACGACTGAGGATTGTGCACCTTTTTTGAACGACTTTGATTGTGAACGACTGTGCAATAAAGATTTAATAATAATAATAGTAAATAATCACTTTCCCCATTGTTTGTAGCAGAGCACAGTCCCAGTTGTGCGCAGCGGTACGCCGGACGCACTTTACATAATATTTAGTCATTTTGCATCACATAATTATGCGTTGCGCAAACGCAATGAAGACATTACGCTGGAATTTTGACAAAGCGTGTACATTTTGTGCTGCGCGTATATGGATTATGGAGTGCGTTTTGTGTTACCTCACTTTATAAATTGATTGATTGAAAGGAAGTAAAGGTTTTTATGCTATACCTAATTGTTAAAGCAGGAAGGTACATTATCTCGTAAACGCAGTTTAGGTTTGATTATAAAATCGGTTTAAATATCGATGTTCTGCATGATTATTTCGTTCGATATTTTGGTTTTGAGTGTAAATATACTACCTACTATTATTTTAAAAAGAAATCGATAAGATATTCAGTCATAAATATTGAGTTTTAGGTACAAATACCTAACTTTCGGATGGATTTTTTGTTGGATATTTTTGTAAAAGTATTGGTTCATACTATACTACAACCCTACTAAGTTTCAACGACTAAGGATTGTGCACCTTCTTTGAACGACTTTGATTGTGAACGACTGTGCAATAAAGATTTAATAATAATAATAGTAAATAATCACTTTCCCCATTGTTTGTAGTAGAGCACAGTCCCAGTTGTGTGCAGCGGTGCACCGGACGCACTTTACATAATATTTAGTCATTTTGCATCACATAATTATGCGTTGCGCAAACGCAATGAAGACATTACGCTGGAATTTTGACAAAGCGTGTACATTTTGTGCTGCGCGTATATGGAGTGCGTTTTGTGTTGCCTCACTTTATAAACGTATGCTTTTATTTTGCATTCCAACCTGTTTAGTTGAGCTTTTGAAAGGTGACTTTGGGATTTCCCGGGATAAAGTTTTTTTTTATCCACTTCAAGTTAGCCCTTGAATGCGATCTCACCTGATGGTAAGTGATGATGCAATCTAAGATGGTAGCGGGCTAACCTGTTAGGGGCATGAGGTATGGACGATGTATGGATGTATGGATATTTGTTACCCAATCACGCCCCAACGGCTGAACGGATCTGGCTGAAATTTGGCCCAGAGATACATTATAGCCTGGAATAGCACATAGGCTTTTTATTTCGGAAAATTAAGGAGTTCCCGCGGGAACCAAAAAACCTCGATCCACGCAGACGAAGTCGCGGGCATTAGCTAGTACTCAAACCATTAGCATTATTCAAACAACTCACGCTCACTTACAAGCTACACGCTATACGCTACACGCTATACGCTACACGCTATACGCTACATGCTACATGCTACACGCTATACGGTATACTTATAATGTGGCTATTGGTCTTGATATTGGTGGGTAGTTCGAGCTTGGTTAATCTCTTTCACGCCTGCTAGTAAATATAACTCGGTCGGCGTTGCTCCTACCATTTGTTCTTACTATTTCTTAATATCGATTCATGTGATTCGCCCCAAGTCGAATTTTATTAAGTGAGTCCACATCATTTATTTTATCATGTGAATTCGATTTTTATTAACTGGGTCCACATTATTTATTTCAAATTAATATTGAGAAATTAAAAGCCACTGATTAAAACTTAAGCACTGATGGTAGAGCACAGAGGAATGTAATATGTAGTGATAAATGATAAATGATTTATTTATTTCATGCAGGACAACTTGTGTCACTTATGAAACGTTAAGACTCTACCACCGGTTCGGAAAGCTGATTCTACTGGGAAGAACCGGCAAGAAACTCAGCAGTTGCTCTTTTCATAGAAAAGAAAAGGTTACAATATGTAGACAACACAACACACACGTTACAAGTATTACACTGACTTGTGGGTCACTGGATGCGAGGCCGGTTGCTTCCATGCAACTTTGTATTATTGTTTACTGTAATTATATATTATTTACTTAGTACGTATTAGCTTTATAACCAAAATCGAGGCCTATTATCTAACTAAACACTCGCGACTTCGAAATTATTGAAGCAATACAAAAGTAGTACATTATACCTCAATGTTCGAAATCCTGTGGAAAAATTGGCCGGGATAAAAAATATTAATCTACATCTACGTATTCGAAGAGATCAATATTTAAGCGATATGGGCACCTTTTCTACCTACCATTCCTATTACATTACAATGTAATCAATTATTTAAAGTACTTTATTTCAGTTTCACATTATTACGTCTCCAGAATGCAAACTATATCTTAAACAAATTTCGTCAAAATCGGTTAAGCGGATGGGTCAGGAAAACCTGATTCATTTGGATGACGTCATATGCATCAACAAGTTGATAAACGAAATTTTAAAAAATCATTTTACTAATATTATCTTACTAATCTTCCTAATATTATAAATGCGAAAGTTTGGATGGATGTATCGATGTATGGATGTGTGTATGTTTGTTACTCAATCACGCCCCAACGGCTGAACGAATCTGGCTGAAATTTGGCACAGAGATTGATTATAGTCTGGAATAGCCGGAATTTTATCCCGGAAGATGAAGGAGTTCCCGCGGGAACCAAAAAACCTCGATCCACACAGACGAAGTCGCGGGCATAAGCTAGTAATAAATAAATCGAGAGCATAGTGAGAACTGATTGTATGGTAAACGTAAATTTCGTGACACTGATGTACTTATAGCAAAGTGTGACGCGCCCGTGTTCATGATAAATGATAAATGATAAATGATAAATGATAAATGATAAATGATAAATGATAAATGATAAATGATAAATGATAAATGATAAATGATAAATGATAATATATAAATGTACACGGTATACCTAACTTATACCCATAATAGGTGATACTCACAAATCACAATCGATATACTAGAAATCTCCACAACCTTTCTCACTGCCAAGGGTCACTGGTAGAGATCTCTTACAGATATAAGTGCTTCCTTTTCCACTATGTATGTTTTTCTACTTATTTTATAACTTTTTGGTACTAAATAAATTAAATAAAAAATAACAAAACCGCCATAAGCTAGTAACAGCGTCGTATCGTGTGCGCAAAGTGCAGAAATCCTTTTTGGGGTCGAGTGTACGCTTTTATAATATGGTTCCCACAGAGTTTCTGGATTTGCCATTACATAGATTTAAAGACTGTGTTAAACAGCATTTGTTAAGTCGAGGTTATTACACTATCGATGATTTTATTAATGACAAAGTTGCATGGAAGCAACCGGCCTCGCATCCAGTGACCCACAGGTCAGTGTAATACTTGTAATGTTTGTGTTGCGTTGTCTACATATTGTAACCTTTTCTTTTCAATGAAAAGAGCAACTGCTGAGTTTCTTGCCGGTTCTTCTCAGTAGAATTAAAAAAATAGTTTTCCGAACCGGTGGTGGAGTCTTAACGTATCATAAGTGACACAAGTTGTCCTACGTGATATAAATAAATCATTTTTAATTTATCATTTATCTTTTGATAATTTTAAATTGGATAGACATAAACCTATTTAAAAACGTTGACTGGAATAGCATAAGAAAATCATGTGATAGCGAGCCCAAGAACTGCTAGGTATTTAATAGTCTTTTAGCCAAGCGAGGCATGAATGAGTGAAAATATATTTCGGTTCCGTTTTGATCTTTGAAAGAGCTAGGTTTTTAGCTGTGCGTTGATAGATCAGTCAGTCAGTCACCAGTTTTTTTTATTATACGACTGCCTGAAAAAAGGAGTATATTGTTTTCAGGGTTCAAGTATGTATGTATGTATGTATGTATGTGAGTTTGTATATTCCACCATAACTTCTATACGCCTGAACCGATTTTGTTAAATGAGGTATCGTCAGAGTCCCTAGCTTATTCCGGGTGACATAGGCGAGTAAAATTAAAAAAAAAATTGATGGGGTGACCATGGTCCCGCATTAAAGGCTAAAGTAGAAAATAAAATTCGAAAATAAAATTAACTATATAACCATCATCTAGAAAATGATGAGTTGATTCCAAAAATATATAACACTATAGTTCAATATCTTGTTTTTTGGCAGGGCAGTCGTGTTTCAAATTTTTTTTAATTATTACTTGTTATGTTTTGAAAGAGAAGAAGATAAAGTGCTGAGTTGTATACAATATACAACTCAGACGAGAGCGCGTGAGATGCACTCAGTAGGTACCTACGCCTACATCTGCCTGCAGTATCCTATAAATTTTATGAAGAGTAAATATTTCCCTTACACACTGCTCACACCATTTCACACTCATTTGAGGGGTTTTGGTGGAAATTAGGCATCAATATTAAAAATAATACTCAAATATTGGATAGAAGCAGGCGTTACTTTGCAGAAGTCCATCATATTGAAGGAACCAGATATTTAATTCGCTATAATCCGCGACAACAGGAAAATCTATGTGGTACAGTCGTTCTCACCACACCACAGGAATCCCTTAAAAACTACCCTCAACGTACGTTTCACTCCGATACCGGAGCATCTTCAGGAGATGTTGCCTCCACAATGCACGATTGTGAATTAATAATAAATATAATAATACTTAAATTATTATTATTTTATACAGACCGTACTATGAGACGTTTATACAATTCACGCATTTCACGTCATCCTAGTTAATTTCAGTATTATTTTTTAATTCCCGACCCTGTGAAACATGGGCTTAAAACATTGCTCCTAATCTTTTAGCATCTAAGCTTTTATCATCGCTCTAATGATAAAAATTCTTTCCAAAAAACCGACTTTCTTCTTCTCCTTTTTTGGAAGTCCAACATTTATGTAATTGTAAATAAATTATTTTTTTCAAAAGAGCAACCACCATGTTTATTGCTGGTTCTTCTCAGTGGTAGATTCACTCAACTATTCAAAAGCACTTGTCAAAATCAACTCGAATAATAAAGATTTGAATTTAAAATTGGTGTAGGTACCAACTTCAGAATCAATTTCTGAAAATTTAGTGCGTAGACTTAAAAGGACTAAGCCCTTCGAGTTAGTGCAGTGAAGTGTAGTGCTAAGTGCAATACAAAGAACACAAGAACACAGTGTCTCATAATAAAATATAGCGTAAACTAAGATAAGTCAATGGACCAATTGTTAGATATAATTTTATACTATAAATTTAGGTTAAAATAATGTTACTCATTAGCTTTATTTACTCATAGGCTAGATCGTAACTTTAGTAGGGTATTAACTGTCGTTAGCACTTGAAGATATATAAAAAAAACTGAAAAAAAGCTAATTTTAGATCCTTCGAATCGGAATATTCCAAAGGAGATCGTCACACAGAGATAAATCGACCGCGTTCCTCATCCCGTTACCCGGCAAGTCGGAATTACCTGCGATTTATTTGCGCATAACTTCAGCAGGTATTTCGCGCCACCTGTTGGCCGCGAGGATGAGATACGCGCGACAAAACATAAAGTTATACATCGCGAGGTTATTTTCATAAATACACCGGGTGGCCCGCGGCCTCGGGCCATGCGGCGGAAGGTAAGCCACACTCTGGAAGATATGCTTTGCTGTAGCGCTGTTCCCTGCTTATCTTATCTTACTAATATTACAAATGCGAAAGTTTGGATGGATGTATGGATGTTGGCCGCGCGGATGAGATACGCGCGACAAAACATAAAGTTATACATCGCGAGGTTATTTTCATAAATTCACCGGGTGGCCCGCGGCCTCGGGCCATGCGGCGGAAGGTAAGCCACACTCTGGAAGATATGCTTTGCTGTGGCGCTGTTCCCTGCTTATCTTATCTTACTAATATTACAAATGCGAAAGTTTGGATGGATGTATGTAAAAAAAAAAATCCTGAAATAAAAATCTCTTCAAAATTTTTCAAAAATTTATTAATCTATTTTCAAAATTCCAAAAGAAATTACCAGCGGATTTTCAAAATTCAAACGCTCACACGTGTCTCGATAAATTCCTCAACTCATGGTACTATTCCAATTTCGATCCTCCCAAAATCCTCGGAGCTATGGCTAAAAATACGTCTCAGGCGATTTGCATCTGATTCAATGGTAAAATAGCGTAGCTTGTGTTGTGCGCAAGCTTTACCCTGAGGGCGGTCAATCAGTACTTTGGGGCGATTTTAATCGACATTTCACCGTTCGATTGAGATCGACGTTTAACATTTTTATACTGATTGCGGACGCGGTTTAATATTCGCCGGAATACGCGACTTTGAATTATTATGAAACATTAACAATTTTACTTTTTAATGTTGCGATTTTATCTTATTTCTAACAACAGAAATTGAGCATAAACTTTTGGGTATATTCTCTTGCCAATCGAATCTGTAGCACGTGACGCGTTGTCGTAAATGAGCGACGAAAGCGACGCAACACAATCCGATATGACTCTATAGGAAATGATAAACTTATCTACGCGACGTAGGCTACGTGAACGGTCTCCTAACATTTAGTATTGTCGCGTGCCATATCGGTGGATTGTCGCTTAGATCGCTATCTTAGGACAAGGATTAAGAAGAAATCTATGTCATAAAATAAAAAATAAAAAATCTCTATTAGTACAAACAAAAAAAAATGTTAAAAAAAATATCGCTTGTTCTATTTCCAGCTTTAGATGGTGCAGTATGAGCACGATTGTCTTAACATGGGAGGTCCCGGGCTCCATCAAGGGTCAATTTGGAAATTTATAAACTCTGCAACTTCTCTGGCCTAGCCTGGTGGGAGGCTTCGGCTGTGGCTACCCTACCAGCAAAGACGTGCTGCCAAGCGATTTAGCGTTTCGGTACGTTCTCGCCACTACGCCATAGTGTATACCAAACATCTAATTAGGGATCCTGGTCGTGTTAGGTATTCAAAATGGCGCATTTTTGCTCTATTTCCATCGGTATTTCGCATCCATGTCAGATTTCGGAATCGAACGTAGCCACCAGCGACGGAAAAAAGGCGTCTGCCGCCCATCCTACCTATAAATTGGTGATAATTTATATTGGATGCAACAAAGAAGTATTTTAATTAACGGAGACCGCTGGCGAATTCATATTGTAAATATGTAAGTATCTACTTCTTATTTTATTCGCCTTGACCCAAAGATCTTGGAAGCAGTTTGAACTTAAAAGGTATTCGAGTTGTTTTCATCTTTCTTGCTGGTTCTTGGTAGGAATGCCATTCCGAACCTGTGGTAGATTCATTCGACTATTCAAAAGCACTTATAAAAAGTCTATTTGAATAAAAAAATATTGATTTTGATTTTGATCTTCTATTTGTTTATGACACAGAACACTACTTAACCTTCGGACCTTGATGTTGTTTTTTTTTTTACCAAAAATAAAAAGACATACAATAAAACAAATTTTTATCACATCTTGTAATATTTAAATAAATAAAATAAATCTTTGTTGACCATCACAGGCTCAAAGTCATACAATTTAATTACTTAATAAACGTACCTATATGTATTATGTACTGTGTGCATACTTGTGCTTAAACTGTGTGTGGTAAAGGGGCATCCTCCTCAGCCTGTGCCACAGCATGGGAGGTAGGTATGAAGGTACCTTTCATACCACAACGCTGATTTTCAGGAGGTACCTATCTAGACATTAGGCAAGTATGAAGTATATTCTGATTCAATCAACGAAGATGTTATCAATATACTGAGGGTTCGTTGAACGCTTTAATTCGAGAGTAACAACCGTGATAAACGCGCGATGGATATAAAATCGCTACTTCGCTTAATATGTTACGTTATGGCCCCATTGGCTTAGAGCTTCTAGACGTGACAATCTTAGATTTTTTGTTATTTAAAAAAGGGGCCGAATGCAAAGTATTATTTAGGTGAACTGCTTAGGTATATTCACACGGAAGGGGCCCTAAGTTAGCTCTTGATTGCGATCTGCCCCCCGATTGTCTAAAAGTTGGCGATCAAATCGTCAAAGTTCGGCGTCAAAGTAAAGTGTGTTCCTCAGTTCCTCAGTGTTCCTCAGTGCGGACTTTTGGCCTGAGGGCATAGTGTATCGTCGCTATAGGGAAGCGAGTGAAAAGTCCCTACCGAAGTAGTCTTATTAATTTGTATTTACCTTCGTATAGTATTCTAAGTTTGTATTTTATTTTGTTTTTTTCCTCAAATATTCTATGTATTTTATAATATGGGCCTTGTTGCCTGAAATAAATGAATAATAATAATAAAATAAACCACAACAGTATTGAATTAGAGCTCAATTTCGTGTATCCATTCTCATACGTTTATGGTATCGTACATACCTAATTGTATGATAATGGATACACGAAATTGAGCTCTGATTCAATGCTGTTATGGTTTATTTTACTTTGACGCCGAATTTTGACGACTGGATCGGTAATTCTTACATAATCGTACCTCTGACCTGCTAGTTAGTGGTGATGCAATCTAAGACGGTAGCGGGCTAACCTGTTAAGGGCATGGGAGATATATTAAACCCATACCCCTATAACGGTTTCTTCACGGCATCGTACCGGCACGTCTTTGCCGGTAGGGTAGCCTAGGCTGGAGCCTCCCACTAGAACATACCAGGGAAAATTCAGAAATTATAAATTCTCAAATTGCATACATGTCGCATGCTATGAAAAAAGCAATGCACGATTGTAAAGTGACGATTTTGTCGCAAAATCTGGCTTTTATACCTTTTTGGCACGACTCAAACTATAAAGTTCAACAATGCAAATGTTGAATATTTTGTGAAAAAAACTCGCCATAATCCGCCACAGAAGGCAAATCTATGTGGTACAGTGCGTATCTTAAACTTTATAGTTTGAGTCATTCCAAAAAGTTATAAAAGACAGCGACTTTCACCTCTATCTCTTCGATTCAGTGTAGTACATCGGCAATAGGAAGGGCGGATAGTTGTTGTGGACTGTCGCACGCCATGACAGCTGCCATTGGCAACTGTCGCCTAGCTGTAACACTGCAAATGTTGCATATTTTATGAAAAAGATAGAAGTTTAAACCGCTATAATTCGCCACAGAAGGCAAATCTAAATGGTACAGTGCGTATCTTGAACTTTATAGTTTGAATCATTCCAAAAAGTTATAAAAGTCAGCGACTTTCACCTCTATCTCTTCTAGTCAGTGTAGTACATCTGCAATAGGAAGGGCGTATAGTTGTTGTGGACTGTCGCACGCCATGACAGCTGCCATTGGCAACTGTCGCCTAGCTGTAACACTGCAAATGTTGCATATTTTGTGAAAAAGCTAGAAGTTTAAGTCGCTATAATTCGCCACAGAAGGCAAATCTAAATGGTACAGTGCGTATCTTGAACTTTATAGTTTGAATCATTCCAAAAAGTTATAAAAGTCAGCGACTTTCACCTCTATTTCTTCGATTCAGTGTAGTACATCGGCAATAGGAAGGGCGGATAGTTGTTGTGGACTGTCGCACGCCATGACAGCTGCCATTGGCAACTGTCGCCTAGCTGTAACACTGCAAATGTTGCATATTTTGTGAAAAAGCTAGAAGTTTAAGTCGCTATAATTCACCACAGAAGACAAATCTAAATGGTACAGTGCGTATCTTGAACTTTATAGTTTGAAGTCATTCCAAAAAGTTATAAAAGTCAGCGACTTTCACCTCTATCTCTTCTAGTCAGTGTAATACATCTGCAATAGGAAGGGCGGATAGTCTTTGCGGCGCCGCGTCTACTACTAACTGTACCGGCGCCATAGTGACTGTCGCGCGCCATGAAAGCCGGTGCTGACTGCAGACTAGCTGTGAAACTGCTGCGTTTTAAATGTTACATACCTACAATACCTTTACCTTTGTCCTTAAACTTTGCTTTACCTTTGTCCACTTTTTTTAAAATTAGTTTTAATTAGGTATTTTGTACAAAAATAACAAAAATAAAATAAATAAATACAGCCTTAAGACTGAGATGAGTCCGCGCAATGTTTGGATTATTTGAAGCTATAAAGCAGGGTTGTAACGGAGGCTCGCGAACACCGACATACTCGCGGACACCGACATGCTCGCGAACACCGACATGTACGCGAACACCGACATACTCGCGGACACCGACACGCTCGCGAACACCGACATGCTCGCGAACACCGACATGTACGCGAACACCGACATACTCGCGGATACCGACACGCTCGCGAACACCGACATGCTCGCGAACACCGACATGTACGCGAACACCGACATACTCGCGGACACCGACATTCTCGCGAACACCGACATACTCGCGGACACCGACATGCTCGCGGACTATGACGAATGTACTATATATAAATATAGTACATTCGTAATTAAACTTTAATGCCTTAGTTTTAAGGTTTATATCTTAAATATTTTTTTTATTTCTTTTTGTTTTATTTAATTAGAAAATCATAATTTAAATATTCGTTTTCACTTCTATATTCCATATTATTTATTTATCTATGCCCATACGCAAATAATACCTGCCATTGCCTGCCATACCTTTCTCTAGCAACCCTATTAGCTATACAGTATAGGATTTATGGAAATAATAACAAATTTGGTTTTTAAAACGCATTCATACTTCACTGGCAAGTTCGACGACGAGTCTACGGGCCCCGCAGCAGTAGTTAAATGTCTCAGGTCACGTGACAAGTGAGCCAGGCCTGCTAGGCCTAACTTGTAGTGAATAAAAAAACATCGTAAATTAAACATCCACCCATCTTTATCTAATCTTCATTATGTGATTGTCGACCGTTCAATGGATGCATGGGAAAGTGATGCAAACTTGCAAATAGGAAGGTGTAACGTTTGGGAAACAGACGCCATGGTCCGCGGGTTGGGGTAGATTGGCGATGCGATATCGAGGTCAACAGACGAACATAAGGAGTTGTCTGCTTTCTATGTAGATAAGCGTGTCTCTAGGGGATATTTAACAAGTTATATGTTAATCTTAATATTGAATGAACTAGTTTAATTCGCTATAATCCGCCACAGTGGACAAATCTATCGTGTGCTTTTCACCTACAACATTCCGCTACGAGACCACTAGACTCTTTAGCATGTTCGACTATAGCCGTCGAGGTCCCGGTCTCGAGTCCCGGGTCGGGCCATAATATAACAAGTATTGGATTTTTCTGGCAAGAAATTCTCAATCCTAGCCCGGAGTTAGGAAGTTGGCGGTATTTTACCCCGTGCCTCGGAGAGCACGTTAAGCTGTCGGTCCTACGCCGGACCTCCCTCACCGGTGGTGTCGGAACAGAGAGTGCAACTGTGTTGGCGCACACACTTGTGCACTATAATATCTCCCGCGCAGATGACTAGGAGTGATCTCTCTGGAGAAAGGCCGCCGTGGCCGAAATTCGGTCGGTAGGACATTTTTTTGGAACGGAGTTCCTTATTGCGCGTTGCGAAAGGGGGCTAGACGGAAAAAATTAGGACCAAAAGTTGTAACGACACTTTTTGCTATAGTGCGTATAGTAACGTGCGGCGTGCGCGTGTTTCTCTGTCTCTCTCTCTCTCTCATAGATAGCAAGCCAGTTATTTTCGTTCCGTCTTTCTATTTCGCATTGAAAAATGACAATGCGAAATAGACAGACAGACAGACAGACATACAACACACACAGACAATAACTTTTATTTCAGGCAATAATTACAACCCATAAAGCAATTACTATGACAAATGAAACAGAGCAGTGCTAACGTTAAATGTGACAAAAAAAACTTTAAATTATATTCAAAAATATGGAAAAAAAAAAAAAAAATACGTGATTATTTTTGTCGCGCGTTGCGAAATTGTTGAGTATATACCTACATATTGTTCAAGTTCAAGTCAGGGATACCTCTCAAGTTTTTTTTATTTTTTTATTGCGGGATAGGCTTGCGCTTGAATCATGCTTAGTGCAAAGCAATGATGAGGTCTAGGTTGGAACGCGCTTGCCTAGGAGATGCCTATTCACTCTCGCCTTGAAGGTGCTTAAGTTAATCTTACTTAAGTTAACATTATTCTTTATTATGGTAATTAGAATAAAGGTTTTAATATAGACATTAGGGTATTTACTTTCACAATCGGATGGGCGTTTCGTTGGCTGCGCGCGCCGCTGTTATCGCGTAATTAGGCGTCTGGGAGTGGGACTGGGGAGGTCGCGGCCGCGTGACGGCGGCTCCGACTCGAGCGGCTGTGCACTGCGTACGACACCGAAGCGACAAAATGTCGTGACGGCGGCTCCGACTCGAGCGGCTGGGGACTGCGCACGACACCGAACCGACAAAATGTCGTGACAGCGTCTCCGACTCGAGCGGTTGTGCACTGCGCACGACACCGAACCGACAAAATATCGTGACGGCGTCTCCGACTCGAGACGACACCGAACCGACAAAATGTCGTGACAGTGTCTCCGACTCGAGCGGCTTTGCACTGCGCACGACACCGGACCGACAAAATATCGTGACGGCGTCTCCGACTCGAGTGGCTATGCACTGCGCACGACACCGAACCGACAAAATATCGTAATATCTAGTATTTTATTTACATTTTAAGTAAGTTTTAGTATTACAGTACCACTTTTAATAAGTTGTATCGGCAAAATTTGTATGCTTAGAAAAGCAACCTAACGCCGATTAAAACCATATGTAAACACCAATGAAATACTAGACTTTATTTTTTAACTTTAAGATTTTGCTGTGCACTGCGCACGACGCCGAGCCGACAATATATCGCAACGACTAGTATATTATTATATTACCGAACCGACAAAATGTCATACAGAACTAGCCTTATCCCATGTAAGTTAGGGTCGGCTCTTATAACTATTATTTTCTAAGCTTCGGTCGTCATTGTTTAAATTTGGGCTGTTTTAAGATCTTTCATTGTGGAATATGGATTATTAGTTATCAATATTATCGATGAGATATTAGAAACTGTCGCATCCTAATCGGATGCAGTGCACAAGTGTTTTAATCAGTGAACTCCAATTTGGCTCGCTCGCTAGAAGATTTACTGTGGGAAATACTTTCGCGGTTGTTTTAGTTTTAGACAAAATGTAATTAAAGCATTCATTTCTTACGTTTTTACAATAACATCCAAAAAAACTAGACTTGCCTTGCATAAGGTCATTATAACTATACTCTACTAAAATAGCTAGATGAATAATTATCGTATGGATAACACGTAGGTAATTCTAATAACAAGCACCTGTGGAATCCATACTCAATTGTAATACCTAAATGTTAACTGTCTGTTAACTTTCCGGCCCTAAACTACCAAAACTGAATAATTTTGGTAGTTGGGATAGGGAAAGACTTAAACAGAATAGAATAAAATAAAAAATCTTCATTGGCAGCTATAAACACAAAATGTACACAATAAATCAAAGTTAAAACAAGTCATAATTAAAAAAATTAACCAAATAACGAACTAAAAAGTTTAAAATCTAAATAGATCTAGTCTAGTTAAATTAGAATCTCATTCACATTTTTATTAAATGATATTTTTTTGTGAATCACTGGATTTTGAACTTTAGTGTTAAGTATATATTTTTGGAATCTACTCATCATTTTCTAGATGATGATTAATATATAGTTAATCTTATTTTCGAATATTTTTTTCAACTTTAGTCTTTCATGCGGGACATGGTTTCGTATTAAAGACTAAAGTTGAATCACCCCATCAATTTTTTTTAAATTTTACTGGCCTATGTCACCCAGAATAAGTTAGGGATTCTAACGATACCTCATTTATCAAAATCGGTTCAGGCGTATACAAGTTATGGTGGAATATACAAACTCACATATATACATACATACATGAACCCTGAAAACAATATACTCCTTTTTTCAGGCAGTCGTATAAAATATAAAAATTTACAGACAATGTATTAACTAAAAATTATTAGTTTGTTGTTGTACAGCAATACAGTATGTACTACTTTGTACACAGAAAAATAATTAAAGAGTACCTAAGCACCATGGTATTCTCTAAAATCTTAATTCACACAGATACAATCAAATCATCAAAGAAAAAGAAAGATAAACAAGGAAAACAACAAAAATTCCCGACAGCAATACGTTTTCGTACCTTGTACTCAGCTCTTTAAATATAATCACGCCCTAACGTTAATATGTAATACAATATAACGGGATAATAAAGCTCATGTCACAACAAAAACCCTTCCGTGATTGCATCTCGGTTCCCACAGTACGTCCAGTATCGCCGGGTTTCAATTTGGGCAAAGCGCGGAATGGCCGGCGACCACCCAGCCGAACTCGCAGTGTCGTCCGCCCGACCAATTTGCACACGTGTGTGTGAAGACGCAATTCATACGAGGAAGCGATTAAAAATTCACGTGAAGGAGGCAAGACATAAGCAGTAGCGACTTTTGGTTCTGGTGTTCTGTTCTGGCGTAGATGGTTCGCAGTCTAGGGCTAACTTCTAGTGGATAAATAAAAGCTTTGTCAAGCGAATACCATTCTTATTGCCGCACTCGGAGTCGCTAAACCGTTACTTTGAGAACCAAATTTATACTAGCGATTCTGAGGGCGGAAGTGAGACTATTTTTATTTTAATGATAATGATGCATGATTTATTTATTTCATGTAGGACAACTTGTGCCACTTATGAAACGTTAAGACTCTAACACCGGTTCGGAAAGCTGATTCTACTTTTGAAAGCTGACTGATTTTGAAGAGCTTAACGTTCTTTCAAAACTTTTATAAATCAGGTAACAACTTTACCGGTTTTGACTGTTATACTTGCATTAAATGCAACTATTTGTTCCCTAGATATCATAAATTTTAAGTACATTAAGGATTCGCAGGGCTGCTGAAAGAGCCTCAGGCTCAGATAACCCCTTTCGTGATTGCATCACCGTTCCCACAACACCAGTGCAATTAGGCAAAGCGCGGAATGACCGGCGACCACCCAACCTATTTGCATGCGTGTGCGTGAAGATCCAAGCTACAAGCGTAAGCGATTGAAGTCAAATGATCTCATCACTAACCAGTTTAAAATATAGACATGAGACATAATAAAAGGAAATGATTTTGTTCTTAAACTTTTTACTTTTAAAGTGTGTCAGACCTCAGTTTTCAAGAACTTTGATGGAGCATATTCAAACCCTAGTTCAGTTTATTTTTCCTTAAATTGACTTCGAAACTTATCCTAGGACGCATGAAACTTAAGTAAATAAAGCTCGCAGCGCCAATAAATCACTCTCATTTGACTCAGGGGTTCTAAACATCAAAATCCATGGTAAATGTTCCCACAGTACATAGTGCGAGGATGACTATGTCGTTAATCTGAGCAAAGCGTGCAATGACCAATTTAACCGGTTGTATGTGAGAATATCAAGCATAAGCGAAAGCAATTTTGTTGTGAGACTGCTTTCAAAGTTTAATAAATCTTATATCCTACGCACATACATTATTTCATTGATTTTCCAATTTAAGCCTTAAGCAGTATTGTTTTATAGGTTATGATAAGTTAAAAAAAGCAACTGTTGCACTGTGATTTTTTTAATGTTTTTGGTTCAGGCTCATCAATTCAGTCCATAATTAATTTTAAGGCAATGGTGTAACATGGTGGTCCATTGGTAATATATCTACGAAAAAGCTATCATGATAAAACCGTATATCTTCCATTTAGATACGCGATTACAATAAGTTAATAGCAAACGTAGCCGTCGACACAAATAAACTATGAGTATGCAAAGCAGGAGCGTCCAAGGGATTAGGCTCGAGGAACTCATTCCCACGGGACCTTGCGAGGCCGCGGGGTTACGAGGCGCTAGTTCCTAGTTTCTATTATGATAATACAAACAATTATATATTATACACTTGCACTAAAAGATTTAATAAAGGGTTATGATTTGAGTTGTCTGTTTGATTATGCTATTTTGAAACTCCATAATTGCTCATTAGACTTCAACAAACATGGTGTCGATGGTTACATTTCCGTTCTATTCGTATAAGTCGTAAAGCTAATGGAAATATATCGAGTCTGGTATTAAAGTTTTTAAGGTATCGACTGAGAACAACTTAATCTTCGTTTCCAGAAAGCTCTATGGTTACATACTATTTGATAAACATATTTTGCGTTCAAGCTTTTATTTAAAATGATTTACAAATTACAATGTTGTGGTATCGTATAATCAGAAAATTTAAATAATAATTTGCATGAGATACATTGTTCAACATATTTTAGTTTCGTATAAAAGGTAATTTTAGTTCTTAACCCGAGTAAAAAGCAGGCGTCGTAAAACCTGAAAATGAACCTTTGCTCTACTTAAAAGAAACACCTCTTGTGAGTCCTCAATTACTAAAACACACTATTTATTACCAAAACATATGTGACTTAAATGACATATTTTGGAAATTTTATAATTATGTTCTTCTTATGGTCACAAATAAACACGGAAACAATTGCCATCCGATCACATAATCCTTCACCGTAACATCGCTATTTAAAGGCGGCCCTTACACCATAGAAGCGAATATTGCGTTCCTGACATACCTCAAGGGCTGGTCTAATTCATAAGCTTGCAACAATATATGGATTGAATATGAAAAATACAAAGAAAAAAAAGTTAATCGCAGGCTATAGGCACACAATATCTTTGCATTCGAGGGTTTTAATATGAATCTAAACTATTTATTTATTTGCGAAGAATTTAAGACAGTACACATGTGAAAATACGGTTTCTTTATCAAAACATCTTTGATGATAATATAATTTTGAAAAATTTAACTTTAGCATCTTTAATCTAAATAAAATAAGAAGCAAGAAGACTTACACAAGAAGGCGATTATTTTTCCAGTTTCAAAGGTATTTTGAAAAGACTTTCACGTCAATATATTATTTGATAAAGGCTGTCAAATTGGTGATGCAGCTCCAGCTAGGAGCGCGCTTGTCTAAAGGTTGCAAAATATATTCACTCTTATTTGACGGTACATATCTAGATTAAAATAATTGATTTAGGGCCGATTTTTCAATTGTCAGATAAAGTTTATTCGAGGAATAAATGTGACGCTTTGACGGATTTTCAATACAAAACAAACCTGTTAAAACGTCAAATTTATTTCTCCGACAAACTTTATCTGACGATTGAAAAATTAGCCCTTATTCAACAACAAAACAGTTGATTCCTCAAAAGTGGAAGGAACGAAAACGGAAACGGAAGAAAACGGAAGCCCATTTTAATCTAATCTAATAATCTAATAAAGAAATTGATTATCGTTCGCCTATGACTCGATCCCCACGCAAATACGGTCGATGTGAGAATTTGCATCGAATGGAGTCGGGACGAGCCTCGCAACCTCCAGTGGGACACGCTGTATATAATACTGTATGAAATATACGGTACAGCATAGTCACACACTGTATATGTCACCGTAAGATTGCAAGAACCGTTAGATTGTAATCTAACTAGCGAAATTGTAAACTGTCGACAGATTGTGAACCGTTCAATTTTCGAGTGTGAATTTTTGAAATATTCATTGTATTTACGTTTTCTTGTCTCTTTCTTGTAGGTTAGGTTAGGGTTCGACATAAATAATTAGGTAGAGGTTAGGTTTTATCGGGTATATTTAACAGATTACAATCTACCGAAAAATAATGCGTTAAATTGTAATCTTGTAATCTGTCGGTTTTTGCAATCTTACGGTGATATTAATATCAGGAAATATTGTTGATGATACCCGCGACTTCATCCACATGGATTAAGGCTTCTTGATTCCCGCAGGAACTTTTTATTTTCGTTATAAAAAATAAAGTAGCCTATGTTCTTTTCTACGATACAACCTATCTCTGTGCCAAACATCAAAATCGATTGAAATGATGGGCCGTTAATGTCCTCCCGACCGAATTTCGGCCATCTCCAGAGAGATTAGCCATCTGGGCGGGAGATATAGTGCATTACATAGGTGCACTTTCTGTTCCTTTACTCTCATAGCCCGTTGGGACAGAAAATCCGACACGACCGGAGAGAGGTCAGGCGTAGGACCGACGGCTTTACGTGCTCTCCAAGGCACGTGGGCGAAACACAGCCAACTTTCTAACTCCGGGCTAGTACTCACTGAGAATTTGTAGTCAGAAAAACCCAATACTTAATTAAGACCCGACCCGGGACTCGAACCCGGGACCTCGTTGGCTGCAGTTGAACATGCTAACCACTAGACCAACGAGGCAGTTGATTGCTATTGTTAAGCAACGTTGACCGAAGTCGGTAACAGGATGGGTGACCGATTTTGGACGTTCCAATTTGGCCTTTTCGTTACCCTCCGTGCTCCGGAGAGCACGTTAAGCCGTCGGTCCCGGTTATTATACTCCGAGCTAGTACTGAGAATTTCTTGCCAGACAAATCCAATACTTGATATGGCCCGACTCGAATCCGGGACCTTATCGGCCGCAGTCGAACGTGTTAACCACTAGACACACATGACTAACAGACAGACAGGCACACACACTTTCGCATTTATAATATTAGCTAATACGGATATCAAACACTGGTAAAGCCACATGGATCAGCTAGTCAACCTACAATTCGACGACCTCCGTGGCGCAGTGTGTAGCGCTGTTGTCTTAACGTGCGGTGTTCCCGGGTTCGATCCCCAGCAGAGTCAATTTGGGAATTTATAATTCCTGAATTTTCCCTGGTCTGGCCTGGTGGGAGGCTTCGGCCGTGGTTCGTTACCACCCTACCGACAAAGACGTGCCAAGCGATTACGCGTTCCGTTACAATGCCGTGTGGAAACCGAATAGGGGTATGGATTTAATCTAACTGCCATGCCCCTAACAAGTTAGTCCGTTGCTTCATCATCACTTACCATCAGGTGAGATCGCGGTCAAGGGCTAACTTGCAGTGGATAAAAAAAAAATTACTTCCGACTCAATCGTACGTGTCGAATTCGCCCCGCGGCGGATTAAACGTTAAACGGAATAAACCCAACGCAAGGGTACTAGGGTACCAATAAAAGGTAAAGGTGTCCGATCCGTGGAACGACACGTTTGGACGTCCCGATGTGTCTTTGACGGCGTTTTTTGGACGTCTCTCTGTTTGTCGGGAGTCACGGAGGCGACTGTGGGAACTGTTTGTTTTTATTGGGGACTGCAATCGGCGAAATATGTGTTTGTTTTCATTGTATGTTTCTTGCCATCGATGTGTTATTCGCAATTATTTGTTATTAATGTCACGCGGAGGTGTTTATTTAGATTGCGCTTGTTATGATAAGAGTTCTAGACAAAGAAGAAAAGCAAACTTATGTACGCTGAGTGTAAAATCGAAGAGTTCCTCTTTTAAAAGGTAAAGGTGTCCGATTCGTGGACACGTTTGGACGTCCCGATGTGTCTTTGACGGCGTTTTTTGGATATCCCGTCGTTTGTCGGGAGTCACGGAGGCGACTGTGGGAACTGTTTGTTTTTATTGTGTGTCTGTTTTTATTGGGAACTGCAATCGGCGAAATATGTGTTTGTTTTCATTGTGTGTTTCTTGCCATCGATGTGTTATTCGCAATTATTTGTTATTAATGTCACGCAGAGGTGTTTATTTAGATTGCGCTTGTTATGATAAGAGTTCTAGACAAAGAGTGGTGCCGATTCTGTAATGTAACATCTCTAAACTAAACTAAAATGGCAGCTTTAAATCTAGTTCTGTCACTTTCCGTAGGGAGTATTATGAAAGGGTTAGCAATATTTATAATGCTCTAATTTTAGTTTAGTTTAGAGATTGTGCACTACAGAATCAGCCCCATTACTTAAAGAAGAAAAGCAAACTTATGTACGCTGAGTGTAAAATCGAAGAGTTCCTCTTTTAAAAGGTAAAGGTGTCCGATCCGTGGACACGTTTGGACGTCCCGATGTGTCTTTGACGGCGTTTTTGGTCGTCCCTCCGTTTGTCAGGAGTCACGGAGGCGACTGTGGGAACTGTTTGTTTTTATTGTGCGTCTGTTTTTATTGGGAACTGCAATCAGCGAAATATGTGTTTGTTTTCATTGTGTGTTTCTTGCCATCGATGTGTTATTCGCAATTATTTGTTATCATAATGTCACGCTGAGGTGTTTGAGGTGTAAAGAATACCTACTAAAGAAAAGCAAACTTATGTACGCTGAGTGTTTTATCGAAGAGTTCCTCTTTTAAAATATAAAGGTGTTCGATCCGTGGAACGACACGTTTGGGCATCCCGCCATTTGTCGGGAGTCACGGAGGCGACTGTGGGAACTGCAATCGGCGAAAGTATGTGTTTGTTTTCATTGTGTGTTTCTTGCCATCGATGTGTTGTTCGCAATTATTTGTTATTAATGTCACGCGGAGGTGTTCATTTAAATTGCGCTTGTTATGATAAGAGTTCTAGACAAAGAATGCCTACATAAGAAAAGCAAACTTATGTACGCTGAGTGTAAAATCGAAGAGTTCTTCTTTTATATAGTAAAGGTGTTCGATCCGTGGAACGACACGTTTGGACGTCCCGATGTGTATTTGACGGCGTTTTCTGGACGTCCCGCCGTTTGCCGGGAGTCACGGAGGCGACTGTGGGAACTGCAATCGGCGAAAGTGTTTGTTTTTATTGTGTATTTCTTGCCATCGATGTGTTATTTGCAATTATTATACGACTGCCTGAAAAAGGAGTATTATATTATTATTATTGTTTTCAGGGTTCATGTATGTATGTATGTATGTGAGTTTATATATTCCACCATAACTTCTATACGCCTGAACCGATTTTGATAAATGAGGTATCGTTAGAATCCCTAGCTTATTCCGGGTGACATAGGCTAGTAAAATAAAAAAATAAATTATGGGGTGACCATGGTCCCGCATTAAAGACTAAAGTTGAAAATAATATTCGAAAATAAGATTAACTATATAATAATCATCTATGAAATGATGATTAGATTCCAAAACTATATAACACTATAGTTCAATATCCAGTGATTTACAAAAAAATATCATTTAATAAAAATGTGAATAAGATTCTAATTAAACTAGATTAATTTAGATTTTTAACTTTTTAGTTCGTTTTATGGCAGGGCAGTCGTGTTTTTTATTTTTTTTAATAATGACTTATTTGTTATTAATGTCACGCGGAGGTGTTTATTTAAATTACGCTTGTTATGATAAGAGTTCTAGACAAAGAATGCCTACTCAAGAAAAGCAAACTTATGTACGCTGAGTGTAAAATCGAAGAGTTCCTCTTTAAGATTACAACATGTAGGAAGTATATTATGTATAATATTATGTCCATCTCCAAGATGCAAGGTGCTGTACTATAGTTCGTCAAAAGCATTAGAGACACACTTTCGCATTAATTAATAAGTATATACCTGTGAATAGGCATGTTGACTGATTTTGAAAAATGGTCAGGTAATGTTCCAAAGTATCTACAATTTCGCAAAAATATCTTATTTCAGCAGAAAAATACGGTTTGGTAGATAAAATTGGCATTTGAAATTCAAATTTTAAAATTCACGCCAAAACGCTCGCCGGTGTCATGGCGTCGTTTGTGACGTCACTATTGTTTTTACCAATGTACTCTGTGCAGTGTGCAGTAAACAATAGTGTGATTGTCAAAGCTCGAAAACAAACAATTGTGACGTCATTCGCTTCTTGGCGTTTCATTCAATATGGCGGATTGGTGTATTTTATAGTTTTATTTTATTAAAATAAATAGCAATCTCACTCGAAATAGAAAAATAAATATGTTTTTCATAATCCATGAATCCTATTTCACTACATAAATTCATAATTTCAATGATTCTTGGTTACTGTCATCATGCCTATTGCATTTAAAAATGCACATATCATTCGAATTTTCCATATGACTTCTACGACATCAATGGTCCCAGGTTCGATTATGCGAGGTTCGCTGCGAGTACATACGTCATACCGCAGCCCGAGTGGGTCCGCAAATTAATCGGACGCTCGTTAGGTGGGGCGAGGACCACCGAACGCGGTACACTGTAATCCGGCCGCGCCTGTTCTACCGAGCTTCACCGGCTTGGCAGACTGTTGAGGGGTGTTGTGTGTAGTCATTGCTCTGTAGAGTACGTGTTATAAATATCCAACAAAAATCAGAAATCAAATCAGAAGGGAAGTAAGGTTTTTTATGCTATACCCAATTGTTAAATACAATATCCTTTATTTGCATGAATACAGGTACAGTGGGTGATACTTATATTCTATTATGATCCAATGTAATCAGCCATTTCTGGCATGCAAATGTTAAATTTTACAACAGTCAGTATGTTATGATTGAGTTATTCGTACATGACAATATAATTTTTCAAGAATACAATTATAAAACACAGATGCAAATAGTAGGTATTTCAATTCAAATAATTTTCGTACAATATAAAGCAGGAAGGTACATAATTATCGTGTAAACGCAGTTTGGATTTCATCATAAAATCGGTTCTTATATCGATGTGCTGCATGATTATTTCGTTTGATATTTCCGTTTTGAGTGTAAATATACTACCTTTTTTTTCCACTACAAGTTAGCCCTTGACTGCGATCTCACCTGATGGTAAGTGATGATGCAGTCTAAGATGGTAGCGGGCTAACCTGTTAGGCAGTTATTAAACCCATGCCCCTATTCGGTTTCTACACGGCATCGTACCGGTACGCTAAATCGCTTGGCGGCACGTCTTTGCCGGTAGGGTGGTAACTAGCCACGGCCGAAGCCTGCCACCAGGCCAGACCAGGGAAAATTCAGAAATTATAAATTCCCAAATTGACCCCGCCGGGGATCGAACCCGGGACCTCCGCACGTTAAGACAACAGCGCTACACACTGCGCCACGGAGGTCGTCAAGTGTGTGTAGTGATTGCTCTGTAGATTACGTGTCAGAAATATCCAACAAACAATCAGAAAGGAAGTAAAGTTTTTTATGTTATACCCAATTGTTAAAGCAGGAAGGTACATTATCGCGTAAACGCAGTTTGGATTTCATCATAAAATCGGTTCTTATATCGATGTTCTGCACGATTATTTCGTTTGATATTTCGGTTTTGAGTGTAAATATACTACCTATTATTATTATAAAAATAAATCGAGAAAATATTCAGTCATAAATATTAAGTTTTAGGTATAAATACCTAACTTCTGGATGTTTTTACTGTTGGATATTTTTATGTAAGTTTTGGATCATCCAATACTAAAACCCAGACAAGTTTCATCGACTGAGGATTTAATGCGGGGGTCTCCATACAACAGACCGCCCCATTGCCTAGACTATCTAGCCGCAAACTGTGGCAGTTTCGCCATTAACTATGATATTGTGTTGCCATAGTGATCGACCTTTTCAACCACTAGTGTCAATAATTAGGCAGAAAAATGACAAGGCACTCTCCGCTCGCCCCGCAAAAGTTATTCGAACGTGATTTCGTCAATTTTCTTTTCTTTTTCTAAATCCTATCTCGTGTTTATTTCATCCAAAGCTGTAATAACTGTTAATATTATTTTAGCCATTGACTACGACTTCTAGATTTAATAACTTGACGACACTATTTAATTATCTAATATTTGTAATAGATTTAATGAATCTTGTGTAATTAATTTAAAATTTGCAATGCCCTGACAGGGCCTCATGTCGATGTACTTGTATGTAGACATGAATGCAAATATATAAATAAATAATTCTACTGCGCCTGTGTTATCGTGCTTCACCGACTTAGCAGCCTATAGAGGGGTGTTGTATATGTCACCGTAAGATTGTAAAAACCGGTAGATTATAATCTAATTCGCGAAATTCTAATCTGTCGAAAGATTGTAAACTGCTCAATGTTCTGAGTGTCAATTTTTGAAATATTCATTTTATTTACGTTTTCTTGTCTCTTTCTTGTAGGTTAGGTTAGGGTTCGACAGAAATAATTAGGTAGAAGTTAGGTTTTATCGGGTATATCTCTCACCGTAAGATTGTAAAAACCGTTAGATTATAAACTAACTCGCGAAATTCTAAACTGTCGAAAGATTGTAAACTGTTCAATGTTCTGAGTTTCAATTTTTGAAATATTCATTTTATTTACGTTTTCTTGTCTCTTTCTTGTAGGTTAGGTTAGGGTTCGACATAAATAATCAAGTAGTACCCTTAGGTTTTATCAGGTTTAAATATATCAAATTACAATCAACCGGAAAATAATGCGTTAAATTCTAATTTTTCGAGCTTAGAATTTCGCGAGTTAGATTATATAATAATAATAACTTTATTTCAGGAAACTGTCTCATATTTTGTTAGTTACAATTACTTAACCTATGTTAGTAAATACAAAATACTTAGCCTACTCTATACCTATCCATACTAATTAAAACCTAACATAACTATAATCTAACGGTTTTTACAATCTTACGCTGACACATATACAACGCAGTAGTCTCCGATGTAAGGTTTTGTAAAATAAAAAAAAAAGAATAAAGAAAATTCAGTTAAATTCAATTGAGATTAAAAATTAAACGATATTATACTTCTCTCAGTTCTCAGTACCGTTCGATCGCCCAGTATTACAGGATCTCGGGCATTTTTTTCGTTTTATTTCCCTCGCGTTGTGCCTCCAAAATTGAGTTGTTCGGCTTTCGCGTGTTTTTTTGGTTTTTTTGGAACGCGCCGGCGGTCCCACTCCCACTCCCACAGACCCACCGTCCCCGTAATCACTTGCATGTTTATTTATTAACCGACACACAAAGAGAGTGACTCGAGTTTGTGATTTTGCCGTTTTTTTTTCTTTTCTTTTTTTTTTTTGCTGTTTCATGGAGATGAATGCAATTTTTAAATAAATAAAAAAATAATCCTTTATTTAGCCAAAAAAATACAAGTAAAAATGAAAATATATTACATGGAGTACCACAATCAATCAATTTTTGGAATAGGCCAACGAATATTATGTAAGAGGAATGTGCAGCATCCAGACAAGTCGACGAGGCTTAGGGATGTAAAGAACCCAAGTAAATGTAAAAAGTGTTTGTCAATAAATAAAATAAAAAAATATGAGAATCTTTCCTATCCTGTTCCACTAATCCCAAAGGACGTGACATAGAGAGTTTGTCCTTCAATGACGCAGTATTACAAAGCAACGGATTCCCGTGTTTTTTGCATAGGTATCGTTGAGGACCTTTTTATCCACTATAAGTTAGCCCTTGACTGCGATCTCACCTGATGGTAAGTGAAGATGCAGTCTAAGATGGTAGCGGGCTAACCTGTTAGGGGCATGGCAGTTATATTAAACCCATAGCCGTATTCGGTTTGTTTCACGGAGATGACGGCAATTTTTGAAAGAAATTGGCCTAATTTCTTCTTTCTGCCCTTGTCCCACGCTACGTGGGGTAGCAACATATTTTCTTCTTCCATTCACTTCTGTTATCCGTCAATCTATCATTCACCCCTTTTATACGCATATCCTCTTTCACACAATCCATCCATCTTAACTTTGGTCTCCCTCTACTCTTTTTTCCTTCCCCATGCATATCTATCATTCTTCTCGTAATATGCCTTTCTTCCCTCCGCATTACATGCCCATACCATGCTAGCCTATTACTCCTTATCTTTTCTATCACGGGCGCTACTTTCAGACTTCCCTTTATATATTCATTCCTAATCTTATCCATTCTAGTCACACCGCATATCCATCTCAACATTCGCATTTCAGTAGCATGTACTTTTCTTTCATCCGTCCCTTTCACCGCCCAACATTTAGAACCATACAATGCGACAGGTCTAACGACTGTCTTATATATTTTCCCTTTTAGTTTGAAATAGGCCAACGAATATGAGAATCTTTCCTATCCTATTCTACTAATCCCAAAAGGACGTTACATAGAGAGTTTGTCCTTCAATTACGCAGTATTACAAAGCAACGGATCCCCGTGTTTTTATACATGGGTAGGTGAGGACCACAGAGAGACATAAGATTCTTTTTATCCCAGGAAATTAAGGAGTGCCTGTGGGAATTAAAAAAGCTTATGCCACGCGTGTTTTTTTGCATGGTCATTATTGAGGACCTACAGAGAGACATAGGATTCTTTTTATCCCAGGAAATTAAGGAGTGCCTGTGGGAATTATGCCACGCGAAAGAAGTAACGGGCATCCGCTAGTGATCTATTAAAACTGTGGAAGTTAGGATCTTTGTCAAATCAAAGTCAAAGTCAAAATTGATGTTTATACACATTACACTTTTTGAAAGTCAATTAAGCAAATCCTACTTTTAAGACGTGATGGTTAATAATCCCACCGACTTATCTGGCCCAGTGGCCAAAATTGAAACTAATATTGATGCCTGTTTAGTTTTTATTTTTAATTTATTTTCAATATACCGCGGTCACCGGGTCAGATAAGTTTGACTCATTGATATATTGATCATTGATAGATCATAGAGATAAGTTTGGGACAATATGTTAGTAATGGAGCTACTGCGTTATGGAGGGCGTCAAAAATTTCACAAAACTTTTGTGAAATTTTTGGCTGGATTTGTGGCTCATAAAATATCCTCTAACCACCGTATAATAACTGTACAGTTATCACAGCCCGTATCGCGCCGCCGGTGGTATCCACCTACCACGTCACTCGCTGGCGGCAATAAATCAGTGGGGACTTAATTATTTTGATTAAAGGGACTCTGCATATTGTGAAGGGCTACCACATGATTATTATTATCTGCCACACACTGATAATTATTATTTTAGCCAAAATACTGCGTTTCAGGTTTTTTAGGACAACCAAACATTTTTTTTTAATTGCAAGATAGGCTTGCGGTAATGATGAGGTCTAGGTTGGAGCACGCTTGCCTAGAAGATGCCTATTCACTCTTGCCTTGAAGGTACTTAAGTTTTCATGTTTTTAACGTCCATGTTTTTTTTTGTTACTTAGAAACATTTGCGGATTTTTCCTGTGATATATCTTAATTGCTTTTTAGTCCACGCAATAAAGCTAGTGGATAACAATAATTTCTCGGGCGACGAAACTTTATAGTATGATAAAGTATCATGAGTTTTTTATTGGATATTATAAATACCCAATAAAAATCAGAAAGGAAGTAAGGTTTTTTTATGCTATACCCAATTGTTAAAGGAAGAAGGTAGATTATCGCGTAAACGCAGTTTAGATTTGATAATAAAATCGGTTTAAATATCGATGTTCTGCATGATTATTTCATTTGATATTTCGATTTTGATTGTAAATATACTACCTACTATTATTTTGAAAAGAAATCGATAGAATATTCAGTCATTAATATTAAGTTTTAGGTATAAATACCTAACTTCCGGATGTTTTTATAGTTGGATATTTTTGTGTAAGTTTTGGATCAACCAATACTAAAACCCAGCCAAGTTTCATCGACTGAGGATTTAATGCGGGGGTCTCCATACAATGGACCGCCCATTGCCTAGACTATTTGACTTTTGAGTTTATGAACCGAACGCAAACTTTTGCAGACTGTCAAAATAAGTAAAGTAGCATATTTGGGGCACGTGTTCAGGCACGGATTCCGAAAAGGCTTCAGCACCACAGACCACATCTATACACTACGGCAGGTTATACAGAAGACTGAGGCCACTTTGCTTAGCGTTTGTGGATTATGAGAAAGCCTTTGATTCGGTGGAAACTCTGACGGTATTGACGTCACTATTGTTTTTACCAATGTACCTACTCTGTGCAGTGTGCAGTAAGCAATAGTTTGATTGTCAAAGCTCGAAACAAACAATTGTGACGTCATTCGCTTCTTGGCGTTTAATCCAATATGGCGGATTGCTGTATTTTATAGTTTTATTTTATCAAAATAAATAGCAATCTCACTCGAAATAGAAAAATAAATACGTTTTTTATAATCCATGAATCCTATTTTATTAGATAAATTCATAATTTCATTGATTTTATGTTACTGTTATCATGCCTATTCCCTCTCTCCTATGAGAGTGGAGGCCTGTGCCCAGCAGTGGGGCTTTAATGGGCTTTATTGGAGGTCGTGTCCCGCAAACTTAGGTAGCCAAAATTGGAACTTATTTTTATGACTTTCAGTTTTTGTTTTTTATTTTATTGTTCTTTTTTTTTTTTTTGTTCACATGTCTGATAAGTTTGTGGGACAAGTAGGTGGGTAGTATAGTAGGTAACAAGTACCACTAGTAGTAGTCAGTAGGACGCCTGAGTATCGGATCTAGAACACGGCGGCTAATATTAGCCCAACTATCGAAGTTACCAGCGAATACGGAAGCGGCCATTAGATATTTTATCGAGTCTCATTGGCGTATCTAGGGCTATTTTCCAGGGGGGGCCTGGGCCCCACTACTACAAAAACATCTAACTATGACAGAGTGGAAGTTCTAGTTTCGTATTTTGACATTTATCCTACGAGGTTATGTCAAATCATGAAACAAATGGTGCAGACTCGTCATCTTGCCGTAAGGCCAGAGATTTTCTCAGTAAGATTTTCTCAGTATTGTTGTTGTAGTGTACCTATCAGTTGGTATAAATTTACTTATTATAGGAGAGCACAAGTAAAATTTTTTACCTACACTGTTGGAATAAACTGTTAAAAAAACAACAGGATGTTGATCCTGGGATCCCCCCAATATATATACGCCAATGTCGAGTCTACGTGTTAAGGGCATGGACGCATTCGCATGGCTGAAGATTCACGACGAATCAAAGTTTTCACGGTATTTTTAAAATACTCCAATCCGGTACAATACAAACGAGATAGACATAAGACAGTGGACTGACTGACATAGACTAAATGAGTCTTAAGTTTATGGTAGCTATGTCTTTACCACACTAACTAAATTCCTTCTACTATAACACTCGTATAAAAATACTGGCCAAAATTGGAACTAACTTTTATGCCTGTTTAGTTTTTGGTTTTATTTTTCACTAGCTGATGCCCGGGACTTCGTCCGCGTGTTTTTTTTTTTATTCCAACGGTCACTTTCCAGGTCCTCAACTGTAACCCATGCCAAAAATCACGGCGATCCGTTGCTCCGTTGCGGCGTGATTGAAGGACAAACCAAAACCAACAAACAAACACACTTTCGCATTCATAATAATATTAGTATGATATCTACTAGCGACGCTGTCACCGGGTCAAAAAAATAAGACTATAATATCATAATAATATTATCTTCTATAGTTTTATACTAATATTATAAATGCGAAAGTTTGGATGGATGGATGGCTGGATGTTTGTTACTCAAACACACCAGAACGGCTGAACGGATCTGGACGTTTGGCACAGAGATAGATTATAGTCTGGAATAACACACAGGCTTTACTTTTTATCCGGGAAAATTAAACAGTTTCCGTGGGAACCAAAATAACCTCAATCCACGCTAATCCATCAGCTAACTAGTATTTAATAAATTAGCCCAATCTAATAACTGTAAAAATATTTATGCCATAGAATGGTCATGAAATAGCATGAATATACCTAATAATAAGGATTCTGTGGGTGGCATGAAAGCTGGCTGAACAACCAGACTGATCATTATTTTGCGCAAAACAATAACCAATTTAAGTAAAAAAATTTAATTCATATTTATAATATTAATATCTGAATGATTTATCAAACTTTTAAATTATTTTAATAAGACTTTTTTTTAAATTTTGTATAACAGCGCCACCTAACAATTAATTTATGTATCTCTTCGGAAAATAATGTCCTACGTAGCTTAATTCAGTAACATTTGCTTCTTAGTACACAATAGTTCCGACAGATGGCACTACACTGGTTTCGCGATTATATCATAGATGGCGCCATGGGTATGCCCAAAGGAAAATAGTTTTTCTTTAAACATGCATGAAGAACTTTTATTGCTGACCTGCGGGTTTTTTAAATCGAGTGTTTTCTACAGTCACAGTGTGGGTTTGAATTCTGAAACTCTGATATGACTTTATCCTCATAAAAGAGGCAAGAAAAGATCTCATGCAAAAAATCTGATACATTTATGTCACCGTAAGATTGCAAAAACCGTTAGATTGTAATCTAACTAGCGAAATTTTTGAAATATTCATTGTATTTACGTTTTCTTGTCTCTTTCTTGTAGGTTAGGTTAGGGTTCGACATACCTAAATAACCAGGTAGGCACTTAGGTTTTATCGGGTCAATATTAGTTATGTTGACAGATTACAATCTACCGAAAAATAATGCGTTAGATTATAATCTATCGACAGCTGTTTACAATTTCGCTAGTTAGATTGCAAAGTAACGGTTTTTGCAATTTTACGGTGACATTTATATCTGATCTTGTGGATGAGATCTTTTCTTGCCTTCCGTGTCTCATAGCCGTATAGCAGTAGGTATGTAGAGTGAAATTTTAAGTCTTCAGAAAAATGCCTACAATATTATAATTTAAATAACTTATATAGTAATATTATATACCTAGTAGGGACATAATATTACATATAAGTATGGTTAGTTGCATTGTTTGTTGCATTTTAGTAGCGTCCTGCGTTTACAGCGAAATTGTAAACTGTCGTCAGATTGTGAACCGTTCAATGTTCTGAGTGTAATTTTTTGAAATATTCATTGTATTTACGTTTTCTTGTCTGTTTCTTGTAGGTTACGTTAGGGTTCGACATAAACAATCAAGTAGTGTAATATCATCACATAATCAACACATAATCACTTAGGTTTTATCGGGTTTCAATACCTATCAGATTACAATCTACCGGAAAATAATGCGTTAAATTCTAATCTTTCGACAGTTTAGAATTTCGCGAGTTAGATTATAATCAAACGGTTTTTACAATCTTACGGTGACATATACTTATATACCGTAACGCTATAAAAAATATTTGATGAACTTCGCATTCGCTTCTATGAGAGCCCCCCTGAAATAAAGATTTTTATAACTTTTTAAGCCATATTCGGCTGGAGGCCATCGGTTTACATGTTATATTTAAATTTGAAGTAATTACGTTCAGTAATTCAGAAGTTATAAGGCTCTGACAGACGAACGGACGGGCGGACGGACGGACAGACAAGTGCAAATTCACTCAAGTACACTCAGAAATCTTCGCTTGGTTCGGTCAATAACTTAATAATATGGTTGTTCTATAGCTACGAGTACGAACGCATCCAAAGCCCATTACCGCGAACAGGCGAACAAGTGCCACATATAATGTGAAAGCCACACTTTCCATGCCAGCGGGTTGTCAAACTAAACACATTTTACACAATATAGTATTCAGCCATGGAGCTGTAAACAGGCCCTTTTATCCCTACGACACGGTCGTTCCTACACGACAACGAGAGCACTGAGCACTGAATTATAAGTGGGTAAATCCTGGGTTTCAATTCAATTCAATGAAGTTTAGGTAAATGATAAACGATTTATTTATTTCATGTAGGACAACTTGTGTCACTTATGAAACGTTGAGACTCTACCACCGGTTTGGAAAGCTGAAAAGAGCCGGCAAGAAACTCAGCAGTTGCTCTTTTCATAGAAAAGAAAAGGTTACAATATGTAGACAACACAACACATACGTTACAAGTATTACACTGACTTGTGGGTCACTGGATGCGAGGCCGGTTGCTTCCATGCTACGTTGTCGTTAACAAAATCATCGATAGTGTAATAACCTAGACTTAACAAATGTTGTTTAACACGGTCTTTAAATCTATTAAAGGCAAATCCAGAAACTCTTTGGGTACACTATAGGTACACATATTGACGTCCATTCGTCACATATAAAACATGATGGTAATAATTAGTTAAGGTATCTTGAAACTAAAGCTACGGGGGTTCCAAACGCGCCCTGGTCTGAGAAGAGCCCACAACAAACTCAGCCGGGTTTGTGGTTCGATCCCAATTTCTAAATTGTCTAGGTGACTATCACTACCTGACGACCCCATTGGCAAAAACGTACCGCGACTGTAGAAACCGATTATGGGTATTACTAATTTAATTAGTTAACCCGCGACTATCTTTGACGGCTCAATCATTTACTGGGTAAAACTGGTCAAGTGTCAGTCAAACTCGCGCACAAAGGGTTCCGTACCTCTACGCGTTCTTGAGAAAAAGCGATTTTCAGACAGACGGACGGACAACGATGTGCTCCTATATGGATTTCTTTTTTTCCTATATGGGTCTTTTTTCTAGAAATGACTATCAATCAATCAATCAATCGTTTATTTGCAAAAAAATATTGTACAATTAAGATGGCAAAGTAGTTAAAGAACAAACATGTTTCTTCATTGCTGACGAGCAAATTTATAAAGTAGGTACTTAATGAATGAATGAATGAATGAATATACTTTTATTGTATACCAAAAAACAATAACAACAGTAAACTTAGCCAATAACAAAGGAAGTATACAATTTGGTGGCCTGATCGCTGTGAAGCGATCCAGGCAACCATTGGTTTAAAAGGACATAGCTACAGAAACAACCGGTAGATGGTGTAATCTCTAAATATTATCATTTTATCTTAAATAATGTAGCTTCTGTCCTCTGTGATGCAAACTATCTCTGTACTAAAGTTCGTTAAAATTGGACAGTCTTTTAGTAACTAGGTAAGGTAACTTTTTCTAGAAAATAATACATAAAATACATTGGTAGTTATATATCCTACCTGCTTACCTTTTTCAGTAGTCTGCCATAAAAAAGGCTACATAAATGAATGTCGTATTACGACATATTTTTTGTCGGAAGATTTAAAAAACATTCTTACTCAGATTGTCCCATGAAAAGTTTTAAATTAGAGCGGAGAAGAGTCGATATTTTTTAAATTATTAATATTACGTTTTTATTGAGACTAGAATTTAGAGTTTAATCATAAATTAAGGAAACAATCCTGTAAAATTAAAGAGTTCACCTGTATTTTATATGATACAGAGCCTATTATTAGCCTATGTACTAATCCAGGCTATAACCTATCTCTGTGGTAATTTTCATGCAGATCCGTTCAGCTGTTCCGGCGTGATTGATTAACAAACATCCATCCATTCATACATCTATCCATCCATTCATCCAAACTTTCGCATTTATAATATTAGTAAAATATATACCTCGTTGGCCTCGTTGGTCTAGTGGTTAGCATGTTTGACTGCGGCCGACGAGGTCCCGGGTTCGAGTCCCGGGTCGGGTCATAATTAAGTATCGGGTTTTTCTGATTAGAAATTCCCAGTACTAGCCCGGAGTTAGGAAGTTGGCGGTGTTTTCAACCCCGTGCCTCGGAGAGCACGTTAAGCCGTCGGTCCCGGTTATTATCACTATCATGATAATAGTCGTTAAAGCCCGCCAACCCGCATTCGAGCAGCGTGGTGGGTCTAAGCTCTAATTCCCGCTCTCCTATGAGAGTGGAGGCCTGTGCCCAGCAGTGGGACGTTAATGGGCTGTAGTGGGAAAATATTTACCAAAGAAAAGATGGATGGATTGTGTGAAAGAGGATATGCGTATAAAAGTGGTGAATAAGAGGTTGACGGATAACAGAAGTGAGTGGAAGAAGAAAACATGATGTGCCGACCCCACACAACGTGGGGAAAGGGCAAGAAGAAGAAGAAGAAGATTTCATTTGGTAATGGGGCTGATTCTGTAGTGTACAATCTCTAAACTAAACTAAAATTAGAGCATTATAAATATTGCTAACCCTTTCATAATACTCCCTACGGAAAGGGACAGAACTAGATTTAAAGCTGCCATTTTAGTTTAGTTTAGAGATGTTACATTACAGAATCGGCACCATTGTCTAGTAATAAAATTAATTTGGAGTCGATAAAACACAGCACAGTGGAAGCGCATCACTATAATCAGGCGGCGCGGATTGGTTTACGAGGAGCCCAATCAAGCGGCGACGCCTCGGCTAACTGCCGCTCTCGAGAGTGCTTTAAACCGGTTCCACCGACATTTTAACTAAGGGTTAATTTAAATTTAATTTAAACAAGTTGCACAGTTGTAGTACGCGCCCGAGTTGAATGCAGTCGGGGCCTGAGGTGACGGGTGGGAGCATCTCCCTCCCTCGTCCGCAGTCACCCCCGTTTGATGTTGACATCACAGCGTAATGTTCACATTAACGCTGTGATGTCAAGATTAACGTATCAAATCCGTTATTAATATTATATATGCTTATATGCTATGATTATATATAAATAATATCAAAAAATTATATTTTAATTAAATTAAATAATAAAATGAATAAATATCAGATAATTTATGCATATTAATTTGGAAATGATTTTGTAATGAGTAGATATAATTATGATGACAAAGTGTCACTCATACAGACACCGCTTTGCGAGAATAGGCTCATGAGGCATCCTGGCCGGGTACGATACTAGTGTAATAATGTATATTTTGCACTTGACTGCGATTTCAACTGGTTGCAGTCATAAGCAGACTAACCAGAATGTTTAGGACAATTTGAATAATTCATGCTCGTAATCGATTCCGCCACTATACCGGAACCACTACATGGTTATAAATCACTACATTGCTTTTTAAGCGATAAGCTTTGCTTATAAGTCGTGATGGGTGGTAATTAGCCGCGGCCGAACACTTACCAAAATCGAGCAAAGGTAATTCTCAAAAAGTTATGGGATCTTTTTAGGAAACATAAATCTAATAATGCATAATATTACTCTTATATAAATGAACATCTAATTAGCGATGTAACATACTTGAAAATACGTAATTACAGTTGTTTTGAAAATTCGAGGTAAGAAATAATGGACTTAACATTTTTTTTTTATCCACTACAAGTCATCCCTTGACTGCGATCTCACCTGATCGTAAGTGATGATACAGTCTAACATAAGCGGGCTAGCCTGTTAGGGGCGTGGCAGTTATTTTAACCCATACCCTTATTCGGTTTCTACACGGCATCGTACCGGAACGCTAAATCGCTTGGCGGAACGTCTTTGAGGGTGGTAACTAGCCTCCCACCAGGCCAGACCAGGGAAAATTCAGAAATTATAAACTCCCAAATTGACCCTGCCGGTTTTAATCATGCCAATAGTCTCTTAGTCCCAAAACAGGTTTTAATCATTGATTAAGAATTTGAATCCTGTTGCAACCCGCCTTCACTATACTACCGCCACTCAATATTGGTTAATAAAGCAATAATCATCAAAACTTGGCGTCGACTCCGCCATAGTGTTTATTTTTCCACTTGCACTCACCATCCACACAGTGCCGAGTCTAAGCACACAGTTTTTTATACGACTGCCTGAAAAAAGGAGTATATTGTTTTCAGGGTTCATGTATGTATGTATGTATGTATGTCTGTATGTATGTATGTATGTATGTATGTATGTGAGTTTGTATATTCCACCATAACTTCTATACGCCTGAACCGATTTTGTTAAATGAGGTATCGTTAGAATTCCTAGCTTATTCCGGGTGACATAGGCTAGTAAATTTTTTTAAAAAATTGATGGGGTGACCATGGTCCCGCATTAAAGACCAAAATAAAATAAAAAATATCGAAAATAAGATTAACTTTATAATCATCATCTAGAAAATGATGAGTAGATTCCAAAAATATATAACACTATAGTTCAATATTTAGTGATTCACAAAAAAATATCATTTAATAAAAAATGTGAATAAGATTCCAAAGGCTATATATGCAAATCGCTTCTTAGGGAGGTAAACTTCAAAAATAATATGGCAGGGCAGTCGTATTTTTTAATTCGTTATATTAATTTTTAAATTTCCATACAAACATCGACACAGTGTCGAGCACAGTGGCTTGTTGGAAACTGTTTTGGGGATGCAAAAGCTGAATAATAAAAATATGAACTGCTTTTGTTTTAATCTAGTTTTGTCTCCGAGTTAATTCTGTTTATTGCAAAACATTTATTTCTGACTTATTGTATCGTTTTATTAACTAGTTTTGTTTCGGAGTCTGTTTTGAGGGGAGGGTTTATTATTTTATGACTAAAACGGGTAGACTACCAGGCGGGCCATAGCAAATCTTCGAATATAATAATGTACTTGTTATGGACGCATTTGTAAATCCGTTGCAAATCCATTATAATATTGGAGTTTTCACTACATTTTGTGAATATTTCTAGCAAAATAAAATGGAACTAAAAATTACTACACATACATTGATCCTTTATCTCAAATTTTTGTTAATGGTTTTGTTAAAAATCTTTATTTTTATTACTATAAAAATGATTTCGCGTCACCTCTTCACTCAAAATTGAATATTTAGGGGCGACTTTGGGTAGATTTTTTTCTGTATATATGCAGATTTTTGTCGTTACAAAATACCATCTGTTAGTACCTAGATATATTTACCTCAAAATTTTAGTGACAAAAATATTAAAAATATCTTCTATACATAGAAAAATCAATTCCTGTTCGTTTGTCTCGCTAAAACTCGAGAACGGCTGGGCCGATTTAGATGGATTTTTTTGTGTGTGTTTGAGTTGGTTGGTTAATACCTTTATGGTTTACCAGGGCTGGTTTAATTGGACCCGGTAGGGGGCCCATTAGTTAAAAATAAAAAAACGTCGTCCTCGTCAACCCATAAACATTCACAGTTTGGGACATTAACTATAGGTCTGTTGTAGGAACGACCTTTGTGGCATAGCGGTGACCGCTGTTGTCTTATAAAACGGAAGATCCCGGGTTCGATCTCCAGCCGGATTTTATAATATCTGAACTTCTTTCCGGTCTGGTCTGTCTGCCTGTACTTTTGGCTGCAATCAGACTTGGAGCACGCTTACCTAGAAGATGCCTATACACTCTTGAATTTAAGATACCAATACTATAAGCAGATGATAAAATGGAAGCTGGAAGGGCTTTCTGTATCCGATTATATCGAAGATACCGATTATCGTGTAACCAATAAAATTAATGAAGGCTTTTGATGGTCAATTTATTACTTTTACATAATATAATTACCATGATACATCACTTGTTTGTTCCCAATAGAGGCTTATTAGAATAAAGGTATTTTCCTCCCAACATCGGCCGCCATTGTGGGCGCGTGATATAGTGCCTGTTTTCATGCGTTGCCCGTAACTCATCCGTTTGTTATTGCGGCATATTTAATAAGGCATAACGTGTGCTTTGTTAGCAGATATTTTGTCATGAATATGCCGATGTAAAAGCACCTATATTGTGCGAAAAATGTAGGCTTTTATTTTTACCACAGAGCTGGGAATTTTACTTTTCCTCTTTCAGGTACCTCGGCTACACATAATAAATACCTACTTAATGTAATATTTCGCGTTTTAAAAACAACAACTGCTGAGTTTCTTGCCGGTTCTTTCCAGTAGAATGTCCTTTCCTAACGAGTGGTAGAGTCAAAACATGACGTAATAAGAGACACCTTTATGTACTAAATGGAAAAAATATGCTTTTCCATTCTAGTGGGTACGTGATAACAACCTATTAAGGATAATTAATCTGTTCCATAATTTCCTATAAGTAAGTAGGTATAATATGTTTTGGAGGAGGAGTGTGCAATTTGTGCAAGAGTTTTTTATTTTATTTATTCTGGTAGGAGGCTTCGGCCGTGGCTGGTTACCATCCTACCGGCACAGACGTACCGCCAAGCAATTTAGCGTTCCGCTACGATGCCGTGTAGAAACCGATTAGGGGATAGTTTTAATATATCTGCCATACCCCTAACAGGTTAGCCCGCTACCATCTTAGACTGCATCATTACTTTCCATCAGGTGAGATCGCAATCAAGGGCTAACTTGTAGTTAATAAAATAAAAAAAACATTAAATATAATTTAGCCCGAGACAACGAATATTAGATTAAAGGTTTTTTACCTATTAAATTTTTACCTATTACCCTAGTTACAAATCAAAACATTCTGGTTATAAGAAAAAGAAATTAAAGTACCTAGTATCATTACTTTCATATAACACAGGTTTTTTACCTAGTTACAAATCAAAAAGTTCTGGTTATAAGAAAAAGAAATTAAAGTACCTAGTATCACTACTTTCATATAACACAGATTTTTTACCTAGTTACAAATCAAAAAAATCTGGTTATAAGATAAAGAAATTAAAGTACCTAGTTTCATTACTTTCATATAACACAGATTTTTTACCTAGTTACAAATCAAAAAAATCTGGTTATAAGATAAAGAAATTAAAGTACCTAGTATCATTACTTTCATATAACACAGGTTTTTTACCTAATTACAAATCAAAAAGTTCAGGTTATAAGAAAAAGAAATTAAAGTACCTAGTACTATAGTTACTTTCATATAACATTTTTGACACAGAAAACAAAAGTGGAAAGAAAAATTACTACATTATTTTTCTGCAATAATTTTTTTGGGCGTCCATCCTAAATCTTCTTCGTCTCATAATAAACACTAGCCAATGACGGCCATTACTGATATAGATATCATAGAAATGTACTTACTTAATGTCTCTAATTACCTTAACTTACTTGGGAAATACAAAAAAACCGGCCAAGTGCGTGTCGCAGAGTAAGGTTCCGTGGATGCCCGTCACATTTTTTTTTTATCCACTACAAGTTAGCCCTGGACTGCGATCACATCTGATGGTAAGTGATGATGCAGTCTAAGATGGGAGCGGGCTAACCTGTTAGGGGCATGGCAGTTATATTAAACCCATACCCCTATTCGGTTTCTACACGGCATCGTACCGGATCGCTATATCGCTTGGCGGCACGCTTTTGCCGGTAAGGTGGTAACTAGCCACGGCCGAAGCCTCCCACAGGCACTATGCGCCCATTTTATGCCAGAAACAACCAATTAGCTGGTAGAGGGGGGGGGGGGGACACTGGATTCTAACAAAAATAACACTTTAAAATTAATATTTCGCAAACAGATAAATAGTTTTCCCACACCCAAAATATTATGGAGTGATCAATCGAACGGCACTATGGGGTTGACGAGAAAAAATACTATCACTTTAAATGTAGGGGATGCACCAAATTTTTTTTTTCATAATATTATTTTACATCTTTGACGGCGTCATTAAAATTTCCTACCCATGTCAAATTACAGCTTTCGTGTACGAATAGTTAGTGTCAGAGATTACTACCACTTTAAATGTAGGGGTTGCACGTAATTTTTTTTTTTTCATAATATTATTTTACCTCTTTGTCGGCGTTATTCAAATGGCAAATTACAGCTTTCGTGTACTAAAAGTGTCAGAGCTAAGCCGCGGACGGACGGACGGACGCACACGGCGAAACTATAACGGTTCAATAGACTACGGAACCCTGAAAACATCATACTAATATTATAAATGCCAAAGTTTGTTCGTTTGTTGGTTTATTGGTCCTTTAATCATGCCTCAACAAAGCAACGGATCGACTTAATTTTGACAGTAAAATTACCAGTCTCATCTCCGGACACAGTTTTACAAAAAAATCTATGAAATATCTCTGACTTTGTATATCATAGAAAGGCATCAATCAAAATGAAATCATACTTAGTGCCCTGATATTCCCATCGGCAAAGGACGGTGACTCCATAGATTTTATCCGTCAATGGAAAAAACACCATATCCCCTGATTGACCATATAAAAAAAGGTGATTTATCATTTTTATTGGGAGAAAAACATGTTTATGAGCATCTTAAGAGGGGCGAATGCGGGCCAGGGTGGGAGGTTATTCTGAAGCCTTCAGTATATCGATCGATAAATTATCGCTTAGGAAGTTGGAGAATAATAGAGAAATTATCTTATTTGTGTTCAATACTCAATACTCAATACTCAATATCATTTATTCAATATAGGTACACTGGAGGTACACTTATTGACGTTAAACATTACTTACATAAAAAACATGATGGTGATAATTGGTTACGGTATCTTAAAACTAAAGCTACGAGGGTTCCAAACGGGCCCTGGTCTGAGAAGAGCCCACAACTAACTCAGCCGGGTGAAAGTTTGTTCGCAGTACAGACCACTTATACCGCCACAGTGTTATCAATGTCAGTGTCACCTTTATATTCTTGATCGATTTGCATCCTCTGGTTTGATCAGGGATGATGGTAAGATGGTGGTCGATAGTAAATACATTTCAATTATTCAATATTGTTTACATAATGTAGAAGGGAAATAAAATAATGTCAATTATTATTAGGAAAATAATAATATTGATGTGTTTTTATTTATGTTCAAACATGCCCGGTAAGATATTTATGGCAACTTAAACTCCGAGCTTTCGATAGTACCAATAAAAAACTCTGAAGCTTTGATTCAAAGCTAATTCATAAGTTAACTTTAAACACTAAAAGGCATGGTTTTCAAAATAACATGCGTTAAAATATATCGCATGGAAAAAAAATATATTCGAGCGTTTCACAAATACACCCCTAACGCAAAATAATCATTGGCCACTTATAATGTCCTCCGGGGGATTGTTTCCTAACTATAAACGAGATATTGTTGATACCACCCCCAGGAGATGATGGAGCGATGAAAACTTCCACCGTTTTTTGTTTATTGTGTTTTTTTTCTTTTTAATGGTGTTCGCGGGTCATCTTAGATTTATGATCGGTTGATAAGAGTATATAATTTTCAGAAATCATACTAATATAATACATCGAAAATGTGTTTCTGTATCCTCATAACAGTAGAGCAAAGGTACGAGTTACGACGTGATTCTTTGCTGGGAGAACCTGAAGAGTAACATTGGCTAATTATTATCCCGATGAAAATAAAATTAAGGATTTCCCTTGGGATTTAAAAAACTTATTCCACTCGGATGAAGTCGCGAGCATCGGCATAAAACAAAAGACCCTTCGAAGATCGTACCCGGGACCTCCCATTTATAAGGCCATAGTACTCAACTCTGCACCAGGGAGGACGTCAAGTGAAAGGCTTTTGGTAGGTTTTTAAGGAATTTGTCCGCCCTTGAATAGTCTTATATTGTAATCAAGGAACAAGAAGCTTAAACGAAGGTCGAGTAGGTGAAGCTGAATCTAGGGACGACGAAACGAGTCTTCTGGCGTAGCCCATCCATTTTACATCTACATTTTTTAAATTGATACAAGTTTGTAAAAAAAAGACCTATAAAAATTAAAAAATTTCGGTTTCTTGCCTATTCATCAAACACCTCACTTCAAACAAATACGGATTCCGTGCATCAAGGCAAATACTGCCTTCAATGAACACGGAAATAAATACTCCTATCAGGGCACAAATCGTGCGCGATTGGAGGACTCCTGCCTCGAATTAAGCACGAGTTTGAAAGGAAGTTAGCGTAACAAACTCGTGCGGGTTTTGAGGAAGTACTTCATTCTATTGAACACGCAAACATTTCGCTATAATCCGTACATTAAGAATAATTTAGAATATTTGTGTGGTGTGGTGTTGTCAGTTGTGTTAGTGCGAATTGCTGGCTTATTACTAAAACTATACTAAACTAAACTAAACTATAAATATTATGATGATTATGATGATTATGATGATTATTGTGCGGTGAATAACGCAAGCTAAGCCCAAGTGCAAGCTAAATGTCAACTACACACTGTAGATTTGTCTGCTTTGCGGATTATAGCGTATTAAGAGGCTGGAGATTGCTGCAATCAATCGCAATTTCTATTTAACCCGCAAATATAAATTTACCAGTATATTGAAATCTCTATTTGGCTGATAACACATGATCGCGTGCAAGCGCGATAGCAATATGAGCGTACAGAATTTGTTATACATTTAGTCTTGTTCCGTAAATACCAAAAATGATGAATTAAAACTGTTTGTGTTTTTAACTTCGTGTTGTTATTCTGTAACTTGACAATATGGGCTATGTTCCTGATCAATTAGTACGTAAGATATCATTGGTTTTAATATGAAACAAATAAGGAGAAAATATGTCATTTATGTCGTAAAAACATGCAAAACATGAAAGTGTGCAAGTATTTTGAAAACATAACTATCCAGGGACCTAGATAAAATAAATAATTTGAGGAAAAGGAGTTGGTATACAAATAAGGAGAAACCTGTCATTTATGTCGTAAAAACATGCAAAACGCGATGCGCTTACATTTAATTTTGGGAAAGTATTTTGAAAACATAATTATCCAGAGCTCTAGATAAATACAAGTTCAATCTTAATAATCGCATAATATGGTGGAAATATTCTCGAATTACAAATTATTTTGGTATTACGTTTATATTGGCAATTCATCCTCTGCGGGCACTTTAAGCTTGTTGTTTCTTGATTATCGTGTACTTCCGCAAAGTAACGCCTACTACGTTTGTATGGGCAATTCATTCTACGCTGACACCTTAAGCTTGTTTCTTGACTATCGTGGACTTCCACAAAGTAACGCCTGCTTCTATCCTTAGAAGTATCGTATTGAGGGAACACAGCAGGAAATGTGAGGCGAAATGAATTCGGTCGGGTTCCTAAAGACAAAAGGGGACAGAAATTGAAATAGAATATCTAAATACATCAATTAAGATAGCGTGCAAGGCTGTTGCGGCAATTAGTGAGCAAACGATAAGGTTTAAAGGCGGGGAATATGCAAGTCGCGAGCTCAGGGGCTACGTGACAGCGATATCGCAGGGCTTTGCCGACGGGAGCTTCCTTACTACTTTCTTTACTATACGACTGCCTGAAAAAAGGAGTATATTGTTTTCAGGGTTCATGTGTGTATGTATGTATGTATGTGTGTTTGCGCTTAGATGAAATGAAAAGCTGGATACTTTTTTACTTATATTATGCGATTAATTTCATTTACAAAGTTGCGAATAGCGAATGACATGGCGAATAACGGATGACGGTTTTTGAAATTGACATATGAAAATTTGATACGTGGACCAATCAGGGCCCATGTCTGTTTAGGCGCTTTTTACACGCTCCAACAATGCGAGTTTGTATATTCCACCATAACTTCTATACGCCTCAAACGATTTTGATAAATGAGGTATTGTTAGAATCCCTAGCTTATTCCGGGTGACATAAGCTAGTAAAATTTAAAAAAAAATTGATGGGGTGACCATGGTCCCGCATTAAAGACTAAAGTTGAAAAAAAAATCGAAAGTAAGATCAACTATATAATCATCATCTAGAAAGCGTAGCAGACAAACTGACTGAAAGATATACCGGCACACTTTTGCGTTTATGTGTTTTAGCATGGATTATAGTATTACTATGATTATAGTATGGATACATGCAATTTTTTATAATTTTTTTGTCGAACCAATGTTGCCACAACCCTGCTCTTCGCGAATCTTGCGCTAATAAAATATTAAGTGCGCGTTTAAACATCTATGCTCGCGAGTAACGACTGGCAACACCTTCTGAATACCAGAGCGGAGGCAAACGAATACTACGAAGATAACGGAGCACGCGGTTCATGAACACATCAAGTTTTTAATACCCTAAGAGAAACTTAAACGACAAGGAAGCTTGGCAATGATTTGCTCTATGGCTCTGATAGTTCCTTAGTTAAGATTATTTGTGAGATGGTGATAATAAAAAGAAAAAAAAAACCCGGCTGAGTTTGTTGTGGGCTTTTCTCAGACCAGGGCGCGTTTGGAACCCTCGTAGCTTTAGTTTTAAGATACCGTAACCAATTATCACCATCATGTTTTATATGTAAGTAATTTTTAACGTCAATAAGTGTACCTACAGTGTACCTATATTGAATAAATGATATTGAGTATTGAGAAACCTCTTAACGATTTTACGTCTTTTGAAGACCTCCCTGGTGCAGTGTTGAGCGCTGTTGTCTTAACGTGCGGAGGTAACTGGGTTCCATCACCGGCAGGGTCAATTTGGAATGATGATTATTTGTGAAATGGTGATAATGAAAAAAAAAACCCGGCTGAGTTTGTTGTGGGCTCTTCTCAGACCAGCCCCCCTATTCTGTAACTCAGTGGCTATCGAAAAATGAAAGCCACTGACATATATATTGTGTCCATTGAAGGTTTACTATGGAAAATGAAAGAACATTTCATAGCAAATCTTCAATGGATAAAAAATATTAGTCTATGGCTTTAATTTTTTGATAACCACTTACAGAATAGGGCTGCAGGGCGCGTTTGGAACCCTCGTAGCTTTAATTTTAAGATACCGTTACTGATTATCACCATTATAGTTTATAAATAAATGGACGTCAATAAGTGTAGTATACCTACTTAAATTGAATAAACATTATTTGACTTTGACTTGACTTTGACTATTATAATTTCTGGATTTTCCCTGGTTTGGCCTGGTGGGAGACCTCGGCCGTGGCTAGTCACCAGCAAAGACATGCTGCCAAGCGATTTAGCGTTCCGGTACGATGCCGTGTAGAAACCGATTTCATCAAAATCGGTTAAACAGATGAGCCGTTAAAGCGTAGCAGACGGACAGACTGACACTCTTTCGCATTTGTTAAATTTTTATGGATATACTAGCGAATTCCCGCGACTTCTTCTGCGTGGTTTGAGGTTTTTGGTTCCCGCGGGAACTCTTTAATTTTCCGGGATAAAAAGTAGCCTATGTGCTATTCCAGACTATAATCCATCTCTGTACCAAATTTCAGCTAGATCCGTTCGGCCGTTGGGGCGTGATTGAGTAACAAACATCCATGCATCCATACATCGATATATCCATACATCCATACATCCATACAGCCATACATCCATACATCCATACATCCATACATCCATACATCCATACATCCATACATCCATACATCCATACATCCATACATCCATATATCGATACATCGATCCAAACTTTCGCATTTATAATATTTATTTATTTATTTTACTTTATTCTGAAAACATACAGTAACCTTAAAAACAATAGGTAAAACAAATATAACATTATACACTTAAACCATAACAGTTTTCAACGTATTTTTGCACATATTGTATAAAAATTTTCCAAATGAATAGTTGGGTATAGTCGCTAGACGAAAAACAAAGGACTTGACCGGTGGAACTATGGCAGCTTGCCTAGGTGTCAAAAATCAATGTTCAGCAATGATTTCTTTATTATTGTAATTGTAATATTTCACTGTTTTCAGATAAAAAAGTTTCAGGAGTCTGAAGGCTCGGAAAACTGCGAAAATGAACAAAAAAGTTTCACCAAAAGACTGCTTTCCCACACTAGATGGCGCTATTTATTGTGTTAAGCGAGTCTAAAAAAATATTTTCAAGTATTATTTCTTTATTATTGTAATTGTTATATTTTATAGTTTTCAAATAAAAAAGTTTCAGGAGTCTGAAGGCTCTGAAAACTGAGAAAATAGATAAAAAAAGTTTCACCAAAAACTGCTTTCCCACACTAGATGGCGCTAGTTATTGTGGTGAGTCTAGAAAATATTTTTAAGTATTGCTCACTACTTTTCGTTAACAAGTTCAACTATTCGACCTCAGATGGCAGCATATGCAATGTGACAGGGCGTTCCTTTAAACCTAGTATTTCAAAATGCTTTGTTTGATCGATTAGTTTGAGACTTGTCAAAAAATAAAAATAATTATAAACAAAACATACATTTCCTTTTCATTACTATTTAATTGATCAAAAATAAATCATTCCTAATATAATAACTAAGGTACTTAAATGGTATTCATGTAGGGTTACAAGAATATTATTAGGCATGGATATAATGGAACGTCAAAATGGAGTAGTGCTTAAAGAGGAAAGCGGACGCTCAAGATTTAAACAATAAACGTACTGTTTTTTTTTGTCATTTGAACCCCGACCTTATTTGGAATAATAAATCCATAATAATTTCGTTTTGAATTTTTAAACCTTACTGTAAAAATGGAAATCCTGTGCATTGTCCCGAATCGGAGGGCAATTACTGGTCATGTCCTTTGCTATTATACTTACTTTAAATTAGAATAGAGAAAAAGAAAAACATATTGATTAAAAATGAAAACATTATGAGCTAGTTGGTTTTTGCCAATTATATTAGTAAGATACTGTGGTATACGTACAACTGAGAAGCAAATCATCAAAACTCTAGTCTGAACCCATTACCATACAACAAGCTCATCAAGGGGCATACATGTCAAAAACTAGAGCAATATTTCTTACGTACGTACGTATGTATGACTGCGATGTAGCGCTCGAGACAAACAGACAGTTGTACCGAGCCCGCGACGGAAGCGGGGCCCGTACTCGTTCTCTTATGTTCAACCATCTACATTTAATGGGACGATGCATGAAACGTTGGATGCGCTGTCTTTTATACGACTGCCTGAAAAAAGGAAAATATTGTTTTCATCATACCTATTCGAAAAACGAATATTGGCTTCAGAGGATAGCGGGAGCAAAATGTAATTTTTAGGCCCATGGGACTTTTCATTTCTCTGTTCTGATTGGTCCGCGTTCGTGCTTCTGATTGGTGCATAAACTTATAGGTAATTTCCATACATAGTACGTTGATACTCCTAGCTTTTTTCTCATACGTAATGATGAAAAATAGTGTGTGTCACTCGGGGCCAAATTTTTTGTTCTCGGGTGGCGTATATTTAATTCCTCGCTACGCTCAGGATTCTACCTTATAGAATCCTTCACTTCGCTCTGAATTTAAAATAGCGCCCTCGAGGAACAAAAATTTTCTTTGGCCCCATATAACACAAATAACTATTTCAGGGTTCATGTATGTATGTATGTATGTGAGTTTGTATATTCCACCATAACTTCTATACGCCTGAACCGATTTTGATGAATGAGGTATCGTTAGAATCCCTAGCTTATTCCGGGTGACATAGGCTAGTAAAATTAAAAAAAAAATTGATGGGGTGACCATGGTCCCGCATTAAAGACTAAAGTTGAAAAAAAATAATCGAAAATAAGATTAACTATATAGTCATCATCTAGAAAATGATGAGTAGATTCCAAAAATATATAACAATATAGTTTAATATCCAGTGATTCACAAAAAAATATAATTTAACAAAAATGTGAATAAGATTCCAAAGGATATGCAAATCTGTAACTCGACAACGTTAGGTATACTCGAGTTATGCAGATACCACGTATTTATTGTCAAACTTCAGCAGATAGGAGGCGACGCGGCGAATCTGATTCCGTTTGCGATACAACCGACTTTTAAAGGAAAAAATGTTGGTATAATAAAAGCCACATCTACGAAAGCTTGTAGAGTGTTCATCTACGTATTCCGCGGTACATACGAAAGAGAACGTAACTCAACGTTAGGTATACTCGAGTTATGCAGATCCCACGTATTTATTGTCAAACTTCAGCAGATAGGAGGCGACGTGGCGAATCTGATTCCGTTTGCGATACAACCGACTTCTATAAGGAAAAAAATGCTGGTATGATAAAAGCCACATCTACGAAAGCTTGTAGAGTGTTCATCTACGTATTCCGCGGTACATACGAAAGAGAACGTAACTCAACGTTAGGTATACTCGAGTTATGCAGATCCCACGTATTTATTGTCAAACTTCAGCAGATAGGAGGCGACGTGGCGAATCTGATTCCGTTTGCGATACAACCGACTTCTATAAGGAAAAAAATGCTGGTATGATAAAAGCCACATCTACGAAAGCTTGTAGAGTGTTCATCTACGTATTCCGCGGTACATACGAAAGAGAACGTAACTCAACGTTAGGTATACTCGAGTTATGCAGATCCCACGTATTTATTGTCAAACTTCAGCAGATAGGAGGCGACGTGGCGAATCTGATTCCGTTTGCGATACAACCGACTTCTATAAGGAAAAAAATGCTGGTATGATAAAAGCCACATCTACGAAAGCTTGTAGAGTGTTCATCTACGTATTCCGCGGTACATACGAAAGAGAACGTAACTCAACGTTAGGTATACTCGAGTTATGCAGATCCCACGTATTTATTGTCAAACTTCAGCAGATAGGAGGCGACGTGGCGAATCTGATTCCGTTTGCGATACAACCGACTTCTATAAGGAAAAAAATGCTGGTATGATAAAAGCCACATCTACGAAAGCTTGTAGAGTGTTCATCTACGTATTCCGCGGTACATACGAAAGAGAACGTAACTCAACGTTAGGTATACTCGAGTTATGCAGATCCCACGTATTTATTGTCAAACTTCAGCAGATAGGAGGCGACGCGGCGAATCTGATTCCGTTTGCGATACAACCGACTTTTAAAGGAAAAAATGCTGGTATAATAAAAGCCACATCTACAGAAGCTCGCAGAGTGTTCATCTACGTATTCCGCAGTACATACAAAAGAGAACGTGACTCGGCAACGTTAGGTATACTCGAGTTATGCAGATCCCACGTATTTATTGTCAAACTTCAGCAGATAGGAGGCGACGCGGCGAATCTGATTCCGTTTGCGATACAACCGACTTGTAAAGGAAAAAATGTTGGTATAATAAAAGCCACATCTACAAAAGCTCGCAGAGTGTTCATCTACGTATTCCGCGGTACATACGAGAGAGAACGTAACTCAACGTTAGGTATACTCGAGTTATGCAGATCCCACGTATTTATTGTCAAACTTCAGCAGATAGGAGGCGACGCGGCGAATCTGATTCCGTTTGCGATACAACCGACTTCTATAAGGAAAAAAATGCTGGTATGATAAAAGCCACATCTACGAAAGCTTGTAGAGTGTTCATCTACGTATTCCGCGGTACATACGAAAGAGAACGTAACTCAACGTTAGGTATACTCGAGTTATGCAGATCCCACGTATTTATTGTCAAACTTCAGCAGATAGGAGGCGACGTGGCGAATCTGATTCCGTTTGCGATACAACCGACTTCTATAAGGAAAAAAATGCTGGTATGATAAAAGCCACATCTACGAAAGCTTGTAGAGTGTTCATCTACGTATTCCGCGGTACATACGAAAGAGAACGTAACTCAACGTTAGGTATACTCGAGTTATGCAGATCCCACGTATTTATTGTCAAACTTCAGCAGATAGGAGGCGACGCGGCGAATCTGATTCCGTTTGCGATACAACCGACTTTTAAAGGAAAAAATGCTGGTATAATAAAAGCCACATCTACAGAAGCTCGCAGAGTGTTCATCTACGTATTCCGCAGTACATACGAAAGAGAACGTGACTCGGCAACGTTAGGTATACTCGAGTTATGCAGATCCCACGTATTTATTGTCAAACTTCAGCAGATAGGAGGCGACGCGGCGAATCTGATTCCGTTTGCGATACAACCGACTTGTAAAGGAAAAAATGTTGGTATAATAAAAGCCACATCTACAAAAGCTCGCAGAGTGTTCATCTACGTATTCCGCGGTACATACGAGAGAGAACGTAACTCAACGTTAGGTATACTCGAGTTATGCAGATCCCACGTATTTATTGTCAAACTTCAGCAGATAGGAGGCGATGCGGCGAATCTGATTCCGTTTGCGATACAACCGACTTCTAAAAGGAAAAAAATGCTGGTATGTGTAAGCATAATTCCAGAAGTGGGTGAATAATTATTAAATTGTTTTTTCATATATTTGTACTCTCTTTAAAACATACACGGACGAATGGTCACAACGTGTAGCGATTTCACGAGAGATTTAATGTAAAAACTTGATTAAACTCTAAAGAAAATATTCATTTGATCCGGCCACGATTGCTATCGTTAAGCTCTAAATCAAATTGCGATCTAAACACAAAAGTATTCAATAATCGCTGAGTCTGTCGGTAACAGTCTAACTTCCAATCGTCAAAATACTCGTATTTAAGCAAATTATTCCAATATGGCGTCCCCGCCAAAGAACGAACCGAGTGAAATACATCGAACGAGTCAAATATCAATTTAATTAAACCTTCGTCAATAAATAAATTAACAATCTTTTAACTTTTCTAAAAAAATCAATTCAAATTTAAAAGCAAAGCTGACATATGATAAAAGCCACATCTACGAAAGCTTGTAGAGTGTTTATCTATGTATTCCGCGGTACATACGAAAGAGAACGTAACTCGGCAACGTTAGGTATACTCGAGTTATGCAGATCCCACGTATTTATTGTCAAACTTCAGCAGATAGGAGGCGACGCGGCGAATCTGATTCCGTTTGCGATACAACCGACTTTTAAAGGAAAAAATGCTGGTATAATAAAAGCCACATCTACAGAAGCTCGCAGAGTGTTCATCTACGTATTCCGCGGTACATACGAGAGAGAACGTAACTCAACGTTAGGTATACTCGAGTTATGCAGATCCCACGTATTTATTGTCAAACTTCAGCAGATAGGAGGCGACGCGGCGAATCTGATTCCGTTTGCGATACAACCGACTTGTGAAGGAAAAAATGTTGGTATAATAAAAGCCACATCTACGAAAGCTTGTAGAGTGTTCATCTACGTATTCCGCGGTACATACGAAAGAGAACGTAACTCAACGTTAGGTATACTCGAGTTATGCAGATCCCACGTATTTATTGTCAAACTTCAGCAGATAGGAGGCGACGCGGCGAATCTGATTCCGTTTGCGATACAACCGACTTCTATAAGGAAGAAACGTTGGTATAATAAAAACCACATCTACGAAAGCCTGCAGAGTGTTCATCTACGTATTCCGCGGTACATACGAAAGAGAACGTAACTCGGCAACGTTAGGTATACTCGAGTTATGCAGATCCCACGTATTTATTGTCAAACTTCAGCAGATAGGAGGCGACGCGGCGAATCTGATTCCGTTTTCGATATAACCGACAAAAAATGCTGGTATAATAAAAACCCCGACTTCTATAAGGAAAAAAATGCTGGTATAATAAAAGCCACATCTACAGAAGCTCGTAGAGTGTTCATCTACGTATTCCGCGGTACATACGAAAGAGAACGTAACTCAACGTTAGGTATACTCGAGTTATGCAGATCCCACGTATTTATTGTCAAACTTCAGCAGATAGGAGGCGACGCGGCGAATCTGATTCCGTTTGCGATATAACCGACTTCTAAAAGGAAGAAACGCTGGTATAATAAAAATCACATCCACAAAAGCCTTGCAGAGTGTTCATCTACGTATTCCGCTGTACATACGAAAGAGAACGTAACTCGGCAACGTTAGGTATACTCGAGTTATGCAGATCCCACGTATTTATTGTCAAACTTCAGCAGATAGGAGGCGACGCGGCGAATCTGATTCCGTTTGCGATACAACCGACTTGTGAAGGAAAAAATGTTGGTATAATAAAAGCCACATCTACGAAAGCTTGTAGAGTGTTCATCTACGTATTCCGCGGTACATACGAAAGAGAACGTAACTCAACGTTAGGTATACTCGAGTTATGCAGATCCCACGTATTTATTGTCAAACTTCAGCAGATAGGAGGCGACGCGGCGAATCTGATTCCGTTTGCGATATAACCGATTTATTGCTGATATAAATTGCGGTGTCGTGAGCGGTACGGTGACTTGTGGTTTTTCTTGTATTTTCGGAGCCCTTGGAAGTTGTTAGTATGTTCTTGGCTTATGTGTTTTTGTTATGTTTTATAGGGGAAATGTGTTTGGTGCCATTCAGACATGCCTAATATCATTCGTTCCAAAAAATAATTCTAAGCAGAAGAATTTTATTAGCTGATGCCCGCGATTTCGTCCGTGTAGATGGAGTTTTTTTTTTGTTTCCGCTGGAATTCTTTCATTTTCGCGATAAAAAGCGGCCTATGTGTTATTGCAGACTATAATTTATCTGTGTGTCGAATTTCATCCAAATCAGTTCGACCGTTCTGGCGTGATTGAGTAACAAACCGTCATCCATCCATACCAACTTTCGCATTTTTAGTATTTGTATAGAAGTTAATTTATTTTATAAATAAGCTTCTTTAATGATACGTGCCTGCAAACTTTAAAATTAGCATTCATTTGTTGTAACTCTCGAAAACTATGATAATATGGAGTTATTCAAGGGATAATTAGACAAGGGACAATAGGGAAATTTCTTCTTGAAGTAGAACGTACTGTGTATGTAACTAGGCGGAGATAAAGGATCATCATTTTTTTATAAAAAACTTAATATTTATGACTAAATATTTGATCTATTTATTTTTAAAATAATAGTAGGTAGTATATTTATACTCAAAACCGAAATATCAAATAAAATAATCATGCAGAACATCGATATTTCAAACGATTTTATCATCAAATCTAAACTGCGTTTACGCGATATTATCTGCTTTAACAATTGGGTATAGCATAAAAAAACCTTGCTTATTCTCTGATTTTTTATTGGATATTTATAATATACGTTTAACTCGTGATACTTTATCATACTATATATCATAGTTTCGTCGCCTGAGGAATTAGTGTTAGGGTCAACTAGCTTTATTGCCTGGACTAGTATGAAAAAATGAACATTGGTTTGCATAGTTGTATACTCAAAGGTAGTGCGGTACTCGGCAGTCAATATGGCGGACGGGTAGTGCCGCCCAATATGGGTATTACATATTTTATCCACGGTCTTTCATATTTCCATCTCGCGGCTCTTATTACTACAGAGACTTGGGTGAAACTGGAAACGGCCATCATTTTTAACTACCTATACCAACTATCCATTCTAATGCTATAACTATCAGTTTTGCTACCTTTTCACAGCCGGTCATCGATTCTGATGAAACTTACATAGGTATAGTTTATTTCCTGGATACCTATAGACAGGCTATTTTTTTTAAGCAAAGAAAAGCGGACGGAAAAGCAAAAAAAAAATTAGCAGACGGGGATATAGACAGGCAATTTTTAACGCGGAGAGCAAAGAATTCCCACGGGACTTAAAAAACTTAAATCCATGTGGATGATCACGTCTTTACTATCGGTGACTTTGATTAAACCACTTAGCTATAACATCGAATGTAAAATCTTATCTTTTAATCTAATGTAAGTAATATAACTTATTGCAGCTAATTGCAGAGATTAAAAGAGCACAAATGAATCACAACTGTCGTTTTCAAGGCACTTTTACTACAGTAAACCGTAGGGTATCGGGAGATACATCTAACATGACTTAATGTTATTTTGCGACACTAGAATTTTCTTTCTAAACCAGCGGTAATACTGCTTACCGCTACAAGTGGTGTTAGTCTTGTTAGTATCACCTAGCCCTGAGTCGACCTACTTGAAACACATATTTTTGAATAAATATGAACTTAATACTTGAACAAAACCAGACGCTGTACAAAGCTACTGCTTACTTGTTATTCTACCAAGAAAATATGATTCTAAAAATGTATACGGGGAACGCTACCGAAAACATACCTGAACACAATCCAGTACTCTTCCCAAAGTTTTGCACAAGTTTTGTACCGGAAAGGGCGGCCAGAGAAGGCAGGAGGTTTTAGTCATTTAGTCATTTATTTATTTCATAACTTTCATGTTCATGCCTTACTTGCTAATACATAATATTAATCATTGAGTACATGGACATGAGGCCCTGTCAGGGCTTTGCTAACATAATTATACTTATTATATATATCACAATTGTGGCGTCCTGTCCTTACATAATTCAAATAATCTAGTTTAATTAATAGTGTCAACATTACAATATTAATTTAACTTAACATAGCTATGCTGATCAAGTAATTGAGGTCTATTCACTCAAAAAATCTTTTACACTGTAGAAATATTTTTGTATTTTAGTCCGTAGGTCGCCTTGAGCATCCCAGTGAAGCCGGGCATAGCATCTATGAGGCTTTCCTCCTGCCTAGAGAAAAAGAAAACCAGTAAAAAACATTTTTTTTCGTTTCTCTGTGTGTTTTTCTTTGAATCTTAGTAATCACCTATTTTCATTTTCGGTAGCGGTCCTCTTACAGCCTGTAAACTTTCACTATGAACCTCATTTGGAAACTTTAGATCCGTGGTAGCTTCGACGGTTTTACCTCGCCCGCGGCTGCGAGGTAATAGGGAGGCGGGGCCGGGGCGTTAGACTATACTACGGACGTCTCATTTGCGCAGTGAATATGGTAATAGCATATTTCAGCGGCGAGCTATATTGGACTGGGCTGGGACCTAATATGAAACTCATTACATGAAGGTGGGAAAACTAGTAGTACGAAAAATGTACGTACCAAAATGTCACATTGTGTAAATGATAAATGATTTATTTATTTCATGTTGATGTATTTTGTTGATTGTATGAAACGTTAAGTTAATTAATTTAACGAATTAAAAAATACGACTACCGTGCCATTATTCTTGAAGTTTACCTCCATAAGAAGCGATTTGCATTTAAAGCCTTTGGAATCTTATTCACATTTTTTATTAAATGATATTTTTTTGTGAATCACTAAACATTGAACTATAGTGTTATATATTTTTGGAATCTACTCATCATTTTCTAGATGATGTTAGTTAACCTTATTTTCGTTTTTTTTTTTTCAATTTTGGTCTTTAATGCGGGACCATCAATTTAAAAAAAAAAATTACTAGCCTATGTCACCCGGAATAAGCTAGGGATTCTAACGATACCTCATTTATCAAAATCGGTTCAGGCGTATAGAAGTTATGGTGGAATATACAAACTCACATACATACATACATACATACATACATGAACCCTGAAAACAATATACTCCTTTTTTCAGGCAGTCGTATAAAAAGAGTACATGGTCGATTGTCCTACCGATTGACGCAATTTCTAACGGGAAATGGGGTATTTATGGACTTTTTGGCAGGCATCGGAAAGAAACAAGATGCGGGATGCATGTATTGTGGCGAAATTGATGATGCAATGCACACCGTTTTTGCCTGTGCAAAATGGGAGAAGGAGAGAGAAGAAATAGAGAACCGAATAGGGGTAGACAACATAATTCCGAAAATGCTAGACAAGGAGGAAAACTGGATTGCTGTCGCAAATTTTGTAGAAATAATTATGAAGGAGAAGGAAGAAGAGGAAAGACGTAGAGAAAAAAGTGGGTGAAAAGGCAAGAGTGTTGCCGTGTTGTAGGCTGCAAGGCGGGTACACGGACAACAAGGAGACAGCAGGGGTTTTAGCTGGTAAGAGTCCGGTACTACCCAACAGGTGTCCATGAGGATTTCCCCTGCTGTATAAATATAAAAAAAAGGGGCCTGTAGCCTTCAAGGCAGGTCCTAGCCGACAAAACACGGCTCAAAGAAAATCAACGGGGTACAATGTTACCCCGCGTCCCGGCAGGGTAATGAGGAAAGGCCTCGAAGACCGTACCCCCGCTTGGCCCTCACGGGCCAATCGGAGATGACACCTGCCGACCATCCATACGCATACAAAAAATTCATTCAAATCGGTCCAGCCGTTTAGGAAGAGATCAGTGACATACACACGTACAGTAGAATTATTTAAATAAAGAAGCGAAAGTATGGATGGATGTTTGTTACTCAATCACGCCAGAATGGCAGAACGGATCTGGATGAAACTTGGCACAGGGATAGATTTATAGTATAACACATCTAAGACTACTTTTGATCCCTGAAAAATGTTGGTGATTGATAGACTTCACATACCTTTGTGAACATTAAGAAAAATTCTCCGGTATGCAGGTTTCCTCATGATGTTTTTCTTCACCGTTTGAAGTAAATGATATTTAATTTTTTTAAACGCATATAGCTTTGAAAAGTTGGAGGCCCAAGCCCGGGGTTTGACCCCGCGACCCCGTACAGGAAGTCGGATGTCCGCCAAAGCCTCCCGTTAGACTCAAGCCAATATTGAAATCATAAATTTCCAAATTTCCCAGCCGAGAATGGAACCTACCACAGTTGTTTACATTAAGGTGTCCTCATAAATTCTAATTGGAAAAGTAGAGCAGTGTATATTTTCTCTCATCCCCGGCAATATCTTAAAAACAATATGCGGAACCAATTCATCGCTAGAGCCCGTATGCTCACGAATAAATATGGTAACTAGCGACACGAATATGCCTTTAAGTGATTAGATTCACGAAACAATATCCGTAATGGCGAAGCCGTGTTGTGGACCTTGGGATGAGACAGTTATGAAAAATGTCTACGTATCTCTATACTATAAACTGGGAGTTAAAAATTAAGAAATACATGTATCACAATTTTTTAAAATTCAACCCCCAAAAGGGTTAAATAGGGGTTGAAAGTTTTAATGAAAGTCCTTCATTTCTCAAGTTGTAGCCATGAAAATTGGTAAATAAACTGCGGGTTAAAAATGAAGAAATACGTGTTTCACAATTTTTGAAAATTCGATCCTTAAAGGGGTGAAATAGGGGATGTAAGTTGGTATGTAAGGCCTTCATTTCACAGGATATTGTTCAAGTTATATCAACGAAGCTTAGTTTTTTGGCTTACGGTAAAAAATAATGAAGTACGTGTGTCACAGTTTTTCAAAGTACAACCCTCTAAAGGGTAAAATAAGGGTTGAAAGTTTTTATGAAAGTCCTTCATTTCTCAAATTATAGCCATAAAACTTATAAACTGCGAATTAAAAATGAAGAAATATTCGTTTCACAGTTATGAAAAATGTCTACGTATCTTTAATACAAACGTTTCGGAGACAATCCTTGTTGTAGAGTGAAGGTATAGTCTAGTTAGGAAGCTTTTTTAATTCACTAGAAGCCTAGCCCTTGACTGCGATTTCACCTGATGGCAAGTGATGATGCAGTCTAAGATGGTAGTGACTAGCGAGCTAACCTATTACAGGTATGGCAGTTATATGGGTATTAACCCACAGTCGGTTTTTACACGGCGTACCGCAACGCTTAATCGCTTGGCGGCATGTTTTTGCCGGTAGGGTGGTAATTAGCCACGGCCGAAGCCCGCCACCAGGCTAGACTGGAGAGAATTCTGAAATTATAAATTCAGAAATTGAATCTGCCGGGGATCGAACCCGGGATTTCCCACTTTAAAAGACAACAGCGCTTAACACTACGCCAGGGAAGTCATCAAAACCGTCGACGGAAGGGTGGTTGATGGGTGTTCTTACCCCCGTACCTCGGAAAGCACGTAAAGGTATTTATCTTGCGGCTGATTTCTCTCCTGTCGTGTCGGATTTTCCGTCCCGTAAGGGAATGGACAGTGCACCTGTGTGTGCACACTCACTTGTGCACTACAATACCTCCCGGGCAGATGGCCGCAGTGGCTTAAATTCAGTCAGGAAGACATCAACGCATCATAAACTAGTTTTTCTTAAAGTATAGATCAGGTAATTAAATAGCAATTTTTTGTAACGCAACACATATGCGCCACTATTTTCTACACGATTTGACGTTTTTAAGTTAGGTGTTTGAGTCGTATCACGGTTTCATAATTCATAATTCATAATTTTTATTTTGCCAAAGTGGGTAACAACAGTAATTAGCTTAAAAAAATTAATCCCTTTCACAATTTACCGCCAGTGGCAGTGTGCAAAAATATACATGTACATCCATAAATTACGTGATTTTTTTTATCAATTATTTATAATATAGGTATACCCAACATAAGTCCAACCAGTCCATCGTTTCTTCTCAGTAACAATGTCCTATACACCTTGCAAGAGAGCGTTTCTTATCCGCACTCCTAGGTGAGATACGAAAGTGACACGATGTTATGCATTATACGCAAATTCCTAGTTCCATGATGGAGTAAGATCCCAGAACGATCTGACATAACTTATTTTCACATAGATGAAACCTTAGGTTCTCAGTAGCGTCTCATGTTCTTTGAATAACCTGTGTGTCTGTGGAGATCGCCTTATGTCCCCTGAGCAAGTACCAGGTATGAAAGGTAAGTAAAAATAAGATTTACTTGGCTTAAATTTACATGGCTGATTTTTACATATGTTTTGTAGAATATTATTTTAAAATAGTTCCACCGGTATTGTCCACGGGTATTGTCCCACAAACTTAGCAGGGGCTACTAAACTGTCAGCTTTGCGTTTAAAGTTGAAATGAATTGTTACAAAAGTTAAAAGATTGTTAATTTATTTATTGATGAAGGTTCGATTGTACTGATATTTGACTCATTCGTTGTATTTCACTCAGTCAGTTCCCAACGCCATATTGGATTAACTCGTATTAATACGAATGTTTTACCATAGGTAGGGAGTCTCCACCGAGACCCCAACGATTATTGAATACCTTCGGTTTTTTAGATCGTTACCTTGTTTACGAGCCTGCGGTAGCAACTGCAGCCTGGTCAAATGATTTGATACTGTAGTATTGTTTAACTGAGTTTTATAAATTAACTAATTACATTAAATCTCTCGTGGTTAGAGTACAAATATAATAAAAGTGTTTTATTAACCTACTTCTGGATTGTTCTCCAACAGTTCTAGTTTGATACGGTCGCGTTGCCGCGTTTGTCACTCTCATACGACAATGCCTGACATAGATATTTTTTCTGCTTTTGTCCATAAGATGATCTAAAGACACTTTGATAGGCATTACCTATCAACAAATAGAGTATATGAATATCTAGAGAGTTCTCTCATTCCATTTCTATCTGCTATTCCATTCCGCCAAGCTTGGTTGCTCAGCATACGTCAGCTAATTCGATAGTTTATAGCGCAATATGTACTGAACGTATATTGTGCTAATATTTTAAAGTTTCCCGTCAAGTATTATCTGGTTCTGGCCGAGCATATTTCATCCACCCGTCGCCGCCTGTCCACAGCCTTACTCTAGACCCTATTATTGTATAATTTTTAATAATTATTAAAATGAGAATAACTTTTTTTTTCTTGCGGCACATAGCAATGTGCTTGTTGTCTATTTTCTAGGTCTAATCAAAGCATACAAATTTTCGTTACAAATACCACCGATGACACCAGTAATTACAAACCTGGTGTACTTACCACATCACACATTTTTGGCTGCTTTGGTTTTGGCTATATAATATCTAGGAGGACTTTCGACTGTGTTTTTTATCGGCTTTACTTTGGTGAGTATGCTCGGAAACCACAAAATAGCGAAAAACTGACAGCGTTGGCATCCTTGTGGTTGATGTCCAATCTACTCACACGAAACAGTTTTGCTCTACGTTTCTGATGCGAAACACCAAGGTATGGAATACCCTTCTGGTGCACGTTTTTCCTGCCATTTATACCTTCCAGGCAAGAGTGAATAGGCATTTTCTAGGCAAACGCGCTCCAACCTAGATCTCATCATTCCTTTACGCTAAGCACGATTGTCGTCAAGCACAAGCCTAGTTTGCAATAAATAGTAAATCATAATTAAAAAAAATTAAAAACACGACTGCCATGCCAAAAAACTAACTAAAAAATTAAAAATAAACACTAAGGTATGGAATACCCTTCTGGTGCACGATTTTCCTGCAATTTATACCTTCCAGGAAAGAGTGAATAGGCATTTTCTAGGCAAACGCGTTCCAATCTAGACCTCATCATTTTACGCTAAGCACGATTGTCGTTAAGCGCAAGCCTAGTTTGCAATAAATAGTAAACCATAATTAAATACTTAAAGAACACGTCTGCCCTGCCAAAAAACGAACTAAAAAGTTAATAATCTAGTTAAATTAGAACCTTAATCACATTTTTATTTAATGATATTTTTTTGTGAATCATTGGATGTTGAACTATAGTGTTATATATTTTTGGAATCTACTCATAATTTTCTAGATGATGATTATATAGTTAATCTTATTTTTGAATTTTTTTTTCAACTTTAGTCTTTAATGCGGGACCACGATCACCCCATTATTTTTTAATTTTACTAGCCTATGTCACCCGGTATAAGCTAGGGATTGTAACGATACCTCATTTATAAAAATCGGTTCAGGCGTATTGAAGTTATGGTGGAATATACAAACTCACATACATACATTTACCCTGAAAACAATATACTCCTTTTTTCAGGCAGTCGTATAAAAACGATATAGTTTCGAGATAGCGTTACAGTGTCAGAGTAATGCCTAGTGTCCGACCGGCCGTTAGCATCATTCTGATTGAGATTTACAACTGTGTTGCACAGAGGGCGCTACATTGCAACAGTATGCCACTTACGTTATTAAATATTGGTTATTGGCTTAACTGATTATTTTTGTGCCTATTTTATTCACCAAACGATAGAAATACCGATAAAATAAGGCAAGACTACCGGCCGGCAATTTTAAGGAAACTTGGACCATTTTTTTCAGGAGATTATGGAGTTTCTACCACTATAAAACGACCGTTCCTTCGATGGTTCCTTTGGGATTAAAAAAAAAGAAGATAAACGTGAATGAAGCTGCAGTTAACTATAGTTAGTTTTAGGATATTTATTATTTTTTAATCAAAGGAAAACAAAGGATATCAAATTAGCTAAATACTAGTTGATGACAGCGCGGATAGTAATAGCGAAGGTGTTGTATTCCTAAGGGAACTCTTTAATTTTCCAGGAAGTAGCCTATATCCTTACGTGTTTATAAGTTTCAACCTATATTGGTACCAAATTTCATAAAAATCGGTTCAACAGATGAGCCGTTTAAAGCTGACAGACAGAAAACTTTTTCCCATTTATAATATTAGTAGATGTGGATAAGATATTTTTGGAAATGGTCCAAATTATGATGTATGGTGCAGGAGAGTATCTCAAAATGCTGAGATTTTCTCATATAATTAAATTGGACAGAGAAATGCAGTGGAGCCGTCATCGCGTGCAATGTCTTGGAGCTATGAAAAAAGTAATAAATATGAATAGCAAAAAAAACAAGAACGCTGTATACAATGCAAACATAGGCCAAATTACCCTGCTTACAGCACGTTCGCAACTACCCTGCTTACAGCACCTTCGCAATTACCCTGCTTACAGCCCCTTCGCAGTTACCCTGCTAATAGCACTTACGCAATTACTCTGCTTACAGCACCTTCGCAATTACCCTGCTTACAGCACCTTCGCAATTACCCTGCTTACAGCACCTTCGCAATTACCCTGCTTACAGCACCTTCGCAATTACCCTGCTTACAGCACCTTCGCAATTACCCTGCTTACAGCACCTTCGCAATTACCCTGCTTACAGCACCTTCGCAATTACATTTGCGATTGGTCTTCTATCATCTGATACGCCTTGGAGAGTGAGTGTGTGTCTCAAGAACTTCTTGTGTCCCATCCACCGTTCCACAAAGTGTTTAGTCGGAGATTTTCCCATTCGATCGCACCAACGTTAAACACGAATTGTATGGAATTTTCAAGCGCTTGACAGCTGGCGCTGGATTGATTCGATAAGAAGTCATAATTATAAAAATTAAAAAACACGACTGCCCTGCCAAAAAACGAACTAAACAGTTAAAAATCTAAATTATTCTAGTTTATATAGCTACTTATTCTCATTTTTATTAAATGATTTTTTTGTGAATCACTGGATATTGAAATATAGTATTATATATTTTTGGAATATATTCATCATTTTCTAGATGATGATTATATAGTTAAATCTTATTTTTGAATATTTTTTTTCGACTTTAGTCTTTCATCAATTCTTTTATAAATGTTATCTAGCCAATGCCACCCGGAATAAGCTAGGGATTCTAACAATACCTCATTATCAAAATCGGTTCAGACGTATAGAAGTTATAGAGAAATATACAAACTCACATGCATACATACATATATACACATACATACAATAACCCTAAAAAAAAATATACTCCTTTTTTCAGGCGGTCGTATAATAAAGGCAGTTAATGTTGCCGCGATCGAGTACAAAACTCCCACTCGGCCTGCAAATCATCGAGACAATGTGAATATTGACACATAGGAAATGTGATCGACATCTAAACTACTGAAGAAGCGTTTTTCTTCAATGTTTCTGAGGCTTTCCACTGAAGTTTCTCCTGCCAAATTCAAAGCAAGAGTGACAAAGCTTCTTTCAGGCAAGCTCACTCCAACCTAGACCTCATCATTGCTTTCCATAAGATATGATTATCGTCAAGTTCAAGCCTATTTAGAGAGTTAGGGATGTCATTCCGAGCCAGTTCCGTAGAACAGCATATTCTGCTAAGTCGCTGCATAAGTCGAGCTTAATACACTATTGATGATTTTCTTTATGACAAAGATGCATGGCAGATATTTTAATTGGCTTCGAATTCAGCAGCACACAACTCAGTGCAATACATTGTTAAATTACGTATGTATTTGTATGTTTTGCGTATTATCTACATATTATAAAAAAATTCTTCTTTTTGAGCAATAGGAAAAAAATTGCAACTGCAGAGTTTTTGACAACCTTTTTTCGAGCTAGTGGTAGAGTCCTAACATAACATCATCATAGCATAAGTAGTCTAGGCAATGGGGCGGTTCGTTGTATGGATACCCCCACATTAAATCCTCAGTCGTTGAAACTTGGCAGGGTATGGTATGAAGTATAACTTATAAAAAAATATCCGTCAAAAAATCCATGCGGGAGTTAGGTTTTCGTACCTAAAACTCAATATTTATGACTGAATATTTTTTCAATTTCTTTTTAAAATAATAGTACGTAGTATATTTACACTCATAACCGAAATAATCATGCGGAACATCGATATTTAAAAGGTTTTTTATTATCAAACCTAAACTGCGTTTACGCGATGATGTCTTCCTGCTTTGACAACTGGGTATAGCATAAAAAACCTTACTTCCATTATGATTTTATATTGGATATTTATAATATACGTTTAACTCATGATACTTTAGCATACACTAAAGTTTCGACGCCTGAGGAGTTATTGTTGGGGTCGACTAGCTTTATTGCCTAGACTAAAGACGATCGGCTAACAAATCACAATAGATGCATGTCCTGTTATAGTCTTGTATGAAATAAATCAGTTAATTTAATTTCATATCAAATAGCGCATCCAATATTTCTGTATGAAAGACGGCCATTTAGTAGATTACGCGTCGCGGCAGGGAGCTGTCACATATGCCGACGGACAGCTCAAGCTTTGCCAAAGGAGCTGGCTAATATTATGGATACTGAATTTGTTGACTACCCTCAATTTATTTCTATGTAAATTATGCCCATCGCTTCGTTGTCCTCGAGGATTTTAAGGTTTATTGATTCCCACCGAAACTCTCTATTTTTCCGTGATATAATGCGGCTTATGTCCTTCCTCAGGATGTGATTTATTTGCCTATAAATTTTTGTCAAAATTGGTGGAAAATATGGGCCGGGAAAGCGTAGCAGATAGACAGACACAGACAGATTCGCATTTATAACATTAGTACTTAAGTTTACAGATTTTCCTGTGATTTTTTCATACAGACACACTAAAACTAGTCCTTGTAGATAGATAAAGTCGGATATCCATGAGCATTTTCCCCTTCTAGACGAACAAAAGTTACATTAAATTATAAATATTATAAAAAAATCTATTGTTAAAGAATAGGATAGTAGTAGAATATAAATTGAAAAAAAAGTGTTTTATAAAAATAGATAATGAAAATGTCGTAGATCGACTTATATTCTAAGGCATATATATCCATTTCTAAAAGTAAATAGCTTTTCCGTACCTGCTTTAATCCTAAACTTTAATCTATAACTTTGTACTTATTAATCTAATAACATCTTGATAATAATATTATTGGCTGTACCATATTTTGCCAAATTAATATTTACTTTACTTTTACTTAAATTTTATAATGTAGAGTTTATATTAAATATTTTGCTCTAAAAGTAGTGACAAAACTGCAAAAATATTGCTTATTCAGTATCAAATGGGGTGTATGAAAGCACATCTGACCTAAACGTCTTTCCCGTCGCGCGGTGAATCATATTTCATTATGTAATGAAATGCGCTCAGACTTGACCTTACGCACTGGATGGATAAAACGCGGCGGGAAACATGGATGTTATAATCTTATCACAATTTTGTTTTAAATGCCGTGTTAATGATAGTGAAAAGCAAAAGTGACAGAGTAAAATGTCACTTTTGCTTTACACTATCATTAGCCGTATGTTTATTGAAATTCATGTTTTAATAATGTCGTCCCGACCGTAGTTCGGCCTTGGCGTGCAATATTTACAGAGCTTAGCTATCTGCTCGGGACATATCATTGTGCACAAGTGTGTGCACAAACACAGATGCACTCTTTATTATTTATACTCTCATAGACCGACGACCTAAAAAGAGCAAAAAAAATTCTGTGTGTCAACTGTCAGCTCCGACGCACGACTGGAGTTTACACTTTACAAACGATAAAACATATAGATTAGTAAATGAGGGTAAATGAATGCATTTATTTTATTTTTTTATTATAATATATTATTGAAAACGTGCTTTATAAATTTATTTATATTAATTATATAATTTATATTCATCAAAATACATTAAATAGTCATGGAAATATAAACAAGTGTTACCATGGAAACATAAAGTCAATAACGTAACGGAGAAAGTTTGATTTTACTCTCCATAAATTGTCATATCCCGGGCTTATTTAAGAAAATCGATTCTAAAGGAAATAAACTCCAAAAACTTTTCATCCCATCGGGCAGATGACTGACGGTAGTCATTTTCATTAAAGTGGAAAATCAACAAATTTCTGAAAAGCTGGCAATACAATAGTAGTTCTTCGTCGTTTGCTCGTAAGGAGAAACATACATTTGCTTTAGAATCTTTTAGATTTTAGATATAGGTGCCAGGTTAACATTTCAGAAATGGAATTTTTCGTATGTCATAGATAAATTATTTTTGTAGGTATTATTAATTGGTTCCACAGTTGCTGATTTGACTTAGTTGTCAAATACATAATTTTAAAGGCTGACGACGTAACGTTTTTTTAAACGCTGCGTTTAATTGTCGCAGTGCGTAACCCGCCCCTACCATTAGCGGACGGTGGGCCGCATCCATCATACGCTGCCAATTCATTATCACCACTCGGCGCAGATTGCGGTACAGACATATCTACATATTGTGCTACATTAACTAAACATATTAATAAAATATTATCAAAAACTGTCTCGTTGGTCTAGCGGTTAGCGTAGTCGACTGCGGATCACGAGGTCCTGGGTTCGATTCCCGGTCGGGCATAAAAATTGTTAGGTATTGGGTTTTTCAATTAAGAAATTCTCAGTGCCGGTCCGGAGTTGGTAGTTGGCGGTGTTTCACCCCCGTGCCTCGGAGAGCACGTTAAGCCGTCGGTCCCGGTTATTATCACTAACATGATAATAGTCGTTAAAGCCCGCCAACCCGCATTGGAGCAGCGTGGTGGGTCTAAGCTCTAATTCCCTCTCTCCTATGAGAGTGGAGGCCTGTGCCCAGCAGTGGGACGTCAATAGGCTGTAGTAGTATCAAATTTGAATGAAAAACGCTCAAATTAATGAATGAAAATCGCTAATAGAGATTTCCTTTCATCGAATATAAAACTGATTCTATAGCGTGAGTCTTTGTAATATGAGATAACTGCGTCGATCCCGGAAAATTAAAGTTTCTGTGGAAACCAAAAAACGTCAAGTCACGAGGATGAAGGCGCTGGCATGACCTAGTAACAAGTGTTATAATTAACAAAATTAAAAAAACACGACTGCCCTGCCAAAAAAGGAACTAAAAGTTAAAATTCTAAATTAATCTAGTTAAATTAGAATCTTATTCACATTTTTATTAAATTATATATTTTTGTGAATCACTGGATATGAACTATAGTGTTATATATTTTTGGAATCTACTCAACATTTTCTAGATGATGATTATATACTTAATCTTATTTTCGAATATTGTTATTCAACTTTAGTCTTTAATGCAGGACCATGGTCACCTTATAAATTTTTTTTAAATTTTACTAGCCTATGTCACCCGGAATAAGCTAGGGATTCTAACGATACCTCATTTATCAAAAACTGTTATTTTTTTGTGAATCACTGGATATTGAACTATAGTGTTATATATTTTTGGAATCTACTCATCATCTTCTAGATGATGATTGTATAGTTAATCTTATTTTTGAATATTTTTTTTTCAACTTTAGTCTTTAATGCGGGACCATGGTCACCCCATCAATTTTTTTTAAAATTTTACCAGCCTATGTCACCCGGAATAAGCTAGGGATTCTAACGATACCACATTTATCAAAATCGGTTCAGGCGTATAGAAGTTATGGTTGAATATACAAACTCACATACATACATACATGAACCCTGAAAACAATATACTCCTTTTTTCAGGCAGTCGTATAAAAATACAGCTACTTACAATATTTGCGTAACTCGTCTGAAAAGCATTTACCAGTTGTCGAAGTTAAACAACGTATTTGCATATTCCAATCTCGCTTCGCCTCGGGCCTGCATTGTGACAGACAGAAAATGTATATATATTATAACCATGTACCTTTTCATATCTAAACCTGGTAGAAGAAAATATGCGGGACAGTTTATAAATACTTTAGGTCATGCTCATCATCATCACTTCAACCCATCTACTCCACCTATAACCTATGTATCTACATATTCAATTTCAAACATCTTTGAGATCATTAGCAATTACCTTTTCTGTATCATTACCACAGAAAAAGTAATAGTAGTAATCATTTTAACGTTTAAACTATCATGGATTTATAAATGAACTGTTTAGAATGCCAGAAAGACGAACAAACAATAAAGCTTGAATTTGTAATGTTATTAAGAAAGTAATACTAGTGGTGCGCCCCGAACTGAGATACGCGGTATCCTTAAATAGGATAGTTTAAAACTATATATTGTAATAGTTAACTTTTAATATTAGACGCAAAAGAGCTAAAGAGTTATTGGAGAAACGAATAAACTTTTACAGAGCGCCATCTATTGACATCATTGTGAAGTTCGGTTAAAAATACTGAAGCTCATTAAAAATTAAATTATTTCTTATCATATTTATATCTAATTTTAGTATTTGTTGTTCAAGTAAAGGATATAATTCAAATAATTGATCAAGTTTCAGGCTCAGCCTTTCAGAAAATTGAGAGTTCTGAGGTCAACTTTGGACGTTAGAAAATCTCCACTTTTGAAAGCCCCCCATTTCGTCAATTTTAGGGGAAAAATAAAAAAAAAATATATTTTTGGACTCTATTACTAATTATCTTTAAAATGATATACCGCAACCCTATGTAACGCTATAAAAAATATTTTACTTCAAATTCGCTTCTATGAGAGGCCCCTTGAAAAAAAGATTTTTATAACTTTTTAAGCCATATTCGGCTGGAGGCCATTGGTTTACATATTATATTTAAATTTGAAGTAATTTCGTTCAGTAATTCAGAAGTTATGAGGCTCTGACAGACGGACGGATGGACGGATGGACAAGTGCAAATTCACTCAAGTAGACTCAGAGACTCACACAGAGTTCGCTTCGCTCGGTCAATAATTCGGTGACTGACTCATAAACGCCCAGCTCTCTTGAACCTAGTTCACTTTATAACTCAGTCAAGCTACTGAGTCATTCTTGCCGAGTTTCTTGCCAGTTCTTTTCAGTAGAAAAAGCTTCCCGAACCGGTGGTAGATTTTTGTGGCACAAGTTGTCCTACGTGAAATAAATCATTTCATTTCAAGGAACAAGGTAGATTTTGTAAAATTCCCTCGAAATCGAAATCGCTGGCGGTCCTAGCGACTTATTAGTATACTAGTGTGAGCGACAATCCAGAAGTAGGTATAATTGAGACACTTTTAATATATTTGTACTCATATTTGGAACTTGCACGAGTAAATGGTTAAACGTGGAGAGATTCTAAGATAGATTTAATGTAATGAGATAAAAGTTAGCTTAACTTAATGACAATATTCATTTGATCTGGCCACGATTGCTATATTTAAGCTCTAAACCAAATTGCGATCTAAACACACAAATATTCAATAATCGCTGAGTCTACTTGCAGAAGACTGACTTACCACCGTCAAAACACTCGTATTTATAGTAATAATTTTCAATATGGCGTCCGTATCCCCAGATTAAATGGAATGACATGAAACGAGTCAAATTGACAGATATTATACTTCCTGTTTCATGAGATAAATGGCAAACAGAAATAATGCTAACACTAGCTTAAACTTATTTTATAACTATAAAAAAAGTATTAATATGAAGTAGGAACTAGAATGGAGAACTAAAAACATAATGTACATTTTTAGAGAAACACTTTTTGGTCCACCGAAGTTTTAAATATAAAAACATCGTGTTTAATATTTATGAGTTCGCAAAACACATCAGCCCGCGGTTTGTTTAATAACATTGTTTTTAAACGACAATTTGTTGGGGAACGAACCCTTTAGGCTATGACCGGGGTCGCTAGGGTTGGCACTTTGCTAGGTAAGAACTAAGAACCTCATTTATAACACTGAGAATGAAATGCGAAAGTGTGGTATTTTTTTATCCACTACAAGTTAGTCCTTGACTGCGATCTCACCTGATGGTATGCGATGATACCGTCTAAGATGGTAGCGGGCTAACTTGTTAGGGGCATGGCAGTTTTATTAAACCCATACCCCTATTCGATTTCTACACGGTACTGGAAAGCTAAATCGCTTGGCAGCACGTCTTTGCCGGTAGGGTTATTAGCCGATGCCGAAGCTTTCCACTAGGCCAGATCAGGGAAAATTCAGAAATTATAACTTCCCAAAATTGACCCTGCCGGTGATCGAATCTGGGACCTCCGCAAATTAGGTCAACAGTGCTCAACACTGCGCCACGGAGATTATCAAAAACTATGCCTGTTAGTTTGTCCTTCGATCACACCAAAACAGATTGACGTAATTTTTCGCATGGATATAATGGAGGATCGGGAGAGTAATAAAGGTTACTATTTATATTGCAAAATTAAAGAGTTTGCTCGGATTTTTTAAAGCATGAACCACGTGAATGAAGCTGCGGTCATCTAGTTCAGATATTCCTAACCTATATCGGATAGTAATGGTTCGGCCCGACTGAGTGGTCGTATGGAAAAACCCTTCGTGAGATGAATAATTTCATAAAGACAAATTAGACGGTACGTATATACTAAAGCAGAAATAGACCAATAAAGGAGGAGGAGAGGAAAAGAAAAACAGGGCAACTTGGTTTTATTTTTTATATTTCTTCGTTTAAGTACAGGTTTTAGTGTTTTTTTTTGTTTTGTGTAATAAGTAATAACCTCTAGGCACTTTACACAAAACAAAAACGATATATCTGTCTATGTTTTGTGTAATAACCTGTAGGCACTTCACACAAAACAAAAAAATATATCGATCTGTTATTATAATGTAGATCTATACGTTCTTCTTTTGTGATTGAAGGTAGGATAACCTACAAAGACTTAGACTCATCATAGTCAAACTGGTCACAAAATCGTTGCAGTAAAAAAAAAAGTATCCTAAACTAGTTTTTCGTTGTGTGGCAGCCCTGGCTATCCGTTGTGCTAAACAGTAGCGTACCGCGCAAACCGCGTTACAACGTCATCTAGCGACAATCTTCGCTAACTGATTTATACACAGCCCGCCGGTAGGGTTACCAACTGTATATTTTTCTTCCATAAACTATACAAGTACAAGTTTGACGACCTTCGTGGCGCAGGATATAGGTATATACCTACTACTACTACTATTGTTCAATTATATTTCATATTTCAAATCAAATCAAATCAATCATTTATTTGCATAGATTGCGTAGGAAAGTTGGTGTTACATTATTAATATTAGTATGAACTACAATCTGCCATATGTTGGCATGCAAAAATTATATAATAATAATAAATACTTATTCTAAACATCGTTTAAATCTTATTATCAGATAAATTGTAACATATTTTATTATTCTATACAATATTTATATGAAATTATTTTATTAAAATTGTTGTATTGTATTCAAAACCGTCAGTCTTATTTTACTAATGTTCTATAGTTTATTACTTAAATGTTCAAATAATTCATAAATTTGTGTCTTAAATACTCCTTAATTGTATAATATCTTTTCTTCAGCAAAAATTTTGACGACCTCCGTGGCGCAGTGTGTAGCGCTGTTGTCTTAACGTACGGAGGTCCCGGGTTCGATCCCCGGCGGGGTCAAATTCGGAATTCATAATTTCTGAATTTTCCCTGGTCTGGCCTGGTGGGAGGCTTTGGCCGTGGCTAGTGGCCCTACAGGCAACGACGTGCCGCCAAGTGATTTAGCGTTCCGGTACGATGCCGTGTAAAAACCGAATAGGGGTTTGGGTTTAATATAACTGCCATGCCCCTAACAGGTTAGCCCGCTACCATCTTAGACTGCATCATCACTTACCATCAGGCGAGATCGCAGTTTTTTTTTTATGTTTCGCACTCAGTTATCCTCTGACATGATGTCGGAGACCTTTTTAATGCGACTTTTGCTCTGAATTAGGTGCCACTCACGATTGGTCGTAAAGTGGTGGTGTTGTTTTTTTTTTTTGTAACAAGTGCTATTTATGTATTATATAGCTATATAAATATATATATATACATATATTTTTGTGTATGTTAGTGTGAGTAGCGACCCTGAATTCAGACACTTGAGTGCTCCGTCAAATTATTAATAGGCGAGATCGCAGTCAAGGGCTAACTTGTACCACTAAAAAAAAAAAATTTTTTTTTAAAAGTTAGGATATTTAGATTTCGGTCAGCCAAAGATGCTAGTAATAATTTCATATAACTATGTACTGAAAAGTAAGTAATCAAGCCAGTTTGCACATCACACCTACGTTTCCATGCCATTTGACTGAGAGTCGAACATTCGGGACCAAGGTATCGGAGTTAACGCGTCGATACACACTTGTCTTACAGAATAATGTGTTTAGAAACACATTAGCGGAGCATTACATTTTTACAATTTCATGTTTGTTTAACACTTTATATCTTTTCGGAGGGACGAGTGGCTAATTGTGATATTAGTCTTTCATGTTTGTTTAACTCTTTATATCTTTTCGGAGGGACAAGTGGCCTAGTTGTGACACCGCATATCAGTCGAACCCACGAACCAACTTTGAACTAAGTCGGTAACTGGATGTGTAACCAAATTTGGAGGTTCAAATTTGACCTTTTCATTTCGTCCGTGCCTCGGAGAGCATGTTAAGCCGCCATCACGACCCTCAGTCATGAGGAATACGACGCAGGTAGAGAGATTTTTTTGGAGTTAGTTATGTGCGATTTAAGAAATTAAATATCACTTGTTTCAAAAAAAATTGTGAGAAAACCTGCATGCTCTGTTCTTAATAATGTTTTCGAAGGTGTGTGGAGCCAACCTGCACTTGGTCAGCGTGGTGGTTTATGGCCAAACCCCTCTCATTCCGAGAGGAGGCTCAGTAGTGAGCCGGTAATGAGTGTAAATGATGATGATGATGATGATGTTTGTTTACCTGAATACAATCATCGGGCTTCATATCTTTTATAAAATTAAAAAAATCCCAATATACTCACTCACTGACAAATCTATCTAGCACAAATTCCGAGACATTCCTCTAACAATTTAGACAAATGTAGACACCCGATAGACAAGCCAGTGAAAGTGTAGCAGACAGACAACCTTTCACATTTTTTAAATAAGTATGAATGCTAAAATCCGAGTAAACTAAATAAAACTATGTATAATAACATGCCTAAAATTATTGGGACAAAGAAGGTTGCTAAATGGTATTCGGCTCCCAAAGAAGTTCATAACATTTTGTGATGTCTGCAGTTAACAAACCCACAGAGTTAAATGCTAATGGTTTCCGAACTCTAAAGCCAATGGTGCCGATTCTGTAATGTAACATCTCTAAACTAAACTAAAATGGCAGCTTTAAATCTAGTTCTGTCCCTTTCCGTAGGGAGTATTATGAAAGGGTTAGCAATATTTATAATGCTCTAATTTTAGTTTAGTTTAGAGATTGTGCACTACAGAATCAGCCCCAATATCTCACTAAGATACCATAGGATACATACGCCACCGCGGTGTCTTGAGCTACCAAACGAGAAACACTAGAATAGATGTCGAAAATTTAGTACTTTTTAAGGAGTATATCGTTTTCAGGATTCATGTATGTATGTGAGTTTGTATATTCCACCATAACTTCTATACGCCTGAACCGATTTTGATAAATAAAGTATCGTTAGAATCCTTAGCTTATTCTGGGTAACATGGCTAGTAAATTAAAAAAAAAAATGATGAGGTGGTCCCGCATTAAAAATTAAAGTTGAAAAAAATAATTCGAAAATAAGATTAGCTATATAATCATCATCTACAGAATGATGAGTAAATTCCAAAAATACGAGTATATAACACTATAGTTCAATATCCAATGATTCACAAAAAAATTTCATTTATTGTTTTTAACTTTTTAGTTCGTTTTTTGGCATGGCAGTCGTGTTTTTAATTTTTTGCTTTTTGTCCCTGGTATCGCAACTGGTGGTCGAGTGAGTGAGACGCCAAATAGCTCTATAGGTGGTTGCCCTACAGTGGGTGATTCCGGCCGCCGTCACCAAATTGGCACCAACCAAGAAAACATGAGTCAACAGCAAGTGTCCTCCATACAGCTGTTGTCGGGGGCTGATATGCTTGTCCGATGCAATATCTTGCGAACCCGGTGTTGTGCTCAGGGATCCAACTGGTTCAACTGTTGTTTAGGGTAGGCACACAAGTTACATTGATATTTTTGTATAAATTGGAGATTTGTGAGTAGTTGTACTGAGAATTTTAATTTTTTTATGTAATATGTTAAATGATCAAACAGGTTGTACTTCACAAGCTTTGAGCCCCGCGGTAATAAGGAATGATATCCTAAACACAGGTATCTAGTTAGTAGTCAGACCTACCACCCACGCAAATGGACAAATTATGCTGTAAGTCCAACTTTGATGTTTTATTTTACGTTACTGTTATTTTTGTTCGTGGTTTAACTGTTATTTTTCTAGTTTTCTTATGAATAAAACGAAAAAATTTAAATGAAATGTGGGTTGAAAGTTTGAAAGAACTTCGTAATCGTGATTCAGGTGGCGACACATGATTGGCTAACGTTGGTACTTTGTTTGTCGTGTTTACGTCGTAGATCTAACAGCGCCATCTATTGTCATGTAGGTATGTGCCCCTACATTATATTATAGGTAATAGTTATTTGTGTTAAATGAGGCTAAAGAAAATTTTTGTTCCCCAAGGGCGCTATTTTGAATTCAGAGCGAAGTGAAGAATTCTAAAGTAGAATCCTGAGCGTAGCGAGGAATTCAATATAGGTACGCCAGCCGAGAACAAAAAATTTGGCCCCGAGTGACACACACTATTTTTCATCATTACGTATGAAAAAAAGCTAGGAGTATCAACGTACTATGTATGGACATTACCTATAAGCACCAAGCAGAAGCACGAACGCGGACCAACAAGAAGATACTCCTACCAACCTTCTATGTATAGACATTATTTAGATTTATTGCAATGCCGCCAAAACGTAACCGGCCAGTTATAGGTAACTTCATACATTATGCGTTCGACCTCTTTGGTTAACTAGTATTTTTTCCCTCTTTGGACTAGCAGCCATAATTCCGTTCGAAATTCAAAAAATGTAAAGACGTATATCCGACCAACAAATTGATCACGTGACTTATCGAAGACAACAGCCACTCAAACATTTTTGGATTTCGAACGGAACGAGCGATCGACAGGTTTCTGCGACGAACGCAGTATACTAAAGCACGAACGCGGACCAATCAGAACAGAGAAATGAAAAGTCCCACGGGCCTAAAAATTACATTTCGCTCCCGCTATCCTCTGAAGCCAATATTCGTTTTTCGAATAGGTATGATGAAAAATGTATTTATACTTCTACCATACCTTTACTACTGTTTTAATCATACTTTTGCGGGCCTAAAGTCAGTCTTCATGCCCTAGGGCCGTAATCTAGTCGATCGATCGCCCAACTAGTTGACCAACACCATACTGTAAATATGCACAACAGAGTCTAGGCTCCAGGCTGGTCGACCAAACGATCGTACCATTTGACAGAAAAGTTTTTAAACCAAGGAGTATGTGTACCTGCATAAACACTGGCAGCATGAAAAGCAAAAAGTTTGAATATCAAAGCAGCAGCTTAATTTGTCTTTTCTTTTTATTATTTACTAGACCTATGTATCCTACTTACTATGATTTGCAATAAATATCTAACCGTTACAGTTCGTTTTACTGTTATGGTAGAAGTATAAAGTAGAGTATACACCACCGGGATAAAGCAGTTTTTTTCTTGGGCGCTTGAATCCCTCACTGCACTCAGGACTCAATCTTAACTTACAACACAACAACTTATAACACCCTCGCTGCGCTCGGGAGTTAAATTTGGAGTCCTTCGTGACGTTCAGGATTCAATGTAGCGCCCGTGACATAAAACAGTGCTTTACCCCCTTGGTGTATAATCTACTATTTTGTGGTGTCGCGACTGGTTGCGCCGCCACTATTCCACTGAGATAGTACTCTACCTCGAACAGACCGAGTTACGCTCGGAACTCGATGATTCACACGCGAGCGCACAGATAAAACAGCCGAACGAAATCGCCGAACTTTTCCAGCGCGTCAACTAATTTTGAGAGGGTTAATGACTTATGCCGATTTCGGTGATTGCGGCTTTTAATGGCTCACGAATGACTGCAATGCATATTTTGGTCTCACAAAAAAATAGATAGATAGATAATTTTTTTATTGCTTACCTATTACACATAAGATAAAAATACGACTGCCCTGCTATATTATTTTCGGAGAAGTCCTTAAGTAGCGATTTGCATATATAGCCTTTGGAATCTTATTCACATTTTTTATTAAATGATATTTTTTTGTGAATCACTAAATATTGAACTATAGTGTTATATATTTTTGGAATCTACTCATCAGTTTCTAGATGATGATTATATAGTTAATCTTATTTTCGAAAAATTTTTTTTAACTTTAGTCTTTAATGCGGGACCATGGTCACAACATAAATTTTTTTAAAAATTTTACTACCCTATGTCACCCGGAATAAGCTAGGGATTCTAACGATACCTCATTTATCAAAATCGGTTCAGGCGTATAGAAGTTATGGTGGAATATACAAACTCACATACATACATGCATACATACATACATACATACATACATACATGAACCCTGAAAACAATATACTCCTTTTTTCAGGCAGTCGTATAAAAACATAGAAAAAGAAAAACAAAGTGCGCAAGGGCGGTCTTATCAAAACACCTCCACTTTGAAAGCCCCTCATTCGGTCAGTTTTTAAAGGTTTTTTTTAATTTTCGCATAATATTTGTTGCCTTGAAATTCGAGGTTGCTGAAAATCCTGAAAATCTCCCTTCTTGCTCTCGTCTATTACTGTGAAGATATATAGTGTCAAACTACATAGAGAATTCAGTCTATTTATTGTTCCTAGCTTTATTTTAAATACTAATGGTGATAAGTACCGCTGGAAATAGATAGATAGATAAATACTTTACTGCACACATGAAAGAAGAATACAAAGTAAAGGCAACCATAACTAGGCAGGTATGCAAAGGCGACCGTATTGCTTACTGAGCAATCTCTACCAGACAACCTTTGGTGAGAGGTTAAAACAAGATGTCTAGGGTAGTGTGGCACAATAGAATACACGTTATTATTAGTGGTTGCGCAAATAATATAAAAAAAAACTAGACGTATTATATATTTATACATTACTTATAAATAAAATAAATATAGATAACAATATTATACATAAGCATACATAAATAGTACATACATAATCTATATATAAATTACATATAATAAATAAATAATATTACATAAGCATAGTAACGAATTGCGATAGAAATATAATTTAGTTATTAAGGCACGAGTTTGTTATGGAAATATTCTTTGAGACTATTTTTAAAAATAGGTAAGGATTTGGAGTCTCTAATATGTTTTGGTAGAGAATTCAATAACTGCACAGCATACACCGTGTACGATTTGCTGTAAAATTTTGTACGATGACGAGGAGTTTTGAGTTTATTATCCATGGTAGGACGCCTGGAAATGATCTTCAAGTGTAGAAAAGTTGCCAAAAGGCTGTATTAAAAATCGATTTGCGATTGTAAAATATATTAGCCCGGGGTATGAAAATGTATGGGGAGTAAAATCAAACCATCTCCGTTACGTTATTGACTTTATGGTAACACTTTATGTTTTCATGACTATGCAATGTATTTTAATGAATATAAATTACATAATTAATATAAATAAATGTATCAAGCATGCTTTCAGTGATATAAAAATGCGTTAATTTACCCTGATTTACTAATCTATATATTTTATGATCGTTCGTAAAGAGTAAACTCCAGTCGTGCGTCGGAGCTGACACACAATTTTTTTTTAATTATTATCAGATTACCTACTTTTACGGACAATCAACTCAAGGTTGCCTGTGTGCTTATAAGGAACTTTCGAAACTTTTTTTGCCGTTGACTCACCTTCCTTTAATATCTATGTATTTATACGTCGCCAACAGACACTCGATTTTACTCGCTTTCCATTAGAATATTACGGAATTCGTTTCCAGTTTAATTTTTCACTTATGACAATATTATTAGAGGTCATATTATTAGAGCTTTTAAATCAAGGGTGAATTGATAGTAATTTTAGAATCAAATTGAAGAATAATTTAAAACATAACTTAAAATCGTATTATTTAACCAAATTGTAGGTAGTTTTCTTTTGTTTTAAGTTTTTTGTCATGTATTTATAATAATTTGCTAGCTATAAGTAGTTTAAAACGCTGATAATATGTTGACGGAAGAGCACGCAATTTAAACCTAAGTGGTTTTTCGCAGTGCTACCCAACAAATTTGTATCGATTTTTATTTTGATAATAATAAAAAAAAAAAATTGACTTCAATGCAAGATAGGACATAATAGCTGCAGGCCAGTGGTTTGAGCTGTGCGTTGATAGATCAGTCAGGCAGTTTTATATATTTAGATCTTTACTTATAAAATGATCTTCAAGTGTAGCAAAGTTGCCAAAAGGCTGTATTAAAAATCGATTTGCGAGTGTAAACGCAACTATAGTTACCTTCTCGCAACATTAACTTATCGAACTGGCTGAATCAGTGGGCTCCCGAGTTAAGGCTCGCTTCGGAAACCACAACTTTACACTTTCAATTCACTGACGTATCAAATTGGAGTTTGTAAAAGTATCGTTAAGGCATCGTTAGGAAATTCTGCTAACTGAATCTCTTCAATCCATTGCCGGCGCACTACCAGTAGTGACTAGTGAGCCGGCAATGAATAAATGAGATTAATACTCAGGTACTAAGGCCCAATTGTCTAAGCCAATCAATTTCAATTTCAATTTCAATTTATTTTCAATTTCAATTTATTTATTTTGAATACAACAATATGTACAAATACAATATACTCCTTAAAAAAAAAAACTAAACAAGGTAATTATTATTTCGGTACTTATGAACAAAGGAGTGCTTAGACACCCGTACTAAGTTAACTTGTGTTACGGGTGTCGTCACCTTCCTCCGAACCTCTTACAATAATAATATGATTTCATTATTTCTAGTTATATTATAAATAAAGATATTGTAAAAAATATTTTAGCACAATAATATTTCAATATTTTTTATTTATTTAATTATCATTATATTTATGTCATTAATTATTTGTATATATATATATTTAATTATTAAATAATATTATTAGGTTGATTTAATTATTAAGTGTGTGTGTGTGTGTGTGTGTGTGTGTGTGTGAGAGAGAGAATGTAAATTCATTGGAGAGTGTGCCATTAATTTAATTTACCATATATGCCTTACTAATATTTTATTTTATGACTTTCAGTAAATCTTCTGTTTCATTATAATTAAGAGTTTTAAGCCACGAAGTAAGCATTTTCTTGCATTTATTCTGATTAACGCAACTTATGTTAAGGATTTTGTTAATTTTATTATAAAGGCGAGGACCAAGGACACAACTATGGCGTTCAGCGAGAGCAGTTCGATAGTGTTTAGCCTGGCAAACATTCCGAATGTTCCGCTTTTTTGTTTGCAGATGAGGTTCGATTAAAATTTCCTCATGTTTTCGTAATATTAGGTTTAATATATAAAGCTGCCTGACGGAGAGCAAAGAGTATTCCCTAAATAGAAGATATGTAGGATGTCGTACAGGCTTTTTGAACATAACTTTCAGTGTGGCTCTTTGAGCTCTTTCTAGGCGTAGCATCGTAGTAACGAAGGAGCCACCCCAGACCGTTATGACATACCCAATCATAGATTGCACCAAAGCAAAGTAAGCCGTTCTAAGAACTTCATCATCAGCTGATTTCGCTATCTTTCTAAACACGTAGGTAAGTTTCCTGATCCTTTGAGTGACAAGATTAATGTGAGTTTTCCAACTTAGTAATTTGTCCACTTTAATTCCCAGATATTTTATTTCAGGTACACGAACAACTCTAGGACATACACAGCTATTTTGTGCGGGCAAGCAGTTGTGTATCTGTATTATGAATGGCTCTGCGGGTTGTGATCTCTCACTGGCCGAGAAAGTCATGAACTTGGTTTTAGTAGGGTTTAATGTAAGTAAATGATTGGTCAGCCATGTTTTCACTATACTAATAGCCTTTTCAGCATGGGAGCGCGCTTGTTCCCAACTTTGTCCATTAATGAGCAGAACTGTGTCATCTGCATATGAAATTATTTTTGTGTGCGGGATATTTAACTTGCATAAATTATTAATGTAGATTAAAAACAAAGTTGGACCGAGCACGCTCCCCTGTGGAACTCCGTATGTAACAATCTCCTCTCGGCTAGTAAGGGAGCCAATCTTCACAACTTGAGTTCGATTAGCTAGGTAGTCCTTAAATATGCTAAGTGTTTGTCCTCGTAAACCAACGCTTTCCAACCTGTCTACAAGAATAGGGACAGAGACAGTATCGAAAGCCTTGGTGAGATCGATGAATACCCCTATAACTTTTTGTCTATTATCAATATTGTTAACAATATGATCAGTCAATGAACTAATAGCATCTTCCGTTGACAAGCCCTTCCTGAATCCAAACTGGTTTCTATATAAAAAGTTTTGCCTTTCTAGGAAGCTAATTAGGCGGTTGTTCAATACTCTCTCCATGACTTTCGAAAGCGTTGTTAGCACGGATATCGGTCTGTAATTAGTTACTTTATCTCTGTCTCCGCTCTTGTACACAGGATGTACTACAGCTCTTTTGAAGACCAGTGGAAAAACACCTTGGGAAAAACAGAGGTTTATTACGTACTTTAGAGCAGGAATAATGGCATGCCTCGCACATTTTAAAACGCTTACAGGTATGTGATCCCAGCCAGCTGCACAATCATTCCTAAGTCCCATTATTATACTGTTTATTTCAAGCTCGTCTACGTCAAGGAGTACCATTGAATTTCCTTGAATGTTATCGTCCAGGTTATCGAGTATGCAAGAGTCTAGCTGTTTATATTGGTTTGCAAGCGGGGTAGCTAGTTCTTTCCCTATATTAACAAAGAAATTATTTACAGCGTCAATGGATGTTCGCGCATCAATTTCGATTTTTAACAGATCGTTAGGTGGTACGGATTCGGATTTTAGATGAGTAATGCTTTTAAGTACATTCCAGGTGGCTTTGGAATTTCCTTTGGCTTTAAGGAACTCATTTTTTTCATATGTCCGTTTTTGATTCTTTAGCAACTTGTTGCAGAAATTCCGATACCTGGTGTAGGTGAGTTTCGCAATATGGTTGTCTGGATCGCGCCTAAACTTTTTGTGCAGTTTGTCCCGATTTCGTATGCATCTAAGTAGTCCCGGAGTAATCCAGGGCTTGAGAGTGCGTTTCTTAGCAGGAAAACTGACCAGCTGAGTATGCTCTGAAATAACACTAGAGATAGTATTTACTAGTTTATCTGCAGCAGATTGTGCATTACAGTCGCCCAGAACTGGTTCGAAATCAGTGTTTTTTAATTGCGTTACGGCTGCCTGCACGTTTAGGCGTATAATAGAATGCTGTTGTTTTTTAGACATGTTTTTCCTTTGCTCTAAACTCAGAACTATTGAGGCATGATCCGTAATTGAATTTTCGTAATAATCGTATTAATTTGACATTTCATAACGTATAACTCGAACTGTTTAAGGAGTACATACGTGCGTTTTGAGATGCAAGCATCTATGACCTCCTTAAACAGGTCGCAGTATACGTTTGACAGACGTTTACGATTACGATTTCCTTAAATAATCGGGGGGCTAGTCTGTCTCTTCTTAGAATGAAAATAGTTAAGCCATAGTCCATCATGCTGGCCAAGGGCAGTTTTTGAAGTGAAAACTTCTTTAGGCGCGTTGAGCGCTTTTTGGTAGGGGGTAAAAATGTGGAAACGCTTCTTAAGACAAAAGGTCTTAAGTATAAATAATATAGTACATTCGTAGTTAAGCTTTAATACCTTAGTTTTAAGTTTTATATTTTAATTATTTTAAATATTCGTTTTCACTTCTATCGGCAGTCCCTATGACTGCCAATTTTCTTTTTTTTTAATTGAGTCAAGTCTTCTCATCGTCAATTCCTCAATACCAAAAGTGAATTAATGAAATGTTTATTAAATGTAGGACAACTTGTACCACTTATGATGACACATCAGGATTATACCACTAAGGACTCAACCATTAACAGAGACCTCTGCATCGCATGTGAAAAACGCTTCGTCCTATCGCGCTAGTCTGTGCGCTCCATAAAAAATAGCGCGACTGGACTTTTTGTCAAACAGACCAAAATGTTGGTCCGTAGTTGTTTTTCGCCCTTGTCTTTTCTGTCCTATCCATTCAGTTGTATCTTTTCGACATAAGCTGAAGTAGTAATGAGCGGTCATGTTTATCATAATTTATTTACCTACAACATGTAAGTCACAAGTCATAATTAAAACAATAAAAGACACAACTGCCCTGCCAAAAAACTAACTAAAAAGTTAAAAATCTAAATTGATCGATTTATATTAGAATCCTATTCACATTTTTATTAAATTATATTTTTTTGTGAATCACTGGATATTGAACTATAGTGTTATATATTTTTGGAATCTACTCGTCATTTTCTAGATGATAATTATATAGTTATTTTAATTTTCGAATTATTTTTTTCAACTTTAGTCTTTAATCCCATCATTTTTTTTTCAATTTTACTAGCCTATGCCACCCGAAATAAGCTAGGGATTCTAACGATACCTCATTTGTCAAAATCGTTTCAGACGTATCGAAGTTATGGCGGAATATACGAACTCACATATATGTATACATACATACAAACATGAACCCTGAAAACAATACACTCCTTTTTTCAGGCAGTCGTATAAAAATGTATCTATGCGTTGTTATTGAGGGGGGGTAGTCCGGAAAACAGTGATTGGTGTTCGTAGTTCATTCTAATTTCAATAGAACCGACCGGATGAATTCTCACCGCTCGCCTATTAACTAACATGCTCTTTCCCACGTAGCTTCACTCACACTAAAGTTATATTATGATTTTTATACCTCCTTTAGAATCGATTTTTTTCATATAATATAAGCCCCGGGTATGATAATTTATGGGGAGTAAAATCAAACTTTCTCCGTTGAGTAATTGACTTTATGTTTTCATGACTATGTAATGTATTTTAATGAATATAAATTATATAATTAATATAAATAAATGTTTCAAGCATGCTTTCAGTGATATAAAAAATGCTTTTATTTACCCTCATTTACTAATCTATATATTTTATAATCGTTCGTAAAGAGTAAACTCCAGTCGTGCGTCGGAGCTGACACACAATTTTTTTTATTTTTTTATTATCAGAGGAGTAATTATGTAAGAATTGCCGATCCAATCGTCAAAGTTAGTTAGTAGGTAAAGTAAACCATAACGGTATTGAAATAGAGCTCAATTTCGTGTATCCATTCTCATACGTTTATGGTATCGTCGATACCTAAACGTATAAGAATGGATACACGAAATTGAGCTCTAACTTAATAATGATATGGTTTATTTTACTTTGACACCGAACTTAGACGATTTGATCGACAATTCTTACATAATTGGGGGGCAGATTACCTACTTTTACGGACAATCAACTCAAGGTTGCCTGTGTGCTTATAAGGAACTTTCGAATCTTTTTTTCCGTTGACTCACCTCCGTTTTATATTAAGCCTATGTATTTTATTTACTTATAATTTTTTTTACACGCGATTTTACTCGATTTCCATTAGAATATTATGGAATTCGCTTCGAGCCGGCGTTTAAGTCTTTCCACTTATGATAATATTATTAGAGGTCATATTATGAGAGCTTTTAAATGCCAAGGCTGAATTGACTTCAAGGCAAGACAAGATATAAAGTAACCTATGTCACTCCTCAGGTCCTCAACTATACCCATGAGAGAAATAACGTGGATCCGTTGCAGCGAGTTTTATATATTTAGATCTTTACTTATACCTTTTCCTTTTATATATTTAGTAAAGTATGATATCAATGCTTAAGAGGCCGGCGATCGCCGCTCGCAATTTCTATTCAACCCGCAAGTATAAATTTGCCGGTTTATTGCTATCTCTATTTGGCTGATGACACATGATCGCGTGCAAGCGCGATAGAAATATGAGCATAAAGAATTTGTTATATATTTAGTCTTGTTCCGTAAATACCAAAAATGATAAATTAAAACTCTCTATGTTTTTAACTTCGTGTTGTTATTCTATAACTTGACAATATAGGCTAAGTTCCTGATCAATTAGTACGTAAGCTATTGTTAGTTTTAATATGAAACAAATAAGGAGAAAACATGTCATTTATGTCGTAAAAACATGCAAACCGCAATGCGCTTATATTTAATTTTGGGAAAGTATTTTGAAAATATAATTATCCAGGGACCTAGATAAATACAAGTTCTGTCTTAATAATATAATAATATGGTGGGAATATTCTCGAGTTACAAATTATTTTGGTATTACGTTTGTATGGGCAATTCACCCTCCGCTGGCACCTTAACATGAACTGCTTAAAGAACTGAAATAATAATCGAACTGTACCCTTACTCTGAGTTTTAATTCGATTGAGCGTATAAGAATTCAATGACATTAGCGTCACAGTAAAATGGACCCAAAAGCACTTGATTTAAAGTCACAAATTCATTACAACAGATATAAATTTGGAAACGTTTCGTATACGTAAACGTGTATGAATGTATACACGAAATTGAGCTCTATATTCATACATTTAAGTTAATTTTACTTTGACGCTAATGTCATCGAATGCTCATACGCTCAATCGAATTAAAACTCAAGAGTAAGGGTACTGGCTACACACAGAAACATTTACCTCAAAAACTGAAATAATAATCGAACTGGCTACGCACAGAATTATTTACCTCTGCACATGAGAGGCGGTGCGCTAATATCCGCAGGTGAGACCCGAACGTTCGCGGGGACATCGCTTGCCATTGTTCTACTGGAATATTGCTGAAGGCACTTGTTGAAAACATTTTTTATAATTTAATTCAATGATACAACAATTCATAAATAAAACATTTAAAAAATACGACTGCCCTGCCAAAAAACGCACTAAAAAGTTAAAAATCTAAATTAATCGAGTTAAATTATTATTCGTATTTTTATTAAATGATATTTTTTTGTGAACCACTGTATACTGAACTATAGTGTTATATATTTTCGGAATCTACTCATCATTTTCTAGATGATGATTAAATAGTTAATATTAGTTTCGAACTTTTTTTTTCAATTTTAGTCTTTAATGCAGGACCATGGTCACCCCATCAACTTTTTTTAAAATTTTACTAGCCTATGTCACCCGGAATAAGCTGGGGATTCTAACGATATCTTTTTTATCAAAATCTGTTCAGGCGTATAGAAGTTGTGGTGGAATATACAAACTCACATACATACATACATACATACATGCATACATACATACATACATACATACATACATACATGAATCCTGAAAACAATATACTCCTTTTTTCAGGCAGTCGTATAAAAAAAAGAAAAATACATTTTTTTCTACGAATTGGACAATGATCATCTCTCTTTTACTGTCTATCCACTTAATTTGACACAGAAAATAAGAATTTGGCTTGCATCCTTGAGACGGATAAAGCGTGCTTTTATCCTAGTTTTAGGGGGTGTATTACTCCCACGCCACCAGCTTAGTGGGGTTTAAGGTTGGTTTAGAAAATAAGAGAGTGGACTTACAAACTTACTTACTTAAATTAAATATTTTACAGGCATAAAGATAAAGTAAATCCACGTGTTGTCGTATTTTACCAATCTTATACGAGCTTCAAGCTAAATAGGAGATTAAAAGCTATAACAGGATCTTCATTTTAGCTCTTACAAGTAACTTAGCATAAAATAGTAATTAAAATACAAACCCACACCAACAATTACCGACCCCTGGCTTCCAGTCGCGGTCATTAATTCAGGGCATCGAGTATTGTTTCCTGTGACCACAACGCCGATCGTTCTCAAAATCCGCTTTAAAATGCCTCTCACCATCCCCCTCTAACGTACCAAGAAGAAAAGGGATGGAACGCTATACAGGCTGTATATAGGGTGCGGATACAGTCGGCTCGCATCCGGCGAAACCTGAAAAAAGCTTTCGCAATGGTATTGTCTCTTTGTGTGGCAGATTAATGGTTTGTTTGTTTGTTATTGGTACGAATATTTTGTGAAACATGTGTATTTTATAATGGAATACATTATAATGTGGGGCGGGAAAATTTACTATGTTTTATTTATGCTGTTTCTAGGGAATGTCACTTAAATATCAATAATTATTTAAAAAAAGATAACAGCTGTGCAATTAGTTATTCTTTTTTCGTTGTTTGTTATAATAGTGAAGAATCGATTGACGAAAATTTATTTTTAGTTTTACGTGGTCGTGAATCTAAATATTTATAATAATTATATAAGTGATTAATTATAATTTCTGAATTTTCTCTAGTCTGGGGTGGCTTCGGCTGTGGCTAGTTACCACTCTACAGGCAAAGGCCAAGGTATTTAGCGTTCCAGTAAGATGCTGTTTTGACACCAATAATTAGGGGTATGGGTAAATGATCAAAGCTAAAACCATTTATGAAGAAAACGTGAGTTTTAATAATAAAAATCTATATCACTTTTTGATTCCACATTATTTTTGGTTATGTGCTTTCAATTATACTAATATTATAAATACGAAAGTGTGTTTGTTTATTGTTTTGTACTTCAATCACGTCGCAACAGAGTAACGGATCGACGTGATTTTTTTGCATGGGCATAATTAAGGACCTGGAGAGTGACATAAGCTATTTTATCCTGGAAAATTAAGGAGTTCCCGTGGGAATTAACAAAACTTACTCCACGTGAACGAAGTCGCGGGCATCAGCTAGTTCTTGATATATTTCTTTTCAACTTTTAAATAGTTAATGTTCTCAACTCAAAATCTAACCTGTACCAATTAACTCGCCCGTGCTTAATAATACGGAAAGACGTGGGAACCCACTCCATTATTATCCCAAGAAAACTTCAACCATTAGTTGATTAATGGACAGGGGTTACGACCCGCAGTAATGAGGAATACGACGCAGAGAGAGACCAATTTACTCATGAAAAGGGCATTCCCACGAAACTTTCTACGCGTTGTTTTCTTCGATTCTGTAATGTAACATCTCTAAACTAAACTAAAATGGCAGCTTTAAATCTAGTTCTATCCCTTTCCGTAGGGAGTATTATGAAAGGGTTAGCAATATTTATAATGCTCTAATTTTAGTTTAGTTTAGAGATTGTGCACTACAGAATCAGCCCCATTATTTGATTAATGGACAGGCGTTACGACCCTCAGTAATGAGTAATACGACGCAGAGATAACCCAATTTACTCATGAAAAGGGCATTCCCACCAAACTTTCTACGCGTTGTTTTCTTCCAGTGAAGCCATTTCCTAGAGCCTGCATATTTTCGGCACCTTATCTCGCTTCAGCTATATTGAGAGTGTTGTCAATATTTTATTGCTATCTGTATGCGTCGCTGGTTTTATGGCACTCTTCAATACCATCGGTACAATATTTCCTTTGCGCTTGAACATGCAAAATGTAAAATATATAAATTACGACATACGGAAGCCTCGGTTCAATGCTCGGGTAAAACATTGTTGGGTTACGACTTTATTAATTCTTTTGTGCAGCATTAAAGGCTAGTAGAAAATGTTTTACATATTTTTTTATATATAAAACCTTATTGCAAAGTGACCTCAATACTATAGATTTTAGTTCTACAAACATTGAAATAGAATGATGAGTAATACTACAATTCTACATCAATGCCCACAAACTTATCTGATCCGGTAAGCAGGCATAAAATTAGTTAAAATTTTGGCCACCGGGTCAGATAAGTTTGTGGGACAAGTTATAACAAGATTATTGATTATTTATTCACAAAGTAGACGGTTCGGATTTGTATGGGGCATGGGACTGGTCTTGTATAAGTAGTGAAAAGAAAGAAAATAAAATATTAAACCAGCTTTGATCGTTTAAAATCACGAATTCGTCATAGTTTCAGTGGTAAAATTATTGAATCTTTCCACGATTAGCAACACTAAACCTAATTAGGTGACGTTGACAATTCATATTTTTGACGTTTTCTGTCTAGTGCAGAATTTATTCTTCTCTTGGTTTAAGGCTAGTGTAAAATTTAATGAAAGAAAATTAGTCTTGTCAAAAATGACATTTGACACATTGCGCCTACTGTGGCTGAGGATCTTGGAAGTATATCGAAATACTTGAAATAAATATTATTTTATTGCACGCTATGTAGTTTTCTATTCTAATTTATTTAATTTTTAACTACTGCGTCGATCGAGTTTTTTTTGGTTTCCGCGGGAACTCCTTAATTTTCCGGGATAAAAGGTAGCCTATGTGCTATTCCAGACTATAATCTATCTCTGTGCCAAATTTCAGCCAGATCCGTTCAGCCGTTGGGGCGTGATTGAGTAACAAACATCCATACATCCACACATCGATGCATCCATCCAAACTTTCGCCTTTATAATATTAGTAAGATAAAATCTATTTATTTTATTCTATTCATGATAAAGTGTAGATAGACTACACCCATAATGAACCTTATCCTTTGCAACATTTTCCTTGGGAATATTATGCAAATGCAAATAAACTATAAATCAAGCTTAGCCGCGGTTTGCGGACCGCCATCTGCTAATTTAGACAAAATACCCACCGTTGCTTTTGTATTGAATTAACTTGAAAATATTAAACTTTTACTAATATTATATGTTGTAGTATATGTTTGTTGGTTTGTCCTTCAATCATGCCGCAACGGAGCAATGGATAAACGTGATTTTTGGCATTTTTGGCACTACAAGTTAGCCCTTGACTGCGATCTCACCTGATGGTAAGCGATGATGCAGTCTAAGATGGTAGCGGGCTAACCTGTTAGGGGCATGGCAGTTATATTAAATCCATACCCCTATTCGGTTCGGTTGAAGACATGGAAAGTGATATAGGCTACTTTTTATCCCGTGTTATTCCAGACTATAATCTATCTCTGTGTCTAATTCCATGCAGATTCATGCAGCCATTCTGGCGTGATTAAGTAACGAACATGCATTCACCATCCATTCAAACGCATTTATAATATCAGTATAGTAGATATATATTCTGAATCTAATTTTCATTTTCTAATATCCCTGTTCTTTTACAAGACATACTATCGAATGTGTCCCATTAATCCTTATGAAATTCTCGAAGAAAGCTCCTAAAATGTGAACTTATTACACAGGGAAGCTCTTTGTCAAATAACAATCACGCAGAGAGTTACAGATTACACATAAATCTGCGATCAGACAATAGCTCGATATTGGCCAATCATATTTTTAGTTAAGAGTCATTCTACCGTTTCGCTAGCAATGTAAGAGATAGAAGTTTTCTGTTTTACAACACCTAATTTTATTAAAGTGTAAAATTACTTTGCACTTCATACTAATTCGGTATTTTTTTCTTAGTTTACAGACATACTCGTTAGTTATTTTTCTATATAAATTATTTTATCAGTAAAAGAAAACTTGTTTAGCCAAAATTGCTAGGCCAACCTATGATTCTTTCATTTTGGCTAAACAAACTTTATTTTTATTGAAAATAAAATAAACTCGGATTTTTGTAAAGTGTTAGGTCATCTACCAATTGGATTCTATACATAAAAATAATCTACATAATAACTTATAAGTCATCAAAAAATAATTACTTTATGCACATAAGTAAGCCATAAATACCTGCACGTGTAAAATGCCATTATCTTTGTATTTTTTGAAAATAATTATTAAAAAAAGACTTTAAGAAAGAGCTGCCTCTTAATTTATCCATATTCCTAATCTTTAGTTAGTAGTCATTTGAGAAAAATTCTGATGATAAAAAATGGCGAAATGAAATGAAATGAAATGAAATGAAAATTTGCTGAATATGAGTATGTACAGATGTTACAAATTTAAGGCGTTCTTCATATTCTACTATAAATTAGAATGCAAATATTTAATGTAAGTACGCATTAGGAATAGTATTATATCTAAAATCATTCTAATGAGATTATGATATCTGAACACATGATCATGATTACAGAAAAAGAAAGGAAAAGAATGTCAAAAATATTAAAATAAAATTCACATATACAGTCATATTATGTCAATTTAAATAAATAATATGTCAATTAATTGTTAAAAAAATCAGGTAAAAAATAAAAAGACTTGTCACACAACCAACGAAAGAGATTTCTTTCGATTTCGATTTTTTTTTTCGAAGATAATTAATAGACGTGCAGCCTCTTAACAAACGAAGTATAATGTTTAACGGCGGCGTAGCTCAATGTATCACATTAGCGTCGCATCAGATTTATGGGCACGATCAATTTAATTTCAAAAGGTTTTTCCATCTTTATCTCTATTAGGAATATATATGAAAAAAAGGAGTCCGTTCACCTTAGCCAACGCACTATTACCTGTGCTTTAGCTCCAACTTTCAATATACGAGTATATCTATCCCGTTTAGTTACCACATTGAGCTCTTAGGTATTAATGTCTTCGTCATTAGACTTCTCACCTAACCTCAATTTAAATGGGGCATCATGGTTTGGGGCAACGTCTTAGGCGGAAAACGGCTTAGGATGACGTTGGGACGAATGGGAGGTCGGTTGAACTAGACTAGCCGGTACGTCCGGCGTAATATACCGGAATATAATGTAATTTATTTTATTTATTTATTTATATATTTAGTACCAAACTTAAAAACTAAACATACAAATTTAAAGGACATGTACAAGGACAACTTATCTCTTGAAGAGATAATATAATAGGTAATATACTTCGCCGGAATATAATTAAGTTCTATTGTATTATTTTTCAATAAATATAACCGAAATGACAATTATTAACAATCATCAATGACGCTAAATTTTGAGCTACCCTCAATAGGTATACATTACAGGTTTATCCTTCAATCACGGCGCAACAGAACAATGGATTGACGTGATTTTGTGCATGGGTATATTTGAGGACCTGGAGAGTGACATAGACTTTTATCTCGGAATGCTCGGGAATTTGAAAACCTTTTTCTACGCGGACGAAGTCGCGAGCATCAGCTAGTCCTAGTTAATTAAAGTAATTAAGTGTTGAATGTAAGCAAGGTGAAAAGTGACAAAAACATACTATTATTCGGATGTAATATGCTGCGTAGGTCCTACTGGCAGCTAAGAAATGAGCCCTAGGGCTCGAAGTTTGGGGGACGGGGGAGAAAGGGGGTTGGGGCAACGTCTTAGGTGGAACATGGCTTAGGTTGGGACGAATGGGGGGTCGGTTGGACTAGACTAGTCCGTACGTCCGGCGTCCTCGTCTTCGCCGGACTGTAATTAGGTAAAGGTAAATTTGTAAACAGTTCAGAGCCATAAGTATATTTCCCAAAAATTTTCGAATAAAAACTTAAATAGGCTTTTCAGAAATAAGGGCCAAACTAACGCACTTCCGTTTCCCTTGTGCCATTGTGGTGTCACAATAGACCCAATATTCTATGCCTTTCCGAGGTCCCTGTCAACTATAATAGTGATGATATACGAGGGTAGTTTGGAAGTAGTACATCAGAACCCTGATCTTGCTTTTGTAATACGTGGACTTGGATAATATGAAACAAAAGAAAAAGTACAATTATGTCCTCCCGACTGAATGTCGGCCACGGCGGCTTGTCTCCAGAGAGATTAGCCATCTGCACGGGAGATATTATAGTACACAATTAGTGTGTGCGCATACACAGGTGCTGTCTCTGTTCCTTTACTCTCATAGCCCGATGGGACGGAACATCCGACACGACCGGAGAGAAATAGAAATTGAAGTTGAAGAGATCAGGCGCAGGACCAACGGCTTTACGAGCTCTTTGAAGCCTGTACCGTTGTTTTGGGGGTGAAACACCGCCAACTTCCCATCTCCGGGCTTGTACTGAGAATAATTATACAATAAATAATAAAGGCGCTGATAGCTCAGTGGTTAAGACACTACGCTTCCTTCAGGTGGTCGGGTAGGTCAAGCTATGGCACTGACATTTTGCCATGTAATGCCAACAATGTGTTTTTATATCACTGCCTGAAAAAAGGAGTATATTGTTTTCAGGGTTCATGTATGTATGTATGTATGAACCGATTTTGATAAATGAGGTATCGTTAGAATCCCTAGCTTATTTCGGGTGACATAGGCAATTGGTAATTTTTTTTAAATAATTGATGGGGTGACCATGGTCCCGCATTAAAGACTAAATTTGAAAAAAAATATCGAAAATAAGTTTAACTATATAATCATCATCTAGAAAATGATGAGTAAATTCCAAAAATATGTAACACTATAGTCATCCAGTGATTCACAAAAAAATATAATTTAATAAAAATGTGAATAAGATTCTAATTTAACTAGATTAATTAAGATTTTTAACTTTTTAGTTCGTTTTTTGGCAAGGCAGTCGTGTTTTTTAATTTTTTTGGCCCTTAATCATGCCATTTGATTTAATTGAATCTTTGATTTTGTATCGAACTAGCGGGCCCGGCAGACGTTATCCTATCTTGAATCTAGAACCCGATTGCAGCGCCGCAAATGTGAATATAAACCATTCCGGGACCCACCCAAACACACACAAAAACCCAAAAAAAAACAAAATTGGTCAATCCGTTTCTGTGTTTTAGCGAGACTAACGAACAAAACGCATTTTATATTTAAGAAGATATGTAACCCTCAAGATTTTAGAGAGTAAAACACAGTACCTACGGACACAAATTCCGCCTTATTCACTTTGAGATAGAGCGTACATGCTAGGTGACAGGAGAAAACGTCAATCCATTTCAACTTTTGGCCTGGATATTTTATTCTGTCCAAGTTCTAAGTGTGTTTCGCTCACGTTGAGATGGCATACATTTTCCCAATCTTTCAAAGATAAACTCTACAAATAGCCAAGTAAAGAGAGACGAATAACGTATTATAGGTATAGTTCGCGCGCGAGTAGAATGCAGAGTAAATGTATGGTGACACATCCAAGTAACTTAATACTAAAATCTTGAATAATATCTTAAAATATTGTCCCTACCAGGGTACCATAGACTCGTGACGCTGAAAACTTATTTACAAAGATTCATGCGAAATAGTACGCTCGACAAAGCTTTGTATCTATTTAGCATATGAATTAAATAAAGTGAAATATGGTTCAAATTAATATGGATGTATGCCGCCGCTCCCGGTATTAACTGCTTTCTTCCACTTACGACGCAAGCCATACTTACAGAATTTCCAACTCTCAGATTCAGAACTTAGTTTAGCCTTTTTTATTTTAGCATGTTAGCACTTGATTGTGACCATACCAATAAATATTTCAAAAATATTCTCATTCTTATTCAAAATGCAGTCTAAAATGGTAGCGCACTTACCTGGTATAGCTATGGTAGTTACATTAAACCTTATACATTCATTTTAAACCTTTATCTACCCCTAATCCATAGTTGCACGGTACCAAATTGAAACTTTGAATCACTGGTTGATCTTTGCCGATAAGTTGGTAACTAACCACTGCCAAAGAATATTGTTTTCAAATACACGCTTGTATGATTACTATAACGCTCTAAGCTTCCACCCGACTAGTTAATAGACAATGAAAATATATAAGGTATAGCTATGGTAGTTACATTAAACCTTATACAAGCATTTTAAACCTATACCTACCCTTATTCCATAGTTGCACGGTACCAAATTGAAACTTTGAATCACTGGTTGGTCTTTGCCGCTAAGATGGTAACTAACCACTGCCAAAGAAAATTGTTTCCAAATACACGCTTGTATGATAATTTTAATGCTCGAAGCTTTCACCAGACTAGTTCAGAGACAATGAAAATATAAATTCCCAAATTTCCCTGTCCAGGAATCAAGCCTGGGAATTCCTACAGAAAAGATCACAGCGATTAAATTACCACTGCACCCAGGAAGTCGAGATCGGTAATTCCACAGATAAATAAGTGTAATTAACAGTTTTATGTTGAATTCAAATGAAAAAGACGTGGGTCATAAGGGGAACGTAACTTTTAGTAAGAAAATAATAAGCGGCCTTCCATAGCAATATTCACTGAATACATTATTATTTTGTCTTGCTCGTTCTTACGTTACTACTTATGGCAAGAACTCCTTAGGTAACTTAGGTACTACTTATTATATCTATGCATTGACAACCCAGATAAGTTTTCGATGTTTCTGTGGTAATGACATGTGAAAACTACAAACTACCAAGACCAAAAGAAACAGTGGAAAAAGCTTCTCAATTATTAAAGCAACTATTATATAAAAGTTGTATTGAATTACTTACAAGAATAGGTGAAAAAGACATTAATTCGAGCTAAATTTTATCCCAGAAAATCAAACAGTTCTTAAAAGATGTTTCAAACTCCTAGATCCAGATGGACAAAGTCGCGGGCATCATATTGGTAGTTATTTAAAAATCTTAGCAAATTGTGGTTATTTTAGGATGTAAATAGAATTATCTCGTCACAACATCGACTACTTAGCTGGGATGTCGATGCATAGATATAATATAATATGAAGTACCTAAGTTACCTAAGGAATTCTTGCCATAAGTAGTACGTAAGAACGAGAAAGCAAGAATATTTAGTTACCATATTATATAACAAGTCATAATTAAAATAATTAAAAAATACGACTGCCCTGCCATAAAACGAAATTAAAAATCTAAATTAATCTAGTTAAATTAGAATCTTATTCACATTTTTGTTAAATGATATTTTTCTGTGAATCACTGGATATTGAACTATAGTGTTATATATTTTTGGAATCTACTCATCTTTTTCTAGATGATGATTATATAGTTAATCTTAATTATTTTTCAACTTTAGTCTTTAATGCGGGACCATGGTCACCCCATCAATTTTTCAAAAATTTTACTAGCCTATGTCACCCGCGGAATAAGCTAGGAATTCTAACGATACCTCATTTATCAAAATCGTTTCAGGCGTATAGAAGTTATGGTGGAATATACAAACTCACATACATACATACATGAACCCTGAAAACAATATACTCCTTTTTTTCAGGCAGTCGTGTAAAAAGCTTAGTAGTTTGTAATTATTTTAGCATGCAAATAGTAAAATTATCTCGTCGCTAGTAGCCGGCTGTCGTCAGGGTCGTCTGCCGCAGTTCCGTCTGTTGCCAGCCGCATTGTCTGCTGCCCTATGCCAGAACGGAACTGCCCTGATTAATACCGTCCATTGTCTCCAAGCCTTCAGTATTTTCTTATTGTAAGCACAGCTTGAGTGTAACATACTAAAAGAAGCTCGTGACTTTGATTGCGTAGTTTTGGTTTAAAAAAAAATATAAATTGTACCAAAAAGTTATAGAATATGTAGAAAACCAGAAATATGGTGGACGAGGAAGCACATATCTCTGCAAGAGATCTCTACCAGGGAGCCTTAGCAGTCAGAATGCTTGAGAATCTTGTGAAGACTCAGATTATTATTGATAAAAAACTAGCATAAGTCCTTCCCCGGAATAAAACCTAATTCTGTAACAATTTAAGATGATAAGCTTTTAAGTCTATATCTTAAGGGTTTCGGTGTTAGTAAAGTCGTTGGTCCTACGCATTCGATAGATGAACTTTAACTCACAGCTGATATAATATTTTACACTAAAAAACTGTAAAAACTTAACATTTTTTAAATCAGCAAGTGTTTTTTTTTTTTTAATATATGTTTAAAGAAATATACACATAAATTAGAATTAAAAGTAAGAAATAAATTAAAAACTAATTATATTTACAAAAAATGCAAGTGAAATAAAATTTATCGTTCAATTTGTTTAAAAGATAAAAATTCAATAATTATAACTCATCCTCAACCCCGAGCCAAGAGCCAAGAGATATAGAGAAACGCACTAAACGCCGCCACACTTAATTCAATCAGATCGATCGCTATCAATAACGCCTGGTTATCTCCCCCCACCCCTAGCACCGATTTACATACAAATACTCACAAATCGGTTCAGTAATACCGTAATAGGTTCCGGGTCACGTGCCTAGCGCGACCAATCCCTCAAAGGCATTCCGTTCACGCTTAATAACGTTACAATCTTTTCACAATACGCGGCTGTATGACTGAGCACCGTTGCCGGGCGCCGTTGAAAAAAAAAGAGGGAAACAGATTCCAAATTTGAATTTGATTATCGAAGTGTGCCGACCATTTATCATTTGTAATGACGCTACGGAATCGGAAGGACGTGTACAAGAGATGTGTAACTAGGGCGACGCGAAACGTAATATACTCTTTTTTTAATGTATTATGTAGCAAATATCTACGCGCGATATGTGCTACGCACATTTACCTGTTGAGTTATTTGTCGGGTTATTTTCGTCAGAAATAACTAAAGAAAACTATTAGCATTACTGATAAATATCTACCCATATGATCTCTAGCTGCTACGCACATTTGTAGAGTACCTGTTGAATTTTTGTCGGCCTTTTTTCGGCATAATTAATGAATTAAAGAAAACTATAAAAGCATTACTGTTAGCAGATTTTTGCATAATCTACGTCATCATAATTAATTATTTTAAACAACCGTCGAATTTCTCGTGGTAATATGTCCTCGTTATTACATTGATTATGTAGTTTAATCATGAAATAATTATTTGATCACATCATTGTACAGTTCAGAGGTGTGATTGTGTAAGAATTGCCGATCCAATCGTCAAAGTTAGTAAGTAAGTAAAGTAAACCATAACAGCATTGAAATAGAGCTCAATTTCGTTTATCCATTCTCATATCTACCCATATGATCTCTAGCTGCTACGCACATTTGTAGAGTACCTGTTGAATTCTATGTCGGCCTTTTTTCGGCAGAATTAAAGAATTAAAGAAAACTATAAAAGCATTACTGTTAGCAGATTTTTGCATAATCTTCGTCATCATAATTAATTATTTTAAACAACCGTCGAATTTCTCGTGGTATGTCCTCGTTATTACATTGATTATGTAGTTTAATCATGAAATAATTATTTGATCACATCATTGTACAGTTCAGAGGTGTGATTGTGTAAGAATTGCCGATCCAATCGTCAAAGTTAGTAAGTAAGTAAAGTAAACCATAACAGCATTGAAATAGAGCTCAATATCGTTTATCCATTCTCATACGTTTATGTCGTATCGTCCATACCTAAACGTATAAGAATGGATACACGAAATTGAGCTCTAACTCGATAATGATATGGTTTATTTTACTTTGACACCGAACTTAGACGTTTTGATCGACGGTCTTACATAATTGGGGGGCAGAATGCACAGTAAATGTATGGTGACACAAATATTTCCTTTGCATTCAACTCGAACTATACGAACTATACCAGAGGTAGGTAGGTAATTTTCTTACTGCAACGCTAAAACATTGACATTCAGTTGACGAATTGGTTTGGAAAAGGTACTAGAGAAACTATTGCCCTTCTAAAGTCACATTTTCTACGTTTTTCGTGGACCATTCTACAATTTTCACGGTAACTAATATAGTAATCTTGTAAGTGCGTTCAGAAATACATTATTTATTATTTTTCGGCACGCAGAGGCGCTTGAGTGGAAAATATTGAGCTTTCCGTTCATCATGGATGACTGTCGAATGTTTTGGACGTTAGACGATGATTTACGATTGTCTATTTGCCTTGATTGCGATTTAATGGGCTAACAGGTTAGCCCGCTACTATCTTAGACGGCATTATCACTTAGGTACCACCTGAGATCGTAGTCACGGGCTAACTTTTAGTGTTTTTATATTTAGTGTAAATTAGTATTCACTGGAATGGCTATAAAAAGCAAATAGTCATACTAGCAAATACAAAATGGATATCTATCTGGTCTGTTCTGGCAAGAGACTTATGGTTTGCTAGCACCCTACGGGAAAAAACGTGATTTTGCATTCTGGTAAAATCATACTACTAATATTATAAATGGGAAAGGGTGTTTGTTTGTCCTTCAATCACGCCACAACAGAGCAACGGATCAATGTGACTTTTTGCATGGGTATAGTTCCTCAACTATACCCATGCAAAAAGACTGCATAAAGACTATTTTTTATCCCGGAAAATTGAGGAGTTCCCGTGGGAATTTGAAAAACTTATTCCACCCGGACATCCGCGGGCATCAGCTAGTGCCTTATAAAAACCTAAACAGATTAGAACTATGGGTTAAATATAACTGCCATACCTTTAACAGTTCGCATCTGAAACTGCATCATCACTTACTTACCTCTCAAATCTAAGTCAAGGGCTAACTTCTACTTAGATCACTTACCACCTCTCTTTAAGTCAAGGGCTAACTTCTACTTAGATCACTTACCACCTCTCTTTAAGTCAAGGGCTAACTTCTACTTAGATCACTTACCACCTCTCTTTAAGTCAAGGGCTAACTTCTACTTAGATCACTTACCACCTCTCTTTAAGTCAAGGGCTAACTTCTACTTAGATCACTTACCACCTCTCTTTAAGTCAAGGGCTAACTTCTACATAATGGTATAAAATCAAAATAAAAACGGTAGATACCGAAATTTCGCATCTGCTTATTAAATGGGTAATGTCCGAGACACGTCCGAGATGAACCCAAAATGCTTTATCTATTTGCGAATAGCAAAAGTTACAGGGTGTCCTAAAAGTGCGAGGAAAACAATATTTTTGCTCGTCCGCCGAACCGTGAGTAATTCAATAGAAAATATTCATATTGGGGACAGTGCGTCCCTCCCTTATTGTGATATACAGGCTGTTGTATAACAATTGTTTCAATATTTTTGTTTTTCAAAGCTGTTATTTAGATTTCGCAATTAAAAAAATTAATAATCCGCTACAAGTTAGCTCTTGACTGTGATCTCACCTGATGGTAAGTGATGATGCAGACTTAGATGGTAGCGGGCTAACCTGTTACGGGCATGGCAGTTATATTAAACCCATATCCCTATTCGGTTTCTAGTTTCTACACGTCTTTGCCGGTACGGTGGTAACTAGCCACGGCCGAAGCCTCCCACCAGGCCAGACCAGGGAAAATTGAAAAATTATAAATTCCCAAATTGACCCTGCCGGGGATTGAACCCGGGACCTCCGCACGTTAAGACAACAGCGCTACATAGTGCGTCACGGAGGTCGTCAAAAATGAAAATAATTTTAATCCATTCATGACTCCTCGACAGTGATGTTGATCACAACATCACTGTCTAGGAGATATCACTGATATCCTAGATAAATACTTACAAGTACGAGTAACTTTACAATTTGAGTACAGCAATTGACTAGTAGATTTAGGTAATTATTTTCGGTGTTATGTGCGTTTTAAGAAATTAAATATGACTTGTTTGTTTCATAACATTTACATTGTATTGCGTTGTATGTATGTATATATGTATGTATGTATGTGAGTTTGCATATTCCTCCATAACTTCTATACGCCTGAACCGATTTTGATAAATGAGGTATCGTTAGAATCCCTAGCTTATTCCGGATGACATAGGCTAGTAAAATTTAAAAAAAAAATTGATGGGGTGACCATGGTCCCGCATTAAAGACCAAAATTGAAAAAAAATACGAAAATAAGATTAATTATATAATGATCATCTAGAAAATGATGAGTAGATTCTAAAAATATATAACACTATATAGTGCAATATTTAGTGATTCACAAAAAATATCATTTAATAAAAAATGTGAATAAGATTCCAAATGCTATATATGCAAATCGCTTCTTATGAAGGTAAACTCCAAAAATAATATGGCAGGGCAGTCGTATTTTTTAATTCGTTAATTGCTTTAACGGTGAAGGAAATGCTTGTGAGCATGCCCGAGAGTCCTTCATAAGGTCGAAGGTGTATGATGTCTGACAATCTACACTTTGCTAACGTGGTGAACTATGGCTTAACCTTACTCATTCTAAGAGGAGACTCGTGCTGTGTAGTGAGCCTTCAGTGAATAAAGTTGAATGATGATGATCCAATTATAGTTGTATCAAATCTATCAATTAATCAAATCAAATCAAATCAATCAAATAAATATTATAAATGCGAAAGTTTGGATGGATGTATGGATGTATGGTTGTATGGATGTTTGTTACTCAATCACGCCCCAACGGCTGAACGGATCTGGCTGAAATTTGGCACAGAGATAGATTATAGTCTGCAATAGCACATAAGCTTATCTTATTTATCTTACTTACTTTTTATCCCGGAAAATTAAGGAGTTCCCGCGGAAACCAGAAAAAAGAAGATCGAGGCAGACGAAGTCGCGGACTTTAGCTGGTTAAAAATAAAATGAAAATCCCGGAAAAATAAAGAGTTCCCGCGGGAACCAAAAAACCTCTAACCACGCAGACGAAGTCGCGGGCATTCGCTGGTTGTACATAAATCGGAGCAGCCTGTATAATGTACAGCATGTTTGCAGACGCCAGTGCCTGATGACGGATGTGACCCGTAATACAGTAGAGCTACATTTGAATATTGTTCTGAGCTCAATGCACATTGTTCAGCTCGAACTTAGCTGTAACTGCTGAACCGAGTGGGAAGTTTAGTTGATTGTATGTTCATAGCATAAATTCTAGACCCTCTTCATTACCACACTACCGTATACGGTATAACTACCTCCATTTCTTAAATATATTTAAATATGCCCACGACTTCCTCTGCGTGGTTTATGTTCTTTTTTATTCCCGCGAAAACTTAATTTTCCGGGACAAAAAGTAGCCTATGTTACTCTCCAGGTCCTCAGCTATAACCATACCAAAAATCACGTCGATCGGTTGCTCCGCTGCGGCGTGATTGAAGGACAAACCAACAATGAAATATACATTGGCATTTATAATAAAAGTGTGATCTTAAAATTTCATCTACGTGGATTAAGAGTTTTTATTCCGGCGGGAACGGTTTAATTTTCCGGGATAAAATTTTACCTAGGTTGATTCTTGAGTAAAAGGTTATAGTTATGTCTATAGCAAATTTCAGCCGAATGGGTTTGGTCATTGTGGCATGAAGGAAGGAATAACAAACATCCATACTCTGACATTTATTATAATATTATTCATAAGTATGATCTATTTATGGAGAATTATCCTAGTAGTACCTATATTATAAACTTGAATACGAGTGGGAAGAAAGGATCAACCTTTGGTTTTGAAGATATTATCTGAGGATTCTCAAGATGCAAGTGAGAACAGAAAGTTATAGATCCTCTGTCGTTCTCTATCTACAATCAAACCCGCTACAGACCCACAAACTTATCTGGCCCGGTGGCCAAAATTGGAATTAATTTTTATGACTTAGTTTTTATTTTATTTTTAATATTTATTAGCAACTTTTAAATGAGATAACAGCGACGCTGAATTTTTATTAATATTTAGTTTTCGTTTTTATTTTAAAATCTAAATTAAAAACGAAACATTAAAAAAATATCATCTGAGCCGCTGCAATGAGGCAATGTTCCAGGCTGGCTGGGTTACCCCGCTGAATAGCCAAACTTATTTATGTTGGCCGAGGTAACTGCCAGCCCTCCGGTCACCTGTGGACTCTATGAGATGAGAAGATAGATATTTAAACAAGTCATAATTAAAAAAATTAAAAAACACTACTGCCCTGCCAAAAACAAACTGATAAGAATTAATGCGGAACCATGGTCACCCCAGCAATTTTTAAAAAAAATTTACTAGCCTATGTCACCCGAAATAAGCTAGGGATTCTAACGATACCTCATCTCAAAAATCAAAATCGGTTCAGGCGTATAGAAGTTATGGTGGAATATACAAACTCACATATACATACATACATACATATATACATGAACCCTGACAATAATACACTCCTTTTTTCAGGCAGTCGTATAAAAATTATTTAGCGTCTTCCCCCGACGGCCCCAGGGTTTCAACACCAGGTTTTGTATACTGATGATGCGAAAGTTTGGATGGATGTATGGATGTCTGGATGTATGGATGTTTGTTACTCAATCACGCCCCAACGGCTGAACGGATCTGGCTGAAATTTGGCACAGATATAAATTATAGTCTGGAATAGCATATAGGCTACATTGATTCATTAGTGTAGGTTGCCTGGCAGAGATCACTTTAGTGATAAGGTCACCTTTTGTCTGTACTTTTATTATATGTCCTTTGTAACTGTTCTTTTGTATGCAATAAAGTTGTTTAATAATAATAATAGGCTACATTTTATCCCGGAAAATTAAGGAGTTCCCACGGCAACCAAAATACCTCGATCCACACAGACGAACTCGCGGGCATTAGCTACTTTTTAATATTTGTGAGCAACTTTAAATAACTGAGACGCTGTAATAACAGAGACTCTGTCACCGGGTCAGATGAGTTTGTGTTACAGACAGACAATCTGCCTCACATTTCCCATATCCATTCTCCACGGCCATCAGACCACTGAATCGCACCGACGTACAAACCGAATTATATACATCGAATTAAGTTATCCACCCACGAGCCTGGGAACAAAGTCGTTCGCAAGGATTTGGACACGCGTCTTTCGTTACGCCTGATCCTTTTTGGGTGATGACTTCTGCTAACTGCGGGGATTGTTAAGGGATTTTGGACCTTATCATAATAGTTTATAAATCGTAGAAATGGTTTTATGCTTATCGGATTTTGGGTTTGGATGCTAGGCAAGCTTTTCAGCCTGTTTAGTGATAATATTTTGAATTATGAAATAGAAAGTATAACTTATAAAACCTACAATAAAATAATAATATGATGACTGCAAGATACTTTTTAATACATACTAATATTATAAATGCGAAAGTGTGTCTGTCACGGCCCATCTGTTCAACCGATTTTGATGAAATTCGGTAAAGGGATAGTTTGTATCCCGGGAAAGGACATAGGCTACTTTTTATCCCGGAAAATTTAAGAGTTTCCGCGGGAATCAAAAAACCGTAAACCATGCGGGCATCATCTAGTATAATATATACAAGTACCTAACTCTTTCAGTTATTCGACACTGTTAGTATTTATTGGCATTAGGTAATGTGTAGTCAAATTGTAGGAAATGAAAGTACCCGTTTCGCAGTTTTAGAAACCATCCGTTAATATTATATAGGCATAAGTACCTAATATATTTCTGAAAGAAAAAGGTTGTCTGTTAAATTGTATAAAAAAAGAAACACACAATGCTTATTATTTTATATTTATGGCCTGACCCGGGACTCGAACCCGAGACCTCGGCGGCCGCAGTCGAACATGGTAACCACTAGACCAACGTACTCCCTAATCAACAAAAAACATCCCCAACTGTAACCAAAACCAGAATCTGTAACGAAGCGCAGCGTGCCCAATTAATGTGCGAGGGTGACTGATAAAGAGATCACGTTAAGCTTGTTACAGAAAATACAACAACAGTTCTATTTTATTTTAAGTTTTTACACGACTGCCTGAAAAAAGGAGTATATTGTTTTCAGGGCTCATGTATGTATGTCTGTGAGTTTGTATATTCCACCATAACTTCTATACGCCTGCACCGATTTGAATTTGATAGACAATCGATTTAGTACGCGAACTATAGCGTATTTAAGACTCGACAACATTTTTATACGACTGCCTGAAAAAGGATATTGGTTTCAGGGTTCATGTATGTATGTGAGTTTGTATATTCCACCATAACTTCTATACGCCTGAACCGATTTGAATTTGATAGACAATCGATTTAGTACGCGAACTATAGCGTATTTAAGACTCAACAACAGTTTTATACGACTGCCTGAAAAAAGGATATTGTTTTCAGGGTTCATGTATGTATGTATGTGAGTTTGTATATTCCACCATAACTTCTATACGCCTGAACCAATTTCGATAAATGAGGCATCGTTGGAATCCCTAGCTTATTCCGGGTGACCATAGGCTAGTAAAATTTAAAAAAAATTGATGGAATAACCATGGTCCCACATTAAAGACTAAAGTTGAGAAAAAAATCGAAAATAAGATTAACTATACAATCATCATCTAGAAGATGATAAGTAGATACCAAAAATATTGAACACTATAGTTCAATATCCAGTGATTCACAAAAAATATCATTTAATAAAAATGTGAATAAGATTCTAATTTAACTAGATTAATTTAGATTTTTAACTTTTTAGTTCTATAATAGTCGTGTTTTTAATTTTTTTTAATTATGACTTGTTGGTTATATCTATATTTTTGTTATAGTCTCTTCTAAGTTATTCTTTAACATGGATGCACTATGCTTTTGGGTCATAGTTAAAGCCAATGTTTCATAATTGTTGACTTTCATGTTTTAAAATAATTATAATCCTTATTTTAGGAACGACAGATCAAACTGTAATTTTGAGTAATATTGCTTAAGTATTGCTTTAATCGTTGGCAGTGACCCCTGAACAGTAATCTAACCTGCCCTCCTATTCTCTAACTCATTGGCTATCATAAAATGGAAGCCTTACTATGAAATAAAAATAACATTAATTTATAGCAAACTTTCAGTGGATAAAAAATATATGACAGTGGCATTCATTTTTTGATAGCCACTGAGTTATATAATAGGGGTTTAGATGTTAGTTTTTCATTAGGAATGAGCGAAAGGCTCATACTAGACCTAGATGTTGATGAGCGAGTTCATAAAAACGGTTACATTTGTATTAAGTTAGTTTCATAGGATAGGTATGTTTTTTGTCGTTAATTAAATCTATTTGATTGTGAATATTTATTGTAATTTATAGGTATATGTTTTTCTGGCTAGCTATGATTAATTATAATTACACCTTTTAGACAGGCGAGCTTCACCAAAGCTGCATCTTTCTGCTATTTGATTCCTGTTATGTGCAATGTGTGAAACCAGATTTTTGTTACACGATTCAGGTTAAAAAATAAAAACTTTAAAATCATCATCACGCCATAGCTGAAGGTAAGTTGAGTGACTAAAATTTTCAAAAGAGCAAATTAACAGCAGGTAGAGTCAGGAGTCGAACCTGGGCCGTTAATGATTTACAATGCATTAATCTTATAAAATCGTTGCCAAGAGCTGAGCTTATTGACTTTGGAAGCTAAAAAATTAAGCCAACTGGTTAATTTTTATTCAGTTAAAGGTTGTTTGGCAGCTTTGCAGATTGTTGCCAGGAATGAAAAAAAACTCGTTCCGGGTCAAGCACTTTGTTTGTTAGTTTCCCGTAAGATGTGTAATTAATGTTTTCAATCGGGCACGGAAAGGTTAGGTTAAAGGTTGCTTTAAAATTAAACTTAGGCACTCTAGAGTCAGCTTTCGCTATTATATCGCTTATACATTATTAGAAAAATAAATAAAATAGAAAATTAATTCTTAAAATGTTTAATGATGATTTGCTACTATATCGTTCTAATATTTACAAAATAAATTCTTAACAACTAATATTGCACATGAATAATACAATTAAATAACAATAACAATGTTTTTAATTAAACCGCCATTTAACAGGAATCCAACAAAATCGAAAGAGTCTCAAAGATTTCTACGAATTGTTATGAATAGAAGGAAATTCCCATCAATACATCTAGAATATTATTTGTTAGACACCTATTTGTGAAGAAGAGGTCCCCCGCTGTGGGGGAAAAATTGTTTGCTTTTCTTATTATAATTCTGAGTAGGCGATACGTCATCCAAGTCACCTTCTTTATCCTGGTGGGCCGTCATATGTCGCGTGAGATGATGTCTCTCTCGAAAACTTTCGTTGCACACTGGGCACTTTAGTTTCTCTTCTCTTTTCCTCCTATGCGGATCGGCAGCCGACTCACTTTTGTGATGAGTCCTCATGTGATAAACTAAGTCCGAAGTCATTCTAAAACTTATACTGCATTTCGCGCATACGTTTTGTGCTGGTAACGAAAATGCAGCAATAGTTGAAGGTAAAAGCGTACTCAGAATTGCTGCTGCAGGGTTAGCAATCAAAGGATTCACCGGTTCTCGAGGAGGTGCTGAGAATTTTATAAAATCAGGATTCGGAGCCTGAAAATTTTGAACACCAAAAGGGTAAGACGGTCCCGCCTGTAGATAGGGTAGCTCCGGTCTGAAGGGCAGAAAATTCATTTTGTTAGGTGACATATGTGGTGTCTTCGAGTCCTGTTTACCTTGATACTCCACTGCTTTAAATGTTCCACTTGATCTCTGGACAGGGCTTGATTCAGGATAATTTGGCGAAGTAGAAGGAGCGTTTTGTCCCTTGAAAAAATTGTGACTATTCAGTAAATGAGCTGGTGACAGGAGATTGTTGAAGCTTGATTTATTATAACTCGGTGGTGTGGAAGCTGACAGTGGTGGGCTTACTGAATTCTGATACAGAAGATTATCTGGACTGACTGATGGATTTGGTGACCGGACAGTGAAGTTGGATACTTTAGTGAATGCACTTTTCGGCGACATCTCATGAGATTTTTCTCCAAATCGGCTTTCAAATCTTACCCTTGACTGTATGCTGATTAGTGTAGGGTCATCAAATATTTTGTTTTTGTATTCGGGCAAAAATTTTGGATGCCGCGCTGCACTCTCGTTCGAATTAGGCCGGCTTCTCGATTGATCAGACGTATCGGAATCACTGCAATATATGGACTTACTTGGATACTCGTCCGTACCGACGTCGATGTTGACGTCGGAACCGAAACCCGGAGACATGTTGTTTATACGTCCTCGTTCTTCGTCCAGATCTTTAGAATCCAATGTGTTATCATTGGAGTATTCACTATGCTTGTAAATGTCCGCAATCCTCTTAGACGGTTCCCACTCTTCTGTATTAAATAATTGTTTGGAAACCCTTAGTTGCCTCTCCGGTTGTAGATGGCGAACTTTTTCATCCGGCATCATTAAAAAGGCTACATCAAAAGAACGTTTTGAAGCCTTTCCTTGATTAAGAACCGTCGTTTGCATGTTCTGCGAAGTTTTAGCACTTTCAATATTCAAACTAGTCTCTTTCGAGTCAGGAGACTGCTCTTTATAATTTTGGTAATTATTTTGAACGTCCATTGTCATTGTTTTCTCATTTATTTTGTCGCACTCGAAACTAAAACTTTTCACACTTATATCGCTACAGATCTGTACAGAGACGCGTGCGTACTACCCATTAGTGACTCTGCGAATGCGAGAGTAAAGCAAGGGTGAAAAATATATAAGTGGGGTTAAAACTACCCTTGGTAGAGGCTTTCGAGGCGAGAGGCGGGGCCGGGCGACCAATGAACATTGAGCGAGAGGCGTGATTTGAACCGTCGGTCCAATCAGTGAAGGTTCAGACGATAGCGAGCAGGAGAGCTCAATCACCGGGTCAAGATAATAATAGCTGCCGTGAATTGAGAGCGCATTGAGTTGTGGTAGGGTCAGCTCGACAAAGACAGTATGATATTGAAAATCGTGAACCGCTTCTACGGATCATGCGGAAATATTTCGATATGACTTTTAAAAAAATCGCTTTTTGAGTGTTCCCCCAAAATGTTACATTGACTAAAGTTGAAAATGCATGCAGATAATACTGATTCCAGCTTTCTCTGCCTTATAAAATTATAAAATGTTAATATAATATTTTTATCTACATTGGATTTTTTGAAAAAAGAATTGGTATTTTTTTTTGGGAAATTTATTTCCATTTTATTAATTGATTTTTTGTTTTAATCAGGTAGGTACAAGGTATAACCTATCTACTTATTTTGAAATGCTTCTACTAAACTAGTTTTGTAATAAAATATTGTAATAATACCTACCTTCTAAAACTTTCTCAGTATAAAAATTGATGTTTCATGCCTTATAGCTAAAAGTTCCATTATTATCTTCTATTTATCTCTCCAAACAAGGCACTAGAAAAACTCCAACGATTATGATTGCAATAAATATGTTTTATATGTGGCATAAAAAATGATACTCCGGCTATAGGCGGCGTAACCCCCGAGTGTATGGATGAGATTGCGAATAATGCTATTAACACAGACGCTTCTTCTCAAATTGATATCCTACACAACGACAACACAACGCAACCTGAACTTTAAACGGTACAAAATAAAGTTCCAAATTATTTGGACAAAGCCAAAGCAAATACAGGAAATGATGGCACTGTAAAAAAGACTATAACCGCTTTCATATAAAGCAGAAGTTTCATTGATATGATACACGTAGCAAAGTGCTAAGGAGACTCAAATGAGTTCTGTTCGGTAGTGGGTAATGATAATATGATGGGCGCAGACGTTAAAGGAAAACCATTTGTCAGATTTTAGCCATTTTTTGTCCATTCTTTGGGAATCTGTTCCATTTATTTTAGGTGTCGCGTTAATGAGATTCTTTTAGACCTTAGTTTAGATGTTTTATGACTCGACTAGCCGATGCCCGCGACTTCGTCCGCATGGATCCCGCTTTTAACTTTCCGGTATAAAAATTAGCATATCTGTTATTCCAGGCTATAGTCTATCTCTGTGCCAAGTTTCAGCCAAATCCGTTCAGGCGTTATAGCGTGCTTGAGGAAAAAATATCCACCCATCAAAACTTTTGCTTTAATAATATTAGTATAGAGTAGATATGAGTTGTGGATTTAGAAAATATTAATTTTAGTATACGTATAGCAATAATTACAGAAAGAAATAAAACGTTAAATTAAAAATCAAAAAATCACCCCTCCATCCTTTGGACCAAATATTATTTCTAGAACCGCTGCTACATATACTTACTGCCATTGTAAATATTAGCAAACTATTAATTCTTGACTCTCTTTTGTGTCTTGGTAGAGTTAAATGTCTTGAATTGTATTGAATTTCGACGACCTCCCTGGGGCTGTGTTGAGCGCTGCTACCTTAACGTGCGGAGGTCCCGGGCTCGATCCCCGTCAGGATCTATTTAGGAATTGAAAGGCTAGTTACCAGTTAAACCGATTAGGGGCATGGATTTTAATATAACTGCCATGCCAGGTTAGTCCGCTACCATCTTAAACTGCATCATCACTTACCATCAGGTGAGATCGCAGTCAAGGTTTGACTTGTAGTAGATAAAAAAACTATATTCAACTAGATGATGCCCGCGATTCGTTCGCGTGGATTTAGTTTTTTTGATTCCCGCGAGAAATCCTTGATTTTCCGGGATAAAAAGTAGCCTATGTATATCCTTCCCCGGGATACAATCTCTGTACCAAATTTCATCAAAATCGGTTCAACGGTTTGGCCGTGAAAGCGTAGCAGACAAACACTCTTTCACATTTATATTTAAATTAATTTAATTAAATTTTATTTATTAATTTAGTTAAATTTTATTTCATTTAATTAAATTTTATTTATTAATTTAATAAAATTTTATTTATTAATTTAATTAAATTTTATTTCATTTAATTAAATTTTATTTTATTTTATTTTAAAATTAGTATGGATCATTTCCATAATCGGTCTGATACCGAATAGTAAGAAGTGACATATTATAATGTTTAGCCGATAAGTAATTTGTGGCACGTGATCGGGCTTAGGGCACACGTGCCAAGGGTAGGAATATTTGGAGGTGATAATTGTATACTGATATGTGATTCCATAATAGGGATTAAATGTAAGCCCATTCGTGCTAACCGTGATGCTAAGATGTATAATTGACCCTCTCACTCTCATAGGAGAGAGGGAATTAGAGGTTAGACACCAAGCTGCTCCAATGCTGGTTGCCGGACTTTAACAACTACTATCATGTTAGTGATAAACCGGAACCGACGGCTTAACGTGCTCGGGAGGTCGTCGAATACCTAATACTAGTAGGTATACGAATCTATTAAAATACAATTTGAAAAAAATGGTGAGGTGACCATGGTCCCGCATTAAAGAATAAAGTTGAAAAAAAAATACAATACCGCGATGCCCTCTTATTCAAATTAGGCCGGCTTCTAGATTCATCACACGTATCGGAATCGCTGCAATACATGGACTTACTTGGATACTCGTCCGTACCGACGTCGATGTTGACGTCGGAACCAAAACCCGGAGATATGTTGTTTATACGTCCTCGTTCTTCGTCCAGATCTTTAGAATCCATGTATGTAAGAATAGATTACTACTAGGTTGTCGACAAATAAGTTAAAGATTCGATAGTCTATCGACACTTTGACTGATGATGCCAAGTCAAAGGTCGCATCTGCGAGTTAGATTGGCAGAACGATAGCCTGCCTCCCTCGAGTCGCACACCCATCTTACACTAGACAGATTAGTCGGTGCTGGCTGATAATATTCTTTTTCTATTTGTCACCTCTCTTGGGACCAGTTGATTGAGATACTGGGAAATCTTTAGTTGGTTTCGGTACGACTTCTTGTTTGGAGTTGTTTTCTTTTCATTCCACTAATATTATTTTTGTGATTATTAATAACTAGCTGATGCCAGCGACTTCACATGCGTGGCATATTTTTTTAATTCTCACGGGAACTTTTTAATTTTCCGGGATATCAACTTTACTCATGTAAAAAAATCACATAGATCCGTTGCTCAGTTGCAGCGTGATTGAAGGAAATCATCAAACTAACAAACAAACAATATCCTATTTATGATATTAGTACGATTGTATTAAAAGAAATTGTGAACGTCTTGAATTAGATGTAGAATTTCTTAATTAAGATATAACTTTTGTACATTCAGTAAGTTTCTTCATTTCAAAGCTTCATTGGATTTATTCTGTTAGAATAGGGATTAAACTGCAAGTCAGCTATTGACTTCCAATTTTTTAATCTAGTTGATAGGTCAATTAACTAAAGTTAACATTAAAATGTGCATTACTTCAGACAGAATATTATGAAGTGAGAACTTCTTTAGCCGCGTTGAGCATTTTTTGGTAGGGGGTAAAACATGTGGATTCGCGTGACCGATATGCTCACGAACATATAAATATACTCCATTCAAAATGAAACTTTAATGCCTTAGTGTTAAGGTTTATATTTTAAAATAATTTTAATTAAAAAAAAATCTATCGGCAGTCCCTATGACAGCTAATTTTTTGAAGTGAAAACTTCTTTAGGCGCGTTGAGCACTTTTTGGTAGGGACTAAAAATGTAGATTCGCGTGACCGACATGCTCGCGAACATATAAATAGTATATACCATGCGAAACTAAACTTTAATGAATGAACTAGAAGTTTAATTCGAATTAAACTTCTAATTCATTCACTATCATGGACTTCCGCAAAGTAACGCCTGCTTCTATTCAATATTTAAACTTTAATGCCTTAGGGTTAAGGTTTATACTTTAATAATTTTAATTAAAATAAAAATAAAAAAATTCAAAAAACAAAAAATATATATTTAGTTTTTACTTCTATCGGCAGTCCCTATGACTGTCATTTTTTTTTGATTTAAATATTACCTATTCTCCTTGAAATTTATATAGTATACGTAAAACATCCAGTAAATAATCTATAAAAATGATCAGCATGTTTTATAATTAACTACATAAATACCTACCCAGTAATTATTAATGTTCAAATATTTATTTTATACAGTCAAAACTTTAGCTTAAGGGATTCATGGAAGCAGTTAATCCCATAAATTACTACAACACCTGTACTACTAACACGTTATTAAAATATGTTTAATGTACCCCTCCTTGCTTTGAAAACTAATACCAACCTACCATATGTCGATCTAACAATAACCTATAGAATTTGGTTCACCTAAAAATTCTGCACTAAAAAAAGAAATCATGTAAGGAATTCTACGTCCTAGTAATTTGAAATAAGGTATGTAATTGCGTACACAATTTTAGCCGTTGATAGGATATTCATTGAATCATTGTGCAGTTAATCTCGGACAATAATCGTTCCCTTTCAGTAATTCTCTTAGATCAACCACCCTGTTAATCGTCCCAAATTCACTCGTGTCATGAGATTATTCAAAATCTACTTTATTTACACAGCAATACGGTAATGATTCCTATAAAATTCCATTCTCATTGTCAATGTCCAGTGTACTAACTGCGTTGCGTTCTTTTATGTCAATACTTACTATATTTCTATTAACTACACATATCGCTATAGGATTTTCAACTTTGGAGCTATGTTTGCATGGTTTATTTTCATTCGTGATAGATTTTAAATTAAGTTTATTTTAACTTTGAACATTTTCAGCTATATTTGTATTTGTATAAGGTTGGTATTTAAAATTTTGGAAATGGTGTATACGAAATGTATAACCTAACATTAAAGTGGGATTTGGTGCACACTTGTTTATGAATTTTTGTACCATATGGTGTAAAAGCCGCCGTGGTCCATGGACAATACACCCCCATGCTGGTACACTATTACCATATGGGACGCGTTAAATGCGTTTTCAAGAGAATCGTATGGAGCTTTGAAAATGTATGATGAATGATCTATTAAATATGAATGAGTTCATTGATTTTTGCACTGAACAAATAATGATAAATCATAATATTGAATTTACATACATACAAGGTATCGATACCTATTCTAGGTTATAGATATGAGTCTATTAAAGCCACCGAGGTTTAATTTTTTTATTGCTCAGTCAATATTTGAACTACCTTTTAAAAATACTTTATTTGAGTTAAAATTGCATAAAATTTAATGAATACTCAAAGCTCAAATATGGCAATAATATTACTGTAGAACACATTATACAAAGTTAAAATATTGTAATTTTAAAGTTACTGTGATTTCAATTATTACAAAATAATAAAAAAGCCGGTTAAGAATAAGCATAGATTAAAAGGTAGACTTTAGTAACATACTAAACAATATTTTGGGCAGAGAAGAAGTGTAGCAACGATAAAAGTGAAACTTTCACGCATAATCATCACTGTATGACATGTAGTTGTAGCTTGAAGGCAATAATGCGCTGAGTGCACGAATAAACATTTGCACAAAGCCGTGCAATAATGCGTATTGTATTATTTGACAATGGGCCTGTAGTTGGAATGTAGTGTCATGAGAATTGTACACGTACCGAGGGTATAAAGCATTAGAATACCTGCGTATGTTTTAAATTCTTTAAACTTAAGGTTCAGAAGCTTACTTAAATTTATTCTTCCGATCAAGTTAAAATTATTACGAAGGTTACCGCTAATAGTACTACTAATATATAGCACTAGCTGACTACTACTGATGATAACAACTGGCTGATGATAACAAGTTGAAACTTATATTCATAAAAAAAGATTTTAATTTTTTCAATGAATTAATGAATTAGTTATTCAAATGTACAAAATTGTGGTGGCTACAAGTGAACAATAAGTGAGCAAAAATATTATCAAACTTAAACTCAAAGGTTTTTTATTAAAATGAACTTTTACAAGTGCTTTTGAATCGTCGAGTGAATCTACCATAGGTTCGGAATGTCATTTGTTGGGTAGAAAGAAAGATGGGCCAGTACAAAGTACGAATGTATCCGCCACTTAACAATTGCTGGCTGTTGGGTGCTTCTGGGGTACCCCGGCGATGTTGTCTCCACAGGTCTGCGGCTATTTTCAGTTTTCACTGGTACTGGTTGTAGTAGGATTACACCAAGCCGATTCATTTTGGAGAAAACGAAGTTTGCGTGCACGCCTTTTGAATGCAGAAGAATTTGAATGATGATATAATATTCGAAACGGTCGATTGTTTTTGACAGTATCTGTAGTACATATTTTGATGCAGGCGGCGTTACCTGCATTAGGGAATAGGGAGGAATACATTCGTTTTTAAATTAAAATTGTTCAAAATTTAGAATTTAGAAAAGAAAAGAAATTTTAGAATATATGTACTAGCACTCTTGTTCTACGGAACACCATTCCTACAGAGGAGAACTAGCAATAAACTAGGTGGTTGCTCTATTATCATCATCAACATAATTAAAGATTTTTGCAATTGCGCAAACAATTTTAATAGGAAAACTACTTTACGATCGATGAACTAAAGTTTTAGAACAAACTTGCACCTGCTTTGTTCCTTATAACTAAAATTGGTGATGCGTCTGTAGCTGCAGATTCTAATGGACTGAGGTAATCCCATGCCATTACGTAACTATTCTGTTCATTTGTTCGCTATCACTCATATAAAAAATACATCTATTAAATGGTACTTATAACCAGCTCAACTAATTCCATAAATTTATGATGTCGATGTTCTACAGTTAATACACGAAGAAGTATCAAAATCATTCAATCCAATGATGAAAATCGCAGCATATGCGCTAGTGGTCTGGTGCCATCTGATCGCCATAGTTGTAACGATCGCCATGGATGTAATGATCACGATGTCAGTGAACAGACGGACAATTATCTGCTTGTAATCAGAACTATTTACTTTGATGTGCAAATTGTGAATCCAATAGCCGATTGTGAAATATTAGATTGGAAATTTCAATTAGCAATATTGATTTTATATTTGATGTAAACTTTTGTGTTAAAGAGAATTTTGAGTTAATTTTGACTTTGTTTTTGTACTTAAATATTTAAAAAAAATGTATATTGACCGGATAATCTTTACTGCTGTATATGCCTATAATTAAGTATTGCATTAGAACGAGACTTGATTGTATTATTTTAAGATTATCAATTGTTTGTGCAATATTTGTTGGTATATCAACAAACAAATAAATAAATAAATAAATTTTAATAAAATTTAAAAAAATTGAATAGTTTTAATTTTTTTAATAGTTGTTGAGAAAAAATTTCGGTCCCATATTATGGAGTTGAAGCTGAAAGTTATTATATTTGTTTGATAAAAGTAATTCTTCGACAAAACTGTTAGGAAACTGACAAAATAATTTCTAGACAAAGTATTGTGATTATGATTTGGAAAAATGGTCTCTAAAAACTTGTCAACATCAACACATGAATTTCCTCTTGAAGATAAAAGTGGAAGATCAAGATATAGCTGGAAGACATGTATAATTTCTAGTAGTCAGAGTCTATTCAGCATGTTCTTTAGAATTTTCCACAAACGGCTAAGAAGAAAAAGGAAGAGTTTTATAGATTTCTTTGTCCAATTTTTCAAATGGCTCATTTTTATTTTGGTTTAATGTAACCGCAGTCCGTTCCTCTGCATCGAGTTCCACAAGCTACAAAGAGACTTTTCAACCACAAGTGGGGTGCGCAATACGAGAAGCATTTACTCGCCATATGCACTTTTGGGCATACCGTTTACTCAAGGGACCATCCCTTGCTAATGAAAGTGATGGTAATAGGGCGTTTGTAATTGTTGGATTCTATTCCTCGGAGGAATATTTAGAGAAGACTGTTCAATTGGCATCGACATTATATTTCTACTTAAAATAAAAAATGGAGATGTCAGTTTTTTAACGATGTGAACTAAAATATTAGTATTTAGTTGCCTCCATTAATCAGAAATTATAGTGGTGGACTCACCTACTACCTAGCTAATAATAAAAATATTTGCATAACATTTATAACAAAGATCATAAATAATTATATTGTATCGAATAATAAAACGCCATAGAATTTCATATCTATGCTTCTATTTCCCAGTTTGTTATATTTCTTCATTGTGTTGTTGTTTTTTTCTTTATTAGAAGCACTATAATACTGAGATATTATTATAACTTTAATTACTAATAAGTCAATACTATAAATTTTTTTAGCGAAATTACTATTTTTGCTCCATAGTTTTCACATAACCAACACACGATTATATTTTATATAAGTATGATAATTTTTGTTACAAGTGGATTCCAAAATTTGTCGTTTTCATCCATCAATCCACCACGTGTGTCGCTAAATACAACCGTATATCTTTTTAAGAAAATCGATACCCAACCGCATCTACGCTAAGCTCATAAACGTTTCGGAGGCCATATGTCGCGAAAAATTCTACTATAATTGCATTAAGTTACCCCAAGTCGAGTGCTGCTTTTAATTACGACGACCCACTTAGACATATGTGGTGTTAAGGGGGGTTGTTTGATGTATGGAAAGTTGGTTGCCGTCAAATCAGATAAAACTTTAAAAAAAAATTGCTACGCTTCTAGCGGGTACAACTTAGAACATAATGATTAAACGCGCAGAGAAAGCAATAGACCTAATCACCTAACAATTGTTTTGTTTTCTAAATCGATGCCATGGCTCTACATACGAATAGTTTTCATCTTATTGATTACTCTCAAAACAACCGTAAGTAGACCTTAAAATATCTATATTTGGAGAGTTATTGATTGATTAATTTAAATTATTGAATAATAGATTTTCGTTTAAACTATCCAAATCTTGGATGCCGAGGATAGAATATTAGCTGATGCCCGTGGGAACTCCTTAGTTTACCGCGATAAAAAGCCTAGCCAATGTCAATTTCTAGGTCCTCGACTATAACCATCCAAAAAATCACGTCGATCCGTTGCTTTGTTGCGGCGTGATTGAAGGATAAACCAACAAATAAACACACTTTCGTATTTCTAATATAAGAATGATATGAAGTATAGTAGTATCTATGTAAAAACATCAACAATGTTGTTGTTATTTAAATCAATACATAAATAATTATTAACAGGTCTTCTATTTGAACTCAGGGTCCAACCTTTGCCAAAAATAATTGTTAGGTTTACATCAGAAGCGTTTGATTTTTCTCTAACAAAGGTAGAATGTGGAAAGGTGTGTTCAGAAGCTGAAAAAATAAGACTTTCCTTTGCAAAGAGCAGACAATATGAGCGTGAAATATGGGTTCAAGAAATCCTGCTCCCTGAACAACGGACGAAATAAATGAAGAGAAAAAGTTAAAAAAAAGACAATGGCCGACAGGAAACGCCGCGTGAATAAGTGCTCCATTGTAGCGGAGTGTTTTCTTTAATATTTTCCCTTCTTTTGGTTAATAAATTTTAAATAAGGCTTCTTTTGTTTGCTATTAGTTATTGTTTCGCAGTCATATGTATAAATTGTACTGTTATCCATTCAGTCTCACTTAATTGATCCATACTTTGTATTATAAATGTGTCTGTATATAAGCTACGCTTACACGGCCCGCCTGTTCATTCGAGTTTGACGAAATTTGGTACAGAGATAGGTTGTGTCTCAGGGAAGAACAAATGGCTCAGGCTATTTGTGCAAGCTTTGTATGGAAACCACCAATTAAAATAAATGTAAAGCTGATTTTTGGCACTAGTGTTCTTTAGGGTCTTAGAAGTATTTCCTCAAAAATCCCAACCCCTAGGATATGGACTTCCCTCTTCCCCTAAAACATCTCCTCGATTTTGTCTTTTTGTAATTTTTTCAAAAACAAAAAAAACTGTCAAGGCAAAAATGATCTTCATTAAATGATATTTTCAACTGATTTGGACGAAATTCGGTACAGAGTCAGAAGTTCCCGCGGGAATCAAAAAATCTTTGTCCACGTGCATCATCTTATCTTACTTCTTACTAATATTATAAATGCGAAAGTTTGGATGGATGTCTGGATGTATGGATGTATGGATGTCTGGATGTTTGTTACTCAATCACGCCCCAACGGCTAAACGGATCTAAGTGAAATTTGGCACAGAGATAGATTATAGTCTGGAGTAGCACATAGGCTACTTTTTATCCCGGAAAATTAAAGAGTTCCCGCGGGGACCAAAAATCCTCGATCCACGCAGACAAAATTGCGGGCAATAGCTAGTCTAGCAATAAATGCGAAAGTGTGTCTATCATACTTTCACGGCCCACCTCCTCAACCAATTTTGGAGAAATCTGGTATGGATAGGATGGATACCGGGGAAGGACATAGGCTACTTTTTATCACGGAAAATAGATGGCACGGTATTATCCTGCGGGATCCAAAATACCTTCATCCTCGTGGACCTAGTCGCGGGCATTATCTAGTAGGTAATAGAATAATTTCTTTAAACATGATATTGAATTCCACTGGCGATTGTGATTCAAAAAATCCATACAAACAAATATAAAGAGAAGTAACCCTCAAATGAATTGTATCTCATTTTATATTCAGACTCGGCCCGGTCCGTCTGCCCCAAGATGATTTATGAACTGTTTTTTGTTGATTTTCTTCGGTTTATCTCACTGCCAAGATTCTTTAATCCCGCTGCCAACTATATTACATGTTAGCATATTGATAAAAGTGACTTTATCATTTTAAAATTTTGATTTAGTTTCTTCCTAAAGTCACTTTAATAATAATAATATTGTAATTATTGTAGGTAATTGAAAAATAAACTAAAATCTAAATGCAAATATTAAATTCTTAAAAATGCTTATTTATTTTCATTACAATGTTTTTGATACAAATTCAAAAATTTACTCGTGAAAAAAAACTTTTAAATGTATTACTTGTATTATTATTTCTTAACCAGCTTTCTTCTGTAAATGAATATAATATAATACAGTGAAAAGATTTTTACAAGGTTTAATTTGCTAGAGACTAAATTCAAAATTCCAGATATCTTAATATTTAAAGGGGAAATCAAAACTCAAAAGAATGTATAATCGTGTTCAAAGGCTAATTTAGCCACGTTGTCACTCGGGTTGTACTCGGCCATTAGCTCAAAAGCGCTCAATGTTAAATGTCTCAATTTAATGTAAGGACCGTGTCTCCCTCGCTTGTTGCGGTCTTTATTACCCCGTGTCGGTTTTGAAGGGTTAATTCGTTGGAAAGAATTTCACTTATTTCATGGAGTGATGTTAAGTGGCATATCCTAAATATGGTGATCAATAACTATATTCCTATTTTAACTTGATTTTATAAATGTGAATACTATTATTATATTTTAGACAACCTATTTTTTTTCTGTGGAAAAATTAAAAATGCCTAGTAAATTTATACTAATATTATAAATACGAAAATTTGGATGGATGTCTGGATATTTGTTACTCAATCACGCCCCAACAGCTGAACGGATTTGGATGAAATTTGGCACAGAGATAGATCACAGTCTGGAATAACACATAGGCTACTTTTTATCGCGGAAAATTAAAGAGTTCCCGCGGGAACCGAAAAACTTCAATCCACGCGGACGAAGTCGAGGGCATTAGCTAGTAATTAAATAAGGTTTGACTAAATACAAAAACAAATTTAAAACTTCTTGTTGAAATTTCCTATCACCTATATCAATAAATTAATTATTGATTCCATCATGACAATTCATAAATACCTGCTGTTAAAATTAATTGAAATTACAGTGAAGTCATTATGAAATTAAGAAATTAAGAAATAAATAAAAGGAAGTAAGTAAATAATAGTAAGTTATTAAAAGTTTTGAAGACCTTCCTGGCGCATTGAGCGCCGTTAGTCTTCACGTAGGAGGTCCCAGGTTCGATTGCCGGCAGGGTCAATTTGGGTATTATAATTTCTGAATTTTCTCTGGTCTGGCCCGGTGGGAGGCTTTGGTCGTGGCTAGTTACCACTCTACCGGCAAATACGCGTCTCTCCAAGCGATTTAGCGTTCTAGTAGGTACAATGCCGTGTAGAAACCAAATAGGGATATGGGTTAGTTAGCATAACTGCCAAACCTCTAACAGGTTAGCCCCTTACCATCTTAGTCTGCATCACCACTTATCACGTGATATCGTAGAAATAAAAGTTTCAATTAAATACATAGATTATGTGAACGAATGAAAAAAGTGTGAAGAATAGAATGCTGAGGGTAAAATAATGTATTTTTTTATTTGTACAAAGTATATAGGTATATAATTGTGGTGTTAAAAGTACTTATTTAATAATAAATAATATTTTAAAACTTTAATTAAAATAGACCATATAAATATTGGCTACCCTTTTAATGGAAATTTATTTTTTCCCTTGGAAGAGCGTAAATTAAATTAAGAATTATTAAGATTCTAAATTAAATATTAACGTAGTATACCCACCTCAACATTAGATGAGGAGGGAAGAACGCATAATGTTGAGGAGGGAAGAAAGAGAAAGAGAAGAAAAGAAGAAGAGTGAATAGAATAGAACACAGGGTCAGCACGAAGTAATGCAGTTGCAGATCCGTGCTGACCTCGAAAACAGGGGGAGGTTATTTTAATCCGTGCAAGTCGGACATGCCCTGCCGATAGGCAGAAGTTCGTAGGGATTTTTTCATCCCCCGAAAGAAAAAAAAAAAAATACCCACTCATAGCTATACAGCCTACAGCATCCTAGCATCGGCATGCAAATTTTTAGTGTAAGAGTACAGTTTGAACCACACATTTATCATCCGCCGTCGCCATCTTGAGGGTTGTTAATGCATAAACTATAAACTATTGCTGTTCGCGAATTTTCGCTCGCCGTCTGACAGAAACTTTAGCATTTCCTTATGTAATTTTTGACTGGTATTCTTGGTAACATTTCCATAAAGCCAAGTCCCCTTGGGTAAGGTTTTTATTTAAACTAGATGATGCTCGCAACTTCTTAATTTTCCGGGATAAAAAGGATGCCTAGCCTATCTGCTTCCCCGGGATGCAACCTATCTGTATACCAAATTTCATCGAAATCGTTTGAAAAAATGGGTTAGAGCGTAGTGGACAAACAGACAGACACACTTTCGCAATAATAAAATTGGTATGGATACGTGAAAATCTTTGATTTTTACACATTATAAAGGATAAGTCTGTCTACGGGATGTAAGCTTAGTATGTACGAAATTTCGTCTGTTTAAATCCACCACTACAGCCTATTAATGTCCCACTGCTGGGCACAGGCCTCCACTCTCATAGGAGAGAGGGAATTAGAGGTTAGACCCACCACGCTGCTCCAATGCGGGTTGGCGAGCTTTAACGACTATTATCATGTTAGTGATAATAACCGGGACCGGCGGCTTAACGTGCTCTCCGAGGCACGGGAGTGAAACACCGCCAACTTCCTAACTCCGAGCTAGTACTGAGAAAAACCCGATACTTAATTAAGGCCCGACCCGGGACTCTAACCCGGGACCTTGTCGGCCGCAGTCAAACATGCTAACCGCTAGACCAACGCGGCAGTTAAAATGCGAGAAAAGAATATGGAGATTGGAGACACATAAAGAAATACATAGAAATGGTTTATTACTACTACCTACAAGATAATTAGTGATTAAACGAACTTATAAAGTGAAGTTCTATCATAATTATATGAGTCGCTTCATTCGAAGATATAATTTATTTAACGCAGACCATTGTACCATTACCTGTTCTGTGCTTAAACCAAGTGAATTCAACAATTAAAGCAGTTTTCGGAGATTTAATGGAGTAAATCGAAAACTTGCAAAGCAAGAGTGTCATCACGTATCACGTTAGATTGTACCATCCGGCTTTTGTAAGCAAAGTGTGGTGGCCAAGCGCTAGTCAAAAAATTAGTGCATTTATTCAAAAAAACAAAGATGTTTTCCGGAAAACTTTATCAAAATTATTTTGTGTCTGGAGTAAATTCCGATAGTTATGGTATCACTAGCCGATGCCCGCGACTTCTTCAACGTGGTTTAAGTTTTATGATTTCCGCTGAAACTCCTTAATTTTCTGGGATAAAAAGTAGCCTATGTGCTATTACAAATTACAATCTATCTCTGTGCCAAACTTCATCGAGATACATTCAGCCGTTTCGGTGCAATTGAGTAACAAACATCCATCCATACAAACTTCCGCATTAAAAAAAAAACAAGTAAGATAAGATAAAAATCTTATGCGTTTCGCTAATTTATTAATTTTCAAAGCAAATCGTCCAGAACGTACTATAGAGCAGCTACGCAATAAGCACTTATCTCCGGTCCTAATGTCCAACCCTTCATTGTCTGAAGCCGGCGTTTGACTGACTATCTCCAACATAACGCCAAATAAATCTGCTGTCCTTTACCACTAATTAAAGGAAATGGTCCAGAAACAAGATTGCGATATTGTTCTCTCTAAAACCTAAACCTCTCCCTTTCCAACTCGTATAAATTCAGATACAGCCTGTCTTGTCTCCCTAAACGTTGGTTTAGACTTCACTCATTATGCTAAATATCCCCCCTTTTGTTCGGGAGTGGAAAGATGTAAGATAAGGTGGATTTTTCTGAGCTTTTTTTGTAAGGACTTGACAGTTGGTATATGGAGGTAGATTAAGATTGCGGTGGTATTTTTCTCGTCGCCTAATTGCCTTAGAGAATTTTCGCAAATCTTAGTAAATTGAGTATGTTAATTTTGAAAATAATAATACAAAAACGTATCTTTTTTAAACTAATTTCAATATATTCTTGTACGGTGCATTGATATCTTCAAGCTTTTGGTGTCCGATTTCTGAAAATTTTGTTTAAAACATTCTCAACTCCCTAACAATAGGGATGATGACAACTCAATCAAATCAGCTAGTCTTTATCAAACTTAAAAACGCACTTCTAATAAGGAAGTTGTATGAAATTTACATTTGTGACGTCATCAAATTTCAACGCACTTTTTTCTTTAATCTATATTTTAAAATGGTTATCAAACTTGAATCTAACCGAGGATGTGAATTTTAGGTCTTTTGGAAGACCCACTATTTAATAATCAGTTCGAAATAATTTATTTTTGATATAGGCATCATCCCTATTATCTAACTTTCCAATACCATACTTAAACTAAAGTACCTCAATGCATTCAAGTGAATTTAAAACGGACTTCATCAAACTTAATTATAACTTATATTAGCACGAATGGTAAAAAAGGTATTTAATTTCTAAATTTAAAAGTTGCCTGCCATAAAAAGACAGATTCGATTGGAGACTGCATATTGGAAAACCGAGCAATTTTTAATAAATCGCCTGGGATCGGTGGACAGAAAGTACCTTATTTCATTATGCCAACCGTTCCATTAGTAAGATACGCAAATTCTATTAAGCCCCGTGAAAAAAAGCGCTTTAAGCGCTGAATTTAATGATCAAGAGACAAAATTGTTGAATTGTGCATTGATTCAAATATTAGGATTAATGATTAAAGTGAACATTACTTATTTTGAATCCGCTATAAGTTTGCTCAAATTGTAAAATGTTTGTATGTCCTATTATTATACGTAAACGTTTTAATTACTATTGTTATTATACTATTGTTGTGGCTATTGTTGTACCATTAAGCTTCTTCCAAGTTAACACAAAGTTTACATATTAAATTTTAATGAGCACCAAAAACATAATTAAATTTACAGATTAAGCAATAATTTTTTTGTGTGTTGTGTGTGTAATACACACAATACACAAAAAAATTATTGCTTGTGTGTGTAATACACACAATACACAAAAAAATTATTGCTTAATCTGTAAATTTAATTATGTTTTTGGTGCTCATTCTTCTAATTAAGAAACTTATTCCGTTATTCAGAAATCTAAGAGAAATTGCGCCTATTGAGACGACAATGATGGTTTATAGATCGTTGTGTCTTCCGATCATGACCTATTGTATCTGTGCATGGGGTGGGGCTGGAAAAACGTTCTTGCTTCAGTTAGAACGAGCGCACAGAACCTTACTCAAAACTATTTTTAAAAAACCTTTTAGATACCCAACTGACCAGTTATACAGAGAATGCAGTCTACTCAACGTTCGTCAACATTACTTAATTTCAATAATTTTACGTTTTCACTCAAAATTTGATCACTGCACTATAAATAATAACAAAAGAGTAGTAAAATTTCCATTATCAGTTGCTAACACAAGTTTTGCCCAATCGCAATTTGAATTCAGCTCATCATATGCATATAATATATTTAGTAGGGCTAACAAAGAAATAAATTTGAATAAAATTAATAAATTTAACCTAGCTAAATCTCTTAGAAGCTGGCTAGCACCCAAGGGCTACGATGCAACTGAAAATATTTTAAAAATAACAAAATAGCATTACGCGCACTTACACTTGCACTTTCACACATACACCTACCGACACACACGCACACATGCACACACACTCACGCACACGCGCACACACACACACACACACACACACACACACACACACACACGCGCATACACATACACACGCAGATACGCTCAGTTTTCCACACATAAATAAGTAATTAGTTTTTAGTTATATTTTCACATGTATCATTGGAAGGAACTACCCTCTGCAATACAGGTTATCCTAGCGTAGAGGGTAGGGACCGTTATTTAATCATGTCAATCATTTATGAAAATAAATATTATTCTTATTCTTATTCTTATTCTATTCTTAATTGTATAATCACTGCTTTCGGCTTTAACTTTGTTAACCGACTTCTAAAAAAGAAAAACATTAATTAATTTATAAACTTTGTGTTGTCTTGGAAGAAGCTTGGTACAACAATAGCTTGGTACAGCAATAAGTGTAATAAAAACGTTTAAGATAATAACCGTGGATAGGTGTAATAGTGGGTAGGTACATTTTTCTTTGCTCCGAATTGGTAAATACTGATAAAAAATATCTTTAAAATATTACCACAGATTATGTAATAAATACTACATAACCATACTATACTATTACTATAATTACTATAACTATTACTATTACTATTAATATTATTATTTACTATTACTATAATATTATAAATGCGATAGTTGGATGGATGTATGGATGTATGGGTGTATGGATGTGTGGATGTATGGATGTTTGTTACTCAATCACGCCCCGGCTGAACGGATCTGGCTGAAATTTGGCACAGTCATAGATTATAATCTGAAATAGCACATAGGCATTAAGGAGTTCCCGCGGGAACCAAAAAACCTCGATCCACGCAGACGCATTAGCTAGTTAGTTATAATTCAAGAATTATTTTGCTAATTCTCCGTTATATGGTTACTATGCTATGACCGAAATATTACCACAGATTATGTAATAAATACTACTTATTCTAAAATTCAAGAATTATTTTGACTGTCCACTTTTGATCAATTCAGCATAAAGCGCTTGATGGTTTTTCCGCTAATGCTCGAGGGGTGAACAGTTTGAAAGGGTGTACGATTCCAAATTTAAATTTATGTTTTGTTAGATCTGATCGCGCCATTTTGAATGGAACGACAGAAGAGTTTTTTTTTAAATATGATTTATTTCGCTAAAGGGTCTAATGATGTGATTCCATTTCTATTATTATTTTCTTTATTGTTATTAAATACTTAAACCGTACATTATAACTAAGATTTAAAAAAACATAGTTAAGTGGCCAGAAGTAAGGCAAAAGTAGAGATTTGATAGTAATCTAATTAATTATTTTATTTAATTTAATTTAAAGTAATTGATCTCGCATTCTTCAACCGGAGTTACAATAAACATAAGAGGGTAGATCTAGAAAGCATATAGGAGATATGAAGTGAAATTTGTTTTTGATTGCCGTAGTGTTCAAGTGTATTGTGGAAAGCGTGTTTTTTTCTCTGTAAGTGAATACCTAGTACAATTCTTTTGAGAAAAAAATAAATTTTTTAACCTGAAATACCTACCTATTATTTTGCAAATAATCTATACAAATCCCCATTACTAATTCGAAAGTGTGTTTGACTGTATGTCTGCTTGGTTTTCGCTACTCATCTGTTTAACTTATTTTGACGAAATTGTTTGTATTTCGGGGAAGGATAAAACTCAAGTACTTATTTTTCGGAAAATCAATGGGTAGGTACCCTGAGAATTTTCAAAAAACAACTACATCCACGGGGACGAAGTCGCGAGATTAATTTAGTAATAATTATTAGAGTAACAAACTATTTCCATGAAGGAATTGGTACGGATCTCATATTTCTTAAATATATTTGAAAAGAACAAGTCATGCAGTTTTAGCTAAGAATATCCTAACTCCCATTTCAATGGCACGTCAAATAAAAAGTAAAAATTGACCCTAACAAAAACATTTAAAAAAATCTAGGAGCAGTTGTTAAAACCATAATATGTAATTGAATTGTATTCTGAACCGTAATATACAATGTAATCGAATTCAAACCGCTATTAATTCGATTGAATATCGATATGACATTTGCTCGATCGAGTGCAATCGATTATAAAATGCAGTTTATAATATTTTATTTTATGTCCTAAATGTGTGAGGATGTAGGAAGCGTTGTTCTAAGTATAAGCGTAAATTATATTGAGTAGTATTGGCAACGATGACCAATGACTATGTATGTTATTTTTTTTTAAAGTAAAATACTTTTTGATTTTTGATATTGGAGTTCTCGAATATATCTCCTATTTAATATTTTTATTTAGTTTTTCGATTTTTTTTAAATCTAAAAGAGATAGGTATGCCTATATCAATTGTAGGTGTCTAGAAACGCTGCTTACGATCGATTTTGACGACACACCTTTGAATTTGATAAAATAAACTTGAAAATACCTACTTCTGCTTAGTGGCTAAGACTTCATGCTAACAAATCCTTTTTTTCATCATTAGGCGCATCTTCCTGTTCAGGCGATTCCCAACGTAGTTGTTCTAGTCTCCTCCAAATTTACCTATATCCAATATCCAACCAACAGATTGGCAGTCCTCCCACATTATTTATCTTCCTGGTATTCAAAATCATACTTATATTATAAAGTGTTTTGTTATTTGTTGGTTTCGGATTGACGTTATGTATAGTTGAGGACCTAAAGAGTGACATAGGCTACTTTTATATCCCGGAAAATTAAGGAGTTCTCGTTAAAAAACTTATTCCACGCGAACGAAATTTCGAGCATCAGCTAGTCAACCCTACATTTATTTATTTCGTACATCATAGGATATACTTTTGTTATAAATGTTTTGACTTTACCACAGACTCCTTCCAAGTAACAATCAGCCCCCTGATTGTGTAAGAATTGTCGATTAAATCGCAAAGTTCGGCGTCAAAGTAAAATAAAATTAGGTATGTACGATACCATAAACGTATAAGAATGGATACACGAAATTGAGCTCTAATTCAATCCTGTTATGGTTTATTTTACTTTGACGCCGACTTTGACGATTTGATGGACAATTCTTACATAATTGCACCTCAGGTCTATTTGCAAACTAAAGACATGCCCCCCGATTATGTAAGGAAATTGTAATATCAATAATCGTAATGTCAAACGTATAATTCGACCTGTTTAAGGAGGTCATAGATGCTTGCACGTAAAACGCATGTATGTATCTCCTTTAAAAGTTCGAGTTATACGTTATGAGCTGTCAAATGAATACGATTGGCTTAGACAATAGGCATGATGACTGATTTTGAGAAATGGTCAGATTATGTTCGGAAGTATCTACTATTTCGAAAAATATATTATTTCTGTAGAAAACTAAGGTTTGGTAGATAAAATTGGCATTTGAAATTTAAATTTTAAAATTCGCGCCAAAACGCCCGCCGGTGTCATGGCGTCGTTTGTGACGTCACTATTGTTTTTACCAATGTACTTACTCTGTGCAGTGTGCAGTAAACGATAGTGCGATTGTCAAAGCTCGAAAACAAACAATTGTGACGTCATTCGTTTCTTGGTATTTAATCCAATATGGCGGATTGCTGTATTTTATAGTTTTATTTTATCAAAATAAATAGCAATCTCATTCGAAATAGATAAATAAATACGTTTTTTATTATCCATGAATCCTATTTCATTAGATTAATTCATAATTTCATTGATTCTTGGATACTGTCATCATGCCTATTCGACCTCTTTAAGGAGGTCATAGATGCTTGCACGTCAAAACACATGTATGTATCTCCATTAAAAGTTCGAGTCATACGTTATGAGCTGTCAAATGAATACGATTGGCTTAGACAATTGGGCCTCAGATGTAAACCAAGCTATACTGTAATTAATTGTATTTTAAGCCCCATACATAATCTTGGTGGATAGATTTCGATGATACCACCGTCAGGTGTGTCAGGACATGTGGCTCCCACCGTCTTAGATCAGCTTACGTGCACTGGACTCCCGGAAAGGCTTATACAGAGTGATACGAGATCTTCTGTATCTAATATATACAACTCTTGTGTCACAGTTTTAGTGTTTATACTCCTCCGAAACGGCTTGACCAATTTTGATGAAATTTCATATGTATATTCAGTAGGTATGAGAGTAGGTTTTACGCCCCTAAAACACCTGAATCCACGCGGACGGAGTCGCGGGCATCAGCTAGATTCATATTATAAATCATGAGAAAGTTTGGATGGATGGATTTTTGTTACTCAATCACAATAACGGCTTAACGGATCTATATGAAATTTGGCACAGAGATAGATTATAGTCTGAAATAACACAAAGGCTTTTTATCTCGGAAAATTAAAGAGTTCCCGAACCAAAAAACCTAAATCCACGCGGACGGAGTCGCGGGCGTCGGCTAGTGTTTAATAAATCTATACTAATATTATAAATGGAAAAGTGTGTTTGTTTATTTGCTTATTTGTATCTGTATGTCTGTCTGTCTGTTACACTTTTACGGCCCATGTGTAGAACAAAATTTGACGGGTATAGAGATGAGAGAGTATGTATCCCGTGGAAGGACATATCATTCACTATTCGGGACTGTAAAACCTACAAAAGCATAGGTATCAAAACTTTGCTTATTTTCCATCATTGTTATCGAAATCTCAACCAATGAGCGTCTAGGTTTGCTGAAGATCTTAGGCTGCAAAGATCTCCTGTAATCCCCACAGAACACACCTACTCTCTTGGATAACCTTCCGTACACCTAGTAGGAGGTCGGCTATTGCTGAGGTTTCCGATGAGAGGTCGCGATTCAAATACCTTGGAACCCCAATGCCTATCGGATTTTCAAACTATGTGCCACTTAAACTTTGACAAAAACAAAACCTTAAATAACTAAATGTGCAGTTTAGTGAGAAATTTGTTCAGAGTCAAACATTATAAATATTTATTGATTTATTATTCTGATTAAGTTATGAAATTGAATAAGAAAGTTCCAAAGTCAAAGTTTGAGTATAGAATAGAATAGAATAGAATAGAATAATTTATTTGCAAGAATGTGGTACAATTATTAGGTCTTAAAATTATTTTGCGCTGACACATTCAACCGTTTCATTAGTGTGCAAATTTTAAAATGTAATTCATTCAAATAAAATTAATAAATATTACAATGTCAATAGCTAAGTCATATACTCATTCAAACTATAGAAATATTTCTACCTTAGCCAGTCTCGAAGTTTGCATTTAAAAGTTTGTAAGGGCCTGTATTGTTTGAGGTAGATTATTATATATATTTATGGCCATATAAGGCGCATTTCTACGGTATATATCTTTATTACACCTGGGCGCGAAAATTTTATAAGGATATCTTGTACTCCTATTTATTTCACTGTTGAGTTTGAGATAATTAGGGTATTTTTTTACTAAAATACATATTTTATTTCTTTTATATACATGCTCGATAGTGGCAAAACTTTTAAATCTTTAAATAGCGGCCTACAACTTACGGGAGGGTCAATACCAAAAAAACTCGAATGCATTTCTTTTGAGCTCTAAAAGCTCTTTCAATATCTACGAAATTACCCCAGATTACAAGTCATACTTCAGCAGTAATACTTCAACAGTTTCACAGTTCGTCGCAATATAAACACGCTGTATTCGCATACATTATACATATGCGTTTAGATATGATCTATGCAGAACTTAATTCAATCTGGGATTACAGACCATGAGGGCTCGTTTGAATATACATAAGCGTTATATCTGCATATACTAAGAAACTGTTTGATAGAGGAAGATGGAATTTATATTAGGTAGATTAAGCACCTATATCTATACCTACTTTAATAATATGTTTATGCATTACAGATTTGATGTTTTTCTAGATGCCTGCGACTCTGTCTTAGAACTAGCCCGCAGCTTCATGCTAGGTTCCATTTTCATACAAATTTCAAAGCCCTATTTTACGCCCTTAGGGGTTACATTTTCAAAAATCCTTTCTTAGTGGATGCCTATGTCATAAAAGCTATATGTATGCCAAATTTCAGCCCGATCCGTAATTTGAACTGTGCGTTGATAGATCAGTCAGTCAGTCAGTCTTTGATTTTCAGTAATAAAAAGTAACTTATGTAACCCCTAGGCCCTAATCGGTTTTTACACGGCATTGTACCGGAACGCTAAAATGCTTAGCGGCGCGCATTTTCCCTGTAGGGTGATACACAAGCCTCGGCCGAAGCCTCCTACCAAACATAACATTGATATTCCTGGGTTCAAAGGAGGAAAATCCAAATAATAATTTAGCCAGTAAACTGTAAATTATATTTACTAAAATATTTCTTCAGAATATATTCGAAAAACTCATCTGAAATTACCTAATTAAATAGAGAATGCGGAGTGAAAATAAGTAGCTTTATTGATAAGCTAATTAAAATCAAATAAATTTCGCTACGGAGCGGACATCCGCAATAAATAATCCGCGCAAATCCGCACTTTTGCGGACGTCCACCACTATCTGTTCTCCGCACGCCGCAACCTTCCGCGCTTCGAGTTGAATACGTCCGTTCCTGTGTACAGAAGACAAAAAAATATAACCAAATAATTGTTAAATATAATTGAATACATTACAAAAAACTTGCCATCGCGTCGATTTCTCTGGAATATAAGTGGTCAGATAAGTGTGTATCCTGGTGACAGCGTCGCTAGTAAATATGAAAAAATGAAATATAAAATAGATATAAAAATTTGTTCCAATTTTGGCCACCGGGCCAGATAAGTTTGTGAGACTGTATCTTAGTTGACATAGTCATTGAACCACATGTTATGGACAAACAATTTAATTATTTATTTTTGCTATGTTGGCAGTGGCTGAAGCCTCAAATGGCTAAGATCAATGACTTTGTATTTTACAACAGTGGTGTCATTATATTATAATACAACTTGTATTATATTATCTATAATATTCCTACCACCTAACCCCCTACCTTTCTTTCTCTTTTTCTTTGTAACAGCCTATCTTTTTATACGACTGCCTGAAAAAAGGATTATATTGTTTTCAGGGTTCATGTATGTAAGTATGTATGTATGTATGTATGTATGTGAGTTTGTATATTTTTTTTTTTTTTTTTTTTTTTTTTTTTTTTTTCCTTTCTACCTCTGACATAAATCAGAGCCTATGTTAGCCTATTGTTCGCTTTCACTCCAGTTCTATCTCGTATACCTCTCGCACTTTTATTCTGCATACCTAAATCTTTCTTTCATTCATCTCTTTCATGCTTATACCCGGTGGGATTCCGGTCTACTCTTTATACTACTGGTTGTTTGGGTTTTCTTTATTTTAACTATAACAATCAAACTTTATTTAACATATCAATTTTATGGTTTACATCATATCCTATGCTATTTTTATTAACCTAGTTTTACATTTTTATCTTACTTTTAATTTAATAACTAAGATTTAAACTTATGCTTAGGTTACATTTTACACTAACACATTTTCACTTATCTAGTTTTACATTTTTATTATCTTCTTATATCTTAAACTACGCTTATCTCTACTTTTAGTTTCTAACACTTTTGGGTATCATTGTATGATTTACCTATGTATTATTCATAATATATGGAAATCATACTTATAATTACTTATTTCTTTTGACAACCTTCTCTATTATTTTCAAGCAGTAGTTTATAAATTTGTTCCTACGTTTATCCGCCATAATGATCTTAACGTTCTCGATCGTTAGTTTTACGTCTAAAACTTGTTCTATTACGTATCTGTCGTAGCCGAACACCGGGCATTCCAAAACGATGTGGGGAACAGACTCGTCTACGCCGGGATCACAGATACATGACGGACTCTCCTTACATTTAAAACGGCATAAGATTATTATATTCCACCATAACTTCTATACGCCTGAACCGATTTTGATAAATGAGGTATCGTTAGAATCCCTAGCTTATTTTGGGTGACATAGGCTAGTAAAATTTAAAAAAAATTTGATGGGGTGACCATGGTCCCTCATTAAAGACTAAAGTTGAAAAAAAATGTCGAAAATAAGATTAACTATATAATCATCATCTAAAAAATGATGAGTAGATTCCAAAAATATATAACACTATAGTTTAATATCCAGTGATTCACAAACAAATATCATTTAATAAAAATGTGAATAAGATTCCAAAGGCTTATATCCTATGTAAATCGCTTCTTAAGGAGGTAAACTCCGAAAATAATATAGCAGGGCAGTCGTATTTTTTAATTCGTTAAATTAATTTCACTTGTTAAACGATTTTGTTGAAATTTACCAGGTACAAAGATAGACTATATCCTGGAGAAGGACATAGGCTTTAAGCTGTAAAGAGTGCAGACGGGCCATTAAAAAATCTTAGGGATGAAGTCGCGGGCATCAATTACTTTTAAATAATTTTTTTGCTAACGGTACAGTCCGTCGGCACGGCTATTAATCATGGGTTATCGAGTGCTAATCCAGGTTTAAATAGATAACTAGTAGCGTCGGCCATTGTCGCCCGCTGTAATATTGGGGCTGCTATTGTTGAAACAGGGCGGTTTTTGTGCTTCATTGTGAAGGCAAGATGTCTACTTTGGGTTGATGTACTGTATTTGAATAGTAGTGTTGTTTTAGTGAACTTTGTTTGTATGGATGTTACTCCAACACACTAGAATGGCTGAACCGATCTGGATGAAATTTTGCACAGAAATAGATCATAGTCTGGATTAACACATAATAATCCTCTTTGATTTTTCAGGATAAAAAGTAGCCCATGTCACCGTCGAGGTTTTTAACTATTTCTATGTAAAAAATCACGTCGATCCATTACTCTGTTGCGGCGTGATTGAAGGATATACCAACAAACAACCAAAAAAACAGATTTTCACATTAAAAATATAATGACGTATCAATATTGTATGTCCTGTGGGAAAGTTATTGTAGATGTGACATATTTATAAAAGAGGAAGTAAACGGAATTAATTTAACGAATTAAAAAATACGACTGCCCTGCCATATTATTTTTGGAGTTTACCTCCATATGAAGCGATTTGTATAAAATTATAGCCTTTGGAATCTTATTCACATTTTTCTTTAATGATATTTTTTTGTGAATCACTAAACATTGAACTATAGTGTTATATATTTTTGGAATCTACTCATCATTTTCTAGATGATGATTATATAGTTAATCTTATTTTCGAATATTTTTTTTCAATTTTGGTCTTTAATGCGGGACCATGGTCACCCCATCAATTTTTTAAAAAAAATTACCAGCCTATGTCACCCGGAATAAGCTAGGGATTCTAACGATACCTCATTTATCAAAATCGGCAGTCAAGTCGGCATTTTTTCAGGCAGTCGTATAAAATTTTTGTAGCCATGAACTCGTAAGCTACACTTTTTCGTAGCTAGTCGTAGAGGGTAAAACATATTCCAACATTGCTACGGGAGCTACGGATGTTTCAGCCGTCGTAGAAAAGCTTCAGCTTCTTCGTAGACTAAAGGTCTCCATTACAGATGGACGTCGCGGCAAATATTCTTTGTATGAGTTTGTATGGAGCTGGGCCCACTTAAGCGACCTGGAACGGAGATGCCACCACCACCACTGCAGCCCATTAATGTCCCACTGCTGGGCACAAGCCTCCAGTCTCATAGGAGAGAGGGAATTAGAGCTAGACCCACCACGCTGCTCCAATGCGGGTTGGCGGCTTTAACGACTATTATCATGATAGTTATAATAGCCGGGACCGACGGCTTAACGTGCTCTCCGAGGTACGGGGGTGAAACACCGCCAACTTCCTAACTCCGGGCTAGGACTGAGAATTTCTGATCAGAAAACCCAAACCAACCCGAACCCGGGACCTCGTCGGCCGCAGTCGAACATGCCAACCACTGGACCAACGAGGCAGTCATTGTGGGAGCTTTGTAATGGACTGTTAGGGATTACGAAAGGCAAAACACGAGATTCGTGGCACCGTGGCACAGCTATTTAATTGAAAAGGTATTACAATGAGCACGTCTTATTCCTGTGGCAGTTGGTGAGGAAGAGACTCGTTCTAGTTCACCTAATATCATACATTGACAGGGTGAATGAACTATGAACGATGTTGTGTTTCCAACAGTCATGGAGATGCACTGCGTCATAATTACATAAAAATACTTGCGCCGCACCTCTGTAGTGGGGTTAGAACTTCAGTGGGGCAACGCTTACAGATCGAATGGAGCCGAGCTTGAAGTTATTAATAACAACTTAAACCCGGTTTTAATAGATTAGCATTCGTTAGAAATTGATATAAGTACCGAAAATAATGCTTGTGTGGTATGCTTGGGTACACTTAAGTGAAGTTCAGATTGAGTTGTTATCACGAAAGACATCGTGCCTTAGTTGCAGTATGCCGGTGTGCTTTGTGCCTAAGACTGCGAGTGTGTGTTCAAACGCAATCTTGTTATGACAGAAAAAATATACGCACCGAATTGAAAACCTTCTTTTTGGACGTAAACAAAAAAAGTTTAAATAAGATAATTGTCTGAATCCGTAGCATTTTGTACCAAACATCAACATGTTTCATTTCCAAGAACATTTAAAGTAAGCGGCTTAAAGTCCGCCATTTCGTCGCCGCAAGAAGATGACAAAATGGCGTCGGTCGCATTCCCAGGGCCGTTCAATTTGAATATAGAACAGCATACGTCGCCCGCGCTCCGAGACACTAACTCATCGGATCGGGCGAGATGGTGTGAGAATCGTAAAAATATATATTCCTTTAATAGAATAGAGGTGGCATGGAGCCGTGTCCTACAGGAATTTTATGAAAATAACAGGTGATGCCCGAGAGGGACTTCATCATCAAGTTTTTTTGGTTCCACGGGACAATTTTTCGGGATAAAAAGTAGCTCGTCCTCAGGTGATGCTCGGGACTTGATCATCAAGTTTTTTTGGTTCCACGGGACAATTTTTCGGGATAAAAGCTGTAATAGCTGTAAGTAGCTGGTCCTCACCTATGCCTGTAAAATCACGTCGATTCGTTGCTCTGTTGCAGCGTGAATAAAGGACACACCAACAAACAGACACACTTTCGTGAAAACAACAGGTGATGCCCGAGAGGGACTTCATCATCAAGTTCTTTTGGTTCCACGGGACAATTTTTCGGGATAAAAAATAGCTGGTCTTCACCTATGCCTGTAAAATCACGTCCATTCTTTGCTCTGTTGCAGTGTGAATAATATTAGTATGATTACATACAATATTGATAGCATTTATAATATTAGTATCATACCTGCTGGTATGTTAAAGCTTATAATTTGCCGAGTCGACCCTAAGCGTTGAAGATACGGGAGATAAGGGATTATACCGAGCGACAGAAGTCAGCAGAATAATCTTTGATTTCTTTACATACCTAATATTAGTGGATTAGTTGTTTAGGCATGGCTCGTCTAAAAACATCAAGAGCGTTGTCTGAATGGTAAGTATGTATTTAACTACTCGATGATGCCCGCGACTTCGTCTGCGTGGATTGAGGTTTTTTGATTCCCGCGGGAACTCTTTAATTTTCTGGGATAAAAAGTAGCCTATGTCCTTCTCCGGGATACAACCTATCTCTGTACCAAAATTGGTTGAACAGGTGGGCCGTGAAAGCGTAGCAGACAGGCAGATGGACAGACAGACAGAAACACTTTCGCATTTATAATATTAGTATGGATTTACGCTATAACTAGTGTAGTAGACATAACTGTAAATAGTAGCGTTTGTTGCCTGTTCTCTTCAGTAGACTCTGTTTTCCGAACCGGTGGTTGAGTCTTGAAACGTCAAAAGTGGCACAAGTTGTCCTACATGAAATAAATTTCATTTCTCTACCACTACAGCCCATTAACGTCCCACTGCTGGGCACAGGCCTCCACTCTCATAGGGAGAAGGAATTAGAGCTTAACCCACCACGCTGCTCCAATGCGGGTTAGCGGGCTTTAACGACTATTATCATGTTAGTGATAATAACCGGAACCGACGGCTTAACGTGCTCTCCGAGGCGCGGGGGTGAAACACCGCCAACTTCCAACTCCGGGCTGGCACTGAGAATTCCTTAATTGGAAAACCCAATACCTTACTTTTATGCCCGACCGGGAATCGAACCCAGGACCTTGTGATCCGCAGTCGACTACGCTAACCGCTAGACCAACGAAGCAGTTTTCATTTCACTATGCTAAGCAATTTATAAGATAAAGCCGCGCAGCCTGGATCCAGCGGTCCCTGTGACTTGTTTGATGTACGGTTTCTGGTGCGAGAAAAAATAGATGTCCTAAATGAAAATTTTGATAAATTCTACTCCACTCACGTCGCTGTTCGGGTCAAAGATGGTGGCAGCTAAGAATATGTCGGTCACAGCACGGTTGCGGGAGATAGCGTAAATCGCTTCGGAAAAATTGCGCCCAAGATGGCCGCAGTAAAACCTTCTAGGTATATCGACGTTTTCGTATGATTGAACCTTTCTAAGGTTATTTTTCGAAACCTAGCATTTTGCTTGAATACCTACTCAAAGTTGGGACTATAGGTAACTTAATATTTGACCCATTGACAGCTATTCATGAAATGAAAACAAAAACTAAACAGGCATAAAAATTTTTAGCCACCGGGCGAGATAAGTTGGTGGGACTAGGTAGGTATATTAACTGTAATATTCCCTATTTTTGAACAGGTATGGGTTTAACAAGATTTCAGGTAATGCTCACTATATTGAAGGACGTCTTGATGTAAATCAGTCGATTATGCTGGGTAAACAACGTAGACGTAAGTTGGTAACTAAGCAGATGGGCGATCGATTTCAGAGATCCGAATATTTTAGCTTCTTCATTTCTTACGTGCCTTGGAGACCACAATAAGCCTTCGGTACTTGTCCTATCCTTACTTCACAGTCATCGTTCTACTATGATAACCTCTATTTTGATTATGTAAATGAACCAAGACCCACAAAAATCGACACCAAATAGTCACACCATTGTATCTATACTACCTATATACTCTAAACGGATGATTATAGAGATAAGTTGTCAGCCACGTTGAAGATAAAGCTAAGCAATAGATACCTTTGGCACAGTTAACACTACCATGCTAATAATAAGTAAGTAGGTATATGTATTTTCTCATACTCATAATATAAATACGAAATTTTGGATGGACGGATTGATGGATTTTTGTTACTCGATCACGCCAGAACGGCTGAACGTATCTGGATGAAATTTGGCAAAGAGATTGACTATAGCCTGGATAACATATAGGCTAATTTTCGCGGGTCGAGAAGTCGCGGGCATCAGCTAGTCTAGTATACAACATAAAATGTATAAATGCAAAACACGTACAGTTAAATGTATGCGTGTACTTACAATCAGTTAATAATCCCAGTATATTATTTTCACAAATACCTTTCACAGCAACCGATCTCCTCTCAGCCTACTGTACTCCACAATACTTTGAAATCAATTATGTTTTCGATAACCACTTACATCCCTAACCAACGATTACTTACAATCAACACGATCAAATACCACCTTTATTATAAACCAATAGAGTAAAAATATATTTGTTCAGTTGACCGGTTAAAGTTGGTAAATTCGCTCTTGGGAACGCGATAGCCACTTGACGTAATAACTGGTCAAAACAATAAAGAAACACTTTATGTGATATCGGATCGGTGATTTTTCTAGTGTACTATTGTTTTCGGCATTAATTTCTGGAGTCCCGCTGCGGTTAAGTGGGCGGTCATTGTCGACATTTTCCTGTGAGAACATTGAATACAAGTGGGCACCAATATTCTGGGATTGTGTGGAAAAAGTTGAATCAAAAGTCTATCTGCGTTGTTTGTATTTCATTGTATATTGCAATATGATTTAATTATTTATGCAACTTTCGTTAAGAAAATTTCAATATTTTTATTCAATTGACTTTTTTTAATTTGTTGTTTTTAAATTCATCTTGTAAGAAGCTATAAAAAAGCTGTAAAAAAATACAATTTAAATTCAAATATTTTTTATTCAAATAAACTATTACAAGTTCTATTGAATCGTCAAATAAATGTACTTACTACTAATTTCGCATAACTTATCAATCTCTTTAGAAAACTATTGTGAACCCATAATTCCATCATGATTTATTGAATAACATTTTGAGTGCTTTTGAAAATTGCTATTCTTTATTAAATCCATACTTCCATACTAATATTATAAATGCGAAAGTGTGTCTAACTGTCTGCTACGCTTTCACGGCCGGTGGGCTGTTTAACCGATTTTGATGAAATTTGGAATAGAGGTAGGTTACACCCCGGGAAGGACATAGGCTTTTTATCCCGGCAAATTAAAGAGTTCCCGTGGGAATCAAAAAACTAATCCACGCGGACGAATTTGCGGGCATCGTCTAGTAATAATATAAGAGTGCATCTTGCCCTGGACTATTATTATATTGTGATCTCACTTATGTAATTAGTTAATTACTCAGTAAACAGATGTTGGTAAAAAACTCAATCGCAGCTACTTACCTATCACTTTAATTCTCGATACCTATAAAAATAATAAGTAAAATTGATATCCCCACACATAGGTAATTAGTTAATTACTCAGTAAACAGATGTTAGTAAAAAACTCAATCGCAGCTACTTACCTATCACTTTAATTTTCGATATTCGATACCTATAAAAATAATAAGTAAAATTGATATCCCCACACATAGGTAATTATTTAATTACTCAGTAAACAGATGTTGGTAAAAAACTCAATCGCAGCTACTTACCTATAACTTTAATTCTCGATATCTATAAAAATATAATTAAAATTGATATCCCCACACATAGGTAATTAGTTAATAACTCAGTAAACAGATGTTGGTAAATAACTCAATCGCAGCTACTTACCTATCACTTTAATTCTCGATACCTATAAAAATATAAGTAAAATTGATTTTCCCACACATAGGTAATTAGTTAATTACTCAGTAAACAGATGTTAGTAAAAAACTCAATAGCAGCTACTTACTTATCACTTTAATTCTCGATATCTGTAAAAATAATAAGTATAATTGATATCCCCACACATAGGTAATTAGTTAATAACTCAGTAAACAGATGTTAGTAAAAAACTCAATAGCAGCTACTTACCTATCACTTTAATTCTCGATATCTATAAAAATAATAAGTATAATTGATATCCCCACACATAGGTAATTAGTTAATAACTCAGTAAACAGATGTTGGTAAAAAACTCAATTGCAGCTACTTACCTATCACTTTAATTCTCGATACCTATAAAAATATAAGTAAAATTGATATACCCCACACATAGGTAATTAGTTAATTACTCAGTAAACAGATGTTAGTAAAAAACTCAATCGCAGCTACTTACCTTTCACTTCAATTCTGGATACCTATAAAAATAATAAGTAAAATTGATATCCCCACACATAGGTAATTAGTTAATTACTCAGTAAACAGATGTTGGTAAAAAACTCAATCGTAGCTACCTACCTATCACTTTAATTCTTGATGCCTATAAAAATATAAGTAAAATTGATATCCCCACACATAGGTAATTAGTTAATTACTCAGTAAACAGACGTTGGTAAAAAACTCAATCGCAGCTACTTACCTATCACTTTAATTCTCGATACCTATAAAAATATAAGTAAAATTGATATCCCCACACATAGGTAATTAGTTAATAACTCAGTAAACAGATGTTGGTAAATAACTCAATCGCAGCTACTTTTCTATCACTTTAATTCTCGATATCTATAAAAATATAAGTAAAATTGATATCCCCACACATAGGTAATTAGTTAATAACTCAGTAAACAGATGTTGGTAAAAAACTCAATCGCAGCTACTTACCTATCACTTTAATTCTCGATACCTATAAAAATATAAGTAAAATTGATATCCCCACACATAGGTAATTAGTTAATTACTCAGTAAACAGATGTTGGTAAATAACTCAATCGCAGCTACTTTTCTATCACTTTAATTCTCGATATCTATAAAAATATAAGTAAAATTGATATCCCCACACATAGGTAATTAGTTAATAACTCAATAAACAGATGTTGGTAAAAAACTCAATCGCAGCTACTTACCTATCACTTTAATTCTCGATACCTATAAAAATATAAGTAAAATTGATATCCCCACACATAGGTAATTAGTTAATTACTCAGTAAACAGATGTTAGTAAAAAACTCAATAGCAGCTACTTACTTATCACTTTAATTCTCGATACCTATAAAAATATAAGTAAAATTGATATACCCCACACATAGGTAATTAGTTAATTACTCAGTAAACAGATGTTAGTAAAAAACTCAATCGCAGCTACTTACCTATCACTTTAATTCTCGATACCTATAAAGACGTAAGTAAAAATGATATCCCTATAAAATATCTTAAATAAATCCCGAGCCAGGCGAGTGGCGTTCAATCAGAAATCAATCCACATTGGCCCCCTTCGGCGAAAAGGTTCGGAGGCAATATTTCCTGCTATCGGACGACAGTTGAGTCCTGGCCGCTAAAAACTCAATACAGTATTGCTTTCACAGCGAAGTGCTTTGTTGGCAATAGCGTGGATACGTATTTAGTGTACCTACCTGTATAAAAAAAAATTAAAAAACACGACTGCCCTGCCAAAAAACGAACTAAAAGTTAAAATTCTAAATTAATCTAGTTAAATTAGAATCTGTGGTATTTTTGCCTATGTATGTAGTTTTTAGTGAATCACTGGATATTGAACTATAGTGCTATATATTTTTGGAATCTACTCATCATTTTCTAGATGATGATTATATGCTTAATCTTATTTTCTAATATTGTTTTTCAAGCCACAAAGTTATAGTCTTTAATGCAGGACCATGGTCTACCTGTATAAAATCCTTTTAGTTGTAATTTTGCTAGCCTCATGTCACCCGGAACACACTAGGGATTCTAACGATACCTCATTTATCAAAATGTTCTTCCACTTCCCGTTATTCCAGAAGTTATTGGTGCCATGCACCTGCAAACTCACATACATACATACATACATACATGAACCCTGAAAACAATATACTCCTTTTTTCAGGCAGTCGTATAAAAATCTTTTTAGTTGTAATATACAAACCTCATTACTGCAAATGTTCATGGGCGGCGGTAATCACTTAACATCAGGTGACCCGCCTGCTCGTTTGCTCGCTGTATATTCATCATCAACACACCTCATGGCCAGTGTATTGTGTTTCGAGCACACGTGACCGTCGCTACATAATGAGCTAGTAAAATAGGAAATGGAAAATTTTAAATGTTACATTTAAAACTTACAAAACAGAAATCTGAAAATAAAATTTGTGACACGCATAGAAATTTAGATATACGGCCTTCGATTCTTGGGCACGTTCTTCTTACTTTTCCTGAGGTATGTGCGTTTTATGGAATAAAATATCAATTACCTTAAGGTGTGTCCAAACTGCCTCGTTGGTCTAGTGGTTAGCATGTTTGACTGCGGCCGACGAGGTCCCGGGTTCGAGTCCCGGGTTGGGCCATAATTAAGTATCGGGTTTTTCGGATTAGAAGTTCCCAGTACTAGCCCGGAGTTAAGAATTTGGCGGTGTTTCACCCCCGTGCCTCGGAGAGCACGTTGAGCCGTCGGTCCCGCTTATTATCACTAACATGATAATAGTCGTTAAAGCCCGCCAACCCGCATTGGAGCAGCGTGGTGGGTCTAAGCTCTAATTTCCTCTCTCCTATGAGAGTGGAGGCCTGTGCCCAGCAGTGGGGCACTAATGGGCTGTAGTGAGTGTCCAAACGTAAAGCGACAATCGTGGACGGCTGTCGTACGTCGCGGGCATCATCTGGTGAAAAATATAGTAAAATTACATGTATTTGGGTTAAAGTTATGATGATGAATTTGATACAAAATCATACTTAAAATACAAAAGTATTTGTTTGTTGGTTTGGCCTTCAATTACGCTGCAACAGAGCAACGGATTGATTTTTTGTATGAGTATAGTCGAGGACCTGGAGAGTGACATCGGCTATTTAGGCTTTCATACCGGAAAATTAGGAAGCATTCGACTCGGACGAAGTCGCGGGCATCACCTAGTTATTACGTATTTAAAAGTATGAATTATTTTGTCACAGTGTCATACACAGTGAAGGTACAAACACAAACCTACTAGTAGTAAAGAAAAAAAAAAAAAAAAAATAACTTACGAACTTCGTAAGTAATTTTTTTCTTCTTAATAATTCCAAATAAAGATTTTATTTATTTATTTATGATATTTTAGGTATGACGGCGCATCGCTAGCGCCCTCTATTTAAATTACGTTGGAACGAGATTTGACAGTGACAGCGGAGCGTCGTGTCGATGGTCAGCGCAGCCATATTGGACGACACATTTTAAAACGCCAACGGCAAGCGCACCACGTTTCCGACGAATCGCTTTTGTTCCGCGTAATCCAGTGAATATTTTATGTTAGAAATAATTAAAAACGTTGTGATTAATGATTGCCTAATTAGTGGTACCATGATTTCATTGATTTGTTATGGAATTATTATAAAGAAGATATCGTACCCATTTGTATGTGAAGCCTATCATTTCTTGTACTGTCCTTTGTCGTTAACTACCAGACGCTATGGCTGACGATCCTGATAGAAGCTGCCTTTAGGCATAAATAGCTAAAATATCATACCTTTAAATGTATTCGTATCCACGTTATCCCAACAACTGCTAGGTCAGCGCAACGAGGCGTGGGCACATAACGAGTTTAACAGAATATGATTTTCGCTCGTCGCAGCGAGAGAGCGTTTTAGCGTCACTTTTTATTCCCTCCCGGGAGACCCGCTCCGCAGACTGTACCGGGAACACGGGCTATACTTTATTATGTCCGGGGAATGGAACTATTGAATTGATGTGAGTAGTTTAGTTGATTTAGATTTTAAAAGTTATTAATTTTAAAAATGAAATGCTAACGGTGGAGGAAAACATCGTGAGAAACCCTGCACGCTCGAGAGTTCTTCATAATGTTCTCAAAGGTTTAAAGTGTAATAATACCTATTACTCTTTATTTTGTACACCACAAGTTGTGGTCCACAACACACATAAAAATGACACAAAAAATACATAGAAAACAAAGAACGAAATAGTAGTAAATAAAAAGGCGGCCTTATCGTTTAGTAGCGATCTATGCCAGGCAATCTTAGGAATAGGAGAAGTTAGGAATTAACATGCGGGTGGTGTATTAATATAAACATACAAACAAATGCCTACATACTAATACATAAACAGTTACTCAAATAATATAATACTTATTTAAACAATAAATATATGAAAATAAACTTATATATATTATGTATTCTTAGTTTAAGAATATTATACAAGATGATTTAAGATGCAAGACTAGACCATAAGTTGATTTAAAAAAAATGTAATTAACATGTACTTTGCAATGTTTATAAAGCATACTTTCTTCGTTATTTAAATTGGTTTTGTGTAATTTTGAAATAAATAATTGTAAAATGTAATGTAAAAAAAAAAAAAAATTGTACGTCAGTGTTACCTGACTGGATATGTTGCGGCTTTCTATTTAATCGACAAACATCTCATATTCACATATTCATACAAATAAATCATTTCTTTCTTTCTCAATAAAAGTTAAAACTATTCGTCTGTATTATGGTGATAAATAGAAATTCTTAACAGATTTTTTAAATATTTGAACTGACTTTGATTGTCGTATGTTTAATGGGAGAGCATTCCATAATAAAACAGCGTGCACTGTGAATGACTGTGTATAAAACTTTGTCATATGCAATGGTATGCATAAAGTTAATTATACCTATCAACTTAAACAAACACTCATCAAACTTGTCCAAGCTTGAAATGGTTAAACTTATTCAAATTATAACAGATAAAAAACACCTGTCCTATAAACCCCAGCGCACACCGGCGGAGCGATGATCCCTCGAAATAACACGGGTATTTTGTCTTAAGCCGATAATTTGCCGGGAGCCGGGGCGGGCAGTGCACGTCGAACACAATTTTCCGCTGGAGCGCGCTCTGAGCCGATTGCGGCCGACACGAGACAAGCCTGCCCGGGGTGGCCCGGATCACAGAGCTGTTGATGTGGCATTTTTTATACGACTGCCTGAAAAAAGGAGTATTATATGACTGCCTGAAAAAGGAGTACATTGTTTTCAGGGTTCATGTATGTATGTATGTATGTGAGTTTGTATATTCCACCATAACTTCTACACGCCTGAAACGATTTTGATAAATGAGGTATCGTTAGAATCCATAGCTTATTTCGGGTGACATAGGCTAGTAAATTTTTTTAAAAAATTTATGGGGTGACCATGGTCCCGCATTAAAGACTAAAGTTGAAATTTTTTTTTCAAAAAAAAGATTAACTATATAATCATCATCTAGAAAATGATGAGTAGATTCCAAAAATATATAACACTATAGTTCAATAACTAGTGATTCACAAAAAAATTATATTTAACAAAAATGTGAATAAGATTCTAATTCAAGTAGATTAATTCAGATTTTTAACTTTTTAGTTCGTTTTTTGGCAGGGCAGTCGTGTTTTTTTTTTAAATTATGACTTGTTTTCTCATGTGCTTAAAAAATAACGACAGGTCCATAGTTAGTGCATCAGTGTCATAAATACAAGCGGTCACGTATTGGTTAAAGGGTACGCCAGCATCCAGGATTATACGCGAGCAGCTTACTATACCGGCGTGGCATTTTGCGTTGTTTTGAGTCTTGTGCTAATTAAAATTGAGTTTTTACTGGAAATCTAGCTTTATCCCGCTATTTTACCCCCTTAACGGTTGAAATTTCGAAAATAATTTCTTCATAAGTCATTTTTACGTCACAAGATACTGTGTGATGATAGATCAGTCAGTCAGCCAGTCACCTTTTTCAGGGCTACGTACCCCAAAAGGAAAAAAACTGAACCCCTATAGGATCACTTTGTTGTCCGTCTGTCTGTCTGTCTGTCAAGACCCTTTTTCTCGGGAACGCATGGAGGTATCAAGCTGAAATTCATATCAAATACTCAGGTCTACTGTCCCTTGGAGCTGTGAAAAAATCTAACTTCTAAGCCAACGCAATCAAAGTTGTCCGTCTGTCTTTCTTTCAATACCCTTCTTCTCAGGAACGCATGGAGCTGGTATCAAGCTGAAATTCATAATATCAAATACTTAGGTCTACTGTCTCTTAGAGCTATGAAAAAATCAAACTATCTAAACCAAGCCAACGTAATCAAAAGGTATGGAATGTATATACGTTTATGCTGCAAATTTTCGACACTCGCAAGGGAATCAAAACCTACAGGGTACTTCCCGTGAACTCAGAATCTTGAAATTTGGTAGAAGCAACGTCGAAGAGCACAGATAAAGGAAAAATTGCGAAAAGCATAAATTTTTAGTTACATCGTATAATAAAAATATTTTTAATAATTTAAAACTTACTACAGGTTTGTCCGGAACCCTCAGTGAGCGAGTTCGACTCGCACTTGGCCGTTTTTTTTATATTGATACAAACAATAATATTATTGCTTTAAAAGTCACATGATTTTTTACGATAAATATGGATACTTGGCATATTTGTATTACATTGCATGGCAGTTATATTAAACCCATACCCCTATTCAGTTTTCACACGGAACCGGACGGAAAACTACCGGAACTCTAAATCGCTTGGCGGCACGTCTTTGCCGGTAGGGTGGTAACTAGCCACGGCCGAAGCCTCCCACCAGACAAATAGTTTTGTTTCAAAAGAGTTCACGTAACCGAGTATTTTTTTTAAATCTAATTCAATTAGAAAAATCGGATGAAATCGCCGGCATCTCATTATAAAAACCACAGATAATATTTTTTATTAACACATTATAATTATTATAAGCAATAATACCACAGCCACAATGATCTCCCTCGAAAACTAACAAAGTAAAAAAATAAACTTTTATATAGATGCACGACACCGTAAAAAACGAATCGGCTTATGAGTGTACAACGAAATTATTTTGTTTATTTTGCCCGATAACAGATAATCAGATAAAGGTTTTAATTCGGAGCGGAAAAATATAAAAATTAATAAGTTTGTGGGAAAACTCGCACTTGTTCAGAGTTTGATGGAATCGGATGGCGGTCGAGTGGCACAAATTCCATTTCGGGGGTACATTTTAAACTAATAATAACAACTTTTATTGAAAATAATAGAACTACTTAAAGTTAGCTAGCCTAGACTCATTACTATATAAGTCATAAATAAAATAATTAAAAAACACGACTGCCCTGCCAAAAAACGAACTAAAAAGTTAAAAATCTAAATTAATCTAGTTAAATTATAATCATAAGTATAATAAATGATTTATTTTGTGAATCACTGGATATATTTTTGGAATCTACTCATCATTCTCTAGATGATGATTAGGTATATAGTTAATCTTATTTTCGAATATTTTATTTCAACTTTAGTCTTTAATGCGGGACCATGGTCACCCCATCAATATTTATAAAATTTTACTAGCCTATGTCACCCGGAATAAGCTAGGGATTCTAAGGGTACCTCATTTATCAAAGTCGGTTCAGGCGTATAGAAGTTATGGTGGAATATACAAACTCACATACATACATACATGCATACATGTATACATGAACCCTGAAAACAATATACTCCTTTTTTCAGGCAGTCGTATAAAAAAAGATTTATCCCATCTAAAACAATAAACACCTGATAAGTAATTGATGCGATTAGGAGGCGGTCCAGCGTCCAGACTCCGGACCAAACTTAAGTAAATCCGTATTTGTGGGGATACTGCGGGACAATCGCCCGACACTTCAGTAAGGTGAGTTTGCGGGGATTCGAGTGGTTGGGGGCTATTAATGGCGTACGATTTGTCGTGACGATTTATTTCTTTTTTTTTATCCACTGCAAGTTAGCCCTTGACTGCGATCTCACCTGATGATAAATGAAGATGCAGTCTAAGATGGTAGTGCGCTAACCTTTTTTTTTTATATACTGCCCCTCTTACATGATTAGAGTCTCTCTAATTTAGAATCTCTCTAAATTAGAACTCTCTAATTTTTCGATTCGGTCATACTAGTTCTCGCTCATATGCTTCTCGTACTTTCATTCTTCATACTAAATCTTTCTTTCATGCGTCATCTTTCTCAATATGGGTGAGTTCCCTTCCTATTTACTTGTTATCTTATTTGTTTCTTTATTTTTATTAAACACTTTTACATATAATACAAAAAAATAGTCATACATAATGCTTATATCTAATTACATTAACAATTTTTTTTTTTACATAATATTAATAACTATACAATATATTATTGCTAATTATTATCTATTTATTGCTACGGGCTAACCTGTTAGGGGCATGCCAGTTATTTTAAAACCATACCCCTATTCGGTTTCTACACGGCATCGTACCGGAGCGTTAAATCGCTTGGCGGCACGTCTTTTACCAGTAGGGTGGTAACTACCCAGACCAGGGAAAATTCAGAAATTATAAATTTCCAAACCCTGCCGGGGATCGAACCAAGGATCTCCGCACTTTAAGGCAACAGCGCTCAAGACTGCGCCACGGAGGTCGTCGAATACAGCAATTATTTACCTGTTCAAAGAGTTTTTTTGCGCAAATGAATATATGCGTATATAGCTCATCTGATCAGTGACAGATTCAGATTCTTAATTTGCGAATTATGTTTATGAGATGGGTAATTTAAGTACAGAGTCCAACATATTAGCCGAGCCAGCTTACAAAATAATATTTTTTAGAATGTATTAGCTATGTAAAGAAAAAAACTATGTGTTTTACTGTAACATAATATTGCTATTATATTTAACAAAACAAACGTTTTTAGTAAATAAACTAAGGGATTAAATAAAATCTGATTTTTAATGGCACATTATCCAAGGGTTATGTACGTTTGATTTTATTTAAATTAGTTATCAAGCGGTTTTAAGGTACAAAAAAGCAAAACGATCTTTGGTAGCTTTCTTTCTGAACTAGTAGAGTCGACTCTAGTAGAGTCAACAGTTGGCCTAAATGAAATTAATACATTTGATTTAATTCCCAAAAAGGCGTAATTTGTATAGTAATAGTGATTTCGTACTGCCTGTCAAACTTATCTTCTGGCACTTATAAAAGGTATAATAGGCGTTGTACTTTTCCTAAAAACCAGTTATTGTCTGACCCTCTTTACCTATTAACGTGTCATTGCTCGCTATGAACGCGCCTGGGAGACAAATGATAAATGATTTATTAATTTCATGTAGGACAACTTGTGTCACTTATAAGTTAAGGCTCTACCACCGGATCGGAAAGCTTGTACTAAGAAGAACCGGCAAGAAACTCAGCAGTTGCTCTTTTCATAGAAAAGAAAAGGTTACAATATATAGACAACACAACACATACGTTACAAGTATTACACTGACTGAGTCACTGGATGCGAGGCCGGTTGCTTCCATGCAACTTTGTCATTAATAAAATCATCGATAGTATAATAACCTCGACTTAACAAATGCTGTTTAACACTTACTATCCACACAGGCACCTGGCTACTGTCAAATCAGTACGATATATCGTAAATACATACGATATATATATTATATTGTGGGTCGTTTAATATAAAAACCTTAATTCAAGTGGCAATCGGTAAACTAAGCACGTAGCACAAACGAGTGCGGGGCGCGAATCTCCCACAATTGTTCGAATCTTGGAGACTTAACGCGATCCAGCCCCGTTGCCCGGCGATAAACTGCTTACATAACACACCCCTTACACTTATACCAGGTTTGTATAGCCATTGAGTACGATTAAACGAGGTATTGGGAATTAATATGCCGATCCCGGATCCCGGGATCCCGGTATTGGGAAAAACTTAAAATTAGATAGATTGTTTTTAACTTAAAACTAGTCTTTTCTGAAGGAAACTGCGCCATAAAATACAGTTTTTCCAAAAAAATATTTTTTCACCACATTAACTCCAAAAAAGCCATTTTGAGGAATACCATTTTTTTTTTCGAATTGTTCGAATCTTGGAGACTTAACGCGATCCAGTCCCGTTGCCCGGTGATAAACTGCTTACATAACACACCCCTTACATTTATACCAGGTTTGTATAGCCATTGTGTACGATTAAACGAGGTGTTGGGAATTAATATGCCGATCCCGGATCCCGGGATCCCGGTATTGGGAAAAACATAAAATTAGATAGATTGTTTTTAACTTTAAAATAGTCTTTCTGAAGGAAACTCCAACAGAAAAAACAGTTTTACCAAAAAAAAATTTTTTTTCACCACATTAACTCCAAAAAAGCCATTTTGAGGAATGCCATCTTGGAGACCTATCGCGATCCAGTCCCGTTGCCCGGCGATAAACTGCTTACATAACACACCCCATACACTTATACCAGGTTTGTATAGCCATTGTGTACGATTAAACGAGGTATTGGGAATTAATATGCCGTGATACGTAGTTCCTAGAAATACGCAGGTGGATTTACTTAACACAGTTCACTCCTTTTTATTACCCACATTAATACCCACCAAGCAACCCAGCCTAGGATAGTAACATAATTTTTTTTGTGTCCACTACAAGTTAGCCCTTGAATGCAATCTCACTTGTTGGTAAGTGATGATGCAGCCTGAGATGGTAGCGAGCTAATCTGAGGATATGGCAGAAATATTTAACTCATACTTACTAACCTCTAATTGGTTTCTACACGGCATCGTATCAGAACGCTAAATGCTTGGCGGTACGTCTTTGCCAGTAGGTAGGTAACCACCTGGTAGGTGGCTTCGGCCACGGCCGAAGCCACCTACCAGGCCAGACCAGAGAAAATTTAGAAATTATAAATTCCCAAATTCAACCTGCAGGGGAGCAAATATGTATAGTTTTTTCCGAGGCTGCTACTTTTACCAACCTCAGAAAAAAAATCTAACTTTTTAGTTTCAACAAAAAAAAAAGAGCCATGGAAAAAGAGCCACGTTACAAGTTCAGTGCACCTTACCTACTTACTTATTGCAAAAATATTATTTTCTTCACGCAAAAAGCTCGGAAAAACATAATTTTCAATCACCTTTTACCATTTCCTATTGATTGCACAACCTTTATGCCTCATTATACTTCAAAATCCACCGGAAAGGCGAGCTGGGCGAAAAATTTGAATTTCCGTACCTCAATAAGAGCGAGAGAGCTACAGCATTTCAAAATTATTCACCACAAGATAGACGGAGAGGTGAATACTATATTAGGAATATAAAAGTGTAAAAATGCGACTGGAGATTTTGACTAAACCTTTGATATATGAAACTAAAGATAGGTAGATGCAGTATTTCTTTTAGCTCTTGTCTCATTCATGCGTAAGCGTTAGGAATTTCTATGTTGGATTATCTGTTGAGATAAGATGAGATGTAATGGACATTGGACAATGTGGTGAGAGTCTGTTTCTCCCTTTGTGATTTGGTAGGAGCATTCAGTACAAAGATAGGAATGCTTACCCAAATGGAAGTACGTCAATGCTCATTTTTCATCAAAACCGTTAGTAAATAGCAGTGGCGTGCAGTTCATAGAGGCATAAAAGCACTGTAGTATAGTATATAGTTCTCGTCGTTCTCGTCGAAGGTCGCAACTGCGCTAAAATCAATAAAAAAGGAATGTATTACTAATAAATAGATCGGAATTAATATAATGTCATTGATAAATTAGTTTGTATTTCATTTCCAGTTTGTGAAAAGCTACGAAGTTACATAAACAACCAAACAGAAAATGTCACTTCGACTTAAGTTTGCGGCAAAACCACAAAAGTACATATCACATTGCTTGAAAATAGCATTGCAAAATCACTCGCTTGATAATAATCGTACAATATTTATATGGGCATATTTTTTTACATCCATAATCTAAATTCATATAACACAAAACATACATTTGTCACGTCATATAGTATATTGTATGGGTATTACATTTTTAGACGAGAAGTTTAGATAATATATTCGGATCTTATAAATCACTACCATCTTAGACTGCATCATCACTTACTATCAGGTGAGATCGCAGTCAAGAGCTAACTTGTAGTAGATAAAAAAAAAACAAATTCTCGTGTCACAATGTTAGTTACTCCTCGGAAACGGCTTGACCGATTTTTATGAAATTTTATATGCATATTCAGTAGGTCTGAGAATCGGCTACTATCTATTTTTCATACCCCTAAAACACCTCAATCCACGCGGACGGAGTCGCGGGCATCAGCTAGTATAAATTATCTAAATATCTTTAGCAATTTATGAGAGTAGGTATATCAATGGGATCCATACATATTTGGAATCATCAAAAGGAGTCGGTGGATAGCGAATAATTTTGAATCGAAAATACGCTACGGCGAACTCCTTTTGTACAATCAATATTCAATGTTAGGAGTCAATAGTAGTGCTCGTTTGAATTTGCGATTATTTTGGAATTTCAAATTTTCGCCTTCTCGAGAAATTGGAAGGAAGAATTTAAGATGCTTAAATTTTTTTATGATAATCAATTTCATGGTAGCTTGTAGCAATGGGCAGGGTTATAAAAATATACTTACAATATATTAGCCATTAGGTAAGCACTTCTCTCTCTTAATATCCGTCGTATTCCTTATTGCTGAGGGCCGTGACTCGTGACCCCATTCCATTAATCACATGATGGGGTTCTCAGGTCCTTCGCATACGAATCGATTTTTTCAGTATCTTGTAAATTTATTTAATCAAATAAATATTATAAATTATGGATGGAGTTTGGATGGATAGATGTTTGTTACTCAATCACGCCCGAACGGCTGAACGGATCTGGATGAAATTTGACATAGGGATAGATTATAGTCTGAAATAACACATAGGCTAATTTTTATTCCGGAAAACTAAGGAGTTCCCGCGGGAACCAAGAAAACCTCAATCCACGCGGACGTAGTCGCGGGCATCAGCTAGTTATTTATAAATGATTTTATGTACAGTAATAATATTATTATCAGTACACCGATCATAATGTTGAAGGTTTCTGTCATCAGCACCCTCTATACTCCATTGTACAATCAATATGGTTCGACGACGAAGTTCGAAACGTAACGAGTAACGAAGTTCCTGCTAGTTTGTGTGTATCCCGCAGGATGGCTGAATAATTCATAAGTCAGAAAATAAAATAATTAATATTATATATAAGAGCCATCTTTTGATGAAATGCTTAATTTCTTGACCATCGCCATCTAGCGTCAAGTGTATGAACTACGATGTAGAATGGTACGTTGAAAGCAGCGCGGAGCTTTTAAAAGTCGAGTGAGCTTTTTCTTAACTTCATGGGTTTTATATGAACCCATTATTTAAGGTTATTGTTATCAGCACCCTCTATACTCTATTGTACAATCAATTTGGTTCCCATTTTAATAAAAACGAAGTTCCAGCTAGTTTTTATCTGATCCCGTAGAAGGCACTTTACACTTATCAGAAAATAAATGATATTATGTATGAGAGCCATCTTTTGGGCACGTGCTTAACTTCTTGACCATACGTTATCTAGCGTCAATCGTATGAACTTTATGTACGTCGAAACAACGCAGAGCTTTTAGAACTGTCGTGTGAGCTTTGGGATCAACTTCATGAGTTTTAAATCCCCTTCAACAGCTGGCATTATAAGTTGGCTGTAATTTAAATTCAAGCAATACGTTTGAATTAAAAAGTATACATAACCTGTAGTATTCTACCAGCTGAATTCCTCAATGAATGCAGGTTTTAAAAATAGTTAAATTTGATTTTTGGATAATTTGTTATGAGTAAATAAAAATTACATTAGTACTACAAAATGCTGTATAAAATTAAAAAAGAATTTCAACATTTCAGTAGATTTCAGGACGCTTTGTGAATATTAGCATTCAAGTATTTGTAAAGGAAGCTTAAGTTCTTAAATACTGAGAAGTTTGGTACCTACTGAGCATAAGTAAAGCTCATGTAAGTAGTTTATTTGTGAGTGGTTGCCCCTTCGGGTTGAAATAATTTAGACTTAAGATGAAGCTGTAAGATAAATTACATAGGTAAGTGCCTTTAAAACTTTTCAAGATTCAGCTTTTTACAACAGCTGTTGTAGAAAGTATTACGTAATTTTGACAACAATTAAGTTATTTCCAGCTAAGTAGGGTAGGTAAGTATTTCCAATAATTTTGTTGCTGATTCTGTTGAACACATTCTCTAAACTAAACTAAAACGAAAGCATTAAAAATATTGCTAACCCTTTAATAATATTCCCTGCGGAAAGGGACAGAACTAGATTTAAACCTGTAATTTAGCTAAGAGATTGTTGTTGTTAAACCTAGGTACTCAAATGGCAGCAAAATATTATTAAAACTACCGTACCTATGTTTAGTTCATTAGTTACTCATTAGGAAGTGATTGTTATTGGAAAATTATAGTTTCATTCTAATAATATTGTAATCTTATTTGAAAAGATTATTCAAAGAAAGACTCAGCAAAGAGAAACGCTAAGACGATAATTGATGCCAGAAAGCTTCTTAATTACGACACCATAATATCGAGTGTATGGGAAGTGATGTACTTACTCAATATGGCATCGTCACACGCCATGGACATAAATAGCATAATATACAGACAGATGTATTATGCATGCATATACCATTCAGTACCATTCTGACCGTGGCAGGGGATGCACGTGTCGCCCCCTGGAATTTCACATCGAGAAATACGCAACGAATATTTTCATAGATGTTAAGTAAATTAACTTGTGTTTTTCGTGACAAGTGCTTATATTAGTGATGTGTGTGGAAAATGTGTTGAGGATTGTGTTTTTGATAAGCGTTGCTGTCGGAAAAGTTAGGAATGGAGGTATGTTTTTGAAAACTGTTTACATTTGTTGATAAGCTAGGTAGGTATGGTAGGTTGTAAGTTTCTAAAACCTGTATTCCAGGACTCTCACTCTTTGCAAGGATGATGCCAATTTTGAATGTGCAAGTTAATTTAATATTTAACTGACTTCCAAAAAAGGAGGAGGTTCCTAATTGGGTGTGTATCTTTTAAACTCAAAAATATTAATATTGAACTAGTGTTTTGTACTTTGGTTGGACTGTATTCATAATACGTAGTAGGTATGTTAGATATTTCTATAGAGCTTTTCTGAGCTTCGGTTCGAAGCGAAAATTTCCCTTCTTTTACCCGGCGCTGTAAGCTGAAGCCCTGTGGTCTGATGTAGGAGGTCATGGGTTCGATTCCTGCGGCCTGCCTCCCGTCAGGGAAAATTTTGGGGGTGGGATGCTTCGGCCGAGGCTAGCTATTTCTTGTCCCCTACCAGGGTAGACCGCTACCATAATATTACGCTTACGAGAAGGAGAGATCATAGTCAGAGGCTAACTTGTATTGGGTAGGCTTACTACTCGGTGGGTAGTACCTAATACTGCCTCGTTGGTCTACTGGTTGACATGATCGACTGCGGCTGAAAAGGTCCCGGGGTCGAGTCCCGGGTCGGGCCAAAATTAAATACTTATTGGGGTTTTCTGACTAGAAATTCTTAGTACTAGCCCGGAGTCAGGAAGTTGGCGGTATTTCACCCTCGTGCCTCGGAGAGCACGTTAAGATGTCGGTCCCGGTTATTATCACTAACATGGTAATAGTCGCTAAAGCCCGCCAACCCGCATTAAAGCAGCGTAGTGGGTCTAAGCTCTAATTCCCTATCTCCTAAGAGAGTCGAGGCCTGTGCCCAGCTGTGGGACGTTATTGGGCTGTAATGGTGGTAGTGGTGGTGGTACCTATTCAATTAAAAATAACACGTGTTACAAACTCACTTGGTAAAGAAAGGGATAAAATGTTAAATAGTAATGTCAAGCCTTCACAATATACCTACCTATTAAACCGATACCTATTTTTGATCACTCAGAGGGAAAAATTAGTGTTTGAGTGAAGAAATCTGTGGCTTGGCATTCCTAGGTAGGTATTTAATTGACTCACGAAACGTTCAGAAATCTGTTTTATAACCAATGCAATAATCTAGACCTGATATTTGAGGTGCAACCATGTTCGTCGTACCTATTCCTCATTACCGAGGTTCGTGACTCGTGACCCTTTTCCGTTAAGTAATCAAATAATGGAAGGAGTTTTCTTGGTAGAATAATGCGGTGAGTTCCCAGGTCCTTCCGCATACGACTCAACTAAGAGTATTAAAACTCAAAAAAAGTATTTTTAATGATTATTATCAGGTGTTAGTGATAATGACCGGGACCGACGGCTTAACGTGCTCTCAAAGGCACGGATGAAAGCAAAAGGCCAAATTTCAACCGCCAAATTCGGTCACCCATCCTGGAGGTCTACTATAATTCAGTTTCTGACTTGGGTCGACGTTGCTTAACAATCGCAGTCGACTGATATGCGTTGTCACAACTATGCTGCTCGTCCCTCGGTGTAACCATAACTGCTATAGGTAATTCTACCCGTATATTTTCACCAAGTTCAAATTTAAGGATCACGATCAAATTACAGCAACTTCAGTGGCTTTCGTCTACTTATTTCATTCGCTTCCTCTTTTCTCTAACCACAAATTCTTTTTGGGTTTATTTTCAGCTCATATTACTGTTTAATGGTATCTATTTCGTAATATTTTCTGAGGTTTGACTGTTTTTTTGTTGTGCTAAGTTTATTAAAGGATTAGGTCTTTGAAATCCCAATAAACTTCAATCCATGCGGACGAATTCGCAAGCGTCAGCTACTTAGTACATACATATATAAAGCATTATGCTGAGCCGGGACTGTTTTACGGCTTGTGCAGCATGTGACATCGTTCTTTACTGCGCCTCTTCTGCTTGCGGTTGTTTATTAGTGTACTTAAGTATGCTTAAATCATGGCTGGTTAAAAGCAGATAAATGATTTGATCTGGAGGTGCAGGTTGTAGCCTGTAGGTGTAAAGAAACGTATTTTTTTTTCTTTCAAACATTGGGACGAAGTCTTCTTGTTATGGAACTAGTTGGCTTTACGGTAGTAACACCTACTTTAAAATTTTCAAAGGCGGAACACAGCTACTGCATTACTTAAAAAATTATAATGGAAGTTTGTTCAGATGACTAACAGGTTAGCCCACTACCATCTTAGACTACATCATCACTTACCATCAGGTGAGATCGCAGTTAAGGGCTAACTTGTAGTGGATAAAAAAACAAAAAAGACTTCTCTGTTCTCTGTTAGTCTCGTCTCGTCCCCATCTCGTACCTGCAATCCCTCAGTTCACACTGTCAAAATTGAATATTTCTACCATATACTAAAGTGATATGTACTATTTTTTGTATGAGATTGAACTTAAGCGATATGTTTTATAATAACCTTACTCTTTGCAGGTATGGAGCAAACGACGGAAAAAGAAACACGGCCCGAATACATCCATCCAGATGGTCTATTAAACTTCGACCCATACCTATCCGACTTCAAACATGAAGTCGAAGAGGAAGACTACATCCCTTTACCAGAAAACGACGAGACTATAGACGGTCTACCAATATTCCTAATAGAACCAAAGAATTCTTATGTGCTGCGAACTAAGCCAGCAACCTTACTATGCAGAGCCGCTAATGCTTTACAAGTATTTTTTAAGTGTAATGATGTAAGAAGTGATAAGACTGTACAGTTGGATCATGTTGATCCTCAAAACGGTGTGAGAGTGGTGGAAGCTGAACTTAATGTTACTAGGAATGAGCTAGAAGAGTATTTTGGTGGGAAGTACAGCTGCGATTGCTATGCGTGGAACAGCAAAGGCAAGATACGCAGTCAAGGAGTCTTTATTGAATATGCTTGTAAGTATAAGTAACTCTTCTTTATAACTTTATACAATTTAAGTGATTCAAAAATCGTGACCTTGAATTATCTTCGGAATAGGCATAGAAATTAAATTGTAATAATTACTTAGTTAAATATTTTTTTTACTTTCTTGTTATTGCAAACACAAAATTGGTATCACAGAATTTGCATCAGAACCTTTTCTATCTTCTTTGAGATAGAGACTGCAGCAAAGTTATGAATAAAGATTGTGTGTTTGCTTGTATAGTGTTCACTTAAAATTAGTTGAATCGGCTACCGATCATGAATTAATGAAAAATAAATATATTCAAAGCAAATATATAATGCTACACAAACAAGAAACGACATAGAAATATTATAAAAAGGCGCTGATGTTGATGATGCTGCAGGTGTTGATAAAATATCAGACGATTGATTAAAATTATCCGTCAATTAAAACAGTAATTTCAACAGTAAATAATAATAATCTAAATTCTGAGTGATTAATTCCGAAACCTCCACTCGACGCTGCAGGTAGTCTATTTCATAATTAGATATTTTTTGCTCCGATATTCTCGGTTTGTTAACTTGCCCAAAGTCATTAGCATTAAAATATTCAGTTAGTCACGCTTCATTTACCCATAACGATCCTTTGGAGCCATCTGCAGGCCTTTTTTATTTATTGCCATGCCTTTCCCACAAAATTTGGTTACTTAATAAATCATAATGTAGTTACTCTTCACAGTCAGATGATTTTCATTAAAATTTTATGAAATGAAACTATGAAAGTAATTGTACTTATAACATTAAAAAAAATATCGTAAACTGATGTTTGATGGCAATCTATCAATATATTTTTGGACGTAGCATTTTCCCAGAAAATAAAAATGAATGAACAAAACATTTACTTACATAATCAAAAAATACGTTTAGGGAGGTATCTTCGGACATTGCCTTTTCATAACGTATATCTGTAGTGAACATGACGGTATTAAGTTGTTACAATGTGAATACGTAGTACAAGGCACCAGATTGTTAAAATAACAAATGTTAACGTCAAAGGACCGCCGACACGCACGGTGGAGGTCCGGAAGCCAAAGACACGACATTGTTAATATTTATAATGTCTATCATTTCACTATTGTATTCAGTGTATGTATTTGTGTATATTAGCATTTAGTACCGAAGTGGCCTAGTGGTGACAGGCTACAGTGTGTATTAAACCATCATTATATTAATGTTTATACTAGGTACGTCTTAGTAGCTAACTATTACTTCATCTACCACAGAAGATTATATTGTAATAGTACAGAACTTATTCAGACGCTGACCGATGAACTCCCTGTCGCGGTTATCTCAATATAAATAGTAGGTCCCGGATTCGATCTCTGGCGTTTTGGGAATTATTGTCTCTGGTCTGTTAGGGCGGAAGGCTCCAGCCGTTGCTAGAGTGTGTCTGTCTGCTACGCTTTCACGGCCCATCTTTTAAGCTAATTTTGATACAATTTGGTAAAAAGATTAGTTGAATCCCGTGGAAGGATATGCGTTACTTTTTATCCCGGAAAATTAAGGGGTTCCCGCGGGAATTAAAAATCATACCAAACATACGGAGTCGCAACTTCATCTAGTTGTAACTTATTTGAAAAATCAAAACTGGGTCATAGCTCGCAGAGGGTGCCGATTATTCTATATTTAGGTTCTATACAACTTTCGTCGAGCATATTGTCAGCCGACATGGTGACATAAAAACATAGTTATTTCTAGATTTCCTTGCGTGGGGGCGGCTATTTATGTGGAAAACTAGCTGGATCCCTCCTACTTTGCTCGTACCTATCGTCCATACATTAATGTTTACTGCTTAGTATGGTATTAAGCTATTAAAAGGCTTTAAAATGTATTTTCTAACTTATCTTTCCCGAAGATAAAAATTGAAAGCTTTTAAAAACCTTTTCACACGCCCTTGTGACAAAACCGCCTAACAAAATGATTCTAATCTACCTTCTTATATTACGTTCGATTGTCAGAGGGCAGATGTAACATTTTGAATATACTACCGTTAGGTGAGTACGTACTCTTTATTATTCATAGCCAAAGAGCCAGTAGCAATAATCTATCAAGCGTTCAAACATTTAAAAAAAATGCATATTGGGCAGGTGACATGTTTTAATTATTTCAATTTACATACCTAATTAATTCGACAGGATTAAAATTAAAAGAATTCCTGGTAAAATTTTTGCGGACTTCTTCTTAGACCGGGGCGCGTTTGGAACCTTGCATCCAGCGTGTAGTTTTAGTTTCAAGTTCCCAAAAATAATTATCATAGTGCACATAACGTATCATAAAAGAGTGCTTTGTTTCCTCAAAACTACTTACAATTTGGCGGCAATACAAGTCAAGGGACGGATGAGTTTTTTTTTAAGTAGCATTGCATTGGCATTTCCTTTAATGCTGCAAAATATGTTTATAAACTCAAACGCATGTTTTTTTATTCAAATAAACTTTAAAAAAGTGCTTTTGAATCGTCGCGCGTCGAGTGAATCTACCACTGGTTCGAAATGACATTCCTACCGAGAAGAACTAGAAGAATCTGGGAAGAAACAAAAAATGGGCGGCGATAATCACTTATCATAAGATGACCCGCCTACTCGTTTGCTTGCTAATTACTAGGCTACAAAGGATGGTTATCCATACTAATATTATAAATGTGCCATCTGTCCGTCTGTTCACGGCCCATCTGAACCAAACCCAACCGATTTTGTTGAAATTTGGTATAAAGATAGGTTATATCCCCGGGAAGGACATATTTCAATAATAATAGGTCAATAATTTTTCAAAAACCAAAACTTATTCTATGATAGGATCTACATGAAATCAAACTACCGTCTCTCTTATTATTTAAAACAAATAATACAAAAACTATTTTTCAACTTTATTTGGCTACTCTTAAGGTGAATACTTGAATAGCAGTGAAGGCAAAGCAATATCAGTTACAGTAAAAGATTATGGTTTCAAAGTAACCACTCGAAAGCATTGTGTTACCTTAATCCGGATAAAAACCGGATACAAGGGGGCTCACTACCATCGTTCAAAGCAGTATCATTTTAATATTGTTGTTGTTAACTTGTTACAGAATTATAATTCTTATTTCAGAGGCGACAAGATACGTCATATTAAGAGGCCGGTGATCGCCGCTCGCAATTTCTATTCAACCCGCAAATATAAATTTGCTGGTATATTGCTATCTCTATTTGGCTGATGACACATGATCGCGTGCAAACGCGATCGCAATATGAGCGTACAGAATTTGTTATAAGTTTAGTCTTGTTCCGTAAATACCAAAAATGATGAATGATAACTTGTTGTGTTTTTCACTTCGTGTTGTTATTCGGGAACTTGACAATATAGGCTATGCTCCTGGTCAATTAGTACGTAACATATCGTCGGTTTTAATATGATACAAATAAGGAGAAAACATGTCATTCATGTCGTAAAAACAAGCAAAACGCTATGCGCTTACATTTAATTTTGGGAAAATATTTTGAAAACATAATTATCCAGGGGCCTAGATAATTACAAGTTCAATCTTAATAATCGCATAATCCGGTGGAAATATTCTCGAATTACGAATCATTTTGGTATTACGTTTGTATGGGCAATTCACCTTCCGCTGGCACCTTAAATGTCAATTTTATAATAATACTTCTTTAAGCGATGGCAATAAGCCCAGTGGATGAGCCGTTAATATAAAATCTTTGTATTACGGGCATGATCGTTGTATTACCGATCGGCTGCGCTTCATAAAAGTACAGATGTTAAGAGAAGTTTCAAAGTTATTTTTTAAGGGGACCTTAAAGATAATTTTAAAACTTCTCTTAGGAACCAGGAATCAGGATCCTTAAGGCATTGGCTTATCTTTGGCAATCTCTTCTAACCAGGAATCGGGATCCTTAAGGCATTGGCATAATATTCGAAATTAAACATAATCTTATCTGCTAGTTGTGATGGTGGTCGTTGAGTTGTTAACCTTTTCAAGGGGTTTGATTTTTTTATATAGGCTTTGATAATTATCATTCATCAATCATTTGATTTTATAATGAACTATCATTTTGTTTTAATTTCAAAAACACAGAACCTAGAACACTTTTTAGAAAGTAATAGACATGACATTTTTGTCTGTTTACTAATATTACACTGCACTTATCACAGGGATCCTTACACTTGAATCAGTGTAGTGTAATAAGATTTAGGGAGGAAGGGTCCCTAATTTGATCCTTATTGCTGTGTAATAAGCGACGCTCTAATTAGCGGCCACGCCCACCCTTACCCAGGGCCCTGTGGAAATGAAATGAAATGAAACGATTTATTTATTTCATGTAGGACAACTTGTGGCACTTATGAAACGTTAAGACTCTACCACCGGTTCGGAAAACTGATTCTACTGGGAAGAACCGGCAAGAAACTCAGCAGTTGCTCTTTTCATAGAAAAGAAAAGGTTACAATAAAGGTGCAGTATAATAGGCCTATAAAGGATTATGATATTAAATTTTAAATGATTGTTCAACATATCAACGTATACGTTGCACAGCAAGAACCGTCCAACCGTGTGGCCCAGAACTTTTAAATTTTGCATGTAAGTTTTCTATATCATATGAAATCTATCTTGAGCGAAGCATGGCAGGAAACAGCTAGAAAGTCAAGCTATCTCTATCAAAATGAGTGAAATGTATGAAAATAAAACAGACAGACAGACTTGCATTAATTTAAGGGATATAATATTAGTTAAAATAGGGATCCTTTGGTATTTATAAATAGAGATCGTGCATTGTCGAGTCAACATCTCCTGAAGATGCTCCGGTGTCGGAGTGAAACGTACGTTGAGAATAATTTGGAAAATTTATGTGGTGTGGTGAATATTGCACGACTGCCTCGTTGGTCTAGTGGTTATGTTCGACTGCGGCTGACGAGGTCCTGGGTTCGAATCCCAGGTCGGGCCATAATTAAGTGTTGGGTTTTTCTGATTAGAAATTCTCCGTACTGGCCCGGAGCTAGGAAGTTGGCGGTGTTTCACCCCCGTGCCTCGGAGAGCACGTTAAGCCGTCGGTCCCGGTTATTATCACTAACATGATAATAGTCGTTAAAGCCCGCCAACCCGCATTGGAGCAGCGTGGTGGATCTAAGCTCTAATTCCCTCTCTCCTATGAGAGTGGAGGCCTGTGCCCAGCAGTGGGACGTTAATAGGATGTTAATAGGGTGGTGGTGAGTATTGCAAGATACACAGTACACAGTACCCACATAGATTTACCTACTGTGGCGGAAAATTGCGAATTAAATTTCAAGTTCTTTCACTTAATAAAGAAATATTTATAACTTACTTAATATGACTGAAAAGTGAAAACATTATAACAGCATAATTGATCTTTAATTGCCAAAAAATGTTTGTATCCCTTTTGTTAGTGTCAGTACTGCATTGCGACCCGGGCGGCCAACCGGTAGGGCGAGTTTTTTGCAGTCTAGACATACTACAGCTAAGAGTAGGTATAATACAAGCGCACGGCCGCGTTTTTTTTTTTTTTTAAATCCACTACAAGTTAGCCTTAGTGATGATGCAGTCTAAGATGGTAGCTGGCTAACCTGATAGGGGCATGGCAGCTTTATTAAACCCATACCCCTATCAATCGCCCGATACTTCAGTAAGGTGAGTTTGCGGGGATTCGAGTGGTTGGGGGCTATTAATGGCGTACGATTTGTCGTGACAATTTTTTTTTATCCACTGCAAGCTAGCCCTTGACTGCGATCTCACCTGATGGTAAGTGATGATGCAGTCTAAGATGGTAGTCTAACCTGTTAGGGGCATGGCAGTTTGATTAAACCCATACCCCTATTTGGTTTCTACACGGCATCGCACCGGAACGCGTAATCGCTTGGCGGCACGTATTTGCCGGTAGGGTGGTAACTAGCCACGGCCGAAGCCTCCCACCAGGCCAGACCAGGGAAAATTCAGAAATTATAAATTCCCAAATTGACCCTGCCGGGGATCGAACCCGGGACCTCCGCACGTTAAGACAACAGCGCTACACACTGCGCCACGGAGGTCGTCAGAATGTCATGTCAATGTCAATGTCAAATCAGGTTATGTCCACAAGAGTGCATAAACCACCACTGCAGCCTATTAACGTCCCACTGCTGGGCACAGGCCTCCACTCTCATAGGAGAGAGGGAATTAGGAGCTTAGACCCACCACGCTGCTCCAATGCGGATTGGCGGGCTTTAACGACTATTATCATGTGAGTGATAATAACCGGGACCGACGGCTTAACGTGCTCTCCGAGGCACGGGGGTGAAACACCACCAACTTCCAACTCCGGGCTGGCACTGAGAATTTCTTAATTGAAAAACCCAATACCTAACAATTTTTATGCCCGACCGGGAATCGAACCCAGGACCTCGTGATCCACAGTCGACTACACTAACCGCTAGACCAACGAGGCAGTTAGTCCGTCCATAAACAAACCTTACTAACTGTTGTGCAGCCTTGCTATTGACGCTAGCAGTTAAAAATATAATGTTTAGTAGTGTTTAACTGGGGTTGGAACTTGGCACATTGAAAATGGTTATCAGATGCAAATCCTGAGACGTATTTTTGGTCATTGCTCCTAGGATTTTAGAAGGATCGAGATGGGAGTACTACCGAGAGTTGAGGAATTTATCGAGACACGTGTGAACGTTTGAATATTGAAAATCGGCTGGTAACTTTTTTTGGAATTTTAAAAATTGCGAAATCTGATTTTTTTATGAAAATTTATAGTGATGAGGTTTTAGGGGTCAAGAAGTTAGAATACCTACACAACTATGTCTTTTTAATATAAGCTGCTAGATGATGATCGCGACTTAGTCAACGTGGAATAAATTTTTTTTTTATTTCCGCGGGAGCTCCTTAATTTTTCGGCATAAAATGTTGCCTATGTCCTTTCCTCTTAATTTTATTGATATATTCCCTTTTAAATTTTCCTTTCCTGGGATGTAAGCTATCTTTATACCAAATTTAATCAAAATCGATTAAAAAGAACGGCCGTTAAAGCGTAGCCGACAGACAGACAGACACACACTTTCGCATTTATTATATTAGTTTGGATATGTGGGTATAAGGGATCATACCTCGATTATCTTAATTAATACACGTTCTGGGTATTCGCATTAAATGGTGTGCCATAGCCGTAATTTCAAAGGCCTAATTTTTGAGACAAAACAGTTCTCCATGTCTTGGATCTAGGGCTTTCTTAGATAACTACCACGGACGGAGGATGTGGGCATTTTCCCCTTTTAACCCTATTGGCATGGACCCATCATGCCTTTTGAAGCTGTATTTGAAGAGGTTAAGTTTATAGCAAGTCTAAAGCTTAAGATAAATCTTTATAAAGAAATCAAGCCTTTTAACTTCAATAGTCGATGAAGGAGTAAATAAATGTTATGGTATAACATCGAAAATATATGGTATAACATCGAAAATATTACTTGAAAGCTTACATCAAATGATACAATACAGTCCATAAGTTTCTGTATAGAGTCTAGCGTCTGGTCATTATGAGCTTGTGTCTGAGTCCAAAAATTCAATAACCATTTTACGCCTATACAGCCCGAAGCTTTCAGAAATAACCTTGACGATTCCACATACATTCGAGATGTGTCAATTTAAATTGTCGTAATTTTTAACGAGTGCTCTCCACCCCGTCCTACGCCCGCGGCGCGGAACCATTAAGTGCAGGAAACATTATATCCGCTCGTTAATTCGATGCTTGGTACACTTTTGGGGTGCTCGAGTTGCCTTAGTGACTTCACAGTAATAGCTACTTGAATTAACGCTACGATGACAATTAGCGAGAGTTCGTATCGATTTTTGTTTGCACTTTGATTACAATTTGTTGCCAATCGCTGGCCACTTCTGAATACTGGTATGCTCTAGGGATGACTCAGGTCATACGCCACCTTCCAAATGTGGATTAACAGAATACTAAATACAGAATTATCAAGCATGTAAGTTTTCTGACGATGTTTTTCTTCAACAATAGGTAAATATAGATAGGTAGGTAGGTATTACTTAAAAAAAACAGATCTGAAAGATAAAAGTGCGTGTCTAAAATGTCAACCTTTAACTCCTTGAAATTCAAGGCATTAGAAATGAATACAACCAGTTAGGCTAACAATATATGTATTTATGATGCCGAGCACACGTTGTTTCATTGCCTTCAGTTTGAGGAAGAAAGTAAGAAGGTGATAGATGACCTAGGAGGCAAATTAAGAGTATGCTGGAGACTAAAAGAAACTGGGTAGTAGTCCAAGAATTGATAGAAGAGTTAATGAAAAAAAAGGAGAAGGATGAAAGGGACGGATGGGGATGAGGCAGGCTGAGGCAGTAATGGTAGGCCTTCAAGGCGGGGATATCACTGCTTGCAGAAAGGAGGGTTTTTTAGCCGGTAGGAGTCCGGCACTATCCGATTAGGAGTCGGATGTCCATGAGGATTAAAAAAAAAGGCTAACAATGGTTTTTAATACCAAATTTCAGATTTTAGCAATTCCCAGACATTAGCAAATCCCAAATTTAAAGCATGTCTCTCCCAACAGACATCAAGAAGCATTTCGTCCAGCAGCCCCAGTCGGCTACAGTGGAGTCTGGAAGGCAGGTGTCGTTCCACTGTAGTCCTCCGCCCGCTGCGCCGCCGGCTACTATCAAGTGGGTCCGCAACGGTGTCACCATCGAAGCCACTGATGAAACTCTTGTGCTGCCAAGAGTTGGTCTACAGGTATATACAACATTAAACTAGAATAAAATCAAAGAATAGTCATGTGCATACAAATTATACTGTTACAAAGTAGCCCTAGAATGCAATCGCACCAGTAGGTAATCGGGCTAATCTGGTAAGAGGGATGGTAATTATAATATTAATAAAATATTGTCTTCCCAACCGAATTTCGGCCACGGCGGCCAATTTCCAGAAAGATTATCCATCTACGCTAGACATATCATAGTGCACCAGTGTGTGTGTGCCAACACAGGTGTACTCTCGAGGTATGCCTCGATGGGAGCCCGGAGAGAGAACAGGCACAGGACCGACGACTTTACGTGCTCTCCGAGGCCCGGGGGTGAAACACTGGCACTTTCTTAATAATTCCAGGCTAGTACGGAATATTTCTTCCCAGTAAAACCCAATACTTAAATATGGCCCGATCCGGAATTCGAACCCGGGACGTCGTCAGCCACAGTCTAACATGATAACAATAATATACATAAAATTTTAATTAAGACTCTCTAAAGCTTTAAGTCCTGCATCTAATCTCTTTGAGATCGTGTCAGATTACATTATCATCGGACTATGAGATCTAGGGATTTGCAGAGAGTGCACTATATTTGCGCACAAACTTGTGCACTGGAATAATAATATGCCCTGCATAGAGCTACTGTTGAGCTGAATAAATAGATTTTTTTATCCGAATGTTGGGTTTACAACGGCTTTCGAATCATCAAAGGCAGCTACCACAGTTTTGGAAAACCCTTCTTAACGAAAAGAACCAGCAAGCAACATTGAAGTGTCCAAATGAAATTTTTGCGATTGCAATTTTCAAATGAACTTGGATCATAATCGTCATTCGTCATCAACCGATAGACGTCCAATGATTGTTGGACATTGTATTCATACTCCATGCACTGCCGACCACCGAGTATGGTCTGTGGCCTAGACCCGGTGGCTCCCTACGATTTGCTTGTTGCCGTCCGTCCATTTAGTAAAATTCAATCAAGAGTACCTACATTATTTGGATAGAAGCAGGCGTTACTTTGCGGAAGTCCATGACAATGAAGAATCTAGAAGTTTAATTCGCTATAATCCGCCACAGAAGGCAAATCTATGTGGTACAGTGCGTATCTTGAACTTAAAAATACCCTCAACGTATGTTTAACTCCAATACCGGAGCATCTTCAGGAGATGTTGACTCTACTCTCTTGTGAAGAACACAATAGTGCATTGTAGACTACATAGATTTGCCTTCCGTGGCGGATTATAGCGAATTAAACTTCTAGTTTCTTCATTTACTTAAATTATTTATAAAAGAAAATTTATCTCTATCAACCATACAAAAAATCCTTTACTTAAAACGTTACATTGCAGAGAAAAATAGGAGTAAATCATTGCACAGCATCCAAGAACAATGCACTCAACGTCTGTTCAGGACAGTGAAGCTGAGATAAAAGCAATCTGCTATCTTTCTTGGCCGTTATCCAATGCACGGTGCACCTGCTAGGATTCTGCGTGTTTCTGAAGTGCCTTTTAGTAGTTTATGATTATATGAGATAATGTTATTCCTGAGTTATTCAACTTTCCAATGAAATAGGCCTTTGTATGGCTTATAAGGCATGACAAGATTCTTTGCTATAATCTACTAGTAAAGATCATCGTGTCGCAAAATGTTAGCTATTGAAAGACCAGGATATATATATAGTATAGGATTAGGAATGGCAAATACAGTCCATCTTATTTTGTTGATAAGTTATTCTCAGTTCTCACGTAGTTAAGAAAACAGAACCTATCGCGTTATATTATTGCAAAGTATTATGTCCTGAAGGTAAAACAAGATTAGCGTAAGCGTATAACTAGTAGGTACCTATCAGTAGCTTGCGAGTAAGGTGGACTCACCAATGCTTGGACAAATTATTCATTGTTGGTGAGGCCACAAAAATTGCAATGTAATATTTTTTTGTTACTAACATTAAATTTAAAGTTGTATATTGTATGTGTTGTTCTAACAAATTGGTCCCTAGTTGCTTCAAATAAAGATTTTTTACAACTTGTACTCATGTCTCGTGATGCAAGCCATAATGATTTTACGTTTTTTGAAGAACTGCTTATCTTGTAAATTTTACCCCACTTTTAATTTGTAGACTAGCGCTTTGCTTAAATCAAAACTAGCCAGTGGATAGGTAGCTAGAAGTTCAGCGCTGGATCCCACTCCTGATTTGAATGTATCTATATTATTAAAGCAAAAGGGAAAGCGGAAGCCGGAAAGGCATTCCATAGTCCATACTCTAGCGATTTGAATTAGAAACGAGAAAGCATATTGTCTTTTGCGCCCGTGTACAAATTGCGTATCGTATGTGGAAGGATCTGGAAGCGCATAGCATTATCATTATAAGCCCTACCAGCATTTGGAAGACCCTGAGAGGATTAGGTAATAATATTAATAATAAATTCATTTATTTGCTTGAAATATGGGCTACTATACAGATATTAGGTTACAATTATTATGCTTAAAAAGATGGCAAACATGTTTTGCCACAATATAAGCGTGCTAATATTAATTTATACTTAGTATATTATAATACTTTTTCTTTCTGCAGGACATGGCGAATTACACATGCATCGCTGAAAACATAGCCGGTCGACGAGAGTCCGACACCGCAGTATTGTCAGTTTATGGTACGTTTATTCCCAAAGAGGAATAGGCTAAGCCCGCACTGCGAGAAAATCATAGATGTAGGATTAGTCTATCCTACATCTATGAAAAAATCTCGTATTTTTTTTCCGCAATTCTGTAAATAAAGCCGTTAATCTAGGCTAAGCCCGCACTGCGAAAAAATCATAGATGTAGGATTGGTCTATCCTACATCTATGAAAAAATCTCGTATTTTTTTTCCGCAATTCTGTAAATAAAGCCGTTAATCTAGGCTAAGCCCGCACTGCGAAAAAATCATAGATGTAGGATTGGTCTATCCTACATCTATGGAAAAAATCTCGTATTTTTTTCCGCAATTCTGTAAATAAAGCCGTTAATCTAGGCTAAGCCCGCACTGCGAGAAAATCATAGATGTAGGATTGGTCTATCCTACATCTATGGAAAAAATCTCGTATTTTTTTTCCGCAATTCTGTGAATAAAGCCGTTAATCTAGGCTAAAACCGCACTGCGAAAAAATCAAAGATGTAGGATTGGTCTATCCTACATCTATGGAAAAAATCTCGTATTTTTTTCCCGCAATTCTGTAAATAAAGCCGTTAATCTAGGCTAAGCCCGCACTGCGAGAAAATCATAGATGTAGGATTGGTCTATCCTACATCTATGGAAAAAATCTCGTATTTTTTTTCCGCAATTCTGTGAATAAAGCCGTTAATCTAGGCTAAAACCGCACTGCGAAAAAATCAAAGATGTAGGATTGGTCTATCCTACATCTATGGAAAAAATCTCGTATTTTTTTCCCGCAATTCTGTAAATAAAGCCGTTAATCTAGGCTAAGCCCGCACTGCGAGAAAATCATAGATGTAGGATTGGTCTATCCTACATCGATGGAAAAAATCTCGTATTTTTTTCCGCAATTCTGTAAATAAAGCCGTTAATCTAGGCTAAGCCCGCACTGCGAGAAAATCATAGATGTAGGATTGGTCTATCCTACATCTATGGAAAAAATCTCGTATTTTTTTCCCGCAATTCTGTAAATAAAGCCGTTAATCTAAATAATCTGTAGCAGTTATGTGATTAATGAAAAGGGGCCACGACCCTCAGCGATTAGGAATACGACGCAGAGGGACAAATCATATGGAGGTATAAGCACTTACGATTATAATTCGCGCAAAAAAACTGGATTGATACAATTTTTTTTATCCACTACAAGCTAGCCCTTGACTGTTATCTCATGATCATCACTTACGATGATGCAGTCTAAGATGGTAGCGGGCTAACCTGTTAGGGGCATGGCCGTTATATTAAACCCATACCCCTATTCGGTTTCTACACGGCATCGTACCGGAACGCACAATCGCTTGGCGGCACGTCTTTGCCGGTAGGGTGATAGCTAGCCACGGCCGAAGCCTCCCACCAGGCCAGACAGAGAAAATTCAGAAATTATAAATTCCCAAATTGACCCCGCCGGGGATCGAACCCGGGACCTCCGCACGTTAGGACAACTGCATTACACACTGCGCCACAAAGGTCATCAGAATTTCAAGCGATGCGATAAAAATTATAGTCGCGTGTATATTTTGTGCAGTACGGAGTTGTATGACGCTCACCGCATTCGCAGTGCGTGGTAGATGAAATAAGATTACGGATTTACATACGAGATAATATATATATCACCGTAAGACTGTAAAAACCGTTAGATTATAATATAACTCGCGAAATTGTAAACTGTCGACAGATTGTGAACCGTTCAATGTTCTGAGTGTCAATTTTTGAAATGTTCATTGTATTTACGTTTTCTTGTCTGTTTTTTGTAGGTTAGGTTAGGGTTCGACATAAATAATCAGGTAGTGCCACAGGGGCACTTAGGTTCTGTCGGGTTAATTAACCTAACAGATTATAATCTACCGGAAAATAATGCGTTAAATTACTACAATGCGTTAAGTTGCTTTCGACACTGCGATTTCGCGAGTTCGATTATAATCTTACGGTGACATCTTACGGTTTTTACAATCTTACGGTGACATGACGTATATATACGAGACATAACTGCCTCGTTGGTCTAGTGGTTGGCATGTTCGTCTGCGGCCGACGGGGTCCCGGGCTCGAGTCCCGGGTCGGGCAATAACAAGTATTGGGTTTTTTCTGGCTAGAAATTCTCAGTGCTAGCCCGGAGTTAGGAAGTTGGCGGTGTTTCACCCCCGTGCCGCGGAGAGCACGTTAAGCCGTCGGTCCCGGTCCCGGCCACTAACATGATAATAGTCGTTAAAGCCCGCCAACCCGCATTGGAGCAGCGTGGTGGGTCTAAGCTCTAACTCCCTCTCTCTCATGAGAGTGGAGGCCTGTGTCCAGCAGTGGGACGTTAATGGGCTGTAGTGGTGGTGGTGAGCATCGATAGCGTGAATAAAAAGTCGCGCGGACGTTTTTTGCAGTGCAGGCTATAAAGCCTATAGCCATATATACCTATATAGTTGCCGGAATGAAATATTATTCATTCAACCGTTTTTATTAAAAATATTTCATTCATCGAGCACCTCTGCTGCTGGCGGCAAAAAAAATATCGATGCCTTTGCCAAGTATCTGTTTCATAGATTGAGTTCAGTGGATTGCAGTTTTAAAATCACTGGCGAACATCTATTTCAGGAAATAATATTTCTCTTTTAGCGCAAGAGATAAAATATTCGGTTCAATGATTTCATATATGACTCAAGAACTTAACTCAACTTAATCCACGTGGATGAAGTCGCAGGCATCATCTACTATACTATTCATTAATATGAACCCTTGCAGTTGTATTGCAAACTTTGTAGGTATTTTGTACTTATTGGATATTGGGCCAATCTAATAAATGGTTCTAAACATAGACGAGAGTGAAGTTGCAAGAAATAAAATCCTTAAGGAACTCCTTATTTTTCATCAACCGATCATTCATCATTTCAACCTATTTTGATGAAATATGGTATAGAGGTAGATTGTATCCCGGGAAAGGGCAAAGGCTATTTATTCAAAAATCAAAAAGTTCCTACGGGAATTAAAAAAGATCCACCCGGATGAAATCCCGGTGCTCTAGCTAATTATACACGAATTATTATTAGTTGAAACGTATTTTAAATAATAAGTAAAAATTTACGAAATGCGTTTAATTTTTTGAAAAAAGGTGTATGTATATTGTTTTCAGGGTTCATGTATATATGTATGTATGTGAGTTTGTATATTCCACCATAACTTCTATACGCCTGAACTGATTTTGATAAATGAGGTATCGTTAGAATCCCTAGCTTATTCCGTTTGACATAGGCTAGTAAAATTTGAAAAAAAAAAATTGGATGACCATGGTCCCGCATTAAAGTTGAAAAAAAAATCGAAAATAAGATTAACTCTATAATCATCATCTAGAAAATGATGAGTAGATTCCAAAAATATTTAACACTAAAGTTCAATATCCAGTGTTTCACAAAAATATCATTTCATAAAAATGTGAATAAGACTCTAATTTAACTAGTTTATTGGCAGGGCAGTCTTGTTTTTAGTTTTTTTTAATTCTGGCTTGTTGTTCGTTTTGTTGTTAAGTAGCAAAGCGTGTGTTGTTTTAATAAATATTGCAACAACATGGCCGAGAATAGACGCTCGACTGGATACCTACATTATAAACTTCGTGAGGTTGTTATAATTTTCTTAGTCATATTCGGCTGAAGGCAATCCGTTTACATATTATATTTAAATTTGAAGTAATTACATTCAGAAATTCAGAAGTTATAAGGCTCTGACAGACGGACGGACAAGTGCAAATTCACTCAAGTAGACTCAGAGACCTTCGCTTCGCTCGGTCAATAATAGGAAATTAAAAAAAAAAAAACGAAATGCGTATTTTTTTTTTATTAAACCAGTGAACGGCGGCTGGTCAGAATGGTCCCCCTGGCACCCCTGCAGATGTGGACCCCAGAGCAGCGGCAGACGAAGAACTAGGACGTGCACAGAACCAGCACCGGCTAATGGCGGGGTACCGTGTCGGGGACAGGCCTCGCAGAGCGATGAGGATTGTCTTAGCTGTCAGAGTGGTGAGTGAGTGTTGTTACCTTTTTTTTTTTTTTTGTTTAACGAAAAAAAGAACCCTCGTTAAAAAAAAAAAAAAAAGGGTTGAGAGTGTGCTCAGGAACTATTCGATCTGGTTCCTCCATCACCTTTTTATTATCGAACCGCAAGGCATCGACAAGGTCTGCACCCTTACGCAGTCGAAATTCCGCGGGCTCGTACGAAGCGATTTGCTTCCTCGTTTCTAATTAGAACCGCTAGGATATGGAATGCCTTTCCGGCTTCCGTTTTCCCCACCTCTTTTAATATAGGTACCTTCAAATCAAGAGTGAATAGGCATCTTCTAGGAAAGCGCGCTCCACCTAAGGCTGCATCACCACTTTAAGCAAGTCTGATTGCAGCCAAGCGCTAGCCTATATAATTTAAAAAAAAAAAAAAGATACCTGGCTTCTTGAGGTAGAAACCAGGTTATGTGACATTTTTACTCGCTAAAACCCCCTTGGAGGCCATCTTACGCGCATGTCGGGAAGCTTCAAGATCTCATAAATGACCGCAATCGAAGCCTCCCTTGCGCGGCAATTGGGTTCATCTCTAGCAAAGCGGTCCTTTGCGGTCACTTCGCGTGCTTTGTATTGAAGCACGGCTGCTTGTGCTGCAACAAACGGCTGACTTCCCAGGGCCCTAAAGTTAGAGTGTTTGTTACCTAATAAAGGAACTAGAAGTTTAATTCGCTATACTGCACGATTTTAAAGAAAGAAAGAAAAAGTTATTATTTGATCACAATATTTAGTGTAAGAAAATAGATATAGCAACATAGTTGTGTGACCAAATATAGGTCTCCAGCTCAGCATCATGCTACAGCAGGCTGCAGCGCTGGTTTTCAGCGGAAACCTTAAAAATTGGTGAAGTCACCGACGAACCACGAATGCAATATCTACTCTAATATGTTTATAGAAATCTAATAGTTTAAGCAGTCGATTGTAAAATCAAACATTGTACTGACGAGTCAATTCCTGAAGATGCTTCGGTGTTGGAGTGAAACGTACGTTGATAATTATTTGGAAGATTTGTGTTGTGTGGTGAATATCGCAAGCTGCAAGTGCAAAATACACACTGTACCATATAGATTTATCTACTGTGGCGGATTATAGTGAATTAAACTTCTAGTTCCTTCATAATCATTGTCTTCCGCAAAGTAACGCCTGCTTCTATCCAATGATTGTTGTTAATTTTCCAGGACAGGTCTTTTTGTTCTAAACCCAGACGCTACAAGAGGTGTGTTAATAGTTAAACGTGTTTATCTGTCTGTATATCTATGTGTATACGTCTATGGAATCGTAGCTCCCAAACGGACGAACAGATTTTGATTTAGTTTGTTTTGTTTTGAAAGTTGACTTGATCAATGGTGTTCTTAGCTATTATTCATCAAGATTGAGTTTTTATGGTTCGCGCGCTAACTTTTTAATTTTCCGGGATAAAAAGTAGCCTATACATTATTCCAGACTATAATCTATCTCTGTGCCAAATTTCATCCAGATCCGTCTCGTCGTTCTGGCGTGTTGAGTGAAAAACATCCATCCATCCAAAATTTTCGCATTTATAATATTAACTAGCGAATGTCTGCGTGGTTTGAGCTTTTTAGGTTACCGCGAGAACTCTTTAATTTTCCGGGATAAAAAGTAGCCTATGTGCTATTCCAGACTATAATCTATCTCTGTGCCAAATTTCAGCCAGATCCGTTCAGCCGTTGGGGCGTGATTGAGTAACAAACATCCATACATCCAGACATCCATACATCCATCCAAACTTTCGCATTTATAATATTAGTATAGATTAGTATTACTTAGTATAGTTCCTATTTACGTTTTGTGATCAAGGTTCCTGGTCACCCTGGAACGCTTGGTCATCCTGTAGCGAGGAATGCGTCAGAGTACGCCGAAGACAATGCGTCGGGACTTGCCCTGGTTCCACTCTACAGCACGCTGCATGCGTCGACGGACTATGTTCTGCTGGACTTAGTAAGAACCCTCATTGTATGCTTCAATTTTTTTTTTAAATCCACTACAAATTAGCCCTTGATTGCGATCTCACCTGATGAGAAGTGATGATGCGGTAAGATGGTAGCGGGCTAACCTGTTAGGGGCATGGCAGTTATATTAAACCCATACCCCTATTCGGTTTCTACACGGCATCGTACCGGAACCCTACATCGCTTGGCGTCTTTACCGGTAGGGTGGTAACTAGCCTAACCGAAGCCTCCCACCAGGCCAGACCAGGGCAAATTCTGAAATTATAAATTTCCAAGCCGGGGATCAACCCGGGACCTCGGCACGTTAAGGCAACAGCGCTCGACACTGCGGCACGGAGGTCGTCGAACCTCGTTTTCTGCACATCATCTTTATTACCTCAAATTTCATCCCTTTACCAGCTTTACTGAGCCTGCTATCGGAATGAGAAGGGTTTAGGCCATAGTGCACCACGCTTATCAAAATGAAAGACTTATTTCACTACAAGTTAGCCATTGGCTGCGATCTATGAATCATTCCAAGATGGTACCAGGCTGTAAGGGGTATAGCAGTTATATTAATGCCCTAGTTCGCTAAATCTTCATCATCTCAGCCTATCATTAGCCCACTAGTAAACCCTCAAGGTCACTGCGGGTCTCCTCTCAGATTGAAATGGATTTAAGCTATAGTACACTACGCTGGCCAAGTCCGAATTGAAAGATTTTACACACCTTTGGGAATATCATGGAGAACTCTCAGCATATCTACAGGTTTCGCGATGTTTTCCTTCACCCGGGTCAGTTAGTCAGTTGTAAGAAAATTAAAACGGCCTATAAAAGAGATCAAAGAAATCATAAAATCTTAACAAAGCGGTTTTAAGTTTTCCTTAAAATAAGCAAAAAGTGGAATATTTTCTCCAGAATGTCACACAAAGCTTCATTATTATCGGTAGTTATTATTGAACCCAGTATATAATGGTGGAAACCCCTGTGCACGAAGTTTCTCAGCATTTAATTAACACTTCTCATAGTTTTTGTTTAGCACCACTTGCTACGAACAAAGCAACAAGTTGATTGAGGAATGTCAAGAAAAATTCTATAATTATGGTGCTTGTTTTAACTTTTAGATTCAGTGTCATTGTTTTGTAGTCTAATGAAGCATTAAGAATACTTAATGCTTCCTTAACTATAGTTAAGGAAGTTTTAATGGTCTTAATAACCGTCCGTAACAATAAAATAATTCATTCTTACCTGGCGGTTACATAATTTAAATTGGCGTTAATTTAAATTAAGTAAATCTGAATTCATTTTCGATTAATCTTTTGACATTTAATATGGACTTCCTTTCAAATTCCTACTGAGAATTTTTGTTTAAAATAGACTTCTGTGAGACATTCAATTAATTTTTACATGTAGGTCATACAGGTGTTTCTTATGTTACGTCATGTTTTGACTCTACCACCGGTTAGAAAAAGAAATTCTAATGAGAAGAACCGGCAAGACTTAGCATTTGCTCTTTTTAAAAAGTAAAACATTACTTTATGTAGATTTATAATATATCTACTTACAGTAGTGTAAGTTACTATTACTATTCAGTGGGGGGTTGGACCCAAAGTCGATTGCTCCATACAACTTTTTTATATACAAATATATTATTCAAGTATACTTTAACAAGTACTTTTGAATCGTCGAGTTAATCTACCACTGGTTCGGAATGCCGTTCCTAACGCGAATTTGCCTGTTAACTCAAATAATCCGATAGATTTAAATTATGAAACCAGCTTCCATCTTCTGTGGTCCCTCAAGATTATAATAATGTGGGGCTCTTCACAGGGCGGATAAACAAATATCTCAAAGCTGACAACACATTTGCTGTTCCTCTGCTGATGCAAATGTTCATGTGCGGCGGTAATCACTTAACATCAGGTGACCCGCCTGCTCGTTTGCTTGCTATTTATATGTATTAAAAAAAAGGTTTTTTAAGTCTAATAATTCTGTAGGGATCTACAAGAACAATCTAACACTGTACGTTGGTATTGGTATTACGGTGGCCATGCTTGCGGCCGGAGCGGCTATCTTCTACGTGTGGTGCAAGTACAGAAGCGTCCGGCCGGGTTACACAGCCGCTAGGACAGGTAAATATTACATGGATCTGGCTAATAGGCCCTACTCGTTTCTAATTCGAACCGCTAGGATATGGAATGCCTTTCCGGCTTCCGTTTTCCCCTCCTCATTTAATATTTTACCTTCAAATCAAGAGTGAATAGGCATCTTCTAGGCAAGCGCGCTCCACCTTAGGCTGCATCACCACTTGCCAGCAAGTCTGATTGCAGCCAAGGGCTAGCCTGTATATTAAAAAAAATATATTACCTACCTGCACCAATAGACTCTTTATTGTGAGATAGGCTTACGTTTGACGACAATCATGCTTAGTGCAAAGCAATAATGAGGTCTAGATTGGAACGCTTGCCTAGAAGATACCTATTCACTCTTGCCTTGAAGGCACCTAAGTTATACGTGGAAAAACGTGCTCTGGGAGGGTGTTCCACACTCTAGCGGTTCATATCAGAAACGTTGAGCAAAAACGTTTCGTGTGAGCTGATTGGCCGTCAACGCTGACGGTTTCTCACTGTTCTGTGGTAGAACGGAGAGTCAATCCGTTCCACTCTCAATTTTGTCTTTTAGTAGATATTAACGTAACGGAACGTTCTTACAGAAGTACCTTGCTGGAAAAATCATGCATTTTGGGCTTATTGTTGTTGGAAACACAACATAAAATGTTTATAGTCTTTGACGTTCACAGTTCATTCACCCTATCACATATGTACTAAATAGAACGACTGTCGGTCTCCTACCTCAAGAACTGCCACAGGGTTAAGACGTGTTCTATTTAAATTAATTAGTCTTGTTTTTACCTCTTCGAGCACCCAAACCAGCCTACAGTCCACTACAAAATTCCTACAATTGTCGTTACCATTTTCAAATCTCAACGATTTTTCCATTTAAGTTAATACCTATCCACCAGATTCTAAGACACCAATAATTTACTATGCGAGCGTAACTTGGATTTTGTGTGTGTGTTTTTGGTTGTGGTTGTCGTTTTTACTATTCATTATGAAACAATTTCTCAGGTATTCCGAAGACCTATTCAGGAAGGGACAAGAATAATGCCGCTCCGGATCTTACGAGGACCTGTAATGAGTACTGGATGAGGCCGGACAACGATTACGACATGCCTCAACTACGAGACAGGTAAAACATCAATATTTATTTAGTTAGTTATGGTTATTTAGTTTCGACATTAATAATATGTTTAGGTATACAAGTTCAGGTACTTAAATAAATAAATAAATAAGCCTTTTATTTTTCTTATCTTCACTATTACAATTATTTTTAATACATTCTTTGTCACAACTATACTTATCATTTTTTTAACCAACCAAATTAGGATACATAAATTAACTCAATTTACAGTAGAAAAAATTCTTATCAATACATTTTCATATTTGTCAATTATTATTATTTTCTTTTGACATTACATAGTTTATGTTAAATTCTTAAAGTTTAGGTACTTAGGTAGTGTATAATATGGTATGGACTTTGAAATTTGATCCATTTCTTTATCCGAAATCTCATTACTGTGGAAATGAATATGAAAAAGAAGAATAAAATTATGGCAGATAAAATTTTGTTATTCTTTTTCATATTCATTAGCTTTTAATTTTTTATCTGAAGAAATCTTTGACTGTGAAATCTTGGTTCTTTGACCACAGTGGATGTGGAATTTGATGATGCCTATATAACTGATTATGAAATACAGGGTCTTCCAAAAAACCTAAAATTCACATCCTCAGTTAGTTTAAGCTTTGATAACCATTTAAAAATATAGATTAAAGAAAAAAGTGCGTTGAAATTTGATGACGTCACTATTGTGATTTTCATATAACTTCCATACTAGAAGTGCGTTTTTAAGTTTGTTAAAGAGTTGCTGAATTGATTGAGTTGTCATCATCCCCATTGAGTGATTCATTTATTTTTTTGGCCTATTAACTTAATTTCCGTTTTCAGCTATGCGTCTCCATTCGGCAACAGGAGTAGACAGCAGTCGTCAGTGGGTAGTAACCACTATGAGATGAAGCCTTACAGTCCTTCCGGGGACTCGGCCTCCAGTTGCTACACTAATTGTAAGTAATACCACGGTGAAATAATCCTACCTGTAATACACCGCAGACCAGCCCCCCGATTGTCTAAAAGTTGCGGATAAATCGTCAAAGTCGTCAAAGGAAAATAAACCATAACATCATTGAATTAGAGCTCAATTTCGTGTATCCATTCTCATCCATTTATGGTATCGTATCTACCTAAACGTATGAGAATGGATACACGAAATTGAGCTCTAATTCAGTTCTGTTATGGTTTATTTTACTTTGACGCCGAACTTTGACGATTGGATCGGCAATTCTTACATAATCGCACCTCTGTATCGTATTCCTTTGTCTTCCTTACGTTTAAAACCGCCTACAGTATAACTAGATGTAGCTGTGACTTCGTTTACGTGGATTACAATTTTTGATTCATTTTTCGGGATAAAAAGCATGTCTTTCCCCGGTATAAAACTTATCTCTGTACCAAATTTCATCAAAATTATTTGAAAAGATTGGTTATCAAAGTGTAGCAGATAAACAACATCAGCTTACTATGGACATTATAATAGAAAGGGCATACTTATTAATCTTTTATGAAATGAAAATGAGACTGACTGATCTATCAACGCACAGCTCAAACCACTAGACGAATTGGGCTCAAATTTAGGATGCAAATAGCTGGTATTACGTAGACATCCGCTTAGAGCGGATTTTTTGAAAATTCAACTTTTTCTAATTAACCCCTAAGGGGATAAAATAGTGGTTTGAAATTTGTCGCGTCCCGGGCAAAAGCTAGTTATTCTATAATCGGTTCACAGTGCTGATTTGTGCCTTACACTACACTTTTTATAAGCGGCCTCCACTCTAAAATTTTCTGTGGCTTTCTCTTACTTCTACCATTACTTCTAGCACAAGCTAACAGGTCTATGCCAGTTTAACATTTTTTTGTTTTTTTTTATTTTTTTTTTAACTGTGCCACACATCAGTGATCTTTCTCCTCTTGTGGATCCCTTCGTAACTTTGGCCTGATATCTGCGTCGTGGTTTATTTTACACTAGATAATGGGCGCGACATCGTCTGCGTGGACTAAGATTTGATTCCCGCGGGAACTCTTTAATTTTCCGGGTTAAAAAGTAGCCTATGTCCTTTCTAGGGACACAAACTATCCCTATACCAAATTTCATCAACATCGGTTGAACAGATGGGCCGTGAAAGCGTAGCAGACAAACAGACAGAAACACTTTCGCATTTATAATATAAGTATGATTTTTGTCTAAAGTTTATCTTTAACTAATTTAGTTAAAGTAACCGATAACTGTCTGTAAGTGACTGATGGTGCTATTTCATAAAACGGATCGGTCTCGGTCTTACCGCAGCATCCAATTAATGCCAAATTGATCAAGTACTCAATTTTCCCTTTTAGGTAGACTCATGAAATGAAATGTCTTGGTCTATTTAGAACAACTGGACTATCAACTAGGTTGACTGCCTCGTTTTTCTAGTGGTTGGCATGTTCGGCTGCGGCCAACGAGTTCACGGGTTCGAGTCCCGGGTCGGGCAATAATTAAGTATTGGGTTTTCACACTAGAAATTCTCAGTACTAGCCCGGAGTTAGGAAGTTGGCGGTGTTTTCACCCCCGTGCCTCGGAGAGCACGTTAAGCCGTCGGTCCCGGTTATTATCACTAACATGATAATAGTCGTTAAAGCCCGCCAACCCGCATTGGAGCAGCGTGGTGGGTCTAAGCTCTAATTCCCTCTCTCCTATGAGAGTGGAGGCCTGTGCCCAGCAGTGGGACGTTAATGGGCTGTATTGGATTTAGAACAAGTTATGGGACGAGTGGCCTAGTTGCGACAATGCATATCAGTCGATTGTGAATGTAAAGCAACGTTGACCTTAGTTAATAACTGGATGGTTGACCGAATTTGGTAGTCCGATTTGGCCTTTTCACTTCCTCCGTGCCTCGGCGAGCACGTTAAGCCATCGGTCCCGGTTATTATCACAAACATTTGATAATAATCGTTAGAAACCAACGAATTGAAAAGTACCTGCTCTTAGTCGAGTCATATGCGAAAGGACTTGGGATCCCACCGCATTATTATCCCAAGTGGAAAGTTTTTCCCAAAAAAATGACCTAAATACCGTCTAAAGTCTAAATGACCCGGCTTATTTCGGCAATATTATTAGAAAAATAAACTTTGCCCTTGCTTACAGCCAGAACTATGACGTCACGATCTAGCGAGTGTTCTTCGTCACAGCTAGCTGAGTTAGTGACGTCATCACCCACCTCCCACTCGAAGGTTGACGTGGCGGTGACACTACCTCCCGGACCTATGGAGAATAGCTATAGAGACAAAATTTGCTTAACCATAGTTAAATAGACATTGTAGAACGAAAAATGTGTCATTTAAAATTGTATACATGTGAAAATCTCTGTATTACTAACGAAATAAATAAATAAATCAACGAAATATGACGACATTAACTAGATAATTCACACGATTACAACCGCATGGATTAAGGTTTGTACATTCGCGCCCGGGAACTGGAAAATTAAATTCCAGGATGAATAAAGTCTATATGCATTGTATATGTCACCGTAAGATTATAATCTAACAAGCGAAATTGTAATTTGTCGACAGATTGTAAACCGTTCAATATTCTGAGTGTCAATTTTTGAAATATTAATTGTATTTTCGTTTTCTTGTGTCTTTCTTGTAGGTTAGGTTAGGGTTCGACATATATAACCAGGTAGGTTATATCGGGTTAATATACCTAACAGATTACAATCTACCGAAAAATAATGCGTTAAATTGTAATCTTTGGACAGTTTGCAACTTAGATTACTATCTAACGGTTTTAACAATCTTACGGTGACAATTATACATATGAAAATCTCTGTATTACTACAATCAACGAAATATGACGATATTTACTAGATTCACGCGATTACAACCGCATGGATTAAGGTTTTTTCAGTCCCGCCCGGGAACTGGAAAATTAAATTCCAGGATAAATATAGTCTACATGCATTGTACATATGCATTGGTGTAGAGTTTTAGTAAATATGTGTTAATTGTTCGGGATGTAAGTTATCTCCATTCCAAATTTCAGCCAAATCGGGTAAGTCTTTGTGGCGTAAAGGAGTTAACAAGTTTGCAAGTTTGGCGGTTTGTGGTTTGTTGTATGTTTATACAACCATCGAAACTTTCATATTATTAGTAAGAGCGGATTCCCATGTCCTATGACTATAATAATTATGCGTACACGATTAACTTTTGACATGTCAAGCCATGAACGTCACGTAACTGTTGACATGACATGTCAAAAGTTGTCACGTCATGTCAACAGTTACGTGAAGTTTATGGCTTGACCTGTCAAAAGTTATTCGTGTACGCATAATTATTGTAGTCATAGGACATGGGAATCCGCTCTTACTAATAACATAATAACCATAAACTTTACGTAGGTAACTGTTGACATGACATGTCAAAAGTTGACACGTCATGTCAACAGTTACGTGAAGTTTATGGCTTTGTATGACAAAATTTTCATAGTTGCCGGACTTTTTATACTTTGAAATGGAATTTGAAGATGTTCAAAAGACGAGAAGTTTGTATTGTATTTTAAATGATTTTTTAAATTGGGTTTTATTTATATGCTTTTATATAAAATTTTGGCTGCTGATATTTTGAGATCATGTAAAGTTGATTAGTTACTTTATGATGCCCGCGTGGATTAAGGTTTTTTATTTTGGCGAGAATTATACAATTTTCTTTTCGCGAGAATTCTTAAATTTTCCGGGTTAAAATGTAGCCTATATCCTTCCCCGGGATACAAACTATGCCTGTACCAAATTTCATCAAAATCGGTTGAACAGGTGGGCCGTGAAAGCGTAGCAGACAGACAGACACACTTTCGCATTTATAATATTATTAAGGTATGGATTTTTTTATATTGAGCTTTTATTATAATTATTGCTATTGTCTAAACTTTTAGCTGCTGATCATGTAAAATTGTTATTAAGTATGTCATAAAAATAGCAGCAGTATAATATATAGAGTTCGTTGTAAAGTTCAAAAGTACTGTTTTATAGTTTTACATTTTTGTAATGTGTAAGTAATTATTACTTAATTTATTTTATTTATGTAAACTTTGTGTTTTAATTTTAAGAATGGTTGATTTGAAAATCGGTTCTGGTTGTTATTTTAATAATATTTGGAAAATGTGTCAAAAATATTATAATTACGAATACGGAGTAGTTTAAGCCTTGCAATTAAGCAATATCGAAATTCGGGCACCCATCCACTTACCGGCTAGAGTAAAGTTGCTTAGTCTATTATCAAGTGATCACATTTAGCGCTGTTCCATTTCTGTCACCCATCCCTTTATGTACTTGGGTCAACATTGCTTATAATAATTATAATTGTTAAAATATATTGTATTCCTTCGTTTGCTAAAGACTGAATGTAATCCAACGAGCTAGTTAGAGCCAATTCAAATTGCATTTAAATTAAAAAAAAAAAAAACTATAAAGCCAATTAAACTTTTTAAATTAAGCGTAGCGATGTATACAGACTGTAAATATTGTATTTAAAACTGTGATATTTTATAAATAAATGACTCTTGTACAAATTATCTTGTATTGTTTTTTAATTTTCCCAACATTAAAATAATTATCATCAACTCAACCCATCGCTGGCCCTCCACTGAGCAAATGTCTCCTCTCGCAATGAGAATAAGTTTAGGCCATAGCCTACCACGTTGACCAAGCGCTGATTGGCAGGCTTCGAAAATCTTTAATTGGTCTCCTCACAATGCATTTCGATTACCGTCAAAGCATGTGCTATTCAATTTCTTAAACTTTATTTGCACATAATATTATGATTTACTTGAGATTCAAACAACTTCTTCTTACTAATATTATAAATGCGAAAGTTTGGATGGATGTATGGAATTCTGTTACTCAATCACACCCCAACGGCTAAACGGATCTGGCTGAAATTTGGCACAGAGATAGATCATAGTCTGGAATAGCACATAGGTTACTTTTAATCCCGGAAAATTCAAGAGTTCCCGCGGGAACCAAAAAATGTCAAACCACGCATACGAAGTCGCGGGCATTCGCTAGTTTAACAATAAAATAAGCACATTTGAGTGCATTACTTATGAAGAAGTGTTAAGTAGCAGTAGGTAGGTACTTAGTGAAAACATTCCTCATTTAAAAGTCCTCTAATTTACTCGTAAGTCTTAAGGCTGCGCTTTCTTCATACAAACGCAGAAGGATGATTGTACTCCCAAAAATAAGCATAATATCGTTTTGTCTCGTCCTAGCTAAGCTTAACCCGGCGTCTTCGAGGTTGGGTCAGAATGACCCAGTGTATTTAAGAATGCAAATATTTTTTTACGTACGCGAGCGTCGTTGGCCGTCTTCTCAGTAGCTGGAGCCAACGCTGTATTCTAAACGTTTCTGAAAAGAAATGAGTCCAACGGTGGCCGCGCTGGAAGCTAAACGTGCTTATTTGTCAAAAGGGTCATATGACCCATACTCACAATTAACATAACAAAATTTCGCGCCTTTTTTTGTATGATTTATGTACTGAATTTTTTTTGGTGTGTATTCAGGTTTTTTCTTATGTTTTTATGATCATGTTTTTGATTTTATAATTTAGGTCCCATATATATATGACTGAAAATACTATATTTTAGCGTAGTAAGGTGATGAAACTCTAAGGGATCTCAATTTTGTTAATATTTTGGGAGTTTCAGTAAAAGTTTAAATATTTTGAATAAATGTTCTGTGATTCATATCTTTTTTCGTTTATTCCTAAGATCAGAGTGTAAATATACATTATAATGACAAGGATTATGAATATATTCAATAAAACATGAAAATATCGTACATTATATACATGGGTTATATTGACCCACCTTAACATCCGTGTAACAATTTTGTACCACAATGACGCCGGGTTAAGGCGATATAAAACAATAAAAAAATATAGATTTGGAAGTTATAAGCCTCGAAGGATACTTATTTTAACACGTAAGTTTGAGAACTTGCGAGCTCCTTCGCACATACTGTGTACTCTTAAATAGAGCTCATCGAACCAGTAACGGGTTCCATAATAGCTGATGCCGGCGACTTTGTCTGCGTGTTTTGAGGTTTTTGGTTAAAACTCTTTAATTTTCCGGGATAAAAAGTAACCTATATATGCTATTCCAGACTATAATCTATCTCTGTGCCAAATTTCAGCCAGATCCGTTCAGCCGTTGGGGCGTGATTGAGTAACAAACATCCAGACATCCATACATCCAGACATCCATACATCCATCCAAACTTTCGCATTTATAATATTAATAAAGTGATAGACTAGCTGATGCCGGCGACTTCAACCGCGTGGATTGATGTTTTTAGTCCCCTTTAATTTTTGTTCCAGACTTTTTAATGTGTTATGCCAGACTATCTGCTCTGTGCCAAATTTCATCCAGATTCGTTCAGCCGTTCTGGCGTGATTGAGTAACAAACATCCATCTATCCATACAAACTTTCGCATTTATACTGTTAGTATATTAATAGATATATAAATCTGCTTTAAAAAACTAAACCTCTATAAATAAAAAAGCATCGAGTATCAAAAACGCTTACAACTTAAAGCCCCTAATCTCAAGTCTCAAGACGAATGTTTTACATTCAATTTATCTCAAACTCAACATGAAAATCAAAATAGATACTAAATTGTCCGTACAATATGGTTTTATGAACCATTTCCGATCCCTGACCTATCGGGCTGAGTGCATTAAGTGGTATAAAAATAAAACGCATTAAAACTCATTAAAACATCAGACCACCCATTGGGCCTAATCCCATCCAAAGGGATGCGTGTCTCATCATAATAATTTAGCCTTTACAACTCACGATATTATTACTAGCTGATGTCCGCGACTCCGTTCGCATGTATTGCGGTTTGTTGGATCCTGTAATGTGTGTAGGTAGTCATACAGTAAAATATTATGTCAATCGCTCACACAACACATTCAGTAAACAGCCGGGTGACCGCGTATCTTCTGCGTCAATCATTGTTACAGTATCAATTGTTGTGATTGGCTGAATTTATGGTATTCTTGCTGCGTCAATGGATTTTGTCCAATAGTGGAAGAATGTGATCCAAACAGAGGTGATTGCGATCGTTACACTGTAGCTGTCACTTGTCAGTTTTAGACGGTAGCCCAGCAGTCAACAGTCTTGTGTTCAACGTCATCGAAGTTTTACTCAAATATCACAGATCCCACGGGAATTTTTTAATTTTTCAGCGTCAAAGGTAACTTATGTATAATTCCAGACTATATAAAATAATAATATTAATAAACTACCTCTGTGTCAAATTTCATCCAGATCCGTTCAGCCGTTCTGGCGTGATTGAGTTACAAACATCCATCCATCCATCCAAACCAAATTTATAATATTAGTATAGATAGACTGGAAAACACAACCGCGGGAGACGACACTTGCAAAGCATGGAAAATAATTGTATGAAGAGCGTTGGAAGTGCAACTGTGATGCACGACTCCCATATATACGACGCTATAGATTGCAGACCAGCAGACAAAGCGTAAGTCACTTAACTTAAATTCCAGCATAAGTCCTTCAAAATCAGCAAAAGACGTTAGAACAATCAAGATCCCGAAAGATCTTGGAAGACTACTTTTCAGGGCTGAAAATACTGTCAGTATGCCATATCTATGCATGAGCAACGATCGCATCAAGGCTGCCGTTTGCTGTTCTGGGAATATAAACCACATATTGACTTTTATATTTATGTTTATTGAACCCATGTTACACTCATGTTTGCAAACAGCTGTCTCTTTGCTATTTTAACATTTGTCAATTCATTTATCGTATCGTAAACGCATAGTGGACTCAAAATGAGCTCCCAACTTCAAGTAACAAATCAAAGTGTTATTTCTGTAGCGTGCCATTAGTCAAATACGTAGAGTAAACTTGTTCAGAGAAAATATCGGAGTAGATAATATTACCATTACTCTTCTAGATCAAAGACAAAGCAGTGATAACTGTAATTAGTGATTAATATTGGTTAATTATGTGATTAATTCGAATACGGCCGACGATATCCTGGGTTCGAGTCCGGGTCGGGCCATATTTAAGTATTGGGTTTTTCTGACTACAAATTCTCAGTACTAGCCCGGAGTTAGGAAGTTGGCGGTGATTCACCCCCGTGCCTCGGAGAGCACGTTAAGCCGTCGGTCCCGGTTATTATCACTAACATGATAATAGTCGTTGAAGCTCGTTAACCCGCATTGGAGCAGCGTGGTGGGTCTAAGCTCTAACTCGCTCTCTCCTATGAGAGTGGAGGCCTGTGCCCAGCAGTGGGACGTTTATAGGCTGTAGTGGTGGTGGTGGTGGATGTGGTTAATTGTTTTGATATCTAGACTTTAGCTGGATTAAGGCAAGGTTATAAGTTTATGAGTGCATTATTATCAGACCATAGTTTTTCCTTATCTATGCGGAGGTAAACCCTAGGTATAAAGAAAACCTGATAATTCTCAAGACTTTAAATCCAGTGGTTCAAACATGAACTGTGTCTTGATATGTCAGTTAGTCAGTTTCTCGTTTAATTCTTACCCATCTATACTGACTAGGTAATAGGTATTATAAATGCGAAAGTTTAAATGGATGGATAGATGCTTGGTACTCAATCACGCCAGAACGGTTAAACGGATCTGGATGAAATTTGACACAGATATAGATTATAGTCTGGATTAACACATAGGCTAATTTCTATTCCGAAAAATTTAAGAGTTCCCGCGGGAACCACAAAAACTCTATCCACCCGGACGATGTCTCGCGGGCATTAGATTAATATTTTTTCTAAAAAATGATATGAAATGTGCACATTTCATACCCTGTAAATGAGCTCAAAAGTTAAACTTCCCGGCCTAGGCCAGTAAAGAATGTATGTATTTTCATTACATATCATAAGTTTGAATTTGGAATCTTTCTTCCTGAATATATTGTAACTTGTTATAATGTTCTTTGGCCTAAATAGTTTAAATTTGGAACTCTACCGTATTACGCCGTTCAGCACTCACAGCGCAAAAACTAATTTAACTTTTAATATTTCTTAAGTAGGTTGCTTTTTTAGTTACTTTCTTTTAATTACATAATATAATATATTTAAAAAAAAGTCACTTGTTTCATTTTTTAGAAAAGAAATATACACACCTCGACCGGGAGAGCATTTCTGGTCTCGTATATAGCCGGTCTAACTAACACTCGACCAGAAAACGCGTACTTCCCCCTCTCGCGATGTAATGTACTATTATAATGGAACTAGCTGATGTCCGCGACTCCGTCCGCGTGGATTGAGGTGTTTTAGGGGAATGAAAAATAGATAGTAGCCGATTCTCAGACCAACTGAATATGCATATAAAATTTCATAAAAATCGGTCAAGCCGTTTCGTTACACACGCCTAAGTGTTTAAATACTCTCAGCCGAGTCGTATGCGGAAGGACGTGGGAACCCACCGCATTATTATCCCAAGAAACTCTATCCATTATTTGAGTAATTTAAAGGGGTCACGACCCTCAGTAATGAGGAATACGACACAGAAATATTATCCTACGCCATCTTAGGTATTTAATAATCTTGTAAGTAAAAACCATTTGCATGTACTCACAGCGAGATCGCCTAATATTGCGTAAATCATTTTAATGGTGAAACTCTATAAACATGAAGCCATCCAGGATACAGGGAATCGATGAGTCATACGCTCTAAATAAACAGATATGTTAGGGCATGACGTGATTCACTGGAATCTAGATACATTCTGAATGCTTTGATACAAATATTAGTATTAGTTATATTAATATTAGTATTGCGCAGGGAAAATGGGATCTTGGCAAAGAATTTCAAAGATTGAAACGTAGATTTTTATTACAAAAAACTAACTGATGCCCGCGACAAGTAATAAGTTAATAATAGAAAGAAAAAGTTTTCTTAATTCCCACTGGCATTCCTTAATTTTCAGAGATAAAAGCCCTTAAGAACCTACACTACTCTCCAGGTCCGCAACTATATTCATACAAAGAATCTAGTCGATCCGTTGCTCTGTTACGTGACTGAAGGGCAAACCAGCAAACAAGCAAACACACTTTCGAATTTATAATATTATTATTGTTTTTTTTACCGACTTGAACAAGTTTTATATAGGTGAAAGAGCTTGCAATTTTCCCCTGGGTCGTCCAACGTTGCGCTTTCCGGTGTGAGACCGCCATTCCCGCACCTTGGTAGCCCACCGCCATACAATCACTAATCAAACAACCATACAATCTCAATGTATGGTCATGTATGTAAATCAGTACGTGTGGTCAAAGCGGGGACATCGGCCTTCCTAGTGGAAGCTACTAATCAATCAATTAGCCAATTATGCGCTGTTAAACAATGCATGGCCGCGGGACAGACGGCCCGATGTCGTGATTATGCGTATTGGATGCACACATAAATGTACGTACCTTAGCTATTACTTAATCATCATCATACTAATCTGAATCTATACTAATATTATAAATGCGGAAGATTTTTTTTTCTTATTCACATTTTTATTAAAAATAATACAATAGAACTTAATGCTAGCTAGCCTAACCCAATTACTATATAAATCATGCCCACGTGGAATGGTGGCAAGAATGCTGGCTGCATTTCCGCGCTGGACAGCCAGGCTGATCCTTTGCGCAAAAACTGAGCCAGCCCTTCTGTCACCAGATGAGGCAATTAACCGCGGTGAAATATCTCGCAAATAATTTTTGGCACTAAGACTTATAATATTATAAATGCGGAAGTTTGAATGGATGGATTTTTGTATGGATGTATGGATGTGTGGATGTATGTTTGTTACTCAATGACGCCAGAATGGCTGATCGGATCTGGATGAAATTTGGCACAGAGATAGGTTATAATCTGGAATAGCACACGGGCATAATTTTTATCCCGAAAAATTTAAGAGTTCCCGCGAAATTAAACGCACTTCGGAACTCCTTAATTTTCTGGGATAAGAAGTAGCCTATTTCCTTCATTCCAGGATACCACCTATCTCTGTACGAAATTTCATCGAACACGTATGTATAGATGGGCCGTGAAAGCGTAGCAGGCAGACAGAAACACTTTCGCATTTATTATATTAGTATGGATAGTATTGTTAGCGTTTATGAATAATAAGATCTCATTTGAATTTAAATTGGATTAGAGAAATATAATGTCACGACAAAAATGTCATGATAATAAATGTGTCTTCTATAAATAAGATCGTTTGGCGGTATTTGAGTCATTCTTTATCTGTTAGTGAAAGTGTAATCATTATTATCGACAGTAATTGTTATTGTTTAACTGAACCGCGTTACAAATACATATTCAACACATAAAATAACAGAACGTGGAATTATGCAATATGAATCGTCATCTGTGTGTATTTATTTCTACGAATATCCTGCCTGCGTGAAACAGTATGGATATTATTATCAGTATTTATCAGTTTATTTGGCTCGATCTGTACTACAGACTAAACCCGCTCTGCCGCATTACAAATACATATTAAACACATAAAATAACGGAACGTAGAATTATGCAATATGAAGCATCATGTGTGTATTAATTTCTACGAATATCCTGCCTGCGTGCAACAGTATGGATATTATTATCAGTATTTATCAGTTTATTTGGCTCGATCTATACTACAGACTAAACCCGCTCTGCCGCATTACAAATACATATTACACACATAAAATAACGGAACGTGGAATTATGCAATATGAAGCATCGTCTGTGTGTATTAATTTCTACGAATATCCTGCTTGCGTGCAGCAGTATGGATATTATTATCAGTATTTATCAGTTTATTTGGCTCGATCTGTACTACAGACTAAACCCGCTCTGCCGCATTACAAATACATATTAAACACATAAAATAACGGAACGTAGAATTATGCAATATGAAGCATCATCTGTGTGTATTAATTTCTACGAATATCCTGCCTGCGTGCAACAGTATTGATATTATTATCAGTATTTATCAGTTTATTTGGCTCGATCTGTACTACAGACTAAACCCGCTCTGCCGCATTACAAATACATATTAAACACATAAAATAACGGAACGTGGAATTATGCAATATGAAGCATCATCTGTGTGTATTAATTTCTACGAATATCCTGCCTGCGTGCAACAGTATGGATATTATTATCAGTATTTATCAGTTTATTTGGCTCGATCTGTACTACAGACTAAGCCCGCTTCGCTAGTTGGAGTATTCAGATAGATACGGGTATAATACCGCATTGTCCGGCTCTGAAATGTTCCACCGGACATTCTCTACCGTCCCTGCGTCCGGTCCGAGTGTCGGACATAACTTAGCAGCGATAAGATAGCGCTTGAATTTTCAGTATACCGCCTATTAAAGGCGTACGCGTACCCAAGTTATTGGTGATTCAAAATTCAAAATGCTTTTTTTTTTTCATTCAATTGTAAATAGAAGACGTCGACTTGAATTTTTAATCAAATAAACTTTTACAAGTTACGGATTAACTCTCGACATCCTAAACTGTTTCACATTACACCAAGCAAGACAAATTATGCAGAAAACATTTATAAAAAGGTGTTGCAAGCAGTTTATCCAGTTGTTTCTGACAAAGCATTTTTGGTCTCCCTCAGTATATGGTGAGTATTAAAGATAGTTTGACAACAAACAACTAGCTCATATTTTTCATTTTTAATCAATATGTTTTAAGTATGTTTTTCTTTTTCTCTATTCCAATTTAAAGTAAGTATGATAACAAATTTTGTTTTCGTCTAGTGACTATACCTAACTATTCATTTGGAAAAGTTTTAGACAATATGTGCAAAAGTACGTTGAAAACTGTTATGGTTTATGTGTAATGCTATATTTGTTTTACCTATTGTTTTTATTTTAAGTGACTGGTGGGGTCCTAGCGCTTTAAAATTTTTTAAGGACATAAAAGAAGGTTAGTCGACATCACAGGAGACCGAAGAGCTGGCAGCTACCTCGGACAAAGAATTAGCCTAGCTATTCAAAGGGGGAACACTGCCAGTATCTTCGGAACCTTGCCTAAAGGGACTCCTTTTAATAATATTTTTTAGTTATTATATTATATTTTCAAGGCTTTAAATATTATTAAGTTTCTTTTTATTTCTTTGTTGAAAATAAATTACAATTATATCTAGTAATTTTTAACGTCAATAAGGGTACATACAGTGTACCTATATTGAATAAATGTTATTGAGTATTGAGTATAAAGATTGGCCGTTAAAGCGTAGCAGCTATCTGCTACAACTGCTGCCTACAGACAGACAGATTTCTGCGTGCCCAAGAATCGAACCCTCGGTCACCTGAACGTCTATCGCATTCAATTCAATAGGAAAACATCATTTTAGGTCCCCAAAGGCTAGTACAACGAGCATACTGAGGATGTCTGCGAGGTAACAGGTTGGAATCTGTGCCGACTAACAGCGTAGCATAGCATCAGCATAACACGTGCCGGAATATGTAAGACGTAAGTGTATACAGGAGGTAGGTACTAGATATATTTAGTTATAATAAAAAAATTAAACAAGTGAACTTAATTTAACGAATTAAAAAATACGACTGCCCTGCCATATTATTTTTGGAGTTTACCTCCATAGGAAGCGATGGAAGCCTTTGGAATGTTAAAAAAAATTCAAAAACACGACTGCCCTGCCAAAAACGAACTAAAAAGTTAAAAATCTTAATTAATCTAGTTAAATAGAATGTTATTCACATTTTTATTAAATGATATTTTTTTGTGAATCACTAAATATTGAACTATAGTGTTATATATTTTTGGAATCTACTCATCATTCTCTAGATGATGATTATATAGTTAATCTTATTTTTTTTTTCAAACTTAGTTTTTAATAAAAGTTGACCATGGTCACCGTGATCTAAGCGAACAAAAAACGAACTAAAAAGTTAAAAATCTAAATTAATCTACCTAGTTAAATTAGATTCATAATCACATTTTTATTAAATGATATTTTTTTGTGAATCACTGGATATTGAACTATAGTGTTATATATTTTTGGAATCTACTCATCATTTTCTAGATGATATTTATATAGTTAATCTTATTTACGATTTTTTTTTCAAATTAAGTCTTTAATGCGGTACCCCATCAATTTTTTAAAAAAATTACTAGCGTATGTCACTCGCAAATTTAGTTTTTAATGCATGGTCACCAAATCATTTTTTTTTAATTTTACTAGCCTATATCACCCGGAATAAGCTAGGGATTCTAACGATACCTCATTTATCAAAATCGGTTCAGGCGTATAGAAGTTATGGTGGAATATACAAACTCACATCCATACATGAACCCTGAAAACAATATACTCCTTCTTTCAGGCAGTCTGCCGGTATACAGTTGCCATATTTTGCTACCTACTGAATAGAAGTAAAATAATCTATCTACGCCAAATCAAACCACATACCGACCGATGGTTCCATGCAATATTATGGATGATGATAACTCAAGCAAATCAGCTACTCTTTATCAAACTTAAAAACGCACTTCTAGTATGGAAATTGTATGAAATTCAGTTGTGACGTCAAAAAAATCCAAAGCACTTTTTTTTTCTAATCTATATTTAAAAATATTTATCAAACTTAAAACTAACCAAGGATGTGAATTTTAGGTCTTTTGGAATACCCTCTATTTAATAATCAGTTAGAAAGAATTTATTTTTGATATAGAAATCTGTAATATCTTAACTGCCTCGTTGGTCTAGTGGTTGGCATGTTCGACTGCGGCCGTCGAGATCCCGGGTTCGAGTCCCGGGTCGGGCCAAAACAAGTATTGGATTTTTCTGACTAGAGATTCTCAGTACTAGCCCGGAGTTAGGAAGTTGGCGGTGTTTCACCCCCGTGCCTCGGAGAGCACGTTAAGCCGTCGGTCCCGGTTATTATCACTAACATGATAATAGTCGTTAAAGCCCGCCAACCCGCATTGGAGCAGCGTGGTGGGTCTAAGCTCTAATTCCCTCTCTCTCATGAGAGTGGAGGCCTGTGCCCAGCAGTGGGACGTTAATGGGCTGTAGTGGATAGGAATCATCCCTATTATGATCCTTCGGTTGGTAAACATTTCCTGATCGCAACTGTACACTAATAGAAACTTTACACAGAAAATTATTCACAGTTAAAAGCAGTTAAATGTCCATACGCCACTTTGTATCTAAATGAAATTGCACTCAATACTTAATAACCAGCTAGATTGGTAAACATTTCCTGATCGCAACTGTACACTAATAGAAACTTTACACAGAAAAATTGTCACAGTTAAAACCTGTCAAATGTCCGTACGCCATTTTGTATCTAAATTAAATTGCACTCAATACTTAATAACCAGCCATCTTGACATGCAAAATACAGATAATTCAAAATTCAAATGTCGAATGTCCAAGTTTGAAATGTCGATATCGAACGTGGCACGTCGGCCGTGACGTCACTTCCGGCGCATAGACACAGTTCCACGCTAAACAATATTTATAGGATCCTTGTGACGATCGCCCTGTGTACGTACATGTATGAGGACTTAATTCGAAATTCAAATGTTTACCGAATGACAAGTCATAATTAAAAAAATTAAAAAACACGACTGCCCTGTCAAAAAACGAACTAAAAAGTTTAAAATATAAATTAATCTAGTTAAATTAGAATCTTATTCACATTTTTGTTAAATGATATTTTTTGTGAATCACTGGATATTGAACTATAGAGTTATATATTTTTGGAATCTACTCATCATTTTCTACATGATGATTGTATAGTTCATCTTATTCTCGATTTTTTTTTTTCAATTTTTGTCTTTAATGCGGGACCATGGGCACTCCATCAATTTTTTTAAAAATTTTACTAGCCTATGTTACCCGGAATAAGCTAGGGATTCTAACGATACCTCATTTATCAAAATCGGTTCAGGCGTATAGAAGTTATGGTGGAATATACAAACTCACACACATACATACATACATACCTACATACATACATGAACCCTGAAAACAATATACTCCCTTTTCCAGGCAGTCGTATAAAAAAGAGGTTATCAATTCGACACGTATGTGTGTAACCGCAAATATTATTCACACAAATGATAATCTATAAGGGCTTCCAAACCAATATACGAAATTTCATAGGTGTACTCGTATGTATGTAGGTATGTATATGACACCGCGAGATTGTAAAAACCGTTAGATTATAATCTAACCCGCGAAATTGTAAACTGTCGTTAAAATCCTTTGTTAAAATCGCTAGCGAACCTTATGAATAAAAAAAAAAATATCCAGTAGCATAATCTGTACGAGCATTGTGCTCGTCGCTTTTGACGCATGGAATGACGCCTAATTAACACGCAAGTCATTAGGCGCCATCGATATGTGGCATTATGTGTGTACTGTTAGACTGAAATTGGTCGATCTATCTATGGTCCATCTATGGTCTGATTTCCTCTACAGCGCCCTCGGCCGTGACGGGGGATTGGAGCGGTGGAGAGGGAGAGCGGGATGTAATGGTGGTACTTAATAATCTATATTGTAATGTCAAGCGTTGGCTGTACAGTGTTTGTGTGTAAATTGCTAATAAAGTATGATTAAATAGTTATCGAGTGTTTAAATCTATTAGTACACACTACGCGATGCAAACATCGCCAAACGGCGTGAAGGATTGTATGGACTTGGGAGGCTGGAGCTATTGAGTTTAGCCATTCGTAATTGTGGAAAGGATACATAAAAGTGACTTTAATTTAATTTAATTTATTTGAACTACCAACAGTTACAGTTACAAGTAGTAGGAATACAAAATGTTGAATGGCTTAGGCAATAGGTAATAAGCAATTCAATTTATAGGTTGTTACATCATGCACATAGGAAAAGTCGTACATAACTGACACAAGAATACATTGGGAAATTATTAATAAATAACTAAGATTACTGATACAAGACTATAAAAAATTAATGAAAATAACTATCAATAATTATATAACATTAATTTTAACAACTATTTATTAACAAAAAAAAATTTAGATGCATAAAATTTATAATACAGGGTATTTTAACTCTATCTGTAGGGTAATCTTGACGATCGAGGCTTTTGACCCCTTTAAACAGCATTTTTTAAGTGGAGGTTATTACAATATATCGATGATTTTATTAATGACAAAGTTGCATGGAAGCAACCGGCCTCGCATCCAGTGACCCACAAGTCAGTGTAATACTTGTAACGTATGTGTTGTGTTGTCTACATATTGTAACCTTTTCTTTTCTATGAAAAGATCAACTCCTGAGTTTCTTGCCGGCTCATCTCAGTAGAATTACCTTTCCGAACCGGTGGTCGAGTCTTAACGTTTCATATGTGACACAAGTTGTCCTACATGAAATAAATAAATCATTTATCATTTATATCAATCAATCAATATCAATCAATCCATATATTTTATTTATTCAAATTAGGTACACTGTAGATACACTTATTGACGTTAATTACTTATAAAATCTGATGGAAATAATCAGTTACGGTATCTTAAATTAAAGCTACAAGGGTTCCAAACGCCCCCTGGTCTGAGAAGAGCCCACAACAAACTCAGCCGGGGTTTTTTACTTATCACCATAATATTACATAATATAATAATCAATAATAATGCATTTAGCTATATGTGTATTATTATTGTGGATTAGTATTAATAAAATACTATACAAATAAATGCTATGCTTCCAATCTCGCCATAAATGCAGCTCCCAAGAAATGCTTATGTGCTATGTAGCTGCTTTTTTTGGCTTTGGTAAGAAAAGATAAATAATATAATTGCAATAATCTGTTATTACAATCATTAATTAATCATATTTTTAAATTGGCATTTGAATTTTGTAGCTAGCTCGCAGAAAAAAAATTGAAAGAAGATTTTCAAGACTGTTTCAATAAACTTAAAACCAACTTAGAGTGGCATTGTTAAAATTCTCCTAAATACAATAAAAAATCACCTGACACAAAATTCACAATTTAAACTCATCCCTTGAGACAAGATTGAGATCTCACTTGCGAAATGCCATCATAAACGCCACATAAAACGTTTAATTTACGCCGCCATTTGCAATTTCGAATAAAACATGGCGGCGTGCATTGTGACATTTACGTGAATGTAAAGCGTTTATGGCGCTCTGAAGATGCTGAATTTTAATGCGTTTTGAATTTGAAAGCATCTTGTCGGTATTACTTTTAAAGGACAGCCTTTGTTGTGTTTCTATATCTTTGACAAAGGAAAAAACCCCATCATCATTCCATAAGTACCTGGGTAAGTTCAAAATCACGCTACAAGCTGGACGGAATTAATCAGTAAAAACAGTAAAATTAGCTTACTTATGTTAATAAGCACATAATTAACATAACTAAGCAAATTTTACTGTACACTATATCTAAACTAAAATGACAGGTCTATTTATATTGCTATTCCTTTCATTATTTTTACTGCGGGAAGAGAATTGGTGTTATTCAAACTAAACATACATGCTAAATTTCAGCTCGATCGATTGGGGTTAAGTAACTGTTTTAAAATTTAGTTGCAAGACTTGCCAAAAACTTCACAAAAAACTTGTATAAAAGTTATTATGCATGACACAAGGGTTTCAATAATTACTACATTTTGTATAGCTTTAATATTATGTGGCGTATAAACGTTAATGATTTGCGTATTTATACCCGGTAATGATTCGCGTATTCATTTCATAGAAAGGGGGGACATGATTAAAGAGCTTACAAAGATGACTACATATCATTTTCCTGATAATATGGGTCTTATGGTGAAATAGACGATGAATAGCATAATTAACTGCTTAATTATAATAATTATATAGACTAAATTATAGTGAATGTTTTGATGTTGACGGATTTTCTTTGGCACAAGTTTTTTAGCATTTTCTCCTCGCCTTTTTTTTATCCACTACAAGTTAGCCTTTGACTGTGAACTCTCCTGATGGTAAGTGATGATGCATTCTAAGATGGTAGCGGGCTAACCTGTTAGGGGCATGGCAGTTAAATTAAACCCATACCCCTATTCGGTTTCTACACGGCATCGTACCGGAACGCTAAATCGCTTGGCGGCACGTCTTTGCCGGTAGGGTGGTAACTAGCAACGGCCGAAGCCTCCCACCAGGCCAGACCAGGGAAAATTCAGAAATTATAAATTCTAAATTGACCCTGCCGGGGATCGAACCCGGGACCTCCGCAAGTTAAGACAACAGCGCTATACACTGCGCCACGGAGGTCGCCAAAATAGCCTTTGAAGTTTTATAATAATTTATAGTATGTAGAAATTAAAATATAACTTAGTTGGTAAAATTCTGTGTAAACATCATAGTTTATTGAAACATTGAAAGTAAAACATGGCATCACATTTTGAAACAAAATAAACGAAATTGTCTTAAAAATAAGAATGACAATCTAACCTCAACCTAAAAAATATCTAGACCTCATCATTGCTTAGCACCAAGCATGATTGTCGTAGTAAGTTGCTTTTTTCAATAAATAAATAAAAAACACGCAGATATGTTGCCCTACCCGGTCTCTAGCGGAAGTGAATTTTTACTTTTTTCTTAGAAATTTATTGATAGATAAAGGTAGGCAAAAATCTTAATCAGATACGGGCCTCAAAATAAGTTTTGTTGCGAGTAATTAATCACATAAAGTGCACCGATATTTTTTACTGCCCCTATCTTCCATAGTAAACATGCTGAGTAAAATTAAGAGCTCAAATTAATAATTAATTACTTAAATTCTTAAAGCTGTCTGGGTGGTCACTATCGCTTAAAGCAGTACTACTTTAAAATTATAGCTTTATGTCACCTTGATGTCCCTAAAATAAGGATTATAATTCTACAATAAAAAAACGGCTTTAAGCGATTTAAGTATGTCTCCCTGGAAGACGCAGATCGATTAAATAAGTAGTAAATATAATATTATCTAAGCACTAACTAAATATGTACTCTAACACCCTCATTTCACTCTCACTCTCACATGTACACGCACACACACACACACACACACACACACACACACACACACACACACACACACACACACACACACACACACACACACACACACACACACATTAACGCACATGCACCTCAGAATCATTCTATTAATAATTAGATTACTTGGATATCATTGTAAAATTGGTAAATAATTGTAACTACCTTTTTTTTTGTCAATAAAGAATTTATTTATTTATTTATTACCTAGATAGATCCCCCTCGACATTGCTCTCATGGGAAACTCATTATAAAGGGAAGCCCTGCATAATTTCTACAGCTAGGTTCAAAGCGATGTATGTCCAAGGCTATGAAATGGGCTTTGCCGAGTCAGTCAGTGAGGGAGTGAGTCACAAAATATTTTTTTACTCACGGAACGGAGACGTTATATGCGTTTGCCGTTAGATGCTGTGTATTGTATTGTTTATATTAGTTATAGTAACATTCTCAAACTAAATGGAGAGGAGCACAAAGTGGAAAAGGATCTAACGTGATTTAAAATATTTGAGAGAAAAATTGCGAAAATAATCTTATCAGAAAACTTTATTAGCTTGTGTAAGCATAGCTCAAGCGAAGGAAAACAAGCATTCACCCCCGTGTACCGGACGAAACAGGAAATTAACTTTCGCCCTGTACCGTGACAAGTTTATTAAGAACAAACTTTCTTCCTTAATTCTTTTTATTTAGCTTCTTATTGTTAAACTTACCGTGATAAAATACAATGGCTTGTGGTGACGAAGTATTTTATTTATTTGTTATCTCTACTTATTTTGATCTCGATTTAGTAAAGTTCTGAAATTTTCTGGCTTCGTTTTGGACTCTGTTATTATTTTATTTCTTTCAGTTTTGTTTTACGTTTGTTGGGCTTTCAGATTTTTCTTGGAAGATGGAATTATTTTGGGCTAAGCATCGACAGGAAACACTGGATAAATTTCAATTTCTTTATTTTTCAGCTTTCTTAATAATCCATTTAATTATTTTCATACTAAACATATCTATAAAATAATTTCAAATATTTTAGATACATTATTTTGAAATAAAACCTATGGAATATATTTAAATCTAAATTAAAAAATAAATAAGCTTTCTTATCGATTCGCTTAATATAGATTTAATGAGAATGTCCAATCGATCTACCTAGTGGAATCACTATCCGATGAATATTGTTACAAAAAGTCGTCGAACGTTATTCGCAATTTAATTTACCTGGGTTTCTTTTTTTATTATTATTATTCGTTATAGGCTTACGCTTGACCACAATCACACCTGATGGGAAATGATGCTGCGGCCTAAGATGGAACGCGCTTGCCTAGAAGATGCCTATTCACTCTTGATTTAAAGATACCCGGATTGTAATTGGTGCAAAACACAATTTTTGGTAGAGTGTTCCAGACCCTAGCCATGCGAATAAGGGATGAAGACGCAAAGCGCTTCGTACGTGTGGGTGGAACGTTGACGACATAGGGGTTACAAAAAATATTAACAACGCTACTAACAATTCAATAAATAAAGAAAATACTCTTAATAATTAAGTATATATACAACAAGTGAAATTAATTTAACGAATTAAAAAATACGACTGCCCTGCCATATTATTTTTGGAGTTTACCTCCATAGGAAGCGATCTGCATATATAGCCTTTGGAATCTTATTCACATTTTTTATTATATGATATTTTTTGTGAATCACTAAATATTGAACTATAGTGTTATATATTTTTGGAATCTGCTCATCATTTGACGACGATTATATAGTTAATCTTATTTTCGAATATTTTTTTTCAACTTTAGTCTTTAATGCGGGGCCATGGTCACCTCATCAATTTTTTTTTAAATTTTACTCTTCTCTAAATTCTCTAAATTCTCCTTACTGTCTTTATGGGTGGGATTCCCATTTACTACTCTATTCTTCTAATCTATTTTTTTTTTAAATTGAAAATAATACAATAGAACTTAATGCTAGCTAGCCTAACCTAATTACTATATAAATCATGCCCACGTGGAATGGTGGCAAGAATGCTGGCTGCATTTTAAGTTAAGGTTAAGCCGTTGGGCTAAACGCGTCAGATCTTTGGTCATCTGAAGCTTGGATCAAATCTTGATACTTGAACATTGTTTCTCGTATTCACCGTAACTAAACCTGTAGGCAACTACATAATATTCCAATGGTACACACAGACTTACAAAGTATCTGTTCCTCCTGTGTTATGGTCGTAAATCAGTTTTACGCCGCTCCGTGGAGCTACCGGACTCTGCGCGAATGATTGAAAATCGCTTTTATGACTTACTGCATTGTCTTCTAGAAACACATGAAAACTTGGCCTGCTTCGAGGTTATTTGTTCCGAGTACCAACATAATCTTCTGTATCTACTATACCACGACCTTCAACGATCTGTTTACCAGATGAAACCTATTTTTATTTTTATTTAATACTGGATAAATACCCTAAAATAAGTTGCATGTCAAATTCGTCTGCGTGGTTTGAAGTTTTTTGGTTCCCGCGGGAACTCTTTAATTTTTACTATAATCTATCTCTGTGCCAAATTTCAGCCAGATTCTTTCAGCCGTTGGGGCGTGATTGAGTAACAAACATCCATACATCCATCCAAAATTTCGCATTTATAATATTAGTAAGATAAATACGCCTTAAATAAGTTGCCTATCAAAATCCGGTCCAGGCAATTTTTTTTTTTTGGGCATGTTTATTAAGGCCATCGCGTTTGTTATAAAATTACCTATATTTTTTGATATATAACACAAGCGGTTGACAGATCAAAGAAAAGAATAAAAGCAAATAAAAGAGTTTGAATTTGAATTTGAGATCCGTGAAGTTACCTACTATGGTAACGTGACCATAGTCCATAGTCCATAGGTAACTATATCCTATAATACGGATACCTATGTCCTTCCCCGGGATGCAGACTATTACTTAACCAAATTTCATTGAAATCGAAAAAGATGGGCCGGGCTGCAGGCCAGAGAAAATTGAGAAATTTCAGGAATTATAAATTCCCAAATTAACCCTGCCGAGGATCGAACCCGTGATCTTCCACGTTAACACAGCGCTTAACACTGTGCCAGGGCGGGTCCTCAAAATGATAATATATTTGCTTCGCTTACAAAATTGTGTTATTAGCATTCGGAATCTCTAACATTGTAACTTATTTTCCACGAAGCCAGAGCATTGTGTGGTTTACGACCAACAAGTATAGTGTGTGAGCGAGGACTATGGAGTTAACACACAATGCCCATTGAAGCGCCATTGGGAACTGCTGGACAGTTGTTTTCATAATAAACTATAGATAGAGGCATAGAATTGTAAATTGTTATACTGGGTATCGTTAACTATGTAAACTAATATCATTTGTAGTGAGATTTTAATGAAAATCTTATCAAAATCCATGTAAAAGTACGTTTGTTTTTCCTTCAATCACGCCATAGCAAAGCAACGGTTTGACGGGAATTTTTGTATTCTTTACAACTTAATATTAGGCTTATGAGATCAGGGACTGAAAAACAGATTCATAAAGGTTACAGAAATATATAAATGTTACAGAGTGAAAGTGTAATAAAATCGAAGCTGTAACCCTTTTGAATGTGTTTTTAATTATATTAACCCGAAACACTTATATTTCTGTAACAGAAATTGAAGTGAGAAGCACGGGTTGTCACACCGTGCAGTTTGTTAGGGCATATACCTGTTAGGGTTACAGATAAAAACAGTTATTAACAGAAATAATATAAAAGGTTACAGATTGATTGGGTTACAGTATCGTTTCTGCTTCCGTTATAAGTGTTTCTGTTTTATAACAGTTTCAAAAAACAGTGTTTAAACCCCTTATTTCAGTTACTGTTTTAGCCCTTATATGAGATATTGTAAAATTAACTCGGACAAAGTTATAGCGCATTTATAATATTAGAATGGATTATCCATTCTAATATTATAAATAACAAAGTGTGTCTGTCTGCTTCACTTTCCCGGCCGATCTTTTCAACCGATTTTGCTGAAATTTGGTATAAAGGTAGTTTATATCCCGGGGAAGGACGTAGCTATTTATCCCGGAAAATTAATGAGTTCCCGCGGGAATCAAAAAACCTTAATCCACGCGGAAGAAGTCGCGGGCATCTTTAGTCTGATATAAAAAATGAACTTTTTGCTGTAGATAAAAAAAGTGTGGCCAATCCTGGATGTTCTCTGTCACCTTTACCAAGTGTCCAAGTCAACTCTCATACAAAAATAATAGTAAGGTGAACCGAGGCTATTGAATTTAAAACATGCATTTTTTGCCCGTGGTACGTTGACGAACCTGTATTACTGCTATAGAATAATTTACGAAAAAACACTTTAAATATCATAAACGATCAGAAACTTAAGACTTATTTTTAGTTAATTGCATTAAAAACACCCAGTTAGTACTTAAATCAAAATAAGCTCATCCGTTTGGAAGCTACGATGCCATTTGACGGACACATAAATATACAGATACACACGTTAAACTTAATATAGGTACTTCTGTTTGCATCGGGTGTTAAAAAATAATGAAGTTCATAGAAAAAGTTACAATATAGGCCTGTATAACAAACACTAATTTCTCATATAATAGGCGTGATTCACAACTTAGCGAGTACGTTAAGTTTCTCATATCATATTTAATTGTAGGCTCACGTCTGGTCGGAAACTGGGCCACACTTTGTTTAGTGCCTGGTTAACAAGAAATAACTGGGAATTATTATAGAACAGGCTGTAAAAGGTAAATTAGCTGGCGCAATGTACTCTTAGAAGTGGCCTGGGTTCGATCCTCGGCAATCACGCAATTTCGTGTTCAAAATTCATTTCTCGAAAGAGAAATCTTCGGCGGTGATCGTCTTCGGACGTCCACATATGTGATAGTTCTATTTCTTGTTTTAGTTAGGTTAAGGTTATTTTTTTTTGGTTGAATGTATTTAAAATAATGTTGCGATGGGGTTGATATGTTCTTTAAAAGTAAAACCCCAAAAGAAAAAGAGATTTGTACAATAACTCTGGCTTTCTAGCACTAAGAGTAGCCTATATGTCACCTTCTAGGTCCTAATAACTATACCCATGCAAAAATTCACGTCGATCTGTTGCTCTGTTGGGGTGTGATTGAACGACAAACCAACAAACCAAAATGCCGTGATCCAGTTTATCCAAGCAAATCTCTTCGAATTTATAATCCGTAACAAAATTTTAATTTGAGTACGGATCCACTTTACATTTCTTTACGTTAAATCGTTTGCAAATTCATGGCAGTTTCAATAGATAATGAATTCATAGAAAATGATTGAAAAGACAGCAAAATTATCGGTTATACAGACAGACCGACAAGCGACTTTAATGAATTCCAACCCCCTATCTTGTGAGCCCCGTCATTTGTAGACAGCGTGCGCCGCAAATTATAGGCTGCGGTGTTCTGATGTATTATTGTATGGGGGCTTCGAATTTCCCGGCTTATTTTATGTTATTTTGGTATTTTAAGGAAATTTAATGGTGAAATGGCGTACTTATGTATTTCCGGGGTAACCGGGTTCAAATCCTGGGAAGCTTTTTATATTTTTCTTCAAAGCTACAGGCAGTGGCTAATATTCTGTTTTACAAAAGCTGTAATATTAGGTGTCCAATTGTTACTTTGCACGCAATTTTTTACTGTCTTAAAAACCTACGTAATATAGATTAGATTAGACACATAAAACACATAAATAAGTTAATATTACTAAAAAAAACAAGATTTGAACTTCAAACAAACAAATAACCATGTGAAGTTAAATATTTATATCCTTGCAATATCCATACTAATATTATAAATGCGAAAGTGTCAGTCTGTCCAACTGTTTGTCTGTCTGCTACGCTTTTTCGAGGCATTCTTTCGATCGATTTTGATGAAATAAGTTGCATCCCGGGACAGGATATAGGCTACTTTTTATAACCGAAAGTTAAGGATTTCCCGCGGGAATCAAAAAACCTTAGTCTATCTAGTAATAATATAACTAAGTGCACTATAACCCATCAAATAAAAGCCGACGAAGTCGTGGATAAAAGCTGAACTACTAGGGTTCAATAAGTACGCGGACAAAAGAGCTAGACAGTAAATAACACAAATACGTTAATCAATACGAAGTGAAGAGAAGTGCAACCCGGCGCTTAAAGAGCAGAGGTGGTCAAATAACGGGGGAGTCATTTACCGATTTGCCCCATTGCTGCCAAGTGTGACAGCGTATTGTATGAACTTGTAGCTAGCTAGCAATAAGAGATAATTAATGGGTAGGTAGTGAAGTTAATCAATTCGAAGTTCAAGTGGACAGGTAATGTTGTTAATCAATTCAAAGTGCCAGTCAGCGCTTAAAGGGCAGAGGTGGTCAAATAACGGGGGAGTCATTTACCGATTTGCCCCATTGCTGCCGAGTATGACAGCGTATTGTACGAACTTGTAGCTAGCTAGCCAAAAGAGCAAATTAGTGGGTATGTAGTTTAGTCAATCAATTCGAAGTGCAAGTCAGCCCTTAAAGGACAGAGGTGGTCAAATAACGGGAGAGTCATTTACCGATTTGCCCCATTGCTGCCAAGTGTGACAGCGTATTGTATGAACTTGTAGCTAGCTAGCAATAAGAGATAATTAATGGGTAGGTAGTGAAGTTAATCAATTCGAAGTTCAAGTGGACAGGTAATGTTGTTAATCAATTCAAAGTGCCAGTCAGCGCTTAAAGGGCAGAGGTGGTCAAATAACGGGGGAGTCATTTACCGATTTGCCCCATTGCTGCCGAGTATGACAGCGTATTGTACGAACTTGTAGCTAGCTAGCCAAAAGAGCAAATTAGTGGGTATGTAGTTTAGTTAATCAATTCGAAGTGCAAGTCAGCCCTTAAAGGGCAGAGGTGGTCAAATAACGGGGGAGTCATTTACCGATTTGCCCCATTGCTGCCGAGTGTGACAGCGTATTGCATGAACTTGTAGCTAGCTAGCAATAAGAGCTAATCAGTGGACAGGTAATATTGTTAATCAATTCAAAGTGCCAGTCAGCGCTTAAAGGGTAGAGGTGGTCAAATAACGGGGGAGTCATTTACCGATTTGCCCCATTGCTGCCGAGTATGACAGCGTATTGTACGAACTTGTAGCTAGCTAGCCAAAAGAGCAAATTAGTGGGTATGTAGTTTAGTCAATCAATTCGAAGTGCAAGTCAGCCCTTAAAGGGCAGAGGTGGTCAAATAACGGGGGAGTCATTTACCGATTTGCCCCATTGCTGCCGAGTGTGACAGCGTATTGCATGAACTTGTAGCTAGCTAGCAATAAGAGCTAATCAGTGGACAGGTAATGTTGTTAATCAATTCAAAGTGCAAGTCAGTGCTTACAGGACAGAGGTGGTCAAATAACGCGGGAGTCATTTACCGATTTGCCCCATTGCTGCCGAGTGTGACAGCGTATTGTATGAACTTGTAGCTAGCTAGCAATGAGAGCTAATTAATGGGTAGGTAGTGTAGTTAATCAATTCAAAATGCAAGTCAGTGCTTACAACAGGACAGAGGTGGTCTAATAACGGGGGAGTCATTTACCGATTTGCCCCATTGCTGCCGAGTGTGACAGCGTATTGCATGAACTTGTAGCTAGCTAGCAAAAAGAGCTAATCAGTGGACAGGTAATGTTGTTAATCAATTCAAAGTACAAGTCAGTGCTTACAGGACAGAGGTGGTCTAATAACGGGGGAGTCATTTACCGATTTGCCCCAATGCTGCCAATGTGACGGCGTATTATATGAACTTGTAGCTAGCTAGTAAAAAGAGCTAATCAGTGCACAGGTAATGTAGTTAATCAATTCGAAGTGCAAGTCAGCGCCATAAGGGCAGAGGTGGTCAAATAACATGGAAGTCATTTACCGATTTGCCGCATTGCTGCCAATGTGACAGCGTATTGTATGAGCTTGTAGCTAGCCAGCAAAAAGAGATAATTAGTGTAGTTAATCAATTCAAAATGCAAGTCAGCGCTTAAACGGCAGAAGTGGTCAAATAAAGGGGGAGTCATTTACCGATTTGCCCCATTGCTGCCCATTGCCGATTGATGTATATTGTACTTTACGCGACTTTATCCGCGTGAGCGTGGGTGTTGAAAATCCCGGAGAACTCTTTAATTTTCCGGCATAAAAAGTGACCTAGGTCTCTCACGACATCCTCAACTGTATGCACGCCTAAAATGACGTCGATCCGTTGCACTATTGCGGCGTGATTACAGAAAAAGCCTTCAATAAAAAAAGTTTATGAACGCTACCATCTTAGACTGCATCATCGCTTACCATCAGGTGAGATCGCAAAAAAAAAAGAGAAATCATCCCAAGTCCACAGTTCCCGCACCCATCAACCCGACAAACAGACAAGTAAATAACACCATCAACGCCTGAACGGTTATAAGGGCGCGCTCACATTCCCCATCGGCTGCAATTAGCGGCTAACTGATGTGCACCTGGCCTTATGGCAATTATTAACGCTCGTTTGTAACATAGTTATAATTATGCACATTGTTAATTATAGGTTTTATTCTTTTTGATTAAGGTAAAACAGCAATTTAATCCATACTTACTGATATTATAAATGCGAAAGTGTCCGTCTGTCTATCTGTCTTTCTGCTACCCTTTAACGACCCATCTTTTCAACCGATTTTATTATTATTTAAATCTTTGTTATAATTATGCACATTGTTAATGTTTTTTTTATCCACTACAAGTTAGCCCTTGACTGCCATCTCACCTGATGGTAAGTGATGATGCAGTCTAAGATGGTATCGGGCTAACCTGTGAGGGGCACGGCAGCTATATTAAACCCATACCCCTATTCGGTTTCTACACGGCATCGTACCGGAACTCTAAATCGATTGGCGGCACGTCATTGCCGGTAGGGCAACTAGCCACGGCCGAAACCTCCCACCAGGCAAAATTATAGGTTTTATACTCTTTTTGATTAAGGGAAAAAAGCACTTTATCCATACTTACTAATATTACAAATGCGAAAGTGTCTGTCTATCTTTTTGCTACAATTAAAAGGCCCATCCTTTCAGCCGATTTTAATGAAATTTGGTACAGAGATTTTTTAGGTTTTATCACGGGAAAGAACATGGGCTACTTTTTATCACTGAAAATTAAGGAGTTCCCGCGGGAACACGAAAATTTAATACAATTGGGTGAAGTTGCGGGTATCTAGTGCTCTGTGCCAAATTTCATCCAGATCAGTTCAGCCGTTTTGGCTTGATTGAGTAACAAACATTTGGCATCATACTTTATACTAATATTATGAATGCAAAAGTGTGATTTTTGTTGGTTTGTTAGTTTGTCCTTCAATCACGCCGCACCGGAGCAACGGATCGACGTGAGTTTTGCATGGGAGGACCTAGAGTGTGACATAGGCTACTTATTATACCGGAAAATTAGGTAGTTCCATTAGGTAACAGTATTCAACATTGAGTCCCTAGACCACCGTTGTCAAGTCTAAACTAGATTCGAGAACCATATATGGTATAAGGCCTTCTACAAGCTCGCTTTAATTTTCCGTCTCACAGTTTGAAGGTAGGTAAAGTAAGCAAAAATAAACAAAGCGTTAGATTCAATCGCCCTCCAGAAAGCAATCTTTTGTGATATTTGGGGAAAAGTTTGCTGGGCCATTAAACGCGTAAATTCACTAGGCACAAAATACAGTCAGGTCAAATAATTAGCGTGTGTCACTTTTATATTATAGAACCAAAAATAAGCACGGCATAAAAATCATGTCGTTCCCGTCCAACGCGGATGATAATATTATGCATTATTAAATTAAATTATAATCTATGCTATTATTATAAATGCGAAAGTTTGGATGGATGAATGAATGTTTGTTACACAATCACGGCTGAACGGATCTGGACAAAATTTGGCATTGAGATAGTATAAAGTCTGGAACAACACATAGGCAAAACGGGAACCAGAAAAACCTCAATCCTTGCGGACGAAGTCGTGAGCACTAGCTAGTAACAATTAAATTTTAGTCTAGGGAAAAGCGCTGATTCTATTGAGGTCTTAGTTGTAAAAATATTCTTTTGTTAACCAGTCTTTGAGTTTACGTTTGAAAACTGTATCCGTCTTTTCTTCTGACATAGCTTTTAAGATTTTATTATAAGTCAAGGTCGGTCAAAAGAGTACACTTTTAGTTACTGTTAAGTTCACATACACCGGCAAAAGAGATTTGATAAAACTGCAGTGTTTTATATATAGTATAAAATTTGCACCGCAAATGTCGTAGCCCCAACCCCTATAGTACTGTGACGTGACAGTTTACGCACTAAACTGACATGTCCGAAATCGCAGCGACATTCTGTAAACTTCTTTCCAATACATGGAAAAATCTTCCCCTCCTTGAAAAACAAACCCATTTCAAATTCAATACAATTGCAATAAGAATTATTTTGCTTTGCACAGATGCATTTATTTAACAATCTTATTAATACCTAAATGCTGCAACGATATGCTTTATTCTTATGATGATAAAGTTAGATTTACTTTGTGCCAGGTGTTTTACAAGTTTGCGTGTTAAAACAGGGGTGAAAAGTACAGCGGGAGTGTATGTGAAAGTTTGTCGTGATGGATTCGGTTTTTAAATTGTTTATTGTTTGGTCTTTATTCGGCGGGTCGGCTTGGGTTTGGCAGTTTATAAAATTTGATTTATTTATTATCTGCGAAATGGAAAACCTTTGAGGGATGATATGACGGCCATGTTTTAATTGAGATATGATCGATGGACCCGTATTTTCGTTGTGATTGTATTAAAATTGAAAGAACATCAATATACATGATGTGATATTATTTTTGTTGCTATTCAAGATTGTATGGTAACATTTTTTATCTGACTTTTTTTTTATTGGAAATAATACTATAGAACTTAATGCTAGCAAGCCTAACCTAATTACTATATAAATCATGCCCACGTGGGATGGTGGCAAGAATGCTGGCTGCATTTCCGCGCTGGACAGCCAGGCTGATCCTTTGCGCAAAAAATGAGCCAGCCCTTCTGTCACCAGATGAGGCAATTAACCGCGGTGAAATATCTGACTTGCAATATAAAATAATAGATGCGCCTTATACGTTAACGTATAAGAACGTTAACGTAATGTAGAAATTCATCTATTATTTTATTTATAATGTAGAAACGATACTTAGTAGTCGAAATTTATAATAAATCATGTGTAATTTTTTTTTGATCTTTCAACTAATTAAGAAATTCAAAATACCCTCAATCTAGGCTACAAAATACGTACTAAATGTACATCGTACATCGAGTACGATAAGTATCTTATTTAGATACGGTAAATTATTAAATATCATTAAAAAATTCTAGTGTCAAGCTCTTTCGTGTCAGTCCGACACTTACCTGGCCCAGTGGCCAAAATTGGAACGAATTTTTATGCCTGTTAAGTTTTTGTTTTTATTTTTATAAGACTGCCTGAGTATTTTGTTTTCAGGGTTCATGTATGTATGTATGTATGTATGTATGTATGTATGTATGTATGTATGTATGTATGTATGTATGTATGTATGTATGTATGTATGTGAGTTTGTATATTCCACCATAACTTGTATACGCCTGAACCGATTTCGATAAATGAGGTATCGTTAGAATCCCTAGCTTATTCCGGGTGAAAAAAATTTATGGGATGACCATGATCCCGCATTAAAGACTAAAGTTGAAAAAAATAAGATAACTATATAATCATCATCTAGAAAATGATGAGTAGACTCCAAAAATATATAAAACTATAGTTTAATATCCAGTGATACACAAAAAAATATCATTTAATAAAAAATGTGAATAAGATTCTAATTTAACTAGACTAATTTAGATTTTTAACTTTTTAGTTCGTTTTTTGGCAGGGCAGGCGTGTTTTTTAATTTTTTTAATTATGACTTGTATTTTTAATAGATACTAGCGACGCTGACACCTTGTCAGATAAGTTTGACGGACTATATTAATCACCATTAGTTAGTGTCATAGAGTATGTCTGTCACCATGTCGGCTGTCGCACAAACAACCATACATCACGCATGGATTGCAAAACTACAGAGGCTACAGACCTATTAATAATATTGTTATGATCATAGTAACCGCTAGGTTATTAGAGCCATGAAACGGGCGATATTGTCTCTTACATACAAATGACTGTAAAATTTTACTTCCCTTTTAAAAAAAAAAATTAAAAAAAAAAATTTTCCTGCCGATAAAATAACTTATAAAAGGTGTCCGTATCACCATAGTAATGTTTCATCCGTATACAAGTACCTTCAAGCCAAGTGAATACTAGTGGGTTGATATCTTTTATGATAGCGATATTTGAAATAAATATTAAAAAAAAAAAAAACTTTTATGATAGCGGATTCTGATCTAGAACTAAACGTTGCTCTCCCAGTAAGCTATAATTAATAAGTAAACTAATAGATAATATAATATAATGACTAGAGTTGAGGGGAAGCCTCTCATTCTAATATTATAAATGCGAAAGAGTTTTTGTTTGTTGGCTTGACCTTCAATCAGGCCGCAACGGAGCAACGGATAGACGTAATTTTTGGCATGGGTGTAGTTGAGGACCTGGAGAATGACATAGCTACTTTTTATCCCGGAAAATGCAGGAGTTCCCACGGGAAAGAAGAAAACTTAAACCACGCGGACGAAGTCGCGGGCATCAGCTTGAATAAAAATTATGTTGTGTTTGTAGTAAGTTGTTTTGACGATCTCCGTGGCGCAGTGTGTAGCGCTGTCTTCTAGCGTAAGGAGGTCCCGGGTTTGATCCCCGTCAGGGTCAATTTGGGAATTTATAATTTCTGAATTTTCTCTAGTCTGGCCTGGTGGGAAGCTACGGCCGTGGCTAGTTACCACCCTACCGGCAATGACGTGCCGCCAAGCGATTTAGCGTTCCGGTACGATGCCATGTAGAAACCGAATAGGGGTATGGATTTAATATAACGGCCATGCCCCTAACTTTAGCCTGCTACCATCTTAGACGGCATCTTCACTTACCATCAGGTGAGATCGCAGTCAAGGGCTAACTTGTAGTGGATAAAAAAAAAGTAGTACCACTCGAACCTTAATTTCATACCTCCTAACCTATAATTAAAATAATTAGTCCGACAACCCGCATTGGAGCAGCGTGGTGGGTCTAAGTTCTAATTCCCTCTCTCCTATGAGAGTGGAGGCCTGTGCCCAGCAGTGGGACGTTAATAAGCTGTAGTGGTAACCTTTAATATTTTTTTAGTAAGCTTTAGATTTTATTTAATAAGCTGTAGTGGAACCAAGGTTGGCTTAAATCTTGGTTGGCACCTTGATTCCATGAGAGCTGTGGTACTCCATGTAATATGTTTTCATTTTTACTTGTACTTTTTTTGGCATAATAAAGGATTATTTATTTATTTATTTAATTTCATGGGTAGTGGTAACCTTTAATTTCATGGCCCAGCCCCAACAAGCTCAGTAAACGCTAATTAGTCCGCGTTGCCAATTTGCGAGGTTCAAATCGTCTGGCGTCAGATTTCATCTAACGTCTGGCTTCTTGAGACGACAACTGACTTCCAGCCTTCGAGGTACGATTGAAGAGTTTTTAGTCTCGTTGAAAATTTAATCAATTCCTACACAGCTATGTAGATAGCTATGGGCTGATGCTTATTCATTCCTGCTGTGCGGATGAACTAGGTAGTAAAAGATTGAACATTTAAGGATATAAAGGACTGTAAGCGATTAATGATAATTTTGTTTCATAGATGCAAAGAACATAATCTATACTAATATTTGTTTATTTATTTATAATTTCATTTCATTTATTTATTTGCACCGATTGAAGATATAAAGGTGTTACTTAATATTTAGCAGTAGCATACAATCTGCCATGGAGATGGCATGCAAAATTCAGACGTAATTATTATCTATTATTCTTACTCTAGCGGCACGCTATGATGGCCGGTTTGACACATTACAATAGTGATGTGGAATGTCAATTTATTCTCGAACAAAAAACAATTAAGTTTTGTTTTTGTACCTGATTAAATAGGTTTAATAAAACAAAAATGTATATGTTTATTTAATTTATTTGAACGAACTGAATATTTGAACGAAAATGAATATACATACTTTATATGCACACAAGAAACATATGAATACAAAAGATACCAAAAAAGGTGCCACAAAAGGCCATAATTAATCAGATTCGTCCATACTACTATTTTCACTGTCGTCACTGCTATCATCACATACATTAATAATTATATGTTCGTTTTCTATAATATTATCTATTTTCACATCTCTTTCATAATCTTCCCTTATTAATTTAACAGTTCTATTCACAACCTTTTCCCAGTCTCCTTTAGTCACATGTTCACAAGCTTCTTCTAATAATTTTAGCATTTTTTTTGTGGTAAATGGGGGTTCTGTATTGTGTCTTGCAGCATATCCCTTAATTTGAGCCCACACCAACTCAATCGCATTATACTCACAATGGTAAGGCGGTAACCGTATAACTCTGTGCCCATGTTCTAATGCTATTTCGTCAATGACGTATCGGATCTTGGTTGGTTTGTTTTCTTTTAAAAGACGTACTAATTCCGCTTTTAACATATTCATGTTTGCATCTACGCCATTTTTACGAAGCCATGCGACGATATCAGCTTTCTTTTGGGATTGGGCAGGTGGCTTGTCAATTTGCATCGAGTGGTATGGGGCGTTGTCCATAATTATAATAGATGGTTCAGGGAGGCTACACAACATTGAGGTAAACCATTCAGTAAACTTTTCTCCATTCATGTCTTCATGATAGTCTCCAGTGGTTTTTGACGCAAAAGCCATGAGAGAACCTTCGACAAACCCGTTGATGGTTCCGGCGTGACAAATTATAAGTCGCGATCCTTTTCCTACAGGAACTTTGGAAGTAGATGCTGCTGTGTCATCGTTCCAAGAACGGCCTACAGTATGGTTAGCATTAAGCCATGTTTCATCCAAGAACACAACATTTTGCCAATTTTTGATTTCTTTCACTTGCCGTAAAAAAGTATACCTTGCCATCGCTATATCAAATCTTTCCATCAATATTTTGCGTTTGTTACATTTTTTGTATCGAAATCCAATGGTCTTCAAAATCTTCGTTAAAGAACTTCCCCCACCGAAGAATAATCCAGCTTCCTTCAGTGAATGCACCAACTTTTTTCTTGTTGGATACTCCTTCTGTAAATAGTAGCCGTAAACATGTCTTCGGATAGCATCGGCATCAAAGCTATCGATGCCTACGACTGGTTTTGCTCGTTTTCTCTTTTTTGGTGTGTGAAGTTTATTTTCTTCTGTGCCAGTCTCGCCATATTTTTTTTTAGTTATCCGTCTAACAGTTCGTTGTCCAATATTAAGCGCATCAGCTACGCGTTCAACCACTGACGTTATAGGTAAAATTGGCCCTCCATTTTGAGCTTCACGATCGAAATAGTTACGAAGGCGTATTACGAACTCACGTGTCTGACTATTTAGAACAGTTCTCTGCGTACGTTCGGTCATATCGACGAAATCCACAACAAAGGGCTTGAACAGAGTCCAAATTAACGAGCAAGGGTCAACAGTAATGCAGTATCAATATTTGAAATCCAAAGCCAGGTCAAAACTATATCACAATCGCATTGCACTGACAGTTTATACTTTTCGAAGCAACGTCAATTCGAAACTGCTTTGTTTTGCATTGAGCATTGACGCGAGTTTGCCGGAGGTAGTAGTTGTGCTAGCCAGCGATCCTATGTGACGATCGTATTAGATTCCATTTTTAAAAATTTATTGATATTTTTTTGCGATTTCAGAGGTTTGTCCACATAGTGAAAATTGTTCATATTCACAAGTACATTCACCCCTTAAATGGTGCAAACTGATTTTTCTACACTTGTATACATTTAAGAAATCAATTTAATAAATAAATTTTGAGTCCTAAACCTAAAACTACATTCGATAAAATTTATGAATCTCTGCACATCACTATCGTCAATAAAGTAATACAATTATTTCCTTCAAAGTCGTTATCAATTAATACGGAACTTCATGAGCGGACAAACGTCAAACCGGCCATCATAGCGTGCCGCTAGTTTAGTATAACACTTACTATTATAAATATATACTATTATAAATACGAGACCAGTGGTAGATTCACTCGACGATTCAAAAACACTTATAAAAGTGTATTTAAATAAAAACAGTTGAATTATGAATTTTGAAAAAAAAAGGTTTGGATGGATGTTTTGGCTGAACATGAAATTGCACACAGTGATAGATTATAGTCTGAAATAAGACATAGGCTATGTTATTTTCTCCTCCGGGAACCAAAAATTCTTAATCCACGCGGGCGAAGTTGCGGGCAATAAGTGTCAAAAAAGTGCGTAAAGTATAAAAATCAGTGCGTCTGGAGTCAAAGACTAAAGTTATTCAAATGTTTTAATGTTTGGTAAGTAACCTTTTTGAATGAATGAATGAATAAAGTGCTGAATTTGAATTGAGCTCTACATTTAGCTCAGTTCGCGTAGACGCTAACAGGAGCTTAGTCGACTTGTGATCTACTTTACGCGATAGATCTCTTAATCTGTTAATTGATGTCACCCGGACATAATCTTGTTTGGCTGATAACTGCTACTTACTGTGTAGGTATTGATGCTGGCCGTTTAGGATACGCTTTGTTCCTAACAAGTTAACCCACTACCATCTTACACTTCATTAACACTTACCACCAGGTGAGATTGCAATCAAGGGCTACAAAACTTGTAGAGGAATTAAAAAAAATGTTAAGTAACCTTTCTGAATGAATTAATGAATGAAGTGTGAAGTTGAATTGACTTTGAATTAAGCTCACTCTGAGCGGATGCTAATAGGCAGCGTAGTTGATTTGCGTAATCTACTTTACGCGATCAAACTGTTAATCTGTTAATTGATGTCGCCCGGACAAACTTAATCTTGTTTGGCAAATAAGTACTACTTACTACGTAGGTATTGATGCTGGCCTCTGGGGATACGGTTGGTTTCTAACAAGTTAACCCACTACCATCTAAGACTTCATTAACACTTACCACCAGGTTAGATTGCAATCAAGGGCTACAAAACTTGTAGAGGAATTGAAAAAAATGTAAAGTAACCTTTCTGAATGAATTAATGAATAAAGTGTGAATTTGAATTGACTTTGAATTAAGCTCACTCTGAGCGGATGCTAATAGGTAGCGTAGTTGATTTGCGTAATCTACTTTACGCGGTCAAACTGTTAATCTGTTAATTGATGTCGCCCGGACAAACTTAATCTTGTTTAGCTAATAACTACTACTTACTGCGTAGGTATTGATGCTGGCCTTTTAGGATACGCTTTGTTCCTAAAAAGTTAACCCACTACCATCTTAGACTTCATTAACACTTACCACCAGGTGAGATTGCAATCAAAGGCTACATAACTTGTAGAGGAATTAAAAAAAAATGTTAAGTAAACTTTCTAAATGAATGAATGAATGAAATAAAGTGTTGAATTTGAATTGACTTTGAATTAAGCTCACTCTGAGCGGATGCTAATAGGCAGCGTAGTTGATTTGCGTAATCTACTTTACGCGATCAAACTGTTAATCTGTTAATTGATGTCGCCCGGACAAACTTAATCTTGTTTGGCAAATAAGTACTACTTACTGCGTAGGTATTGATGCTGGCCTCTGGGGATACGGTTGGTTTCTAACAAGTTAACCCACTACCATCTAAGACTTCATTAACACTTACCACCAGGTGAGATTGCAATCAAGGGCTACAAAACTTGTAGAGGAATTGAAAAAAATGTAAAGTAACCTTTCTGAATGAATTAATGAATAAAGTGTGAATTTGAATTGACTTTGAATTAAGCTCACTCTGAGAGGATGCTAATAGGTAGCGTAGTTGATTTGCGTAATCTACTTTACGCGGTCAAACTGTTAATCTGTTAATTGATGTCGCCCGGACAAACTTAATCTTGTTTGGCTAATAACTACTACTTACTGCGTAGGTATTGATGCTGGCCTTTTAGGATACGGTTGGTTCCTAACAAGTTAACCCACTACCATCTTAGACTTCATTAACACTTACCACCAGGTGAGATTGCAATCAAAGGCTACATAACTTGTAGAGGAATTAAAAAAAAATGTTAAGTAAACTTTCTAAATGAATGAATGAATGAAATAAAGTGTTGAATTTGAATTGAGCTCTGAATTAAGCTCACTCTGAGCGGACGCTAATAGGCAGCTTAGTCGATTTGCGTAATCTACTTTACGCGATCAAACTGTTAATCTGTTAATTGATGTCGCCCGGACCTAATCTTGTTTGGCTGATAACAGCTAGTTACTGTATAGGTATTGATGCTGATAAGCCTTTTAGGCTACGGTTGGTTTAATCAAAGTTAGAATTGCATAAAAGCAAGGTATTTATGGGAGGCTTATAAATAATAGATATAACTCAAATATAAAATAGTTGTTTAAATTATATTTGAGCTACATCTATATGTATCTCAAATATAAGTTAGTTAAGGAAAGCGCGCTCCACCTTAGGCTGCATCATCACTTTAAGCAAGTCTGATTGCAGCCAAGCGCTGGCCTATATAATTAAAAAAAAAAAAAAAAAGTTGTTTTTTTTTCAATTAATTTAAGGAACAAGCGTAGCTGGGGTGGATCAGTTAGTATATCAATATTATTTTATCGCAATATTTCCCGGTCTCGTAATCTCCGAGTGCAGTATAAATCGCTCATGTCGGGAGATGTCGCGCGCCATGTTTTTTTTTGTCTCGAGACGTTGTTCCGCTGAGTAATGGACGTATATTGTATGAACTTGTATTGTTACGCGTGGAAAATACAGATACTTTATGCTGTTGTATATGTTTAACTAGCTGATGCCCTTGACTTCGTCCACGTGGATTGAGGTTTTCATGGTTCCATCGGGAACTATTTAATTTGTCGCGATAAAAAGTAGCCTATATGCGTCCTTGCACACGCGTTGGTTTCTGTTTTTTGTTTATAATTTAGTTAAATTCTCAACTATATAAAAAAAGTGTGTGTGCAATTCACACACGGCAGAACTGAAAAGTAGCCTACAAGATAATGAGACAAATATAAATTGTATTCTATCTCATTTACACGCTGACTTCTTCTTTTGGTACCTATCGCTTTTTCGTTTAGTTTTTCGTTTCATCGAATTTTCAAATCACAGCGATTCTAAAGTTTCGCCTTAATTTTTTTAATAAAACACTTGATGATTTGATTTGGTTTTTAAAGATGTTTCACTTTAAAAATCTGATAAAAAACAATAGGCTTTTAATTATTGTTTTGTAGTATACAGGATAGGTACAAAAGCCTTTTAATAAAAGGTTTATTGAAGAGCTTACTTGAGCCTTAACAGTGAGCATTATGTGCTTGAGCTATAGCAATAAGCTATGAAAATGAAACAAAATCGCAATCGTAATATGATATCAATTTCTGCCATGTACAAATGCGTTTGTCCTCTGTCATGGTCTTACACTTAAACCATAAATCCGTGTCTATACTATTTTTACAACACCTTGTTATGAGAATAAATCGCCGCCGAGACTGAATTGTGTTCTAGACGTGAAACGTTGGTGCCATTTCATAATAAATTCACGCTCACATAAACGTCCTAAATGAATTAGAGACGAATCCAGAGGGAAACTTTACGACCATTTACGAAATTTTATATCTATGGGACACTTAACCCGTGTTGGGGTATTAAAAGGGGTTTTAAATAACGTTTTAATTAACATATTTTGTGAGTTAATTAAAATAAATTTTTGTGTTTCACCGCCAGTTGAATTTAAACTTGAATTGCCTAGTTGAGTTCACACATTTTTAAGTATACTTAACAGCTAATTATCTCACCACAAGGTTTCTTGTACAAGGCTGTTAAATGTGTTTCTGTAAATTTTTCTGTATCCTGTCCTTTTCATCTCAAATCCGAAATAAACGAATGAAAAAGTGACATTAATAAAATAGTACATTGTTACCCTAGGGATGAAAGTAACTTATTTAGTCCCGAGACGGGGTTTGGCGCCCGAGCGTAGCGAGGGGGCCTATAGTTCGAGGGACTAAATAAGTCTTTATCCCGAGGTAAACACTGTGCTTTTCATTACGAATATAAGGAAAGTCAAAATAAAAATAGAAATTAGCTAAAGAAAATTGAGTGAACTTTATTTTACATAAATCAACAACTTTGGTGAGATATTTATTTAAAGTTTATGTTAAAATTAGAACACGCCTTTTTTTTTTCTTTGGCCTAGCCGGCGGGCTATGCATTTAGCTTTTTAATAGTCAAGTATTGTCTATGATTGTCTATGAATGTCTATGAATCAGTTGTCTTTACTTTATGAATAAAGTCTATCTTTCTTCTTGTCTATGGATGCACTCGGGTATGTCGTGTTTCATTTGAACTCCAATAAAAATGTGACAACTAGTTTTTTTTAATTATTTGACAGCTGTCAGTTGAAAACGATTCTCCCTAGGGCTGAAAAGTATTACTTTCAACCCGCTTCTCAGGCAACTTCAGACCTACTTTCCGTGTATGAGTAATGAAAAATAACTAGTTACAACACAACATAGTCTTAACTAAGTATCAAGTAACTTAGTTAAGACTAGTTGTACTATAGTGTTTTATTCAATTTAATTTAATTATTTTTTTCTGACAATACAAAGACATTTATTCATTATATTGTAACAATAGCTGTTATCCTTTGTCTCTTTATAATACCGGAGTATCGGAGACGCCTTACTCTATACTAATTATTGTTGGTGACTACTATCTATACTAATATATTATTTATTTATTTATCTTACTAATATTATAAATGCGAAAGTTTGAATGGATGGTTGCATGGATGTATGGATGGATGTTTGTTGCTCAATCACGCCCGAACGGCTGAACGGATCTGGCTGAAATTTGGCACAGAGATAGATTATAGTCTGGAATAGCACACAGGCTATCCTTAACACACAGGCTTTTTATCCCGGAAAATTAAGGAGTTCCCGCGGGAACCAACAAACCTCAATCCACCCGGACAAAATCGCGGGCATCAGCTAGTAATATTATAAATGCGAAAGTTTGGATGGATGAATGGATGGATGTCACGATGGATGGATGTTTGTTACTCAATCACGCCAAAACGGCGAAACGGATCTGGATGAAATTTGTCACAGAGATAGAGTTATAGTCTCAGGTTCCCGCGGGAACGCTTTAATTTTCCGCGATTAAAAGTGGCCTATGTGTTATTTCAGACTATAATCTATCTCTGTGCCAAATTTCATCCAGATCCGTTCAGACGTTCGGGCGTGATTGAGTAACAAACATCAATCCATACATCCAAACTTTCGCATTTATAATATTTATTTGATTTGATTTCCTACAGAATGGCGTTTAAAGGCAATCGATTTTACAGAATAATAATCGTCTTTTTAAAGAAAAGGGAATGAGTTTTCCATAAAAAATCCATTCTTCTGTCGTGAAATAAGATATTCAACAATACAGTACCTATTTGTCATCAAAGCTGATTGAACATGGGATTGCAGAAGAAATTCTATGCAATGAAAGGTATATTTTATGCATTCACTTAAAACATAAATGCTATTGAAATAAGAGTCATAATCGCTTAATAAAGAGCTAACAGTGATTGTCTCCCGATATGTTGCCATGGTTACGTCACGGACAAAAACAGTGTTGATTCTGCAGCTATTATATCCCTTAACTCTTTGACTTTAAAGTAGAAATTCGCGTACATTGTATGTAATAATATCTTAGTAGTCAAAGTAAGTATAGTGGACATTGCATTCAACTGTTAGCAACAAATCGAAGGGGACTTAAGCAGTATTTGAATCGTCTACGAAGCCCGCAATTGAGTTTTCTTGTTTTTTCCCCATTTTTTGTCATTTTATAATGTCTGAACGTATGGGCGAATAAAATGAGGTTTCACTAAGACCTAGAGAAAATAATTTAAATCCCAAAGGTCGTAGACGTGCGACTGTAATGAAAAAAGATGATACGGAAAACATAATTGATTTCTAACATAAGCAAAGTTAGAAATCAATTTTTTTATGAAGGCTAGTTGCCTTCATACGGATAAAAAAAAAATTATTATTAATCATTGATGTAGAATTTTAGTACCTATTCTGAAATAACATATTTGCTACTATTTATCCCGGAAAATTCAAGAGTTCCCGCGGGAATCAAAGAATGGGGTTCTTTGATTCTTGATGATGATGATTCTTTGATTGATCCACGCTGATAATTCGCGATATTTGAAATGTTTGTTACTCCTTCACGTCATAATGTTGAATAGAGATAAACTGAATAAACATAATAAAGGCTACAATTTTGGCTTCAAGTTAGCCCTTGACTGCGGTATCTCACCTGATGGTAAGTGATGCAGTCTAAGATGGTAGCAGGCTAAGCTGTTAGGGGCATGGCAGTTATATTAAACCCATACCCCTATTGGGTTTCTACATGGCATCGTATCGGAACGCTAAATCGCTTGGTGGCACGTCTTTGCCGGTAGGGTGATAACTAGCCTCGGCCGAAACCTCCCACCAGGCCAGACAAGGAAAAATTCAGAAGTTATTAATTCCTAAATTGACCCCGCCGGGGATCGAACTCGGAACCTCCGCACGTTAAGAACAGCGCTACACACTGCGCCACGGAGGTCGTCAAAGTTTTTCATAGATACTAGTGACGCTATCACCGGTTAAGTTTATCAGACTATAATAATTTTTTATTTTTATTTTTTAGTATGATATCTTTATAATATGATCAGAAACCATTGATTCAGCACAAAATATGGACAAGCAAGATACTCGAAGTTTTCAATTCAAAACTTTTAATTTCAGCCTGTAAATCTGTCGCCAAAACGTTATAAACAATTCCCTTCAAAAGCTTGTTTTTAATTAGCACCAGGGTGGTAGAAAAAATAGGGGGAAAAAAGTAAAAGTTGCTGCCCAACAGCTCCCACTGATGCGAGTTTAATTAAATTTGATTATGCCCAAAAAACGTCCACGACAGACGTATAAATTGGGCGATTGTGCCCGTTTTAGCAGTTCGGGAAATTTCTGAAGGCTCGTTAAAGTTTTTACGAGCTCCTCTCAAGCTTTTCTGGGGCCATATTGCCAACCCTTAAAGCCAAATTGTTTCATTCGTCTTGAAATAATAATCCTTATTTTAGGAACGTCAAGGTAGACGACATCAAACTGTCAATTAGAGTAATATTGCATAAGTATTGGTTTAAGCGTTGGCAGTATGGCCTCTGAACGAATTTTTAGGAGGACCTCTACTTTTGAGGGAGTCGTAAAATTATTCTACAAAATTTTTATTAAAAGATATAACCCATATGATATGAAGTTTTCGGTTTTATTGGACTTTGTTATCGGTTTTGTGAAAGTAAAACTATGAAGGTAGTAATTTCAGTACCTACTCTTTTTGCTTTGTTTATCGATTGTTACTTTTCTCTCTTTTTATTCTAAGTGTGGAATTAGAATAAAAAGAGTTTCTTCAACTAATTCTTCATACTGTAGGTACATTATATAATTATTGTATAAGGTGATGCCCGTGACTTCACTTAAATAGATTTAAATAGAAGGTAAATCGTTTTTATTGTACGCCTGTCTGTGTATATATATATTTTTTTCTGACATTGATTATAATTTATAACATTAATTTTATGTTAATGATAATATGATAATTTATTTAATGTAATTGCCTATTCTCATTTTAATCTAATCTAATTGTCTATGATTAAGTGATAATATTAATATGATTGTTTATCATTTTTGCATGCCTCATAAGGCGAAACATTGTCTCCGTCGTTTTGTTTACCACCTTTTGTATTTAAAAATGTTTCTGCAAATAAAAGAATTTGAATTTGAATTTGAATTTGTGCTAATAAATACTAAAATAGATAATAAGGTACTTTTTGACGCACGACATGTACTCAAGTGTACACTTTAAAGTATCGTCAGTTGGAGAACAATCCAGAAGTAGGTATTAATAAAACACTTTTAATATATTTGTACTCTTACCACGAGCGATTTAATGTAATTAGTTAATTTATAAAACTCAGTTAAACAATACTACAGTATCAAATCATTTGACCAGGCTGCAGTTGCTACCGCAGGCTCGTAAACAAGGTAACGATCTAAAACACCGAAGGTATTCAATAATCGTTGGAGTCTCGGTGGAGACTGCCTTACCGATGGTAAAACATTCGTATTTATACAAGTTAAGGCGTTGGGAACGAACCGAGTGAAATACATCGAATGAGTCTAATATCAGTACAATCGAACCTTCATCAATAAATTAATTAACAATCTTTTAACTTTTGTAACAATACAATTCAACTTTAAACGCAAAGCTGACACGTCATACTCGAGCAACGTCAGGGTTCATATATTATACGTTTCCAAGAATCCCTGGCTGACGAATATTTATTGAGACATCCGTGAATGACACCGGTAACAAACGTCGTCCGTATTTGTGTCCCGTCTCGTCCCGACTCGTCCCGTAATAAGCGGGGAGCGCCATTTGTCAAACTAAACGTTGCATGCGCACGCGCACGGGCTTACTACGATCGCTTAACCCGGCGCCATTTTGGTACAAAATTGTTACACGGATGTTAAGGTGGGTCAATACAACCCATGTATATAATGTACGATATTTTCATGTTTTATTGAATATATTCATAATCCTTGTCATTATAATGTATATTTGCACTCTGATCTTAGGAATAAACGAAAAAAGATATGAATCACAGAACATATTTTATTCAAAATATTTCAACTTTTACTGAAACTCCCAAAATATTAACAAAATTGAGATCCCTTAGAGTTTCATCACCTTACTACGCTAAAATATAGTATTAAAATATTTTCAGTCATATATGGGACCTAAATTATAAAATCAAAAACATGAACATAAAAACATAAGAAAAAACTTGAATAAACACCAAAAAAAAATCAGTACAAAAATCATACAAAAAAAGGCGCGAAATTTTGTTATGTTAATTGTGAGTATGGGTCCTATTGACCCTTTTGTTAAGCACGTTTAGCTTCCAACGCGGTCACCGTTGGACTCATTTCTTTTCAGAAACGTTTAGAATACAGCGTTGGCTCCAGCTACTGAGAAGACGGCCAACGACGCTCGCGTACGTAAAAAAATATTTGCATTCTTAAATACACTGGGTCATTCTGACCCAACCTCAATGACGCCGGGTTAAAACAATGTTATTTTAATATTCTTGACGCTGTTGTTACATAATTATAATCCTTATATTAGGGGCGTCAAGGTACGTCCTATAAAACTGCATTTTTTAAATAATACTGCTTTAAGCGAGTAAGCCCACTAGTCTGCCTGAACTAATAATGTGTTGTCTTTGTATACTTTAGTTACACTAAATATTAGCTATAGCTTGAAAGGAATTATTTTTGTAATTTTTATGACAGCCATGCGCTTGACTACGATTTCACCATAAACTATAACTAATAGCAACACTAACGACTGCTATAAGTTACTAAACTTTACTCGACAGTTGTGTATAATCCCACAAACTTATGTAGTAGACCTACTTGCGCATGGTGATGGATAGGGTTTTTGAGATGCAAACTCACAATATATAATACACAGACTCGGTCATTTATTTAGGAAGAAACAAAAGAACACATAAGATATATCAAAATTAATTTCAATGTAACAATATAACAATAACTAGATCCATAACCACTCGCAATCAAGGTATAAATAGGTCTACTTTCTAGAACACTCGCTACTCGAGGCAAATCAGCATGGCGACCGCGTATCTTCTGCATCAATCATTGTTACAGTATCAATTGTTATGATTGGCTGAATTTATGGTATCCTTGCTTCGTCAATGGATTTTGTCAAATAGTGGAAGAGTGTTAACCAATCAGAGGTGATTGCGATCGTTACACTGTAGCCAGGGCCTTTGCACTTAGAACATTTTTCTGTTGTATGGGGATGTTAGTTCCACAACTCCCTAAAGGATGGCGCTCATGGCGCTTATCTTGTACTGAAAGTATGTATACTTAAAAGTCTGTGATCAGGGTCTGTGATGGCGCTGAACTAAGTGTTCGTTCAGAAGCTTATGTTTTAGATAAATTAATGATTTTGCCATTTATATAAACACAAAGCTAATAATATATAAAACTTTTTTTTTTGAGCAGAATATGAGTTATCTTAGATAATTTATAAAGATTTATCTGTTATAAGTTAAGTTTAGTGGCATGAGTTAGAAGTTTACTGAAACATTTGTGTTTTAATTTCCAAACGTGGACAGCCGCCATTTTAAAGTTTGAAATTCGACATTGACATTGACGTTTTCTGGCATGCCGGATGCCGGGTGGACAAAATTATTATTTTTTTGATAAATTCGTTAGGTACAATGTGAAACTATAATAGAGTGTGTATTAAGTGTGTACGATGTGAAAAACATGAAACTGTGGAATAATTGTTATACTTTATGTATATTTTTTGTTATTGAGAATATAAGAGAAAATAATCAACATGCGTTTCATTTACTAACATCTAGAACATTTTTACGGCTTGTGTTTATCGTATAATAATTTATCTTAATTATTACAAGGTCACATAATTCTAGTTGCAGAATTAGGTGATCTTGTATTAATTAAGATAAATTATTAGACAATACACTATAAATAGTACTATAGCATTGTGCTATGGTTATATATATACATGTTTTAGTTGGACAACTTCCCGATAGATGTCGCTGTACATGGAAAGTCGAGTAGCAACTCTATACCAGTATATATAATATACTCTGTGACTGTAGCTGTCAGAACTACGCGGTCGCCCAGCTGAGTATCGAATGGTTATAGACTTTGAAGTTGCTATAATGTAATATTCAAAAGCAGTATTACATCACGTCATTAAATATAGCTGCCATATGAGCGGAAACTTCTCTGATTGGCGGAAACCTCGCGTAACGACTGGTTTGCCGCCTCACAGGTACAGCGCCATCTGTAGTTATGGAGCGGCGCTAACGATTAACTGACTCGGTAGCAGTTTCGCTTGTAGATATGAAAAATAAAAATTAAACAAAAACTAAACTGGCAATAAAAGTTAGTTAAATAGTTAGTATAATTCCAATTTTGGCCACCGCGCCAGATAAGTCTATTGGAACTATACACAACTATGTCGCTGTAGAAGACATTATTTTAATTTCTTTTTCTTTTTCATCAACTGATTTGTTTTCTTTTTATACGACTGCCTGAAAAAAGGATCATGGTCACGCCATAAGTTCAGGCGTATAGAAGTTATGGCGGAATATACGAACTCACATACATACATACATACATGAACCCTGAAAACAATATACTCCTTTATTTAGGCAGTCGTTTAAAAATAAAAATTTGCATAGGTCACCGTGCCTTTTGCTTTCAAATCGCATACCTGACTCACTGATTCGCTTTAACAACGTGTCATAAGCGCATCATAACTCATTTCCATTTGTCATACAACCTCTAATTGGCAACAGACGGTTCCACTCACGCGCATGCAGCATCGAATTTAAAGGAAACTCGAATTGGTATTTCCGAGTCGCACTGATTTATTGCCCTGAAGGAATGTTTAAGATAAACGGCCGATTTATACAAGAAATTGGTTAAGTTTTATTGCAGGTACCCTACCGGCAAAGACGTACCGTCAAGCGATTTAGCGTTCCGGTACGATGTAGAAACCGAATAGGGGTATGGGTTTAATATAACTGCTATGCTCCTAACAGGTTAGCCCGCTACCATCTCAGACTGCTTAATAGGTATTGAAACAAGTAAATAATCAAAGAGTTCGACTACTCTTGCGTAATACAGTTCTAGCAAAGAGAAAAGATCTAGCTACTTTTAGCTAAGCTAAGATCTAGCTAGCTGTACCTACTTCGTTCCAGTGGTAGTTTCACTCGACGATTCAAAGCACTTTTAAAAGTTTTGAATAAAAATTGATTTAGCGCTTTTTGAGAAAATCAACAAAAAACAAAATATATACCCAGATGTTTTTAATTTTTAGTTTAAGTTGGTACTTTTGAAGTCGGTTGAAAATATGAGTTTGAGTTTGAGTCAATGTTTTTTCTTTCTTTCTCATGACAACAGATGAGAGCGCTGATACATATTTGTGTAAGCGACAATTCAGAAGTAGGAATTAATAGAAACACTTTTAATATATTTGTACTCTCATTTGGAACTTGAATAAATGGTTAAACGAGTAGAGGTTCCACGAGAGATTTAATGTAATTAGATAAAAGTTAGCTAAACTTAAAGACAATATTCATTTGATCTGGCCACGATTGCTATAGTTAAGCTCTAAACCAAATGGCGATCTAAACACAAAAGTATTCAATAATCGCTGAGTTTGCCTGAAGGAGACTGACTGACTGACTGACCTGACTTACCATCGTCAAAGCACTCGTATTTCTGTTAACTATTTTCAATATGGCGTCCGTATCAGATTAAATCGAATGACATGAAACGAGTCAAATTGACAGACATTATACTACCTGTTTCATGAGATGTAACGACGAACAGTTATAATGCTAACATTTGAATAAAGCAAAATACAACAGCTAGTAATGGCTTGTAGTGGATAAAAAAGTAATCGCAGCTTGCCCGTGAATTACTCACGCCGATTTATTAAAGGAATGCTTGAAACAAAACGGTCGATTTATTCAAGTAATTGGTCAGTTTTATTGGACGGTTTCGTTCATTAAAGTTGATTAACGTATTCAGGCCGCCGTTGGTCGACGGTCGACGTTGGACGATTGAACAACAAACATACCAAATTGACAGATGCACTTTTAATTATAGCATTATTTATAGTTTTAAGGTCCTCTTATATTAAGATTAATTCAAGAAAAAATTTTATGTCTTGAATTGTTTGAATTTGTTTAAGTACTATTTAAACCTCTGATATTTTATACAGGGGGCATATTCATTCATTTCATTCATCATCATTCAATCACTTAAAGCCGTACTGTTTTAATATTTTTTGTTCATGTTTTAGAATTATCGTAGGTACTTAATCCTTATTTTAGGGACGTTGAGATAAGAAACCTAAAACTGTCCTTTTGAAATAATATTGCATCGAGCGATGGCTGTAACCCCATTCCTAAAATTTGTGAATGTTTTATTAGAAAGAAGTGGTAAAGTCGAGAGAAAATTTTAGTAAACAATAATCTGTACTGTTTGGTATTGAAAGTGTTTGCCAGGTATGCTTCCACAGGCCAACTTGTGGACCTATTTTGATGAAATCAGGCACAGAGATAGGTTGCATCCTGCGGGAATCCCCTTTCCGGAGATGTAATCTGCCCCGGTGCCAAATTTCGTCAAAATCTTTAAACGGATGGACCGTGAAAGCGTAGGAGACAGACACACACACTTTGATATAAATAGTTTAGCAAGTAGTGTTTGGAAGAATCACATAAATGTGTCAGATTTGGGTGGTCATATACGACACGTAACTGTCACTGATATTAGCATTTCACATGTGAATCTGACAGCAAACAGCCACAATAATGATAATAGGCTTGTAATAGAAAAGAAATGACTTGTCACTCTTTGGATAATTCGTGACATCGGAGGCGATTGTTGACTGTTCGCATAGGTTTCATACGTCGTACGATATTTTGACGGAAATTAAAACAGTTATTTACCTCTTTCACCTCGTTGCCAATTTGACGGTTGGTCAAACCACAGAACAATATTACCACAGGTATTACCCTGGTCAAACTGGCTTTTTAATATAGAGAGGTGCAGAGGTTACAGAGGTATTATTTGGGACCTACCTTACCTTACCTATAAAAGATTTCCACCTGAATTTAAATAAAAATTCTTTCCAAAAAACCGACTTCCAAAGCCACTGTAAAGTAAAAAATAATTAATTGGATTTCTACACACTATGTTGAGGTCGGGCGAGCCTGATGCGTCAACTTTGCTTATCCTTGTTATTTCCGCATATAGCATACAAAATTTCACTAAATCTATGTTGTGAAAGTCGGCCTAGATAAACTTATTTTGTGGTCATGGAATTCAATAAAGTTTTTCTTTGTTGATTTACAAATCCATTGAAAAATCTTATAAGATCTTATAAAAACGTGCAATATCAATGAAAACAGTTATTAATATCTCTACGCCAACATTATTCTGAAGTTGTTTCAATATACTTTCAGCTTTATTTTCACTTTAATAAGAAGCAAAACAATCGCAAAATAAAGGTAGCGATTTGATAACGGTCGCGCAGCAGGGATATTTAAATGTATTAATATCAGCAGATAGGACAAAATGACAAATTGACAAGTCAATGACTGAAATCTGCAGTGTCAATTTAAGCTATAAATAACTTATTAAGATAACAATAACTCTGCAGATTAATATTAAATTAAAATAGCCATGAGATAAACATAATATAAGTTTTTTCGTTGTTGATTGTTGCGGATTGCGTGTAAGTTGTTGTGAGTTGGAGCAGAATTGATACACACAGACTCGGTTTTAATATGGCAATATATTTACAGATTTACTTTAACCTTATATACTAAGAATTAGGTACATTGGAGTGGGGGAAAACCTTGTAGCTACCATGTAGTGCTCACTAAAGTATTGCTTAGTTATGCTACGTGACAAAGTGTGAACTAAATATAATTAAATTGTAATAAATAAATGTATAACCTAGTTTCTATGGTAACAAATTGCTGAGTGCCATAGATACTCTTTATTCTAAAGCAATCATTATCCATTAGAATGTGTTAGACTAAGGTGCTACTTGTGTCCGAATCTTGATGGCAGCACGGGTCTTCTCCGATTGGTCCGTTAGGGCCAAGCAGGGGTACGGGCCCCAGGAATGATCCCCTTACCAGGTTAACTCTGTACCCCAATGAATCAGGCTCGATGGAAAGATAGACGAGGAGGCTGATAGAGTCTGTCTGACAAAAGCTGATAGTCGAAGTTTGTAGAGCTCAAAAGAAAACATAAATCTAATCTAGGGGTACCTGATCCAATTTTGTTATAAAATTTTCCAATTTTGCATTCAGCTTTCTCAAGACAGTTTTCTTTAGCGTAAAAATGTTGCCAATAATAATAATAATAATAATAATATTTATTTATACCAAAAAATATATCTAGTTACATATTTTTTTAAGTAACAATTTTTTACATTACAGCTAATTGTATTGATACATAACAAGTCTTGTAAAAATAAGAATAAATGTGTCACCGTAAAATTTTTAAAAACCGTTAGATTATAATCTAACTCGCGAAATTGTAAACTGTCGAAAGATTGTTTGAATATTCTGAGTGTCAATTTTTGAAATATTCATTGTATTTACGTTTTCTTGTCTGTTTCATGTAGGTTAGGTTAGGATTCGACATAAATAAGCAGGTAGTGCATTTACCAGTGCCTGTACTTAGGTTCTATCGGGTTAATAAATCTAACAGATTACAATCTACCGGAAAATAATGCGTTAAATTGTAGTCTTTCGACACTTTGCGATTTCGCGAGTTAGATTATAATCTAACGGTTTTTACAATCTTACGGTGATATATGTAAGTAGCACTGATATAACTATCCAGTTGCTATTTAATTTTTATTTTCAGTGCCGACTACCCTTGTGTTTTTCTCGCATACGATTTGATTTTTACATATAGCCGCTCTACTACTTAAAGCTCTTTGCGAAGTGTTGTATGACAAGTGGGATGTAACATGTTTGTTTGTGTTTTTATTGGACGTTGGCATATTGGCGTGTTGGCCGCAGGCTGTTTGAGCTGTTTGGATGATGGGCGTAATACTGACAGTGAATATGTATTGCAATGAAATTGAGCTTTGAATAATTAATAGCTAATGCCCGCGACTTCGCCTGCGTGGATCGAGGTTTTTTGGTTCCCGCGGGAACTCCTTAATTTTCCGGGATAAAAAGCCTATTAGCCTATGTGCTAATCAAGACTATAATCTATCTCTGTGCCAAATTTCAGCCAGATCCGTTCACCCGTTGGGGCGTGATTGAGTAACAAACATCTATACATCCATATATCCACACATCCACACATCCATACATCCATACATCCATACATCCATCCAAATTTTCGCATTTATAATATTAGTATGAGTAAGATTATATGCCTCCCTATCTCCTATGAGAGTGGAGGCCTATGCCCAGCAGTGGGACGTTAATAGGCTGTAGTGGTTGTGGTGGGATATGTCTGGCTAATTACTGCCTCGTTGGTCTTGTGGTAGGCACGTTCGACTGCGGCCGACGAGACGGCCATAATTAAGTGTTGGGTTTTTCTGACTAGAAATTCTCAGTACGTTGTTGTTAGTAAGTTGGAGGTAAGCCGTCGGTCCCGGTTACTATCACTAACCAGTGGGGTGCACAGTTTTTGAACCTAGGGTAGGCATTAGTTGGTCAGAATACCTATTTCCAGCTGTTTTGATGAAAAATGGGCATTGACATATTTCCATTTGGGTGCAGTGCTTTTATGCCTCTATGAACTGCACGCCACTGTCACTAACATATTATGATAGTAGTCGTTAAAGCCCACCAACCCGCGTTGGAGCAGCGTGGTGGGTCTAAGCTCTCCTATGAGAGTGGAGGCCTGTGCCCAGCAGTGGGACCTTAATGGGCTGTAGGGGACTGGTGGAAACGCCTCGCGGAGCTTTAAGCACTGAATAATTTAAATATGCTTAACAGCCCAATCACAATCACAGCTCTTACCCGGTGTCTTTTTTCTTTTTTTTTTCCGAGGGGAAAATCTTCTGAAGATACCCGATCTCCTGGGGGTGAGTGCAGGTGATGTGGGATTTTTACCCACTAAAACCCCATCCTCTGAGCATAATGGGAATCTCCGGGAACTCTCAAAGAACATGCGCCGGAGACTCCCTTGACCCCTTGCCTGTTGTCCTACAGTATTAAACAGTAGCTGACTCTTTACATGGCCTACGCAGACAAAGGACATTGACCAGCGCCCATACAAAGTTCGCCTAAGAACCAACAGTCATACAACATACGTTAACGGATTCAAAATAACACATAAATACTATTGAAAGTAGATTTAAACAACGGACACTTCAGAGAATTTATTTATTGCCGATAATATTTTTGATTTGAGGTTAGATTTTTAATGTTAGTTAATTTAGTTTATACAAGATACACAGGTTATTCAATTAGCTCCCAGGTGGTTCATTTTATATGGTGATAGTGGCGGTTTTTTATACGGAGCTCAGCTTTAAGCTAAATCGAACTACACTTTTTATTTTCAAGAATAGCCACCACACAATTGTCATATAAAGTAAACTGGGTATAGTTGACTAAGGGCGGATTCGACCAAACGCGAGTAAATTTTATACTCAGATTAGTAGCTAAGTTACCGGAGAGTAAATCTAATTTACGTTTTACCATAGACTATTCTACGATTAGTGCGCCTATTCTAGAGTAAATTGTTACACCGCCATTTAACGTGGAGTAAAGGAACTTATTCTGTGGATAACCTAACATTTTACATATTGGGTTTCCACAAGTTCAATTAACAGTTCTTTTTCAGATGGTAACCAATTTGGGCTCCGTTTTCTCTTCTCATCACTCATTTTTGGCTACCCGAAGTTTCCGAAAAAAAAAAACTAAAATACAACAAGAAAACAGCAAAATTGACGAAAGTTTGACAGGCGTGGGCGTCAGGCGACAGATGACAGTCCCTAATCCCTCCATATTCCAGCATTATAAAACGCCAAAAATGAGAGCCAGAATATAAGCCTTCATGCGATACACTTTTGGAGCAACATTTTTTTTCCGGGTTATACGTCTTTCACTCATTCGTTCCGCTAGTCGGGTTTAGTTAATCGAAGTATAGTTAAACCATAGATTGCATGGAAAAACGACTTTGACGTTACTCCAGATTAAAAATGTGGAATAAATTTATTCCTCGTTTAGTTATTCGAGCATAAATGCTAGTTTGGTCGAATCCGCCCTTAGTAGATAAAGTAAGTCGGTATTTTCACTGGATAATAATTATTGGTACTATTTAAAAATATCGATTTTTTAATAGTTTTTTCCTTTGCCATCTCTATAAAACAATGTCTTTGTCAAATTCAACACTAACAGAATGGATAAGATGGCGTTTTATCTCTCACTCGCACACTAAGACAAAATATACTTGTTTGTATTGTTAAGAATCCATTTTCAATATTATTTTTCCTTCTAGGGTACTAAGCGGTTTAAACTGTTTTGGTTCTTACTCTTCACGTTTACGTTTTCAGCACTCAAGCGGTAATTTGAGAATTCGAGGTAGGGGAAAGGACAGGAAATCCATTAAATTCCCATTTTTTCAGTATTATTTAGAAGTGTCCGTTAAATTCTGGTAATTAAAATTAAATGTATAAAATAAATTGAGAATTATTGTGTGTTTCAATTCCTTGTTGATTCTCAGGCGAATTTGGACACTGTCCTTTGTCAATTTTCTATGCCGTCGCATAGCGTCGCGTCTTTCTGTCGCTGACTTAGGACAACGGGTTATCCTACATGGGTTTAAACCGCGATAGAACGTCACGTTTAACAAAATATAAGACGTAATGGTGATAATTAACCACGGTATCGTAAAACTAAAGCTATACGAGTGATGAAAATGCGTCCTGGTCTGAGAGGAGCCCACAACAAACTTAGCCGGTTTTTTTTAAATTAATTAGATTTATAATAATAAAAAATGTATACTATAATATTATAAATGCGAAAGTGTGTCTGTCTGTCTGTCTGTCTGCTACGCTTTCACGGCCCATCTGCTCGACCGATTTTGATGAAATTTGGTACTGGGGTAGATGGTACCCCGGGGAGGGACATAGGCTTTTTATACCGGAAAATTAAAGAGTTCCCGCGGAAATCAAAAAACCTTAATCCACGCGGACGAAGTCGCGGGAATCATCTAGTTTATAATAATTACAAATACGTAATGCGACGTTGTCCTTTTTAAAGTCTGAACTTTCCCTGGTCTGGCCTGGTGGCTTCGGCCGTGGCTAGTTACTACCCTACCGGCAAAGACGTGCCGCCAAGCGATTTAGCGTTCCGATACGATGCCGTGTAGAAACTAAGTAGGGGTAATGGTTTAATATAACAGCCATGCCCCTAACAGGTTAGCCCGCTGCCATCTGAGACTGTATTATCACTTACCATCAGGTGAGATCGCAGTCAAGGGCTAGCTTGGAGTGGATAAAAAAAACGTCTGTTAAAAAATATGCGCCGAATTGCTAATTTTTTGGAAGTCTGATAATAATAAAGGATAATAGGAACCTATACAAAGTATTCAATTATCTAACAAAATTACGGACAAAAATGGCTTCAGGTTGTTGCACATTACCCGTTTCAGTGGCGATGCGAATTTAAAAAAAATAACCTCCCCCAATAATTTATTTATTCCGTAACATCAAAGTTGTCGAAGTTAATAATGCATAGCTTTATTACGGAATTCTATTTGTTATGAACATTAGGAGTTTGTACTGCCATGGGGGGCCAGGGTAATTTCCTTGGAAAAACAAGGGGGAAACGGAAATAAATTTTTAAAGGGAACAGTGTGCCTAAAGCGTTTTCTTTTTACTTTTTAAAGGAGTCTTCTGCTTGAGTTGATACCGGTTCAGATATTTTTACGATCAGTCTTAATTGTTAAATTTTATATATATAAAAATTGAGAGTGATCGCACAGTAGACACTGTCATGAATGCCCGATGCGCCGTACGGGATGAATATTTTTTTCGCCTCTCTTAATGAACATTCGAGCAAACGCGCATTGACTTGATACAGCATAGGAAAATTAAAATGAAATGATTTATTTCACGAGGGACAGTTTGTGCCCACTTATGATAATTTGTAAGAATCTACCACTGATTTGGATAGCTGATTCTACTGAGAAGAGCTGGCAAGAAACTCAGCAGTTGCTCTTTTCATGAACAGAAAAATGTTACACTTTCTAAATAATATACTATACTATAATAATAGTTACTAGTATTACACTGACTTGTGGGTTGCTGGATACGAAGCCAGTTGCTTCCATGCAACTTTGTCATTGACGAAATCATCAATAGTATATTAACCTTTTTTTGGAAATTACAACCGAGTGAAGCCAGGGCAGGTATAATACTGGCCCTAGTATAGTCTTTCATAGTGACATCATCGAAGTGAATTAACTAAACGCTAGAGATTATTATCCATACATCCACCGATCTAAAGCGCTGCAAGCGAAAAACTTTCCCTGGTCTGGCCTGGTGGGAGGCTTCGGCCGTGGCTAGTTACCACCCTACCGGCAAAGACGTGCCGCCAAGTGATTTAACGTTCCGGTACGATGCCGTGTAGAAACCGAATAGGGGTATGGGTTTAATATAACTGCCATGCCCCTAACAGGTCAGCCCGCTACCATCTTAGACTGCATCATCACTTACCATCAGGTGAGATGGCAGTCAAGGGCTAACTTGTAGTGGATAAAAAAAAAAAAAAAAGTTCGGATTCTATCAATGTTAGTGAGTATTGTATTTTACACATTGACTTCACATAAACCTCAACACTACTGATAATGGTATTTTTAAAACTGAAAAAAAGCAGCTCGTCCAGTAAGGGTTGCGGGTACGCATGCGGTGTATACTAATATGCGTACAGTAATGCGTTCGCATTAATGACAAAAGAGCCAGTTACGAGATCGTGAGAAGCCATTAGAAACCGATAAACATGCAAAAACTATATCCACTTTAGATGTTTCCAAGTCGTATGCAAATCGACGCATACATCGTCGAGTTACCGCTAAACGAGTTCTTTCACCGCAGGATCTTGATAAACGTGCGATATAAACGGTAATTGCCCGCATTTATCGCTAATTATCTAGCGCTACTGGATAAAGCAGAATGTAGTTTAGCGATCCGCAGTCGTAAAACCAACCAAACCTGCTACAAGTGCAGCTAATGCACTTAATATTAGCCCGCAAAATTTTGCTCTATAATATTATTATGACTTAGTATTACATTATAAGTATTAATATTCTTTAAGATTTGGCCAGTACCTATCCATTGCTAAGTTATAACTTAAAAACGTTAGGCTACGATCGCACTGCAAAATATATTCGCTCGAATTTTATTCGCGAGACTTGCAAATATTATTCACGCGAAAATAAATACACGACTTAATTTCTTGTCACTCTAAAAAAGAGTTTTATGACGCTCACCGTATTTGCAGTGTGAAGTAGGTGAAATCCGTACGCGAAAGAGTCTATTTTGACTCTTTTTAAACTCTCTTTGCTCGCTTGTCCTTTCTGCTACATCTTTGTTAGTGAAAGTGCTTGCATACAGACTTCCTCTGGGAAATTAACGAAGTCACTCAGCTCAGCTTAAAACTCTATGATATTTTCTCTTAAAACTTGTGGTGTATTTTAGAAGCACCTTGGATAAGATCCAAATAACTTCACGCGGACACCGCCCATCCCATGTTTACGATTGTCATAAAAATACACCGTCAATGACTTTATCGCGAGTTTTATTTTCGCTTTAAGGCGTAACATATATCATCTCAGACATAAAATGAAATAAGACTACGATGGTCCATGATAGCGATAATGCACTCATAATTATGGTCATTTACATTTTGAATTTTTTTTAAGTGAGTGAAAAATCTGATCCATCTTTGGAGTGATGAGGAGAAAATTTTGTTGGTGAAGCTGTTTTTTAATAGTTTTCCTAAAAATCTAATAAAAATATAAAGGTCGTGTCGGATTTTCCGTCCTATCGGGATATGAGAAAATGTGCATCAGTGTTTGTGCACACACTTGTGCATTGTAAAATCTCCCGCGCCAATCTAATCTCTGTGGAGATTAGCCACCGTGGCCGAAATTCGGTCGGGAGGAAATTATTAATGACTAGCTGGTGCCCGCGATTTCGTCTGTGTGGAAAAAGTTTTTTTCTTTTCCACGAAAATTCCCTAAATTTCCGGGACAAAAAGTAGCATATGTCACTCTCCAGATTCTCAACCATACCTGTGCAGTTAATCACGTCGAAACTTTGCTCCGTTGCAGCGTGATCGAAGGACAATTCAACAAAAAAACACTTTCGCATTTATAATATTAGTATGATATGGATTATTTTATTAGGGCCCATAGTATTGACTAATTTACAAGACGGATTTTTGTATGAGTGCACTGAAAAGGCATTTTGAATTCTTGGGAAGAATTTCACGTCGTACCAGAAACATCGAGCGACCATCACTTCCTAGAAAGCGTATAAAATATGGTATTTTCGTTCTCCGAATCGCGCATAACTCATAAAATCCGAACGCTATGGTTGAAACAGCTTTGGAGTCATCTAATTAGTTTTCCGGAAATTATGACGTTTCCACTTTACTCTAATATCATTCTTAGAACCATAGAAATTAAGCTGAAAATCGCATAGTTATTGATAATATGGTACTTAGAGAGTATTTAGCAAATATTCATTTCATCTCCAATGGTATTAAACAAAACAATAATTTCCAGAAAATACACTTATTTAATAGACTGATGTTTTGTGGATGTTGATGAGTTAGGCATAGTTCACCACACTCCAACACTACCATCCATTAAAATCCCACGGCTGGGCAAAGGCCCCCACTCCCATAGGACAAAGGGAGTTAGAACTTAGACCCACCACGTTGCTTCAATGCGGGTTTTACGACAATTAACATGTTAGTGATAATAACCGGGACCAACGGCTTAACGTGCTCTCCGAGGCACGGGGGTGAAATACTGCCAACTTCCTTGCTCCGGGCTAGGACTGAGAATTTCTAGTCAGAAAAACCCAACACATAATAATGGCCCGACCCGGGACTCTAACCCGGGACCTCGTCTGCCGCAATCGAACATGCTAACCACTAGACCAACGAGGCAGCTACACAACATTTCACAAGGCCAACCACACTCATCAAGTGTGTATTGGCAGAACGTAGTGAACTCTCGGGCATTTTGACGACCTCCCTGGCACAGTTTTGAACGCTGTCTTAACGTGCGAGGTTCCGGGTTCAATCCCTGGTAGAGTCAATTAATTGGGAATTTATAACTTTTGAATTTTCTCTGGTCTGGCCTGGTTAAAGGCTTCGGCCGTGGCTAGATACCACCCAAGTGCCGCCAAGTGATTAAGCGTTCCGGTTCCGGTACGATGCCGAGTAGAAACCGATTAGGGGTATTGGGTTAATATTAAAACTGTCATACCCGCTATTGGCCGCCACCATCTTAGACTGCATCATCGCTTACCATCTAGTTAACTAGTAGTTAACTAGTGGTGAATAAAAAAAAAGTGGGAATAAATATACGTCTGCGTGTGGAATCCCAGGGGCCAACGCTTAAAGCCATATTGTTTCATTATTGTTAGCTTTCGTGTTTTAGCTGACTGCTTGAAAAAAGGAGTATATTGTTTTCAGGGTTCATGTATGTATGTATGTATGTATGTATGTATGTATGTATGTATGTATGTATGTATGTATGTATGTATGTATGTATGTATGTATGTATGTATGTACGTACGTACATGTACGTACGATGTTATGTATGTATATTCCACCGTAACTTCTATACGCGTGAACCGATTTTGAAAAATGAGAAATCGTTAGAATCCTTAGCTTATTCCGGGTGACATTGGCTAGTAAAATTTGAAAAATTGAGAGAGGGTGACCATGGACCCGCATTAAAGACTAAGTTTGAAAAAAAAAATCGAAAATAAGATTAACTATTAATCATCATCTAGAAAATGATGAGTTGATTCCAATAATAACACTATAGTTCAATATCCAGTGATTCACAAAAAATATCATTTAATAAAAATGTGAATAAGATTCTAATTTGACTAGATTAATTTAGATTTTTAACTTTTTAGTTCGTTTTTTGGAAGGGCAGTCGTGTTTTTTAAATTTTGTTAATTCATTTATTAAAACAGCTAATAAGTATTTTTTATTTGAATAGGGTAATACTACCCGTTATCGCAACAAGGCCGATTGCTGAACAGTTCATTCAGTACAGTACTTAATGTCATTCCACATAACCCAACGATCAGATTAGCGCAGGAAATTGAATCCACGTCCAGTCCGCGACACTCGGTTCCGGCGTCGATGATTTGTGGCCCGCGCGTGACCACTGCCGTTTAATGAGCGATATTACTGGATATTACCGATTGACATTTAATTTAATTTAACTTAATTTAATTTAACTCAATTTAATTTAATTTTACTTAATTTAAGTTAATTTAATTTAACTTAATTTAAAATATTGAATAGAAGCAGGCGTTACTTTGCGGAAGTCCATGATAGTGAATGAACTAGAAATTTAATTCGCTATAATCAGCTACAGTAGACAAATCTGTGTGGTGCAGTGCGTGTCTTTCACCTGCAGCATGCGACACCCACCACCCAGCAATTCGCACAGGCACAACACCACACCACACAAATCCTCCAAATCACTCTCAACGTACGTTTCACTCCGACACCGGAGCATCTTCAGGAGATGTTGACTCGACAATGCACGATTGTGAAGTCAACTTGTGAAGTTAACTTAATTTATATTAGTTAATTTAATTTAACTTAATTTAATTTAACAAAATCCCGTTGATATTTCACAAAATCCCGTTGACATTTAATTTTAATCCATTAAAATAACAAAATGGTTCCAAAAGTTGGATACAAGGATACAAACGCAGATATGATCAGAGAAGCAACAAAAACACAAATGTGATGACATCCGATGGTAAAAAAATGTTATGTTTCCAGTTTACGTTTAATTTTAACCTATTTTAATAACAAAATGGTGTCAATGAAAAGGGAAGCCACGACAAAACATAAATGTGATGACATGCGATGGTACCAATACGTTAAATTTCAATTTATTGATTGACCGTTTAGTTTAGGCAACGAGGCGGTCCGTTGTATGGAGAACCCCGCATTAAATCCTCAGTCTAAGAAACTTAGCTGGGTTTTAGTATTGGATGATCCGAAACTAACACAATAATATCCAACAAAAAAAACATCTGGAAGTTAAGTATTTATACCTAAAACTTAATATATATGACTGAATATTTCGATTTCTTTTTTAAATAATAGTAGGTAGTATATTTACACTCAAAACCGAAATAACAAACGAAATAATCTTGCAGAACATCGATATTTACACCGATTTATTATCAAACCTAAATTGCGTTTACGCGATGTACCTTATCCACGCGGACGAAGTCGCAAGTATCAGCTAGTCAACACCAAAATTTAATAAACATTTAAGACCAACAGATAATCTAGAAAATATATTTTGAGCTTTTTATCAAAGATATTATATCCAATCGTGTTTATATTTCATTATGAAATTTAAATTAATATATTAAAGTGACACAGTGATAAAACTTAATATTTCGAGCAATACTATTCCTACATGCAACAGACTTCTAAATTGCCAATCATCAATTCAAAATGTATCCAAATTAATTGAACACAAAGTAAGTGATGGGAACGTTAAAAATGCTGCCAAATTGCTTTTTTCAGACGATGTCTTGGCCGCGGACTCTTTTGAGACTTTGGCTGCTCTCAGGGAAAAACACCCTCTGCCTTTACCTTCGTCCCGACTTCGTAACCTCCCATGTAGTGCTACCATCAATCCGCTACGTGTGACGGAAGATGCAGTTCGTTTTGGAATCTTTGGATTCCCAAACGGTTCTGCAGGAGGATTAGATGGCCTGTCACCCCAACACCTTAAAGATTTGATGGGTCCTCCTTCATGTGATGAAAATAAATCTCTTTTGAAGGAGTTGACCGGTCTTATCAATTTAATGTTATCTGGTCAGGTGCCTCAATATATTGTTCCAGTCTTATACGGAGCGAACTTGGTGGCCTTGACCAAAAAAGATGGGGGGGTTCGTCCTATTGCTGTCGGCAGCACATATCGCAGGTTAGCATCGCGTATGTGTTGCCGAGCATTTAAGGACAAAACAGCGGCCATCCTGAAACCTAAACAACTAGGTTTCGGGGTCAAGGGAGGGTGCGAGGCAGCGGTACATGCTGCCAGAACTTATTTAAATTCAAGTGATTATGACGTCTTCATAAAAATTGATGTTCGTAACGCTTTTAATTCGGTCGATAGGGGAGCCATGTTAGATGAAATTCAAAAAGAGATACCTGAGATATTAGACTATTTGTGGCAATGTTATGGCTCTCCCACAAAATTAATGTTTGGGGAAAAAGTTCTGGATTCAGCAGTAGGTTGTCAGCAGGGTGACCCACTTGGTCCCGCGCTTTTCAGTCTCGTTATAAATCCTATTATTTCGTCCCTAAATTCAAAATTCAACTTATGGTACCTAGATGATGGGTCATTGGCAGGAGATGCGTCGTCAGTTCTTCAAGATTTAAGAACAATCATACAAAAATTTTCTTATATTGGGCTAAATCTAAATTTTTCCAAGTGTGAGGCTTACTTCCCAAATTCAATTCCCATTGAGAAGAAAAATGAAATTTTTCATAATTTGAGTTTTTTGATACCGGGTATATCTACAGTTTCGAGTCGAAATTTAACCCTTCTTGGTGCTCCAATATTTGATGAAGCATTTCCCTCTGTAATAAATTCTAAATTAGAGAATTTCAATAAATTTTCGCATCGCCTTTTAGACATAAAGCCACACATGGCCATTTATATTTTACGGTTATGTTTATTTGCTCCTAAATTTATGTATCTGTTAAGGTGCGGCCCCTTTTGGAAATACCCTTCTTTGATCTCAACTTTAGATGTGTCTCTTAAAGACACTCTATGTAAAATTCTAAATTTACAATTTGATGACCGCACCTGGACCCAAGCGAGTCTACCTGTGAAATACGGGGGCCTAGGCATACGTTCCATCTCAAGTGTAGCACTCCCGGCTTTCTTATCTTCCGCTTCTGGCTCTATTACACTCATCAGTCAGATCCTTAATCTGTCTAGTCGGACTGATGTTGTGGTTGAGAGTCTGTCGGAAGCGAGGCTGGCCTGGAGTGCTTCTTGTCCTGGGGAGAGCTTTCCTTCGGCTGTGGAATGTCAGGGTCTTTGGGACAAACCGCGTGTTGTCTTGACACATTCGGATCTCGTAGCACAGTGTACCTCAGATACGGATAAAGCCCGTATTTTAGCCGTATCCGAAAAAGAGTCAGGTCACTGGCTTCACGCTCTGCCATCTCATAGCCTGGGAACGATTCTCGACCGGACAGCGCTTCGTGTGGCAGTTTGCTTACGCTTGGGAATAAAGGTATGTGAGCCTCATTACTGTCCTTGTGGCAGCCGCGTAGATCAGTTTGGTTACCATGGACTCAGTTGCATTCGGAGCGCAGGCCGCTTGTATCGCCACGGTGCTCTCAATGATATAGTCCGTCGCGCTCTGGCCACTGCCTCCATCCCTGCACAACTGGAACCCTCCGGTTTGTTCAGGGATGACGGCAAGAGGCCGGATGGGATGACTATAGTACCATGGTCGATGGGTCGTGCACTGGTGTGGGATGCAACCTGCGTTGATACGTTGGCAGCGTCCCATCTATCAGGCTCGTGCCTAAAGGCGGGTGCTGCTGCTGAATCTGCTCAGTTGCTTAAGCGTCGCAAATACTCAGCCATTACTAAGGACTACGTTTTTGCGGCGCTTGCTTTTGAGACTCTGGGCCCATGGTCATCGGACACGAAGAATTTTATAAATGTTGTGTCCCAAAAACTGATCCACGCCTCTGGTGACCAAAGAGCTGGCGCTTATTTAGCCCAACGGCTTAGCCTTGCCATTCAACGAGGTAATAGCGCCAGTATTTTGGGCACCATGCCCATTAACGATCACTTGGATGGCGTGTATTTTTTGTAAATATAATTAGTTTTTAATTTAGATTTTAATTTATTTCTTACTTTTAATTCTAATATATATGTATAGTTTATTAAAAAATTGATATCTACAAAAAAAAAAAAAAAAAAAAAAAAAAAAAAAAAAAAAAAAAAAAAAAGTGACACATCAATATAATTTAATATTATGAGGTTTACGAACCTGAAGCTGAACGAACGAATTTACACAAACACTTATTTTGTATGGATAAACCTATACATAAAATGTAGGGTAAAGTTACGGGCCCAAGTTTGGGATTAATTTTCATAAATGGCGGCAGGTGCGGCCAAGAGTCATGTATTCGAAATTTCCGATTAATCGACGTTGTTGTTTGATTTATGAAGGAAGCGAATTGGCTTAATGGATCCTGGCGTTGTGTTTATTATCAAAATTAAAATATATTTCATATTTTTCTGATATTGGATAGAAACAGGCGTTAGTTTGCGGAAGTCCATGACATTGAAAGAAGTAGATATTATACTCGCTAACACTACAGTATTTTTTTTTGTTGAGAATTGTGAAAATCTCCCTTTTAAACTTTGTTTTTGGTTTGAATTTGATTCTTCTTTATAACTCCATACTGAAGTTAATATTTTCTGAAATTCCACTAGAGAAAAGCTGAGGCAATTCTGCTGGTTCAATAAATAGCAAATGGAGGAATAAGTAACCAGAAAAAATATTAAATGAAAGAAGTAGAAATTTGATTCACTATAATCCACCACAGTAACTGATTTGGTTTGACTTCTTTCTGGTGAAATTAAAAAAAACATCTTACTTCGATATGGACCCTATGGTATAGAGAAGAACCAAAGTGCAATACTTCGAGTTCCCCCACGATATGAGATATGAGAAGTTAATAATATGTTAGTCAGGTTTGATTTCATAAGAATAAATATGATTATTTTAATAAACTCTTGCAAGTAGTAAGCAAAACATATTTTCAACGTCAATTTTAAAATTCAAAGTTGAATCGCCTTTTTCAGCGGTAGTTTTCATTTGTCCCTTTGGACCCTATGGTAAAGAGAACCAAAGTGCAATACTTTGAGTTTCCTCACGTTATGAGATATGAGAAGTTAATACTAAAGACTGTGTTAAACAGCATCTGTTAAGTCGAGGTTATTACACTATCGATGATTATATTAATGACAAAGTAGCATGGAAGCAACCGGCCTCGCATCCAGCGACCCACAAGTCAGTGTAATACTTGTAACGTATGTTTTGTGTTGTCTTCATATTGTAACGTTTCTTTTCTATGAAAAGAGCAACTGCTGAGTTTCTTGCCGGCTCTTCTCAGTAGCATCAGTTTTCCGAACCGGTGGTTGAGTCTTAACGTTTCATGAGTGGCACAAGTTGTCCTACATGAAATAAATAAATCATTTATCATTTAAGAATAAATATGATTATTTTAATAAACTCTTGCAAATAGTAAACTAACCAAAAAATATGTTCAACGTCAATTTTTAAAATTCAAAGTTGAATCGCCTTTTCAGCGGTAGTTGGTTTGTCCCTTTTGCGAACTTTCCCGCTGACTTGCCTGCTCTTGTTTGAATACCCTTAATTTAAATCCGTTCGCAAACTATTTGGTGCTTGCACAGCGGTTTTCGATTAATTGACGTTCTACGGAGCGAGTATTTCACTATTTTCTGTAAATAATGCTGATTTTTTTAGTTCTTTTTTTTGTAAACATTACAAGTTAGCCGATGACTGCGATCTCACCTGATGGTAAGTGATGATGCAGTCTCGTAATGGAATGAAAAATAACAAACAAACTATGCTGGCTTCATATTACTTTAGCGTAAGTATATCTTTATGGCCAATAACAGTCAAACATACTAAGTTTCACAGCTTCACAGCAAACGAGTTTGCTCTGGAATAGACGCTCAATATATTATTATTTCACTGCTTTTCTCCTCTGCCTGTTCCGTTGGTTTAGTGGTTAGCATGTTCGACTTCGGCCGACGAGATCCCGGGTTCGAGTCCCAGGTCGGGTCATAATTAAGTATTGGGTTTTTCTGACTAGAAATTCTCAGTACTAGCCCCGGAGTTAGGAAGTTGGAGGTGTTTTACCCCCGTGCCTCGGAGAGCACGTTAAGCCGTCGGTCCCGGTTATTATCACTAACATGATAATAGTCGTTAAAGCCCGCGAACCCGCATTGAAGCAGCGTGGTGGGTCAAAGCTCTTATTCCCTCTCTCCTATGTTAGAGTTGAGGCCTGTGCCCAGCAGAGGGACGTTAATGGTGGTGGTAGATATTATTTAATTCAATTCTGCAAAGTTGCACATGGTTACTCGTCTCAAAATAAATAAAGCTGTAAACAATATTCCACTGTATTTATTAGTAGAAACTGCTGTTTTATTCTCTGTGAAACAATACACACTCTTCACATACATTCAAAGAGAAAAAGACACGTCTCCAGAGCGCAGTGTCATTATTTTCCCTATTTTTATTAAACATGCTTATGCTAGGATACGTGAGATATCAAACGTTCACAGACTATAGCCTATAACACTACAAAATAAGTCTAATATATTTTCCGTACATTTTCCCTTTGAATAACAAAAGTATTCCGTTACTAGATAAGCGGGGGCGGAAAACTGTTTGTATATCCAAACCGTTTATTCTTGAAAACTATATCGAATTGTAAATATATCTAATTCAATCTAAAATAGTCTTTATTTCCATAAGTCTAAGGTTGATAGAGAACGCAAAGCTAATGTTGGTGAAAAAATATTTTTATTAGATTTCCTTGTGTAGGGTAGGTCGGAAAACAGTTGTCATGGCAACGGCACGAATCGTGATGGATGCTGTTCCGTTTGTTTTATTCTAAACTGTATGAAGCGTTGTTTGCTAGGGAAATGTGTGTTTAGAACACCGTGAGGATTTACTAGGGAGCTATTATATTTCAAACTCGTGTTTAGACTGGCTATCATAGTAACTAGACTAGATTAAATCCAATATTATTCTGAAGGTGATAGCTGACAGACAGGAAAGTGCTTTCAAAACGCACTGGATGAAGAATAAGTCTTACTAACACATAATATGTTTAGTATTGTAATGTAATATTCTAAACTGTATGAAGCATTGTTTGCTAGGGAAATGTGTGTTTAGTACACCGTGAGGATTTACTAGGGAGCTATTATATTTCAAACTCGTGTTTAGACTGGCTATCATAGTAACTATACTAGATTAAATCCAATATTATTCTGAAGGCGATAGCTGACAGACAGGAAAGTGCTTTCAAAGCGCACTGGATGAAGAATAAGTCTTACTAACACATAATATGTTTAGTATTGTAATATAATATTCTAAACTGTATGAAGCATTGTTTGCTAGGGAAATGTGTGTTTAGTACACCGTGAGGATTTACTAGGGAGCTATTATATTTCAAACTCGTGTTTAGACTGGCTATCATAGTAACTATACTAGATTAAATCCAATATTATTCTGAAGGTGATAGCTGACAGACAGGAAAGTGCTTTCAAAACGCACTGGATGAAGAATAAGTCTAACACATAATATATTTAGTATTGTAATGTAATATTCTAAACTGTATGAAGCATTGTTTGCTTGGGAAATGTGTGTTTAGTACACCGTGAGGATTTACTAGGGTGCTATTATATTTCAAAATCGTGTTTAGACTAGCTATCATAGTAACTAGACTAGACTAGTTCCAATATTATTCTGAAGGTGATAGCTGACAGAGAGGAAAGTGCTTTCAAAGCGCACTGGATGAAGAATAAGTCTAACACATAATATGTTTAGTATTGTAATGTAATATTCTAAACTGTATGAAGCATTGTTTGCTAGGGAAATGTGTGTTTAGTACACCGTGAGGATTTACTAGGGAGCTATTATATTTCAAAATCGTGTTTAGACTAGCTATCATAGTAACTAGACTAGACTAGTTCCAATATTATTCTGAAAGTGATAGCTGACAGACAGGAAAGTGCTTTCAAAGCGCACTGGATGAAGAATAAGTCTAACACATAATATGTTTAGTATTGTAATGTAATATTCTAAACTGTATGAAGCATTGTTTGCTAGGGAAATGTGTGTTTAGTACACCGTGAGGATTTACTAGGGAGCTATTATATTTCAAACTCGTGTTTAGACTGGCTATCATAGTAACTATACTAGATTAAATCCAATATTATTCTGAAGGTGATAGCTGACAGACAGGAAAGTGCTTTCAAAGCGCACTGGATGAAGAATAAGTCTAACACATAATATGTTTAGTATTGTAATGTAATATTCTAAACTGTATGAAGCATTGTTTGCTAGGGAAATGTGTGTTTAGTACACCGTGAGGATTTACTAGGGAGCTATTATATTTCAAAATCGTGTTTAGACTAGCTATCATAGTAACTAGACTAGACTAGTTCCAATATTATTCTGAAGGTGATAGCTGACAGACAGGAAAGTGCTTTCAAAGCGCACTGGATGAAGAATAAGTCTAACACATAATATGTTTAGTATTGTAATGTAATATTCTAAACTGTATGAAGCATTGTTTGCTAGGGAAATGTGTGTTTAGTACACCGTGAGGATTTACTAGGGAGCTATTATATTTCAAACTCGTGTTTAGACTGGCTATCATAGTAACTATACTAGATTAAATCCAATATTATTCTGAAGGTGATAGCTGACAGACAGGAAAGTGCTTTCAAAGCGCACTGGATGAAGAATAAGTCTAACACATAATATGTTTAGTATTGTAATGTAATATTCTAAACTGTATGAAGCATTGTTTGCTAGGGAAATGTGTGTTTAGTACACCGTGAGGATTTACTAGGGAGCTATTATATTTCAAACTCGTGTTTAGACTGGCTATCATAGTAACTATACTAGATTAAATCCAATATTATTCTGAAGGTGATAGCTGACAGACAGGAAAGTGCTTTCAAAGCGCACTGGATGAAGAATAAGTCTAACACATAATATGTTTAGTATTGTAATGTAATATTCTAAACTGTATGAAGCATTGTTTGCTAGGGAAATGTGTGTTTAGTACACCGTGAGGATTTACTAGGGAGCTATTATATTTCAAAATCGTGTTTAGACTAGCTATCATAGTAACTAGACTAGACTAGTTCCAATATTATTCTGAAGGTGATAGCTGACAGACAGGAAAGTGCTTTCAAAGCGCACTGGATGAAGAATAAGTCTAACACATAATATGTTTAGTATTGTAATGTAATATTCTAAACTGTATGAAGCATTGTTTGCTAGGGAAATGTGTGTTTAGTACACCGTGAGGATTTACTAGGGAGCTATTATATTTCAAACTCGTGTTTAGACTGGCTATCATAGTAACTATACTAGATTAAATCCAATATTATTCTGAAGGTGATAGCTGACAGACAGGAAAGTGCTTTCAAAGCGCACTGGATGAAGAATAAGTCTAACACATAATATGTTTAGTATTGTAATGTAATATTCTAAACTGTATGAAGCATTGTTTGCTAGGGAAATGTGTGTTTAGTACACCGTGAGGATTTACTAGGGAGCTATTATATTTCAAACTCGTGTTTAGACTGGCTATCATAGTAACTAGACTAGACTAGTTCCAATATTATTGTGAAGGTGATAGCTGACAGACAGGAAAGTGCTTTCAAAGCGCACTGGATGAAGAATAACTCTTACTAACACATATTATTCTGTTTAGTATTGTAATGTAATATTCTAAACTGTATGAAGCATTGTTTGCTAGGGAAATGTGTGTTTAGTACACCGTGAGGATTTACTAGGGAGCTATTATATTTCAAACTCGTGTTTAGACTGGCTATCATAGTAACTATACTAGATTAAATCCAATATTATTCTGAAGGTGATAGCTGACAGACAGGAAAGTGCTTTCAAAGCGCACTGGATGAAGAATAAGTCTAACACATAATATGTTTAGTATTGTAATGTAATATTCTAAACTGTATGAAGCATTGTTTGCTAGGGAAATGTGTGTTTAGTACACCGTGAGGATTTACTAGGGAGCTATTATATTTCAAAATCGTGTTTAGACTAGCTATCATAGTAACTAGACTAGACTAGTTCCAATATTATTCTGAAGGTGATAGCTGACAGACAGGAAAGTGCTTTCAAAGCGCACTGGATGAAGAATAAGTCTAACACATAAAATGTTTAGTATTGTAATGTAATATTCTAAACTGTATGAAGCATTGTTTGCTAGGGAAATGTGTGTTTAGTACACCGTGAGGATTTACTAGGGAGCTATTATATTTCAAAATCGTGTTTAGACTAGCTATCATAGTAACTAGACTAGACTAGTTCCAATATTGCCTGCCTGCCTGCCTGCCTGCCTGCCTGCCTGCCTGCCTGCCTGCCTGCCTGCCTGCCTGCCTGCCTGCCTGCCTGCCTGCCTGCCTGCCTGCCTGCCTGCCTGCCTGCCTGCCTGCCTGCCTGCCTGCCTGCCTGCCTGCCTGCCTGCCTGCCTGCCTGCCTGCCTGCCTGCCTGCCTGCCTGCCTGTCTGTCTGTCTGTCTGCCTGTCTGTCTGTCTGTCTGTCTGTCTGTGTCTGTCTGTCTGTCTGTCTGTCTGTCTGTCTGTGTCTGTCTATCTGTCTGTCTGTCTGTCTGTCTGTCTGTCTGTCTGTCTGTCTGTCTGTCTGTCTGTCTGTCTGTCTGTCTGTCTGTCTGTCTGTCTGTCTGTCTGTCTGTTTGTCCGGCATCGAGTTGTCTATGTGTAATTTAGATCACAAAGAAATGTGTTTGAATCATATAACCTTTTTCTCTAAAATTTATAGGTACTAAAATTCTACATCAATGAAATGAAAATTTTATATAAAATCCAATATTATGAAAGCTCCGAGCATATTGAATAGACTCAAGTAGTACTAGAGATGTCTTGAAACAACAACGGAAGAGTAAAAGAGTTTCTCATAAGTCCGAGAGCCGTCATTTTTACATAATATTGCTTTTCATGTAGCGCAGAAATGTATTTGCTTATTTCAAAGTCGAGACTTGAACTGTACCTATATCGCAATGTGGGATATATTAAGTCCTTACGTAATATGAAATTTGCGTTTTGTCGTACTGGCCACTTTGGCTAGGAATTTCAATTTCAAATTTATACAGCTATTAACTCATGCTATTGTGTTTTGAAAACCCTTATTTCATTTGTATTTTCCTCTTTTGGTTTTTTGATTGCGTCACTCAGTTTACAAAATGGAAAACTTGAGATATCGCGTTATTTACGAGTACGAGTTCCATCGTGGCATCTGTGCTGCAGAAACGGCTCGAAGGATTAATGATTTGTATGGCGGAGGTGTCGTAAAAGAAAACACAGTGCGTTTTTGGTTCCAACGTTTTCAAGAAAGAAAGAACAGGCCTGAGACCAAAGTTGATAATGGAGAATTGAAGGCTGTTGTGGAAGCGGATCCATCGCAAACCACGTCCGAGCTAGCTGCAGCCTGCGGTATTAGTGTGTAGCTATGGTAGTGCACCGACGATGCAGATGATGATGATGAATGAAGATAATATTATGCTTAAACAAGTATATAAAGATTAAAAATTTTAAATGTTTTGTACAACGCAAACGTTATTGAAAAATAATATTACAATGTATAGGAAAAATGCATGGGTATAAATTGCTTTAGCGGCTAATTAACTTAATCTATAAATAAAAATAAATAATTTTCAACTTTATTTCCAATTACCTAAATGAATACAAATTACAATCTTTTTTAAAAAACAAACACTGTTACAAATTCACAATAACATTAATTTATAATATTTAGTTTGATAGTAAAAGTTCCAGGTCTTTTTATTTGTAGCATGTCATAAATGTTATTGTATGTCAAAATGTTTTACGTCAGCATGTTTAATGTTTATTACATTTCGTCATTGGAATGCCCATTTTTGGGCATAGGCCTCTTCCATCCTTTCCTATCGTTTGCCAGCCTGGTCCGTACTACCCGCTGCCTCAGTGATATCGTCACGCCAGCGGCGTATCCTGTGGGTACCAATGAAGATTTTTTTCAGTCCAACGCCCATCTGTCGCTCTTGCTATATGTCCGGCCCATCGGCATTTAAGGAGGCATGCTAGTTTTTCTGCGTCAATCATTTTAGTCTTCTTTCGTATTACTTTGTTCTTGAGTTTGCCTTTTATTTTTAGGCTTAGCATGCTTCTTTCCATGGCTCTCTGAGCAACTTGTGTTTTAGATATTATTTCCTTAGTTATTGGCTACGTCTGGCATCCGTACCTATAGCAGCGTTGGCGTAACAATTGAGTCTAGACCTATCTTCTTTATTTTAATATCTTTGTGCGATTTAAATATTTGTTTTAGGGACCAATATGCTGCCCACGCTTTCTTAATTATTTTTTCCACTTCCTCTACATAGTGTCCTGTCCTTTAAACGATACGGTGTGGCAGAAAAAATTATACTCTTCAACGTATTTTTTTCTTGTATTTGTACATTATACTGATCTCCATTTGACATAATACATGTTCAAGATTCATTTCCACACCACACTCTCTGCTTTGGACATCAAGAGTTTTGAGCATATATAAGAGTTGTTCATGACTTTCTGCAATTATAACTATGTCATCAGTGAAGCGAAGATGGTTTAGATTTTCCCCGTCTACATTTATTCCTAGGTAATTTCCTTATTTCGACAGCTCTATATAAGTATGTTTTAGGTGCTCGTATTCAATAGTTAGGTATCCAGACAATTTTTTTCTAAATGTCTGTCGTGACTTAAGTATCTTGGCATGTACTTAATCCATAGTAATATTATAAATGCGAAAGTGTGTCTGTGTGTCTGTCTGCTACGCTTCCACGGCCCATCTGCTTCACCGATTTTGATGAAATTTGGTACAGAGATAGTTTTAATCCCGGGAAACGACATAGGATCGACTTTTTATCCCAGAAAATTGAAGAGTTACCGTGGGAATTAAAAAATATCAATCCACGCGGACGAGGTCGCGGGCATCATCTAGTGTAGTTGATAATAATAGATCTAATTAATTTACGATGTTTTGCGAGATGGTGATACTAAAAAAACCCGGCTGAGTTTGTTTTGAGCTCTTCTCAGTGACTACCCCAAAGACAAACACAAGGCATACGGGATGATAATTACTCAAAACGTCAACATGTTCGCTTAACGATCTATCAGTTTGTCCATCACAGTTTGAAACCCAAAACTAGCCATTTAACGACCAGCCCCCGTCACAACATACTGCTGCATAATAGATGGTCGATCAACTCACTCGCAACTATTGTGGTCGTTGAACAACGCACCAAGGAGCAGACATTTGTAGCTCTCGCCATTAATATTATTTCATGTTTGCAAAGTGAAAATACTGTACAAGTATTTCGCAATACCTAATTATTAAGTTTATAGTATTTTAAATAAGCTTACGATCGAAAATGTAATATATTATTAATATTATGATATTATGTACCTTCTTCTGTCTGTTAACTTTAAAAGGCTTTAAGTATTATTATAAATATGTTAGAGTGATCTGGAGGATTTGTGTGGTGTGGTGTTGTGCTTGTGCGAATTGCCGGGTGGTGGGTGTCGCATGCTGCAGGTGAAAGACAGGCATTGTACCACACAGATTGGTCTACTGTAGCGGATTACAGTGAGTGATACATCGATCTATTATAACAACGTGCAATCCTTCAAAATCATACTTGAAATGCATTGTGATCAAAAATGATTGTGATCAAATGAATATTTTTGTCACTATTGCTAAAATATTTTTGAAAATTGAATCAATTATTTTTACTAACCGAATTCGGTATTTCGTTCGCTGGTATTTAATACAACAGAAATTGAACCTTTCATATAAACATATGCCTAGTTTTATATAATCCGTGGCTAATTATTAGATAATAAAGTAAGGACTTAAAATATCACGCACACTTTGCACCTTAAACTATTATTGAGACCAAATGATCCGGTATTTTTCTAACGAACTTTTCGCATAGCACCTCCCCCCTTGACGAATCAGATAGGGTTGTTGTTAATTGTAACAAAGTGAAAGTTATACTCCAATTGAGACTCTATTTCATGGAGAATAAGGGTATTAGTTTTGAAGAGGTACCCTTTACACGCATGAGCAGTACTTGCAAGTGACGTGTTAAAGTCGTCAACTATTGCCTGGACACGTGTAGTTCGTTAAATGCAGACCCTTCATTTTGACCGTAATATTTAAGCTATTATGGAGCTGCACAGGGGCCATTCTGCCAACGCTTAAAGCAACACTTTATTTAAGCAATATTACTCAAAATGACAGTTTGATGTCACGTACCTTGACGTTCCTAAATTAAGGATTATAATTCTAAAACACGAAAGTTAACAATGATGAAACAATATGGCTTTAAGCGTTGGCCCCTGTGATTCCACACGCAGACGCGGACGTATATATATTCTCATTTTTTTATCCACTACAGGTTAGCCCTTGACTGCGATCTCACCTGATGGTAAGGGATGGTCTAAGATGGTAGCGGGCTAACCTGTTATGTGAGTATAGCAGCTATAATAAACCCCCTAATCGATTTCTACACTACTTCGTACGGGAACGCTAAATCGTCTTTGCTGGTCTTTTTCGGTAACTCACCAGATAAAATTCAGTAATTATAAATTCCCAAATTGACCCTGCTGGGAATCGAACCCGGGACCTCCCACGTTAACGCAACAGCGCTCCCCACTTGGTCTTAGATCCCAAGTAAGATCAACCTTCACTCATCTGCTTACCGGATGAAAATTATATTTTATCAAATAAAATATGTTTCTGAACGTACACCAGTATAGTTGCCGTCAAAAACAAAATAAAAATTATGAAAAATAATTTATCTTTCATAATTTTTATTTAAAATGGACCATATTTTTATGGCAACCCTATCAGAAACACTTCTTTTTTTGATAAAATATAATTTTCATCCGGTAAGTAGATGAGTGAAGGTCGACCTTACTTGGGATCCTCGATTAACTGTGCCAGGGAGATCGTCAAATACCGCAGCTTATACTGCCACGCTCTACTAAGTACTTCATAAAATATGCGCTTTTATAATAATTTTGGACGTCACGCTATCGGGGACCTTGACGTCATCTATTTAACCGATGACGACAACGTTCACAGAAAAAAAATACTTATTATAATAATAAATAAATAATATGTGAACGTGCGTGTGACAACGTTATCTTGGATGGAAATTCAAAAGCGTCTTCATACATTTTACTTTCCCGTGGTACCTATCTTCGTTGGTCTAGTGGTTGGCATGTTCGACTGCTGCCGACGAGGTCCCAGGTTCGAGTTCCGGGTCGGGCCATAATTGAGTATTGGGTTTTTCTGACTAGACATTCTCAGTACTAGCCCGGAGTTAGGAAGATGGCGGTGTTTCACCCCCGTGCCTCGGAGAGCACGTTAAGCCGTCGGTCCCGGCTATTATCACTAACATGATAATAGTCGTTAAAGCCCGCCAACCCGCATTGGAGCAGCGTGGTGGGTCTAAGCTCTTATTCCCTCTCTCCTATGAGAGTGGAGGCGTGTGCCCAGCAGTGGGACGTTAATGGGCTGTAGTGGTGGTACCTATCATGGCACAGGGAGTGTCTTGGACGTTCACGGTGCCTCATTATAGACCTAATCATTTATAGACTTATAATATTACTAGATGATGCCCGCGATTTTTTTTATACCATTTTCCTGGAAAACTACTGGACCGATTAATATGCGGTTTTTTGCATGAGATAAGTATAACTTCTGGCAAGATTCGTAGATATGTTTTAGGACCATAGACCACCAAGCTGAGCTGCAGTCTATGATTTTTATTTTTCAATATGTTACCATTTTTTTGAAAAAGTATTGGGCCGATTGAGGTGCGGTTTTTTGTATTAAATATGTATAGCTTGCGAGAAGGTTCTTAGATATACTTTAAGGTCAAAGTTTTTTTTTAATTTTTAATTTTATTACTTGTTGATGCAGAGCTTGCTTCAGATGAATATCTGATGCACATACAATCAGTATTTGTAGGCAAAACCTAACAGTTTAATCTGGTAAAAAAAATAACAATGGAGGTCTGGTTTTTTTTTTAAATCTCACTTGTCATCATCTCAATGTCAACCTTGGTTTGGTAATTTTCAAAAGATAAAAACTTACTGTAGGTCACGCACTATCTTTATGTGATAAGCTAAACAACGTAAATACAAATATCCTTGGTGAAATAAATATGGAAGATTCGTCTACAAATAAATTATATTCTCCTAACCAACCAATAGGATAATATTTACTAGATATTGGATTGAATTTAGATTTTTGAAAAAATTTATGGGAACTCAATTAATTATTGAGTTCCCATAAAATTTTTAAACCAAAATTTTTTTTCCGAAATAAAAGTAGCCTGTCTTGTAGTGGGCTGAAAATTTGCCTGGTGGGAGGTTTCAGCCGTGTAAAGTTACCACCCTATTTTACGTACATACTGTTATAGTACATAAGTAAGCTTGGATTACATTAGCCATAAACGTTCCACACCTACATACACACTCCCTTCAGTCAACATATTCCTAATTTCGTCTCGCCAGCCAAAATGTTCACGGTATATTTCCAAAATTCCACATCACTTCTCATTTGGCGGCGTCACTTCAAGCGGAACTGTCAAAATCCGGTGAGCTGTCAAAATCCGGCGAACTGTCAAAATCCGGCGACTCGTCAATTGCTCCCCCATCAATTATTATTCACGCGCACTCCCGCATCTGTTTCTAATGATATTGACACGTGCGGGGGTGTGTTTTGTTCTGAAAATAAAAATGGAGACGTATTATTTCGCTGGGGTATATTAGCAGAGTCTTATGTGTCCTTGTACGTAATTTTTGAAGTTCATTATTTTATAATATTATGATGTCACCAGAAATGTGTGAAAACTAGGAATTGTATTAAATTCCTCGGAAATGTGTACAATAGTGTTGCAGCGCGTTGGGAAAAAGATAGAGATTCTTCTAACCGCAAAAAAGAGGAAACTGGAGTACCTGGGCCATATACTTCGTAGTTCTAAGTATGACCTACTACAATTGATTATCCAGGGCAAGATACAGGGCAAGAGGGGCGTGGGACGGGGAAGGACATCCTGGCTGAAGAACTTACGCAACAAAAGCACCCGATCGTTATTTAGAGCTGCAGTGTCGAAAGTTCAACTTGCCAATATGATCGCCAACCTTCGATAGAAGAGGCACCTAAAGAAGAAGATGTTTAAAATTGAGTATATTACTTATAGGTTTAGTTTTTAGGGCCTATTGCTACTAACACTTCCTATGGATTCCTATCGATCTGAAGTAAAAGTTTATTTAATTTTATTATTATATCGTGAAAATGTGTAAAAAAAATTGAATGTCCTGGAAATTTATAAAATGGAACCCAGAATACTGACAGCAGGATTAGGTTAAAGATGGTCTGCGCTCCACTTACACCACAGCCTTTTTGATATTTTTTCTCAGAAATATTTTTGCCTCAGAAAATTCTGCTTAGGAAATGTGAACAATTCTTGGGAAATGTGAAATAAATAATAAAATAAAAATAATAAAATCGGAAATATTTCTTTCCGATTCGATGATGACGTACATGTCCAGTAGCAAACAAATCTGCAATTTGGGGCAAATTAGCTATGTGCTAGTTAAAACTAGCAATTCATTTGTTGGAAACAGTACCCGCTTCTACAAAAAGATTCCAGAAGACATGTTAAAGATGTCTCTGAATAAGTTCAAAGTAAATGTAAAACGTAAACTCATTGAAAATTTTTATTACCATGTAAAAGATTTAAATGGAGGCTTGGCAATAATTTGCTCTAATGGCTCTGATAGTTTCTGATAATGAAAAATACAACCCGGCTGAGTTTGTTGTGGGCTATTCTCAGACCAGGGCGCGTTTGAAACCCTCGTAGCTTTTGTTATAAGATACCGTAACTAATTATCACCATCATTTTTATATGTAAGTAATGGACGTCAATATGTGTACCTATAGTCTACCTAAATTGAATAAATGAATTTAATTGAATTGAATTGAGTTAACCGTTGTCCTAGGTGAGCGGCGAAAGCCACACGATGCAGCGCGACGAGATACAACTCCATAGAAAATGACAAACTTATCTACGCGACAACGTAGGCCACGACATGGAGGGTCAGCTACCGCTTGTTTCTGTCGCGTTGCGTCGCATTACCGCGTTTGTCGCTTACCAAGGACAATATCATTCTGGTGTTTACTTATTAAATGAAATTAATTTAACGAATTAAAAAATACGACTGCCCTGCCATATTATTTTTGGAGTTTACCTCCATAAGAAGCGATTTTTCTTTGCATATATAGACCAGGGAAAATTCAGAAATTATAAATTCCCAAATTGACCGATCGAACCCGGGACCACCGCACGTGAAGACAACAGCGCTACACACTGCGCCACGGAGGTCGTCAAAAGTGTATGTGGTGAATGTCGCGGGCATCAGGTTCGAGATACGCACTGTACCACATAGATTTGCCTTCTGTAGCAGATTATAGCGATTGGAACTTCTAGTTTTTTCATTGCTAACAAGTGAAATTATTAACGAATTAAAAAATACGACTGCCTTGCCATATTATTTTTGGAGTTTACCTCCTTATGAAGCGATTTGCATATATAGCCTTTGGAATCTTATTCACATTTTTATTAAATGATATTTTTTTGTGAATCACTGGATATTGAACTATAGTGTTATATATTTTTAGAATCTACTCATCATTTTCTAGATGATGATTATATAGTTAATCTTATTTTCGTTGTTTTTTTTAACTTTAGTCTTTAATGCGCGACCATGGCCACCCCATAATTTTTTTTTTTAATTTTACTACCATATGTCACCCGGAATAAGCTAGGGATTCTAACGATCATTTATCAAAATCGGTTCAGGCGTATTGAAGTTATGGTGGAATATACAAACTTAAACTTAATTTAGATTTTTAACTTTTTAATTCGCAGGGCGTTTGGCAGGGCAGTCGTGTTTTTAATTTTTTTATTTAATTATGACTTGTGTTAGTATTTAAGTAAAGAGTAGTTATTAAGACACTCAGAATAAAAATGTCTTTACCAAAAGCCTGCATCATTTAATACGAACCAAAAGCAACATGTTCGATCGCTAGTCGATGGATCGTGGAAGCGATGAGACGTTCAGAATTCCGTGGCGCGTGCGTTGACTCAATCGCTCTGTTTTACATGCAACACGCGTCCGTTTCACGCAGACCAGCGGTTGTATAAGCGTTTTTTACGCGCGTTTTCTTTATTGTTTTTTTTAAATGAACCCTGTTCCTAGTATTTAATAACGTTTAATCATTAATTCCGGTACTTGAAATAGCTTTAATAGCAGTAAGTAAAAATAAAAAGGGCACACAAGGACACTTACTAGTCGGGCACTTTTCCGACAAAACACGTGAACCGGTAGTTGTTTATAGTTAAAATGAATATTACTCACGATAGTTTAAACGTTTAAACACACAAGGTCACAGAAAACAGTGTTGACATCATACTAGGAATTAAAAATGGAAAAATAAAATAGGTTTTCATTCAAAATAGTCGAACATATTTTCGTCATCATTTCAAACCATCGTTGGCCAATCTGTGCATGAGTCTCCTCTTAGAACTAGGAAGGTTTAGGTTTTTTTTACTCGACCACAAGTTATAGCTTGACTGAAACTCTACCTTGTAGTAAGTGATGATGTAGCAAGCTTACTTGTTAGGGCGTAGGGGTATGCCAGTTATATTAAACTCATACCGCTAAAATAATTAACTATTATTTAATCTGTGGTTAGAACCTTAAGCCGGCCCTAAGATTAGGCCATAAAATAGGCCATAAAAGTCCACCTGTCTCACCAAATGTGGATTATCAGACTTCAAACACCTTTGACGGATCAAATAATCGTCAAAATGGAAATTCCAGTAGGTGCACGAGTGTACCAGAGAGGCTTTAAACTTCAATATTTTTTAATCAAATAAAATTTTCAAGTCTTTTTAAATCTTCGAGTGAATCTAGCACTGTATTGGAATGTCATTCCTTCAGAAAAGAGCCAGCAAAAAACTCGGTGGTTGCTATTTTATATCAAAATACAGTTTTAAGGATACAAGTAACTGCAAGTCCAAGCATAGCTAGAAAAAATCAAACCCAAGCTCTTTTATCTTTTACATAATACTATTGCTATCGCCAGAAGTAGAGCCGGAATGCTAAGTTAGCCATAGCTGAAAAATGAAAAAGAAAGAAAGAAAGAAGAAAGAAAGAAAACGTTTTTATTTGATCACAATATTTAGTATGAGACTATTAAAATAGTTAAAGCAACAAAGTTGTGTGACCAAATATAGGTCTCCAGCTCAGCATCATGCTACAGCAGGCTGCAGCGCTGGTTTTCAGTGGAAACCTTAAAATTGGTGAAGTCACGGACGAACTATGAATCCAATATCTACTCTAATATGTTTATAGAAATCTAATAGTTTGAGTAGTATATAAGTAAGCAAAAACAAAAGCAGTCTGCCAAAATTGACAGATGAAAAAGCAAAATGTTGCAAACGCATTTCCTAAAACACGCCCGTTCGCGCTGCCTCTCTATTAGATTCCATGCCAAGGCGTTATCTGATTTACACTGAATTTGTACATTCTTTGTCTGGCGAATTTCCTATCAAACACTTATATTGTTCGCGGCTTGAACTTGAATGAGCTAATAAACCTTTAAACTAACCGCGACTTCCTTCTATACTATAGGTATTGGTTAAGACTTTAGTCTACTATTCGTAGAATTCGGGGTTCATATTCCTTATACCTTTTTCTTGGCAATTAAGCAATTACTAAACTAAAATAAAGCAATTAATTTAAATCACTTGCTTTAATGGTAAAGGAAAACGTCGTTAGGAAAATTATTTGCTTGAGAGTTCTCCATTACGCTATCGAAGGTGTATGAAGTCTGCCAATACGTAGGCCAACGTAATGGTTTTTTTTTTAATATAGGCAAGCGAAAAAAACTAGCTAAGTGCCCAAAAAGTAATAAAAAATGCACTTACACAAATTGTTCTAAAACAATATTAGCCATATCTCGGAACTTTTTGTATGAAACTCGTATATTTTTCTTATACACGTAGTAGTTTCAGTACAGGTGTCAGGCCTGGATCGCTTAGTCACGTGACTCAAGCTGCCGTCAGTCGACTTAAAGGCCGTTAAGTGACATTTTGGCAATTTTGAGTTATATTACCGTAAAATTGCAAAAATCTTTAGATTGTAATCAAACTTGCGAAATTGTAAACTGTCGACAGATTGTAAACCGTTCAATGTTCTGAGTGTCAATTACTGAAATATTCGTTGTATTTACGTTTTCTTGTCTCTTTCTTGTAGGTTAGGTCAGGGTTCGACATAAACAATCACTTAGGTTTATTAATATACCTAACAGATTGCAATCTACCGAAAATTAATGCATTAAATTGTAGTGTGATTGTAAACATGAAATTACGACAATATAAGAGCGTTAAATAACTTTATACGTATTTTAGTAATTTATGCAAAAAAAATATTGGCATTTACGAAAATTTATATTCTACGCACACTTATCTACAACACAGCGACGAGAGCGTCGGTGGTAGAGTCTTAACGTTTGATAAGTGACACAAGTTGTCCTACATGAAATAAATAAATCATTTCATTTCATTTCATTACAGTAAGGCACACTTAGCTGAGTTATTGTAGGAAAGCCAATATGATAGAGTAGTAATGGAATCGTAAACAGTTACGATTCCGTTACTACTCTATAATACGGCTGCGCTTCAGCCAGCTGTTTTTTAGTATTTTAAGAGGCCGCATCAAGGAATAGTTAAACATGACTAGAACACAAAAACTTTATTTAAAACTATCTTAGCACTCATTCAGACTCATAAAATGAAAGCTTAACAAATAATTTAGGGCTAATCGTTCAATCGTCAGATAAAGTTTATCGGAAGAATAAATTTGACGCTTCGACGGATTTTCAATGCAAAACCTGTCAAAACGTTAAATTTATTCCTTCGATAAACTTTATCTGACGATTGAAAAATTAGCCCTTAGTATATTAAATATAGCTGTACGTCTATTAAAACTTTAGAAACTTTAATTTTCATGTTTTAAACCATAACTCAAAATAAGGTTTTTTCACTTAACGGCCTTTAAGTAAACGGACGGCAGCAAGAAATATTCCTACGGTGGTGCGAACCGGTGACGGCCATGGGATCTGAGTACCTTGGGAGATTTTCTTCCCATTCGATCGCGACTGCAACGTTAATAACGATTTGTATAGAATTTACAAGCCGGTGCTCGATCAATGCTTTATTAATGGCAGTTAACGTTTTCTCAATCATCGAATACGTAACAAGTGAAATTAATTTAGCGAATTAAAAAATACGACTGCCCTGCCATATTATTTTTGGAGTTTACCTCCATAAGAAGCGATTTGCATATATAGCCTTTGGAATCTTATTCACATTTTTTATTAAATGATATTTTTTTGTGAATCACTAAATATTGAACTATAGTGTTATATATTTTTGGAATCTACTCATCATTTTATAGATGATGATTATATAGTTAATCTTATTTTTCGAATTTTTTTTTCCAATTTTGGTCTTTAATGCGGGACCGTGGTCACGCCATCAATTTTTTTAAAAATTTTACTAGCCTATGCCACCCGGAATAAGCTAGGAATTCTAACGATACCTCATTTATCAAAATCAGTTCAGTTCAGGGTTATAGAAGTTATGGTGGAATATACAAACTCACATACATACATACATACATACATGAACCCTGAAAACAATAATATACTCCTTTTTTCAGGCAGTCGTATAAAAAAACTCTCACACGACTTGCAGTAGTGTCACGCGCACATATTGTAAAACGTTTGACTTTACACGTTCTCGTTACTCATAAAAGAACGAAAGAGGTAATAGAGGTGATACTGAATCATTTTTGATTGATAAAATTGTAATAAAAAGTATTACTACCTTATGTAGTTAGATAACAAAACCTCACTGAAAAAAATTCGATCGCAGCGCTGTGCGAGCTGAAGGACACGTTATTACATCGTATCAAGAGCCGTTATTTATTGTAACGTCTTTGTGAAGTAATCCTTCTGTACTTGAAAGGTACCTACGCCAAAAACGCTTGTACAACACAAAGCACAAAGCAAGAAAAAAATCTATGGCAATCAAAAAGTTTTTTGCAATGAAAAAACTAGAAGTTTAAATCGCTATAATCCGCCACAGAAGGCAAATCTATGTGGTACAGTGCGTATCTCGAACCTGATGCCCGCGACATTCACCACACCACATACACATTTGACGACCTCCGTGGCGCAGTGTGTAGCGCTGTTGTCTTAACGTGCGGGTCCCGGGTTCGATCCCTGGCAGGGTCAATTTGGGAATTTATATTTTCTGAATTTTCCCTGGTCTGGCCTGGTGGGAGGCTTCTCCGTGGCTAGTTACCACCCTACCGGCAAAGACGTGCCGGTACGATGCTGTGTAGAGCACCTAACAGGTTAGCCCGCTACCACCTTAGACTGCATCATCACTTACCATCTGGTGAGGTCGCAGTCAATGGCTAATTTGTAGTGGATAAAAAAAAACCCTCAAAAATACCCTCAACGTACGTTTCACTCCGATACCGGAGCGTCTTCAGGAGATTTTCATTTCCTTTTTGATTTTTTTTTCATGGTCATGGACTTCCAAAAAGTAACGCCTGCTTCTATCCAAGTTTTTAGCAGTTTCTAAATACTACTAAGAAAGTACTTACTCATAACTTTTTTTAAATAAAAATAACGGAAGTGATTGTTTCTTAAAATTATGTATGTATTTTTAATATTATGTAAGACCTACTTACTTTTTTATCATTGATAATAATTGATAAAAAATCTTTAAAACACTAAGCAAGGTACCCAGAAAAGAACAAAAAAGTCTATTAGTTTAGAAGTAGATCCTAAAAGGTTTTTGCCAATTAATTTCTGAAAATTGAAGTATTAAAACAGTTTTTCTACCTATACAAAATTTATTTAATTTTTCTTAAGCGTTAGTTAATGCAGGTGTATAAAATATTATACTAAGCCTCAGGCCACACTAGGGACATTTTGTTTGTAATATTTGCAATGCAGGTCCTGCATAAAATACTAGTCTCATGCCTGCAACTTCGTCTAGGTATAGTGAAGTTTCTTAAAATCTTTGCCTGATGCAAGCTATCTACCAAATTTCATCAAAATGGGTTGCACAGATGGGCCGTGAAAGCGTAGCAGATAGATAGACAGACTTCTAATAATATCAGTATTTAAGTATTTATATCAATATCAATATAAACCCATATTGGTGTCAGGTCACAGATAGGCTACTCTTTATCCCGGAGAACTAAAGATTTCGAGTGAATTAAAAAACCTCAATCCACGCCGGCAAAGTAGTATCAGCTAGTATTATAAATGCGTCAGTTTGGATGAATGGATGTTTGTAACTCAATCAGGTCCGATGACTGAATGGATCTGGATGAAATTTGGCACAGAGATAGAGAACGTATACTTTTTATAACGCAAAATTAAAATGTTCCCGCGGGAACCACAAAACCTCAATCCACGGGGACGAAGTCGCGTGCATCATTTAGTATTGACCTAATTATAAAAGTCATCAATATATTAAATCATCTCAAGTATTTAATTAAGAAAATAATACAATAGAACTTAATGCTAGCTAACCTAACCTAATTAATATATAAATCATGCCCACGTGGAATGGTGGCAAGAATGCTGGCTGCATTTCCGCGCTGGACAGCCAGGCTGATCCTTTGCGCAAAAAATGAGCCAGCCCTTCTGTCACCAGATGAGGCCATTAAGCGCGGTGAAATATCTCGCAAAAATTTTTTGGCACTAAGACTCCACGGCCCAAGGGTCTCCACGGCAAACGGAACAAATATGTAACTCTCTATGAGAGAGGCATACTTCCGCCGCTTGCCGGTTTCAGCCTTTTCTGCTGCGGCTCCCGGCCTTGATGCTGTCTCCCTGATATGACACGGGGCCAATGTGTCTACGCATGTTGCGTCCCACATTAGCGCCCGTCCCCGTTCCCAGGGAACCAGCGTCAATCCATCAGGTCTCTTGCCATCATCCCGACCCCTTTTGATCCCTTTTTAGCCATTTTGATCGTATCATTGAGAGAGCCATGCCATTATAAAATGGATGCCTCAAAAAGCGACATTTTATCGCACGACACGATCCATTGCTAGTGTGGATTTTCGCTAACCGGTTAACTGGTACGTATAAAAGAACGCCCGCTATCTTTGAATTAAAATTACTAAATTAGTCGATCTATACCTCAGTGTGGATGTGAACCGCGAGAAAAACAGTGTGAAATCAACAATTTATAAATGCACTAGTGTGATAATGTATATTTTATTTTTGGGTCTCTTTGTGTGCGCGTGCGCAGCTCAGTCAGTGTTTTATGACTCGTACACGGGAAATACGATATCCAATGAAGTGGTCAAAGGGCATATCAAGCAAAATACTACTTTGTAAGTATCCCTTTTTTTAAATACTAAATCTTAATTGGGTATTCGACAACTAGTCAAATCAGCAACTTTTTTTGAAACGTCATAACGCGTGCTTAGTATGGGATTTGTATGAAATATAAATTGGGACGTCATCAAAGTTCGACGCACTTATTTACTTTAATAAGCATGATGACTAATTTTGAAAAATGGTCAGATTATGTTCGGAAGTACTTACTATTTCGAAAAAATATCTTATTTCAGCAGAAAAATAAGGTTTGGTAGATAAAATTGGCATTTGAAATTTAAATTTTAAAATTCACGCCAAAACGCTCACCGGTGTCATGGCGCCGTTTGTGACGTCACTATTGTTTTTACCGATGCCGACCGATACCGATACCGACCTGTGCAGTGTGCAGTAAACAATAGTGTGATTGTCAAAGCTCGAAAACAAACAATTGTGACGTCATTCGCTTCTTGGTGTTTAAGCCAATATGGCGGATTGCTGTATTTTATAGTTTTATTTTATCAAAATAAATAGCAATCTCACTCGAAATAGAAAAATAAATACGTTTTTTGTAATCCATGAATCCTATTTCATGAGATAAATTCATAATTTCATTGATTCTTGGTTACTGTCATAATGCCTATTGATAGTTTAAAATGTTTATTCAACATAAAACTAACAGGGGACGTGGATATTACAGTTTTTGGGAGATCCTCCATTTAATAATCACAAATAAATAATTTATTTGACTAGTTGTGAAACACCCAATTCTTAACTTCCCTTTGACGACCTCCTGGCGCAGTGGTGAGCTTTGTGCTCTGTTAAGTGGGAGGATCTGGGTTCGATCCCAGGAGGGTCAATTCAAAAACAAATTCAAATGTTTTTTAATCAAATAGACTTTTTACAAGTGCTTATGAATAGTCGAATGAATCTACCACTGGTTCGGAATGCCGTTCCTACCAAGAAGAATCAGCAAGAAAAAAAAAATTTAAAGGATTGGTCTTTTGAAAAAAATAAAATATATTTACATTTTTATTTTATTGGTTTTAAAATTCTCTTTTTTCTATAATTTTAAATATTGAGCTAAATTGGTTATTCAATAAATCAAAAAATGCTTTTGATGTTCATCCGGACCACCCTGTGTAAGATCAAGTTTAGGCAACATGTTTGATAAATTTTGCTTACTTTTTTAAAGGTGTCTGGGTCTATACCTTATTATCTTCGTTCTTTTGTTGAGAGCTAGGTATAGATACCATCTGTCCTCAATGGTCGGATCTGATTCGACTGATCGGTGGATTCCAAAAATATATAGTTCAATATCCAGTGATCCGCAAAAAAATATCATTTAATAAAAATGTTTAACTTAGATTTTTAACTTTTAGTTAGTTTTTTGGCAGGGCAGTCGTGTTTTTTAATTTTTTAAATTATGACATAAGGATTTTTAAAATATATAGATAATAGTTAATTTAATTTAAAAAAATACATTGTAGTATTACATACATGTGCTGAAGTGCGTGATCATACGGAAGTTCTTGAATACAGAAATATTAATTAATCTAGTTCAATGCTATTCCAATTTAAAAGTTAATTGTTTAATACAGCGAATTATTAGGTATTTAATAAGGCTAAGTAATTATTTCAATACAGTCTGCAAACAATTAAATACACGTTGATTAGGCAGGAATAAAATTATTATGATATTACGCTTGGTAGGTAACTATTTCATGAAATTTTCCCTCCCAAATTTTAATACAAACTAACAGCTATCATGAATGCTTAGTTGTACGAAACATTTAAAAGAGAGGTATTTATAGTCAAGCTAATTTAATTACAAGACTTCATACAAATTGTAGGTATGACTGCTCTTTTTTGTTGTTGATGATTATGTGAATGATAAAAGAGCGTGGATTTGACTCGCTCCAGCAATGTTCCAGACTGCAGTTATTTGTAATAATAATGCACTGTACTTATTTAAACTTTAATATGATTGTTTTTTTTATAAAAAGCAAAAGCCCAGTTTCTTGCTGGCTCTTCCAGAAATGGCATTCCGAACCTGTGGTAAATACATCGACGATTCAAATGTCTTCAAAGTTTACTTGAATAAAAAACATTAATTGATATGAATTGGATATAAATTAGTTTCGTATCTACTTTAAATAATGAATAAATTGCGAAAGTGTATCTGTCTGTCCGTCTGTCTATCTGTGTGTTTGCTATGCTTTCTCGGCCTTACTTTTCAACTGATTTTAACGGAATTTGGTACAGAGTTAGGTTACCCGGGGAAGTAAATAAGTTACCTTTTATACCGGATAGTTAAGAAATTCCCGCCGGAAACCAAAACATTTAAACCCACGTTGACGAAGTCGCGGGAATTATCTAGTTTTGTATAATTTTAACGTGTTTTTCTCTATTCTATGATATAGTTGGTGCATAAACGAGGTGTTACCATGCAACCCACTGGAGGGGAGGAGAGTGGATGGGTCGTGCAATAACCTCAAGCACCCCAACAGGGGGTCAGCTCACACCCCAATGCTGCGGGTGCTACCAGCAGAATACGGCAAAGGTGAAACAACTTTGACAATATTTCTTATGTCCAATAGTACCCACACTATGTTATCCTCTATCGTATCTATGTCGCAAGAAAAATTTACAGTAAGTACGTAATTGTCGCTCGGTATTCTAACTCTAATAGGTAAACAATGAGATAATTAATTTCGGTTGCATTTTTTTAAATAAAAACATTTCTAAGTAAGGTGTTTTTCTTTATTCATTGATACTGTTAAGTGTTACTGCATAGTTTAGATGGTACCTTGCCACCCACTGGAGGTAAAAAGAGTAGTCGGCTCATGCCTTTAGAACCTAACCCTGGGGATCAGCTCACACTCAATACTGAAGCCAGCAACCAGATGATTTTCTTTGTTTTATGATACTGTTGGGGCATAATGGTGCCTTCCATTGGAGACAAAAAGAGTAGATGACTCATACAAACACCTCAAGAACCCCAATAAGGGGTCCAGCTCACACTCTCACTACGATCAATCTTGCTTAGTATCTTATTCATGTAGTACGACCCTCTAGGATTATGATAAGATAATATATATAATATATATTATATGTTATAACAGATAAGACTAGGTAAGAGTAAGATTAATTGTAATCTGTTTTGTTTGGAAAATAAATCAAATTAAATTGACATTGAATTTGAATTGTAAAAACTAACACAACAGATCATCTCTGACAGTGAAGTGATTGAACTACTTTATAATAAGAATTAACCACAATACTTGCTATAGATTTCGAGCCTCGAAGTAGTAAAAATGGCGATCCCCTGCCATTACCGCGGAAGGTGCGAACCTGGTTGCTGCCGGAGGGGCATGTTCCAGATCTGTCGATGACCCAGCTGCTTTTACACTTCTGGGTGTTTATGGTTTCGGACGTCCTATCTGTTCATGACACAGGTAAGGAAAAACATACTTATATTATTCTGATTGACTGCAAAATAATCTACTACAGTTCTTATCTATAAATTATAATTTCCTCCTTAGTCTCGTGATTAGCATGTTCGACTACGCCTGACGAGGTCCCGGATTCGAATCCCGGGTCGAGCCATACTTAAGTATTGTGTTTTCTGACAAGAAATTCTCAGTGCTAGCCAGAGTTAGGAAGTTGGCGGTGTTTCATCCCCGTGCCTTGGAGAGCACGTAAAGCCGTCGGTCCTCCGTCCAATCTCTGTCCGTTCGTGTCGGATTTTCCGCCTCATCGGGCTATGGGAGTAAAGGAAAAGAGTGTGCACCTGTGTTTGCACACACACTAATTGTGCACTATAATATCTCCCGCGCAGATGGCTGATCTCTCTGGAGATTGTGAGAGTGGGGTTACGTTATCCTGTCGTAGTACCACTCAAGTGCCTACATGTAAATAAGGAGAACTGTAATTTCATTTAGGCTGATTCTGAAGCTGTACAAGATACTATTTATGCCAGCCACTGCTTCCAAAATGACTGTCGAATTTGAACACATTTTTTCCAAAAAGTTGATCTATTTGTGGAAATGTTAACATATCTACAGCTTGATATCACTAGCATTCCCACAATAGCATTCCCACTTTTTGGAAAAAATGTGTTCAAATTCAACAGTCATTTTGAAGGCAGTGGCATAAACAGTATCTTGTACAGCTTCAGAATCGGCCTAAATGGAAATACAGTTCTCCTAATTTACAAGAAGACACTTTAGTGGTACTGCGACAGGATAACGTGAGCCCACCGATGGGCCCACCATGGCCTATGGCTCGTATTGTAAAACGTTATCCGGGTAATGACGGAAAGGTTAGAGTTACTTGATGTAAAAACTAAAACAAGAACTACTTTCTACCCTAATTTATTTATTTTAGTAAATTACATCCAATGGAAGCCGTACTGCTGTCAAGAGAAAGGGAAAACAGACAACGCATGCATTCCTATCAAGATAGAAGATGACGATCCAGTACATAGGTTCTCTTCTATTCGATGCATGAACTTGACCAGGCCCGAGAGCTTCCAGTCCAGAGGGTGCTTGAAAAACAATACAACCCCTGAAAGAGTAAGTAAAGATCGAAGTATCAACTAAAGAAACGTGAAATTTGGGTTTAAATTTAGCAAAATTGTATCCATTTTGCAATTTAGAAGTCTTAATTCCTGTGAGAAATGGCAGCCAGGACCTACTAGATGGCTACTAGATGATGGCCGCGACTTCGTCCGTGTGGATTAAGGGTTTTTTGATACCCGCGGGAACTCTTATTTTCCGGGGTAAAAAGTAGCCTATGTCCTTCCTTTAAATTTCATCAAAATCGGTTGAATAGATGGGTCATGAAAGCGTAGCAGAAAAACAGAGAGACAGTTACACTTTCACATTTATAATAATAGCATGGATAGAAGTAAGGTGTATACGTAAATATAGGTATTGGTATGTATATTGTATAGGTATATATAGCTTCAAAACCCCGCTTCCGTCTTAGATTATAGGTATCAGCATCATCTCTTACCACCAGGAGATTCTTGTTATCCAAGGTGAGGTCGCAGTAAAGCGCCGGTTTGCATTTTTTTAATCTACTAACTTTTAGTGGAATTAAAAATACTTGGTATGAGTACCTACATTTTTTTTACACCACTACACGTTTGCCCTTGAAACTCACCTGATGGTAAGTGATGATGCAGTCTAAGATGGTAGCGGGCTAACATGTTAGGGGCATGGTAGTTATATTAAACCGATCCCCCTATTCGGTTTCTACTCGGCATCCCACCAGGCCAGACCAGGGAAAATTAAGAACTTATAAATTCCCAAATTGACCCTGCCGGGGATCGAACCCGGGACCTCCACACGTTGAGACAACAGTCGTCATTACCTATTCTGTTGTATGAGGCCCACTTGCACAAGGACTCTTATATGGTTTTTAGTTAAATTTTGTAATTTTTGGCAAGTGTAGTTATAACTATAATATGTTTTTGCCAAAAAGTGACAGCATTGCACAATTTGACTAATTCAGTTAAAACGTTCTTGTGCAATTTGCCCTTAAGGCCTGTTACTGAATTGAGAATTTCTTGTTGAGTCTGTCTCTAAGACCTACTTTAAGTACCTACTAATTAAGCAAATTTTTGTTTCTGAATTGATATTTTGTAATGTTTGAGAATTGGAGCTTGTGAAATTTCAAATTTAAATCTATGCATAACTGAAAAATTGCGTTTCAGTCTATGTTTATTGATTTATTTGTTGTGAATACAATATTAACATGCATTCTGCCATTTCTGGCGTACATCATTTATAATTATTAATATCAAACATTATTAAGTTATACAAATTAAATTATTTAACAAAAATAAAATTGGTCTATTAAAATCAAAATTCTTATTACACTCAATAATGGACAAATCATACAATACATATTATCAAATCTTTGTAGGAAAAAAAAATTAAAATACAAATACAAATAGAGTACACATGTCATGATATAATTCTTAGACAAGTTATTGTTATAGGACTGCCTGAAAAAAGGAGTATATTGTTTTCAGGGTTCATGTATGTATGTATGTGAGTTTGTATATTCCACCATAACTTCTATACGCCTGAACCGATTTTGATAAATGAGGTATCGTTAGAATCCCTAGCTTATTCCGGGTGACAAAGGCTAGTAAAATTATTAAAAAAATTGATGGGGTGACCATGGTCTCGCGCATTAAAAAATTCAAAAATAAGATTAACTATTAAATCATCATCTAGAAAATGATGAGTAGATTCCAAAAATATATAACACTAAATAGTTCAATATTTGGTGATTCACAAAAAATATCATTTAATAAAAAATGTGAATAAGATTCCAAAGGCTATATTTTATACAAATCGCTTCTTATGGAGGTAAACTCCAAAAATAATATGGCAGGGCAGTCGTATTTTTAAATTCGTTAAATTAATTTCACTTGTTTTAATGGTTTATAGTCAAAAAAATTTTTAATTGAGTAAAATGTTAGTGTGTGACGCAGTGGAGTGCACTGGGTTTGAAGCTGGGGTAGGCATTGGTTGGTCAGAACACCTATTTACTAGCTGTTTTGATAAAAAATAATTTAACGAATTCAAAAATACGACTGCCCTGCTTTATTATTTTCGGAGTTTACCTCCATAAGAAGCGATTTGCATATTTTTCCTTTGGAATCTTATTCACATTTTTATTAAATGATATCTGTTTGTGAATCACTGGATATTGAACTATAATGTTATATATTTTTGGAATCTACTCATCATTTTCTAGATGATGATTATATAGTTAATCTTATTTTCGATTTTTTTTTTTCAACTTTAGTCGTTAATGCGGGACCATGGTCACCCCATCAATTTTTTTTAAAACTTTACTAGCCTATGTCACCCGGAATAAGCTAGGGATTCTAACGATACCTCATTTATCAAAATCGGTTCAGGCGTATAGAAGTTATGGTGGAATATACAAACTCACATACATACATACATACATGAACCCTGAAAACAATATACTCCTTTTTTCAGGCAGTCGTATAAAAATTGAGCGAAATTAATTTCCATTTGGGTACGCAGTGCTTTTATGCCTGCATGGACTGCACGATACTTTACACCATCTTAAATTTTCAGATTACAACTGCAACACCATTATTCGACTTGTCCCACGTGTACGGCAACAGTATGCAGGTATTGAACGCCAAAGGAAGGCTCTTCGAGAAAGGGTTGCTCAAATTCGAAGTGTCCGGGGGGAAGATTTGGCCACCCAGTTTCAAGACCAACCAACATTTGTGCTTCCTGAACCAGTTACCCCATGAGACTAGATGTCATGATATACGTGAGTAACCCATACTAATATTATAAACTAGCTGATTCCCGCGACTTCGTCCGCGTGGTTTAAGTTTTTTGATTCCCTTAATTATCCAGGTTAAATTATCAATTCAATTTATATATGTCACCGTAAGATTGTAAAAACGGTTAGATTATAATATAACTCGCGAAATTCTAAACTGTCGAAAGATTAGAATTTAACGTATTATTTTCCGGTAGATTGTAATCTGATAGGTATTTAAACCCGATAAAACCTAAGTGCCGGGCACTACTTGATTATTTATGTCGAACCCTAACCTAACCTACAAGAAAGAGACAAGAAAACGTAAATAAAATGAATATTTCAAAAATTGACACTCAGAACATTGAACAGTTTACAATCTTTCGACAGTTTAGAATTTCGCGAGTTAGATTATAATCTAACGGTTTTTACAATCTTACGGTGACATATACAACATGTAGGACATACAGGTGTCTCTTATGTTATGTCATGTTTTGACTGTACCACCGGTTCGGAAAGGAGATTCTGCTGAGAAGAGCGGGCAAGAAACTCAGCAGTTGCTCTTTTTTTTTTTGTAACATGATATTACAATTCAACAAACATGGTATTTAATTTACATACTTACCTACAAGTATATAAATTAAAAAGACACTAGTGTTAGTTATTATACTATCCTGTGGGGAGCTGGACCCAAAGTCAGTTGCTTCCATACAACTTTGTCATAAAGAAATTCGTCAATTGTATAATAGGCTCGACTCAACAAGTTTAGGCTACCCCTAATCGGTTTCTACACGGCATCGTACCGGAAAGCTAAATTACTTTGCAGTACGTTTTTTGCCGGTAGGGTGGTAACTAACCACGGCCGAAGCCTCCCACCAGGCCAGGGAAAATTCAGGAATTATTAAATCACAAATTGCTCCTGCCGAGCGTGATCCTGGAACCTCCACACGTTAAGACAGCAACGCTCAAAACAGCACCAGGGAGGTCGTCAACTAGTTTGCACTTGTAAACCAGCTGACGACCTCCAAAAGGGCCTTTTTGGGCTAGTTTCTACAGAGATGGATACCGTGCGGGTATGGCTTAACCAAAGCTTTAAGAGGCCGGTGATCGCCGCTCGCAATTTCTATTCAACCCGCAAATATAAGTTTGCCGGTATATTGCTATCTCTATTTGGCTGATGACACATGATCGCGTGCAAGCGCGATAGCAATATGAGCGTTCAGAATTTGTTATACGTTTAGTCTTGTTCCGTAAATACCAAAAATGATGAATGATAACTTGTTGTGTTTTTCACTTCGTGTTGTTATTCGGGAACTTGACGATATAGGCTATGCTCCTGGTCAATTAGTAGGTAACATATCGTCGGTTTTAATATGATACAAATAAGGAGAAAACATGTCATTCATGTCGTAAAAACAAGCAAAACGCTATGCGCTTACATTTAATTTTGGGAAAATATTTTGAAAACATAATTAACCAGGGGCGTAGATAAATATAAGTTCTATCTTAATAATCGCATAATCTGGTGGAAATATTCTCGAATTACGAATCATTTTGGTATTACGTTTGTATGGGCAATTCACCCTCCGCTAGCACCTTAAGCTATTAAAGTGTTAGTTAACAAACTATCTCGTATTCCAGCGGAACTGGGCGCTAACAGTGTTCTAGGCGTGAATTTATATCTGATCTGGACGTGGAGGCTTCACAACCGCATCGCGATGGAGCTGAGCAAGATCAATCCGTGCTGGAATGACGAGAGGCTATTCTTTACGACACGGGACATTGTTATTGCTATCATCTACCAAATCTACTATTACGAGCTGATGCCAGCACTGATGGGTAAGGATATATTTTAATTATACAAGTCATTATTTAAAAAATTAAAAAACGCGACTGCCCAGCCAAAGAACTAACTAAAAAGTTAAAAATCTAAATAAATCTAGTTAAATTAGAATCTTATTCACATTTTTGTTATATGATATTTATATTTTTGGAATCTAATCATCATTTTCTATATGATATTTATATAGTTAATGTTATATTCGAATTTTTGTTTTCAACTTTGGTCTTTTATGCGGGATAGTCACCCCATAATTTTTTATATAAAATTTTACTAGCCTATGACACCCGGAATAAGCTAGGGATTCTAACGATACCTCATTTATCAAAATCGGTTCGGGCGTATAGAAGTTATGGTGGAATATATAAACATACATACATACATACATACATACATTCATACATACATACATGAACCCTGAAAACAATATACTCCTTTTTTCAGGCAGTCGTATAAAAATTAAATAAAGTACGTCTATTAATTTTATTAATTTTATCAAAATTCCTAATTTTGATTAACTTGTGTGTACACCTCTCACTCGTGTAAAAGTAAAAACTGTATAAAATACATAAAAGATAGAAGGTAGTGCCTTCTCAATCAATTAAGAAAATAAAAAATTACTTTACACAAAAAATAACATGATTTTCCTTTTATTATATGGAATATCATTGATATAATGAAGATTAAAATAAAAGAAAATAAAAAAAGTATACATTTATAATGAGGAACATGAATTAAATATTAATTATAGATAACGTTACATGTTCCTGTCCTCATTTTATAATATTGAAAAGAAAAAGATTGTCGTAGAAAACACATAAGAAAAATATTAGTTTTTAAATAGACGTGTTTAATGATTTTGACGACTTTTATTATCTAGTTAAGTTGTATAGCAGGCTAGATTCTGTATAAGTTAATAAATTATTTTAAACTAGAACCAGTCTGAACTGTTTAATAACAGTTATATACCGTTACTTTTTATGAGTTTATTTTTGGACATGTTATCAAGGTCACTGCTTTTTATATCTAGAGGGCACAATAATTATGAGCAATTAAAAAAGGGTTAAAGTTATCACCGTCATATTTTATGAGTAACGTGACGTCAATATGTGTACCTACTACCACCACTACAGCCCATTAACATCCAACTGCTGGGCACAGGCCTCCACTCTCATAGGAGAAAAACCCGATACTTAATTAAGGGCCGACCCGGAACTCAAACCCGGTACCTCGTCAGCCGCAGTCAAACATGCTTACCACCAGACCAAAGAGGCAGTTGTTGTTGTGTACCTACAGTGTACCTAAATTGAACAAAGGAATATTTGATTGATATTTGATGGATTATTATTATATTTTGTTTTGTTATTGTATTATGATTATTATATTATTTGCCCTTTATCGTTGTCAATCGATAGATGTCCACTGCTGGACATAGGTTCTCTTGCAAGGGCTTCCATATACCGAAGTCTTCCGCCACCTGGATCCAGCGATTCCCTACGATTCGTTTGATGTCGTCTGTCTTCTTCCAATATTTGACGACCTCCGTGACGCAGTGTGTTGAGCGCTGTTGTCTTAACGTGCGGAGGTCCCGGGTTCGATCCCGGCAGGGTCATTTTGGGAATTTATAATTTCTGAATTTTTCCTGGTCTGGCCTGGTGGGAGGCTTCGGCCGTGGCTAGTTACCACCCTACCGGCAAAGACGTGCCTCCAAGCGATGTAGCGTTCGTACGATGCCGTGTAGAAACCGAATAGGGGTATGGGTTTAATAAACTGCCATGCCCCTACCAGGTTAGCCCGCTACCATCTTAGACTGCATCATCACTTACCATCAGGTGAGATCGCAGTCAAGGGCTAACTTGTAGTGAAAAAAAATTAAAAAATAAGTTGCACTTTAAGATCTAGTCCCACTACAGAGGTAGGCAAGTATTCTTTGTACAATTTTGTCGCAGTGCATCTCAGTGGTGCGTCACTTAAATGGGACCAGCTCCATACAAACTCATACAAAGAATATTTACCTACTAGCGTGTTTTGAGGTCTTTGGTTCTCGTGGGAACACTTTAATTTTCCGGGATAAAAAGCCTATGTGCTATTCCAGACTATAATGTGTCTCTGTGCCAAATGTCAGCCAGATCCGTTAAGCCGTTGGGGCGTGATTGAGTAACAAACATCCATACATCCATACGTCCATACATCCATACATACATACAGCCATACATCCATTCATCCATACATCCATACATCCATACATCCATACATCCATACATCCATACATCCATACATCCATACATCCATGCATCCATACATCCATACATCCATACATCCATACATCCATACATCTATACATCCATACATCCATACATCCATACATCCATACATCCATCCAAACTTTCGCATTTATTACCTATTTACCTATTACCTATTACCTATTCTGTGTTAGACCTTTCCAGTGCAAGTTCGCCATTCTAGAATTTTAGGACCCCGACGTCTATCGGTTCTTCGAATTTTGTCCAATCATTGCCACTTCATCTCCCTAACATAAATATAGCTACGAGTATATAGGTTACTTTAGTTCTTGTGTTGATCTCCTCATTTAGATCATCCTAATAGGCATGATGACTGATTTTGAAAAATGGTCAGATTATGTTCGGAAGTATCTACTATTTCGAAAAAATATCTTATTTTAGCAGAATAATTAGGTTTGGTAGATAAAATTGGGCTTTGAAATTTAAATTTTAAAATTCACGCCAAAACGCTCGCCGGTGTCATGGCGTCGTTTGTGACGTCACTATTGTTATTACCGATCTACTCTGTGCAGTGTGCAGTAAACAATAGTGTGATTGTCGTAGCTCGAAAACAAACAATTGTGACGTCATTCGCTTCCAGGCGTTTAATCCATTATGGCGGATCGCTGTATTTTATAGTTTTATTTTATCAAAATAAATAGCAATCTCACTCGAAATAGAAAAATAAATAAGTTTTTTATAATCTATGAATCCTATTTCATTGGATAAATTCATAATTTCATTGATTCTTGGTCACTGTCATCATGCCTATTAGATCTATCTACTTCCTTATTAACCCATATTTATCCTTGTTAACCCATAGTTAGCAATCATGTCTCGGATCCGTATAATTTTATTAATTAAATCCGTAGTTATGAGAGTCCTTATTTTATTTAAATGATCAAGCCATATTATTATGATTCTAATGTATACATTTTTTGTTATTGGGTAGTAAATAAAAATAAATAACCTTAAAATTACAATTAGGTACACCAGAATTTTTGTTATTTTGAAAATGATAATCATAATATTACCAGTATAATGTGGAGTGGCGGAATACCTAAGTTTTTATACAACGTTAGACTACTTAATGTTTTTCAGCTCTCTGGTAGGTATGACGTTAATTTTGTTCAGACTAATAATTCATACATATTTAATTATGATGAATAATCTTAATATTATGAGCTTTTTATTACTTGAATATGTAAGTAGTAACTTGCGTCAATTCTACGAAACCTGAGAATAAGGGCGGCAACAAACTACAACAGGGATATTTCGCCCTGTCGCGGTTGTCTGTGCAGCCTTGTATTAAAAAGTGCAGTGCGGATATCGTGATGAAAAATAAATAAATTACTTACATTGTTGCCCTACAATATCAAATGACCATTTTCTCATCATCCTCTTGGATTAATAGGTCTATTACTCTCTAGTCTAGTACTTACACAGGGACCCTTACACTTGAATCAGTGTAGTGTAATAAGACTAAGGGAGTAAGGGTTCCTAAATCCTAATTTGATCCTTATTGCTGTGTAATAAGCGACGCTGTAACTAGCGGCCACGCCCACCCTTCTACAGGGCCCTGTAGAAAGTGCATTGTAATAGGCCTAGTAGTACTATTATGACTGCAAGCCTGCCCAGTGAGGACAAATTAATTTATAATTAAGCAAGCAATTAATTTATAACGAAGGTAATCTTATGTAATGGTAACAAAAAAATACCAACGAACAAAAATAAAAACAAAACATTGTACCCTTTCATTAATTAATTTTATCACAGGATACGACAATCTAGTGAATGACGGTGTTTTATCAGCGTACCCTGGGTTCAGGGACACATACAACGACGAGGTGATCCCACAAATAACCCTGGAGTACCCGGCCGTCCTCCGGTGGGCGCACACTATACAGGAAGGAAACTTGAAGTTAGTATTCATATTTCTTTTTTTTTTTTCATTTTTAGCGATCCGCCCCGGCTTCGCACGGTTAGCACTAATATTTTTTTTTCAAATTTAATCTTTAGTGCAGGACCATGTTCACCCCATAAATTTTTTTAAAATTTTACTAGCATATGTCACCCGGAATAAGCTAGGAATTCAAACGATACCTCATATGTCAAAATCGGTTCAGGCATATAGAAGTTATGGTGGAATATACAAACTCACATACATACATACATGAACCCTGAAAACAATATACTCCTTTTTTCAGGCAGTCGTATAAAAACTAGAAGTTTAACTCGCTTTAATCCGCCACAGAAGGCAAATATTTTATTTTTGTACCTATACCACTTAACAATTTCACCTTAATCACTTTCAAGGAAGGCTGGAAGAGATTTCATTTTAGAGATAAGCTTTACATTTGTCCACTTTTTTAAAATTAGTTTTAAGACAATATTTTGTACAAAAATAATTAAAAAAAAAATATATCTACAGTACAGTGCGTATCTTTAGCTTGCTGCCCGCGATATTCACCACACCATATTTCATTCATCCACTACAGCCCATTAACGTCCCACTGCTGGGCACAGGCCTCCACTCTCATAGGAGAGAGGGAATTAGAGCTTAGACCCACCACGCTGCTCCAATGCTGGTTGACGGGCTGTCATCTTCAATGCAAGTGCTCAATTGAAATCTTTATTGAGATGATTTTTTTCAGGATGTATGATGTAAAAGGCAACTTCCTTAAGGAAACTAAAGTGGTGAATCTGACCTTACGGACAGGATACCTGGATGATACCATTGAATCTATCACCCATGGCGCTTTCAGACAGCCCTGCGCTAAATTCGATTATGTAGTCGACCCAGATGTAAGTATTTATTTATTTATTTATATATTTAGTACCAAACTTAAAAACGAAACAGACAAATGTAAAGGACATGTACAAGGACAACTTATCTCTTGAAGAGATTTCTTCCAGCAGCCCTAGAATGTGAGAATGGTGAAAAATAGATAAAGCTGAGTAGGTACTTATAAACTAGAGAATAGATTTTTTAAATTATGACATATAATGATAAATATCATAAAAATATACTTACATATAATATATACAGGAAACACATAATTTAAAAACATACATACAAAAAAAAATAGTACTAATATACATACATAATATACAATAATAAATACAAAATAATATAAAAGCTAATCATATAAAGAAGAAAGATAGTGCTGCTTCAGTCTCGATTTAAATGTATACATGTAGTATGATACATTTTAAACTGCTTCGGTGGTCTAGTGGAGGTAGAGGAGTAGCGAGGTTCTTGGTTCAATTCCCGGGTTAACCGTTATTAAGCTTATGGATTCTCAGTACAAGCCCGGAGTTTTGAAGTTGGTGTTAAATGGCATAGCTCGTAAAAGACACTGATCTCTCTCCGATTGTGTCGGATTTTCCGTCCTATTTTGATATGCGAGTAAGGGAATAGAGAGTGCACCTGTGTCTGCACATACACTTGAGCACTATAATATACTCGTCGTAGATAGCTTATCCCGGATAGGCTGCTCAGAATATCAGAATTTCCGGTGATTCCTCCGTCAGTGGTTAATCATAAATTTCACTCGAGCAAAGTAGGGGTAAGTTAGATAGTTTAAGGCTATGTTTGCACTGCGATTCTCAGTACAAGCCTGGAATTTTGAAGTTGGTATTAAATGGCATAGCACGTAAAAGCCGTCGGTCTTGACACTGATCTCTCTCCGATCGTGTCAGATTTTCCGTGCTATTTTGATATGCGAGTAATGGAATAGAGAGTGCACCTGTGTCTGCGCATACACTTGAACACTATAATATACTCGGCGTAGATAGCTTATCCTGGATAGGCTGCTCAGAATATCAGAATTTCCGGTAATTCCTCCGCCAGTGGATAATCATAAATTTCACTCGAGCAAAGTAGGGGTAAGTTAGATAGTTTAAGGCTGTGTTGGCACTGCGAAAAATATTCGTGCGAATTTTTTATGCAATTCTGTAACACTAGAAATCGTATGGAGGTGAATTTGAACAGCAATATTGTTTTCTTGCGAATAAAATTCGCACGAAAACAATATTGCTGTTTTTTTTATAATTTCACACGGTGCGGTAAGAATTATATTCACGTTAATATTTTCTGCTAATACAGAGCTGTATGACGATCACTGTATTCGCAGTGTGGTGAAATCCATACGCGAAATATAAATAGCGAGTAAAGTAGTGGTGTATTTATGAAATTGTTTCATAACTAATAAAAATATACTTTAAATAATAAAAAAAAGAAAAAAGTAAGAGCTTACTCTTATAGTTAGGTAAGTTAGATGTATTCCAAACCAGCAGTAGATTCACTCGGCAATTCAAAAGCACTTGTAAAAGTTAATTTGAATAAAAAAGATTAAAGATAGATTTTTTTTAAATGAGATAAGCTTGTGCTTGACGACGTTTGTGCTTAATACAAAGCAATGATGAGGTCTTGGTTGGAGCGCGCTTGCCTAGAAGATGCCGATTCACTCTTGCCTTGAAGGTACTCAAGTAGATCGTGGCAGGGAATACATCGCTGGAAGGGCATTCCACATCCTGGCGGTTCGAATCAGGAATGTAGAGCAGAACCGTTTAAGAGTAAAAAGTAAGTTTTAAGTTGTCATAAAAAAAGTTTTAATTTAATAGTGGTTCGCCCCGAACTGAGACCTCGCGATATCCATAAGATTGTTTTAACTATATATTGTAATACAGTTAACTTTTAAAATAAGACGCAAAAGAGCTAAAGAAAATTGGAGAAACCAATTAACTTTTACAGAGTGCCATCTATTGACATCTTTGTGAAGTTCTGTTAAAAATACTGAAGCACATTAAAAATTAAATAATTTCGCTTCCATAGAATATTTATCTTATTTTAGTATATGTTCTTCAAGCACAGGATATAATTCAAATAATTGATCAAGTTTCAGGCTCAGCCTTTCAGAAAATTGAGAGTTCTAACGTCAACTTTGGACGTTAGAAAATCTCCACTTTGAAAGCCCCCCATTTCGTAAATTCTAGGAAAAAAAATAAATTGTGGTCTATTCCTAATTATCTTTAAAATGATGTACCGCAACCATACAATGTATAAATAAACATAAAAAATATTTTACTTCTCATTCGCTTCTATGAGAGCCCCCCTGAAATAAAGATTTTTATAATTTTTTGAGCCATATTCGGCTGGAGGCCATCGTTTTACATATTAAATTTAAATTTGAATAAGTTCAGTAATTCAGAAGTTATAAGGCTCGGACAGACGGACGGACGGACAAGTGCAAATTCACTCAAGTAGACCATCGCTTCGGACGGTCAATTTTGAAGTATATTATGTTGTGTAACATATTTTTAGGTAGCAGAAACGATCCTCGGTCCTCACCAGTTGGCTGCGGACGTGTTTTCCAGTGATCTGACCAAGAACCGATACTTTGGATTCCCACCATACGTCAAATACAGGAAATACTGTTCTGGAAAACAGTATCGCACTTTCGATGACTTACTTGATGTCATTGACCCCGAGGTATGTATATTTATGCAGGCACTTACAGTATCTTTGTATATTTAAGTACTTAAAAACCAGTTTAACTGAAGTTTTATCTATTTAATTTAATTATATCAGGTCTATTTACCTTAATAATTAATGAAATGTTTTCGTCAAAATTACGAATGTTAGCTCATATTATTGAACTCCTGTTAAACTATATGAAAAAGTTATTAAAAAAAACACAAAAATCCGACTGCTTCGATTCCAAAATGTACAAAACAAGAAGTAATTTCAGTATAATACTTTTAGTGAAATAATGAACAAAATAATATAGCAATTAAGTATTCTCACAGCTCAAGTTTAATGATAATATTTTTCCCTTATAAATAATTTTGTAATTATTACAAGTTAACTACACGATAATGTTAGCTATTGGATGCATGCATAACTAATCTTTATTAACTTATGAGTATTTTTACATACTTATTGCCCACACCCCGTCTGCCATTTGTCGGCCGCAACCGTGCGATTTTCTGTTACACGTTATCCTTTATTTCTATGACTTCTCATAAGATATTCATCTAAATTGAATGGTGTAAAGTACAATTTTGGCTAAATTGAATACTTATGATATTATTTGATTTTTAGGATTATTACTATGCTGGTAAAACACCTTCGCAAGTAAAGTACTGTTTTAGACCATATTTGAAAATCATAAAAATGGTTATAGTTATTTAATTATTTACGCGCACGCCACGTAAGCTCTCAGATCTGATGAGATGATTTTTTCGGTCTTAACTGTGAGTTGAGGGAACCTAACTATAATTTTGCATGACCTATTTATTCATCGATACCCCACTTGCCATAGTCTATCGACTTTTATTTTTTAATTTGTTACATTATGGCTTCTAGAGGGCGCCATTTTGTTTTTTCTCAAATTTGGCTTCACAAGTGACACTCTACTGATATATTCGACATAAACTGGTGCAAGAATCATCCAAATCGGTCTACGCGTTTAGGCTGTAGCTGTCCTTCAAGGAACAAACACAGGGTTATGAACACATAACCCTGTGCGTTCCGCAGTCTGGTAAAAATACATCCCACTTTGCTCCAACGACAAGATACGGTGATTTAAGGACAATTAGAAATTATGTTTTCATGTAATATTACTACAAAATAAATGATTTTCGGATTCATTTCTTCACTTGTGCTATGAGAGCTTGCTTCTTGCTAAATTCTAGGTCCTCAGGAAGTGCACTATAGGTTTTGTTTTACTGGCGAGTATTGGATAGAAGCAGGCGTTACTTTGCTGAAGTCCATGATAATGAAGGAACTAGAAACTTAATTCGCTAGAAAAATTTAATAAAAACATTTATTTCGACCTCAAAGATCACGTTTCACTCCGACACCGGACAACGTACCTTGAGAATAATTTGGTATTTCAATACATTACATTAAGATTACAATTTAACGCATTGTTTTCCGGTAGATTGTAATCTGTTAGGTATATTAACCCGATAGAACCTATACCTGATTCCTTATATCGAACCCTAAACTAACCTACAAGAAAGACACAATAAAACGTAAATACAATTAATATTTTAGAAATTGACCCTCAGAACATTGAACGGTTCACAATCTGTCGACAGTTTACAATTTCACGAGTTTCATTATAATCTAAAGGTTTTTACAATTTTACGGTGACATATATATCCAATACTAGATGATGCCCGTGACTTAGTCCGCGTGGATAAAGTTTCTTGATTCCCGGGGAAATCCTTGAATTCCCGGAATAATACCTATGTACCCGGGATGTAACCTGCCCGTATACCAAATTTCATCAAGACTGGTTGAAAAATTGGGCTGTTATAGCGTAGCAGACAGATTTATAATTATATTAGTCTTGATTAATTGTATTAAAATCGTACTAGCTGATGCCCGCGACTACGTCCGCGTGGATTGAGGTTTTTTGGTTCCCGCGGGAAGTCCTTTGTTTTCCGGGATAAAGAGTAGCCTATGTGCTATTTCACACTATAATCTATCTCTGTGCCAAATTTCAGCCAGATCCGTTCAGCCGTTGAGGCGTAATTGAGTAACAAACATCCATACATCCATCCAAACTTTCGCATGTATTATTATTATTATTAATAATAATAATTAGTAAGATAAGATATTCAATAGGAATACATACAATAATGCTGGTATTTCCTTAAATGTCAGATTTACTAGCCTGATTATTTTATTTCCGTAAAATAACAAAAGTTCTTTGGCTGTTGGATAGAAGCACGCGTTTACAGAAATCCATGTTAACAGCTAAAGAACAAGAAGTTAATCGCTATAATCCGCTTGAACACGAAGAAAGTAGTCTTATAAAATAATTAAAGTTTCTTGTCCGTGCCATTAATCCTTGCCATTTGCTTTCAACAGAGAATAGAACTACTCAAAGAGCGATACAAGGACATAGACGACATAGACCTGATGGCTGGTTTATGGCTAGAGAAGTACGTGCCCGGTGGTCGTACGCCGTACACCTTCTACTGTCTGGTGGTGGACCAAATGATAAGGAGCGTGGTCTCTGATAGGCACTGGTACGAGCGGCCGAATCGACCCAACGCTTTTACTTTGGGTAAGTCGTCGTCGTCAACCAATGGATGTCCACAAGTGGACAAAGGTCTTGTGTAGGGTCCTCCACAAGCCAAGGTCTTGCGCCGCCTGGATCCAGCGACTCCCTGCGACTCTCTTGATGTCGTCCGTCCACCGTGTGGGGGGTCTGCCGACGCTACTCCTTCCAGTGCGGGGTCGCCATTCCAGCACCTTGGGACCCCAACTTCCATCGGTTCTCCGAACTATGTGCCCCACCCACTGCCACTTCAGATTCGTCGCCATTCCAGCACCTTGGGACCCCAACGTCCATCGGTTCTCCGAACTATGTGCCCCGCCTACTGCCACTTCAGCTTCGCAACTTTATTAATAACTTTAGGTAAGTACTTTTTTTATTTTGATTCTGGCCAGACCAGATAAAATTCAGAAATTATGAATTCCTGAATTGACCCTGTCAAGGATCGAACCGCGGACTCCCACTTATCCAGCCATAGAGCTCACTACTGTGCCAGGAAGGTCGTCAAAAGCTATCTCTTGAGTCACAGAACTGCTGGTGTTAAGTAATGATGCAGTCTAAGATGGAAGCTGGCTAACTTAGCACACTATGGCAGTTTCATTGTACCTTTATCACAACCAAGCCGTAGCCGTGTTGTACCAACAACCAAGAAACGCTTAATCGCTTCTAAGAACGGCTTTCCCGCTATGTCTGGTAACTAGTCGTAGCCAAAATCACCAAACATGGCCACAGATATCAATCTTCAATCTAGTATGAGAGGATAAACTGATTGACAGATCAAGGCAAATCTCAAACCACGGATCAGGGATGTTTATCAAACATTTTTTTAAGAGGTTAAATTTTCAAAAATCCTTTCTTCTGCCTATAACATGTTATAAGTAAATATCTTGTGTCTGAAATATATTTTGTAGGCGCGTGACTATTATGACACAAGAAAAAGAATTTTGTGATAGGTTTCATATAACAACCATTGCGACTAAAGACAATTCTCTCTTATAAGACATTTCTAGAGAAGACAGCCTTATAGTGCCAGCGTCATAGTGTTAGAAACTATCTGTACTTTCTTATTGAATGCCAACATCATCAAAAGCTGCTTAAATTCGTAAGAAAATCGAACCTAACGTGAGCGAAGCTGCAGGCAAAAGCTACTTTCTGGTACCTAGTGTACTAATATCAATTTATAAATTGTGATATTTATTTTTCAGAGCAACTTCTCGAGGTTAGGAAAGCGTCGGCGGCCCAAATGCTATGCGCTGTGGGTGATAAAGTCACAAGGATACAACCGTATGCCTTCTATTTAGCTGGACCTGGGTAAGATATTTATTAGAGTTGGGTCGTACAGGAGTTTTAGGACCTCCGTGGAGCAGAGTTGAGCGCTGTTGCTGTTGCGGGTTCGATCCCCGGCAGGGTCAATTTGGGAAATTATAATTTCTGAATTTTCCCTGGTCTGGCCTGGTGAGAGAATTCGGCCGTGCCTAGTTACCACCCTACCGGTAAAGATGTGCCGCCAAGCGATTTAGCGTTCCGGTTTGATGTCGTGTAGAAGCCAAATAGTGGTATGGGTTTAATATAGCTGCCATGCCCCTAGCAGGTTAGCCCGCTACCATTTTAGACTCTGCATCATCACTTACCATCAGGTGAGATCGCAGTCTAGGGCTAACTTGTAGAGGATTAAAAAAAATGGTTGGGCCGCACAGGCGAAATGAAATACTAAGCAGGATAGCGGCTGTGACAAAATACAATACTAGATTGAGCCAAGGACGAGATTTTCAGAAAAATACTTCTGTCCCTATATTCCGTCCCTTCTCCAGTGACTGTAATCATATGAGGAAAAGAAATAAACTTATTTTGAAATAATAACTTCATATCTTTCTGAACTATGTAAAAGGAACGAGAACTATGTAAAAGTTTATTTGAATAAAAAAAACATTTAAATTTTAATTTAGAAGCCGGACTATTATTCTGAATCTCGCAACGCCATCAAAAAACAATTTGATATTAATAACGCCATCTGTGATGCTCTTGATGAACTACGATAGCCAATTTAATATCCAAAAATTAAAGATAAACCGCATGCTGAAGTAAATAATGTTTTCTGTATATTATTATCTCCTTTCCAGAAATGAAATGCGGAGCTGCGATGAAATTACCAAGATAAACTTGTGGGCGTGGAGGGACCCGAGCTGCAAACCGAAGAAACCATTTAATTACAATTCTTTTAATTAACTCTTTGAGAGTTATATGCTACTTTAAAACTTAATTTTATAGTTTAGATATATATATACTGTTCAATAATATAATTAAATATAAAGCAAAACTAGCTCTGTGCAATCGTAAACGTAATCGTGTGTCATTAAGGAGTTCATAGATGCGTGCACGTCAAAAAGTATATATGAACTACCTAAACAGTTCAAGTACCTAACACTTTTGCTTGCTTAGGCAATTTGGCCTCAGTTCACACCTGATACTTCTGAAACAATTTCGACTTCGAGCAATAAACCAACAGCTCGATAAAGTTTTCAATAAAGTTTAACACAATGCAGGTAGGTAACTAATATAAAAATTGCATTCCAGAGAAGCATAAAGGATAATATGTAACCTTCCCCTGGAAAATCGAAGAGTTAATTATACAAAAAATAACAATAACAAGTAGATATACCTACATAATTATTGTTAACAAGAACTTATATCCACGCGGATAGTGTCGTATGCCCATTAAATATTTTTTTCGTTCTTGCCGTTAGCCCGAGTGAGGTTTTGTATAAAGTGGCTCGGTACACTTTTCAAAAAACTGGTGATCAATAAATATGTTTTAATCTTTCATTAGTTTTATTTAACTGAAAAGAAAAAAATTGCTTGGAAAATGGAAGAATAAAATAGAATAATTACATACACGGTTCATTATTATTTAAAAAAATGGGTGATCTAGAAATTATGTTTTTATCTTTCATTACTTTTGTAGCGGTTACCATTGTGTCAACAAGATGGCGCTTATTGTAACGCTACATCACAGGCTAGATTATCGATTAACTTCGATATCGCGATGCAGGCTTGTATATTATTTATGTCTTATAAATACAAAAAAACAAAAATATTATTCTTTTTAGGAAGAAAGAAACAGTGGGAATATTTTAAAAGTAGATAATTAGCATTTTTGTAAAAGCTGGGCTTTCAAAGTCCCCCACGCGACGGGTCGAGGGTTACACAAAGTGGCTTCTTTTTTTTAAGCTATAATAATTGGTGTTTGATTTTCACTTCTACTTGAACTCAATTTAACTAATTACATGCTTACAAAAAGTCTAAAGAAAATAATTTCGAGACAAAGAGATTAATTTATTCCCGACGTTCGCCCGGAGATCATTGCATCCAGTCGAGTGTGAAATTGATACTGAACTCATTAAGGACTTCGCATATTGACTTTTGGGAAGGAAATGTTAGGAATAATGAACTGAAACGTATTTTCTACATCTAATATATCTATTTTCTATACATATTATAAGCAACTATAAAAATAAATTGCCATCAGCGGGATTACAAAGATTAAATTTTATTTGAAGCTTCAAAAAACCGGCCATCTTTTTTTTTAATTGCAGAAAACGTTTTCTATCGGTAAATAAAAGAGCTACCGTGGAATCGGTACCGCGGACCGCGGACGAAATTGTGGGCATCCACTTCAGCCCATTAACGTCCCACTGCTGGGCACAGGCCTCCACTCACATAGGAGAGTTATCATGTTAATGATAATAACCGGGACCGACGGCTTAACGTGCTCTCCGAGGCACGGGGGTGAAAAACAGCCAACTTCCTAACTCTGGGCTAGTACTGGGAATATCTAATCAGAAAAACCCGATACTTAATTATGGCCGATCCGGGACTCGAACTCGGGACCTCGTCGGCCGCAGTCAAACATGCTAACCACTAGACCAATAGACCACTAGATCTCTGTACCAAATTTCATCAAAATCCGTCAATCAATCAAAAAGCAGACAGACAGACAGGGAGACAGACACACCTTCGCATTTACAATAATAAATATGGATACATCCTATTAAATTAAACTTGAAATACTCACTAAACAGAGCTTTAATTCTATGTCTAATGGCACTATTTGGTACATCAACGTACCTACCTACTTCACAAATTATGGCGGACATTTTGAAATTTAAATAAAATCTGGTCAATTTTTTTTCGGTTGGAAGGAAGAAGTGTTAAAATGATAAATTATTTATTTATTTCATGTAGGAAAACTTGTGTCACTTATGATACGTAAAGACTTTACCATCGGTTCGGAAAATTATAGTGAGAAGAGCCGGCATGAAACTCAGCAGTTGCTCTTTTCTTAAAAAAGAAAAAGGTTAGAAAAAGTAAACAATACATCATATACAAAACGTTACAATTAGTATTACGCTGACTTGTGGGTCACTGGATGCGAGGCCGGTTGCTTCCATGCAACTTTGTTATTCAGAAAATCATTCAAACCTCGACTTAACAGATGCTGTTTAACACAGTCTATAAATTTATGTAATGGCAAACCTAGAAATTCTGTCGGAACCATGTTATAAAAGCATATACTCGACCCCACAAAGGATTTTGAAGAAGAAATCATACCAATTTTTGGTTAATGGACACCTGACTCTCAGCAAAAAGGAATAATTCGTCGTAGAAAGAGTGAGGCTAAGTATAAACCTAGTGGGCAGAGTGAAATCCCGTCTGTGTTGACACTAACATAATCCACGGGTTACGGTGCAATATATTTCTTCGGAGCTCGTTTAATATTTGCCCTGAGCCGCTCTGAATGGCAGGCCGCGATATTAACTGTGGTATTGAGACTAATCGCTGTTTTATTGGCCCTAGGTTTGAACTGTTATGAATAGCATATTTTTTTTATCCAGCCAAATAGGGCATTCTGTCAAAATATGGCGACCTCAAAAGAGCTGTTGTTTGGCAAACATTTTGAAAGATTTAGCCATTTTTCTGTATCAAAAACAAGGTGAGTTTTTATTATTACTTTTTTTAACAACCTTCCTGGCGCTGGATGAACACTTTTGTCTAATAAGCAAGAAGCCCTGGGTTTTCAAACCCGGCAGAGTCAATTTGGGAATTTAGAATTTTTCTCTTCTGGGCTGGTGGGAGGCTTCGGCCGTGGCTAGTTACCACCCTACCAGTAAAGACAGGCCGCCAAACGATTTAGCGTTCCAGTGCGATGCCGTATAGAAACCATTTAGGGGTATGGTATGCCTGCCATGCCTACCCTTATTTCAGGTTAGCCCGCTAGCATCTTAGGGTGAATCCACACAATAATTTATTCCGTCGAGTCGGGCGGTGGGTTTGGTAACTAGCTGACTGGGTAGCTAGCCGCAGCCGAAGCCTCCAACCAGACCAAGTATTCGAACAGTATGCCCGCAAATAGGATGCTTTTAGCAATAGGCTATCGCCACTCTCAAATACCTACCTAATTCATCGAATAGAATAAATTATTTGGTAGACCACCAACCTCGATTCTTAGATCCTACAAAGATACAATCGTTCTATGAAATATTAGTACGATTAGGATCCAAAGCGGTCGAATACCGAATAATACATTCCAAATGTGTACCGAAATGGGACAAAAATGACCCATTGATGTTCGTCAATGCCCCAATAGTGGATTCCGATCACATAACGCAACAATCGCTTTACATTTGGGAACATTGGGGTGTACGTGACGGCTTTGTAGACGGCGACAAGTGTATGCCTTTTAGATTCGGCTGGGGTGTTGGGTCAGAAGTGATACAGATAAACAAACATATGGTACGTGTCATAATTAAACTATCGGCAATAAAATCTATTCTATACTTCTATACTAATATTATAAATGTGAAAGTTTGGTTGGATGGAAGGACGGATGGATGGATCTGGATGATATTTGGCCCAGAGATAGATTATCGTCTGGAATAACACATAGGCTACATTTTATCCCGGAATATTAAAGAGGAAACCAAAAAATCTCAATCCACGTGGACGAAGTCGTGGTCAACAGCTGGTTAGCTTAGCTTGGTTAGTAAATGCGAAAATTTGCATGGATGTATGTATGGATGTGTGGATGGATGTTTGTTACTCAATCACGCCCCAACGGCTGAACGGATCTGCATGAAATTTGGCACAGAGATAGATTATAGTCTGGAATAGCACGTAAGCACGTATTTTATCCCGGAAAATTAAAGAGAAAACCAAAAAACATCAATCCACGTGGACGAAGTCGCGGACAACAGCTAATCAGCTAGTGCTAGTATGATAAATGCGAAAATTTGTATGGATGGATGGATGTTTGTTACTAAATCACGCCCCAACGGCTGAACGGATCTGGATGAAATATGGCACAGAGATAGATTAAAGACGGGCACAACACGTAGGCATCATTTTATCCCGGAAAGTTAAAGATGAAACCAAAAAACCTCAATCCACGTGTACGAAGTCGCGGACAACAGCCAGTCAGCTAGACTAGTAGCTAGTGCTAGTATTATAAATGCAAAAGTTTGTATGGATGGATGGATGTTTGTTACTCAATCACGTCAGAATGCCTGAACTGATCTGAATGAATTTTGGCCCAGAGATAGATTATCGTCTAGAATAACACATAAGCTACTTTTATCCCGGAAAATTAAACAGCTCCCGCAGGAACTAAAAAACCTCAATCCACGCGAGCATCAGTTATTAAAGTATAATACTCGTGAATACAAAAGATTTATAATTTAATATGAATTCCCATTCAATCGAGAAAAACCAGCAAGAAACTGAGTGGATGAATTAAAGAATCAACGAACCATACAGTAATTAAATTTATACTAATTCTATAATTGCGAAAGTTTGGATAGATGTATGTATGGATGTGTGGATGGATGTTTGTTACTCAATCATGCCCCAACGGCTGATCGGATCTGCATGAAATTTGGTACAGAGATAGATTATAGTCTGGAATAGCACATAGGCAACTTTTTATCCCGGAAAATAGAGTTCCCGCGGGAACCGAAAAACCTAAATAAATAAATAAAATCTTTACTAAGCCACACTACACGGGGAACTAAAAAAACTAAGAGGGTACGAGTGTGCTCATAATTTTATTCGAGTAGTCTCCCAAAATAATGATGTCTTTACCACTCAAAGATGAACTTATTAAAATAACTTGCGCTTCTAACAGGCACCTTCCACCGGCCGCGCCATTAGCATAGAGTTTCGCTTTGAATATTATATTTCATATTCAGAGAATGCAGATACTCTGTGAGCAGAAATATTAATTAAAACCAACGACAGACGCTCAAAGATCGTTTAAATATAACAGACGCGATATAACACCTTGCCAGTTGTCCTAGGTGAACGACGAAAGCGACGCAGCGCGATCCGACTCCATAGAAAATGACAAATTTATCTACGCGACAACTTATCTATGTAGGCCACGTGAAAGGTCAGCTGCTACTGTTTTTTCCAGTCGCGTCGCTTCACATTAACTACCGCGTTTATCGTTCATCTAGGACAATGGATTACCTTATTTTCTACGTAACCCCAAATATTAAAACATTTTCAGCTACTCCTCAAAACACGTCTTACCTGGTTGGAGACTTTCGGTTCTAGCGTTCCAGTACGATGCCGTGTAGAAAGCGATGAGTGATATAAATGATAAATGATTTATTTATTTCATGTAGGATAACTTGTGTCACTTATGAAACGTTAAGACTCTACCACCGGTTCGGAAAGGTGATATTATACTATAACTGCGCCTCATCACAGTCGTGGAACCACTTGTACATGAAATAATGAAAAAAAAATTGGCAATCACAGGGACTGTCGATAGAAATGAAAACGAATAAGTATTTCCAAATGTTTTTTTTAATCATTAAAATATAAACCTTAATACTAAGGCTTTAAAATATAAACCCTAATACTGAGGCATTTTTGATTACGAATGTAGTATATTTATATTTAAGACCTTTTGTCTTCGTAACAACACGAGCATGTCGGTGACGGTGACGGAAATCCACAAGTTCATCCCCTACCAAAATATGATCAACGCGGCTAAACAAATTTTCACTTCAAAACCTTAATATTTAATATTATGCTGTATGTGATCTAAAATAATCATAAAAATAAAATAGTAATAAACATATTTGTATATTGTACTCAAATTTATATTGTAAATAAAAAAATACTTAATAATAAACATTATTTGCTACAATGCATACTAGAAAGCGTTCGAATGGACTTATCTTAAACTCCTAAAGCATACTTTTATTTTCCGGGATATACATTTTGGATCATCTGTGACTCTATTTACTCTTTGGCATAGGGATTTGCAGTTGATTTGCATATTTCTAAATTCTGTGGGCATTACCGTCTGTTTTGTTTGTTATTATAACGCTTTATCACTGTTGTCACACCGCTGATTTGCTACGAAATCAATTTGGGTTATATTACAGTGTGTGGTTTAGACTGGGTATTATTAATCGTGATTAGTGGGTTATGAATTACATAATTATGGCTGATGCTGGCGAATTAATTTGGGTGTATTTAGTTTTTTTTAATGTTCAAAATGGCGCTTTTGATATATCGGGATAAAAAGTTTAATATGCCAGTCCAGCAAGCTATTCTGTCATCAGTTTTGAGTGATTTCCGGGATAAAAAGTAGCCTATGTCCTTCTGCAGGATGGAATTTATCTCTGTACTATATTTCATCAAAATAAGTTGATTAGATGGGCCATGAAAGCTTAGCAGACAGACGGACAGATACACACTTTCGCATCATACTTCATACTTATCATACTGATTACTGCTATTATAAATAGGATAGTGTTTGTTTGTTGATTTGTCCTTCAATCACGCCTGAACAGAGCAACGGATCGACGTGTTTTTTTGCATGGGTATAGTTAAGGACCTTAGGCATTTTTATCCCGGATTATGAAGGAGTTCCTGCGGGAATTTAAAAATATTACAGGCGGATGAAGTCGCGGGCATTAGCTAGTTATTGTATAAACTACACGTCATTCATCAGTAACTAGAAATCGGAAGCTCGTTTCCTGATTAAGTCAGTGCTTTCATGTCGGCATTTTCTAAGTAAAATTATTATAGGAGTTGTTTATTGAATATCATATTACATTTCGCTGGTTATTGGAATGGAAAGTGGAATGAAACGTTAAGTCAGTGCCAAGAAATGATTACATTATTTCTATTGCCAGATTCTAATGACATTGTACGACAGAAAAATAGCTATATATAACGGAATTTCCTACAATGAGTAAAATCGACCAAAAATTTAATTCCTATTTTCCTATTTTTTACAAAGAACAACGTAATTGCTAAATAACTTACCAATAAATAGCAGATATTGATATTTTTTTTTTCAAACCAGCATTATTACACTAAACCTACAACTTTCTTTCATTCGACGGTTATCTTTCTATTTCACAACAAACACCTATTCCTATTTTTAGCTTAGGAATAGGTGTTTGAGTGAATAAATTGAAATGAAATAGAATTATTAAATTTAACTTTAAAGTAAAATAAATAAATAAAAGTTTATTGACCAGCACTACAACACTTAGCATAACTAAACTTATACACATACAAATTAAACTTAAATTATTAGACGTGCGGTCAATGGACCACCTCCTCAGCTCGTGCCACAGCATGAGAGATAGGTATATACCTACCTAACATACTGCAACGCTGATTTTCAGGAGGGGCCCAAGGGTCACGACGTCATTGACCATCATTTACACCTAATAAAATTAAAAATAAAATCAAAATAAACTTACTTATTTCAACTTCTATTACACCCACAGATTACACTCGTGCGTATCGTTACGGTTTTACGATACTAAATTCCTACCTCCATAGCCAAAGTATCTGTGTATAGTCTGTGGTGATTCTTTATAAATGTCATTGTTATTGTCTAGATCAAGGGCCTTGTCTCTGTTTTTCGCTCATAACAATCTGAGGGTAGTCGTATTACAAAATACAAAGTTATTTTAAATAATTTAAGGTAGATTCGACAAAAAAAACACAAGTCACATACATAGTGCCACGCACTGGCCGCTGCCACGTACGCAATAAGTGAACTTTTCATAAAATAATTTTAAACGACATAAAGCTATAATAATTTACGATATCAATAAAAGTCATCTCTAATTGGCCACGAAATATGGTTAAAGGGAAAATTTGGCACCCCCTCAAACCAATAAAAAGATCCAAAAGACCCGGAAGCCGTATATAAAATAAGCAACGGTATCCGCAAGTCGATTGAAATGTTTGTCGCGTCATTTGTGGGAAATGTAGTGTGAGGCCAAATGACGCGGTAACGTCCGGTCCCGAAATCTCTGAAGTCTAAGGCTCGGAGCAAACAGACTAACCTCCTAACAGGTTATCCCGCTACCATTTTCACCATTTTAGTATGTAGTTTCTTATTTTCTTATTTAATTATATAAATGAAAGAAAGTAAGGCTCAGAGCAAACTGGCCACTGGCCACAGACTAACCCCTAACAGGTTATCCCGCTACCATTTTCACCATTTTAGTATGTAGTTTCTTATTTTCTTATTTAATTATATAAATGAAAGAAAGAAGTTAAATTCCTAATTTCCTATTTTTTACAAAGAACAACTTAATTGCTAAATAACTTACAAATAAAAAGCAGATATCTTTTTTTTTTTTTCAAAATTTAACATTATTACACTAAACCTACAACTTTCTTTCATTCGACGGTTATCTTTCTATTTCACAACAAACACCTATTCCTATTTTTAACTTAGGAATAGGTGTTTGAATGAATAAAATGAAACCATTTTCGCCATTTTAGTATGTAGTTTCTTATTTTCTTATTTAATTATATAAATGAAAGAAAGAAGGAAAGAAAATAAATTTATTTCCGTGCCGAAACCAAATAGGGGTATGGGTTTAATATAACTGCCATAACCCTAACAGGTTAGCCCGCTACCATCTTAGACTGCATCATCACTTAACATCAGGTGAGATCGCAGTAAAGAGCTAACTTGTAGTGGAAAAAAAAAAAAAAAAAAAAAAAAAATGTGAAATACATAACAAGCATACCTAAAGAGGTAGATCACCCCTGCACCTCAACGATCTAAACAAGATCTATTATCTAAACAACAATCGATGAGGCGCAGGGATGAACCATATCACGCATGGCACAACCAAAAGAATGGCCCAGGCTCAGCATAATGCTGTATGTTCAGTGCAAGCACTAACCATACAGCGCTGATTTTCAGCCCAAACCCTGTTTGCTACAAAAAAGCTACGTAGCTGCAAGCTAGTAGGATACTTAAAAAACTACTTATAGTTATACTTATAGTAATAGCAAATATATCTAACTAATTATCTATCTATCAAATTAAAGTGCTACACATCCACAAAAACGACCACAAATGTAAATAATATGTAAATAATAGTATATCAATTTTTTCGTAGTTAAAATTCCAATAAAATATTTTATTTTTGTACCTATACCACTTAACAATTTCACCTTACTCACTTTTAAGTAAGGCTGGAAGAGATTTGTTTTTAGAGATAAGCTTTACATTTGTCCACTTTTTTAAAATTAGTTTTAAGACAATATCTTGTACAAAAATAATAGAAATAAATAAATAAATTTTAGACTGCATCATTATTTACCATCAGGTGAGATCGCAGTCAAGGGCTAACTTGTAGTGGATAAAAAAAAAAAGATTGGCGACTGTCGCTCTACTAACACTCCTGAAAAGCGTGACCTCCGCTGACCATTTTTTTTATTTTTATAAACTACAAGTTAGCCCTTGATTGCGATCTCACCTGATGGTAAGTGATGATGCAGTCTAAGATGGTTGAGTGGGCTAACCTGTTAGGGGCATGGCAGTAATATTAAACCCATACCCCTATTTGGTTTCCACACGGCATCGTACCGCTTGGCTGCACGTCTTTGCCGGTAGGGTGGTAACTAGCCGCAGCCGAAGCCTCCCACCAGGCCAGACCAGCGAAAATTAAGAAATTATAAATTCCCAAATTGACCCTGCCGGGGATCGAACCCGGGACCTCCGCACGTTAAGACAACAGCGCTACACACTGCGCCACGGAGGTCGTCAAATACTTAAGCGGCGAGTCTATACAAAAAGTATGAAAAAAAATGTGAACTCTTTGTCGGTGCTATGGTGTCCACCGGTGGCTATGGTCGATCCCAATAGGCATGATGACAGTAACCAAGAATCAATGAAATTATGAATTTATCTAATGAAATAGGATTCATGGATTATAAAAAACGTATTTATTTTTCTATTTCGAGTGAGATTGATATATAATTTGATAAAATAAAACTATAAAATACAGCAATCCGCCATAATGGATAAAACGCCAAAAAGTGAATGACGTCATAATTGTTTGTTTTCGAGCTTTGACAATCACACTATTGTTTACTGCACACTGCACAGAGTACATTGGTAAAAACAATAGTGACGTCACAAACGACGCCATGACACCGGCGAGCGTTTTGGCGTGAATTTTAAAATTGAAATTTCAAATGCCAATTTTATCTACCAAACCTTATTTTTCTGCTGAAATAAGATATCTTTTCGAAAGAGTAGATACTTCCGAACATAATCTGACCATTTTTAAAAATCAGTCATCATGCCTATTGCGAAGAACCTTAGGCTAACATGCATCACGTAAATGTCTGCATGACCAAACGACGACAACGGCGTAAAGGCTACGGATTATTTCTAGAAATTCTAACAAGTAAGGAGGAACACATACTATGAACACACGGAGCTACACAACACAAAACATCCGCATGAAACGTGCGTATCGTATGGAAAAAACATTATTATTCCTGTAGAAATAGTGTAAGCAGCTCAATTTAAAAGTGCGCGTTTTGTCCACCTGACAAAAAATTTGCTGAGTAAAAATGTGTAGTTGTAGTTCCAGAGTTATCCGAAAATGCTGCCGGCTTTTAGGAATTCCTTTATCCGCCCCTTGAATAGCCCTTATTGTAGTTTTCAGGTCACAACAGGTGGAAGCTATTTCCATATTTTGGAGTTGTGGCTGAAAAAACCTTGACTTACGAAAACATCTTCATACTTTTTTTTGCAAACTTTATACAGCACAGGTGTTTGTTTCTTTACCAGATAAATATTTTACTCAGGGTTCTGATATCGAACTATTCAGAGTGCGACCGGACGTTAAGTAGCAGTAATAGCAAATAGTCTTTGATGTGATCTTGCCCTTACGCTTAACCAGTCAAATGGAAAAATGCCTTGAGTTTTACCGCTTTATATGGTTTGAGAACAAAATAACGTAGACTGAGGTTGTGCTTTGATTTCAACCGTGTTTAAAATTCAAATCATCCAAACTAGAGTCCAGGATGTACTCTTAATCATAGAGATTGAGTGTCTTTTTTTACCTACGAGTAATAATTCGAAAAAATCTATATGTAAGTAGTCATGGGACAACCAACTGTAGAAACAAAAGCTATTTCGAATTATTTGATGAATTTTGTTCTTCATACAGGCCCAGGAATAGCGTTTTATCGCCACAGTCGTTCGTTCGTTTTATTTTTGATTAGTTAAATCCTCACCCCAAACATCCAAACAAGAAAGCTTTACTTCAAATAATATAACTAATGTTAGCAGAATGTGATCGAGAGAATTATGCTTGGAGTGTTTCTACAATATGATCCAATCAATAATGAGGAGATCTATGGGAGAACCAGAGACAGCTCGAAAAGTCTCTAAGCTGAAGTGGAAATGCTGGCTGGCTGGGTACATAGTTCGAAGAATCGATAGGCGTTGGGGTCAAAAGGATGTTTGAATGGCGGCCTTCGCTAGATGGAGAAATAGGCTTTTGCTTCTAGCAAGTGGTACACGATCGTGTTTTGTGAAAATTCATGCAGGAGACCTTCATCCAGCAATGTCGTGGATGAGGACTACAGTTGAGGACGAACTGTATAGTATTATCTTTCTTTATACAAAGTATTTTGTTAAATAGAGAAGACCTAAATAATCTACTAGGAACAGAGAAAGATATAAGATCACGATGTGATAATAATCAAATATAATAGTCATGCAGGAGACCTTCATCTAGCAATGTCGTGGATGAGGACTATAGTTGAGGACGAACTGTATAGTATTATCTTTCTTTATACAAAGTATTTTGTTAAATGGAGAAGACCTAAATAATCTACTAGGAACAGAGAAAGATATAAGATCACGATGTGATAATAATCAAATATAATAGTCATGCAGGTGACCTTCATCTAGCAATGTCGTGGATGAGGACTTTGCAATTGAGGACGAATTGCATAGTGTCAATTTTCTTTATACAAAGTTTTTTTTTTAAATAGAGAAGGCCTGAATAATCTACTAGGAACAGAAAAAGATATAAGATCACGATGTGATAATAATCAAATAGAACTCCCAAGTGGATCACGCGATAAAATCTTTATATTCACAGGAAGTTATGAATGCACATGGACGCCTCATATTTAGTTTGAGACTTACATCGTTTCCTGTCTTGGTGATATCATAATACTCTGCAGAGTTGAAAAATATTCGAAACTTGTATTCATAAAATTTGCTGCTCGATTTTTATACAAACCTATTAAACTTCAATATAGGGATTAAGCTTTCAAAAGTCCTTAGCGTCTGTATATGTTATAAAATCTGAGCTTTACCTTGATGGATCAGTCAGTCATTTCAATATGTTATTGAAATGTATACCGAGTTATTCTTTTTATTTTAAAGATCACCGATTCAATGAATTTTGATTTCAGTTAAAAAATGAATGGTTTTCAGCTCCTCCTGCCCTGAACCTAGAACTCGATTGCAGCGCCCCCTACCGAGTCGATGAATGAATTTAAACCAGTTCTGGACCTACTCAAACACACACAAAAAATTTCATCTAAATGTGCCCAGCCGTTCTCGAGTTTTAGCGAGACAAACGAACAGCAATTGATTTTTATATACATATTATGTCACCGTAAGATTGTTATCTAACTAGCGAAATTGTAAACTGTAATCTTACGGTAACATAAATAAGATAATTTCACTAGTAATGTATGTATAATCCGTCATCAAAATTTTGCAAAACAACTTAATACACCATCAAAGGAACCGTATGATGTTTAAAGTACACATTAGCAAGGCTATCATTTTGTGCTTAAAATAAATGCTCAGTCATTAAGCGAAGAACAAATGCATTAAAATTCCCTCAGTGGATCATAATTTATGGGCGGACTTTAACGTTTACATTACACTAGAAGGGAGACTTGTCAGGGTAGCAAAATATCATAATAGGTACCTACAGACTAGCCTGACTCGTCTCGACTCGTTGGGTTTAATCTATCCATACCTACTTATCTGTACTTTTAATATTATAAATGCGAAAGTTTGCATCCATGTATGGATAATAAATAATAATAATAAATAAAATCTTTATTTGTTCCGAAATAAATAAAACAAAGGTTTCTTAAATTACCCTAGACCCCCAAACTAGGATAGCCCGTATCTTGGGGTTCAGAATATGTTGGGTATGTTGGGATCGATGTTAAGTAGGCTAAGTACTCTATAACGCCCAAACGGCTGAACAACCCGGATTAAATTTGGCACACCGATAGAATATTGTTTGGAATAACACATAGGCTACTTTTTCTCCCGGAAAATTAAAGAGTTCCCGCGGGAACCTCAATCCACGCAGATGAAGTCGCGGGCATCAGCTAGTAATGTATAAACAAAGAAGACCTCCAGTCTGTTCTGATTATAGCTCCATGGAGGTAGGAAAATAGCTTTGTGAACAATATATTCAAAGGAAAATATTACTTACCTATTGTTTCCTGATTATTTCGATGGTCATAATTGAATAAGTTTATACTATTTTTCCAACATCAAAGACTTATGATTTAATATTCCCTTGCAAATTTAATTTTTGTATAATACTTTTGAAACGTGATTTGTTAATTCAACGAAACGAATTCAGATGTATGACAACAAAAAGAGACAAATATATATGTATAGGATGTAGATCATTTTAGACTGCATTAGAGCAAAAAAACCTCAATCCACCCGGGCGAAGTCGCGAGCATCAGCCATCGCGCTAAAACTATTGGACGAATTTGACGGTCTAAGGAGATAATTAAGTTTTTCCTACAAGTCGTTGGACGGAGGCGTCTATAGGTCTAGACAGAGCAACGCTGCATGATGACAAGGACGTGACAGAGGTAACTGAAAGAATTTTGGCACTCTAAAGTCTTTTATATGCAGTTTCCTACCTCTCTCAACCATAGGCGAGAATATCGTACCCATGGAATTATCTCCAGTTGTTGTAATAGCTGTCATGATAGCCGGGTCTTTTAAAAAAAAAAGTATATAGGCTAGCGCTTGACTGCAGTCAGACCAGCTTGCCAGTGGTGATAAAGCCTAAAGTGGAACACGCTTGCCTAAAAGATGCCTATTCACTTTTGATTTGAAGGTACCTATATTTCGGTACTCATCGTGCCGAAACTATTGGACGAATTTGAACGCAAGTTTATGGAGATAATTAAGTTTTTCCTACCACTCGTTCGACGGAGGCGTCTATAAATAGGTCTAGACAGAGCAACGCTGCGTGATGACAAGGAGGTGACGGAGGAAACTGAAAGAATTTTGGCACTCTAATGTCTTTTATATGCAGTTTCCTACCTCTCTCAACCATAGGCGAGAATATCGTACCCATGGAAATACCTCTAGTTGCTACAATAGCTGTCAAGATAGACAGGTACTTAAAAAAATATATATAGGCTAGCGCTTGGCTGCAATTAGACCAGCTTGCCAGTGGTGATGCAGCCAAAGTGGAGCACGCTTGCCTGAAAGATGCCTATTCACTCTTGATTTGAAGGTACCTATATTAAAACAGGAGGGGAACCTGTAATTTGTATGGCTGTCGACATGGCGTCGACCTACTGTATGAGTTAATATACATACCTATCCATATTTATGCTGTACTTATAACTACTAACTTGTTTACAAAAAAAACAAAAAAAAACCAAGTTGTTTTTTTGTTTTACGTAGACCTCCTATGAAATACTTTGATGACCTCCGCGGCGCAGTGTGTAGCGCTGTTGTTTTAACGTGTGGAGGTCCCGGGTTTGATCCCCGGCGGGGTCAGTTTGGGAATTTATAATTTCTGAGTTTTTCCCGGTCTGGCCTAGTGGGAGGCTTCGGCCGTGACTAGTTACCACTCTACCGGCTAAGACGTGCCGCCAAGCGATATAACGTTCCGGTTCGTTGCCGTGTAGAAACCCGGTTAGCCCGCTACCGTCTTAGACTTCTACCTTCTTACTCTCACTTCTTACCGTCTTATCTTCACTTACTGGCTTATAGTGGATAAAAAAAACCGACTTACGCTGTGCTAATAGCTAACTTTCTGGGATAAAAAGTAAGTTGTTTTTTTTTATAACGTAGACCTCCTATAATAATAAGAGGACATTTTTAGAAATTATGTCTTAGAGACGACAACGGTGCGGGTCAGCTAGTCAAAAAAAGTAATTCATTAAGTGAATGGATCATTATTTATGGGCGAGCCTTTATTTAGCACTACAAACTACAACCGAAGCGAATTTGGCACAGGCGCAAATCATAATTTATTCCCAGGAGCAGTACATTTCGTATATTTAAATAGACTAAGGAAATTATTTTATCATTGAAAATGCACGTCGAGTTGTAGACTTGTGGAATTGAATAGGTATTAATTTATGAGGAAATCACGGTTTCGTCGACGTTTAAGTTCATCTCAAACAGGTTAGCCCGCTACCATATTAGACTGCATCATCAGTAATCATCAGGTGAGATCGCAGTCATGGGCTCGAAGTGGATAAAAAAAGTTGATATTGATTTTTCAGGATCTATCTGCTTCCCTGGGATGCCAAAGCACGAACTAAATTTCATCAAAATTTGTTGAACAAATGGATTGCGAACGCGTGGGTAGAAACTTTCGTATTTATAATATTAGAATGGATACTAGTTACCGTGCAGAGATGCGGTTTAAGTTTGCTTCGCGATGTTTTCTCGTCCTAGTACCTTAGTAGGTGCTAGTACAAGCTGTAGGTATACACGAGAGTTCTTGATGAAGTTCTTGAAGGTGTCTGAAAACAGCCAATCCGCACTTGGCCAGCGTGGTTGACCAGGGCCAAACCCATCCCATTCTCCGAGGAGACACGTGCTAAGCAGTGAGCTGGTAACGGGTTGAAGTGATGATGATACAATATTATTATGATGTCAACATAATATCAACACGTCAAGTCCATATTAACGTGTCGACCATTGAGTTGACCAAATCAACCCTTGTTCATGCTGTCTGTATAGATTGATTGATTGCCCCCAATTACGACACCAATTTGTGGATCTCTATTCTCTACCAACCAAGACTACTAACTGTATAAAATAAAAATGTAACATTTACCGTGTGTTTGAAATAAGAAAAGACCAAATTCCACCACGTTGGCAAAGTGCGGTTTAACAAATCAATTTATTCACATACATTTTTACGAAATATTTACAAATTATTGCACGTGTTTCAATACAACTCAAACTCAATTTTAATTTTAAAAATTTTTGAATATGCCAGGTTAAAGTTTGTGAGTTTTTGAATCGGCGGTTCTACTGAGACCATATTGCCAATGCATAAAGCCGTATTATTATTGTTGACCTTCTTGTTGTTTATTATTTTCCTTATTCTAGGAAAGTCAAGGTACGTGATATCAAACTATATTTTTGAGTAATATTGCTTGATGCAAGCTTTAGCAGTATGGTCCCTGTTATCAATAACTGTCATAGAATTCAACACACCTTTGCGAATATTTTGAGAAATTATAAAGAACTCTCAGATCAATTTACTCACGTCGTTTTACAAGTTGCGTCCCCGGGATTTGAACACTGGACTCACCGAATAGTTCAAAATTCAAATGTTTTTTATTCAAATTAAGTGTTACAACTGCTTTTGAATATTCAAGTGAAACTACCAATAGTTCGGAATGTCATTCCTAACGAGGAGAACCATCAAGAATAAAACTAACTATAACAGTTTTCAATTAAAATCAAACAATCAAATCAAATCGTTTATTTTTCAATCATTTTGTTACATATACCACAGTATGATGTTGAACGATATACATATTAATGTAATGTGCTACAATTCGGTTATATAGTCTAGGTATTTCATCATACTACTACGTAGTCTTTTATTCAAATAAACTTTTACAAGTACTTTTGAATCGTCAAGTGAATCTACCACTGGTTTGGAATGCCATTCCTACCGAGAAGAACCAGCAAGAAACTCGGTGGATGCTCTTTTTACCCGAAATCTACCACTAGACTATCCACACTTGTGTATAATAGAGTAGGTAACACTTAATACTGTTCACACCAGCTGCACACGGGCTTTTGATGTGATCAAAGCCGGGGGACGGCTTCACACGTCGTGTGCCTAATTGTGGCCAATTACACAGGCCTGCTAATTTGCAGATTCCCCACTGTTTGGGTGGATACAATGCTTTCAGGACTGGAGACAGTATGATCAAATACCTAGACTATATAACCGAATTTTAACCGGTTTCCTGGATTTGCCATTACATAGATTTAAAGACTGTGTTCAACAGCATTTGTTAAGTGGAGGTTATTACACTATCGATGATTATATTAATGACAAAGTTGCATGGAAGCAACCGGCCTCGCATCCAGTGACCCACAAGTCAGTGTAATACTTGTAACGTATGTGTTGTGTTGTCTACATATTGTAACCTTTTCTTTTCTATGAAAAGAGCAACTGCTGAGTTTCTTACCGGCTCTTCTCAGTAGAATCATCTTTCCAAACCGGTGGTAGAGTCTTAACGTCTCATAAGTGGCACAAGTTGTCCTACATGAAATAAATAAATCATTTATCATTTATCACAACATCATACTGTATATGTAACAAAATGATTGAAAAGTAAACAATTTGATTTGATTGATTGATTTTAATTGAAAGCTCCCGAGCTATAGTTTTATTCTTGCTGGTTCTTCTCGTTAGGAATGACATTCCGAACTATTGGTAGTTTCACTTGAATATTCAAAAGCAGTTGTAACACTTAATTTGAATAAAAACATTTGAATTTTTCATTTTGTTTAATTTTACTACTTTTTACCTTTGGTTATATATAACCACGTGGTGGTAAATTCGCAAGATATTTCGTGAATAGATTGTGAGACTGCGGTCGTTTATTTGGTTTACATTGTAAAATATGTGCTTTTAAATTCGTTGAATTTTTATTCTATAACGTGATAAACAGTAAGAATAGATTGCTAATCTAATAATATTTTCAGTATAGTCATTGCAATTTGGGAATACTCCACCACCACCACCACTACAGCCCATTAACGTCCCACTGCTGGGCACAGGCCTCCACTCTCATAGGAGAGCGGGAATTAGAGCTTAGACCCACCACGCTGCTCCAATGCGGGTTAGCGGGCTTTAACGACTATTATCATGTTAGTGATAATAACCGGGACCGACGGCTTAACGTGCTCTCCGAGGCACGGGGGTGAAACACCACCAACTTCCTAACTCCGGGCTAGTACTAGGAATTTCTAATCAGAAAAACCCGATACTTAATTATGACCCGACCCGGGACCTCGTCGGCCGCAGTCAAACATGCTAACCACTAGACCAACGAGGCAGTTGGGAATACTCATAGTAGTAATATTATTATAATTCTCCTTTGCTAAAGAAATTACTGTAAATAATTGCAACAGTAATTACAAGTTTAGTGTCAATGAATTTTATATAATATTAACATCTCTATGACAAGTCACAATGTTGAAGATTTGAAATGTAATTTATTGTCGTGTTAGTCATTACATGTTTGTATGTCGGTACACCGCAAATCATAATTGCCTGTGCGGTTTATTGCAGTACTGCTAATGTTATTCCCCATATATAATTAAGTTTATTATATTTAACGGTACCTACATGAGTCAAACCAATCTGTTAGAGTTCTCCGTTATGTTCTCAATGTGAAGTCTGCCAATCCACACCTGGCCAGCGGGGTGGATTATGGCCTAAGCCTTTTTCATTCTGAGAAAATACCCGTGCTCAGTTACTAAGATGATTATGATGATGGATAATGTTCAAAAACACAGTATGGTAACATTTTCTAGAATGACGCATTACTTCGACTTTCTTTAATATGTATATTGCATTTTTTAAATAATACAATAAACTAGATCGGCGATAGAAACACTAAAATATATTTATGATTTTGTATAGGTACATAATATAACCATATTTTATTTATTTGGATTCTTTAGTCAGTAGCTACTCGCCTTGTCGGAGTTAAAAACGTGTGAAAAACATAACATACTTCTTCTGGGCTTTAGTTTATTCCAGGTCAACAGATGCAATTCTGTCATTTCCTTACCTTCAGAGCTATGTATAGTAATAGGGATGATGTCTTTGTCAAAAATAAATTATTTCTTACTGATTATTGAATGGAGGATCTTCCAAAGGACCATAACCATTTTAAACTCTAGATTTAAGAAATTATTGAGATTTGTGTGAAAGCGCGTTTTTAAGTTTGATAAATAGTTGTTTATTTGATTGAATTGTCATTATCCTTATCTATTGAAAACATACCTTGCTTGACGCCTATAAAAACAAACAAACAGAAAATCTATAACAACTTTATATTAATAACAGATACAGAAGACGTGCTCTAGCTCAAACCAAGTTAAAACACCGAATGGCTCTTATAAGTATTAACCCCCAATAACTGTTCGCGCAGATTTTCCGCCCAATAAGCAATACTGTAGTTTGTCCAAACACTTGTGAAGCAATAACCCGCACGTGTCGCTCCATATCTCAATTTGATCGCCACTTATTGCCCTTCACACTATATTGCCGCGTTAGATGAAAGCACAGTAACATATTATCGTCTAGCTTTTCAATACTACTACTATAATAGTACATTATTGCAAAGGCTGGGAAATAGGCAATTGCAGGTCGAGTATGAGTTTGAAGGCCGAGCCGTAGGCGAGGACTTCACTAATACGAGACAGGCAATTGCCATTTCCGCCGAGGCATATATAGTGCTTTTCTCAAAAGAATGCAGGGAAATAAAACATACTTTTTATGTTATACATTAAATTTAATTTACCTTTGTCGCTAAATATATATCATCTGGGGCTTTAATTAAAAATTGCATTATGTTTCCGCCAGTAAAAATTTTCGATTTCTTGCTTTTGAATCCGGTCGATTGTCGTTTAAGAAAAGTAGTTAAGCTCCCATAATTTTTCAAGTTAATGCCGTTTTTAACATGAACTGTACATTTCAGCATGGAATAAATTGCCCATAATGTAGATGGCTTTTTAGTTTTAGCAATCTCATTAAAATACGCCAAAAAAACTGTTTCGGAGAAAAGGTTCACTTTTTTCTCGTTTTTCCAACTCATAAAATTTTCATATACTTTCATGTATTTTTCTTTGGACTTCGTTGGAAGCAGGTTTTCCATTGCCAATTTGGCTTCTGATCTTAAATCAGGTGGAGTACAATCAATCTCCATTTCACTCTCTGAACCGTTGGAACTCATTTTACTTATTATTAAATTTATATTTATTAAGTATGTAAATAACAAATCAAGACGAATTTTCAGCTTTGCCGCCAATTTTTTTTTATCATCTGTGCCGACAGGCAAACGCATTTATGGCTATACAGCTACCAATTTGTTCTAAGCAACGAGACTATGGTATGCCAAGAATGACAAAAGAGATCCGATCAAAGAGTATTTAATAACCCCAGCACGCCGTTTCATACAACATTGCAGGAGCGTTGTAATGTTCCAAACTCAAAAAACGCTCCTGCAATGGATTTGATTTTCTTTGTCCGAAAATTCGATATTTCGCGTGTTCTTTTTTCGAAAATAATGACAGTATTTCCATGCATGTTTGAGAAAAGGTATTATACTACTATATAAGTATAGCTTTTCAATACAAGGTACTGATTGTCGACGGTGGCGGCGACGTATGGTGTGAGGTAAAACTTGCATAGTTTATGTTCACACCATGTTTATCTGTAACGCTATTATTATAATATAATAATAATAATAATAAAAAAGGTAGACGTAACCACGGCTTTGTTCACGTTTATCAATTGTTCAAAATTCCAATTTATTCATACTAAAGAAAAGCCGTCTTAAATTGAAATCTAACCAATGTTTCTTTCCAAAACATGGAGACGTTTTAACATTCAAGTAGGGAAAATTAATATGGGTGAGCTCAGTAGTAATAATTATTAAGTTAAAAGCAAGGTAATTTTAGCTGATACCGTCTCTTTTTTCACAGATTGTAAAAGGTTTTATTGGTACTTTAAAATAATAGTTATTAAAGAAAGAAAGAAAGAAAAGAAAGAAAACGTTTTTATTTGATCACAATATCTAGCATAAGAGACTATCAAAATAGTTAAAGCAACAAAGTTGTGTGACCAAATATAGGTCTCCAGCTCAGCATCATGCTACAGCAGGCTGCAGCGCTGGTTTTCAGTGGAAACCTTAAAATTGGTGGAGTCACGGACGAACTATGAATCCAATATCTACTCTAATATGTTTATAGAAATCCAATAGTTCTTGAACTATTAGATTTCTATAAACATATATTTTCTTCAGATTTCTATAACATATATACATATATAGTAGGCACATGTAAGTATTACATTATTTATAAAATGGATGATGTGGAACTAATATAATGATAAAAAGTAAATATATAAAAAAGAAAAACTAACTAACACTATAATAGAGAGAGCATAATGAAATTAATTTGTAAATGACAAGTGAATATAAGCATAATGAAATTAACCACATTGGGCACAAATATAATGGCATTTATTATATCAAATTGAGTTTGTTTTCCTTATACGCAAGTTACTAAATCACTGTTAAGTTTTATCATCATTCTGCATATCATTTTAACTTTTCGTTAATTCATAAGATATAAAATTAAATTTTGGCAAAAAATCACTTACAGGGTTTTCATTTACTTGAGCCCTTTATTTAAACAGTATGAAACACCCTTATAAGTTACAGGAATAAGGGTGCACTTTCTCTAGCACTTTTGAAGTATTTGAACACTGAAGTGTCTCCTGGTGGACGAATTAATAACCTTTGAAACTGACAAGTTCGCAAGAGGAGAATGGTTACGACATCTGACGTCGAGTAGTAATTCAAACACTTTAGTTTTTGACGCGATACTTACCGTTTGTTTTTTATACGACTGCCTGAAAAAAGGAGTATTTTTAGTTATTTTCAGGGTTCATGTACGTATGTATGTATGTATGTATGTATGTATGTAAAAACCAAAATTGAAAAAAAAAAACGAAAATAAGATTAGCTATATAATCATCACCTAGATAATCATGAGTAGATTCCAAAAATATATAACACTATAGTTCAATATTTAGTGATTCACAAAAAAATATCATTTAATAAAAAATGTGAATAAGATTCCAAAGGCTATTTAAGCAAATCGCTTCTTATGGAGGTAAATTCCAAAAATAATATGGCAGGGCAGTCGTATTTTTTAATTCGTTAAATTAATTTTTATTCCTTTGACTGCGTGGTAAAAGATGATGCAGTCTAAAATGATCTAACTAGGTATAATCAGAACAGACTGGAGGTCTTCTTTGCATTATACATGCATTATACTAGCTAATATCCGCGTGCATTGAGGTTCCCGCGGGAATCTTTAATTTTCTGGGATAAAAGTAGCCTATATGCTATTCCAGACTATAACCCATATCTATGCCAAATTTCATCCAGATCCATTTAGCCGTTCCGGCGTGATTGAGTATCAAACATCCATCCATCCAAACTTTATAATATAATTATACATTACCAGCTGATGCCCGCGACTTCATCCGCGTTCATTGAGGTTCCCACGGGAATCTTTAATTTTCTGGTATAAAAAGTAGCCTATGTGCTATTCCAGACTATAACCTATATCCATGCCAAATTTCATCCAGATCCATTTAGCCGTTCCGGCGTGATTGACTATCAAACATCCGTCCATCCATCCAAACTTTATAATATAAATATAGATACATGCATTATTATATACATGCAGGTTTCTTCACGATGTTTTCCTTCACCGTTAAAGCAAAAAAAAAATGATAGAAATTCATTAATTCTAAAATATTGCTTGAGTGTCGAAAGTTTAGCAGAAAACTTGTGCGATAAATGTACGGTAACGCCATGAAAAATGAAGGCCGAGCTCAAGTGACGTTAGCAAGTCATCGCGTTGGACCATTCATCAATATTGATTTATATCGGTCTACCCGCAAACTTTATTGCAATATAGCAGATTCTTGTGACCTTGTTCACGTACTCACTTTAACAGGGACATGACACACTGGTTTTTTTTAAAATTTTAATGGCCCTACTATTAAAAAAGAGCCACGGTGATAGCCTAATGGTCTAGATGTCCGGCCTCTTGTAAGGGTGGCTGGTGGTTTGTTTCTGGGGCACTTCAGTCTTCTGAGCTAGATAATAGGTAATCAGTTTAATTAATTAAATATGACATGGTTAAAACAGTGAAAGAAAGTCCGAGAATTGTTCATAATGTGCTCAAAGGTGTGTAAAACCCACCACACTGACACCACATTTGGTCAGCGTGGTGGACTATGGCCAAACCCTTCTCATTCTGGGAGGAGACTCATGCTCGGGTTGAAATAATGATGAAGTCAAAGAAGGCGCGCTTACGGTCTCGATTTTGATTATAATTATTATGTGAAGTTTCCTGCCCAATTAAAATTAAAACAAAAAAGATGTATCTACAGGAATCTTTCAGTTATATCTATTCTAGCTGAATCTATATTAATATTATAAATGCGAAAGTTTGGATCGATGGGTGTTTGTTCAATCACGCCAGAACGGCTGAACGGATCTATATTAAATTTAGTACAGAGATAGATTGTAGTCTGGAATAACACATAGGCTACTTTGTATCCGGGAAAATTAAGGAGCGGTAACCAAAAAACCTAGATCCACGCAGACGAAGTCCCGGGCATTCGCTAGTACTTAATACAATAAATGCAAAAGTATGTTTGTTTCTTGATGTGTCCTTCAATCGCAACAGATCGACGTAATTTTGCATGGGCGTAGTTGATGACTTAGAAAATGACATAGGTTACTTTTTAACCCGAAAAATTAAAAAAATACTTATATCAAAAATCCCTAATTTCCTGCGGGAACCAGCTAGTTTATTATAAATATATAATGTCGATTAGTACAAAGACGTTAGAGGTATTTAGTACTCACCGAAAAAGACGTCACTTTCCAGTAGTACAAGATGTAAGAGGTATTTAATATTCACCAAAAAAAACACGTCACTTTCGATTAGTACAAGATGTTAGAGGTATTTAGTACTCACCGAAAAAGATGTCACTTTCCAGTAGTAGAATATGTTAGAGGTATTTAGTATTCACCGAAAAAGACGTCACTTTCCAGTAGTACAAGATGTTAGAGGTATTTAATATTCACCAAAAAACGTTACTTTCGAGTAGTACAAGATGTTAGAGGTATTTAGTATTCACCTAAAAAAACGTCACTTTCCAGTAGTACAAGATGTTAGAGGTATTTAATATTCACCAAAAAAAACACGTCACTTTCGAGTAGTACAAGATGTTAGAGGTACATACTTAGTATTGACCGAAAAAACGTCACTTTCCAGTAAACGTGAAGTAAATGTGGCGTATTCCTTTCATCCTCAGCTCCTAATTTTGCAGTTCGTTTGCTGTCACCTGAGCGTGCACTCAAAGCAGTTGCAATGGTCTGTGAAGCGGCGAAGGAGCTGAGGAATTCCTTTATTACTGGAAATTGTAAATTGTACTGGATCTCCTCTACTGACAGTAAATGTGGTGCATCGAAAGCTGTGGGAATTGGTGTGTGAAATTGAATTGTAGATTCGTCCAATTTTAATTTATTTATAATAATAATAATAATAATAATAATCTTTATTAAAAGGTACAAACCCAACACAATTAGTAAATGTAAAAATAAGAATAAACAATGTCAAGTAAAAAAAAAACTAAAGTAAAATAAATAATACATTATTGCCACAATGGCAATAGTTAAGCAATTAAGTAAAAGTACATACTTACTAATTACCATATCATACATATGTCAACATATTGAGCAGGTACCTAGATGGTACTTTTGTGTCTAGGTTACTTCCTATTTGCCTCCTGGTGCACCGAAAGCCAGTGTTTATTCAAAACAGTTTACAAAAACCACACTAATACGAAAATCTACTTACATTATACTTACTAGTAGAAAACTTACGTAGTAATATCTCTCTGGTGTGTGAAATTACATTGTAGATTCATAAAATTTTAATTTATTTAATCAAAAAAGTTTTACAAAAACCACACTAATATGAAAATCTACTTACATTATACTTACTGGTAGAAAACTTACGTAGTAATATCTCTCTGGTGTGTGAAATTATATTGTAGATTCATACAATTTTAATGTATTTATTCAAAAAAGTTTACAAAAACCACACTTATATGAAAATCTACTTACATTATTACTTACTGGTAGAAAACTTACGTAGTAATATCTCTCTCGTGTGTGAAATTATATTGTAGATTCATACAATTTTAATGTATTTATTCAAAAAAGTTTACAAAAACCACACTAATATGAAAATCTACTTACCTTATACTTACTGGTAGAAAACTTACATATGTAATATCTCTCTGCGTCATATTCCTCATTACTGAGGGTTGTGACCCCTTTCCGTTAATCAAATAATGGTAGGAGTTTTCTTGAGATAATAATGCGGTAGGTTCCCACGTCCTTCCGCACACTTAGTAATAACAAAGGTAATAATTTGGCCATTCGCGTGGGTGGGTCTGAATCCTAACTAGTTACCTGAATCAAAGTAACAAGAACATTCTGTTAAACGTGATCTCTAAACTAAAGTATGCTATCCAGAAAGGGATCATCCTTGAATTGATAAAAATTTTGATGGAGGTAATAAACTGTTTTTGAAAATCCTGTTTTTGCAATTTCTGGAAAATGTCCTTTCCCGCCGCGATATCTGTTCCATTAAATACATATACCTCCGTCCCACCACTCCACCAGGAGGGTAATAACGACCTCCCTGATGCAGTGTTGAGCGCTGTTGTCTTAACGTGCGGATGTCCCGGGTTCGATCCCTGGCAGGGTCAATTTGGGAATTTATTATTTCTGAATTTTCCCTGGTCTAGCCTGTAGAGCTTAGGCTGTGCCTAGTTACCACCCTACCGGCTAACCCTAACTGCCATGCCCCTAACAGGTTAGCCCGCTACCACCTTAGACATCATCATTGAAATACCCTACAACTTTAATTTATTACGTACTTTATGATGTTTATTTACATTTACTTAATTTTTGATTACTTGTTTGATGTGTAGCTGTTTATTATTGTTTATTGTTGTCTCAAAGTTATTTTATTTGTCAACATAATACTAGTATTTAAAAAATAGATTTAAGAGGAATGTGCAGCCCCAGACAAGACGACAAGGCTTAAGGGGAAACAATGTAAAAGTAAAATTTCTTTGTTAATAAATAAATTATAAAATTAAAATTAATCACTTACCATCAAGTGAGATCGCGGTCAAGGGCTAACTTGTAGTGTATAAAAAAGATACAGTAACTTTATAAAATCGGTTGAACACACGAAAACGTCACAGACAGACAGCCACACTACCGCATTTATAGTATTAGTATGGATTCCCTGGATTCAAAGTAATAAGTTAACGTACACTACATGTACGTAATAGGCATACTGTATTAATTAAGTGTCACCGTCAAAACATAGTTATAACCTGGTTAAAACATAATGCTCACCCCGTGTCCTGAATATTCATCGCCGGCACCCTTAATGCACCCTTTCATTATCCCGGGCGGCCCGTCTTTATGCTGAAGGGCTGAAAAAATTTCAATAATTATACAGATTTATAGCTATATTACAAAAAAAAATGTGCTAGCAAAAATTTACGATATCTAGCTTAAGTGGGGTGCACAGTATGTGGGGCCAGGGTAGGCATTGGTTAGATAATATATATAGGTACCTATTATTTCTTTATTGTTTATATGGTACACAAACCAGCAAATAACTACATTTCAGGTAAGTATTAAATTACAGGATCGGTTCTAAGTTAAAACTGCTGTCGTAGACCAAATGTACAGATTAAAATAAACACAGAATCTTTCCACTACAGCCCATTAACGTCCCACTACTGGGCACAGGCCTAAGAAGCCTCATAAGAGAGAGGGAATTAGAGAGCTTAGACCCACCACGCTGCTCCAAGGCGGGTTGGCGAGCTTTAACGATTATTATCATGTTAGTGATAGTAACCGGGACCGACGGCTTAACGTGCTCTCCGAGGCACGTGGGTGGAACACCGCCGCTTTCTAACTCGGGGCTAGTACTGAGAATTTCTAGTCAGAAAAACCCAATACTTATTATGTCAAACATGCTAACCACTAGACCAACGAGGCAGTCACAGAATCTTTAGAAAAACTAAATCCTCGTGACAGAAGTAATTATACCCAAGAATTTAAGTATTTGATGTAGAGATGGATAAACGTGTGAGTGAAAGTATCAATTATACTACGTTAAGTTACTGGCATTTGTAGCTTAACGTAGTATAATTCATCTGTCTGCCTTTACATCAATTGGCAAAACATACCCGTCTCTTAATCGAATCAATAATCAACAATACAAACAAACACGCGCCTCGTAATTACCAATTTCACAAATGCTGTTTGCTCTCTGTCTTCATTAATAATAATCATAATATCCAGTTTATGCACGCTGTGTTTATTTGTATATCTGGTGAGTGTAACATTATCTATACTAATATTATAAATGCGAAAGTTTGGATGGATGTATGGATGTATGGATGCATGGATGTATGGATGTTTGTTACTCCCTGTTCTAATTCCCTCTCTCCTACCAGAGTGGAGGCCTGTACTCAGCAGTGGCTGGTTAATGGGTGGCAGATTATCGTAATTGTTTAAACACCTAGGTATAGAATTACCGCAACACTATGTAAATATACCTATGAAGCGTAATATTAATCATTTCTGCAAGGATGCCGAAACCGCAGCGTTTGCTCTTTCCACGCCATTACCTGTTCTGATATTAGATAGAGCTGAGTTAGATTACGTGTGATCAAATTAATTCATATACCGAATTGCTAACGGCAGTATAATTAACGTTCTCCCAAAGTATATTTTATTTCTATTACAATAATTATTTCATGAATAGTAAGAATTACTCGTGAGAAACATATTTTTTTTGGTATTTAAATATCTATCATAATATTAATCATTTCTGCGAGGATGCCGAAACCGCAGCGTTTGGTCTTTCCACGCCATTACCTGTTCTGATATCAGCCTCTGAGCCGAGCTGAGTTATATTACGTCTGATCAAATTAATTGATATACCGAATTGCTAACGGCAGTAATATAATTTACGTTCTCCCAAAGTATATTTTATTTCTATTAAATTTACGTTCTATCAAATTATATTTTATTTCTTTTACATTATCATTTCCTAAATAGTAAGAATTACTTAGGAGAAAGATATTTTTTTGGTATATAAATATCTATCATAATATTAATCACTTCTGCAAGGATGCCGAAACCGCAGCGTTTGCTCCTTCCACGCCATTACCTGTTCCGATATCAGCCTCTGAGCCGAGCTGAGTTAGATTACGTCTGATCAAATTAATTGATATACCGAATTGCTCACGGCAATATAATTTACGTTCTACCAAAGTATATTTCATTTCTGTTACATTAATTATTTCCTAAATAGTAAGAATTACTCGTGAGAAACATATTTTTTTGGTATATAAATATCAAATTAAAACTATGAAATACTTTAAAATCTAAATTATCATAATATTAATCATTTCTGCAAGGATGCCGAAACCGCAGCGTTTGCTCCTTCCACGCCATTACCTGTTCCGATATCAGCCTCTGAGCCGAGCTGAGTTAGATTACGTCTGATCAAATTAATTGATATACTGAATTGCTAACGGCAATATACCTAATTTACGTTCTCCAAAAGTATGTTTTATTTCTATTACAATAATTATTTCATGAATAGTAAGAATTACTCGTGAGAAACATATTTTTTTTGGTATTTAAATATCTATCATAATATTAATCATTTCTGCAAGGATGCCGAAACCGCAGCGTTTGCTTCTTCCACGTCATTACCTGTTCCGATATCAGCCTCTGAGCCGAGCTGAGTTAGATTACGTGTGATAAAATTAATTGATATACCGAATTGCTAACGGCAGTAATATAATTTACGTTCTCCCAAAGTATATTTTATTTCTATTACATTAATTATCATTTCTTAAATAGTAAGAATTACATAGGAGAAACTTATTTTTTTGGTATATAAATATCAAATTAAAACTATGAAATACTTAAATCTTTATAATATAAATATCATTCTACTATACGTGTGTATGTCACTGAACTCCTCCTAAACGGCTGGACCGATTTGAATGAATTTTTTTGTGTGAGTTTGGATGGCGCCCTGGATGGTTTATATTCACAAATCAGCCCGGCAGATGGCGCTGCAGTCGGTGTCATGCAGGACAACGTCACAATATACATCATGCAGGACAACGTCTGTCGTGTCCGCTAGTAATACTATAATAATAATAATAAATCTTTATTTGCCAAAAACTGATTACAAAAATTTTCGATAGTGTGAAACCCTGCCACCAGACTATGCGATTATTAAGATTGAACTTGTATTTATCTAGGCCCCTGGATAATTATGTTATCAAAATATTTTCCCAAAATTAAATGTAAGCGCATAGCGTTTTGCTTGTTTTTACGACATGAATGACATGTTTTCTCTTTATTTGTATCATATTAAAACCGACGATATGTTACGTACTAATTGACCAGGAGCATAGCCTATATTGTCAAGTTCCCGAATAACAACACGAAGTGAAAAACACAACAAGTTATCATTCATCATTTTTGGTATTCAACTATAAAATCTAAATTAAAAACTACACATTAAGGATATTATCTAAACCGATGCAATGAGTTAATGTGCCCAGAACGCTGGCTCCATTACCCCGCTGAATAGCCAAATTTATATATTGGCCGAGGTTACTGCCAGCCCTCTTACCAGGTTACCTGTGGACTCTGTGAGACTAGTAGATAGATCCTTAAAAAAACGATCTAGCATCATCGCTCCAACGATCCTTTTTTTTTTATCCACTACAAGTTAGCCCTTGACTGCCAACCTGTTAGGGCATGGCAGTTATATTGAACCCATACATTCGGTTTCATCAAACCGGAAAGCTAAATCGCTTGGCGGCACGTCTTTGCCGGTTGGGTGGTAACTAGCCCCGGCCGAAGCCTACCACCAGGCCAGACCAGGGAAAATTCAGAAATTATAAATTCCCAAATTGACCCTGCCGGGGATCGAGCCCGGGACCTCCGCACGTTAGGACAACAGCGCTACACACTGCACCGCGGAGGTCGTCGGAGGTTTTTGGTTAAATGTAAAATTGTTGCTGAATAAAAATCGTCGTCATCAACCGACGTAATGTTACTCATTAGCTTTATTTACTCATAGGCTAGATCGTAACTTTAGTAGAGTATTAACTGTTGTTAGTATTTTATGATATATAAAAAAAAAAATTAGCCAACAGTTGTCCACTGTTGGGCATAGCATAGGTCTGTTGTAGGCAATTCCCCACGCTGTGGTTTTGCGCTGCCTGCGGATGCAACAGCTCCCTGCGAATAAAATCAAATAATATTTGTGGTAAAATAAATAATTTACACTAATATTATAACTAGATGATGTCCGTGACTTCTCTTCTCATTAAACTCTCCACTTTTCTAAACTTGACTTTGTCCGCGTGTGTTTTTTTATTCCCGTGAAAACATCAATTTAAATAGCCTAATTTTCTGTTATAAATGGAAGCCTTTGCCATAGCTTTAACTCGGTAGGAATGGCATTTCGAACCAGTGGTAGATTCACTCGACGATTCAAAAGTACTTGTACAAGTTTATTTGAATAAAAAACATTTGAATTTGAAATGTAATATGTCCTTCCCCGGGATGTAACCTCTCTCTGTACCAAATTCTGTTGGTACAGAGACAGAGTGAAGTTGGGCCATGAAAGCGTAGCAGACACACAGACACACTTTCCCATTTACAATATTAATAATAATAATAATGTCCTCCCGACCGAATTTCGGCCACGGCGGCCAATCTCCAGTGAGATTAGTCATTTGCGCGTGAGATATTATAGTGCACTAAAACGCTTCACTTCACTAAAATTAAGCTTCTTCACTTTTGTAATTAATGTTTCTATATTTCTTGTGTGCAATAAAGAATTCAATAATAATAATAATAATATTTTAGTGCCTGCTAGTGCGCAAGTGTGTGCACTCTCTGTTCCTTTACTCTCATAGCCTGATGGGACGGAAATCCGACACGAGCGGAGAGAGATCAGACGCAGGTACGACGGCTTTACGTGCTCTCCGAGGCACCGCCAACTTTCTAACTCCGGGCTAGTATTGAGAATTTCTTGCCAGACAACCCAATACTTGTTATGACCCGACCCGGGACTCGAACCCGGGACCTCGTTGCTCGCAGTCGAACATGCACTAGACCAACGAGGCAGTGAGTCAGTTTACAATATTAGTATGAATGCGAAAGTGTTTGCTGGTTTGGCCTTCAATTACACCGCAACAGAGTAAAGGATCAACGTGATTTTGCATGGGTATAGTTGAGGACCTGGAGAGCGACAAAGGCAATAAATCCCGGAAAATTATGGACTTCCTGCGGTAATAATACAAGTACCCATGGAAGTCGCGAGCATAATATAGTAAAATATACTGGGAATGTAAAACTTTATATCATACTTAGGTATTATATTGGCTTTGTTGTTTTTAATTCCCGAAAAAACCCCTGTTCATTTCCTCTCTTCGCCGCGTAATAAAGTGAGCAGTCATAAAAGTAGGTACCAAGTAATTACACATTGTTGGCTAGTACTAGGTGCTGTAGGGGCTTGTTTACCCTCGTGTGACAATAGGGGGTGGGGCGCGAACAAAAGTTGCTGTTTTACTTTAATATTTCACTCCTGTCGCGCAAAAGATTTTGCTCTGATTAAAAATGTTCTTTTTGTGATACCGCCACGGGCTTTATGTAAACGGCTTTTGTTGCTTTTTTCTCGGGGTCTATTTTTCTTTTGGATTTATGGGGCATTTTTTAATTTTCAATTTTAATATTACTCAATCTTAAAAGGATTTATTTAAATACCAGTTAGCACGAAATTTGGAGACAAAACTGTTGTTACGGGTAATTATATGACTGATACCTAACCCTGTGCCTCGGAGAGCACGTAAAGCCTTCGGTCCTGCGCCTGATCTCTCTACAGTCGTGTCGGATTTTCCATCCTACAAAATAAAAAGAAATGATGATGATTGATTAACACTAACATAAGTTACCTGTAATAGTCTAGTTCTCTGCAAGTCCCTGATGCACTGCACGTAAGTGTGGCAGCACCAATTCATTAGAGCAAAAAGAAAGGCAAGAAAAAAAAATAGTCATTCAGAGTATCGACCTAGAACAGTCTCCGATCGCCATGTCGGAGGAAAAAAGGAAAGAACACATATTAAAAAAAAAAAAAAAAGCAACAACTGGTCCAATCATCAGACTCTAATGGAAATGTTGTACTTCCCTGAATAAAAAAGCCTTCTACCATCTTAGACTGCATCATTGCTTAGGTACCAAGATGAAATCGCAGTCAAAACTAACCTAACCTGTTAAGGGTAGGGCAGTTAGATACCTAATATATTCTTGAAACACACCTGGACATTACCTTTCGTCTCCAGACCACAAAAAGCACCTTAAAATTAAAATTAGACTACTCATAATAAAATAAAACAAGCTTTTTTACAAACTAAACATAATTAGATTTAAAAACTAATAACACTAATAAACTACCCATTACATAATATTTTCTAACATGGGTTTTATTTTATTTATGAGTTGTAGACTAAACCACAACCTTAATTGGTCTACACGGCATCGTACTGGAACGCTAAATAACCTCAAAAAGCTCTTACGAGCGAACATTTGTAGGCAACCGTAGGTAGGTACTATTAATAAAGTTCGAAGGCTGTAACCGTCTTGAACGTTATTTATTTTGCCCTGAACATTCTTCGCTCTTATCGACGCTAACAATATCTTTTGAAATCTAAACGAGCAATCTAAGAGGAGTTGTAGAAGAGCCGCGTTTTAATAGTTTATCTCTGAATATAAAAAATATGCATGTTGTATAAAAGGTTTTGACGTGTATAATTTGGTTTTTTCGTGTTAGGTCGAAGTTTTTTCTTCAGGGCAAGAAAAAGCAGGACGGAAGCCCTGCTCGTGACTTTCATAGAACCAGAGTGCCTAGTAGAAGTTTTTCTTCCCATTCGATCGCAACAACGTTAACTACGATTTACGTATGAACTAAGGATGATGCTTAAATCAAAAATAAATTATTTCTAACTGATAATTAAATAGAGGATCTTCCAAAAGACCTAAAATTCACATCCTTGGTTAGTTTTGAGTTTGATAACAATTTTAAAATATAGATTAAAGAAAAAAGTGGTTTGATATTTGATGACGTCACTATTGTAAATTTCATACAACTTCCATACAAGAAGTGCGTTTTTAAGTTTGTTTGAGTTGTTGATTTGATTAAGTTGTCATCATCCATATTGTCAAGCGCGTCATAACTGGCGCTCGATAAATCAATACTAATATTATAAATGCAAAAGTTTGTGTCTGTCTGTTTGCTAAGCTTTCACAGCTCACCTGTTTAACCGATGTTGATAAAATTTGGTACAGGGATAGGTTTTATCCTAGGGAAACACATACTTTTTATACCGGAAAATCAAAGCGATCCCGGGAGTTAAAACTTAATTCACACGGACAAGGTCGCGGGCATCATCTAGTTCTTCATAAATGGTAGGTAACGTTGTCACGATAGAATACGTAACGAAAGTGTGCGTGTGTGCAATTCACACACGGCAGAAGTGAAACTTCAGAAAAGTACCCTACGAGAGAATGAGATACATACAATTGCATTCTATCTCGTTCTCTCGCATTCTTATCCTATTATGAATATGTTTGTCTCTTTTTGGTGTCACTTTTTTGTTTCATCGAATCTTCAAATCGCAATCCTAAAGAAGTTTCACTTCTTAAAACTCCCACACGGCCCTCAGGCCCGTATGAGGAGATTTTTACACAGTCTATTGCGAGCATCGCGAAGTATCACTTTGTCTCACAAAGATCCAACAAAGGATACTGACAACTTTATTACGGTATACCAAAAGCTAAATTGTGTCTTAGTCCATTGACATAAGATTTATAGTACGACTATAAGAAAACGCTGTGAAGCCTCAAAGACAACCTGTCAATTTGAAACTCTAGCACGAGGATACTTAGTTATTGCACAGGTTATTGTAACCGTTGCGTCCTTTAATTACATCGTTAATTGGACAGCTCTTAATGAGAAAGTGCTTAAAACTTATGTGAAACTAGCGAATGCCCGCGACTTCGTCTGTGTGGTTTGAGATTTAGTGGTTCCCGCGGGAACTCTTTAATTTTCCGGGATAAAAAGTAGCCTATGTGCTATTCCGGAAGCTATCTCTATGCCAAATTTCAGCCAGATCCGTACTGCCGTTGGGGCGTGATTGAGTAACATACATCCACACATCCATACATCCATATATCCACACATCCATACATCCATCCAAACTTTCGCATTTATAATATTAGTAAAGTAATGGGCCTATTACACTGCACGTGGCCGCTAGTTAGAGCGTCGCTTATTACAAAGCAATATGGACCAAATTAGGGACCCTTTCTCCCTAAATCTTATTACACTACACTGATAAGGGTTCCTTGTAAAAGTGTAATGTAAGAGGCCTATAAGATAGACAAAGTTCTTATCAGCTTCTCCTCCTACTTTAGAACTCAAAACCTTTATAACAACAGCTGAAATCAAGACAGTATATTTAAAGACAGTAAGTAAGGTCCTGGGTCGACGATATAGGTATAGTTCAGACGAGTGTTTTTTTACGCAGAGCGTTGACGTTTTTTTTTTTCTATTTCAAAGGAAGAGCGCCCCGCGTAAAAAAGCACCAGAGTGTGACTTTTCACTTTCACTTTCACTTTCACTTCACTTTCACTTTTGATTTTCATTCTTCAATAGTATATTGTGGGTGAAACAAGACGTTTTCAGAGGCGGGTGAAGACATCACCCGAAATCTGAAATCGTGTTTCATCCCATGGCGTATACATTATTTTTCATATAATCTGCATTAAAATTATATTTTTTATTTATTTTAGTTACAAATATCATATTTGTCAGTATAGTTGAAATAGACAGAAGATACTCTGACAGTATTGAAATTAGGGTTGCTACGTCATTCAGCGGGTAGAACCAGAAATCAGAAATCTGCCCTAGGGCAGAAAGTGACGGTTTTCTAGCTGCTCCATGACTTATTCGTCTGAAATTGACTAGTTTCAGGTGGCTCAACAGGCATTGAAACTCGCATTTTCAATGCAGGCTATATGAAACTATGTTTATATTTAAAAATCGTACTATTGCCAAGCATAGTTGCTTAGTTAAGATGATTATTTGTGAAATGGTGATAATGAAAAAAACAAGAGTTTGTTGTGGGCTCTTCTCAGACCAGGGCGCGTTTGGAACCCTCGTAGCTTTAGTTTTAAGATACCGTTACTGATTATCACCATTATTTTTTATAAATACACTACCTAAATTGAAAGACGTCAATAAGTGTAATATACCTACCTAAATTGAATAAACATTATTTGACTTTGACTTTGACTTTGACAACAAAAAACTTGATATAATTTTCAACGGAAACTATTTCAATGGTATACCATTGAAGCGAATAAAACCCTAACTTGTCAACAGCAAAGTTTCACACGTTCGATATCCAGTCGCGTAAACTTGTTACGTATTCTGCAGATATATATGATATATAGATGTATAGCTGCAGATGGTCTGTCTCTAAACGGATTTGTATATTTCACCCAGAGAGGATTTCGACGCTTTGTACCTTATAAAATACCGAGTGATTTGCTCTGGACATCTTACTGGTTTAAGAATTATTCTACAGTTGACGTCAAAAGTCCATATAAAATAAGCAAACAAGTTGGCTTGTTAGTCACAAATTACAAAAATAATTTTCATCTTGTAGGTTGATTTGTTGACAATTTACGGCAATATAATAAATTTTTTTTCCTTTTATTGAGTACCAGCGAGGTACTCATTGAACTACGATCTAGCCTGACTAATTGGCTAATGAGCAGTTTTGCTTCAACCTAAACTTATAATTTATCTTATGTACTAAGAAATTGTCCACTGACGCATCTTAGTCTTTCTTGATAAACTTAGATACTTTGTTCACGTGTTCTTTTAGCACTACACTTTACACTGTCACATCACAATGCACTAACTCAAAAGGCTTAGTCCTTTTTAGCCTTCTCACTAGTTTCGTTACGTCGAGCTGCTGGATCACCTCAACGTTAACGTGGTGATGAAGCCGATGGTCTTGGGCTTTGGCAAATTTGGTTATAATTTGTTCGACGTATTCAATAAACGGCAATATCATTGACAACGCAACTTCATACGAGAATGTGACGTGACCGTTTATACATGTTGATCAAGACAGTAGCTAACCCATCACGTTGCCTGGGTTGTCACGTAGATAAGTTTGTCATTTTCTTAGGAGTAGTACCGCGTCGCGTTGCGTTGCGACGCTTTCGTCGCTCACCTAGGACAACGGGTCAGGTCCATATTAGATGACATGCGGTTTAAGTTACGTTAGGTATGTTTAGACGAAATCTAAAAAAAGATATTCATTATAACACTGAGTTATGTATATCTTCTCAAACATACAAAAATAATATTCATCTTGTAGGTTGATATGTCGACAATTTATGGCAATAATCTGAGTAGTATTGAAAAGTAATGGTTTGAACCTAATGTTGTTAAATGAAGGTAATTTTTGATTATGTTTGTGTGGATGAGCGATTTAGATTGCTTGCACATATTGTTACTGTTTTATATAAGCTAAGAATGGATTTTTGAAGTCGCCCGTACATAAACAGGTTAGCCCGCTACCATCTTAGACTTCATCATCACTTACCATGTGGTGAGATCGTAATGTATCTGTTGCTGCCTGAGGTGGTCTACGAACTCGTACCGTTAATAACACTGTGAAGAACTCGAAGTCATGCCGGGTTCCACATTGTTTTCCTTCGCTGCAAAAGCAAGTAATATTCAACTCACTCCAAACTGACAGAGGCCTTTCGAAAAGCAGGTCTAATTCTTCCAGAATTTGAATCAAACGTAACAAATTTGTTTGTGCAAGTTAGATTAAATGACGCTCAATGTAAAAATAAAAAGAAGTTGCCCGTAAAACAAACCCCCAACATCTGTCGCGGACAGTGTGAACTCGAGTTTTTCGGGAGCAAATTTATTCGGGTCCAAAACGAGTAAATTACAAGAATTCGTGGCACCAACTGTTCGCACCAATCGTTGCCAAAATCTGTCGTCTTTGTAATACAAATTAGATGAATTCGGTATTTTTTTCGAAATAATCACCATTGTTCAGCCCCCCTATTCTGTAACTCAGTGGCTATCGAAAACTGAAAGCCACTGACATATATATTGTGTCCATTGAAGGAAATCTTCAATGGATAAAAAATATTAGTCAGTGGCTTTAATTTTTTGATAACCACTGCGTTACAGAATAGCGCTGCAGAACTGAGGATCAGTACGAAGAGTAACAGAAAATCCCGCGGGAGATGAAAATTCAATCAGATTCCTTTATCCATACTGTATACAAATCCATACTTCCATAGTAATATTATAAATACGAAAAAGTGTTTGTCTGCTACGCTTTCACGACTCATTCGTTCAACCGATTTTGATGAAATTTGGTACAGGTGTAGGTTGTATCCCGGGGAAGAACATACTTTATATACCGGCAAAATAAAGAGATCCCGCAGGAATCAAAAAAAAATATAAATGCGAAAGTTTGGATGAATGTTTGTTATTCAATCAATCCAGAACGGCAGAACGGATCTGGATGAAATTGGGCACAGAGAAAGATTATAGTCTGGAATAACACATAGGCTACTTTTAATCCCAGAAAATTAAAGAGTTCTCGCGGGAATTAAAGAAACAATCCACGAGGACTAAGTCACTGGTATCAGCTAGCCTTTTTTTTGAAAAAATTATATAGGCCAGCACTTGGCTGCAATCAGACTTGCTTAAAGTGGTGATGCAGCCTAAGGTTGAAACAAAAATAGTCAAACACAAAAACGCGCTTAAAGTATGGCCGTATGGAACAGACTAAAGGTAAGTTGTAAGACTCAAAAGGCAGACTAAGGTTTCAATATGTGAGCAACTGACGCCATGATGGAAAGCCCTCACAAAGGATCCATTGTGCGCCCAGACAGCGTTAAATGAAAATTGAGACCATGGATGAAAGACCTTAAGATTCAGCAGCTACTTTGGTGAATTAGGATTTAAAAATATTATAATATTATCCAATCTAGATAGGTCTAGTTTAAAAGTTTGGCAACCTTTTCGGGGCCAGGGGCTTAGGTTTAGGAATCCTATCCCAATTTGCAAGCACTTTAAGGATTTTTTAAATCTTATATATAAAATTCTCGTGCCACAGTGTTAGTTGCCATACTCCTCCGAAACCGATTTTTATGAAATTTTATATACATATTCAGTAGGTCTGAGAATCGGCTACTATCTATTTTTCATACCCCTAAAATACCTCAATCCACGCGGACGGAGTCGCGGGCATCAGCCAGTCCTTAAATAAATCACAAATGACACATTTTATCAGTTATGAACCAAATCGATACAAACTATTACAATTTATTGCAATCGATACGATATTTATTTATTTAAAGCAAATAAACGAATTAAAGGTACGTATGTGTTGTGTTGTCTTCATATTGTAACGTTTCTTTTCTATGAAAAGAGCAACTGCTGAGTTTCTTGCCGGCTCTTCTCAGTAGCATCAGTTTTCCGAACCGGTGGTAGAGTCTTAACGTTTCATAAGTGACACAAGTTATCCTACATGAAATAAATAAATCATTTCATCATTTCATTTCATTTCATTTCATTTATTTTTAAACATTACGTACCTGAGAAACATTTCCCATGCCTCCTATCAAAAAATTATCTTTACAATTCTAAAATAACAACACAACAGACGACAAAAACGCATAGTAGCCTAATTATATTAAAAAAATCCACTAGTTACATAAATATCATTAAAAATATTGCAGAAAGTTTAAACATAAAACTGTATTTTTTAATCACACAGTATTTTAATCCAATTTTGACTGTAATTACACTGAGGTGTAATTTAATGCTTGCGCTGAAATAATTCGTTTGACAGTGTTTTACCGTTAATCGTTGATTTTACTTACTTAATTTATATTTTCGACGACCTCCGTGGCGCAGTGTGTAGCGCTATTGTCTTAACGTGCGTCCCGGGTTCGATCCCCGGCAGGGTCAATTTGGAAATTTATAATTTCTAAATTTTCCCTGGTCTGGCCTGGTGGGAGGCTTCGGCCGTGGCTAGTTACCACCCTACCGGCAAAGACGTGCCGCGAAGCGTTTACGCCCTCCGGTACGATGCCATGTTGAAACCGAATAGGGTTTTGGGTTTAGTACAACTGCCATGCCCCTAACAGATTAGCCCGCTACCATCTTAGACTGCATCATCACTTACCATCAGGTGATATCGCAGTCAAGGGCTAACTTGTAGTGGATAAAAAAAAAATTGTACAACGTTTATTCATTAACACATTGACCAGAGGTCACTAAGGTATATTTTCTTAAAGATTAGTAGGTTTCTAAAATATTTAAAAAACCTACTAATTATTGAGAAAATATTATTACTTAATGACCTCTTTCAGTACATACTACAGATATACCTAACTCAATGTTATAATGAATATCTTTTTTTAGATTGCGTCTAAACATACCTAACGTAACTTAAACCGCATGTCATGTAATATGGACCTGACCCGTTGTCCTAGGTGAGCGACGAAAGCGTCGAAACGCAACGCGACGCGGTACAACTCCTTAGAAAATGAAAAACTTATCTACGCGACAACCCAGGCAACGTGATGGGTTAGCTACTGTCATGCTCAACATGTATTTTTTTTATCCATTACAAGTTAGCCCTTGACTGCGATCTTACCTGATGGTAAGTGATGATGCAGTCTAAGATGGTAGCGGGCTAACTGTTTAGGGGCGTGGCAGTTATATTAAACCCATACCCCTATTCGGTTTCTACACGGCATCCTACCAGAACGCTAAATCTCTTGGAGGCACGTCTTTGCCGGTAGGGTGGTAACTCGCCACGGCCGAAGCCTCCCACCAGGCCAGACCAGGGAAAATTTAGAAATTATAAATTCCCAATTTGATCGAACCCGGGACCTCCGCATATTAAGACAACAGCGCTACACACTGCGCCATGGAGGTCGTCAAAAAAAATATAAACTGTCACGTCACGTCCTTGTATGAAGTTGCGTTGTCGCGTTCTTCACTGATGTTTCAGGACAAGGCTTCAGTCATTTTAGGTATTAATTTTAGGTATTAGGTATTAGGTATTAAGTGTGTTTTAGGTATTAAGGGTAGTAAGTGTTATTAATGCTAACAATGGTTAAAATTTTATGCAAAATGTTGGCAGGTTCAAGTCGGCTCATGCTAAAGAGTTTGTTCAAAGTTCTCAACTTGCAACTTACAGCGATATCTTACAACATAGTTTAAATCACAAGCGGTAGAGACTTTAACTTGACGGAAAGAGAAAAGCGGTGAAGAGCATAATTTAAATTAACTGTAATTACACTGAGGTGTAATTTAATGCTTGCGCTGAAATAATTCGTTTGACAGTGTTTTACCGTTAATCGTTGATTTTACTTACTTAATTTATGTATTGTACAACGTTTATTCACTAACACATTGAGTTAGGTATATCTGTACTGACAGAGGTCACTAAGGTACATTTTCTCAAAAATTAGTAGGTTTTCAAAATATATTTTTTTTATCCACTACAAGTTGGCCCTTGACTGCGACCTCACCTGATGGTAAGTGATGATGCAGTCTAAGATGGTAGCGGGCTAACCTGTTAGGGGCATGGCAGATATATTAAACCCATACCCCTATTCGGTTTCTACACGGCATCGTACCGGAATGGCAAATCGCTTGGCGGCACGTCTTTGCCGGTAGGGTGGTAACTAGCCACGGCCGAAGCCTCCCACCAGAAAAGAATTTATCACAAGCGGTAGCGACTTTAACTTGACGAAAAAAGAAAAGCGGTGAAGAGCAGAAATAAATCTGCACAGTTGTTTCGTGAATCGCGAGGAGTTCAAGAGGAATGTGAATTGAAAATTTATGTTTTTTTTTTAAATAACTGTCGAAAATATCAGGATTTTAATTATTGCCATTTAATATTCGTATTTTACTTTGGTAGTATTAGCGCCCTGTTATATTATAATATTATGCAAGCTATAATATTATAATATTACCAAAGGGTATGGGTTAAATATAACTGCCATGCCCCTAACAGGTTAGCCCGCTACTATCTTAGACTGCATTATCACTTACCATCAGGAGAGATCGCAGTCGAGGGCTAACTTGTAGTGGATAAAAAAAAAGCTTCTAAAAAGTGCTGTGGTGATGAGGTGCAGATTTAATCGTGTTGTCTATGCACGTGCGCGTAGCGTTTGAAACGAAACTTTGTGTAATATGCCTACTCAGTCATTGTCAATTAATAGAACAAAGTAAGTGGAGTTGAGGTATAACTTTTTTAAATATTTTAATTTCTCCATTGAAATAGAGGAAGTAGTTTTCCAGTAATCCATTGCAAATCACTGTGCTCATCATAGATTCTAGTCAGTATATTAAAAAATCACTAAATTTCACGTTCGAGTTTGTAACTTGCACCACGCTCATAAAGACAATACAAAATTTAATTAAAGTTTAGTCTAGATAGTTTATTGGTTCTTTTCCGAGATTCTATTTTATGGGAGCAGTTCTTTGTCTTTCCCGGGATACTTGGATGAACTTTCCTTCAAAATATTATACTTTCATCAAAACTTGTAAAATTTGTTAAAAAGTGTAAGGAAATTCATTATTAAATTTAAAATAGGGCATATTTTTCTTGGCTCATCGACAGCATTCTTAAAGAACTCTTAGAATTTTAAATCTTTATCAAATGGAAAGTTACAATTATTTCTACAATGGACTGTTTAAATGTGTCACGAATTCTCGTATAGGCATAGTTATTCTATGGCTAAAATACAATCTACGATCGATTGGCTAGCTAGGGATATTCAGTTGAAGTTCATACAACTAGGTACATGTAGGCATAGTGGGCATAACAAAATTCCATTAAAAAAAAAATAATTTCCCAAACTACACTTTTAAGTATGACGTAAACATTGCACCCACTTAATTAAAAAATAAAATACCAAATCCTTTTAAAAAATCCTCAAGTAAGTTATGGGGTAATTTTGTACAACATGTAAACATTATTTTGAAAGATCCTTCCCACTAGGTACTTAGCAAACATCGTCATAATAAGGTTAATCAATTATTTACCGCACATTAACTAGATAGCGGCATGTTTACGAGAAATTTTAGAGTAGTAAACATACATTAGTGTTATTAAAGTTGCCCCGGTTTTACGCGCACTCCCTTGCGATTAATCCTTTTAGTTATGACCTTGGTATAACGTTAAGGGTTGGATGTTTAGCGCAGAATACTAACTTTAGGGGTCGTTAAAAATGGAGTAAGTACAAACAATCAGCGGGACTCCTCTCTAGCGGCTTTTGCATTGAAAAAACCCTGAGAAAGAGTAATAAAATTTTCATAAGTATTTTTATTTTTTTATAGGCTTGGGCTTGCCTTTAAGCAAACTTAGTGACAGTTGGTGATGCAACCTAAAGTGCAGAGTGCTTGCCTATAAAATATGTAAGTACAGTCCCACAAACTTATCTGACCCAGTAGCCATAAATACCCCTAATATTGGATAGAAGCAGGCGTTACTTGGCGGAAGTCCATGATACTGAAGAAACTTAAGAAACTTAATTCGCTATAATCCGCTAAAGCAGATTAATCTACGTGGTACCACAGAATAGGTGATAGTAGGTACAGCTGTGGTACAGCGTGTAGCTTGCGATATTCACTGAAGAATAATCTTTAATAATAAGCCAAATATAATGATGGAACATCGGAAACTAAATCTTATCGTTCCAGAAACATATTTAAAATCCAAGCTAAGAAAAGCTCGAAAGTCCAAACCTAAAGTCAACATCGCAAAATATACGTGCAAAAAATTTTAAAAATTTTCAAGTCTTCACAAAATCTAAACAGGAATTCCAGAAACATATTTAAAATCCAAGCTAGCTCGAAAGTCCAAACCTAAATCAAACACCATATTACGCGAAAAAGTCGCAAGACTGCGGCAGCGCAAAAAAAAATGTTTCCCATCGAGTTTAGAAAAACACGGTCGAAAATGTTCACCTAAAACAGATGAAGCTATTCGACCTTACAGCAAGCAACACGTTCGTCTTTTAGCATCCATCTCAATTTAGTCTTAATACTCACGTGATAGAGCAGAAATTTCTGTGCACGAATTTTTATTTACAATCCCAATTATGCAGGTCACGTGGTAAGAGGCTTGCAGAATACGAATGGAACACTCTCTGTCCAAGCGGCAAGCATATGGTAGCCCGCATATACTGACCTTACTTAAATTTTATTTTGAACTCAATACCTCCCATTTTAGGGTTCGAAATTGTTTGGCATTTCAATTCATTTGTCCTATTTTCAATTTGTATTATAGTCGAGATGCACATTCGCTTTTTGTACTGGAACTTATTGTACAGTGTGCACCGCGCTATTTAAACTTTCTTTTGTTTTTAAAAATGATGTGCAATGGGTTGTACGAAGTTCTAGTTTTAATCACGGCTGACTACAGAATCGTTAGCAACAACTTTCAGCTCCAATAGTATATTGTGTGCCTAGGGGTGAAACAAGACGATTTCAGACGAGGGTGATGCCAGCCTGAGCGAAGCGAGGATCTGAAATCGTGTTTTATCCCGTGGTATACACTAGTTATATTTTTTTATATAAGCTGCATTATATTTTTTATTTTATTTTATTTTGCTAAATGTGAGTAGGTGTTACAAGCTGGAGGATGAATATTATATAGTGCTAACACATTTTGCCAAACATTTGGCGTGCAAAATTGGCAGTACAGTTACTGCTAAGAATACATAATTGTGATATTATACACCGACAAAATAAATAAAGTTACATTAAAAAATAAAAATATTAATTAAAATGTCATATCCCAGTAATTAAATTTTGATACAATCCTTATTAAATGTCATATCTTACACCTAGCTTCATTTATATTATAAAAACATTCGTCAATCAGATAGGTAAACAATTTTTTCTTAAATTTACATATAAATTTACATATCAGAAAACTTCTTGTGCTGTCAGTGAGTCTATTATATAAGGTTACAGCCATACAATATGAATTACGAGAACATAGAGCTAATAAATAAGATATTATGCAGGTTATATAAAAAATATAACTAGGAAATACAATTTTAATAAAACTCGCACTTTCAATGATTGAAAGTTTTATTAAAATTATATTTCCTATTTATTTTAGTTGCTTGCTTGTTGTTTACAAATTATGATATCTGTCAGTTTAGTTGATGGTCAAAATGAAAACCATAAAGGTTTGAAATAAACAAAAGATACTCTGACAGGATTGAAAGGAGAGCTGCTACGTCATTCAGCGGGTACCCTACACTACGGGTTTTCTACCCTAGGGCAGATAACGATGATTCAGCGGTTAATCTAAATGACTTATTCATCTGAAAATTGACTAGTTTCGGGTGGCTCAACAGGCATTGAAACTCGCCTTTTCAATGCAGGTTATATGAAAAAAAATCCCGATTTCAGAATGTCGCTGCTAATTTGGATGTGGTCTATGGTGCTGAAGCCTTTTCGGAATCCGTTTTGCTCGGGAGGCTGGAAGTCGTCAAACCTACGAGCGAGACGATTCGTTATGACTCTTGAAAACAACTTATAGACATGACTCAACAGTGGGATGAGTCTATAACTCTTCAGTAGGGTATTATCACCCTTTTTGAAGAACAGAACCACCACGCTCCTGTGCCATGCCTCAGGCGTTGTGCCTTGATGAATGACGGCATTGAACAATCGCTGAAAGACTTTAAGTAACGGTTTTCCACCTGCTTTCAGGAGTTCTGCCGTGATTCCGTCCTCACCTGGTGCCTTAATTGTTAATTCCCTGCGCCCTGCTAATTTCAGCTAAGTACGTGGACACGAGCGTCCTAATCCACAAGTCCAAAGTCGCTCAGTGAGCTATGGAGAAATCTATAATTTTTGTTAGTAGTATGAAGGATAGGATTCGAAATGAAGACATCCAAAGGAAAACTAAGGTTCTAAAAAAAGTAAAGGGATTATTTCCCTTTACTTTTTTTTCGTAAACTAACAATAACAAGCCCCAGTCACCTGCAAACACGGTGAAACTAATTCAATCACTATTGCTGTCCCATGGGGGTTGGTTTCGTGTATTTCCTTATTCGTTCCGGACTTCACTATACCTACGTATTGGATACAAATCGCTTTTGGGAATTTCACTTGTTTCAATTTATTTACATTTTGGTAAATGCGCGACGGGTTGTATTATATTATTTTCTTTATTGTAACAAAAAAAAGTACCAAATTATGGAAAAAAGTAAAGTTGCCCACATTTTACAATTTTCACGCTTTCAGTAGTATATTTTCAGACCAAAAGACCAAGCCGGTTGAGTTTGTTGTGGGCTCTTCTCAGAACAGGGCGAGTTTGGAACCCTCGTAGGTTTAGTTTTAAAATACCGTAACTAATTATCACCATCATGTTTTATATAAATATGTAAGTAATGGTCGTCAATATGTGTACCTATAGTGTACCGAAAAATAAATGATTGATTGTTTGAAAATAATGTCTTTCGTAAACTCAAAAATGTGGAGTCCTAGTGCCAAAATTTTTTTGGGAGATGATATTTCACCGCGGTTATTGCCTCATCTGGAGTCAGAAGGGCTGGTTCTTTTTTTGCGCAAAGAATCAGCCCGGCTGTCCAACGCGGAAATGCAGCCAGCATTCTTGCCATCATTCCACTTGGGCATGATTTATATAGTAACTAGTGAATGACTGCGACTTCGTCTGCGTGGTTTGAGGTTTTTTGGTTCCCGCCGGAACTCTTTAATTTTCCGGGATAAAAAGTAACCTATGTGCTATTCCAGACTATAATCTATCTCTATACAAAATTTCAGCCAGATCCGTTCAGCCGTTGGGGCGTGATTGAGTAACAAACATCCATACATCCATACCTCCATCCAAACTTTCGCAGTAAGAAGTAAGATAAGATTAGTTTAAACTACCTAGCTTTCAGTTCTATTGTATTGTTTTCAGTATATAAATAAAAAAATATGAGAGCACTGTAAAAACAATTTTAAAATTAAGTAGTAACTAGTCGTCTGCGTGGTTTTAATTCTCTCTGACTATTTAAATTTCCGGAACAAAAAGTAGCCATGTCACTCTCCAGATCTTTACTATATATGTACAAAAATAACGTCGACCCATTGCTTTCCTGCAACGTGATTGAAGGGCAAACAAACACACATTAATAAACACACTTTCGCATAGTACTAATATTATAAATGCGAAAGTGTATTTGTCTGTTACTTTGTCCTTTAATCACGCCGCAACGGAGCAACGGATCGACGTGATTTTTTTCATGTGTAGCTGAGGACCTGGAGAGTGACATAGGCTACTTTTTATTCCAGAAAATTAAGGAATTCCCGCGGGAATAAAAAAAACTTAAAACATGCGGACGAAGTTGCGGGCATCAGCTAAATGATAAATCATAAATGATATATGATTTATTTATTTCATGTAGGACAACTTGTGCCACTTATGAAACGTTAAGACTCTACCGCTAGTTCATAATGTTAGTTAAAATGAAATGAAATGAAATGATTTATTTATTTCATGTAGGACAACTTGTGTCACTTATGAAACGTTAAGACTCTACCACCGGTTCGGAAAAATGATGCTACTGAGAAGAGCCGGCAAGAAACTCAGCAGTTGCTCTTTTCATAGAAAAGAAAAGGTTACAATATGTAGACAACACAACATATACGTTACAAGTGTTTCACTGACTTGTGGGTCACTGGATGCGAGGCCGGTTGCTTCCATGCTACTTTGTCGTTAATAAAATCATCGATAGTGTAATAACCTCGACTTAACAAATGCTGTTTGACACAGTCTTTAAATCTATGTAATGGCAATGTAATGACAAAAAGTATGAAAAGTTAAACTATCGGGCGTTCGTTTAGCTTTAGCCCGTGGGGTAAAAAGCTTTGGGTAGAACGCCTAGTGGAAATGTAGCCTCAAAACCTCCATTGAGACCGCGCAACAACTTCGATGGCTCTCAGTTTAAAGTTTCCAGTTGTTGACTTACTTTTATAGCGCTATTTGGTTCCTTAACGACTTTAAAAGGCTTCCTTTTGCTCTAACTTCGTATGAAGAACGAAGTTTTATTTAGTGGTCTCTGATGCCCGCGACTTTATGGATTTGCCGATAGTACAGTAACTAGCCAAGGCTGAAGCCTTCCACTGAAAAGCTTCGGTTTGGTCTGAACTGGGCCTGAAAAACTTCAAAAATTATGATTTTTCATATTGAACCAGCCCACCAACCCGCATTGGAGCAGCGTGGTGGGTCTAATCTCTAATTCCCTCTCTCCTGTGAGAGTGGAGGCCTGTGCCCAGCCGTGGGACGTTAATGAGCTGTAGTGGTGGTGGATATTGAACCTGCTGAGGATCGGTTCGATCCTTGTGAGATCATAGAATACGACCCTTGTTGAGTCGAGGCTATATTATATTAGACATAACATCTTATCATCACACACATTATGCAAATAAATATTATTCTATTCTATTCAGTATTGAACTTCTTGAATTCACTTTTGAATTTCTTGTATGGAAGCAATCGACTTTGCGTCCAGGGTCCTACAAGGTAGGTACAATAACTTACAATATGATTACGAATGCATACCTTTTACCTATACTTAATGTAACTTTTTTAAAAAGAGGCACTGCTGAGTCTTCTGGTCTCCGTGCATCTCAAATGGGGCTAGACCTTTATTTCACCATTCCGTTCCACGTCAAAATCTTAAACCTACATTACAATATCAGCTACTCAGCCCAAGTTCACCCGGGTGGAAATATCCGGGTCAATCACCCAATGCCCGGCTTGTACCCGGTGTGTAAATAAATTAACCGCCATCGGATATCCGCATTTAACCCGTGTTCTTTTCACATACCCGGCACTGACATGACTTGAATTTGTTTTGGAAAGACCCTTTTTTGGCAAAGACATTCTGATAGATTGTTAAGAAGGGACGAGTTTATTTTGGGTTAAGGAGTTAAGTAAAGCATCTTATAGTAGTGCAGTTTAGATATACTTATCTAGATATATTTTACATAAGGCTAACATCATTAAAAATCGTTTTTAAAAAAAGCTTTTATCGTCCGCCATATTGAATTTAGTGTGACATCATTTTATGTCTCGTATTTTTCTCAACAAACAATTTGTATTGATACACATATCATGGAGGTGCAGAACAATAACTTCGCCATCTTTGGGTGTCCGCCATATTACATTTAGAATGACGTCACTTAGCTTAGTTATTCGAACTAAACATATATGCAAAAAGCTCAATCGATTGGGCATAACTGTTCTAAAATCAAGTTGCAATATAAACTTTTTTACAAGTTCAACTTTCCAAGTTAAATAAAACTTGTAAAAATTCTTCATTCGGGTTATTATACATTTTAATTTTACACGTTATAATATTAGATAATAAGCTCTTTCAAATACGACATACTTTCATAATTTTTTATTTGAAGTCCATCGGTATCTGTATGTATACTAATATTATAAATGCGAAAGTATCTGTCTTTTTGCTAGGCTTTAGCGGCCCATCTTTTCAACCGATTTTGATGAAATTTGGTATAGGGGTAGGTTACATCCCGGGAATGGACATATCTTTTTATACCGGAAAATTAAGGAGTTACCTGGGAATCAAAAAAACTTAATCCAAGCGGGTGAAGTCGCGAATATCATCTAGTTTAGATTAAGAAAAACTGTACTACGTAGGGGTTTAAATAATTTCAGGCCTACCTACTGACGAGAGAGAGAAACTGGGACGTACCTACGTCAGCACAATCACAAACCAATACCTATAGCATTACAGAAGTGAATATGGATGAACGGTGTCCAATGCAATAACGCAGGAAACTACTCATTTCCCTGAGGGAAGGGACAGCGGATTGAAATTCAATCAAGCATCCATTCAATTAGTGATTGCCATCAAAATCACACAGCTGGACAATAGACAGTTTTTTATTAAAATATAAATAGATAGCTGCGTTTAAACAGAATTAGTTAACGAACGTTCAAAATATATTGTCCTCGTCCGTCCTTAACTGTTCTTTTTACGTGATCTTTAAGACTTCTAATTTCAGCAACGTTTTTTTATCAAAGGAACCGCACAATCTTTATTATTCGGGGTCTAAAATGTTAATTTTTTTTTAAATATTTATTGAATCTATTATAATCAATATTCTATGAGTGCACATCATCAATGTTCGCCGAATTTCTTGCTTACACTTCTTGGAGCACAATGGTAGATCCACCTGATGATTCAAAGTTTTTGCTCTTTGTATACTGCTCTCAAAAGTCAACCAACATTGGTCCTGAACGATCACTAAATAGTGGGTCTTAGTCTAAATATATAAAAGGAAAGGGAAAGCCCTAGACGAAGTAAGTTTCGGCAACTTGGTGAAACAAAATAAAATAAACCAATGGAAAAATCCCTGCTAAAACTTTTGTTCTGTACGACGGAGTATTTTGCTCCCGTAGATTAGCAATATCCAATATCCCAGGAAGGAGATCATTTCCTTAGGGAAGGGAAAAGGGGATTGGAACTCGATCAAGCATTCATTCAATTATTTAGGTGATTGACATTAACTTTCCTTGTGACTAACTAAAACTTTTTTGCTGTTCAATTACTTAGACAATTGCAATTTTGCAAGATGATCATTATCATAACCTTCCTCGAATCGGAGTTTAAAAATAGCATCTTTTCATTTTAGCTAACTAATTGGTTAAGCTAATATTTTGGCCTAGAATACGACAAAGAATGTGGAAATTATAAGTAACTTGATGATGCCCTTGACTTCGTCCGTGTGGATTAAGGTTTTGATTCGCACGTGAATCCTTAATTTTCCGGAACAAAAAGTAGTCTATGAGTCTGAGCTATCCTTCCCCGGGATGCAATAACTAATGAAAAATAAACTAGCTAATACCGTATTTCATCCAAATCGGTTGAAAAGATGAGCCGTGAAAGCGTAGCAGAGGGACGGAAAGACAGACACACAAACACACTTTCGCATTTATAATATTAGTATGGATATTTTCTATACGTATATCCGCACGTAGCCAGGTACTACATATTGGTATTGATGCAATTCATAAAAAGCAAAAGTTTTTAATTAAAGCAACAACATCGTAACATCTGTCAATTTTGCCTATCTTTGGGCTGTCGAAAATAAGTGCAATTTCATGAGAGAATCAAAATAATAAAATTGGGAGAAAACGGAAATAAAAGAAAAGAAAGAACATAAAATTCTTTCTTATGTTCTTTCTTTTCCAATCACGGGAGCCTATAAAACCCGCATAATCCCACTAAGACGTGTAGTCTGCTATTCATTTAATTAGCCGCAACCGAGTTTGGAAGTTATCAGGGATTAGTTTTTGTTACTGTTTGTAAGTGCTATTTTATTGACAACTCTTCCTTGGTCAGCAGTTTTAGTACTTGCTTATTTTTGTACAGCCAATGCTCAAGATTCAGCGGGATCTTATCTACGGTCCAGTTTTTTTTGTAAATATTTATGTGACCTGATGTTAAGTGATTACAGCCACCCATGAACATTTGTAGCACCAGAGGAACCGCCAATGCGTTGCCGGCTTTTGAGTAATTCGTTTATCCGCCCTTTGAAGAGCCCCACATTATAATCATGAGGGAATACAGAAGATGGAAGTTGGTTCCATAATTTGCAAGTCTTCTTGTTCCTGCCCTTGTCCCACGCTACGTGGGGTCGGCACAACATATTTTCTTCTTCCATTCACTTCTGTTATCCGTCAATCTATCATTCACCCTTTTAGAATATCCTCTTTCCATCCATCTTTTCCATAATTTTCAGGTACGTGGCAGAAATGACCTGAAATAATGAGAGGTGGAAGAAGACCAGACATCCAGGTGGTGAGGATGAAATTTGTTTCTGCGACGAAGGGTGCGACTAGAGAACGCAGTGGAGAGATACGGGTAGTAAGCGGGGCACTTCACGTTCTCTTCACGTCTACTAGCTAGTTATAGTGAACTAGATGATGCCTGCGGCTTCGTCCGCATTGTAAACTTTGTTGAACATTGTAAAAACTTTTTTGGATTACAACAAAAACTAGGTATTCGTGGTTGAAAACTTAAATATATGAATCTGAACAGTGATTTTTAAGTTGGTGGATTTTTAATAAAAATATAAACACATCAGTAAGATGGTTTTCTAGCTATAGATTGGTAAAAAAGCATTCATTCAGTCATAAGAGATTATATTATTTAGGAAACGATTTGTAACGCAGTCGGCTGTTGATAAATCACGTTCTTATCTCGAACCGATATTTTTGTATAGGCTCAGCATAATTCTGGCCTTCCGCGAAATGAAAAAATATACATACTCAGAATTTGTATCGAATTCCTCTTAGAATCATAACTCTACGAAACAAACGACTATAGCGCGTATTCTTTTTATGTTAAGAGCCATATATATGTTTGGATACCTTTGGCTTTTGGATCAATATTGAATTTTTGATGCTATAAATTTAGATAAAAAAGCGCTTTATTGTACTTGAAATAGAGGTTGTAATGGTAGCAAATATGGGTTTGTTTTCCAGATGGATGCCAGATACAAGGTCCTCGATGAATGGGAAATTAGATCGCGAAGCGCGGGAAGCGACATTATAATAGATTGGATTTTCTTACGAAAAAAAGAACAGGGTAATATTTTTTTTATCCTTTACCTTTTGTTTTGGGAACAAATGACCTGGATAGAATTCCGTTTATTGTCAAACGAGTCGTTTTACAAATAGTTTCTTTGAAAGGGTTGATGGATGCTGTATGGAAATAAGATGTTCGCTTTGTAGGTTTTGCATTACATAATTGGCAGAATTCGCGTTATTTTATATCGAAGTTTTTCGCTTGAGACGTATTTTTGGCCTTGGTTCCAAGGATTTTGGGAGGATCGAGATGGGAATAGTACCAAAAGTTGAGAAATTTATCGAGACACGTATGAGCGTTTGAATTTTGAAAATCGGCTGGTATTTTTTTTTGGATTTTTTAAAAATGTAAAAAAGTCGGGTTTTTTGGGGGGTGTTTGTATACTTAATCATAAATATTACGATAAAAAATCAGAGACTTATCTTAAAAAATAGGTCCTAGGGTATTAGTTTAACTACAAAATGGCGTATTTTTTTTAAATCGGTTAATAATTGTGACCCCTTTAGATTTGGAATGGTAGAAAAACGGGCATTTCCTTAAATAAAATGTGATGTAGCTTCTATGATTATTATTGACCAATCGTCATGGTAATGGTGTTAAAAGATGCCTTGTAAGTAATTTAGTTGTATAATTATAAGAAAGTAAATCTCAATAAAAATTTCTTATTATTCAACTTGTAATGTGTTATTCAAAAATTTTTTTTTTTCGTAAATTTTTGTATTCATTTTCAATACTCCGATTCTTGCGGGGACTGCTAAATCTGTGAATTTTTTGTTTGTTCTACTCTCAATTTTTTGTAGGGCGTAGAAGTAGGCAAATTTGTACCTTGTCTGTTTCTGCTGTGGCTAGTTACCACCCTACAGGCAAAAACGCGCTACCAAATGATCTAGCATTCCAGTACGATGCTGTTTAGAAAATAGAAATGCCGTATCCCTATCAAACTAACCTACTACCATCTTAGAATGCATTCTAAGTTTATACTTAGGACCAGGGGGGTTACTGCCACTGCTTAAAGCACTATTATTTTGATATTGTTTCGCCAAAACCTACCGCGACGTGCCCAAAAGTAAGCTTATTAAAACATTGTTTCCTAAGCAATTTTGTGACGTCATCAAGCAAATCATTCACTCAATTCGTACCATCAAGTGTTTTTTGAGAGTTAGCATTATTGGTTTACGTAGGATTTACGTCAAATTTAGCAATCATAAAAAAGTTACTTTCTTGCGACGGATCAACAACGGATTGACATTATAAACAAATAAATAGGAAATTGTGAGGTTTTCCAAGTGAATATTCTACTGGATTAAACTAAGTTAATGAGATATAACTTTATGAAAGTGAGTTATTTAATTTTCCAAAAGGTATTAAATTGAAAAATCAGGCACCCCTGGGTGAAGGGGAGTATGCTTGGAGTATTCTTACATGCTCAAATCAGAAATGAGGAGCCTCCAGATACCTAATTTAATACCAATTTCGAAGATCCGACGGACGTTTGGTTCGCAAGGTGCTTGAATGGCGGCCTCACAATGGAAAGCGCCCCACTAGGTGGACAGACGATCTCAAGTGTGTAGCTGGGAGCCGCTGGAAGCAAGCGGCACAACACCGTGCCCTGTGGAGATCCATGCAGGAGACAGCAGTCCAGCAGTGGACGTTTCTCGGTTGAGACGACGACGACGAATACGAAACGTTTGCGATGACTGCGATCTCACCTGATGATTAGCGATGATGCAGTCTAAGATAGTAGGGGTACAAGTTATTAGTAACTAGCTCATGCCCGCGACTTCTAACGCGTGGATGAAGGTTTTTTGGTTCTCGCAGGAACTCTTTAATTTCCCATAATCTATAATCTATCTCTGTTTCAAATTTCATCAAGATCCGTTCAGCCGTTCTAGCGCGATTGAGTAACAAACATCCAGCCATCCATCCATATAAACTTTCGCATTTATAATAATATTAGTTTATAAGTATTGAAGAATTAAAATAATTCAAAGTAATATATTTAAAAATAGATATATTTATTATCTATCAGTTATCTTTAAATTCACAATAATTAATTCAGTCATATTTGACATAACATAAACTGATTTAAACTATAATTTAAAATTTCAGGTGACAAAGGATATCCATTGAGAAAAAACAATGATTCCAATATTGGATGCAGCGCTAGACTGGCCTGAGGCACATTATACAAATTTGCATGTTTGCACTCGAAATATGCCCTTAGCGGAATGCCCTTATTCAACAACTCTGGGCAAGACGGCAGCATTTATTGTTCTGAAAATAAACATAATACTCAATTCAATTTCATAACAAACATTTAGGGATTATAGATTGTTTAAAAATAAAAGTAAGAAAATCAAAAAAGCTTATCATTTTTTATCATTATTAATACTGTTGAAGGTTATGTAAATGATAAAAGCACTTGGGTTTGACTTGCTCCAGCTATGCTTAGTTTTGCAGTTACTAAATTAAAATTTATTATTTTTTCAAAAGAGCATTTGCCGAGTTTCTTGCTGGCTCTTCTTAGAAGAAATAGCATAACAAGCCAGTGTTAGATTCAATCAACGATTCAAAAGCACTTGTAAAAGTTAATCTCAATAAAATCGTTTGTATTTTGAACATTATATTATTGTTTATTTTTCTTCGATATCTGATGCAAACCAACACAAATCACTTAAAATGCACTGCATTAAGTGCACTGCTGCATCACAAATCCTGTTCGATCATCGCGTGTAGCGCCACAATAATTATACTTACTCGAGGCCCGACATATTATTCAAAAAAGTTAAAAAACTATTATTTATTTACGTGCCTTGCTTGACAATTGACATTTAAAACAACCGTTTCGTTTTACATAACGATAAGGAAACATAGATCAAACAAACAATTATTATTTGGTTTCAAATTATTACGTAATATAATAAACTTTTTGTTAATTATTGCACTTTGTAAAATTATAATATTTAATAAAAAATGTATGAACACTGTTATTGTATGCATGAAATGAAACGTGATGCAGACGAGATAGCGGTAAAAAGATTTATATAGCTACATCTCGCTTACTCTGAAAGCAAGGAATAGACAATTTTAGAGTATCATTCGTTCTGTCCATCATGTAGGCAAGAGTAGAACCATAATACTTTTGTGCGGTCATGGTAGCTTTCTCAGTAAGATTACTTACACATTGAAACAAGATGTTCCCGTATCATAATGGTTTTCTAAATGTTGATAGTAACCGCCCAGGTGATATTGCACTGTAGACTTGTGGAATAAAACAAAACCGTCAACAAGTCTGATTTGAAGCTTCATTTTTCCGGATTTCTGTCCGCGTCCTTAGGTACATATAAGCAATTCACCCTGTATTCTACATAAAAGTTATATAAATAACAAAAAGGATTAAGGCTACGAATAAAAATACGATCAATAGAACATTGTACCTGAACATTAAATATTCCTCCAATATTGCGTAATCCGTATTTCAATATTGCTCCGTGCCCATTGAGCCGAACCGATTCACGTTACAGATTCTTTAGCCGTAACCCTTAAGATTCATCGATTATGTCGGCGAATTTATGAATATTTAAATTACAAATACATACTCTTCGATGTAAATCCTTATAATACGGTTACGAGATTTTATCTATGTATACTATAAACCGCTATAAATAAGATGAAGAGCTGATTATATCCCATGGAAATATTAATTAAATTTTCTGAGATGTAGCAAAGGTTCTTGATTTAGTACCCCCCTTAAGATTATGTGCCGTGAGTAAAGTGCTCCGTTTTGACACATGTTGTGGCATGATTGAAGGATAAACCAAAAAACAAAAGGTACTCTAATACATACTCGTGGGAGGCAGAAAAAGTTTACCACATTTTTGTCACGTACGATTTTCCAGCTCGTATGTTTCCATTAAGAACTTACGTTCCAAAAAAATATAATTACTGGGTTTTGCCCGCAACTTCGTCGGCGTTTACAACACAAATTTACAAATTTCAGCCCGATTCGACCAGTTGTATGAGCTGCAGTCAGTCAATCAGTCGATCCCCTTTTCCTGTTATATATATAGAAGATTCGAGGTGTGTATGAAACCCTGATTAAATATACACATAATATACATAGAATATACATAGAAATGGTACTCATAACACTATCCGGGGCTTCCAGGTAACAACGAGGTGTAATCAACACCTGCGTTCACCGCGAACCCGGCAAGCGGTCGATTCCAATCCAATTCATTAAGTTCGGTGACGCGGGAAATACACACACTCGGCGATGGCTTACTCTGTTATAATACGATTATTTTAGTTTCTCTCTGTGCGTTGTATTGCCCATTAATGAGGGTCGTGACCGCCTTCCATTAATTACATAATGGCAGGGGTATTCTTGGGATAATAATGCGTTGTGTTCCCAGGTCCTTCCGCATACGACTCGACTAAGAGTACCTACTATTTGAACTCTCAAGTTATTAGATATATTAATGTTAATGATAATTATTAGATGTTAGTGATAATAACCGAGTCCAACGGCTTAACGTGCTCTCTGAGACATGGCGGATGCAAAAAGGCCAAATTTAGACTTCCAAACTCGGTCACCCATCTTGTTACCGACTTGGGTCAACATTGTTTGACGATTGCAATTGACTGATATACGTTATCATAATTAGGCCGTCCCCCACTTTACTTTACTTCTGTTTTATCTTCTATAATTATAATAGAAGGATTCGACCACCTAATGGTTTCATTATGCGGGGTTCAATTATTTAAACTTTTATGCGTGAATTAAATATCACTTGTTTTAACGATGAAGAGAATACAGTTCAAAACCTGCTGCATGCCTCATAATGTCCTCAAAGGCATGTAAAATCTGCCAATCTGCACTTGGTCAGCGTGGTGGACTATGGCTAAACCTTAGTCCGCTACAAACATTGACTGTATAGTCACTTGCCACAGGTGAAAATACAGTCAAGGGAAAACTTGTAGGGGATAGAAAACAAAAGAATGTTTACAGTGATATAGTCCAAGCCCTGGAGAATCCCCTAAGCTACTTTTCATCCCGAAAAATGGGGAATAAAATAAAACAAGAGTTCCCATCAGATTTTTATAATCCCGAATCCACGCCAGACGATTTCGCAAGCATACTCAAATTTTTTATACGACTGCCTGAAAAAAGGAGTAGGTATATTGTTTTCAGGGTTCATGTATGTATGTGAGTTTGTATATTCCACCATAACTTCTGTACGCCTGAACCGATTATGATAAATTAGATATCGTTACAATCCCTAGCTTATTCCGGGTGAAATAGGCAAGTAAATTTTTAAAAAAAATTGATGGGGTGACCATTGTCCCGCATTAAAAACTAAATTAGAAAAAAATATTCGAAAATAAGATTAAATAAATATATAATCATCATTTAGAAAATGATGAGTAGATTCCAAAAATATATAACACTATAGTTCAATATCCAGTGATTCACAAATAAATAGCATTTAATAAAAATGTGAATAAGACTCTAATTTAACTAGATTAATTTAGATATTTGACTTCTTAGTTCGTTTTTTGGCAAGGTAGTCGTGTTTTTTAATTATGACTTGTTATAATCATTGTACACAGTCTCATTTTATTTTGATCCAGGCTTAAATTTATAATAGCTTATCTAATGTAATCCCATTCAAGTAATTTCTAACAAGATATCATTAGCGATATAGAAGTGAAGTCGCTAAAAGCTACGGAGTATGCAACAGCCAGTGCAGTACGAAATACGGCAATTACCTCTAGAGTTCCGCCACACATCCTCTCCTAACACTCGAGTGCACTAGTGATGCCTAACTTCGATGCTCTATAAGTGTCGATAATATTCTTATTTCATCGTGTTCATGAGTATTTTATAGGTATCATATTATTACTTTGAAATAAAGAATTTAAAAATCATCACGTCTCTTATATAACAGAAAGAAAAATGTTCGACACATCATACTAATATCTTGGGAGTTGTAGTTTTTAATAGTATATTTAAACCATACTATTGCATTCAGTGTATTGAAAGCCTGGCAAATAATAGTAAGAGTCACCAAATCCAGTTGAAGACACACGAAGAACGTTTCTAAACTTCATATCAAAAATTTTCGGATCCTGCCGGTTCCGATTTTTTTTATATGTAGGTTTAGGATGCACATATTAAACAAAGTTTAAAAGTAAAAACTAGATTTTACAATTAGTATAGTTTTTACACTTATAAAGAAACCGCCCCCTGATTTTGTAAGAATTGTCGATCAAATCGTCGAAATTCGACGTCAAAGTAAAATAAACCATAACAGCATTGAATTAGAGCTCAATTTCGTGTATCTATTCTCATACGTTTAGGTATGTAAAACGTATAAGAATGGATACACGAAATTGAGCTCTAATTCAATCCCGTCACGGTTTATTTTACTTTGACGCCGAACTTTGACGATTGGATGAAGAGAGTAGTTTTATGTTGAAAAAATCAAGTGGCTGACATCCTCCAATGGCAAAAAATTCAACAGGAATAAAATTTTGCAGAGTTTTATTGCCCGTTTTGTATATTGACTCATGCAACTTTATCGATGACTTAAACACTGCCCTACAATATTGAACTTCTCAGAGGCTGGAGTATGTCTCACAAGTCCGCACAGTTCTCAAATATTATGGTCTGATGATTCCGACATGCAATGGCGTGTACAACAAGTAGTCTAGGCAATAAAGCTAGTCGACCCCAACAATAATTCCTCAGACGACGAAACTTTTCAGTATAATAAAGCATCATGAGTTAAACGTATATTATAAATATCTAATAAAAGTCATAAAGAAAGTAAGGTTTTTTATGCTATACCCAATTGTCAAAGCGAACATGTTCGCGTAAACGCAGTTTAGGTTTGATAGTAAAATCGTTTTAAATATCGATGTTGTGCATGATTATTTCGATTTTGAGTGTAAATATACGACAAACTATAGTTTTAAAAAGAAATGGAGAAAATATTCAGTCATAAATATTAAGTTTTAGGTATAAATCCTAAATTCCGCATCAATTTTTGTTGAATATTTTTGTATAGGATAAGGTTCATACTATACTATAACCCTGTCAAGTTTCAATGACTGAGGATTTAATGCGGGGGTCTCCATACAACGAATCGTCCCATTGCCTAGACTATAGTAGTTTGAATGCCAGTTAAATACTTAACGAAGTTCTCTATCCTAGGGTTGTTATGCCATATTTATCTAGACTAGTAATTAATCTACCTCGGATTCGCACGGGTGGTTTAGCTTATATACCTACTACAGAATTTACATAAGTATGGTTAAAAATCTACCATTTACTAAGCTATTACCCTGAACGCAATAGATTTTCTCTTCCGCCCGCCATCTCCAAACTACTCATCTGATCTTAATGAAATTTATATGAGACCAACCCATACTGTATACTTTGTATAGGTACTAAAATTCTACATCAACGTTTATAAAGAACAAAGATTAATGTTAAAATCGGTTTCAAGTTGACTGAGATAAGGAGTAAAATCGACCAAAACTTTCATCTTCTATTCTGAACGAACCCTATTGTTTTTGGGGAGAAAAAGTAGTATACATTATTATATGTTTACCCAAAGGTTTAATTAATTGTTAAGTAATTATTAGTGTGCCAATTTTCATTTAAATCTGTCCAGTAGTGTCGACGTGACGACAAAAAATACAAAAAGAAACATATTTCTGTATCGATAGGAAAGCGTCCTCAAATAAAAAAGTTTCAGTGAATAGAAATCGTTCAGTTACAGTTTTACTATAAGATGAAAGATAAAATTGCAATGCCCAAAACATCGTACCGAGTATCCATTATCGTCGGGGCTTATAATGAATAACGTAATATGTTCGGCAAATATATTCGGCATCGACCGCGTTTAAAATGCCGGCCCAACCATTTGTTTGAAGTGGATTCGAGTGCCGAGTGAAAAAGAGGTTTGCGAATGAAACATAAAAGGTTGTTTGATAAATTTTCTTTCAGAAGCAATTTTACTGTTTTTCTATTAGATATGGGTGGTTAGTGTTTTCCGAGTTAAGAACGTTTTATTTTTAAAAACAAAAATGTTTTAGTGTATTATAATTTTGTCGTATGACGTATGGGTACTGGTACGTAGTTAAAGCTCAGAATAGGTTTAGTTCGCGCACGAGTTGAATGCAGAGCTTATGTATGGTGACACATACATAAGCTCTGCATTCAACTCGCGCGCGTACTGTATAGTTAGTATCCTGTATCAGGGGCTACACTGCCAACGCGAGCCATAATATTGTTTCTATATTGTTGACTTTCGTGTTTTACAGTACAACAACAATTGTGTGTTACAACAATGTGTTACAATTATAACCCTTATTTTAGGATGTCCAGGTGACATCAAACTGTGATTTTGAGTAATATTGCTTTAAGAGTTGGCAGTATGGCATCAGAAAGGTATTATTAAGTTATTCTGTACTAGTATGAAATAGTTAATTTCTAGGAAAATTTTAGCTCAGAATTCAAAGTAAACCTTGAAAATATTGATTCCAGATTTAATCTGGACTTTATGGGTGGATACATTAATTATGATGCTTTCAAAATTAAGCTTGTATTAATACTTTAATAAAATATTAGGTACTCATATCTTATTCTTTCGTTTTTACTTAGAGTTCTAGCCTGGTGGGAGGCTTCGGCCGTGGCTAGTTACCACCCTGCCGGCAAAGACGTGCCGCCAAGCTATTGAGATCGCAGTCAAGGTCTATCTTGGAGTGGTTAAAAAAAAAGAGTACAAAGAACAACTTAGTGTAGTTTTTTGGTGTCTGAGTGTATTCTCACATTATTAACATTAATCAATCACGTTAATAATTAAAATTTTATCGATAACGACTCATAGTAAAAGCTTATTACAGATGTATTTCTGATTACCACTTCTGTTTACACTACAAATTAACATTGGCTGATGTATCATTGATTGTTTACTGTACTACCATAAAGCAGTATTATTTCAAAATGACAGTTTTATGTCAGGTGCCTTGACGTCCTTAAAATAAGATAATAATTCTAAAACACGATATCAGCCATATTAAAACAATACTGCTTTAAGCGATAGCAGTATGGGTCCATTTTAATGGTATATTAACGTTGTATACCTACATAATATTTATGTAATTTATTTCATCTGTGTAAATAAGATGCTCACTGAATGGTACACAAGTCAATAGAAATAGCATCAGCAAATATTAAATAGAAATAATTATTCCAAACAAATATTTCAATTTTGATTTGATTTAGATGCCATTTCTGTGATATCCAAATGATCATCCAAGATAAAAAGTGGATTTTTTACCTTTAGTATCTCCAAGACATTATCTGTCTCGTTATGAATTTCGACTTTTATACTTTTAGGTAAGAACGGTGATAGCCTAGTGCTTTAGTTCGGCGTCCTGTTCAGGTGGTCGGGAGTTCGATTCTCGGGCACGCACTCCAAATTTTGCTGAGTAACTAGCTGATGCCTGCGAATTCGTCGGAGTGGTTTAAGTTTTTTTTGATTCCCGTGGAAACTTGTTTGTTTTCTGGGATGACAAGTCTAAATTAAAGAAATTAAAAAATACGACTGCCCTGTCAAAAAACGAACTAAAAAGTTAAAAATCTAAATTAATCTAGTCAAATTAGAATCTTATTCGCATTTTTATTAAATGATATTTTTTGTGAATCACTGGGTATTGAACTATAGTGATTTATTTTTTTGGAATCTACTCATCATTTTCTAGATGATGATTATATACTTAGTTAATCTTATTTTAGAAAATGTTTTTTCAACTTTAGTCTTTAATGCGGGACCATGGTCACCCCATCAATTTTTTTGAAAATTTTACTAGCCTATGTCACCCGGAATAAGCTAGGGATTCTAACGATATCCCATTTATCAAAATCGGTTCAGGCGTATTTTTGCTTACCTACTACTGAAAATGAAAATTTTCAGTAGTAGGTAAGTAAAAATTCAAAGTGATTTTTTAAAATGATCTATAACCAACACATACACTCACATACAGTTAGTTCTTAAGCTCCTTCCAGGTTAACGGTTGAAAACATTATCACATAATATATAGCATCAGGTATACTCGTTATTAACTGCTAAAGGGCTTAAATATTCACAGCTATACAACGTCTAATGCCATATGGGTGTATGGGTTTTGCATACATCATAATGCAAAACAGAGTCGAGGCATTGTATCAAATTAGCATACACTGACGTCTGCAGACAAGCTAATTCAATCTCGATAAAGAGCTGTTTATATGTATAATAACACTACCACTACAGCCTATTAACGTCCCACTGCTGGGCACAGGCCTCCACTCTTATAGGAGAGAAGGAATTAGAGCTTAGACCCACCACGCTGCTCCAATGCGGGTTGGCGGGCTTTAACGACTATTATCAGATGTTAGTGATAATAGCCGGCACTAGTGATGAACCCATTACGGGTTTGAATATTTTAGTATAGCTGCCATATAATACCTCTAACAGATTAACCCGTCCGTTACCATATTATCACCATCACTGCATCATCGTTTAAAACCAAGTGAGATCGCAGACAAGGGATAACTTGTAGTTCAAAAGTATAACAAAAAACGTCCGCGTCGGATTTTTCGTCCTGTTTGTCCCTTTTATAATAGAGTGCTACCTAGTATTAATAATTAGCATTTGCAATAGAGTGTTTTATAGTAGAGCCTTAACTGAAATTTTCCACTTAAACAGAGCAAAAACAATTTTTCAGGAATCGAAACAGGGTCCTTCTACCTATAAGAAGATTCCCGCGGAAACTTTTTAATTTTTAAAATGTAGCCTATGTGTTATTCCAGACTCTAATCTATCTCTGTGCCAAACTTCAACCAGATCTATTCAGGCGTTCTAGCATGATTGAGTAACAAACATCCATATATCTGTCCATCCATCCGAACATTCGCGCTTGTAATTATTATAAGTATCAGTTTGAGCTAACATCTAAGTACTGGATTTAATTTTATCTATTACCAAGATAGCCGGTGGCGAATATAAATTAATTCCATTAGCTTCTTATCATGGATTTAGTACGTATCTTTATTCCAGACCAATTTCCTAGTGTCCCCGGTTAGTATTTACACACAAGAAAGCTACATCTAAAGCATTAATTACTTTGCGATCAGACATCGCCTCGGGGCTTGGCTTAAGTTATGAATAAAGAGCGTATAAGAACTGTAATATTACTTATTCTGTGGTGTAAGTCAAGAATAAGAGCGGTGATAGCCTATTGGCTTAGATATCCGATCTCCTGTACAGGGTCGCGGGTTCGATCATCAAAGTAACGTAGTTTAAAAAAAATTAATACCACTTGCTCTAATAGTCTAGGGCAGGCAATACAGCTAGTTGACCCCAACAATAATTCCTCAGCTGACAAAACTTTACAGTATGATAAAGTATCATGAGTTAAATGTATATTATATTATAAATATCCAATAAAAAATTAGACAGGAAGTAAGGTTTTTTTATGCTATACTCAATTGTTAAAGCAGGAGGGTACACTATCGCATAAACGCAGTTTAGATTTGATAATAAAATCGGTTTAAATATCGATGTTCTACATGATTATTTCGTTTGATATTTCGCTTTAAAGTGTAAATAAACTACTTACTATCATTTTAAAAAAAAATCGAGAAAATATTGAGTCATAATTATTAAGTTTTAGGTATAAATACCTAACTTCCAGATGTATTTTTGGTGGATATTTTTATGTAAGTTTTTGATCATCCAATACTAAAACCCAGCCAAGCTTCATCGACTGAGGATTTAATGTGGGGGTGTTCATACAATAGACCACCCCGTTGCCTTGACTATAATGTCGAAGGAAAACATCGTGAGTAAACCTGTATACCCGGGACCTCTTCATAATGTTTTCAATGGCGAGTGTCTACTAATGTGCACTTGGTCAGCGTGGTGGTTGTCCTAGGTTAGCGACAAAAGGGACGCCACGCGATATGACGCCATAGAAAATGACCCCTTGTCCTTGGTAAGTGACAGAAGCGACGTTACGCGACGCGACGCGATAGAAAGCAATAGAAAATAACCTGTTGTCTTAGGTGAGCAATAAACCCTAATCAATCCCTATCCCATGAATTTTCTTCTAATAGTGAATAGTGGTAAATAACGGATCACGAGTCACGACCCGCTACAGTAGTGATCAATGAACAATGCTATGCGGATAGTCTCATCCAATTAATACTTTAAGGAAGTTTTCATTAACGACTCCTTCACTGAATAACAATAAAACACTATAGTTATAATTTAATTTAGTGTTAGTAATTTAACTTTAATCACATACCTAGTAGTTTATAAGGTATAATAGTTTGTGTGTGAATAATAAGTGCACGGTATATAATTATTAGTCGAGCGTTATATATTATTCGGCAAACTACATGTGTAGTTTGCCGAATAATATAATTTTTGAGCACGTACTAAAAAAAAAAAAAATTATCTCTCGCTTTGATCTCGAATCGCTTTTCCCAACACCTTGAACCACCAAACATAAAGCTTAAGAACACAAATGGATAGAGTCCATTTAATCTTGAGGGATTTAATTGCTGCACCTTTCGATTCAACGTCGAAGCCCGCTGCCCATTTATTGGCACTACGATTTATCGGAGACCTCAGTGGCTTTGCCGATATCTTTTATGTAGGACCTAGGTAAGAGCTAGGTATACGATGTAAGTGATTTGAATGGAATTTATTCACGTATTTGCTGAATTAGATTATACTCAAACTCAAACTCAAATAATGTTTATTCAATTTAGGTAGGTATACTACACTTATTGACGTCCAGTTATTTATAAAATATAATGGTGATAATCAGTAACGGTATCTTAAAACTAAACCCACGAGGGTTCCAAACGCGCTCTGGTCTGAGAAGAACCCACAAGAAACTCAGCCGGGATTTTTTTTTCATTATCACCATTTCCCAAATCATCTTAACTAAGGAACTATCAGAGCCATTAGATCAAATTATTTCCAAGCTTCCTTGTCATTTAAGTAAACCTTTACATGGTAATAGGATAATTACAATAACAGGTATCACAATGCGTACCTGCAATAAGTATAAAGAGAAAAGTTGGGGTAAAAAGAAACATATTAGGTAGTAGATAATAAAGTGAAGTATGATAATTTATTAAGCCATTTAGTACATGCCTTGAATAAGGAATATAAGTCAAATACATAGCAAAAAATACATAAAAATATGTAATATACTAAAATATATATTAAGTATTATATATTAAGATAGTAATCTAAATAAAAATAAAGTAAAATACAATATATAATATAATATAATATACATTTTTAAATATAATATGTACACAATATATAATTTTAGTATATATCTGGGGTTATTTATAAAAGGAAATGTGTTACATTTAGCACAAGTCGTTTTGAAATCGTATATTTGCTCTAAAATTGTCTTCAAATTGATTAAAAAATAAATTTAAGTTGCCTTAACTCAATAAACTCAATTTATTTATAACATGTAGGACATACTTACAGGTGTCTCTTATGTACCGTCATGTTTTGACTCTACCGCCGATTCGAAAAGGAGTAAATATGTAAAAATACACAAGTAAATACTATTTAAGATCGTTGAACAAAAGAATACAGATTCCATCCTCCATTTGTCAAATCAAAAAATCCGGATCCGGAATAATCCTTCAGATACCCAAATTAATATCGAAATTCGACTTCACACGGTCATTAAAAGCCGTAAAATAATTGGAGGCAGATGTTAAAACACCGGGTTCTAATTACCGAAGAAATATGCTTCGCGGCGACTAATTTATATATATTGTGCACGTGTGATTGCTTTAATTATGATTTATGGTACTCCCATAAAGTTTTTCTGCTTTTTTATACATTTTGTACAATGCTTTCACTCGATGCGTGGTTTGAATGATTTATAAACGAGGGCTTCCTTGTAGGTAACCAACTGGCTTGCGATCAACGATATCTAGTATCTACACCTTTCTATGATCAGTATAATTAGTTGTAATTGTATAATTAATTGTATTTTTTTCCAAAATTTACTGTATATTTTTGTTTGGGGCATTCATGGCAGACAATGGCTAATCTGTAGAAGGTCTTCAATAGACCAATACTTTTAAAATGTGAAAAAACTTTTGAGTGCGAAAAAGCCAGAAGGATAATAGGGTAAAGCTATTTTATTAACCCAGTGCAATTCTTTTAGTTTTTTGCCTGATGACTGTTTTAAACTAAAAAAAGCCAAATAACATTCACGTAACCTCGACGTCACTTAATCAAAAAATATCGATTATTTTTGTAATAAGTACTTAAATTCGGTTTCCTACTGCAATTAACCATAAAATAGGCAAAAACCAATTTTAAGAATCAAATTGTAAGTTTAGAAATTTCCGCCTTACCACGTTTAAAGGCTGATTTCTCACAATAATGCCCCCTAAAGTACGAAAATTTTTACACTTACAAGGGAAGCTTAGGAACCCAAAAAGTTTTTAAAAGTAGTCGGTAGCTAAGTAAACAGGTATAAGCATTTTTAATCTGAAGTTGAAAATTCGACTCTACCTCTGTGTAACGTAAACTTTTCACTAACGACCAAAATTTTTCCAACTTTGTTTTGTGAACATGCTTGCTTCATAACATAGCAAGCATGTTCACAAAAAAATCATTTACACTCAGATATCTCACGATAAAACTAAAAAAAAAAAAAAACTCGAACGCTACCAAAAATCACTAAACATACATGGGGTATTTTCTGATAGGTCTAGGTACGAGGAATCAATTTTTTTTCTTTGAACGTCACTATTTGGGTCATTCTGTATAATAATTAGGTTAGCTTTAAGTTCTACTGCATTGTTTTCAATAAATGTTATTGCTAAATCTAAATAAAACACGAAGGCAACCCATGTCAACGATTTGCTTTAATTAGAGCCTTTCTCTCTCCGGCCTTGATGCGGGTCAAATGACAAAGATTAATTCATTTAATATGTTATCCTACCCCCATTTTACCAGTTTTACCTATATGTATGAATATGGAAGTACGGATTGTTTACGCCCTTGTATCAGCATTATAATCCCTATTAAACGCACATCAAGGTACATCAGAACCGCAATCATAGATAGACTCATATTATAAATACGAAAGTGTGGCTGGATTGGTGGATCTTTGTTATTCATTTACGTCAGAACGGCAGAACGGATCTGGATTAAATTTGGCACAGATACATTTTACTTTTATTGGGAATACTAGGCGACAAGATAAAACGTCGTTTGGCTCCGAAGCGGTCGCTTTGGGATTGCGTTTCGTCCTCTATATAATAAAAGCGAGTGTTTGGATGGATGTTTTATCACTCAATCACGCCGGAATAACTACATTATTAGTAGGTCTAAAGCCACATGTCATGCTTATTAAACTTTTCTACAGGATATCGCTTCTCTACAATAGAAGAAAAGGGTTATTTTAATTCGGAGTTATTGTAAATCGATCACGTATCAATAGTTATTACGTAAAACCCTGTATAACAATGCCCATATTCAACAACCATTATTATTTCCTATTTAACAAAAATCTATAAACACAGACCCCCATGAAATTCGACACGCGTCCTCTGTATAGAAAACCCAAAATTGAAAAAAAATCGTCGTGCTGGGAACGAGGATAGTCAATAGTCACTTCATATTGTGTTTGCTGTGTAAACCGCGTAGTTTCGTGGTATCGGGTTACCTTCCACCAAGGAACTAAGTAAATGGACAGTGAAAATGACAAAAGTATAAAATTACGTACATTGATGTTCCAGACATAGATGATCTTAAATTTGAAGAAAATAAAACCGCAATGGATGATGTACAGTAAGAAAAAGTAGGAGTTTGCTATATGGGGAATGATGTAGTGGTACGTAATAGGATTGTATATCCCGCAGGAGCTCGGCCGAGAGTTGAGTGAACTACACTAACCCAAATTGCTTACAATGCTGTCATTGTCTCCAGAGCGTGGAGAAATTTTCTTTTGACGCTTTTTAACTCGTATCTCCTATTGTAAACAAAGATTAAGTAAGATGTTAGGATGTGGGAACGCTTTTAACATACTTAGTGAGGAAGTATTAATAACGTAAAGGGTTCATAGAAAATCGTGGTTTACGAATTCCTAAACCACTGACGCTGACGTTCCCTCAGTGGGAATATACCTTAGTATTAGTATTTCTATTTCCAAATAATATAGTCTGCAGATCGTCTCTAGAATCCGTGCTACTGGCTTAGTGTAAACTGTAAATACTTACAGTGATGCAGTCCGTGATATTTGCGAACGAGGCGGCTTTACCCAATACCAACATAGCAAAATTACAGAACCGCTTTCAAGCAAAATTATTTGGTTTTCAAAAGTGTCTTGTGCCAACTTCCACACGAAAATGTTTCAAATTTTTCACACTTGTAACCTCAAATAATATCTCGATCTAAACGTCAACGTCAGCCCATGTAATATGAGATTCTGAACCAGCGATAGATTTTCTCGACGATTCAAAAGCACTTGTAAAAGTTTATTTTAATAAAAAAATATTTTAGTTTATTTTGCCTATCGTTTTAGGCTGAGCTACAGAAATGAGGACTCTGGAACTCTGCTAGACCGAACTCTGGAGTAACGAAGTTTCCGGTGTTTCACCCCCACGCCTCGGTAAATACGCAAAGCCTTCATTCCAATGCCTGATCTCTCTCCAGTCGTGTCAGTTTCTCCGTTCCATCAGAATGATCGAAATAAAAAACAATGAACCCATAACTATTTTATTTCTTTTTTTTTCTAGGGGAAAGTCTTCCAAGAAAGGCACCCAACTTCTGGGGGGAGAAGTCGGGTTATGTAGTTACTAAGTATACCTAAGAATATTTTACCTGTTTTTTGCTAAAACAAAAGGACATTGTATTTTCCCAAACCTGTTACCTGTATTTTTTAAGATTTTTCGTCTTGGCAAAGCGCCAGCGACCTGGATATGACATCTGTCAGAACAGCCATCTTTTTCTTTGAGACAAACGTTTAGGTCCCGTTTACAAAAGAGAAAATATACGCTATTCTACCGTCATGTCAGTGGTCTGAGTTTATTTTATCGTTGGCCATTTATACACGGCATTTCTCGTTTATACACGAATATTTTGCGAAGGTTTTTGCGTTTACTTCTACGAGAATTTTTATTGTGCTGTGGAAACCCTATACCCATTAGCATACCAACTATTAAATAGGTAACATTATAACATTATTCCACACAAATTATATATATCATATCATTTTGGGAAATAAGTGTTATATACAGTAAATGTGTGCAAACAAAAGGTTGAAAAACATTGAAGCTAGAGTTTAAAAAGTCTAAATTAACCAAACAATATAAATGCTTCATATATTTTACGAAGTAAATATCTAGATATTCAGCTTTTCTTCAAAAACTTTCCGCAAACCGAGTTTATGAAATCCATAATCATACTTTTTACTTTCTTATTTTTCAGCAAGTGGTCGCCCGGGTCCCCGGGGATCGAATCCCCCGACCAGGTTATAAGAAGTCGGGCTACGAAGTTCAAATTCTATAGTGATGGTATTATAATTACAATCCTTATGTATCATAGTATAGCACGCTTGCAATGCTCACTTTTCAACTTAATTACCCAATTACAAAAAAGGAAACACTTAATTTTCTCACCCAAAATAATATATCGATACGAATTGAACATAAAATGTAAACAAAGTGAAGTAAAGTGACGTATAATTGGTAACACCGGGGTCATTAAGTCACCGCTTCCCATTCAAACCGCCATGCTGTAGTACGTTTTCGGTTTGTTAAGTGGAACCACATGCGAGGATGACGTTTGTCATGGGTTTATGAGGGCAGTGGTATGAAAGACTGGATAATTGGATGCAGCTATAGGACTAGTTTAAAACTGAGAGATAAGTTAGCTAACCCGTTATCCTACGGAAGCAACAAACGCGACATCTTGTCTCGATACGACAGTATTAAACAGTAGCTGACCCTTCACTTATGACTGCCTCGTTGGTCAAGAGGTTGGCATGTTCGACTGCGGCTGACGAGGTTCTGGGTTTGAATCCCGGGTCAGGCCGTAATCGAGTATTGGGTTTTTGTGACAGGAAATTCTCAGTACTAGTCCGGAGTTAGGAAGTTGGTGGTGTTTCACCCCCGTGCCTCGGAGAGCACGTTAAGCCGTCGGCTCCGGTTAGTATCACTAAATATGATAATAGTCGTTAAAGTCAGCCAACCCGCATTGGAGCAGCGTGGTGGGTCTAAGCTCTAATTCCCACTCTCCTATAAGAGTGCAGGCCGGTGTCAAGCAGTGGAACGTTAATGGCTGTAGTGGTGGTGGTGACTATTCACGTGGCCTACGTTGTCGCCTAGACAAGTTGGTCTTTTTCTACGGCGTTGCATCGTGTCGCGTCGCTTCTGTCGCTCACCTAGGACAACGGGTCAGATAGTAACCGACTTTGGAATTGAATTGGAACATTTTGATCAAGCTCTCCCGAATATCTTTTAACTTTTCTACACCAAACTGGATCAAAAGAGCGGTTTACAAACTACAAGTTAAAACTTCGGACTTCTTATCGGCGGGTTCCAGTGTGCAGGTAACTTTCTTACTTTAAGTTCTTAGTTTTTTTTATACGACACCTGAAAAAAGGAGTATATTGTTTTCAGGGTTCATGTATGTATGTATGTATGTGAGTTTGAATATTCCACCATAACTTCTATACGCCTTAACCAATTTTGATAAATGAGGAATTGCTTAAATCCCTAGCTTTTTCCGGGAGACTTAGGCTACTAAAATTAAAAAAAATGGATGGGGTGACCATGGTCCCGCATTAAAGATTAATTTGAAAAAAAAAACGAAAGTAAAATTAACTATATAATCATCATCTAGAAAATGATGAGTAGATTCCAAAAATATATAGCACTATAGTTCAATATCCAGTGATTCACAAAAAAATATCATGTCATAAAAATGTGAATAAGATTCTAACTTAACTAGATTAATTTAGATTTTTAACTTTTTATTTCGGTTTTTGGCAGGGCAGTCGTGCTTTTTAATTTTTTAAATTATTTTTGTTTTTCCGTCATATTCACAACTCAAAAACTGGGCTTTTTTAACCTCTGCAAGTTAGCCTTTGACTGCGATCTCACCTGATGGTAAGAAGATGCAGTCTAAGAACAGTATCGGGAGAACCTGTTAGGGGCATGGCAGTTACATTAAACCTATACCCCTATTCGGTTTCTACACGCATCGTACCGGAACGCTAAATCGCTTGGTGGAACGTATTTGCCGGTAGGGTGGTAAGCCACGGCCGAAGCCTCCCACCAGGCCCAACAAGGAAAAATTCAGAAATTATAAATTCCCAAATTGACCCAGCCGGGGATCGAACCCGGGACCTCCACACGTTAAGAAAACAGCGCCATGGAGTAAATGAATGTGCAAGTGGGTGATTAAATCATTATAATAGTTTTTACTAAAGACAGATAGGCAGAGACATCCCACCATAAGGTTTCTGTTTTTTACCTTTTTTGTAAGGTACCCTAAAAACCCGACCCTGACTTTTTTTTTCATTATAGGCTTACGCTTGACCACAATCACACCTGATGGGAAGTGGTGATGCGGCCTAAGATGGAACCCGCTTGCCTAGAAGATGCACTACTATATGACATTCTTTATGGCACCTGGGTCTCAAACATGTAATTATCAGACTCATTCATCGTTTTAGCCATTCCTCTTACTACTCTAGGTCTAAATACGTAACTAGATTCTACCAATTCATTAGTACCCATAACGTTGTACAGTACACGTCACAGTAATTTTGCCGCGTGTCTGTAAACATGGCGCCGAGTGTTCCGCAAACACGCGTTGCGTTTTACTTAATTGAATGCTTAATGAGTGTTGCTGTGTTGCGTTTTGCGTTAATGTCGGCAAATATTCAGCTCGCTTGATTGGATTTTAGCGGGGACTGTTTTTTTTTTTTTATCCACTACATGTTAGCCCTACAATCTTACGGTAACATGTATAACACTATACTCGTACTTCAATATTTAGTGATTCACAAAAAAATATAATTTAATAAAAAATGTGAATAAGATTCCAAAGGCTATATATGCAAATCGCTTCTTAAGGTAAACTCCAAAAATAATATGGCAGGGCAGTCGTATTGTTTAATTCGTTAAATTAATTTCACTTGTTTACCTATAAAACCTTAAAACCCCGACCCTGACTTTATGGCACCTGGGTCTCAAACATGTAATTATCAGACTCATTCATCGTTTTAGCCATTCCTCTTACTACTCTAGGTCTAAATAGGTAACTAGATTCTACCAATTCATTAGTACCCATAACGTTGTACAGTACACGTCACAGTAATTTTGCCGCGTGTCTGTAAACATGGCGTCGAGTGTTCCGCAAACACGTTGCGTTTTACTTAATTGAATGCTTAATGAGTGTTACTGTGTTGCGTATTGCGTTAATGTCGGCAAATATTCAGCTCGCTTGATTGGATTTTAGCGGGGACTGGTAAGTATTTGCGTCTTTATAATATAGATTTAGAATTCGCTCCGCTATAATGTAATGCGAGACCAATTTTTTTTTTTTTTTTTTATCCACTACAAGTTAGCCCTTGACTGCGATCTCACCTGATGGTAAGTGATGATGCAGTCTAAGATGGTAGCGGGTGGGATGGTAGGGTGGTAACTAGCCACGGCCGAGCCAGGCCGGACCAGGGAAAATTCCGAAATTATAAATTCCCAAATTGACCCTGCCGGGGATCGAACCCGGGACCTCCGCACGTTAAGACAACAGCGCTACACACTGCGCCACGGAGGTCGTCAATTATTTTCATTTATTTACAAGTACATCGACATGAGGCCCTGTCAGGGCATTGCAAATTTTAAATTACACAAGATTCATTAAATAGATTCATTAAATCTATTACAAATATTAGATAATTAAATAGTGTCGTCAAGTTATTAAATCTAGAAGTCGTAGTCAATGGCTAAAATAATATTAAATAAGTTATTACAATAGAATTAAACTATTTGAATAATTATAACTTTTAATACATAATTTATTTTAAATACATTTATCGTGCTATTGAGGTCTATGTCAATCCTATATCTATGCTTTATAAATCCTGAAAATTTGAAGCATCGTATTTAGCTATGGTAAAAGGTCCCAGCTAAAAATCAGTGGTGTATGGTTTTTATACGACTGCCTGAAAAAAGGAGTATATTGTTTTCAGGGTTCATGTATGTATGTATGTGTATTTGTATATTCCACCATAACTTCTATACGCCCGAACAGATTTTGATAAATGAGGTATCGTTAGAGTCCCTAGCTCATTTCGTGTGACGTAGGCTAGTAATTTTTTTTAAATCATGGGGTGACCATGGTCCCGCATTAAAGACTAAATTTGAAAAAAAAAACGAAAATAAGATTAACTATATAATCATCATCCATCATCCAGATTCCAATAATTTAAAACACTTTATTTCAATATCCAGTGATTCACAAAAAATATCATTTAATAAAAATGTGAATAAGATTCTAATTTAACTAGATTAATTTAGATTTTAACTTTTTAGTTCGTTTTTTGGCAGGGCAGTCGTGTTTTTTTTTTTTTTAATTCTAACTTGTTTATATTGCTCATGTGCGTTTTCAAAGCATACAGCATTATGCTGAGTTGGAGCCTTTTTTCGGGCTATGCCACACTTGAGTCCTTTTTCCCGGCGCTTGTATGATGGAACTACGGGGTACTACCCCCTTGAGGTAAGGAAATGTGTGGTAGAAATGGTAAATAAATGTTTTTTCTGTGTCTCTCTTCCTTCTCTTTGCAGATATCTTTACCTAGTACTTACTTGCTAATATTATAAATGCGGATGTTTGGATGTTTGTTTCTCAATCACGCCAGAACAGCTGAACGGATCTGGATGAAAGGACATGACCAGTAATTGCCCTCCGATTCGGGACAATGCACAGGATTTCCGTTTTTACAGTAAGGTTTAAAAATTCAAAACGAAATTATTATGGATTTATTATTCCAAATAAGGTCAGGGTTCAAATGACAAAAAAAAACAGTACGTTTATTGTTTAAATCTTGAGCGTCCGCTTTCCTCTTTAAGCACTACTCCATTTTGACGTTCCATTATATCCATGCCTAATAATAATCTTGTAACCCTACATGAATACCATTTAAGTACCTTAGTCGTTATATTATGAATGATTTATTTTTGATCAATTAAATAGTAATGAAAAGGAAATGTATGTTTTGTTTATAATTATTTTTATTTTTTGACAAGTCTCAAACTAATAGATCGAACAAAGCATTTTGAAATACTGCGTTTAAAGGAACGCCCTTTCACATTGCATATGCTGCCATCTGTGGTCAAATAGTTGAACTTGTTAACCAAAAGTAGTGAGCAATACTTAAAAATATTTTCTAGACTCACCACAATAACTAGCGCCATCTAGTGTGGGAAAGCAGTTTTTGGTGAAACTTTTTTTATTTATTTTCTCAGTTTTCGGAGCCTTCAGACTCCTGAAACTTTTTTATTTGAAAACTATAAAATATAATAATTACAATAATAAAGAAATAATACTTGAAAATATTTTTTTAAACTCGCTCAACACACTAAATAGCGCCATCTAGTGTGGGAAAGCAGTCTTTTGGTGAAACTTTTTTTGTTCATTTTCGCAGTTTTCCGAGCCTTCAGACTCCTGAAACTTTTTTATCTGAAAACAGTGAAATATTACAATTACAATAATAAAGAAATCATTGCTGAACATTGATTTTTGACACCTAGGCAAGCTGCCATAGTTCCACCGGTCAAGTCCTTTGGCACAGAGATAGATTATAGTCTAGAATAATCCATATTTAGGCAACTGTTTGTCTCATAAAATTAAAGAGTTCTCGCGGGAACCAAAAAACCTCAATCCAATCCACGCGGACGAAGTCGCGGCCTATAGTTCTTGCAATTCACGAGTGTTGGTGTTTATGTATCTGTATATGTATTGAGGTATCAGGGTACTGGAGTTGCGACTCCGTACTGGAAAGCGTAGCATCGGAAACTTCACACTAGGTAGACGGGCGATATCTAGGTCTAGCCCCACTATAGCTTGTTACCCATATTATTTGGACGCCACACTGTGGCGATACATGAGACTTTTATAATTGTAACACCATTCTGAACCTACTGTATGCACAAATAAATAAATAAACTGAAATATAGAGGAGCAGCAGCATGTCCCAGCAGCAAATGTTCTTTGTATGTATTGAGCAGAACCCAGGTAAGCGACGCGGCATGGAAATGCACTGGGCGACGCGACCCAATACAAACTCATACAAATAATTTTTGCCGCTACATGTGCTGTTGCTCCGTGCGTCTCAAGTGGCTCTAGACCTTCAAATGAGTACTAGGGAGTCGCTAGATCCAGGCGGTGTAAGACCGGGTCGTGTAGAAAACCCAAGGCCTATGTCCAGTTGCAATAAACTTCTTCCGATTGATCACGACAACGACAACGTCAATATGCCTGCGGGTGAAAATTTACACTACGGACAGGATAGAACAAAACGTCTCCGCAAAATGACAACGTTGTATGGAGAACAAGAATCTCGTCTTTTTGTCAGGCAGGCAAAAAGAAATACGCATAGTACGTATTCACCCTAAGGTTTTTACCGATAAATAGCTTACAGTCGTCCCTATATGGAACCTTCACGTGTGCAAATTGAATGTGCCCGCGTTTTAGGCAATTGGAATTTAGAAATACTCTGCCAAATGAAAATTGAACGTCAATATTATGTTTTGTATAGAGGGCGGTCTGAGGAAATGACGGTATTGAGGTTCAAATCTGACGAAAATTTAGGCACATTTTGATTTATTAAATGACTTTTCGGAGTTGTGTGGGTTTTAATACATACTAATATTATAAATGTGAAAGTGTATCTGTCTGTCTGTCTGCTACGCTTTAACGGCCCATCTACTCAATTAATTTTGATGAATTGGGTATCACATCCCAGGAAAGGACACAGGCTAATTTATCCCAATCATCTAGTAACTAATAATATCACTTGCTTTAACGGTGAAGGAAGAAACCTGTATTTTTTATCAACTACAAGTTAGCCCTTGACTGCGATTTCATCTGATGATAAGTGATGATGCAGTCTAGGAAGGTAGTGGGTTAACTTGTTAGGGGCAGGCAGTTGACATCATACCGAAATTCTAAATCGCTTGGCGGCACGTCTTTGTCGGTAGGGTGATAACTAGCCATGGCCGAAGCCTCCCATCAGGCCAGACCAGGAAAATTCGGAAACTATAAATTCCCAATTTGACCCTGCCGGGGATCGAACCCGGGACCTCCGCACGTTAAGACAACAGCGCTCAACACTGAAAAAGAAGAACATAAACCCACACGGACAAATTCATGGGCTGTAGCAGTAATCTATAGGTACTATACTTTTCTAAAGTTTAGATGGATGGATATGGATGGATGAATGTTTGTTACTCAATCACGCAAGAACGGCTAAACAGACCTGGATGGAAAATTGGCACAGAGATTAATAGTCTGAATAGAAAATAGGCTACTTTTTTAGATTATAGTCTGGAATAAGACATTGGCTACTTATTATCCCGGAATATTAAAGAATTCCCGCGAGAACCAAAAAACCTCAATCACCCGGATAAAGTTGCTGGTATCAGCTAGTTTAATGGTGTATGGTTTAGTGTTAGTTGTAGTAACTTAATTTTGATCACATACTTAGTAGTTAATAAGGTATAATAGTTGTTGTGTGAATAATAAGTGCACTGTATATTATTATTACTGCCTAGTTGGTCTAGTGGTTAACATGTTCGACTGCGGCCGACGGGGTCCTGGGTTCGAGTCCCGGATCGGGCCATAATATTAGGTATTGGGTTTTTCCGACTAGAAATTCTCAGTACTAGCCCGGAGTTAGGAAGTTGGCGGTGTTTCATCCCCGTGCTTTGGAGAGCACGTTAAGCCGTCGGTCCCGGTTATTATCACTAACATGATAATAGTCGTCAAAGCCGCCAACCCGCATTGGAGCAGCGTGGTGGGTCTAAGCTCTAATTCCCTCTCTCCTATGAGAGTGGAGGCCTGTGCCCAGCAGTGGGACGTTAATGGGCTGTAGTGATATAATTATTGGTTGGGCGCGCGTTCGTCAACAAACTACATGTGTAGTTTGGCGAATAACATAATTTTTATTATTATTATTATAAGATATTATATACTTTATTTGTACCACCACAAAAGGTAAAAATAACAAAAATAGGAAATAAAATTAACACAGAAGTAGGATACAAAAGGCGGCCTTATCGCTTAGGCAGCGATCTCTACCAGGCAACCTTAGGAAAAGGAGAAAATAAGGAGAATAGACTGCAGGTGGTTGTTTATATATACTTACATTCAAATAACTACATACTAATACATAAAGCAAGAATAAACATATAATCAAAATATAAATTATATATATTTATACTAATTATAAAATATACTAATACATATGTATTTTATTGTATATATTTTGACTCAGCTTAAAGAATATTTGTTATTGTCGTCTTTAGTTTGCAATATAATGATTCATAACAGCATTTTTTAATATTGTGAATTTTTTGAATTTTTTGAGCAATTTATTAAAAAAAAATATAACCGAAACCTCTATACCAGCCAAAATAATCGTACCGTTTATTTACAAATCAGTGACTAGACCGTCCTAGATCTGCCAAGTGGATTTGAGCTCAGTGTAGCGTGCGTATGAAGCGGGTACCACAACACAATACCCTTTTACGCTCTACGGAATGTTCCACGTAATTTCGGGGGTAGTTTTTTGTAGAGCCTTAATGTAAAAAAGGTTAAAATTGTAGAAGTATAAAATTTGGTATATGAATCCACCACTACAGCCTATTAACGTCCCACTGCTGGGCACAGGTCTCCACTCTCATAGGAGAGAGGGAGACCCACCACGCTGCTCCAATGCGGGTTGGCGGGCTTTAACGACTATTATCATGTTAGTGATAATAACCGGGACCGACGGCTTAACGTGCTCTCCGAGGCACGGGGGTGAGACACCGCCAACTTCCAACTCCGGGCTGGCACTGAGAATTTCTTAATTGAAAAACCCAATACCTAATATTATGGCCCGACCCGGGACTCGAACCCAGGACCTCGTCAGCCGCAGTCGAATATGTTAACCACTAGACCAACGAGACAGTAATAATAATATACAGTGCACTTATTATTCACACAATAACTATTATACCTTATAAACTACTAAATATGTGATCAAAATTAAGTTACTACAACTAACACTAAACCATACATTATTAAACTAGCTGATACCCGCAACTTCATCCAGGTGGATTGAGGTGTTTTGGTTCTCGCGGGAATTCTTTAATATTCCGGGATAAAATGTAGCCTATTTTCTATTCAGACTATCTCTGTGCCAATTTAAAAAAAATGCTCAATGTAAAAAAAACCCGACTGCCCTGCCAAAAAACGAACTAAACAGTTAAAGTCTAAATTAATCTAGATAAATTAGAATCTTATTCACATTTTTATTAAATGATATTTTTTTGTGAATCACTGGATATTGAACTATAGTGTTGTATATTTTTGGAATCTACTTATCATTTTCTAAATGATGATTATATATTTAGTTAATCTTATTTTCGATTTTTTTTTTCAAAATTAGTTTTTAATGCGGGACCATGGTTACTCCATCAATTTTTTTTTAAATTTTACTAGCCTATGTCACCCGGAATAAGCTAGGGATTCTAACGATACCTCATTTATCAAAATCGGGTCAGGCGTATAGAAGTTATGGTGGAATATACAAACTCACATACATACATACATGAACCCCGAAAAAGGTTAAAATTGTACAAATATAAACTTGGGTATATCAATCCTAGACCTATAATTAGATTTTGTAGTTTGGCGAATAACATAATTTTTGTAAATTTTTTGTGCAATTTGTAAAATAAAAATTAAAAAAAAAAAGCATAATGTATTCATTACTTGAGGCTTTTTAATGTAATCACAGCGCGTTGCCATGAAAGTGTTATAGTATAATATAAATAAGTATAACAATCGTAAATCGTACCTAATAACAATCTATATCATATATTATAAATACAAAAGTTTGGATGGATGGATGGATGTCTGTTACTCAATCACGCCAGAACGGCTGAACGGATCTGGATAAAAATTGGCACAGAGAAAGACTATAGTCTGGAATAATATATGGGTTACTTTTTATCCCGGTAAACTAAAGAGTTCCCGTGGGAATCAAAAAACCTCACCCGACGCGAAAGAAGTCACGAATATTAACTAATTATACTATAAGTATAACAATCGTAATAGTCGAGAAAGCTTATACCACAAGGTTGTTTCCATGTGAATTTTGTGATAATCTTTTAAAGTGATACATTACGGATTGACGTGATATTTGACATATAATATATGCCTATAGTTGAGGAGCTGAAGAGTCATACATCCGCAGTAAAGCGGTCCATAATAGGTTGTCTAGATTCATCAGGAACAATTTTTATGCAAAATTTCATACGAACTGCACAACCTAGAAACGCTACGGCAATTCAAAGCCACGCATTCACATAGGAAGACAATAGGGTTGTTACGGTTCGCGAAATGAATTTCAGAACCCTTACCATAAGTTTATAAATCAATAATTTACGTATATCGTATTCGAGCGTTCAAACACATTGGCGCCAAAGTAAAATGGACCCAAAAAGTCTCGTTTTAAAGTCAAATTCAGTGCAACCGATTTTAATTTCAAAACGTTTCCGTTTGGAGCACAGGCTGTGAATCCATACACAAAATTCATCTCTAAGTCATCGGACTTAAGGTTCAATTTACTTTGTTAAATTCAGTATGGGCTTACGCTTAACTACTTAACTTCTGATGGGAGGGAACGCGCTTGCCTAGAAGATACCAAATAAATAAATAAATAATATTTATTTGCAAGAATATGGGTACATATTAGGTCTTAAAGTAGTTTTAATTTTCCTAACATATTCTACCATACAATGGTGTGCAAATGTGTGTTTGTTTTTAAAGTAAATAAATTAAATTATTTCACTAGATCATTTCAATTTTTTAAAACGTACAAAAAAAACAAAACAATTGCAGCTAAATGTTAAATGTCACGGTAAAGAAAAAAGAAATCATATAATATTATTATGCTCAAAAGTAAATGGTAAAATGATGTCACATAAATTATAAATTATACTTAGTCAGTAGAAATAACAAATAAAAATACTATTAAGAGTGGTTTAAATAATCTTTAACAGAATAAAATTGGCGGGCCAGTAACCAATCGATGATTGTAGTTTTAAATTTGTGCAAATAACTGACCACTCTTTATTTGAAGGCAACTGGATTATAATTTGTGGGAAACACAGATTTTGGTAGTGTTCCAGACCCTAGCCATGCAAATGCGGAATGAAGATGCAAAGCGTTTTTTTGTATGTGGATGGAACGTTGATGAAATAGGGGTGGAAACTCCCAAGGCATCTTGCGTTACGGTGGTAAAAAATAAATAAAATAAAATAAACTTTGACGCACATAATATTATGTTCGAATACTCGAATAAAATCAACGCACTTCGGTGATTAAACTTGTGGTAAGGAACGTTTCGGGAACGCGGGAGTTTAAAACAGCCTGTGAATATATTATAGCGAGGATGTTGGAACTCATTTGTGAGCTCATTATGTGTTTGAATACCTTTAGATGGAAAACCTATATTGTTTTATCACGAAAAGCCAGCGTCCGAGAGTAGGGTTGTTATATTAATTAATAAATCAATAGTTTAAATTTTTCTGATCTGGTGATAGCGTGGCTTTTATATATGAAAAATTACATAAAAACAAAAACTAAACAGGCATAAAAATTTGTACCAATTTTGGCCACCGGGTCAAATAAGTTTGTGGGACTGTAAGAATCATAGTTGGTGGGTTTTTCATGTACCTAATCAATATATAATGTGATAGGAAGCGGAACGGTACGCCACTTAAACCTTTGTAGTTTTCGCTGTATTTTTTTTCATTCCACTACAATTTAGACTTTGACTGTGATCTTCGATAATCGGTAATTAGTGATGATGCAGTCTAAAATCGAAACGGGCTTGCCTGTTAGAGGTTTGGCAACTGCCAACCCATAATCGGTTTTTACACAGCATCCGACACTAATTCCGGTAAGTCACTGGCACTAACTTGCTTCGGCCGAAGCCTCCCACTAGACCAGACCAGAGAAAATTCAGGAATTATAAACTTCCAAATTGACCCTGACCCTGCTGGGAATCTAACCCGGGACCTCCCACTATAAAAACACAGCGCTCACCACTGCGCAAGGGAGGTCAAATTATTTCAGTTCTTATGCTGAACTTAAGCTTAAGCCGAATAGTTTAGGTAGTTTTTTAGTTCAACCGATGGATACAAAAATAACATAAAACAATTTTCATTAAAAAATTATAATTTTATAACCTTAGAAAATCATAATTATCATTTAAATAAATAAGTAAATAAAATTCAATCAAGTTTATATAATCTTTGTTGTGTCATACCTAAACAAAATTGTCAAATCATCATACATGTTTTAACTACCCACAATTTTCAACATTTTTTAATTTCGATCTTAAACGATTGTCACTTGTGGAATATCCATTTGTTCTTTGTCGGCCCTGTTAAAATCAATACGTATTATGCAAAATTAAATATTCAAAGTTCCAAAAAAGTATAATATTATCTCGTAATCCACCCACATTCAATACAAAAGGAATTCGGCGAAGACGCAAGACTCCAGCTAAGGGTTACATCATAATCTAGCCAAAAAAGCTCAAGCCGGGAAGGTGATCGTATTTCTCGGTTTGGAGGACATCAGCACTAAAGTCAGCACCGATCAGCGATTTGCATCCGTGCCGGCCTATTCAGATAAGTGCCCTACCTTTCTATACGCAGTTCCTTTGTTACCTTACATCCTATACCTAAATACAAAATCCTACAAAAATATCATTCAAATTCCTTCATACATAAAATCTACTACGATAGAGTGAAATAATTCCGTTATTAGTGAAATCAATCAGTGAAATTGAGTACATGACGTGTGACGATAAATTATTAAAATACAATACTACTATTACTACTACTACTACTACTACTACTACTACTACTACTACTACTACTACTACTACTACTACTACTACTACTACTACTACTACTACTACTACTACTACTACTACTTCAAGCGATAGTAGTAAGCCTCCTGTTTATAATGAGGTGAAATTTGTATTCCGGTGTCCGTTACATCAGAATTCAGAGCTCGGACAGCAATAACTCTGTCCAATTCAGTTGAACCGAACGAACGTTGATCTAACACTGGCGGGATTAATTAGAATTGTAAATGCTCAACGTTAAGTCCAAAAGATCCTTCAGTTAACTTCCAATCTGCATGTTTGCTGTAAACAATCCTTCCGAAGATTAAGACGGAATTGAAACGAGGCCGGAATATTTATAAGGGTTAATATTTATAGAAAACTGTGGCTCGGGGCTTTACCTTGTCATCGGAGAGTTTACATTTTTTTGGAATAGAGTATTTTTGAAGAAAACCCGCTGAGATACTTGGTTAGCTATTTTGAATAGAAAGGACACTAGTGGTATAAATTATATAGTTACCCACAAGTCAGTGTAATACTTGTAACGTTAGGTAGGTATGTGTTGTATTGTTTACTAATTGTAACCTTTGTTTTAAAGAAAAGAGCACCTGCTGAGTTTCTTGCCGGCTCTTCGCAGTAGAATTATTTTTCCGAACTGGTGGTAGATTCTTAAAGTATCGTAAGTGACAAAATTTGTCATACATGAAATAAATAAATCATTTATACCAGTGTTTTATCATTTAATCATTTATACCAGTGTGAGATTCAGTTGACGATTCAAAAGCATAGATAGATTATGATTTATTCTTATTATAATTTAATGATGCTAATATGTGTACTGCGGTAGGTATAAATTGTTTTACTGCATTAAGTACGTAAATAAGTATATTAAGTAGATAATAATATGATGTAAACCGCTAATAACGCTGGTTCCAAAAAATAATGTAACACTTCAGTGTAGTTTTGCAATAAATAAATATCTTATCTTATCTTTACATAAACCTATAATACCTGGTTTTACGGATAGTAGGGTTGACAAAATATAATTGGTCACTGAAAAACCTCGACATACACCCAAAAAGTTCTAAAACAGATTATAGGTATTAGGATTATAGGTAGATATATTAACATCTGACTTAATAATTTTAGGTTTTGTTGGAATATCTCAGAATTATTTACCTACCATAGTCAGAGCCTTGTTTGAAACATCAAGTAAAAACATAAAACTGGACGCGAAATCCATAACTTATGAGATGAAGCCCTTTCTAGAAAGTATTAATAAATTATAAATAACCTCACCATTAAAATTTTTATGAACTTGTGCGGTGATATTGACTTTTTGATTGTAAGTCATTTTTTGTGTGACCACTTTTTTGATGCTCTATGAAAATAAATTACCTAATATGAAATTGTTCGCCCCTAAAGTCTTGAGGTAGTTACAAGTGGCGGTAGTTAGACGTATTTGTCTATGCTAGCGTAGGCCTAAAGTAATTATTGTATCAACTCGAGCAAATGCAATTTGAGATCAATGCCGTATCGGAGCAGACAGCCAAAAGGCGCTCCCTAGATCCCTTAAGCAATTCTAGATTTGCCTGTAGTTAGACTTACCTAAAACAAGTTAAACATTCATATCCATACAAATTAAACAAGGTGACGTCCGCGGTGATTCAGAGATAAAAAAAGCCTGTGAAAGCTATTTAATTATCCGGAATTACAATAAGATCAACCAATCATTGATTGATTAAATCAATCACTTTATGGTCATGGTACTGTTATTTAAGAACATAAGGTATAGGTAATGCGACTATCGCAAAACCGCCAAGCCATACCTTTATACCAAGATATAGAGTTTGTGCAGGCCATAACTCTACCTATAGGTAGAGTTATTTATTATTTATTGTTATACTAGCTAATGCCTGCGAATTCGTCTGCGTGGATCGAGGTTTTTTGGTTCCCACGGGAACTCCTTAATTTTCCGGGATAAAAAGTATGTGCTATTCCAGACTATAATCTATCTCTGTGCGAAATTTCAGCCAGATCCGTTCAGCTGTTGGGGCGTGATTGAGTAACAAAAATCCATACATCCATCCAAACTTTCGCATTTATCAAGTCAAGAGTACTTAAGAGTACACTTTGGATTGGCCCCATGGGCCAGCATAAAAAATGCCTTGCCATGCTCAACAAATATCGAAGCTCATGGCTCTACTTGATATCTCATAACTTTTTAACAGTGAGAGCACTATGATTTGAACTTGTGAGTCTTGACAACCAAGTTACATGGAATGTTTTGTAGGGATGTAATATTTGGATTTAAACATTATCATAACTTATGAGCCGAAGAGTCTATTCTTCAATAACTCAACATAACTTTCCAGACAATTACAAGCACATAACAGCACACACTCAACATCACAAATTGGCCCCATGGGCCAGCATAAAAAAAGTTTTGCCATGCTCAGCAAAAATCGGAGCTCATGGCTCTACTTGAAATCTCATAACTTTTTAAACAGTGAAAACACTATGATTTGAACTTGTGAGTCTTGACGACCAAGTTTGCATGGAATGTTTATGTAGGGATGTAATATTTGGATTCAAACATTATCATAAGTAATGGGCCAAATCGTGTATTCTTCAACAACTCAGCACAACTTGCCAGACAATTAGAAGCCCATAACAGCATACACATAACAACATTACAAATCGGCCCCATGAGTCAGCGTAAAAAAAGTTTTGCCATGCTCAGCAAAAATCGGAGCTCATGGCTCTACTTGATATTTCATAACTTTTTAACAGTGAAAGCATTATGATTTGAACTTGTGAGTCTTGACAACCAAGTTTACATGGAATGTTTTCGGAGGGATGTAATATTTGGATTCAAACATTATCATAACTTATGAGCCGAAGCGTGTATTCTTCAACTCAACACAACTTGCCAGACAATTACAAGCACATAACAGCACACACTCAACATCACAAATCGATTACACAAACACATCTTGTTTACCTTCCATTTAAGATTCCACCGAGTTACGACTCTCCGCAATTACAACGTACAATGACTATGCACTCTCAAACCTATTTGCAAATATTGAATACCGTCTCAAGTATTGTGTAAACCCTTAGACGCCAGTGCCGTCAGCTATTGTTCGGGACTTCTGTATAGTGTGTTGATTCCTTGGGATATAAACAAACTACTAAGTGATAAGTTAGAATTTCTCACGACAATAATTTGTTATTTGTCTAACGTAATGGTTGTGCAAAGACTATTTGAAATCCATCTTACTATCTTACCCTTACTATACTTACTTACTTATTATTATAAATGCAAAAGTTTGGATAGATGTATGGATGTTTGTTACTCTGAGAGCAATATTGCTTCGGTATTGCTTTAAGTGTTGGCAGTATGGACTATGGCCACTGTTTGCTTCTGTATAGTTTTTTAAATACCACCATGTAAGGTTATAAGTGGTTTTTCTTCTTTATACGACTGACTGAAAAAAGGGTTATATTGTTTTCAGGGTTCATGTATGTATGTATGTGAGTTTGTATATTTGACCATAACTTCTATACGCCTGAACCGATTTTGATAAAGGAGGTATCGTTAGAATCCCTAGCTTATTCCGGGTGACATAGGCTAGTAAAATTAAAAAAAAATATTATGGAGTGACCATGGTTCCGCATTAAAGACTAAAGTTGAAAAATTCGAATACAAGATTAACTATATAATCATCATCTAGAAAATGATGAGTAGATTCGAAAAATATATCACACTATATTCCAATATCCAGTGATTCACAAATATCATATAATACAAATGTGAATAAGATTCTAATTTAACTAGTTTATTGGCATGGCAGTCGTGTTTTTTAATTTTTTTAATTATGACTTGTTGTTCGTTTTGTTGTTAAGTAGCAAAGCGTGTGTTGTTTTAATAAATATTGCAACAACATGGCCGAGAATAGACGCTCGACTGGATACCTACATTATAAACTTCGTGAGGTTGTTATAATTTTCGTTTACATAGGTACGTGACGACTACGACATTAGTTTCTAAGTGCTCACAAAAGGGTCTTTACATAGGGTGGATTTCCAAGTGCAGGTATAAACTAGAGTATAGGTAGATATAGTCAAACGTAACTTATACGTGCTGCCAATGCTGTATATTATTTCAGCCCCATGATTGTGTAATCATAGGTATGTACAATACTCTAAACGTATGAGAATGAATACACGAAATTGAGCTCTAATTCAATATTGTTATGGTTTATTTTACTTTGACGCCGAACTTTGACGATTTGACCGGCAATTCTTACACAATCGCACCTCAGATCATACTCGGGTGGGCCTATTTTATGTACTGCCTACAGCTTTATACTCGGTATATTAGGTAATATGATTATTATCTCATTTAATGGTCGCATTCAATTGGCTGTTGAATTCTGCCCTCTATCTACGAACGCTCCATCAGATTTTTTTCTTTGAGACCAATCTGATAGTTGTAGAGTTTTTGCGAAATGTTATGCGAGTCAGGTCCTGGGTTTGACTCCCGGTTCGGGCCATAATTAAGTATTGGGGTTTTCTGACTAGAAATTCCCAGTACTAGCCTCGGAGTTAGGAAGTTGGCGGTGTTTCACCTCCGTGCTTCGGAGAGCACGTTAAGTCGTCGGTCCCGGTTATTATCACTAGCATGATAATAGTCGTTAAAGCCCGCCAACCCGCATTGGAGCAGTGTGGTGGGTCTAAGCTCTAATTCCCTCTCTCATGAGAGTGGAGGTCTATGTCCAGCTGTGGGACGTTAATGGGCTGTAGTGATATGTCAATATTGGTTCAGGTTTGATGGAGTAGTGGAGTAAAATCGACAAAACTTTTATCATATTCAGAAGAGACCCCATTGCTTTTTGGCATCAAAAGTAGTACCTATATTTATGTTTATCCAGAGTATTAGCAGTAGTTTAAATATTGGTAGAATTCTTGTCAGTAGAGAAGTACTAGTAGAGTAGTGATTAGTCCATTTGTATGGCGAAGCATCGTTGTCCTGAAAACCAAGCACAATTGACACGACAACAGTTTCTCAGTATTTTTATGAAGGGTTTTTATTATTATAGTGATATTAACGTAATTAATAGCGTATTAAAAACATGAGGGTTTATCTTGCAGATACTGAGCTTTCTTAACAAACTCATATTTCCAGTAAGTAAGGGCTATACAATTTAAATCGTGTCGTACTCGTCTCGTAGTTAAGTAATGTATAATATCACTCGCGTGCCTCATAAAGCGGTAACCAGAGCTTTATTTAGATTTGAATTCAAAACAACGTGCTTTTTAAATCATTGTTGTTTATTTTAATTCAAGCATTTCGCAATTATTCCGACATGGTTTGAGGATACATTTTTAAAATAACTCGCATATTTAATATTGCGGTTTTACTTTCATTTTTTCATTCGGAATGTGTATTTACAATAATGAAAAAAATGTTTTTTTAATTTTTTGCATTGCTAACAGATTTTTGTGATTGACTTTTAAATTTGAATCAAATGATAATAACAGTGTAAGTAGATGACGACCTCCCTGGCGTAGTGTTGAGTATTGTTGTCTTAACGTGCGAAGGTCCCGGGTTCGATCCCCGGCAGGGTCGATTTGGGCATTTATAATTTCTGAATTTTTTCCTGTTCTTGTCTGGTGGGAGGCTTCGGCCGTGGCTAGTTCACCATTCTACCGGCAAAGACCGCCGCCACTCGATTTAGCGCTCCGGTACGATGCCCACTGCATCATCACTTACCATCAGGTGAGATCGCACAGTCAAGGTCTAACTTGTGACTTAATTCGCGTGGATTAAGATTTTTCATGGGATTGGGATGATTGGGATGAATTTCGCCATGGGAACTCTAGTTTTTCGGGATAAAAAGTAGCCTATGTATTATTCCAGACCAATATAGTTATCTCTGTGCCAAAGCCCAAATTTCATCCGGATCCTTTCAGCCGTTCTGGCGTGATTGAGTCACAAACAAACATCCATCCATCCATCCAAACATTCGCGTATATTATATTTGTATAGATAAATAGGAAGTAGGATAGGATATTTCACTTAAAAATGTTGTTTTGACATAATTATACGGCTATTTAAAAGTACAATGAGTTAAATACAGACTAAACATTTCCAGGCTTAAAATAGAATATAGTTTCAAAGTAAGCTATCTTTTAATGGACTTAAAACACATACAAAGAAGACGTCTAGCCCTGTTATTACAGTCGCCATTTGCATGAGAAATTGTGAGAAGGATCGCACCTGCTGGAAACTCTACGACTTTCTTTGACTTAATACTGCAAATTACAACTTGACAAATATATTTGTGACTATTTAAGTAAGTTATATATTATGTCATGTTAGATTATAATCTAACTCGCGAAATTGTAAACTGTCGACAGATTGCTCAATGTTCTGAGTGTCAATTTTTGAAATATTCATTGTGTTTACGTTTCCTTGTGTCTTTCTTGTAGGTTACGGTTAGGATTCGACATAAATATAGTCAGGTAGTGGTTAGGTTCCATCATAATCATAATCATAATCATTTATTTTTTGCCAGAATATGGTACATGCAACATTTTGACATAGATGTTAATTAATAAGTATATAAAGCCCACATATCCTGCCAGGTCTGGCGTGCAAAATAATTTTTATTCCTAAGCTTAACAATGAATTAATATTTGACAATTAAAAATTAATTAACAGTTACATTACAACATTATTCAGATTTATCATACGTTTCGTTAATACAATTATATAATAATAATAATACATTATCGGGTTATATACCTAACAGATTTCAATATAAGTACCGAAAAATAATACGTTAAATAATTGTAATCTTTCTACAGTTAGATTATAATCTAACAGTTTTTATAATCTTACGGTGACATACTCGTATATATTATATCTAGTTTGTCTTAAGTTAAAGTGGTAGTTATACTTACTACTTAAGTTAGCAAACGCCATCAATACTCAATATGAGTATTGAGTATTGATGGCGTATCATTTATTCAATATAGGTACACTGTAGGTACACTTATTGACGTTAAAAATTACTAACTTATAAAACATGATGGTGATAATTGGTTACGGTATCTTAAAACCAAAGCTACGAGTTCTATCGGGTTAATATACCTAACAGATTACAATCTACCGAAAAATAATGCGTTAAATTGTAATCTTTCGACAGTTTGCAATTTCGCAAGTTAGATTATAATTTAACGGTGTTTACAATCTTACGGTGACATATATATTATTATCTAGTTCGTGATAAGCTAAAGTGATGGTTATACTTACTACTTAGTTAGTTAGTTAAGTAAGCAAACGCCATCTTATATTAGATTAAGTCCTTGCAAGTTCAGATGAGGCAATTTATCACTGTGGGTTATTCTGTTGAATCTCTCAACATAATTTCTAATCTATTGGCAGTTAATGATTGATTTGATCCCGGCAGGAGTAGGTAAAGTCCGTCAAACGTTAAATCTGAGCCGGTGGCGAAAATCTTACTAATCTTACTAATATTATAAATGCGAAAGTTTGGATGGATGTATGGATGTTTGTTACTCAATCACGCCCCAACGGCTGCACGGATCTGGCTCAAATTAGGCACAGAGATAGATTATAGTCTAGACATACTAGGCACATCACATAGGGTACTTTTTATCCAGGAAAATTAAATAAAATATACACAAAAAACACCCAAAAGATATTTTCACTGTGATAAATATAGACAAAATTAAATGCAATAATGCTTATTCACGGTACCGGTATGCAATCAAGTCTTCGAATACCGGTATCGATTGCCGCACTACTGAATATTACATGTTATCGCCGCTCGTATCACTATTGTAAACGCGTATGGCGTTTTAGAACCACTTCCACCGGTTTATATAGAGCCTGAGTTACATGATTGTTACTATAATAATGTTTTGATAGATGTTTGTCTATATCCACTACAGCCCATTAACGTCCCACTGCTGGGCACAGGCCTCCACTCTCATAGGAGAGAGGGATACTCAATCACGCCCGAACAGCCTAACGGATCTGGATGAAATTTGGCACAGAGATATTATAGTCTGGAATAACACATATGCTACTTTTTATCCCGGAAAACTAAGGAGTTCCCGCGGGAACCACAAAACTTCAATACACGCGGACGTAGTCGCGAGCATCAGCTAGTATTTTATTAAAAAAATACTAGCTTATGCCTGCGGAGTATGAAAAATAGATAGTAGCCGATTCTCAGACCTACTGAATATGCATATAAAATTTCATAAAAATCGGTCAAGCCGTATCGGAGGAGTATGGTAACTAACATTGTGACACGAGAATATTATATATGTCACCGTAAGATTGTAAAAACCGTTAGATTATAATCTTACTCGCGAAATTCTAAACTGTCGAAAGATTAGAATTTAACGCATTATTTTCCGGTAGATTGTAATCTATTAGGTTTATTAATCCGATAGAAACAAACCACTACCTGATTATCTATGTCGAACTCTAACCTAACCTACAAGAAAGAGACCAGAAAAAGTAAATACAATGTATATTTCAAAAATTGACACTCAGAACATTGAACGGTTCACAATCTTTCGACAGTTTACAATTTCGCGAGTTAGATTATAATCTAACGGTTTTTACAATCTTACGGTGACATATATAAGACTAGAATCTGTACGAAAATGTTTCCAAGACATTCTAATAAGCACTAAATAAAGGTAAAGCGGCGATTCGGATCGGCAAGTGGGTTGTAAAGTACGATAAAATGCTTTGGCCAATGTACTAGAACTCCGAACTATGCAAATGTCGCCGTTTCAAAACCTCGCTAGGCCTTAAAATTACGTCTTTATAGATCTTTGTAGTGTTAGTGATATTGTGTACCGTGATTTCAATTCCATTGAATATAGACTCTGGAACACCATTTTTTTTTATCCCTTACAAGTTAGCCGTTGACTGCGATCTCACCTGATGGTAAGTGATGATGTAGTCTAAGATACTAGACCTTTTTATACGACTGCCTGAAAAAAGGAGTATATTGTTTTCAGGGTTCATGTTTTTATGCATGTATGTATGTATGTGAGTTTGTATATTCCACCATAACTTCTATACGCCTGAACCGATTTTGATAAATGAGGTATCGTTAGAATCCCTAGCTTATTCCGGGTGACATAGGCTAGTAAAATTTAAAAAAAAATTGATGGGGTGGCCATGGTCCCGCATTAAAAACTAAAGTTGAAAAAAAAAATTCTAAAATAAGATTACCTATATAATCATCATCTAGAAAATGATGAGTAGATTCCAAAAATATATAACACTATAGTTCAATATCCAGTGATTCACAAACAAATATCATTTAATAAAAATGTGAGTAAGATTCCAAAGGCTATCTTAGCAAATCGCTTCATAAGGAGGTAAACTCCGAAAATAATAAAGCAGGGCAGTCGTATTTTTTAATTCGTTAAATTATTTTTTTTATTTTTTTATCCGTTACAAGTTAGCCGTTGTCTGCGATCTCACCTGATGGTAAGTGATGATGCAGTCTAATATACTAGATATTTTTAACACCCCACCGCTCCGACTTGTAAATATAATAAAACCCGTTTTAGAAAATAAGTAAGAGGTAGTTTATTATTAGTTAGTGTTTTAATGTTTTTTTGTTTTCCATTTGATTTCTTAAATCAAAGTGGGTCTAGTATGTTAGTTTGGTTTGTTTAATTTAATTTAATTCATAATAGTCAGTAATATTTATTTTTGTGTCTAGTTTTAATTTTTTAATTTTAAGGTATTTGTAGCCTAGAATTGGGCAACTGTAATCTCTCCCCAGGCAAGTTTCATAAATAAAGAATAAAGATATTAGCGGGCTAACGTGGTAGGGACATAGCAGTTAAATTGAACCCATACCCCTTATCGGTTTCTACACGGCATCGTACCGGGACGATAAATCGCTTGGCGGCACATCTTTGCCGGTAGGGTGGTAACTAGCCACGACCAAAGCCTCCCAGACCAGCGAAGATTCAGTAATTATGAATTCCCAAATTGACCCTGCCGGGGATCGAATCCGGGAACCCTCCGCACGTTAAGACAACAGCGCTTGACACTGTGCCAGAGAGGTCGTCCATACTAATATTATAAATGCGAAAGTGTGTCTGTTTACTACGCTTTAACGGACCCATTCAACCCATTTTGATGAAATTTGGTATAGAGGTACATCCCGGGGAATACTTAAATATCCAGGATAATTAAGTAGTCTTCGCGGGAATAAAAAAACTTACCTAATTATGTGTACGTTGTAATTTCATCGCTTAGTCGCGTTTTATAATAAGTATGCTTCCACCCATAATAGAGAAAGGAATGACGATGCTAAAATGCATTAAACTTAATAGAACAAACAGGCTTGTTAAAATATTATTACAAATTAAGCGCAACCAGTATCTAGATGTGTTAACACGTGAATGGCGGCCGATGGATGTGATGAATAAACCTGTTGGAGAGCAGTGTAAATCTATAAATAAAACAAGTCAGAATTTTAAAAAAACACGACTGCCCTGCCAAAAAACGAACTAAAATGCTAAAAATCTAAATTAATCTAGTTAAATTAGAATCTTATTCACATTTTATTAACTGATATTTTTTTGTGAATCACTGGATATTGAACTATAGTGTTATAAATTTTTGGAATCTACTCATCATTTTCTAGATGATGAATATAGTTAATCTTATTTTCGATTTTTTTTTCAACTTTAGTCTTTAATGCGGGACCATGACCACCCTATCAATTTTTTTTAAACTTTACTAGCCTATGTCATCCGGAATAAGCTAGGAATTCTAACGATACCTCACATATCAAAATCGGTTCAGGCGTATAGAAGTTATGGTGGAATATACTAACTAACATACATACATGAACCCAATTTTAATCATAATCATAATATTTATTTGCTGATTGTTTATTGTTATGCTGACCTCTATAGGTTGGTATAACCCCCGATCCCAGTCTCGCCTCTATCAACTCGCAGTTACATAGTTACTTATTTTTAATTTCAAAATTTTTTTGTTTATACAATTTTTATTTTTATTCCTGTAACAGTTTTGATGAATTTCCTATATAACTAACTGACCTCACACTTACACGACCACTTCAGACACAAACACGCCAGTGAGATCTACAAAAGCTTATTTTACGAAATTACGCCTGTAACGCTTACAATTTAATTGAAGTAAGTCAAAATACAACTTTTAAAACCCCTACAAAGCACTGATCAACCGATAAAGCAATCAGAATGAAATGAATGTAATGACAATCCACAATAATATCTCAGCATCGAAGCTACTCTGCACGGTAGGCAATTTGTTATCTGATTGCAAAGAAATGATGCAGATCTGAACAACTTCATCTGCGCACGAGTGAACTTGAAATTGATTGGCATAAGCGATGAGAAACAGCGTCGTTTTAATTTTGTAGCAGAAATTAGTCCCCAAAGATTTTTTTAAGTGAAACTTCTTTAGAAACGTTGCGATTTGAAAATTCGATGAAACGAAAAAGCAACACCAAAAAGAGACAAACATATTCATAATGTAAGCGACAATACAGAAGTAGGTATTATTGAGACACTTTATATATTTGTACTCTCATTTGGAACTTGCACTAGCGAATGGTCACAACGTGTAGCGGTTCCACGAGAGATTTGATGTAATAAGATAAAAGTTACCTAAACTTAAAGACAATATTCATTTGATCCGGCCACGATTGCTATCGTTAAGCTCTAAACCACATTGCGATCTAAACACAAAAGTACTTATTCAATAATCGCTAATTCTGCCTGCAGGAGACTGAATTACCATCGTCAAAACACTCATATTTATACTAACTATTTTTAATATGGCGTTAGTATCCGCAGATTAAATCGAATGACATGAAACGAGTCAAATTCACTGATATTATACTTCCTGTTTCATGAGATATAATGACAAATAATAATAATACTGACAATAATAGGATTTAGTCTGCGACAGAATGAGATAGAATACAAGTTATATTTATCTCATTCTCTCGTAGGCTAATTTTCTAAAGTTTCACGTCTGCCGTGTGTGAATTGCACGCACCCTTTTTTTATTATTATTTCAACCTAGATAATACCCGCAACAACATCCACGTTGATTTATGATTTTTGAAACTCCCTTTGATTTCCCGGGATAAAAGTAGCATATGTCCTTTCCGGGACAACCTATGTCAAATTTCGTCAATATCGGTTGAACAGATGGGTTGTGAAAAGGTAACACACAAAGGAACGGACAGACAGACTGAAACACATTCGCATTTATATTATTAGCCTGAAAGGTACTTACTATTAAGTATTTTGTGCTATTAGTACGGATAGACCAATGATCTATAATATCTATAAAGCATTATACCACTCTTAGGTATCTGTTTTACCATCAGACTTAGATTTCTGGTTGGTAATAACGAATTGGTTTTGCGAAATAAGGATAAAATTGTTTTAGGTACCATAAAATCTGAGAAACAGGTAGACGGACAGACATTCGCCTTTTTAATATAGGTTCCGATATTAATATGCTGTCGTTTATAACTTGAACCACAATTTAGATAATTCCGAACGCCCACAATGGAGCTTTCTTGGTAGGTAGTTAAGTGCGAAATGTCTTCTTCAACGAAACGTGATTCTTATTAGGCGTTTACGGTCTGTTTTTTTCTATTTCGCACTGTTCTTTGTTGATAATTTCTTTTTTATACGACTGCCTGAAAAAAGGAGTATAATGTTTTCAGGGTTCATGTATGTATGTATGTGAGTTTGTATATTCCACCATATAACTTCTATACGCCTGAGCCGATTTTGATAAATGAGGTATCGTTAGAATCCCTAGCTTATTCCGGGTGACAGCTAGTAAATTTCAAAAAAAGTATTGATGGGGTGACATGGTTCCGCATTAAAGACTAAAGTTCAACATCCAGTGATTCACAAAAAAATATCATTTAATTTAAATGTGAATAAGATTCTATTTAACTAGATTAGTTTAGATTTTTTACTTTTTAGTTCGTTATTTAGCAGGGCAGTCGTGTTTTTAAATTTTTTAAATTATGAATTGTTCCCCATAGTACTTGTAAATTAGCTACGAATAAAATGCTTTGTTGCCCCTTTCAACTAAACATTTTATTCGTGGCTAATTTACATTCCAAATTATAGTTTGCTAAACTTATCTGCCAAAATTGGAATTAATTTTAATGCTTGTTTAGTTTTTGTTTTTATTTTATTTTTCATTGATACTAGCGACGCTGTCGGATCAGATAAGTTTCACGGACTATAAAGCTAAGTATCCCGCGTGCAAAATTTCTCGTGGTGTGTTGCGATTTGCATATTACGAGTATATTTCAATGACTGTTTATTGTATTAAACCGATCACAGTACCATCAAGAGCCTATGCTCACGGCGTATTTTCTACGCGCATACAACATGGACCTAATGATATAATACTTATTACATTCACATTAAATCTTAGCACACAAATTGAAACTCAAAAGTATTGATAAAAGAGGATGGATTTGACTCGCTCCAGCAATGCTTGGGACAGCTACATTTACTAGTTAAATAAGTATCTACGCATTGATGTAATTGTAAATTACTTTCTTTCAAAAGAGGCAACCACGGAGTTTCTTGCTGGTTTTTCTCGGTAGGAATGGCGTTCCTTATCAGAGGCAGATTTACTCGACTATTCAAAAGCACTTGTCAAAGCTACATGAATAAAAAAGTGTGATCAAAATACGATTTACATATGTATTTTCGTGAAAAATTATGAAATTACGAATAAATATTTTTTGTTCGATCGAATCTCTCGAATTGATCGAATCTCAGAATTGTCAGTCGAACTCAGCTCGAAGTTATTATGAGTTAGACTCAACTAGACTAGTCCAGCTCTATGCTCAACCTATACTAACCTCGATAAAGGTTGAGGTAAAGGTAGGTATATTTAATTTATTTATTTCATAGAAATAAACAATAAAATCAATCAATTTATGGCATGACATCATAGTTATTATACATTACAGCAAGTTGTACGATTTATTCAGTAACGATCACATTGCAATTATTGCGCAAATATGAAAAATATTTTATGCTGTGATAAGGTCGAATATTCCTTGAACGGTTTTAAATATAATAATGTTTAATGTGGGTGATCGTAAAGGAATGCGAAGTAAAAAGCTTTACGTCCTCTAGTGTTTGAATTATAAAATGGTTTGAAACGTTTTGTCGCTCCTTCGGCACAAATTGATGCTGCGTTTTAGTTTATAACTACTTTTTAGCACTTTTTAGTCTAAGCAAAATTAACTTGAAGCAAGTTATCATATTTACAATGCTTTATTATTTTCTTTAATCTCTAAAATAATGGACAGTACAAGAAATAATGTGAGGTCACGATTTAGATTAGCAGAGAGAGGTGTCCCTCAGGGCAGTATATTGGGACCATTTTTATTTCTTACGTATATAAATGATCTCCCTAAAGGTGTAGGCTATCCTTGTGTTCTCTTTGCCGATGATACAACAGTGCTCATACAAGGAAATCAGGTTAACTATCACGAAGTCATAAATGAAGCTCTAAGCAATGTAATGAAATGGCTGGGTGAAAACAGATTAAAGGTTAATTTAGAAAAGACTAAAATAATACAATTTCATTCCTACCATTCAAAAAGCCCCACTTTAGATATCCGGTATGATGGTTCTAAAATTACTGAGACGGAAATAACAAAATTTTTGGGCATCATGTATGACAAACACTGTAGTTGGAAACAGCAGATTGATGTTGTGTGTCAAAAATTGAACAAATTTGTTTACGTCTTGAGGAGACTTCGCATCACAGTGTCGAAGGAAGCCGCGGTTACAGCTTATCACGGCTACGTTGCGTCAGTTCTGTCATATGGACTTGTAATCTGGGGCAATTCCGTAGATATTGAAAGAGCTTTTAGAGCTCAAAAGAAGTGCATTCGAGCTATTTTTGGTGTTGACCCTCTCGTAAGTTGTAGGCCGCTATTTAAAGATTTAAAAGTTTTGCCACTACCGAGCATGTATATAAAAGAAATATGTATTTTAGTAAAAAAATACCCTAATTATTTCAAACTCAACAGTGAAATAAATAGGAGTATAAGGTATCCTTACAAAATTTTCGCGCCCAGGTGTAATAAAGATATATACCGTAGAAATGCGCCTTATATGGCCATAAAGATATATAATAATCTACCTCAAACAATACAGGCCATGCCCCTACAAACTTTTAAATGCAAACTTCGAGACTGGCTAATGGAGAAATGTTTCTATAGTTTGAATGAGTATATGACTTAGCTATTGACATTATAATATTTATTAATCTTATTTGAATGAATTATATTTTAAAATTTGCACACTAATGAAACGGTTGAATGTGTCAGCGCAAAATAATTTTAAGACCTAATAATTGTACCACATTCTTGCAAATAAATTATTCTATTCTATTCTATTCTATTCTATTCTATTCTATTCTATTATATTCTATTCTATTCTATTCTATTCCGTTATCAAAGATAACTATAGAAAGCAGTCTTGTCGTAATATTATTTGGTCTCCTTGTATAATTTTGATTCTTCTCGGTTTTTAGTCTAGTCGCGTCCAAAATATTATCCTTTTTTGCACCGCTGCGTCTAGTAACAAGTATACAGGTTAGAAAATATCACGTTTCATGTAAAAAGTATTCTGTTTTCAGTTTCAGGTATCAGGTTTGCTCAAGCTTTTGAAGTCATTTAAGCCTTTGATAGAGCTGATTGGCTAGAAATGATAAAATCCTAAGAGAAATGTGACATTAAGATTATTAAAATTCGCTTCACAAATGCCAGAAGAATAAAGATTGCCAGTAAGACATTTTACTCTATCTACAGCCCGCGATTCGCGAAAACTACAGTTGATAGAACGATCCTGCAAACTAAATACAAACTATGCATAGAAACCCTCACTGTCGTATCGCATTTAAAACACCAAATAGAACGATAAATTGCCCAGCTTAGCCTCAGCTTTTAAAGTTTCATGTAATAACTAGCGTTTGCCTGCGACTTCGTTAATAGGTTAAATTAAGCATTTCAAAAAACTGTAAAAATCATAAAATTCTTCACTTTACGCCGAAAGCACAAATACCAAGTTTCATGGGTATATCTAGAGCCACCTGTTTAACCTCTTTGGGGGAAGAAAATTTTGAATATTTCTTCCTCTAATCAAGGAATATTATCTCATAATTTCAAATTTCTACATTCAGTCGTTTGGGCTGTAGGTTGTCTGTCAGTCACTCAGGACAACAGAATAAAGCCTTTTATAATTATTGATTAAATATGTATAGCTACTAGCTGTTACTTGCCGATAAACTTGCCAACTTGAAGCAATTCAAACGAAGCATATTCGAAGCGAGATTGACAATGTAGTTTTTACATCGAGCAATAAACGCTATCGCATTGCTCAACCGATTTACGGTAAAAAAGTAAAAAGTTAAAGTATGGGAGGTGTAACAGAACACAATAAGTGTTCACGAGAAGAAAATTACATTTGAAGTTTTTTATGCACTTTCAAGTATAATGTTTCGTCATGGATGTTTTTACATCCGGGTAAAAAATAACCATTTTTGTATGAAGGTATTACACAAAATACATTTTTGTTCAAAGAGAAATAAATTTGTAGATTTCACGCTCATATAATATTGTTTTCTATGAAAGTATACATCTATTATTAATTGTTTAATGTTATAATATAATTTATTTGTGTTTTACAAAATATTTAACAGTGAAAGAAGTATTATTAACTAAAAACTTAAGAATGTTTCTTACTCTATCCGTATCTGTTAATAAATAAATAAATGAATTTTTATTGAGTGACAGTAAGGTAAGGTTTAAATTGCTTTGTTGGTGAGTTTTCTAGATATTTCTAGATATAAATCGCTCACAATTAATGTGATAAGGACGGGGGAGGGGTCAAAAAATCATGAAATTAGTGTGACGTACTTTATGGATGACCCCAAAATACCAGAATTAGGTAACATTTTGCCAAAAACCATTTGACGAATTTTTAAACAGGAACTCTAAAGTCATCGAAGTCCATGGAAAAGCAAAGTATTTATTTTACTTGAATCACCGCATTGAGGTCGCAGATTACGTTTTGTGCTGTTTTGAATGAAGCGCATTATACATATTTTATTTATCTCATTAACTTACAAATCCAGCACTAGTTAATCTTAATGCCTCAATCGGGTTCTTAGTACAGTCATGAAAATAGCACAGAGTATTTATGAGAGTCTGACGAAAAGATGCACGGTTACGCTCCAAAGAAGGCATAATGTTACGTAACAACCACTCTTACCAAAGTACCAGATCACTGGGTCAAAAAAATTAAGTTACCCTGTAAATAAATCTAAAATGCATCCAAAAATTAATTTCATTAAAATGTAGCCAAAATATTATTTTATGAAACTATTGTATTGGTGTTTCCCATTGAAATATCACCTCACGACATGTCACAATCAAAACTTTATTCCATTCGGTACATTCAGATAATGTCCATCGCTTGCTCACTGGTACCACTACGCTTTAAAAACTTGTAAATATGTTACTGTATAGTGTCAGGCTGTAGATATTCATAGCACTTTTTTATTCAAGAAAATCTGTAGATATTCACATAATACATGCCAACCATCATGTCTTTGATTAAGTCAATGTGCTTTAATCCTGTTCTATTGAAAAGTCTTCGGTTTGTAAATGTTTCCTCTTTTATAATAATTAGTCAGATTAACGTTTAATTGCGATATTTTCCCACATAAAACCACAGATAAAACTACGTACGTACGTACCTAAAGAAATCGCATCAACATTTGGAGAACTAGATATCTACTCCAAAGCTTGCTGCTCAACGGTGGTTGTATTACATGAAAGTAATTTGCTGGTACAGCTGAATGTAAACCGTCAAAGCTAAGTGTCTGTTAGGCTTTTAGCTCTCTCCTTGCTAACTAGACAGTTGCGTTAAGATTATTTATTATTGGTAAAAGTTGCATCTAACTAGTAACAGGACTAATCGGCGCTTTCACACTTATAATGAGGTTCTAAAACACCCTAGATTTTATGGTCTATCTCTTGCACATGTTAATTTGCTAGATGTCTAATCCATACCTTAGTCGGTTTTTAGGTAAGGCATAATAGTCTAGGAAATGGGGCTGTCCGTTATATGGAGACCCCCGCATTAAATCCTCAGTCGATGAAACTTGTCTGCGTTTTAATATTGGATGATCCAAAACTTACACAAAAATATCCAACAAAAAAAACATCCGAAAGTTAGGTATTTATACCTAAAACTTAATATTATGGCTGAATATTTTATCGATTTCTTTTTAAAATAGCAGGTAGTATATCCACCCTCAAAACCGAAATATCAAATGAAATAATCATGCAGAACATCGATATTTAAACCAATTTTATGATGAAATCTAAACTGCATTTACATGATAATATACCTTCCTGCCTTAAATTCCTGTATTATTAATTGGATATAGCATAAAAAACCTTACTTCCTTTCTGATTTTTTGGTGGATATTTATTATATACTTTTAACTCATGATACTTTATCATACTATAAAGTTTCGTCGCCTGAGAAATTACTATTGGGGTCTACTAGCTTTATTGCAACTATAAAGAAAATTCGCTATAGGAAGTGATCACAGTTTTGAATTCGTTCCAATGGTTTTTTTTTTCAAAATTAATTAAGAGGTCTTCTCCTTCCTCGTCTATTCCTCTATATAGTCTCCTTGTTATTTATTATAGGGAGAAAATAATACTGTATAGTTCGCGCGCGAGTTGAGTGCAGAGCAATGTATGGTGACACATACATTTACTCTGCATTCAGCTCGCTCGCGAACTGTAGATATTATGTTCTCCCTATAATTTATATTAAAAAAGTGTTATGTAACATGTTAGAAAATTATTAATTCGATGGACTTGTAGACGTGTCATACTTAATATTATAAATGTGAAAGTGTGTTTGATTGTCCGTTTGTTGCTTTACTGGTTTGTCCTTCAATCACGCCGCAACAAAGCAACGGATCGACCTGATTTATTGCATGGGTATAATTGAGGACCTGGAGAGTGACATAGGCTACTTTTTATCGAGAAAAATTAAAGAGTTCCCGCAGGAATTGAAAAAACTTATTCCACGCGGACGGAGTCTCGGAAACCAGTCTCATACGTGACTAAAAGCATAAATCCCTATTTCTAATTTTGTTTGTGTGATGCAATGATGTAGTCTAACATGGTAGCGGGCTAACCTGTTAGGGGCATGGAATTTATAATATTAAACCCATACCCCTAATCGGTTTCTCCACGTCATCGTACTGAAACGCTAAATTGCTTGGCGGCTAGTCCTTGCTTGTAGGGTGATATCTAGCCACGGCCTAAGCCTTACCCAGGCCAGAACAGGGGAAACTCAGAAATTATAATTCCCCAAATTGAAATAAAAAAGAAATAAACATAGCAGCTCATTCTCGTCCAACAGAGCAAGTAAAAAAAAAAACATGAAGCCATGTCAGCTATCAAAAGTCTCCGATCATCATGTCGGAGGATAAATAGAGGACAAACATTTTAAAAAAAACCCCAAATTGACTCTACCCGGGATCGAACACAGATCTCAACACTGCGCCAGGGAGGTCATCAAACTAATTTCTAATTTAAAATAATACCTTTGGCATATAAATATTCTAAATGGACATAATATAACTTGGTAGGCACTTGTTATCGTAACTTCCATTACAGTTGCATTGTACAAAATCAATGCACCGAAAACAAATGATAACAACCGAAGTAACCGACAGTTATGAATATAAAATACGGCCCTATACAATATCACTAGATCATGCCCGCGACTTCGTCCGCGTCTTTGAGTCTTCGTCCGCGTTTTTAATTTTTTTTGAAGGTTTTTTGATATCCGCGGGAACTCTTGAACTCTCCGGGATAAAAAGAGGCCTGTGTCCTTCCCCGGGATACAACCTATCCCTGTATCAAATTTCATCAAAATCGGTTGAACATATTTTTTTGAAATATTGGATAGAATCAGGCGTTATTTACGGAAGTTCATGATTTAGCAAGAAAAGATTACAATTATTTTTGCTATATATTTTTTTGATTCCCGCGGGAACTCTTGAATTTTTCGGGAAAATAGTAGCCTGTGTCCTTTACTTTACTATTCCTGTACCAAATTTCATCAAAATCCCTTGAACAGGTGGGCCGTGAAATCGTAGCAACCAAACAGACAGACACACTTTCGCATTTATAATATTAGTATGGATATGGATGTGGACTATGACTGCAACTCAAATGCCTCAGAAACGACAATGTTGGAAGATCTGTTGACGGAGTATAGCAAAATAATTGTAATCTTTTCTCGCTATATATTTTAAAAATGTAGCCTGTGTCCTTTACTTTACTATCCCTGTACCAAATTTCATCAAAATCCCTTGAACAGGTGGGCCGTGAAAGCGTAGCAACCAAACAGACAGACACACTTTCGCATGGATATGGACTATGACTGCTACTCAAATGGCTCAGAAACGATATTGTTGGAAGATCGGTTAGTGAATTATAGCAAAATAATTGTAATCTTTTCTTGCTATATATTTATAAGATTCCCGCGGGATCTCTTGGATTTTTCGGGAAAAAATAGCCTGTGTCCTTTACTTTACTCTCCTTGCGTCGTATTCCCCAACTACTGAGGGTCGTGACCCCTTCCACCAATAATTCGTCTATGAACGATGCCGCGCCATGTTGCTCGGTTTTCTGCGACATTTACTTTACTAACCCTGTACCAAATTTCACCAAAATCCCTTGAACAGGTGGGCCGTGAAATCGTAGCAATCAAACAGACAGACACACTTTCGCATGGATGTGGACTATGACTGCTACTCAAATGCCTCAGAGAGATAATGTAGGAAGATCTGTTGGCGGATTATAGCAAAATAATTGTAATCTTTTCTTGCTATATATTTTTATGATTCCCGCGGGAACTCTGGAATTTTTCGGAAAAAAAGTAGCCTATGTCCTTTACTTTACTATCCCTGTACCAAATTTCATCAAAATCTGTTGAACAGATGGGCCGTGAAACTAAACAGACAGACACACTTTCGCATGGATGTGGACTATAAATGCTACTCAAATGCCTCAGAAACGATAATGTTGGAAGATCTGTTGGTGGATTATAGCAAATTAATTGTAATCTTTTCTTGCTATATATTTTTATGATTCATGCGGGATCTCTTGAATTTTTCGGGAATAAACAGACAGACACACTTTCGCATGGATGTGGACTATGACTGCTACTCAAATGCCTCAGAAACGATATTGTTGGAAGATCTGTTGGTGGATTATAGCAAATTAATTGTAATCTTTTCTTGCTATATATTTTTATGATTCATGCGGGATCTCTTGAATTTTTCGGGAATAAACAGACAGACACACTTTCGCATGGATGTGGACTATGACTGCTACTCAAATGCCTCAGAAACGATAATGTTGGAAGATCTGTTGGTGGATTATAGCAAATTAATTGTAATCTTTTCTTGCTATATATTTTTATGATTCATGCGGGATCTCTTGAATTTTTCGGGAATAAACAGACAGACACAATTTCGCATGGATGTGGACTATGACTGCTACTCAAATGCCTCAGAAACGATATTGTTGGAAGATCTGTTGGTGGATTATAGCAAAATAATTGTAATCTTTTCTTGCTATATATTTTTATGATTCATGCGGGATCTCTTGAATTTTTCGGGAACAAACAGACAGACACACTTTCGCATGGATGTGGACTATGACTGCTACTCAAATGCCTCAGAAACGATAATGTTGGAAGTAGGCTTGCGGTGTTACTGCGTAAAATAAACAACGGAATCGATATCAGGACAATAGGGAACCGGCGAAGGCAATGTAGCGTAAATTATTGACTGTGATAATATGAACAGCCAATATTATTTTGCGGGAACCAAGCAATCTATATTGTGTCTATGGTTTGTACTATTGTAAAAGTGTGTGATAATATCTGTAGGCTGTGCATTAACATAATATTTTATTATATTTGACGACCTCCGTGGCGCAGTGTGTAGCGCTGTTGTCTTAACGTGCGGAGGTCCCCGGTTCGATCAATTTGGTAATTTCTAATTTCTGAATTTTCCCTGGTCTGGCCTGGTGGGAGACTTCAGCCGTGGCTTGTTACTACCCTAGCGGCAAAGTCGTACCGCCAAGCGATTTAGGGTTCCGGTACGATGCCGTGTAGAAACCGAATAGGGGTAATGGGTTTAATATAACTGCCGTGCTCCTAACAGGTTAGCTCGCTACCATCTTAGACTGCATCATCACTTACCATCAGGTGAGATCGCAGTCAAGGGCTAACTTGTAGTGGATAAAAAAATAATAATTATACGTTACTAGCTAAAGCCTGCGACTTCGTCTGTGTGGAACAAGTTTTCTTGTTTCCCACGGGAACTGCTTAATTTTCCGGGATAAAAAGTAGCGATCATACCTTCGTCGACGACATCGTCGTTAATTGTTAGACGATACCAATCCATGAAATATATTCATACTAATATTATAAATGCAAGAGTATGTCTGTTTGTCTGCTACGCTTTCACGGCCAATATTATCAACCGGTTCAAAATTTGGTATACAGATAGGTTGCATCCCAGGGAAGGTCATAGCCTACTTTTATCTCGGGAAAATTGGGGAGTTCCTCAAGGATTAAAGATAAATTTATCTACGCGGACGTAGTTACGGACATCATCTAGAAATTTTATGAATAATTGATCACCTAAATAATTTTCGCAAAGACCAGAATAAAGTAAATAAGTAAATTTTTATTGACCCACAAATCATCTGAGGAAAATTTTACATATTAACTTAAATAGTACATATATAGTACTCTACTTAATTTAAAACTAAGTGTGGTCAATAATTATAATTAAATACGCGGAGGAAGTCGCAAACGTTCGCTTGGTTCAACTCTATCTGAACTTCAAGCTTATCAATACCACAATCGGATTAAGTATTTAACTGTCGATTGGGATTAATGTGTTCAATTATTTACTATCAAGCAATCGAGTTAGACAATCTACAATAGCAGTATTATCTGTTTTATTTCTAAAGTGACTAACGCCGATGGTGCAATGTCCTCATGGGAATAATACCATCACTTAAATTCGTTTTGTTTTAATATTGTTGACGTTCGTGTTTTAGAACTATAATCCTTATTTTAGGGACGTCAAGATACGTGACATAAAAATGTCATTTTAAAGAAATACTCCTTGAAGCAATGGTAGAAGCCCCCCCTGATGGGAATATTGACTTTCGCAATCAGGAAACGAACGATCTCTGACCAATTTTTTTCAGGTATAAATTGCGTCACGCTACGTCAAGACCTGACCCAAAATCTTAGCTGCGGAGAGGGTTATGTGAGGCGTTTCCTTGAAGAATAAGATCTGAAAGTAGGAAATCTTCAGAAGAACCAAAGTCCATAAAAGCAAAGTCCATACTATAATTTGCAAGTTGAAGTAGCAATGGGCAGGGCGATGGCCGTGGAAGTCGAAACGTCCTAGGATGGAGAACGCGTACTGGTAAAAATTAGCGTGTTACCCAATGATTGTCACGATGACCTTCCTTGATTCATGGGATTACCAGCCTTCCAATGTGTTTTTTGATGTTGTATTTCAAATAGTTTCGTTCCATAGCATTTTTTTTTGGGATCAAATAGAGTATATTTAGTTATACTTTAGTGGGTAGGTACATTTAGTTTCCTGGTTTGTTGGTTAGAGTAGTGAGATTGACGGGCAGCCCGGGCCGGTCCGGGACGTGGAAGCACAAGGGGTCGGCTGAAAATCAGCCTATGGTGCATCTTCACCATATCAGCATTACGCTGAGTCGATGCCCTTTTTGGGATTTTATTTTACACAGATTAGTGTTTATAGCATTAATACTTAGTATATAAATTTATAGTTATAATGTTTACTTAATAAGTTCTTTCTGTATTCTTATTTTATTCTGTATTGTTTTCTGTGTATTGTAAAACCAAAATAAAGAGTTTATTTATTTATTTTATTCAAGACAACTATGCGTCCAATGTGGGTGATGCAGCTGTTTCTACCGTAGTTTAAACTAGCTTCATGGATAAAAGCCGCGGTTGACAGAAACGATAATATTTCCACGGTATACCTGAAAGGCGCCATCGAAGTAACCTTAAGGCTTTAGGTGCAATCTGAACAGTGATTTCATGTAATCAAGGGCCTTAACTCATGTCAATCTAGCTGATAATAATCACTACCGTGGTCCGTTGGCCTTATAAATGCTTAGTAAGGCTAAGTAAGTCATAGGATGTCGCGATCTTAGAAAATTTTAATGATGCCAGCAATTTAGCATGGAGTTTCATGTTTTATATTTCTTTTGACATCAATGATTGTTTAGCAGATTTTGTGCCCGTTTCTCGCACAGTGTATTTTTGCTAATATTTTGTGTGTTTCAACAAAACATTCTTGCAGGTATCTATAATATTGAATTTTATAAATAGGGTAGTAATACAGCTTATTTTCAATAGCGCGCAAATCATGTTTATTAATGACCGTCTGAGTGATAACACAATAAGGACAGAACTTTCATGCGAAATTCCATTGTCGTGAGAGAAACACGTCTAGTCGTGTCATGGTAGTTTGTGCAGCTCTAAATATAAGTGTGCGTGCGGACCTTTAGCACGCCTGTCTAAAATTGTTTGTCCATAGTGTGTTTCCACTCAAAAACTTTGCTTTTTCACCATACATTGATTCGCCCTCAGAATAAAAAGGTTCTTAGTTCTACAATTTATATTTTATTGTGCAGAATTTATAGTAAGTATCAAAAGTAACACAGGTCTCCTAGTAAAGTGACCCATCTCCCACCCATCAAGCACTGTAATAAAATAGTAATTCATAACTAAATTATATTCTACTTATAGATTACTAATGCCCGCGACTTGTCCGCGTGAATTGAGGTTTTTCGGTTCCCGCGGGCACTCCTTCATTTTCCAGGATAAAAAGTAGCCTAGTCCAGACTATAATCTATCTCTGTGCCAAATCTCAGCCAGATCCGTTCAGCCGTTGGGGCGTGATTGAGTAACAAACATCCATGCATAGATCGATAAATCCATCCATCCAATCTTTCGCATTTATAATATTTATTTCACATCCATGCATCCACACATCCATACATCCATTCAAACTTTTGCATTTAAAACCCGCTATCGCTTGTAATTTGTACCGGAATAAAATTTCCAATGATAATTTAAAGTCGCCAACGAGCGGTTATGTTGGTAACCGGTGTTATTTGCGAATTGATTAAACGTTTATCGCGTCGGTAACAATTGGGAGCGGGAATGTGGTCTGTTGTGTACTTGTTATGTATAAAACAGACTGTAGCAGACTTAATGTCTCCTCCTTTGACTCCTTTGTTCATTGAAAAAGAAAAAAATACAATTTAAAAAATATAATTAGCTAGAATAAGCCCATATATATGACAACCATATTTTGACGACCTCCGTGGCGCAGTGACAATAAGCCCATTTAAGTGATGCCCTTATTTTGATGACCTCCGTGGCGCAGTGTGTAGCGCTGTTGTCTTAACGTGCGGAGGTCCCTGGTTCAATCCCGGCAGGATCGATTTGGGAATTTATAATTTCTGAATTTTCCCTGGCCTGGCCTGGTGGGAGGCTTTGGCCGTGGCTAGTTACCACCCTACCGGCAAAGACGTGCCACCAAGCGATTTAGCGTTCCGGTACGATGCAGTGTAGAAACCGATTAAGGGTTTTTGCATCATCACTTACCATCAGCTGAGATCGCAGTCAAAGGCTAACTTGTAGTGGATTAAAAAAAAAGAAAAAAAAATTATGCTTTTTTTCTATTCTAGAATAAGGTTACATATTCTAGAATCTAATACAGACATTAAAAACTTTATACTTACTCAAAAAAAAGCCAGATAATAGATATTTATTATGTTATAACAATATAATATAATTCGTTAAAAGTCACAATGTTGTAGTATTGAAATGTTAAAAAAAATTATTACAAAAATAAAAATGTTAGTCTGCAAAAACTTGTCACATTTTTTACACTAAAAACTCATTAAGCTTAAAATATTTTTATTTGCGTCTATTCATCTAGAACTTCCGTCAACCTACGTGCTTTGGTTTTTTTATCTTTTTATTCGATAAAGAGACGAATTTTTGCAAGTTATTGAAATAGGAAATAATGTAAAAATCATTTGCATATCACGTTTTACCTACTTTTGATAACTAAATCGGTAATTCTATTCTAAAAAATTATGAGGCCATTTTTTTTTCAGTCAGCCTTTTTGCGCTTTTACTTTTTGCAATAATATTAAGTGTTCCGGTTTCGATTACCGACAGGGTGATTGGAATTCATAATTTCCGAATTTTCTCGTACCGCCCAACGATTTAGCGTTCCGGCACGATGCGTGTAGAAACCGATTATAGTACGGGAGCCCAAGAGGGGATTTTTGGATTTACTCCAGCGCGGCAGATTAATATAAAGGGGGATTCTTTGGACCCTGTAGAGTACCTCCACCATATATGAGCCCTGTGCATTGGTGGGTCTGTCTAGGACAGCAGATCAAACTATTAGATATATAAAATAGATCATCTGAAATACTCGAGCGCGTCAGATTAAGGTAGAGTGACCCTGTATATTGGTATATCAAGAGTTACAAACTTTAAAAACTCCAATACCTTTAGGTCTCGCTCAAATCATCAGATTATTTGAATGTACACTTTTCAGCGCGTAAATCTAATATTTTGATCTGCTGTCCTAGACAGACCCACCAATGTACAAGCTCATATATGGTGGAGGTACTCTACAGGGTCCAAAGAATCCCCCTTTATATTAATCTGCCGCGCTGGAGTAAATCCAAAAATCGCCTCTTGGGCTCCCGTACTATTAGGGGTGTGGGTTTAATTTAACTGCCGTACCCCTAACAAGCTAGCCCGCTACCAACAAAGACTGCATCATTACTTAACCACTAGGTAAGATCGTAGTCAAGTTATAGATATTGGAAAAATATCAATCAATCAATCAATATTTATTTATTTAATTTAGGTACCTATTGTACGCTTATTGATGTTCGAAACTTATATAACACTAGATGATGCCCGCGACTTTGTCCGCGTTGCTTAATTTTTTTTAATACCCGCGGGAACTCCCAAATTTTCTTAGATAAAAGGTAGCCTATGTCCTTCCCCGGGATGCAACCTATGTCTATACCAAATTTCATCAACATCGGGTGAACAGATGGGCCGTTAAAGCGGAGCAGACAGACAGACAAACAGACGGACATACAGACAGACACACTTTCGCATTTATATTATTAGTATGGATGATGGTAATAATCAATTACGGTATTTTAAAACTAAAACTACGAGGGTTCTAAACGCGCCCTGGTCTGAGAATAGCCCACAAAAAACTCAGTCTTAAGAAATAAGAAGTAAGAAATAAGAAGTAAGAAATAAGAAATAAGAAATAATAAATAATAAATAATAAATAATAAATTAGAAATATATTATAAATATTATATTTGCGAAAGTTTGTATGGATGTTTGTTACTCAATCACGCCCCAACAGCTGAACGGATCTGGCTGAAATTTGGCGGCACAGAGATAGATTATAGTCTGGAATAGCACATAGGCTACTTTTTATCCAAGAAAATTAAAGAGTTCCCGTGGAAACCTAAAAAAACTCAGACCACGCAGACGATGTCGCAGGCATTCTAGCTTTCTAGCGCTAGTAAGAAATATTTATACTTAAATTCAATAATATTATACCTCAACTCATTCAACTATTCACATGGTGTTTACATCTGATCTGAATTTAATCTACTCTAATACGATAGCTGCTTACTGCTGAAATGAACTGGACAACCCAGAAAACGGGTTTAGTGCGTAACTAATCTGCTTACCGAACAAGGGGCATACTACCATCGCCTAAAGCCGTTTTATTTTAATATTGTTGACGTTCTTGTATCAGAATTATCACTTCACTTCTTTAAGAATGGCTTTACTCGTGCATAGGGCCCAGATTGCTAGCTTTCGGCCTGGTTTAAGTACATTAAAAAAGATAATTATAATACAATAGTTTTTTATACTTAATATTATTACTAATAATAATGAACACTTATAAATAATAGTTATTTTATTAAAAATATATTTCCAGCACACTATAATACATATATACCTTGCAGGAAAGGTGAACTAGATCAAACAATTAGACTTTTATTTTGTAATAGTCAATAAATTTACCTTAAAGTTTAGCAAAGGGGCCAAAAACAAGAGATAGTAAGGACTTTAATGTTAGTTGGACGAGGGAAGTTAGGGGGAAGGCAATCATAATCCTTAGTTTAGGAACGTCAATATACGTGACATAAAGCTGTAATTTTGAAACAATGCTGCTTTAAGCAGTATTAACCCTCCAGGCGAGTAACAACTTATCTGACGTTTGCTACTAAACAAAGTAGCCGCATTGCATGTAATGATATAACTGTAAGCCGTATTATTTTAATATTGTTGACGTTCTTGTTTCAGAATCATAATCCTTATTTTAGGAACGTCAAGGTACGTGACATAAAGCGTCATTTTGAAACAATACTGCTTTATGCGATGGTAGTAACCCTCCAGGCGAGTAACAGCTAATCTGATGTTTGCTACTAAACAAAGTAGCCACATTGCATGTAATGATATAATTGTAAGCCGTATTATTTTAATATTGTTGACGTTCTTGTTTCAGAATCAATAATCCTTATTTTAGGAACGTCAAGGTACGTGACATAAAGCTGTCATTTTGAAACAATACTGCTTTAAGCGATGGTAGTAACCCTCCAGGCGAGTAACAGCTAATCTGACGTTTGCTACTAAACAAAGTAGCCACATTGCATGTAATGATATAATTGTCAGCCGTATTATTTTAATATTGTTGACGTTCTTATTTCAGAATCATTATCCTTATTTTAGGAACATCAAGGTACGTGATATAAAGCGTAATTTTGAAACAATACTGCTTTAAGCGATGGTGGTAACCCTCCAGGTGAGCAACAGCTAATCTGACGTTTGCTACTAAACAAAGTAGCCACTTTGCATGTTATGATATAAGCCGATATGTTAATGCGTTTCTGTAAACGTCTTTTACTTTACTTTACAAGCCGTACAAATATTATAAATGCGAAAGTGTTTCTATTTGTATGCGCTTTCATGGCCTCATTCAACCGATTTTGTTCCCGGGAAAGGACATCATCAAAAAGTAGCCTATGTTATTCCAGACTATAATCTGTCTCTGTGCCAAATTTCAGCCAGATCCGTTCAGCCGTTGGGGCGCCAAAAATAACGAATTTAACCAATTAAAAAATACGACTGCCCTGCCATATTATTTTTGGAGTTTACCTCCATAGAAGCGATTTGCATATATAGCCTTTGGAATCTTATTCACATTTTTTATTAAATGATATTTTTTTGTGAATCACTAAATATTGAACTATAGTGTTATATATTTTTGGAATATACTCATCATTTTCTACATGATGATTATATAGTTAACACTAGAACGCACGCGTGGGTGACAATGGTCACCCAGTGCTATAAACATAGGTATATTTTGGAAACGCATCGTGACAAGCGCAAACGCGCTTGTGTATTCCTCGGATACAAGACACCGCCCCCGCCAGTGGCGTGCCGACCCTTGCTGTGCACGGACGTCTGAGAGGACACCTTTCAAAGTTGAGGGGTGACAATAGTCACCCGTGCGTGTGTTCTTGCACCATTTTTTTTACCAGTGAATTTTGGAAAGGAGTTAAGTAAGCTTTTATTTTATAGTAAAAACTTAATATTTATTTGAAAAATTGATAAGTGAAGTAATGTAGTGACTAAATAAATGATTTTCCGCCTTTGCTTATTCTTTTATTTGAACAATGTTTGTTTTTTTTCTTTTTAGATGGCGGCGCAAAGATCAATCCAACAAATACAACAATGGCTGGAAGAAACTGATGAAAGTGACGCGCTTACAGAGAGTGAAGAGGAGGTCGAGCCAATTGAACCTAACATCTTGCCCGAAACGCACGATTCCGATACCGAACAAGATGGAGAAGAATTCGAAAGTTATTGTGAGGATGATTTACCTTTGTCGACATTGGCTACTTATAAGTCTCGTGATGGTACGATATGGAATAAGTTTCCGCCTCCTACGACAAGGACTAGGTCCCATAATATTTTAGCTCGCCAACCTGGGCCCTTAGATGCAGCAAAAGATGCTAAAACAGCTCTTTCATCATTTCTTATATTTTTTGATGATGATATCTGCAATATTCTTGTGAATTCAACAAACATTTATATAGATATAATAAAAACTAAATATCAAAGGGAAAGAGATGCTAATAAGACTGATTTGACTGAAATGAAAGCATTTATAGGTATTTTACTAATGATAGGTACTTGCCGTGCAGGTCGAAGAAATCTAAAAGATTTTTGGGATAACTCTATGGGCACAGGGCTTGAAATTGTATACACTGCTATGTCCGAGAGTAGATTTAGATTCCTTCTACGTGCTCTAAGATTTGATGATGTACGGAGTAGGGAAACGCGGCAACAAATCGACCGGCTTGCAGCTATACGTCAATTGAGTGATATTATGAAACAAAATTGCCAAAAATATTATAGTCCTAGTGAGAATCTTACCATAGACGAGCAGTTAGTAGCCTTCAGAGGACGTTGTGGTTTTGTTATGTATATTCCAAACAAACCGGCCAAATTTGGCATTAAAATCATAATGGTAGTTGATGTAAAATATCCCTACGCTTACAACTTTGAAATATACGTTGGTTTGCAACCTGAGGGTCCATTTAGGCAATCAAACAAAGTACCCGATATTGTACACCGAATTTTGCAGCCTTTGTATGGTCTCGGACATAACGTGACTATGGACAACTGGTTCACCAGTGTGTCAATCTGCAAAGAGTTACTAAAACAAAAAATAACAACTGTCGGAACACTTAGGAAAAATAAGCCCGAAATACCAGATGTATTCAAAACAACGCACGGAAGAGAAGTTACAGATTCTTTGTTTGGGTTTCAACCAGAGTGTTCTCTAGTCAGTTACGTCCCAAAGCGTAATAAGGTAGTGTTATTGTTATCATCCCTCCACAATGATAAACAGATTGATGCGGATACTGGTGATAAAAAAAAACCGGAAATAATAACATTTTATAATCACACTAAATACGGCGTCGATGTGTTTGATAAAATGTGCCGTCAGTACGACGTGACGCGAAATAGTCGCCGGTGGCCTCTCACACTATTTTATAATTTCATCAATATAGCTGGCATAAATGGTTTAGTTATATATCAGATCAACAATCTCGAAGCAAAAGTTGTTCGTCGGAAATATTTGCAGGAAGTTGGTTTTCAACTTATACAACCTCTAATAGAGCGTAGAATATTGCAGCCTACTTTGCCTAAGACGATAAAACTAAGAGCTAGGCAGCTTTTAGGTATTGAGGACCATCCCTCTGAACAGTCAATGCCTGTAAGGGTAGGCAGGGGTCGTTGTAGTTTTTGTGGAAGAGCTCGAGACCGTACTACTCGTAAAGTTTGTAACAAGTGCAAAAGGCGCATTTGCCCTGACCACGAAACTAGTTTCTGTCCTGATTGTGCTCAACTTGATTAATTTTGTATAATTTTTTTTTTATTTGATAATTCTAGAGTACGAATATGTTAAAATTACTTACTAAACTTTTATATTTTAGAATAAGAATGTTTTGATCCCAAAGTTAACTTTTTTTGCTATTTTTCAAGAAGATTTGTTTTGTTTTTAATTATGAGGAAAGAATACTTGTTTTGTTTTCTAATCTTACTATAATATGATAAAAATAAAGATGTTGATTCATAATTGATAGTTTTTTTATTAAAATTTAAAATATTCCGTAAATCAGTTAGTATACAAAAAGGGTGACACCAGTCACCCGTGCGTGCACTCATGTACCATTCTGAGGCGCGAGTAGCCGAGTGTTAATCTTATTTTCGATTATTTTTTTTCAATTTTGGTCTTTAATGCGGGACCATGGTCACCCCATAAATTTTTTTAAAAATTTTACTAGCCTATGTCACCCGGAATAAGCTAGGGATTCTAACGATACCTCATTTATCAAAATCGGTTCAGGCGTATAGAAGTTATGGTGGAATATACAAACTCACATACATACATACATACATACATGAACCCTGAAAACAATATACTCCTTTTTTCAGGCAGTCGTATAAAAAGTTTGTTGATATGGCTGCATTTGACAGCTCGTGTCTCCGTTGATATAAGATATATCGATATGAGTGTCTTTTCCAAATAATCCGTTGTTGAAATTAGTATGGCTCTGTTTATAAGTTATAACTAATTTTTGGAAAAAATGCCACATGGCTGCTTTCTCCATAACCAGTGGCGTGCAGTTCATAGAGGCATAAAAGCATTGCTTACCCGAATGAGAATACGTCAATGCTCATTTTTCATAACAACATCTAGTAAATAGGTATTTTGACTAACTAATGCTAGCTAGCTTCAAAAGCTGTGCACTCCACTGTCCATAACTAGGTCCAATTGAGATAGACTAGCTAGCTTTACATACATGATTGTTATGTTTTCAATATAGATTCTAAAAAAATGTACTTTATGAGTTAATTCCATGGGATTAAAATTATTGTTTGGCTTGAAATTAAAACTATTAGATTTGCTTTTTGATTCCTCAATGAATCCTTACTTTTGTATGGATGTTTGTTAATGATTGACTCAGGTTTTACATAATAGCTGCAGCTACCAGGTGTACCTACCATAACTAAACGAAATTAAACAATTTCACGGGCAATTGATCGTAATATATCAAAAATAAATTATTTCTGACTGATTCTTATATAGAGGGTCTTCAAAAAGACCGAAAATTCACATCCTCGGTTAGTTTTAAGTTGGATAACCATTTTAAAATATGGATTAAAGAAAAAAAGTGCGTTGAAATTCGATGACGTCACAATTGCAAATTTCATACAACTTCCATACTAGAAGAGCGTTTTTAAGTTTGTTAAAGAGTTGCTGATTTGATTGAGTTGTCATCATCCCTATTGATCGTAAAAACATCGCATTAGTTTGTCAACGCGTCTATTAACCAATTACTGTGACGGACTCGACGATACTACGTTTTATAGTTATAGCGTGAGAGATGGTTGTACAATGGGGCTTATTACGTATTCGACAATCTCTAAACTAAAATGAAAGCATTAAAAATATTGCTAACCCATTCATAATACTCCTTTTTTTTTTTTTTTTTTTTATTTGACGACCTCCGTGGCGCAGTGTGTAGCGCTGTTGTCTTAACGAGCGGAGGTCCTGGGTTCGATCCCCGGCAGGGTCAATTTGGGAATTGATAATTTCCGAATTTTCCCTGGTCTGGCCTGGTGGGAGGCTTCGGCCGTGGCTAGTTACCACCCTACCGGCAAAGACGTGCCGCCAAGCGATGTAGCGTTCCGGTGCGATGCCGTGTAGAAACCGAATAGGGGTATGGGTTTAATATAACTGCCATGGCCCTAACAGGTTAGCCCGCTACCATCTTAGACTGCATCATCACTTCTTCTAACGATACCTCATTTACCAAAATCGGTTCAGGCGTATATAACTTATGGTGGAATATACAAACTCACATACATACATACATGAACCCTGAAAACAATAAACTCCTTTTTTCAGGCAGTCGTATAATTAAAAACAACATACAAACCTGAATTACTCAAACTTTCTAAGGAGATGCACGCACATTGTTCGCATTAATAAATATTTATTATGTATGAAATTTAGTTTTATTTAGTGTACTAAAAGTTTAATAAATAAGCAGATTTGGCTCCCAATATTTTTTTTAATTGTTGTAATGATCATATTTGGCTAATAAGTAAAAAAAAAAAAGTTGGCCGACCACTGGTGTATGCTAGTACATACGCAGGAAATAATGCGGCCGTATCTTGAACTAGTGGACTCGACGATATACTGCGTTTTATCGGTTTAATTAGGTTCGCGTGAATAACAACCGTTGGTTAACTTGGCGTTGTAACGAAACGATGTAATCGGTTGCAATTAACGCACCTAAATCAAGGCGCTTATCTAGTTACCCGGTGAAGGCAATTTGTTTAACCGCCCTTGTGTATCATATCGTATTACAGCGCACTCTAATCTAAGGGATTTGGCGTCGAGTTTTATGAGTTAACTTGAAATAAACTCCACTTTGAAAGCCTCCCATTTCGTCAATTTTAGGGAAAAATTAAAAAAAAAAAAAATTTTGGACTCTATTCCTAATTATCTTTAAAATGATATACCGCAACCCTATGTAACGCTATAAAAAATATTAGTAGTAAAATATTTTTTACTTCGCATTCGCTTCTATGAGAGCCCCCCTGAAATAAAGATTTTCATAACTTTTTAAGCCATATTGGGCTGGAGGCCATCGGTTTACATATTATAATTAAATTTGAAGTAATTACGTTCAGTAATTCAGAAGTTATAAGGCTCTGACAGACGGACAATCTTCTTGGCAACCCTAGGACGGACAAGTTCAAATTCACTCAGGTAAACTCAGAGACCTTTGCTTCGGTCGGTCAATAAATCGTTATACCTTCAGAATTTCGAATTTATTTCGTAGGTAGTTACATGTTTATTTGTTATATTTCTTTAGGAAATTCGCAAACTCAAACGGATTTTTTTTAAGGTTTCCATGACTTTGTGCCCACATAAAGATTTCTCAGAAAACCCGTTGTAATTTAGATATCAAATAAATAATCTCACCGCGTCGTATTTCTTATTACTGAGGGTCGTGACCCCTTTCCATTAATCACATAATGGTAGGCGTTTCCTTGGGATAACAATGCAGTGGGTTCTCACGTCTTTCCGCATACGACTCGACTAGGAGTGAACTTTTAGGTTTTTGTAACGATTATTATCAGATGTTAGTAATAATAACCGGGACCGATGGCTTAACGTGCTCTCTAAACCACGGAGGAAACGAAAAGGCCAAATTTGAACCTCGGAATCCAATCCGGTCACCCATCCAGTTACTGACTTAGGTCAACGTTGCTTAACATTCGCAATCGCCTGATATGCGAAAAAATTGTGAGAACATCTGCATACAATGAGAATTGTTCATAATATCCAAGGTGTTTGGAGTCTGCTAATCCACACTTAGCCAACGTGGTGGACCCAAACCCTTCTCTTTCTAAGAAGAGACTCGTGCGATGGGTTGTTATTACCAGTACCATTAACATGATCAGTTTTCATCACAAAGGATTGTTACATTATTGTTGACTTACGTGTTTTAGAATTATGACCCTTATTTGAGGAACGTCAAGGTACCTGACATCAAACTGGCATTTAGAGTAATATTGCTTAAGTATTGCTTTAAGCGTTGGCAGTATGGCCCCAGTGCTAAAAAACGGCAGAGATAATATTATGCTGGAGCTGCCTGCATTTTAAAAGCATATTATTATGAAAAGCAAGAGCACCTGGTATACCGAAAATTTTAGCAGAATATTAAAATGGAATTTTCCATTTTAATTTTCACCAGTATGGAAGGTAGTGAAAAGGCGATTTATATAGGTTATTTATGGCTCTATCGGACCTTTATTTCCAAAGGCCATTCAATATTCAGGAACACATAACGAGGTACAGGTAAGAGGCGGGCCCGACGTATTCAATTTACCCGCGATGTTGGTGCGTTCCACTTAGTAACTTTCATTATAAAATAAAGTGTGTGTGTCTGTGCAATTCACACACGGCAGAAATGAAATTTGCCTACGAGAGCCTATAAATATAACTTGTATTCTATCTCAATCTCGCAGGCCAAATCCTATATAATGTTTGTCTCTTTTTAGTGTCGCTTTTTCTTTTAATTTTTTTCATTTCGTTTATTTTTCCAATCACAACGATCCTAAAGTAGTTTTATTTCAAAAGGGTAAATTTACTTTGCTGGCTTACTGACCCATGTGGTGTCTGTCACTAGAAACTACCTCCCACACATTAAGAATGCTAGTTTACACCGATCGGCTTCTCTGAGAGGCCAAAAAAGGCCAAACGCATGCTGTTTCCTGTTTTTCTAAAACCTAACTTTCATTACGTTGGTAACTTCTTACATATAGAATTACTCCAGAAATTAGGTTTCTATAAATCTCAAATAGGTCTATTTATCTGACACTTTTAAATCCTTAAGTTTGTCTGTGTTTATTGACACATCAGATTCATTTCGACTTTTACCTACTCTTGAAATTAGTACTAGACTTAAAAACCTAACCAGAAAAATGGTCGATCTTTGAATTCATTTTACCTAGCGCAATATCCGTTTCACTACATTGATATATAATTAGCCAATTAAAAAAACTGCATCATCGAGAACCTTTGGGTTCGATGAGCATTGTTATCTCCATTAAATATTATGTCAGAAATATTACTGCATTTTTAGGGATTACAAACAATAAGGATCAGTCCAAGGTCTTGTATGGAACATAGCATTCAACGCACCAGTGCTATGACAAAGACAACGCTGTATAGAGTAATATTAATGAGGTATCATCGCCCATTGCATGTACAAGAGACTAGGAACGACGGATATTATACATTTTATATTATACATTATACAACGTAGTGGCTGCGTCTAATTTATTAATGCACCGCCCGAAATACTCGGGCTAACGGTACGCGACGAAAACATTTATGGTTTTAATAATATAGAGCCATAGATCTTACTGTAACATACCCGATGACTCCTCTATGTATCATTGTTATATTAGAAATACAAGCTTGATAATAAAAAAATCTGTTCCGATATTACGTAAACAAGAAAGAAAAAAATATCGCCTAGTAACTCGTCTTAACCTTATCCAGGCTTATAGTGAGATGGTGTCACCTCTCAGAAATAAGAAAGGTTTAGGTCATTGTCCAGCATGTCTTCTGGACATCATGATGTGAATTGGCAGACTTCACCCATATATCCATACTAATATTATAAATGTGAAAGTGCGTCTTTCTGTCTGTCTGCTACGCTTTCACGGCCAATCTGTTCAACCGATTTTGATGAATTTGGTACAGGGATAGGTTGTATCCCGGGGAAGGACATAAACTACTTTTTATACCGGAAAATTAAAGAGTTCCCGCGGGAATCAAAAACCTTCAAAAATCCACGCAGACGAAATCACAAGCATCATCTAGTCTTGATTTAAATAGGGAAAACTGTCAGGCAGATATCATGAAGCAAATAACTTCGAAAGGTTACAGGTACAGGATTTTTACAGACCTAGGATTCAAATACGGACAAAGAAGATTGAAGTCCTGACCAAGATATCGTAGCATTTATGTTATTCTATTTTTTTATCACATAATATTATTAACTTCTGCCACCATCAATTTTAGTAATAAAAGAAACTTCCATCACTCCATAAGTAATTCATAACCAAATGCTAACTTTTGGGCGAAAAAATCCAATGCCATCGAAGGCTATATTGGTTGGAGTGAATTTTTTATAGAGGCACCCCCTTGGATAAACACCGCCACACTCTAGGGAACTGGCTAATAAACGTCAATATGACATGCATTATTGAATTAGTTTGGAGAAGGAAAATAATACTTTTATTAGAATGCTAATTAAAGTATAATAGGTACTAAGGAAGATCAGCGCTTTTTCCTAATTCCTAATAAATACAGCACATGCTGAGTGAAGATCATTTTGGGGCGGATCATTTTCAAGATCAAACAAATAATTTTCTTTAAGCATTTTTTCTAAAATCTCGCTTATTTTGTTTCTTTTTGTATTTACACTCTTAAATTTTCCTTCCTTCCTACTTCACCGTCACCAATAAATTTGAAATCATTATTTTTTTAGTATCGCCATCACATAAATCAGAATATATTTTGTACTCGCTGATGCCCGCAACTTTGTATGCGTGGATTAAGTTTATTTTGATTCCCAAGGGAAATCCTTAATTTTCCAGGATAAATAGTACCCTATGTCACTTTCCAGGTTTTCAACTATACGCATGCAAAAATTCGCGTTCGATCCGTTGCTCTGTTGTGGCGTGGTTGAAGGACAAACCAATAAACAAACACATTTTCGCATTTACAGTATTAGTATAATTATGTTCAAAACATTCTGCACGCGAAAAGTTCATAATACCGCATCAAAATATATAGCATAGCTTCTCCATCTAATATAAACACCACAGTAGAACCATCTGTTAGTTCTCAAGACTGGCGGAGCCCTGCTAAAACACCACCGGAAAGCCATAGGAACGCCCGCAGGCTTTTAATTTGTATGCCGCCGTATCATATATTATGAATGCAGATTTTGATTGCTTGATTAGAGCCTTCACTGCTGCAATTTGAAAGTTTCCCCGTTTTTGCCTGGAAATGCGATAGACAAGCATTAAGGAAAATAGATCTATTTGCGGGTAGATTTAAATATTTGTATCTATTCTAAGCACAAGTATTGCTAGTAGAGGTATAGATTTCGTCACGTAAAAAAACGTAGTCTTAGCTTAATCTTAGCGTCGGGAAGCATGGTTGCGGTTTTCTCCGTCGACCCCCCCCCCCCCCCCCCCTTCCCCAATTCATACCACCAATTTCAAAAAATCGCTCAGTGCACGTAAATGGCCAGCGATCTTTTAACGTGACAGGACCGTCACTCAAAATGTATTTTGAGTGATTCCTAGATATACCTAGGAATCACTCAAAATACATTTTGATGAAATCTGCATATCTGAAAGTTAAGTATAATGGTATAATGTTCTCAAATGAGAGTGAGATCTGAGAGTGCAGATGTGAGGAATCCCGCGAAAAGTTTATTTTTGTTGCTAATTCATGCAAATCCTAACTAGTTGTTTGTACAAATTATAAAGGTTTAACGCTCGTAAACACAACAAGTAACTACGTACCTTAAGTACAAATTCAAAACGAGCATTAACATTTTAAGTACCCGGCTTATATCGAGGAGTACAATAAATTACACGGCCTATAAATCTAACAGGATTAAAATCGATTTGTAATACAAAACCAGTTACAGAGTATTTGCTCTTGGTATTGATGTGGCAGTGTATATGATTGATGATACATTACAAACGATCCGCGGTGAAGCTGTGATCATTATTATAAATTGATTCGAAACTCAACTTAATAATAACTAGGTTAAAGGCGATATCAGCGTGAATTGAAGAGCAGAGAATCTTTTTGCTGAAGGGCCTATTGGTGTAAATTGTGATAAATCGTTAAAAGTTGTGTGAAATGCGAATTTTCATTTGTATTTCAATGTGAATATTGCAATGTAGCTAAAATGTAGCTTAGCGATTTCTGAATTTATAAGCTTTCGTTAGGATTAAAGACACATATCTGCATGAATAAAACTGTCTTGTTATAATTGTTAATTAAATTGATTGAATATATCAATTTTCAAATATAAACTGATCAACACCAACGCCAAAAACCATTTCAGTTTCAAATGGTTAATATAAACTTACTCACAATATAACAAGCACTTTATTAAGTGCATAAAAAATTGCAACATTTTTCATGCGCGATAAAATTGCTCTTTTATAAAGTGTTTTCCATTTTCGCAAGAATAATAGATACCAAGTACATTAACCTCATTTATTATTTTACCATCGCATCTATCAGTATTTTCAGCTACATCATTGTCTTTAGAGATAAGAACCCCTGTTCAATCTTCTTTAGCGGACTTTAATTCCGAAAGTAGGCTGGCATCATTGTAATGGCACCTCCATCAAAACCGATACAAGCCTTATTGATTTGTCTGGCCCTTTCTTCTGTATTGACTTTTTTATAAGTGCGAGCAGGATAGTTGTAAACACGTGCACGGTTCCCAGATTAAAATTGATTGTCCGGACGTTTCTTTTATCTGTGGGACACGTCCCGATTGATTCCTCATTAATCTTTATTCGCGGGATTAACAGCGACTTTTTTGCGAATCTCCGTTCCTTTTTTTGCTACATGAACATTCAATTTGCTACAAGGTATTCTGTTACGATGTATTATGATAATTGGGTATCGTACTTGAAATTTTATTTTGAGTGGATTCATTCTGTCTCGTTGGTCTAGTGGTTAACATGTTCGACTGCGGCTGACGAGGTCCCGGGTTCGAGTCCCAGATCGGGCCATAATAAATGAAATATGTATTGGGATTTTCTGACAAAAATTCTCAGTACTAGATGGAGATATGAAGTTGGCGGTGTTTCACCCCCGTGCCTCGGAGAGCACGTTAAGCCGTCGGTCCCGGTTACCACTAACTGAACACTGGCTATGTCATTGAAGCCCGCCAACCCACATTGGAGTAGCGTGGTGGGTCTAAGCTTTAATTTCCTCTCTCCTGTCAGAGTGAAAGGCTGTGCCCAGCTTTGGGACGTTAATGGGCTGAAGTGGTGGTGGTGGTGGATTCATTCGGTAGAAATGTTATGGTTGTTAAGAGGATATTGGTTCATTTATTATGTATTGCTTATTATACTCATAAATCCATAAAGTTCTGGAGTGACAAATATTTCTATGTGATCTTAGATTTCTATTAATTTCCAAGTTGGTAAATTCTAGTTATGGACTAGACGGGATGTCCTCGATATTATTATGTATAATTATATTTACTACAATCTACATAATAGAAGATACTTACAAAAAAAAAGATAAGCGAATTGAAACCTCTTCCTTTTTAGGAAGACGGTTAAAACATGCAACTCAAACAACTTAGCCAGAAATTTGAGAGTTTACACATAAGTGTAAACTCACATAAGTGTAAACTCTCAAATAGTCATAAGATAATCATAAGATTATCTTAAAAGTTATAACGCAGACTTCAGAAAAGGCTGCACCAAATATTGTCATAAATTAGTAATACACATTTTGATTTTACACAATTGAACCTGGTAAAACTTAACGTTACAAATTATTCAAGCAAAATTTGAGAAACCACCAAACTTAAGCTGTACACATAGTAAAATATTTGACTGAATTTGCCCTAAATTTTATGTAACGAAATCTTAGCTTTAATGTTACACTCCCGAGACCTCTTCAAGGAAATTGATATACAAAGTTAAGCCGAGGAATTTATTGCACCGCTTAAAGCTACAAAGTTTGTTTTATACCTACTTTATAGCCAGGTAAGTGCAACGAATTGGATCCTAGATACTAAGTATTATATAGCTTACTGTTCTAGAAGCCAGTGGAACTAAAAGCTTTTGATATATTGGTAGGATCTAAGATAAGGAATGATTTGTATAGTGTAATAAAAGTATTCGACGGTGTGTACGAGTGAATTGTATCTTTTATAGTTCAGCACTTCTAAGCTTTGTAAGTCCCTAGTACAGTGTTGTATATGGTGTGTGTGTCTTAGGTATATAGGAAATTACTATACTATACTAATCTATAATAATAGAGTTTCTTGCCGGCTCTTCTCAGTAGAATCAGTTTTCCGAATCGGTGGCAGAGTCTTAACGTTTCACAAGTGACAGAAGTTGTCCTACATGAAACGAATTTAAAATCATTCATCATTATTTATCATTTAATATTATAAATGCGAAAGTTTGGATGGATGGATGGATAGATGGATAGATGGATGGAGGTATGGATGGATGTTTGTTACTCAATCACGCCCCAACGGCTAAACGGATCTGGCTGAAATTTGGCACAAAGATTGATTATAGTCTGGAATAACACTTAAGTTACTTTTTATTCTGAAAATGAAAGAGTTCCCACGCGAACCAAATCTCTCAATACACGCGGAGAAAGTCGCGGGCATCAGCTACTGAATTATATAATCAATTCGGGATTTTAAAATTTCACAAAAGCAAACCTTTAATTTCTTGATTGGCTTGAGTCTGGCCATGTGTAAGCTTTTTTTATGTTATGCTTTTGGCTTCGAAGCTATTTACTTCCCAAGCCACTCACCTTTCCAATAAAACTGATTTGAAGTTGGAGTATTTTGGCCACATTAAGAATAAAATTATACAACAAATCTCCAAAGTGCCATATCCGATCCAGATTAACTCGAATCTATTTTCATTACGAATAAAACATTTAGTAATAGAAATCTAATTAAAAGATATACACCCAGCGAAAAAGAGGACTCATTTCCAGCCATGGATAATCTGAAAGAAGACGTTAATTTTTTAAGCTAGTCAATTAACCTGGAAGGTAAAATTCATCTTCAAACAAACAAGACTTAAGACTGTCAACATTAAAGCTAAGTTCGTTAAATACTTAAAAATATAAAGTGCACCATTTAGTCGGGTAAAAGAATAGTTTTTTTTTTGCCAAGGTATAATAATCCACAATTGCTTGCATAAAGTCCGTTTTCAAAGATAGCATGGCAGTTAAGATTTTAACAAGAATTCAACATTTTGGCCCCGGTATTATACGACGTAATCTAAAATTATCGCCAAATTAAGGCCATCAACTAACTACAGACATTATAAAATATTTTTCTAAGGTGACACTTGAAGAAAGAGATGGTATACATAACATAATTATAATTATAATATTATAATGAACGTAAAGTCAATAAGCTTTTATTTTAAATTATACGTGCTAGAGCATTCCATCCAAAAAGTCAAAGTCAAATAGTGCTTATTCAATTTAGGTAGGTATACTACACTTATTGACGTCTAGTTATTCATAAAATATAATGGTGATAATCAGTAACGGTATCTTAAAACTAAAGCTACGTGGGTTCCAAACGCGCCCTGGTCTGAGAAGAGCCCACAACAAACTCAGCCGGGTATTTTTATTTTCATTATCACCATTTCACAAATAATCATCTTAAATAAGCAACTATCAGAGCCATTAAATCAAATCATTGGCAAGCTACCTTGTCATTTAAGTAATCCTTTACATGGTAATAGGATTTTTTAATGAGTTTACGTTTTACATTAACTTTTAACTTATTCAGAGACATCTTAAATTTGAGCAAAATCAAAATATGGCACCCCGCTTCCATGATGTGCACGTAGACGTAAAGCGGTGTGCCTTCATGCCATGTCTCACAGTTCCACATGCAACGCAGTGCAACGTATAAGCACGTGTATGTCTACGTCAATGCCTACACAGTTATATTCAGCCTACACATTTATATTATATATCAGCCTTAAGCGCAAAATACACACGGAGCGGGCACGGGTCGGGTTGGGTATGCGGCGGGTTGTTTTTTTTTATATGGATGACATCACACAGAACTTTGAACTGTGTGTTTTTCCCTTTAAACCACAAAAGGTTTTATGTTTGGGAAAGTCTACACAGCACACCGGGATCACTAATGTTTCACAATAAATGTTTCAAAAACTATTCAGATGACAAACAACGTATTCGGCAAAAATATCATTTTATAAAAGATCATTTGACAAATATTCAATTCGCAAATGTTTTCCTACAAATTTATTTGTGAAATTTGCGATATTATTAAATGTCGGTATATTTTACAAACTTGAGTGCTTCTGAAAATACATTTTTTTTAACTTATGTTAGGTAGGTGTATTAACCCGACAGAACTTAAGGCACTACCTGGATATTTATGTCTAACCCTAACCTAACACTTTGACACATGTAGTACTTATCAAACGTTTTTATAAATGATTTGTTTGACAAATAATGTTTTGTGAAATTAAAATTTGTAATGAAATAAATTGACAAAAATATCATTTAAATAACTAGTTTTTTGTATAAAGATGAACTTTTGATTCATAATTTTGTCAAACGTTGGTTGTGAAATGCAAATTTATTATTTGTTTTTTATGAATTAATAGATCACCAGAACTCGAACCTTACATGTTTTTTTTATTCAACGACAAAAGATCCTTTAACTGCGATCATGCCTATTACTCATGAGTCCGAACATGAGACAATCCATTCCCAAATTACCTTTGCTGGATATCTTACCCAGGACCACTCACTTATACTCACCACTACGTCAGAAAGGTCGCCAATATCTAAGGTTTTTGAGGGGCGGCTTTAATTATTCAGTACCATAGTACTTTATAATTGGCTGTAAAATCTTTTACGACTGTCTTGTCTACCAGATGTACAAGCCCTAATCTTGCTCACGAAAGTGACACGATAACAATAATTTCCAAAGCAGGCTATTAAAGCCGTTGTCTCATTAACGCCAGTCGCGACAACAGCGAACTGAAAGCGCTCACGAAATATCGGCCGACATTTAACTTTAAAGAGATTTAATTTGACGATTTATTTGTTTCCATCATTAGCTGTAAGATAAAGGGCTGGTCCAAGAATAAATGGTAATTTAAACTCGCTCTTGCCAGCGACTTTGTTCTCGTATACTTTAAATAATAGCTAGTTTAATACGGTATTACTGTACATTTTATTGTTTTCTTGCAGTACTATGTAAATGCGGGCTGTTTTTGCATAATTTTATTTCAGTTCATCGTTTCACTCATTCTTGAGAAGCTTTTATCAAGCAACTAGCTGATGCCCGCGACTTCGTTCGCGTGGCATAAATATTTTTAATTCCCAACCCGTCGTGGGAATAATTTAACTCTAAATCAAAATTTTCCGGAGAAAAAAGTAGCCTTGAGATAGAGTGTCGTTCTCCAGGTCCTCAACTATACCTATGCATAAAATAAAATTGATTTCCAAAAAACCGACTTCCAAAGCCACTGTAAAGTAAAAAATAATTTTGATTTCTACACACTATGTTGAAGTCGAGCGTAGAAATCAAAATTATTTTTTACTTTAAAGTGGCTTTGGAAGTCGGTTTTTGGGAAATAATTTTTATTTTTAACATTTTATTATCAGGATTGAGGATTTGGAGTCAGAATTTATGGGACTAATCCAAGAGCTTCCTCTAAGGACTGAAAAAAAAATTTCAAATTCAGAAACCACGGAGATATATATTTATGTTTTTTACATACATAAAAAAAAACGCGCCGAATTGGGAACCTCCTCCTTTTTTGGAAAACGGTTAATCACGTCCATCCGTTGCTCTATGGCGTGATTGAAAGACAAAGACAAAGCAACAAACAAACACACTTTCGCATTTATAATATTAGTATGATGCTCAGGGCTAATAAGCATAAATAGCATTTATTAGATCGTGAATGAACTATAAGTTTAACTCGCTATAATCCGCCACAGTAGACAAATCAATGTGGTACAGTGCGTCTTTCACCTACTACCAGTAATTCGGCACAGCAACAAACCACACAAATCCTCCAAATTACTCTCAACGTTCGTTAACTGCCTCGTTGGTCTAGTGGTTAGCATGTTTGACTGCGGCCGACGAGGTCCCGGGTTCAAGTCCGGGCCGGGTCATAATTAAGTGGTGGGTTTTTTTGTTAACACTATAGTTCAATGTCCAGTGATTCACAAAAAAATATCATTTATTGTTTTTAACTTTTTAGTTCGTTTTTTGGCAGGGCAGTCGTGTTTTTAATTTTTTTAATGTATGAGTTTGTATGGGGCCGCATCGCGTAATCAATCTCCGTGCTACTTCGCTTAAGTGGGCCCAGCTCCATACCACCCAGTGGCGTGCAGCTCATAGAGGCATAAAAGCATTGCTTACCCAAATGGAAATAATTCAATGATCATTTTTCATAATGACAGTCAATAAATAGGTATTCTGACTAACTAATGCCTACCCTAGCTTCAAACCCTGTGCACGCCACTGATACCACCTCATAGAAATAATACTTGCCGATACGTGGCACGCCACGCATCTGTACTGGGGCTAGACAGTATTAAGATTTTTTTTTCAAAAAGCTATTTCACTCCATTATCTATAGAACAAGGAATGTGGAACTTATCCCCATAGCCCATTAATACTTGCCACTGTTAGTTTACGCTTCATTTGATAACGGTCATCAAATGTATTGAAGTGGCACGTCACTTAAGTGGGCCCAGCTCCATACCACCTCATAGAAAGAATACTTGCCACTATGTACCATGCCGCGCATCTGTACTGGGGCTAGACAGTATTTAGATCTATTTTTTCTTTCAAAAAGCTATTTCACTCCATTATCTAGAGAACGAGGAATGTGGTTTACCTATCCCCATAGCCCATTAATACTTGCCACTGTTAGTTTACGCTTCATTTGATAACGGTCATCAAATGTATTGAAGTAGCACGTCACTTAAGTGGGCCCAGCTCCATACCACCTCATAGAAAGAATACTTGCCACTATGTACCATGCCGCGCATCTGTACTGGGGCTAGACAGTATTTAGATCTATTTTTTCTTTCAAAAAGCTATTTCACTCCATTATCTATAGAACGAGGAATGTGGTTTACTTATCCCCATAGCCCATTAATACTTGCCACTGTTAGTTTACGCTTCATTTGTTAACGGTCATCAAATGTATTGAAGTGGCACGTCACTTAAGTGAGCCCAGCTCCATACCACGTCATAGAAAGAATACTTGTCGCTATGTACCACGCCGCGCATCTGTACTGGGGCTAGACAGTATTTAGATCTATTTTTTCTTCCAAAAAGCTATTTCACTCCATTATCTATAGAACAAGGAATGTGGTATTTATCCTCATAGCCCATTAATACTTGCCACTGTTAGTTTACGCTTCATTTGATAACGGTCATCAAATGTTTTGAAGTGACACGTCACTTAAGTGGGCCCAGCTCCATACCACCTCATAGAAAGAATACTTGCCACTACGTGCCACGGCGCATCTGTACTGGGGCTAGACAGTATTTAGATCTATTTTTTCTTTCAAAGAGCTATTTCACTCCATTATCTATAGAACAAGGAATGTGGAACTTATCCTCATAGCCCATTAATACTTGCCACTGTTAGTTTACGCTTCATTTGATAACGGTCATCAAGTGTATTTAAGTGGCACATCACTTAAGTGGGCCCAGCTCCATACCACCTCATAGAAAGAATACTTGCCACTATGTGCCACGCCGAGCGTCTGTACTGGGGCTAGACAGTATTTAGATCTATTTTTTCTTTCAAAAAGCTATTTCACTCCAATAACTATAGAACAAGGAATGTGGAACTTATCCCCATAGCCCATTAATACTTGCCACTGTTAGTTTATACTTCATTTGATAACGGTCATCAAATGTATTGAAGTGGCACGTCACTTAAGTGGGCCCAGCTCCATACCACCTCATAGCAATAATACTAGCCACTATGTGAGTCGCCGCGCATCTGTACTGGGGCTAGACAGTATTTAGATCTATTTATTCTTTCAAAAAGCTATTTCACTCCATTATCTATAGAACAAGGAATGTGGAACTTATCCCCATAACCCATTAATACTTGCCACTGTTAGTTTACGCTTCATTTGATAACGGTCATCAAATGTATTGAAGTGGCACGTCACTTAAGTGGGCCCAGCTCCATACCACCTCATAGAAAGAATACTTGCCACTATGTGCCACGCCGAGCGTCTGTACTGGGGCTAGACAGTATTTAGATCTATTTTTTCTTTCAAAAAGCTATTTCACTCCATTATCTAGAGAACGAGGAATGTGGTTTACCTATCCCCATAGCCCATTAATACTTGCCACTGTTAGTTTACGCTTCATTTGATAACGGTCATCAAATGTATTGAAGTGGCACGTCACTTAAGTGGGCCCAGCTCCATACCACCACATAGAAAGAATACTTGTCGCTATGTGCCACGGCGCGTCTGTACTGGGGCTAGACAGTATTTAGATTTATTTTTTCTTTCAAAAAGCTATTTCACTCCATTATCTATAGAACAAGGAATGTGGAACTTATCCCCATAGCCCATTAATACTTGCCACTGTTAGTTTACGCTTCATTTGATAACGGTCATCAAATGTATTGAAGTGGCACGTCCATATATTTAAGTCTATGCCGTTTAGAGAGCCAAATTTACTTGGGGCTGATTGACGTTTTTAATCAACTAGACTCGTTCAGGCGTTTGTTTTAAGTGTTCATGCTTAAATTTCTTTTAATGATCTTGCGGAATGATGGATGGTGTGTTTAGGAAGATCCGATTTCGATTTAGTTTCTAGTTCAGTGTATCTAGTTAAAGTTTAAAATAATATCTTGCTTAAGCTAATGCCGTCATACGAGTATATGTAAATTTTGAGCCTTTTATTACAATACTAGCCGCGTCTAGGTCCGCGTGGATTGAGGTTTTTTGGTTCGCGCGGGAACTCCTTAATTTTTCGAGACAAAAGTAGCCTATGTATTATTCCAGACTATAATCTATCTCTGTGACAAATTTCATCCAAATCCGTTCAGCCGTTCGGGCGTGATTGAGTAACAAACATCCATCCATACATCCAAACTTTCGCGTTTTCTAATATTATATACGAGTGAGTATAGTTTGATTGATTATTTGATGATTACAGTGGCGTCAAATTTAAGTAAGAAAAACTAAGATTAAGTTTTTTAATTTTCCGGGATTAAAAGTATGTCTATGTCCTTCCCCGGGATACAATCTATTCCTTTTGCATTTATAATATTAGTATGGATAATATTACATAGTCTAGTCACTGGTGGATGAGAAATTGATGAAAAGATTTTGATGTATACTTTAAAATTATGTATCAATCTAGAACACGGATTGAACTGTTGCCCGACTGAATGTCTTGTGGGCCTTTTAAGCATCCGTTTGGATCAAAGATTATGTTTAAATCGATTGTAGTCAATCATGGATGATGAAAGGTTGAGATAATATCTGTGTTGCAAACAGATGACAAAATTGTAAAAAAATATGCAAAACCTATTTATTGTTGACGCCTTTATAGATGTAGAGAAAATGGATGTCCATTACATTTTTCATTGTGTCTATCTCTTTGAAACTGAAATTCAAATTTAAATCGTCATTTCTTAGAAATGTTTGTGTCAATTGTGTCATGAACTGATACTGGTAAGGATATATGCCGCTAAGAAACTCAGTAGTTATTCTAGTAGATAGATACCGTTGAATTAAGGAAGTTTATTTTTACAGGTAGTGTAGTTCATCCGATAAATAGTAACATATTCATTGCCGTGTCACATGCAAATGGCGGACGGAACGGAAGGTCGAAGCCTGTTTATTCAAATAACCTAACCCATATCTCACCTCGGATACGGCTTGTATTATTTTAATTCCCTCATCCATATTTAGTGCGAGACTGCAGTAACGCGTGACTCACGGACTTATAAAGTATCATTGTAATTATATTACTTTTCCGTTTCCATTTTAATTCTATTTTAAGTTCTATGCAAGCGCCAACGAAAGTCAATTATTAATTAGAATTTTATTTGACGCTTTTGAACTTCTTGCCCCCATCTTAAAAATTACTACCCTACTTTATACCCATTTCTCTACCATCGTTCTCTTCTCATCTTTGTATGCTCTATTTTTGTGTTGTATGCAATCGCCAACCATCCATGCTAATATTATAAATGCGAAAGTGTGTCTGTCTGTCTGTGTGCTACGCTTTCACGGCCTAAGTACTCAACCGATTTTGATGAAATTTGGTACAGAGATAGTTTACTAGATATCTGTTTAATATATATATTGAGCATAATTGATGAACTTATTCTTCCATAAAAGTTATCCTACAAATTAGTGCGATACTTTAAACTCACGTCTCTACCATTCTTTGGAAATATTAGCGTCATGTCCAATATTGCAAGTTTGAAAGCAACAATTAGTTAATGCTGTGTACCAGCAGCTACTAAAAGCTGTTTTCTTTATTTGCAGTTTTTGTATTCAAAACTGATTAGAACATAAAAATACGATATTGGAACATAAAGTAACTGGTAGTATATTCAAGGTGTTTCCAAACCAATTCCAAAATTAATTATCATGAGCGCAAGTCTATTAAAATAAAAGAATTTACCACGCACCATAACTATTGTACTTCAACGCCCAAAATCTATTGGAACGGAACGAAACGATTTTTTGCCATACACCGATTTTTCTCCATCAAAGAGACCGAGTGTGGCAAAAAAATGAACAAATGTTACAAGCCTGGATTCATTCGCGGTCGATTATCTTTTAGCCACACCCTCTACAACTTCACCATTGACCACTGTATGGGTGGGTATTGTTTAACTTTAAAAGAAGACCGCTCTTCCACTGTTTCATACAAGTTATGACTTAAGAAACCTTTTTAATTTTGTCTGAAGAATAAAATTCACATCATGATTATTCAGACGCTAAAAGAATTGGTTAAGTAAATTTACATAATTATTACCTGTAATAGATGTGCTATCATGCAATAAAAACATTATTTAGGTGCACGATATCAACATTATGCAAATTTAACTGCACCTGGAAAAAGATGTTATCTACTTCTTACGATCTCTTACGATCTTATTTTATTATTTAGTATATATTATTTAGTATATTATTTAGTAGGTTTTCATATAGTAAGGAGTCAGAAAATGTTTTCTATCAGAGTTTTACTCGTTCAGGAAATATTACTGGTAAATATCAATCTATTTTAGTTATTTTAAAGGTAGTAAAAGTTTAGGAAAATGAAAAACTTACATATTTTCCAGCTCATTAATGCAGCTATTGTTGTACCAGTAGAGCAAGGGTTGTTAAAGGGTGATCAAAAATGGACTATCACGGAAAATACAATATACAACAGTTTTAAAGGTATTCCATATGGCGCTCCACCTATTGGTAAATTGAGATTTAAGGTGAGTTTATTTTTTTTATTGCAAAACACTAATACGCATAGATATGATGAACAAAACGAGCCCTATATTCTTCCAATTAATGACATTTAATTATTAGGCCCCTCAACCTGCCGTACCATGGAAGGGAACACGAAATGCTACAGTACATGGAAATGTTTGTCCTCAAGTGGATCAATTTACAAATAAGTTTGAACCTGGCAGCGAAGATTGTCTTTTCTTAAATATATACACTCCATGCTTGACCCAGTATTGTCTTCTACCAGTGATGTTTTTTATACATGGCGGTGGTTATGCATTTGGTTCAGGCAACGATGATATCTATGCACCCGATTTTCTTATTGACGAAAATGTAGTTGTGGTGACAATAAATTATAGACTTGACTCTCTCGGCTTTCTTTGCTTGGATAATGAGGAAGTTCCCGGGAATGCAGGCATGAAAGATCAAGTAGCTGCATTAAGATGGCTGCAAAGAAATATAGAAAGATTTGGTGGTGATCCTAACCAAGTTACTATCATCGGACAAAGTGCGGGTGGTGCGTCCTGTTTATTGCATGCTCTGTCGCCAATGTCAAAAGGACTATTTCATAGAGTCATAGCTATGAGTGGAGTGCCAATAAGTGATTTCTCCATTGAATTTCTACCAAAACATAGAGCTTTGGTACTTGGTAAAATACTTGGCCACGAAACCACAGATACTACAGCACTTCTAGATTTTTTGCAAACAATACCCGTTAATCGACTGGTTGGGACTAAATCGTCTGTTATAGCAATCGAAGATTATATCACTAATCTTATGAAGGCGTATTTTGTACCAGTTGTGGAAAAAGATTATGGCCAAGAAAGGTTTTTAATAGAGCCACCTGATGAATCGGTTCAAAATAAACGAGTTCATGATGTTGATATCCTGTTAGGATATACAACAGCTGAAGCAGTGGTTGGTATTTTTATCTTCGAAAATTCGTCTGCGAATGAAAATTACGATAGATACAAAGAAGCTATGGTTCCAAGAAAAGTTATTTACCAAAGCAATCCGGAAACTATTTTAAAATTAGCAGATTCAATTAAAGAATACTACAGTGGATCACAAGGTCTATTTGCCAAAATGATGCCGCAATTCGTGAAATTTGCGACGGATATGTTTAACCATGATATTATCAGATATGCGAGGCATTTATCCAATTTTACTGATAACAAAAACATTTACCTGTATCAGTTCTCAAGCATGTCTGAGCGGAATGTTTTAAGCAAACAAGGCTTTAAATACGGAATCAACGGAGTTGCACACACTGATGATCTTATGTATGTGTTCAATGCGAATAAGTTTAATTTACCGATAAATAAGACTGCTGCTTCCTACAAAATGATTCGAAATACGTGCTCGTTACTAACAAATTTCGCAAAATTAGGGTGAGTACCTTAAATTATTAATAAGTAATTTTTTAAACTGAAATGTTAATATGTGAGTTCTTTTACCAGGAATCCAACACCCGATTTAAAACTCGGAGTACAGTGGCCCAAGTACAATACTGAATCCCAAATATACATGGACATCGGAGAAAAATTAAAAGTTGGGACAGAGCCTAATGCTTCTATGATGGACTTTTGGAAAAGCATTTATGAGAGAGCTGGTCTACCATTTTAAGTCTTTTAAGTCAAAGAGCTTTTAAACAGATGAACATTTAATTTATTATTGCTTTCATGTACCTACAATGTTCATAATACAATTACAGAGATATGATGCCCCGTCAGGGCATTGCAATATTGAATATTTTAAGTTAAGGATAGGTACTCTATACAATCAAATATACTTATAATAAACGATGTCAACTTAAGTTATCAAACTTTCAAATCGAAAATTATTTTCATAAATCTATAGGTACAGATTAGAATTTACAATGGGATTTACGAGTTATACATAATACGGTTTTGGTTACGGTTACGGTTAGATTTAAATTTCACAACAATTTAAAGTTGAACAGAAAGTTGTTCAACTTTACATATTCTCAAGCCTTTTATGTTTAGATTATGTTTATTTATCTATACACGATATTGTTGAGTTGGGTTCTATAATTAGTAACTGGATGATGTTTATTATTATTCCTGCGGGAACTCTTTAATTTTTCGAGATGAAAAGCAATCCGTATGCAACCTGTACCTATCAGTTGAAAAGCATGGCCAGACAGACAGACATTTGCATTTATTATATTACTTACTAGCTTTTGTCCACAGCTTCGCTCAAATTAAGTATGATTTTCACACAAAATCCAAACCTCTATTTTACCTGGGTTGAATTTTCAAAAATCCTTAGTGTATGCTATATAATAAAAGCTACCTGTATGCCAAATTTAAACCTGATCAGTCCAGTGGTTAGAGCTGTGCGTTAATAGAATATGTATAGATCAGTCAGTCAGTCATACAGTTAGTCACCTTTTCCTTTCATATTTTTAGACTAGCTGAGGTCCGCGACAGCGTGGATTGAGGTTTTTTGGTTCCCGCGGGAACTCTTTCGGGATAAAAAGTAGCCTACGTGCTATTTCAGACTATAATCTATCCCTGTGGCAAATTTCATCCAGATTCGTTCAGCCGTTCTGGCGTGATTGAGTAACAAACATCCATCCATCCGTCCATACCTACGTCCATCCAAACTTTCGCATTTCTATTTTTAGTATAGACATATTATATTATGGACTTAGTTTACTACATACAACTTTATGGGTAAAGCGTTCTTGTTAGTCACATTAAGGTTACATTAATGAAACATTAAGGTTAAGTACACGATATCTATAACCAGTTGCAATTACAAACCAAAGTTATCAAATAACACAGTCCCATAACAGTCCCCCTGACGTTTACAACTCATTAATACATTAAACACACGTTAAGGTTAACGTAAGGTTTTTGGGATATTCACGTTCGTCCTATTCAAATATCGGCTTTAATTTGATTAAACAGCCTTCGTTGCAAACTTAGATCGTTATAACTCAAAATAAACAAGTTTTTTGTTGTTGTTGTTTGTTTGTTAGATTTTTAAATGCAAGTTATTAATTATTAGCTGATACCAACTTCGTCCGCGTCGTTTGAGTTTTTTTGATTCCCGCGGGAACTACTTAATTTTCCGGGATAAAAAGTGTATGTCTTTTTTATCCCGGAAAATCCTTAACTATATCCATGCCAAAACTCAATCCGTTGCTCCGTTGCGGCGTAATTGAAGGACAAACCAACAAACTAATAAACCAACAAACAAACACACTTTCGAATTTATAATATGATTGTTTTTATTTTATTATTTGTTACAAATAGTTTAACGACCTCCGTGGCGCAGTGTTGAGCGCTGTTGTCTTAACGTGAATAGGTCCGGGGTTCGATCCCCGGCAGGGTCAATTTGGGATTTTATAATTTCTGAATTTTCCCTGGTTTGGCCTGGTGGGTGACTTCGGCCGTGGCTAGTTACCACCCTACCGTCTAAGACGTGCCGCCAAGCGATTTAACGTTCCAGTACAATGCCGTGTAAAAACCGAATAGGGGTATGGGTTTAATATAACTGCCATGCCCCTAAGACCGCTACCATCTAAGACTACTTCATCACTTACCATCAGGTGAGATCGCAGCCGGTAGCTCAAATACTCAAATACCAAGTTTCATGGATATAACTTGAAAAATGACGGACTTTCATACAAACTTTCAACCCTTATTTTAACCCTTTAGGGGTGGAATTTCGAAAAATCCTTTCTTATTGGATACCTACTCTTTACACAGAACAAACCCTCTAAATTTCATGTCTCTAGGACCAGTGGTTTAAGCTGTGCGTTGATATAATATAAATCAGTCAGTCAGCCAGTCAGGAATTTGGATTTTATAAATATAGACACAGTGGGTCGATGCCCATATAAATGACAGATCCAGATAATGAAATGAAATGAAACGATAAAGGACTTGACCGGTGGAACTATGGCAGCTTGCCTAGGTGTCAAAAATCAATGTTCAGCAATGATTTATTTATTATTGTAATTGTAATATTTCACTGTTTTCAGATAAAAAGGTAAGCTGCTGGCTCAATCCATTTTTATACATCATATTTACTACTGAGGACTATATAATATATAATGCCTTGTTTATTGCTAATTTTAGGAATATTATGTATTTAAAATTGGTAATTGTACTATAAATGTTTGGAATAAATGAATTTATTATTATTATTTTTATTATTAAAAAAGTTTCAGGAGTCTGAAGGCTCGGAAAACTGCGAAAATGAACAAAAAAGTTTCACCAAAAGACTGCTTTTCCACACTTGATGGCGCTATTTATTGTGTTGAGCGAGTCTAAAAAAATATTTTCAAGTATTATTTCTTTATTATTGTAATTGTTATATTTTATTGTTTTCAAATAAAATAGTTTCAGGAGTCTGAAGGCTCTGAAAACTGAGAAAATAAATAAAAAAAGTTTCACCAAAACTGCTTTCCCACACTAGATGGCGCTAGTTATTGTGGTGAGTCTAGAAAACATTTTTAAGTATTGCTCACTACTTTTGGTTAACAAGTTCAACTATTCGACCACAGATGGCAGCATATGCAATGTGAAAGGGCGTTCCTTTAAACGCAGTATTTCAAAATGCTTTGTTCGATCTATTAGTTTGAGACTTGTCAAATAATAAAAATAATTTTAAACAAAACATACATTCATTTTTCATCCTTTTCATTACTATTTAATTGATCAAAAATAAATCATTCATAATATAATGACTAAGGTACTTAAATGGTATACATGTAGGGTTACAAGATTATTATTAGGCATGGATATAATGGAACGTCAAAATGGAGTAGTGCTTAAAGAGGAAAGCGGACGCTCAAGATTTAAACAATAAACGTACTGTTTTTTTTTGTCATTTGAACCCTGACCTTATTTGGAATAATAAATCCATAATAATTTCGTTTTGAATTTATAACCTTACTGTAAAAACGGGAATCCTGTGCATTTACTGGTCATGTCCTTTCACGTGGGTCAACTTGTGCCACTTATGATAAGTCGTAAGAATTTACCACTGCTAGCATGACAGTTGTAAGGCTGTCACGGAACTTCCAATGTTTAATATTTTGACAACAGTTTCAGTCGTTAGCCCCATAGCCTTACTAAATTAGGTCAGCCTTATGAAAGGTATACTAATTTGATATTAGAGTGACACAATTATGTTTGGACATTTACAGGTAGTTTTAACTCGTCAAGTCAATCTACCATTTTAGTTTGGAATGTCATTCCTGCCGAGAAGAACCAGGAAGAAACTCGACAAGAATGGTATTACGAACCCTATACCCTCCCCTGTTGACCCGCAGCGTTGCTTTGTCTAGTAGTCTCCGTAGAACGACTGGTAGGAAAGAACGTATCTCCTTATACTGTGTGAGTTATGCACCTATTATAAAGCGGTTGCTTTTGATGTGAAATCGACGCGTGCGCACGGAACCTTAATGTTATCATTATTATTTCGACTGCGTCTTAAAAACGTGTGTTATAAACAACTTTGATTAACAATAAGGTCGTGATTTGTTTAGTGTTGTTTAAAAAACTGACTTAAAAATCCTTCATGGGTGAAAACACACTACGGACAGGAAAAAAACATTCGCACCAAGCGTCGCGTCGGTATCATATGGAAATATGTTTCTGCCTGTCGCTCTAGCGCGGAGTCAGATTTTTGTCCTTATTAATGCTAAGTATAGGTACCTAATCATCATAATTTTAATGCATCGCCGGCATAGCATAACTCGCCTCTCAGAATATGAAGGTTTAAAAAACATGGCAGCAAAGAATCCATACTAATATTATCATAAATGCGAAAGTGTGTCTATCTGTCAGTCTGTCTGTCAGTCTGTCTGTCAGTCTGTCTGTCAGTTTGTCTGTCTTTCAGTCTGTCTGTCTGTCTGTCAGTCTATCTGTATGTCTCTCTGTTTGTCTGCTACGCCTTCACGGTCCATATTTTCAACTGATTTTAATGAAATTTGGTACAGAGGTAGGTGGTATCCCGGGGAAGGACATAGGCTATCTCGGAAAGTTAGAGAGTTCCTGCAGGATTAAAAAATTAATCCAAGCAGACGAAGTCGCGAGCATCATCTAGTTAGATATAAGCTTGTAACAGCGTCATATCGTGTGCGCAAGGTACAAAAATCCTTTGTGGGATCGAGTGTTCGCTCTTATAACATTTTAGCCATTGCATTAATTTAAAGACTGTGTTAAACAGCATCTGTTAAGTCGAGGTTATTATATTATTGATGATTATCTCGATGACAAAGTTCCATGGAAGCAACCGACTTCGCATCCGTCAACCCACAAGTCAGTGCAACTGAGGCCGAATTGTGTAAGCAAATCGTATTCATTTGACAGTTCATAAAGTATAACATGCTTTCCCTCAGTGATCGCCACTGTATTACTGACATGTCTTTCCTGCATAAACTAGTAAACGGTACAGTAGACGCTTCTGACCTACTACAAACTCTAACCTTCACTGCTCCAAAGAAGTCAAGAAGATCAACTTCAACAAGTCATAATTAAAAATAATTAAAAACACGGCTGCCATGCCCAAAAAAACGAACTAAATAGTTGAAAACCTAAAATAATCTGGTTAAATAGAATCTTATTCACATTTTTATTAAATAATATTTTTTTGTGAATCACTGGATATAGAACTATAACTAGAAGTTCGTTTTTTGGCAGGGCGGTCGTGCATGTATACCTATTATTTACTAAGTGTAACATTTTTCTGTTTATGAAAAGAACAACTGCTCAGTAGAGTCAGGTTTCCGAACCGATGGTAGATACTTACGACTTATTTTAAGTGGTACAAGATGTCCTACGTGAAATAAATCATTTCATTTTCATTCATAGAATGGGAAAAAAATATGGCGGAAAAATTATATTTTCGTCGCGCAAAGCTGCGGTCAGTGGCCAATATTGAATGTACAATCAAAAAAATCTTTGTCCCTTATCTCGCTCCACATCTTAATTTACACGTTCTCAGATACAAAACGATTCCCGCCCCTTCAAAAAACTGAACATTAACTTGATGGAGTTAATTGTTACTGTTATTTTAAACAGTCATGACTTTATAATTGCACCCCCCATGCGGGCACGGAGTTAAAAGGTTTACAGTTTTATTAAAACTGTAACATGATGATTCTATAACTCTTTTTGTAATACTTACTAGCTGATTCACATCATCTTCAACAGTACAACAATTTTTTTTAAGAAGCAAGAATAATTCAATTGGACTTTTTTAGTATGCTGCAATCCATACTAATACTAATCAATACTAATATTATAAATGCGAAAGTGTGTCTGTGTGTCTGTCTGTCATTCCGTCTGTCTGTCTGTCTGCTACGCTTTCCAACTACTCAACCCATTTGGATGAAATTTGGTACAGGGATAGGTTGCATCCCGGCAAAGGACGTAGGCTACTTTTTATTCTGAAAAATTGAAGAGTACCCGCGGGAATCAAAAGCATCATTCCACGCGGACGAAGTCGCGGGAATCATCTAGTAATATTATAAATGCGAAAGTTTTCCTGTCTGTCTGCTACGTCTTGAGTGTCTGTCTAACGTCTTTTCAACCGATTTCCCAAATTTTGGTGCAGAGGTAGGTTGCATCCGGGAAAGGACTTAGGCTACTTTTTATCCACTGAAATAGAAAAACCTTAATCCACGCGGACGAAGTCACAAGCATCATCTAGTGTTACAATAAAGTTGTTGTCTTCTCGGAACTAAATGAGATGACGCAATTACAATCCTTCCATTAATATTTGTCACGCTTATCGCTCCGCTTGTGAGTGGTGACCTTTATCAAAGCAAAGCGATGCGCCTCGTCACTGCAACTACGCGAGTCCATCAATCAACGTTTGCACGGACACTTTCCGAGAACCAACGTCTGTATTAGCAAAATACCAAGCTTCCCTCCAGTCTTTTACTCTTTGCTTTCTAATAATCATTACTCACGTCCATACGAATATTATAAATGCGAAAGTATGTCTGTCTGCTACCCTTTCACAACCATTATCTATATTATCAAACTTTGCACGGACACTTTCCGAGAACCAATGTCTGTATTAGCAAAATACCAAGCTTCCCTTCAGTCTTTTACTCTTTCCTTTCTAATAATCATTACTCACGTCCATACGAATATTATAAATGCGAAAGTATGTCTGTCTGCTACGCTTTCACAACCATTTATTATCTATATTATCAAACTTTGCACGGACACTTTCCGAGAACTAATGTGTGTATTAGCAAAATACCAAGCTTCCCTTCAGTCTTTTACTCTTTCCTTTCTAATAATCATTACTCACGTCCATACGAATATTATAAATGCGAAAGTATGTCTGTCTGCTACGCTTTCACGACCAATATCTATATTATCAAAATTTGCACGGACACTTTCCGAGAACCAATGTCTGTATTAGCAAAATACCAAGCTTCCCTCCAGTCTTTTACTCTTTCCTTTCTAATAATCATTACTCACGTCCATACGAATATTATAAATGCGAAAGTATGTCTGTCTGCTACGCTTTCACGACCAATATCTATATTATCAAAATATCAAGCTTCCCTCCAGTCTTTTACTCTTTCCTTTCTAATAATCATTACTCACGTCCATACGAATATTACAAAGGCGAAAGTATGTCTGTCTGCTACGCTTTCACGACCATTATCTATATTATCAAAATTTGCACGGACACTTTCCGAGAACCAATGTCTGTATTAGCAAAATACCAAGCTTCCCTCCAGTCTTTTACTCTTTCCTTTCTAATAATCATTACTCACGTCCATACGAATATTATAAATGCGAAAGTATGTCTGTCTGCTACGCTTTCACGACCAATATCTATATTATAAAAATATCAAGCTTACCTCCAGTCTTTTCTTCTTTCCTCTCTTTAAGCATTACTCACGTCCATACTAATACTTTATATGCGAAAGTATGTCTGTCTTTATGTCTGTCTGCTACGCTTTCACGACCAATATCTATATTATCAAAATATCAAGCTTCCCTCCAGTCTTTTACTCTTTCTTTTCTAATAATCATTACTCACGTCCATACGAATATTACAAATGCGAAAGTATGTCTGTCTGCTACGCTTTCACGACCATTATCTATATTATCAAAATTTGCACGGACACTTTCCGAGAACCAATGTCTGTATTAGCAAAATACCAAGCTTCCCTTCAGTCTTTTACTCTTTCCTTTCTAATAATCATTACTCACGTCCATACGAATATTATAAATGCGACAGTATGTCTGTCTACTACGCTTTCACGACCAAAATCTATATTATCAAAATTTGCATGGACACTTTCCGAGAACCAATGTCTGTATTAACAATATACCAAGCTTCCCTCCAGTCTTTTACTCTTTCCTTTCTAATAATCATTACTCACGTCCATACGAACATTATAAATGCGAAAGTATGTCTGTCTGCTACGCTTTCACGACCAATATCTATATTATCAAAACTTGTACGGACACTTTCCGAGAACCAATGTCTGTATTAGCAAAATACCAAGCTTCTCTCCAGTCTTTTACTCTTTCCTTTCTAATAATCATTACTCACGTCCATATACGAATATTATAAATGCGAAAGTATGTCTGTCTGCTACGCTTTCACGGCCAGTATCTGTATTAGCAAAATACCAAGCTTCCCTGCAGTCTTTTACTCTTTCCTTTCTAATAATCATTACTCACGTCCATACGAATATTATATATACGAAAGTATGTCTGTCTGCTACGCTTTCACGGCCAATATCTGTATTATCAAAATATCAAGCTTCCCTCCAGTCTTTTTCTCTTTCCTCTCTTTGAGCATTACTCACGTCCATCCTAAACTTACTTAATATTATAAATGCGAAAGTTTGGATGGGTGTATGGATGTTTGTTTCTCAATCACGCCCCAACCGTTGATCGTATCTAGATTAAACTTGGCACAGAGATAGATTATAGTATAATAACACATAGGGTACTTTTTATCCCTGAAAATTAAAGAGTTCCCGCATGAACGAAAACCTCAATTCAAGCTGACCAAGTAGCGGGCATTAGCTAGTAGATAATACTTTCTAATTTACACTCAAGCAGATCAACTGCAAAGGTGACAAAGTAATTTCAAAACGTAATCATAATCGCTCTTAACATAATCCGATTTATAAAACGTGTTCGTTCTCGAATCGTTCGATTCAGATAAATATCGATCATTCAATGACGTTCCAATTACGATACAATACACGCGGTAAAGTGAGCTTAGGTTTTTTGAGCCCGCGTTCACAGCTGTTACAACTTTTGTAAGACTACAACGAGTGGTTTGAGGTTCTTTGATTAACTCGCGGGAACTCTTTAATTTTCCGGGATAAAAAGTAGCCTATGTGCTATTCTACTATAATCTATCTCTGTGCCAAATTTAATCTAGATCCGTTCAGCCGTTCTGGCGTGATTGGGTAACAAACCTCCAACCATCCATCCAAACTTTCGCATTTATTATATTAGTAAGTATAGATATCTATCTGTAGGTACATACTACATCTAGTTTATTATTACTGGCTCTACTGGCGATGTGCTATTCCAGACTACAATCTATCTCTGTGCCAAATTTCAGCCAAATCCGTTCAGCCGTTGGGGCGTGATTGAGTAACAAACCTCCAACCATCCATCCAAACTTTCGCATTTATAATATTAGTAAGTATAGATATCTATCTGTAGGTACATACTACATCTAGTATATTATTCCTGGCTCTACTGGCGATGTGCTATTCCAGACTATAATTTATCTCTGTGCCAAACTTCAGCCAGATCCGTTCAGCCGTTGGGGCGTGATTGAGTAACAAACATCCATACATCCATCCAAACTTTCGCATTTATAATATTAGTAAGTATAGATATCTATCTGTAGTTACATACTACATCTAGTATATTATTCCTGGCTCTACTGGCGATGTGCTATTCCAGACTACAATCTATCTCTGTGCCAAATTTCAGCCAAATCCGTTCAGCCTTTGGGGCGTGATTGAGTAACAAACATCCATACCTCCATCCAAACGTTCGCATTTATAATATTAAGTAATAATAAAATCCTAATATAATTATTAGGTTTATACTCAACTACGTCAGTTTCGATGTCGCCAATTTTTTGCTGTCCGGCCTTGCCGCACTGTGTCACGGGCCAGATCAACTATGCTTGTTCTTCTTCTTCTTCTTCCACTGGGCTTTTCAACATTTAGGCAAAAGTGCCCGTTGTGCGTGAGACATATGACCGCCCAGGTCATAGTCATAATCATAGTCATTTGTTTTTTGCCAGAATATGGTACATGCAACATTTTGTCATAGATGTTATTAATAAATATATAAAGCTCACATATCCTGCCAGGTCTGGCGTGCAAAATAATTTTTATTCCTAAGCTTAGCAATGAATTAATATTTGACAATTAAACCCCTATGAAAGTATACAAATATGCGGACTCATCATAACAGTTACATTACAACATTATTCAGATTCATCATACCTAGATAATTAAAATAAACAAAATAATACCTATACTAATAATCAAAAGCCAAATTAAAAAGTTAAAATTCAGAAATTACAATAAATTAAATGTCAAACATCAATAAATTACGGAAATTCAGTTAAATTTTTCAAGTAAGTAGTCATCAGTTTTGTAATATAGCTTAGGTTGGCGAGGACTTCCGGGAGTGTTGCTGGGGAGCCAATGTAGGCTTCTCGTTGAGTGGCCACAGCACTACATTCGAGAAGTACGTGTCTTTGTGTCTCCTCGCTCTCCATGCAGGCTCTGCACAGAGGGCTGTCGGTTATACCTAGAACATATAGGTGTTTGTTAAGTGGACAGTGTCCTGTTATCATGCCTACAGCCGTCCTGAGTTTAGCTCTGTTTAGTTGCAGTAGTTTCTTAGTTAGGCGTTGGTTTGGGCTGGGTATAGCCTCTTTTGTTTGTCTGCAATTGGTGGTGTTTGCCCATAATTCGGCATGTGTACCTACTGTTTGTTGTTTTAACCAAGTCTTGTACTCACTGAATGGTATTGGAATGATTGGTTCCGGTCCCATTACCTTCAGGTTTGAGGCTCGTCGAGCTAGTTCGGCGGCTGCGTCATTACCTATGTTGCCAATGTGGCCTTTAACCCAGCCGAGTGATACCCGGTTTGATATAGTTAGTGTTTGTAGTGCAACTATGCTGGCACTGACCGCACTGAACACGTTGCGGACCGAGTCTGTCTATATTTTCAGACCAATGGAGAATAGTTGTGAGTAGATGCTTGAACTTTTACGAAGGTTACAACTCACAAACTATGCACTCTCTCAAATATTTATTGTTATTCAAATTTCAGTTATTTTAATTTTAATTTCTTAAATTTTAATTAATTAATTAATGATGTTTAATTAAGTATTGTTATTAATCTTAATTTGTGTTATGTCATTTTTTAGCAAAATTTGTGTGATTTCAATTATTTTAATTTTTAATTAATTATTAGTGTTATTAATTGTAAGTTATGCTGTGTCATTTTTTAATTAATTAATGTAATTGGCTTGTCCGTACTAATGAATTAAATAAATAAAAATAAATGTGTGTGTGTGGGTAAATTTTACGCTTATGTAAATGTTCAAATAAGTAAGCGGGGTAAGACTAGAATCTCCAAAAGTCCTTCAGTTGTCGCATTTGTGGAAGTATCTCCAAGTGAACCATGTCCAACATAGAGTTCAATATAGACGTCTAATAGTTGAACAAGTTAAAATGATACATTTAAAAAAAAAAATTCATTATAGGCTTATGCTTGGCCACAATCACACCTGATGGGAAGTGATGATGCAGCCTAAGATGGAACGAAGACGGCCTAAAAGATGCCCGTTCACTCTTGTCAATATGTTGACCCAGTTGCATGGATTGTTTTCATGAAGGGGCTGTGATTGGTGCTGCGAAACATACAGTTACGGTAGGTATCTACAAATCGAACTACCCGCATTCTTATTAAATAGCAGAAACACGAATAGTGAGGCAAAATATGCTCACAATTACGTCACTCTTAATTTATTTTCAAAAATCCTTTTGCAAATGCCTCCGTCTTATACAAAGAAACTTGTGTCAGAAATCCCAGTTTAAAGACTGTGCGTTGATAGATCAGTCAGTTCAGGTCAAGTCTTTTTATAGTTTTTTTTTTTATTGTTCAAGATAAAAAATACATTAATATTATGGGTATCACACTAGCCATCCTCAAAAAACTTTAACGTTTATGCGAGGATAGCGAGTTCACATTGCAGTTATTAGTAAAATATAATATATAAGCAGGTATATAAATAACATTTTAGGTGAATTAAACAAATATATATATATATATATATATATATATATGTATATATATACATATATATATAAAATAAAAATAAGTTTGGTTTAGGTTAGGTTAGTACTTAATATAGCTTAAAATATTGTGTTATTATTTAAGTAGGTGTGCCTAAATATCGTTCGTACTTTAACTTGACTCTTGTCCACCGCCTTAAAACAGGCCTTTTAATTGTAACGAACTGATTTACGGGGCTCCAAATCGGTTATCTTAAATCTATTTGCTCGCCCGCTAGTGGTAATATATGGGAGCGGTGTAACCTATCCACTTGGAGATTATCAACTCTCACTTCTGATTACAGTGCTGACTATAGGATTTGTTTTTATTTTTTTAATAGTTTTTTCGATGCAGCGGATTGAAGTGGTTTTGGCATATATGTTACTGTAAGATTGTAAAAACCGTTAGCTTATAATCTAACTCGCGCAATTCTAAACTGTCAAAAGATTAGAATTTAACGCATTATTTTCCGGAAGATTGTATAATCTGATAGGTATTTAAACCCGATAAAACCTAGTAATCAAACCTAGTAATCAAATCTAGTAATCAAAACCTAATAATCAAGTAGTGCCCGGCCGCAGGGCCGCAATTATTTATGTCGAATCCTAACCTAACCTACAAGAAGGAGACAAGAAAACGTAAATAAAATGAATACTTCAAAAATTTACACTCAGAACATTGAACAGTTTACAATCTTTCGACAGTTTAGAATTTCGCGAGTTAGATTATAATCTAACGGTTTTTACAATCTTACGGTGACAAATATACATAACTAGCGATCGCCTGTAGGTTGGCTCACGTGGAAATTTTGATAAATCCATACATAATACTTGACTACATTTATAGGGAAGCGCTGTGCAAAATGTAAGCTCTCTAGGTTACTCTACAAGTTAGTCAGTCAGTTAGTGAGTAGCTAGATAAGATAATCTGGAGATAGTCATAAAGCTACTCTACCACTGTTCTGCTTTCTATTAAATAAGAGATATCATCATATATCATATCATATCATAGTCATCGTCGTAGTTGTCGCCAACAACCGATAGACGTCCACTGCTGGACATAGATCTCTTGTAGGGTCCTCCACAAGCATAAGAGAGAATATTGAGTATTTATTCTGGATAAATAAAGAGATTTCACAAGTTTTTTTAATAACTTAAATTCGTGCATATGGCGGTGTCGCGGTTATCTTATCTTACTTATATTATAAATGCGAAAGTTTGGATGGATGTATGGATGTCTGGATATCTGGATGTTTGGATGTATGGATGTCTGGATCTATGGATGTTTGTTTCTCAATCGCGCCCCAACGGCTAAACGGATCCGGCTGAAATTTGGCACAGAGATAGGTTATAGTCTGGAATAGCACTTAAGCTACTTTTTATCCCGGAAAATTAAGGTGTACCCGCGGGAACCAAAAAACCTCAATCCACGCAGACGAAGTCGCGAGCATTAGCTAGTCACCTAATAAGCACGAAATAAAAAAGAACACTTCAACGACGAGACAGTCAAAAACTTGACTGCCTCGTTGGTCTAGCGGTTAGCGTAGTCGACTGCGGATCACGAGGTCCTGGGTTCGATTCCCGGTCGGGCATAAAAATTGTTAGGTATTGGGTAATTCAATTAAGAAATTCTCAGTGCCAGCCCGGAGTTGGAAGTTGGCGGTGTTTCACCCCCGTGCCTCGGAGAGCACGTTAACCCGTCGGTCCCGGTTATTATCACTAACATGATAATAGTCGTTAAAGTCCGCCAACCTGCATTGGAGCAGCGTGGTGGGTCTAAGCTCTAATTCCCTCTCTTCTATGACTGTGGAGGCCTGTTCCCAGCAGTGGGACGTTAATAGGCTGTAGTGGATAGTGGAAAAAAAAACACGCAGCATATTATTCACGAGTAGAACTGGACTGTTATGAAAACGCTGCGTCACTTTTCGTGTTTCTAAACTTACAAATGAGCTAATTATATGGAGAAAACTGCATGCCCGCTGTCCGCAGACATTCGAAAGCTTTTCGCTTTGCCGCAGACTAACAATATTTCACTTGGCAGCCAAACAGCTTTGTCTGTTAGGATACGTTGTATAAACAGTGTGAAATGTTGAGTTTTGCTGTACTATAATTGCTCTTGAGTCAGCGTATTTGGTGTGCGGCAAAACAAACGTGGTTATAGCCGAATTTTAGTCAGTTAGCTTTGAGTTTATTTATTCTATAGATTAATTTATTTGTCGTAGTAGTAATAGTAGGTACATTGTTCCTTTGGTTTTATATTATTTTTATCATGTAATTAGTTAAGTACTTGAGATCGGTTGTTATTTTTTTATAATATGTTATTTTTCAATAGCTGTGTATACCTATAAGTAGCGTGCCACACGGTTATAGACCATAATATATGTACTATTTTTAATTTAAGCTTTGTGTACTCGCCGTTGGTATACCGAAATACAATAAATACAATAAATAAATAAATAAATAAGAATGGTTTTAGGGCTGGACTTGGTTAAAATTTAACCCGACTGTTATTTAGTTCTTTATTGCAGGATAACACTTGGGGCGCTGGGTTGGAAACATAGTACGTGACAGTCTCTATCCTCTCGTATACATAGAGAGACAGAGTACCTATCATACTTAATATTATTAATGCGAAAGTGTGTTGGTTTGTTGGTTCCATTAATCACGCATCTACTATACGCATGCCAATTTTTGGCATGGGTATAGTTGAGGGCCTGGAGAGTGACATAGGCTTTTTATCCCGGAAAATTAAGGAGTTCCCGCGGGAATCAAAAAATAACTTAAAACATGCGGACAAAGTCGCGGGCGTTAACTAGTTTGTAGTAATTTAAGTTAAATTGTTCAAAATTTTGTACAATACCTAGAAACGACGGTGTCTCGTTTAGATAATGTTGACTATACAATCCTATATATTTTTTTTTTGATCTGACAAATCTATCATGTCTATGGTTAAATAATAAGATCTTATTGCACCTCACGATACTTTATGGTCGAAATAATTAAGTTTCGATAATTTTAAGTAATTTTCCCCAATTTGTCAATCTGAATCGAAGAGGATCATAATATCAAAATCGAGTTTATATTTTTTTAATTATCCACTACAAGTTAGCCGTTGACTTCGATCTCACCTGATGTTAAGTGATGATGCAGTCTGAGATGGTAGCTGGCAGTTATATTAAAGCCATACCCACAGAATCATTCTTAGTATAGAAATATCCATAATATCCATATAGAACCTTAACTATCAATAATTAATATCTATTTGTTTCAGATAACTATTAGTAAGTATTCTATTTTTTAAGCTCAGTAAATTGTAAAATGGTCGAAGCTAAGTTCACTTCAAACAATAAGAAATATCATACGAAATCAATCAAATCTCAAGACCCTAAAGCATTCGAAAAGCTTGTACTTACTTTAAAACTTATCAGAAACTTTTAAAAGTTAAAAATCAATGTTATCAAACGCGTAAGAGAACTGTAAATCCTTTGAAATAACGATCTTAAAGCGCCGCTGGTCTGAATGGGTGCCGTTTATTTAGTCGTGACGTGAATGGGTGGCTTTAGAACCCAGTTATTTAATGCTTCGTCGCTCCTTATAGAGTCGCGAACTCTGTAGAACGCCATTTATGTGACTAAAAGTAGGGTTGAAGATAAAAATCGGCCCTCTCTTTCACGCCACTTGGGTTTATAATGAGAGGAAAAAGTTGGGGTGGGTATGGAATCGAAAATACGGAAGACATATCGATTAAGATGTTAGGTAGTCTCTAAAAGGAAAATAAGTCGAAGGTTGTCTTTGAAGGTGAAATATAACAATCTCTTGTTAACTTCATGACATCCCTGGTGCAGTCGTGGAGAGCCCTGTCTTTTTATATGACTGCCTGAAAAAAGGAGTACATATTGTTTTCAGGGTTCATGTATGTATGTATGTATGTGAGTTTGTATTTTCCTTCCTAACCTCTATACGCCCGAACCGATTTTCATAAATGAGGTATCGTTAGAATCCCTAGCTTATTCCGGGTGATATAGGCTAGTAAAATTAAAAAAAAAAATTGGGTGACCATGGTCCCGCATTAAAGACTATATTTGAAAAAAAAACGAAAATAAGATCAACTATATAATCATCACCTAGAAAATGATGAGTAGATTCCAAAAATATATAACACTATAGTTCAATATCCAGTGATACACAAAAAAAACAATGTGAATAAGATTCTAATTTAACTAGATTAATTTAGATTTTAAACTTTTTAGGAGTTTTTGGGAGGGCAGTCGTGTTTTTAATTTTTTTTTAATGTATGGGAGGTCGTTAGTACCGTTTCCAGCAGGCAATTTGAGGATTAATTTAGTTACCAAATTTGATCTGGTCTAGTCTGGTGGTGACTTCGGCCGTGGCTTGTTACCTACATCCCTTTTCCGTTCCTTTCCTACCTTTACTTTTTATACTATTTTGATACCTTTGCAATACGTCTATTCGCTCTTCAAATCATAAGAATCAATCTATCAATCAATCTACTCATCTTCTAGCGATCTAATTGCAGCCAGCAGGTGGGGTTTATTTTGGAATTTTAATTTTAAAAAACCCCACGGATAAAATATGTTGAAGCTTCAGTTATCGGTCTCTACACTATGCAGTGTAGAAACCGATTAAATAATAATATCTATACTTTAATATTATAAATGCGAAAGTTTGGATGGATGGATGTTTGTTACGCAATCACACTAGAACGGCTGAACGAAACTAGATGAAATTTGGCAAAGAGATTATAGTCCGGAATAACACATAAGCTACTTTTTATTCCAAAAAATTAAAGAGGGAACCAAAAAACCTCAAGCTACGCGGATGAATTCGCGGGAAATCGGTTAGTGGGTAACACAAATCTAAACGGTACATGGTTATTATATCTACGCATTATATATATATTTTTTTTATCCACTACAAGTCAGCCCTTGACTGCGATCTCACCTGATGGTAAGTGATGATGCAGTCTAAGATGGTAGCGGGCTAACCTGTTAGGGGCAAGGCAGTTATATTAAACCCTAACCTATACCTCTATGCGGTTTCTACACGGCATCGTACCGGAACGCTAAATCGCTTGGCGGCACGTCTTTGCCGGTAGGTAACTAGCTACGGCTGAAGCCTCCCACCAGGTCAGACCAGGGACAATTCAGAAATTATAAATTCCCAAATTGACCCTGCCAGGGATCTGTACCCATATTCTTGCAAATAAATATTATTTATTTATTTTTATTTATTTATAAATAAATAAAAATACCCGGGACCTCCGCACGTTAAGCTAGCGCTACACACTGCGCCACGGAGGTCGTGTTCCTCAAGAACTAATTTTTGAAAGTCAGATAAAAACTCACTAGTCATTAAAATAATCACACTCTAGAGTCCCGATCTTACGTAATAAATTATTAACAAAGGAACGAGAATATTTCTTAATCTCAAAGCATCCGAATGAGTGTCGATGGCATGCCGAATGCAGCCACAGAAAAAAAAAATACCCATTCCCAATTACTGGCACGAGATGGCATTCGATAAAACCTGGTCAATTACCACGGTTTGTGATGCTCGAGCGGCCATATTGTTTTTTTTTTTTTTTAAATCGATAAACGCTATAGAAAGCAAAGGTATTTAGATATAAAAAAAAAAGATTCGAATTTCGAACGATTTCGTAGATACGAGAATGTATTTGGAACCATTTGTAGGGTTTTGTAATACGAAAATTTGTATTGTGTATATGTCACCGTAAGATTGGTTTTAGATTACCGTTAGATTGTAATCTATGTAGCAAAATTGTAAAGTGTAGAAAGATTACAATTTGAGGCATTATTTTTCGGTAGATTGTAATCTGTTAGGTAGATATTATATTAACCAGATAGAACCTACAAGTGCCCGGTCTGACAGTACCTGATCATTTATATCGAACCCTAACCTAACCTACAAGAAAGAGACAAGAAAACGTAAATACAGTGAATATTTCAAAAATTTACACTCAGAACATTGAACGGTTCATAATCTTTTTTGACAACCTCCGTGGCGCAGTGAGTAGCGCTGTTGTCTTAACGTGGGGGTCCCGGGTTCAATCTCCGGCAGGGTCAATTTGGGAATTTATAATTTCTGAATTTTCCTTGGTCTGGCCTGGTGGGAGGCTTCGGCCGTGGCTAGTTACCACCCTACCGGCAAAGACGTGCGCCGCCAAGCGATTTAGCGTTCCGGTTTGATGCCGTGTAGAAACCGCATAGAGGTATGGGCTTAATATAACTGCCATACCCCTAACAGGTTAGCCCGCTACCATCTTAGACTGCATCATCACTTACCATCAGGTGAGATCGCAGTCAAGGGCTAACTTGTAGTGGATAAAAAAAAAAAACTTCCGACAGTTGACAATTTCGCTAGATAGATTACAATCTAACGGTTTTCACAATCTTACGGTGACATACATAGTAAATGGAATTTTTTAAAGTCTAGTTACTTACTTGCCTATTGTAGAACAGTTTTTGTATGCGGTTTTTTGTAGAGTTTAGGAAAGTATCGATTTCTTATCTCTACTAGAACCCTACAAAATAACCGATTATTTGGCACAAGTACGTAATTTTAAGCACAGCGTAAATACAATGTACAATGAGATGAAATCTCCACTATTTGCAGAACAGTCAGTTTCTCCATTTTGCCAGTTTCAAAAAGATTTAAATAAAGTTTGTTTTACTTGTAGTGTACTTGTCCCAGGTCCTAGAGAATTACCGTCAACTATACTATTATCAAGTTTAATCATAGATATTAAAATATGGCAAATAATCAGAAAAAAGTGAGGTACGCAATTTATTTATTAATTAGCAAAGAACGTATTCTTCAACTCTGCTAAATAAAAAAACGTTACAGGTTTGATTTCCGTTTGAATATTTAAAAAAAACTTACTCATTGCTCAGTTATAACAGAGGGTAAAAAGGATATTTTTCAATGAAATTTCTTAGTTTTTAAAAGTTTGAAAAAAAACCTCTAAACATGTTCGGTAACCCACAATGCTACAGGATATGGGCCCAATTTATTTTTAATATTCCTCTAAAAAACTCAAAGTAAAAACTCCTTTACGTACGTAAAAAGTACTTGGGTACTACATTTATATTAAACAGGAAATAAACGCAATTTGATTGTTTGTATTAAAGGGCGCAGTTGCGGTATAAAAAAGGGTCCTAGTCATCGTACAAAATTTTACAGCTACCTATTTTTAAAAATAGTCTCAAAGAATATTTCCTTAACCAAGTCATGCCATAATAAATAAATCATACTTTTATCTTGATTCGTTAGTATATATAATATAACATACACAAATTACATATATATATATATATATATATATATATATATATATGTAATTTGTGTATGTTATATGTATGTATTTTATTTTTTTATTTACATGTAATGTATATATACAATACGTTTATTATGTTTTATATTTTGTAATTACCTACCTAATAATAACATGTATTCTATTGTGCCACACTTACCCTACACATCTTATTCGATCCTCTCACCAAAGGTTGCCTGGTAGAGATTGCTCAGTAAGCAATAAGGCCGCCTTTGCATGCCTAGTTTATAGTTAACTTTACCTTGTATTTTTCATGTGTGCAATAAAGTATTTATCTATCTATCTATCTAAGGGTTATAAAAACTCTCGGACCCATCCGTTCGGAAACCGCTTATGAAACTGTTATGATATTTTTTTGTTGATGCTACCGACCGCAAGATACATCAGGCTGGATGTAAAAAACACACTTTTTTACTACCGCTACCAAACTTTGTTTCGCAACTTGATATTATTAGGTTGAAACACTCGATAAATATTTTAATCATACTTTATTAGCAATTTACACACAAACACTGTACAGCCATCTTTTACATTCCATCCTAGATTAAATGTCATCATCATCATATATGTATTACTATCTATATAAACAGGTATTTATATTTATTTTATGTGTATATAAGTATGTGTGTAGGTAAATTTGTATTCTTTTATGATATTTTATATTGACTAGGATAAGATTATTAGTTTAGAACTAATTATTAGGTTTTCCTTTTAAATAACGTACACCCTTGAAGCTTTCTCACTGGGTTTAATCCGTTTTTTTGCATGGTTGCCTGGTAGAGATCGCTTTAAAGCGATAAGGCCGCCACTTGTACCATAGCATAGTTTTATTATTAGTTGTTTTTATATATATGTTTCTTGGTGTACAATAAAGAATTTTTCATTCATTCATTCATTCATTAAATATATACCACCATCACATCCCGATCTCCCTCTAAACGCCTCCAACCATGGACCATAGATAGATCTGTCAATGTCAGTCTAACAATATGAATATAAAAATAAGTAGTTATATATCCACGTGCCCTGTTAGTTTAATGTTATTCACCATTTTAAACTGTTAATCTGTTATATGATTGTAATTTTGCCATTTTTCGATTCAATATTTTTGTTTTAATAAATCGATCAAACTACCTGAATTAAATCATACCACTGCGGGAAAATGACCATAAAAATTTCAGCATGTGCAATTTGTTAGTATTTTTGATCTTGTACTAATAGGCCTATTACACTGCACTTTTCACAGGGACCCTTACACTTGAATCAGTGTAGTGTAATAATATTTAGGGAGTAAGGGTCCCTAATTTAGTCCTTATTGCTGTGTAATAAGCGACGCTCTAACTAGCGGCCATGCCCAGTGTAATAGGCCTATTACTAACATTTGGGCGCAACTGGTTTACGAGTGGGACTGCCTCGTTGGTCTAGCGGTTAGCGTAGTCGACTGCGGATCACGAGGTCCTGGGTTCGATTCCCGGTCGGGCATAAAATTTGTTAGGTATTGGGTTTTTCAATTATGAAATTCTCAGTGCCAGCCCGGAGTTGGAAGTTGGCGGTGTTTGACCCCCGTGCCTCGGAGAGCACGTTAAGCCGTCGGTCCCGGTTATTATCACTAACATGATAATAGTCGTTAAAGCCCGCGAACCCGCATTGGAGCAGCGTGGTGGGTCTAAGCTCCTAATTCCCTCTCTCCTATGAGAGTGGAGGCCTGTGCCCAGCAGTGGGACGTTAATAGGCTGTAGTGGTAGGTAGGTAGGTTTACGAGTTTTATGTGGGCCCTTCTCAGACCAGTGTGCTTAACATGCGCACCACGAGATTATCTCGCGACGAGAGAGAGAAATGTTGTCGTTGTCGGCTAATTTTTTGTTTACCCTAACATGCACAAAATGCGGTAGGTATATAACAAGAAAGAAATAGTTTTTTTTTTTTTTTTTGTCATTTATTTGGTCTACCAACAGCATATCATTTAAAACATAGATCAGAAAATTTACAAAATATTAGGTACTAAGCTAAAATGATTAGCCCGTTAAAGGTAAACACCGCATGCACTCTACAGTGCATGCGGTGTTTACCTTTAACTGGAGAAGTTAGAGTTAGAGTTGTAAAAGATCTTATCACTACTGATAAGATCTTTTACAACTCTAACTCTAACTTCTTTTATGAGTAGGTAGTTATCATGTAAAGGTTTGTAGAGAAAAATACCACAGATAAGAAATATTACTTTTATCTCTATTTTTGACATAACGAGACAAGTAACCATGTTAGCGTCGATAGACAAATAGAGATAACGGGTAGACATAATTTTATTCGTTGTGCGCATACTAGCCATACTGGGCGCGTTTTGGAACCCTCACAGCTTTAGTTTTAAGATACCGTAATTAATTATCACGATCATGTTTTATTTGAATAAATAATTTGACGACCTCCGTGAACCTCCTCCGATGTGGTTGAGCGCTGTTGCCTTAACGTGTGGAGGTCCCGGGTTCGATCCCCGGCAGGTTTTGGAAATTTATAATCTCTGAATTTTCCCTGGTCTGGCCTAGTGGGAGGCTTCGGCCGTGGCTAGTTACCACCCTACCGGCAAAGACGTGCCAAGCGATTTAGCGTTCCGGTACGATGCCGTGTAGAAACCGGAGTAGAGAAAATTCTGAAATTATAAATTCCCAAATTGATCTTGTCGGGGATCGAGCCCGAAACCTCTCGCATGTAAGACTTTCGACTTACCACTGTATCAGGGAGGTCGATAAAACCAATTCTTCTAGTTTTTGTAATTTTTCTACTTTTTGCAGTCGCATAAAAACTAGATATTGGATATTAAATTAACATGTTGCTATATAGGTTTTATTATGGACTTGATATTATTGTGAAGAGCAGAATTTTGCCGGTCCAAATTCCAGGTAGCTTTATAAAAGTTTTCCAAGAACCTACGTGTCTAATTTGTTATTTAACCAACACGTGCCTCGAAATACAAGTAAACAACTTTTGGGGACCTACAGGGGCTACATTATGTACAAACTTCTCTTCTATATCTACCTTTTCTATTTTGGGAGATGCTCTTACGAAGACATTTCGTGCAAATTATAAATTACGCACAAACGTACAACGTAGATCTTTTTCTTTTTTAAATAATTTCGATTAAAAAAAATAATGATAAAAATTAATCACGTACATAATGGTGGGAGGCTTTGGCCGTGGCTAGTTACCACCCTACCGACAAAGACGAGCGATTAATTAACGTTCCGGTTTTTAGAAACCGATTAGGGACATGGTTTTAATACACTTACTGCCATACCCATAACAGATTAGCACTCTACCATCTTTAAACCGCATCATCACTTACCATCAGGTGAGATCGCAGTCATGAGCTAACTTGTAGTGGATAAAAAAAGACTTTTCCGTTTTAATATTGGTATGGATATGGATTTTAAAAATATTGTGAACAAAAAAACTGGTTGAATGAAATGCGCCTACCTACTAAATACGCATAGCAATTTAAATATATGTAATTCATTATAAATAAATTACAATCGTTGTAAATGTAACACTATATCAGGCACATTACCATGTACTGTACATTATAGTACCGCTAAATATTAGACCTGAATATAAATTCGCTTCAAAATAGGCAATGGTTTCGATTATTTACGGTAAAGTTATATGTATTCCATTTCAAATTAGGTTATATAAGCAAATAAATAAACTAAAGTAATCAGTTGTTGACAATTTACAAGAAAATGTTACTGCATTTCTGATTACACTAAGTATCGCAATATTTTGACGTCAATACTGGCACAGTGAGGTCATTTTACTATTAAAGCTAAAAGGAAGACTGTTGAATGAAATTTGGGTTTGAACTTTGATTCCTTCTTCTTCTTCTTCGGGTGCATGTCCGATCAAATTGACAGTCAATTTTAAATATTACTTAAACGACAAGGAGGCTTGGCAATAATTTGCTCTATGGCTCTGATAGTTCCTTAGTTAAGATGATTTGTGAGATGGTGATAATAAAAAAAACCCGGCTGAGTTTTTTGTGGGCTCTTCTCAGACCAAGGCGCGTTTGGAACCCTCGTAGCTTTAGTTTTAAGATACCGTAACCGATTATCACCATCATGTTTTATAAGTAAGTAATTTTAACGTCAATAAGTGTACCTACAGCGGTACCTATATTGAATAAATGATATTGATTATTGAGTATTTAAGCTTGATAAAGAGTTGCTGATTTGATTGAGTTGTCATCATCCCTATAACCGCAAATATACCTAAGTAAATATACATATGAAGCATAATATTAATCATTTCTGCAAGGATGCCGAAACCGCAGCGTTTGCTCCTTCCACGCCATTACCTGTTCTGATATTAGATAGAGCTGAATTAGATTACGTGTGATCAAATTAATTTACATACCGAATTGCTAACGGCAATATCATTTACGTTCTCCCAAAGTATATTTTATTTCTATTACTTTAATCATATATTTTATAGGTACCTATATTAAATAAATGATATTGAGTATTGAGTATTCTCTTCTGTTCTTCGCGAGGCGAAATAATTCAGCGGCACTCGAGAATCCGGTTCAATCCCGTATGTTGCAAGGCCAAGACTTTTTTCTGCGAATAACGCCTCTATTTCCAGCAACTATTCCAATCATGATAAGTGTTAGGAGTTCATATCTCTTGTGCCTGAACACGTGCCCCAAATATTGGACTTTTCTCGGCTTGACAGTCTGCAAAAGATTGCGTTTTGATTCGTGACTGTATGAGTCCAGCTAATGGCCAGCATATATGCCCACATCTCAAACGCTTCTGTCCGTTTCCTGAGGTCTTCTTTAATCGTCCACGCCTCACATACATTCATACAGAAGAAAGCAGAAAGAAAGAAAGAAAGAAAACATATTTATTCACAAATGGTGTTACAGACAAACATCTGTCATACATAGCTGTACACACAAATGTATATGTTTGTCTATGACACCACCCGACATACGAATGCGCAAAGAGATCTTAAGTTTGCATCGGAGAGAACTTTGATTCCAGACAAAGTCAATTTAAACGGACTCGATTGAAGCATTTTTTTAATAAAAATAATAAACAACCCAGCTTTTCAACTGATTTTGATGAAATTTGGTACTAACATAATAATAAGTCATATCCCTGGGAAGGATATAGGCTTATCTCCGAAAATTAAATAGTTTGCACGCGAATTAAAAAACTTACGCCACGCAGACGAAGTCCCGAGCATCAGCTAGTATATTATCTTAACGTTTTTAATCGTGAGTGATATTCATTTTAAGTATAAATAAATATCGGTTTTAACACACGCGTTATGTTGGAAAAGTACCCGATCAATTTCGAATTTGTTTTGGGCCTGAGCCTGTTCACACAACGCGGCAGCTGAAAGACTGCGAGCTGCCTGCCGTAAGCCTCTCTGAGGGTTCGAAACTAGTAGGGCACTTTTCCGACAAAACAACTTTTCCGAGTTTAACCAGCATTTATTTATAGTTATTATTTTAACGAATTAAGAAATACGACTGCCCTGCCATATTATTTTTGGAGTTTACCTCCCTAAGAAGCGATTTGCATAATATATAGCCTTTGGAATCTTATTCACATTTTTATTAAATGATATTTTTTGTGGATATTGAACTACAGTGTTATATATTTTTGGAATCTACTCATCATTTTCTAGATGATGATTATATAGTTAATCTTATATTCGAATTATGTTTTTTCAACTTTAGTCTTTAATAAGCGATCATGGTCAGCCCATCAATTTTTAAAAAAAAATTACTAGCCTATGTCACCCGGAATAAGCTAGGGATTCTAACGATACGTCATTTATCAAAATCGGTTCAGGCATATAGAAGTTATGGTGGAATTTACAAACTCACATACATACATACATGAACCCTTAAAACAATATACTCCTTTTTTGAGGCAGTCGTATAAAAATAGTATTTTATCAATTTAATTCAATGTTTGTAGGTGCGTTCAGACCCTAAAGCTTCACACTTGAAATTAACATCGGTGTCGGCATCACGCACAATGGGCATTGTTCTAAGCGCTCTAATTAGCAGCTAACGCCGGGTCAATGCGCATAGTGTGGTAACGACGTGTCAACGTTCGCGTTCCCAGACGGGTGGAAACGTACACGAGAATGTACAAGGAAATGCATTTATCATGGAGATTAATTATTTATTATCTATCAATCTAAATACATGTGACAAAACATGAATTAAAAAAACGTTCTTTTGCTAAAGAGCAGCTAATGCTGGGTTAATGAGCAATCGACTGATACATGAGGTATATTAGCTCGCGTTCTCAGACGCGTAGTTATGTATCGGGAATTTACAAGGAAATGCATTTATCATGGAGATAAATTTATCTATTAATCTAAAAACATAAGACAAAACATGAATAAAAAAGTTCTTTATGCTAAGAGCAGCTAATGCTGGGTTAATGCGCAATCGTGTGATACATGAGGTATCTAAGCTCGCGTTCTCAGACGCGTAGTTATGTATCGGGAATTTACAAGGAAATGCATTTATCATGGAGAGCAATTTATCTGTCAATCTAAAAACATAAGACAAAACGCGAATAAAAAAAGTTCGTTTTGCTAAAGAGCAGCTAATGCTGGGTTAATGAGCAATCAACTGATACATGAGGTATCTAAGCTCGCGTTCTCAGACGCGTAGTTATGTAACGGGAATTTACAAGAAAATGCATTTATCATGGAGAGCTATTTATCTGTCAATCTAAAAACATAAGACAAAACGCCAATAAAAAAAGTTCGTTTTGCTAAAGAGCAGCTAATGCTGGATTAATGCGCAATCGACTGATACATGAGGTATATAAGCTCGCGTTCTCAGACGCGTAGCTATGTATTGGGAATTTACAAGGAAATGCATTTTTCATGGAGAGAAATTTATCTATCAATCTAAAAACATAAGACAAAACACGAATAAAAAATAGTTCATTTTGCTAAAGAGCAGCTAATGCTGGGTTAATGAGCAATCGACTGATACATGAGGTATATAAGCTGGCGTTCTCAGACGCGTAGTTATGTATCGGGAATTTACAAAAAAATGCATTTATCATGGAGAGATATTTATCCATCAATCTAAAAACATAAGACAAAACATGAATATAAAAAAGTCCCTTTTGCTAAAGAGCAGCTAATGCTGGGTTAATGAGCAATCGACTGATACATGAGGTATATAAGCTGGCGTTCTCAGACGTGTAGTTATGTATCGGGAATTTACAAGAAAATGCATTTATCATGGAGAGATATTTATCTATCAATCTAAAAACATAAGACAAAACATGAATATAAAAAAGTCCCTTTTGCTAAAGAGCAGCTAATGCTGGGTTAATGCGCAATCGTGTGATACATGAGGGATCTAAACTCGCGTTCTCAGACGCGTAGTTATACATTATGGTTCGGGAATTTACAAGGAAATGCATTTATCATGGAGAGAAATTTATCTATCAATCTAAAAACATAAGACAAAACACGAATAAAAAAAGAGTTCCTCTTGCTAAAGAGCAGCTAATGCTGGGTTAATGCGAAATCGTGTGATACATAAGGTATCTAAGCTCGCGTTCTCAGGCGCATAGTTATGTTTTGGGAATTTACAAGGAAATGCATTTATCATGGAGAGAAATTTATCTATCAATCTAAAAACATAAGACAAAACACGAATAAAAAAAAGATCCTTTTGCTAAAGAGCAGCTAATGCTGGGTTAATGCGCAATCGTGTGATACATGAGGTATCTAAGCTCGCGTTCTCAGACGCGTAGTTATGTATCTGGAATTTACAAGGAAATGCATTTATCATGGAGAGAAATTTATCTATCAATCTAAAAACATAAGACAAAATACGAATAAAAAAAGAGTTCCTTTTGCTACAGAGCAGCTAATGCTGGGTTAATGCGCAATCGTGTGATACATGAGGTATATAAGCTCGTGTTCTCAGACGCGTAGTTATGTAACGGGAATTTACAAGGAAATGCATTTATCATTGAGATAAATTTTTGAATCTAACGACGTAAGTTCAGACAAAACACAAATAAAAAAGTAAATGCGTCCTATTGCTAAAGAACTACTAATGCTGGGTTAATGGGCAATCCTGTGGTGATGGGGTGCCTACACTCGCGTTCTCAGACGCGTAGATAAGTATACAGAATATAGAGAATAGAGATTTTTTAAGAAATAAATGCATCCATGATGAAAAGGAATTCATCTATTAATCCTTAAAGAAAAAGAAGTTCAACTACGAATAAAACTTTGGGTAACTAAAAGTCAATGTTTCCAGATGAGTATTTAGAAATGTACAGGACATGCATGCATTGTATTGTGGCCTAGTCAGGGCGCAAACCCGGGACCTAATGGTTTGCTAAACATCCTTTTTTTATCCACTATAAATTAGCCCTTGACTGTGATCTCACCTGGTGGTAAGTCAAGATGCAGTCTAAGATGGTAGCGGGCTAACCTGTTAGGGGCATGGCAGTTTTATTAAACCCATACCGCTATTCAGTTTCTACACGACATCGTACCGGAACACGTCTTTTACCGGTAGGATGGTAACTAACCACGGCCGAAGCCTACCGCCAGACCAGGGAAAATTCAGAAATTATAAATTTCCAAACCCTGCCGGGGATCGAACCCGGGACCTCCGACTGTTAAGGCCACAGCACTCAACACTGCGCCACGGAGGTCGTCAAATTCCTAGCCACTATATCAATGGTGCTAATATTAAGAGCCCAGCAATTCATGTACCAATTCAAGCTTCGAGAAAGCCATTATATACAATAATTGAAAACATGTTGTTTATTGTATAGGTACGTCCAAAGAGAAATAGGAAAATTTATGGCTCAGATCGTTAATGCAAATGCCGGTATCGTTTAAATCACAGTTCTTAATAGATAAGGAATAAATAACACTCTGTATTGAGTCCCAGGCCCCCCGGGGTATATGAAATGCCTCGCATATTGATAGTTTTGCATACAAGTAACCTATTTGTCGCCTTGGCTATTTACCACGAAAAAGGTGTTTTAATATTGAAAACTTGTTGACCCACCCGAGCTTCAAACTTAGCAAGCTTCAAGCTTAGGGAGGGCTTACTTTAGGCTGCAATCACACTTTTAAGTTTAATAAGGAAAATCGCTGACATGCCACTCGAGACAATCGAGTGAAAAATATGAAAATAACTGGGATAGTCCCATATATATTTGATTCGAACTACGTCGCTGCTATCACATGTATTATATTAAAAATAAAACAAAAACTAAATCGAATTAGTTCTTATTTTGGCCATCAGGTCAGATAAGTTTGTGGGACTATAACAGACTAAAAGTCGCGTATCGTTTGCATAAATATTCGTTATTAGTACTACTGTGGTAGTACGTTAGTGTTTAGATAAGCTACTTGAATATAAAGAACTTACAAAACAATATCTTACAAATGGAATAATTATTATTGTGTCCTTACGTATAACAACTGGCTAAATAATTAAATATTATTTATGTAGGGGTAAAAATATACGTACTTTTTATCATGCTATTAACTCAGCTATTATATTGATCGCCATTTTTATTCGTTAACCCAGAATCATTGCTTTAAGTGTGCCAAGTTCATTAAATCCGCCCAGTAGTTTCAGCGTGATGCTGGAACTGACAGTCAGACAGAAAAAAAAAAATACTACTAAGACGTCTTATGCCATAAGGTACCCTACCTTATGGCATAAGACGTCTTAGTAGTCTTCCCAAAGTATGCGCCTTACAGATCTTAGAGACGGAAACTTCGCATGGATCGAAGCTCCTTTCCACGTACAAGCTCCACCAGAATTCACTTCACAAGAAGAAGAGTATCATTGAACTCTCTTACGGCAGCCTTAAAACAAGATTCACGTCGTACTCCTATTTGGTGGTTTTAGATAACATTGTACCTAATATAATAATACGTATAACGTATTTCTCTCTCTGCGTCGTATTCCTCATTACGTATAGTATACTATTACATTAATACCAAACTAAATCGGACTGCCTAGTTGGTCTAGCGGTTGGCATAGTCAACTGCGGATCACGAGGTCCTGGGTTCGATTCCCGGTCGGGCATAAAAGTTATTGGGTTTTCCAAATAAGGAATAGGCATGATGACAGTAACCAAGAATCAATGAAATTATGAATTTATTTTATGAAATAGGATTCATAGATTGTAAAAAAACGTATTTATTTTTCTATTTCGAGTGAGATTGCTATTTATTTTGATAAAATAAAACTAAAAAATACAGCAATCCGCCATAATGGATTAAACACCAAGAAGCGAATGACGTCACAATTGTTCGTTTCGAGCTTTGACAATCACACTATTGTTTACTGCACACTGCACAGAGTACATTGGTAAAAACAATAGTGACGTCACAAACAACGCCATGACACCGGCTAGCGTTTTGGCGTGAATTTTAAAATTTAAATTTCAAATGCCAATTTTATATACCAAACCTCATTTTTCTGCTGAAATAAGATATTTTTCGAAATATTGGATACTTCCGAACATAATCTGACCATTTTTCAAAATCAGTCATCATGCCTATTCTCAGTGCCAGCCCGGAGTTGGAAGTTCCTCGTGCCTCGGAGAGCACGTTAAGCCGTCGGTCCCGGTTATTATCACTAACATGATAATAGTCGTTAAAGCCCACCAACCGCATTAGAGCAGCGTAGTGGGTTTAAGCTCTAATTCCCTCTCTCCTATGAGAGTGGAGGCCTGTGCCCAGCAGTGGGACGATGATAGGCTGTAGTGGTAAAATCGGTTTTGCAATATCACACTTCACATTATTAGTGCCCCACTTTCATTAGTTACCCAACGCTCTAATCAGTCGTGTATCGTTAGTGCTGTTAGTGTATCGATACCGCATCAAGTACAGGCGTGCATGCTAATGACCCCTTTGTTTTTTTTTCATAACCCTTTTGTTCTGCCGCGTCATGTTTATCGGCGGCTTTTGATTCTCTGTATGGGTTTAGGTTACAGAGTTTTAAAACAGTTAATAGAAATGGTATCTTACTTCGTAGAGCTATTTTTTAAATCTCAATACTCAATTTATTTATATCTAGCAGAGACTTGCCCTCGACTTTGTCCGCGTAAAATAAGTTTTTTTAACTCCCACGGAAAATCCCTAATTTTTTAGTATAATATATAGCCTTTGACACACACAAATAATGTGGGTTTCTATTGGTACCAGAATTTTCAAAATCGGTTCAGTAGATCCAGAGATTACCCCCTACAATGTCACAAACTCATAAACTTTACCTCTTTATAATATTAGTATTAATATGTCAGACATAAGATGTCTCTCATGTTACGTCCTGTTTTGACTCTACCAACGGTTAGAAAAATGGATTCAACCAATCAAAATCTCGGCAGTAGCTCATTTAAAAAAAATATACAATAACTTGGTATATATAATATACAGTAGTGTGAGTTATTATACTATCCTATAGGGTGCTGGACCCAAAGTCGATTGCTTCCATACAACTTTGTCATTAAGAAATTCGTCAATTGTATAATAGCCTTGAGTCAACAAGTGTTCGTTTACTTTATCCATTACAAGTTAGCTCTTGACTACGACCTCACCTGGTGGTTAGTGATGAGTTTAAGATGGTTCCGGGCTAACATAAGGGGCATGACAGTTATACTGAACCCTACACGGCTACAGAGATAATTACTAAGCATCATAACCTTCAACAACTAGAAAATTGAACTTAAAAAACAATGCTACGCATATACATCTGATCCTACAAATAAGGCTCACTAATGCTTATTTATCACTTCTATACATCTTCTGAATTCTTCGATTGGTAATTTTTTTTCTGTTCTTCGATTGTCTTCGAGTATGTCCAGTTACACGCTTTTTTGGATAAGATCAAGTATGGTGTGTCGAATTATAAGAAGACAAAAATAAATTATTGAAGAAAATATTGTAAATTTTCAATTTTGTATGAATAAGCTTAACCAATTGACTAATCTTTGCTGACCTCAGCAAAAAGCCAATTCTGTTGCTCATAAACTCTACTAGTTATACTTATATGACAAGCCTAAATAATATTGCTGTCCCTATAATGCTAATATAGAATATTTTTTGTAAAAAAGTAGGTACTAGAATAGATTTATACTTGTCTATTTAGTTTGCCCATTGTCCTACGTGAGCGATAAATGTGACACCGTGACTTGATACGACGCGACGATGTATCAAACAGTAGCTGAACCTTTACGTGGCCTACGTTGTCGCGTAGACAAGTTTGTCATTTTCTATGGCATCGTATCGCGTCGCGTCGCTTCACAACGCTTCTGCCGCTCACCTAGAACAACGGGTTTAGAGTTGTCTGTTTATTTCACTGAGATTGTGTTGTGCTGTGTGCACAAAATAATAGGCCATACTATTTTATTATACATGCGACTTCGTCCGCTTGAATTGAGGTTTTCTGATTGTCGCGGGAACTCTTTAGTTTTCAAGGATAAAAAGTAGCCCATGTGTTATTCCTGACTATAATCTATCTCTGTGCCAAATTTCATCCAGATCCTTTACGCTGTTCTAGCGTGATTGAGTAAGAAACATCCGTCCACCCAACTTTCGCAAGATTAAATTTTGACTTTAGATTCGGAAGCAACCGAGTATTCTTTGTTCATTTCTTGACATGTGACATGTAGGTTTTTTTTATTCACTACAAGTTAGCCTTGACTGCGATCTCACCTGATGGGAAGTGATGATGCAGTCTAAGATGGTAGTGGGCTAACCCGTTAGGGGCATGGCAGTATATTAAACCCATACCCCTATTCGGTTTCTACGCGGCATCGTACCGGAACGCTAAATCGTTTGGCGGCACGTCTTTGCCGGTAGGGTGGTAACTAGCCACGGCCGAAGCCTCCCACCAGGCCAGACCAGAGTAAATTCAGAAATTATAAATTCCTAAATTGATCGAACCCGGGGCCTCCGCACGTTAAGGCAACATCCCTCAATACTGCGCCACGGAGGTTGTTTGGGACGTCATCCCAAATGACACTACAAACGTACTTCCCGAGTAATTCAAGTTTCTTTCATCGTGCCGTGACAGCGCTGATAGCATTCGCGCAACGAGTCCTCATCCGAGCGGTTCCCATGCCGCAACCGCCTACTGCTGCTATAGATAATCTCTCGTCATGTTGTCAACAGATCATGTACTTGTCCACGGTTTGTTCATTTCTTGACATATGACATGTACGAGTAGGTTGCTCGGGATGTCATCCCAAATGATACTACAAGCGTACTTCCCGAGTAATTCATGTACAGAGAAGATTAGCATGGCCCCTGCGCAAGGATGAGACGCAAAATAGTGAAGCGTTCCACATTTTTAGTGTGGCGGACGAGGGATCAGTCTCTCACATTCTCTTCTCCTGTCCTAAACTTCCCTTTAAATTATACGACGTTCTTCCCCCTAAAGTTCCCCGTCCCTTGAATGTTGAGTATGTCCTAATGTTAGCCTATAGCCCTTTCGTTAAGTATCTTTGTAAATATTTTAAAATTAACAAACTTAAATTGTAATTGGTACATAGTATAGTAGATCCCTTTTATTATTTTTATTTGTGTTTGTCTCTTTATGGTAAGTCTATTGTTATGTAGAGTAGTTTACTAACAAATATATAAATATGCCTTCTATTACATAATATTTTTAGTAATTTTGGCACTCTTTAACCGGCCAATCTCCTTCGTGCCTCCCTCAAGTTACTCGACACTGGCGAAGTACATTGTGCTGGCTTGGCACTACTCAAAGCCATAAACCAAGAGAAGAAGAGTAATTCATGTTTCTTTCATCGTGCCGTGACAGCGCTGATAGCATTCGCGCAACGATTCCTCATCCGAGCGGTTCCCATGCCGCAACCGCCTACTGCTGCTATAGATAATCTCTCGTCATGTTGTCAACAGATCATGTACTTGTCCACGGTTTGTTCATTTCTTGACATATGACACGTACGAGTAGGTTGCTCGGGATGTCATCCCAAATGACACTACAAACGTCCTTCCCGAGTAATTTATGTTTCTTTCATCGTGCCGTGACAGCGCTGATAGCATTCGCGCAACGATTCCTCATCCGAGCGGTTCCCATGCCGCAACCGCCTACTGCTGCTATAGATAATCTCTCGTCATGTTGTCAACAGATCATGTACTTGTCCACACTAAGTGGATAACGGCATGGCTCTAAGATTTAAACGGAATCTTTTGGTGAGAAGACGATACGATTTATCGTTACGACCAATTATTATTGACCAACAGGGCCCATACTGCCAACGCTTAAATCAATACTTATATAAGTTTTGTATATTTTTATCAATAATCATTATCTAAAAAATCTACAATTTTTCTTTACAAACTGTTGAATCGTAATAATTAAATAACTAAACAAATGCCTAAAAAATCTGAAACAAAACAAGCTAAAATACCCAACACTTCAGGAGTTGTAAACCTTGCACAGTGCTGACCCATTATTATTGACAGTTTATTATTATTAAGTAATATTACTCAAAACGTTAGTTAATGACTCGTACCTTGACGTTCCTAAAATAAGGATTATAATTCTAAAACACGAAAGTCAACAATAATGAAACAATATGGCTCTAAGTGTTGGCAGTGTTGCCCCAGTTGATTGAATTTCTTAAACTTTTACGTTTCCTATACAACGATTTAGTATCATTATTAGCTAATATCGCAATCAGTTGACGACTGAATTTCTAAAAAAAAACGTTTCAGTGGGTTCTTAAAAGCACATTTGCTTAATATATTACACACAATGGTTTTGACCTGTGCTTTGATTTAAATAATTCTAGGACATATTCTTTTGTAAATCTACCAATCAAAGCTTTGTGTAATTATCTCCAATAAGAAATAGGATTTTGAGCATAATTTTAGTTTAACGTTGTTAATTATTGTTAAATTTTTCCCCCAACTCAATACTCAATAAGTTAAGACTGTCTAAAGTTTCTAGTTTCCTGCATCTGTAATCGTAGACGATTAATTGGTTTTCTCGTTAAATCGCCAAGTCTAAAGGTGTTCCTTATCGTTTATAAACTATACACGGAGCCTTCCTTGTCAAATGTCAATAGCACGTGTTTTATTAATGCTCCCCGCTGATAGGATATTTCTCAGCCTACACTGCAACATGAATTCGATTAGAAATCGCTAATGTTACGTACAAAGGTTGTACTATGTAGGACTTAGAAATTACAAGTCACGAAGATTATGTTCGATAACCCCAGCGCTTAGTCATTGACGACGCGCGCTTATAATATTAATGCTTTATTGAATTAAAATTAAAAAATTGGAGATTGGAATTCGATCCCAATCAAAAATATCCATTACAGACAGTAAGTAGGTACTGGCAGTATCTAGTGTTTTTTCGCCGCCAGGCGATATTTTGACCATTTAAATTTATTAACAGTCACTAGTCACACAAGTACGAGTCTCCTCTCAGAATGAGAGGATTCGGCCATCGCTCACCAAGCTGGGCAAAGTTATTGGGCAAAAGATTGTAAGACTTTTCACGTACCTTTAAGAGAATAGTGAAGAGCTATCGGACATACATATTTCCTCGCCATGTTTTCTTTCATCGTTATAGCAAATGATTTACTATAGATTAAAGAATAAAGATGCGGTGCGTTAAAATTTGATGACGACTCACAGCTATGTATTTCATACAAAACTCCACACTAGAGGCGTGTTTTTGAGTTTGATAAAGACTGGTTGATTAGATTGAGTTCTCATAATCTTTACTTAATGCCGAGTGCTGTAAGAAACATATTATTTTGTACGAGTTGTTGTTTGTACAAATATTTGCGTTCGCCCAGGTCACACCTGCGGCGAGTCAAGGTGACCTAACCGCTGATCTGTGGTCTAGATCTCAACACATGCACTGAATATTTATTTGTATTTTTTGCTTAATGGATTGCCAACCAGTACACAATCGCAAAGTAAGAATTAGAAACACAGAAAGATTATTAGAAACAAGAATAATGTGAGTAAAGAAAACAACTAATTACTGGAAGTCCGGCATGCGATTCTCTCGCAATTCAGTCACAAATATAATGAAATATATATTTATTATGAACTGCGAATTTGTTTGCGTATATCTGTTCAAGTTTTAGTAAAATAGCGTGGAAATTTCGCGAGCTTTCCTGGGATGCAAACGATCTCTATACCAAATTTTGTCAAAATTGGTTTAACATATGGGTTGTTATAGCTTAGCTGACAGATACACATCCTTTTGGATTTATAATATTAGTATGGATGTAAAAATATGTATTTCTGTCACCATTGAATTGATTTAGACGAGCCAGAAAACAAGAAGCTTAAGAGCATTATTTAAGAGCTTAATTTCGTGTATGCAAACGATACGTTTCGAAATTATAATCGGTCGTACTGAATTTGTGAATTTAAATCAAGAGCTTGGTCCATTTTATTTCGATTCTAATATGATCGATCGTTCAATACGATCAATCGACTTTGCAATGGAAAAACTTAGACTAAGCGTGCAGACCAATCTGTTTTTCAGAGATTTTCACACAATTTGGTACAAACAACTTGCATCTCAAAGACGGAAATGTTTTTTTTTTTTTAAATTATAATGAAATTATATTATAATTTTTATTGAAAATGTTACCGTAGAAGTCATCATATGTACGAATCAAGCCCGCGTGAAATAGAGGCAAGAATTATACCTCTGCTTCTAAGATGAATTCCTCAGGTGACAATACCTACTTTCCGAGAATTTCGCGAAAGAACTCGTAGATATGGCAACTTCCTTCGATAGGAGACAAGTGACGTCCAACAAAAAGGCCGGATCAATAAAGTGATATATTACCATTTTTTTCTTGTTACACGTACGTGATTCATCCGTCTCCAGTAACCCACTTGCAAATGAGCACTAAACATTCTCTATTACAATAAGGACTGTCCATATCAATGCCAATAACAATGAGTGCGTTGACCTTGACGACAAACGTGCGTTTATTATCCGTTTCACGACTCATGAGTACTGTGGCGTTTTTGTTTCATTTTAACTGCCTTTAATTACATGATTTGATTGAGATATTCTACAAATCAAAACCTAATATTACGAAAACATGAGGAAGTTTTAATCAAACCTCATCTGCAAACAAAAAAGCGGAACATTCGGAATGTTTGCCAGGCTAAACACTATCGAACTGCTCTCGCTGAACGCCATAGTTGTGTCCTTGGTCCTCGCCTTTATAATAAAATAAACAAAATCCTTAACATAAGTTGCGTTAATCAGAATAAATGCAAGAAAATGCTTACTTCGTGGCTTAAAACTCTTAATTATAATGAAACAGAAGATTTACTGAAAGTCATAAAATAAAATATTAGTAAGGCATATATGGTAAATTAAATTAATGGAACACTCTCCAATGAATTTACATTCTCTCTCTCTCTCTCTCACACACATACACACACACACACACACACACACACACACACACACACACACACACACACACACACTAATAAAATCATCCAATGTCCAATGATATTAACATTTAATAATTAAATCAACCTAATAATATTATTTAATAATTAAATATATATATACAAATAATTAATGACATAAATATAATGATAATTAAATAAATAAAGAATATTGAAATAATATTGTGCTAAAATATTTTTTACAATATCTTTATTTATAATATAACTAGAATTAATGAAATCATAATATTATTGTAAGAGGTTCGGAGGAAGGTGACGACACCCGTAATACAAGTTAACTTAGTACGGGTGTCTAAGCACTCCTTTGTTCATAAGTACCGAAATAATAATAACCTTGTTTAGTTTTTTTAAGGAGTATATTGTATTTGTACATATTGTTGTATTCAAAATAAATAAAATTGAAATTGAAATTGAAATTGAAAATTAGAATACATCTAAAGGATACACATAATTTTTTAGCAAAACATATACTTCAAATAAATGAAATCACAATAATTAAAATAAAATTATTACATCATTTTGCTGTATAAAATTTGACCATTCACTTCTCAGATTTAAAATATCGAAAAATCTAACATTTTTTATTTTTCTGCGCAGCCATTGTGACTTTTAACTGCAGTCGTGATATTCACACAATATTAGGTACAGGATTAAAAGGCCATATTTATAGGTCATAGGTAAATAAATAGTATAAAATTGGGTATACCTAATAATCTGAAGTTGATCTTCACTGATCGATTGTCGATTTCTCCACTGGTTGATTTACAAGAAGGTAAAGGAAAAAAGGAAAATTTAGCTTGATCACTGACAAAGGTGAACTCAGTGCCACAGTACCCATCAGTTGTGAAATAGGTAAGTAATAACTATGCAGACCGACTCGCATCCAATATATCAGCTATCGAAGTTAAACAGGCGCCAAATAAATAAAGACCTCTGTACATACAAATTCCAATATAAAAAAAGATACCATAGAAAGATATTTAAAAAAACTACCACCACCAAAGATATACAGGTAATCACCAAACTTTCAAAGTGATAGGTTTTGAATTTAATATTTTATACATTATTCAAATTATGAAACTATAAGAAACGTGATACTGTTTCAAATGAGATCCGAAATAAAACTGGAATAAACATTTGGAGTTGGTGTTGTCAAATTAATGGATATCGATGGTGGTATAAAAACACATTGGGTAATAGATATCATAGCAAGTAGAGAATTTATTCCATATTTTATAAATTATAAGCGTTAACACACCCTTTTGTACAGACTACAATATATACAGACATAAGTCTGGATAATATATATATACGGGTAATGGGTATAGTAGATAGATAGAGTTCCTACGGGTTAAAAATAACTAAAACAATTCGACGCACTTGAGACAATAGACTCAGAAGAACGATTAGCAATTTATAGCTAATGAAAAATGTTAAAAGATGCAAGAAAAGTCATAGGATATTGATAGATATAAAATTACAGTTCCAAGAAAATAACAGAACCGGACATAAACGACAATAAAGTCTAAACAAAACGATCATATTCATTTTTAATACGTCAATTCGTATGGTAACATTCGTTCACCGTTCATCGATACCGCTTATCGATTGACATTTGACATCCCTATCTGTTTAAGTGTGTGTTACACGCTGTTACTCTCTCCTTTATCGAGAAATTGCAATTATAGTGCTGTAAAATGTTTTATATGTGTACAATAGGCATGATGACTCATTTTGAAAAATGGTGCGATTATGTTCGGCAGTATCTACTATTTCGAAAAAATATATTATTTCAGCAGAAAAATAAGGTTTGGTGGATAAAAATGGCATTTGAAATTTAAATTTTAAAATTCGCGCCATAACGCTCGCCGGTGTCATGACGTCGTTTGTGACGTCACTATTGTTATTACCAATGTACTCTGTGCAGTGTGCAGTAAACAATAGTGTGATTGTCGAAGCTCGAAAACAAACAATTGTGACGTCATTCGCTTCTTGGTGTTTAATCCATTATGGCGGATATCTGTATTTTATAGTTTTATTTTATCAAAATAAATAGCAATCTCACTCGAAATAGAAAAATAAATAAGGTTTTTATAATCCATGAATCCTATTTCATTAGATAAATTCATAATTTCATTGATTCTTGGTTACTGTTATCATGCCTATGGGCACCTTGTCCTATAACGACTCGATTCTGTCATAATATCAGCTGGGCGCGTATCTCTGACAGCTACAGTGTAACGATCGCAATCACCTCTGATTGGATAACACTCTTCCACTATTGGACAAAATCCATTGACGCAGCAAGAATACATACATTCAGCCAATCATAACAATTGATACTGTAACCATGATTGATGCAGAAGATTCGCGGTCGCCCTGTATTATTGTATCTGATTCGTTGGTAATGGTATCGTGGTAAGATCCTGGCGGATCTTTTTAGGGTCAGACCAAAAACTAGGTATTTGACAACTATCCAAAAACTATCCAAATAAATTATTTTTTAGTGATGATTAAATAGAGGACCTCCCAAATGTCGTAATATCCATGAGCTAGTTTTATGTTTGAAAACTATTTCAATCTATCGATTGAAATAAAAAAGTGAGCAGAATTCTGATGACGTCGGCTTTCAGTATTTCATACAACATCCCATACCAAGCTTGCGTTTTGACGTTTTCAGAAATTTCAGATATTATAAATTCCTGACCCTGCCGGGGATCGAACCCGGGACCTTCACACATTAAGACAACAGCGCTCAACACTGCACCACGGAGGTCGTCAATAAATCAGGTGAAAAACAAAACCGTTGCTTAAAAAACTTGTAAAAAATAAATGTTTAAACTGTACCGTTTTAACATTTTATAAATAGCTCGTTTACGCCGTCACGACTTAACTGTGCGTTATCAAAACAGCGTATAATGTGTTTGACGTGATTAATTCCTGCTCTCTTTGTGTCGCTAATTTAATTATCTATACGCGTATAAATCACCGCAATTATTGCCGCTTGATTTATACAAACGCGGCCATTAGCGGTCGGAACGCGTAAATACCGCCTTTATATGCAGCATCTGATTTATTGGACATTAGTTTTTAACGCGTTTCCAACTACGGTCACGATAAGTTTGTCTCAATTTCACAATAACCGCTCTGTGAGTCCACTGTACCTAAAATTATTAAGTTATCTTTTTTTTTTTTATTGAAAATAAGACAATAGAACTCAATGCTAGCTAGCCTTACACACCGACCTGTTAATTGTTTTAAAGTTAAATTTTCTATTCTATTCATGTCACCCTTGAAATAAACATGTCAAAAAGTAACAACATCACAACATGTGACTAAATCAGTTTAGATGAGAATCACCTTACCCAGTCAATAAATTGATAACAAAGAATATTTTTTTAGGATCAAAGATTCAATAATATGTAATCACCTGATCATCAAGAGCCTTCAGTTCAGCCAGCGCTGTCGGATCATTGCTGTTAATTGATCGGTTCTTGACGTAGTACTCCTTTTCCAAATGCCGAAGCCTTGCGAGCGATTCCCTAACCTGTGCAAATATCGTGATTAGTTAATTAGTGAAGAAACCAGAAATATGAAGACAATCTTTTTTTTTTACCCACTACAAGTTAGCCCTTTACTGCGATCTCACCTGATGGTAAGTGATGATGCAGTCTAAGATGGTAGCGGGCTAACCTGTTAGGGGCATGGCAGTTACATTAAACCCATACCCCTATTCGGTTTCTACACGGCATCGTACCGGACACTTTTATTAGCTTTAAGAAAAAATTGTATTTGCACGAATAACTAATTGATTGCAATCCCTAATTTAATCTAATTTTAATTTTAATTTAATTAAATCTAATTTAATTTCACTTAACTATCATTTTAGTTAATGTATTGTTGTTAAGTTTTAAACTTACTAAAATTGTAAATATTAATAGTTGTAATAGTATTGACTTCTTTATTGACATATTGTACCCATCTCTGTTTTAATTGTTATGTTTATGTTTTGAAAATTTGACTGGAGACACCGTGGCAATGTTGTATATGCCTTTAATTGATACATATATAATAGCACTAGTAATTTAAACCTTTTCTTATTATAAAATGACTCTGTATTTGGATCGCTGGCATATCAAATAAATAAATAATAAAATAAAATACAATAGAACTTAATGCTAGCTAGCCTAACCTAATTACTATATTAATCATGCCCACGTGGAATGGTGGCAAGAATGCTGGCTGCATTTCTGCGCTGGACAGCCAGGCTGATTCTTTGCGCAAAAAATGAGCCGCAATATTATCTTGTGAACAGAAGTTCAAAATATTACAAAATTACAAAACCTGTTGCGCTAAAATGGCTAATCTCTGTACTCTGGAGATAGGCCGCCGTGACTGAAATTCGGTTGAGTCAGGAGGACTATTAAACATATGGCGAAAATTTAAATAAGGTTTTCTGAATAAATCCTCCTCTGACGACATCCCTGGCGTATTATTGAGCGCTGTTGTCTTAATATGCGATCGTTTCCGGTTCGATCCCCGGAAGGGTCAATTTGGGAATTTATAATTTCTGAATTTTCTCTGGTCTGGTCTGGTGGGAGGCTTCAGCTGGGGCTAGTTACCACCCTACCGGCAAAGACGTGCAGCCAAGCGATTTAGCGTTCCGGTACGATGCCGTATAGAAACCGAATAGAGGTACGGGTTTAATATAACAGCCATTCCCCTGAAAGGTTAGCCCGCTACCATCTTATGAGATTTCACTCAAGGGCTAACTCGTAGTAGATAAAAAAACACAGTAAAAGCCACACTTCCATGCTTGATAATATTGTTATGATTGCGAAAGTGTGTCTGTCTGTCTGTATTGTTTCCCGATCTCGATTCTTGAAAGAGGCATTTTGGGAAAATCATTTCAAGTTTTGTCCAGTATGATTTAGTAGAAGGATCGGCCGTGTCTTATAAGTTTTAACCACACCAAAGACTTGCCACTAAGCGATCAAACTTTTTGATACGATGCCACGCAGAAACCGATTTCCTCAATAGATGTTTAGACTCAGGTAGACTAGCCCGCTTCCATTTCTAGATCTCATCATCAATTATGACTAAATGAGATCACAATCAAGGGCTAAATTAACACAGGAATCCTTAAAACAGACAAGCAAAGTTTTCGTACTTTAAAATTAAAAAAATTAAAAGACATTTGAACTGTTTTGTTAGTATGTATATGTTAATTACGTTCCATTGGTCAATCGTAACAAGTTTAGTGGATTATTGCACAGAATTTAATATGACATTTAACGATCGTGCTCCAGCATTAGATTTATGAATCGTTTTAAAGGTAATTAAATATTGCAACCAGAATTATGTGCAGCTTAAAATTGTTTAGGATTTGTGACATTCTTTTGTGTATTACAACAATCAAGTGGATTTCTACATATTGTGATCTGTATTTCTTTGGTGGGTCCGATTCTGCTGGCTTGACGTTCAGATATAATGTTTTTCCAGTATGCTGACGAAATACGTGGATTTTTGTACTCTTCATAATATGATGAAGCATATAATGCTTGTCACAATGTGTCCTATTTAGACCTATCTTAATACCAAGTTTTGATAAAATCGGTTGTACAGATGGGCCGTTTAAGCTTTGCAGACAGACAGGCAGATAGATGAGCGTTCTGCCCCCCGATTATGTAAGTAAATCGTTATCGTAATCGTCTGTCAAACGTATAATTCGACCTGTTTCAGGAGGTCACAGATACTTCCACGTCAAAACGCATGTATGTACTTCTTAAAAAGTTCGAGTTACACGTTATGAACTGTCAAATGAATACGATTGCCTTACACAATTGGGCCTCTGGTCTTACTTGTGGTTCGATCACCGGCAGAGTCAATATAAGTATTTACAATTTCTTACAATCACGTTGATCTGTTGGTCTGCTCTGAAGTGAGGAAAAATCTACTAAAAAAATACATTTGCATTTATAATTTTAATTAGTAAACTTAGCGCAAACAAACTCACGTATCATTCCAATCATCGATCAAAGAAGCACTAACGACCTACTTATCTGTCTGTAGCCAGTCTCTTCGTTAACTGCCGAAACTTTTGTAGTTAGCAAGTTTTCCGCGCTGACATCGTCTAACGATTTACCAGTTTAATGGCTGTAGCTAAAGTAAGTCAACATGTTTGGATTCCTTCGCTAATACAGTTCACTAACTTTGACAGTTTTGTGTATTACCTTTCTTAAGTCTTCGTCCTAGCATCAAGAAATTTATATTATATACTAGCTGATTCTCCTTCTCGTTTCCTCCGTGCCTCGGAGAGCACGTTTTGCCGTCTGTCCCGGTTATTATCACTAACATCTAATAAAAATCGTCACAAAAACCTAAGAGTTTAAATACCCTTAGTCGAGTCGTATGCGGGAGGACGTGGGAACCCACCGCATGATCATCCCAAGAAAACTCCTACTATTATTTGATTAATTGAAAGGGGTTCACGACCCTCAGTTAAGAGGAATACGACGCAGAGAAAAATAGAGAGATAATAAAAGAAGAGGGGGAAAACGGAAGCCGTAATTATCTTAAGTCCAAACCATCCTCGTAAGAACACCACGCTATGTACCAACTACGAGTAAATCCGCTCATTCCCGAGATCCCGAGATCCCGACAATAGTCAGAAATCCTGGACAATCCTAGTTTGTTACTTAGGCGCCAAGGGAGCCGCTAATCTGACAACTAACAAAGCACAATACAGCCTGCGGCCATTGGATTTATTAAGGGACCAATGTCACTCCGCCGAGTAACTTTCAATTAGGAGCTTCCTTGGAATTAGGATCTCAGTGCGACCTCATAGCTTACCAGATCATGTACATTGCTGTTTCAGACAAACGAATCTATTACACAACCTGTTGAAATTCGTCAATGGAAGGCATGTGTTATAAAAGTAGCGGAACATAATCAGAGATGGTACACAGAAAACACAATTAGGGTATGCCAAAATTAGCAAAGGAGACTATGTGGATGCATTGTGAATGTTGAGACTTAGTTGAATCTGATTAGTTTAACCTACATTAGTTTTATTCGCTGTAGATCGAACTCTTTTTTTTAAAATTCGTAGACGATGCTACGTTATGATACATTTAAAGTTAATACAATTAATCTCACACATATATATACGTTTTCCCTTTCCCTCTGTTCTACGAGAGTGCCTGTGCCCAGCAATGTTAATGAGCTGTATTGATGATGATGATGATGATGATATACATTTTCATATATACATTTTCTTTTTAGTTTTTGTCATGTATTTATAATAATTTGCTAGCTAGTAGTTTAAAACGCTGATAATATGTTGACGGAAGAGCACGCAATTGAAACCTACGTGGTTTTTCGCAGTGCTACCCACCAAAATTGTAACGATTTTTATTTTGATAATAAAAAAAAAGAGATAGTTGGATACTCGACCAGTATATGCTTTGATATACTGGTCGAGTATCCAACTGTCTATATATATGTATCCAACTAGAAGCCCACCATAGTCCAGCAACACTTCCGAAAATCCTCGCTGACCTGCTAGGATTCTAAAGCTAGCTCGGGTGATTGATTTTATAAATTCTTAAGTGTCAATAAATAGCAAAAATTCTAAGAAAACTTACGAATATTGAACATAATTCTAGTGGTACCTACTCAGAACCTAACTTACGCGTGTTAAAGTTTACTGACAGAGGAAATATAATAACTTTCAATCGCAAACCATTTTTAATTAATATAAACTTACCAAATGATACTATGATAATGCGAAATAGTTGAACTGTATTATTATTTTATTTATTTATTTTCGCTTTTTTTGCTGGCTCACCACCAGAGAACTTCCTTACACAGCGGACGGCTACGTCTTAAGATATATACGGATGGTGTTATATTATGGAGAATAATTGCTTGTGGGCACATCTTTGCCTAAAATGTCGTAACTATCCTCTACCGAAGCCTCTCACAAGAAAAAAACTGACCCAATGATACGACTTATCAAATCCCTGTTCCGTAATATAAGAAAGTTATCAAATGACACATATTATATCGTATTTTTGTAAAAGGCAAAAAGTTATTTTTATCTAAAAATAAATAATACTAACAACACCAATTCAAATAAGTGTCAAAAGTATTATAAGTAACAAATAGATTGTGATACTTACTGATAATATTGAACACACATTTACAGATAATATTTGTACCTTCGGCATCCATCCAGTTTCTTGGAACGTCACCGCTCCCGAGATCGAGGGAAGATCAAATAATAATTTCTTTGAGCGGGACCTCAATATTTGTGATGTGAAAAAGTCTATTTAAAAGCCACCAGGATGATTTGATTTGAATAAACATTCGATACATTAATGTTACGAAGAATCCAGCATCCTATCGGAGCTCGAGATCGGTCTATTGGAACAATTCGATTGGATAGTTCGATATCTAGGAAGCTTCCTGTAATGTATACGAAATGCACTTCCAAAATGGTTTAGAATCGAAAATACGTTCTCGACTCAAATAAAATATACTAAGCCAAGTAGTAATGATCCTTTCGATAGCTTAACTGGATTATTCGTTTATCTTTTATTCCTATAATGCGGTGGGTTAAAGAGGTGGGGTAAAGAGAGACTATTATGAGATGTTAGTGATAATAAACGGGACCGACGGCTTAAGTTGCTCTCCCAGGCACGGAAGAATCAAAAAAGCCAAATTCAGACTTCAAAATTCTGTCACTCATCAAGTTACCGACTTGGGGTCAACGTTGCTTAACAATCGCAATCGACTGATATACGTTGTCCCAACTAAGCCAGTCCCTCAACGCAATATCAGATGTAAGTAAATCCTACTTACAGAAATTATCATCACATAAAAGGGGTCGTAAAGGTTAACAAAGGAAGGCCATTCTGGTTTGTAAGAAAACCAGTTTTCTAAGACTAAGCACCGTACATGATAGAATCGTGTTGTTTAACATGTACGTTAAAATGAACATGAAATTTCATTTAGAATGTTATTTGAATAGGTGTCTGTATAGGACAGAGTCATACCGAAGAATTTGTTCTCACCAAAGGTTTCGAACAAAACATTCGATGCATAAAATACTTTCTCTAGTCCAACATTATCTTAATAATATTATAAATGCGAAAGTTTGGATGTATGGTATAGGGTCCCTAATTGTTCCTTATTGCTGTGTAATAAGCGACGCTCTAACTAGCAGCCACGCCTACCCTAACCACAGGGCCCTTTAAAAAGTGCAGTGTAATAAGCCCATTACTAATTTCTAATAACTAATATTATAAATGCGAAAGTTTAGATGGTTGTATGGATGTGTGGATGTATGGATGTTTGTTACTCAATCACGCCCCCACGGCTGAACGGATCTGGCTGAAATGTAGCACAGAGATAAATTATAGTCTGGAATAGCACATAGGCTACTTTTTATCCTCAACTTTAGTCTTTAATGCGGGATCATGGTCACCGCATCAATTTTTTTAAAAAATTTACTAGTCTATGTCACCCGTAATAAGCTAGAGATTCTAACGATACCTCATTTATCAAAATCGGTTCAGGCGTACAGAAGTTATGGTGGAATATACAAACTCACATACATACATGAACCCTGAAAACAATATACTCCTTTTTTCAGGCAGTCGTATAAAAAGTACATACATAAAAAGTACGTCAAGTAACATGTTTTAACAAACATGTTACTTGTGTAGCGATAGCCATCTAACCTGAGGAGCCCTAGTAACAAGTAGCCGTTAAGATTAGAATAATCATGGAATAATCTACCACTTAAGGTTAACGATCGTCATCTGATGTTTGAGATAAACGTTGGACCAACGTCCAAATTACACAATGGTGCAGTTATGATGGAGCTTCAAATGAAATTGAAGCCTACAAGAGTTATAGCTATAACCTATTCTATGGTTATAGTTCCACAAATTTTTCTGACTCTGTGACAGCATCGCTAGTAGAAATGAATATAAAAAAACTAAAGAGGCATAAAAATTTGTTCAAATTTTGGCCACCAGGTCAGATAAGTTGGGGGTACTATACAAAATAAATGCTCCTTATTAACATCCGTCAGTTAATTATTGGGAATAGACACAAGTGTTCGGTCTGATGAAGCTGTGAATGAGTTTGACCAGATCTTAAGGACGAATTTCTACAATAATGGCCCAATATGATTTATAAAATGCCCTTAAATCTCTCACGATAAAAAAAGAATTTATAAACCTAAAATATATTTAGTGACATTAATCATTTTTTTAAATTCTTTTAACACTCAATGATTCTTAATCCTGAGAACATCCGTCATGATGATGCTGGGTTTTATCCCAAACCAAATTAATAATGCCCCCACCTAGCTCTAACCCATATTCATGCTCATCAATTCACTCTTTCACTATATAAAGGGAGGTACAGCCCAATCAACCAATTACAAAACTTGACAAAGAGGATTTAGACCATTAGCTCATTGGAGGAAATTAACAATTGCTTGAACTCTAAATAAAGTCGTCAAGTTAATTCCGTCATGTCAGTTATCATTTGACTTGGTTCACCGTTAAGAGGCCGAGTTGATTGACCTGATTCCCAACCATTATCTGGAATATTGAGTGCTTTGATAATAATTGTTAGCCAATCGTACTGTGTTACAGCAGTTACTGAGTCAAAGGACGGCTATATTTAAACTTAATTGGCTACTAATTAGGTCGAATTAAAGTTTTTTAAAATTCAAATATGTGATGACTAATACTTCATTTAGGACATTGAATCCTTGAGTACATAAATCACTTGCTATTCAAACAATCTGGGCTTAACGCATTTGATTTCATTTGATACGAATTATCATCGTTCTTGGCACAAGCTAGGATATAGGCTACAGGGTTTCCTTCAATCTGTTCTACTTATTCTCAACTTTCCACCACCATTTGCTAATGCCAGGTGTTTTAGTAAGTTAGTGTAGCATTTCAATTAATGTATCGCATCTGGCATTAATTGAAAAAAAGATAGATAATAATTACAGGCGAATTATGTGAGACCGATATCTATATTCTTTACCTATTACTACATATTATTAGAAAGAATCTACAGAAGATACTCGTATCTCTATTTACTTTACCTATTCCTAAATATTATTATTATTATTATCTTGGCTAGAAAAAATCTACTATTTAGAAAGAATCTACAGAAGATAGAGACCGATCTCTGTCTTCTTATGTTTTTTCTGGCTTGTTATCTACAGTCTATGGTCTATGATTTGGCCTGCCAATATTACGAATATCAGTGGCTGAATTCTGAATTCTCATTTTGCAGTTCAAAAAATTAAAAAGTAAAACAACTCAGGTGCCTAAAAAGAGCAAAAATAATTTTATCACACAGAGAGGAGTCATACGAAAAATTTCAATATTCAACTATGCTTTCAGCGCAAACTTCACAATGTTTTTGTGAGCAGTTTTGTTGCTTTAGTTTTGTTCGAGAACTATTCGCAAACATTTTGAACTGAAGCCGAAAGTTGGGATACCGTCTCTGAGCAGTTTCGCTGCTCCTTTTTTAAGGCGAAATGCGAATATAAAAGGCTACTTTTAGCAAATGTCACAATTAGACAAATGAAATATTATGTGACTTCCGAAAATCGTCTTTGTAGGCAAAAATGGTGGGATTTTCATAAAAATTTCATTTTTGCTAAATGATTCGAATTAGAAGACAATTAGTGACTTAGCGCTAATCCTGTTATTTTTTTTCAATTCTTTAATTTCCGGGATAAGTGATAGCCTGTGTCCAACTTCTGGATGCAAGTTTAAACAATATAATATTGTGTGAAAAAATCTTAACCAACCAGCTCAACTTTGTTTAATACAATTCAATACAATAGCATATTAATTATTTATAGTGAAGTTAAATACTATAAGCGTGAAATACACCTACTCTTGAATTTAAAATTGAACGTTAAGGCACACGAAAAAATAATTTATTTAAAGCAACATTCTTGATGACGCGAAAACTCGTGGATTGATTAATCTTTAACGAAATATAGGTGGATTCTAAATGCAGAGATTTAAAGCCCTACATATTTTAACACCTCAGAGATAAAATTATTCTAGGTAATATGAAAAAATAAATACATGCAATTTTAAATGTCTACCCAGTTGCGTAGATTTCACTCCTCATATACGTCTACTTCACAAACATAAAAGCTTTCAGACAACGTCAGATAAACATAGTTTATGGCGCGGGTGTGTCTCATGGACTTGGAGTAAACTTCGGATTTCCATATAAATCGTCTTCAAGATAATTCTGTGAAGTAACTCGAGTCCGTAAGGTTGCCTCACAAATTCAGCAATAATGGAAGGTCACAGAGGTCTGCATAATTTATAATATTAGGTACTATAATACTACCTGCGACTATTCCTGCATAGAAATGATTTGTAGGCACTTTTATAACAAGTTTTATAGAAACTCAAATTCAAAAAGCATTCGGACTTCGTCCGCACGAATTTGTATAAATTTAAAAAAACCTGAGTAACCTTTTTGATCTTTCGGATAAAACGTAGCCTATGTCCGTTTCCGGAGTGCAAGCTACTGTTAGATCAAATTTCAACGAATGGGTTGTGAAAACGTAAAAAACAGTGCCAATGTTAAAATATTAATTCTTGAGGTTTTTATTTCACACTATAATATTATAAATTCGAAAGAGTGTCCGAGTGTCTGTCTGTTTGACTATTTTTTTCTAAGCTTTTCCGGCTCGTCTTTTCAACCAAATTTGATGAAATTTGGTTGAATAGACATAGGTTGCATCCGGGCACGTATAGGCTGGTTTTATTCTGGAAACTTCAAGACTTCCCAATGGATATTTCAAAATTTTAAACAACGTGGACGCAGTCGCAAGCATTATCTAGTTTAATCATTATTTAAGCTACGAAAGCATAGACTAAAAATTTAAGGATTTGAAAGCGCTTACGAAAGTCAAATCGGTAAGTACAATACAAAAAGTACTTAGTACTACAGTACTTAAAATACTGTTAATTATAGTAAGATCTGGTTGACAAACAATATCTTAAAGATAAAATAAAATATTTAAACACGGGGAAGCTAAAGGTATTGGACAATTAACATGAGAAAGTTAAAACTATACGATGGTTGTGTAAAACAAATAACACGCAGTGTTAATCTGTTTACAAATGTTTTAAAATTTTAAACGCTTTCGCGAACAAATAACAAGAATTAGCGACATTGCTTTACGTTTACGAACATACGTGAGAAATGAGAAATTATGTGACGTTTTTCGAGTTTTACGAAATGTTTGCAGTAAATTAAGCACACAAACACTTAGGTTAAGTCTTAAATATGTAGGTAGAAACGTTTTTTAAAACAAACTTTATCCTACGCCATATTGAATTTAGTGTGACGTCATTTTATTTACACGTTTCATGATGCATTTACAACACGAAGACGTTTTGTGCAGTCCGGTCCCTACTATGTTTAGCTCATTGATATTTCAACGCTAAAACAATACCTAATGATTACAAGTCGCTGTCATATTCTTTGTTTCAATTGATAGACACCCTAGTCTAGCTAGTCAATTATATTTATATTATGTTATTAATACCTGAAGTAGGTAATTTACCTTTGGCAAGAATTTGCCTCTGCTGGAAACCAACCTCTTTAGGCATCACCGCTTACCGCGACATTCTGGCCAAAAAGTTTTTTTTTTAAATATATTTAGTGCCAAAAAGTTATAAAATAAGAAGAAAAACACACATAGTGGACAACAATGAAACTAGCAATGTATGACACAAGAAATGACAAGGTATAATGTCCTACCAAATTTCGCCCACGACGGCCAATCTCCAGAGAGATTAGCCATCTGGGCGGGAGATATTACATCGCACAAGTGTGCATACATAGGTGCACTCTCTGTTCCTTTACTCTCACAGCATAGACGGAAAATCCGACACGATCCGAGAGAGATCAGGCTTAGGACCGACGGCTTTACGTGCTCTGCGAGGCTCGGGGGTTGACACCGCCAACTTCCTAACTCCGGGCTACTATTTTTTTTTTATCCTCTACAAGCTAGCCCTTGACTGCGATCTCACCTGATGGTAAGTGATGATGCAGTGTAAGATGGTAGCGGGCTAACCTGTTAGGTGCATGGCAGTTGTATTAAACCCATGCTCCTAATCGGTTTCTACACGGCATCGAACGGGAACGCTAAATAAACGCTTAGCGGTAGGTCTTTGCCGGTAGGTCTTTCTCAGTAGAATCACCTTTCCGAACCGGTGGTAGAGTCTTAACGTTTCATAAGTGACACAAGTTGTCCTACATGAAATAAATAAATCATTTCATTTCATTAGGGTGGTAACTAGCCACGGCCGAAGTTTCCCTGGTCTTCCCACCAGGCCAGACAAGGGAAAATCCAGAAATTATAAATTCCCAAATTGGACAACAGCGCTACACACTGCGCCGCGGAGGTCGTCAAAATGAGAATTTAATGTCACAAAAACCCAATGCTTGTTATGGCCGACCTGGGTCTCGAGACCGAGACTTCCTCGGCTGCAGTGGAACACGCTAACCACTAGACCAACGAGGCACGCAGTAACTGCAATATTAGTTGCGTTGTTAGTATACAGGGTGCAGGGTAACGTTGCATTAGGCTTTATCAGACCCTTATCGGCCGCTTGTGTGCGCTCCGTTCGTCCCTAATCGTTGCATCAGCCTCCCTATAGATTGCTTAGTGGATAATGCCATGAGGGTCTCATATCCGGATGGGACCCGTAGAGATTAGGAGCAATTTGCTAAGCGTGGCCAAAATAAGATAGCTCGGGTGGAAGGAGGGTGTATGTACCTCCGTAATTGGTATCGTGTATCGCGTTCTTGGATATCTACTAATATTATAAATGCGAAAGTTTGGATGGATGTATGGATGTATGGATTGGTATCGTGTATCGCGTTCTTGGATATCTACTAATATTATAAATGCGAAAGTTTGGATGGATGTATGGATATATGGATGTATGGATGTATGGATGCTTAGTGGATAATGCCATGAGGGTCTCATATCCGGATGGGACCCGTAGAGATTAGGAGCAATTTGCTAAGCGTTGCCAAAATAAGATAGCTCGGGTGGAAGGAGGGTGTATGTACCTCCGTAATTGGTATCGTGTATCGCGTTCTTGGATATCTACTAATATTATAAATGCGAAAGTTTGGATGGATGTATGGATGTATGGATGTATGGATGTATGGATGTATGGATGTATGGATGTATTGATGTATGGATGTATGGATGTATGGATGTATGGATGTATGGATGTATGGATGTATGGATGTATGGATGTATGGATGTATGGATGTATGGATGTATGGATGTACGGATGTATGGATGTATGGATGTATGGATGTGTGGGTGTATGGATGTATGGATGTATGGATGTATGGATGTATGGATGTATGGATGTATGGATGTATGGATGCATGGATGCATGGATGTATGGATGTGTGGATGTATGGATGTATGGATGTATGGATGTATGGATGTATGGATGTATGGATGTATGGATGTATGGATGTATGGGTGAATGGATGTATGGATGTATGGATGTGTGGATGTGTGGATGTATGGATGTATGGATGTATGGATGTATGGATGTATGGATGTATGGATGAATGGATGTATGGATGTATGGATGTATGGATGTGTGGATGTATGGATGTATGGATGTATGCATGTATGGATGTATGGATGTAAGGATGCATAGATGTTTGTTACTCAATTACGCCCCAACGGCTGAACGGATCTGGCTGAAATTTGGCACAGATATAGGTTTGTCTAGATAAGCACATAGGCTTTTAATTCCGGAAACTTGAAGAGTTCCCGCGGGAACCATAAAACCTCAAACCACGCAAGTCGCGGGCATTCGCTAGTAAATATTATAAAACTTAGAATATGCGTATGGAACTGGCTACAAAATTGAAATTGATTATGTAGAAGTCATCTAATATTAAAATGAATGCGCCTCCTATCTCCTAGTACTCATATGCAAAGTAGGTAGGTATTTTTTAGCAAACCAGATAATATGGTCATCTTCATTGGCAATCTATGTGGGCCAACTATATAGATTATGCGAAAGTTAAGTTACACGCTTTAATTATTCGGTTAGACGATTTTTTCAACAACGGAGCAACGGATCGCTGTGATTTTTGGCATTGGTTTAGTTGAAGGCCTGTAGAGTGACATAAGCTACTCTTTATCTCGGAAAATAAAGGAATTCCCGCGGGAATAAAAAAAATTAAACCACGCGGAAGTCGCGGGCATCAGCTAGTACGAAAAAGGTTAGAATATAATACAAAATATTTAAAAAAGTGTCTCAGAATCGACTGAACAACAACAAATAATTAGGTTTTATAATATTATAGGTAGGTAACTAGTTACCTATTGCGAATACGTGGGAGAATACGAGAGAACAAAAACTCAACAAAATAAACATGATACAGTTTCAGTTCGCACGAACTCCTAAACCACTCGATTCATGATTGAATGATCGCGTATTGAACAAGACATTCAATTGGGCGGAAATTTTTGGATCGTTTGTTATATATACATTCCCAGTCAAACTCAATACGTTACTGATGTATGATTATGTGATTTTGTCCTTGAACATGAGCTGTTATCCAGATAATTAGCCATTTAATAGTTAGCCTATTATTGCGATGTCATCTGGCGGTAAGCGATGATGCATTATCAAAGTAACAGGGTTCTTTGAGTACCCCCTCTATCGCTTTTTGCATCGTATTCCTTATTTCTGAGCATCGTGACCCCATTATATTAATCACATAATAGCAGGGGTTTTCTTGGGATAATAATGCAGTGGATTCCCAGGTCCTTCCGCATACAACTCAATTAAGAGTAATATTTCAACTCATAGATTTCTAACGATTAATATTAGATGTAAGTGATAATGACCGACCGACGACGGCTTAATGTGCTCTCCGAGGCACGAAAGATACGAAAAGGCCAAAATATTCAGACTTAAAAAATCGGTCACTCATTCAGTTACCTGCCTATCGCTTTGTTTATTCCTTTCCCACACGATCCTAGGTGAAACAAATAGCCTGAAAATCTGCATTAGATTAGCGTGGTGTACTTTGGCCAAACTCTTTTTAGTCTGAGAAGAGACTCGTGCTCAGTATTTGACCGTCAATGGGTTGAAAACCTGATGATGACGATGTTATTTATGCAAAGTAATTACGACTCCCAGCAATGCCGTATACGAGAAAGAAAAATAAATACCCGTAACTTCTTCGCGATATATCGTACCAAAACATTTAAATACCATAAATAGAGGCGCGTGTTCAAAACATTATAATTACTTTAACAGTGAATTTGCACAAAAATAAAAGATAAGTAAGCAATTCTAAAAGAATGAAAAAATACAATAGCTTTAAGCATGATTGTACCACATAAAATTATTTTTAGCTTATAAACTGAGGGCTCTGTTATGGCGATTCTTATTGTTTTAATTCAGTACAAGTTAAAGGATTTCGCGTTTAAGTAAAATCATTTATGTAAGTAATTTTGTTTCATTAAAATATAATTTGTGTCAATTTTGTTATAGTGCTTTATGTGCTCAATCAGTACCGATCTTAATGTAATAAATGTGAATACCCGTCTTTCTATTTATGTTTCATTTTACAGCATATCCGTTAACGGTAAGCTATATGTAGCTATTTCTCCGTTATTTAATTTAGTTTGCATCTCGAACATGGGTATTTTAGTTTCGAAAATCAAGTTTCAAATCAAGAAATTAAGTTTTTAATACCTATCCTAATCCTAAGCTCCCTTATGATTTAAAAACTTAAATCCACGCGAAGTCGCTGGCGTTATCTAATATAAGTAAATAAATTGGTAAATACTAAAGTTCAAATTCGGGACAGGGCCATACCAACAACGCTTAAATCAATACTGTAGCCACAGCTTCAGGATAATGGGAACTTTAAGTAAAAACCAGCAATACGATAACATTTTCTATATTTTACACTTCTTCGAGTCACACGTTTACCATCACAATGCCATTTAAAAAACAAAAGACAATCTGTCGTAACTTGTTGGCGCCAAATCCAAACACAGTTTACGAACTCATTATGATAACAAAATATTATTAATGAACAACTCCAACAATATCCAATCTAGAATACTCATAAAATAATAGAAAAACAATTTAAACAAAGCTGAACGATAGCAACAGGCGAATATTAATCAATAATCAACTCAACAACATGACATAAACTAGCAATAAGTAACTTCCTCGAACATTCACTAGATGTCGCTAGAATTCCGACACGGTGAATGAGTTTTGTTATAATAGGTTTTATATAATTAATAAAATAATATTAGAAATAACAAACGCCGACTTAGACGATATAAATCTATATACCTAAAATATGCCCAAAATGATAAGTGGGCTTACAGCTCGGCCTTCCTGTGATGAGCGAGTCCCTTCGCTCTGAGATGCATCAATAATCATCATAATCTATAATTTATGTTAATAAATAATTAAAACATCATACAATCTACTAGAGTAACTCATTCCAACGAGCAAACTAGAAGTTCTTTTTAATTTATATTAAGAATTAAAGTATTTAGCTAATTATCTTTGTTCAAGATTTAAGATTAAAGATTAATTTATATCAAATTTGAGTTTTCATAAGGTCTTAATATAATATAGTTGTTTGCATCCAAATACTTTCAATATATGACATACAATATTATAAAGTAGATACATAATGTTTCGTTTATACAACGTTATTTTAATTACCATCCAAACTTCATCCAGTTATTTATTTTTTTACTTTAAATTCAATTTTTATATTAAAATGTTATTACGTGTCTAATGTCACAATATGTTAATTATTAACAATGTCAATTAATACAATTACTCGAAATACAACAATGTCAATCCATAAAAAAGCCAAATAATAAAATCAAATTTATCTGTTTAGAGGTATTCAGCCACACTGTAAAAACTACGATTTAAGAGATACCTACTCAATAAGTTTACGTTTCAGTACATAAAGCGAAATTGTTTCACCTTTAAGCGGATTTGACAGCTTATTAAACAATTTTAAATCCATTGCATAATAATTCTTACCGTAGAATGCAGTGTTTATGTTATATTTTAATTTATTTTTTTTTACATATTAAATTATCTTTGATGATTTGTTATATTAGAAGGAATATCAATTAACCATTTAGTTATACTTTTATTTAGCAATTCACTTTCATATAATCAGAGCCAGACTCCATTACCGAGTACCATAGAACAGTATCGCCACTCTGGACTACACAAAGCCGTATAGGACAAAATTAATGCCTCTTTCAATTCCTAACAATCCTAACCGTTGGAACACACTACCTAGAACTTTGTTCCCGAACTGTACATAACAGCTGATGGTACGCTTCCATTAGAAGTATTATCGTTGGTATTTATCGCATAAAACAGTGATGTTAGAGCACTGACATTATAAACCTTAACCGAGTAGAGTTTCAGATATCAAGGTTATATTTTAAGTGACAAGAGCAAAATCGTCTTTTCACATTACAGAACATCAACTGATAAGTAAAGATCGGTTTTTTTTTAACCCTGACACAATTCATTAAGTATATTTCTCCAGAAAATTTATCTCAGATGAATGTAAGTGTAGCAACAGTTTGAAGCAATTGAATTGCCATGTTTCACATACAACAAAAGTTTCCCAACCATGTAAATTTTGTGAACATCACTTTTTATTTTAATTTTTATTTATTCGAATTAACAAACAGTAGCACGCAGTGCATTAAACAAACAGAATATAGCTACCAACTGTGTTAACCACAGATTACTTCATTATTAAATACAATAAAAGTTACACATATAAAATTATTAATTATTATATTAACTTACCACAATGATGTACAATATTTATAATCTTAAATCTTTATATGAATATATTTTTAAAAATATTCATATTTTTAAGTTAACCATTATTGTTCTTTGATCTGAATTTACTAGTTTCCCAGCATTACACTGAGAGTTTCAGTTAATGACTTTTCCCTTACTTATTTTGATGAACCCAATGCAACTCGATGCCAATTAATCTTTAGGTACCAATTAGTGAACATTTTAACTTCGTCTGACGAATCACATGACACATTTGCTTACTCTTAACTCAAAGTTCTATAAGTGTAATTGGTAACAATTTCAATATTCTCAAAGGTGAGAACACCGTCATTTGATCAAATGATAATAAGATTCCTATAGTTTTTTAATTATATTATTACACATCTATGATTGTTTTCCTACGAGTATGAGGATACACATGTTCTTCTTTAATTAAGTACTTTCCAGAATGGTTATTCTTACCCACTCATTTAATCTAAACTAATATTATAAAGAGGAAAGATTTGTTTGCTAATGTAAAACCTGATGTGCTGCCCAGTGCCTATTGGTTATAATTGGGTATGGACTATTATGATGATTAGTGATACATCTTAAATGGTCAGCTCGTATTCAGAATACCTATAATAAAATTAAGAAACTGTTTTTTCCTATTTTTTCCAGAAATCAAAGAGATATTGCACCTATTGAGACGACAATAATGATTTATAAGTCGCTGTGGCTTCCGATCATGACCCATATTGTATCTGTGCATGGGGTGGCATTGGAAAAACGTTTTTACTTTAGATAGAACGAGCGCACAGAACCTTACTACTATTTTTTTTTTTAAACATTTAGATACCCCACTTATTTACATAACTTATTTAGAGAGCGCAATATCTACTCAACGTTCATTAACAATATTTAAATTCAATAATTTTACGTTTTCCGCAATCATTTGATCACTGCATTATAAATAATTATAAAAGAGTAATAAAATTTACAATATCAGTTACTAACACAAGTTTTGTTCACTCACAATTTGAATTCAACTCATAATAGTATGCATTTAATGTATTCATTAGAATTAACAGGGATATTTCTTTTGAAAGAAAAATAATAATAAAGGGAAAGGTACATTTTAGGCCTACTCTTGTAGACTTTACCATGAATAGAGGGAAAATACATAGATTTTATTAAAAATATAATAATTTAGAACAGTAAAATAAATAACGAGCAAAAAAAATAAAAATGTATTTCAAGTTTTCGATACATTTCCAAGATGGCAACCTTCAGCCATAGAGAAGGCAGCAGGCGCGAAATGTATCAAATGTAATTTCTGACAGTCACTGTCAAAATAACGTGTTTTTCTTTTGAAAACGTCAAAAAATATGAATCCGCCTTTGTTATCCACTCATGTTTAGTGTTCCTTAACTTGGAAAGATTTAATAATTTACCACTGAAATAATAAGCAGAATTCATAGATTTGACCAATAAAACTGGTCTAGTATTTTATTTTTCTTCATTTCTCTGCTTGTACAAGACTTGGCCTACGCCCCATACAAATCTGAACCGTCTCCTTAAACCTGAGTAAGAGCTACGACGCAATTGAATATATATATTTTTTTTAAATTGCATTGCATGCACTTCACACATGACACAGACATGCTCAGTTTTTTTTATACCATAAATAAGTAATTAGTTTTTAGTAATATTATCCTGTATCACTAGAAGGAACTACCCTCTGCAGTACAGGTTATCATAGCATAGAGGGCAGGGGACAGCTATATAATTTTGTTACACTCTTTTATGAAAATAATATTATTATTATTCTACCCTATTATACTGTCCTATACACATGAAATAAATGACCTATATTCTGTGAGTCTCAGACAAACACTACATTCGCCTTACACAATGAGAATAATCTTATATATCTTGAGTATATTTCCAATTTTTTACCGTTAACTTCATTAAGACGCAACAACAGCCCACTTTTGGTCATTCTCCTATATAATAAACTGGACATAAATATACAAAAAACAACTACCGACAAATCTCTTTTAAAGAAAACTCCTTAAGTGGTTGTGCGACAAGTCATTTTACTGTTTCAGATTACCCTAATAACCTATCACGGAAATTGTAGTGTTATATACTTGACATATCACTTTATAATTTTAGTATTTCACAATTTTTATAACTTTATATTAATAACATCGTAATTCCTAATTTCGCTTCTTTCTATAATATAATATAATTAAATTAATTGAATTAGCGCTAGACGAACAACCTCGAGTTGAACGAAGAAATCTGTCCATATTTTTCTCCTTTGAAATTCATTTCATAGCTGACGCTCTCCATCAAACCAATTATTATCTGTATTATTCTCAACCTCGGTATGGCCACTCGCCACACCCTTGGTTTCCCGGATAATAATGTTTTTCTCTTCTGACCTGACCTCCATCAAGCCGATTATATTTGTATTATTCTCAACCTCGGTATGGCCACTCGCGATACCCTTGGTTTCCCGAATAATAATGTTTTTCTCTCCTGACCTGACCTCCATCAAGCCGATTATATTTGTATTATTCTCAACCTCGGTATGGCCACTCGCCATACCCTTGGTTTCCCGAATAATAATGTTTTTCTCTCTTGACCTGACCTCCATCAAGCCGATTATATTTGTATTATTCTCAACCTCGGTATGACCACTCGCCATACCCTTGGTTTCCCGAATAATAATGTTTTTCTCTCCTGACCTGACCTCCATCAAGCCGATTATTATTTGTATTATTCTCAACCTCGGTATGGCCACTCGCCATACCCTTGGCTTCCCGAAAAATAATTTCTTTCTCTCCTTCGAAGCTGAAACTGACAAATTTCAGCTTAGAAAACTCATTCGCAACAATAAAATATTAAGCCTACCGTTCCTTGCCCATAATAAATTATTCTGGTCAAACTTTAAAAGATAAATAGACCGATAAATTCTTTATTGCCACACAAAACATAAAAATAACTGATAAGCAAAAATAAAAACGGAAAATAATGCGTGTGCAAGGGCAGTCTTATCACCAAAATTGATTTCCTCCAGACAACCTGTTTTCTTAAAAGAACTTTAAAAAGGAGCGGGATAGTGCAACAAAAAATTCGAAAGTTTCCAATACCAATATCTGATTCGATTTTCTTTTTATTAAACTTTTCTTATAAATTAACATAAATTATTCCCATATTGTGCCAAAAATCTTTACTTAATATTATAAAGAAGTGAAGTCTGTGATGTTGTAGGGTTTCTGGATCTACTGAACCAATTTTGAAAATTCTGGTACCAATAGAATATAAAGCCACATTATATTATGTCATATTCTATGTATTAATGCGAAAGTTAGGGAGTTCCAGTGGATTTTTTTTTATAAATTATTTAACACGGACAAATTCACTGGCATCTGCTAGTACAATATTAAGGTTATGCCATTGGCATTCGCATCTAAAAGTGGTCATTGAAAATCAGCGTTGCACTGCTGTACAAACTAACAATTTCTGATATGATGTAACTTATTTACTTTTAAATTTTTGATATAATTTGTACATTTTGTGAATATAGTTCAATAAAGATTTTTCTATTCTATTAGGTATATTTTAAACTGGCTAATAAATCTTATTATGTAGCTTAATAACTGCAATATGCATTGCAATTATCGTTATGTACAACACTCTTGTATTTGCAGTATTTTTTTTTATTTGTGTTCTTTTCTTAGACCACCTAGGTATACTAACTTTAAAATGTTAAGAAGTACATATTTAATTTGATGATAGTGGTAATCGGCCAATAACTTCAACATAAATTTGTTTTTACCGTCGTAGACTGTATGTTTACTTCGTAAGATAATGTAAATTACTTTGAGGATAAACCGAGATGGAAAGAAAAAAAAACATGTCGGATGTACGCGTTACTTACACTTTACGTCGTTGGCGTGGAACAGGAAAAAGTATATTTTCCTGGAATCCCACTTCTGAAGCTGTAGCCACAGCTTCAGGATAATGGGAACTTTAAGTAAAAACCAGCAATACGATAACATTTTCTATATTTTACACTTCTTCGAGTCACACGTTTACCATCACAATGCCATTTAAAAAACAAAAGACAATCTGTCGTAACTTGTTGGCGCCAAATCCAAACACAGTTTACGAACTCATTATGATAACAAAATATTATTAATGAACAACTCCAACAATATCCAATCTAGAATACTCATAAAATAATAGAAAAACAATTTAAACAAAGCTGAACGATAGCAACAGGCGAATATTAATCAATAATCAACTCAACAACATGACATAAACTAGCAATAAGTAACTTCCTCGAACATTCACTAGATGTCGCTAGAATTCCGACACGGTGAATGAGTTTTGTTATAATAGGTTTTATATAATTAATAAAATAATATTAGAAATAACAAACGCCGACTTAGACGATATAAATCTATATACCTAAAATATGCCCAAAATGATAAGTGGGCTTACAATACTTAAGCAATATTATCCTAAATGACAGTTTGATATCACGTACTGTGTACATTGACATTCCTACAATAAGGATTATTATTCTAAGACACGAACAACAATAATGAAACAATATGGCTTTAAGCGTTGGCAGTATGGTAAGGATTCCAAATACTCCTAAAACTTTATGAGAATCGTCTCGCCTCATTCCACCTTTAACTTGGACACCCGCATATCCTTTGTTACGACGAATTTCATTGTTGCGATTCATTGAATCGTTTTTTGAATCGAATCGTAAAGTGTTGAGTGCTATGAATGATTTATATTAGGCTTTTGTGTCGCTTCGAGTGCGATTTTTATTTACTGCCCGCTCTGTATCAAACACGTGTAGTATGTCACAATGTTTTGGAGGTTGATTCATGGGTGTGCTCACGGAATTTTAGTTCGGTCTCCTTGAATTTGAATTCGGAGAGGATGTTAACGTGTGTTTAGAATATTTTAACTTTTGGAACTCCTCAAAGACTATAATATTACTAGATGATGCTTGGACTTCGTCCGCGTGGACTACGCTCATTTGATTCCCGCGAGAACTCTTTAATTTTCCGGGATAAAAAGTAGCCTATATCCTTTCCCGGGATACAAACTATCCCCATATTAAATTTCAGCAAAATTGGTTGAACAGATGGGCCATGAAAGCGTAGCCGGCAGACAGACATACTTTCATATTAATATTAGAATGGATAATGTCAGATCTCTATGGGACTTATAATAAATAGGTTACATTCGTATTTGCTGTCATGTTATTCATTCTGAATAGTGATTTAACCTATAACTCACCTATGTTAACAATTAAAACAATTTAAAAAATTATAAAATTTCCTACTCAAAAATTATCATTGCGCCGCATTTTACTTTAAAAAAACATCTGTCTTTATTACGAGTATAAAAATCAAAATTGACACGAATGAACCGATCCAATTGATTTAGATATTCAATAAAGCGCAGCTTATTTTTTTGGCACCAAAAAATGTACGGTTGGTACGAAAGTATTGATTGAAATGAACATGTTAAAAATATCAAAGTATTAAGTAACAACCCATTGGTTGTTAGGCAGAAAGGGCTTAGCCTGATCGATGCAAGTGATCTAACATGGGGTTAAAATGTATAGAGTATAGACTCCAAAATTTTTGAGTTTGTGGGATATCTACGTGTGATTTATATGTGAATAATATGTTATCCCTGTAGCTACTACCCGATACCCACAACTACGTCCACATGGATTTAGGTTTGTTTTTAAATCCCGTGGGAAATTTTGATTCTCCGGGATAAAGAGTTCTAGTGTAAGAGATGCAAGCTAAATTGCATCCCAGAGAGACAACTGTCGATGCAAAATTTTCTCCAAATTGGGCCGTGAAAAGATAACAGATAAACAGACAAAGGAGTCAGGGAGACAAATTTCATTCTCTATTTATTTTTCATTCGTCTATGTACAGATTTCTAAGCTCTGCGGCAAGAATATAGCTGCTAGGTTTTTAGGGTTCTTCTCAGATTATTTTATACTTCGAGTATGGAGAAGGCTGTATTATAATAGAATTCTAATTTATGTACAGTTAGGCTGATTCAAAATCAAAAAAACACATAATATTTTTTATTTAAATAAACTTTTACATGTACCTTTGAATCCAGTGCTTTCGTCGAGTGAATCTACTTCTGGTTCGGAATGCCATTCCCATCGAAAAGAACCAACAAGAAACTCGGCGGTTACTCAGACTCAAAACGGCTCATTTAGTCTCAAAATGTCCTGCATGTTCCATAAATCATGGCCAATCTATTTAGATGCTATTATCACGCTACTAATCGATTTGAACCCCACCATTGTAGAGATCCGTCCGTTCAACCATTTTATTTCATTGTACTTGCCCACACATTTCATTTTGACCCCATAACTATTGTGTCAAAGCCTATTTACACTTCTAATCCTTCTTATTACAACGTTTTTAGGTTCAAATTGTTACTAACGAGTGTTTTATTAAACCTTGCTAATAGAGTGAAAAAAAAGTTTATAAGGTTCGATTATTATTGTTTGTTAATTTTGGAAAATAAAGTCATTTGTACAAATATTGTTCGTGTTCCCACGGCTAGCTTATTATGATTTATTGACTTCATTTTACGTCGAACTATTGAAAATATTCAATTGTTATAGGAAAAATTAAGTTTTATCCCGCTTTTGTATACTGTGGATTATACTAAGCAACACTTGTGTAAGCACTAACTATCGCATATCCGTGACTTAAAAGAGTCCACATTTAAATTGTGCTAGGCACTATAACTAACTGTAGTCTATAATTCGAAAGCCTATAAATCTTATGGATTTATAGGCTTAATATTATAGGGATAAATCTCATTGATATAATAATATTTTACTTGAGTTTAGGTTACATGAGCAATAAAGTCTAGTTTATTATTGCTCGAAGCAAGGACGCTAACTCAAGCGATCCAATAATGAGCAACTTAAGTCACTGGTATCGTAATGACCTATTATTTGTGTTTCAAAAAGTTTCGCCCTCAAATATCCTGTATATGACTGCTGACTGTATGAATTATAACCCAACCAATTAGCCACACACAATTAAAAACGCCATTACGGACCACCCGAGGTGACTTTCACTATTGGCGCTATTATTTTTATCCTGTTAAATGTTAGAGCGTCATTGGCAGAAGCAAAAAAAATCAGACAAGTGTACATGTTTTTGCACAATCAGTGTTCCGTAAATAAAAAATGTATATTTCTTTTTTGGTCTATTAAAGACCTAGATATGATATGCTAAACCATTTTATTCGTGAATTTTTCGTTAGAGTAATTAGTTTAATAGTTGAATTCCAAAAACAGCTAGTTTAGAGCAAATATTTTCAGAAACTCATAAAACTCATAATGATTTAGAAATTAACCACGAGATCGGTTAATTTCTTGTGACCTTCCGTTATTTATCATCATTAATTTTTATTTTCGACGTGAATCTCAGGAAAGTTTATACATCAAATAATATTTATGTAATAATTGATTTACTACTCCTATAGAAATTAATAAAATAAATAAATGCAATAATGTTTTTATTCAAATAAACTTTTACAAGTGCTTATGAGTTATTATATTGACAAATTTTAATGGTTGGTTGGTTTAAGGGAATTATGTTGGATATACCTATAATATACATAATTGATAAAAAAATATTACGTAATTTAAGGATATACATGTATATTTTTGCACACTGCAACTGACGGTAAATTGTGAACGGGACTAATTTTTTTTAAGATATCAAATGTTGTTACTCACAAGTTGATAAAATAAAAATTATGAATTATCATGTGAATCTAGCACTATTTCGGAAAGCTTTTGCTACGGAGAAGTTCGTTCTGTTCCACATTTAGAAGGGAACTCTAAAAAATCCACCAATAATAAAATTATCGGGGCACCGCCGGCTATTAAATGCAGACCGCCCGTGAAATACGGATGGCCCGAAACCGACCGCGGTTTTATTGTAGTGTGGAAGCGGTGAATTGGATTTTTTAGTAAAAATAGTTCAGCCCGCGGCCAGCGTGTGTAAGAATAGTGTGTTGTTGGATATTTGGCGATGTTTGGATCGAAAAAAGTTATAGCCGATGGAAGGGAATAAAAAATAACTAAGAGGATATTCGTGCGTTGTACGGTTTTATATTGTCAGCCTGTTTCGTAACACCACATACAATATACGACAGAATTTTGAAAACTTTAGAACATACATGTAGAAGTAAAAAAGAGTAGACGAAAATCAACAAAATATATGGAAGGATTGTGTGAAAGAGGTTATGCTTGCAAAACTGGTGGATAATGCGTTACAACCACTTTTGGATAAGAGAAGTGAGTGGAAGAATAAGATATGTTGTGCTGACCCTGCGTGCGTGGAATAAAGACAGGTAGGTAGCAGCACAAGATCTATAAAATATAATTAGAAAATATAGTGAATGGTTTTTTGACCAGCTTCATTTCTACATTTTCCAAACTTACCTTCTCATCAAATTAAATACAAGTTGACGTAACATTTTCATAAAGTGACGATTTTGATTGGAATAAATCCTCAGTTATCCTCGATTCAAACACATCACTAACTCAAGCTGATAACATTCAAAACGTCCATAAAACCTATACCCCTCTCCGGTCGTCACCATACACACAGCCTTATCGATAAAACGTGTGATATATATGCTTACATAGCATACAGTATCGTACCGGAATGCTTAACTGCTTGGCTGCACGTCTTTGCTGGTTGAGTGGTAACAAACTTTGACCGAAGCCTCCACCAGACAGACCAGAGAAAATTCGGAAATTATGAATTCCTACCTTGCCGGGGATCGAACCCAGGACCACTAGTCAGACCGCAGCGCTCACCATTGCGCCCGGGGAAATCTTCAAAGATTCTCATTTGAAATACGTCACTAACTCATGCTGATAACATTTAAAACGTCCATAAATCCTTTAACCCCGTCACCTCTCCGCTCGGGTACCATACACACAGCCTTATCGATAAAACGCGTTATATTTATGCTTACTTTATGCGGAGAGACTGCAGAATTCTCTCTCGCTAGGAATTTCCGCGCTTAATTCATTTAGCGACCAAAACTAAGCTCTAACAGGACTGTGCTGCAGTGTTGGTAAAATGGCGTAATTTACTACATTGTAATGTCCTCCGGAGAGACTAGTCTTCTGCGTGGGAAATGTTATAGTGCACAAATGTACTCTCTATTCCCTTTCTATCATATTCCGATGGAACGCAAAATCCGTCACGACCGGCGAGAGACCAGGCACGCTGGTGTCAGGTTCTACCCAAGGCACTGAGAATCTCGTGTCAGCAAAACCCAATAGTTTTACTAAAAGCCCGAACCCGAGACTTCGTCATTCGCAGTTGAACCAGTCAACCGTTATACCATCGAGGCATTTATGTACTAAATTATATTATGATATCGATGTATATCTAATATTATGATGCCATCCTCATCAGTTGAACCGATTGGCGACCAATTAGCATGAGCATCTTCCATCTTCTGTGTTCCCTCATGATTATAATATGAGGCTCTTCAAAGGGCGGATAAACAAATATCTCAAAAGCCAGCAACGCATTGGCGGTTCCTCTGGTGCTGCAAATGTTCATGGGCGGCGGTAATCACTTACCATCAGGTGACCCGCCTGCTCGTTTGCTCGCTATACATATTTTAAAAAATTTGAGGTTCCAAAATGCTTACGCCATAAACACCGTATAGATTTATACATGAAAGGACCAAACTGCAAAACACAGCACAGACTACCGACAAGATAAAACAACCGTTTTGTCCTGTCGCTTTTGTGCAACTTCATAAAGAAGTGCCAGCTTGGACTTTTTGTGTGAAAACATGGCTGGTCGCTATTATAAGTTATACTATTCTGTAGAATCAAAAAACGTGTGTGATCAATTTAATTGGCGTTTACCCGCTTTTCCTTACAAAACTTACGTAATTTTTTATGTCCATTTTGGACTTTGCTATCGATTCAATTGCTATACTATCCTTATTCCAGTTCTTGTGCCAAGAGCTATTGATTTAAAATATGGGAGTTGTTCAACTGAAAAACTTCTATAGATACGGGATATTATGCAAATTAATGATCGTCCCGCGTCTATGTAATTATGCATTTGAACGGAACCCCTAGTCTCAGCTTTAACATTGCAATTTCAATTGATCATATGCGAGCGTTCGAACACATTGAGGTCGAAGTAAAGTGAACCCTAAAGGCATTACTTTAGAGCTAAATTTCGTGTATGTATTCATAGCTAGCTCCAAACAGAAAGGTTCCGATGCTAAATTTGGTTGTACTGAATTAGGTATTTCACAACTAGTCAAATCAGCAACTTTTTTTCAAAGGTCAAAACGCGTGCTTAGTATGGAATTTTGTATGAAATATTGAATTGTGTCGTCATCAAAGATCGACGCACTTTTTTACTTTAATCGATAGTATAGAAAATAGTTTAAAATGATTTTTAAACATAAGACTAACCGATAAAGAGGTGGATAAATTAAACGACTTATACAAAAACGACTTTTGGGAGATCCTCTGTTTAATAAAATCACTAAAAAATAATTTATTTAACTTGTAGTCAAATACCCAATTAACAACTTTAAATCAAGGTATTTTTCGTTCACTTTAATTTGATGCCATTGTGTTAGAACGCTTGAATACGATCAATCGAAATTGCAATGTTTGAACTAAGATTAAGGGCACGGTTATATTGACAGTCTACGAGACTCGGGAGTTTTTAATACACCATTAGGTCTTGAAAATAGTCGGGAAATTCAATTAAAATATATTATTTATACTTCCTATTAGAGACGAGTCATAAAATTTTATCTTGTGTGTAAATTTATGTAAATAGAAGTAAATTCTTTATGACAGGCAATTGATAAATGCAAGAGAAAATATGCTTAGTACTTTATTTACGTAATGTGAGCAATAAATTTATGGATTTGCAGATAAAAAGTTTGGTCCCTTCAGATAAGTACTAAGTAAGTGTTTTAATTGTATTGTATATCCATACAATTCATACTTAATATTATAAATGCGAAAGTCTGTCTGCTACGCTTTCACGGCCCAACTACTAAACCGATTTTGATAAAATTTGGTACAGATATAGGTTACATCCCGGGCGAGGACATAGGTTTCTTTTTATCCCGGAAAATTAAAGAGTTCCCGCGGGAATAAAAAAAATGTATTTGTTCAACCGATTTTTATGAAATTTGGTTTAGGGATAGTTTGTATCCCGGGGAAGGATATAGGCCATTTTATCCCGGAAAATTGGAGAGTTCCCGCGGGAATCAAAAAATGTATCTGTTCAACCGATCTTGATGAAATTTGGTACAGGGATAGGTTGTATCCCGAGGAAGGACATAGGCTACTTTTTATCCCGGAATCAAAAAACATCAATCCACGCGGACGAAGTCGCGGGCATCATCTAGTTATGTAATAATTTGTACGCCATAATATGATTGGCAGATTGTGGCTCGGAACTACACTATTGTAACAACTTGCTATGTACTCACCTGCAATCAGCAAATAAATGATTATGACTAAGATACTTCCTAATATTGTAAATAGAGAATAGCAATTTGTTTGGCTCCTTTAACGAGAACTGTTCATTTCCTGTCATTACGAAAGACCCATGTTTTTTGAGGGCGGAAAATTATTCGTCATCAAAATTTCAACCGATTGTTGGTCCACTACTGAGTGGACCACTACTACTACTACTGAGTACGAAGCCTCCTCTAAGAATGAGAAGGATTTAGCCATAGTCCACCACGTTAGCTAAGTGCACATTTGCAGACTGCCATGCCACTGACAGGTTAGCCCACTACCATCTTAGACTTCATCTTCACTACATTTACAATATTAGTGTGGATTTTAATTTTTATAGGGCTATTGTAAGTCACAGAAGTACCAACCCTATTATTATAATACTTAATGATTACAGCCCTAAGTAGCCAATTTTTTTTTAATTTATACGAATTTCGACGACCTGCGTGGAGTAGTGCGTAGCGCTGTTGTCTTAACGTGCGGAGGTCTCGGGTTCTATCCCCGGTGGGTCAATTTGGGAATTTATAATTTCTGAATTTTTCTTGGTCTGGCCTGGTGGGAGGCTTCGGCCGTGGCTTGTTGCCACCCTACCGGCAAAGACGTTCAAGCGATTACGCGCTCCGTTACGATGCCGTGTATAAACTAAATAGGGGTATGGGTTTAATATAACTGCCATGCCCCTAACAGGTTAGCCCGCTACCATCTTAGACTGCATCTTCACTTACCATCAGGTGAGATCGCTGTCAAGGGCTAACTTGTAGTGGATAAAAAAAAAAGACTTCACGCATCTTTGATAGCATCATAAAGAACTCTCTGACATGCTTCCTCACCATGTTTTCTTTTACCAAACTCAAACTCCAATTTGTAGTCTCTGATGATGATACCTACGTCTTGTATTGACTCTACCATTGGTTCGGAAAACGTTTCTACTCATATAAGCTGGCAAGAAACTCTTAGCACTTGTAATTAAAAAAAATTACTCGCACATATTTGCATGGAGACCTATAGTTCGCGCCCGAGTTGAATGCAGAGCTAATGTATGGTGACACATATACTAGCTCTACATTCAACTCGCACGCGTACTATACATTCATGGCAAGGCTTGTGAGTCTGCATCCGTTTATTAGGCTGAGATTTAATATCTAGTCAAGAAAATTGTTGTCAAAATGATCGTGTATATGTGTCACCGTAAGATTGTAAAAACCGTTAGATTATAATCTAACTCGCGAAATTCTAAACTCTCGAAAAATTGTAAACTGTTCAATGTTCTGAGTGTAAATTTTTGAAACATTCATTTTATTTACGTTTTCTTGTGTCTTTCTTGTAGGTTAGGTCAGGGTTCGACATAAATAATCAAGTAGTGCCCATAGGACACTTAGGTTTTATCGGGTTTAAATACCTATCAGATTACAATCTACCGGAAAATAATGCGTTAAATTCTAATCTTTCGACAGTTTAGAATTTCGCGAGTTAGATTATAATCTAACGGTTTTTACAATCTTACGGTGACATATGCAAACATATTATACAATACGGAATATCCATTAGCATTTTCATTCTCATATACCTATCCATTATTCAAAAAAATGGGTGTAAACAAAACGACACGTGCCATTGCTGCAGTAAAATGATCACCGAGTACAAACAAAACAGCTCACAATATTAATACAGAACCACTCATAAGTCATAATATTGCTTTCAAATCAAACCCTTTACAATAATTAAAAAAAACGACTTTTTGGAAAAATCCATTTCGAAAATGAATAAGCGCCCTTACAAATCCACGACGCCGTTTGGCGATCAACAGTAGGGATATATTTATCAGTTATCACGGCTAGTCGCCTACTTTATGGTCTTTCGAGTTTACAATCTCATTATTTGCAGAGTCCTTACTATTAACAGGGAAATTGGTTATCCATTTAATACTGTAATTTTATTTAATAAACACGGCAGCCATAATTATATCATCCATCATCGAGTCCCCAGACCAGTGTTGCCACTCTCAAGAACCATACAGGCTTACCCGGTGATGTCATGTACAGCTCGCTTTGATTTTCCTTCTAACATTACCTGAACGGTTTCGTATGCAAATGCTGGTTCTTTTCCATAGAATAGGCATTCCAATTCACTGAAAATGTGACGATTCGGAAGTACTTGTCGGTTCGTTCGGTTTATTTGAATATTAAAAAAAATTACTTAAAAATTGCCTTTTACTTTAATGCTAATTCGTTTGGCGTTATAGTTTTGCCTGTTGGGTGGTAATAGTTTTGCCAGATGCAGTCAATGAAACTATCTCGCACCAAATACATTTTGAATCAATTCTTAGAATATTATTGTTTCTTATTTAGATCTAGTTCTGAATCTTCTTCTTCTTCCTGCCCTTATCCCACGCTACGTGGGGTCGGCACAACATATTTTCTGCTTCCACTCACTTCTTTTTTCCGTCAATCTATCATTCACCCCTTTTATACGCATATCCTCTTTCACATAATCCATCCATCTTTTCTTTGGTCTACCTCTACTTTTTTTTCCGTCCACATGCATATCTCATTCTTCTCGTAATATGCCTGACATCCCTCCGCATTACATGCCCATACAATGCTAGCCTATTACTCCTCATCTTTTGTATCACTGGCACTACTTTCAGACTTCCCCTTATATATTTCTATTTCTATTTCTATTTCTATTTCTTTATTTATTGTAATTCCATAGATACACTTATTCCATAAAATATAACATTTAGTCAATAATAGGTAAGGTAAGCTATGGATACCCAGTTTGGGTGTTGCAACAACAGTGCATTGTAGTAGGGAGACCGATTTTATTTGTGCTTGTCCGTATCTTTAAATAAATCATTAATAGTGTAGTAACACTTGTTAATTAAATAGTTTTTTAGCATGTTTAAAAACTCTTTTTCTTTGTCAATATTTCTTATGTAATCTGGAAGATTATTATATATTTTTATTGTCATTACATAAGGACTCGAACTGTGCAGTACTAATTTTGAGAATGGGAGAATCAATTTGTTTCTATGTCTCTCAATGAATCGGCGAGGTTTGTCTTCTTTTTTGGTGTAAATGTGTATGTTTCTCCTTACGAATTTACATATTTCGAATATATATATAGAAGGTAGGGTCATGATTTTTAATTGTTTGAAGTGTGGTAGGCACGAGTCTGTAGTCTTTATATTTACTAGAATGCGGATGCACTTTTTTTGTAATACAAAGAGATCGTGAGCATTTGTACTGTTTCCCCAGAGGATAATACCGTATCGCAAAAATGCGTGCCCATTATTTATTCATTCCTAATCTTATCCATTCTAGTCACACCACACATCCATCTCAACATTCGCATTTCAGTCGCATGCACTTTTCTTTCATCCGTCATACAATGCGACAGATCTAGTTCTGAATCAAACTGGGAATATTTTATCAGTGCACAAGAGGAGTCGACTATCACGTATGAACTGACATAGATCATTGTTCCCTACGTATGCATAGCGCCAGTACTACCTTAGTACTTTCATTTAATTGAAAGTGAAATAGCCTACTATTCTACTTGCTAGGCCACTAATTGTCTAGCATGTAGAATATTCCTAATTTTCGATCATTTACGGCAATAAAACGTAACCTTATGTCACATAATATAAAATATTCATTACCCCACTGTATGCTTGCTGGCCCGCGTCCGCGGTATCATATGGCGTTGCATTTGATTACAGAATCGCCCCAGTAATTGTTCGCGCCACCCACGAACGAACGAACGAAAACTCGTTCTAATTAATTAGTACAGAACCCTAGCCGTGAGAACTATTGTGAGGTTTAACTTACTGTAGGGCTGCCATGAGATTTGCTAAACATTTTTGTGTATATATATATATATTAGGTATGTTTAGCCCTACAAACTTATCTGACTCGGTGACAGTATCGCTAGTGTCTATGAAAAATAAAATAAAAACAAAAAGTAAGTAAACAGGAATAGAAATAAGTTTCAATTTTGGCCACCGGGTTAGATCACTTTGTGGGACTATACTAGCTGCCACTTGTACATGCTGCTACTTGACAGCCTAGTGATTACGACACCTGACCAAGAGGTCGGGTCGCGGGTTCAATCCCCGGACACGCATCACTAATTTCCGAAGTAATGTACGCAAGGAAAACATCACGAGGAAACGCACCCGAGAGTTCGTCATAATGTTCTCGAACATCACGAGGAAACACGCCCTAGAGTTCTTCATGTTCTCGAAGGTGTGTGAAGCTGTCAATCCACTCTTGGCCAGCGTGGTGGACTATGGCTAACCCCTTCCTTTATTCCGAGAGGGAGACCCTATAGGTCAATTTAGTAGGTCCTCGTAGTTACAACAAGACGTACGTTACACTTACTTTATTTTGTATTCTATAGTGTTGTCTATTTTACAACTTGTAAAACTTTATAACGAGCTCATTAGGCGTAAAACTCTTCTTATTGAGATAGTATCTCATTGATTAAGCTTTGTGAGGAACTTGTGCAACTTTTATTAGGGGTGTACGAAACTGATTACCGAAACTAAAAACTCAAACGGTTCATTCACTCATTAGGTTCTTAACATCAGTAGAATACGATATAGATTCAAATTCATATCTAATGACATATTTATTAAACGATAAGGCTCGTGGTATCTCATTATACACTAGTGGTTCGCCCCGAACTGAGTCCTCGCGGTTTCCATAAGAAACATATTGTAATAGTTAACTTTTTACATTACACGCAAAAGAGCTAAAGAGTTGTTGGAGAAACGAATAAACTTTTACAGAGCGCTATCTATTCTGTTAAAAATACTGAAGCTCCTTAAAAATCAAATAATTTCGTTTACTTATAATATTTATCTAATTTACACGATATAATTCAAATAATTGAACAAATTTCAGGCTCAGCCTTTCAGAAAATTGAGAGTTCTGAAGTCAACGCCCCCCATTTCGTCAATTTTAGGGGAAAAATAAAAAAAAATCCTTTTGGACTCTATTCCTAATTATTTTTAAAATGATACAAAAATATTTTACTTCGCATTCGCTTCTATGTGAGCTCCCCTGAAATAAAGATTTTTATAACTTTTTAAGCCATATTCTCCAGCCGAATATGGCTTAAAAAGTTTACATATTTTAGGTTATTATAACAGACGGACGGACGGACGGACGGACGGACAAGTGCAAATTCACTCAAGTAGACTCAGAGACCTTCGCTTCGCTCGGTCAAAAATCACAGACTAACAATATACAATACTTACATTAATGCCGATTAAAAGCCATGATTTAGTTCATAGCGACACGAAGACAGCCATGGCTAAGCCCTTACCACCTCATCGATCAGCATAGATACACATAATTTAAGTCTATGTAATTTTATTGATACTTGCGTAGGTTTCAAATAAATAATTAAATGGTACACGGGAATAGTTGTTATTTTTTTCAAGTAAAGTTATTACTTACTTTAATTTACTTCAAAGAGTGCCTATTATGTGAGTATTAGTCATAAAATAGATACCTACCGTCGACTGAATTGAGTCAGTTGTTGAGCGCATGGAGGAATCTTACTAATCTTACTTCTTACTAATATTATAAATGCGAAAGTTTAGCTGGATGTATGGATGTATGGGTGTTTGTTACTCAATCACGCCCCAAAGGCTGAAGGGATCTGGCTGAAATTTGGCACAGAGATAGATTATATTCTGGAATGGCACATAGGCTAGCACTACTTTCTATCCCGGAAAATTAAAGAGTTCCCGCGGGAGCCAAAAACCCTCAAACTACGCAGACGAAGTCGCGGGCATTCGCTAGTCAGTATGTAAAATGATGTAGTTCATTTTTATCTTTCGTTCATCAACCTCCCAACTCTAGAGGTTAGCTATGGATGGGATTGCTCAACCAATAGCGCCTAGTGGGAACTTTTTAATTGCACCATCTCATAAGAGAAGTTGCAGTGGAATGTTATAAAGACGTCACACTCTCAAAGGTATCTTCCCGTGCAATCGTTAAATCTACCTGACTTTAAAATCAAACTTAACTTTATTAAAGCTACAAAGGATGTAACAGATTTTTGATTAGAGTCTTAACTTAGATTACTTCGGTAATTTTATTCAAGTAATTATATTTAGAAGCGGTTGGATGAGGAAGGCGGAGGACCGTATTTGGTGGCGCTCTCTCGAAAAGGCCTATGTCCAGCAGTGGATGCATACGGGCTGATGGATGAATGAATTATATTTATAATAAAAGTTGAAATAATAAATTAATAACAAGTCATAATTAAAAAAATTAAAGAAACACGACTGCCCTGCCAAAAAAGGAATTAAAAAGTTAAAAATCTAATTAATCTAGTTAAATAGAATCTTATTCACATTTTTATTAAATGATATTTTTATGTGAACCACTGGATATTGAACTATAATGTTATATATTTTTGGAATCTACTCATCATTTTCTAGATGATGATTATATAGTTAATCTTATTTTCGAATATTTTTTTTCAACTTTAGTCTTTAATGCGAGACCATGGTCACCCCATCAATTTTATTTAAACTTTACTAGCATAAGTCACCCGGAATAAGCTAGGGATTCTAACGATACCTCATTTAACAAAATCGGTTCAGGCGTATAGACGTTATGGTGGAATATACAAACTCACATACATGCATACATACATGAACCCTGAAAACAATATACTACGTTTTTCAGGCAGTAGTGTAATAATAGTAGATTATACACCAAGGGGATAAAGCACTGTTTTATGTCACGGGCGCTACATTGAATCCTGAACGTAACGAAGGACTCCAAATTTATAAGTTAATTCCCGACCAAAGGGAGGGAATTAAGATTGAGTCCTGAGTGCAGTGAGGGATTCAAGCGCCCAAGAAAAAAACTGCTTTATCCCGGTGGTGTATACTCTACTTTATACTTCTACCATAACAGTAAAACAAACTGTAACGGTTAGATATTTATTGCAAATCATAGTAAGTAGGATACATAGGTCTAGTAAATAATAAAAAGAAAAGACAAATTAAACTTTTTATTTCAAACTTTTTGCTTTTCATGCTGCCAGTGTTTATGCAGGTACACATACTCCTTGGTTTAAAAACTTTTATGTCAAATGGTACGATCATTTGGTCGACCAGTCTGGAGCCTACACTCTGTTGTGCATATTTACAGTATGGGGTTGGTCAACTAGTTGGGCGATCGATCGACTAGATTACGGCCCTAGGGCATGAACACTGACTTTAGACCCGCAAAAGTATGATTAAAACAGTAGTAAAGGTATGGTAGAAGTATAAAAATATTTATAACATTATTTTATTGCATGTTAACATTATTCGTTAAGTGTCAACAGTCCAAAATGCACCGACGCGTAATAAAATAATTTCAATACGAACTTTACGCTCGGAGGAAAACGAGGAAAAATATCATTTCGGATAGATTCACACTTACACGGCCAATTTCACATAGTAAACAAGTTTATCGAGTATCTAAAATGTATAGAAATTTCATGAAATATTACACTACTAGCGAATACCCGCGACTTCGTCTGCGTGGTTTGAGGTTTTTTGATTTCCGCGGGGCCTATGTGCTATTCCAGACTATAATCTATCTCTGTGCCAAATTTCAGCCAGATCCGTTCAGCCGTTGGGGCGTGATTAAGTAACAAACATCCATACATCCATACATCCACACATCCATACATCCTTACATCCATCCATACTTTCGTTTATCGAGTATCTAAAATGGAAAGGTTTCCGCGGGAACTCTTTAATTTTCCGGGATAAAAAGTGGCCTATGTGCTATTCCAGACTATAATCTACGAGTATCTCTGTGCCAAATTTCAGCCAGATCCGTTCAGCCGTTGGGGCGTGATTAAGTAACAAACATCCATACATCCATACATCCACACATCCATACATCCTTACATCCATCCATACTTTCGCATTTATAATATTATATATTATTATTACACTATTTTACTTTTGATAGCTAAAATAATATCATAAATATAATTTTGAAGAAGCAATGCAACGTCATCATAATTATTTTACTGAACTCACTTTCTATTATGAGGGACGAGTGGCCTAGTTGTAACAACGCATATCAGTCGATTGCGAACGTTAAGCAACGTTGACCCAAGTCGGTGACTGGATGGGTGACTGAATTTGAAGGGTCAAATTTGGTCTTTTTGTTTCCTCCGTGTCTCGGAGAGCACATTAAGCCGTCGGTCCGCACTAAAATCTGAGCTGCGATTATGTAAGAATTGCCGATTCAATCGTCAAAGTAAAATAAACCATAACTGGACTGAATTAGAGCTCAATTTCGTGTATCCATTCTTATACGTTTAGGTATGTACATAGCATAAGCGGAAGAGAATGGATACACGAAATTGAACACTAATTCAATGCTGTTATGGTTTATTTTATTTTGACGCCGAACTTTGACGATTTGATCGACAACTTTTATACAATCGTGGGGCTGAGAATAAACGTTACAAAAACGTCTTAGTCGAGTCGTTTGTCGAAGGTCGTGGGAACCCACCGCATTATTATCCCAAGAAAACTCCTCCCATTATTTGATTATTGGAAAGGGGTCACGACCCTCATACGACGCAGAGATATTTTTCTCATTAAAAGTTACCTAAGTATATGAATCACATACACTTATATTCCCGATATTTATGTATGCAGCTGAGACATGGACAATAAAAGCTGCTGACCGACATCGCATTGATGCTTTCGAGATGTGGTGCTGGAGAAGAATGCTTCGGATACCTTAGACAGGGCACAGAACCAACGCATCGATCCTCAAACAGCTGAAAATTACAAAAAGGCTAAATAACCACCTTTCTCCAGAGGATCATTGATTATTTCGGCCACATTGCCAGAAGGAAGGGACACAATCTTGAAAAAACTATTATCTTTCAAGCTGAATATAGTATATATATTAGTCTATTTATATTTATATATATATATATTATATAATATGTTATACAATATTGTTTTATTAATGTTTATTATTGGTTTATGTATTAGTATGTAGCTATTCGAATGTATGTATGTTATAGGATGTCACCACCTGCAATGCTTTTTTCCGTATTTTTTCCTATTCCTAAGGTTGCCTGGTAGAGATCGCTAGTAAGCGATAAGGCCGCCTTTTGTATCATGTCTGTGTTTTTTTTTCTATATTCTTTTTGTTTTTTTTTATCTTTATGGTGGTACAAATAAAGAGTATATAATAATAATAATAATAATTACTGGCAAAGTGGACGGAAAGAGACCTCGGGGACGTAGCCCGATGCGTTGGTTAGATCAAACCCGCACCGCTCTCGATAGCAAGGTCCACGAAGCCCTGCATGTCGCAGAATCGTTCATAGAAGAATTATTGGTGGAAGGGGTCACGACCCTCAGTAATTGGGGAATACGACGCAAAGAGGAGGAAGTGTATGAATCATATATTTTTGTACTAAAACTGCCTGCAGCATGTAAAATATTCTTCTGTAGGAATTTTCGAACGATCCAACGCGAGCCGAATAACGTGACACAAAATAATTTCCGAAACGAATAAACTGACACCTCGGGCCAAACGGCGAAAATATCATTTCATACACGTACGACGTGTTTGACACCACATCACGTGACAACCAGCTTCTGAATATAGAAGTTTAATTACAATTTGGCTTTTTATACCCACTACATCCCATTAAAGTCCCACTGCTGGGCACAGGCCTCCACTCTCATGAGAGAGAGGGAGATAGAGCGTAGACCCACCATGTTGCTCCAATGCGGGTTGGCGGCTTTAACGACTATTATCATGTTAGTGATAATAACCGAGACTGACGGCTTAACGTGCCCTCCGAGGCACGAGGGTGAAACACCGCCAACTAACTCCGGGCTAGTACTGAGAATTTCTAGTCGGAAAAACCCAATACTTACTCGACCGACCCAGGACTCACAGTCAAACATGCTAACCACTAGACCAACGAGGCAGTTACATCATCAAATGACACAAGTACTTAATTATTTTGCAGATATTTTTGTTTCGTTACTTATTATAAAATCATAGCTAGTATTAAAAATGTTATAGATAACCATAGACATCTACAGATACCATCCATGTAATTGTAACTCAATACTTAAAACATTATTAAGTCAATAATTAATAAAACTGTATTACAATTAATAAAATTCAATATTTGTAAACAAAATAACAACAGCAAGTGCATCGAAACGTTATCGAGTATTGTTTTCAGATAATAATCGAGTTAAAAATGTGAATGGAAAATTTAATTTCAGTTGTATTGACAATGATACCAAATCGAGTTACACTTTACAGCATCGCATCACTCGCGATGAACTCGAAACAAAATCGAATTCAGCAGTCGGTACTCGGTACTTTTTTTTTATCCACTACAAGTTAGCCCTAGACTACGATCTCATCTGATGGTAAGTGATGATGCAGTCTAAGATGGTAGTGGGGGGACTGCACGTTTGCTCTCCAAAGCAATTTGTTGAAATCCACGATCCCACTTCTGAACACGACGTTTTCTCGACATCGATGATCGCACCAAATCGTGTTGATAATCGGTTGTGATAAAATGATCCAGATATGCCCCCTGATTATGTAAGGAAATCGTAATGGTAATCGTCTGTCAAACGTATAATTCGACCGGTTTAAGGAGGTCATAGATGCTTGCACGTCAAAACGCATGTATGTACTCCTTAAAAAGTTCGAGTTATACGTTATGAGCTGTCAAATGAATACGATTGGCATAGACAATTGGGCCTCTGATTTACCAAAACATTATAGATGCTGATTTGTCTGATTTGTTTGATTTAATAAGAATTTGTCACAAGTAAAAATATATTAATAATTATGATGTACCAGCTGACCCCTGTCTTCTGCGTGGTTTATGTTTTTATTTATTCCCGCGCGGATATAAAGTAGCCTTTGTCACTCTCCAGGTCCACAACTATACCGATGCGAAAAATTATGTCGACCCGTTGCTCCATTGCGGCGTGATAGAAAGACAAACAAACACACTTTCGCATTTATAATATTAGTATGATAAGTATGAAGTATGATCGTATGATAAGCCAGCTCACTTCCATCATAGACTATAGACTGGATCTACGTGGTAGACTTCAGATCAGAATTATTATAAAAAAAGTCTTTCGATACCAATATCTTCTCATCTTAGACTGCATCATCACTTACCATCAGGTGAGATCTCAGTCATGGGCTAACTTATAGTGGATTAAAAAAAATATATATGGTACCTAAGGCACATTGGTAATTATATTTTTGGCTTGAATTTTTTGTTTAATGGCCCGTAGTAAGCCTTCCACCTGGCGAGATAAGACACAATGCAGAGATTCTAACTGGAAATCGAATCCAAGACCGCCTAGATCACATCACTCAGCACTGAGCCAGAGAGGTCTTAAAGAACTGTGCAAATTGAAATCCGTGCCGGTATCAAACATAAATCTAGAGCCATACAGAGTGGTCAGACATCCAAAACAAATACTACACTTTTATAGGGGGACACAGACTAATTTGCATATGGAAATCCGTCACATGTATCACTGAGAGCGTGCGGGCAAAAATTCTGCGATCAATACGGTTGACCGCTGTTTGGAGTGAAAGCGTTCGTTCGGAAGGAATAAATTTGTCTTCGAAAAAAGTCTATAAACAGTCCAAGTGCTCTCATATGACGACCTCCGTGGCGCAGTGAGCGCTGATGCCTTAACGTGCGGAGGTCCCGGGTCCGATCCCCGGCAGGGTTTGGAAATTTATAATTTCTGAATTTCCCTGGCCTGGCCTGGAGGCTTCGGCCGTGGCTAGTTACCACCCTACCGGCAAAGACGTGCCGCCAAGCGATTTAGCGTTACGATGCCGTGTGGAAACCGAATAGGGGTATAGGCTTAATATAACTGCCATACCCCTAACAGGTTAGAGATCGCAGTCAAGGGCTAACTTGTAGTGGAAAAAAAAAACTGTTTGCTTAAAGACTGCTAGTAACTGCCCTTCCGTGGGTATGAGATATTTCAAATCAAATTAGTAGAGTTTTTATTAAATTGCTTTTGAATCCTCAAGTGCTAGCAATACTAACCCAGAGTTAGGAAGTGGCCGGTGTTCCATCCCGTGCCTTCAGCACACAAATTCGTTGATCTGCGTTTGATCTCTCTCCGGTCGTGTTGGATTTTCTGTTCTATCTGGCTATGAGAGTAAAGGAACAGAGAGTGATCTTGTGTTCGTGTACACCAGTGCACACAGTGCACTTTATATCTCCCGCGCAGATGGCTAATCTTCCAGGAGATAGACCGCTGTGGCCGAAATTTGGTCGGGAGGACTTTTTTTTTAATTTGTTAAGTAGCTGATCATTAATGTCATCAATGCTACGAATTTTTTCTTGAGTTATGGCAAAAATAATGGGCTGATTCTTTAGTGCATAATTTCTAAACTAAACTAAAATGACAGCATTAAAAATATTGCTAACGCCTTCATAATACAAGGTTACACGCTCCCTGCGGAAAGGGGCTGAACTAAATTTAAAGCTGTCATTTTACTTTAGTTTAGATATTGTGTTATACAGAATCGGCCACATTATTCAATATTTGTTTCTATAATTTAGTTTTATAAACTTTATGGAACCAGGTGAGAGGTAAGTTCGCAGTCAGGCAAATGGAAGTAAAAAATAAAACCTCATTATATTAAAGCGCTCCTATCTTCCACGAACTGCTTCGACCAGAGTCAGTGACCAGAATGACCCGAAAAATAATTAATGTAATATTCATTATGATAACAGGATAAACTTTACTTCGTATATGTAATTAATAACTGATAAAATAGGACAGTATCCTATCGCTCGTAGGTGTAGTTTAGTGATAATTATACGTTAGGCGTAAATTCCATAATCTGTATCTGTATAGTAATTTCAAATAATTCCATAATTATGTATCTGTATAATATTATAGAAAAAACTATTAAGTGATACTGCGATTATAGTTTTTATTTGCACTCATGTATTTTTTTGGCGCGCTCTCTAAAAGGCCTATGTCCAGCAGTGGATGCATACAGGCTCATGGATGGATGATGGATAGAATTTTATGGAATCAAGATACAACCACAAAATTATCTGACCCGGTGACCAAAATTGGAACTTATTTTATGCCTGTTTCGTTTTTTCTGTATATTATGTATCTGTATAATATTATAGAAAGAACTATTAAGTTTTACTGCGATTATAGTTTTTATTTGCACTCATGTATTTTTTTGGCGCGCTCTCTAAAAGGAATATGTCCAGCAGTGGATGCATACAGGCTCATGGATGGATGGATTTTTTTTGGAATCAAGATACAACCACAAAATTATCCTGTTCTCTGTTGTTCAGGCATACAATTTTATGCCTGTTTCGTTTTTGTTTTTATTTCATTTTTCATAGATACTAGCGACCCTGTCACCGGGTCAGATAAGTTTGTCTGACTTATACGTTGTTACATTTGAGACATAGAACGAGACATTTTTTATCCATCTTTTCTTTCAAACTTGCAGCAAAAATGCTAGTTTTACATGCTTTTTATATCTCTTCCATTGCATAAAAAGTATATAAATCAGATACAACATGAAAATGTAAGAAATGGTCTGCCATAAAAGAACCCACCCTATCGAAGACTATTGATAAGTGACTAGTCGATGCGCCACGAACCGATGCATACAAAAAAGTCACTAGACCGGTTCTCGAACCTCAAATGCGATTTAGATTTATTCTCTCTACTCGTTCTTGTATTTTTTGTTTGTCTGTGCATTGTTACCTTTGAAACAATAGCTTTGGTGTTGTCATATCCTGGATTTATCATTCTAACACCATCAGCGGAAACGGGCAATGATATGTGTTTATAATGTGGCTTCATGGTCGTTTTTACTTCTTAACTGTTTGTATGGATAATCTGAATGACTTAAGCATAATATTCGTACGCGTCATGAATGTTGATTGCGTTATCGTGATAACAAGGTGTGGTCGAAGTTTCACTTTCTGTTTGTTTTCGTTTCAAGTACACATCGGTATTGGCTTCAAAATTCTGGTTTCTATAATTCAATAATGTCAATTTTTAGAAAAAAATATGATATTGATAAGTGATGCCAGCGACTTCGTCAGCATGGATTTAAGTTTTTTGGTTGGTTGATAAAAAGTAGCCCATGTATTATTCCAGACTATAATCTTTCAAAATTCCATCCAGATTCGTTCAGCCGTTCTGGTGTGATTGAGTAACAAACATCCATCCATCCATCTAAACTTTCGCAGTTGTAATATTAGTATAGAAGTATAGACAATTAAGAAAAATTTGAATAACAAACATAACAATTATTATCAACGTACGGTTAAAAATTATTATTGGACCTAATTGCTTGCAATAATCATTTTTAATCTAGGTTTAATCTTTTTTAAACGGTTTCTGGCATAAACACGAACACTTGAACTATAATATAATACTAATTAAACTTACTGTAAACCCTAAGTAAATATAACAAAACCACTATAACAGTATCCTTTCAGAGGGATATTATGTTAAGACATTCCAACCAGTAGTGATGAATGGAGTCAATATTTTGAAACTACCCGATGGCCATCCTACCACAACAGAGGTTGCTTATTTAAAAAACAACGCGACTAGGGTGGGTGCTAAAAGTTGGTGTTTGTTTGGGACTCGACTTCATGTAAGCGGCCACAGTCATCCGGAATTCAGGCGCCATGCGCATTAGAAAACCCGATACCAGAATCAAATTGTACATTAATGGAACATAAAAATATTTAACCTGCACATAAATTACGCTCTAAAGAAGCCGATGAGTTCTCGAGTATAACGACCAATGTTTTATTACTAATGGATGTTGGCAGACTCTATAATTTCCTTTTCGAAATTCGAGAATTTATTGGCGTCGCCTCCTCTAAGAATTATAGAATTAAAATTTTAGTGCCACTAAATCACGGCACGAAATTTTTTAGTATCCGAACTATAATTTTCATTCACCACAAAGCGTTATATCAATTGTGCTGTGAATGGGACGGGAAGGTAAATAGGTAGTAAATTGAAATAAAACGTTTTCGGATCGCCCTCTTGACAATAATTTGGCCCACGCGTTGGCCAGCGTCGAACGTTACAATGCTCTTAGCGAGATTACACCGGAGACATGTCACGTTAAAAAGAAGTCTATATAATATGTCTAATTTTATGCTGAACAAAATAAAGGTACACACATTTAAATGAGAAAATTAAGACATTATAAAACTGACGATATTAAATGTTAAAATGGTGTGCGATATTTTTGCTGTCCTTTTCTATTGTACTTCAATATTCAAAATAATATGACCGAGGAACAAGAAGTTTATGATCCACTGAAACCAATAATTATCCGTTAGTATAGTCCTTATAAAAGTCTAATAATTATTTGGTTCTTCAGTATATTAATAATTATTATTTAAATATATTAAAGCCTCAAACCAAACGAACGATAAACGATCGGATTAAAATTTCACAAACATGTAGCTCACATAGGCATTCATTAATAAAGAAAAATTAAAAATTGTATCCCTGAAAGTGTGAAATAGGGGTTTGAATTTAGTGTGAGCAAAGCCACGTGCAAATGCTAGTCATATATACGGTTAAGGAGACAGGATCAAAAGTAGTGCGACAAATAGTCGCTTAGATGACGTAGCTCGCAAGCGGGAATGATTTGAAGGACGCCGAGGAATAACGATATAGGTCCCTAAGGACCTACACAAAGCTTGGGGGATAATAATAGTTGTAGATTTGAAAGTAATTTGAATATGAATGGAACCCTCCCGCGGTCCTCGCAATAACAAATATGAAGTGTTGCTTTTATTATGCTCCCTTGATGATTTTGACTTTGGTATAACGAAGCTCGGACCGTTGGTGGTAATTATGGGTGTAGTTGAATATTTGAATTACGTTACGCTGAATATTGTTGTAATATACGAGGCGTGAGTTGTGTTTCCGTTTGTATTGAATTCCCACTCATAATATTGTATCATTTGAATAATTCAAAAGGTTCTATGATTTGCGTGCCTTTAACATAAATATGAATTTCCACTTATCCTTAAATTTTACCCACGCGACCGGTTTTTATTTTAACTTTTTCTTCAGCTCCTTTTGCAATGAAGCTGGATTAACTAGCACTTTCCCATTATCATTTTAATTATTTATACATTCTGTGACCATCGTTATCTTAAGTTTTCTACCATTATTAATATCGCATATTTTTCACATAATGTGAATTTAGAATGCTTCACATGGTTGATTAAATTATGATTTTATATTGCTGTGTCTTGCTCTATATTTGGTAAAAACAATGTCTATACTCTATAGTGCTATTTGGTCGGCCCGATAATCTTCATGGGAACAGAGGTGCGATTATGTAAGAATGGCCGATCCAATCGTCAACGTTCGCCATCAAAGTAAAATAAACCATAACAGCATTAAATTAGAGCTCAATTTCGTGTATCCATTCTCATACGTTTATGGTACCGAACATACCTAAACGTATGAGAATGGACACACGAAATTGAGCTCTAATTCCATGCTTATAAGATTTATTTTACTTTGACGCCGAACTTTGACGATTGAATCGGCAATTCTTACATAATCGCACCTCAGCCCCCCGATTATGTAAGGAAATCGTAATCGTAATCGTCTAGTCAAACGTATAATGCTGGCACGTCAAAACGCATTTATGTATCTCCTTTATATGTTCGAGTTATACGTTATGAGCTGTCAAATGAATACGATTTGCTTAGACAATTGGGCCTCTGATCATGATCATAACCTACAAGCACTCTTTGAGAGTGAATGCTCATTACCCCATACATTGAGATAAATAAAATCTTTTTCCAATTTTGCATTCTGCATCACGCGATATGCACTGGAATGTGTTACATAATTTAATATCGCTCGAAACAATACAATTATAATATTCAGTACAGTCAATTGTTCAACCAACTGAATACATTTAATTTCTATTGCATTCCCACGAGCATGAACTCTATATTTGCAGCAAATAATTACTTTTAATAATTGCACGTGAAATCCAATTTAAACATTGTTCATGTAAACAGAGTTACTAATAATAATTGAGAATTCGGGCGGATTTCTTGTTTATATAATTATAATATTTTATTCTATGGGGAATAAATTTGATATAAGAAATCCAACAGTGACCTAAGAAAAGCAACTACTGTGCAGAAAATACTTACCTGCATCAGAACTTACTTTGGGTTTTTTTTTTTGGATTTTACATTAATAAGGTATTTGTATCCTACCTTATAATACTGAGTATTATATCATCTCAACGCTTTATCTTTCCACACAACTCACACAAAAAAGTAAAAGCCCAAGAAATAACTTCGATCCATCAGGAACAAGTCCCTTAAAAGGAATTATGAGGTCTTAGTCGCGATTTCATCATCCAATTTTGTAAAACTGGGACCACCCGGGATGAAGGATTTAAGAAAAAAAGGCGTTCCGTAAAGATAAGCGGTCTTAAAGCTAAAGCCTTAAATGCATGTCATGTTGACTCTTTCGATCCTTGGTCGATTATACTCATTTGGGCCGTGTATGTGGTCTTAATACAAGTAAAAGGTCGCAAATATTATGAACTAAAATTAAAGCAAGTTTAGCATCTGAAATAATCAACGGTTGAATCATTACAAACATACAACCGTTAGCTTTGAATGTAGGTATACTAGAGAGGAAACTCAAACTCAATTTTTTTTAAATTTAAGTAGACTTTGACAAGTGCTTTTGAATCGTCGAGTGAATCTAACACTCATTCGGAATGCCGTTCCAAGAAGAACCAGCAAAAAACTCTGTGGTTGCTCTTTTGAAAAAGTTAATTTAAGAAATTTAATTATGTATTTTAATATAATTCATGTCATTAATTTTTTATCACATGACAAAATAACCTTGAGTAAAATTTCAATTTTGTATTTTCAAGAAAGAAACCATAAAACTTTGATAATATTATGTCTACCTTGAAAATAAAAACTATGTTATGAATTTCATCTGTAATTTTTGTATTTATCTAAACTTGTTACATATTCATATTAATTTTGTTAGTTAATAATCAGAAACAAGTTTATCTAATCAAATATTACAATTATTATACCTGAATAAAAGTAATCTGACAAACATAGGTAAGTATCTAGTCAAATTACATTTTTAACTGTGCGATGATAACTCGTTTATTATTTGTAAATATAAAAGGGAGTTTTAATTGAAATCGTACGAGGAAGTCAACTTTTAACACCCTTCCAGCGAACGTGCCTTATCGCAGGAAACTTCAAAATTGACGCTATCTCACAACCATCATCGCAAATGCGTACGCCAAAACCACGTTTACAGTATGTCGAACTTAAATCTGTAATTCATTTCTAAAAAAAAAATATCAGGGCACTCAGTTTTTAGCCTCAATATTACGTATTTTGTTGTGATACTTAATATCTTTCTAAATCCTAACTATTTCACTGATCAGAGAACCAAAGAAGATCTTAGCCTCTTCACACCAGTTGAATATTACGAGATACTTTCGTATCTTCTATTTTGTGTAAAGGATTATTTTACAAGTTTAAGGTGCGAAGCCTTTAAATAATGATATGAATGTTAACTTCTTCAACGATTTTTTTCCATTTGCTATATTTTCATCACATTTTAAATATGTATTTTGAACCAAGGACTAACTATTAAATATTTATCTATTTAACAATTAGTTAGTACTAAAACAAACTGATTTTACATTTTTTTATAAATCTGTTATCGTTACGGGTTTTGTATATCAGTTCTCTGTATAAATCGTTACGGGGTTTTCTTCCATCGACGTTGATGTAAAATATCGTACAGTAGTAATATAAACGGACTTTACAAATGTATGCTTGAATAAAATAATTATAAAATCTGTGCCAACGCTGCTCGAAATTTTGACGTGAATATGTTTTCAAGATGGTTACCGTGTCAATGAATATGAAATGTAATGTTTATTTGATCATCCGAGAGTCATGCTTCATTTTACTTGTTTATTCATCGTTAGTTTTTAAATAAAGAGTTTTGAAGTGAAAACTTCTTGGCGTGCTTCAATTTTTGGTATGGGGTAAAAATGTGGAACGTTCACCAACACCGTTCTTCTTAAGACATAATAAGTAAAAGGTCTTAAGTATAAATAATATAGTACATTCGTAATTAACCTTTAATCCCTTAGTTTTAAGGTTTATATTTTGATCATTTTAAAAGTGCTGTGTTGTTATTTTAAATATTTGTTTTCACTTCTATCGGCAGTCCCTATGACTGCCAATTTTTGCCATGTTCTTACTTGACCCGTCCTAGTTTCAATTGGGTATAAATAATACTGAAATTCTTCATTATAGAGAAACTCGATGCAAAATATTGATGGATGTTTTTTTCTTAGCTGTCTTAAAAAGCTCGGGAAACTCAAAGACATCACCGGGAAAGCTTATGCCCTGGTACTTTTAATACAGATTAACTCGGTCGGAATGGCATTCCGAACCAGAATTCACTCGATGATTTAAAAGCACTTTTATAAGATTATTCGAATTAAATTAAATCTACACTCAAACTCATGTTTATTGAGTTTGCGTTTAGATTTAATTCACTATATTTCTACTTTAGATGATTTCTTAGCTAGTTCTTATTGCCTGATCAGAAGAGAGACGAATTACCCTCGCCAGGCATCGAACCACAAGACTACTTGGATATCACAGGGATCTTATAAGCCAATACGATTTTAGTACTATTACAAGTACTAAAATCGTGGTACTAATTTACCTTATCCCCAACTAGCCGATGACCGCGATTTCGTCCACATGGATTGAGGTTTGTTGGTTTCCATGAGAACACTTTAATTTTCAGGAATAAAAAGTAACGTATGTGTTATTATCTATATATCATTGTGCCAAATTTCATCCAGATCCGTTCAGCCGTTCTGGCGTGATTGAGTAATAAATCTCCATCCATAAATACATCCATCCATCGATCAATCCAAACAATCGCATTTGTAATATTAGTACAGATTTACCTTCGATTCGCTCATTAATTCCATTTAATAGAGTCAGATCAGAGATAATAAAGACTATGTTTAAGGCATCAATCTTATTTAGTTGTGAATCTATAAAAAAACAGCTATTCACACACCGATATACAACCTTTTTTATAGTCCCGATACATACTAATTACTGAGACAAGCATCACAAACTTCAAGTCATTGGGAGTCAAGAGATCAAACGTGTTCCTTTATGCTAAAGTTTTTATAAAGCCATGTTAATATACAGGTGATATTTTACAATTAGTTATTTTTTAGTATAACTAAGTAGGTATACTTAATTATGTCCTCATTGAAAAAGCGGCGATAGCCTAGTTTTTTTTAAAATTTATTGACTAGCGCTTGGCTGCAATCAGACTTGCTGGAGGAAATGATGCAGCCTAAGGTGGAGATCTCAATCTCCTATTTAGAAGCCCTGAGCATCCTACCTCTAGTTTTTGGGAGTAATGCAGTTCAATAACAAACACTTTAACCTCTTTGTGTCGTATTCCTCATTGCTGAGGGTTGTGACCACTTACCATTAATCACAAGATGGCAGGGGTAAATAATGCGGAGGGTCCCCGCTTCGCACGTCCTTCTGCATAACGGCTTCCCGGCTGAGTTTTGTTGTGGGAACTCTCGTAGCATTAGTTTTAATGTAACTGATTATCACCATCATATTTTATAAGTAATTGGATTCAATGAGTGTACAGTATAGATACAGTACAATATAATAATACTTGTGTACAGAATAATAATACTTAATAATTCATATTAAATACTTTGAGTTTGAGTTTTGAGTTTGAACGGTGAAACAAAAAACGGTGAAACGAATATCAGTCCATGAAGAGCTAGATACTTATCAAACTTCAATCTTTTTTATTCCAATGAACTTTAAGAAGTGCTTTACCTAGTGTTTTGCAATAGATACGGAAAAAACTAGAATACAAAGAGACAAAGGTCAACTGAAATCCGCCAATCAGAACATATATGTGAGTTAAAAACAGTTTTATCAGCATATTTAACGTTCAACGCTCTGTCTGTCTGACTCAACACACGAGACGAGCCGATGTCGCCCTCTAACCCGCAGCTCTCATTAGACACTGACTGATGTATCAATATGTCATCTTGATACGTGAGCCGCCGACGTTATGAGAATCACGGCGAGAGGCTGGCAATATGAATATTATTATTTTGAGGTGCAAAGTTCAGCTCCGTTTCAGAGCAAAGCATAGTTATAGACCTCTACTGTAAGATTTTAATCTTTTCTATCTAATAATGCGAAAGTTTGAATGGATGTTTGTTACTCAATCACGCCAGATCTAGATGAAATTCTGCATACGGGCAATTCCCAAAAACGGAACTAAAATTTAAAAAAATTAGGCTAAATAGATGCTGCCATGATTACTAATACCAAAAACAAAATGTTTATTCAAATTGGTTATAAAATGTTGATTATATTGTTACATAAATGGACTAGAGTCCACGTGGGTGACAACCATGGAAGTGACATTTTCAACTTAAACACCGTTTTTTTTTCATAAAATCACTGATTTATTATCAAAAACAATGAAATATCTCTAAAATGGCTAAAATTTCATACGTTACCTAAGGGACCTTAATTAAATTAAAACTTGGTGATATATAATCCAAAAAATAACCGTATTAGCATATTATTTTTTTAAAAATCTCACTTTTAAGTCAGGGCTCCGACATTTTTCCCCTCAATCACGCTCCAACGGCTGAACGGATCTGGCTGAAATTTGGCACAGAGATAGATTATAGTCTGGAATAGCACATTGGCTACTTTATATCCCGGAAAATTAAAGAGTTCCCGCGGGAACCAAAAAACCTCAAACCACGCAGACCAAGTCGCGGGCATTCGCTAGTACTAAATAAACGAAAAAGAAAAATCTATACAAGCCTATTATGTATTCTGATTTCTGTGGCTTTAGTAAGCCTAATTTCGATGGATCTTGCTTTACAATAAAATTGTTAAGGTCTATCCCCATAGGTATTCGACTACTAGTGAAATAAACTATTTTTAGTGATTATTAAATAAAGGATCTACCAAAAGTCGTGATATCCACGTCCCTTGCTCGTTTTATTTTGAATAACCTTTTTAAAGTATCGATTAAAGTTAAAAAAGTGTATCGAACTTTGATGACGTCACATCTTAAAATTTCATACAAAATCCATAGTAAGCAAGCGTTTTGACGTTTGAAAAAAAAGTTGCTGATTTGACTACATGTCAAACACCCAATTATGTCGCAGTGCACCTCCGTACCGCGTCGCTTCAGTGGGCCCAGCTCCATACGACATTTGACGACCTCCGTAGCGCAGTGTGTAGCGCTGTTGTCTTAACGTGCGGAGGTCCCAGGTTCAATCCCCGGCAGGGTCAATTTGGGAATTTATAATTTCTGAATTTTCCTTGGTCTGGCCTGGTGGGAGGCTTTGGCCGTGGCTAGTTACCACCCTACCGGCAAAGACGTGCCGCCAAGCGATTACGCGTTCCGGTACGATGCCGTGTAGAAACCAAATAGGGGTATGGGCTTAATATAACTGCCATGCCCCTAACAGGTTAGCCCACTACCATCTTAGACTGCATCATCACTAACCATCAGGTGAGATAGCATTCAAGGGCTTACTTGTAGTGGACAAAAAAAAAATACAAACTCATACAAAAATCGCGTCGTGCATCTGTAGTTTCCTAGTGGGGCTACAACTTTAATGAATCTGCCAAGATTCATACCGACATCTTGCGAAGGTAGGTTATAGATACTGTTTAAGTATAAAATTGCTTTAATAAATGATAAATCAGCAGGGTTGCAATTAAAATCCGCCGCATACAAAACGAAGTCAATATCCAAGATGGAGGTACGTTGAAACAAAACAATAACGACTCTCGTGAGGGCCGAGCCGAATAAAAAGTTACGGGCACGCAAATAGATGTGATGATAACAAGTTTCGAAGGCAGAGGGCACACTTGCGACTTTTTTTCCTAAAACTTCTTGTTCTATCGCCTTTCCTCGCACATTCCTTTCCATACACCTGAATGACGATATTTTTTTCATCTGAAAATTTCTACAAAAAAATCTCTAGAGCATGACGTGACATTTGACATAGATGACATTTTGAAATAACAAAAATTAGTAAGACGACCAAAATACTTAAATATGTCACTTTTTGAGACATGTTACTTTTTATTGGATCTAAATAAACTGAATAGTGTACAGACACTCTCAGACTTAATGGACCAAGTCGACATGACGAAAGATAATATTACCGAAACTTTTATATTTCTATTTAAAATCGAGTAGATTTAAACTATTTTGTTATTTTTAAAGTATCTCGGTTAAAATCAATGGATAATAGAAACTATCTGCATAACAGTAGCAAGCCGATATAATACGAGGGCATGTAATAGACTACAGTATTCATCCAGTAATCTTATTGTAGCACTAGCTAATGCCCGCGACTTCGTCTGCGTGGATCGAGGCTTTTTGGTCTCCGCCGGAACTCCTTAATTTTCCGGGATAAAAGACTACAGACTATAATCTATTTAGGTGCCAAATTTCAGATAGATTCATTCAGCCGTTGGGGCGTGATTGAGTAACAAACATCCATACATCCATCCAAACTTTCGCATTTATAATATTAGTAAGATAGAACGTATTTTTTTCATATAATCCTCGTCGTCGCTCGGTTAGTTGGCAAGTCGGAAATAATTCGATTGCCGAGATAATCAATTAATAAATTGACTTGATACTCATATCTATGTTGGAATGAGTAGTCGGCACGTTTGGAGACACTTTAAGCTCTAGTCGTGAGCTTTTAAATCAAAATTTTATTCATCGTGCCCAAGCATCTCCGCTCAAAGTTTTATAGGATTTTTTTAAAATTAAAACGCTGCATTTGGCTGTTGAATCCATCCAAACTTTCGCATTTATAATATTTATTTGATTTGATTGATAAAAGACCTTGCATAATTTTGTCGGACGACAAATCGCAAATGTGATCCTGGGCTTTAATGTTACGAACATAAAAATAGATGGGCTGATAACTAAATTATAAGTCTCGTCCCAGCTAGCCTTGGTCGAATACTGCCAAAAGTTTGATGAAATAGCTTTTTGTGTAGGTTTAGTTATTAAAGTTTCTGCGTTAATCCATACTTACTAATATTATAAGTGCGAAAGTGTGTCTGTTTGTCTGTCTGCTACGCTTTCACGGCCCATCTGTTCAACCGATTTTTGATGAAATTTGGTACAGGGATAGATTGTATCCCGGGGAAGGACCGAGATTACATTTTATCCCGGAAAATTCAAAAGTTCCTGCGGGAATAAAAAAACTATCTCTTTAACCGATTTTGATGAAATTTGGTACAGGGATAGTTTGCATCCCGGGGAAGGAAATAGGCTACTTTTATCCCGGAAAATTCAAGAGTTCCCATGAGAATCTAAAATATTTATTTCTTCAACCGATTTTGATGAAATTTGGTATAGGGATAGTTTCTATCGAGGGAAAGGACATAGGCTACTTTTTATCCCGAAAAATTAGAGAGTTCCCTCGGTAATTAAAAATCCGTAATCCACGCGGACGATGTCGCGGGCATCATCTAGTATAAAATAAAAGTATGACTATTTGATTTGCAGCTAAACTATCATGTTAAGTTTTCATATTGCAGCACATTTATCCTATATGTTTGCTAAGTCTTGTTTTCAACAGCCAAATGCAGCGTTTTAATTAAAAAATAAATCCTATAAAACTCTGAGCGGAGATGCTCGGGCACGATGAATAAAATTTTGATTTAAAAGCTCACGACTAGAGCTTAAAGTGCCTCCAAACCTGCCGACTAGTCATTCCAACATAGATATGAGTATTAAGTCAATTTGTTAATTGATTATCTCGGCAATCGAATTATTTCTGACTTGCCAACTAACGAGCGACGACGAGGATTTTTTTTAATATCATAAAGTACTAACAACAGCTAATACCCTACTAAAGTTACGATCTAGCCTATGAGTAAATAAAGCTTATGAGTAACATTATTTTAACCTAAACTTATAGTATACAATTATATCTAAGAATTGGTCCATTGACTTATCTTAGTTTACGCTATATTATATTATGAGACACTGTGTTCTTGTGTTCTTTGTATTGCACTTAGCACTACACTAACTCGAAGGGCTTAGTCCTTTTAAGTCTACGCACTAAATCTGTATTGTCAAGGATGTCACGACGACGCGACGACGAGGATGATATGAAAAAAATACGTTCTATCTTACTAATATTATAAATGCGAAATTTTGGATGCATGTATGGATGTTTGTTACTCAATCACGCCCCAACGGCTGAAAAGATCTGGCTGAAATTTGGCACAGAGATAGATTATAGTCTGGAATAGCACATAGGCTACTTTTTATCCCGGAAAATTAAGGAGTTCCCGCGGGAACCAAAAAACCTCGAACCACGCAGACGAAGAGGCGGGCATTAGCTAGTAAAAAAATATTTGAATGAGAAGCCTTTTCACTACTATTCTTAAGTAGGAAGTGAGTAAGCAAAATCTATTTTGCGATATAAAACAGTTTATAAAGAGATTTTTGCGATAATCCTAGTAAAACAAAAAGTCCCAGTTTCAGACAATGTGCGCAATTAGATTTTTCAAAATCTTTTTTTTCCCTGTAGTCTATTTTCGTTCTAAAACCTCAAATGGACCGTAAAAATGTAGAAGCACACTTTCGTATTTAAAATATTCGTATGGGCATAAGGATAGGGCCTCTTTTTTGGTAGTCGGAATGTCTATAGGCGATTTAAATCAAAATAACGACAGGGAACGTAACGAACTCGACCTAAAAACCGACCTACGGATGAGGTATTCCGCGATTTGAAAGTATAATAAACGAAATACATTTGACATTCGACGGACTTGACCAAGTTTGGTGGGACGGCTTCCATATTCGACTCCTAAGGGTTTTCACACACTATTCTCCCCATTCACCATAACCCAGATCTTGCTCGCCATATACTTCTATGTTCTTCACTTCTATAATTTAAATTTTAGTGGCCTTGTCTAGACTAAATCCACATTGTATTATTATAAGCAACAAAAGTTGGAGAGTAATAAAAAAATCTTAAGCGTTTGCACCCCAAATAAAAGAAAAGCTCATGAAAGTAGGTCTTTAGTAGGAAGCTTCGGCCGTGGCTAGATACCCTATCGGCAAAGATGTACCGCCAAGCGATTTGGCGTTCCGGTACGATGCCATGTATAAACCGATTACGGGTTTAATTAAACTGCTATACCCTTAACAGGTTAGCCCGCTAACATCTTAGACTGCATCAACAATTACCATTAGATGAGATCACAGTCAAGGGCTAATTTGTAATGGATAAAAAAAAATATCATGAAGGTAATTCTAACGTAGCTTACCGTAACCATCGTACTATTACCTATTCAGTACCGTAACGTAGTAACGTAACGTAACTTATTGTATTTTATTTTCGACGCGTGATCAAAAACTGATTTCTGAGAAAGAATCACTTACCTTTATTATTATTTTTGACAACATTTCTGGGTGACTTAAATTATTATTCTCTCAGATAATAAAATACAGGTGCAGTATGAAATTTGAAGTGCACGAATACCCTAAATCTCTAATGAAAACTTCTTGCGAAGATTTTGGACTCCCAGTTTAGGAATCGCCTGCCGGATTTCAAGTCTTTGCCAACCCATATAAGACGGCGACAAAAATGTGCTCAACTTTTATAAATATTCATTCATTCCAGAGATAACTGCGCAAAGCATCAAAGGGGACCAAAACTGGGGGTGAAACATGTCCTTCGCCCTTTACCAAAAAAAAAAACAGGTGTGTTTTTAAAAATTACGTTTTTTTTTACCTTTTTGAGTTATAGAATAATCAGAGTTTATTTGATTAATATTACTTAATTTCTGTTGTTTTGCAAAATATCGACACAATTATTTTAGATGGAGAATTTTCTGGAGGAAAGGTAAAATTAAAGTAAAATATACTTTACTGTACACAAATAAATGAAAAGACAAAAACAATCATATTAATGGATACGGCTCCACAGGCGGCCTTATCGCTTAAACAGCGATCTCTTCCAGGTAACCTTAAGGCAGAGGAAACTTTTAAAAGAAAGTGGGAGGGGTGTACTGAGACATAAATAAATAAATAAATATTATATATATAAAAACAATGTAAAATATATAGAATAAATATGTATAATAGTATAGAAATAGTATAGAAATATAGGCGACAGATTAATAATTAATAAATAGATTACAATAATAATAGATAATGTGGTTTCAATTTAGTTTTGAAGATAGGAAGAAATTGAGATAGCTTAATATCTAAAGGGAGAACGTTCCAAAGCCGTATAGCAGTTACTGTAAAATAATTTAAAGATTCAGAATATTTAAGAAGAAGAAGTACATTTTTAAAAAGTAAATTTTCCAAAAAAACCTGTATTTGATAGCGTCTCTGTTTTTGTTATCGAGTTGTAGCTACGTAGCTACGTAGCTTTTAGATTGTTTTTTTTTGTGTTCAATTCATCTTTATGTGAAGTATGTTATAGTACGTATTATTATGTGTGTGACGTGACTATCATTGAAATAGAATGAGTTACTAAAATTCTACATCAATACTGACTATAAAGGACATCATACTAATATTATAAATGCTAAAGTGCGTTTGTTTGTTTTTTATTGGTTTATTGGTTTGTCCTTCAATCACGTTTTAACGGAGAAACGGATCGAAGTGACTATTGACATGGATATTGAGGACCTGGAGAGTGACATAGGCTACTTTTTATCCCGGAAGTCCTCGCGGTAATCAGAAAAGCCTAAACGTCGAAGTTAGAAGTCGCGAACATCAGTTACTGGTATAATAAAATCAAGACCTAAAAGAGTCTATATGTAGGTACTTCAAGATCCTTCAACCTTTTACACTTGCAAGACAAGGCAATTTAGGGATAGTTACATTCCTGAAGGGGCGCTAACTGCTAAGTACGGCGTTTGTCAAAGAGAAAGGTAATCATAATTTTTATGTGGAATATTGTGCGTGTGTCAAATACGTTATTAAAGCACATTTACATACATGTGAACGACGAAAGTAAGATAATAAATGAGATCTCGCTTCTTAGAGTTAGATGACACTGAAGACTCGTTGTCTGAGAATTTGATGATTTAGGATCTTTGTCATCATTATCATTTTTTTTCGCCATAGTAGGTGCTTGGTATTATTCTAAGCTAACGGAAAACCCCGTTGTTTTAGAAGTAATAGTTTTATGCAGTTGCTAGGCACTATTGTTAGAATTGCATGGTTGATTACCTAATTCAGTATCGAATATCCATATTTTACGTAGGTCAAAAAAATTAGGAGCTTGTGTGTGGAACTCAATGTTTTGTCGTGCTACAAGTCTTTAATTTGTTAAAGTTATGTTGTTAGACAAGATTTCGTAACATAATCGTGTTATGCATTAATGTTCAAATTCATTTGTTAGTCTATGATTAAGTTGCACGTAATACATAATCTCGTTATGTTTTATACGGTGGAATAACGTGTATACTTTGTAATACTATTCAAATGATAGAGTTATGTAACGAATGGCATATTCACTTGACTCTTTTCTAGCGGCTAGTTAATTCGGATGCAGATCGTGAGGTTCTGATATCTGGGTCAGTTCAATAATCGTTGGATTTTCTGTCAAAAAAATCACGTGAAGAGTCAGCTACTGTTTGATATTATCGAGTCCCTTCATAACGAGTCACCTTGTCGTGTCTAGCAAGTAACATAAGACAGAGCCTGAGATATGCGACCGTAAAACGTGTCATGTCGTGTCTAAGTCTAACTCTATGACTAGCCACACATAAAATATAATTTCCAATACATCATCCCTCCGTTAAAAACATTTAAGAGGCGTAACAATCCCAAATATGTTACTATTTGAAACATGCATCTAATTTAACTAAAATAGAATTTCGAAACCAACGAATCATTAATAGTACGGAACGAATCCTTGGTCGGGTCACAAAAAACACTAAACTTTTTTGGTTGTTTTTTTTAGTTAACGTGGGTCGTGTTAGCCCACCTTTTTATTTTTAGGGACATTGATTGATTGAACCTTATGGCTCGTCTATGGGAATCTTAGCAGGGTATTGTTTTTTGTGTATGTGTTTTATTATTATTTTGGTCGACCTATAATATTATAATGGTATATCAATTCAAATTTATTGTATCTTTATTTAGATAACGTTGTAGATTTTCTTCATCGCCGCGGGAATTCTTTTGTCATTTTAATTAAATTATTTGTAATTTTTATTTAATTTTCACTAAAGTAATTTTTTGTTTTGTAATATTTGTATGTTCTCCAAGGATTTGATGAATAGACCTCAAGACAATGTATTCTTTCAACGATCATCATCATCGTAATTATTATTCTCATTATCATAATTCTCAATCTATCGCCAGCCTAGTACTACATGGCTGTTCTTTCAGAATGATAAAGGACTTTAGAATATAATATAATAGAATATAATAATAATATAATAATAATATAATAGAATATAATATAATATGAGAAATGACTTTAGAATATAATACACCCTGCTGGACGAGTGTGGACTATGAAACTTTTCTTTATATGCCTTTGAAAATATCGCGGGTAACATGCAGGTTTCCTCAGCATGTTTATCTCAGCGATAACGCTATTTTAATTGCTAAAAACACTTAACTCCGTTAGAGGTGTATGTCTGGTATTTAGATGTTGAACTCTTCGAATAGAAGGCCAGCGTCTTAGACACCCTACAGGCAAAAATGTTCCTCCAAGAGATTTAGCGTTCCGGTAAAATACAGTGCAAAAACCGATTAGGGCTTGATGTAACTGCCATGCCCCTAACAGGTTAGCCCGCTACCATCTGAGACTGCATCATAACTTACCATCAGGTGAGATTGCAGTCTAACTTCTAGCGAATAAACAATAATATTCTAGCCATTAATCGCTCTAGAAGATAAAGAAAAGGTAGAAACGTCCACTCGGACCTCGGATTACCGTCACGTAGGAACCCGTTATGTCCCAATTTTTCACAGTTGTAGATTTATATCGCCGCCCCTACACCAAATGGCGCTGTGAAATTGTCTTCCTTTTACGTTACGAGCCTTTTGTGTGGGCTAGTTGCTTTGAGGTGAAAAGGTGATGCATTATGCTCGACTATGGTACAAGTACATTGGGGTAGAGACGAAACGAATAAAATAGGTATACCATTGTTCTTCTACAAATTCCCTAAGTATAGAAATCTTTATTTGTAGAATAGTAACAGAATAATAAGAGCGAAAAAAAGCACTACGAAGAAAATTCACGAATTTCACTTTTACGTGGAGCGCGCGCACTAGGCGATAGGATAAAGCGTTGTTACCCTCCGACGCGTCTGTTTCGTCTGGACATTTTTTTCTTAAACTGTGTGTTTTCACCCGTATAGTCCAAGGTCTTAAAACACTTAAGTTTCTTTTTCAGCGGGACTATTTGAGTTGAAAGGGCGTAAATTGTAAAAAGAATTTAACAATTTACAATTGGAACGTTTCTCTAAGCTTAAGTTATTTAAAATTAATAATGTTTCCAGAATGTCATAATCAGTTTAAATAATAATATACCTGTTATTATAAAATAACTAGCGAATGCGCGTGACTTCGTCTGCGTGGTTTAAGATTTTTTGGTTCCCGCGGGAACTCTTTAATTTTTCGGGATAAAAAGTAGCCTATGTGCTATACCAGACTATAATCTATCTCTGTGCCAAATTTCAGCCAGATCCGTTCAGCCGTTGGGGCGTGATTGAGTAACAAACATCCATCCAAACTTTCGCATTTATTCAGTTAAAATGTTATTATTATCGTTATGTTATTACCGTTAAAATAAAGCTTTTTAAATGACGACATAACATTTATTTATTTAAGAGATTATGAGATAAACATTATTATATCCTTGTACCTGTCCGAATTACGGAGTCTTATTTTCTTTTACCGCAAAACTCCGTGTACAAATATGATGTTTGCGCATTTTATTACCCAAATATAAATTGTGGTGTGGATCTTTATGTAAATCCAGCGCCCCCCGGCGGTCTCAGTTTTGTTTGCGGTATCTTAATTCGATCGACACATGTTTTTCGTGAAACCGTTGCATTTGGGGTAAAAAAAAATCTAGACACTCGCTGATGATTCTTAACAAACACGATCGTCTTAGTTCGGGATCCCGAGAGCATTAAATGCGACTTCATTTGCGTGAATTTAGTTTTTATTCCCCTGGGAACTCCTTAATTTTATTTTAAAAAGGCCCCATGCCCTTCTCCGGGGTGCAATTTATCACAATACCAAATTTCATCAAAATCGATTAAAAAATTGGGCCATTTTATTTATTATTATAAATCGTTAAATCGTAGCAGACAGATTGACAGACGGATGGACAGGCGAAGGGACAGACAGACACACTTTCGCATTCATAGTATTAGTTTGGATTTTCCTTGAAAGTACCTAACTATTAATATAAATCGATCCCTATTTTTCCTGTAGCGATGCTGTCTGAGTGATCTTAGGGAGCATTTCTGCCGAACCATGAAAGAGATGGATTGAATTAACCAATCATTATTTCAAACCGACATCAGCTAGTCTCCGTTCCACTTGAGCAGAAATAGTTTTAGCGTTTCCACTTTCCACGTACGGATATTATAAATGCAAAAGTGTGTTTGTTTGTTGATTTTTCCTTCAATCACGGTGAAACGGAGCAACGGATTGACTTGATTTTTGGCATAAGTTTAGTAGAAGACCTGAAGAGTGACATGCGTTATTTTTTATCCCGGAAAATTAAGAACTTCCCGCGGGAATATAAAAATTTAAATCAGCTACTGTTCTATTATATAATCATTACGAATCAGATATAGCCCGGATCCAACTAGGTATTAAGGTTAAATTAAGGAGCTTCTTGATTAAATTTAAAAAGAAAAAAAGGGATGCTTATTTTTTCTAGTTTTTAGACACCTAGGCTTAAGTATTATAGAATCTTCAAAGAACAAGGGGTCTTCCAACACTGCATTTTCTGGTCTGAATCACCATAAAGCAACTTAGAACACGAGTGTTCTTCACACTTATGATTGAAGAAGGTATGTATATTTTTACAAAGAATCACACAATTTTTTATACTAATATCTATCATCGTACTTAGCTGATCCACAACATAAATCCTAACATACGCGACCAAGGAAAAATGACTGACCAATTTTTCACGTCGATTCCCTTCGTATATTTCACAACTTGTAAATTGAAAAAGAAAAAAAAAGGGATGGTTATTTTTTCTCCTTTTTAGACATACCTAGGCTTAAGTGTTATAGGTTCTTCAAAGAACAAGGGGTCTTCCAACACTGCATTTTCTGGTCTGAATCACCATAAAGCAACTTAGAACACGAGTGTTCCTCACACTGATGATAGAAGAAGGTTTGCATATTTTAACAAATAACCACACAATTTTGTATACCGATATCTATCATCGTACTTAGCTGATCCGCAACATAAATCCCAACATACGCGGCCAAGGAAAAATTCCTGACCAATTTTTCACGTCAGTTCCCTTCGTATATTTCACAACTTGTAAATTTAAAAAGAAAAAAAGGGGTGGTTATTTTTTCTAGTTTTTAGACATACCTAACCTTAAGTACTATAGGATCTTCAAAGGACAAAGGGTCTTCCAACACTGCATTTTCTGGTCTGAATCACCGTAAAGCAACTTAGAACACGAGTGTTCTTCATACTGATGATTGAAGAAGGTTTGTAAATTTTAACATTTTTTCTCAGTAGAATCAGTTTTCCGAACCGGTGGTAGAGTCTTAACGTATCATAAGTGACACAAGTTCTCCTAAATGAAATACATAAATCATTTATCATTTATCATTTATCATTAACAAAATAATATAATCACACAATTTTGTATACCGACATCTATCATCGTACTTAGCAGATCCGCAACATAAATCCTAACATACGCGGCCAAGGAAAAATTCCTGACCAATTTTTCACGTCGGTTCCCTTCGTATATTTCACAACTTGTAAGCATTTTGTTTCCTTACTTAAATAAATCATAATATTTCCAGCCACAGCGCTGTCCTGGGGGATTAGCACTGATGTTTTATTTGACGTCTGTGCGTCCTTTTATTTTGCTCACGATCCCTCTAAATATAAGATTGTTTAAAAACAGATTCGTTGTTCTTTTCTTTTGACACAGCTTTGTCTTTCCCACTTTATGTATGTCGTTTTGAGTTAACATTTTGGACGTGACAAGGACGAGGTTCCGTGGATAGGAAATCTAATTATGAGATCTGAGAACGATATTGGTACAGCGTTTTTTTTACAATTTATGGAGACTTCTTTGTTTTTTTCTTACATATGCTGGTAATATGTAAGAAAAGGGTATTAGGGTAATATATTTTACCTGAGCCGAGGCTAGTTACCACCCTACCGGCAAAGACGTGTCGCCAAGATGCCGTGTAGAAACCGAATAGGGGTATGGTTTTAATATAACTGCCATGTCCCTAACAGGTTAGCCCGCTACCATCTTAGACTGCATCGTCACTTACCATTAAGTGTGATCGCAGTCAAGGGCTAACTTGTAGTGGATAAAATTAAAAAAAGTACCCCGAGCCGAAACTTGATGCGTTGCATTTATTAATGCAACGCATCAAGTTCTGCAACGCTTTGACAAAACCACAAGTATTATTTATTTATTTAATTTAATTAGTATGTAGCGTTGATATATTGTTTAGTAGATAATGACTTCAACTGTGTGGATTAAGATTTTATGGTACCCGCGGGAACTTTTTAATTTTCCGGGATAAAAAGTATAGCCCATGTCCTTCCCCGGGATGCAACCAATCACTTTACCTATTTCATCAAAATCGGTTCAAATGATGTGCAATTAAAGCGTAGGCGACATAATATAAATAGATAGGCGGACAGACGGACAGGCACACTTTCGCATTTATAATATTAGTAGGTATTTTTCGTAATACCTTTCGACAAGCAATAATAAGATCTAGGTTGGACTGCGCTTGCCTAAAAGATGCATATTAACTCTTGCCTAAGAGATGCAGTGGATTTTAATGTGAGAGATCTTGGGTTTGATTCCCAGCTTCTCCAGCCTTCAAGTATGGCTAGGTAGATAATTGTTATCAGCGTTAAAGTAGTACTATGTGTAGCCACAGCTTCAGGATAATGGGAATTTTAAGTAAAAACCAGCAATACAACAACACTTTCTATATTTTACACTTCTTCGAGTCACACGATTAAGATCACAATGGCATAAAAAGAAAAAAAGACAATCGTTTTACAGGTTAAGAAATCGGTTAAAGTTTACGAATTCATTATGTTAATAAAATATTATTAATGACTAACTTTAATAATATTTATTACAGTTTATTTATAAAATAATAGAACAACAATTTAAATAAAGCTGAACGATAGCAACAGGCGAGTATTAAATAATAATCAACTTAACAAAATCACATAAACTAGAAAATAGTTCCTTAAACACTCCCTAGATGTCGCTAGAATTCTGACACCGTGAAGGAGTTTTGTTCTAATAGGTTGTATATCTATCTATATATATACAAGCGAAAGATCACTGATTCATCACGACATCTCAGGAACTAAAAAGCCTTCATTCCTGCGTCTTCATTCCTTATTCTAGATTCTAGGCTACGGTTTGGAACACTACCAAAAACTGTGTTTCCCACTAATTACATTCCGGGTATCTTTAAACCAAGAGTGAATAGGCATCTTCTAGGCAAGCGCGTTCCATCTTAGGCCGCATCATCACTTCCCATCAGGTGTGATTGTGGTCAAGGTAAGAACCTATAATGAATTTAAAAAAAAAAGGATTAGCACTTAGAATTTTCGCATTTATTAGTAAGATATTAGTATGGAAGCACTTAGTTGGCAAATATCTTGCCATGCAACGATAGCCCGAAGCGATCCGGCACATAAAATTCAATAAAACATGACGCTTTTACAAACCTCGTGATAATCATTACCTTTGCTCGAACGGAGCTCTGCGGTGTTGCCATAAAATAATGAAATGTGAATTAACGTACAAAGTAATTGGCTTGTAATTATGAGGTGTATGCGAGAATCAGGTTGTATTTAGTTTGCTTATAGCGAGGAATAGCGTTAGGATTCATATGTAAGCCCACTTATCATTTTGGGCATATTTTAGGTACATAGATTTATATCGTCTAAGTCAGCGTTTGTGATTTCTAATATTATTTTATTATTTACTAGCGGTCGCCCGCGACTTCGTCCGCGTACAGTTTCTGATTTCCTATGAGATTTTCCCGCTGCAAAAGGCCTTCTTATAGCAGATAAATAGCATCGGCAGGTTTTTATTATTTAAGACTAATAAGTCCTTAATGCTGACTTCAATAACTTTATGTAAGCTTTCAACCCCTATTTCACGCCCTTTGGGGTGGATAATCGTAAAATTGCTTATGCAGGTTATTATTTATTTAAATTGTATAACCTAAATGCCGATTTTCAGGTCTTAAACTTCAAACACATAGGACTTTCATGCAAACTTACAACCCCCCATTACACCCTCTTTGGGGTGAATTTTCGTAAAATTGCTTATATGGGTTTTTATTATTTATAACTATTAACTTAATGGCCAATTTTCATGTCTGTAACTTCAAAAACAAAGGACTTTCATACAAACTTCTAACCCCCATTTTAACCCCTTAGGGGTGAATTTTCTCAAAACCGTTTCATAGCTGCCGTCTAAACTATAGAAGGAACCTATCTTCCAAATTTCAAGTCTGTATGCTTTATACTTCCTGAGATAACGTGATGAATCAGTGAGTGACCTTTCGCTTTTATTTAAATAGATTATTAAGTCGCAGTGCATCTTCTTACCGCGTCCCTTAAGTAAGCCCAGCTCCATCCCATACAAAGAATACCCGCCGCAGCACATCTGCAGTGAGGCCAGACCTTTATAACTATTAAAGGCGCCTTTGATATCAGCGTGCTTTACAGCTCATTGAAATTACCAATACCTTATAGATTACCAGCATAATATTCTTAACGTGACTGTCCATAGTGAAGCCAGTGGTAATAGCCAACTGCGATCCTACGTAGCGATAACCCTGCTTCGTAGATAACAATGGTAACATATTCATTTCGCATTCAGTTTGACCTATTTTACGATCAGATTGCAGTTCGGAGTCACGCAAGGCTGCCTTTGGGCGCCAATTTCGCGGAAACGATCGTAAAATAATCATGTACTTACTCGAAAGTACTTGGGTGATATATCATTTTCAACATTAATTCTTTGTTCCACCAACTGCTTACTGGAAGTGAGTTATTGCTTGGAACCAGAAATATATCACTGTCAAGCTATTAGGATTGGTCTACTTTAGTAGTTAACAGGTCTGGAGGTTGATGGGAACCTAGATTTTTGTACGCGAAATAAACTCTCTATTTCAAAACGTCGTAATCATCTTTATTACGTAACACCCTCTTCCATTCATCGCCTAATAATTGTAGGGTTTTACGTAGAATGCGGTAAGGTATTAGCTACTGCATGCAAGATTATTGATTAGATATATACTCCAATGTTAGTGATGATAACATCTCCGACTCAGGAAAGCTTAATATGATCTTCAAGGCACGACAAAATAGAGATACTATAGTAAAATTCATGACAAATTCAATATCATACTTTCAAGACGACTCGGATAATATAAACGTTTATCTTGGGAGGTCTGTACGCTGTGATTTTGACCAATTATTAGGTATCGGTTAGGTTATAAACAAGCTGTTTAATCTTCTAAGAAGAAAATCATTAAACTAATGGTGATCGAAAACGGGTTGTGGAGGTTAGATTGCAATCGTTATACAAAAACTGATAGCCTGTCAAAACTGGATTAAACAAACTGATTGATACATCGATAAACTACAGCTGAATTGTAACTGGCAGAGATAATTAAATTGTGATATACGAAATAATGACTACTGATCTAAGTTTGTAGAAGTATATTTTAAAGTTAAGGTATGTATGATAAATTGAATGATGATGGAAAAGATGATGAGGAAATTAGTTTCAAAATCATCAAAGCTTTCATGTAACAGGCTCTCTTAAGTTGTTAGAGACTTTGGTCATTGATTTATTTGAAAGTCACTTTTGTTTACATTTATAGATAGCATTTCCAAACTTTCTACTTGTTCCACAACTCGTATATTATAATATTTTTACATAGGTACTAACTGTAATAGGAGAACAGTATGAAAGTGTTTACGGGATGTCATACTAACGAATCCATGCTAAAAGTAACTATTATTATAAAAGCGAAAGTGTGTCTGTCTGCTACGCTTTCACGGCCCATCTATTCAACCAATTTTGATGAAATTTGGTACATCCCGGGGAAAGATATAGTCTACTTTAATCCCAGAAAATTTAGAAGTTTCCCCGGGGAATCAAAAAAACGTAATCAACACATCTTGTTGATTATAACGAACCTTCAACCCACAATTTCCTTCAACCAAACTCGTGGGTTCACTAAACTTTCAGATACATTGTTAGGAACAAGGAAGAACTGCGCGTCGTAGCTTAAACTTTCAAAGTACCAGGGCGACATATTTCGCCGGAGCTTTGAATAATAAACACGGGCCTCGGGCTCGCGTCGTGTGCTACCGGTGCGGTCGGCGCACGAACGCCATTTGTCTACCGCCTGGGGCCCGCAATTTTGCATCTACCACGCCCACTGAATCCTAGTTCCTGCACCATGTTACACTGGTACTATAAACAGTTTCTATTCCACGCTCCTTAACGTGAGACTTTTCCGAGAGCGACGTTTTGACTCGCAAGTTGACGGCTGATGATTTAAATTGAAACTACTGGATATTGTGTTATTTGATCTTCAGCTGGTCCATTTCATTCCTCCATTTTTGCTAAATATTTGCTGTAGTTTGTCCAGTTTTGTCTGATTGTTGATTTTTTGGCTTTGTCATTAAGGAACAAGGAAGAACTGCGCGTCGTAGCTTATACTTTCAAAGTACTAGTTCCTGCACCATGTTACACTGGTACTATAAACTGTTTCTATTCCACGCTCCTTAACATGGGAGTTTTCCGAGAGCGACGTTTTGACTCGCAAGTTGACGGCTGATGATTTAAATTGAAACTACTGGATATTGTGTTATTTGATCTTCAGTTGGTCCATTTCATTCCTCCAATTTTGCTACATAATTGCTATAGTTTGTCCAGTTTTGTGTGTTTGTTGATTTTTTTTCTTTGTCATTAAGGAACAAGGAAGAACTGCGCGTCGTAGCTTAAACTTTCAGAGTACTAGTTCCTGCACCATATTACACTGGTACTATAAACTGTTTCTATTCCACGCTCCTTAACATGGGAGTTTTCCGAGAGCGACGTTTTGACTCGCAAGTTGACGGCCGATGATTTAAATTGAAACTACTGGATATTGTGTTATTTGATCTTCAGTTGGTCCATTTCATTCCTCCATTTTTGCTAAATAATTGCTAAAGTTTGTCCAGTTTTGCCTGTTTGTAGATTTTTTGCTTTGTCATTAATGTCTCGAGGTTAAGTCAAACTAACCACTATGGGCCTTTGTAGTCTGTTAATAAACGTTTCATTCATTCATTCATTAAGGAACAAGGAAGAACTGCGCGTCGTAGCTTAAACTTTCAAAGTACCAGGGCGACATATTTCGCCGGAGCTTTGAATAATAAACACGGGCCTCGGGCTCGCGTCGTGTGCTACCGGTGCGGTCGGCGCACGAACGCCATTTGTCTACCGCCTGGGGCCCGCAATTTTGCATCTACCACGCCCACTGGCTTCTAGTTCCTGCACCATGTTACACTGGTACTATAAATTGTTTCTATTCCACGCTCGGAGTTTTCCGAGAGCGACGTTTTGACTCGCAAGTTGACGGCTGATGATTTAAATTGAAACTACTGGATATTGTGTTATTTGATCTTCAGTTCGGTCCATTTCATTCCTCCATTTTTGCTTAATAATTGCTAAAGTTTGTCCAGTTTTGTCAATTTGTTGATTTTTTTGCTTTGTCATTAAGCAACAAGGAAGAACTGTACGTCGTAGCTTAAACTTTCAAAGTACCAGGGCGACATATTTCGCCGGAGTTTTGAATAATAAACACGGGCCTCGGGCTCACGTCGTGTGCTACCGGTGCGGTCGGCGCACGAACGCCATTTGTCTACCGCCTGGGGCCCGCAATTTTGCATCTACCACGCCCACTGGCTTCTAGTTCCTGCACCATGTTACACTGGTACTATAAATTGTTTCTATTCCACGCTCGGAGTTTTCCGAGAGCGACGTTTTGACTCGCAAGTTGACGGCTGATGATTTAAATTGAAACTACTGGATATTGTGTTATTTGATCTTTCTTCAGTTCGGTCCATTTCATTCCTCCATTTTTGCTAAATAATTGCTATAGTTGGTCCAGTTTTGTCTGTTTGTTGATTTTTTTACTTTGTCTTGCATCACGTTTTAACTACTGGATTGATAAAACCTCCGCAGATTAGATTTAAATACTGTTGTAATATCTATAGGTAAAACTATAGCAAATTTAAGTATATGTAACCTAATGTGCAGAAAAGTGTAAATATTGTTATTGAACGTATAAACACAAATCTTTGAAAAAAAAAGTTACCTGAAGTACTACAACAGCAACTAAAATTATAACGGAGGTATAGAGGCACCTTAAGAAAACAAAATGTCTAAATTTTGATGAAGATTTAAGCAAAACATCTGATAGTTCTTAAAGTCGAGACATTCCGCGAAAACCATAACATATGGTTACACTTAGACACGAGCGTAGCCAATTTAGAGATTTTCAATAACAAAAATTAGAGCAAAACTTTTTTGTTAGAACAGAAACACGCACTGTCGGAATCGTGGTAAAAACTTATAGCACAAAAACAGAAATGTTCTCAAAAGGTGCATGTTTTTGCTATAGAGTCTACTTGAAAGCAAGCAAAAAAGCGTCAATAGGTAAATCCTAAACTTTCAAGCTCTTAGTACGATGCTGGTGATAAAACAAGAAGAGGTTTTTAGGAGTGCCTTTTTTTTCGTGCACTTAGAACTAATCATACGAGAATGACGTTACCCTAAAGATAATTTCTAATCTCCTTCATTGGTGCTCTAATATTGGTATGATAAAATATGTTTATAAAATTTACGGTTAATTATCTGAAAAGAAAAAAGGGTATCCTAGGGTTTTAATTAATTTGCATTCGAAGTAAAAAGTAAATTATTAATTCTTAACGAGATTCTAATTAAACTCATGTATTCAGGTAAATCTACAAAAAAGAATTCATAAAAAAATTTGTTATGAAAACATTACGAAAAATTACCAATAAAAGCAAAAAACCAACCAATATAGAAGTTACCAATAAAATACCAAAAGTAATGTTACATAAATAAACTGCCTATTATATTTCTTAAACAATTAGCAATAGCTCATAGAATAGCACTGACTGAAATACATTGTTATCTACACATTTTTTGCGGAACTCTAAAATGTAAGTGTAAACGCCAAACGGAAAGCATAACCGTTACGAAAGATTACTCTTTAACAAAAGGACGCGGAGTAGAAAAAAAACCTGCGAAGGGCCTAATGGAATCTTTAGGCAAGATATTATCAGAGCAGTCACGTAAAATATTAGATAGGTATTCCTAAATAAGGAAAATTTCCACGAGTTTGCGAGTGAAAGCTGAATATTAGTTAGGAAAAAAGAGTTGAACGACTACTCAAGGGCTGTTATCGCCTAACTTTTTTCAGGGTTCAGTGCTTTTAATGGTGAAGCAACAATTTACTTGAAATATTCTAGGTGATGAAAAAAATAAACGCATGCCTGAGTTCTTTTTTTTTGGTTTGTAGGTTAGCACTTGGCTTTTTAATCAGACCTGCTTGGAATGGCGATGCCAACTAAATTGGAGCAAGGGTCAAACTTCGTAATCATTTTCAGGAGATCCAGAGTATGAATCCCAGACACGTACTTTTGCTTTTGGGCCTATGTACGTTGGGTTATGTACGTTATAAGCAATATCAATCGTTACAGAGGAAACCTGCACCCATAATGTATTCAAAGGTGTGTCAAGTCTACCAACCAGCAATTGGGAATATTGGACATATAGTCAAATCAGGTACTTTTTTCAAACGTCAAAAGGCGCGCTTAGTAGTATGAAATACGAGTACCTAATGAACAGTGACGTCATCAAAATTCGACGCACTGTTTTACTTCAATCGATAGTTTAAAATGTTTATTCAACATTAAACTAACAGGAGACGTGGATTTTACGACTATTAGGAGTTCTTCTATCACAAAAAATAATTTATTTTAAAAGTTGTCAAATACCCATATGACCCACTTAAAAAAACCTGTAGTTATTTCCAGAATAAGAAAATTTACAGGGTATTTTAAATGAATACTAGGAAATTAGTTCAAAGTAATTAAAACAGAATCGGTTGTTGACCAACAAACTTCTGCTTGGAGAGCCTAAGCGATTTCCGATAGCTCCTGTTCCATCAATGTTACGACTCGTGTTTGAGTTGTAACAAGTCTAATATTAGGAATATTTCAAAATTCATGGCTGCCTGGAGTATTAGATTAATTGAGGTATAATATTAGTTTGTTAGTTAAAATTACTTTAGTCAGGCAGGTATGTAATAATTACGCCATGGAACATGATATTAAGTATGCCAGAAACTTTAGCTAAATAACGAAAATAATTATTATTAACTACATGGTACCCGTGAATTTGTCTGCTGGATTTGGTGTTTTGCAATATCCAGTGGAAACTCTTTTATTTTGCCATGACGCATCTCTCTGTATTAAATTTCATCAAAATTGGACAGATTCGTTCTGAAAGGGTAAAGGTAGGACAGATAAACAGACAGACCGCTACATTTTGCGCATTTAGTATGGACTTAATAAATACTATGGACTATATTGTATGGTCTGAAACATCGTAGATAGTGTCAGCTTTGCTTTTCAATTTGGATTGATAAGAAAAGTTAAAAGATTGTTAATTTATTTATTGGCGAAGGTTTAATTAAATTGATATTTGACTCATTCGATGTATTTCACTCGGTTCGTTCTTTGGCGGGGATACGCCATATTGGAATAATTTGCATAAATACGAATATTTTGACTCAGCGATTATTGAATACTTTTGTGTTTAGATCGCAATTTGATTTAAGCTTAACGATAGCAATCGTGGCCGGATCAAATGAATATTTTCTTTAAAGTTTAGTCAAGTTTTTACATTAAATCTCTCTTGAAACCGCTACACGTTGTGATCATTCGCTCGTGCAAGTTTTGAAGAGAGTACAAACATATTTAAAAGCAATTTAATATTTATTCACCCACTTCTGGAATTATGCTTACAATAGGGACAAAAGATTTTAGTAATCCGTATTACTAAACTCAACATGAATAGAAAACGTAACGTATATATATTTTCCTTGTAGGTACCTACTTACTTTACTTTGTAGGTATGACTTTAAAGCAAATTTTCTCAACAAATTGGTCTTAAATCTGACTCCCATTTTTATTATCTGAAATCGGCACTTGTCGTATCGCTCTCATTTAAAAAATGATCATCTTCAAAAAGCAGATGAGTTTTTTACCTACTTCTTTTCATTTTAACATGTCGAAAGTATCGCGAATAGACCGTACAACAAGAAATGCCCTTACAGTTTGACTCAAAGATTTTAATAAAGTGTCTACATAAGAGTCACTCCCATCCAAGATAGAATAAACAAAAGACAAAACAAGATTATCATATGGCTCCATTCAGCGAAACAAGCTTGACCTACATGGTTAATACGATAAAGAGGGTTAAGGCACTTACGCCAAGAAATACAACTGCAAAACATACATAGAGTAAGGTGAAATTACGACGCATAAGGGAGTAACGTAATCCGAGTCCTTACTAGGTTAATGAGCTTACTCCTACAGTGACGTAAGAGCAACCTAATTCACCATTCCTTTTACATTTTAAGCAAAATATTCTACGGTGTGAGTCAGTTGTATCCTATTTCACTAAGGAAAGTGTATTAAACTAGCCTTTCTCATCCGAATGGTTTTATACGGGCCGACTTCCATAAAAGAAAGAGGTATTCAATTCGGCGCGTCTGTTTTTGTAGTGAAACTTCTTTAGAATCGTTGGGATTCGAAAATTTAATGAAACTCAAAAGCGACACCAAAAAGAGACAAACATATTCATAACATGGGATTTAGCCTGCGAGAGAATAAGATAGGATACAAGTTATATTTATCTCATTTCCTCTTAGGCTACTTTTCTGAAATTTCACATCTTTCACTTAATGTAAAACGTACACTCATTGAAAAATCTTATTACCATGTAAAATACTACTTAAACGAGAAGGAAGCTTGGCAATAATTTGCTCTATGGCTCTGATAATTCTTTAGATAAGATGATTTGATGATCTATGTTACTAATCTATGTATGCCGGTTCAAAAGATGGGCCGTTAAAGCGTAGCAGATAGACAGAAAATTCTCCTTTTACGATAATGCATAAAGAAGTATGTAACTACTCCGAGTCTTAATCCCCGCAGTTACGTATTTTGTATTCTAAGTAAAATGGAGTTCACAGAAAAGCTCAGAGGCCCAATTGTCTAAACAAATAGTAAACAAAGCCAATTCAATTTAATTCAATTTATTTAAAACATATAGGACATACCATAGGAGACATAGTCTCCTATGTTGCGTCGTGTTTTGACTCTACCACCGGTTCGGAAAGCAGATTCTGCTGAAAAGAGCCAGCATGAAAAACACAGCAGTTGCTCTTTTTTTTTTTGAAACAATTCGTATGTAAGTATATAAATTAAATACACTAGTGTAAGTTACTATACTATCCTGTGGGGTACTGGACCCAAAGTCGGTTTCTTCCATACAACTTTGTCATTAAGAAATTCGTCAATTGTATTGTAGGCTCGACTCAACAAGTGTTCTTTTACGGTTTTTTTTAATTTGTGTAGTGGCAAATTTAAAGTTCTTTTGGAACCATATTATAAAAGGTTATACTCGACCCCACAAAGGATTTCTGCACTTTGTGTAGACAACATTGCGGCATTACCAGTTTATGCCGGTTTCTAGTAAGTCGATTTTGTGTATCCCCTCTTTGTCTATAGAGATGACTGACCTAAAATGTATTACTCGAACTGTTTACGAGGTTCATACATGCTTTTTGACGTGCAGGTATCTATGAACTCCGTAAAGGTCGACTTAACCGTTTGACAAACGATTACGATTTCATTACACAATCGGGGGGGGGCAGTTTTTTTTTTATTAGTCCTCAAAACTGACTACAATTGTGAAGGCTAAAAAAAAAGCGTGATAAATTAAATATAAACTATACAATTGTGTCTTCTCAATGAGGACATGGCATGCATGGACGGGCACAATTTACTACAGCGAAAAAATATTAACAAAACAAAAGAATAAAAACAAAGAAAATAAAAACTTGAAACTTAAATTAAAATTAACTTAAGTAACCTAGGTGTGCATTGAGTTTATTTTTGACAGTAGTTATGCTGTCACAGAAGATATCTATAGTGTATCTGTAACAATTTGCGAGAAATTGCATCCTATACATCGGGCTATGTTGAGTTAGTTATATACTATCTACTACGGAAAGTATATTAGACACCAGTAATCAGATTTTCTCCGTTATTTAGGCCACGATCCTAACCGAGCACGTTGCAATTTGCATAGAAAAGGCATTTTTAAGCACTGAGTCAAATTAACTCACTTTCTCTGTGTTGTTTAGTATAAGTGGTGGTAGGGGCCTGATTTGAGCGGCGGTCGTCTAGTAGTTTAGATGTCCGGCCTCCTGTTCAATTGGTTGCAGGTTCGATTATCGGGCACGCAACTTTTCTGAGTTATTCGCATTTTAAGAAATTGAATAGCATTTGCTATAACTGAGAAGGAAGGTGTGTGATGTCTGCCGACACGCACTTGGCCAGCGTGGTGGACTATGGTGGTGGACTATAGGATGGTAAGCTATAGGATGATGTTCGTGATTTTTTTTTCTATTATTGAGTACCAATTAACAGGGGTGCTCAATATAGTTACAATCTAGCCAGACTACTTGACTAATAAGTAATTTTTCTTTAACCTAAACTTATAATTATCTTATGTGCTAAGAAATTGAGTCTTTATTATTGCTAATAGACACTTTGTTCATGTGTTCTTTCATGCAGCACTATCACTACACTATCACTAGTCATTATGTACTAACTCAAAGGGTTTTGTCCTTTTTATGCGGTGTTCGTGATGAGTTTAAATAGCTATAGGTAGTAAATACTGTACTCAAAAGATTCGATGTAGGTATATTTGTAAAAAATTAAAATAATGGTCCAAAATTATTAGAACTCAATTTCTACACAGACACTTTATTTATGAATCAGTTTAATTCCAACCAACTACCTATAAAATCTGACAGGCTAGATGTTATCCAATGGAGAAATATCAAACCTATTAGAACGGACGTGAGTTAACCATTAAATAAACAATATCAATTGGTTAAAGCCCTACTTACGGGCCAACTGCGTACGCTTTCACGGGCTCCTAATATTTTAATTTACTGGACGATGCAATGGTGTTGCGTCAGCTGCAGTCACGATTTGATACTTCTTGACACTCGAGCAACTCATCTAGGAGAAGACCCAACGTTCACCCATGCGTCGACTTGTTGAAAATTACAATAGAAACAAAAAAACGTTTAAATAGGCATGATGACAGTAACCCAGAATCAATGAAATTATGAATTTATCTAATGAAATAGGATTCATGGATTATAAAAAATGTATTTATTTTTCTATTTCGAGTGAGATTGCTATTTATTTTGATAAAATGAAACTATAAAATACAGCAATCCGCCATATTGGATTAAACACCAAGAAGCGAATGACGTCACAATTGTTTGTTTTCGAGCTTTGACAATCACACTATTACTTACTGCACACTGCACAGAGTACATTGGTAATAACAATAGTGACGTCACAAACGGCGCCATGACACCTAAAAAATTAAAAAATTTAAATTTTAAATGCCAATTTTATCTACCAAACCTTATTTTTTTGCAGAAATAATATAGTTTTTCGAAATAGTAGATACTTCCGAACATAATCTGAACATTTCTCAAAATCAGTCATCATGCCTATTCTTAGTCCTTAATTTAAATTAACTTAACTTAAAATATTCAGCTAAGCTTGGCAGAATATGTTGAACAGTTTTGATTTTAACACCTATGTGATAATGTGTTGCATGTTCCATATTCTTGCAAAATAAAAATGATTATGATTACGAAACTTTGACTATTTCGTTATCTTTGCTCTGTCTGAGGGTAGATATAAAGAAGTTGTTATCAATATTAAAGGGAAAAACAATTTTCATAAGGTTCTATAAGGTTTTTATAAGGTAGTGTACATTGGACTTTAATATACCAAGAAGTAAATAATCATCTATGTACTTACCTCATCATTTTGCTTATTTTTTTGTTTATTATTAGTGGTATATTTAAATTTTGTGTAATATTTTAGCATATTTAAATAACTCAGATCATTTCAATTCATGTACATTGTGTCGACTTCATTATTTCTTTTTTTTTTTTCAAATTGTTAACCCGTGGATGATGTGGTGGATTACACATTTGTTAATATTTCATTTTTGCTGTGATAATTAGATTTAATGTGTAATTTTTAATCGTCCCGAATGAATAAAAAAATAAAGACATGTCATCCTATCTTTCATAGCGTTTGATACTGACAGTCACTGCATGCAGGGATATTTCAATAAACCCGCACTCGGTTTTTCCCCTTAATATGAGTATATACAACCTATGGTCTCTAAAATTGCAATCTAGCCTTAAAATTTGACTAATGAGTAACTTAACTTTAACTTAAACTTATAAATTAACTCTCACCCGCACCAGGTGAAAATTATATTTGTAACCAAGTGATCAGAAAACGTAAATTTTCACAAAAAAAACATTACAGCAACTGAACCCGAACATTATGATTTATTTATATTTTTTTTGGATTTTATATTTTAATTGTGTGCTACAATAATAATAATTATATTTTTTAGAGAGGCCACTTCAGACTGGGACAGATAAATTTGACGTTTGGACGCAGAACATTCGAAAACGGACCTTACCCTCAAAAAGCCACCCCGCGTTAACACGTTTGAAATTCAAACGACCAATTGGTCCAGTCATTTGACAGAAGCAATCGCAACCTTAATGCAAGTGCTTTATAGCTTCTCGCCCTCAAAGGGGAAATGTCTTTAACTTCTTGACCGTTAACCGTTTTGTGATTCTGCCAGATACCTTTCAATTTAAATCACCAGCTACACGCGTTGTAAGAAAAACTTGATGCCTTCTTTTTTAACAACAGACGACTTTAGATTGGATTTGATAAAAAGCAACTTTAGATTATCAACATCTTTTGCGGTGTTGGATGATAGTTTATAGATAGTTTTAGTTTTCAATGGAATCACTACTTTCTTATTGAATTGATACGTATTACGTAATGGTGTATTAGGGACTTCAAAGATGATTCAGCAGACTTCCATACTAGCCTTCTCTTGCCTTTGTGAGCTATATATAGGTAGCTGTAAGTATTTGTATCATAATTACACCAGCACTTAGTAGGTTTTTAAGTTTATATTAACTTCGTTTTATTGATTTTGAATTGCATAAGTTTGGTTTCAGTTGGTACAGTTATTAAAAAATCAATCTCTTACTCCCCATACTTTACTTCTGGAAAAAATTAGATATTCATATTAATTAAGTTGACATCATTCTCCCACTTACGTGAGGAGCAAGTTATAAATAAAATGAGCCTTTATTGCAGCGCTAGTACAGTTTATAACTTAAAATTATAACATTTATCTCTATAGATTTGCTCTGCGTGTCCCTCGACGTAGGCCCCCTCTATTTTTTTCCAAGCGTTTCTACTTTTAATAATTATTAAGTGTTTTAAAACTCAAAAACTGAAAATTATCAGAAATTTTAAAACGAACCCAAAAAACAGAGATCTATGTTATCGGTAAAAACCATATCCTCGTGTCACTTAAGCACTTCAAAAGTGTTATAAAACTTCACTGAACATCAAAATTCCTCCGACCCCAGCCAATTGGCTATAAAGTCGGCACCGATGCACTGAGCGTGAAGAAATTCCTGATAGCTATAGAGCATAGACTATAGAGTATAGACTATAGAGTATAGAGCATGGTTCATCGACGCGACGGGCGGATGGGTGATGTTGGGACGACGCCTGCATAACAATGCTGCTGGCGTCCCGAGCATCCCAACGTGTACTTGAATGACGATCTCAGTGGCGCTATTAGCTTACATGCCTTTCAAGAGGAGATACTTAGATAGGATAAACTAGTAGATATTGAAGACAAGTGAACTTAATTTAACGAAACTGACAACTCATGACAAAATTTACCTGAGATTACTGTACTAGCTAGAAGGTAACTAATTAACGTGACTAATTTTTATTTCATTTGACATTTTAATTTCAATTTGACATTTTTTGCTTGACATGGTTACTACTTTTGTACATTTTATTTGACATAGTATTAAAAGGTACCTAGATATTATTTTAATGTTCATAGTAATTTTGTTGAATTTGACGTAAAGGCCTCATTAAGACTTTTCTCATCTGTAATAATTGAGATATAATATTACTTATACTCGGTGGTATCACTTAATACAATGTTTTAAGTAACATATTACAATGTGTTTGTGTGGTTTAATTAATCAATAAGGTTGTTATAAAATTGTGTCTCTTTGTATAACATTGCCATCATAAACATTAAGAATTATCACTTATCATGATTTAATAAGGACAAATATGTAATCATTTTAATTTTATAAAATAAGAAGATATTTGTACACCACACTGTGGTAGAATAGGAGCACTTTTATATTGATTTCCACCTCAAATGTACCTACACTATTCACAAATAAATAAATTGAAATTGAAATAAATTGAAATTAACGAATTAAAAAATTCGACTGCCCTGCCAAAGCGATTTGCATATATAGCCTTTGGAATCTTATTCACATTTTTATTAAATGATATTTTTTTTGTGAATCACTAGATATTGAACTATAGTGTTATACATTTTTGGAATCTACTCATCCTTTTCTAGATGATGATTATATAGTTAATCTTATTTTAGAATTTTTTTTTTCAACTTTGGTCTTTAATGCGGGACCATGGTCACCGGATCCATTTTGTTAAAAATTTTACCAGCCTATGTCACTCGAAATAAGCTATTCTCGGATTCTAACAATACCGCATTTATCAAAATCGGTTCAGGCGTATAGAAGGTAATGGTGAAATATACAAACTCACATACATACATACACACATACATACATGAACCCTGAAAACAATATACTCCTTTTTTCAGGCAGTCGCATAAAAATTAATTCAGTTTTTGTAGGGCGGCTATTTTGTCAATTTTTTTATCAGAATAAGCTTGCCCTTGACGACAATCTTGATTAATACAAAGCAATGATGAGGTCTAGGTTGGAGCGCGTATGCCTAGAAGATGCCTGGTGGGAGGCTTCGGCCGTGGCTAGTTACCACCCTACCGGCAAAAACGTGGCGCCAAGCGATTTAGTGTTCCGGTACGATGCCGTGTAGAAACCGAAAGGGGTATGGGTTTAATATAACTGCCATGCCCCTAACAGACTGTATCATCACTTACCATCAGGTGAGATTGCAGTCAAGGACTAACTTGTAGTGGATTAGTAAAAAAAGATGCCTATACACTCTTGCCCTGAAGGTACTTAAATTGATAAAAAAATAATTTTATTTATTTGAGTTGTGGAGTCAATTTTAGATTTAATAAAACAATTACTTTCATTTAAATTAAAAATTAGTTAATATTTCTGAAACTTGAACTACTTTTATTATGTAATTTGGGAAAAATTAAGTATTATTATGACGATTTCACAAAATTGTAGACAGATTTTTGTCAAATGCCGCGCCATCTTTTTCTCTTTCATTATCGAGTAGCTCAGAGCAGGTTTTATGAATTTAGAAATTATAAAATGTTTAGGAGTTCAGGTGTTGGCTATTAAACTGATATTTCGCACAAAATGGAAAGAAGAATTTTGGACAATGAGGCCGATTCTGTATAACACAATCTCTAAAACTCTAAACTAAACTAAAATGACACCTTTAAATCTAGTTCTGTCCCTTTCCGCAGGGAGTATTATGAAAATGTTAGTTATATATTTAATGCTGTCATTTTAGTTCAGTTAAGAGATTGTGCACTACATTATCAGGCCCAGTGTCTATATTCTAATGATACTTGTCTGATGAATTTATAAACAACATCACAATTGTTTATGTATCCTATTTAAAATGCTCCATTTTTTGTATACTTTAAAGTGGTAAGAAGCAATCAGTAGGGCGGTTAGAGCCTACAATTTGTATGGATTAATTAGCATACCCGGAAGAAAGTAGAAACCGGGAGAAAGCAATCAGCAGAGCTTTTTAATTATCTCCGAATATTTTGCGGTCAAAAACGGGCCGGAATTCGGGCGGAAGGGAGCCTTGAGCGACTGCGTCCCTACATTTCTAATTCTTATTAAATCCAGCAGATTATGTTGTAATAAAATTGTCCAATATTAAGAAATTCGGCTGTAATATTTCCGCAAAGACACCGAAGTAAGGTGTTGACCTAAATTCGTAGATCTACCCAAAAATCTTTACTGAAATTTTCATTGTAATTTTCTTGCAAGACAAAGGATAAACGTTACTGAAATATAGCGCTGAAGGCAAATGCAGAAGGCACACCTTGGCATCCCTTTTCCTCTCTCCTCCATAATATAAATTAATCTATTTTATTATTATATCTATATTATAAATGCGAAAGTTTGGATGGATGGATGTTTGTTACTCTATCACGTCAGAACGGCTGAACGGATCTGCATGAAATTTGACACAGAGGTAAATTATAGCCTGGATTCCCGCGGGAATTAAAAAACCCTCAATCCACGTGGACAAAGTCGCGGGCATCAGCTAGTAGAAAATATATAAATCAAGATAAAAATAATGCAATATAATCTTGTGAAGACATTATTGCCTTGACATTGCCATAAAAATATTAATTACTGCCCATACAAGATTCCATTACGAGAAGCGAGAATTTGAATTGATTAAATTAATTATGACATATCGATTAAAATTACAGATATCGTTTATCTGATCGGGGGATCGGTGACAGACGGACGAACATCTTTAAGTACTTTGCGGTTCGATGAAATGTAGTCAAGCATGAAATTATCATTTATTAAAGGGATCCGTATATTAAAAAAAAAATATGAGATAATTGCGCGGAGTCTACTATGAAAGTCAAGTGTATAAAGAACAAAAGAATGCTTTCGCGTTCTACATTTCCATTACAGGAAGTTCAGTCTTAACTTTTAGATCTGTGATGATTATACGGTTCTTGAATATGTATATTTTTGTATCAAAATTCTAATATTATTATATTTATTTTTGTGTTTGGCCCGCAAAGTATCGCCCGTTTCTATATATTTTTTTAAAATATTTATCCTGTTTGTGGAATTGCATTTTGTACATATTTTAGATGTATGTTTAGATGGATGCATATTTTAGATGCATGTTTAGTGTAGTATTTCGGTAGTTTGGTATGATTATGCCCTTCAAAATTAAGCACAATTGCATCTTATAGCAAACGCACTTCACCTTAGGTATCTTTCATTACTTACGTTCAGATGAGCGCTGGTCTACAAATCAAAAAGAAAACTTAAAGAATCAGTATCCAGAAATAGAAATGATTATTGTTGAAACCAATAAAAATGATTATTGTTGAAATCAATATCGTATTAAGGATTACCAAAAACTTGTTTCGCAAAACCCCTCTTATCAGTGCCGGCGATGAAAATTACGTATTGAAAAGAGGTGATAAATTCCTCGAGGCCAAAAATGAGATTGCGATCTCAACGGGTGTACGCATATGGCGTGCAGTTGACATAACCGGCTGTAAAATTCATAAGTAAGGTAGTTAAATGCAAAAAACTGTTAAGAGTGAGGAGGCTCGCGTAAAAAAGGTTCCGTACAAAACAGTTTGCAACAGACAAGAGCTGCTAGGAATATGATCTTTGGAGGATTATTATACTGAGCAACCTTGCGGGATCCAGGGATGAGTTGGGGAATTGTAGACAGAAATACCGAGTGACAAATGTTGGAAGAACAAACTTCATAAATAACTATAACTGCTTAATTTTCCTAGATAAAAAGTATGCCTATGTCGTTCCTCGGTATATAACATATCTTTACGCAAAATTCCATCATAATCCGTTTAAAAATGGACCGGTAAAGCGTAGTATACAGACAGAAAAGGTATTTGGAGTGTAATATTTTCACATATTTCTAACAACACGGCATCAAAGATGGTATTCAGAAGTGGACAAGATATACCAAAGACATGGAATGTGTCTCGTTTCGTGGGAGCGCACTAAAAATGGATTTAAGCATCAACTCAAATACCCACAACAGTGTTTCGTTTTGAGATACAGAACGCTTAAAACACCACCCAGCGATTACAAAAAACACCAGTCAAAGGGTTCAGTTGTTTTCAATAAAATTGAGTTTTTGGAACTCGTTTGGGACGAGCGTTTATTTAAAGATCATATTATTAATATCACGCGTTACACCAAAGTACGGAAGAGTAGCAAAAAATGACGTGAAATCCAAGCTTAATATTATGAAGCGAGAGATCTGGAGACATGTTTTTGGCATTATCCTTAACATATAACTTCAAGAAACGTATAAAGTTAGGGGTTCCTTTTGTGCATTGGGAAAAACTGGTTATATTGGTTCTGCTACACTTGTATACTAAAGTCGTCTTCTATATTTACTTTTTCGTCTAACTTGCTTAGATTGGCACTCAATTTCAACAGGAAGTACAGAGGTTAGGTAAAGTTGCAGAGAATCAAGTTCGTATGGCAAGAGGGACGAGTGGCCTAGTTGTGACAACGCATATCAGTCGATTGCGATTGTTAAGCAACGTTGACCCAAGTCAGTAACTGGATGGGTGACCTAATTTGGACGTTCAAATTTGGCCTTTAGGTTTCTTCCTTCGGGGAGCACGTTTACCCATCGGTCCTAGTCATTATCGCTAACATGTGATAATAATTGTTACACAAACCAAAGATTTTAAATACTCTTAGTATTATTTCCCAAGAAAAAAAAATCCTATTATGTGATTAACAAAAAGGATAACGACCCTCAGTAATGAGGAATACGACGCAGAGAGAGAGAGAGAGATGGTAAGTATTTAAAAAACACTTAAATTTTCTCGAACTAAGCCGTAGAAATAATCTAGTTTTATACTAGGCTTTATGACATCATGTCCAAACACAAAGCCGCATGCAAAGGCTAACATAGTAGAGAACAAAGATTTAAACCTAAACGTGAATATTCATACTATTGCGGTTTAAACAGACGCTCTAAACAAACAAGACACAAGGCGTACCGACTTCACCGTTATCTAAATTTTAACGCCTCGCCAAAGATATTGAACTGAACAGTAGAGTGGCTATCATGAACATTGTCACACAAGATTTTTTATATCATCGTGGTTTCATTTATCCAGAATAGTCCAAATATTCCAAATTGATAAAAAATACGACTGTGAAAACAGCCTGAAGCTGTTTTTTTTAGTTTACTATATCTGACTTTCTTTGAACAGCGGTAATGCATATTGGTACTTATAAAAATAATTATATGCCTCATTTTTACCAACCTAATGGTTTGATATTTGCCACTACAGCCCATTAACGTCCCACTGCTGGGCACAGGCCTCCACTCTCATTAGAGAGAGGAAATTAGAGCTTAGACCCACCACGCTGCTCCAATGCGGGTTGGCGGGCTTTAACGACTTTTATCATGTTAGTGATAATAACCGGGACCGACGGCCTAACGTGCTCTCCGAGGCACGGGGGTGAAACACCACCAACTTCGTAACTCCGGGCTAGTACTGAGAATTTCTAGTCAGAAAAACCCAATACTTGGTAAGGCCCGACCCGGGACTCGAACCCGGGACCTCGTCGGCCGCAGTCAAACATGCCAACCACTAGACCAATGAGGCAGTTACTATTTAAATTAGTAAAATTAAAATTAGAGAGAAATAATGGAATAACCTAAAGACAGCGCAGTGAAAGTCGCTGATGATATGACGGCTAAATTAATTTGCTGAATAATGGCCAGCCAATAAGCAGATTTTTCTTGACTTTTGTCACAATGTCCTGTCCACGTCCTGTCTATGACTAGTATTACACTTCAATATCCTTGTACGAGATAAGTGAAGGAACATCGGAGGAACATAGAGCCATTATAGAGGACGCGTTGAGAGACGCCGATGACAGATGACGGCTAAACTCTCGGGCGTTGAGTAATGAACTGGAGTCCATTACTCATTACCATAGATATATTGTATTGGATGTACATTTAAAACGTGTCACGTGCGTTTAAAACAATTAACTACCATTAATTGTGAAGGAAAAAATCGTGAAGAAACTTGCAGACCTAGAGTTCCCAAAGGAGCGTGACGTAAGCCAATTAACTCTTAGTCAGTGTAGAAGACTATGGCTTAGCTATAACTTCACTTTCTGATAGTTCTAAGAGGATACAATTGCTCGGCTCAGAGATGGATTGAGATGATGATTATAACTAAATAACATTATCATAATTTCAATCTCGAGTTTCTCAGAAAAGTAATATTTTTTTTACATTTAACAAGCCACAACAGCCACCTTTAGAAAAACAGAGGCCTAAAGAATAAAATAAGCTTATTATTAAAGATTAAAACATCAAGTTTATATTAAAAGTTGTCGCTCAGGCATCCCCTGACAACGTGTTTTATAAACACTGGCTAAGGGTACACCAGGGCCCTAACGTAAAATGATTTTCCATTTTAAACTTTATTTTATTTGATGTAAGTATAATTTAAACATTTTATTATATTTAGTTATTGTTTTTTTTAATGTAAACGTGTTTTTATATGGGTAATGCAATAAAATGATTTTATTTATTTTATAATTTATTAAGTCCTCAGTGGGTAGTAGATAAGTAATTTAATCCCTAAGATTAAGTAAAGACTAAAGAAGCAAAAATTAATTTATTTTTCTAGCGTAGTATTACTAGCATTCTAGCATCTTTCAATGGATCATTTACTAACAAGTAAAATTAATTTAACGAATTAAAAAATACGACTGCCCTGCCATATTATTTTTGGAGTTTACTTCCATAAGAAGCGATTTGCATATATAGCCTTTGGAATCTTATACACATTTTTTATTAAATGATATTTTTTTGTGAATCACTAAATATTCAACTATAGTGTTATATATTTTTGGAATCTACTCATCATTTTCTAGATGATGATTATATAGTTAATCTTATTTTCGAATATTTTTTTTTCAATTTTGGTCTTTAATGCGGGACCATGGTCACCCCATCAATTTTTTAAAAAAAATTACTAGCCTATGTCACCCGGAATAAGCTAGGGATTCTAACGATACCTCATTTATCAAAATCGGTTCAGGCGTATAGATGTTATGGTGGAATATACAAACTCACATACATACATACATACATGAACCCTGAAAACAATATACTCCTTTTTTCAGGCAGTCGTATAAAAAGTATCAGTAGAAGTCTTGTCTTTTCGGTAAAAGAAGTGCATACTTAACTTGCATTTCCACAAACTTAACTGACCCGGTGGTAAAAATTTGAACTAACTTTTATGCCTGCTAAGTTTTTGTTTTTATTTTATTTTTCTTATTTACTAGCGAAGCTGTCACGTCGGATAAGTTTGTGGGACCATACATTTCTAAGGAACAATGTATCTTTGGTTCTATATCATTACTCATTACCTTCCGTGACTTGCTTTGTGGCTTTTATTTCAAAGCACACACTACTGTTTGATGACTTATCGCCACGAGTGCTGAATACAGAGTTTTGCGGCCGTGTGCCTATTTACTAGTTTTGTATTGTTGGTTGTCAGAAGCTTCATTGGTTTTGTTTGCACAAATATTTGAATAATGTTATTTTTGTGTGTATTCTGCCAAATGATTACTATCATGATATTTGGCGACCTCCCTGGCAGTGGTGAGCGCTGTTGTCTTAACGTGCGGAGGTCCCGGGTTCGATCCTGGCAGGCTCAATTTGGGAATTTATATTTTCTGAATTTCCCCTGGTCTGGCCTGGTGGGTGGTATGACTAGTTACAACCCTACGATTACGGTACGATGCCATGTAGAAACCGATTATGGGTATGGGTTTTATATAACTGCCATGTCCCTAACAGGTTAGCCCGATACCGTCTTCACTTACCATCAGGAGAGATTGCAATCAAGGGCTAACTTGTAGTGCATAAAAAAATAGATTCAGATATTTAACACCTCTACCTGGAAATCATGAAATTATTATTTATGTTGATACGATATGTGATATCTATACTAATATATTATAAAGAGGTAAAGTTTGTGAGTTTGAGAAGTTGTAAGGGGGTAATCTCTGGACCTACTGAACCGATTTTGAAAATTCTGGTACCAATAGAAACCCTCATTATTTGTGAGTGTCATTGGTTATATATTATCCCGAAAAATGAGGGAGTTCCCGTGGGAATTTAAAAACTTATTTCATGCGAACGAAGTCGCGGGCAAGTCTTTTTTTTGTATCCACTACAAGTTAGCCCTTGATTGCGATCTCACCTGATGGTAAGTGAAGATGCAGTCTAAGATGGTAGCGGGCTAACCTGTTAGGGGCATGACAGTTATATTAAACCCATACCCCTATTCGGTTTCTACACGGCATCGTACCGGAACGCTAAGTCACTTGGCGGCACGTCTTTACCGGCAGTCTGCTCGTGATTAATAAGCCTATCATACAATTTAATATTATATTTGAAAACATGAAATGAATTCCGAATTGGCTCAGGTGTCTGGCACGATTTTATATTGCATCATATATTTTATCATGTAAGCTTAAAATAGCCCTTTTCCAGCTTTATGAGACTATACAATAAATTAGCGGGATTAAAATATTATGACAGCTTAATGCACGTGCTATTTTGGATATTTCGAAAAAAAAAAATATTGCAAACTATAATTCGATGTTAAACATAATAAAAAAAGGCTTGTACAATCTCAAACATCTATAAATCTTACTTAATATTTATGCGAAAGTTTGGATGGATGGATGGATGGATATTTGTTACTCAATCACGCCAAAACGGCTGAAAAGATCTGGATGAAATTTGGCACTGAGATAGATTACTCTCTCTAGATAGATAGAGATAGTATGGGAATAACACATAGGCTACTTTTTATCCCGGAATATTAAAGAGTTCCCGCGGTAGTTCGAAGTCGCGGGCATCAAGTAGTTTGATAATAGAAAATAGTCTAAGTACAATAAAAATTTGCTAATCTTTTAGATACTATTCATCTTACTAATATTATAAATGCGAAAATTTGGATGGATGTATGGATGTATGGATGTTGGTTACGCAATCACGCCCCAACGGCTGAACGGATCTGGTTGAAATTTGGCACAGAGATAGATTATAGTCTGGAATAGCACATAGGCTACTTTTTTACCCGGAAAATTAAGGACTTCCCGCGGGAACCAAAAAAACCTCGATCCACGTAGACGAAGTTGTGGGCATTAGCTAGTGGATTATCTAAAAATAAGCTAATAGCTATAATTTCCTAGTAATTACAAAGAATTAAGATACAAAACTTTTCGCCTCTAAGTGCTACTTGAATTATTTGTATTTTTCATAATAACGGTACGCCCAAAAACATCTGTAGTACAGAATTACTAGCAAAAGAAATCCTCAAGTATAATGCATTTCGTATTACTCGAAAGTGAGAGAATTATCGAACCGATAAACGATACGTTAATAACAGAAGCTGATCCTATCTTTTGTGCCCTTTTGTTACACGCATAGCACAATGCAGTTGTAAATTTTTGGGTTCTTAACTCCACAATGTTCTCCTCATCAATCTATGGATCCGTTGTAACTTGAACCGGGGTTGGGAATGGGATCCTTTGTACCTGCTCAGCTCCTCAGCCCTTTGTGCCTTTGCTACCCCTGACATGTGCGGGGCTGCGACAAAAACTGCCTTGTGCAATATCTGCCGTCTTTTAACTCAAATACAGCCAAGTGTAAAATACACATTTCGTATTTAAGTATAATTTAATATATTAACGTCTAAATATGGATTTCGTAAACTGTAATTAATAAAAATTCATAATTTTATATATTTTAACATTGAATAATTTCTATGTATTTTTTGTATCCGGAAAATTAAAGAGATCCCGCGGGAACTAAAAACCTCAATCTACGCGGACGAAGTCGCGGCGGTTTAAATATGGATTTCGTAAACAGTAATCAATAATTAATAAAAATTCATAATTTTATAATTAATAATGTAATTATAATATTTTTGTATAATTAAATTTAATAATGACCTTTGGTAACTTTCTAAAATGTTGACATTGTATTTTAATATGGGTTCACATTACCTGAAATAAATAAATTGATTTGAATTGAATTGAATTGAACTGAATTGAAATCTATACTAATATTATAAATGCGAAAGTTTGGATGGATGGATGGATGTTTGTTACTCAATCACGGCTGAACGTATCTGAATGAAATTTTACATAGATATAGTCTGGAATAACAAATAGGCTACTTTTTCCCCGGAAAGTAAAAGAGTTCCCGCGGGAAACAAAATACCTCAATCAACACCTACGAAATTTCAGGCATCATTTAGTATTATAAATGCGAAAGTTTATATGGATGGACGTTTGTTTCTCAATAATACCAGAACAGCTGAACAGATCAGGATGAAATATGGCACAGAGATAGATTATTGTCTGGACTCACCCATAGGCTACTTTTTTTTATCCACTCGGACGAAGTCGCGAGCATCAGCTAGTATGAAATAAAGCTAGGTAGCTGTAAATTCTATTGTATTATTTTCAAGAAAGGTTAAAAAAATAGACCTGTGGGAAACAGTACAAGTTGTGAAGAAACTGGATGTAAGTCCGACAATTTCTAATAGTCCATTATATTTGGACCTCATGAATTGCAGTCCTTAAATTCAATTTACCAATAAAACCTTGAGAACAATTCAACTATGTAGGTAAACTTAACAATTTAAATGTAGTTAAATTTTCCATTTGGTTCACACAAATAAAGCTGCTATAATCTCTAATTATTTAAATACGTATTCAAAATATCCAGTGTCAGCATTTGAAATTTTTCTAATGTCGAAAATTGTGAACAAAAATAAGTAAGTACATAATTTTTGGCCTTATACACGATTCTCAGCCGAACTCTTTCCGAACCGGTGGTAGAGTCAAAACACGACGTAACATAAAAGATACCTGTATGTCCTGTATGTTATAAATAAATAGAGTTTATTAAGTTTTAAAGACTTAAAACTGACCACGCATGGCTTACCTGCGTTTTCGACGCAGAATATCTGCCTCGACGTCTGCGATGACGTGAAAATAATACGGAAGAATGTACATCGCAATATTACGTCTCGCATTTCCCTCCTATATTCCAGCCGGGAAGATTTTAATCTCGCCTAAAATGTTTTTGTGGTATCGCCAGATTTACGGCTAATCAATGGAAATTGGACAATTTTTTTTTCTCCTATATTCAACGTTTTTAAATTCATGTAAGCTTTTGGGGACGAGTGGCCTAGTTGCGACAACGCATATCCGTCGATTGCGATTGTTATGCAACGTTGAACCAACTCGGATACTGGATGGGTGACCGAATTTGGCCTCTTCGTTTCCTCTGTGCACGTCAAGCCATTGGTCCCGGTTATTATCAATATCGTCTGATAATAATCGTTAGTAACCTAAGGTTGAAATAGTAGGTACTCTAAGTCGAGTCGTATGCGAAAGGACCTGGGAACCTACCGCATTATTATCCCAAGAAAACCCCTGCCATTATGTTGTAATGGGGTCACGACCTTGAGCAATGGGGAATAAGACGCAAAGAGAGAAGAAAATTTGACTGTGTAGACACAACGTCAAACATTTTCGCCCTTTTATATCACATAGATGGAACTTGATAGCTCAGTATGTTCTACGTACCTATTAATATGGAACTCTTTAGCATCGATAGCTCCAATGGTAAATTGAGTGCTCTGAAATTTTAGCGGTCGTTAGAGCAAACCAATAATACTTGCGGATCCTGCTTTGACCTAAAAGTATGAAAGTGTTATTAAGTCCCATATTTTTGATTTCTCATATTGCTGCCTTAAAAGCTTTTCTAGTACCCCAGTTTTATGGATAATGAATGCAGGAGTTCCAAGTTTATCTTGATGTAGGCTATTTTTAGAAATGTCACCCGCAACCTTCGTTCCACTTACTCCTAACACGTCGTTTCTTCTAAGCCCTTGACATGCATTAACACTTAACTGACGTGCACTTTTTTCAGTCTCTCCAGATGTGAGTGTGTCATTAAAATCTTCTATGGCTCCAAAAAGATCAAAAGTTATCTCCTCAGTTGAAGAGACTCCCTTTTCCCCTCCCCGCCATTCCCAATTCCCCTCTGTCTGTTTGGAACGGTTAAGGCAGTTGAATCGCGTCCACGGCGGGAGACGGACGTGTCGGTTCCCCGGGAATTTCCGTTCTCGAACTCGCGTATTTGTGGAAACTGTTTTCATTGGTGTCATTTGCATACGTGAAGTGAAATCTGATTAAGTTACGGTGTGATGTGAATTTGTACTATTTGCCTCACTAAATAAATGAGATTAGGTGAATAATTAGTGACTAATTCATCAGTGTTGATTACCATTTTGGATTTTGTTTCTATGGTGTAAGTTTGATTTTTGTACCTATCTATCTCTATGTAATTATATTATTTCTTTAATACAGTAATCGGACGAACTTTTTTTAAAATACTAGATTTAAATAATTGGGTTTCATAACTTATATTTAAGTAAGTGTTAGTTTTTTTATTTATCTTATAACTTTATTTATCTTGTCTACTTTGTTTATGAATTTCTGTTTTCTGTTGTCTGTACTTAGCTGTTGTTGTTTATCTGATGAATTATAAACTTATCAAGTTATGAAAGTTACGACGTAAGTGCTTAAATTGGATTCACAAAATGTCAACAGGAGCTTTTTTATTTTGGGACTTTAGTCTGGGACTTTGTCTGAGTTAACGTTTCCAACTTTTTTAAGTATATTAGGTATATATCCGTCTCTACAATAGTAAAGGTTTGTCTGATTATAAGTAAGTACCTACATTGATTGAGTCGTTAGCGAGTCATGACGGCTATTATCATTTCGTCGCGCCTTTTTTATTTAGTTACTTACTGTCATGTTCAATTAAACTGTTTGGGACTCGTTGGTTGTTTTGTTTGTAGAACTTTGATACGTCTAAATTAATTAATTAAGTTACATCTATCAGCTGGAAACTTAAGATGATCTTTGGCTGACTTTAAAACGAGAGATTGATCCTAACGGCAAAAGTCGTCCCTTCAAGTTCCCGATATCGACCAGGGCCCTTATTTGGCCATATTCGTGCCCATATTTGACCAGCTACTAGTTTCACAGTGATTACCATCTGACCCCTGCAACCGGTTAAAGAACAGTCCTGCACTTCTAACTAAAGTTCGCCATTTCAGCTTACATGAATTCGTGGGATGGTAATATAGCCATTTCTCTTCATAAGATACTTATATTTTATCTAATAAAAAATGAGAATTATTTTATACTAGAGTGCATTTTAGCCTAAACTGAGATATATAGTATTGACAAAGTAGAGGTGAGTGCCATAATCACACGGCACTAACTGTAGCATTGCTGCTAATTTTATTCAGTAAGTAGGTAGGTAATTAATTTAACTACAGCAAAATAAAAATGTGTAAGGCATAAGTCCAACAGTGAATGCATAATGGCTGATGATGATGATGAAAACAAAAATGCATTCAAATGCTTAATAGGGCTAATTTTTTTTGACTGCCTTGTTGGTCTAGTGGTAAGCATGTTCGTCTGCGGCCGACGAGGTCCCGGGTTGGGCCATAAAAACAAGTAGTGGGTTTTTCTAACAAGAAATTCTCAGTACTCGCCGGAGTTAGGAAGTTGGCGGTGTTTCATCCCCCTGCCTTGGAGAACATGTAAAGCCGTCGGTCCTGGGCCTGATCTATCTCCGGTCATGTCGGATTTTCCGTCCCATCGGGCTATGGGAGTAAAGGAACAGAGTGCTCCTATGTTTGCGCACATACTTGTGCAATAACTATAATATCTCTCGCGCAGATGGCTAATCTCTCTGGAGATAGGCCGCCGTGGCCGATATTCGGTCGGGAGGATTATATAGGGCTAAAAAAATAAGGTTTTCTTAATAAATCATATATAAAGGCCTAAAAATGTTTCATATTAACATGTACATGTATTCATTCACACTCCAATTAAGTAGCTAAGCTTTAAATATTTATGACCAAGTTATGTTTTGCTCGCAGCAGTAACAAGTTGCGTTAATTAAAATTCATAACAAAACAATAGCAATCGGAATTTTTTTGCTCAGAAATATTATATGATCTGCTGACCCGAGGTAGAAGACCGAAGTGATTTTTTGCTACCCGTTGTAAATATTATATATCACAAAATGCTATAACACTTCGGTTATACTTAATTTTTTTGGCGCATATTGATGATTTTATGATAACACATATTTATGGGTTTGATAATGGATGGGGGTTTGATACCCGGGCACGCACCTGTAGCTTATGTGCGTTTTAAGAAATTAAATATCACTTTTCAAATTCTTTGTGGTTTATGTATACTAAATTTTATTGCTTAAAAATCCTCGTTATATCAATTATATTATAACTATATTATCATTAAACTCCTCTCGTCATATTTATTTACATCTCCGTTAGATAGATAGGTACTTTATCGTTTAACGAATTCTGTAAACTAAAATATTCTCAAACTAAAGTCTCATCTTTAAGTCTCCTTTTAACAAGACTGGAGGTTTTTCTCTTATTTTTCCCCTGATTAAGTTCGCAGCGGATTGAAAGACAAATTAGTATCTTTCAAGGAGCTTAGACTCAACCGCTTTTGTTAATCTCGTTTGGGAATAGAAGGTCCTTTTTTGCAAACCTTTTTTGAGTTTTATTGTCTTTTTTGCATTCCCAATTTTAGTGTAGGACTAGCTTATGCCCGCAGCTTCGTTTATTTTATAAACATTACAAAACGCTATTTTACAAATTTTCAAAAGTCCTTTCTTAGGGTATGTCTACGTCCTAAAAGTTATCTATAATTTCAGCCCGATTCGTCCAGTGGTTTGAGCTGTGCAGTGATAGATTAGTCAGTCATCTAATCCTTTTATTTATTTATATATAAAGATTTTAGGAAAGCGTTAGGAAAAATAAAGAATTAGAAATCTCCAGAATAATAAACACGCAAATGAATGAAGAAGATTAGTGAGTGGACAGTGCTGAGTTAAGGTACTTATCTGAAATTATAAAGGAAAGCTTTTTGGGTGGCGACCACGAAACTTTTCTTTGAAGATAGCGCACGACACGATGAAAATATTTACATTTGACATAGCTACTAAATATAAATACGTTTTAATTTTTTTATTATATATACATATAAATATTTTTAATTTTCGTCATCAAAATATATCAAGCATGAAGCATTTTCATTGATAGTTTTGACTGAAATTCAATTCAGTTTCCAAGTAATAAGATATGTATATTATTATAGCTTTTCTAGTTAGTATATAAAACCTACTATACAGATAAGTAAACAAACTTATTAATCGAAATCAATCCATAATGGCCGGAACATAATCTTTTCTTAATATATAAAATAAAGTCGGGTTTGTTCGAACACTTATATCTGTAGAACGGCTGGTTCGATTTTCATGGTTTTTGATTTTTTTGTATTTTTCTCCGTCCCCAATACCAGAATAACTATTAAAAACATTGGAAAATTGTCGAAAATTAAAAAAACTTAACGCGGACGAATTCGCGAGCATCAGCTAGTTATTACTATAGGTAGGTACTTATTATTACTTTTCTGGGCGTATAAGCACAGAATATGTAAGTAATAGTACATTGTACTGTTACCTATTCTGTGCTAATTGTTGGTGTAAGTTGTAAATAGTTCAGAAGGTACTTATTTTAATATTTCAACTACATTACCTCAATGTTCAACTATCATATTTTCAAACCTTTTATCGACTTACAGCATATTTTTTTGAAATATTAAGTTAAGCTCTGCGTTTCTTTCGGTATTTGGCTACTGTAGGGAATATCGAATAAAGATTTCGATAAAAGGGAAATCCTTACGTTAATAAAAGATAAAATGTCGACTTAGGCGCTTTCAGAGCCAGTCCTCGGCTTAGGTTGGGAGGATTAGATTGAACGAAGATGATACCTTTACCTACATTACCTAAGTTAAAGTAGGTGTATTTTTCCTTACCTCGGGATACATAACAAGGTTGAAGGTAGAGACATTGCAGAAAGCTTTTCCTTGAAAAGAGTAGCCGACGCAATGCGCTTTAAAATTTTTAACCCATAACATACAATAAAAAAATTGACGGTCATAGGGACTCCCGATAGAAGTGAAAACGAATATATGTTTTTTTTAAAATTAAGTATTTAAAATATATTTTTTTATAAAAAAAAATTTATAAACCTTAAAACTAAGGCATTAAAGTTTAATTACGAATGTAGTATATCTATATTTAAGACCTTTTGTATGTCGGTGACGGTGACGCGAATCCACAAGTTTACCTCAACCAAAAAGTGCTCAACGCGGCCAAAGAAGTTTTCAATTCAAAAATACTTTAAAAAATGAATATCTATGAAAAAGTTAATTTTGCTATCCCAACCAAAAGTTTGAGGTTCTGGGCCCATACTGCCAACGCTTAAAGGAATACTTAAGCGTTACTTAAGTCCTAAGCAATACTATTACCTACTCTTATTACTTCTGTAATAATACTCAAAATGACAGTTTGATGTCACGCACCTTGAAAGAACGTCTTAATATATGTTAATTATATTGATTATAATAATTCTTAAACACGAAAGTCAACAATAATGAAACAGCATGGTATGAAGCTTTGGCCCCTTGATTTGATGGATTTTTAAATATAACAACGAAAAAACCTCTAATGACGTAAAGAAAGCAATTTGAAGCACAAGATTTAATTATAGTAAGTATATTGCGCAAAACAAATAAAATTAAATACGTAGCTTCCTATTTTAGAACATTAAAAGTATTGATACTAATAATAAAAGTAAAATATTATTCGTAGTTATTCATTAATTTTTATTATTTACGATTGTATTTAATGTGATTTAACAAGGAAAATAAACAACAACATATACTTAATTATTAAGTATCGATTGATAACTCTGTGACCGAATTTCTTATCGTTGACACAACTCTACAAATCATATTTTATCAATAAATGCTTCTTCGTCACAGTTCTTATTATAAACTAGACTTTGCCCGCGGCTTCGTTGACGTTTGGTTCTATTTTCATTAAAAAATCCAAAGCCCTATTACAATCCCCTAATTTTCAAATATTTATTCCTGGTGGATACCTACGTCATAATGTCGTCTGTCGTCGTAACGTCTGTCAGTCAGTCGGCCATCTTTCCTTTTATATATTTAGACTAGCTGTCTAACCTAACCTAACCTTATTGTACTCATATTATACGACATCTTTTATGTCTAAAATGTCTAAATTATTTAAACGTCATCAACTTTTTACAAATCTAACGCTATGTCGCAATTGATTTGCTATTACCTGTTCAGAAGTTCCATCCATCAACTCCCAAACTATTTTATGAGATCTTCATGAAATTAACATGGGGCTGATCTGACCGCCATATTGTATTCACCATGATTTCAACGTATTTGTTGGCCTGATCAGCCGTAGCTAGTTAACACCCTTCCGGCAAAGAGTACCACCAAGTGATTTAGCGTTCCGGTACGATGCCGTGTAAAAACTAATTGGTATTGGTATCGTTTTAATATACCTAACAGCTATACCCCCAACATATCTGCGTCATCTTTTACCATCAGGTGAGATTGCAGTCAAGGGCTTAATTGTAGTTGTGTAAAAAATAGTCTAGACCCTAGATAGATTTGCCTACTCGCAAACAGGTAAGGGCTTTTTAAATAATGTTTCCCTCACCCAATCTCAACTGTACCTTTTCTTTTTACGACTTACGCAACCGCTCTTTGATGGGAGCTTCTCAGATCAGATAAAACGCACCCATTATGCGTTTGGGAAAATAGGTTAATGCGGTACACACATTACCATGCTTAGTCACGTGGTGATGTTTGCTGATAGGAGGGAAAAAGTCTCTAATAAGGCGTCTGAATGGGGGGAGATACGTGAGAGATATTAGATTGTCATTGCCGAAGATTTTTTCGTCGATGATGAAAGTTTGCGTTTTGCGTTTTACGATGATGTGCATGCGACCTACATTTCTACAAGTGCAATAATTTTTTATTGATTTCCTTGGAAAATTCTGTTAAGGATGTGTTTTGAACCTTATGTTTTAAGTTACTGAAAATAGGTCACGCTATTATGAACTTTTCAAAAGTATTCATAAAAAGTTAACAAGGTTCCTTCATGAATAGTAGTCCAAATTTTTCTTTAATTCTTTATAATTACTTGACTACTGTTTTACTTCCACCCCTTGAGCCACATAATAGAAACTTACTTAATTATAATTACTTAGTTCATATTAATTAATCATATGTTAGCATTATTGCTGTTTGTGATTATATCTCATGAAACAGGAAGTATAATATCTGTCAATTAGATTTAATCTGCGGATACGGACGCCATATTGAATTGAAATTGAATAGTTAGTATAACTTCGAGTGTTTGAACGATGGTAAGTCAGTCTCCTGCAGGCAGACTATAAATGAATATTGTCTTTAAGTAAAGCTAACTTTTATCTAATTACATTAAATCTCTTGTGGAACTCCTACACGTTTAATCATTTACTCGTGCAAGTTCCAAATAAGAGGACAAATATATAAAAAGTGTTTCAATATTACCTTTTTTTTATCCACTACAAGTAAGCCCTTGACTGCGATCTCACCTGATGGTAAGTGATGATGCAGTCTAAGATGGTAGCGGGCTAACCTGTTATGGGCATGGCAGGTATATTAAACCCATACCCCTATTCGGTGTCTACACGGCATCTTACCGGAACGCTAAATCGCTTGGCGGCACGTCTTTGCCGGTAGGGTGGTAACTAGCCACAGCCGAAGCCTCCTACCAGGCCACACCAGGGAAAATTCAAAAATTATAAATTCCCAAATTGACCCTGCCGGGGATCGAACCCGGGACCTCCACACGTTAATGAATGAACTAGATGTTTAATTCGCTATAATCCGCTACAGTAGACGGCACTGTGTGGTACATTGCCTGTCTTCCACCTGCAACATGCGACACCCACCACCCAGCAATGCGCACAGGCACAACACCACACCACACAAATCCTCCAAATCACTCTCAACGTACGTTTCACTCCGACACCGGAGCATCTTCAGGAGATGTTGACTCGACAATGCACGATTGTGAAGACACAACAAAGTGATTTGGAGGATTTGTGTGGTGTGGTGTTGTGCCTGTGCGAATTGCTGTGTGGTGGGTGTCGCATGCTGCAGGTGAAAGACACGCACTGTACCACACAGATTTGTCTACTGTAGCGGATTATAGCGAATTAAACATCTAGTTCATTCACTATCATGGACTTCCGCAAAGTAACGCCTGCTTCTATTCAATATCCACACGTTAAGACAACAGCGCTACACACGCCACGGAGGTCGTCAGAACTACTACTTCTGGATTGTCGCTTACACTTATATAACAGTTTTTATTAGGTAAATAGATATTAACATTTTTAATTTTGCCATGAGAGTGAACACACTATAGCTCTTGCAACACTATTATCACATCACAGACTCGTATAAGTACCACGTACTTACCTAGCAATTAAGAAACGAACAAAAAATGTTTTAAGTATTACTTAGTAGACACTAAGCATGATTGGGCGCTTACGAAACTCCGAATGCCTTATTAAATTACCAATAAAACCTTGGATTACAACTGCAGCCCTATAGCTCTGAGATATTCCATTATTTCATACGAGCAACTTGTATGAGTTGAGTGTATAGTACGCCGAAGGCTGTTTGGTCGTATAAGGCCTTATTTGTCATGAACAAAGATTAATATCTTTTATGATTGTATTGGAGGTGGATTTAAACGTTACGACTACGTTTTGTCGTATCGTATCAGTGATTTTATTCGAATTTTTAATAATTTGTACTTTTGAGTCCATGGTACTGATAAAATTTGTTCCCATCGCTCCAGCTTCCATAGTATTAAATTGCATAGTATTTGACGACGTCCGTGGTGCAGTGTTGAGCGCTGTTGCCTTAACGTGCGGAGGTCCCGGGTTCGATCCCTGGCAGGGTTTCGAAATTTATAATTTCTGAATTTTCTCTGGTCTGACCTGGTGGGAGGCTTCGGCCGTGGCTAGTTACCACCCTACCGGTAAAAGACGTGCCGCCAAGCGATTCAGCGTTCCGAAACCGAATAGGGGTATTGGTTAAATATAACTGCCATGCCCCTAACAGGTTAGCCCGCTACCATCTTAGACTGCATCTTCACTTACCATCAGGTGAGATCGCAGTCAAGGGCTAACTTGTAGTGGATAAAAAAAAAAAAAAAATTAAAATTGCTGTACACATTATTATTTACTCCTGAATACAAGAAGAGTCACAAGACCTTTTAGTACAAAGTTACTAGACTCTACATGATACCTCTCTGTGATGTCTATCGCTTGAGAATGAAAAGAAAACTCAAGCAAGACAGACCCGCAATTTTTTTTTCAATTTTTTTTTAACACTTCAGCTTCATTAATATGACGTATACCCATGCCAAATGACAGCTTTCTAGTACATACAGCCTTTGAGCTAAGCCGCGGGCAGACGGTCGTACAGACGGATGGACGGACATCGCAAAACTATAAGGGTTCCTTGTTGACTACGGAATCCTAAAAATGCAAATAAAGCCTTCCATTCGTGACATTTAAGAAACAGTCATATCAATAATTTACTGGCCTAATAAATCGAACCATAGTAGTGTCTCATTTGATTTGAACACAATTTTTTTCTTAATTTAGGTACTTACTTAGCTACATATTTTTCTTCTACGCTTCTCTAAGTCTAGCTAGGTGAGCAGATGACTTCTTCGTATGTCTAATAAAAACTAACTACGATTACGTCGAAATCTTGTCGTTTTCATTAAAAAGCTTCATAGTATACACATGCATTTTTTTCTCATCTTATATTCAGTGTTTATAATGAGCCGCTAATTATGATTTTATGCTTAGTCATCTTGTCTTTACACGAAGTCCCTTCGTTAACAAGCTTTTGTACCAAGGATCAGCTCTAGGAGAGAATAAAGTAATTACAATATCGCTTACAATTTACCAGGCTTAAGAATGAATCATCAGAAAAATTCTTAGTCTAACTCTTTGTTTATGCCAAATTGCCACTTGAGCCAAATTTCATCAAAATTGTTTTAACAGATGGCTTGAAAGCTAGCAAGCAGACAGACTGGCACGCTTTCGCTATCTATACTTCTTATTCTTATAATACCTACTATAAATGCGAAAGTTTGGATGGATGTTTGTTACTCAATCACGCCAGAATGGCTGAACGGATCTGGATTAAATTTGGCACAGAGGTAGATTATAGTCTAGAATACAACATAGGCTATTCATTTTATCCCGAGAAATTAAGGAGTTCCCGCGGGAACCTACAAAACCTCAATCCAAGCGGAAAAAGTAACGGGCATATTCTAGTTTTAATAAAAGTATGGATTTTATAGAGAAATTTAATCATATATATATATATGTATTACCAACGCACCAAACAGTTTTTACTACATAGTTTCCTTTAAAGTCGCCGCTCTCTGATAACAAGAAAGCTATTAACTTTACTGGCGCCATTAAATGATCATTTACAAGTGGTAATTTAGGCTCATAGCGTGATCTGGTATTAAAATGAAACCTAGTCTTTAAATGCCTGGCACCTATCGAGACCAATCAACGGCCTGACACAGAAGCCGACAGATATAATCTGAGATAGGGTTGAGGCAATTGGATCCATACTAGTATAATTAGATTTTTATAGATTTATTTATTTTCTCATATACATAGGTACATAAAAACTTAGGAACGGAAACAATTGCGTTAACCCCCCACCTCCAAGTTTACAAGTCAGAAGAAAACAAATGACAAAACAGAAAATTAATGTTAATGACAAACTTAAAAAAAAAAATTACTTATAATTAATTCTTAGTATTAATATAGATTAGGGTTATGTGTTATATGGGTGAGCGTATGAGTGTGTGTGTGAGTATGACTTGTGTGTTTTAACTTTGTAAGGGATGAATATGGATGAAGTTAAAGTATAATAATATAGATGATGTCCCTGACTTCGTCCGCGTGAGTTTAATTTTTTACTCCCGTGGAAACTCCTTAATTTTTCGGCATAAAAAGTGGCCTATGTCCCCTAGATGCAACCTATCTCTGAATTACATTTCATTGATATCGGTCGAAAAGATGGCCTTAAAGCGTAGCATATTGACAGACACACTTTCGCATTCATAATATTAATAACTAACGAATGCCCGTGACTTAGTCTGCGTGGTTTGAGGTTTTTTGTTCCCGGGGAACTCTTTAATTTTCCGGGATTGCATCATCACTTACCATCAGGTGAGATCACAGTCAAGGTCTAACTTGTAGTGGATTAAAAAAAGTATATTTACTTATTTTAGGTAGTGTTGAACGTTTTTCAGACTTCCAAGTAGGTTCTAGTTGTAGTTCCAGTCGTTAGAAGTTCGACGGTTATAATAAATATCGTCTCAGATTCGAATCCCTCCTCATCCATACTAATCCATATTATATACCTATGCGAAAGTGTGTCTGTCTTCAACCGTCTGCTTTCACGGTCCATCTATTCAACCGATTTTAATGATATTAGGTACAGGGTTAGGTTTTACCCCGGGGAAGGACTACTTTAATCCCGGAAAATTAGAGGTCCCGCGGGAAATAAAAAATGTTAATCCACGCGGACGAAGTCGCGGGCATCATCTAGTATTTTATAAGTAAATGGTCTAAGTAAAGTGAATAAAAATACATTGACTTTGACCTCTCAAGAAATTTCTATACAATAGATGTTATGTGTCCCAACACCAAGTGGCTTGTTATACCTAGTACTTTGTATGCGTCATCATCCAATTCGGTTTAGGGGAAAGGACATAGGTTACTTTTATCCCGGTAAACAAGAGTTCCCGCGGGAATAAAAAAATCTTAATAATCATCTAGTATTTTATAAGTAAATGGTCGTCAATAAGTGTACAGTGTACCTAAATTATAATTGAATAAATATAGATTGACTTTGACCTCTCAAGAAATTTCTATACAATAGAGAACTTATGTGTCCCGACACAAAACCGCTTGTTATACCTATACTTTGTATGCGTCATCAGCATCATCCGACCTGTACCTCATTAGCTTTAACCAATAATATGAGATGTTAAAGAACATGCCAAAGCTGCTAGGTGGTTTACGAAGGCCGATAAGGGGGACGGAAGTTCGCCTTATCTCAAATAAAACAACCTCTGGGACTTACGGCTCCCGTTGCTTATTATGTATTAAGGCAAATAGGCAATAAACTCGAGCAATTTTGCCTACATATCTGAACAACTTGATAAAAAGGTCACAAGACTGTCCAAGTTAAAGACAAAGTATTTCGGGTAGGTTACGTAATATACCTAATAGAATTTTTCTCTCGATATGCATAATATAAGATTTTACCTTTAATAATATTTTAGCAAGACCCTGCATCAGGGATCTCCAAAGTGGTCTACATCGGTTTCCCAGGGGTCGACATAAACGAAAACTGATTTTGGGGGTCGATGAGGTCTAAAAATCGACCCCTATTTTAATATTTATCATTAGGTGACCCGCCTGCTCGGTTGCTCGCTATACATATAAAAAAATTGAATTAATAATTACCTTATATTTACACTTGATTTATAATACTGAATTTTATATCTATTAATTTTGTTAAATTTTTATGAGAAAAAGATGTCAAGTTCGCTCACTTGACCAAGCGCAAAGTTTGTTAAATTAAATTGGTAAGTATCTTGTATCAATAGGAAAAAAACTAGAGATTGGATATTTAAAGTAATTTGGCTTTGGGGGTCTATATTCATATTTATATTCATTTATTTATTTCAATTTTGGCTTGTATAAAGCTCTTACGAATGTCATATAAAATTATAGTTAATTAATGTCAAATAAGATTACAAATTTACAAAAATAAAATAAAACATAAAACCAGATCATAACACTATAAAAATTAAAAAAAAAGAATTAAACAATTAACAAAATGTCATAAAATTTATAAATTCATTAAGTCTGAGGTATAAGTTCATTTTAGAAAAGGAATCTCTTGCCCAAAATAGTTTGAGAATCCCTGGTCTACATAATAAATCCAAATAGATTTATTGGTATTGCATAGAAGCAGGCGTTACTTTTTTTTGGTGAAGGATGTTTGTTATTTGATTTGGCTGATGTTTGTCATACTATGATGATACCAATCATGTTTTTTTTAAACTTTTAATTACTTACATTGTTGATTTGTGAGATGGTGATACTAAAAAAAACACTCGGCTGAGTTTGTTGTGGGCTCTTCTCAGACCAGGGCGCGTTTGAAACCCTCGTTGCTTTAATTTTAAGATACCGTTACCGATTATCACCATCATGTTTTATAAGTAAGTAATTTTTAACGTCAATAAGTGTACCTACAGAGTACCTATATTGAATAAATGATATTGAGTATTAAGTATTGAGTACATTTTAAATATATCTGTACATGAAATGCAAAACCAAACCAGTGCTCTTGTTAAGTTTAAAATTGTCGCATGGTGGTTTTTTTAGCACGTTTTAACTTGCTAAACTTCCTTTTATTTCTATTAAGAAAACCCAGTTTTCCAAACTTGCAAGTTTGAAAGCCTGCGGGATTTATATATTGAAGAAAACTTTAAATTTGTACACTCAAAGTTTTCTTTCTTTTTCCGTACTAGTATTAGTCAATGAAAGTACTTAAATAAAATTCTCAAGGATTTATATTTTCAAGCAAGGATTATAGATTTCTTTAAATGTGTAAGTATTTATAAATACTTAGGTAGGAATAATGAAATCAATCAATCAATCAAATATTCATTTAAATATTGACGTCAGTTACTTACTTATAAAACATGATGGTGATAATTAGTTACAGTATCTAAAAACGAGAGTTCCAAACGCACCCTGGTCTGAGAAGAGCCCACTACAAACTCAGCCAGGTTTTTTTTTACTGGATAACGTGATGGTAAATTACTGGATAATGTCCTACCGATTGAATTTACTCTCATAACCCGATGAAACGGAAAATCTGACACGACTATAAAAATATCAGACTCAGGACCGACAGCGTTACGTTCTTTCCGAGGTAGTGCCAAGTGCCAACTTCTTAACTTCTTCTTCTTCTTCTTAATAATGGCCCCGACCCAGGAATCGAACACGAACACTAACGAAGCAGTTAATTAACGAATTAAAAAATACGACTGCCCTGCCGTTTTGCCATATTATTTTTGGAGTTTACCTCCTTAAGAAGCGATTCGCATATATAGCCTTTGGAATCTTATTCACATTTTTTATTAAATGATATTTTTTGTGAATCACTAAATATTGAACTATAGTGTTATATATTCTTGGAATCTACTCATCATTTTCTAGATGATTATATAGTTAATCTTATTTTCGAATATTTTTTTTCAATTTTGGTCTTTAATGCGGGACCATGGTCACCCCATCAACTTTTTTAAAAAATTTATTAGCCTATGTCACCCGGAATAAGCTAGGGATTCTAACGATAATTCATTTATCAAAATCTGTTCAGGCGTATAGAAGTTATGGTGGAATATACAAACTCACATACATACGTACATACATACATATATACATACATACATACATGAACCCTGAAAACAATATACTCCTTTTTTCAGGCAGTCGTATAAAAAATAACGGACTCTTGTAAATTACTTAGTCAACAAAGATTTTGTTAAAGAGAAAATTACTTGAATTATAAACTGATATCATTTCTCCGTACCATAACACTTTATCCCATACAAGGTAACGCTAAAGCTGAAGAGCTTAACTTTAATATTTACTTTGCAATTTGCAAGCGTTCAGTCTATGTCCGTAACTCGTTGTAGTAATGACTAGAAAGTTAAGCAAATTGTGGATTTTACGACTAATTCGCTTTACAATGACTGTTAACACCAATATCTTAACAGTGTCTTTAGTTTAACTAGCTTTAAACTTGTGTTAGTTATTAAACATTCCTAAACAAATTCCGTTACTTACAGATCCTTAATATTATAAATGCGAGAGTGTGTCTGTCTGTCTGCTACGCTTTTACGGCCCATCTGTTCAACCGACTATTTTGTAGGCATGCCGGGGACCTATAGTTTATTCTTCTATACTTACTTAATATTATAATTAAGCGAAAGTTTGAATGGATGGATGGATTTCGCGACTTTATCCGCGTGGGTTGAGCATTTTTGGTTCCCGCGGGAACTCTTTAATTTTCCGGGATAGAAGATAAGTAAGTAGCCTATGCGTTATTCCAGACTATAATCTACCTCTGTGCCGAATTTCATCCAGATCCGTTCAGCCATTCGGGCGTGATTGAGTAACAATCATCCATCCTTGTAAAACGAAATAAGTCAATATTAATCTAACATGCCAATATTATTTACATTGTTTGACATTACAGCAACTTGTATTAATAACAGTATAAAATGTAACTAACCATTTTAACTTGGACCAATATTTAATTAAATTATATTTTGTAAAGTAGACATAGAATTTTGATATTATATATAAATTTTAATGTAATATAATTTTTGCACACTGTCTCTGACAGTAGATTGTGTACGGGAAGATTCTGCTTATATTATACATCTGTTATTACCCACAATTTTGCAAAATAAATGATTTATGATTTATGATGATTTATGATTTATCCTAAAATCCATCCAAACTTTGGCATTATTATACTAGCTGATGCCCGCGATTACGTCCGCGTGGATTGAGGTTTTTTGGTTCCCGCGGAAATTCCTTAGTTTTCCGTTATAAAAAGTCTAGCCTAAGTATTATTCCAGACTATAATCTAACTCTGTGCCAAATTTCATCCAGTTCCGTTCAGCCGTTTGGACGTGATTGAGTAACAAACATCCATCATACATCCATCCAAACTTTCGCATTTGAAATATGTCTAGCCTATGTATTATTCCAGACTATAATCTACCTCTGTGCCAAATTTCATCCAGATCCGTTTAGCCGTTCGGGCGTGATTGAGTAACAAACATCCATCATACATCCATCCAAACTTTCGCATTTAAAATATTAGTAACTACTAACTATATAGTATTAGAATAGATCGTAGTTAAGTATATGAATATTTTGCAGTTACAATAAAAATATTACAGTATTTTTTTTTAATTGAAAATAATACAATAGAACTTAATGCTAGCCTAACCTAATTACTATATAAATCATGCCCACGTGGAATGGTGGCCAGAATGCTGGCTGCATTTCCGCGCTGGACAGCCAGACTGATCCTTTGCGCAAAAAATGAGCCAGCCCTTCTGTAATATTACATACATTTACGTGTCGTCATAATCTCCTTTATTTGAAGTCGGTTAAAAATACGCTATTATATTCAGTGCAAACGAACGTGGGCGGTCCTGTAATCTCTAATCAGATAGCACATAGCACATAGCACAGTAGCACATAGCAAAGCCTTTCATAATAACCCGAGCGATAACAGCACAGATAACGTTGTTGAAAAGATTACACTGATTAATACGTGTGTAAACTCCATTAATATATTACCGGCATTAAAAGAGATTCATGGAGCTTAATGTAAAGTTCCGGCTGAAATTTATGAGAAGATTATTATGGGAACACTTTTTCTAATAGCTAGTACCACTACAGGCTATAAACGTCCCACTGCTGGGCACAGGCCTCCACTCTAGGAGAAAGGGAATTAGAGCTTAGACCCAGCACGCTGCTCCAATGCGGGTTGGCGGGCTTTAACGATTATTATCATGTTAGGGATGATAACCGGGACCGACGGCTTAACGTGCTCTCCGAGGTACGGGGGTGAAACACCGCCAACTTCCTAACTCCGGGCTAGTACTGAGAATTTCTAATCAAAAAAACCCAATACTTAATTATGGCCCGACCCGGGACTCGAACCCAGGACCCCGTCGGCCGCAGTCGAACATGATAACCACTAGACCAACGAGGCGGTAAATAGCTAGTATGTAGTATTTATTCCATGTAGACAGGCCGTCTTAAGTATCAAGATACGTTCAAGATTGTATCAAGATTCCTTTGTTATTAGCTAAGTTTACTGTTGTTATTGTTTTTTGGTGTACAATAAAAGTATATTCATTCATTCATTCATTCAAGATAATGTATCGGAACTCTACAGTTCAGAAATAAGATTCCACTGAGAAGAGCCTTGATCTTGACTTCCTCATCACGTACCTTTTCATCGGTTAAACGTTGAACCGATATGTATCGCCTATATTCTCTGAATTTCTCTGAAAAATACCTGATATTATCAGACACCTGACTTGACAGAGTAAGCAGGTATAGTCAAGGCATCTTTGACCATAACTAATATATTACAGCTTATAGAAATCAGTATTTCTTTTGATCCATTAATAATACTCTGCATTTCTCTGAAAAGTAGCTGACATAATCAGTGACCTGACCAGACAGTGTTAGCAGGTACAGGCAAGGCTTCCTTGACCATAACTCATATATTACTTACTTATAAAACATGATGGTGATAATCGGTTACGGTATCTTAAAACTAAACTACGAGGGTTCCAAACGCGCCCTAATTACTAGTATTTTGATCAAATAAGCATAAAATAATAAAATGAAGACTCTGGAGATATATAATTTATCATTATTACCTTCTAGCAGATCAACATCAATTAACTTTGACGACCTCCCTGTCGCAGTGTGCTTTTGTCTATTGTCTTAAAGTGCGGAGGTCCCGGATTCGATCCCCGGCAGCTTCAATTTGGGAATTTAATTATAAATTCTGAATATTCCCTGGTCTGCTTGGTGGGAGACTTCGACCTAGTTACAACCCTACCGGCAAACCCGTCCCGCCAAGCGATTTAGCGTTCCGGTACGATGCCGGGTAGAAACTGATTAGGGGTAAACTGCAATGCCCTTAACGGGTTAGCCCGCTACATTCTTAGACTGCATCTTCACTTACCATCAGGTGAGATCGCAGTCAAGGGCTTACTTGTAGTGGAAAAAACCTAACTATACTATTGTTGATAAATATTATAAATGCGAAAGTTTGGATGGATGTATGGATGTCCATCCATACTTTTGTTACTCAATGACGCCCGAACGGCTGAAAGGATGTGGATGAAATTTGGCACAGAGAGATAGATTATAGTCTGGAATAACACATAGGCTACTTTTTATCCCGGGAAACTAAGGAGCTCCCGCGGGAACCAAAAAACCTCAATCCTCGCGGACGTAGTCGCGGGCATCAACTAGTCTACTATATGGAATACTAGCTGATGCCCGCGACTACGTCCGCGTGGATTGAGGTTTTTTGACTTCCAGACTATAATCTATCTCTGTGCCAAATTTCAGCCAGATCCGTTCGGCCGTTGGGGCGTGATTGAGTAACAAACATCCATACATCCAGACATCCATACATCCATCCAAAATTTCGCATTTATTATATTTGTATAGAAGGATAAAGAAGTTAGGACAATCAAATAAAATCACCCCTACTTCAAGCAGTCCTGTCTAAACTACTCGGACTATTCTTTTTGTAGGGGTCTCTTTATTACAAAATATCAGTACTGCAGCAAAGTTGCAAAGTAATAACTAATAAGCCGGCAGTAAGTACTTACTTACCTAACACAAAAATCCACAATCAACACCAACAAATCATTGGTGCCAAAATTATGTGCCGCAAACTACCAACAATTTAACTACCTCAGATGATTGTATACTTTAATAAATACCAGTGGGAATTACAGACCAGAAGCGTCCAAATTATTCACTAGCGAAACATAAACCAGTCTATTCCGAACCGATTTGTGTCGAACTCTATTATTTAACAGTTCGACCGATTCCGAAGCGGTTTTACAACATTTCTTGCTCGAGCCCACAACACGTTCGTTTATTTTTTCCACCAAAAAGTTCCTAAAGGGACCAATTAGTTATGGAATGGTGTGGCACAAAAATTCTTTGTGGTTGTAAAAGCCCGACAGATAATACGTGACTAGCCTTGTTCTAAAGATTCGAAAAGTTTTATAGAAATTTAAGAGAAGAATTTTTAAAGTTGGAATTGCTTTTAGAAACAATATTGTTTAATTATGTAAATTATATTACCTGAAGCTTTTAACAGTGACAATATCCGCGTATTCGTTAAATAGATATAATACAATCTATAATCATTTTAATTTTATAAAATAAGAAGATATTTGTACACCACACTGTGGTAGAATAGGAGCACTTTTATACTAATTTCCACCTCTAATATACCTAAACTATTCACAAATAAATAAATTGAAATTGAAATTGAAATTATTAATAAAGGGTTTCTTCCCTTTGTTTTCACGGGAGATAAAGTGTAGTAAAACGAGTTCACGAGAGGTAAAGTGTAAATTTAAGAGAAGAATTTTTAAAGTTAGAATTGCTTTTAGAAACAATATTGTTTAATTATGTAAATTATATTACCTGAAGCTTTTAACAGTGACAATATCCACGTATTCGTTAAATAGATATAATATTATCTTGGGTATTAATAAAGGGTTTCTTCCCTTTGTTTTCACGAGAGGTAAAGTGTTAATTTAAGAGAAGAATTTTTTAAGTTGGAATTGCTTTTAGAAACAATATTGTTTAATTATGTAAATTATATTATCTGAAGCTTTTTACAGTGACAATTATCCGCGTATTCGTTAAATAGATATAATATTATCTTGGGTATTAATAAAGGGTTTCTTCCCTTTGTTTTCACGGGAGATAAAGTGTAGTAAAACGAGTTCACGAGAGGTAAAGTTTAGTAAAATTTAAGAGAAGAATTTTTAAAGTTGGAATTGCTTTTAGAAACAATATTGTTTAATTATGTAAATTATATTACCTGAAGCTTTTTACAGTGTCAATATCCGCGTATTCGTTAAATAGATATAATATAATCTTGGGTATTAATAAAGGGTTTCTTCCCTTTGTTTTCACGGGAGATAAAGTGTAGTAAAACGAATTCACGAGAGGTAAAGTGTAAATTTAAGAGAAGAATTTTTAAAGTTGGAATTACTTTTAGAAACAATATTGTTTAATTATATAAATTATATTATCTGAAGCTTTTTACAGTGACAATGTCCGCGTATTCGTTAAATAGATATAATATAATCTTGGGTATTAATAAAGAGTTTCTTCCCATTGTTTTCGCGGGAGATAAAGTGTTGTGAGTATGAATTAAATAATAAATAAAAAAGACGGACTTTAATCATAAAGTCCCACAAACTTATCTGACCCGTTGGCCAAAATTTGAACTGATTTTCATACCTGTTTAGTTTTTGTTTTTATTTTATATTTCATAGATACTAGCGACGCTTGGTCAGATAGGTTTGTGGGACTTCTTTTTTTTTTTATCCGCTACAAGTTAGCCCTTGACTGCGATCTCACCTGATGGTAAGTGATGATGCAGTCTAAGATGGTAGCGAGCTAACCTGTTAGGGACACTTCACGGCATCGTACCGGAACGCTAAATCGCTTGACGGCACGTCTTTGCCGGTTGGGTGGTAACTAGCCACGGCCGAAGCCTCCCATCAGGCCAAACTACAACGACTATAACGAGTGCATATTATTCAGAACTTAGCTTATGACCGCTAAGGCCTACAAAAGGAGCCTTAATATGTCAGTACGTACCCACTATAGAATAGATCTTAGTTTGAGTCTCCTCTCTTACTGTAACTAACCTGCCGGGGTCCCTAAGAATCTACACCTTACTCTTTCAATAAAATTCAATATTTCTTTAGAATGGCACGTGAATCATCTAGCAGTAAGACCCTCATATATTGTTGTGTCCATAATAAACCACGATCTTTTAGAGTTTCGGAAGCCTTGAGTCCATTCAACCCAACGACTTGATTATATACTAATTTAGATGAAATTTAGCTTGCCTATGACTGGCTTTAGAAGCGCGTTCGAGTTATAAAAATCTATAAAACGCGTTCAAGTATTGATTAATATCAATGTATAAATTCAGTTCAAGATTATATGAATTATAATAATATGCGCGATCGAGTATTGATTCATGTCTAAACAATGACACGCGATTTACCCGCGTGTTCGAGTATTGATTCATCTCTAAACAATGACACGCGTTTTACACGCGTGTTGTATTGATTCAATACTGCCATGCTCCAGTTCAAGTATACTGCGCTTTGCTCATTCTAAGAACCTTACTTCTTTAGCACATACACTAAGTGACCCAGTCATTATTACATAGGATCATTAAAGGATCATATCATACTTCGAGCCATTTATGCTTTGACCATAAGAGTGAGATATTTTATATTATACTATAAGTTTTAACCCAGGGTTAAGATTTCTATCTTATTTAACAACATAAATGTTGTTCCATAAGGTCACCGTGAAACGAACTAATCCTAGTGGTAGCATCTCCCTTTTATAAGATAAGGAAGATGCTAAGAATGGCATCATTTACTTTTCTAAAAAATAAATGATGGTTGGCTGGCTCCGCCCCGCCACCAACGGTAGGCTTCTTCCCTCCCTTGGTATCCCAAGAGGCATATTAATGCGTGGACTAATAAGTCTCATAGAATACCAAAAGTCAACAGCCCCCCCCCCCTTTCAACCACTAGGACATCAACCGCGGAAATAGCGCAACGTATGTCGGCATACTTTATAGTGGTGCGTTCCACTATGTCAGCATATAGCTGGATAATTACATTTTTAGAGTGGTGTACTCCCACATATACCTGTAATAGGTTTCAAGGATGCACCAGGCGCTCTGCAGGATAGTCCGCCGCAACGAAACAGAGTCTACAGGCGTGATACAACCTTCAGTAATAGTATGGTTAGATAAAATGCAGCGCGGAAATCTCCATGGGTAGTAGAACATTGTTTGAACGTAAGATAGGTAGTGATATTAATAAACAGTGTCCCATCAACCATGATTGGTTATTGTTCGAACGTAGCGAACGTCGTAAATTTACATATGGTATGCATAAGTCGTCTTTAAGTAGATCGCAAGGTAAAATCAGACATACTGTAGAACATAGTAGTGCACACGAAGTGCACTGCGCACAGAAAGCAAGCTCTCTGGTACAACAACAAACCAGTCCCTTCTTAACGTCCAACTAGGTAGACATCAAGGCAGAACCAGCCGTGCTGAGGCATCGCCGAAGCGAGGTAGCTTATATTCCACAGTGCCCAACTCAACCTGCGATAGTGGTTGATTTGTGATTATAATACGTGTAAGTATGTGGTATTTTAAGTATGTATATAGATCCACCATAGGTAGATCAAGTATCGTCGGATACTCTCCAAGACAGGTTCACGAGGCTCATAGTCCAAGGCTCCCTACATTAGACAGCATCCAACGATGTAATGCGTTCGAAATGCTTCATTAATTACACATAATAAAATATTAAAATTCTATGAATTGCTTCCCAATCGCGCCATCATGAGGAGAAGACCCTGACATAGTGTGCGCTTTGGCGGCCAAGACAACCACACCGCGCTCACTACTACAGCTACGCATTATTTCTTGCGTCGCGTCGTCTACTCGCTTCGTCCCCTGGCGATCGGTCCGATTGACGGAAATCGCTTTGGTGACATGCAAGATCGTTCCTCATCTAGGTCAATTATACTATTTTTATTTTATTATTCATTTAATATATTTTTACTATTATTTTATAATTTATGCTATCAAATATAAATATGTTTTATATTTTTTTTATTAACTGAGATGTATGTATAGTTACATTACGAATACAATGGTCCTACTATTTTTAGTACAAGTAAGTTAAAATAATAGTTACACTAACAATGTCTTTCGAAACTACATTAGTTAGTTGCAAAGCTATAAACTATTTTCCCTGTAGACGTGTCATGATTTACTATGACTCGGAGGTTTTCACAACGTTTCGTGTCAAAAGAACGCTTGACAATATGGCTAATAAAACACATAATGCCTTTAAGGTATATGCTGTGAGAGCTAGTTACTATTTTTTACCCTCTACTCAAACAAAAGGCTGTCTGAGTGTATGTGTATCTATTTGTGGCATCGTAGTTCCCAAACGAGTAACCGAATTTGATTTATTTTTGAAGTGACTTCTTTAGTCTATTCTTAATAAATTTTTATTCATTACTAACATAGTCAGTTTATGTACTACTAACAAATGGGCCATTTTTGGTTGCCTCAATAAATAAAGTTATTTATTTATTTAGTATTGTTGTGATTTGAAAATGTGATGAAACGTAAAAACGACGCCAAAAAGAGACAAACATAAAGACGATTTAGCCAATAAGAGAATGAGATAGAGTACCAGTTATATTTATCTCATTATCTCGTAGGCTACTTTTCTGGAGTTTCACTTCTGCCGTGTGTGAATTGCACACACACACTTTTTTGTTTGAAAGGTGACTTAATCGAGTGTTCTCAGCTGAGCTTCAAGAAAATCTGTTCAGCACTTTGAAGATAGTGTTAAAAACTTTTGTAGTAAAAGTTAAAAAGTCTTGCTTTTTAGGTAGGTTGTGGATGTCTTATTTATGCTTTGTGACGGGATTAACCATTTTATTTTCAATCTAGTACAAAGTAGATATATAATAATAATAATGTCCTCCCGACCGAATTTCGGCCACGGCGGCCAATCTCCAGAGAGATTAGCCATCTGCGCGGGAGATATTATAGTGCACAAGTGTGTACGCAAACACAGGTGCACTCTCTGTTCCTTTACTCTCATAGCCCGATGGGACGGAAATCCGACACGACCGGAGAGAGATCAGGCGCAGAACCGACGGCTTTACGTGCTCTCCGAGGCACGGGGGTGAAACACCGTCAACTTCCTAACTCCGGGCTAGTATTGAGAATTTCTTGCCAGAAAAACCCAATACTTGTTATGGACCGACCCGGGACTTGAACCCGGGACCTCGTCGGTCGCAGTCGAACATGCTAACCACTACACCAACTAGGCAGTAAAGTAGATAAATAATAAATAAATTAATAAACGTGTCAAACAAGTCAGTCACTAGCTCTCAGACTAACATTGTACGCTAGCGCGTTCCAAAGTAAAAAGGAAATAGTGTCCTTACCGCATTCAACACAGAATAAACGACTGCTGAATGCTATCGTTGAAATATGATCAAACTCTACTCTACTAAACTTAGTTTGTATTTTTTTTTAGACAATCCTCATGAATAAACCAATAGATTGTTGAACTTTAATACTTAACTAGCTTTTGCCCGCAGCTTCGCTCACGTTAATTTTAATTTTTATACAACTTTCAAACGCTTATTTTACTCTCTCAGGAGTTAAATTTTCAAAATCCTTTCTTAGCGCATGCCTTCGTCATAAAAGCTATTTGTATCCCTTGGGAATGTAAAAAACTTATTCCACGACGAAGTCTCGGGCATATTAGACTAGCTCTAGTCTTGTATAGGTACTTTGGTTTCATATTACTAAAAAATATTTATTGGATTAGGTAAGATACAATAGGGAAATCCCGCGACTTTGTCCGCGAAAATTTAGGTCTTTGAAAAATTCAGGGGTGACTTTGATTTCTCCGGATGAAAAGTAGCCTGGGTACAAGCAAAATTTTATCAAACAGATTAACCAAAAAAGTTACAAGACAGTCAGGCAGACAAATAGACGTACTTTCGCATTTATGATAATAGAGATAATATTATTAGAGTAAATCGAACTTGAATCGGTACCACCACCACCACTGCAGCCCATTATAGTTCCACTGCTGGGCACAGGCCTCCACTCTCATAGAAGAGAGGGAATTAGAGCTTAGACCCACCACGCTGCTCCAATGCGGGTTGGCGTGATTTAACGACTATTAACATGTTAGTGATAATAACCGGGACCGACGGCTTAACGTGCTCTCCGAGGCACGGGGGTGAAACACCGCCAACTTCCAACTCCGAGCTAGTACTGAGAATTTCTAATCAGAAACACCCTATACTTAATGATGACCCGGGACTCGAACCCGGGACCTCGTTGGCCGCAGTCCAACATGCTAACCATTAGAACAACGAGGAAGATCCATATATTCAATGCAAATGATTGCAAACGTACACATGCTTATCCCAGTAACTAATATCTTGGTTCAAGAAGCCAAGCTTAGCATTCAGCTTGAGCTCAAGATCACGATAACTATGAATCAAATAAGATTAGCCCTTATGATTGCCAAATGACAAGAGAAAAAATAAGGAGTACAAAACCTTACTGCTTCTATGGTACGAGATTGGCAACAATAGTCTTAACTCTATGATGGATGGTCAAGATGGCGGCCGTGTTAGTCAGTGTTTAAGTAAATTGCTAAATTTTATTTATGTAGAGAACTAAGTTTCCTTTTAATAGTAAATACGCAAAAGTATCTATGCAGAGAAATTTAATTTAGTATTCAAACAGGCAAAAATACAATAAAGAATAACAATAAAAAAAATATAGTAATTTTTCGCGGTAAGTAAATTTAAATTGCTGCGTTGCTCTTTTGTTGAGGGTATGACAAAAAAAGAAGTGCTTTCACATAATTTTGTCAGAGTAAACGTATTCAAATGTTCAAATATTGGTCATCTTTTACGTATACAAAGAAAGGGTTATTGTTTTAGGTTATGGAAACGGAATACATTTCGTGTTCGTAACTTAAAATATTAACGGAACAGAATATCAAAGTAGTCAAAGTAAGCACCTCTTTTTAAGCCGACTAATAATTTTAGGCATATTTTAGGTATCGTAGATTTACATTGTATATTTTAAAGAATTAAATTATTATAGGTATAATTTACCACGAATGTAGTAGTTCTTTATTATTGCTTATATATAACTTATTATAACTTTATATATCTCAATTTGTTAGTTTAAGTATTTCTTGTAAATTAATCTGCGAATAATTTTAGAATTTGTATTAACAATTTATTATTTAAAACATAAGTAAAAGCTTTTTTATTATTATTGGGTACCACTATGAGATGCTCAATATAATTTTACAATCTAGCCAGACTATTTGATTGATAAGTAATTTTTATTTAACATAGCTTATAATTATGTTATGAACCAAGAAATTGTCCAATGACGTATCTTAGTATTTCTTGTTACAAATAGACACGTCTTTGTTCATATGTTCTTTCAGGCAGCACTTCACTACTATAACTAATCACTAATTAGGCCTATTACACTGCACTTTTTACAGGGCCCTGTGGTAAGGGTGGGCGTGGCCGTTAGTTAAAGCGTCGCTTATTACACAGCAATAAGGACCAATTTAAAGACCCTTACTCCCTAAATCTTATTGCACTACAATGATTCAAGTGTAAGGGTCCCTGTGAAAAGTGCAGTGTACTAGGCCTACACTAACTGTAAGGGTTTTGTCCTTATTAGTCTTCTTACTAATTGCGTAACGTCGAGCAACTCGATTGCCTTACATTAACGTGATGGTGAAGCCGATAATCATGGAATTCTGCAAATTTGGTGATGACTTTGACTTTTAATAAGTAAAAGAATTATATGATACATCTATAATTGTGGGTAGCGGGCATGAATTACCATTAATTAAAGACGAATTGTGATTGTTCACAAGTTAACAATCACAATTCGTCTGTGTCGTCAATGAAACAATATCCGAAGTGTGAGCTAGTGTTGCTGGCATTTATTTAAAGTTCCAGTTATCCTGAAGGTGAGGCTACTTTATTAAAATATTTTAACAAAGTAAACACCTAATTATTGAAAATAAGAAGTTTAATCTAGAGATATTGAACAAAATCAAGAAAAAATATTAAATGGGGTGTCCCGTGACAATAAAAAAAAACTTAAATTAGGCGGACGAAGGCACGGGCATCTTCTACTTATCTAAAAATGAATACGATTTTTGGTTATTATAATATTTTGTGAACAACCAAACATCGCCATTTGAATACTTCCCGCATTCTATATCTCTGTGCATCTTCCCAGTTCTGTAGGACATGATCTATGCTGAAGAATTTTTAAATATTGAATAGAAGCAGGCGTTACTTTGCGGAAGTCCACGATAGTGAATGAACTAGAAGTTTAATTCGCTATAATCCGCTACAGTAGACGGCACTGTGTGGTACAGTGCGTGTCTTCCACCTACAGCATGCGACACCCACCACCCAGTAATGCGCACAGGCACAACACAACACCACACAAATCCTCCAAATCACTCTCAACGTTAACTGCCTCGTTGGTCTAGTGGTTAGCATGTTTGACTGCGGCCGATGAGGTCCCGGGTCCGAGTCCCGGGTCGGGCCATAATTAAGTACCTATCAGGTTTTTCTGATTAGAAATTCCCAGTACTAGCCCGGAGTTAGGAAGTTGGCGGTGTTTCACCCCCGTGCCTCGGAGAGCACGTTAAGCCGTTGGTCCCGGTTATTATCACTAACATGATAATAGTCGTTAAAGCCCGTTAAAGAGCAGCGTGGTGGGTCTAAGCTCTAATTCCCTCTCTCTTAAGAGAGTGGAGGCCTGTGCTCAGCAGTGGGACGTTAATGGGCTGTAGTGGATCGATGGATGGACTCTCAACGTACGTTTCACTCCGACACCGGAGCATCTTCAGGAGATTGTCGAGTCAACATCTCCCGAAGATGCTCACTGATGAATTTTTCTAAATCTTTTTTTTTCAAAAGGATACCCACTTCGCTTTTACGGAAATGTCTTGGCACACACAATCCTTTGGCTGTTGAAAGGCCTTTTTGTTCGAGCAAACATCAAACAAGTTCCATGATCAAATATTGGTGACCGCTTCTCGTATTCAAATAGTGGGTTATTGTTTTAGGTGATGCGCGCGCGCATGTGAAGCGATGGCGCGCGGGAGCGTACTGCTCGTGCTATGGGTGGTCGCCGTCGTCGCGGATAAACATGGTGAGGTCTAGTTTTTTTTTTTTTTTTTTAACATGGTGAGCTCTTTGGCTATGCTTTAATATGAGTCATGGTTTTTTTTTTTTTTTTTTTTTTATCCTCTACAAGTTTGCGCGTGACTGCAATCTCACTTGATGGTAAGTGATGATGCAGTCGTCGCGGATAAACATGGTGAGGTCTTGACTTTTTTTTTTTTTTTTCTTTTTTTCTCCACTACAAGTTAGCCCTTGACTGCGATCTCACTTGATGGTAAGTGATGATGCAGTCTGAGATGGTAGCGGGCTGACCTGTTAGGGGCGTAGCAGTTATATTAAACCCATATTCGGTTTCTGCACGGCATTCTACCAGAACGCGTAATCGCTTGGCGGCACGTCTTTGCCGGTAGGGAGCCGTCCACCAGGCCAGACCAGGGAAAATTCAGAAATAATAAATTCCCAAATTGGCCCTGCCAGGGATCGAACCCGGGACGTTAATACAACAGCACACACTGCGCCACGGTTGTCTTTTTTTTTTTTCCACTACAAGTTAGCCCTTGACTGCGATCTCACCTGATGGTAAGTGATGATGCAGTCTAAGATGGTACAGTATAAGACCGGAACGCGTAATCGCTTGGCGGCACGTCTTTGCCGGTAGGGAGCCGTCCACCAGGCCAGACCAGGGAAAATTCAGAAATTATAAATTCCCAAATTGGCCCTGCCAGGGATCGAACCCGGGACGTTAAGATAACAGCGCTACACACTGCGCCACGGTTGTCTTTTTTTATTTTTTTTATCCACTACAAGTTAGCCCTTGACTGCGATCTCACCTGATGGTAAGTGATGATGCAGTCTAAGAAGGTACAGTATAAGACCGGAACGCGTAATCGCTTGGCGGCACGCCTTTGTCGGTAGGGAGCCGTCCACCAGGCCAGACCAGGGAAAATTCAGAAATTATTAATTCCCAAATTGGCCCTGCCAGGGATCGAACCCGGGACGTTAATACAACAGCACACACTGCGCCACGGTTGTCTTTTTTTTTTTTCCACTACAAGTTAGCCCTTGACTGCGATCTCACCTGATGGTAAGTGATGATGCAGTCTAAGATGGTACAGTATAAGACCGGAACGCGTAATCGCTTGGCGGCACGCCTTTGTCGGTAGGGAGCCGTCCACCAGGCCAGACCAGGGAAAATTCAGAAATTATTAATTCCCAAATTGGCCCTGCCAGGGATCGAACCCGGGACGTTAATACAACAGCACACACTGCGCCACGGTTGTCTTTTTTTTTTTTCCACTACAAGTTAGCCCTTGACTGCGATCTCACCTGATGGTAAGTGATGATGCAGTCTAAGATGGTACAGTATAAGACCGGAACGCGTAATCGCTTGGCGGCACGTCTTTGCCGGTAGGGAGCCGTCCACCAGGCCAGACCAGGGAAAATTCAGAAATTATAAATTCCCAAATTGGCCCTGCCAGGGATCGAACCCGGGACGTTAAGATAACAGCGCTACACACTGCGCCACGGTTGTCTTTTTTATTTTTTTTATCCACTACAAGTTAGCCCTTGACTGCAATCTCACCTGATGGTAAGTGATTATGCAGTCTGAGATGGTAGCGGGCTGACCTGTTAGGGGCGTAGCAGTTATAATAAACAGATATTCGATTTCTACGCGGCATCGTACCGGAAAGCGTAATCGCGTGACGTCTTTGCTGGTAGGGTGGTAACTAGCCACGGCCGTAGCCTCCCACCAGGCCAGAACAGGGAAAATTCAGAAATTATAAATTCCCAAATTGACCCTGCCAGGGATCGAACCCGGGACTTCCGCACGTTAAGACAACAGCGCTACACACTGCGCCACGGAGGTCGTCAAACCTCTTTTAAATTATTTTTTAATATAGCAAACGAGCAGGTAGGTCACCTGATGTTAAGTGATTACCGCCGCTCATGAACATTTGCAGCACCAGTGGAACCGCCAATGCGTTGTAGGCTCTTGACATGCTTTTTTTTCTCACCAACATGCCAGTGATCGCTATGATTTTATGAATAGGAGGAGGATTTCTCCTTATTACAATTACTATAGGGGCAATTAGGGATGAAGCCATAATGAATGCCTATATCGAGTATTGAGGAGTTCATTAGTTGATCTGAACTCATCAATACTAGCAATAGTACTACTTCTACTAGAAGAAGTATGGTCATCCTTTAAAAAATCACTTGGGAAGTCCTCGGCTTCGCCTCCTCCTTCCAATATCACTCGGCCATCAATTTCTTTATTTCCAGCCTGGACAGAAATGTACTATTTTATATCTCAAAGTTTTACTTTATTAAAACTTAATTCAGTAACTCATTTTAAAAAATCTTATTGATGCCTGGGATAAAGGAGTCGCACTTTCAAATCCTTGTCAACTTACATTTGTTATTCCACCCGTTGTTTGTTAAAGTAAAATACTTAATATTATGTGCATTCAATAATTTATTACCATTCAGTAACTTATAATTATATTTTATCATGAGTTTAAGTATGTAGGAAAACAGGTGATGTATCCCAAACCCCAATATTGCATTAGTAGGTTTGATAATAAGGTTTGTACTTATTAAATTTTCTTGAAGACATGATGCATGATAAGAAGCTATTTAATCTGTCGAATACATACAAAAAAAATCACTAGCGCCATAAGTGTGGCTGGCTTTTTTAATGAGTTTTTTCATCACCAACAACACTCAATATCTGAGGGTGGAAGTAATTTAAAGATGCCGAAATTTTCACTTAACGTCTTAGCACCTAATCTCCAGGAAGATAAGGAGGTCGCCCGGCAAAAAGTACCCAGAGATTATTCAAAGATCGCTCTCGAGCAAAAACTTCGAGGAGAAATCTTATTGGAGGGTTCTGTTTATCTACTTTAACGTCTATAAATAGACTTACTATGTATTTAGAAGTTTCAATTAATGTGATTTCTTTGAAGCAAAGATTTATTTACGAACGGTTCTACTCCTACCTGGCTGTACGTCTTTGCCGGTAGGGTGGTAACTAGCCACGGGCATCTCACCAGGCCAAAGACCAGAGAAAATTCAGTAATTATAAATTCCAATACCCTGTAATCGAACCTGGGTTAAGTTACGTTAAGACAACAACGCCAACACACTGCGCCAGCGATTTCATCAAACAAAAACGTCGTTTGATTTAAATCGCAAAAAATTTTTAGAGCATGATGCTTAGAAAACTTGATAATAAGATTCCCATAGAACCCTAAAAGGGAAGAAGACAGTTTTTAGAATGGAGTGGGAAGGTACGCAAAAAAGTCACTAAATCGTGACGACCCACCGGCGACTTCCGAACACGACTCTCGCATTAACCATCTATAGAAACACAATCACCTAACGACTTACATTTTATTGTGTGAATACCTTAAGCATTGTAGGTTAGCTATTTGTATTTATTTTAGGAGTTTACTAGTATCTTTTAAACAAACGATGGTAAAATTAACTTAAAAATAAGGTTTTTAGAAAAATAAAAGTTTGCTTGGCGGTACGTCTTAGCCGGTAGAGTGGTAACTAACCACGACGGAAGTCTCCCACCAGACCGGAGCAGAGGGAATTCAGAAATTATAAATTCCCAAATGGACACTGCCAGGAATCGAACCCAGGATCCCACGCCCTCATCACTACGCCAGGGCGGTCGTCAACTTTCTGTGGTGCTGCTGACCCTAAGTAAATAGGTATTACAGACTACTAATTCCCAAAAAAATAAGTGTTTTCTAGCTATGAAAAAACAAATTGCATTCAAATTTATGTGTTAAAGTAAACACCTCGATATGGAATTATCTAGAGCTGGTCTCAGAACAAGTTGACGTATATCAATACCATTAAACTTGTTAAAGTTTGTCTACCTATCTGTCTGTCTACTCTCAGCTCAACAGTTAGTCCAATCTTGATAAAATTTGGCACAGATCTTTCATCATGATGACGGACATTTATTTTATTTTATATTACTTACTTATTTATTTCTTCCTTGTCGACATGTCAAGGGGCTGCACTTGGTTATACACGAATAAGTTTCCTATTCAAAAAAAAAATGTAGTAATGAATTTCACGAATACGAAGTTTTTGACTCCATGTAGTTTGTAATGAAACGTTCGGAATGAATCGAATGAAAATAACTGATCAAAGGTTTTTTTGTGCTCCATCTCACACTTGACCGATGCCGCTCCAGATAGAGAAGGGCTTCGTGATGAGAAACACTTAATCAACGTCCGGGACGTATTCCCGAAGCTCGGATGCACTTGATACGATGCCTTACTCACAAAAGCGCCGCTAGATAAATACGTTTTCATTATCTGCTATTCGAAATGAGCTAATTTTAAGATCCTCGATTATATAATGCTAGAAAGTATTTGTTAATCTAGCAGGTTTATATTATTTCCCTGTTATAAATGAATAAAAAAGAATACGACTAAGTATTATTGCTTATTATTTTATTACTTAGCACCGACTTCACAAGAAAAATCTAATCAAATATTCATTTACTAGCAGATGCCCGCGACTTCGTCCGCGTGAAATAAGTTTTTTTAATTCCCACGGGAACTCCCTTATTTTTCGGGTTAATATATAGTGTATGACTCACAAATAATGTGGCTTTCTATTGGTACCAGAATTTTCAAAATCGGTTCAGTAGATCCAGAGATTACCCCCTACAACCTCACAAACTCACAAACTTTATCTCTTTATAATAATAGTACAGATTCTATTTAGGTAGGTACACTTATTGACGTAAATTACTTACTTACTTATAAAACATGATGGTGATATGCAGTTACGGTATCATAAAAACTACAAGCAAACCTCAAAACTCTTGATTATATTTTAGTTCTACTTTGAAATATCAGTCAGCCATTTTCGGTACTTTGTCACACTGTAAGTGTGAAAAAACTATACGCAATTTTTTTTTATTGTGTTATATTTTCTATTTTTAAATTACGTAAAGATAACAATTTTAACAGCAAAAGGTAAGGAGTATGTTTTAGAAAATATATTTTAAGAACTTCTTCAAATATTAAATCATTGAATGAATCAACTATTGTTAAATAATAAAAGCTTTGGGACTCACAACTCTGATTAGAACTTTCACCATTAAGTAATTATAACTAAGTGGAATACGGCTTATCAAAAAATTCCTTTGGATACATTTCTTTATGACTTACACTAAAACCTATAAAGCACTTTCGTCTTATCAAGCAAGTAGATGGTCCCCTTTTAAATCACCATTTACTTATTGGTTAATAGATCCTCTTTACAAAAATCTTTAATGGTTTCACTCACACATTTTTATCACAGAACATAACACATGCAAGCAATAACAAGTAATGAGTGGTGCTTAAAATGAATACGGCCGAATAAAACATCCATAGTAATGTCGGAGATATTCGTATCGGCCGTTACACCCGCCTGCTTTTGGAGTGCATCGATAAAGTATTGGATCTTATTATAAACTTGATGCAGCTTCTATCTAGTTCCTTTTATTTTGATTAAGGTGCGTGAGACTCTTCAATTAGTAACGATCTTCGCCCACTTTGTATATTAGGATTCATATCTTTTCCGGAGTTTCACTGCAGTTATATTGAACAAGAATATAGAGAAGAGCTGGCACATGGTATTTAGCGTCCATGTTTCTGCTTCTGTATAATTTTAAACCTCTGTCTAGTGTTAGGGTTATAAATATGTACAATATTCTCTTTCGTTTATTCTCTGCACGGTATTGTTCCAAACTTTATCTGCTATATTATGAGCATATTACATGATTCTCGCATCTTCAACCGCCTGGATTAAAATTCTCGATTCCCGGAGGAACTCTTTATTTTATCCGTAATAAAAGTAGCCTATGCCCTTCCTTGGCATACAACCTCTATACCACCAATTTCATTGAAATGTGAAAGCGTAGCAGATAGATACACTTTGGCATTTTTAATATTAGTATGGATAATATGAAGCACACTGTATGATTCTTTTTTTACTTTGGTACTTGAGATTCTAAGAGCTACAGAGCGTCTTAAAATCTAGAATATGAACAAGTTCTCCAGCTGTAGGAAATTAAAAGCACTTTACTGCAAGCTGTTTTTACGAAAAATAGTTAAACACCCGTATCTGTAACTTTGATATCTCTTCTTAAAATGGAACGTCATAAAACATTCAAGGATCCATTCGCATCCGCTGTGAAGATGCCCCTCGCTCAACTCCATGCAGTTACTCGTAAATGCACTTAACTCTGAGACGTAAAAAGATTCGCTAGCTAATGGACGTCTCGGCTATTTGCTCATAACGTTTGCGTAAATCAAATGTTAGAGGACATTCTGTTGCAGTTTATTACGGATTCATGTATCGTGACTTAATGGATGTAACGTTTCAGCCTGTTCATTTTGAATTAAATTAATGTTTTTATGTCACACAGCATGATATAATTTATCTTTAGGTCCGTGGTTTATTTTACAGCCCACGACTTTTTTGATTTCCAAATAAACTCTTTAATTTTGGGGATAAAAAGTAGCCCATGTCCTTCTCCGGGATGTAATCTACCTCTATAGTAAATTTCATCAAAATCGGTTAAACGGATGGGCTGTGAAAGCGTAGCAGAGATACAGACAGACAACACTTTCGCATTTATAGTATTAAGTACGGATTTTCAAGTTGGTAAGTACATACTTAATACAACGTGTTTCCGAGATATTTCAAATATCACTCTAAAGTTAGGGATTATCTCACTCGAAATCTAAGCTTCCCCAAAAAACATTGATGTCGACAAGGTGCAAACCCAAATCCGAAATTACCTTCGAAGGTCTTTTGAAAATAGGAACCGACGAATTCTCACCGATTTGCCAAAAAAAAAAACATAAAAGCCGGCCACACCCACAAAAACTGTTCAATAGTCACCTTCGTAAATGTAACACGATATATACAAAGAGTAGTCGAGTGCCAGTCAAGAGGTTCCCAAACAAGATAATCCCTTTGTTAGTCGAGTTATAATGGCGTCTCCGGGGAGTCTTCTATTATTTTCTGTTTCGTTCGAGGCAGCTGTGGCGTGTGTTTGAGTTTCGTATTTCAATGTGAATCGAGTTTCAATTTCTGTTCCTGCATCATTGAAGAGCGGCAGGTTAACGTTAACGTGTTACGAATTGGTGGCAAATGTGAAATGTTATGTTAACGTTGTCGTGCTGTTTTGACTGAGCAAGTCGTTAATTACATTTCCTCGTAGGTATAATTTGAGTTTAAAATGTCACTTAGTTGGAATTAGTATTACCAGCAACTAAAATTCGTAACAATAATGTTTGAGGTAACTTATTACTTGTTATTTTTTGTTGAAATCGCATATCAAAACAAAATACGAAAGTTTTATTTATGACTAGATGATGGATGACAAAAGGTTGAACAGATGGTCCGTGAAAGCGTAGCAGACTGAGATACGGACAGGTAGATAGACAGACAGATACACTTTCGCATTTTTAATATTAGTTTGGATGTTAGAAATCAGAACTAACTCGAAACAATCGAAGAATCGAAACATTCATCAGTCCAGTTAACTAGAAATTTTGACTGCAAAACCAAATAAGATTTAGTATCGGCACGGATGCATGAAATGGAACGTAATTAAAAAGAATCCTGTATAGTTCCGACCAAACCACCATTGGATTTCATTATCCTTAAGGAACCCAAATAGCGTCGATCCCATTCTTAATTATCCGAATGTCGGACAAAATGACAGGAGGCGGTCCCTTTCAACCCATGACTCTAATCCTTTGAGTTACACACCTATACGTAGACTGTTCTCTCGTCTTTTTTTAAAAGTATTTATCTAAATACTTACATTTATAAAAAGGAAACGCTGATTGACTGACTGACTTATCTGACAACGCACAGCTCCAACCACTTGATGGATCTGGCTGAAATTTGACATACATTACTTTTATGACGTAGGCATTTATGCTAAGAAAGATTTTTTTTAATTCAACCCTTAAAGGTAAAATAGATGTTTTTTTGTATGAAAATCGAACTTAACGTGAGCGAAGCTGTGGGCAAAAGCTAGTTATTAGTAGAAAACACAATTCAAACATCATTGTCAAATTATCAATAAGCTATGACGCAGAAAGCTAGACACAATACATTAAAATGTAGGTATACTATTTCTTAATCTTATTTCCTCTGCATTAATCTAACTGATCTCGATTCGTTTTTTTGATTTAACTATGATAAGTTGATGAATCTATGCTAATATTAGCAATGCGAAAGTTTGGATGGATGTATGGATGGATGGATGTTTGTTGCTCAATCATGCCAGCGGCCATTAGCCAGTTTTTTATAATATTACTAGCTGATGCCCGCGACTTCCTCCGCGTGGATTGAGGTTTTTCCTCCCGCGGGAACTCTTTCATTTTCCGGGATAAAAAGTAGCCTATGTATTATTCCAGACTATAATCTATCGCTGTGCCAAATTTCATCCAGATCCGTTCAGCCATTCTGGCGTGATTGAGTAACAAACATCATCCATCCAAACTTTCACGTTTATAATATAATATATTAGTCTATAACTGCCTTGTTGGTCTACTGGTTAGCGTGTTCGACTGCGACCGACGAGGTCCCGGGTTGGAGTCCTGGGTCGAGCCATAACAAGTATTGGGTTTTTCTGGCAAGAAATTCTCAGTACTAGCCCGGAGTTATGAAGTTGGCGGTGTTTCACCCCCGTGTCTCGGAGAGCACGTAAAGCCGTCGGTCTTGCGCCTGATCTCTTTCCGGTTGTGTCGGATTTCTGTCCCATCGAGCTATGAGAGTAAAGGAACAGAGAGGGCATCTGTGTATGCGTACACACATGTGCACTATAATATCTCCCGTGCAGATCCGAAATTCGGTCGGGAGGACATTATTATAGAAGTATAGAAAGACCAACTGGTCTTATAATATAGTATCAGAAAACGTCATGTCAAGCTTCTTCCCATTTCATCGTCGGGAAGGAACAGCGTTTATATTTGTTCTGATAAGATGAAAGTCAGTTTGTTTTTAGATCTCGTTAGGAGCCCGCGGAATCCAACCATTCGTCAGGCTAACATATTCCACCTCGCGCTGCGGCAATAAGGAATTTCTCCATTTGCATTCATTTTCCCCTTCCCGTTTCGTCTTTTTTGTACGGAATTTTAAAACTACCAAAACATCTTCATTTTATTCATACGTTTTCAAGAGTTTTGTTGATTCAGATAATTAAGCTTTAAATCTACTTCGTTAATTATGTTATTATAAGATGCTATTATTTTCTGCAATATTCTATTATTACAATAGATGGCCGAGTATCAACTGTCACTGGCTGGATCAAAGTAACGCAAGGCCGTGAAGTGTGGAAGTCCTTACTTGAGACCCATGTTCACCTGTGGAAGTCTATCAGTTGTCAGTCGGTTTGTTTATTTACGACTGCCTGAAAAAAGGAGTATATTGTTTTCAGGGTTCATGTATGTATGTATGTTTGTATATGAGTTTGTATATTCGACCATAACTTCTATACGCCTGAACCGATTTTGATAAATGAGATATCGTTATAATCCCTAGCTTATTCCAGGTGACATAGGCTAGTAAAATTTAAAAAAAAATTGATGGGGTGACCATGTTCCCGCATTAAAAAGTAAAGTTAAAAAAAAAAAATCGAAAATAAGATTAACTATCTAATCATCATCTAGAAAATGATGAGTAGATTCCAAAAATATATAACACTATAGTTCAATATCCAGTGATTCACAAAAAATATCCTTTAATAAAAATGTGAATAAGATTATAATTTAACTAGATTAATTTAGATTTTTAACTTTTTAGTTCGTTTTTTTGGCAGGGCAGTCATGTTTTTTAATTTTTTTTATTATGACTTATTGTTTGTCTTAAAATGACTTTAATACTTCATCATCTTTACACACCTACTATACCCAGTAACAGTTCGTTTAATAGAATGTACATATTAAACATGATGGAACGGCCTTCGTTAAAATAACTGTATCTATTAATATTTTGAAAGTAAACGGTGATTGATCTTATGAAGCTTAAGCATCAAGCCTTGAAGTATTAAAATATTTTCTCTGCGGAACTTTGAACTTTGAAAGTTCATCACATTTAAGGCAATTCCAAATAGAATCTATTGCAGAATGTATTATTTTTTTATCACTACAAGTAGAAGATGATGCATTCTAAGATAGTAGGGGGCTAACCTGTTGGGGACACGGCATTTATAGTAAATCCATACCCCTATTCGGTTTCTATACGGCATCGTACCGGAACGCTAAATCGCTTGGCGGCACGTCTTTGCCGGTAGGGTGGTAACTAGCCACGGCCGAAGCCTCCCACAAGGCCAGACTAAGGAAAATTCGGAAATTATAAATTCTTAAATTGACCCTGCTGGGGATCGAACCCGGGACCTCCGCATGTTATGACAACAGCACTCAACACTGCGCCACGGATGTTGTTATTGGACATTTATTTGATATTTATTTTTTGAGTGAAAATATTATAATATTTTACGACCTGTCATCGATTACAATGTGTTGAATGTCACTAACAAATTATCGACATCACACAAGTTATCGATAGATTATAGACCACACAGAAGCATTTCCCAAACAATATTAATCTTGTTACAAAACACAAAATTGATTTCAATATCACAGCTGGAAGCCCTTACGCTGCGTTGTTTATTGGTTACGTCGAGAATTAAAATCAATTTTCAAGGCGTGCAATGGATTATGAAACTTTATTTTTAACAGCTGATATCCAAGCGGCAATAATATGCAAGCTTTAAATCATAGTAAGGGTTTAATTATACGACTGCCTGAAAAAAGGAGTATATTGTATTCAGAATCGGTATTCATGAAGAGGTATCGTTAGAATCCCTAGCTTATTCCGGGTGACATAGGCTAATAAATTTTTTAAAAAAAGTTGTTGGGGTGGCCATGGTCCCGCATTAAAGAGCAAAATTGAAAAAAAATCGAAAATAAGATTAACTGTATAATCATCATCCAGAAAATGATAGTAGATTCCAAAAATATATAACTCTTTAGTTCAAGATCCAGTGATTCACAAAAAAATATCATATAATAGAAATGTGAATAAGATTCTAATTTATCTAGATTAATTTAAATTTTTAACATTTTAGTTCGTTTTTTGGCAGGGCAGTCGTGTTTTTTACAATTTTTTAATTCTGACTTGTTAGAACATGAAAGGGGTTCTACCTTTCTAGCAATTTGAAAAAAATTAAAAATACCTAGGTCCACTTAACGCACCATGATTATCCCGCAGAGTGTGATTTTTGTTATAACGCATTAATAAAAGTCCAATGGCTACACAATTATTATTATTACTTACTTACTATACTATAAATAAATAAATATACACATTTAAGTATGTGAAATGTCCTGGCATAATATCTTTAATACTTGTCTAAATAAATTTTATACGTAGAACATGTATAATTGTGTCCTAGACGATCCTGCTGGGGAATTCAATTATGGTCACGTAAAATTCAAAGTTGTGTCACGATACGAATAATAATAAAAATTATCATACTCCTCCTCCAGGCCCAGACCAAGTGGCCATATTTATTTATTATGTTCGATTCATAGCTTCGCCTGCCTACAATATGAATAATGAGCACTTCAATAAAAAAGTGGACCCGAATGATGAAACCGTAAATGAGCGCTTTCATAATTTGAATTATAAACGACTTCACACGGTTCGACGGCGATAATAAACATGAAATCTTCACCAAATTTAGAATATTATATTATGCACCATAAAGATAATGGTCGTGAAGAAATAAACTTAATTATATTAATTGAGTTGAAAACTAGAAAATTTTGTTATAATGGAACTGGTCACAGAATTTAAAGTGATAATAGAAGCTCCCTGCGGAATAAACGAGGTTCCATCAAATGCTTGGACGATCCGACGTTTAATGGAATATGTAATTGGCTTACCCACGTCAGAATAAACAAGTATGTGACATGGACCGAAATTACTGGAATATCGATCCGAACTCATGATTATAAATAAAGCCGAGCCGCTTAAAGCCTTCGTAAATATTGATGGGCGTTCTATTCTCGGAGGTTGGAAGACAATAACTTGGTAGCATTTTGACAGTGTTATTATAAATTGCAATAAAGCTTTATTGCGACTTATTGTTTATTAGTATTTAATAAATATTAAATACTTACAAACTCTTAGGATTTTTAAATAAGCTGGTTGCAAATGGTTTCCAGGTTGTTGAAAGATCCATTCTAATATTATAAATATGGAAGTGTGTCTGTTTGCCTGCTACGCTCTCACAGTCCATCTTTTCAACTGATTTTGATGAAATTTGGTACAGATATAGGTTGTATCCCGGTTAAGGACAAAGGGTACATTTTTATCCCGGAAAATTAAGGCGGGCATCATCTAGTAGAAAAATACTCGGTTGCAACCCCTCAGATATTTAGAATTTTAATAACGTTGATAATACAGTGGTTGTAACCATAGAATGAGGTAAAGAGCCATCGAAACAAATCCCATTAAGGAAAAATAGAATCGAGAAGGAAATAGCGTTCGGTCCCTACGAAATCGGAAATAGAAACACACTGAACGGAAGTGAAACTAATTAAGTTATCCTCGCTTCACTCGAGTTGCGGTTTATTTTTGTGCCATTCCCCGTTTCAAATAATAATACAATCCTTGAGGTATTACTGTCAGCACTATTGTAAGAGTAACATACACTTATGTACTGATAACAGATTCTGAGCAAAATTTTGACGAGGGTGCTTAAAATTTGTATCGCCTAGTTTCGCCTCTAATACTTTGGTTTAAAGTCCACTTTTGAAGAGTAATTGGGGAGATTGGTTGGGTAGTGTATACGGTATCCAAATATCAGCTATGTTTTGCGTGTAAACAAGCGCGAGTGAGGCGTCAAACCAGGTGCGGGCTTTTGGGAGAAATCGATGGCGCTACTTAGGGGACGTACTATTATGACAGTTGCCATTTATTTCGAGTAGAGCAGAGTCTATTAACACTTATTCTGTAAATAGACAACAGCCATCTCTAAAGACATCCAAAATTATTGTGATGACAAAAGACTACCGATACCCGCAGATTAAAAGTAGAAATATGTGATTATCCAGCTCATTTAGGTTACAAATCAGTTGCCCCGTCTAAATAATCATTATTCATTAGTATCCACCACTATCACCATCACTACAGCCCATTAACATCCCAATCTACTCTCATAGGAGAGAGAAAATTAGAGCTTAGACCAACCACGCTGCTCCAATGCGGGTTGGCGGGCTCATTCATTTGTATAACGTATTGTAATTTTAAAGTATTGTCTTTCTTTTGTTACAGACGAGCCAAGCTCAACAGAACCAGAACATAGTACAGTCCCTCCAACACCACCGATACCGCTAAGGCCAGAGTACGCGCATCCAGCTGGTGTAGAGGCATTAGACCCATATAACTCAGAGAAAAACAATCCTCCACTACACCACAGAGATTATTTAGAAGAAGATTACGACCAGGAGTCTCATAAAGAAGATGAACATGAGAATAGAGACGATGCTGATGAACTGCCTTCTTTATCGGGAGACCACCTCTTACAAAGTTCAACAGATGATCTTCCTATGTTTTTACTAGAACCACAGCACGCTTATGTAGTACGTAATAAACCAGCGACACTAAGATGTCGTGCAGCTAATGCTTTGCAAGTATACTTTAAATGTAATGATATACGTTCAGTTGGAAGTGCGCATTTCGAATTCGTTGATCCTCAGAGTGGTGTGAGGATTGTTGAAGCTGAATGTAATGTAACGAGGGATAATTTGGAAGAATACTTTGGTGAGGATAGGTTCTCGTGCACTTGTCACGCTTGGAGCAGTCGTGGTGATATAAGAAGTCAACCGGCTATTGTAGAATTAGCATGTGAGTATTTTAATAATGTATTACATGTTAGACAACAATCCAGAAGTAGGTATTAATAAAACACTTTTTTAATATATTTGTACTCTAACCACGAGAGATTTAATGTAATTAGTTAATTTATAAAACTCAGTTAAACAATACTACAGTATCAAATCATTTGACCAGGCTGCAGTTGCTACCGCAGGCTCGTAAACAAGGTAACGATCTAAAACACCGAAGGTATTCAATAATCGTTCGAGTCTCGGTGGAGACTGCTTTACCGATGGTAAAACATTCGTATTTATACAAGTTAAGGCGTTGGGAACGAACCGAGTGAAATACATCGAATGAGTCAAATATCAGTACAATCGAACCTTCATCAATAAATTAATTAACAATCTTTTAACTTTTGTAACAATTCAATTCAACTTTAAACGCAAAGCTGACATATAAAACTAATGTCTCGCTGCTATATGATTTTCGTTATACGTTCGTTGTTATAATATTCTTTAAGCTTGTACAAAACTTCCAACAAGTTTGCGATTGTTTATTTGATCTGCATATGGATGTCTTAAGCTCGTTGACACTAAAACAAAATAAGAACATTGCTTCTTTTTCTTCTTATACCTAGAAACAGTGATTATAACATCAAAAAGATATTACAAATGCATACTTACAGCTTGCCCTTAATAATTGTTAGATGATGAACTCAAGATGATCGTTGCTTTTAAGTTCATCAATTCTCTTTTTTAATAATTACAATTATGTTACCAATTATATCATATTTCTCCAAACATCAACACCAATAAAACCGTCAATAAACTGTAATTAGATATCGGTGTAGCTTTAAAATTCATATTTCCGGTGCAAACGGGGCGTGGAGCAACATTTCATCAAAACTAATAATTTGAGAGTTTCCGTTCGTTATTTCGGGCTAACCTACTTTTACCGCTCGTTTCGCTGCAGTCGTCTTTGCGCCATAAAGGAGCCTGCCGCATGAAATCCTCGTATAGTATATTCATTCAGTTGAAAAAACTTCAGTATTTTAAAAGAGAATGTCTCATAAATATATTTATACTTCTACCATACCTTTACCACTGTTTTAATCATACTTTTGCGGGTCTAAAGTCAGTCTTCATGCCCTAGGGCCGTAATCTAGTCGATCGATCGCCCAACTAGTTGACCAACCCCATACTGTAAATATGCACAACAGAGTGTAGGCTCCAGACTGGTCGACCAAACGATCGTACCATTAGACATAAAAGTTTTTAAACCAAGGAGTATGTGTACCTGCATAAACACTGGCAGCATGAAAAGCAAAAAGTTTGATTACTATGATTACTTACTATGATTTGCAATCAATATCTAACCGTTACAGTTTGTTTTACTGTTATGGTAGAAGTATAAAGTAGAGTATACACAACCGGGATAAAGCAGTTTTTTTCTTGGGCGCTTGAATCCCTCACTGCACTCAGGACTCAATCTTAATTCCCTCCCTTTGGTCGGGAATTAACTTATAACACCCTCGCTGCGCTCGGGAGTTAACTTTGGAGTCCTTCGTGACATAAAACAGTGCTTTATCCCCTTGGTGTATAATCTACTATTTTATTTGTATACACTTCGTTTTATACTGAGCGGCTGATTCTTGTAAATACACATTTCTTGTTTATATATCGTAAGATGATATCTTAGATTTCGATCACAAAAAAATTGTCAAATTATGTCAGTTTTATTTTCGAGTCCATATTTTTGAATATAAAATATTAGTTTACTAGACTATGCTTGCGACTTCGTCCGCGTGGATTAAGGTTTTTCGATTTCCGCGGGAACTCTTTAATTTTCACTCTTTTCTTTAATTAATGAACAGATGGGCCGCGAAAGAGTAGACAGAGACACTTTCACATTTATAATATTAGTATGGATTTTGCAAAAATTATGAACTTTTAGAAAATAGTCACTACCCTGTCTTTTAAATTTGATAGATTATAACGCATATTCATTTATATTTTTCATCAGGACTCTAATAGCCGTAATCAAGTTGAAATCCAATTTGCAGTCACAATTTCCTTCGTTAATATTCATTTCAAAATTGAGGAGAAAATAACAAGTTCAACTCCAATAAACATTTTCAATTAAGCTCACGAACTAATATCTTCGGTGACGTTTATGAAACTTACAAGACACTCATTAAAAGTGTATAATGGCTGAATTACATCAACACATTTTGACAAACCACCATCACCACTACAGCCCATTAACGTCCCACTGCTGGGCACAGGCCTCCACTCTGATAGGAGAGAGGGAATTAGAGCTTAGACCCACCACACTGCTCCAATGCGGGTTGGCGGGCTCCATTTTGATGAACATGTAATCTTTAGATATGACGCTAACGAACGTTAGTAAAAGTAGGCATTGATTCACCATTTTTATCATTAAGCAAAAGTAGTAAATTGACAGTTTTTACTTGTGTTACGTGAACGTAAGTTACTAGTGAATAAACAGACGTTAAAGTTCGTTAAATTTTAAAGAACGTAAGTTACGATAACCAATGGTTTGAATCAACCGGCCCTATGAGTCGAACATTAAATGACATCATTAATTTAATGCTTGTTTCTAGCTAATGTTAAAAATTGAGATCGCATTCAGGTGCAAAGCTGTTATAAATACTTAAAAAATAAAAAATCTTGCATTAAATTAAAAAAAAACATATACATACAAAGTTGTTATTTTAAATACGAAATCTATTAAGCCAATCAACGATTAAATTCAATCTAAAATACAAGTAAATCTTCCGCGCATATTAAATGAACGTCGAAGAAGCCATTTCATAGATTTATGTCGAGCATGATTTAATGAACATGGATGAAATTGTAAAACCTCTTATTTTTCTATGGATATTGATTGCTCATAAAAAATATTTATTATACACGATATAAACTTTAATATCGGATGATTCCGTTACAAACAAAAAACCGTTAAAGGACAATTTTTTACCTTTAGCGGTTCAATAACTAAATAATTTCCGAACATTTAAGATAATAATATAACTTATGTTATAACTTGTAAGAATAGTCATTTAATTTAAGTAAAGTCTTCAGAAAAAAATATATAAAATATCTACCTGTCTCCCTACTAGTAGATAATAATACCTATCTCTGAAAGTTAATTCCATACTAAATGATAGAAACGCTTAATATTCGTAGATGAAATCGCGGGTGTCACATAATTGTTTATATTTAGCAGAAACATTTTGTTTAACATTAAGTGTCAATAAATATTCCACCATCCATTAACGTCCCACTGCTGGGCTCAGGCCTCAACTGCTGGGACTCTGTTGACCACAACTGTTGGCCAGCTTTAACGACTAGTTACTTACAATGTTAGTGATAATAACCCTCTAAACAATAATAATCTAATCGCACCAAAACGGTTTTGCTCGACGTTTCTGATACGAACCGCTAAGGTGTGGAACACCCTCCCAACGCACTTGTTTCCTGCCGGGTATAACTTAGGTACCTTCAAGACAAAGGCTTAGTTCTAGGCAAGCGCGTTCCAACCTAGACTTCATCATTGCCTGGCACTAAGCATGACTGTCGTCAACTGCAATAACAAAAAAAAACCGGGACTTACTTTTATTTTACTTTAAATAACAAATAAAACTCCGGGGTGGCACTGAGCAATTCTCGGGAATCGAAGCCAGGACGTGATCCGCAGTCGACTATGCTAACTGAGCATTAAATATTGAGACCAACGAGGCATTAAATATTGGTAGAAGAAATAATTTACCTTATAAATCAGACTTCAATTGAACATTAGTTTCTATCATAATTACGAGCATTTTACGAGTACAAATGAGTTATCGCGTCCTATTTTATAACTTGTAGCGATTGTTATGTGACTAGCCATTAAAGTATTATTCTTGTCTGTGGAATTATTTCTGATATTGTTATCAGTAAATATGAGTTTATTAACAGCAAGCGATTATTTAATAGTTCATTTAGGAATACGGAGCATAGGCGCTTGTGTTTATAAAATAAGGTTCTTAAAGTTATCAGAAACAATATTACTCTTACATACGGTTTATCTATACTATACTAAGATTATAAATGTGAAAGTTTGGATGGAAAGATGGATGGATGTTTGTTACGCCAATCACGCCAGAACGGCTACACGGATCTGGATGAAATTTGGCCCAGAGATAGATATCCTGGAATAGCACATAAACTACTTGTTATCCTGGAAAACTAAAAAGAGTTCGAGAAACAAAAACCTCAATCCACAGATGAAGTCGCGGTCATCAGCTAGTAGAGTTTCTTTATCATAATATTACATTTTTGCCTTCTGTACTCTAAAATCTAAATACTATTAAGTTTCAATTCAATATTTATTTATTTAAATAAGGTACGCGTTACTCTTATTGTAGTCCAAAAATGTTTGGTAAAAAATAGACATTTTAATTCAGAAATAGTCTATAATCGCAATACGAATTAGATTTACAAACATTTTCGCTACCATAGTGAGTATAATTCTAATTAGACTTTCCGTCCAATCGTTTTGATTTATAGACCTACAATAGATTTCCATATAAAGCAGCACAGGAGGCCATGTTCCTCTATATCTACTCGGTTCGCTTGGTGTGAATCTTATTCAGGAAATGAAACGTTGCTGGCTGAATTTATAGCTGTGTGCGAGCGCTCTGCCACCGGTGTTACTTGCCACTTATCATTTACGCCTATCAGGTCTAGCAGTTCTGAAATAATAATATGCTTGAAAGTTACAAACGCAAGTACAAGAAGGACTAAAAAGTGAATTCATTTAACACCGTTTAAATAATAAATGTATCATATTCAGTTCGTTGGATTTTGAAATCATTGTCTTAGTTAACACGTATTATGATCGAGCCTACTACATTATTTTTTTCGAAAAAAAGGTGTAAGTTAAAGTAGTTCATGAATAGGATATGTGTTATGACGCATCTACATAATCCATGAAAAATAAAATACTTAATATAAACATTAATAGGTACTCCAACATTTGTTACAATAAATAACAACACATTAATCTGGCAAAATAAAATAAATTGTCATTTTCTTGCCAGTACAAAATATATAGGCCTTTTAGCTGTAACATGTGTTACACCATTAAACTTCCAACGTACTTCGGAGATTGAGTAAAGTACGTCAGCTTGTAAATCTTCAACAAGAAGTCTTAGCTGCGACAATTTTACACGCACGATTCCATAGGTATCATCATTAATAGCTACATGGATACCACTTGGGAGCGTATTTAAAGCTCTCGCGGAACAATTAAAACTGTCGAGATGAAAATTTAGAGACGTTTCTATTACACACGGTTGCCTCGCGCAATTAGGAGCAAGTGGGAATGTCTAAGTTGCTTCTGCTTCATGTATATTTAGACGTTTATGAGTTTCAACTGTGCGTGCTTACTGCTTATTCTGGTGTGCTCTGTCACCAAATTTGACAAGTTTTCACTGCAGTGCGTTAGAACTTTGAAACTGTTGCGTTGTGTTGAAACTTGATTTCAATGTATACTTAATTTCAAGTGTTTGGTAGTCTGCCAAGCGTTAGCATCTCGTCCTTTTGCGTTTGAAAGTGTTTGTTGCTTTAGGAGATTGCCTTTCAGAGCTTCAAAAGAGTTCAAATGAGGCGTTTCACTATTTATAATTAGGAACATAGAATTTTTATACGTTTGAAGTTCCTTTGTGTTTGATGTATTTATCTTTCTTTGTGGCTTACCATTGTTTTGTGAAACTATTTGCGAATGACTTCTTTTGCTTATTTTCTGAAATCTAAATATGCTTAAGACTCTATTTTTGATATGAACCAAACAAAAGATTTTATATTTACAGAGAATAAACCTTTTTTTTCCTATTCAAGTAAGTAAATTTTCTATGAATTCATTGAAGTAGAACGTGAGAAAATCTTAATGGTATTTTGTCTCAAAAGCGGTTGAGATAAAAGAATTTGCGGCGGGACTGCGTGGAAGCAGATGTTTGTTTTTGCGAATCTTAAGTGCTTCCAAAAAACAAAGTACACTTTGTGGTTAATAATTTATTGTGTCGAGGATTTATTTGTTTTGACTCGCGTGCTTTTAATAAAGTCCGCGTACAATTTATTACATCTGTCCGGTACCTTGTCTCTTACAACTGCGCGCAAAATTATGTTTTTACATTAATTATGACTCTATTAATAAATTAACCCTTGTAATGTAAAAAAAGTAAAAGCGGAGCCATTCCGCTTTTACTTTTTAACATTAACATTTAATTTTAACATTATTACGATTCCTTTGATTTTTTTCATTCAACCTTAAAATTAACCTTTCTGACCCTTCATATTCATTTCCTATTACTATTAGACAATATTTCATTAAATAAATCTTGAACAGCTAAACCGTGAAAACAGACATACAGACTAGATGAATGGACAGACACACTTACACACTTCCGCATATAACTAATCAAGATCCAATCATCAAATAGGCACATTCATGCCTATTAAAAGTTGTCAAGTAAACAGTATAAATATATTATGCAAAACGTGGCGTTTAAAACCTGGAAAAGCTGTCGACGCTCACAAAATGAACGTGTTAGCCACAAAGCTGCAATAAATACAAAAATTTCAGCTAGTTGAATATGCATACAGAACAAACAATAGACTTAGAAAATCTCTTTTCAAGCTACCACAGTACAGAGGCCGACAGCAAAGCAAACATATCACACAGATGTACCAACGTTTAATATGCTTACAGTTTGGTAATAAATTAGTCCGGATTTTGGAAACAATGTGTCATGTACATAGAGCCCTAAAAAAGAAAACGAAAATAAAGCCAAAGACTAAGTTTTTTTTATAAATATTTAAGTACTAAACAGCAAATGTGAATAGTGGTAGAGATAGATTTCTTGTAATGCTTGATTTCAACGCAACCCAAGATCATTGCTACATAATCAAACAGCTTTGAGCTTGGGTTGCCTTTGTTTCTGGGGGGAAATTGCAACTGCAAAGAATGCAAAAAACACCCTAAAAAGATTTGGGTCAAACTTTACTCTTCAGCGATCCAAAAAATCACTTAAATCCTTAAAAAGTAAGCCGGACTGTACAATTGCTAGATCATGGACGTACGCGGCCGAGTAATGGAGCGTATACTAGCCAGATTTATAGCTTCGCTCCGCTTAAAGCACTCAAGAGTTGAAACGTTCATTTTGCACCAAGTGTACGCGAACTAGGGAATATTAGTTTCATTTCAAAACATTTGTTATTTATGTGACACTTCGTGAAACTTATCAAACTATTCCTGAACGCGCTTCCAAATGATACTGCTCATCCTGTTTTCTGAAACTAACTATTACAATTTTTAACCAGGAAATATTAGTTTCATTGCAAAACAGTTGTTATTTATGTGACACTTCGTGAAACTTATCAGACTATTCTTGAATGCGCTTCCAAATGATACTGCTCATCCTGTTTTCTGAAACTAACTATTACAATTTTTAACCAGGAAATATTAGTTTCATTGCAGAACAGTTGTTATTTATGTGACACTTCGTGAAACTTATCAAACTATTCTTGAATGCACTTCCAAATGATACTGCTCATCCTGTTTTCTGAAACTAACTATTACAATTTTTAACCAAGGAATATTAGTTTCATCGCAGAACATTTGTTATTTATGTGACACTTCGTGAAACTTATCAAACTATTCTTGAATGCGCTTCCAAATGATACTGCTCATCCTGTTTTCTGAAACTAACTATTACAATTTTTAACCAGGGAATATTAGTTTCATTGCAAAACATTTGTTATTTATGTGACACTTCGTGAAACTTATCGAACTGTTCTTGAATGCGCTTCCAAATGATACTGCTCATCCTGTTTTCTGAAACTATTACAATTTTTATGAGGTCAACTTCTTGAGGTCTTGCAAATTGCGAGAAGGAGAGTATTTTTGCTTTCTCGAAATTAAGTTAGTATGATATTACTTGTAAGACATCAATCCATATTAATTTTATAAATGTGAAGATTTAATTGTCTGATTGTGTATATTATGGCTGTCATCTTTAACTGGAATAATTAACAAGAATTAGTACAAAAATAGCTCAAATCGTGGAAATGAACATAGACTAACTTTTATCTATGTATTTAACTTATCTATTTAACTATAAACAAGTGCTTGAATAAAAATTCTACGCATACGAAGTCGCTGTCATACATTTGTATTATTATTATTGCTAAAAAATTGAGTTTTCATTTCGAAATTTTTATTTTAATAACCGTTGCTTTTTTACTTTACTTTATACGTTGCTGTTTTTTTTAGGTAGAATCAAAACTTTCATAGCTTACATCCTATCCAATCGATATAAACAAACAAAAAGTTAATTAAATCGTAAAAAAGTAGCCTATTATATAAATAATATGACGGATTTCCCAGAAATTGCTCCAATTTCGAAGGCGTTCCGGGAACATCTGGCCAAATTTTATGAGAACGTCCGGGCTTTCATGACGCGGCAACTTCATAAGGAAATTCGTTAAACAATAAACTTTTGACGATCGCTCTATTATTTTATTAATAGTTTTCGAAAAGGTTGACTAAGGTTAAATGGTAAAATACCTTGTATAGAACTGCCATACATCCAACTTCTTAATATTATAAATGCGAAAGTGTGTCTGTCTTACCATCTGCTGCATTTTAACAGCCCTTCTTTTCAACCGGTTTTGTTGAAATTTAGTGTAGATGTAGGTCATATTTAACTGCACGAACCCAAACATTTCAAAGTTATCCCAAATAGTTCTCTCTCTGTGCCGTATTCCTCATTGCTAAGGGTCGTGAGCCTTCACCATTAATCATATAATGGCAAGGGTTTTCTTGAGGTAATAATGTTCAGTTTAACTGCAATGTTCATTATTATTTACCCATGGTCTTCACTTCTTTTTTTCCATTAGTTATGTTCCTGACTAAGCGATTTTTGTGACCAACCCAATTACCTAAGATAATTAACTCCCTATCGTCTAGAACGCGCCAAAACAGCGGTTAATTGTTTAATGAAAAGCAATTATCGACGAAGCATGGTCTACATTATATAATGGGAGGTCTTGTTAGACTTTTTTTTATTAAGATTGACATGGGAAGACTTGCTTGCACAACTAATAAGCGGAAGCGATAATTAAATTCCAATTTCCTTATTAACATTTTTTTAAAGATAATTATGCTATATCGTTAATTTTGTTGTTCAAAATTCTTTAATTTTGTATCCATACTAATATTATAAATGCAAAAGAGTTTTTGTCTGTCTGTCTGTAACGCTTTCACGGCCCACCTGTTCAACCGATTTTGATGGAATTTGATACAGGTATAGTTGGTATCCCGGGGAAGGACCTTGACTACTTTTTATCTCGGAAAATTAAGGAGCTCTTGCGGGAATTGAAAACTCTTAATCCACGCGGATGAAGTCGCGGGCATTATCTAGTTCCTTATAACTAATCTTACATAAGTTTAAAATATAGACTACTAGTTGACAAAATTAATTATAATTATTTATATATTAATTATTTACATGAACAATCTAAAATTTGCATAATCAATGCTAAAATTATTATAAATGCGAAAGTTTGGATGGATGTACGGATGGATGGATGGATAGATAGATGTTTGTTGCTGAATCACGCCAGAACGGCTGAACGGATCTGGATGAAATTTGGCAAATTAATAGATTATAGTCTCAATCTATACTAATATTATAAATGCGAAAGTTTGGATGGATGTACGGATGGATGGATGGATGTTTGTTCCTCAATCATGCCAGAACGGCTGAACGAATTTGGATGAAATTTGGCAGAGAAATATATTATAGTCTGGAATAGCACATAGGCTACTTTTTATGTCGTAATATTAAAGAGTTTCCACGGGAACTAATAATCCTCAATACACGTGGTAGAAGTCGTGGGCATCAGCTAGTACCGCATAATAACGCATTTTTATTACTTGTACCATGCCACCATGAACAGCATTACGTAATACACAATCCATTGTACAAATAACATCAATTATTGAATTACGCGTGCTTTCGGCTCTGTGAAGATATCACATGTCCCCATAAATTGATATTGACGTTTGATCTCCATACCGTGGATTATTTCGTTAATAATTTCGACACATGCGGGCTTTCATATAATTACATTGATTATACTGTAACTATTTCACAATCGCTCTCAATAATTTTAGGTTATAATATTGTGATCTTGATTATGATTTATTAAATATTACGCTTAAGTTTTTTAATTCCCGCGAGAACTCCTTAATTTTCTTGGATAAAAAGTATATGTCCTTCCCTGGGATGCATCATGCAACATCTCTGTACCGAATTTCATCATAATCTGTTGAAAATATTGGCTGTTAAAGCGTAGCAGACAAACAGACACACTTCACATCCATACTAGTAATATTATGAATGCGAAGGTCTGTCTGTTCTGTTCTCTGATTCCGATCTGTTCAACCGATTTTGATGAAATTTGTTACAGGGGTATGTTGAATCCCAGGGAAGGGCATAAGCTACTTATTATCCCGGAAAATTATCATATAAAATCTGATTTATAATATTAGTATGAATTATCTCAGACTCATCATGTTTCTGTGTACCCGGTCCTTTTTACTTAAAGCAAATACTTTTATGTATATGGACAGTTTTAAATTTCTTCACCCCAGCAACCTACCTCTGTACCGTAAAGATAGGTTGTTAAAGCGTTGTAGAGAGGCAGACATTCTTTCGAATCTATAATAACAGTATGAATTTTCTCAATCATGTTTCTGTGTATCCGGTCATCTTTACGTAAACCAAATTTACAAATATTGACAGTTTTAAATTTCTTCACCCCAGCAACCTATGTCTGTACCGTAAAGATAGGCCGTTGAAGCGTAGCAGAGAGGCATACATTCTTTCGAATCTATAATAACAGAAGCGTAGCAGAGAGGCAGACATTATTTCGAGTCTATAATAACAGTATGAATTTTCTCAAATTCGACATGTTTCTGTGTACTCGGTCCTTTGTACTTAAACCAAATACTTCTATGTATATTGATGGTTTTAAATTTCTTCACCCCAGCAATATCTCTATACCGTAAAGACAGGCCGTTAAAGCGTAGCAGACAGGAATTCTTTCGAATCTATAATAACAGAAGCGTAGCAGAGAGGCAGACATTATTTCGAGTCTATAATAACAGTATGAATTTTCTTAAACTCACCATGTTTCTGTGTACACGGTCATTTTTACTAAAACCAAATACTTTTATGTATACTCTATGTACTGTATGTATACTTTTATCTCTCAATGATATAGTCCGTCGCGCTCTGGCCACTGCCTCCATCCCTGCACAACTGGAACCCTCCGGTTTGTTCAGGGATGACGGCAAGAGGCCGGATGGGATGACTATAGTACCATGGTCGATGGGTCGTGCACTGGTGTGGGATGCAACCTGCGTTGATACGTTGGCAGCGTCCCATCTATCAGGCTCGTGCCTAAAGGCGGGTGCTGCTGCTGAATCTGCTCAGTTGCTTAAGCGTCGCAAATACTCAGCCATTACTAAGGACTACGTTTTTGCGGCGCTTGCTTTTGAGACTCTGGGCCCATGGTCATCGGACACGAAGAATTTTATAAATGTTGTGTCCCAAAAACTGATCCACGCCTCTGGTGACCAAAGAGCTGGCGCTTATTTAGCCCAACGGCTTAGCCTTGCCATTCAACGAGGTAATAGCGCCAGTATTTTGGGCACCATGCCCATTAACGATCACTTGGATGGCGTGTATTTTTTGTAAATATAATTAGTTTTTAATTTAGATTTTAATTTATTTCTTACTTTTAATTCTAATATATATGTATAGTTTATGTATATTGACAGTTTTAAATTTCTTCACCCCAGCAACCTATGTCTGTACCGTAAAGATAGGCCGTTGAAGCGTAGCAGAGAGGCAGACATTCTTTCGAATCTATAATAACAGAAGCGTAGCAGAGAGGCAGACATTCTTTCAAATCTATAATAACAGAAGCGTAGCAGAGAGGCAGACATTCTTTCGAGTCTATAATAACAGTATGAATTTTCTCAATCATGTTTCTGTGTACCCGGTCATCTTTACTTAAACCAAATACCTGTATATATATTGACGGTTTTAAATTTCTTCACCCCAGATCTCAAGAAGCAGTTCGCAGTATCGCCATCTCCAACATCAGTGGAGGCAGGGTCTGCTGCGTCCCTCCGCTGTTCACCACCAGCTGCCGCCCCCCCACCAAGAGTCTCCTGGCTGAAACATGGAATACCATTGCAGCAGGACCACAATGTGCTTATATCAGCTGAAGGAAACTTGCTTATATCTAGAGCTACATTACAGGCAAGTAAAATTAAAAAAACAAGAATTTTCTAATCAAGCTTTTTTAATATTTGAATTAATACCAACTCGTTTTTAGTCCGTCAAACTTATCTGGCCCGGTGGCCAAAATTTGGAACTAGTTTTTATGCCTGTTAAGTTTTGTTACCATTTCAGCTAAATGACACTACCAACTCGTTTATAGTCCGTCAAACTTACCCGGTAACTGGCCCGGTGGCCAAAATTGGAACTAATTTTTATGCCTGTTATGTTTTTTGTTTTTAATTTATTTTTAATAGATACTGGCGATGCTGACACCGGGTCAGATAAGTTTGACAGACTGTACTTCTCAATTGGATCGTTATATCCAAGTTCAAAATGGAGTCACATTATAATTGTTGCCTTACTTCACCAAAGATTAGACTGTGCTAGCCCAACAATTTACTAGTTTCAAAAACATTTATTTGCATGAAATATGAAAATGAAAGAATATCCTGCATATAAGCGAGAAATTATTACATTAACTAGCTAATGCCCGCGACTTCCGAGTGGATTGAGGTTTTTTGGTTCTCGCGGGAAGTTTATGTATTAGATGCGTTATACCAGACTGTAATGTATCTCTTGAGCCAAATTTCATGCAGATTCGTTCAGCTTTTCAGTCAAAAAATCCATCCATCCATCAAAACTTTCGCATTTATAATATTACGTGCAGATTCCTATCAAAAACGTTACGGTAATATTATTTTTTACATAATCGTATCTTTATAAGATTTACTATTTATCGACACATTCCTTTATGAATGACCAGAAATCAATTAGTGATAAAAGTATCCATGATAATGGTCATTAAATATCATTAATCATGGCAAACACATCTACTTTTCTCACTTCGTAATTGACACCCTCATATAACTATACGTCTATCGCCCCTCCACCACCTTCCTACCACCCCCTGTAATTCTCGCATTCCCATGGTTTCTTCTCATCGAAGTTAACGATATTGTCCTAATTGATTTAATTAGAAATCGAAATACGCTTTTATTTATCTCATAACGATTGTACCTACCTGCTTACAAACAAATCGTTCGTTAACTTTACCTTGTTTTACTTGTTGTTTGTTTACTTTACCATACTTTACAAATCTGACTAATGAGTAGAATTAAGTTTGAAAGTACCCAAGGAATGAATTAAATTGATTGTATGAAATACAATTGCATTCTTTTTTGAAAATATTATTGTAGAACGTAAATCTAGCTAGCCTTACCTAATTTCTATAATATAAATCATGCTCACTCGGAATGATGGCAAAAATATTGGCTGCATGTCTGCACTGGGCAGCCAAGCTGATTCTTTACGCAAAAATGAGTCAGCTCTTCTGTCACCAGATGAGACAATTAAACGTAATGAAATATCGTAAGAAACTTTAGGCATTGAGACTCCATGGTCAATTCTTAAAAACAATTACGACTACATTCTTCACTATTGTGATTTTCTGCATTTAAATTACCTTAAAACATACATTATATTTAATACGTCAAAGAACTTCTCAATTAGACGGGTAAGTTTTTATAAATCGAAGATGTATCATCAAAGGTGCAGGAAACGGCTAAATTTTCATATCAAACATCATGTGTTTCAAATAATTCGTTATACCCTTTCACGGTGTATTTTACCCGATACCGCATTGACTTTTGTGAATACATGACAGCATTGCGCATTTGCTTTACACGACTTTCTGGAAATTAATATATTTACATTTTATTGAATTGCAAAACAACTTACGACCGCGCATATTGAAACTGCTTTTCCGCTAAATACGAATAGCATTTGCATAAATTGCATTCAAATCACACCCATTCAAGAGATCGGGTATTTTCACGTTTACTGTTGTAACAGAATATTTCCTGTTCTGCGCTCAACAGACTACAAGTCCCTATAACTTTAATATTTAATTCAATGAAATTCTCAATGATTTCGTTATTGTCGCTATATTTCTATTATTCTCTTAGATAAACAGGGTTCTTATTCATTTTTGTAACTGTTTGTATTACACGTTGACAATAAGAATATACATTTTTTATAAATATCTGAAAGTGAAATTCTTTTAAATCATTCATTTCCTAAACAACTTTTTATTTTATTTTCTGTAGACTTTTTTTCAACAAAATAATTCCTTGTAACAGTTAATAAGTCCGAGTAGGGTCTTTTACATTCATTTTTGTTGATAAAATACTTTCTTTTTTCGAAGAGGAAGTCGGTAATCAATTCAATATGAAATTAAAATTCTTCTCAATAGGCTTTCTCTATCAATTAACTTAATATTTTATTCATCTTAGTCTTTAATTACAATACTCGATGAGTTTTTAATTAATTGTCAGCCATAGATATGACTTTTAATAGCTTTATGCCGTAATACGACGCGATATCTTGATAAGTCCTCATTTGCATTTGATTCGTTAATAACTACGAGTACTCTATGATAAATTACTTTTACTTTATAGTTTTTCATTATAAGATGAAGTTAATCTTCAGTTTTTTTGTTTCATCCGCTAATTTATTAAGTCATTAATAAAAAGTAGCTAAAAACAGCTGTAGTTAATTTAACTATAAAGTCTAACAATATAATGTTTCAAATGAGATCACGTGGTTGTATTAACTGTGGGATGTTTTAACTACCTGTTAGATACAATAAATACTTAATTAGGTTTAACAATAAGTATGCTCTAATAAATCAAATTATTTGTTCACTTAGCAATGGCTAGCAGTGAATTTGATTTATTAGTCGTTAGGATTAGAGATGAAAGGGCTGAAAATCCTTATTGTACATTATTTTGGTTACTCAGATGATGAGTCAGTCATTCTGACACACATGTCTGATTCTTTTTTATTAACTTCAACTTGGTTTGTATCTTTCATTGCTAAATTATTTATTATGTCAATCATACGTTGGGTTTTTGACTTTGTTTTTTTGTGTTTAGTTTAAGAGTTATGTTTTGCATTAATTTAAAAATATGATTCACAAAACTATGTTTTATAATACTTTTTGTAAAACTGTGTTGCTTTAAATCCTGTTCAGACTACTTAATTATTTTAATCTGTAAAATTGCCGCTTTTGACTGCAATCATACATGCTGGAACGTGATGGACAAGAATATAGAGCGCACATTTCCACATGCAGGATAGATGTAGCTTATTACACTTGACCCTACAATCTTGCTTTAGTCAATTACTTAATTTACCATATCCATAAATGCGAAAGTGTCTGTCTGCAACGCTTTCAAGGCCCACCTGTTCAACAGATTTAGATGAAATTTGGTACAGGGATAGGTTGTAACCCGGGGAAGGACATATGCTACTTTTTATCCGGAAAAATTAAAGAATTCCCGTGGGAATTAAAAAAATTTAATCCACGCGGATGAAGTCGCGGGCATCATCTAGTTCTAGTACAAAATAATCAGCTGTTAATCTGAACACAATAATCTTTATCAGAATTAGATTGAAAACGTAAATGGTTAACTAGACTTTGGTCAGCTTTACTTATTCGCACAAATTGTTTTTGTCTCTATAAACAAGCTGAAAAGCCTTACTTTAATTAAACTGCACTGATCTTGTCAGTTTAAGTATGCAGTGAATGCAACTAAATGGTCACCATTAAACATCGGGCTCTTTCTTCACTTGAGATAGAAGCCTGATAAGAAAGTCCCCACATTTATCTGAGTTGGTGTTGGAGTGCAGACAATCGCAGCATCTTGTCGCGAATGTTTATTTATCTCGACTGCGACTAATTAGTCGACCGGGACAGACGTTTATTAATTGCGACACAAGTCGATGTCGCTTGTCGTGACCGCCTTTTTGTCACGTTCCGGTACGCTTCTTCAAAGTGCACGGACGGCACTTGATAAAACACCGAGAGCTGGCTTAATTTAATTGTACATTTCTCTGGAAATGGACATTTGTCATTATAATTAATTTAATTTTGGGAACCTTGTCGGTTTTAATGTAGTGCGACACTCGTGAGTTTTTGTCATGAGTTGCATGTTCACGTAATTAAATTGGAAGTTGCAACTTGCTTTTATTGTAAGCTTCAAATCTGTTAAGAAATTCGCTCCATGCTTTTTTTTTGAGCTAAAACTTTTATATTTTTCATTACCAGATGTAATGCAGATAGCAAAAAGATACATTTTGAAAAACAACTCAAACTAAGCTTAAAAATGTTGTTGACCCCACTTGTGCGTATATTATATACACACCGTGACTGAAATATTTACATAGCTTAACAATACCTACACGGTTTTGATTTGACGATGCTTTTTCATTATTTTCATTTCATTTTATTTCATTAAAATCATATTATAAGAAAAATTATTACAAGAACCAGAAAATCATTTCCATGTGGACTGTCGTTACACCCATAGAGTGTATTTATTTATACGGTTGTAATATTTCTAAAGGAAGCATATAACTAGTTGCGTATTTCAAAGCAACAACAGAAAGTAACCATAATATTTTGAGCTTGGAATAGAAAATGGTCTCATATACGGTGTTTTTGGATGCACCGTGTACATATTATTAAGCTCAAACCCGTGATATAAGCTGTAAACATTCAGTAATATTTCGATAACAAGTGTACTAGTTGTACTTGCGTACCGCGTTCATAATTACAATCACGGTCCAGTGTCCACCGTAATCAACTCTACCCGGGACCGTGACGACAAAATTGCAAATAACTCACACCATCTCCGGTTTCCTACACAGAACACTCACTAATTAGCCTTTGCGGCGAGGCATGGATTAATTGCAACCAGTGCTACCCCTCGCGCAACTCCCGTAACATTATCTCTGTAGGTGTTGCAGCCATTTTCTTAATTAAATGTAATGTTTATAGTCATGCGTTTACATCGTTCAGAGCTATCTTCATCTAATGTTACTCTAGAGTCTCTTTCAATGTAAACAGGTTGGGAAATGCTTTTGCTCCTTGCGAAATTCTATTTTGTATTTTGAACAGACGTGTTTTTAGATCTTTCCTTTACTTATTCATAGTTTAAACATTTCAAAACACGTTTACGTGCTTAAATTCCGATAACATTTCCAAAAAAACTCATTTGGATCCTTTGGTAACTCTCTTGTACACAATTTTTGGATTATTGTATATTGTTGGATAACAAAATGAGTTTTTCAATTAAATTCTTATTGACGTCCAATAGGTAATTTATAAAATGATGGTGATAATCAATTACGGTATCTACGAGGGTTCTAAACGCGCCCTGCAGCCCTATTCTGTAACGCAGTGGCTATCAAAAAATTAAAGCCACTGACTAATATTTTTTATCCATTGAAGATTTGCTATGAAATGTTCTTTCATTTTCCATAGTAAACCTTCAATGGACACAATATATATGTCAGTGGCTTTCAGTTTTCGATAGCCACTGAGTTACAGAATAGGGGGGATGCTCTGAGAAGAGCCCACGACAAACTCAAACGGATTTTCTTTACTATCACCATCTCGCAAACATAAATTTGGTAGAAATATAATTATTAATTATGTTAACCGCTGGAACAATTAATTCCCATGCTTTTTATTTATCATTTAAATAATCCTCTACATTGTTTTAGTAGGATTTTATAAATGTACTGTCTGACAAATTTATAATTCTATTTCTGATGTTTTACTAATAATAAACTTACTTTACTTGTTCTTTAAACAGGACATGGCGAACTACAGCTGTGTTGCCGAAAATATGGCGGGCAAGAGAATCTCAGAATCTGCAACGTTGACTGTTTATGGTAAGCCATTAGTTAGTTTATAGATATATATAAGGAAAAGGTGACTGACTGACAGATCGATCAACGCACGGCTCAAACCATTGGACAAATCGGAATGAAATTTGGCATGCAGATAGCTATTATAACGTAAGTAGGATATTTGAACATTCAACCACCAGGGGGGTGAAATAGGGGTGTGGAATTTGTGTAGTCCACGCGGACTAAGTCGTGGGCTAAAGCTAGTTAATATTATTTATCTGTTACTTCGCACGGCATTTTCTGTATATTCCAATAATGACTCAACACTTATTTTTCTTATTTCTAATATTATGTCCAATTGAGTTGATTATATAAAATCAATCCTCTTAGATTGATACAAAATCAAAACGTACAGTATAGTTTTTTTCTTGTTTTACATAAAATTAATCATTGCGTTCTTCTTGGTGAAGGATTAAAAAAGTGACATTTCGGGCTTTTTTAGTTTGGTTTACTTTATAAGTTTTGTAAACAACTGCATTAGCATCATTAATTTACAATGCTACAGTAATTAATTTTAAGACTTCATGTTCAAATGTAATTATGTACGAGTGTTTTAATTATGGTTAGGAAAGTGGGTCACGTTAGCAGTTAACACTATGCGTCTAAAGTTAACGCTGTAGCTGTATTTTACGAATAATAGGCGTTTAAAGGTCTAACCTCACTGCATAAGTGCAGTGAGGTTCGGAACGTAGCGGTGAGTATTCTTTGTAAAATTATGTCGCAGTGCATTTTTTTTGTACGACTGCCTGAAAAAAGGAGTATATTGTTTTCAGGGTTCATGTATGTATGTATGTGAGTTTGTATATTCCACCATAACTTCTATACGCCTGATCCGATTTTGAATAAATGATGTATGGTTAGAATCCCTAGCTTATTCCGGGTGAATTTTCTCTCACGAGAGAGAGGGAATCAGAGCTTAGACCCACCACGCTGCTCCAATGCGGGTTGGCGGGCTTTAACGACTATTACCATGTTAGTGATAATAACCGGGACCGACGGCTTAACGTGCTCTCCGAGGCACGGAGGTGAAACACCGCCAACTTCCTAACTCCGGGTTAGTACTGAGAATTTCTAGTCTGAAAAACCCAATACTTGTTATGGCCCGACCCGGGACTCGAACTCGCCGGCCGCATTCGAACATGCCAACCACTAGACCAATGAGGCAGCTATAGCTCCAGCGCCATATAAATGCTTACAAAGAATATTATATGTCAGTACGTGCCGCGCCGTGCCGTGCATCTGTAGTGGGGCTAGACCTTCAATGTAGTAGAACGTTCGAAAGTGGTGTTACCCTAAAATTCATATTGCTGTGTTAATTGGTTAGGTTAGCAATTAATTTTGTTCTACTTTAATACAATTAAAGTTATTCTTTGTAAGTATGATAATAGTTTTAAGAATTCGCATGTTCATTTCGACAAATTGCTTTTTTATTTAGATCACCCGCGACTTCGTCTGCCTGGTTTGAGGTTCTTGGTTCACGCGGGAACTCTTTAATTTTCCGGGATAAAAAGTAGCCTATGTGCTATTCCAGACTATAATCTATCTCCGTGTCAAATTTCAGCCAGATCCGTTCAGCCGTTGGGGCGTGATTGAGTAACAAACATGAATACATCCATCCAAACTTTCGCATTTATAATATTAGTAAGATAATATTGATGTATAATTTTGGTATTAGATAATTTATAATATAGTTAAGTTTAGATATATTTTAGTAGACATAATAAAAGTTAATCGATCAACAGGAAAACAGGATCAACAGGATTTTTATTATCGAACCGCAAGGCATCGACAAGGTCTGCACCCTTACGCAGTCGAAATTCCGCGGGCTCGTACGAAGCGATTTGCTTCCTCGTTTCTAATTAGAACCGCTAGGATATGGAATGCCCTTCCGGCTTCCGTTTTCCCCTCCTCTTTTAATATAGGTACCTTCAAATCAAGAGTGAATAGGCATCTTCTAAGAAAGCGCGCTCCACCTTAGGCTGCATCACCACTTTAAGCAAGTCTGATTGCAGCCAAGCGCTGGCTTATATGATTTTAAATAAAAAAAAAAACAACAACAAATAAACAAACTTTTGCATTTATAAAATGGGCAGTGAATTAGCGTCTAGCGATCTAAATTAATATGGGAAGTACTATTTATAACATAATTCCTTCACCGGTTTTCCGCTTGTAAGAAATAACTAATTCCTACGCGTGGTTACGTGTATCAAAGCATATCATACTAAAGTGATCACCATGTAACTAGTTGCATAGTGTGAGAGACGGCTGCTTGAAGTCTATAGCTTTCTATAGTCTATAATAGCTATATTTAGTCGGATAAAGCTCGATCTAATGAATTTTGCAATAAAAGAATTGTATGAAGTTTTTCACAGTCCAATCCAACGTAATATTTTATAACTATTGCGATGTATACAGCAGAAGAAATACTCATTGACACCCATTAAGTAGTGCCGGTCTCTTACCGACTAAAACCCTACTCCATGTTGACCGCATACTCGATTTTTAGTCTTCATCACGGCCATACTCTTATCTTTTTATTACATACTTTTTCTTCTGCAGGTTTCTTTTACCTTCTCCTTCATAATTTTTCCTGCATAGTTTGCGACAACAATTCAGTTCTCCTCGTTTTTTTAGTATTTTCGGATCTATGTTTTCTAGGTACTGTTATGCTCCCTATACTTTCTTCACAATTTAGTCTTTCTTCTTCTCCCAATTTTCACAGACATGTGGATATCCTTGCAAGAGACTTCTATCCAACATCTAGTTATTATCAGCCCCCCGACCGTGTAAGGGAACCATAAAAAAGTATGTATGAACTCCATATACTACGTCAAAAAGTATGTATGAACGCCATAAACTACGTATTTACGTACTTTGAATAGGTTTTAAGTTGTCAAATGATGAGTTACGATTTGATTAGACAATTGGGCCTCTGAACTGACCGCTTCTTATACTATTGTCGGCTTAGATACCTTAACAAGGCGTCTAACACGTTTCATTATTTCATGTTCAATTTATCTGACAACCGACAATTCTCGATCCTCTTTAACGCTCATTTCACCCTCCCTTGTCTGTAATAACTATACTTTACTGAGATCAAAGGGCACGCACCGATGGCTTGCAATTATTGCAAGCGCAAGCGCATGGGAGAGTCATTAGAGATGCTTCGCCTACGCCATCTTGGAAAATATGGCGCCTGCCTAACTGATTGTAATCGGTACCTCTGACTTGGCACGTCCAAAAACTCGGGGCATAATATATTTTATCTGTATTATTATGAAATTATTTTTATATTTTACTAGCTGATGCCCGCGACTCTGACTATATTTTATACTTCTACCATACCTTTACTACTGTTTTAATCATACTTTTGCGGGTCTAAAGTCAGTGTTCATGCCCTAGGGCCGTAATCTAGTCGATCGATCGCCCAACTAGTTGACCAACCCCATACTGTAAATATGCACAACAGAGTGTAGGCTCCAGACTGGTCGACCAAACGATCGTACCATTTGACATAAAAGTTTTTAAACCAAGGAGTATGTGTACCTGCATAAACACTGGCAGCATGAAAAGCAAAAAGTTTGAATATCAAAGCAGCAGCTTTGTCTTTTCTTTTTATTATTTACTAGACCTGTGTATCCCACTTACTATGATTTGCAATAAATATCTAACCGTTACAGTTTGTTTTATTGTTATGGTAGAAGTATAAAGTAGAGTATACACCACCGGGATAAAGCAGTTTTTTTCTTGGGCGCTTGAATCCCTCACTGCACTCAGGACTCAATCTTAATTCCACACCCTCGCTGTGCTTGGGAGTTAAATTTGGAGTCCTTCGTTACGTCCAGGATTTAATATAGCGCCCGTGACATAAAACAGTGCTTTATCCCCTAGGTGTATCCCCTAGGTGTGTGTACTATTATCTGTATTATTATGAAATTATTTTTATATTTTACTAGCTGATGCCCGCAACTCTGACCGCGTGGGTTGAGGTGTTTTAGGCGTATGAAAAATAGGTAGCAGCCGATTCTCGGACCTACTGAATGTGCATATAAAATTTCATAAAAATCGGTCAAGCCGGAAGAGTATGGTAACTAACATTGTGACACGAGAATTTTATGTATAAGACTAGATGATGTCCGCGACTTCGTCTGCATGAATTATGTCCTTACCCGGGATGTATCCCGACAGTTGCCTATCCGGTCTATATGTAGCCAAATTTCATCAAAATCGGTTAAAAATGTGGGCTGTTAAAGCGTAGCAGAAAGACAGACATACTTTCGTATTAATTGTGTGGATTAGTTAAATTGCATTTGCAGTCCTGCTAATATCATTGCGAGAAATACTCTAACAATTGTTATTTTCGATCTTTAAAATACCATAGCCTTAATTTGCATAATCATTTAATATGTATTAAACAAACTTTAATTTTAATTACTAGCAATTAAAACCGGCTAACTTTAAGACAATATTAAATCAAAATACAAGTTAAGCTAAATGATAATTTCAAAAAGCGGTTTTGACTAATCAAACACGGTGAACCAAACAAAGTTATTGGACACCCAACTTCCGAATTCCAATTTCGGGGACAAGTTAAGCCTACACTCAGACGGAACCAGTTACAACGCTCTAAAAGCATTACGTTGATAAGTTTGTCGACGGAATTTTCATTAATTTCCCTTCAGACACTAACTCAAACAGTGCAGTTAGCGGTTTGATGGTTACCTAGCGGGAAGTGACCGAATCCGCGGGAAATAACTTGTTTGCTCTGTAAATTCCGCTTCGGAAACGTAGGATCTAATTGGAATTGTTGTTCTTGGTATAGTCGAGTATTGTCACAGCTTAGAAATCATACCGGGAATAAATTACTCAAGTCTATTCAATATTTCATCAGGCCAAGAGGCCGGCTTGAATACTCAAAACTAGAGAAGACGTACATAAAGGCACACGCAAGGCATTTTTTTTTTGTCCACTACAAGTTAGCCCTTGACTGCGATCTCACCTGATGGTAAGTGAAGATGCAGTCTAAGATGGTAGCGGGCTAACCTGTTAGGGGCATGGCGGTTATATTAAACCCATACCCCTTTTCGGTTTCTACACGGCATGGTACCGGAACGCTAAATCGCTTGGCGGCACGTCTTTTACCGGTAGGGTGGTAACTAGCCACGGCCGAAGCCTCCCACCAGGCCAAAGAGGCTATTTTACCATCTCGGTAACAAAACACACTCGTAATTACCCCCCTTCCCCCCTTCCGCCAGTAACCCCTCCCCCCGGCCCATGCCTTCCTTACCCACCTGCTTCCTATCACCATCTTACAGGTTAGCCCGCTACCATCTCAGACTACATCATCACTTACCATCAGGTGAGATCGCAGTCAAGGGCTAACTTGTAGCGGATAAAAAAAACTATTAGTAGACTTATAGTTTTTTTTTGATGATAAAGTATAGTAACGTAAAGTATAGTAGAGCAATCAAGAATTCTTCTTATTATTTTTAGTTTTACTGGAAAGAGGTAACTACGAGTATACTTATTATTTCAATGGATACTGCTTTTCTAGCATTGAGTTAGTTTACTTAACCTAAATATTGAGTACACTTTAATATTTTAAACGCTGGTTAAAAACCAAAATGGCGCCGTCACACGCAATTTTCAAATAGGATAGGTGTTTCTGAACTGTATGATCGCTAAAGTGTGATAGACATTGATACAGTTATATTGCTTTAGGATTTTGATTTCTTTGTCCTACGTAGCAAAGTTCTAAAGCTGAAGTGTTAGCTTTAGGCTGACCAATTAAGATTATTAGAGGGTAAATGCTCTTTATTTGGTTCACGGGCTTATGGATAGTAGTAAAATGGTAGGTGAGGTAAGAATTGGTTGATATTGCTATCAAATTCGGTTCCGCTTGTAGTTTTATTGTTTCCTATTATTGTTTCTATGGCTGTTTATTTTTACACAACTGTTTTGTTTGAGCTTGATTACTTACTCATTAAAATTGGTTTTGGAAGTATGATCGTATAGTGAGCCCAAAAAATTAAATGCTATTTATTAATATTAATTATATAAACACCTCTAACTAATAATTAACAAATTTATTTTATTTAGGTATTTTGAATTTTCAATAAATCAAATGATTATTATGATCAAATTAATTACAAGCTTTGATTTTAATAACTAATGTAAGTATATTGGAATTTTCTACACTAAACTTTTTTGTGGCATATTAGGTATGTAGTTAGATATGTTGTCGATAGCCTTAAGCTTACGCAAGTTTCCCTCCAAAAAAAAGTAACATTCATTAATTAGGGGCACTGAGTTAATGAGAACTGACCAAAATTTTCAATACACAAACTAGTTCATACCATTTAGGTATTATACCTATTCCATACCAATCATACTCAAACTAGAAACTATACTTAATATAAGGGTTGTAACAGAGGCGTTCTTAACGGAAGCAGAGGCGGATGCGGAGGTGAAGGGGATTTGCCTCCGCGGGTGCGGAGGTTAACGGAAGCGGAGGCGGAGTTCTCCGACCACATCGTCCATTTTCTGTGCTCTAAAATGCGATGAATCCCAAATTTGATTTATTTTGAGGATTCTTCGAAGGACAGTTATCTTTTTACTTGTTGTAATGGTGTAACTGACGTCTATTTGTACCTATCGCATTATAAGTCATCATAAATAAATCTCCGTTACAACTCCGAAAAAAAAAAGCGAAGGCGGATGCGGAAGCGGAGATACGATTTCTTGCGAAAGTTCAGCACATGTGGAGGCGGAGGCGAGGTTTCGTTATAACCCGACTTAATATTATAATAGCGAAAGTGTTTGTTTGTTGGTTTGGCTTTCAATCACGCACGCCACAACAAAGCAACGGATCGACATGAATTTCGCATGGATATAGTATAGGACCTGGAGAGTGATATAGGTTAATCCAAAAAATTAAGTAGATCTTGGAATTAAAAAAAAGTTATTCCACGCGGCTGAATTCGAGGCATAAGCTAGTTAAGTACAAAAGTAGGTAACGAACAGTTTCATTAAACTGACACTTTACCTAAACACACAGAGTTTTCCCAACAAACCCCTTAGTAAGCCATCCATCAATTAGCCCGTGCGTGACGAAATAACAAACAAGTTCACAACAGTGTATTAATTTTGTGAACAACAGCTATAAAAGGCTTACTGTAATAAACATGGAAACTTTCAGTTAAGAGTTTTTAATATTTCAACGCGTATACAACGCGTGTTTAATTATAACAAGTGATTGATTGTCATGCGACGCGGGGTAAGGTTTATGTTGTATTGATAAAGTTAAGTAGGGCTTGCCTATTTGCTACGAGTATTGTATTGTTAACTGCCTCGTTGGTCTAGTGGTTATCATGTTCGGCTACAGCCGACGATGTCCTGGGTTCGAGTTAGGAAGTTAGCGATGTTTCACGCCCGTGCCTCGGAGAGCACGTTAAGCCGTCGGTCCCGGTTATTATCCCTAACATGATAATAATCGTTAAAGCCCGCCAACTCGCATTGGAGCAGCGTGGTGGATCTACGCTCTAATTCCCTTTCTCCTATGAGAGTGGAGGCCTGTGCCCAGCAGTGGGACGTTAATAGGCTGTAGTGGTGGTAGTGGATTATATTGTTTACAAACTATTTTGTAGCAGTAACCTAAGCCACAGTGTACCTGAGTTAAATGCAAAGTAATAATAATCCATCTAAACTTACATAAACTAGATGATACCCGCGACTTCGTCCGCGTGGATTAAGTCTTTTTAATTCCCGAGGGGACTCCTTAAATTTCCGGGATAAAAAGTATCCTACCCCGGGATACAAACTATCCCTGTACTAAATTTCACCAAAATCGCTTGAACGGATGGGCCGTGAAAGCATAGCAGACAAACAGACAGACACACTTTCGCATTTAGTGTAGATGATACCCGCGACTTCGTCCGCGTGGATTGAGTTTCGGGTTAGTACTCCATAATGTTCCGGTATAAAAAGCATTTGTCCTTTTCCAAGGTGTCCCCTTTACTAAGTTTTATCCAGATTTTAAAAGGATGGGCTGTGAAAGCGTAGCAGACAGACAGACAAACACACTTTCGCATTTATTATTATGGATAATAATATGATTTTTATTAGTTTCAGTAAATGAAATGCAAAACAAATTCAACCTGAAGCACAAGAAAAAAATTAATCAAAAGAAAACGTTAATTATCGAAGACCATCTAATTTAAATTCAAAACCATACTTGTCTTGACCATTACCATTAAGCTGAATACCGGAGTTAATAGATTCCCAAAAATCTCCATTAGATCGGTGATCTTTATTTATATTAAGATTAATAAAGAGGAGTAATGGGCAATCAATTTTTATCGCTTTGAGAACGCTGGCTTACAGACCACGGGTGGCCACTGGGTTGAAATATTGGGTTCTTGGCATAGATTTTGGAATTTATATTCAGCTAATCTTCGACCAATCCTGAGTCTAAGTTGTTATTGTTTAATTACTGTTATTATAATAGATGAATTGCATACATTTTATTAAGAAATATATTTTAGCACCATTTTAGCATATATTTTAGTACATGTTATTTAATATTAAGATTAATAAAGAGGAGTAATGGGCGATCAATTTTTATCGTTTTGAGAGGTGGCCACTGGGTTGAAATATTAGGTTCTTAGCGTAGATTTTAGAATTTATATTCAGCTAATCTTCGACCAATCCTGAGTCTATGTTGTTATTGTTTAATTACTGTTATTATATAAGATGGATTGCATACATTTTATTAAGAAATATATTTTAGCACTATTTTAGCATATATTTTAGTACATGTTAATATTAAGATTAATAAAGAGGAGTAATGGGCAATCAATTTTTATCGCTTTGAGAGGTGGCCACTGGATTGAAATAATAGGTTCTTGGCATAGATTTTGGAATTTATATTCAGCTAATCTTCGACCAATCCTGAGTCTATGTTGTTATTGTTTAATTACTGTTATTATATAAGATGGATTGCATACATTTTATTAAGACATATATTTTTTAGTATCATCTTATTTAATACAAGCAGCGGTAACAGCCTGTTAACTTAACAGGCGGAAATTATAATGAATAAGGATTTAATTTTTTTATTATTGATGAATTTAATTACCTAATAATATAATATAATAAATACAGTAATTTAAAAACTCCATAGGAACTTACATTTTTCGGGTAGAAACAATCTTGTAAGCTCTAGTATACTTTATTTTACTTACTCTTTTTTTTAAAGCACTAGATGATGCCCGAGAATTCGTCCGCGTAGATTAAGGTTTTTATTCCCGCGGGAACTCTTTAATTTTCCGGGATAATGAATAATAAATGAATAAAAAAGCCTTTGTCTTTCCCCGTGATGTTACCTACCTCTATACCAAATTTCATCAAAATCGGTTAAATAGATGGGCCGAAAGCATAGCCGACAGACACACTTTCGTATTTACAATATTAGTATGGATATGGATTATGGATGACTAAATAGGAACACTACGAAATCTTCCAAATAATCTAGGTTTTATCATCAGTCAATGTTTCTTATAAAATTCAATAATTAAAATTCACCCGGCAGGTATTCTAGGGGAGTAGATAATAATTTTGCAGACGAAAAACGAAAGCCATGCTTTCCCTAAGTGTAGGTACTTAAGTATGGCGAAATTTTTGGAAGCGTAAGGGGACCCTTTTTGTGACAGACGGACAGACAGACGGACGTGCGGAAATTAGAAAATTAAAACGGCTTCCCTGAAGCCTCAGACATAGGAGGGTCTTTCTAAGGACCCTTTCCTTTTAGCTTAACAAAAGTCGTCACACATCTAACAAAAATGTGTGATTTTTTTTGTAAGACTAAGTATTTTAATGGTAGGATTAGTAGGTAATAGGTGTGGTATATAGAAGAACTATTTTTGTATAAATTCATAATCATAACTGTATACTTTATAGTTATACCATAGTAAAATAATATTATAGAAACTTGTTAGGCCATTATTGTTATAGATATAAGAACTTTAATCGTGCGTTGTAATTTCTCAGAATTTATGCTGAAAGTTTTGGGTAAACTCTAAACTTAAATTTAGGTGCTCATTTGTAATGTGCTCATATTATACTATCGACCTTATGATATTACGTAAAGGGCTTGGTCGAGTCTTTGTGGTTTTATTGTCAAAGTTTCGTATTTAGTTGCACGAATTCAATCCAAGTTCTGCTTTAGGAATGATAAAAACTACGTAGAACCCCTATCTGTTTTGTTTGTCATCAGAGTTTTGGTACAATACAATTAGTTCGTATACAGCTTTTAAGTAAACCTAAGCTAAGGTTATATCACAATTTATATAACCCTAATACCAACTTACTTTACAATGTCTGATTACTGGAATTCTATTTTAAGAGCGCTTTAAAGATTAATTTAAAATTAACAGTGGTCCTCTTTTAATTTAATGTCCAAAATGCCTCTAAAGACGTGAGATCATTCGGGAGACAGTGAATGATAAAGAAAAACAACACAATGTTCTTCAAACCATTTAGTGCGATGCCTCGAAACAAAAAATTATGTCCATTAATCCTGATTCCCAAAGAACATGTGGTGTGAAATCTGTCAATTTATAACCGTTAAGATAATGTAACCCCCATTACGTATAATTTGGGGAAGCATCAGCTATTATACGACGTTTTAGCTAAACATCCTTCCACTTTCGATGTGAAAGGAAATTATGGTAATGTTTCTTGGGGAGCAATTTTTACCTAATGCCCTTCTTATCGTGTTGCCTAATATTGTTATCTTGTCTTGTATCTATGTAATGTTGCACCTTTTGTATCTGATCGCTTTATGAAACGCGATGTAATATTTACAAGCTCATTTTCTTAAGTCGCTGTCATTTAAACTTACACGAACGAAACACAAGTTGTATCTTACACAACAATATTCTTGCTCTTAAAATGTATCGTTCTGTCTTCAACCTCATTCGTAACTTCACCATGCAACTCTACATCGACTGATATGTCTTCTCATTTGTTTAATAATTTTCTTATTTTAAAATTACGTTTGTTTCTGACTCCAAGATACAAGTTCTCTCTATACCAAATGTCAAAATCGGTAAAACGTCCCATTTGTTTGACATAACAAGCAGATAGATTGACCATAGAAATAAGAATTAAGCAGATTCCTAGTTCCATGAGATAGACAATAGACATGCACGTCGTCTCAACCTATAGACGTGCACTGCTGGACGAAGGTCTCCATAATAGACATACACACTTTCATATTAATAATATTAGTCACGTAGGTAATACGGACTATGCAACCTTTATTACAATAGCCGTATCATATAAAATTGTAATTGTTTTGTATCAGTAATCTTAATAATTTATTAATAATTCCCCAATGTTTACTTGTGTCAGTTGTGTACGACTTTTCCTTTTTTTTTATCCACTACAAGTTAGCCCTCGACTGCGATCTCACCTGATGGTAAGTGAAGATGCAGTCTAAGATGGTAGCGGGCTAACCTGTTAGGGGCATGGCGGTTATATTAAACCCATACCCCTTTTCGGTTTCTACAGGGCATGGTACCGGAACGCTAAATCGCTTGGCGGCACGTCTTTTACCGGTAGGGTGGTAACTAGCCACGGCCGAAGCCTCCCACCAGGCCAAAGAGGCTATTTTACCATCTCGGTAACAAAACACACTCGTAATTACCCCCCTTCCCCCCTTCCGCCAGTAACCCCTCCCCCCGGCCCATGCCTTCCTTATCCACCTGCTTCCTATCACCATCTTACAGGTTAGCCCGCTACCATCTTAGACTGCATCATCACTTACCATCAGGTGAGACAGCAGTCAAGGGCTAACTTGTCGTGGATTTAAAAAAAAAATATTTAGCGTCATACAATGTATACTAACCGGTAACCGGTAAGTAACTTTGAACTATTTCTGACAATTTGTATAGGTACGAGATACGGAGAATAAATTCTTTATCTCATATTACATACTATTGAAGACGCAGTGTGTAGCGCTGTTGTCTTAACGTGCGGGGTCCCGGGTTCGATCCCCGGCAGGGTCAGTTTGGGAATTTATAATTTCTGAATTTTCCCTGGTCTGGCTTTGGCTATGGCTAGTTACCACCCTACCGGCAAAGACATGCCGTTCCGGTACGATGCCGTGTAGAAACCAAATAGGGGTATGGGTTTAATATAACTGTCATGCCCCTAACAGGTTAGCCCGCTACCATCTTAGACTGCATCATCACTTACCATCAGGTGAGAGAACAGTCAAGGGCTAATTTGTAGTGGATAAACAAACTATTTAAGTAGAGTTAGTAGACTAATTTTTTTTGATAATAAACTATAGTAGAGCAATCAAGAATTCTTCTTATTATTTTTAGTTTTACTGAAAAGAGGTAACTATACTTATTATTTTAATGGATACCGCTTTTCTAGCATTGAGTTAGTTTACTTACCCTAAATATTGAGTACACTTTAATATTTTAAACGCTGGTTAAAAACCAAAATGGCGCCGTCACACGCAATTTTCAAATAGGATAGGTGTTTCTGAACTGTATGATCGCTAAAGTGTGATAGACATTGATACAGTTATATTGCTTTAGGATTTTGATTTCTTTGTCCTACGTAGCAAAGTTCTAAAGCTGAAGTGTTAGCTTTAGACTGACCAATTAAGATTATTAGAGGGTAAATGCTCTTTATTTGGTTCACGGGCTTATGGATAGTAGTAAAATGGTAGGTGAGGTAAGTGATTGGTCGATATTGCTATCAAATTCGGTTCCGCTTGTAGTTTTATTGTTTCCTATTATTGTTTCTATGGCTGTTTATTTTTACACAACTGTTTTGTTTGAGCTTGATTACTTACTCATTAAAATTGGTTTTGGAAGTATGATCGTATAGTCAGCCCAAAAAATTTAATGCTATTTATTAATATTAATTATTTATACACCTCTAGCTACTGCTTAACAAATTTATTTTATTTAGGTATTTTGAATTTGCAATAAATCAAATGATCATTATGATCAAATTAATTCCAAGCTTTTATTTTAATAACTAACGTAGGTATATTGGAACTTTCTAAACTAAACTTTTTTGTGGCATATTAGGTATGCAGTTGGATATGTTGTCGATAGCCTTAAGCTTACGCAAGTTTCCCTCCAAAAAAAACTAACATTCATTAATTAGGAGCACTGAGTTAATGAGAACTGACCAAAATTTTCAATACACAAACTAGTTCATACCATTTAGGTATTATACCTATTCCATACCAATCATACTCAAACTAGAAACTATACTTAATATAAGGGTTGTAACAGAGGCGTTCTTAACGGAAGCAGAGGCGGATGCGGAGGTGAAGGGGATTTGCCTCCGCGGGTGCGGAGGTTAACGGAAGCGGAGGCGGAGGTGGATTTCTCCGACCAAATCGTCCATTTTCTGTGCTCTAAAATGCGATGAATCCCACATTTAATTTATTTTGAGGATTCTTCTAAGGACAGTTGTCTTTTTGCTTGTTGTAATGGTGAAACTGACGTCGATTTGTACCTCTCGCATTATAAGTCAACGTAAATAAACCTCCGTTACAACTCCGCAAAAAAATGGCGGAGGCGGATGCGGAAGCGGAGATACGATTTCTTGCGAAAGTTCAGCACATGTGGAGGCGGAGGCGAGGTTCTGTTACAAGCCTACTTAATATTATAACAGCGAAAGTGTTTGTTTATTGGTTTGGCTTTCAATCACGCGGCACGCCACAACAAAGCAACGGATCGACATTTCGCATGGATATAGTTGAGGACCTAGAGAGTGATATAGGCTAACCCGACAAATTAAGTAGATCTTGGAATTAAAAAAAAAATATTCCACGCGGCTGAATTCGAGGCATAAGCTAGTTAAGCACAAAAGTAGGTAACGAACAATTTCATTAAACTGACACTTTACCTAAACACACAGAGTTTTCCCAACAAACCCCTTAGTAAGCCATCCATCAATTAGCCCGTGCGTGACGAAATAACAAACAAGTTCACAACAGTGTATTAATTTTGTGAACAACAGCTATAAAAGGCTTACTGTAATAAACATGGAAACTTTCAGTTAAGAGTTTTTAATATTTCAACGCGTATACAACGCGTGTTTAATTATAACAAGTGATTGATTGTCATGCGACGCGGGGCAAGGTTTATGTTGTATTGATAAAGTTAAGTAGGGCTTGCCTATTTGCTACGAGTATTGTATTGTTAACTGCCTCGTTGGTCTAGTGGTTATCATGTTCGGCTACAGCCGACGAGGTCCTGGGTTCGAGTTAGGAAGTTAGCGATGTTTCACGCCCGTGCCTCGGAGAGCACGTTAAGCCGTCGGTCCCGGTTATTATCCCTAACATGATAATAATCGTTAAAGCCCGCCAACTCGCATTGGAGCAGTGTGGTGGATCTAAGCTCTAATTCCCTTTCTCCTATGAGAGTGGAGGCCTGTGTCCAGCAGTGGGACGTTAATAGGCTGTAGTGGTGGTAGTGGATTATATTGTTTACAAACTATTTTCAAGCAGTAACCTAAGCCACAGTGTACCTGAGCTAAATGCAAAGTAATAATAATCCATCTAAACTTACATAAACTAGATGATACCCGCGACTTCGTCCGCGTGGATTAAGTTTTTTAAATTTCCGATAAAAAGTATCCTATATCCTTCCCCGGGATACAAACTATCCCTGTACTAAATTTCACCAAAATCGCTTGAGCGGATGGGCCGTGAAAGCATAGCAGACAAACAGACAGACACACTTTCGCATTTAGTATAGATGATACCCGCGACTTCGTCCGCGTGGATTGAGTTTCGGGTTAGTACTCCATAATGTTCCGGTATAAAAAGCATTTGTCCTTTTCCAAGGTGTCCCCTTTACTAAGTTTTATCCAGATTTTAAAAGGATGGGCTGTGAAAGCGTAGCAGACAGACAGACAAACACACTTTCGCATTTATTATTATGGATAATAATATGATTTTTATTAGTTTCAGTAAATAAAATGCAAAAAAAATTCAACCTGAAGCACAAGAAAAAAATTAATCAAAAGAAAACGTTAATTATCGAAGACCATCTAATTTAAATTCAAAAGCATACTTGTCTTGACCATTACCATTAAGCTGAATACCGGAGTTAATAGATTCCCAAAAATCTCCATTAGATCGGTGATCTTTATTTATATTAAGATTAATAAAGAGGAGTAATGGGCAATCAATTTTTATCGCTTTGAGAACGCTGGCTTACAGACCACGGGTGGCCACTGGGTTGAAATATTAGGTTCTTGGCATAGATTTTGGAATTTATATTCAGCTAATCTTCGACCAATCCTGAGTCTAAGTTGTTATTGTTTAATTACTGTTATTATATAAGATGAATTGCATAGATTTTATTAAGAAATATATTTTAGCACCATTTTAGCATATATTTTAGTAGATGTTATTTAATATTAAGATTAATAAAGAGGAGTAATGGGCGATCAATTTTTATCGTTTTGAGAGGTGGCCACTGGGTTGAAATATTAGGTTCTTAGCGTAGATTTTGGAATTTATATTCAGCTAATCTTCGACCAATCCTGAGTCTAAGTTGTTATTGTTTAATTACTGTTATTATATAAGATGGATTGCATACATTTTATTAAGAAATATATTTTAGCACTATTTTAGCATATATTTTAGTACATGTTATTCAATATTAAGATTAATAAAGAGGACTAATGGGCAATCAATTTTTATCGCTTTGAGAGGTGGCCACTGGGTTGAAATATTAGGTTCTTGGCATAGATTTTGGAATTCATATTCAGCTAATCTTCGACCAATCCTGAGTCTAAGTTGTTATTGTTTAATTACTGTTATTATATAAGATGGATTGCATACATTTTATTAAAACATATATTTTTTAGTATCATCTTATTTAATACAAGCAGCGGTAACAGCTTGTTAACTTAACAGGCGGAAATTATCATGAATAAGGATTTTTTTTTATTATTGATGAATTTGTCCGCATATAACTAATAATATATAATAATATAATAAATATAGTATTTTAAAAATTCCGTAGGAACTTACATTTTTTCGGGTACAAACAATCTTGTAAGCTCTAGCATACTTTATTTTACTTACTCTTTTTTTTTAAAGCACTAGATGATGCCTTAGAATTCGTCCGCGTAGATTAAGGTTTTTCATTCCCGCGGGAACTCTTTAATTTTCCGTGATAATGAATAAAAAATGAAGAAAAAAGCCTATGTTTTTCCCCGGGATGTTACCTACCTCTATACCAAATTTCATCAAAATCGGTTAAATAGATAGGCCGTTAAAGCATAGCAGACAGACACACTATCGCATTTACAATATTAGTATGGCTATGGATTATGGATGACTAAATAGGAACACTACTAATTCTTTCAAATAAACTCGGTTTTATCATCAGCCAATGTTTCTTTTAAATATTCAATAATTAAAATTCCCCTGACAGCTATTTTAAGGGAGTAGGTAATAATTTTGCAGACGAAAAACGAAAGCCATGCTTTCCCTAAGTGTAGGTACTTAAGTATGGCGAAATTTTTGGAAGCGTAAGGGGACCCTTTTTGTGACAGACGGACAGACAGACGGACGTGCGGAAATTAGAAAATTAAAACGGCTTCCCTGAAGCCTCAGACATAGGAGGGTCTTTCTAAGGACCCTTTCCTTTTAGCTTAACAAAAGTCGTCACACGTCTAACAAAAATGTGTGAATTTTTTTGTAAGACTAAGTATTTTAATGGTAGGATTAGTAGGTAATAGGTGTGGTATATAGAAGAACTATTTTTGTATAAATTCATAATCATAACTGTATACTTTATAGTTATACCATAGTAAAATAATATTATAGAAACTTGTTAGGCCATTATTGTTATAGATATAAGAACTTTAATCGTGCGTTGTAATTTCTCAGAATTTATGCTGAAAGTTTTGGGTAAACTCTAAACTTAAAGTTAGGTGCTCAATTGTAAGGTACTCGTATTATACTATCGACCTTATGATATTACGTTAAGGGCTTGGTCGAGTCTTTGTGGTTTTATTGTCAACGTTTCGTATTTAGTTGCACAAATTCAATCCAAGTTCTGCTTTAGGAATGATAAAAACTACGGTAGAACCCCTATCTGTTTTGTTTGTCATCAGAGTTTTGGTACAATAATTAGTTGGTACAATAATTATAGCTCACAGAAGTTTTAAATTAGCGCGTATACGGCTTTTAAGTAAACCTAAGCTACGGTTATATCATAATATATATAACCCTAATACCAACTTACTCTACAATGTCCGATTACTGGAATTCTATTTTAAGAGCGCTTTAAAGATTAATTTAAAATGAACTCTGGTCCTCTTTTAATTTAAAGCCCAAAATGCCTCTAAAGACGTGAGATCATTCGGGAGACAGTGAATGATAAAGAAAAACAACATAATGTTCTTCAAACCATTTAGTGCGATGCCTCGAAACAAAAAATTATGTCCATTAATCCTGATTCCCAAAGAACATGTGGTGTGAAATCTGTCAATTTATAACCGTTAAGATAATGTAACCCCCATTACGTATAATTTGGGGAAGCATCAGCTATTATACGACGTTTTAGCTAAACATCCTTCCACTTTCGATGTGAAAGGAAATTATGGTAATGTTTCTTGGGGAGCAATTTTTACCTAATGCCCTTCTTATCGTGTTGCCTAATATTGTTATCTTGTCTTGTATCTATGTAATGTTGCACCTTTTGTATCTGATCGCTTTATGAAACGCGATGTAATATTTACAAGCTCATTTTCTTAAGTCACTGTCATTTAAACTTAAACGTTACTACACGATATAGTAATCGTGTACCCAAGTTATATCTTACTCAACAATATTCTTGCTCTTAAAATGTATCGTTCTGTCTTTAACCTCATTCGTAACTTCACCATGCAACTCTACATCGACTGATATGTCTTCTTATTTGATCAAAGTTTGTTTCTGACTCCAAGATGCAAATACTCTCTATACCAAATGTCAAAATCGGTAAAACGTCCCATTTGTTTGACATAACAAGCAGATAGATTGACCATAGAAATAAGAATTAAGCAGATTCCTAGTTCCATGAGATAGACAATAGACATACACGTTGTCTCAACCTAAAGACGTCCACTGCTAGACGAAGGTCTCCTTAATAGACATACACACTTTCGTATTAATAATATTAGTATTAGGACTATGTAACCTTTATTACAATAGCCGTATCATATAAAATTGTAATTGCCTTATATCAGTAATCTTAATAATTAATTAATAATTCCCCAATGTATACTTGTGTCAGTTGTGTACGACTTTTCCTTTTTTTTATCCACTACAAGTTAGCCCTCGACTGCGATCTCACCTGATGGTAAGTGATGATGCAGTCTAAGAGGGTAGCGAGCTAACCTGTTGGGGGCATAGCAGTTATATTAAAACCATACCCCTATTCGGTTTCTACACGGCATCGTAACGGAACACGTAATCGCTTGGCGGCACGTCTTTGCCGCTAGGGTGGTAACTAGCCACGGCCGAAGCCTCCCACCAGGCCAGACCAGGGAAAATTCAGAAATTATAAATTCCCAAATTGACCCTACCGGGGATCGAACGGGACCTCCGCACGTTGAGACAGCGCTACACACTGCACCACGGAGGTCGTCAAAACGTCCTAATCCTATGTGCATGATGTAACTACCTATTAATTGAATTGATTGTTACCTATTGCCTAAGTCATTCAACATTTTGTATACCTACTACTTGTAATTCTGTGGGTAGTTCAATGCACACCTAGGTTACATAAGTTAGTATAAGTTTTAAGTTTTTATTGTCTTTGTTTTTATTCTTTTGTTTTGTTAATATTTTTTCGCTGTAGTAAATTGTGCCCGTCCATGCACGCCATGTCCTCATCTAGGAGACACTTTATATAGTTTATATTTAATTAATCACGCTTTTTTTTAGCCTTCACAATTGTAGTCAGTTTTGAGGACTAATAAAAAAAAAATCAATCTGTGGGTAGTTCGAATAAATTAAATTATTCTTTTGAATAGAAAATATCCTAACAAGAGGTTGTGTTCTAGCTAGGTCACCTGAGCACGCGACCTGGCATGTCCCGTCTTACATTGGCGATCTTTGAAACAGATATAAAGCTACACACGGGCCCGGCTTGCGTGCTCGCAACATTACGTTTTATTTCGTTTCATGAGACGTATAGCCTCTTGTACGCTTTATGGGTTCATTAAAATCTTATTGGTTTTTAAGCGTTAGTTAGGTGGCTATTTATTTTTGCTTACTAGCCGATGTACGCGGCATTTTCCCTTATTTTTTTCCACTTCAAGTTAGCCCTTGCCACTCTATTTGATAGTAAGTGATAACGCATTATAAATTAATAATAATTATATTATAGATAATTTAAAAATTGTATCAATTTTGTGTTTTTTTTCTAATGTTATTGTTTAAATTTGGAAGAGCTAGGCCTTCTGACACAGGTATTTTTATGCTTAACAGAAGGCTTTAGCCAAAATTATTTGTTAAAAATGTATGCTGAAATAAATCATTTTAATTTTTTCATTTTTTTTTCAACGCAGTCAATCGTAGCGAGCTGACCAACTAGGGGTACGGCAGTTATATTGAACCCATACCCCTTATGGACGCTTTCTAGACAGCATCGTACCGGAACGCAAAAATGCTTGGCGGCAGTGTCCCACCCTGTGGTCCCACCAAATCAAAAAAGTTAAAATTTAGAAATAGAGATGATCAGAACTCAATCAAATCAGCAACTATCTATCAAACTTACAAAAAAATAACGCGCTGCTATTATGAAAGTTTGCACGAAATACATAGTTGAAACGTCACCAAATTTCAACGAACTTATTTCTTTAACTAGCTAATGCCCGTGGCTACGTCCGCGTGGAATAAGTTTTTTCAATTTCCACGGGAACTCCTTATTAATTTTCCGGGATAAAAATAGCCTATGTCGCTTTCCAAGTCCTCAAATATACCGATGCAAAAAATCACGTCGATCCGTTTACTTTCAATACAATAATAACATTGTATCATAAGTCACTAACCAGGTTTTTAATTACATCTTTGCCAAAAATACGTAGATTCAGAGATAGTATCTTAGTTTGAAGCTAAGATAAAATTAATATTATCTAACAATCCTCTATTTAAAGTCGGTATATATGTCGGTACCTCTCTATTTGAATGACCGAAATGTATTTTTACCATAAAATAATTTATATTCGATACTTCATTCTGAATCGAAATTGGTTTTCCTTTATACACCGTACATGTCATCGAAAAATATGAAAATTGTTTCGTACCTTTTTTTTTCAATCAACTTCAAAAGCAAATAGAAATAGGCAAAAATTGATTTCAGGGAAAGTAAGTTTACCAAATAGGTACTTTTCGTAGTTATGTTAGTTTTTAAGCAAATAAATATGTATGGGAAGAGAAATCTATGTACTAGAATCTTTTATCTAAGTACTAGATGATTTTCCGTGATGAAAAGTAACCTATGTATTTCCCCCGGATATAACTTACCTCTATACCAAATTTCAGCAAAATCGGTTGAAAAGATGGGCCGGGTAAGCATAGCAAATAGACAGACAGACAGACAAACACACTTTCACATTTATAATATTAGTAAAAGTATGGATTAATTATTGATATGTATTCTTGTCGTAGTTAAGTGAGTTTTTTTAAGCAAAAACTTAAATATGTACGGAAACCTGCATATTTCTGAGAGTTTTCTATTATGTTCGCCAAAAAGGTCTGTGAAGACTGCTAATACACACACCTTGGCCACCAGTATAGTAGACTATGGCCTAAAGCCTTCTCTTTCTGAAATAACAGTACAAGAGTAGTGAGCTAGCGATGCGTTAATGGAGATAAGAGATGAGGTACTTAATATAGATAAACATTGTTTTGACGTCAAACACAAATAAAAAAAAGCAGTACAAAATCCAAAGGAAACTTGCATAATACTACTTACTATCTGTATTGACAATAGCGATGGTAGACGATAGCAGACGGAAGTAGGTTAACTTGGTGAAAGCATGGAATGAAATCATTCGTCTTTGTCTGTGCGGTGCTTTTGTCAAATTGGAATTGTAAAACTTACTCAAGTAATACATACTTAGGTCCCTAAATAATTTGTTGTGTTGGTTAATAAACAATAATTTATTTACCTGTGCCTGGTATCGTGCCCAGGAATTCCACACTATACGACTCTTACTTAATTAATACTTACTTAGGTCCCTAAATAATTTAATTAATTTGATAAGTTGGTCAATAAACATTAATTTATTTACCTGTGCCTGGTATCGTGCCCAGGAATTCCACACGACTCTTTCTGTGCCAGTGAGTTCCTCAAGTGAGTGGTAGAGTCTGAACGTTTCATAAGTGACACAAGTTGTCCTACATGAAATAAATAAATCATTTCATATCATTTAAGTCTAACTCCTTTCTCTCCTCCTCCTCCTTTTATTTCCCAGTAAACAGCGGTTGGATTCAATGTCAATCAATTAAGTTTAGCTAACTTTTATCTAATTACATTAAATCTCTCATGGAACCTCTACACGTTTAACCATTTACCTACTCGTGCAAGTTCCAAATGAGAGTATAAATGTATTAAGTGTCTCAATAGTACTTACTTCTGGATGGTCGCTCGCACAAGTAGTACGTAAGAACTTTCCCCGAATAGGTATTCTCGGCCACAGTTTCAGCTGAGTCAGTTGCGTCAAATACTCGATACATCGAATAAATAAATCATTACATTTCATTTAATTTCATTTCACTTCATTTAAGTCTAACCGCTCCTTTTATTTCCCAGTAAACGGCGGTTGGAGTCAATGTCAATTAATTAAGTTTAGCTAACTTTTATCTAATTACATAAAATCTCTCATGGAAGCTCTACACGTTTAACCATTTACCTACTCGTGCAAGTTCCAAATGAGAGTACAAATATATTAAGTGTCTCAATAATACTTACTTCTGGATTATCGCTCACACAAGTAGTACGTAAGAACTTTCCCCGAATAGGTATTTTCGGCCACAGATTCAGCTGAGTCAGTCGCGTCAAATACTCGATATATCGAATAAATAAATCATTTAATTTAATTTAATTTCATTTCATTTAATTTAATTTCATTCCATTTCATTTAAGTCTAATTCCTCCTTTTATTTCCCAGTGAACGGCGGTTGGAGTCAATGGGGCCCGTGGACACAATGCAGGTGTAACGGCCGAGTGGCGGGTCAGCGTCGCTCAAGGACCTGCACAGAACCACATCCGCTCAACGGGGGAGCGCCTTGCCAGGGGCAGAGCGTGCAGAAGACAGCTGATTGCGTTCTGTGTCAAAGTGGTATGTTCCTATAAAACAAAAAAAAAGAAAAAAAAAGTTTATTGACCAGCACTACAATAGGCATGATGACAGATTTTGAAAAATGACCAGATTATGTTCGGAAGTATCTACTATTTCGAAAAAATATATTATTTCAGCAGAAAAATAAGGTATGGTAGATAAAATTGGCATTTGAAGTTTAAATTTTAAAATTCACGCCAAAACGCTCGCCTGTGTCATGGCGTCGCTATTTCACTAGATAAATTTATAATTTCATTGATTCTTGGTTACTGTCATCATGCCTATTCAATATACTTAGCATAACTAAACTTATACAAATACAAATTAAACTGAAATTGTTAAACGTGCAGTCAATGGGCCACCTCCTCAGCCCGTGCCACAGCATGAGAGTTAGGCATATACCTACCAAACAATACCTACCTACCTATAAACCATTTTTTTTTATCCACTACAAGTTATCCCTTGACTGCGCTCTCACCTGATGGTAAGTGAAGATGCAGTCTAAGATGGTAGCGGGCTAGCCTGTTAGGGGCATGGCAGTTATATTAAACCCATACCCCTCTTCGGTTTCTACACGGCATCGCACCGGAAGGCTAAATCACTTGGCGGCACGTCTTTGCCGGTAGGGTGGTAACTAGCCACGGCCGAAGCCTCCCACCACGCCAGACCAGGGAAAATTCGGAAATTATAAATTTCCAAACCCTGCCGTGGATCGAACCCGGGACCTCCGCACGCTAAGGCAACAGCGCTCAACACTGCGCCACGGAGGTCGTCAAAGTGTTAGCATTGTTACTGTTTGTCATTAAATGTCATGAAACAGGAAGTATAATATCTGTCAATTTGACTCGTTTCATGTCAATCGATTTAATCTACGGAAACGGACGCCATATTGAAAATAGTTTGTATAAATACGAGTGTTTGAACGATGGTAAGGCAGTGTCCTGCCGGCAGACTCAGCGATTACTGAATACTTTTGTGTTTAGATCGCAATTTGGTTTAGAGCTTAACGATAGCAATCGTGGGCAGACCAAATGAATATTGTCATTAAGTTTAGCTAACTTTTATCTAATTATATTAAATTTCTCATGGAACCTATACACGTTTAACCATTTACTCGTGCAAGTTCCAAATGAGAGTACAAATATATTAAAAGTGTCTCAATAATACCTACTTCTGGATTATCGCTCACACAAGTAGTACGTAAGAACTTTCCCCGAATAGGTATTTTCGGCCACAGTTTCAGCTGAGTCAGTTGCGTCAATGTTAACCTCGTATGGTTGGTCGATAGGTTTTGCATCAGTAACTTCGTCAATCTCTATGAAAAAATATTTAAACTTAAAAATATTTGTGACGGAATTGAGAAGGTACTTATTTGTCATGCAATTTGTTAACGCTTGATCGTAAAGAATTAACTAGTAGGAGGAATTAAAGCCTATGTGGGCGATCATGGTCTGCGTAAGAGATGACCGGATTCAATTGACGATTAACATCGATAAAAGGGTTTGTAGGTATAAAATGTAACATTTTAAGTGCAAAAAAGAAACGTGAAACGTTTTTCAACGTGATCAAGTTCAGAAATACGAGTCGGAAGGCATCGTTTGCTTCTAGACCACTCGATATTTGACCTCGTTGCCGTAGGATCATCAAGAGCTGCGAAGTAGGACGAACGTTTTCAATTATTGAATACTTTTACAGGTGGATTTACTGCAGTATCATGTTTTTTACATTTCTATTTTATAGGAAGGAATATACGCTTTTCGAAGAGTCCAATGTAGAATACACATTTTATTTACCTTACTATTTTTTTTAATATACCTAGTAATGATTAAAACTCTTCAACTTTATGTATGCGGACATCCATACTTACTAATATTATAAAATTCGAAAGTGTGTCTGTCTGTCTGCTACGCTTTTACAGTCCATCTGTTCAACCGATTTTGATAAAATTTGGTACAGGGATAGTTTTTATCCCGGGGAGGGATATAGGCTACTTTTTATTCCAGAAAATTTAAGAGTTCCCGCGGGAATCAAAAAATCTCCAGTAATATATAGGTTTTTTTAAAATTCATTATAGGCTTACGCTTGACCACAATCACACCTGATGGGAAGTGATGATGGGGCCTAAGATGGAACGCGCTTGCCTAGAAGATGCCTATTCACTCTTGATTTAAAGATACCCGGATAGTAATTGGTGGGAAACCCAGCTTTTGGTAGAGTGTTCCAGACCCTAGCCATGCGAATAAGGAATGAAAACTCAAAGCGTTTCGTAATAAAGTTAGGTAAAGCAATGGCAGTTAATAGTATACAGTCTAAACTACAATGTTTGTATAAGATACAAATTGCTAGTTTGGTTTTACTGACTATACTTTAATTTGAAACTTTTCAAATTAAAGTATAGTCAGTCAATCTTATCTAACCCAGTGGCCAAAATTGGAAATATTTTTTGTGCCTGTTAGGTTTGTTTTACCTTTATGTTTAACTGGCAGACTTAGCTGCGACTTCGTTCGAGTGAAATAAGTTTTTTAAATTCTCAAGGGAACTCACTTATTTTTCGGGATAATATATAGCCTATGACACTCACAAATAATGACGCTTTTTATTGGTACTAATTTCCAAAATTGGTTCAGTAGATCCAGAGATTACCCCCTACAACGTCACAAACTCACAAACTCACAATTGACAGACTCACAAACTTTACCTCTTTATAATATTAGTATAGATATAGATAGATACTACCGATGCTAACACTGGGTCAGATATGGTTGATATTAACATAATTATGACAGGCAAATGTCATATTCATCATTAATTTCTTAAATCCGATCCTTCATCCGTCTTGCAGTGTGTCTTCTTTCAATATTGTGTTTCTTCTTGTGAGGTGACTCCTCAAGCACTTTGGGACCCAAAATTTTTTTGAGTCCTGCCTATTGCAGCTAAATTTGAATATTTATTTGAATTTATGGGTTGTCGTTTATTATTTTCCTCATTTATCATTTGATCGTACTCTCTTGAGCTATTAATTATTTAGGATAAAATTTCCATTGTCTGTGATTTAATATCATGACAGTTTAACGAGCTTATAAGTTCATTATTCCATCCCGCCTCAGAGCCAGTGAGCAAGAAACCAATTACAGATCACAATCTGACTGTAAACTAACAGTTACGCTCCAAAAATTTCTCATCACTTTTTTGTCTCAGGTCTTTGTCCTATAACGTTTAATTTAAATAGCGCTTTTATTTGATTTCTTTCGTTCTGATAATCACGTCTTCTCGAACAGCTTATTATCGGAAAAAATTGTGCTCTAATCTTCTACGATCGTATTTTTATCAAACGAAATTTTTGGAGGAATGAACATTTTTCGTTGTAAATAATTGCAATCTACGCCTCATGTCTGGGATTGCGCACTCAGCCTCTATTATCTTGCATAATATAGATAATTACGTACCAACACTAAGCAACAGGACCCAGGCCCGTACTTAATAATTTTAAATGTACTTGCGCGGCATTTTAAGCAGATAAACTCTCGTATCTGGTACTTAGATTCGTCTTTTTTACCCGATTGCAGTCTGCGCAACCTAAAAGACGGAATCCTTCAACTGAATTCGCTTATTAGTTAAAAACTAGTGGGTACAAAGTAAAAATCACTAAAAATTATACTACACTATATTATATTTTTAAAAACAAGTTTTTGTCGGCATATTGAATTAAGTATACCGTCATTTAATTTTTCGTACTCTACTCAGCAAACCCTTTTAATTGATACCCATAATCTGGGGATGTATAAAAAATAGGCTGCCATCATTGGGTGTCCGTGTTGGATTTAGAATGACGTCAATTTGCTAACCATGCATTGTCATTCAAACTAAACAATGTAAAATTTTAGCTCAATCGGTTGGGTATAGCTGTTCTAAAAGTAAGTTGCAAGATTTGATCCAAACAAATATACCAACATTGCAATTTGCATGTTACTAAATGAAAGCTTGTGAAAACGGAAGTTATACAGAATACCCTTCACAAAATATTATGGCACATGAAAAGACCTAGTTCTGCAAGAACATTAATCACGTAAGGGCGCCTTTACATTACTATGAGACTTCTGCGAACATCTCTAATATACGTCGTTGACGAGTGATGTCTTATGAAAGGCTCTTATAATGTAAAGGAACCCTAATTACAGAGACCAGTATGAAATAGGAGCCAAGACTGAGTTATTAAGTCCTTTGATGGTGGCACAAAGAGTACGTATAATTAGTATAAGATGGCGGCAATGTATAGCAATGGCCATGCATGATTTATGATTCTACGAGGAATTTCTTGCTTCAGATATGCGGCGAAACATCAAAGAAGTAATTTATAGATGTAGCCATTTTTCTTGGTAATGTATTCATGTTCACGGAATACTAGATTACGAATGACTCGATCGCGTAGATACAATAATTATATATAACACATAGATCAACTGAGGCGCAACGCACACTCGCAGAGTGGAATGGGACTTTATTTTTATTAACAAAAACTAAGCTTTATTTACTTTGGCAAAGAGGCGACATGACTTGACTCTTAGAGTCTCCTCAGTATTTGGTTTTCAGTTTATGAGTTTAAACCGAATGTCAAAGTACATAGTCTAATATTTTTAATGAAAATTATTTGCTCCTATCCACTCTGAATTAAGCGTAGACTCTTAATAAATGCAGTAAAGTTATTGTAACGAAAGATTGAATGTTGGGCGACTGTTTAAGTAAATGATATGTTAATCAGAGTATAAGAGTGTTTGGAGCTTTGCTTTTCCTTAGACCAGCGCTCTTTGCCTTATAAATCATTAAATACCCAATTTTACATTAAGTAATTGGCCTTTTATTAAGCTTTTTAAGCTTCATTAAGTCTTAACGAAAAATAACGTTTATTTAGTTTTTTTAAACAATAAAATTAATTCCAATTATTTTTTAATGCTTACTCTGAAGATGGATACAACATGGATCTACAAGTGTATGATAATACGCAACAACTTTTAATTGGTAAGTTTGTTCTAAATGAAAAAGGCGTAACGCACACCTAGTGTAATTTTGCCCGGGCGCAGTATCAATTTGATATTATTAAATAACTCTGCTTCATTTTCTTTCGGACACAGAGGACATTGAATGTCCTCTGTGTTCTGTTATATGAATTACAACAATTTCGACCGAATAATATCAATGTATGTAAGACAAACTTAAAGTAAGTATACTGAAATAATGCTGCGCCTCATCTGCACTCCACTCTAATGGTGTGCGTTGCTCCTTACAAAATATAGTGCCTATTATCTTGATCTTCAAATGTGTACCAATACATTTATAAAGTGATCAACTTATGTCTATATTACAGGATTTTTTTTGGAAATTAATTTGTTACTTTTTCACATTTTCTGGTTGCATGAAATTTGAATCAAGCAAATAAAAATACAATTTATGCGGAAAACGCGACGCTAACAGTTTCAAAAATATTAAAAAAATCATAGATTATTATGCAAGTTTCTTTTTATTCGCGTACCATTTTGTTCTTTCATTTCTAGAAAGTCAACTATACACAGTGCCCGTACAAAAACGAGTCAATAAAAAGTTCTAATTAAAATAATACAAAACCGGAACCACCCACTTACGCTTTATATGAAAGATGTAAACATCAGAGCACGTGCTATGCTATTCGGCATTCACTATAAAATTATCTCTGATCTTAGCCAGCGTTTTCCAAACTTTGTGGCGCTGCTTAGTGTATAATAAAAAATATCATTACCATAGTCTCAAATCATCGCCGGCCCACTTCTAAGTCTCCTTTCAGAATGAGAAAGGTTTTAAATATAGTACAACACCACCACACAAATTGCGGTAAACATTCGAGAATATTTTTTTTAATTCAAATTTCCAAACAAGTTAGAATAAAATTTCAACTTATGGTGATATCACATATATCGGATATACAGTCTTAGATGGTAGCGGGGAACCTGTTAGGGGTACGGCAGTTAAATTAAAAAAAAACCTTACCCCTACAGGTCACAATTATTAGCCGATTTTCAAAAAAAAAATTCGCCATTTTGTCGTTAAACTAATATCCTAGGACCTTTTATTTAATTTTTTCTGAAGTTGGATTTTTTTTTCTGAAATATTTACCGTTTACTAAAGAAACCCCCCCAAAAAAAACGACTTTTTTACATTTTTCAAAATTCCAAAAAAAGTTAATAGCCGATTTTCAAAATTCAAACGCTCACATGTGTCTCCATAAATTTCTCAACTTTTGGTACTATTCTATCTCGATCCTCCCAAAATTCTCGGAGCTATGGCCAAAACTACGTCTCAGGCGATTTGCATCTGATAACCATTTTCAATGGTAAAAAACACGAATAAAAGGAGAAACTTTGAAAAACAGATTCAAAACTATAAAAATCCCGCAGTTTAATACGTAAAGGCATAAACCAGTATGCGGCTGGTCACATCTAAAGCTTAAGTGTTTCATAGCGATGATAAAATTATAGTTGGCGAGAGAGAAAAAGCTCAAGATTTCTGCTTTGTCAGACACAGCTCTAAAAAATGTCAAGTCAGTGCAGTTCACAGAGCTTTTTGGCCTTGTTTTTAAATTTTTTCACACTTAGTGCCGTTATTATTTTGATCGATGTTGTATAGGAATTCTGTAAAAAAATTGAAATTTATTCCTATATTAAACGTTCTTCGTAGTTGGTACAATCGACACTTAGGCAATATTTGGGCATGGCATAGTCTGTCTTTTGTGTGTGTATCAAGTTAAATATCCGCACTGACCTTGTGCTTAAACTCTTATTAAAATAATATCCCTTCAAAACAGCAAGAATTTACTTAGTAAGTATATTAAACGCTGTTTATTAAAGTTTTCGAAGAACTTTGTGGAATCTCTTTTTTCCCGGAATTAAAAGTAGCCAGCATGTTTCCCAGGATGCACAAAGTGAAAACATAACAGATAGACGAAAAGGATAGACTGCACTAGTATAGATAATTCACTAAATTAATTAATACAATAAATATTTATCAAGGAAATGAATCAATATCAATATATAAAGTCTTTAGAACGTTGATCCTGCAATGGAACTCATCGAATATCGTTATTGCTATGAAAATTGCATTGAATTATTATAATTAATTATCAATTAATTATTTTATTACGTTCCTCAACTTAAGTAAACTAAAGTGCTCGACTCGTCAGACTAATCGCAATTAGTCTAACGAGTCCAGCAATTGCTTCTAAATTGTTATCAGAAAACCCGTAGCTCTTCTGAACAAACGAATGGCTCAGCGTTTGACACTACCGTGTGTAGTGAACTAGACCAACCGGGTAGACAATAAAATCTAATCAAGAACGTTTATTTCAGTGAAACCCGGATCATTGTTCCCACTAATTGCTTACACATGTCCCGTTTAGTTGTAGCTTACGTATACGACGTGAATGCATTAATTATGAGTAAAGTATGTTTTACTTTTCCCGCGTGAGAGAGATCACGTTGTCACACGTTTTTTTTGTTTTACATAGGCCTACCTACTACGGTCATATAAATTAAATAATTTAAATAAATAAAAGCTTTATGGTTTTCATTATTATTAGTGGTTGAGCACAATTTATCTTAAGACTGAATAAAAAATAAAACTAACAACAAAACAATTGGGGCACGCTGGTTTTCAGTTGCTCCATTCCAGTATAAAAACCTGCATTTTGCGCCGCGCCCTCTGCCTTATTTAAATTTCTTTAAAGTATTTAAAAATATAATATAGAATTATAATACAAATATTAATTGTTAAAGAAAAATAGGGGATAAAGAAGCATCTTTCTATACAAGAGATCTCTAAGAAAGAGCTTGTTAACATAGAAGAATAGAAATTATAAACGGTGGAATTCATCAAAATAAAAATCTTCAAAATTTTAACCTCTGGAATACACCCAATTATTAATTTAAATTAAATCTCAACGATCTTCTTAAATGTTAGATCGTATCGTCAAAATAACTGTTATAGTTACCGAAAGGTACAAAAAATACTTAAATAAGTTTTAAAAAGTAGTGAGTGTCATTTATTTTCTTCAATAAATCCCAATAAACGTCTTGTAAGCGGCGGCTCAGTGTTTTAACGATTATGGTAATACCCAATTTATCTTGTTACCTCGGTGTCGCAGGGCGTATCAAAAATGACTTCCGTACAAGAGGATATTTTGAGTGTTTTCGTAAAAAGTTGTCGGCTTCCTTACAGCTTAACACAGACTTTAGATTTAAGTGGAAAATTTGACACAAACAATACAAAGTGTATATTATTATGTATGTCCACCTGTCTATCTGTCTTCGTTTTCATGGCCCATCTATTCCACAAACTTTGACGGAATTTGATATAGGGTTTAATTGCATCATGGGGAAGAACGATTGCTACATTTTATCCCGGAAAATCTTACTTAAAACCTAAACCCACGAAACCTAAATCCACGACAAAGACGCGGGCATCATTCAGGGTCCTACATAATATTTATTGCTTCCGTTTTTCCCTCCCTTATTAATATAGCAAATCAAGAGTGAATAGATGTCATGTTGTAGGCAAGCCCCAATCAATCTCAGAATATTATTTCATCAATATACTTATTAAATATAAATCAATATAAACTCAGTTAATAAATTATGTTAGATATTAACTAAATATTTTGAAGAATTAACATCTGGATATACCTACTAATTTCATTTGTAAAAACATTAAATCAAAAATTAAATTAATAAAGCAAAAAACTTTTAATCAAGGCTAGTTTTTGTAGTTATATACTGTTAAATAAATTAAATACATGTGAGCATTAAGTTAGTTTTCCTGTCGGCCGTCTGCGCTTTACTGTTTGACATAAGTATGTGCTTACAATTTATTTACATACTTCACGCATCAATTTTTTTACGGGAGAAAGGCATATGTGAAAGTCCACATTATTCCTCCTCTAACGAACCTCGACTGATTTATGTGTGCGCATTAATTAATAAGGAACGTCGCACACATAGTTTAATGTGTATGCACCCACGCGGGTGGGTGTTATTGATTGGTACAGGATATGAGCAAATTGCGTGATTTACTTGCTATTGTTGTACTGTAATATTTATTGGGAGGAAGGGTGTGCCTTTATTTTTTAAAGTGTTTTTGTATGTAGAGTGTGGTAGTGTACGTAGAGTAATATTTATAATGTTTAACGATTTATACCATTATTTAAATATTCTTAATTTCTTAGTTACTAATTAAACATTTCTAGAATCTATTAAAGTAGATAATACACAATAAAAGAATAAACAGCAATATTTTCGATTCCTAAATGAATATTGATAATCAAGGAACAAGAAAAGAAGCTCAATACGCTTTAATCCGCCAAAGCAGACAAATCTTGGTGGTACAAAGTGTGGCTTGCAAGTGTATCTTGGGATATTCACCGCCCAATAAGCCAACAATGCACACAAAACACCACACCACACAAATTTTCCAAATTATTCTCAACGTACGTTTTACTCCGACACCGAAGCATCCTCAGATTTTGAATCGACAATGCACGATTGTGCTTTACAATGTCTTCTGGATGCCGTGCGAAAGGCCGGCATGAATGAAATGTCAACCGCTTCTTTTATTTGTTCAGATGAATGTCACAGGCTACATCCGCAGGATCTCTTTGCTTCGATCTTGCCGGGTATGATGAGTTTTTACATGCAGCTTGCCATTTTACTTAGTAAATTCAATGATAAAGTCCTATGGATATTATTGATAGATCTATTAGACAGAAAACTTCATTGAATAAAAACCTAGTTCTAGTTTTCTCACGAAGACCGTTCTGAAAAGATTAATTGTTCATAGTATAATAATAAGATATTTTTTACTCGTTTAAAAATAAATCTAAAGCTTTTACAAATGCTTCATTCAATAACTTGGACCACACACCAAGAGGACGACTTCAACTCTATTATTTCTTTGTAAAAAACACATGTGATTTATCCGAACGGGGCCAGCACGTCGCGTACTTTAATTTCAATTTATAGTGCTATACTTTATGAGTTAACGCGTTTATATATAGTTTATAGAGAGTTATAACTTTACAATGTTATGAAAACGACAACCGAGTCCTTCTATAGATAATAATATTATGAAAATATTTTGATCAAAAGTTTCTCCTATATTTTTTCTGTTTATAATCTTTTCGTATTTATTTATGAAATCCTTTTATCTTTCGCTAAGGTTTATGACGTTGTTTTTTTTTCCTGATAAGGACTTACCTTTTATCAGCATCCAGAATAATTTATTCTGCCTATCTAACTTTAAACCAACTATCGGTAAAATTATTATACTTAGAGATCAATAATTAAGATAATGAAGTAAAACGAATGAATGACACTTCCACTACAGCCTATTAACGTCCCACTGCTGGGCACAGGCCTCCACTCTCATAGGAGCTACTCAAAGCAAATCTGAGTATCGAATGGTTTGAGACACTGAAGTTGCTATAATGTAATATTAAGACGTCACGTCATTAAACATAGCTGCCATTTGAGCGGAAACTCCTCTGATTGGCGGAAACCTCGCGTAACGACTGCTTTGCCGCCTCACAGGTACAGCGCCATCTGTAGTCATCGAGCGGCGCTAACACTTGCCATGGAGACCCTGGGGTCGTGGAGTATTTAAAAAAAAAAATTAATAAGGCAGTTAATTGCCTCGTCTGGTGACAGAAGGACTGGCTCATTTTTTGCGTAAAGGATCAGCCTGACTTTCCCGTGTGGAATGCAGCATTCTTACAACCATTTGCAGGCATGATTTATATATTAACGAGGCAGTTAGAACTGTAAGTTCTATTGTATTTGTAAATTAAGAAGTTCCCGCGGAAAACAAAAAATCTTAATCCACGTGGACAAAGTCGCGGGCATCATCTGGTAAACTTACTAGTGTTGCACGCAGGCAGGATATTCGTAGAAATAATACACACAGATGATGCTTCATATTGTATAATTCCACATTCAGTTATTTTATGTGTTCAATATGTGCTTGTAACGCGGTTTAGTTAACCCGGAATACCAATAACCATTACTGCCGACAATAATGATTACACTTTCACTAACAGATAAAGAATGACTCAAATACCGCCATCTTATTTATAGAAGACGGTAATCTTATTTATAGAAGACACATTTAGTATGCTGACGTTTTTGTCGTGACATTATATTTCTCTAATCCAATTTAACTGCCTCGTTGATCTAGTGGTTAGCATGTTTGACTGCGGCCGACGAGGTCCCGGGTTCGAGTCCCGGGTCGGGCCATAATTAAGTATCGGATTTTTCGGATTAGAAATTGCCATTACTAGCCCGGAGTTAGGAATTTGGTGGTGTTTCACCCCTGTGCCTCGGAGAGCACGTTAAGCCGTCGGTTCCGGCTATTATCACTAACATGATAATAGTCGTTAAAGCCCGCCAACCCGCATTGGAGCAGCGTGGTGGGTCTAAGCTCTAATTCCCTCTCCTACGAGAGTGGAGGCCTGTGCCCAGCAGTGGGACGTTAATGGGCTGTAGTGATGAATCCAATTTAAAGTCAAATGAGCTCTTATTATTCATAAACGCTAACAATAGGTATAGAACGCTTTACGCTTTTAAGCATTATGAAAAGTGGGGTTATCCCTTTTTCATTACCCTGTTCAATAAACATGATTCACAGTACTAAAAAAATCGGTTTTTATTTTGATACCATTTGGCGGAAGTGGCCTATTACTTACCACTATTACTGCCCCGGCAGGCGCAGGTATCAAATTTGCAAATTGTCTGATCGCATGGTGGTCGGTAATAATAACGTTGCATGGCCGACGTTACATATCAATTTCAGGATAGATATTGTTTCATGTAGATAGTTATTCTGTAATAAAGGGATATTGGAATACAGAGCTTTACTATGGAGGAGATAGGTGGGTTGAAATAAATCAAAAAATCATATAATTATTGCCTTTTATATCGACCCAAAAAATATTTGAAACAGAAATATTATATTATCATGTGGCTTAAAGGGTTGATGCTAATGATTTAAGGCTTAATTTAGAGATCTGTTTGTTCTCGTGGTCCACAAGAGGATTAAAAAAGTGCGCGATTTGGATGGCTGGATGGCTGGCGTGGAGGTTCTTTTTCAAAGCGACTCATTCGTTGTGGACCTCAAAGATTTTATATTTATGTCACTGAACTCCTCCTAAACGGCTGGACCGATTTGAATGATTGGTGTGCGTTTTGTAGGCGCTCTGGATGGTTTAGATTCACAAAGCCCGGCAGATGGAACTGCAGTCGGTATCATGCAGAACAACCTCTGTCGGGTCCGCTAGTAGAACTATAATAATCAATTAGATTAATTAGCTGATTGAACAATTCATTCTCATGTTTTGCTTTGCTTAGCGTGTGTGGTTTCTAATATAGTATTTAATAAGACTGGAGATATTTTTCTATGTATGATAAGAGGAGGGCCCGCGCTATCCCCCAGGGCCAAATCTCATTGGTATGACTTCAGCAACGGACTTAATGCTAAGCCTCTTAGTAATAATCCATACCTTTTTTTCATTCCACTACAAGTTAGCCCTTGACTGTAATCTCTAATGATGCAGTCTAAGTTGGTTGCGGGCTAACCTGTTATGGCAATTTTACCCTAACTAGAGGTCGCCTGCGACTCCGTCCGCGTACAATTTCTAATTTCCTATGAGATTTTCCCCCTACTTATAGTGGCTATAGCAGTAGTAGTTTTTATTATTTAAAACTAATAACCTACGTCCCGATTTCCAAGCCTCTAACTTCAAACACAAAGGACTTTCATACAAACTTACAGCCTCCATTTCACTTTCTTTGTGGTGAATTTTCGTAAAATTGCTTACATGGGTTTTTATTATTTATAAATATTAACTTAATCGCCACTTTTCATATTTCTAACTTCAAAAACAAAGGTCTTTCATACAAACTTCCAACTCCCATTTCAACCCTTAGGGGTGAACTTTCTCAAAACCGTTTCTTAGCTGACGTCTACACCATAGAAGGATCCTATCTTCCAAATTTCATGTCTATATGCTTTATAGTTCCTGACATATCGTGATGATAATCAGTGAGTGACCTTTCGCTTTTTTATACGACTGCCTGAAAAAAGGAGTATATTGTTTTCAGGGTTCATGTATGTATATATGTATTTATTTATGTATGTATGTATGTATGTATGTAAAATTGATGGGGTGACCATGGTCCCGCATTAACGACTAAAGTTGAAAAAAAAAACGAAAATATGATTAACTATATAATCATCATCTAGAAAATGATGAGTAGATTCCAAAAATATATAACACTATAGTTCAATATCCAGTAATTCAAAAAAAAATATCATTTAATAAAAATGTGAATAAGATTCCAATTTAACTAGATTAATTTAGATTTTTAACTTTTTAGTTCGTTTTTTGGCAGGGCAGTCGTGTTTTTTATTTTTTTAATTATGACTTGTTATATATATTCATCTTGATCGAATACTGAAATCAATGTTCGTTCCAGCATCCCCGGGCCGCTGGGCAGTGTGGACGGAATGGTCGGTCTGCGGGTCCGACTGCAGGCAGACTAGACGGCGTGCATGTGTGGGGGACGCTTGTTCCGGATCTCAGGTGCAGCACGCGGACTGCGTTGGCGACTACTGTGGCGTCCATGGAGGTTAGTGAACATTTACTAAAGGGATACTGGTATATCCATCTTAGTGACATAGTTTTTTAATCATAAAATGGGTATAGTGGTCCTATGTCCTATCTTAGTGACAGTTGTTTTTTTTTTTTTTTAACTATAAAATGGGTATAGTAAGCTATCCATAAAAGATAGACATATGACATCGCAGACTTTTCTGTACACCTCTATAAGAATAACTTTTTTTATAACTATAAAATGGGTATAGTAAGCCATAAAAGATAGACGTATGACATCGCAGACTTTTCTGTAGACCTATAAAAGAGTAACAATACAGTCCTATTAGGGCTATTACACTGCACTTTCCACAAGGCCCTGGGTTAAGGGTGGGCGTCGCTTATTATCCAGCAATAAGGACCAATTTATGGACCCTTACTCCCTAAATCCTATTACACTACACTGATTCAATTGTGAGGATCCCTGTGAAAAGTGCAGTGTAATAGGCCCATATGTCCTATCTTAGTGACAGAAGAAAAAGAAAAAAAGTTTTTAAAACTATGGCTGGCACGCTGAAGTGGCAGTGGGCTGGTCACGTGTGTCGGAGGACCGATGGACGTTGGAGTCGAAAGGTCCTCGAGTGGAGATCCGCGTCTTGGTAAACGGAGCGTAGGGCGCCCCTCAGCGAGGTGGAGCGATGATATCCTGAGGTTGGCTGGCATCGATTGGATGCGGAAAGCCGAGGATAGAGCACGTTGGCGCTACTTAAAAGAGGCCTATGTCCAACAGTGGATGCATAATGGCTGTTGATGATGTGACTAAACACAAACATAAAGTTTTTTTTTAACTATAAAATGGGTATAGTAAGCTATCCATAAAAGATAGACGTATGACATCGCAGACTTTTCTGTAGACCTATAAAAGAGGAACAATGCCGCCCATACACTGTTTCATTATATCTCAAAGGGATTATTTTCGTTTAAGGCAGCATTTTCGATGAAATCTCCTAATCCGATATCTTCGCAATCCATGCTATGCCCCTAGCAGGTTAGCTACCTATCTTTCTTTGGCTACCATCTTTGCCTGCATCATCACTTACCATCAGGTGAGATCGCAGTCAACTTGTAGTGGATAAAAAAAAACTTCAACCAACTTACACATAATAAAAACAATAATGAATTATACTCAAACTGCCATAATTATTATGTTTTTGGTGTTACTCATTTTATAGTTCTATTTCCACTAATTGTAGGGTAACTACCTCAGGACTCAGCTACATAAATTATAGGGTGATCCCATCAAAAACATAAATGTAAAATGAGAGCCACGTTCAAAATTGTGATATATATGCCTTGGTTGTTGACTTCAGCGACAAAAGGAGTGAGATCTAAATGGGTGCCAAGTTCAATGGTCAGTCCTGCAATTTATATATCCCATCAAAAACATAAATGTGAAATGAGAGCCAAATTCAAAATTGTGATATATATGCCTTGGTTGTTGACTTCAGCGACAAAAGAAGTGAGATCTAAATGGGTGCCAAGTTCAATGGTCAGTCCTGAAATTTATTTATAACAACATATAATATTTTATAACAACTTAAAATATCATTTCATTGCAAAAGTTCAAAATCAAAAGTTTTTTGTGAAACATTGAAAACAAGCACGGTAAACAGTCGATATCACTAAAACCACTATAAACAATGAATACAAATCACAATGACTGACAGCTTGAACTGACGACTTCAAATACGTTTCTTCTTCTTTTCTGTCAATGACGTTTCGTTGCACAAAATGTATGAATACGAAGGTAAGGTTTTAATGCAACTATATTATTATTCATTATTATTTACATTAAAATAATAATTATGTGTCATTTTCAATAGTTAAGGAGTTACTACCACCGCTCAAAGCAGTATTGTTTCAAACTAACGTTTGAATGTCACGTACTTTGACGTCCTTAAAATAATGATTATAACACTACAACATAAACGTCAACAATATTAAAATAATACGGCTTTAAGCAATGGTAGCATGCCTCGTGTCAGAGTTTTGATCTATCCTTTGATCATAAAAATGACGATTTTTGTACGTTTATATCTAAATAACCATTTGAGGTGTGCTTATGAAATTTGGAGCACATATGTATCTCACGGGTCTCAATATATGCGCCAAATTTGACATGTTTATGTGAAATAGTTTTTGAGTTATGAGGGGGTCAAAAGTGGCTCCAAATGGTTCGTGTAATATTACACACGGTGCTGCTCGCCAGTTTTTTTGAACTTTGGCTGGACACGCTTCCGCGTGTCTTGATTATGTTTATTATTTTAAGAGTGACTAGTGGCCTAGGTGCGACAACGCATATCAGTCGAATGCAAAAGTTAAGCAACGTTGACCCAAGTCGGTAACTGGATGGGTGACCGAATTTGGAAGTTAGGAATTGGCTTTTTCGTTTCCTCTGTACCTTGGAGAGCACTTTAAGCCATCTATCGTTATTATCACTAACATCTGATAATATCAAATTCCCTAAAGAAATAATTCTCTAGCACTCTATTTTGTTAGAAAAGCACCAAAGGCCAAATTAATTTTCATTACGTAGCTGGGAAAACTAACTTTTAAACTTCCACAAACTATCGCCGATAACTCAAAGAACTCGCCGGAGTGCCATTTATCAGATTTCTCTGAGACTCTAAGAGGAAGTTATGAAGACCCATCGAAATTCCACGATCGCCGTTTCATAAACTGAACAACTTTATTACAACTTCGTTTCCTGTAACACGCACAAATATACACAAGACCACCTTGTTTATATAACTGTTTTTATATAATGGGAATCTTATTTCATTCGTCTATACAAATATTATAAAAATGAACAGTTAGTGATTTCGTTTGTTTGCGGTAATTTTCGGATTCTTGTAACGGACTTGTAACGATTCTTTAACGAATGGATTTTCCGGATTCATGCATCCAGTACATAGATAAGTTATATTTTGTAGATAAATAGATAGATAAATTCTTTTTTGCCGCATTAGACATAAAACCAAATACAGCAAACAAAGTGCGTTAGTGAGCAAAGCTGATATGCCTAGCGATTATTTTTTATGAAAAAAGAGGAAAGAGGATTATCATTAGAAAACACTGCATTTATTGTAACTATGTACATAAAATTCAAGGTTTACAGAACTATAGAGCATAAAACAAGCTACTATAATTTACCGTAGTTCTTTTTATGCTTCTTTCCTTATGTTCTTTTCATCCACAACAGTTTACATGTAGACACTAAGATAAACACAAATATCAAAACAGAAAAGGAACTTATCTAATAACTAACCACCACTTTTCTATTTTATACAACGCAACATACCAAGCAAAACCTACGATTACAAAACCGACGAGATCAGCTAGCTGCTAGTTTAAAATAAAAACTGTTCTGATGCCTATGACCAACTGTCAGTAACTCCTCCTAGTTATGAAACTGTTGCCAGCGCGACATGTTAATTAAGCCGATTCCATGAAAAGCGTACGGCACCATTCAGCCAGATGCCATGACTAAAAATACACTTCCTTTTCCGCGCTCATAACTATGAAATGTTACACAGACTGGTCTCTTCATAACAGGCTATCGGTTGTAACCCTTACCTACCAGCTTTATTAGACCTTTAAGGTGAAGAGAATTTGAAGGGCCAAACAAGTAGATAAGGAGCGTTAAAGCTCCTCTTTGGGTGGTCACGTTAAAAGATTGGAGATACTAAAATCGGGTGCCGTGACCATCTGGGTCGTATCATACGGCATGCCATCTAAATATAGAAGAGGACCTAAAATTTTATGGTACACTTACGTAATATTGACTTAAATATTCATATATCTATGTTCCGTCTATAAAGTTATATTTTTATATGAAAGAAAGCACTTGCAACTGAAATGTGGTCTAGTAAGTAGTAGGTCTCGTAGTTGGTAATGTGTAGAAAACATTGCACCTACGAAATATTGTACCTGGTCCAAAGCAAGCCCCTACCAATACGTGGTCAATGGTAGAAGATCATGGCTCTAAGAAAGGAAAAATACGATGTAGAGAAGCTATTTTTAATTTCATAATGAAGGCAGCATATCTTTTATTTGCATCGTTGTACTGAGTGCCAACAGGCCTTATTTGTGTAATTTCGCCAGCGTTTTCCATACAAATGCCATATAAATGCGAACAATTTGCGTTTAGAACAACCGGCTTTATGATGATTCACGCTTTCATTTGTATAGTGTTTTATTTTACGGACGCACAAAGCTTGTATTGTTTGCATTTCAACAACTTGTTCATTTAAGATAACATTTACTTTTAAGAGAAATAGTTTTTGCACGCAACTTTATGTATTCTCGTTATTTAATATTTCATTTTACTGCCTTTTAAAGGAAATTTCACCTCGCCATCTTCAAACTGAAATGAAGTCGACAAATAGCACATGCCGCATTAAATTATAGTTTGTTATTTATAATTATCAATAAGTTTCAAAGCCACACCATTTCCTAAAAACGTGGTAAAATATAATTGTAAGCACGGAGACATTATTATATTTTCTACGAATTTTTAAACCATTTCTATGTTAATTTCTAATTACCTTACCAAAGATGGTTCAATTAATTCTAACACCCTTTTCAACTCACATCATTGATTGAAAAGATTCGACGTATTTCACGCTATTATTCCCATGGCAGACCCAATCCAATATAGCAAATGGGAAAATGATCAGTCTGATATTTTTGTTTATAATGGCAATAAATCACATCCGTAGGCCCCCGTTGACTCGGTTTCAATTTCCTATTCTGTTTATCGTGTGTTTTGATAAATAGCCGCTGGCAATGTTTGGTTAAACTGTTTCCACGACCGCCTTTCTTTCACGCTAAATAAATTTACAATCTGACATGTTTGCCTTTAGATTGCTTTTGTATTGCCCTTTAGTGACTTATGTTTTATCAATGGTGTCTTTCTATTTGTAAATGACTGAATTGATGATATGTATTTTTGTATAGTTTTCATTTATTTCTCTGTATACTTAGTTACAATTTCAACTAAAAATTACAGCAGCTAACATTATAAGATGTACTAACTTTTGATTGCTATTGGTATGAAATCTATTAGTCTTGGACCTAGTCAAATTACAGGTTTAGTTTGGCACTTTTATGGTAGTACTTGCTTTAGTTTCACCATAAAACTTTAAAGCTTCAGTAGCGCCGGCATATTAGAAAATATCATTCAAAGCTTCAAACGTACAACTAGATCAGCCTCATAGAGTCCATTTATGAAATACTTGCATAAATTATTCCACAAATCTGAATACATCATAGAGAGGTTTTAGGTTAAAGCAATCCTCATTAAACAAGCTCTCTGAAAGGCAGTAAAAAGGTCAGTGGGAAATAGCTAATTCTAGTAAAACAGTACTTGATACTCTAGGGTTGCCGGTCGATGAACAGTACTTGCTATAGTAAATTTCTATTTTAAAAAAATCTCTTTAGAATTGCAAAATTAAATTCAAACGTTAACTCATAAAAAATCTTATTAACATGTAAAAGATTGCTTAAATGACAAGGAAGCTTGGCAATAATTTGCTCTAACGGCTCTGATAGTTCCTTAGTTAAGATGATATGTGAAATGGTGATAATAAAAAAAACCCGGCTGAGAACCCCAGGGCGCGTTTGGAACCCTCATAACTTTAGTTTTAAGATACTGTTACTGATTATCACCATTATATTTTATAAATAACTGAACGTCAATAAGTGTAGTGTATCTAACTAAATTAAATAAACATTGTTTGACTATATTGACTATAGACTATATTTATTTGCAGAAACATGCTTTTACATCAAACTTCGACTAATGCGTAATACTGAGTGGAATGTCCTCAGGTCCAACTTCTTTTTGAAAACAGCTCAAACTTTAATCTTAAAAATCTCAATGGTTTTTAAACTTTAGACTGGTTGGACGTTAGACAAAGCTAGGCTCTTTTGAAAAAATAAAGATTGCGTTTTACGACACTCCTGTGTAGAGGAAAGCAATGATGAGGTCTTATTTGAAACCTGATTGCCTAGAAAATAAAATTTATTTGGAGCCTAGCAGCTCTTCCAAATGCCTTTCTTTAATCGTCCTATCCTCCTAATCCTAATTATGTGGTTGACAGTTGGGGCACTAAAGTTCAAGAGCTCTCTTACTCCAATGTTTAAAAAGGCTAATCTAGAGCCTCTGAAATGTGACAACCCTAACAGCATCGGTAAATTACCCACATGAAAGGTGAACCATTGAACGCGAAGACCATGGAGGAGTCATTCATTTGCACCGGCCTCTTCATTAGCCTAATTGCGAGCGTACAAAGGGGGATACGGTGGAATTTTATGGCTTTCCCATCTTTTGTTGCCTAAACATCGGAATAGTGGTCCGTTTGTTCCACTGTAACGTTTGCCACTTCAATATTGGAACTAGGTAGCCTCTCGGAAATTTGTTCGCTTTGCTAGCATGTTTTCTGATTACTCTTGACTTTTGCCCTGACTGCTTTGTTCTCAGGGTGCTATTTGGGAGTAACTCAGGTTTTGGTTCAACCGCTAGTAACGTAAAACGTTCAAACGTTATTTCCATAATCTGTACTTCTATACTAATATTATAAATGCGAAAGTTTGGATGGATGTTTGTTACTCAATCACGTCCAAACGGCTGAACGGATCTGGATGAAATTTGGCACAGAGATAGATTATAGTCTGGAATAACACATAAGTTATATATAGACAACAACCTCTGTTATTTACCTCTATGTTAAAAGATGGTTATCTCGATATTATGTTTTATCAAATTCCAAACGTAATTTTATATTTATAGTAACTAATGCCCGCGACTTTGTCCGCGTGGATTGAGGTTTTTTGGTTCCCGCGGGAACTCCTTAATTTTCCGGGATAAAAAGTAGCCTATGTGCTATTCCAGACTATAATCTAACTCTGTGCCAAATTTTATGCAGATTCGTTCAGCTGTTCTGTAAAATTTGGATGGATAGATGTTCATCCATCCATCCATTCATTCATCCAAACTTTCACAAATACTTCAAAGTTTAAATTTGGATTATAAATATAATATTAGTATAGATTTGCAAAAGCAAGTTCCACTCAATCTATTTGAAAAAAGATTTGTTAATATTAAGTAAATTAATTGTACTCAGACCGGATCTTACATAATATGTATTTATCACCAATTTTCTATACCAGGTTCGGCAATAAGCATATTCAAAAATTTGAATACATGTTAAGTGTTTTGTTAATCTATTGCAAGTGATTTACGATCAACATTTAGCCCTTTATCATTTATATTAGACATCGTAAAAATGTAAGTTTAAATTGATGGCACTGGACTTTTTCAAATGCAAATACAACGCGTGTTAACCTTTTCATTCGACCGTGTTTACCTACTTTTGGAGATTGATGACTATAAGCTTACGAAAACATGAACTTTCTTTTCTTAATGTGTGTAAAGTGTTTTTTTCGATGACAGATTTAGTGGTTGACTGATCGATCATTGAATTCATACTCGTAATAAAATTGGCTGATAAACCATAAATTCGTAATAGCTTTTGGCTCCTGTATCTTCTACACGAAGTTTATTTTTATCCAAGTAGCCCAAATTTATTTTTATGTATTCATGTTTATAATAGTTAAATTAAGTTATGTGATCTGGAAAGTTAGCACAATTACGAATGACTTGTAGGTCCAGGACCTATTGGTCCTGTCGCTATTACAAAACATTTTAAGTGCAATTATAGAGATTGTTTTCAATACTTATCTGTTGGATTCTGTGAATTCTAAACTAGTACAGATAAAGTGCATTACGAGTATAAACTTTTCTATTTTATTCCTCTCGTGGATGTTCACATACACTTATAAATTCAATCAGCAACTTTTTCCAATACAAACACGCCGTACCGAAAGGGATGCGCCATGCAATTCTCATTACAGGAGGTGGGCTCCATAAATGATTTGTTGTGATTTCGCTGAGAGAACGCAGCGGGAGATCGCAAACTGCATCCATACATCCACAGGATTATAGCCTTAATCCGATAGGAAAATAGGGTTACATTCCCATGAGCGGAAATTGGAGAATTTAATTCAGAATGGCCACCTACCACGGTATGGCTAAGCGACAAGGGTTCGTAGATTTCGATTGGATTCTGTATCTCAAATCTCTGCACTGGACTCGGATGTACGACTGGCACTGACAAATGTTTACACAGTGTACAAATTTCAACATAACCCTCGCCTGCGCAGCGGGGTGCAATTCATACCGCGTCGTTTCATTTTGCTCTCGACTTTTTAGTGTCAGTAATTTTCGCTTTAAATCAAAATAATGGTGTACATTTTCAATATTTCATCGTTAATAGTGCGCATAAAGGAAAAGGTATCTCAAATTATAATATTAAACTATAGCTTCAGACATCGCATCGTCCGCATATTTGTGACATGAAATTTTTCACGTATATGTAATTATTAGAACAACTTTATCATGTCACGAGCATGACTTAGTCTACCCAGAAGTATCGTTGGAACTTTTATTTTTTACTATAACTTTGTGTGATCTGGAAATATACTGAAGTGTCGCAAGTCGTGATGCATCACAAGTATTTTGGCTTCATACATCTATTAAGGTTACAGAAAGATACGTTACAATACGACACACTAGTATATTTTCAGCTTAGTCGACCGCATAATTTTAAAGCGCTGTAAAAATCTTGACATTTTATTTAATGACATCTTTCAAACTGAGGCAGCGCAACACAATATTGAACGTTTTCTGTCATCAATATTATAATAGGTCGTAAAGACCCCGCACGTGTCTAATACGTGGCTTTCCAGTCCGAAAGTTAGTGTAGGGTTAATCGGATAAGCGTAAACACGTATCACGCAAATTAATTCCGGGGACGTCACGGTTTACGATATTTTAGTTAACGACCGGCTCAAGTAGCGGATGTGTGATTTATCGAGATAAAGATCGCTATAAAACTTGTAGGCAGAACTTGATGGGAGATTTATGGTATCGATTAAAAACAGACTCGAGTTCGGAATGATATATGACTGATCGAAACGACTTTAATATTTCTAAGTCGCGGTGGTAGCATGTAAATCCTCTTGAAATAGTACTTGTAATTTAGTTCGTGCTAACCACTAACAATATCTGGTTATACGTCTAGGTAAAGTTTTGACAGTGTAGGTCATCGACTTCTCAGCTGAGTGGTCGATGAGATAGTTTAAATTAAACAGTAGGTAGGTAGGTATAATCTTGAGATAAATTTTAATAATCTCTACGCATATCCTACTAATATAATAAATGTTAATGTTAAAGTTTTCATATTTGTAAGTTTGTAAAGGATGTTTATCCCTGAAAATTGAAGAGTTTCCGCAAGAATCAAAAAACTTTAATCCACGCGGATGAAGTAGCGCGCATCTTCTCGTAAAAAAAAATTGACAAAATAACTAAGTTACACTATCTTCAGTCATCACTGCATTAGTGTGGTCATAGACAGATGTCTCAGTCATCCTTGATTCTAAAACAATCTTTAAGAAAATACTCAAAAATACTGTATTAAATAGAAAATATGTGAACTTAATTTAAAAATATTGCAGATAACTCAGCCATAGGAATGTACTAAGATTTTCAATTTCCTAGTTCAGGAGTACTAATAGGAGTAGTAAATTGGTACTCAAAAGAGGAGCTGTAGATGTGGCTATACACAGTTAAAACAGACTAATAGGTACTCTGTTTTATCTGTGTATAGCCACATAACAGTTCAAGGACCACGTGAACTGGTGGTTGATAACTTTTCGCGCAGTTAAAAATTGCAGTTACAATTCATTATCTTCACCTATCCAAGGGTCTTAATCTTAAGCTCCCGATGGTCACTTTTTAATTAACTTAGTTTTAAGTTTAAATCTGGTAAAAAAAGTTTCCTTTTCTCGTTTCTTTGGTTCGAAATGAAGATTAGAATACCGAGAAGACCCGGCAATAAACTCAGCAGTTAGTCAAGCAGTCATGACGACTGCCTAAACCTGCCGTGTGTGGCTGCTCTAATGCATTAGAACTGCAATCTCTGTCTAGATCCAGGTCAGACGTGTCCTGCGCGACAATGCGGGCTATCTGTATCGGGTCTAGATTAAATGTAAGTGCTTAGACTTGTAGCGTTAATAAATAAATGTACGAAGTTCAATCGTGATGTTTGCTGACTCACAATAAATCTTGAACTTTAGTTTTACTGGATAAAAGGTTTCAACTACTCACTGATTCTTTTAAAGCCCTCGTAAAAGGTTTGTATTATTTTACGCTCGTTGCGGTATGTTTTTAGTCCTGGACTATAATCTCACCTGATGTTGTTATGCTTTATCAAAGTCATACTTTATTTCCTCAGTTTCTACGGTCATCCTTAAGTACCTATGGTCTTGTGGTTCCTTGTATTTAAGCTATATTATATATCCATAGCAATATTATAAGCTTATATCATGAAGTTGGGTAAAGAAATGCCTGCATCCTGGGGATAGACAGGCTATTTTTTTCTGATCAAAACGTCCCTATATACTTTCAGAGCCACCGTTTTTATCTTCTTCTTCTTAAATTCTTATAACGAATGTCGATAAATATATTTAATCAACAGAAAGTTTTATAATCATAGTGACAAGCTTATATACTAACACAGTGGCTCGTGGTGATGATTCTCCACCAATAGAACTTTGTTACCAATGCGAGTACTCATGCATTAATATAGAACCTTAATAAAGAATTCAAGATGGCTTCTTAGTTTTAATACCCTGGCATTTATCACACCGATCGTTATCTCGATCGAATGGAATAACTTCATCGTAACTCTCGATTGGTTAAAAAGATAATTTTTCGGTGCAACGGACGGACACTCAATCTATAAATTCTGTCCCTGTAATTGAACGTAATGGTATCGTATATCGCCTCAAGGCACTTTGAAGTCGAAAACTTAGTAACAGAAAAGAAGAAAAAGTTAACTTTTAAAGTCATCTTTTTGGTCATTATTTGTTAGTAAATGAATGGTTAGTTGATGAGTCATATAAAAGACTGGTTTTGCTTGGTTTTAGTATAAAGTTTGTTAATATTTATAGTGATAATTGTATGTACGTAAATTGGTTAAACTTCCCAAAGAGCACGTAAAGTTAATATTTACCACAGTCTCGGCAAAAGCAAAGTAGCATCGTATAGCGATTTAAGCATACCGGTGCCATGCCGTGTAGATTCTGTTTAGCGCTATGGACTTTATACAAGTGAAATTAATTTAACGAATTAAAAAATACGACTGCCCTGCCATATTATTTTTAGAGTTTACCTCCTGATGAAGCGATTTGCATATAAAGCCTTTGGAATCTTATTCACATTTTTTATTAAATGATATTTTTTTGTGAATCACTAAAGATTGATCTATAGTATTATATATTTTTAGAATCTACTCATCATTTTCTAGATGATGATTATATAGTAAATATATTTTCGTTATTTTTTTCAATTTTGGTTTTTAATGCGGGAACATGGTCACCCCATCATATTTTTTTTAATTTTACTAGCCTATGTCACCCGGAATAAGCTAGGGATTCTAACGATACCTCATCTATCAAAATCGGTTCAGGCGTATAGAAGTTATGGTGGAATATACAAACTCACATACATACATGAACCCTGAAAACAATATACTCCTTTTTTTCAGGCAGTCGTATAAAATTTGTTATCACCTATACTCTTTGGCTTGCCTGATTTTAGACTCTGTGGTTACTCACTCACACATCATCAGATGAGAATGTTGGCATAAATTATGGAATAAAATTCGGTATTATAAAAGTGTCGTAACTAAATGGAAAATTAATTGGCAGTTCTAAATTGAGTGCCGGGTTTATTTAACATTACTGTTTCAAAACATTACACGACGACAAAGTGTAGTTAAGTGTAGGGATTTATATGCAATCAAATGTCAAACATGACAGGCTACTACTAATTCCATGACATTAATTTATTAAGCTTACTTCAAGCACAAAAAATAATTGTTTCGTTTCGATCGCTATATCGTATACATCGCTGAAATCAGTTTAATTTAACATTGTTTCGACAAATCGTATACCATGGCGTCCTTAAAATAAGGATTATCATTCTACTAGCGAATGCCTGTGACTACGTCCGCGTGGTTTGAGGTTTTTTGGTTGCCGCAGGAACTATTTAATTTTCCGGGATGAAAATAGCCTATGTGCTATTCCAGACTAATAATCTATCTCTGTGCCAAATTCAAATTTCAGCCAGATCCGTTTAGCCGTTGGGGCGTGATTCAGTAACAAACATTCATACATCCATACATCCATCCAAACATTATATTAAACTGTTGTTACCCACAATTTGGCAAAAAAAATTATGAATTATGAAAAAAAAAACTTTCGCATTTATAATATTACTAAGATATTATAAATGCGAAAGAATCAAAAATATTAAAATAATACTGCTTTAAGCGATGGTAATAAGCCCCCAGAACGTTTTAAGCATTTCCCCAAACAAAACAGTTAACCATGTACGGGAGCAGGTGATATGGCTCGATCGTAACAAAGGATGATCATCCTCCAAGCGGGTGTTGTACTCGGGGACCGCTGGTTCAACCGTTCATCTTTGGAGGTCGTATATATAGCGCAATTCAGAGAACGCTTCGTAATCGTGAGTTGGGCTCTTCGTGGTCGCGTGAATCGTACTAGTAATGCCATCTATTGGTTTTTTTTTTTTTTTTTTAATTTATTTAGTACCAAAATGTTATAAAATAAGAAGAAAAACATACGTAGTGGACAAGGAAGCACTTATCTCTATAAGAGATCTCTACCAGTGACCCTTGGCAGTGAGAAAGGTTGTGGAGGAAGAATAGGTACAACAAGACATGAGATATAATGAACTAAGATATTATATCATAAACTTACATAAACACACAAAAAATACATACTAAATAATACATACAAATATATACTTAAATATGTATGTATGTATAATAATACATACAAATATATACTTATGGGCGGACTGTGAAGACCGCCACAACCAAAAACGTCCCTTAATTCGTCCGTTACACGTCAGTGTGTTCACAATATTACACAAAAAAAACTCGTTAAAATGCACCACGAGACCACTCGTAAAGTTTGGGACGCGCTGACATAAATAATATTAAGCCCGATGCCAGAAACTCGATGCCTATTTCATTTGTAAGCAATAAAATATGTTAGGCTGGCCACATACTGGACTACTATTACCCTCTGGTGCTATTTATTGACTGCCTCGTTGGTCTAGTGGTTGGCATGTTCAACTGCGGCCAACTGCGTCGGGCCATAATTAAGTATTGGGTGTTTCTGACTAGAAATTCTCAGTACTAGCCCGGAGTTAGGAAGTTAGCGGTGTTTCACCCCCGTGCCTCGGAGAGCACGTTAAGCCGTCGGTCCCGGTTATTATCACTAACATGATAATAGTCGTCAAAGCCCGCCAACCCGCATTGGGTCTAAGCTCTAATTCCCTCTCTCCTATGACAGTGGAGGCCTGTGCCCAGCAGTGGAACGTTATTGGGCTGTAGTAGTAGTAGTAGTAGTAGCTATTTATTTGTTGATGAAGCAATCAAGACTCGATTAATAACCGAAATAAGTACATAATAAGTAAGAATAAATTGAAGGATGGAGTTGTTTTTACAAGCTAGGATTCTATTATGTTTATTACTTTCTATTACCTACAATTTTTGCTTTTTTACGGAAGAAGTGACAAACGGTAAAAATAAAATAAATATTTGAAAATATTATTTAACAGTAATATAATTATTAACAATAACTATATCTGCCATTCACACTTACACTAATTACACTATTCACTTGGCCATCGCGGTGGACTAAGGCCAAACCCTTCTCATTCTGGGAAGAGACTCATACACAATAGTGGGACGACGGTGGGTTTAAGTGATAATAATTAAAATTTGCTACTGTACAAATCATACCCACATGGAAAGGTGCCAAAAATATTTGCCGCATTTTGACACTGAACAGCCCGGCTAACCCTTTGTACAAACCGATCAACAACCGATAGACGGACATATTATGCGGCTGCGTTAATTTGCGGGCTCAATTGAACATAGGACAAAGCAACAGATTGCTGTCAAAATACTGGCTAATGTGTGCCCAACCTTATATATAGAAAATCACCTATTCGGATAATGCACCTTATATTGTAGGAGCAACGTCAGTTTTCGTCGCGGTGGACCTTTTGGTTATTTCGGTCGAGCATATTTCACGTTTTATAGCCAACTCGTAAAGCGTTAAAAGCTTATCATACAGGTGTACATTCGTTTTATGGATTCGCCTCATTTAAGAGGTGGTGGATGATTTTGAAATGCATTTATTGACGTCAATCACGTAACGACGTATGGCTCGGAGAGTTAAGTTGCTGGAAAGTTTTGAAGTCCCAAAAAATCCACAAATACCTAGATAATTAGATATTATACTAATAATTATCATTAACTAGATGGTTGGGGATTTCTTGCTTGGATGCGTGCAACTTCGTCCGCGTGGACTTAGGTTTCAAGAATCTTAAATGTTCAGGGATTACACTAACTAAATAATATACTTATCACTCTTCACGTCCTCAACGTAGTATATTCATGCAAAAAAACAAGTCAATTTATTACTCCGTTGCAGCGTTATTGAAGGACAAACAAAAAAGCTGAAAAACAAACTCATTTTCACATAAAATGTACATTTATAGTAGTATAAATATATGGAAAGTAGTAGGAGGTGTAGGATGGAAGCGACGTTGGCTTAGTGGTTTTCATTTCCTTTAATGTTGAAAGAAAACATCGTGTGGAAACGTGCATGCTCGAGAGTAATTCATATTGTTTCTTAAAGTCTCTTTCGCACTTAGACAGCGTAGTAGACTTTGGCCAAACCCTTCTCATTCTAAGAGGAGGCTCAGTAGTAGAACGGCAATGGGTTGGAAATAATGATTATGATAGAAGGGAAAGGGCACAGGACCCTAAGATTTCGTAGGTACCTAATCTAAATATGTAAAAGGAAAAGTTGACTATTAATCTGTCAACGCACTGCTCAAACCACTGGACGGATCGGGCTGTAGTATACACATAGCTTTATTATGACATAGACATCCGCTAAGAAAGGTTTTTGGAATTTATTACCGCTAAAGGGGTGTGGTGTAAGCCTCTAGATATTTAAGTCAATGTATCTAATATTAAGTGGCCATTATTAACCTTATAGGGGTAAAATAGGGGATTAATGTTTGTATAATTAATCCACGCGTACGAAATTGCGGGCAAAAACTAATTAGATAATAAGGCCAAAAATATGGCAATTAACTGTTCACCATCTCCTAAACTAGATAAGTTTTATAGATTTGTTTGATTTCATTCCTTGAAGGAAAACGAAGTTTTCGCCATCGAGAGTGCTGAGTGACGCGGCAATATTTCGTTGTAATAAAAGTTTGCCAGTTTCGCGAGTGAAGAACTTTGTAATTTATACTGCCTTTGTTGAGTTTCGGCGAACATTGAGATCGTTATGTGGGAACCGGGAACTTGGTTCCCGCAAGAACAAGAATTCAATCCTATTCCCTTTAACCTTACCACAAGATTTTGTATCTCACAAACTTTGAACCAGTTTACGATTATGCAATAAGTTGAGCGTATTTTAGTGTCAAAACACGCCCGAGCAAAATTGTTTTTATTTATTTTATTTCTAGTGTCGAAATACTAGAGTAAAATTGTATTTTTTTTTATTGATAAATGATAAATGATTTATTTATTTCATGTAGGAAAACTTGTGTCACTTATGAAACGTTAAGACTCTACCACCGGTTCGGAAAGCTGATTATATTGATATATGGATGATATGGATATTGATAGGACATACCCAATAAGACATTACATTTGTTTCTCCTTGGTATGACTGCTTATGATACCTTGGAACTACGGTGCCATGTGGCCTTAATCTCATACATAATCAATCTGATCCAAGGAGAAAAATATAATTCCGATACCTTGGGCGCCATTTGCTTACACGTACCAGATGGATATGCGATTGCGCGTCGGCGCACTTTGTTTGCGCTACCATATTGAAAGACAGAGCTAGTGCACATAAAACTGCGCCAAACATGTGTCAAACATGTGCCAAACATGCACCATACGTGTGCCAAACATGCGCCAAACGTGCGCCAAACGTGCGCCAAACATGCACCAAACGTGCACCAAACGTGCGTCAAACGTGCACCAAACATGCGCCAAACGTGCGCCAAACCGCCAAACGTGCGCCAAACATGCACCAAACGTGCGCCAAACATAGAACAAACATGCGCCAAACGTGCGCCAAATGTGCGCCAAACGTGCGCCAAACATGCGGCAAACGTGCGCCAAACGTGCGCCAAACATGCGCCAAACGTGCACCATCCGTGCGCCAAACATGCACCAAACGTACACCATACGTGCGCCAAACATGCACCAAACGTGCACCATACGTGCACCAAACATGCACCAAACATGCGCCAGTGACTCGTGCACTGTACTTGCTCAATGATTCGGTTAGTAAGAATCCTGGACTTGACATTTTCCACACCCCGCTGACCCAGCTCACGAAAATAATAAATTTGTTATTAGAGAATACACAGTTTTTATTTCATTTATATTGTGTATTTTTGTTTGTTTATTTAATTTAAATTAGATTAATCTTCATCATCATCATCATCATCAACATCCATTATGCATCCACTGTTGGACATAGGCCTCTTTTAAATAGCGCCAACGTGCTCTATCCTCGGCACATTAGATCCTAGCAAATTAGATTAATAGTGTGTTTTTATTGTTTTTGTATTTTTATTGTTTTTTTTGTCATGTAATTTTAGTAACTTATAATTAATATTGTAGCATAATAAGAGGTATTGGGAAACTGTAAAGTCTTATCTGGTATGTCCTACCATTTCCAGCGATTTCGGCATTTGGATTGCTGGCCGTGCATGAATAGACAAACTTCATCTCAATAAAAAGGAATTAAAGACCCATTTTACTTTAACACCAAAGTGTTTCGATGCTCGAATACGCTCACGGTATAATTTTAAATTGTGGTAAGGGTACTGTACCGTGTTAGCTTTTGCATTGTTCTGAGGAAATTTTCTTGGAACAAATCTTGACACGCGCAAAACGAATTAACAGCGGAAAGTGAGTTTAAACCTAGGAATGTTTGAACCTCTGTTTTCACTCAACATTGTTCTAGACTTTATGCTGATTGAAATTAGTAAACAAAATATTATGGTTTGAAATGTTAACACAACTCATTCTTCAGATCTTCATCGTGCGAAAAGAGTGCAAAAGAGTGCTTCAAAACTGATCTCACGATCCTCATAAAGTTGCCCATGTTTCAATTAACAATGAAGCAACGACTTTGATATTTTACCAGCATAAAGAAAATTAATACTTTCATCAACTTCCATTAATAATTGCCGAGTCAATTTATGGTACTGTAGGTACTATATAATATATACTAAAAATTACAGATTGATGTTACGTACCTTGACGTTCCTAAAATAAGGATTATAATTCTAAAACAAGAAAGTTAACACAGTTAACCATATGGCTCAGTATGGCCACATGGGACGAATTTGCCTTTAATTTACTTTACTTTTGTCGACCTCCGTGGCGCAGTGTGCAGCGCTGTTGTCTTAACTTGCTGAGGTCCCGGGTTCGATCCCCGGCAGGGTGGATTTGGGAAATTATAATTTCTGAATTTTCCCTGGTCTGGCCTGGTGGGAGGCTTCGGCCGTGGCTAGTTACCACCCTACCGGCAAAGACGTGCAGCCAAGCGATTCAGCGTTCCGGTATGATGCCGTGTAGAAACCGAATGGGTATGGGTTTAATATAACTGCCCCTAACAGCCCACTACCATCTTAGACAACATCCTCACTTATCATCAGGTGGGATCGCAGTCAAGAAAAAAAAAAAAAAAAAAAAAAAAAAAAAAAATTGGCTTTTTTTTCCAATATTTCAATCAAAATCAATAAATATATTGTTTGTTAACAGTTGCTGCCCACAGCGACATCCCCCTGTACATCGGGATCGCGGTTGCCGTGGTGGTGTTCCTAGCGGGAGCCGCCGTGGTGTACAAACTGCTGCAGAGGAAGACTCGCGACCACTCCCTGTATACTATGACGAGGACTGGTTAGATTTGCTTTTCTTATTATTATACGACTGCCTGAAAAGGAGTATATTGTTTTCAGGGTTTATGTATGTATGTATGTGAGTTTGTATATTCCACCATAACTTCTATATGCCTGAAACGATATTGATAAATAAGGTATCGTTAGAATCCTTAGCTTATTCCGGGTGACATAGGCTAGTAAAATTTAAAAAAAAATTGATGGGGTGACCATGGTCCCGCATTAAAGACTAAAGTTGAAAAAAAAAATTCTTAAATAAGATTAACTGTATAATCATCATCTAGAAAATGATGAGTAGATTCCAAAAATATATAACACTATGGTTCAATATCCAGAGATTCACAAAAAAATATAATTTAATAAAAATGTGAATAAGATTCCAAAGGCTATATATGCAAATCGCTTCTTAAGGAGGTAAACTCCAAAAATAATATAGCAGGGCAGTCGTACTTTTTTATTTCATTAAATTATTTTTTAACTAGCCTAAAAATCTTAAAATAATACAATAATGTCTAGTTCTAATACAATACTTAATAATAGGCATATACATCATAAATCATTAAAGATTATCCGGTCCATATACTTTTTTTTTTTAAAATATTTAAGTACAAAAACAAAGAATACCTACAGCTAATAGATTCACATTATAAAAAAAAAGTTAAATAAAGGAATGAATAATAATATTATAAAATTAATTTAAATTAAATTAATAAATTAGGAACAATAAAATTAAATTAAGCACATAATTACAATTAAATTAGATCTTATTATACATTACAGATAATAGTTCACACGGAAACTCCTTAATTTTCCGAGATAAAAATCCTATGCCTAATCCAGAATATAATCTATCTCTGTGCCAAATTTCATGCAGATCCGTTCAGCAGTTCTGGCGTGATTGAGTAACAAACATCGATACATCCATCCATCCAAACTTTCGCATTTATAATATTAGTATATAGATGAACATCCTACTGGAACGCTCAATCGCTTGGCGGTTAGTCTTTGCCGGTAGGCTGGAAAATAGCCACGGCCGAAGCCTCCCACCAGACCAGCCCAGAGCAAATTCAGAAATTATAAAGTCCCAAATTGAACCTGCCGGGAATCGAACCCGGAAACTCCCATTATAAGACCACAGCGCATACGACTGCGCCAAAGAGGCCGCCACCTTTATAATGATATATAAGAGAACATACTAATTTCCTACCTCTATGATTTTATGATTTTTTTATACTTGTCTTTCTTATGTCAATCCCGGAATAAACTGTATTATAATATTAAAAAGTGACATTTTATTACAATATATTTTGAGTGTGTGTAGTGAAGTGTTTGCAAAATGACCAGAATTAATTTTGCCTTTATGACGTTTGATAAGCTAATTTCAATAAGAACTTTATTATTACATAGTTATGTAGTAATGCTTTGGATATACAATTTTGATTCACAGTTTAAAGAATACCATCATAAAGCTTTATTGAATACCTTCATTATGTTGTGTAACAGACTATATGTTCCATTAAAATACCTTTACTTCTTTCCTAAAGATTTCCAACCGGAAATATATCCAACCGTAGAGAAGCAATCTTTGTCGCTGGCACCTGACCTGATGCAGCATCGACCTCCAAGATACGAACACCCCCAACCGGATCCGAGGACTGAGCATCATTATGACGTTCCTCATCTAACTAATAGGTAAGAAACCTTTCCAATCAACGCTATTCTCAATCAAAATAAAGTGGTAAATTCACTCGACGATTTAAAAACACTTGTAAAAGTTTATTTGATTAAAAACATTTGAGTTTGAGTTTAACTTTTGATAGATTTGTCCACCAAGTTTTTACTCGTAAATCAATTTTGGGCTTAATCTATCCTCTGAAGAATTCTTTTCGTACAAAAAACATATACTTATTATAGAAAATGTGAATGTGTCTGTCTGTTATGGCCCATCCGTCTAACTGATTTTGTCAATATTTGAAAATTTTTATCCCGAAAAATCCATGAGTAAACCTAAATATACGCGGACGATGTCGAGCAATTCGATTTTACAAATTGTCTTTTGTAAACATACTTAATGTGGAAATGATGAACTGTAATTTTTCTTGACATGCTAAAAGAATAAATAGGCTTGTCAGTAAACAACATAAAGGTAATATCAGGCAAGCATTAAATATAATGAAAACACCATAATTTTCCACATATTTACACGTCAACAATCTACAACTGCTATTGAAATAAAAGTAAATACAAATATTTGGCACACGTAATTTTATATGACAGAATAATTAGGGTTGTCAAGCAACAAAAATATTTTCCTAAGGGCAATAATCAGGCAGCAATGAAATAAAAATGTTAATACAATAATTTGCCCCGTAGTTACGCATCGCCGGTTGACCATCAAGTCACCCCTTGCGCCTCGAGCAAGGGCCAAAGCGACGAGTATGACAGCAAGCCTTACACGGAGTCTGAACACTCAGCTTCTAGTTGTTTTACTAGTTGTAAGTAATATTAAACTAATTAGTTTTAAGTATATGTTATGACTGCCTCGTTGGTCTAGTGGTTGCAGGTTTGACTGCAGCCGATGAGGTCCCGGTTTCCGGACGAGGTCGGGCCATAATTAAGTATTGCGTTTTTCTGATTAGAAATTCCCAGTACTAGCCCGGAGTTAGGAAGTTGGCGGTGTTTCACCCCCGTGCCTCGGAGAGCACGTTAAGCCGTCGGTCCCGGTTATTATCACTAACATGATAATAGTCGTTAAAGCCCGCCAACCCGCATTGGAGCAGCGTGGTGGGTGTAAGCTCTAATTCCCTCTCTCTTAAGAGAGTGGAGGCCTGTGCCCAGCAGTGGGACGTTAATGGGCTGTAGTGGATGGATGTGGATATAACTGCCTGAAAAAAGGAGTATATTGTTTTCAGGGTTCATGTATGTATGTATATATGTAAGTATTTAAGTATGTGAGTTTGTATATACCACCATAACATCTATACGCCTGTACCGATTTTGATAAATGAGGTATCTTTAGAATTCCTAACTTATTCCGGGTGACAAAGGCTAGTAAAATATTTAAAAAAAATTATGGGGTGACCATGGTCCCGCATTAAAGACTAAAGTTGAAAAAAAATTTCGAAAATAAGGTCCACTATATAATCATCATCTAGAAAATGATGAGTTGACTCCAAAAATATATAACACTATAGTTCAATATCCAGTGATTCACAAAAAAATATCATTTAATAAAATTGTGAATAAGATTCCAATTTAACTTGATTAATTTAGATTTTTTTTAGTTCGTTTTTTGGCAGGGCAGTCGTGTTTTTTATTTTTTTTAATTATGACTTGTTACTTTTATTATTTAAGTAAACCTTAACCTAGGTCTAGCCTAGGCCTTAAGCCTACTCTTCACGTGGTCGGAGATTCCTGAGGCAAGCACATCAAACTTTTTTGAGATAAACGCATTCTAATAATTCTAAGCATTATTTATATTGTGTTTATTTTCTCAAAAGTGTGTGAAATCTTCCAATTCACACTTGCCCAGCGTGGTGGATCACATTATGAAGAAAATAATCTATTTTATTTATAATATTGTGATAGTCCCTGGTTCGAGTCCCGGGTCGAGCCTTGGGTTTTTTTGACAAGAAATTAATTAAGAATTAATATTATTAATTAAAAAGTACTAACCCGGAGTTAGGAAGTTGGCGATGTTTCACCCCGTGCCGAGGGCTAATCTATCTGGAGATAAGCCACCGTGGCCGAAATTCGGTCCAGAAGACACTTTTATTATTGAATTTTCTATCTATCTACCATTGAAATTGAATACTCCTCAGTAATTTGACGACCTCCGTGGCGCAGTGTGTAGCGCTGTTGTCTTAACGTGCGGAGGTCCCGGGTTCAATCCCCGGCAGGCTCAATTTGGGAATTTCTAAATTCTGAATGTTCCCTGGTCTGGCCTGGTGGGAGGCTTCGGCCGTGGCTAGTTACCACCCTACCGGCAAAGACGTGCCGCCAAAAGATTTAGCGTGCCGGTATGATGCCGCGTAGAAACCGAATAGGGGTATGGATTTAATATAACTGCCATGCCCCTAACAGGTTAGCCCGCTACCATCTTAGACTGCATCATCGCTTACCAACAGGTGAGATCGCAGTCAAGGGCTAACTTGTAGTGGATAAAAAAAAAAAAAGTTAGGAAGTTGGTGATGTTTCACCCCCGTGCCTCGATTGCATCTGATCTCTCTGGTCGTGTCGGATTTTCCATCCTATCGGGCTATGAGAGTAAAGGAAGAGAGTTCACTTGTCTATGCGCACACACTATAATATCTCCCGCGCAGATGGCTAATCTATCTGAAGCAGTCGTGGCTGAAATTCGGTGGAAGACACTTTTATTATTGAATTTTCTATCTATCTACCATTGAAATAGGCATGATGACAGTAACCAAGAATCAATGAAATTATGAATTTATCTAATGAAATAGGATTCATGGATTATAAAAAACGTATTTATTTTTCTATTTCGAGTGAGATTGCTATTTATTTTGATAAAATAAAACTTTAAAATACATAAATCCGCCATATTGGATTGAACGCCTAGAAGCGAATGACGTCACAATTGTTGGTTTCGAGCTTTAACAATCACATTATTGCTTACTGCACATTGCACAGAGTACATTGGTAAAACAATAATGACATCACAAACGACGCCATGACACCGGCGAGCGTTTTGGCGTGAATTTTAAAATTTACATTTCAAATGCCAATTTTATCTGCCAAACCTTGTTTTTCTGCAGAAATAATATATTTTTTCGGAATAGTAGATACTTCCGAACATAATCTGACCATTTCTCAAAGTCAGTCATCATGCCTATTGATACTACTTAGTAATATCCGTCTTTCTAACCAAAGCTCTTGTTCCAGCCGGATCGATGTATGACGCAGCGAACGAGTCAGTGACGCTCCAACTAGCGGAACTCGTCTCGAACTCACCGATATCACAATCACTAGCAGTATCCAGCTCTGGAGCAAGACTCGCTCTGCCGGCCGCTGGGGTTGCTTTGTCTATACCTGAAGGAGCCCTTAGTAGGGGGCGCAGGGAGCAAATCTATTTGGCTGTTGTGAAAGACGATAGATACCGGTCGAGATTCGGAAAAGGTAATTTTTTTTATTAAAATAAAAAAAAATTAAAAAAAAAAAAATTTAAAAAAAAAAATTTAAAAAAAAAAATATATATATTGTTCCGTTTGCCGTGAAGTCTTAGTGGCAAAATTTTTTTGAGAGATATTTCACCGCGGTTAATTGCCTCATCTGGTGACAGGAGGGCTGGCTCATTTTTTGCGCAAAGGATCAACCTGGCTGTCCAGCGCGGAAATGCAGCCAGCATTCTTGCCACCATTCCACGTGGGCATGATTTATATAGTAATTAGGTTAGGCTAGGCTAGCATTAAGTTCTATTGTATTATTTTCAATTTAAAAAAAAAAATATATATATATTTATTGCCAATAAACAGCTTACAGTCAATTTATTTTTACTTTGGTCTCCGCACTAGGGAACCTGTATCGCGGAGACCGTATTATGATTAAGTACCAAAAATTAGACTTAACCGAGGACTGACTAGGGCACAATAGATGATTTTTTTTAATTTTATTAAGTAAATCATAATATAAACAAATGTAATTTTTTCCACTACAAGTTAGCCCTTGACTGCGATCTCACCTGATGGTAAGTGAAGATGCAGTCTAAGATGGTAGCGGGCTAACCTGTTAGGGGCATAGCAGTTATATTAAACCCATACCCCTATTCGGTTTCTGCACGGCATCGTATCGGAACGCTAAATCGCTTGGCGGTACGTCTTTGCCGGTAGGGTGGTAACTACCCAAAGCCGAAGCCTCCCACCAGAACAGACCAGGGAAAATTCAGATATTATAAATTTCCGTACCCTGCCGGGGATCGAACCCGGGACCACCGCACTTTAAGGCAACAGCGCTCAACCCTGCGCCACGGAGGTTGTCAAACAATAACGACTAATTCGTCGTAATGACTAATTTATACAAGCTGATACCCGGCATTTCCGATGCCGCGTAAAAACCGATGGGAGGTGTGGGTTAAATCTAAATATAAGATTACCCTTAACATGTTAGCCCGCTACCATCTTAGACTGCATTATCACTCACCACCACCACCGCAGTTAATGGTTAACTAGTAGTGGACAATAACAACTTGTTTGATAGAGAAAATAGAAACTATAAATTATTACTAAATTTAATTTATTTCTAAAATTTGCATAAAAGAGAACACCTCAAATTAACCTCAAATTTAATTAAAACCCAATTGATATTTTATCGTCGATGAATATTTTTAATCAATAGTTACAAAAGCTCAATCACGATTCATGACTAATGGGAGACCCAAAATTGACATCTCAATGAGCTAAAATTGTGCTTTAAAATCGCCTTAAGCTATAATATGTTTAGGAGATAAAATCTCTAATAATAAATATAGAAAAGGAACCTAGATGCAAACTATAAATACGAACCATTAAAAACTCCTATGTAATTACTCTGTGAAATCGGAACGGGTAATTTATGCAAAGTAATATCAAGCGAGCCTTAGGCGGACGTCGCTAACATCGTAGAGCGTTTTGTTGAAACAGTTTTTTGCCCGCAGGTATCACGCAACTCAGTCCGGTAGTTAAGTGCGGCCCGCCTCGTCTCCAGCTTAATAAGTCAGTTATCCTTCAAATACCACACTGTGCAAGTCTAAAACATGGCTTCTGGAACCTCGCACTGTACGCTATAGACCACAATACAGCAAAAACAGATCTACAACCTCAATGGAAGAAAATAGTAAGCCTAGGACAAGAGACTATCAACACACCGGTGTTCACACAGCTGGATACAGACAAAATATTCCTTGTGACAGACATGCTTTCCACCTTTGTACTAGTCGGTGAAAGTTTTAGCGGAAAAGCCGTAAAGACTCTACAATTAGCGGTGTACGCACCTGCGTCATTGAACGACTCGTGTACTGAATACAGCATACGGTTATACGTTTTCGAGGACACTCCATGCGCGCCGTATTATTGTCAGGAACAGGAGAAGAAGTTAGGGGGTGTTTTACTCGAGCGCCCGAAAACTTTGCTATTCCAAGACGGTGGATCAAATTTGTGTTTGAACTTGGAGCATTTAAGTCCAGGTTGGAAAGCCAAACCTGGGATCGGTTATCAAGAGATCCCCTTCAATCACGTCTGGGGCTCGAATTACAATGCGCTCCATTGCAGTTTTGTCCTGGAAAGGACGTATGACTGCGATAATATAGATTTCAGTATCTCAGCGTGTCAGAGAACCAATCCATCGTATAAACAGACGTTTCGAATATCGGTCGACGACTTGCGAAGCCGATCGCCCCGGGGTCGTTCACCGCGGGAATCCCAGCGTAGTTTTAACATAACAGAGAATTTATTGGAGGCCCGTATGTGTAGGAGCGAGGATGGGAGTGAAAGCGGTAAAAGGAACGTGACTGTGAACGAAACTGGAGTGAACGAGTGCGCTGAGAGTCCATTCAAATTAAGCGTTCGGGTGAAGAGGCAGTTGTGTGCTATATTGGATCCCCCGAACGCTCGCGGTAACGACTGGCGGGCGCTCGCTGGGAGGTTGGGGGTAGATCGTTATACGACGTGGTTCGCTACAAAGAGCTCACCGACTGAAGCCATCTTAGAGTTGTGGGAATGTAGGGAACGCGGACCGGGTGCCATAGCGAGTCTCGTCACCGCATTACGCCAAATGGACAGACACGATGCGGCTGAGTTACTGCAGGGGAGACCCTCCTGGTTATGAATTCCTAATCAGTTCCAGTAATCTACATAATACATGAGTGTTTAAATATGGAAATACTGATACAGTGCATTTCTAAGGCCTAGACAGACAATGTGCGCTGGTGGGCGCTCGCTGCGAGGTTGGGGGTAGATCTTTATACGACGTGGTTCGCTACAAAGAGCTCGCCGACTGAAGCCATCTTAGAGTTGTGGGAATGTAGGGAACGCGGGCCGGGTGCCATAGCGAGTCTCGTCACCGCATTACGCCAAATGGACAGACATGATGCCGCTGAGTTACTGCAGGGGAGACCCTCCTGGTTATGAATTCCTAATCAGTTCCAATAATCTACGTAATACATGAGTGTTTAAATATGGGAATACTGATACAGTGCATTTCTAAGGCCTAGACAGACAATGTGCGCTGGCGGATGCTCGCTGCGAGGTTGGGAGTAGATCGTTATACGACGTGGTTCGCTACAAAGAGCTCCCCGACTGAAGCCATCTTAGAGTTGTGGGAATGTAGGGAACGTGGGCTGGCCGCCATTGCGAGTCTCGTCACCGCATTACGCCAAATGGACAGACACGATGCGGCTGAGTTACTGCAGGGGAGACCCTCCTGGTTATGAATTCCTAATCAGTTCCAGTAATCTACATAATACATGAGTGGTTAAATATGGGAATACTGATACAGTGCATTTCTAAGGCCTAGACAGACAATGTGCGCTGGCGGGCACTCGCTGCGAGGTTAGGGGTAGATCTTTATACGACGTGGTTCGCTACAAAGAGCTCGCCGACTGAAGCCATCTTAGAGTTGTGGGAATGTAGGGAGCTCGGGGCGGCCGCCATTGCGAGTCTCGTCACCGCATTACGCCAAATGGACAGACACGATGCGGCTGAGTTACTGCAGGGAAGACACTCCTGGTTATGAATTCCTAATCAGCTTCAGTAATCTACATAATACGTGAGTGTTTAAATATGGGAATACTGATTTCTAAGGCCTAGATAGACAATGTGCGCCGGTAAGCGTAGAAAGTCTACGATTTGTAATACAAGGAACTGTGGATAAGAGTCCTGACTACAGGACGCGACAGCAATTTCTCAGTAGGGTTATTATGAAATTTTACAAGTTGCCAACATTGATAAAATTAGATTGTAGAAACTGTTTATCGTTAAAGTCAAATATAATTGAAAAGGCTTGTTTTAAAGTTCAAGTTCATCCAAGTAACTCACAGCCAGTGCTCCAAAAGAAATCTTTGCTGGAATAAAATTAGGTGCCGAATTTCCGATATTTAACCAAAGGTTTTATTTTTAACCACCATCCATTTTACTCAGACGTTATTGTGGTGAACTTTGAAATTCCATCAATGTTTGGTGAGATGTAAAACCTCATACTGGGGTTAGTACAGTTTCTTGTGTTACCAGTTACGATACCGTCACACTTTATGTCAGTTTTATATACGTTTGTTGATAATATGTGTAGTTTAAATGTTGTTTAGAGCAAAACGAAAAAATTCGTTTCGTATGCCGACGGCCTTTGTAAAATCGTGGGTATGTAGTTTATTTTGTATAGGGCCTATATTATATCTATGCTGTAGATACGCGGGAGAGTAAATTATATTATAGTAGCAATAATAGTGCCTATTTCTTATAAAGAACAACACCAACGATTTATAGTTGGTAGTACACGGTTGGTTAAATTTTGTTATTTTTATAAGTGTTTGAGTGTTCAACTATAATTATTGTAATATAGCTTGGTTCTTGTTTCTTTTGCTTACGGTGTATTCTCTATACCTGTTTGGTTATTATGATTTGAGCTATTATATGCAATAACTTTCTAAGTAATCTAGCCAAGTTGAGCTTGAGCATTTTGGTCTCGTTATTTAAATAAATCAAATTAGGTATATCGCCATAATGGTGCCATTTGAAAAAAAAAAAAATTATCACGCCGTATGCGTCCACTGCTGGGCCTTTTGCAGTGCACTACATTTTATGGCCCTCGGTTGGAAATGAAACCTTTTTTAAACTCGATAGTATTTATTAAAATTGATGTTTTGTTTCTTAGAAGGTTATTGTATAACATAGCTGATGACTACGTGCCAAATCGATGATGCTGCAGCGTTACTTTTGGCAATAATAAAATTGAATGTGCACTATGCTGAGCTTAAAATAATAAAACTCTAGGTAGTTTAGTGTTTTTTTTGTTTTTTATTGTAAAACGGAGAAGACTCGTATCCAATGCATTTATGTTTAAACTAATATGCTAAGCCAGATTTAATGTGTAGTGCCGATTTCAATCATTTATCCGCATTTCTTACGGCTAAAATTAATTATTGATCTTTTTTAGCAAAATATAAAGATGCATTATTAAAGACGTGTTACTATATAACACCATAAGCGATGCAAAAAATGGTATGATCATTATTAAAATCGAAAAAATAATTTACAAATAAAAATGGATGAGATTGGCACTACATTTTTTTACACTTACACGTTCACTGCCTAATGTGGTTCAGCCAAAAGTATTATGAGATATCTTTCGAGAAAAGCAGAAAAACATGATAGTTGCATAATCGGCTCGATAGTAAATATTCTTTGGCTGGAACACTTCTTTTACCTATACTATGAATAACTACTAACATTTTTCTACTTAACGTCTGTATATAAAGGAAGATAATAGATTGTAAATACTTGTATCGCATTTAACACGTAGTTTGAAAATAGGGCTAGTGTGAGTTTTGAAAACGTTTCTTCACTTAAGTCAACAGCAGTCAGTTAAAAAGAACTCAGACTTTATTCTATGCATTGGTGATTTACTCCCCCTTCGTTTCGATTAGTTTTACCCCTGTTTTGTTATTTGTTTGTGTGTAATAAAGTGTTTTTACTTACTTACTTTTTTAACCTAATTTGAAGTAATTACACAAACTGAGTACAAACAAAATTGAGTTCTCGACTGCCTCGTTGGTCTAGCGGTTAGCGTAGTCGACTGCGGATCACGAGGTCCTGGGTTCGATTCCCGGTCGGGCATAAAAATTGTTAGGTATTGGCTTTTTCAATTAAGAAATTCACAGTGCGAGCCCGGAGTTGGAAGATGGCGGTGTTTCACCCCCGTGCCTCGGAGAGCACGTTAAGCCGTCGGTCCCGGTTATTATCACTAACATGATAATAGTCATTAAAGTCCACCAATCCGCATTGGAGCAGCGTGGTGGGTCTAAGCTCTAATTCCCTCTCTCCAATGAGAGTGGAGGCCTGTGCCCAGCAGTGGGACGCTAATAGGCTGTAGTGGACTAATTGAATAAATAAATAAATACTGAATACAGCGTGGTTCCTCGCCCGTTGTCTTTGGTGAGCGTCAAACGCTGCAACGCGACGTGACACTATCAAACAGTAGCTGACCGTTCACGTGACCTTCGTTGACGTGTAAATACGTCTGTCATTTCTAGGCGTCGTATCGCGTCGCGTCGCGTGGCGTCGCTTCTGTCACTCACCGTGGCGTCGCTTCTGACACTCACCTAGAAAATCGGGTTAGCTATCGCATGTTAGCATCACAATTCCTATTTTACAAACGCCAACTACGTTCCGCGAATGGTGTATATTTTTTCATAAAAATACATAACGAAAACGAAATTAAGTTATTGTTACAAAACTCATACTAGCCCATAAATCAAGGCAACAATGATATTGTATATGGACAGATGTCACCACTGTAGACTATATATATTTTTGTTAACGTGACGACTATTAAAATAAATGGATCTGTGATAATTAAAATAATATGAAATAAATTATGTTTAACTGTGGACTACGGTGTTTTATTCACGAAATGATATATTTTATTTATACTCGTTGTAGGAATTTTGTAGTGGACTGTAGGTGATGGGGTTTTTGGGCTTAATAAAACAATAATGCTCGATGGACTTGGATTGATTTATTCTTAAAAGGATAACTAACTAGACAATACAAGTCGCGGGAGAGAGCGGTACGTGTGAGAGCCTCGGAACAAGAGACAAGAGACTAGAGAGGCCTGTCATCGGTGACGGCTGACATTACTATTTAAAGTGGAGTTCATTTCGTGGCTCTGCGTACAAGGATTTTCGCATGCTGTCATAGACAATATATAAGGTTTAGTTTACACGTTACAATTATATCACGTTAACAACAATTGTATTAAGTTTTAATCCAACAGTAGGCTGGTTTGGGTGCTCGAAGAGATAAAAACAAGACTTCTCGTGGCACAGTGATTTAATTTAAAGAGATACAATGAGCACGTCTTAACCCTGTGGCAGTTCTTTAGGTAAAAGACAGACAGACATTCTATTTAGTACATATACACTGCATTTCTTACAGGGTCCTGTGGCAAGGGTGGGCGTGGCGTGGTAGAGTGTCGCTTAATACACAGCAATAAGGACCAAATTATTAACCCTTTCTCCCTAATTTTTATTACAGTACACTGATTCAAGTGAAAGGGTCCCTGTAAAAAGTACAGTATAATAAGCCTATAAACACTGCACTATTATCAGGGCCCTGAGGTAAAGGTGGCCGTGGCCGCTAGTTAGAGCGTCGCTTATTACACAGCAATAAGGACCAATATAGGGACCCTTACTCCCTAAATCTTATTACACTACACTGATTCAATATTAAGGGTCCCTGTAATAAGTGCAGTGTAATAGGCTTATTATGTGACAGGGTGTATGAACTGTGAAACATTTTTTGTTGTGATTCCAACACTCGTGCCTTTATTATTGGTCTACAATAGAGAAGTATACGACTGCCTCGTTGGTCTAGTGGTTGGCTTATTGGACTTATAGGCTATACGCTGCACTTTCCACAGGGCCCTGTGGAAAGGGTGGGCGTGGCTGCTAAATAGAGCGTCGCTTACAGCAATAAGGATCAAATTAGGGACCCTTTGTGTCTAAATCAGGTGTAAGGGTCCCTTGCATTAATGTAGTGTAGTAGGCCTATAAGGCCGAAGAGGTCCCAGGTCGGGCCATAGTTAAGTATCGGGTTTTTCTGACAACAAATTCTCAGTACGGAGTTAGGAAGTCGTGTTGTTTTGACGATCTCCGTGGCGCAGTGTGTAGCGCTGTTGTCTTAATGTGCGGAGGTCCCGGGTTCAATCCCCGGCAGGGTCAATTTGGGAATTTGTAATTTCTGAATTTTCCCTGGTCTGGCCTGATGGGAGGCTTCGGCCGTGGCTAGTTACCACCCTACCAGCAAAGACGTTCCGCCAAGCGATTTAGCGTTCCGGTACGATGCCGTGTAGAAACCGAATAGGGGTATGGGTTTAATATAACTGCCATGCCCCTAACTGGTTAGCTCGCTACCATCTTAGACTGCATCATCACTTACCATCAGGTGAGATCTCAGTCAAGGGCTAACTTGTAGTGGATACAAAAAAAAACCATCGCCAGGATACTAAACACCTAAGAGTTCTTCATGATGGTACTGAGTATTGAATGAATGAATGAATGAATGATTATACTTTTAATGTACACCACAAAGGAAAGTAAACATTAATAAAATAAAGTAAACTTAGCTAAAAACAAAGTAAGTATACAATTTGGCGTATTTGTATTGATCCTAAAGAAACCTTCTTCTGAGACTAAGCTGATGATAAATCAAACAACATTGATGAGTATATACTTTTTTTAAATGTTTGTGTTGTAAATCCAACATCATATTTAATGAAACTGTTTAAATACTAGAGATTGATGACATATATTAATATATATGTAAATACTTAAGACCTTCAAAGCGTATGCTCACGACTGGAGCTCCTTACTAAAACAAAACCTTACCATAAATAAAAGTATATTGTGTGCTTATAAGGGGTGAAAGCTCGCTAAAAAGAACTCGCCCTCGCTTCGCTCAGGCTGCCATTACCCGAAATCTTAAATCGTGTTTCATCCCGTGGCGCACACTATTTTTTATATAATCTGCATTTAAAGTGTGAGTTTCATTAAAATTGTATTTCTTATTTATTTTATTTGCTAGGTTATTGTTTACAAATATCATATCTGTCAGTTTAGTTGATGGGTAAAATGACAATTGGTTATTTGACTTCTAATGAAATAAATTATTTTTTAGTGATTACTAAATAAAGGATCTCCCAAAAGTCGTAATATCCACGTACCCTGCTTGTTTTATTTTGAATAACCATTTTAAACTATCGATTAAAGTAAAAAAAGTGCGTCGAACTTTGATGTCGTCACAGCTTAAAAATTCATAAAAAACGTCCTAAGCAAACGTTTTGACGTTTAAAAAAAAGTTGCTGAGTTGACTAGTTTCCAAATACCCAATTAAAAAGGTTTTAAATAAGCGAAAGATACTCTGACAGGATTGAAAGGAGGCCTGCTACGTCAGAAACAATTACCATACCCTAGGGCAGAAAGTGATCTTCTACCCACTGAATGACGTATTCGTCTGAAATTGAACAGTTTCAGGTGGCTCAACGGGCATTGAAACTCGCATTTTCAATGCAGGTTATATGAAAAATTATGTACATTTCAAACACAACAAACTACAACCTACAAATTACAAACAAAAGAAAAGCCAAACAACGTTCTTCACATTTCACGCCTCGTACCTTATCCACATACCTAAGCTTCAATTTTAAAGCATTCTAAACTCATAGAGTCGACAAGCGTGAAAATTAAATCTACCGTGACTATTTGTAACACTTGTACACGACAGTTTCTATTATGAACAGACACCTTGCTCCAAATATTTGACCATTTTTTCTGGCGTGAGATTCCTTGTTCGCTTTCGACTTAAAAAACCTTTATTGATTAATAAATTTCTTTTAGATAATTTTCAAAATTTTTTTTGTACTAAAATACAAATACAACAACAAATACAAATACTTTATTTCCAAAAAATGTTTTAAAAGGTAACAATGTGCACATTTACAAACTAGTAAAATCTTAAAACTAACATAAATTTTGGTTTAGCTATTTCCGGTTTAATTCATGTACAAGGGGTACATATGCTTAGCTGTGGACCTCACACTAGGAGACCTGTATCGTGAGGTCCTTACAACAAAACGAAAATTATCGACAAGGAAGCACTTATTTCTACTACCAGTCAGTGGTTTGTACAAGGTTTGAAGCTGTAGTAGGCATTAGTGGTAGTTTACTAGCTGTTTAGATGAAAAATGAGCATTGAAGTATTTCAATTTGGTTAAGCAGTGCTTTTATACCCGTATGAACTGCACGCCACTGCTACCAGTAAACCTAGAAAAAGCTACTACCAAAAAACAAAAACAACATCCAAAATAAAATTGTGTTGTAGAAAAAAATGGCGCTGCACTGAAAAGCGCGATATGACGGACCGTATTCTTCTTTGACGTGGACGTTGCTGCCAGTCCGTAGTGTGATTATGCCTATAGGGGCATACAAATAACAGACCTACCCTTCAAATACTAAAGCATTTGACGCGTAAATAATTTCCCATTAAATGAACCCTATGAACTACAGCGAAAACGCCATACAACGGCCAATTAGTCACCTCTGACGTGTGAAGTAACAGTGTCACACCTGCCCACTAGTACACCGGCGCTTTTAAAAGCCGTTAGTATTGATCGACAGGGTTGCCAAAGATAAAGTTTTCTTTTAGTATGAACTAGCTATAAGTAATGCCGTACGACTGTTTAAGAAATTAAGATTTAGTAATATAAGAATTAATAACTAATTTTGTGTCAGCAGTTGCGGTTATACAAAAGTTAAATTAAATTATTTCAGTATATAATAAATAAAATATTAATTAAAATAAATATTAAATTATTCAATGAAATTTTAATTTTATTAAATTTTAGAATAGTATCCCGGGAAGAATATACCTAGGCTACTTTTTATCCCGGAAAATTAAGTAAACTTAATTTAAAAAACTTATTCCACGCGGACTAGACGTGTACGCGGTATAGTACTATAAATAGGTACTTGTGATGCAAAGATAGGACCTGGATACAACCATATTAAAAATTAAAGGGCTAACAATTAACAGGCTTACCCTTCAAAAACAAAAGCATTTGATGCGTGAATAATTTCCCATTAAAGCTATGAGCCCTATGAGCTAGTGAGTACGCCATACTTTGTCTATAATTAGTCACCTCTGACGTGAGTAAAGCGCCTCACCTGCCCACTAGTACACCGGCGCTTTTAAAAGCCTTTAATATTGATCGACAGGGTTGCCAGAGATAAAGTTTTCTTTTAGTATAAACTAGCTGCGAGTAATGCCATGTACGACTGTTAATTTTGTCACCTTTCTGATGAGGTCAGCAGCAGCGATTCTCTTGCACTTTTGCACACATCCAATCCAGCATTCAGCATTAGCATATTTTGTAGATAAGGCTCCCAGTTGTCTTGTAAGTCTTCTCTTAAAGATCTTTAAGAACGAACTGCGAGGTAGACCAAAACGTGGTGACCGTTCAAGTAGCAATAGGGTCCATCGGACATGATATATCCATACTAATATTATAAATGAAAAAGTATGTCTGTCTGTCTGTCTGTTTAATCGATTAAGATGACATTTGGTATAGGTATAGGTAGTATCCCGGAGAAGAATATACCTGGGCTACTTATTATCCCGAAAAATTAAGTAAAGTTAATTTAAATATTTTTCACTTAAACTTAAAAAATGGTTGCAAGGAAAAAATTTTTACTCATTGGAAGAATATTTTCAGGATGATAAAAAACGGTTCTGACATTTTCACTTTTGATATTCTTATTTAGGTATAATTGATCAAACATGACCAATAATTTTGATAGTGTACTTAATTAAAGACTTTAAATCTCATTATGTAATACGTATTTATTTTTATTATAAATGTAAATTAACTTGTATGTAGGTAGGTATTTTAATAATAAATTGTTTTTGTTTTATAATTAAGAATTTATATAAAATAATAAATATTATGTATGAGTTTAAAATGTAGATAAATCGTATAGAAATAATGTAATGTAATAAATTCACTATAAATCATAACCTAAATAATATTTGTACGCCGGTCTGGCTAATATGTTGGGACTATGACGAATTTAACCATCTTATTTGTACACATATTATGCAAATAAAGTATCTGAATCTATGTATATACTAAAAAAATTAGTCCACGCGGACAAAGTAGCAGGCGTTATCTAGTGAGGTTTTTTTTTATACTATTTCCTCCAACATGATTGGAGCCTGTGCTAGCTACTATCCTTTCATACCAGTTCTCGCATTTATGCCTCTCGTACTTTTATTCTTCATACTATTCTCTCTATCATTCATCATCTTCCGTTTCACTATGGGTGGGTTTCCCATCTAACTATTCTATTCTATTCGGGGTATTCCAGGGTGCTGTTTTCTTTATTTAATTACAAAGTAACGGTTTTTATTTTACAATTAGAGTCTTAATCTATTTCCTTACATCTAGTGAGGTTATAAATAGGTACTTGTGATGCAAAGATAGGACCTATGTCCATTTTAACCTGGATACAAACACCATATTGAAAATTAAAGGGCTAACAATTAACAGGCTTACCCTTCAAAAACAAAAGCATTTGGTGCGTGAATAATTTCCCATTAAAGCTATGAGCCCTATGAGCTAGCGAGTACGCCATACTTCGTCTATAATTAGTCACCTCTGAAGTGAGTAAAGCGCTTCACCTGCCCACTATTACACCGGCGCTTTTAAAAGCTGTTAGTATTTATTGATAATGCTGCCAAAAATTACCTTCTCCTAAATAGTTCTTCTCTACAATATCTACTCTGAAGAACGAGCTACGGACTATGTCATACGACGCGTCAACCAATAAGTCACCTCGTACAAGTGAAGTAACCGCTTTTAAAGATGTTGAAATAGATCTAGAAAGCTGTTGCCTAAGATCAAGTTATCTTTGAGTATGAAGTTATGAGATAGTTAGGTAGTTGTAGATAACGCCATACGATGGCCAATCAGTTACATTTGACTTTTTTTTTTCTATTTTAATATCTAAATAAAAATCGTTACAATTTTGGTGGATAGCACTGTGAACAAGTGAAATTAATATAATGAATTAAAAAATACGACTGCTCTGCCATATTATTTTTGGAGTTTACCTCCATAAGAAGCGATTTGCTATAAATAGCCTTTGTAATTTTATTCACATTTTTTATTAAATGATATTTTTTTGTGAATCACTAAATATTGAACTATTGTGTTATATATTTTTGGAATCTACTCATCATTTTCTAGATGATGATTATATAGTTAATCTTATTTTCGAATATTTTTTTTCAATTTTGGTCTTTAATGCGGGACCATGGTCACCCTATCAATTTTTTTTAAAAATTTACTAGCCTTTGTCACCCGGAATAAGCTAGGGATACTAACGATACCTCATTTATCAAAATCGGTTCAGGCGTATAGAAGTTATGGTGGAATATACAAACTCACATACATACATACATACATACATACATACATACATACATACATACATACATACATACATACATACATACATACATACATACATACATACATACATACATACATACATGAACCCTGAAAACAATATACTCCTTTTTTCGGGCAGTCGTATAAAAACCACGTAAGTTTAAATTGCGTGCTCATCCATCAACATATTATTATCAGTGTTTTAAACTACTTATAGCTAGAAAATTATTTTCTATTTTAATATCAAAATAAAAATCGTTACAATTTTGGTGGATAGCACTGTGAAAAACCACGTAAGTTTAAATTGCGTGCATCCATCAACATATTATTATCAGTGTTTTAAACTACTTATAGCTAGAAAATTAGTATAAATACATGACAAAAACTAAAAACAAAACATAACTACCTACAATTTGCTTAAGATATACGATTTTAAGTTATATTTTAAATTATTCTAAAATACAACTTAATGTAACTAGCTAGCCTAACCAAATGACTATATAAATCATGCCCACGTGGAATGGTGGCAAGAATGCTGGCTGCATTTCCGCACTGGACAGCCAGGCTGATCCTTTGCGCAAAAAATGAGCCAGCCTTTCTGTCACCTGTCCCAATTATTCTTAGTCAGTTTAATTCTAAAACTACTATCGAGACTATTTATTAAGCGAAAGATCATGTATTGAGACCATATTTGTTCTTAGCTGACACGGTTATTAACTTTTTTTGAGATACTTTACGTGTAAAGGAACAGTGTAAAAAATAAATATTCAAAAATACCCAAGTATTCCTTTTTATACGACTGCCTGAAAAAAGGAGTATATTGTTTCCAGGGTTCATGTATGCGTGTATGTATGTATGTATGTATGTGAGTTTGTATATTCCACCATAACTTCTATACGCCTGAACCGTTTTTGATAAATGAGGTATCGTTAGAATTCCTAGCTTATCCCGGGTGACAAAGTTAGTAAATGTTTTTTAAATTGATGGGGTGACCATGATCCCGCATTATAGACTAAAGCTAAAAAAATATTTGAAAATAAGATTAACTATATAATCATCATCTATAAAATGATGAGTAGATTCCAAAAATATATAACACTATAGTTCAATATCCAGTGGTTCACAAAAAAATATTATTTAAAAAAATGTGAATAAGATTCTATTTAACTAGATTAATTTAGATTTTTAACTATTTAGTTCGTTTTTTGGAAGGGCAGTCGTGTTTTTTAATTTTTTAATTATGACTTGTTAATTTGGTATTAGCCTTTGCTACTACCTGCCTCGTTGGTCTAGTGGTTCGCATATTCGACTGCGGCCGACGAGGTCCTGGGTTCGAATCCCGGGTCGGGCCATAATTAAATGCTGGGTTTTTCTGACTAGAAATTCTCAGTACTAGCCCGGAGTTAGGAAGTTGGCGGTGTTTCACCCCCGTGCCTCGGAGAGCACGTTAAGCCGTCGGTCCCTGTTATTATCACTAACATGATATTAGTCGTTAAAGCCCGCCAACCCGCATTGGAGCAGCGTGGTGGGTCTAAGCTCTAATTCCCTCTCTCCTATGAGAGTGGAGGCCTGTGCTCAGCAGTGGGACGTTAATGGGCTGTAGTGATAATATTGGTATTCAAGTAGCAGCCCTGAGAGAGCAGCTTTTTTGACTCGAAAATTAAATTAACTTGATCACGGAGCGTGTCACAGTGCATCGATACCTATGTAACTTAATGCAATCACTTCTGGTCAATGATTTAACTATAAAAAAGTAGTTTATTATATTAAATACTAGCTAATGCCCGCGACTTCGTCTGCGTGGATCTTAATTTTCCGGATAAAAAGTAGCCTATGTGCTATTCCAGACTATAATCTGCCTCTGTGCCAAATTTCCTCGATTTTTTTTCGAAAATTTTTCGAAGTAGGCATCATCTGGTACACTTTAATAAATAATAAAATAAATAAATAAATATTCTTTATTTCAGGCAATTTTACAAACCCATAGTTAACAAAACAGAGAAACAGTGTGAAATTTAAAAAAATACATTATTATTAATGTAAAGGCAAAATTTTAAGTAATTACAACGTAAAGAAAAAAAAATTAGAATAATAATAATTCACAAATAAAAATAAAAATAGGGTAAAAGTAAAACATGTTTAAAATACGTCAATGTAACAGGTAACTACAATCTACTTAATTATTATGTATGAGTATTTTAACTAGGAAACCAAACACATTTTGTTTTTTGACTCATTCTTCTAATCTAAAATGCACATTTTTACTTGCATAGGGGGGAGTAATTTGAATACATTATTGCAATTAGGCACTTAAATAGAAAGGCACTTATAGAAAGGGTCAATCAATAAGTAGGTACGCAGATGTCGATAAAAAATTCGGCTAATCGCTACTGTTAATCACACTTCTTGACACAAATTTATGTAAATAAAGATGTTTTAAGTACTCGTTTTTGTTTTCAATCAATGACTGTTTAAGGTCTTGCCCTCTACACAGGCAGACACATAGAGGCAAGTGTTCTTTGTACATTTATTTCGCAGTGAATCTCCATTCCGTGTGCCCCATATAACCTCAAACAAAGGTATTCATGCTAATACTTGACCGTGCTTAAGTAGTGGGGCTAGACCATCACCATAACTCACCATAACTTAAATAATCACCATAACTTAATTAACGTCAACTGCTTCAAATCATAAAATAGGTGTATGGGTCTAATATAACTGCCATAAGAGCGGTACAATGAGGAAACTACTGCAAGCACGACCAAACTGTTCTTGCCAGATGTCCGCTTGGCACAAAAGATCATGAGCAAAACTGACATAAACCCAGTAACAACCCTAATATTAACTGGACATGGTGGTGTTTCCAAATACCACCGATTTAAACTGAAAGATACCCCCGGTTGCAAATGTGATGCAGATAAAGATGAGGAGCCCGTCCACTTGTTGACGGAGTGTCCAAGATTCTGTAAAGAGAGATTCGAAATAGAAATGGAATTAGACATAATATTAAACAAGGATATAATTAATGAAATTTTCGAAAACAACAGCCATTAAAATAGTAACCGTTATAATTAAGGAGAATAATAATATGTAATGTAATAGTCTAATGTACAATAGATCTATAGTTACCTAATATTATAAGAATAATAGCAACAACGTGGATAGTACGTATCACCATTGCTGACAAGGTCTCCGACTATCACATCGGAGGAAATTCTGCCTACCTCTTTTATAAAATAAAAAAATAATATAACTGCCATGCCCCTAACAGGTTAGCCCGCTACCATCTTAGACTGCATCATCACTTACCATCAGGTGAGATCGCAGTCAAGGGCTAACTTGTAGCGGATAAAAAAAAATGTTGCCACGAACCAAGTATGCTGATTGGTAAAAAGTAAACTGCGCTACAGATACCTATCTGTAGCGCTATACAGTTTACTTTGTATGAAACTAATGATAGTAAATAAATATTATACCTACATTAGTTTCAGAAATTTTTCATGCCTGCCCAGTGGACGGTGTTTTACCGATGCTTCGGGGAGCAAGTAAAACTGTCTTTCTTGCACCTTATAATCTCTCTCCAGTCGTGTCAGATTTCCGTCCCATCGGGCTATGAGAGTTAGGGAATAGAGAGTGCACCTGTGTTCGCGTGCACACTTGTGCACTACTTATTACTTACTTATTATAACTGCCTCGTTGGTCTTGTGGTTAGCATGTTCGACTGCGACCGACGAGATCCCGTGTTCTAGTCCCGGGTCGAAGTATTGGGTTTTTCTGGCAAGAAATTCTCAGTACTAGCCCGGAGTTAGGAAGGTGGCGGTGTTTCACCCCCGTGCCTCGGAGAGCACGTAAAGCCGTCGGTCCTGCGACTGATCTCTCTCCGGCCGTGTCGGATTTCCGTCCCATCGGGCTATGAGAGTAAAAGAACAGAGAGTGCACCTGTGTATGCGCACACACTTGTGCACTATAATATCTCCCGCGCAGATGGCTAATCTCTCTGGAGATTGGCCGCCGTGGCCGAAATTCGGAGGACATTATATTATTTTCCGCTTTCATTGAATCTTATTATATTCAATGAAACCTCATAATAGAGCGATTCCATAGAGTACAATACCCATATTTCCACAAGTCATTTATCAAAGTGAACTTTGTAAAATGTCCCTTACAATCCCCCCTTCAATCCCCCCTTCAATGCACACCGCAGCCGGGGCATTGTTCGGGCTTCTTCCAAGACGCCATACAAATGAAAGGCGCCGAAATGTCAGCTAATCAATCGAAAAGGGCACGGGCCCTTATCGACGGCGACAAAGGGCTAAGGAGGGTAATTCATCAACGGAAGGTCAACAGGGACTTCCGTGAGCCCTTTTTGTAGGTGGCGAATTAATTACAGTGTCGATTCCCCGGCCATGGAGTGTTGTGTCACTTTCTTGTTTATTATGAAAGGGGAAACAGGGTGCAATTTGTTGTTCATGACACGGTTACTTTTGTTGGTAAAAAAATGAAAAAACACGACTGCCCTGCCAAAAAACGAACTAAAAAGTTAAAAATCTAATTCATGTAGTTAATTTTTTGTGAATCACTGGATATTGAACTATAGTATTATATATTTAAAAATAGAAATACATAGACAAGTCTTAATAAAAAAATAATCAAAAAATACAACGGCCCTGCCAAAAAACTAACTAAAAAGTTAAAAATCTAAATTAATCTAGTTAAATTAAAATCTTATTCACATTTTTATTAAATGATATTTTTTTGTGAATCACTGGATATTGAACTATAGTGTTATATATTTAAAAATAGAAATACATAGACAAGTCTTAATAAAAAAATAATAAAAAAATACAACGGCCCTGCCAAAAAACGAACTAAAAAGTTAATAATCTAAATTAATCTAGTTAAATTAGAATCTTATTCACATTTTGATTAAATGATATTTTTTTGTGAATCACTGGATATTGAACTATAGTGTTATATATTTTTGGAATCTACTCATCATTTTCTAGATGACGATTATATAGTTAATCTTATTTTCGAATAGTTTTTTTCAACTTTAGTTTTTAATGCGGGACCATGGTCACCCCATTAATTTTTTTTAAAATTTTACTAGCCTATGTCACCCGGAATAAGCTAGAGATTCTAATGATACCTCATTTATCAAAATCGGTTCAGGTGTATAGAAGTTATGGTGGAATATACAAACTCACTACTCCTTTTTTCAGGCAGTCGTATAAAAAGCGTACACACTCGACCCCACAAAGGATTTCGGAACCTTGCGCACAGGATACAACGCTGTTACTAGCATGAAGCTAACAGTACCAATAAGCAGTAGTAATATAAGCAGTAGTAAAATAAGCAGTACTAAAATAAGCAGTAGTACAATAAGCAGTAGTAAAATAAGCAGTACTAAAATAAGCAGTAGTAAAATAAGCAGTAGTAAAATAATGACCTTAATAATGCCTTGCGGACTGCGGTAAAAAGTGGTGCATACTCTCCATTTACAATATCCAGTCAAATCTGGTTGATTCTATCAAAGCTCATTGGCAAATATTTTGCTTAATTATTTGGACGCCCCGAATGAATTTGGTATAATTAAGCCGTTTTAGTAAACAATGCGAAAATTATTTGGCCGAAATTGTGGTTTAGTTGTGCGGCAGCTGTTTACAAAATTTCGTTGCTTTGAAGTGATTACCTGAGAGCTGACATAGCCTCTGGAATTTGTTAGAACAGTTCTTCAGTGTGAGTCTATGACATAAGACACTACACTTTTTACAGGGCCCTGAAGAAGGGTGGGCGTGACGTGGTTGTCTGACGCCGTCGACGAAGACTGTCGCTTAATACACAGCATTATGGACCAAATTATTAACTCTTTCTCCCTTTATCTTAATACATTAACTGGTTCAAGTGTAAGGGTCCCTGTGAAAAGTGCAGTTATTATACTGTAATAACTGCACTGTAATAGGCCAATTTCAAGTGTACGGGTCCCTGTAAAAGTGCTGTGTAATAGGCCAATAAACACTGCACTTTTATGAGGGCCCTGTGGTAAGGGTGGGCGTGGCCGCTAGTTAGAGCGTCGCTGAATACACAGCAATAAGGACTAATTTAGGGACCCTTGCTCCCTTAATCTTATTACACTACACTGATTCAAGTGTAAGAGTCCCTGTGAAAAGTGCAATGTAATAGGCCTATTAGGCTTAGTACACTACACTTTTTCTACAAGCCCTGCGAGAAGGGTGGGCGTGGCCCTAAATTAGGGCGTCGCTTAATAAGCACAGCACGATCGTAACGTAACAAGTCGCTTAGTGCACAGTAATAAGAACCTAGGTAGGGACCCTTTCTCCCTAAATCTTATTACACTACACTGATTCAAATGTAAGTGTCCCTTGAAGGTCCCTTTAGGGTAGTGAAATAGGCCCCGTTAGACTATAGAGAGCTTTTTGACGACCTCCCTGGCGCAGTGGTGCGCGCTGTGGCCTTTTAATTGGAAGGTCTCGGGTTCGATCCCCTACAAGGTCAATTTTAGCATTTATAATTTCTGAATTTTCTCAGGGTTGGTCTGGTGGGAGGCTTCGAGAATGATTAGTTACCACCTCATTAGTAGACATACCGCAAAGGGATATTATGCCGTGTAGAAACCGATTAGGGGTATGGGTTAAATATAACTGTCATATATCTAACAGGTTAGCCCGCTACCACCTTAGACTGCGTCACTACTTACCGCCAGGTGAAATCGTAGACAGGGGCTAACTTGGAGTGAAATAAAAATAAGATAATCATGCATAATAAAAAGCAGTGATGAGGTCTAGGTTTGAGCATGCTTGCTTAGACCTACTAATATTAATACGATATTAATAATGTCCTCCCAACCGAATTTTGGTCACGGTGGCCAATCTCCAGAGAGATTAGTGTGCGCAAACACAGGTACACTCTCTGTTCCTTTAATCTCATATCCCGAGACGGAAAATCCGACACGACCGGAGAGAGATCAGGCACAGGACCGACAGGCACGAGGGTGAAATACCGCCAACTTCCTAACTCCGGGCTAGTACTGAGAATTTCTTGTCAGAATAAACCCAATATTGAATTATGGCCCGACCCAGGCCTCGAACCTGGGACCTCGTCGGCCGCAGTCAAACATGCTAACCACTTGACCAACGAGGCAGTTAACTAATACAATAAAAAGTATACAAAGTGGTTAGAGAGTAGACTATAAAACAATTAAACCACAAACGTAGCCCAATACGGGACGCAGCCGAATAGCGTTCAAAGGTCCAAAGGGTCAAATGGAAAACGGGAACGATATTATCAAATGTCGCTTTTGGCTCGGTGGCCGGTCGTGACTTACCTTACACGTTCGATACAGGGTTCGAGTCATAGGCGACAAGCGTTTTTACTTTAAACGCCGGTAAGTGAAAAAAGACGACATCAATTTACGGAAGTGATATTGTCAAATTGCGCTTTTGGCTCGGTGGCTGGAATTACCTTACACGTTCGACACAGGGGTTGAATTTTAAGTGACAAGCTTATTTAAACTTATTAGGTACAGCGCGTCAAATAGAAAACGGAAACGATAATATGTATTATCAAATTTCTCTTTTGACTTGGCGGTCGGCCATGACTTACTGTACAATGTTCTTTCGTCATCTCAACTGAAGTATGGTCTAATGGTCATTACAGGGCTCAAAATGTTTATACCATGCCGTCGGTTCAACATGCCGCTTCAAAGGCTTAGCAAAGGTAAAGCAAGTTTTGTGAAGCGAGTTTTATTTCGCATGTTTCTATGATACAATACTCTGGACTGGTCTTCACATTAATTATTAAATCTTATTTCCCAGAAAGTTACATTTAAATGCCTCATAGATACATCCCCGTAATCCCTCTCCTATAAATTATAGTTAATTATTAAATTCGTCGGGAAAATCTAGCGGGATGTATAAGAAATTAAAATTAGAAACCCCTACGTGCACAGAGTAATATTCTTTAAGTTTTATAAAGGATACAAATAAATAAATTAAGTAAAATAAAATGGTCGCATTACTAAAAAAGTTATAATTAACAGCATTATATTTTAATAAACGTTTCCGCTCGTAACTTATATTGTTAAAGCCGCTTGCGCTTCCAACTCAGACTGCTAGCCCAAATAGCTCGGACAAAGGAGTGGGCGAAGAATGATGCGAACGGCTTTACAATTGTTAATTTAAGAATGGATACTGTTTGTTTTGGGTTTAATGAGCGGAAGATATGCATCTTGATTGAAAATTCCAGCTGAGAACACGCTGTAATGGGCAGATATTGCATATTATGTCGTCGTTAGAGACGTTGGACATTGTTGGAATAATCAAATGAGCTGTCTCAATTTCCATTCCATTCTGATCATGCTGGAATGGCTGGTGGCCAGCATTCAAACTCAAACTCTACTGCGCTGGAATTGGAACTAGTTTTTTAATATCCACTACTCATATTATTGCTATACATTTATAAAAGTTGTGCGTTTATTTATTTGTATGTATATCCGACTAAAAAGTATTTTATTTCATCTAGTTAAATATCGATTCACTCGGAACTGAGGGGTTACTGTATTGCTTAAAGCAGTATTATTTTAAAATGCACAGTTTTATAATGGTTTCCCTAAAATAAGGATTACAATTCTGAAATGTGAACGCCAACAATATTAAAACAATACGGATTTAAGCGAAAGTAGTGTGCCCCGAAATGTTTGACCGCAATTTATTACGGCGAATTGAGATTTAGGAGATAATAAAGAAAGAAATATTTTTCAAGGTAAATAGTGCTGTAGTAGTTTAAATGAAAGTAACTTCAACTTGTAGACTCTTTTCAGTAGAATTTACTTTCCAAGCCATCTGGACCCATAAAATAACTCTTTCTAAGAGTTATTTTATTTCTCTGCTGAGCTCTTTGTGTGTTTGTGTGGTTGTGCTGGGACACAGGTTTCACTTGATAGCAAGTTCTTTGATAATAAATTAATAAAAATAAAAGCTTCATTGTTTCTTATTGCTATATTTACACAAAACACTTATTAACTAAATCCTACAAGTAAATTAAAAAAAATAACACTAAACAATAGGAAGCAAACTCAGCATTACAGAGCATTGATTTCAATGCTCAGCGCTGGTTTACAGTTTGCTCCGGTTCTATTAGATAATACAAAATTGCGCTGCGTCCTTACCTTATATTTAGACTATAAATATTACATAACTCACATATATATATGATAGAAATACATATATTATGTTTATTTGCTACCCAGGGGGCGTTGCAGAATTGTGGGCACCATGTTTGCATTTTAACATTTGTCTTAACGTTATCAAACTTTTACTGATCTGATTCTCAATCTTCATGGATTATCTTTTAGCGGATAACGGCAGCAAAATATCCCTCCAAAGTGTTTGTCCAAGTTGTTTTTTTTTTTCAATAAAATATTTGATCGGGAAAGAGTTTACTTACTTTTGAAACCAATTCACAATACTGTCTTCACCGCTAGCACTTACCAATCTTGTCTTATCATTTTTATCTATTCTACAAAACAAAGCAATCTCGGGGACGTATGTTTACGATCATCCTACCCTCTCAGATGCTATAGAGATAACGCGAGAGAATTTTACCACACACGGCATAATCAAACATGGTCTAATGATTGGGAACCGCGATCCGGCTTGATAAGGTTGACCACCAACAGAGCGAAATGAAAAAGGTATGGATCCAGTAATGTTCGGATATAAAAAGGCAAAGGATCCAAGCAGAAATAAATTACTTTTCTTATCTCTTTAAGGTTAAATAAAATTAATATGTCCCGCTATTTTGTAGTAGGTAATAGTGTAGTGGCTATAGACTAGAAATACGAGACTGAAAAGTTACTTCCGTCCGGAAAAAGATGACGCATCATTCAGCGAGGGTCATATTATCAAGTTAAGACTTAATACTACCCTGAAATGACGTCAGGCCTAGTGAGGGTGTAACAAACATCCAAACTTTCACATTTTATATTATTACTAGATGATTCCCGCGACTTCATCCGCGTAGATTAAGAGTTCACGATAATGATTCACGCAGGAATTTTCCAATTTTGCGTAATAAAAAGTAGTAAACGTCCTTTCCTTTGATACAACCTATCTCTTCTGTACCAAATTTCATTAAAATCGGTTGGAAATATGGGCCGTTGAAACATAGCAGATAGACAGACACACATCCGCATTTATAATATTAGTATGACTAGCAAGATAATGTTAGTCGTCTTACAATAAAAGCGAATTTCGGTTAACATTTCCCATGCCGACTGTAGGCACACGATTGTCCGCTTCCTTTAGCATGACTCACGCAAACAATGCTGGGACGTGAGCCGCCGATAAGGCTGTGTCGCTACATTTGTATGAAACTTTCTGCAGAAAATGTTTTTCTATTGCTACCAGTGTTTAATACATCATCATCATCACTTCAGCCAATTGCCTCACTAATGAGCATGAGACCTTTGGCAGAGTAAGAAGGGTTTGATTGGCAGACTTCAAATATCTTTGAGAACATTATAAATAACTTTCTCGATTCTTTTGATCCACCGCTACAGTCCATTAAAGTTGCTGATTGGGCATAGGCCTTCACTCTCATAGGACAGAGGGAATTAGAGCTTAGACCAAACACGCTGCTCCAATGCGGGTTGGCTGGCTTTAACGACTATTATCATGTTAGTGATAATAACCGTGATCGACGGCTTAACGTGCTCTCCGAGGCACAGAGGATGACCGCCAACTTTTAAATCATATAATAACAATATAATATCTTATTTCATTCTATCCCATGTCTTGTTGTACCTATTCTTCCTCCACAACCTTTCTCACTGCCAAGGGTCACTGGTAGAGATCTCTTATAGAGATAAGTGCTTCCTTGTCCACTACGTATGTTTTTCTTCTTATTTTATAACATTTTGGTACTAAATAAATTAACAAAAAAAAAACCGTGGTAAAAAACCACAATACCGAACAATTTTTATACCCGACCGGGAATCGAACCCAGGACCTCGTGATCCGCAGTCGACTATGCTAACTGCTAGACCAATTAAGCAGTCTTTTGATCCGATCCGTTATATTTGCCATTTTAATATCCAATGCATCGTATATCACTCGCTGAGCAGCCCCCCTATTCTGTTACTCAGTGGCTATCGAAAAATGAAAGCCACTGACATATATATTTTGTCCTTTGAAGGTTTACTATGATAAAATGAAAGAACATTTCATAGCAAATTTTCAATGGATAAAAAATATAAGTCAGTGGCTTTCATTTTTTTATAACCACTGAGTTACAGAATAGGGCTGCTGAGCGGTCTTGTTACGACGTACAAGCACAAACAAACACACGGAACAAAATCATAAAACCATCTGCTCCACAAATTTGTTACACTATGTCGACAGGTGGATCAGATAAGGTGGGAACTTACACAAAGTTAGGACGTGTTCACACAGTGAATGGTGCGCCATTATATAATATGATATCAATAATACTTAATTTATTATTTACTAGCGAATGCCCGCGACTTCGTCTGCGTGGTTTGAGGTTTTTTGGTTCCCGCGGGATCTCCTTCATTTTTTTGGATAGCCTATATGCTATTCCAGACTATAATCTATCTCTGTGCCAAATTTCAGCCAGATCCGTTCAGCCGTTGGGGCGTGATTGAGTAACAAACATCCATACGTCCATACATCCACACATCCATACATCCACACATCCATACATCCATCCAAACTTTCGCATTTATAATATTGGTATAGATGGTTATATAATATTTATTTCTTAGACCCGATTTAGCACAGGTGGTACAAAGTATAGCTATAGAATTAGATTTTCAGACGATGATTTTAACGAGCCATAATATGAAAAACTAGCTAATACCCGGGACTTCGTCAGCGTGGATCGAGGTTTTTTGGTTCTCGCGGGAACTCCTTAATTTTCCGGGATAAAAAGTAGCCGAAGTAGTAGATGTGCTATTTCACACTATAATCTATATCTGTACCAAATTTTAGTCAGATCCGTTCAGCCGTTGGGGCGTGATTGAGTAACAAAAATCCATACATCCATACATCCGTCCAAACTTTCGCATTCATAATATTAGAATAGATGGTTATATAATATTTATGTTTTAGACAAAAACAGTGGTACAAAGTATAGCTATAGAATTCGATTTTCAGACGATGATTTTAACGAGCCATAATATGAAAAATTATCTCAGAGAAACTCTAAGCTGAGGTGGCGAATTTTTAAAACTGTTTAAATGAAAATTATAAAAAATTTTGATATATCAGTAAAAATATATGCTTTTTCATAATATAATTGAATATGTGACAGAAACACGATTGACAAATTTTTTAACGAAATAAACATTTTCCGAAAAATGCTCAAAAATCTTGATTGTTTTAGTTAAACTAAACTTTTATTTTTCCAGCCAAATTGGTTCAGCCTTTGGGGCGAGAATTAGTAACATACATCCAAACATAGGACAAACTTACAAGCATCCAAAGTCTCACAATTTTAGTTTAAAATAGGAGTTAATCACAAACAGCTGCATTGAAATTTCAAAAACACTTTTTAATCTTTCAAACGCGCCCTTGGCGATCAATACTGATAAAAATTTGGACTTTTATTAAGACGAGGGTTTCGGCTCCACGATTTTAGAACTGATTAATTTTGTTCTTGTAAAAAGGATTTCATTTTGAAAGTCAATTTTAATTAGACGGCTTCGCTACACAAAATAATAAAGCGGCGTTTAGGAATTAGTTAGAAGCTTTCCTTGTATATCTACCTAATTTTTATAAAGGGAATAAAAATACTTTAAACTCTTGTTGGATTTCGTTTGATTACGATTTTAGATAATTACTTGCTTTGTGGATTTAACATCTCATCCCGTTGTTGACCCATTACTTAGGGAGCACTAGTTTCATCTCATAAAGATTTTGGCCATCGTCCACCACGCTGGCAAAGTGCGGATGCGGAACTTCGCACACCATTGATAACATTAAAGAGAACTATCACGCATGCAGGTTTCCTCGCGATGTTAAACCACAGAATACGTATACTACAAGTTAGCCCCTGACCGCAATCTCACCTGATGGTTAAAGATGATGTGGCCTAAGATGGGATGCGCCGCTTTAACTAACCGTGAAGTGCGGAAAATTAGTGTATAAAATAAAAATAAATAAAATAATAATATTTTGCTATCCCGTGCAACTGAGAATATTATGATTAGCAGGCGTGATTTTAGTTAAGTTTAGAAATTTTAACGTAATAATTAACAAAATTAAAAAATACGACTGCCCTACCAAACAAAAAATTAATCTAGTTAAATAGAATCTTATTCACATTTTTATTAAATTTCTTTTTTTGTGAACCACTAGATATTGAACTACAGTGTTATAATATATATTTGGAATCTACTCATCATTTTCTAGATGATGATTAAATAGTTAATTTTATTTTCGAATATTTTTTTTTCAACTTTAGTCTTTAATGCGGGACCATGGTCACCCCATCAATTTTTTTTTTAATTTTACTAGCCTATGTCACCCGTAATAAGCTAGGGATTCTAACGAACCTCATTTATCAAAATCGGTTCAGGCGTATAGAAGTTATGGTGGAATATACAAACTCACATACATACATACATACATACATACATACATACATACATACATGAACCCTGAAAACAATATACTCCTTTTTTCAGGCAGTCGTATAAAAATGAATTAAGTTAATTGTAATCGAAGTCGAGTTTATTATACAATTTATGATTTCAGTGTAAGCCTAGAAGTATTTATGGCATCTTCTAGGCAAGTGCGTCCCATTTAAGGGTTAGTTAGGTTACTTCTTCACTCTAGATTTAATGATACCCTGATCGTAATTGGTGGGAAACACAGTTTTAGGTAGAGTGTTCCAGACCCTAGCCATGTGAATGAGGAAATAAGACGCAAAGCGCTTCGTACGTGTTTCTGGAACGTCGACGATATAGGAGTCTATAATGAATTTAAAAAAAAGGTAATATTATCATTTTTATAGTGCCCTTAAACGGCCCATCGATCCAGAGTAGGTACACTTAACATGTTAATTAACAAACAAAACTCGCATGTTAATCGGTTATTAAAGCCAAAGTAATTATTATTTTTAATGGCCGGCCCTCGATGAAGATGTCCTCTGTCGGATATTCGAAAAATCGACGTTTATGACTATTTATGGAGTCATAAATTTTTGTGTTTAAACGATGCTATGTCGAATTTATATGTCTGTATATTTGAACGATTTAATTACATGGCTTGCCCTTTACGATAATCATGCATAAAGCAATTTGCTATTGCATAAATTTAAAGACTGTGTAAAACAGTTTGTTAAGTCGAGGGAAGATACACGTCCTGATAAGAATTTCTTAATGACAAAATTGTATAGAAACTTTCGCATTCGGCAGACCACAAGTCAGTGTATAACTTCATAAGGACTGTAAATGAAAATGTATTTGTATGAAAATTTTCATACAAATTTTAAAACTTCAATTTACCCAATAAGGAGTCGAATTTTCAAAAATTTCTTCTTAGTGGATGGCTTCGTCATAACAACTGTCCAGTAAGTCAAATCTCCGCCTAATCGGTCAGTCTGTCAGACACTTTTTCCTTTTACCCAAGTATATGTTTGGGCTAGAAAATTTTTTTTTTTAATTATTTTTTCTTTTTAATCTGCTGCGTTTCTTGCCAGTTTTTCTGAGTAGAATCTTCTTTCCGAAGCTGTGGTAGAGTCCTGAGATATTAGTGACACAACCAAGAAGATGAATTATCTCTGTAGTGACTGACCGCCGCGCATGGACTAAATTTCAGTCGGGAGGATATTATACCTACACAGGTACTTAGTTACTGCTCGTTGGTTTAGCGATTAACATAGTCGACTGCGGATCATAAGGTCCTGGGTTCGATACCCGGTCGGGTATAAAAATTGTTAGGTATTGCGTTTTTCAGTTAAGAAATTCTCAGTGCCAGCCCGGAGTTGGAAATTGGCAGTGAGTCACTCCCGTCGGTACCGGTTATTATCACTAACATGATAACTGTATTCAAAGCCCGCCAACCCGCATTGGAACAGCGTGGTGGGTCTAAGCTCTAATCCCCTCTCTCCTATTACAGTGGAGGCCTGTGCCCAGCTGTGGGACGTTAATGGGCTGTAGTGAAGTTGTTACTGTGAAATGCTATTCAAAAAGTGAGGTCATGAAACCTGAACATTTCTTTCAATAAAAAACCTTTACCATCATAACATTTATTATTCCATTCCATACCAACCGGAAAAACATAATAAATCCGATATATCGATGATACTGCATACCTTTTTTCCGTCAAGCGTGGCCCGTACGTAATTAAGATACGAACTGGGATTTGGGGCGCGCATTGGAATATTTATTCGCTTCATTGGCTTTGGCTTTATTGTTTACTTGAATCATAAAAGGGGTTGTTTTTATTATGAGGTGCATTGTTGAAGTACTTTAATCACGTGGTTACCTGAGGAGTCAGAAGTTCAGAGAAAATGGAGGCTGATTCTATAGTGAACAATATCTAAACTATTAAAATGATGGCATTAAAAATATTGATAACCCTTTCACAATACTTCCTGCTGAAAGGGATAGAACTAGATTTAAAGCTGTCATTTTAGTTAAGCCTAGAGGTTGTGTTATATAGAATGGTCTGGCACGCTACGTCGAAAATCGTTCCGCAAGTCTCGACAACAGCTGTGCAAACTTACAACTAGGTTTGCTTTCCGAACTGAATTTAGGTATATTATGAAATAAAAATACTTAAATATTTCATTACAATCAAGCGAAGTACGAACAAATTAATGAACGCACTCAGTGCCGCTTAATCATTACTTAAGCAACTCTTTAGTATAGATTTCAATACAAATCTATTACTAAAAAGTTCCAAGTTAGCATGCATATATTATTAACAATGCAAAACTGTAACTGTCTGTCTGCCTGTCTGTCTATCTACTACGCTTACACTACCCATCTTTTCAACCGTTTTTGATGAAATTTGGTACGGACATAGGGTGTGTCCCAGGAAAAGACAATTAGTTTTTCTTAAGTAGACTTAAGAAAAGTACCCACGGGAAATATAAACCTAAATCCACGCGAACGAAGCTCTGAGCATACTCTATGATACTCTAACATTTATCTATTAGAAAATATTTATTTATTTTATTTTCATCAACCTCAATTCATCTAACTACTTTTTGCATTCACTTAGGAACAGTTCGTGTCATTAAAATGTATTTTATTCACACACGCTAAAAAGATACTCGTCAACTTTATTACCACAGACAACGGCACGTATGTGCTTTATTACCAGCCCTTTATTAAGGCTTCTATACACATAGCCACCCAGGTTAATTCGACATTATTTTTTGTATCAAAAAACCTCGACAGCAGTGAGTGCATACCAGAGAAACTAAGAAAACTAGACCAAAGCCAATTTAGAAATTACTAGCTAATACCCGCGTCTTCGTCCGCGTGGATTGAGATTGATTGATTGATAAAAAGAAGCCTGTGATACTATAATTCCATTCTGTAATATTTATCTCTGTGCCAAAAATTCAGATCCGTTCAGCCGTGCTGGCGTGATTGAGAAACAAACATCCATCTATCTATCCAAACTTTCGCATTTATAATATTAGTATAGACATAGATAAATCCCGAATTGACCCTACTTGGGATCTTACCCGGGAGTTCCCGGTTATAAGACTGCACCAGGGAGGTCGTCAGAATGTGTATAACACCCTTACAGTCCAACTTGTGCCGTGTTACCGTTCCCGTATGGCATTATAAAGTGGCCTTTATCTAAATACTTAATTGCACGTAGGCGGGCAACACTGCCATCTTCACCTTAACAAAGCGTATTTATCGGGCTCACGGCTTAAGGGCGCTGGCAAACATACCGCGGAAACCAAAATTGATTCTAAGTTATTTATCTTTATTTTATTTATTCTGAATTATTACTTACAAAATGCAATGGTAACCATATGTTATTATTATAGACAAATACCTGTGCTGAAAAGGTTTTTATTGAGATGAAAGTTTTATGCTTTAACATTTATGCTTAGAAGATGAATGGAACAGAAAACTTTTCTGGTTCTCATCGGTAGGAATGGCATTCTGAATATATTTAATAATATTCATGTTTTAAAATTAATTTAGATTGATTTAACTAAGTGACGCGTATTTTAGAACTTAATAGTAGATCACCTCCCAAGATTTACCCTCCTCCAAACAACAAAATTATTACGTAAAATATGGCTTCAAAAAATCATATAAGGACTTCAGCAAAGGCAATGTCACGGTGTGTAATAGACATCATATTTTAAGCTGTTACAACGAGCATGAAGAAAAACACAGAAGATAATTCAGTATTTAAAGAACAGGGCTACTTAAGTGCTTATTTATTTGTTTATTTATTTATTTATTGATACGACATAGCCGACAGGACCTTACAGTTTCCCAATACGTCTTATCAGACTACAATGGGTATCAAGACACGCGGAAGCGTGTCCAGCCAAAGTTCAAAAAAACTGGCGAGCAGCACCGTGTGTAATATTACACGAACCATTTGGAGCCACTTTTGACCCCCTCATAACTCAAAAACTATTTCACATAAACATGTCAAATTTGGCGCATATATTGAGACCCGTGAGATACATATGTGCTCCAAATTTCATAAGCACACCTCAAATGGTTATTTAGATATAAACGTACAAAAATCGTCATTTTTCTGATCTACCTAAGTATAGATCAAAACTCTGACACGGGGCATACTACCATTGCTTAAAGCCGTATTATTTTAATACTGTTGACGTTTATGTTGTAGTGTTATAATCATTATTTTAAGGACGTCAAAGTACGTGACATTCAACCGTTATTTTGAAACAATACTGCTTTAAGCGGTGGTAGTAACTCCTTAACTATTGAAAATGACACATAATTTTTTTTTTAATGTAAATAATAATGAATAATAATATAGTTGCATTAAAACCTTACCTTCGTATTCATGCATTTTGTGCAACGAAACGTCATTGACAGAAAAGAAGTAACGTATTTGAAGTCGTCAGTTCAAACTGTCAGTCATTGTGATTTGTATTCATTGTATAGAGTGGTTTTAGTGATATCGACTGTTTACCGTGCTTGTTTTCAATGTTTCACTAAAAACTTTTGATTTTGAACTTTTGCAATCATAATTGATGAGATGTAGAGATGTGCTGTAGAGGTAGTCTGACCATAGATGTAATCTGTCAATGTCAGTGTAACTCTAGGTACACTATATATTTTTCTTGAGAATTCTCGTCTTTAATTATCTTGTACAATGAGTCGTACAATAGAATTACTGGTGGGTGACACACTGACCTTAAACCGAATAATAAGTACCTACTAATGTAAAACGTAAACTAAACTAATAGAAAAGTCCTATTACAGTATAAAGGATTATTTGAATGATAGCAAGGTATTGGTATGAATTGTTACAGCGGCTGATTATGTAATGTTATATTATAAGTACATATATATAATTTCAAATATTTGTGAGATGGTGATAATAAAAAAAAAGCGGAGTTTATTGCGGGCTCTTCTCAGACCAGGGCACGTTTGGAACCCTCGTAGCTTTAGTTTTAAGATACCGTAGTTAATTATCACCATCACCTCTTATGCTCTGTAAGCATGACATTCAGAAGGTGTACTTTGTAGGTACATATTTTGAATAAATATGTTTTGAGTTTGAGATTGAGTTCAATAATTTCTGTACAAAAAGTAATGATATCCCATCAAAAACATAAATGTAAAATGAGAGCCAAGTTCAAAATTGTGATATATATGCCTTGGTTGTTGACTGCAGCGACAAAAGAAGTGAGATCTAAATGGGTGCCAAGTTCAATGGTCAGTCCTGCAATTTATTTATCCCATCAAAAACATAAATGTGAAATTAGAGCCAAATTCAAAATTGTGATATATATGCCTTGGTTGTTGACTTCAGCGACAAAATAAGTGACATCTAAATGGGTGCCAAGTTCAATGGTCAGTCCTGAAATTTATTTATAACAACATATAATATTTTATAACAACTTAAAATATCATTTCTTCTTATAACTTAGTATAAAATGTTGAAGACTAAGGCTTTGGCTTGGCTAGTTTTCATATACGAATTATAGCCTTCACAAGTTGTAAAGCTGTAAGTTCTTATTTTATTCTTCCGAAAATTTGGCTTGCTGGTAGAAACTGTACTTTTAGGTACCTACTTAATAATAATTCGTATATGGAAACTAGCCAAGCCAAAGCCTTAGTCTCCAACATTTTATACTAAGTTATAAGAAGAAATGATATTTTAAGTTGTTATAAAATATTATATGTTGTTATAAATAAATTTCAGGACTGACCATTGAACTTGGCACCCATTTAGATCTCACTTCTTTTGTCGCTGAAGTCAACAACCAAGGCATATATATCACAATTTTGAATTTGGCTCTCATTTCACATTTATGTTTTTGATGGGATAAATAAATTGCAGGACTGACCATTGAACTTGGCACCCATTTAGATCTCACTTCTTTTGTCGCTGCAGTCAACAACCAAGGCATATATATCACAATTTTGAACTTGGCTCTCATTTTACATTTATGTTTTTGATGGGATTACATACTACAATTACAAACATTACTAAAATTACACATACATTTGATTATGATACATTGAATTATGATTATCCCGCTCTACGTTTGGTGTAGCCTAGACCCAATCAGGGTGAACAAGGCTTTAACTGCAAACAAATCGGTTTTAAGCAGTTAATGAGCTCGTTATTTGTCGATCGCGGTAGACGATGACGCAGCTCAAATATACGGTAGATACTTTACAGTAAATAAGCTTAGGCAATATTATGTACAAAGGCTTTATCTCTGCTTGTAAAGTATGGAAAGGGGCTTCAGTGGCTTCAATATTGAATGATTAAGTAGATTAATTAATTCAACGAATTAAAAAATACGACTGCCCTGCCATATCATTTTTGGAGTTTACCTACTTATGAAGCGATTTGCATATATTGCCTTTGGAATCTTATTCACATTTTTATTAAATGATATTTTTTTGTGAATCACTGTATATTGAACTATAGTGTTATATATTTTTGGAATCTACTCATCATTTTCTAGGTGATGATTATATAGTTAATCTTATTTTCGAATTTTTTTTTCAACTTTAGTCTTTAATGTGGTATCCCATAAATTTTTTTTTTAAATTTACTAGCCTATGTCACCCGGAATAAGCTAGGGATTCTAACGATGCCTCATTTATCAAAATCGGTTCAGGCGTATAGAAGTTATGGTGGAATATACAAACTCACATACATACATACATACATACATACATGAACCCTGAAAACAACATACCTACTCCTTTTTTCAGGCAGTCGTATAAAAAATCCTGTGTCGATGCGGTTCTTTGGTATAAAGAGTTGAGAAAATAAAGAATTAATTATAACTACACTAGATGATGTCCGCGACTTCGTCCACGTAGATTGATGTTTTTTGATTCCCGCGGGAACTCTTCAATTTTCCAGGATAAAAAGTAGCCTACGTCCTTCCCCGGTATACAACCTATCCCTGTACCAAATTTCATCAACATCGGTTGAACAGATACATTTTTGATTCCCGCGGGAACTCTTCAATTTTCCGGCATAAAAAGTAGCCTATGTCCTTCCACAGGATGTAACCTATCTCCGTACCAAAATTCATCAAAATCAGTAGTAGTAGATGGGCCGTGAAAGCGTAACAGACAAACAGACAGACACAATTATACTACTCGAGTCAACAAGTCGACAATTGTTGACTTGACAATGCACGATTGTAAAGTCTTATCAATCGTGCATTGTCAAGTCAACATCTCCTGAGGATGCTGCGGTGTCGGAGGGAAATATAAGTTGAGAATAATTTGGTGTCAGAGTGAAACTTACGTTAAAAATCACTTGGAAGATTTTTGTGGTGTGTGAGTGTATGTCACTTATATTTGGACTACTTAAACGACAAGGAAGCTTGGCAATGATTTGCTCTATGGCTCTGATAGTTCCTTAGGTAAGAGATGGTGATAATAAAAAGAAAAAAAAAACCCGGCTGAGTTTGTTGTGGGCTCTTCTCAGACCAGCAGCCCTATTCTGTAACTCAGTGTTTATCAAAAAAGCCACTGACTTATATTTTTTATCCATTGAAGATTTGCTATGAAATGTTCTTTCATTTTTTCATAGTAAACCTTCAATGGACAAAATATATATGTCAGTGGCTTTCATTTTTCGATAGCCACTGAGTTACAGAAGGGGGGCTGGACGCGTTTGGAATCCTCGTAGCTTTAGTTTTATGATACCGTAACCAATGATCACCATCATGTTTCATAAGTAAGTAATTTTTAACGTCAATAAGTGTACCTACAGTGTACCTATATTGAATAAATGATATTGAGTATTGAGTATATTGAGTATTGGGTGGTGAATATCGCTACATATGCAAGCTATACGCTGTACCACATAGATTGGTTTACTTGGCCGAATAAAGCTAATTTTCCGGTAATTCCGGTACGATGCCGTGTACAAACCGAATAGGGGTATGGATAAATGATTTATTTATTTCATGTAGGACAACTTGTGTCACTTATTGTTTTTTTTTTTCTGTTATTGAGTACCAATTAGCAGGGGTGCTCAATATAATTACAATCTAGCCAGACTATTTGACTAATAAATAATTTTTCTTTAACCTAAGCTTATAATTATCTTATGTGCTAAGAAATTGTCCAATGACGTATCTTAGTCTTTATTGTTGCTAATAGACACTTTGTTCATGTGTTCTTTTATGCAGCACTATCACTACACTATCACTAGTCTGTGTCACTTATGAAACGTTACGACTCTACCACCGGTTCGGAAAGCTGCATTCTACTGAGAAGAACCGGCAAGAAACTCAGCAGTTGCTCTTTTCATAGGAAAGAAAAGGTTACAATATGTAGACAACACAACACATACGTTACAAGTATTACACTGACTTGTGGGTCACTGGATGCGAGGCCGGTTGCTTCCATGCAACTTTGTCGTTGGGTTGGTTTGGGTTTAATATAACTGCCATGCCCCTAACAGGTTAGCCCGCTACCATCTTAGACTACATCATCGCTTACCATCAGGTGAGATCGCAGTCAAGGGCTAAAAGGCTGATGTGTCAATGGACTACTCCTTAGTATATAAAATAATTTATAAGTTTAGGTTAAAGTAAAATAACTTAGTATTCTAATTCTAAGGCTAAATGGGTATTTGGCATCTATTCAAATAAATATTTTTTTTGTGATTATTAAATACAGAATTTCCCAAAAGTCGTAATATCCACGTACTCTGTTAGTTTCATGTTGAATAACTATTTAAAACTATCGATTAAAGTAAAAAAGTACGTCGAACTTTGATGTAGTCACTATTCAGTATTTCATACAAAACCCCATACTAAGCACGCTTTTTGACTTTTGAAAAAAAGTTGGTTGATTGAAGGTCCATTGATTTGTTTTGTGGAAAACTACAGAAATTCAAAGTCAAACTACTCAAATCACTTGACTATTAATATCACATTGTCAATTGATCCTCTTTGTTTTTTTCTCAACCCTGTATTATAAATTTTATGCAAGTTTTTTTTTTTTTTTTTTACTTTTTATCCAGTTTTTTTTAAACAATAGTTAAAATGAATGCTAAAGAATTATTGATAGTTATTTTCATTAATTTTTTATAGTCTTGTATCAGTAATCTTAATTATTTATCAATAATTCCCCAATGTATTTGTGTCAGTTATGTACGACTTTTCCTATGTGCATGATGTAACTACCTATAAATTGAATTGCTTGTTATCTATTGCCTAAGCCATTCAACATTTTGTATTCCTACTACTTGTAATTCTGTTGGTAGTTCAAATAAATTAAATTAAATTAAAACAGGTTGCTGATTTGACTAGTTGTCAAATACCCAATTGTGGTGAGTATAGGTTGTATATACTGTATACTGATAGTGATTAAAAAATACACGTCTCAGATCCCGTCGGTGTAAAAGAAGTCAAAACAAAAAGTTAATAACACATGTAAAATCGATTTCTGGATCGTGTTTCAAATATTACCAAACAAAATGTACTGTCTGCCGTCACGCGAATCATTTTATCATATTACTTTAGCGGTTGCGCTCCAAAAATTCGTTAAAATTTAATGATATACGCACTGGTTTTTATTACAGCGACAGGTTTTTCAATCTGCCACATACCTGATGAATGATGTACTTTTTTTTTATCCACTACAAGTTAGCCCTTGACTACCATCTCACCTCATGGTAAGTAAATGCAGTCTAAGATGGTAGCGGGCTAACCTGTTAGGAGCATGGCATTTATATTAAACCCATACCCATAATCGGTTTCTACATCGGCATCGTACGGTAATCGTAGGGTTGTAACTAGCCACGCTACCCACCAGTCCAGACCAGGGAAAATTCAGAAATTATAAATTCCCAAATTGACCCTGCCGGGGATCGAACCCGGGACCTCCGCACGTTAAGACAACAGCGCTACACACTGCGCCACGGAGGTCGTCAAAAATCATTTCTTAGTGGATGACTACGTCTAATCTGTATGGTTGGTGGTGTTTCACACGGGGGTGAAACCCCACCAACTCCAAATTTTTGTCAGAAAATTGCAATACATTATTATGGCCCGACACAGGATTCAAACCCGGGACCTAGTCAGTCAAACATGCTAACCACTAGACCAACGAGGTAGTTACTTTGACCTCGGCGAACTCTCCAATTAGGTTTAATGAGACTAAATAGCTTATACAAAATCCTCTTAATCGCTTTAATCAGAAATCAAACGATTAAAATGCAAAGTGGACTAATTCGGCCGTATCTGGGAGCTGGTAGCGAATTTTAAACATGCAATTGTTATTCTAATATAGTCTCGTCGAATCAACTTCAATGGTTATTCTTCTTTTTCTTCTCAGGGCCGACTTTTCAATCGTCAGATAAAGTTTATCGGAGGAATAAATTTGACGCTCTGACGGATTTTCAATACAAAACCTGTCAAAACGTGAAATTTATTCCTCCCATTAACTTAATCTGACGATTGAAAAATTAGCCCTTATAGGCTTAGAATAAGTAGTAATCTTACCAATAAGATACTTACTTTGACACTTTCAAAACTTTGTAATGGTGGCCATAAAAACTTAAATAATTAAACACTGCACTTGTAAGTTAAAAATAGATACAAAATTATTTTCAAGAGAACACTAGACGCGCTAGAAACAAGCTAAGAGAGAGATCAAAGAGAAAGACAGACCTCATAGAAGTGTTGCACATAGATAATATATTTTTTGTACCATAATCTGTCAAAATGGGATGGAGTGCACAAGATCACAAGATCGATGCTTAAGATTCTATCTTTGATTATGTATGGTTTATAGATAATCAAGAATCCGGAGCTCGGGTCTCACTATAGAGGTTTGATCGCATTTGTTGGATTTTTTTTTATCGCTCATGTTTTGAAAATGTAATGTTCTGAAGCAGTAATATAAATAATATTTTTAGTTCTATTCAAAATATGATAGGAAGACTGTAGAGCTCCAAATTGCTTTGAAGATTATATTATCTATTCCTAACAGCAGCAGTAACTTTTATTTAGTATGATATTATTTAAACTAAAAATACATAATATATATTAGTTTATTTTCATATATTTATTATAAGTACTATATTATTTGTGTAACAGTTTATGTATTAGTATGTAGGTATTTGTTTGTATGTTTATATTGATACACCACCCGCGAGTTAATCTCCTTACTTCTCCTATTCCTAAGGTTGCCTGGCAGAGATCGCTACTAAGCGATAAGGCTGCCTTTTTGTATACTACTTAGTTCTTTGTTTTCTGTGTATTTTTTTGTGTACTTTTTATGTGTGTTGTGGTGTACTGACGCTGACGCTGACGCTGACGGATACCTATAGAAACTCCACCTTAAAAAAGATAAAGCACACAATTTAAAAACCGAACATATCAATCTACCCCACGCACTTTCTCAGAAACGCCTCAAACGCCCAAAGCTATAAATCTGTGTGCCCCATAATTACTCGCCGGTACTCATTAATAATGCATGGCTCGATCAAACGCAGGATTGAGAGGTATTCACACGGATGTGACGCGTTTTGTGCTGGGTGAAGCAAAATATTTGAATATTAATAACAGTTTTCAATAGTAGGACACGAAGAGAGGGCAGGAATTTATAGTATTGAAAGAAAAATATACAAAGTACCCAGCCACGATAATTGGGTATTTGACAAATAGTCAAATCAGCAATTTTATTTTAAACGTCAAAATCCGTGCTTGGTATGGTATTTTGTATGAAATTATGAAGTGTGTTCTACGCACTTTTTTACTTTAATCGATAGTTTAAAATGGTTATTCGATGTAAAACTGTCAGAGAAAGTGGATATTTTGACTTTTGGGAGAATAAAAGAGAGTATGAACAAACCTTTTGAATCTGGTTCCTCACCCATCTTTCTACGATTGAATCACGATGCATCAATATGTTTGATTGTCTTCCGCCATAGCCACGATAACGTGTGAAATAAATCCCTCTTTAAAGTTTTATTATAGGCAAGCTCTTTTTGCCAAGCACTACTAAAGTCCTTAAGAAAAGTGAGTGGCACAAGGTAGAACAAGAAATCGTTCTTAAGTTGGTGGTATCAGATTGAGAACCTCCCCATGTTTTGAAGTCATTAAAATAAAAAAAAAGTGGTTGACAGACAGACAGACAGATGGACAATGAAGTGAACCTTTCGTGAAAATGAATGGTTCCTTTTTCCTCTTGGGGTACATAGCACAGTTGAAATAATAGTTTAACTTCTATTAGTAGAACATTTCATTGTAAAAAATATTCGCACGCGCCCATTGAAGCGTTGAACTAAAATTATTGTCAAATTCCACTGAAAAATAACATTTAGCGCAACGATGTGGAAATACATAAGTCTCTAAGAAAAGTAAGTGGCGTAAGCATATAGTAGCTATTATATTATAGGGGCGTAAGGTAGAACAAGAAATCGTTCTAAAGTCGGAGGTATAAGATTGAGAAGCTCCCCATGTTTTGAAGTAATAAAAAACAAAAAAAGGTGGTTGACAGACAGACAGACAGACAGACAGACAGATGGACAATGAAGTAATCCTTTCGTGAGAAAGAACGGTTCCTTTTTCCTCTTGGGGTACCTAAAAATACCCGTTGGTACATAACACAGTTGAAATTTAACTAAACTTTAACTTCTATTATTAGAACATTTTAAAATAAAAAAATATTTGCACGTGCCTATTGAAGCGTTGAACTAAAATTATTGTCAAATTCCACTGAAAAATAACATTTAGAGCAGCGATGTGGAAATAACTTAAATAGATTAACCGATGCGCACAAAGCGGTATTATTCGATAAATTAAAAGCTTCGCACGCATAATTGACTGAATAACCATTGATAACGTACCATTGGTTGTCGAAAAAGTTAGATTCATTTGGTTTGTTCAAAAGTTTTCTTTATTTTATGACAAGATAGCGATGGCAGCCGAAGGGTATTGTCACGTTACCTCGGAATGGGAAAAAATCGTGCAATTTGACCAATTTATTTGAATAAAAATAAATAATATCCCATTGGTCGTCGCACCCTTTTATTTTTCAACGCGAAGCTTCTTTACAGACGTTTGGGATCAGAACTGAGAAACGAACGAAAATACTGACCATCACGCTGGCCAAGTGCAGAACGGCAGACTTTAGAGGTTGCCCCACGATGCTGTCCTTCACTGTTTGAAGCAAGTGATATTTAATATTTTCTTAAAACCCACATAATTTCAAAAAGTTGGAGGGGCATGCACGGGGATTGAATCCGCGATCCCGTACACGAGGCCAAGTGTATTTAACCACAAGGCTATTACCTCTTTATAAGAGTGGTTCAAAGAAGAGATTTTTGGCGACCTCCGTGGCGTAGTGTGTAGCGCTGCTTAACGTGCGGAAGTCCCGGTTTCGATCCCCGGCAGGGTCAATTTAGGAATTTATTATTTCTGAATTTTCCCTGGTCTCTGGCCTGGTGGGAGGTTTCGGCCGCCAAGCGATTTAGCGTTCCGGTACGATGCCGTGTAGAAACCGAATAGGGATATAGGTTTAATATAACTGCCAGGCCCCTAACTGGTTAGCCCGCTACCATCTTAGACTGCATCATCACTTACCATCAGGTGTGTGAAGGGCTGTAGTAAATTAAAAAAAATTGCCAGTCATAGGGACTGCCGGTAGAAGTGAAAACGAATATTTAATTATTATTTTTTTACTTAAAATTATATATACCTTAACAGTGAGGCATTAAAGTTTAATTTCGAATGTATTATATTTATGTCGCTGTTCGCGAGCATGTCGCTGTTCGCGAGCATGTCGCTGTCCGCGAGCATGTCGGTCACGCGAATCTACATTTTTACTCCCTACCAAAAAGTGCTCAACGCGCATACAGAAGTTTTACACTTCAATATAAATTACCCAAAAGTGCCCAACGCGCCTAATAAAGTTTTTACTTCACAAAATATAATTATATTTTCGCTATCTAACATTAAAACATTGAGCAAATGGTAGGAGCTATAATTGATTCGCATTTGAAATGTTAATTAGATTCTTAGCTCCGTGTCTACAGCGCACTTTCTGAGGACAATGGCGGGACACGATGTCGATTTTATCTCAGCATTATTTGCCTCAGCACTCTCACAAGTCACACGTGATGAGGCATAGATACTTGCGATTTGAATATTAGATTTTATTTAGATTACTTGTTGTAATGATTCGGTGCCCAAATTCCATAAAGTGAACCAAAAGTCCATCCAGCATAGCTGTCTACTTAAAAAGACGTAAAAACCTTATAAAATACTTGGCTTACTTGATTGCAAACTAGCTTTTGCGCGCAGCTTCGTTCAATTATGATAGATTAATAACCCTATTTTACCCATAAAACGGGTTCAATTCTCAAAAATCTCACCTCATAATAGCTAACTGTACACCAAATTGCATCCTGATCCGTCCAGTGGTTTGAGCTTTGCGTTGATTGTCACATTTCCTTTCCACCCTTTTCCTTCTATATTATATTTAGATTAAATGACATACCTAATTCCAAAATTAATATTTTAGCTATTGCAAGAGTGAGAATCAGGGAGTCAAAATAATTTACATTTGTCTTAAACTTCACGATGCGGATGTTACGTTTATTCTCATATAACAGATGCAAAATTTTCGCGAAATAATACTTCCGTGATCTTCCCCTTTTCAATGATTTGCATTTCAGTGAACATAATGATACGAGGGTTACCATAAAATTATAAAAGAAAATAGACTAATAATCATACATTGGGTATGTATGATTATTAGTCTAGTCTCTTGTCTAGTAGTCTAGTCTAACCTTTTTTTGTAGGTCGTAAAATTTACAAAATATTTTAATGGCCGCATACTATAAAATAAAAACTATTTAAAGACGTATTATAAGTCTGATACTTATATTTATTTCAATAATTTTAGTAAATTTAACAATTCTTTAATGCTCGAAGTGGGACTGTATTTTAATATTGGTTGCTTCTTTCTCAAGAGTGAACAGGCATCTTATAGGCAAGAGCGCTCCACCTTAGGCTGCCATTACCACTTTCCATCAAGCCTGATTAAAGCTAATCCTGTCTCTAAATATATATCTATACTAATAGTATAAATGCCCAAGTGTTCTGTCTGTTTACCTATCTGCTACGCTTTCACGGCCCATCTGTTCAACCGATTTTGATAAAATTTGGTACGGGGCACGTACAGGTTGTATCTCGGGGAAGGACAAAAGCTACTTTCCAAAGATTCCCATCCCAAGGGTCCCTGCGTAAATCTAGAAAAACTTAGTCCACGCAGATGAAGTCCTCAAAATTCTGTACTTATCAAAACGTTTGGTAACCCTCAGAAAGCAAGCCCAGGTCAGGTATACCCCTAATCCCAAGAATTAGGGAAAGCCGATAATGACCTATTTTAATTGTGGAAGCCTCCGGGTCGAAGACCCTAGCTTAGAAGGGATAAAGGGCGTTATTTTATGTAAATACTGACTGCACGCGATTTTGCCTCGCGTCCAGCCCTATTCGTAGAATATAACCGTGTTTGTATATCAAACTCTCGAAAAAGCGTTCGTATATTTATTTACATTAATAAAACAAAGTTTTAATTATTTATGTAACATAATATTATGTTATTACGATTCATAAATTGCCGATGTGATTTGACAACTGGTATAAAAAATGTTATGCTAAGGACAGCGGTTACTTATGTATACATTGATATAATAATTGTAAATGAAATATTTATTTAAAAAGAGCAACCACCGAGTTTCTTGCTGCTTCTTCTCGGTAGGAATGTCATTCCGAACCAGTGGTAGATTCACTTGAAAGTACTTATAAAAGTTTATTTGAATAAAACACATTTGAATTTGAATTATATATGTGAAAGTGTGTCTGTCTGTCTGCTACGCCTTCACGGCCCATCTGTTCAACCAATTTTGATGAAATTTGGTTTAGGGATAGTTTGTATCGGAATGACAAAGGCTACTTTTAGCTCGGAATATTAAGTATTTCCCGCGGGAATAAAAAACCTAATCGACGAAGGGCATCGTCTAGACTCTTGAATCTAGTGTATTATAAAATATCAGATTACCGTTTTCTTCTTACATAATCTAGATTTTGATTCAATTATATTAATTTGTTTTGGTAACATAAATATTTTATGAAAAAATCTGGCAGCGATTGAAATGCTAAATTTAATCTCTCCAAAGATTTAATGTTTAAATTCAAATTTATTTTCTTAGATACCGTTTTAAACAAGTTTGAACGGAAAAATTAAATAGAATTCCTTTCTTTAAAGTAATTCTTTTTCTAATATTTTCTTTAATTTCAGGTAGAAGACAGTTTAAAAGTCAGAAAAATCCAAAACTCTTTGCCATTTCGCTTCAGTTTAGCTTTGATATCGATCCCTTGATTAAATACCATAATCTTCCATCAGCTTTGGTCATGGAAGCTTTTCAATAGCTACACAATGGAAGAAAAATACTTTTTCCAAAGTGATTTATCGAAAAATGTGCTCGTTAGTTCCAAGTGAGACATTCCAAACTATTATGTTATTGGTCTCCCCGAATCGGGACGGCTTTTGTGATAAAATTAATTGCATTTTCCCCCCTTGCGCCTCGTAGGCAGCTATGGTCTGCAAAAACAGCTTACGGTGATAAAAGTAAAGTATACACAGTTGTATCTAGTGAAACATCATTATTTGATTACCTCCGTGGCGCAGTGTTGAGCGCTGTTGCATTAACGTGCGGAGGTCCCGGGTGCGATCCCCGGCAGGGTTTGGAAATTTATAATTTCTGAAATTTCCCTGGTCTGGCCTGGTGGGAGGCTTCAGCCGTGGCTAGTTACCACCCTACCGGTAAAGACGTGCCGCCAAGCGATTAAGCGTTCCGATACGATGCCGTGTAGAAACCGAATAGGGGTATTGGTTTAATATAACTGTCATGCCCCTAAAAGGTTAGTCCGCTACCATCTTAGACTGTATCTTCACTTACCATCAGGTGAGGTCGCAGTGAAGGGCTAACTTGTAGTGGATTAAAATAAAAATATTGTCCTATTTCATGTGGGTTTGAGTGTATCCATACTAATATTATAAATTCGAAAGTGTGTCTGTCTGTCTGCCACGCTTTCACGGCCCAAACACTCAACCAATTTCGATGAAATTTTGTACCCAGTTAGGTTGCATTCCGGGGAATTTCCGAAGAGAATTTCACGAAGAGTTTCCACGAATAAACTTAATTAACACGGACAAAATCACGGGCATCATCTAGTTTAGTGATTAATCTTTAGTGTCCCATCACGTGCGTTTACTTATTTTCACGTTTCATTGATTGTAGAAGATTCGAAAGCCTTAAATAAGCCCACCTTCACATGAGTAGGCTAACCTCAAGTACAAGTATTCATTTGTACTATAATTTAGTATTTATCTATGATTAAAAATCTATATTTTTTAATCTAAAATTTCATTTGCCGACATCTGTGTAGAAGATAAGATAAAGTTGCCTAAAAAGAAGATATCTGAGGGTTTGATTGAATATATAAAATCTGGTGGTTGTTTGCGTCACATAAAAAAGAAATCACATTATAATTTTTTCAAGCTTCAAAAAGTCGGGGTGAAAAAGGCCCAATTGTATATTAATAACCGCTATACCATGTGGTAAACGCGGGTTTTATAAAAGTTTAATTTTTCATTACTCAGCACTCTATCATGATTGACATAAGTGCGGATATCCTCTGCACTGATTTATATTGTATCGATGTTAAGGTATGTGGAGACTGGGTTCTGGGTCCTTGCTGTTATTTTATCTGCGTATACCATGATACTTTTTTAGGACTAATAAAGTTGGTTTTGGTTTGGCTGGGTGTGATTTTAAAGTTGTCGAGTTTCGCAGTAACAGATGTTGTAATCGACCCCAAATATTAGAAGGGTACTTCAGAATTGATTACGGCATTGTAGGTGTATCCGTAAGCGGATTTCTTTTTAATGGTATTCCCTTTGAGAGGCTTTGGGAAGATTGGTCAGTTGCAAGATAAGGATGTATTGTGTGAGTTGATTGAGTTGTGAGTTGCAGTGGGAATGACTCTATACATATTTGATTGCATCACGGGATATAGTTTCAAAGCTTTTTTAATATTACAACCTGCATTTTATGTCAAAAAGAATCTGAATTGCAATGGTTCGCATTATTTCATTTTATTTTAAATACTGTAAATTTTTAAATCCTTACTAATCTCACTAATATTATAAATGCGAAAGTTTGGATGGGTGTATGGATGTATGGATGTTTGTTACTCAATCACGCCCCAACGGCTGAACGGATCTGGCTGAAATTTGGCACAGAGATAGATTATAGTCTGAAATAGCACATAAGCTACTTTTTATCCCGGAAAATTAAAGAGTTTCCGCGGGAACCAAAAAACCTCAATCCACGCGGATGAAGTCGCAGGCTTCAGCTACCATAATATTATATAAATAAAAAGCCGGCCCACTACTGAGCACGGATTTTCTCTCTGAATGAGAAGAGTTTAGGCCATCGTCTACCACGCTAGCTAAGTGCAGATTGCCACTATTACTCATCTAAATAACCTGGAATAAAACGGTGATTGGTCAAACAAAACGAAGGTTCGAAATTTGGTCTATGAGATTCTTACTATTCACCTCCATATCTAGAGAGACTGTTTTGTTGGTCTAGCATTTCGCATGGTTGACTGCAGATCACGAGGTTTTGAGTTCGATTCCCGGGCTGGCATAAAATAGAAATTCCCACTGCCAGCCCGGAGGTGGAAGTAAACGGTGAGTCACTCCCGTGCCTCGGAGAGCACGTTTAGTCGTATCACTAACCCGCATTGGAGCAGCGTGGTGGGTTTAAACTCTAATTTCCTCTCTTCGTTCGAGAAAAGAGACCTGTTCCCAGGAGTGCGACGTTAATGGGCTGTAGTGATGGTAGAGGATATCTAGAGCCTCAATTTTATTTTTCTTATTCTTCTCGCATTTCGACAAATATGTTTCCATAAAACTAAAAATACTTCCGGATTCCGTTTGAGCAAAAGCAATTTTGCTCTCCCAAATCAAAACCATTCGAAACAGTAAAGTTGTCATTGGATACGTGTATCTCAATCGGGCGATATGAATGCATGGCGGAGCCCACATGTCGTGTTTGCTATTCCATTTACGATCTCCAAGTAAAGTTATACGGGAATGTTTTATTCAAAGCTACAAGTACATACCGAATGTGCAAAATCTAGCAAATTGACACGTTCGGACAAAATTCGGCATCGTTTCAGCCATTTCTAAGAGCAATTCCATTTCTGAGAATTATAATTATTTTAGTCCAGTTTTGTCATAGTCAATATTCATCTATGCAAAAGTTTTAACCAGCGTGTTCTTCCCATTCACTAGTGTGGCGTCTGATTTCATCTGATGACTGATCACGATTTTATTCACAAGATCAAATTCGGTCAGTTGACGGTGCAGAGGGTTTTATGCCAGGAGTTTCACTGAGTATTTGGATTTGATATAAAGAGATCCGTAAGAGAGTCATGGTCACTGATTGCAAGATCTGGCAAATTGAAAGGTTCGTACGAAAATATTAGGATTTTTTTTTAATTAGTCCTCAAAACTGACTACAATTGTGAAAGCTCAAAAAAACATGAACACACAACACAAAAAAACAGCACAAAAAAAATTCATATCCGCTTTATGCGGCCTAACCTAACCTTAACCCTTACGCTGTCAATGCAGTTATTTTTGGCCGCGCCAGTTTATTTTGTAGTGTCAGACAAAATGAATAGGTACGTGCGAGCGTCACATCAAACGGGCTGAGATAAATAGACAAACAAACAGACAGAAATATAACATGGTTTAACTAATTGTTGTACGGAAGATCGTGCACATTGAGAAGTTCTTGAAATTAAAATGCAACAGTTGTGTGCAGATAATTATGACTTTTAAGATTTTAGAGTAAAATTAAATAGTGTGAGTTCATATTATTGTAACAATTCGTGTTCAAATAATGCTCTTTTCAAAGTATAGAAAAGGACAAAAACAATATTTATTGGCCAAAAAAGTTTAACCAACGGGCAAGCATATCCTATTTTTGTTATATATTACAAAGAGACTTTTAGATAAAAGCTATATAGCACAAACATAAACAACTGGCGATTACAAATGATTTTTAGATAAAAACATTTCAAAATTTAAGTATGGTAGGTTTAAAAAATGCAGTGAGGAATGAGAAAATTACAATAATAATTATATCGATAGTAATACAAATCCTAGTATACAAAATATTACAGAACTTAACTAAGTGGCTCCCTTACGTAGGGATACCATTACGTTACGGCGAAAGCAAGCCTTCGTTAAGTTATATATATTGAGGTTTCGGTTGTTGTGATGAAGAGAATTAAATTGTCGACAAAAGTGGTACGCAAAATTAGTTCCGCAGTTTTTAGTTGGAAAAATGGAAAGACGTTATAAGTGCAAGTTGAGCGTTTAGGGATTTTACAATTTAGTATACTACATATTATTAAGTGCAACAGCAACAATAATTCAACATGCTGAAAATGATTGAATGAGATGATTGGACAATAAGAAATTCAGGTAGGCAGGCTTTTATTTGAAATTTTATTGCTACCAAGGGAAGTTCATTAATAAAACTTAATTAAGTTCACATTAAGAACGTCAGAGCGGATTTACTGAACGTCTCTTAAACGAATTAATGAGGATCTGGAAAGATTAAAGGGAACACCTTTGTGGGTACATACAGGAGATTATAACACCAAAGAGCGTTTATTTAAAAATGCAACAGATTTATTTTTACACCTTAGTTGCAGAATAATAATCACATCGTAACCAATATATTAAAATTAATTTAAGGTTGATATCAGTTGCACTTTTTTATTTTATTTATCAAGAAAAACCAACAGCTTATTATACTAAATAGTCTTAAAATTAGGTAACTTATAGCTAATAATAGGTTTTCGCAATTAGACACTAAAAAACAGTCGTACCTGTCGATACAAAAGAAAGTTGTTGAGAACTATACCAGCTGTTGTTAATCAGTTAGTTGCACGTGACTGTATGAATACATTGGCAAGATTTCGACGTACACTACGCATATTATCACAAAATAAGTCTATACTAGGTTCGTTGTAGACAGAGTTCAGAAGGCGAGACGTGCGAATAATAAATGAGTTGGATCTGTAATAATTTTTGGGTACCGGAGTATGTAACATCTTTTTAATTCTAGTCGCACAGAATGATAAAAAACGGCGATAAATCTTTCAGGTATACTTAGAAAAATACGGAAATTATTCTAAATATACCTGAACAATCTGTCGCCGTAAATTCTAACCACTGCAGGTGCTTTTGTATTCTATTTCCCTGATACATTGCCTGGTTCACTTATAACAAAATTAATTATTTTAATACTATGCATGTTTAATGAGCTGGGTATGGGAACACGTGCATAAAGATTAATTTGACCAAAACAAAATATATTTTTTATCACCATGTGTTACAAAATGGACTGGTTAAACAAAACACGTACGTTTGTGATTAATTTATTGTGCAGTATGTTTCCGACATAAAGTAGCGTATTCTCTTCGAGTTTGGAGGTGCTCTGACCGCCTGTTTTCATGAGATTAAATCTGTAACATTAATGGGGTTTCCTCTGACGCAAAACGTTAATTTATAATACAATTAACACTAATTAACCAGTTAAAGGGAAATAAGTATGACAAACTAGTTGGTGGCCTCGACTTCGTCCGCGTGGATTGAGGATTTTAGTTCCCGCAACAACGCTTAAATTGTCCGGGATAAAAAGTAGCCTATGTGATATTCCAGACTATATCTATCCGATATATCTACATATATCTATTATTATTACTCTTTATTTTGTACACCACAACACACATAAAAAGGACACAAAATCTATCTATCCGAGTTTCTTCCTGGTTCATCTCGGTAGGAATGTCATTCCAAACCAGTGGTAAATTCACTCGACGATTCAAAAGTACTTGTAAATGTTTATTTAAATAAAAAGTATTTTGAATTTTTTTGAATTTTAAGCCAAATTTCATCCAGATCCGTTCAGCCGTTAGGGCGTGATTCAGTAACAAACATCCATCCATTCAAACTTTCGCATTTATAATATTTATTTGAAGACTAGTGGGCCCAGCAAATGTTGTCCTGCCCTATCTTCCTCGCAATTTTTCCATATTTTCTCACCGTTTAAACCTTCCCTGGACTACGACAAACATTTCAAAACCAAAATCAGCTAAATCGGCCCAGCCGTTCTCGAGTTTTCGCGAGACAAACGAACAGCAATTGATTTTTATATGGATAGATGTATTAGCAACTTTGAATGTGATAACAGAGACGCAGTCTCCGGGTCAGACAAATTTGTGGGACTGAAGTTCCACACTATAAGCTTCGGTGAATTTTCTAGTGTGACTCACTCAGAAGTTATCCGCGTAATATTATGTATCGCCACCCTGTCACAATACGTCCTAAGGGCGCGCGGTAGTCATAAGTACATGTACTTACATGCTTACTCCCAGTTTTAACATTGCAAATACGATTGATCGACGTGAAAGCGAATATTTTCGGTGAGTTACGAATCATTGTTACAGTATCAATTGTTGTGATTGGCTAAATTTATGGTATTCTTGCTGCGTCAATGGATTTTGTCCAATAGTGAAAGAGTGTTATCCAATCAGAGGTGATTGCGAGTACATGTACTTACATGCTTACTCCCAGTTTTAACATTGCAAATACAATTGATCGACGTAAGAGCTCACCACGCCAAGTGTAAGCGAATATTTTTGGTGAGTTACGAATCATTGCTACAGTATCAATTGTTGTGATTGGCTGAATTTATGGTATTCTTGCTGCGTCAATGGATTTTGTCCAATAGTGGAAGAGTGTTATCCAATCAGAGGTGATTGCGAGTACATGTACTTACATGCATGCTTACTCCCAGTTTTAACATTGCAAATACGATTGATCGACGTAAGAGCTCACCACGCCAAGTGTAAGCGAATATTTTTGGTGAGTTACGAATCATTGTTACAGTATCAATTGTTGTGATTGGCTGAATTTATGGTATTCTTGCTGCGTCAATGGATTTTGTCCAATAGCGGAAGAGTGATAACCAATCAGAGGTGATTGCGATCGTTACACTGTAGCTGTCAGAGATACGCGGTCTCCCAGCTGCCATCGAATGTGTCGGCCGTGGCTAGTTACCACCCTACCGGCAAAGACGTGCCGCCAAGCAATTTAGCGTTCCGGTACGATGCCGTGTAGAAACCGAATAGGGGTATGGGTAATATAGCTGCCATGCCCCTAACAGGTTAGCCCGCTACCATCATAGACTGCATCTTCACTTACCAGGTGAGATCGCAGTCAAGGGCTAACTTGTAGTGGTTAAAAAAAAGCGAATATTTTCGGTGAGTTACGAATCCGCCAGCGAATGTTAAAATGACGTCATTCTCGAATTTTGAGATGTCAATCCGTGTGAAAAGTAACATTCGGAGTGCCAAAATAGCAAATGACATGAGTCATATCGTATTTTTTGTACGTTTTTGTCTCATCGAATTTCACTTGGAGTGGGAATGACTCGGTGACTTTTTGTTCACCATGTTTCCGCTTGGAGCGCTGGCTGTAGATGTATGGAGGAGCTCACCTTCACCTCACTTTAGTGAGACGTATTTCATATTCGATCAATCTCATAGTAAGGGTACTGGTCATACGGTAGGTGAATAAAATACAAACTATCTCTTATTACGATAAGAAATTGAAAGGTTACGCAAATATCTTATCTTGCGATGAACACTAAGGTACGAGTAGGGCTATACTAAGGCACTAGACGATGCCCGCGACTTCGTCCGCGTGGATTAAGTTTTTTGTACTCCCGCGGGAACTCCTTAATTTTCCAGGATATGAAATGAAATGATTTATTTATTTATTTCACGTATAGGGTCCTATACGTGAAATAAATAAATAAATCATTTCTTTGTCAACTTGTGTCTCTTATGAAAAGTCAATACTACCATCGATTCGGGAGCTGATTCTACTGAAAAGAGCCAGCGATAAGAAGTACAATTCCCCGTGATACAACGTATTTGTGTACCAAACATTTTAATTAATGTTCACTTGTTTTAGTTAAGAGATTGCGTAAAACTGAATTAGCACCAATTTAGAGTTCTTTAGGAAAGCTGGAAGATGAATTGGACGAACTTGTAGGGGTCAAGTTCGTCCAATTCATCTGTCGGTCTGCTTGTCATTAGTCAAAGTTAGCCCCATATCTTATGTGTGCTCTGACACGCATTTTTTCTTATCTTTACTGATCGTAATCTTTAATACTGATCGTAATCATCATCAACATGCTGTAAGCATTGAAAAATAGTCTGCTTAGATTTTCCTATCCTAGACCTATAATAGAGTTTACCCGGATACTAATAATTTATGTTCTCAATAGGTTAAAAAAGTGAATCCAACATAAATGTATGAAATCCACATTTCAACCCCAACCATTCTACCATCATAACTTGTGCATACGCGACGCATATTTCAAGAGGCGCCTGAGATATTCTTCATTTTGTAATATCCTTTGCAGAGCTGAAAATATATTGTGTTAGAGTTTAGATTGTGGAGAATCAAACCATAAACAAAAAAACACAATAAGTGTACCTAATGATAACAAGACGTAATCTTGGAACTTATAAACATTCAAAAGCATAATAGACAAAGTTGAATGGGTATTACTATTTACTTTTCTTCACTTTAAGAAGCAACAATCATATGTATTTTAGATTAATTGCCTTTTATTACAAACAAAATGAATCAATTTGGCTAGTTGTCTAATAGTCAACCAGCAATCCATCATAGGGATATAAGGAGATTAGATATATTATATTTGACAGAGGCCCTAATGTTTATAATTTATTTGTAAAAAATTAATTTATTTAAATTTTTCGTAAATTTGTCTTTGCAAATCTGCAATTTCGTATGACCACGTAATATAATATCCTCTCAGCACTCAGAATAAGATTTTTATCTTATCAAGTCGCGCATTGATTTCCGAAATGTCAAAGCACGAATAGTAAAATTTTAGACACAACGTGAGGGTGAAGACGTTTGCAGGGAAATAATTGTAACTCTAACTCTAGAAATTTATGCACTCGTAAAAATATTTCGCAATGCGCTTTCGTTATCGACAGGCAGTCAGGCGTATGTCAGCTTTTTTGGAGCTGGAACAACTTTTGAGTTTAGCTGCCGAGTGGTTTTTCCAGCGGTGTGTTTTAGAAGCTATCCATAAAATATTAAAAAATCGTTGACTTGCTGATAACCAAACATACCTATTTATGAAATTTTCTATTTAGTGTCAATATTTAAGGTTTCGCTCTTAAAATTGTACATAAAAAGAATCCCTCTTTCAACTTGAGTCTATGAAATTTTCTATTTAGTGTCAATTTTTAAGGTTTCGCTCTTAAAATCGTACATAAAAAGAATCCCTCTTTCAACTTGAGTCTATAGCAGTCTATGGCCGTCTGTCGTAAAGTTTTTTACTTGGATCAGAAATTAGAATAGCTAAAGAATAATGCTTGTCTAACTATATCAGTATATATAAAATACAAAACTTTTTTGAATCCATCCAACCGATGTGCCTCAAAACGGTTTTATTGGAAAGGCGAAGATAATTTGGACCACTAAAATTATTATTAAATTTCTTTTTTATCATACGACTGCCTGAAAAAAGGAGTATATTGTTTTCAGGGTTCATGTATGTATGTGTGTATGTATGTATGTTTGTATGTATGTATGTATGTGAGTTTGTATATTCCACCATAACTTCTATACGCCTGAACCGATTTTGAAAAATGAGGTATCGTTAGCATCCTTAGCTTATTCCGAGTGACATAGGCTAGTAAAATTTGAAAAAAAGTTGATGGGGTGACCATGACCAAAGACCAAATTTGAAAAAAAAAAATCGAAAATAAGATTAACTATATAGTTATCATCTAGAAAATGCTGAGTAAATTACAAAAATATATAACCCTATAGTTCAATATCCAGTGATTCACAAAAAAATATCATTTAATAAAAACGTGAATCAGATTCTATTTAATTAGATCAATTTAGATTTTTAACTTTTCAGTTCGTTTTTTGGCAGGGCAGTCGTGTTTTTTAATTTTTTTAATTATGACTGTAAGCGTAGTAGCACGATAAAATAATTAATTTATTATGTTTCATCAAGTCATTTTAATTTTTGCCCAACTAGAAAATTGAACCCGTTACCACTAAATCAACGAAGCGGTCTCATCTAGATGTAATTATTCCGCAGCCCCCACACTAGAACGCTGTGCTATAATTCCGCGGCCGGAACATGCGACAATGCATGTCACCGTGAACTACTTCCGCGCGGACAATGCCTGTCACGCGTGTTGCATTACATTGCAGTCGGACTTGCTTCAACTATTATAGTGCTAACACACTAGAAAATATCCTCTTAATAACAAGTGAAATTAATTTAACGAGTCAAAAAATACGACTGCCCTGCCATATTATTTTTGGAGTTTACCTCCTTATGAAGCGATTTGCATATATAGCCTTTGGAATCTTATTCACATTTTTTATTAAATGATATTTTTTTGTGAATCACTAAATATTGAACTATAGTGTTATATATTTTTGGAATCTACTCATCATTTTCTAGATGATGATTATATAGTTAATCCTATTTTCGTTTTTTTTTTTTTTCAATTTTGTTCTTTAATGCGGGACCATGGTCACCCCATCAATTTTTTTAAAAATTTTACTAGCCTATGTTACTCAGAATAAGCTAGGGATTCTAACGATACCTCATTTATCAAAATCGGTTCAGGCGTATAGAAGTTATGGTGGAATATACAAACTCACATACATACATACACACATACATACATACATACATACATACATACATACATACATACATACATACATACATACAAACATACATACATACATGAACCCTGAAAACAATATACTCCATTTTTCAGGCAGTCGTATAAAAATACCTAAGGATATGTATAATACCTAAGGTTATGTAAATGATAGAGGAGCATGGATCTGATCACTCCAGCAATGCTAAGGACAGCGGTTACTTATGTATACATTGATATAATAATTGTAAATGAAATATTTATTTAAAAAGAGCAACCACCGAGTTTCTTGCTGGTTCTTCTCGGTAGGAATGGCATTCCGAACCAGTGGTGACTATTCAAAACTACTTGTAACAAATTTATTTGAATAAAAAACATTTGAATTTGTAATGTTGAATTTTGAATAGTTCCGATAATAGAGTGGTAATACAAATAACTCAGTCCGAGATGCCAATTTGAGACAAACAGATAAACATCAAGCGTGGGATCTACGACTTTTCATGCTCTTCTATGTGCGTTGGCCTATCGCTGTTAACTTATCAACTAAAGGCTATCACTAACAAACTTTACATTGCTTTTTCCGCAACCTGGGAATCCCATCCAAGATCTCATAATCTACAATAGCGGTAATAAAAAAACTAAAGCCACTAGAAAAACAAATTAGTCTCATCTATAACCTAACTGGGAATTAAGCCCGGGACATAATATGCAAACGTTCCCTCTACACTCATTGGTCTAAGCAGCAGAAGCAGTGTAGATGTAATTTTTCCAAAATCCCCATACTAGAGAGTTCTGCGCTATCCGCGGCTACAACATGCGACAGTGCACGACTTCCGCGCGGGCAATAGTCTAGGCAACGGGGCGGTTCGTTGTATAGAGACCCCCGCATTAAATCCTCAGTCGTTGAAACTTGGCAGGGTTGTAATATGGTATGAACCTAAACCTATACAAAAATATCCAAAAAAAAAACCTGTCGGAAATGTGTTTATACTTAAAGCTTAATATTTATGACTGAATATTTTCTTGATTTCTTTTTAAAATAATAGTAGGTAGTATATTTACCAAAATATCAAAATAAATTATCATGCAGAACATCGATTTTTAAATCGATTTTATTATCAAACCTAAACTGCATTTACGCGATAGTGAACCTTTCTGCTTTGACAATTGGGTATAGCATAAAAACCTTACTTCCTTTCTGATTTTTTATTGGATTTATCTCATGATACTTTATCATACTGTAAAGTTTCGTCGCCTGAGGAATTATTGTTGGGGTCCACTAGCTTTATTGCCTAGACTAATTGGCTTGCCACGCGTGTTGCATGTACATTGCAGTTTTTCAAACTATGACTATGTTGACTATGACTGCTAAAGTGGTCCGTGTATGTTGATCACTGGCTAACTGTTCGAGCAGTCCGTGTATAGCGGGCTACTGGGCGACAATTTTTTTTTTGATATTTTTTATTTACATAAAAAAACATAGATGTTATGTGACTGTCAAAAATTAAACTTTAATCCATACTAATATTATAAATGTGAAAGTGTGTCTGTCTATCTGCTACGCTTTCACGTTTTTGATTCACAGATTTTGATGAAATTGGGTACTGTTAAATTATAACCCGGGGACGGACATAGGCTACTTTTTATCCCGGGAAATTAAGGAGTTCCCGCGGGAATCGAAAAACTTTGTTCACGCAGACGAAGTCATTCATCAGTTTAAAATATCTTAGGAAGAAGGAAAATAAATATAACATTCCTAATTCTGGCCAAATGCCTCGATCGTGACCAAAGTCACGCGTTTCATTTGGCAGGCTTCATTGCAGTATTGGAACAAATTGGTACTGAGAACCTGGAATTGCTTCCTTTGATATGCACTTCTGCTTTTCACTGTTTGATGGAAATTGTTTTATAGCTGACTACATTTCCATTGCTAAGTTACTGCGTATCTTTAACCCTCGACGCAAATAGAGGGGTGTTATAAGTTTACCTGTGTATCTCTCTGTGGCTTAACAATCCACCATCCATCCCTGCCATCGGCCATCAACCATCCATCGACCATGACCATCGTCATCATCATCGATCGTCGATGGCCATCGACGTCAATTTATTTGTCGTAAATCGCGATATAAATCAAATTTTTTTATTTATATTGCATCTATCGATTTGAAATCTGTAAGCCATTTTTGTCCCATGTCTGCCATTTCCACATCCTTCGATCGATCCACAGCCTTAAGTCATATTTTGGTGTCATGATATTTTGACTACATTGCTGCCTCGTTAATCTAGTGGTTAGCATGTAGTAGTAGCTTCGAAAACGAGTTTAAATAAGTCGTTAAAAATCCAGGAAGCGTAATTTTTCATACAGTAGCAGTTCAAGCTCAATTAAGTATATAAGTAACAAGTAACACACAAAGCCGTTAAAAGCTGTTAAACTGCAATAAACTAATATCAGGCGATCAGGGCGTCTAACTCAGCGGCTGCCCCACGGAACAACTTTATCGGCCGCTGAGAAGTTTTTCCATTACGATTTCCCAGAGGAACTCTATTACGTGATAATAAGGGTCATTTTGCAGTGATCACATTTATTTTATGAACAGTTTAGTTCAGTTTAGTTGTCAAAGAGACAACGACTGACTTTTAATTCGTGTTTAAACCTGTAGTATTTTTGCCACGATAATCTAAAGTAAAATTAAATTTCTGCATCATTAATCTAGTTTATCTGTACCCTTACTCTGAGTTTTAATTCGATTGATCGTATGAGCATTCGATGACATTAGCGTCAAAGTAAAATGAACTTAAAGGTATGAATATAGAGCTCAATTTCGTGTTTGCATTCATATACGTTTACGTATACGATACGTTTCCAAATTTAAATCTATTGTAATGAATTTGTGACTTTAAATCAAGCGCTTTTGGGTCCATTTTACTGTGACGCTAATGTCATCGAATTCTTATACGATCAATAGAATTAAAACTCAGAGTAAGGGCACTGTTACAATTTTATAAAGATTAGACTAGCTGTATATTCCTTGTTTAAATTAAAGGATCAATCTGGAAACTGGGCCGCTCACAGATACAAAAAAAACACTTCAAATTTCACAACCGGTAAAGACGCACCACCGAGTGATTTAGCGTTCCGTTACGATGCCATATATAAATAAAATAAAAAATTAATTTATTGTTATTTAATACCAGCTGATGTCCTCGACTTCGTCTGCGTGTGAAGTTTTTCGGTCCGCAGGAACTCTTTGATTTTCCGGGATGAAAAGTAGCCTGTGTGTTATTCCAGTCTAATTTATCTCAATGCCAAATTTCATCCGTTCAGGCGTTCTGGCATGATTGATTAACAGACATCCATCCACCAGGTGGTGTTTTTTAATTTTGTTTTAAATTATGACTTATTATGTTCCCATTTCCTATATTGTGTATCCTCCGGTAATTTCTAGCGGTGGTGTTTTTTAATTATTTGTTTTAATCATGACTTGTTAAGTTCCTATTTCCTATATTGTGTATCCTCCGGTAATTTCTAGCGATGGTGTTTTTTTAATTTTTTTTTAATCATGACTTGTTAAGTTCCCGTTTCCTATATTGTGTACCCTCGGGTAATTTCTAGCGGTGGTGTTTTTTTTTTTTTTTTTAATCATGACTTGCTAAGTTCCCATTTCCTATATTGTGTATCCACCGGTAATTTCTAGCGATGGTGTTTTTTAAATTTTTTTTTATCATGACTTGTTAAGTTCCCATTTCCTATATTGTGTATCCTCCGGTAATTTCTAGCGGTGGTGTTTTTTAATTTTTTTTTAAATTATGACTTGTTATGTTCCCATTTCCTATATTGTGTATCCTCCGGTAATTTCTAGCGGTGGTGTTTTTTAATTATTTTTTTCAATCATGACTTGCTAAGTTCCCATTTCCTATATTGTGTACCCTCCGGTAATTTCTAGCGGTGGTGTTTTTTAATTATTTTTTTTAATCATGACTTGTTAAGTTCCCATTTCCTATATTGTGTATCCTCCAGTAATTTCTAGCGATGGTGATTTTTTAATTTTTTTTTATCATGACTTGTTAAGTTCCCGTTTCCTATATTGTGTATCCTCCGGTAATTTCTAGCGGTGGTGTTTTTTAATTATTTGTTTTAATCATGACTTGTTAAGTTCCCGTTTCCTATATTGTGTATCCTCCGGTAATTTCTAGCGGTGGTGTTTTTTAATTATTTGTTTTAATCATGACTTGTTAAGTTCCCGTTTCCTATATTGTGTATCCTCCGGTAATTTCTAGCGGTGGTGTTTTTTAATTATTTGTTTTAATCATGACTTGTTAAGTTCCCGTTTCCTATATTGTGTATCCTCCGGTAATCCGGTGGCCTCTCGGGCTAGTCTCACGTAGTGACGCGGCCAGTCACCCGTGAAACCTCGATAGCGATGCTGCGATAAAACTAATAGAGTTTGCACTAACGTGTGGTTAATATAGTGAGGTATTCACTCAAAATAAGCCATCCGGAAACTGGTGGCTTAAATCAAATTATCGATACTAATATTATAAATGAAATGAAATAAAATGAAATGAAACGAAATGAAACGAAATGAAATGAAAGTAAATTAAATTAAATAAAGTTTACTTGCTAAATATGAGTTAACAAAGTTCTTAAAATTAAAGAGGCCCCGCATATTTTACTGACACTTCAGCATGCAAATATTTGTAACACACAATTAAAATATAAATATAAAGTAATGAAATTCTAAAATTCGGAAGTTCTATGTCAAATATATAATATTACAACTTCCATGGTAGGTTATTAAGGTAATATGAAACAGACTAAAACACAACCACTTAAAGAGCTTCCTTTTAAAGAGATTTGTCGGTAGCTTTTTTATTATATTTATGTCCCGTTTATTATAAATTTGAATGCTCATTGCGAAAGGCGATTTTTGAGTTTTTCTAAGACGGTATTGTGGTATTACAAGCTTATCTGGATTTCTTGTGATGCTATTTTGGTAAATGCGAAAGTGGGTTTGTCTGTATGTGTGCTACGCTTTTACGCCCCATCTGTTCAACCGATTTTGGTGAAATTTGGTACAGGGTTAAGTTGCATCCCGGTGAAGGACCTTTTTATCCTGGAAAATTAAAAAGTTCCCACGGGAATCAAAAACTTTTAATCCACGCGAACGATGTCGCGGACAACATCTAGTTAATAATGTGTTAGTGTCAATATGTCCTTGTACCCTTAACTGTTTCATTGATCTAGTGGTAGCCATGTTTAACAGTAGCTGCTTGTCGAAAGAAATTTTATTAAAGTCAATAATTTCTCAATACTAGTCACGGAGAGTACGTTTTGTTATTACTGCTCATAATCTTTCTCCGGCTGTATTGGATTGCCGTCCCATCGGGCTATGAGATTAAGGGAATAGAGAGTGGACCAGACACACATACTTGTACACTCTAACATTTACCGCACAGGTCGCTAATCTCTGTGATAAATGATAAATGATTATTTATTCCATGTAGGACAACTTGTGTCACTTATGAAACGTCTCTACCACTGGTTCGGAAAGCTGATTCTATTACCGCCTTGCAATCTAGCTACGTTCAGAAGATGGAGCTATAAATATAAACTTGGAATGTCTTAGCCGTGGTCATTAAATATGGCTAAAAGGTCTTCAAAGTTCAAGCAATCCATAAATTAATTCCGGCAAGAACAGCTCAATAACAGAATTATTCCGGAATTCCGGACTCCGATACAAGCGGACGTAGCTCTAAGATTGTTCCGAATTCCGTTTCTCCGTACCCTTGCCACGAGTTTTTAAATCACACCTACGTTGATCGTATTTGAGCGTTTGAACACTTTGGCGACAAAGTAAAATGAACCTTAATAGCATTGTTTTAGAGCTTAATTCCGTGTATGCAGTTGTCTTAACGTGCGCTCCCGGGTTCGATCCCCGGCAGGGTTAATTTGGGAATTTATAATTTCAGAATTTTCTCTGGTCTGGCCTGGTGGGAGGCTTCGGCCGTGGCTAGTTACCACCCTACCGGCAAAGACGGTGCCGCCAAGCGATTACGCGTTCCGGTACGATGCCGTGTAGAAACCGTATAGGGGTATGGGCTTAATATAACTGCCATACCCCTAACAGGTTAGCCCGCTGCCATCTTAGACTGCATCATATCCGAACAAATTGGCGACAGAGTAAAATGAACCTTAACTGAATTGTTTTAGAGCTTAATTCTGTGTATGCATTCACAGCCAGCGCTCTAAACGAAAACATTTCGAAATAAATGGTGACAAAGTAACCATAATAGGGAGCTTAATTCCGTGTACACATTCACAGCCAGCACTCGAATCGAAAAATTATCGAAATTATAGTCGGTTGAACTGAATTTGTAACTATAAATCAAGGGTTTTTGGGTCAACTTTAATTTGACGCCAATGTGTTCTAACCACTACAGCCCATTAACGTCCCACTGCTGGGCACAGGCCTCCACTCTCATAGGAGAGAGGGAGTAAGAGCTTATACCCACCACGCTGCTCCAATGCGGGTTGGCGGGCTTTAACGACTATTATCATGCTAGTGATAATAACCGGGACCGACGGCTTAACGTGCTCTCCGAGGCACGGGGGTGAAACACCGCCAACTTCCTAATTCCGGGCTAGTACTGAGAATTTCTAGTCAGAAAAACCCAATACTTAATTATGGCCCGACCCGGGACTCGAACCCGGGACCTCGTCAGCCGCAGTCGAACATGTCAACCACTAGACCAACGAGGCAGTTTGTGATGTGTTCTAACTCGAATACAATCATCGAGGTGTGATTTAGAATAGGTACTTGTGGTAAGGATCACATCTTGATTATTGCAAATTCGTTGGAAATATTCCACGGCGAATATAACTGAAATGTTTGTTTGGAAATTCTATTACAAATACGGAATACAAAATAATTTATTAAATTCCTCTGTTGATTAAATTAATAATAATTCTTACACGAACCATGTTGTTTTTAGATACACACAAATTCTTTTATTTGTAGGCTTTGATTCAGCATCTATTTATTATCTATGAGACTAACCCGTTATCCTATGAGCGATGAAAGCAACGCGATGCGATACGACTCCACAGAAAATGACAAGAAACACACACAGAAATGTAGGACACGTGGAGAGTCAGCTACCGTTTGTTCCTGTCGCATCGCGTCGCATTGCGTCGCGTTATTAGAGAGATTAAAGATTATTAAAGATAGTTTGGCAAAGACCAACTAGCTCATAATTTTTTCATTTTTAATCAATATGTTTTTGTTTGTTTTTCTTTTTCTCTATTCCAATTTAAAGTAAGTATGTAACAAATTTTATTCGTGTGGATATACATTATTTTACTCTTCTTATACTGATACTCACGATCTCATCATAATCAAATATACTTACATTATCTGACCTTTTAGCGCCATTATTTATCCGTATATGTATGTATACTCATAATACTTATCTCAAATTAAAATTAAAAAGAATAACAAAAATCCAAAATTATTTATTTGCAGAAGCATAAAATTAAATTTGTTTGTATTATGATTTAATGGCGAAAAAAGCTTTGGATATGTGTACTGAAGAAAGGCGAAATAACTTTTTGACCTTGCCTTTAATCCAGACCGAGTCTATATACCGCAGTAACAAATAGAAAATTAGGTGTAATACAAAAAGAAGCTAAAGAAGCTTACCAAGAACAAAGAGGTCCTTACCTCTTTGTTCTTCGTAAAAAAGATGATTTTAATCGTAGTGTAATTCACAGAACTATAGAAGACTAAAACAATTGTCCCTACTTGTCTGAGTGATTTTATTTTCTTTACTTAAGAAATGAAGTAAATTTTGGACTTTATTATTGTGTTTCAATCAATATTTTAAATGTTTTTAAAATAACACAACCACTGCTTGTTTTTGTGATTTATCGATATGACTGTCAGCAATAAGGTCACAGCACTAGCACATTCTTAAGCTCTGCATTCAACTCAGGTGCAAATAATAGGTATTGACACGACATTCAAACCGTTTTCCTCTAAATTTCCTCTGCCTAAGTCGAACCCGTGATCTTCCTCGTAGGAAGACAACAGTGATCAACACTTCGCCAGGGAGGTCACTATACACTATAGCCTCTACTCTACTCTACATAATCTAGCTTGTATTAAAACCTGAATAGAGTTAAATGTACATTAGGATGCCTATTTATTATATCGTAAGCAATAAGCAGCAGAACTAAACCGAAATCAATAGAAAAGTAATTTCCCGTAATGATTTGCATAAATTCCGAGCTCATTTCGTATTAATGAGGAATAAATGTTTTAAATGCTTAGCAATGCATAATTGCATTCAATATTCTAGTGATATTAAACTTTAACCGATATAGTTAAAGAGATATAAATACAAATTAGAGTGGAAATGAGGATTTATACTGTCACGATATTATTGTCAAAGTGGGCCGTAACATTTTACGGCCCTTTTTATCGGTATGGTGTAGAAAATTTGTGGCGAGGCGAATGTTTAGAAATAAAGTAATTAATCGAATGACAGCTGACTTACTGATTTTGTTTTTCTTAACAATTTCCTTGAGAAACCTACTATTTTCCTATTTTCGGGGAAACAAAGTATTTTATGCTGCAGACTGTGGCAAATTTCATCAATTTCAGTTCAGCTGGTGACCTGTGATAAGTCAACAGACAGACAAACTCACGGATAGTAATCATTTAATATTTACATTTAATTAGACTTTGCCCGCGGCTTCACTCGCGCTAAGTTCGATTTCCATTCAAATTTAAACCCCATTTTTACCCCTTTAGGGGTTGAATTTTCAGGAATCCTTTCTTAGCGGAAGTCTCCGTGATAGTGGAATAGCTATCAGTACGCTAAATATCAGCCCGATCCGTTCAGTGGTTTGAGCTGTGCGTTGACAGATCAGCAGTCACCATTTCCTTCTATAAATTTAGATTATAGCTCAAAATTGCCATACAAAATACTAAACAATAAGCTAGTTTATTGGACATTGGAAAACAAACAAAAAGTTTGTTTTTTAGATTTGTCTTTTTCTTTGTTTTTTTGTTGCTATTTGGCCTTTCTATTATTACATAATAACGTTCAAATATCTTTGGTAGCAGCGTAGCCGGCATTAGGACGCCGACCACATATTAATGAGGCAAAGTACATTAGGTATCTGGGGAAACCGTGCACTGTTCGGGCTATTGTTAGTTCCCGTGGACTACCGTACCACAACACGGAGTACCGCAATGCTTATTATCGGCCATTTTAGGCTTTCAATGTACGAACGAACATAATTTCGATGTGGACAACAACAATGTACTGGAATCACGGCCTTTTGCAGGAAAGCGCAGTATAAGCAGACCATCACTAAGTGTAATAGTAACGGCAGTACCTACTTACATTTTAAGTACTTATTTCCTATTATTATTTTTCTTTCTGGCTTTTTTCGGTAGGACTGTTATTCCAAACCAGTAGAAGATAATTTTTTTTGAAAATTATTTAGTTTAACACTAAATAAAGAAATAGATTGAAATAGAGAAAACTAATTATGTTTTTTTTAAAAACAAGTATTTGGAAAATAAAACATTCATTGGATTTGAGTTCGAACGAGCTGCAAATGAAGTTTCTAACAAAATATCTCCATCCAGTCTTACCATCATTTACTGTCGATCACGTCAGTAAAGCTATGAACAATAATATTTCATTGCAACTAACTATATCACCCCGGTTTTCCTCGGGTAGAAATAAGAAATTAGAATCGGGTAAAAAAATTAAGTTAAAACCTATTTTCAATTGAAACCCTACAGCATCTATTCCAAGTCCGGTGGAATGAAATCTAGATATTTCCTACGTTTCAAATTGAAACGGCCCACGTTCCGGAAATACCCGGATTCCGGGCTGGCGACATAAATTCTACTTGCTAAAGAGCGGCCGAATCCGCTAGTACCGAATCGGACATTACGAGGTACTAAGCTGTGACGATAAACGTTTCAGGGGCTTCAATTCAGATAGATTATTTCAAATTAAATTTTCACGTATTACGTCTATTTCATTATTTTGTAAGTGACATTTTAATGAAGGAACTAGAAGTTTAATTCGCTATACAACCTTTGTTTTTTGTGGTGTTGTGCCGGTGTGAATTCCTGGCTTACTGAGCGGTGAATATCGCAAACTGCAAGTGCAAAATACACACTTTACCACATAGATTTGTCTACTGTGGCGGATTATAGCGAATTAAACTTCTAGTTCCTTCATTATCATGAACATCAAAGCAAAGTAACGCCTGCTTGTATCCAACAAGTATCATTTTTAATACGTGCCCGATTGCAACTAGCTCTTTGAATCCACTATTTTACTTATTTTTTATTTGAAGTACCAACAGAAGTATGTGTAGAAGGTAAACAAAATGTTAAATGGCTTAGGCAAACACGCAATTCAACTTACAAAAATTACATATATAGCCCAGCCATTTGGTAGTTTTACCGGGAAAGTTTTCCGGGTGTTTTGAAAATTGGTGATTTTATAGACTTTGACGTGCTCTTTCCGAATTTGCACTTAACCACCTCGAATTTTTGCCGCTCGCGCCGCCATATTGGAAAAATGGCGCCCAAAAACAGTTTTTTGACAATAACTCCTTTCTGACTCATTTTACGATGAAAATAGTTATGTAATAAATTAAACTAGACAAAATTTCCTACAATTTATGTAGTAACCGTTTTTTTTTTTGTAAAATTAATAGTTTTAGCGTACTAACACTAGCCCGGAGGGAAATGTACCAGGGTATATATTGTCTTAAAGGCGTCTGTCTGAATAACTTTGGACGTTTATCGAACCCGGTACCTGCCACTTATAATTTACCGCTCAATATTGCACCAGGGAGGTCGTCAAGTTACAATAAAAATGTAAATTCCCAAGTTCAAAGCGCCCTGCAGTATTCCTCACCAACAGTTATGACTTAATATATCAATAGACTCAAAGGGAACCGCAAAACGATTGTGTTATGTTTCGACGACCTCCCTGGCGCAGTATTGAGCGCTGTTGTCTTAAGGTGCTGAGGTCCCTGGTTCGATCCCCGGCAGGGTCAATTTGGGAATTTATAATTTTTAAAGGACATGACCAGTAATTGCCCTCCGATTCGGGACAATGCACAGGATTTCCGTTTTTACAGTAAGGTTTAAAAATTCAAAACGAAATTATTATGGATTTATTATTCCAAATAAGGTCAGGGTTCAAATGACAAAAATAACAGTACGTTTATTGTTTAAATCTTGAGCGTCCGCTTTCCTCTTTAAGCACTACTCCATTTTGACGTTCCATTATATCCATGCCTAACAATAATCTTGTAACCCTACATGTAACCCTACATGCCATTTAAGTACCTTAGTCATTATATTATGAATGATTTATTTTTGATCAATTAAATAGTAATGAAAAGGAAATGTATGTGTTGTTTATAATTATTTTTATTTTTTGACAAGTCTCAAACTAATAGATCGAACAAAGCATTTTGAAATACTGCGTTTAAAGGAACGCCCTTTCACATTGCATATGCCGCCATCTGTGGTCGAATAGTTGAACTTGTTAACTAAAAGTAGTGAGCAATACTTAAAAATATTTTCTAGACTCACCACAATACATAGCGCCATCTAGTGTGGGAAAGCAGTTTTTGGTGAAACTTTTTTTATTTATTTTCTCAGTTTTCAGAGCCTTCAGACTCCTGAAACTTTTTTATCTGAAAACTATAAAATATAACAATTACAATAATAAAGAAATAATACTTGAAAATATTTTTTTAGACTCGCTCAACACAATAAATAGCGCCATCTAGTGTGGGAAAGCAGTCTTTTGGTGAAACTTTTTTTGTTCATTTTCGCAGTTTTCCGAGCCTTCAGACTCCTGAAACTTTTTTATCTGAAAACAGTGAAATATTACAATTACAATAATAAAGAAATCATTGCTGAACATTGATTTTTGACACCTAGGCAAGCTGTCATAGTTCCACCGGTCAAGTCCTTTTCCCTGGTCTGGCCTGGTGGGAGGCTTCGGCTTGTTAGAATGCATCGTTACTTACCATTAAGTGAGATCGCAGTCAAAGGCTGACTTGTGTCATAGAGTAGATATTATACTGTATGACTTGTGTGGATGAAAAAATATGTTGTATGGTTAAGCTCATGATGATTTTTTTAAGTTTACTATTGAAAAGTCTAAATAAGTTGCTATGCCCGCGAGGAATATAGGGAAGGGTCGCGAGGGAAAAGTTGCAAATTAAAATTCATAAGCAAAATTAACATATCCATGGATTTCACTTTGTTTTGAAGATAGAGGTATATTTTTTAATATGAAAATGATAAAATTAATGTAAAAATTGTACCATTATATGAATTTATGCTCGGAAATCTTTTTATCCGATTTTGATCGGTGCAAAGATAGGTTGTATCCCGGAAAATTAAGGAGTTCCTGTGGAAATACAAAAAACCCTATCAACGCAAAGAAGACGCGGGCATCATTTAATGCCTAATGTTATAAAATAAGAACAAAAGTTGTAAGTAATCAAATCTATCTTAGACACAAATAGACCGACAGACGCACTTTCGCATTTAACTGTGTTATAACAAAACGATTTAAATATATAGATTGATACACAAAAAGAAAAAGATACTAAACAAATACAGCGTTTTGCTCTTACAGATCATAACAAAGATTACTTACCTTCCATTTTCTATCTTCGCTGAGCATTTTGTCGAAGAAATATGACACCCGAAACAATGACACAGTATAAGTAATATTTACGTAAAGCTAATACCTAAATAACCTCAGCAATCTGCATAGGATTCTCAACTTTAGGTCTCCTGTTTTAGAGCTAAAATTCCCTTGGCCTTTCCTCCCCTGTCAACGTGGTATAAGTTACGATTTTTTTTCTAATTCCCCGACACGCGACACCTGCGGCCAGCGTCGAATATTATTTTCCTCGTTAACTCGATGTTGGGAACTCGATACTAATAATCGAGCCCGAATATCGATTTCGGAAACCTTAGAGAGTCGATAGAGACATTTTTCGTACGCGACAGCTGATGGTGTTGATATACGCGGTCAAAGTTACATCACTTCCTATTAATTATGACGGCCTAGTACATACGTGTTGTTTTTTAAAAGTAAGCCCTTGAGAGCAATCCCATCTGGTGGTTACAGAATGATGCTAAATCAGGCTATATAGTCGATATCAGGCTAATTTTATACGTAGAGATTTATGGCAATTTATTTAATCCCAACCCCTAATCGGTTTCTACACGGCATCGTACTGGAACGCTAAAAGCGTTGGTTGGCTTGATATACAATAGTAACTTTGAGAGCCCAATTATTTCGTTTAGGACAACTTGTGCCACTTATGACATGACGTCAAGACTCTACCACAGATTCAGAAAACGGAATTGTTTTTAATGCCCAAAGTTAAAAAGAAAATTAAAAAAAATAATAAATAAAAAAAATTATTAATTTAAATTAAAAAATATTAAATTTATTATACACACACACAAACAAACACACACACAAACAAACACACACACATATACGCACACGCACACGCACACACATGCGCACTTTAAGAACTCGCTAGCTTATATAAATTGCACAAAATTGTATTTCTATAGTTATCCTGCAGATGTGTAAGTTTTTTTTTTGTTTTATTGTAATGTGTTTTTATCATGTTTGTTAGTTTAGATTAATTTGGAATAGACTGACCCCCAAGTCACGGGTATATCCTAGTTTGGGGGTCCAGGGTAATTTAAGGAAATTGTACAATCTGTTTGAATTAATAAATAAATTATATTCTGTTTGAATAAATAAACATTTTTATTAATATTATTATTTTACACGTCATGCACTAACGTGTATAGTCCGTCAAACTTATCGGACCTGGTGACAGCGTCGCATATTGATTAATACCTCTATTGAAAATAAAAACAAAAACTTAACAGGCATAAAACTTAGCTCCAATTTTAGCCACCGGGTCAGATAAGTTTGACGGACTGTACACAGTACGAATATATTCTAGTTAGTCGGTACCTTTCCAAAATTCCATTGTCGAATCTATTTCCCATTGCTAGTTCAATACAACCAAAATTAAACTTCCAAAACGCTAGGAATGCCACCGGTGGCCGTTTTCCGCCAATTCCGCACAATGTTCGAGTTAAAGGATGGTTTAAAGATTAAAAGTGGCTTTAAATCCTAAGGGGAACTACAATGGTGCCGTGACCACAGCGAGGTAACATATATTGGAAAAGTTCCCCTTAAATTGTTGGGTGTTAGTCATGAGAGAGTAGCGTTTAGCCCAAGTAAGTATGGCAAAGCCAAAAAGGGAAAAGCTATGATTTTGGCAGCAGCCTATGTACCTATAAATGTTTTTTTATGTATGTTCCACCGTAGCGTCTTAATAACTGAGCTGCTTTTCATGAATGAGTATAAATAAATCGATTCGTTATTCTTATTATGGTCTGGGTGACATTTTATATGAATAAAAAATAAATAAGACAGATCTTACATCGAAAAAATTCTCTAGGGGGTCTCTAAATTTATTTCCTAAATCGGGTTACTTTTTGAAATAAAATTAATGTCTATTGATTGTTGGTTACAATAGCTACATACAATACACCAGCTCCTCAATATTTTATACTCTACGGTCCCTATGTGAGCTATTTTTCCCAGATTTACAGTTCATTGAGCTACCTTGGTAAGATTTCCTCAGGTATAAAAAAGTTTTGAGAGAAGCTGCTTTAAGTGCCTATCATATTTATTATTAGTGACCTTATGCACCTGCGGCACCTTTTATCTTAAATTAATACAGGTTATACTACACATAAATGAGGTTTTAGTTACAAAAGCTTATCTAAAAACTGATGGCTCCACAAGTGGAGTTTTCTGACCGAGAATTTTATATCCCCCGCTTATAAATTGTACTAAACCCGAACTATGCGAGGAATGGCCTAAGTAGCGGCGCATACCTGTATATATGGGTACCTCTGCCTCAGTCCAAAGTTGGGTAATTTTAACTATTCCGGTTAGTTCCTTGACGTTCACTGCATAATTTGAATATAAGCGGTCCGAGTATTTAAATAGACAAAGACAAGTCGTAAATAAACATTAAAAAACACGACTGCCCTGCCAAAAAACGAACTAAAAAGTTAAAAATCTAAATTAATCTAGTTAAATTAGAATCATTTCAATCAATCAATCATCATTTAAAGAATAATTAAATGATGTGAATCACTGGATATTGAACTATAGTGTTATATATTTTTGGAAGCTATTCATCATTTTCTAGATGATAATTATTTAGTTAATCTTATTTTTTTCAAATTTAATCTTTAATGCGGGTCCATGGTCACCCCATCAATTTTTTTTTATAAATTTTACTAGCCTATGTCACCCGCAATAAACTAGGAATTCTAACGATACCTCATTTATAAAAATCGGTTCACGCGTATAGAAGTTATGGAGGAATATACAAACTCACATACATACATACATACATACATACATACATACATACATACATACATATATACATATATACATACATACATACATACATACATACATACATACGTACATACATACATACATGAACCCTGAAAACTATATACTCATTTTTCAGGCAGTCGTATAAAAAGTGGGAATTCAGATTTACTCCTCACCAAATTTTGGAAACAGTGCCTCAGTATATCTCAAAGGAGACACAAGTGGATGCACTCTCTATTTCCTCACTTTCATAATCTCATATCGCAGAGAGATCAGCCACAAGACCAATGGCATTACGTGCTCTTCATTCTATCGGACGGACAAAGGAGTAAAAAGAGAATATCTCGACATAATAAAACCCAGGAAAACCCTCCTGAGACCCTCCTGGATCTCATCACCTGAAGCCGAATAAGCAAGCCACTACCACTAGGTACAATGAGTTCAGGTTGTAGGTTCTTCAGATAAAAAATAAACAGAGCTGACGAAAAATTTGCCAGCTTCCACATTTGTGTAGGAATGTAATTCCTTTTTTCCCTGGATAGTCCAGCGCGGCAGGTGGCTTTCGAATCTGCGAAAATCCGTGTTTTTTTTATTTTCCGGGATAAAAAGAAGCTTAGATTAATAGCTCCAGAGCCTCAACTATACCTGTCCATGCAAAAAAGTACGTCGATCCGCTGCTTCGTTATGGCGTGATTGAAGGACAAACCAACAAAATAACACCATTGCATTTTCAATATTAGTAGCAATGGTAATTTCAAAAAACAAAGGTAATTTAAACTGAATTGGCTTCGAGTTAAAATAAATAACAATAGATAACACAGTAATAGACTGCTAACTTAACAAAATTCAATTACAGTTCGAAATAAAACTTCGATAAAACTTATTCTCCGACCGATAACTTTATTTCAACTAACTAATTGGATTAATTTCTTGTCAAACGAGTCAGAACAATTATATTTTATTTTCGTTTTATATTCATTAAAGTTCTATAATCATATTCTTAATAATATTGTTAGAAGTTAGCAATTAAAAAGTCATTTTAAAGAACAAAGTCTATGTTCTCCCCGGGATGCAAAATATCTCTGTACCACACTTCATCGAATTTGGTGGAAATGATGGGCCAGGATAGCGTAGCAGACAGACAGACACACTTTCGCATTTTTAATATCAGTATGGAAGTATGGATATCTATACTTATTGAAATTTTCCTTTGAATACAGAAAGCATATTATCTACATGCAATTAATTACAATTATTTTGTCCAACCATATAACAAATCCTTGCTTATTTTAAACTAGCTTTTACCCGCGGCTTCGCTCACGTTAGGTCGATTTTCATATAAATTTCAAAGCCCTATTTTACTCCCTAGGGTTTGAATTTTCAAAAAACCTTTCTTAGCAGATACCTACGTCATAATAGCTACTCGTATCTGCATGTAAAATTTGCAGGTCGTCCAGTGGTTTGAACTTTGAACTGTGCGTTGATAAATCAGTCAGTCAGTCAGTCACCTTTTCCTTTTATATATCTGAGTACTAGCTTTTTTGGTTCCCGCAGGAACTCCTTAATTTTCCCGGATAAAAAGTAGCCTATATGCTATTCAAGACTATAATATATCTCTGTGCCAAATTTCATGCAGATCCGTTCAGCCGTTGGAGCGTGTATATATATGTATTATAATTTGTAGCTTAATATCAATTTTTTTTATATATTTTATTATTTCTGCACCATCTACCGGTTGTTTCTGTGGCTATGTCCTTTTAAACCATTGGTTGCCTGGAAGAGATCGCTGTGAAGCGATTAGGCCGCCAACTTGTATACTTCTTTTGTTATTAGCTAAGTTTACTGTTGTTATTGTTTTTTGGTGTACAATAAAAGTATATTCATTCATTCATTCATCCATACAACCATACGTCCATACATCCATACATCCATACATCCATTCATCATCATCATCTTCAACCGATAGACGTCCACTGCTGGACATAGGCCTCCTGCAAGGATTTCCATACGCCTCGGTCTTGCGCCGCCTGGAACCAGCGGCTCCCTGCGACTCTCCTAATGTCGTCTGTCCAGCGAGTGGGGGGTCTGCCAACGCTGCGCTTTCCCGTGCGTGGTCGCCACTCCAGCACTTTGGGACCCCAACGTCTATCGGTTCTTCTAACTATGTGCCCCGCCCATTGCCACTTCAGCTTCGCAACACGTCGAGCAATGTCGGTTACTTTAGTTCTTCTGCGGATCTCCTCATTTCTGATTTGATCGCGCAAAGAAACCCCGAGCATTGCTCTCTCCATCGCCCGCTGAGTGACCCTGAGCTTTCTTATGAGGCCCATAGTTAGCGACCAAGTCTCGCAACCGTATGTCATCACTGGCAACACGCACTGTTCGAAGACTTTGGTCTTCAGGCACTGAGGAATCTTGGACGAGAAGACATCTCGAAGCTTCCCGAACGCTGCCCATCCGAGTTGGATTCGGCGGCTCACCTCTTTCTCAAAATTGGACCTACCTCCATTACATAGATTTAAAGACTGTGTCAAACAGCATTTGTTAAGTCGAGGTTATTACACTATCGATGATTTTATTAACGACAAAGTTGCATGGCAGCAACCGGCCTCGCATCCAGTGACCCACAAGTCAGTGTAATACTTGTAACGTATGTGTTGTGTTGTCTACATATTGCAACCTTTTCTTTTCTATGACAAGAGCAACTGCTGAGTTTCTTGCCGGTTCTTCTCAGTAGAATCAGTTTTCCGAACCGGTGGTAGAGTCTTAACGTTTCATAAGTGACACAAGCTGTCCTACATGAAATAAATAAATCATTTCCTTTCATACATCCATACATCCATTCATCCATACATCCATCCAAACTTTCGCATTTATAATAGTAGTGAGATTTCTCTAACAAATGTTTCACTGCACCAGTAATCACTTAGCATAGTAATGCGCACTGCCCTATTTGGCATCGCTCCAGGAGTATCCTGGACCCTATTACGTGGACGAGATATAAAATATCGCCGCTGCAATGTTTTGTCGCAACTCGTATACTGGAAAACAAATAAATAAATAAAGATTTTAACTACCTCGTTGGTCTAGTGGTTAGGGTAGTCGACTGCGGATCACGAGGTCCTGGGTTCGATTCCCGGTCGGGCATACAGATTGTTAGGTATTGGGTTTTTCAATTAAGAAATTCTCAGTGCCACCCCGGAGTTGGAAGTTGGCGGTGTTTCACCCCCGTGCCTCGGAGAGCACGTTAAGCCGTCGGTCCCGGTTATTATCACCAACATGATAATAGTCGTTAAAGCCCGCCAACCCGCATTGGAGCAGCGTGGTGGGTCTAAGCTCCTAATTCCCTCTCTCCTATTGGAGTGGAGGCCTGTGCCCAGCAGTGGGACGTCAATAGGCTATAGTGAAATAAAGATTTTATTTATTTTTAATTGACGACCTCCGTGGCGCAGTGTGTAGCGCTGTTGTCTTAACGTGCGTAGGTCCCGGGTTCGATCCCCGGCAGGGTCAATTTGGGAATTTATAAATTATGAATTTTCCCTGGTCTGGCCTGGTGGGAGGCTTCGGCCGTGGCTAGTTACCACCCTACCGGCAAAGACGTGCCGCCAAGCGATTAAGCGTTCCGGTACGATGCCGTGTAGAAACCGAATAGGGGTATGGGCTTATCCACTACAAGTTAGCCCTTGTTTGCGAACTCACCTGATGGTATGTGATGATGCAGTCTAAGATGGTAGCGGGCTAACCTGTTAGGGGCATGGCAGTTATATTAAACCCATACCCCTATTCGGTTTCTACACGGCATCGTACCGGAACGCTAAACCGCTTAGCGGCGGTTACCGGTAGGGTGGTAACTAGCCACGACCGAAGCCTCCCACCAGGCCAGACCAGGGAAAATTCAGAAATCATAAATTCCCAAATTGACCCTGCCGGGGATCCCAGAACCCAGAACACGTTAAGACAATAGCGCTACACACTGCGCCACGGAGGTCGTCAAAACTCCAAAAAAAAATCCAAAAAAAAAATATCAGACACATTAACAACGATCACTTGTTATCGAACGCCAACACAATAGTGTCGCTTCTTAATACCGACCAAGAAAATTCCCCCGAAGTTTCCAGATCAATTAAAAATTAATTAAACGCCCCGCTCCAGTTTAGCAGTTCGCTCATCGAGTATTCTTGGCAGTTGGCACACCTGACCGTGGCGTGCCTACAGGCTACAGCTAGCGAGCGCAGTTCAAATTAGCTTAGTAACTTGTTAGAACGGCGACATTCTTTTGAACGACTGCCTGATAAAAGGAGTATATTGTTTTCAGGAGGCTACAGCTAGCGAGCACAGTTCCAATTAGCTTAGTAACTTGATAGAACGGCGACATTTTTTTAAACGACTGCCTGAAAAAAGGAGTATATTGTTTTCAGGAGACTACAGCTAGCGAGCACAGTTCCAATTAGCTTAGTAACTTGTTAGAACGGCGACATTTTTTTAAACGACTGCCTGTAAAAAAGGAGTATATTGTTTTCAGGAGACTACAGCTAGCGAGCGCAGTTCCAATTAGCTTAGTAACTTGTTAGAACGGCGACAGTTTTTTAAACGACTGCCTGAAAAAAGGTGTATATTGTTTTCAGGAAGCTACAGCTAGCTAGCGCAGTTCAAATTGGCTTAGTAACTTGTAAGAACGGCGACATTTTTTTAAACGACTGCCTGAATAAAGGAGTATATTGTTTTCAGGCGGCTACAGCTAGCGTGCGCAGTTCAAATTAGCTTAGTAACTTGTTAGAACGGCGACATTTTTTTAAACGACTGCCTGAAAAAAGGAGTATATTGTTTTCAGGAGGCTACAGCTAGCGAGCGCAGTTCCAATTAGCTTGGTATTTTCTTAGAACGACGACATTTTTTTAAACGACTGCCTGAAAAAAGTAGTATATTGTTTTCAGGAGACTACAGCTAGCGAGCGCAGTTCAAATTAGCTTAGTAACTTGTTAGAACGGCGACATTTTTTTAAACGACTGCCTGAAAAAAGGTATATATTGTGTTCAGGAGACTACAGCTAGCGAGCCCAGTTTCAATTAGCTTAGTAACTTGTTAGAACGGCGACATTTTTTTAAACGACTGCCTGAAAAAAGGAATATATTGTGTTCAGGAGACTACAGCTAGCGAGCCCAGTTTCAATTAGCTTAGTAACTTGTTAGAACGGCGACCTTTTTTTAAACGACTGCCTGAAAAAAGGAGTATATTGTTTTCAGGAGACTACAGCTAGCGAGCGCAGTTCTAATTAGCTTAGTAACTTGTTAGAACGGCGACATTTTTTGAAACGACTGCCTGAAAAAGGAGTATATGGTTTTCAGGAGACTACAGCTAGCGAGCGCAGTTCTAATTAGCTTAGTAACTTGTTAGAACGGCGACATTTTTTGAAACGACTGCCTGAAAAAGGAGTATATTGTTTTCAGGAGACTACAGCTAGCGTCTCTTCAGGTCCCCAACTATCGCCATGCAAAAACTTTTTTTTTTGATCCGTTGCTCTGTTGTGGCGTGAATGAATGACAAAAGACAAACCAACAAACCAATAAACCAACAAACAAACACACTTTCGCATTTATAGTATTAGTATGATTTAACTTAGTTAATATCACTGATTGAACTATGGTATTTTTAATCAACGTTTGGAAAGGCACTGGCCCATAAGATACGGATCCTCCTAGTTTAGGAGTCAGGAATCCATTGTTCTGTACATTATTTGATTCCAATAGTAAAGATTTATACTTCTATCTCATTGTGAAGATTGTTTCTGCAAATAAAGAATTTTGAATTTGAATAATGAATTCTAAAAAAACCCTATCTTTTTCAGCCATCAACCCGCATTGTAGCAGAGTGGTAAGCTCTAATTCCCTTTCTCCTATGAGAGTGGAGGCCTGTGCCCAGCAGTGGGACATTGTGGTTGTGTAGATATCTCTTTTTCAGGTAACTAATGATATAAATAGGCAAAGCAAAGATGGTCTAGTTCATGTACTGTTAGACTGACATTGACAGATCTATCTATGGTCCATCTATAGTCTGATTCCCTCTACAGCACTGTCGACCTTGACGGGCGATTGGAAGCGCTTAAAGGCCTATTACGCTGCACTTTTCACAGGGACCCTTACACTTGAATCAGTGTAGTGTAATAAGATTTAGGGATTAAGGCGACGCTCTAAATAGCGGCCACGCCCACCCTTACCACAGGGCCCTGTGGTAAGTGCAATGTATCAGGCCTATTAGTGAGAGATCGGTGCCTAATGTCAAAATGGCTATACGGTTTTTGTGTGTAAATTACTACAAATTAATATGACGAATTAAAAAATACGACTGCCCTGACATATTATCTTTGGAGTTTACCTCCATATGAAGCGATTTGCATATATAGCTTTATTTTTTATTAAATGATATTTTTTTTACGAATTACTAAATATTGAACTAAAGTGTTATATTTTTTTGGAATCTACTCATCATTATCTAGATGATTATTATATAGTTAATCTTATTTTCGTTTTTTTTTTTTCAATTTTAGTCTTTAATGCGGGACCATGGTCACCCCATCAACTTTTTTAAAAAATTTACTAGCCTATGTCACCCGGAATAAGCTAGGGATTCTAACGATACCTCATTTATCAAAATCGTTTCAGGCGTATAGAAGTTATGGTGTAATATACAAACTCACATACATACATACATACATACATACATACATACATACATACATACACACATACATACATACATACATGAACCCTGAAAACAATATACTCCTTTTTTCAGGCAGTCGTATAATAAAGTATGAATAAAATTGGTTAACAAGTGTTTCTACTTATTAGTACCAAACACAAAATTCACAGCATAAAATCAAGACACTGAGATGCGAGCGAAAATTCACGTTTATTTTGCTTGCGTCCCACAGTGTGACATTGTTTTGCTTTTAGTTAATATTCCGGCAAAGACGCCGGGAGTTGTAACGGGTATGTTGTTAATACGGATATGGTTTCACATTCTCGTGCTATCCGAATAATGGGTATACGCGTCGTTTATGGGTGGAGATTATGGTCGTTGGGAAAATTCGACGGCGTAACTGGGTTGGTTTGAATTTCCTTACTTCGGGATCACAGTATAATGTGACTCTATAAACACTAACCTAAATGCATAGTAGAGGATAAATAACAATTCGGGAGGAGATTTTTTGTTACGTCTGATATTTTCGTACTTGAAACCTTTCTTTAACTATAACTCTTTGTAAACTACCTGATAGGTACTAAAATATATTTATAGGGCATAATTGAAATTTAATTTAATTTAAATCACGTCAGTAACAAAAGAATTCATCTGCAGTTAATTTCCGAAATTACCTGAAAGGCCGTATCCTGTAAATCCATTAGGGTTCATCATAATTAATTTACGCTGAACCAAAATGTCTTCACCTTTCGGGGCCAGTAACAAAGTGCCCCATCAATCTTAAGGCCCTGGCTGTTCAACTTTTGAGGCCCCTTGGAACTTATAAATCGATGTAAACTCGAAGAAATTGTAACTTCATCACTCGAAACTTGTTTTATTGTTCCAATATTTCGCGAACTAAGCTTGGGTTACATAACTGTAGCGATTGAGCCAGTGAAGTGCCCGTTGATAAAGCAGCCTGAAAATTCTGAGATTCTGAAGACCAGCCCCGAATTAGCTTAATATTTTATCAATTATCAATAACCCAATTTTTTTTCAACTTTCGGGGTCAGTAACAAAGTGCCCCATTTTAAGGTCATATAATTTTTCTACTTTGAGGCCCCTTGGAACTCATAAATTAATGTTAACCTAAACAATTGTAACTTCATCGCTCGAATTTTTTTTATTGTTTCAATATTTCGCGAACTAGGCTTGGGTTACATACCTATGACTAGCGAGCTAGTGAATTAGGTACCAATAGCAGACTCATCAAAATTCGAGTACGGACCCGCTTCAAATAAGTTTATGATTTTATCAATGTTTACTAAGAATTTTTCACCTTTCGTGGCTGGTAACATAGTGCCCCATCATCAATAAAGTCGTAAATGCCCCGCTTCAAGGTCTCGTGAAACTAACTCGAATCGACTGAGTCTCAAATAAAACACTCATATCATTAATCATATCATAATCATTGCAAGTCCCAACCTAATGTAAGTCCAGCCTTAATTCAAACTTTCTTAAGAGCTTCTCAAAGTTATATTAATTCGGGTTAAATACGTTTTATCTTTTGTGCCGTAACACTGCTCAAATCTTCAAACATTAATTGGCTAGTAATTGTTTCGTTCCAAATTAAATTAAATTTCTCCGTAGTTAATACTTGAGTTGATTTCAATATTATATAAGGACTAGCTGACACCCACGACTTCGTCCGTGTGGATTGAGGTTTTTTTGGTTCCCGCGGGAACTCTTTAATTTTAGCGGTAAAAAAGTTATTCCAGATTATAATCTTTCTCTGTGCTAAATTTCATCCAGATCCGTGAACTACTCGTTCATGCTGAACGGCGTGATTGAGTAACAAACATCCACCTATCTATCAATTCATCCATCCACCCAATTTTTCGCATAATAGAATTTTAGGATAATCACTTATTTTAAAAGAACATCACATCAACTCACTACTACGAGTAACTACGCGTCTCTTTTCAGAATGAGAAGGGTTTGGTATAGTCCATCACGCTGGACTAGTGCGGATCTGCAGACTTCACACACATTATGAAGAACTCTCGAGAGCGCAGGTTTCCTCACGATGGTTTTCTTCGTCGTTTGAAGCAAGTAATATTCAATTTCTTGCAACGCACATTAAAACTCCGTAACGTTACTCATAGTTACGAGTATGTGCGTAGCCGAAGATCGAACCCGCGACTAGGAAGCCTGACATTATAACCGCCTTATATTTGTAAGCATTGTGTTAATTCAAGTATACGTATGTGGATAGTAATAATATAACCCGAGTAAATGGAGTGTTTTCCTTAAATTTAGGGAAAGGTACGTGACCTGGGGAAGGGGAGGAGTAACGGGCAAAGTTTGCGACATTCAAAATGTGGCCCCGGCCGGGTTGGAGAAATCGCGACATAATGCGAGTGGCCCGACTTGGAACTAGTTTGTTGTTCATGATTTGTTGTTACTATAATAATTATGGTACGTATGTGATAAGCTTTCGATAGTTGCATTCTGATCGAATATTGATGAAAATGATCAATACTTTACTAACTTTTTTTATTTCACTACAAGCTAGCCTTAGATTGTGATCTCACCTGATGTGATCTTACCGACTAGAACCCCACGGTGTTCCTCCCAACGCCTTGGCTGGATAGGGACCGGGAAATTCGCGCATCCCAGCCACCAGCTTCGTCTGCTCGACCCTTCTACACGGGACTTCATATTCCCTGCTCACCGTCTGAGGCACACTAGGAACACCAACGTGTGCCTCCCGACTAGAGGAACATTTTCCTAATTAGCGACAGAATCCCCATGTCTGTAGCTCGGAAGCCCTTCCGAAGCTACCATGCCCAGAAAGGACCTGCACAAGATGGAAGGTATGTTCACCGTGTGCTCTCTCAACCGATTCTTGGAGAACGAGCTGGATCACCACCACGGTCAAGTGACCTGCGCTGGGTGACGCGAGCCTCCCCCATCCGTTGGTGGAGGAGCTCGGCCTGCTCAGTTCACCGCCACCCTGCGATTTCCGCGGAGGTGAGGTATTCCCCCCGTGAACGGGCATCCGACCTTTGATGATGCATCTCCGCTAATACCTCCGCATCCAGGTCCCAAGGAGGAGTCCCGGCCAACGCACACGCTGCCTTGCAGGAGATGGTGCGATATCCGCGTATTACTCTGATCGCCATCACCCGCTGCGGGTCTGATTGTGAGCGTTCAGAGCATCGGCCCATATTGGTGTCCCGTATAGTGCGATAGAGCACAACACTCCTGTGTACAGGCGGCGACAGCTGAGTCTTGGCCCACCTACGTTCGGGAGGAGTCGTCCCAAAGCCCCGTCGGCCCGGGTAAGTTTGGGCGCCAAGCGTCGAAAATGCTCCTCCAACTTCCGCCGACTGTCGAGGACGAGTCCTAGGTATTTCATCGTTGACTCGACAGCGATGGAAACCCCGCCCACGGTGAGAATTTCACTCGCTGGAGGTGCCCTTCTTGGGCCGTGAAAGCATAAGGCCTCCGATTTGTTGAAGGTGACTTCAAGCCCCAGCCTACGAATCCTTGCCACAACTTGGGGCACTCCCGCCGTAGCTAGGACTTGTGCCCCCTGAAATCTCCCCCAAAGGCCGTCACGAGCGTGTCATCCGCGTAGCATGTATCGTCGACACCCTGCATTTTGGCCTCCCGCAGTACGCAGTCGTATCCGATGTTCCACAGAAGTGGCCCTAAAACGGATCCCTGTGGAACACCGCACGATACCTCTCTTCGCAACCAACTCCCGTCATGCGTTTGGCCCTAACCTAACCTACAAGAAAGAGACAAGAAAACGTAAATACAATGAATACCTATTTCAAAAATTGACACTCAGGCAATAACCGGTTCACAATCTGTAGACAGTTTACAATCTATCTTATAAAAGCGTTAGATTGTAATCTGCCGGTTTTTGCGGTGACATATCGAAAAACGAAAGTTAAAAATAGATAGTTAAATAATAAATGCGAAAGTTTGGATGGATGGATATTTGTTAATCAATCACGCCAGAACGGCTGAACGGATCTGGATGAAATATAGCAAAGAGATTATAGTTTGCAATAACACATAGGCTACTTTTTATCCCGGAAAATTAAAGAGTTCCACGGGAACCATAAACCTCAATCCACGCGGACGAAGTTTTGCGCAATAGTTACTGCTTAAGTTATTTTTTTCTGATGTTATGGTAAAATGATAATCAGACCTTAACTAACTTGACGCCTGAAAAACTATCAGATTAGATTTCGAAAAAAAATTGTTTCAAGTTTTACAATACGCTAAAACATATCGATAAAAAAAACTCGATCGACGCAATAAAACAGTTGTTAATCAATCCAACCTGTTTCAAATTATACACTCCTGAATTTATGTCCCAAGCGATTCCTATTTTCGATTCGATCGAATGAACAATCTCATATAAAATGCAGTCAATCAAACCCGGCTCGGAATAGGGTGTGAATAAATAATACCCATGTTAAACACGGCCGTTCAAAGTTTCACAACGTACACACATAACCGTGAAGTTAAACTGACTATTCGATGTGGATGTTTGCTTAAAGCCATTCGATATAGATACGATAGCAGTGTAGTTAAGAGTTCGGCTTTCTATTTGGGAGATTTGGAGTTCGAAACCTGACACGTCACTCTGAATTTTAAAAGATGTGTTCGTTGTCAGTCTGCACTTGACCAGCGTGATGGACTTTGACAACAACCCTTATACAAATGAAGGCCTGATAAGCAGTCCTTGATGTCTTTTACAAGAAACAAAACCATTGCTATACCAGCATCCATAGATAAAGTAGATATTAGCAAGTTAGACCAAACCTAAGTATCAAGGTGGACTCAACATAATATACCTTCATAGGCCTTCACATACGGTACGATTATATCAATATCATTATGCCTTATTTCAATCAATATAAAGGAAAACTCATTTTTCACTTTAAATATAAATTCACGAGGTGTTGGAAAGTAACTAGGTACTTTATTACCTTTTACATAAGGTCACGTTTGCATAACATTTAATTTAAAACTACCCATCAACCGTTCAGCGAACGTGATACACCAATTTGACTGCAATGCAGTCAAGTGTCAAGCAAAAAAATAGATGGATAGATAGAAAGATAATCTTTATTGCTACACAAAACATAATAATAATAACAATAAATAAAAAAATTAAAAAACACCTGCCAAAAACGAACTAAAAAGTTTAAAACAATAAATGATATTTTTATGTGAATCACTGGACACTGAACTATTATGTTATATATTTCTGGAATTTACTCATCATTTTCTAGATGATGATTACATAATTAATCTTATTTTCGAATTTTAGTCTTTAATGCGTGTCCATGGTCACCCCATCAATTTTTTTTTTAAATTTACTAGCCTTTGTCACTCGGAATAAGCTAGGGATTCTAACGATACCTCATTTATGAAAATCAGTTCAGGCGTATAGAAGTTATGGTGAAATATACAAACTCACATACATACATACATACATACATACATACATACATGAACCCTGACAACAATATACTCCTTTTTTCAGGCAGTCGTATAAAAATACATAGAAAAAGAAAACAAAACAAAATGCGCAAGGGCGGTCTTATCAATAAAAGTGATCTCCTCCAGACTGGCGTACATCCAATCCACAATAAATGCACCTCAGTGTTAACCAAACCGAACTACAGAATCGAAATAGTGTTCAAACTTCGGAATAAGGAGGGAACATTCAGATAAAGTTCCATGTTAATTTATTATTCACACGCCATTAATTCCGCCATAACTGTCATAACTCATGGAAATGCATGGTAATGTCTTCCTAGATGGTATTCCTAGTTGTTTTAAGACCGGGAAAAGGATGTCTCGGATTGTAACGTAAAGTAGGAAAGCATTTACATGATCTTTTTTTTAATCTACTACAAGTTAGCCCTTGACTGCGATCTCACCTGATGGTCAGTGATGATGCAGTCTAAGATTCTAGCGGGCTGACCTGTTAGAGGCATGGCAGTTAAATATAACTGCAATGAAGAACAAGGGTATGGGTTTAATAAACCCATACCCTTGTTCGGTTTCTACACGGCACGGTTTCGGCGACGGTTTCGGCACGTCTTTGACGGTAGGGTGGTAACTAGCCACGGCCGAAGCCTCCCACCAGGCCAGACCAGGGAAAATTCAGAAATCATAAATTCCCAAATTAACCCTGCCGGGGATCGAACCCGGGACCTCCGCACGTTAAGACAGCAACGCTCAACACTTCGCCACGGAGGTCGTCAATCTGTTCGTTGATTAGTTTTAGTTACGAAAAATACTTTGCGATTTCCCACTGAACGAACAAAAATTTTCAAAAGATATAGGGTTACGTGATACTGGAGGCAATGGAAATATAATAATTATTATTAAATAAAAAAACCTGCATAGATTTCGATTTTGTTTATTTCAAATCCAAAATCATAATAGTCAATGCAAATTTAAGCAACAAATGTACAAAATTTTAATAAAAATTAAACATTATTTATATCAAGGACTAGCTGATGACCGATAGCGTGGATTGAGGTTTTTTGGGTTCCCACGGGAACTGTTTAATTTTCCGGAATAATTTATAATATAAGTCTGTTATTCCAGACTATAATCTATGTCTGTGCCAAATTTTATCCAGATCCGATTAGCCGTACTGGCGTGATTGAGTAACATACATCCATAAATCCATTGAATCTTTCGCATTTATAATATTAGTATAGACTTTTATGCCGGAAATTTCTTTGTTAACCTAATTCCTGTTTAATATTGAACACATTTTCAGGCCGCAAGTATTTCATTACAAAACCGTTCCCTCCAAGTGATGTACATTCGAACAAAAACGTAAAAGCAGGCGAACCGCTTTCAACGAAGGCTTGCGGTGTAATACCGCGGTGAACGGCGGAATTATATCAAATTTATTGCTTACTTTGTTTCCTCTATTGGACGCCCTTTGAAACTGTGAACGGTGAAATCCCTTTTCTGTATACAACCGGCTTACCTACAATAGTATTTTCAGAGTATTTCATCGAGCTCTTAAACAGGCTTTATACATTTATCTGCTTGTAAGCTGTTTTAAAACTCCAACTCTTTTTATACGACTGCCTGAAAAAAGGAGTATATTGTTTTCAGGGTTCATGTATGTATGTATGTGAGTTTGTATATTCCACCATAACTTCTATACGCCTGAACCGATTTTGATAAATGAGGTATCGTTAGAATCCCTAGCTTATTCCGGGTGACATAGGCTAGTAAAACTTTAAAAAATATTGATGAGGTGTCCATGGTCCCGCATTAAAGACTAAAGTTGAAAAAAAAAATCGAAAATAATATCAACTATATAATCATCATCTAGAAAATGATGAGTAGATTCCAAAAATATATAAAACTATTGTTCAATATCCAGTGGTTCACAAAAAAATATCATTTAATAAAAATGTGAATAAGATTCCAAAGGCAAATCGCATCTTAGGGAAGTTTACTCAAAAAATAATATGGCAGGGCAGTCGTATTTTATAATTCATTAAATTGAGTTCACTTGTTATTGAACTTCTTAAGCCGCGTTGAGCACTTTTTGGTAGGGGGTAAACTTGTGGATTCGCGTCACCGACATGCGACATGCTCCGCGCCAATATGCTCGCTTTGTTACAAATACAAATAAATATAAAATAAATGCCTCGAAGAACTGCCATAATAGTCTCCGGTTAGCGTAGTCGACTGCGGATCACGAGGTCCTGGATTCGATTTCCGGTTAAATTTTAAAATATTGAATATTGAAAATTTAAAAAAGTTTTAAAACGTTTTCACGTCTATCGGCAGTCCCTATGGCTGTCAACTTTTTATTATTTTTTATACTTATATCAACTTATTACTTAGACTATCTTACTGTACTACAAAACCTGACTCGTTCAGTGATGCTTAAAATGAAGGCTTAAATCTCTACATCTACTAGCTGATATAACTCCGACTCTTTTTGAACTTCTTAAGCCGCGTTGAGCACTTTTTGGTAGGGGGTAAACTTGTGGATTCGCGTCACCGACATGCGACATGCTCCGCGCCAATATGCTCGCTTTGTTACGAATACAAAAGGTCTTAAATATAAATATTCTACATTCGTAATTAAACTTTAGTACCTTAGTTTTAAGGTTTATATTAGTTTTATTTTTAAATTTTAAAATATTGAATATTGAAAATTTAAAAAAGTTTATAAACGTTTTCACTTCTATCGGCAGTCCCTATGGCTGTCAACTTTTTATTATTTTTTATACTTATATCAACTTATTACTACTTATTACTTAGACTATCTTACTCTACTACAAAACCTGACTCGTTCAGTGATGCTTAAAATTAAGGCTTAAATCTCTACATCTACTAGCTGATATAACTCCGACTCTTTTTGAACTTCTTAAGCCGCGTTGAGCACTTTTTGGTAGGGGGTAAACTTGTGGATTCGCATCACCGACATGCGACATGCTCCGCGCCAATATGTTCGCTTTGTTACGAATACAAAAGGTCTTATAAATAAATATTCTACATTCGTAATTAAACTTTAATACCTTAGTTTTAAGGTTTATAATTAATAATTAGGTTAATAATTAGGATTAATTTTTAAATTTTAAAATATTGAATATTTAAAATAAAAAAAAGTTTAAAAACGTTTTCACTTCTATCGGCAGTCCCTATGGCTGTCAACTTTTTATTATTTTTTATACATATCTCAAATTATTACTACTTATCTACTATCTATCTTACTCTACTACAAAACCTGACTCGTTCGGTGATGCTTAAAATTAAGGCTTAATTCTCTACATTTACTTGCTAATGTCCGCTACTTCGTCTACGTGGATTGAAGTATTTGTTTCCCGCGGGAACTCTTTAATTTTCCCGGATAAAAAGTTGCCTATAATTGTCTATCTCTGTGCCAAATTTGATCCAAGTCCGTTCAGCCGTTCTGGCGTAATTGAGTAACACAAACATCTTTCCATCTATCCAAACTTTTGCATTTATAATTTTGATAAATAATAATATAGCTACATATAGATAAAAGTGTAGATTACAAAGTTATTTTTGTTTGCTTTAAATTCTTGATTAATCATATCTTTGGTTATGTTTCTCAAGTAAGCAAATAGATAGCTAGCCCAGAGTTTTATCATTTCATCAATTTCAACGCATTATAGAAATCTGATCTTTTACATTATGTTAATTCATACTTTATTAATAGATATTATTATTTCAGAAATGGCTTTTTATTGTTCATACAACTAGTTAATTCTACCTCTTAACCTTAAATGCATAGATTAAAATATTATACATTGCTTAAACATAAACAAAGATTATTCTGATGAACTGCACCCTTTGGTTATATTTTTCTTTATACTTGGTCTTAATTTCAAGAAGCGCACCGTACTAAAGACGATGAGCATAATTATCCCCTTCAAGATTGTAAACGCCTTCGTCATTAAAACAACTTTCTCTTCTAATCAATCTCGAAGGCAGTTATTAATTTCTCCGCAAAATCACCTCCGGGACAGGAGCAAAAAGACTTAGCCCATCAAGCAGCGTTGCAGTTTTTATCAACCTCTACCATTGTAAAGGAAAATATCAGGCGTTTAAAAAGTCCGCGTCACTCACGTTTATATGGAGCGCATAAGCAATTCATTTGTTGGAAACAGTGTCCACTTCTACAATAAGCTCCCAGAAAACATGTTGTAGATGTCTCTGGAGTTCAAAGTTAATTTTAAATGTATACTCATTAAAAAATCCCATTACCATGTAAAGGATTACTTAAATGACAAGGAAGCTTGGCAATGATTTGATCTAATGGCTCTAATAGTTCCTTATTTAAGATGATTTGTGAAATGGTGATAATGAAAAAAAACCGACTGAGTTTGTTGTAGGCTATTCTCAGACCAGCAGCCCGATTCTGTAACTCAGTGGTTATCAAAAAATGAAAGCCACTGACTTATATTTTTTATCCATTGAAGATTTACTATGAAATGTTCTTTCATTTTTTCATAGTAAACCTTCAATGGACAAAATATATATGTCAGTGGCTTTCATTTTGCGATAGCAACTGAGTTACAGAATCGGGCTGCTGGGCACGTTTGGAACCCTCGTAGCTTTAGTTTTAAGATACCGTTACTGATTATCACCATTATATTTTATAAATAACTGGGCGTCGATAAGTATAGTATACCTACCTGAATTGAATAAACATTATTTGAGTTTGAGTTCAAGCTAGGTGTCAGAATAAAACCGTCCTGTCCTAAATCTTCTGGTGTGAAATCACTAATTACAAATGCACAATAAATAACGCATTGAATGACACAATTGGGAATTTTATCAATATTTCTTGAAATATTTCATAAGGTACCCTAGGTACTACTGGTAAACCGAATCGACAAAACAACGCTAAAATCTATATAGGTATGGACTGATAAAAACTACCATACCACTTCCAATTAGTATGTAACAACCACTAATGCTTGATAATGATCCTATGGACCTAAGAATGAAGCAAGTTCAGAATTTCTCTGCTTGATCAAGTTATACTGAAAAGATCCATAAAAGAACTAAAAAATCCGATGTATTCCAACAAGTTACGAAGCTAAAGTAATAATGGGCGCTCATAATACTTATTATTTTGGGGTGCCATGGTGCCTAGTGTAAGGGACAATCCAGAAGTAGGTATTTATAAACATTTATAAACACTTAAATATATTTTTACTCTCATTTGGAACTTGCACGAGCGAATGGTCACAACGTGTAGCGGTTCCACGAGAGATTTAATGTAATCAGATAAAAGTTAACTAGACTTAAAGACAATATTCATTTGGTCTGGCCACGATTGCTATCATTAAGCTCTAAACCAAATTGCGATCTAAACACAAACGTATTCAATAATCGCTGAGTGCAGACTCAGGAGGAGACACTGCAGGAGACCAGTATAAATAATGTACTCTGTGCAGGAGACTGAATTACCTTCGTCAAAACACTCGTATTTATACTAACTAATTTCAATATGGCGTCGGTATCCGACGATTAATCGAATGACATGAAACGAGTCAAATTGACTAATATTATACTTCCTGTTTTATGAGATATAATGACAAACAGTAATAATGCTAACATTAGATAGCGTTGTACATGAAGCACAGCGTTAGTAGATAGAAGACCTGACTACTAAGTGGCCTTAAAAGTGTGTGAATGTGAGAAACTATATCAAGTGGTTTAATTTCGACCGAGAACAAATAGTAGCGGTATCTTAATCCCCCGTCAGCGCGGTCGGTCCAGGAACTCATTAATGATGAAATAAAAAGGTTTTATAGCATATTTTTGTTTGATGTCAGGACTTGCCGGCTTGGGAGATTTGGGGAACTGAAATTTAAAACTTTCAGCACGATTTGGCGAACATTATATACACTTGATGTTATAGTTTGAAAACATAACCATGATAATTATTAATCCGACCGGCGGTCGAATCCATACTAATATTATAAATGCAAAAGTGTGTCTGTCTATAAGTCTGCAATGCTTTCACGGCCAATCCGTTCAACCGATTTTGAAGAAATTTGATATAGGGATAGGTTGTATCCCGGGGAAGGATATATGCTACTTTTTATCCCGGAAATTCAGGAGTTCCTGCGGGAATCAGAAAACTTAATCCACGTGGACAAAGTCGCGGGTATCATCATATTTTTTATTAATAAATAATTGTTTTATTGATGCCATAGTTTACAAAAGAAAGACTGAGATCTAGTAATAAATGGTATGGTTGGTCTTTGCTGCCTAATTTAGGATACTCTGTGCTATATGCTTCCGAATATATTTAAAACTGACACGGTCAGCCTGAATGCTAACTAGTCTAAAGTAAACACTATTAAAGCACTTTTAGTGTATAACAGAAAGTATAACGAACTGTCAAACAAAACTATGTAATAAAAACTGATATTCGGGTTTTCAGTTCAATATAAAGTTTGTTTGTGTTCCAAGTTGCACCGCAGGCATTCACCGATTCTCGAAACTCCAGTCGAGCAAAACCAAGTGGTCAAGCTAAGTCGTATATAATTCTACTCTCTATGAAGAAACTATAAGTTCAATTCGCTATAATCCGCCACAGAAGGCAAATCTATGTGGTACAGTGCGTATCTTGAACTTCAGGAGATGTTGACTTGTCACAATCGTGCATTGTAGAGTCAACATCTCCTGAAGATGCTCCGGTATTGGAGTGAAACGTACTGTTACATCCCTAGCTACTAAGGCGTACATTGCTGACCTTTCATATAGCATTTTGACCCACTATTCGAGATTGACGCGAGACAATAACGTGTCAATCAGCAATATATTGCCTATAAAAGCGGTTAATTAATTCGAAATCTCCAGTCGTTCTGGTAATTAGCCAAATTGCTACCCACCTATGGACCTGGTTTCTGCCTGCCGGACTGGGATAGCAATAAAAGCTAAGGCCCTGAACCAAAATATCGCCGAAAGACCTTCTCGAGGTCCTCGCGAGTCGCGACAAGTGATTTAAGTAGTAAATCTTATTTATTTTGTGAGATATATCAAAATTATCTCAATTAATAAACTACAGTTCGAGTACTCGTGTTGTTTCCTTCATAACCACCGAGTGCTTGGGACTAACAGTACGTTGAGGGTGTTTTTTGGGGGTTTATGTGGTGTGGTGAATATCGAGGGCAACAAGTTCAAGATACGCACTGTACCACATAGATTTGCCTTCTGTGGCGGATTATAGCGAATTAAACTTCTAGTTTCTTCATTGTAATGGACTTCTGCAAATTAATGCCTGCTTCTATCCAATATCTACTCTCTATGGTTAGCTAGCCTCATATAAATCGGTAAATATATATACGAGAAATCCTAAAAAAAAGGGAATAATTCCCTTTTACAAATCCAGGTTTATAATTTTTTAGGACCAAATAATTATGTCATAGATTTAGAATTTTAACGCTGCGACCAATTTAGGTTTTGTTTTGTAACAGAAACCTTTGTACCGCCAAAATTGTGAATTTCTTTACGTTGGAAAAATCATTTTGCTCTATCGAAATCTATCAATATTATGACATTGTTAATAAATAATCTAAACTACTTATTATGCAAATTAAAATTAAACAAAAGGTACTACATGACTTAAAAACACGACTAAAACTAAACGTAAAAATGTAATAATGTAATGTTTATTTAATCGCATGCTTTCGGGAATAAAGGCTATATTTTTTTTATTGTATCAATATTTAGTAATTCGTTTCCAATGCCAAAATATAACAAATATTAACGATCAATGTACAATTTTACCTACATAGTTGTTAAGGGCAGGCTTATAAATAAACAATACTTAAATATCTATCGAATACGAGCACAAAAACACAACGGATTTTATACATATAGTATAATTATTTTGCCATCTTTAAAAAACAAGGCAAATGTACCTAAAACAGTTCAAATTAATCTTTACCAATTCACGAAATCAGTAGTAGGTAGTAATTTGATAACGACCAGCGAAATAAACCATCTCAAATTAAAACAGATTTTATTTTTATCTTTGAAAAAAAAAACTTTATATCCAAACCTCTAGAGAGGAGTTATAGGTAAGATCCTTTATTATTGGATTTTATATCCCGTTCGCTTTTAATGGGGTTTTTATCTTACGGATCCAATTCATTACACTTTTATGGTATTTCGGCAAGGCATCTTTTGATAAGTGTTCTTTTAAAGCGATTCCACGGACATCAAAGAAGATTTATTTGACTGCTTATATGTACTTAGGTATATTGGGTGGGTTTTTATATCTTCTTGATAAAACCCTAGATAGTATGCATGAAATTTCGTTTAAGACTTAGCTTTAGTAAAACCTGGAAGGCTCAATTATTAAAAATAGTTTTTTGTATGTATGTATGTATGTATGTCTTTTTTTTTTTATCCATTACAAGTTAGCCCTTGACTGCGATCTCACCTGATGGTAAGTGACGATGCAGTCTAAGATGGTAGCGGGCTAACCTGTTAGGGGCATGGCAGTTATATTAAATCCATACCCCTATATTCGGTTTCTACACGGCATCGTTCCGGAACGCTAAATCGCCTGGCGGTCCAGCTTTGTCGGTAGAGTGGTAACTAGCTACGGCTGAAGCCTTCCACCAGACAAAATTTAGGCTTTAAAGATAATGTTACCATAGTCATTCATATAAACGTATCTATCGCCGAGGCTTACCTACAAGGTGTGTAAAATGGAGTCTAAGAACGTTGCATTCTCCCCTTAAACATTGAGCCTTTTATGTTTAAACTACGCAATTATTTTAGAGTGAGTACAACTCAGACCGAGTTGTATCAAAATCCCGTGGGAGCTCATAGAATTTCTGGAATTTAACGTATCTTGAGTCCATTCCCATATGAGCGTACTTTTTAACTTTGGTCGGACTTAAGACAGAGTAAAACGAAACAGGTTTATGTCAGCCACAAAGTCACGTTGTGACTCTAATGAAAAACTGAGCATTTTAGAATGAAAGAAAGAAAGAAAAATATTTATTTGAGGCACTACACAAAAATAAACAAAAATAAACTAACATGCAAAATCAACTGTATTGTAAAGCAGTGCAACTAACAGGTAAGCCCTTCAGCTTGTGTTTTTTTTTTTTTTTTTTATACGACTGCCTGAAAAAACGAGTATGTTGTTTTCAGGGTTCATGTATGTATGTATGTATGTATGTTCTGTATGTATGTGAGTTTGTATATCCCACCATAACTTACTGTATAAATTGGATACGGTTAAGTTGGCCGTACATCAGTTGGATACGGTAATGTGCATAGGTTAAACTTCGGTTAGGTATGTGTGCTGTGACTGAATTAGTCTGGATTTAGAAATCAAATTAAATAATGAATGAACTTAATGAAAAATTAATTATTGTACTATACTAAAAACAAGAAATGTTCCTGTATCATAATGGTTTTCTAAATGTTGATAGTAAGCGCCTTGTTATTATACGACTTCCTCAAAAAGGAGTATATTGTTTTCAGGGTTCATGTATGTATGTATGTGAGTTTGTATATTCCACCTTATGGTGGATACGCCTGAACCGAATTTGATAAATGAGGTATCACTAGAATCCCTAGCTTATTCCGGGTGACAAAGGCTAGTAAAATTTGAAATAAAATTGATGGGGCGACCATGGTCCCGCATTAAAGACTAAAGTTGAAAAAAAAAAATCGAAAATAAGATTAACTATATAATCATCATCTAGAAAATGATGAGTAGATTCCAAAAATATATAACACTATAGTTCAATATCCAGTGATTTACAAAAAATATCATTTAATAAAAATGTGAATAAGATTCTACAGAAACTGGGCCCACTTAAACGACGCTGCACGGAGATGCAATGCAGGATGCGGCCCCGTACAAATTCATACGGATAATATTTGCCACTACGTGTCGCGCCGCTCCGTGCATCTCAACCATACCCGCTCTCAGCTGGGTCGCAGTCCATCGTTTATCTTGGCTATCTGGGTCACATTCCTCCAAAGTGCAGGTACAGAGTTAACAGAGCGGCTGTTTTAAGGCATTCCGTCCGAAATTTCTCCCGAAATATAAGGTATTGACCGGCGGAATTATTTTCGGAATCCTAATAAATTGGGAGTAATTTTACGTAAATGGGTTCTCGTAAAAGGACTTTCATACTAAACTATCAGATATCGGACTCTTACGATAATAATTCGACCGTCTGAAATACTTTTGCAATTGTCTTTTCCTCTTGTCAGTCAAAAATTGTATTTCTCTGTCTTTTCTTATTATCTATGCATTTTCATAATAAAATTAAGGCCAAGCATATTACAGTCGTTTTTGACAGTTGGCGTTTGACACTTTTTGAAGTGTTAAACGCCAAGTTAAAATATGTAACACGCAAGTCGGCCAAAGTACCAAAACCGATGGTTTCTTTTTTGATGGATATTTTGTTCTTCTGATCTGGGTGGTGTTCTTTTAATTAGTTAAAGAAAGAAAGAAGGAAGAAAAAACATTTATTTCCAAATTGTGTCACACATAACAAGCATACCTAAAGAGGTAGATCACTCCTGCACCTCAACGATCTAAACAAGATCTATAATCTAAACAACAATCGATGAGGCGCAGGGATGAACTATATCACGTATGGCACAACCCAAAACATGGCCCAGGCTCAGCATAATGCTGTATGTTCAGTGCAAGCACTAACCATACAGCGCTGATTTTCAGCCCAAACCCTGTTTCAGGTGACACCACGGAAAAAACTGTGTAGCTGCAAGCTAGTAGGATATTTAAAAAACTACTTATAGTTGACATGTATAAGTGATTTTGATATCTTAATATCTGATCAAATTGATCAATATCGGATACTGTAAAAGCGATTAAATGGTACAATTGGAAAGGCTGGATGCCCCGCGCCTGTAATTTGTACTGAAGCCTGTTTATAAAGAAAATTCCGAGAGGATTACGAATATTTGTCACATTTTGTTTTCCCCCGAGTTATTTTGCTCGGGTAAAGGTGAAATATGCCTTTGAGGTAATAAAATGCCTTTAGATAAATTACGGTGGCACAAGGAAACTTCTGTGCCGCGTAATAAAAATAAAAAAATATATTTTATAGCCGAATTGATGATGCCCGAAGCGGTGATAACCTAGTATGGTTTATGTAATTTGAGATGGTAATTTTGGCAGATGCCATTTGCATAGCTGACTGCCTCGTTGGTCTAGTGGTTAGCATGACTGCGGCTGACGAGGTCCCGGGTTCAAGTCCCGGGTAGGGTCATAACAAGTATTGGCTTTTTCTGGCTTGAAATTCCCTGTACTCATTTATTTAGGAAGAAACATAAGAACACATTAGATCTATTAAAGTAATTGCAATGTAGCAATATAACAACAACTAGATATATAACCACTCGCAACCAAGGTACAGATAGGTCCACTTTCAAGAACACTTGCTACTCGAGGAAAATCTGCAGGGCGACCGCGTATCTTCTGCATCAATCATTGTTACAGTATCAATTGTTGTGATTGGCTGAATTTATGGTATTCTCGCTGCGTCAATGGATTTTGTCCAATAGTGGAAGAGTGTTATCCAATCAGAGGTGATTGCGATCGTTACACTGTAGCTGTCAGAGATACGCGGTCGCCCAGCTGAGTATCGAATGGTTAGAGATCACTGAGGTTTAGAATATCATGACGTCACGTCATTAAATATGGCTGCCACATGAACGGAAATTTCTCTGATTGGAAGAAATCTCGCGTAACGACTGCTTTGCTGCCTCACAGGTACAGCGCCATCTGTATTCATCGAGCGGTGGTAACATGATTATGATTACATTTAGATACAAGTCATAATTAAAAAAAATAAAAACACGACTGCCCTGGCAAAAAACGAACTTAAAAATCTAAATTAATCTAGTTAAATTAGAATCTTATTCACATTTTTATTAAATGATATTTTTTTGTGAATCACTGGATATTGAACTATAGTGTTATATATTTTTGGAATCTACTCATCATTTTCTAAATGATGATTATATAGTTAATCTTATTTTCGAATATTTTTTTTCAACTTTAGTCTTTAATGCGGGACCATGGTCACCCCATCAAATTTTTTTTTTAATTTTACTAGCCTATGTCACCCGGAATAAGCTAGGGATTCTAACGATACCTCATTTATCAAAATCGGTTCAGGCGTATATAAGTTATGGTGGAATATACAAACTCACATACATACATACATACATACATACATACATACATACATACATACATACATGAACCCTGAAAACAATATACTCCTTTTTTCAGGCAGTCGTATAAGTACATTTTGTACGAAGAAAAGCTGTAAAACTCCAACTACACATAAAATTCCTAGCATTTAGGTCAAACCCTACCTGCAATGACCTACGTTATTGTGAGCTATTAGTACGGCATGCACGTTAACATATTAAAACTTAACTAGGACATGTAGGGAATGAAACAGGACAAAGCACATGACATATTAATAATAGACTGTAACGTAACGGATTAAGGTGTATAATGGGATGGCACATAATAAGAAACATCTAAGAAGGTTGTGCTACATCTTGCATTTAGTCCAACTTTGCGAGGAACATACAGCTCTAAAGAATATCCAACATTCTATACTAATATTATAAATGCGAAAGTTTGGATGGATGAATGGATGGTTTATTACTCAATTATATAATTAGGCTCGTGACTCCATCGCTCCATCTCAAAAAAGTCAGAAGGTCATTCGTGGGAATGAGCATTCTTTTCTATAACAAAATTCCACAACCCATTTTAAAATTGCCTATACACAGATTTAAGAAATTCATTAAAAGTATGCTCTTGAAAAAAGCTTATTATACTGTTGAAGATTATGTAAATGATTGAGGAGCACGGATTTGATCACTCCAGCAATGCTAAGAACAGTGGTTACTGATGTATACATTGATATAATAATTGTAAATGAAATATTTATTTAAAAAGAGCAACCACCTTCTTGCTGATTCTTCTCGGTAGGAATGATATTCCGAACCAGTGGTAGATTCACTTGACGATTCAAAAGTACTTGTAAAAGTTTATTTGAATAAAAAACATTTGATTTTCAATTACGCCAGAACGGCTGAACCGATCTCGACGAAATATAGCACAGAGATAGTTTAAAGATATATAGAGTAGATTTTAAACCACAATCAATGCGGACGACGTTGCGGGTATCAGCTAGCTTATGTATAAAAGGTTGGCTATTCTTCAATATGTATCTATGTACTTGTAGCTAACAATGACATACATTGAGAATGACCTATTTTGGGATCGCCAACTATAGTAGACCTTATAAAAATAACTAATGGCTATGATGCGAGGCATAGATACGTCTGTCATTTTCTATGGCGTCGCATTGCGTCGCGTCGCGTGGCGTTGCTACTGTCGCTCACCTAGGACAACGTGTCACACTAAAATTCACGCCTCCTGCCCGACAGGTCAATCCTTTCCTTGGAGGCATGTTATTAGTTACATCAACTTATTAATTTTGTTACAATACAACAAATTTGTTACAACTTAGATCAGCGTTTATTCTTATTATTATTGGTCAGCTTAATATACACCGAACAAAAAAGTATGACCTCAATTTCACTCGACGTCGCGTGACGGGCCAAATTGAAAAGCAACGTGATCACGCGACTTCGAGATATTAGTAATCAAGGTGTTATACAAATGATTTATTTACAAAGAAACAACGAAGCAAACAAGTCATAATAAAAAAAAATTAAAAATACGACTGCCCTGCCAAAAAACGAACTAAAAAGTTAATAATTTAAATTATTCTAGTTAAATTAGAATCTTATCCACATTTTGATTCAATGATATTTTTTTGTGAACGTTGGATATTGAAGTATAGTGTTAGGTATATATTTTTGGAATCTACCCATCATTTTCTAGATGATGGTTATATAGTTATTCTTATTTTCGATTTTTTTTTCCAAATTTAGTCTTTAATGCAAAACCATGGTCACCCCATCAATTTTTTTTTTACTAGCCTATGTCACCCGGAATAAGCTAGGGATTCTAACGATACCTCATTTATCAAAATTGCTTTAGGCGTATAGAAGTTATGGTGGAATATACAAACTCACATACATACATACATGAACCCTGAAAACAATATTATTATACTCCTTTTTTCAGGCAGTTGTATAAAAATGAAATTATTTTAGTTTTTCGCTGTCCCTATTCGTGTGTATAAAGATGGCTGCACCTAATTTCAGTTTACGGGCGGGCTTAAGACGACCAGCTAGGTAATTCACGAGCTCAACCCCACACAAATACGAGACAGGCTGGTTAACGACGAAACAAGATGAACATATCTACTAACAACAGTAAAAATTAATCTATACTAATATTATAAATGCGAAAGTTTGTATGGATAGATGGATAGACGGATTGATGGATGGGTATTTGTTACTCAATCACGCCAGATCGGCGAAATGGATCTTGATTAAATTTGGCACAGAGACAGATTATAGTCTGGAGTAACACATACTTTTTATGTCGGAAAATTAAAGAGTTCCCACGCGATCCAAATCTCAATCTACGCGGTCGAAGTCGCGGGCATTAGCTAGTAACAATCTATATTTGGAGGCAGACAGACAGATATAGGTCGATGGAAAATCAGACTCGATAATACTAAAATAAACTTATAAAGAATCCTGAATACCTACAGATAGTACTAAGTAGTAGATCCAATGCTCGCAATTTGGTGAGTGTAAATTAAAAAAATTGTATCGGTCAGAATGGCGGACTAATGTCGGGATTAATGTCGGAAAAATATGTCCGAAATTTTACTTTTCAGTATATCGCCTTAGAATTAATGCACAGATGTAGGGTAATCCTACATCCTATTTCGATGCCTACATCTATGAATTAATGTAACGAGGTCGTCGCGTCATGAATAAAAGCCAATAGAATAATCTAAGCTCATCAAACAAAACAGACAAAATGTATCTTTGATGATATTGATTAGGTAGCTACTTCTATATTAAGACTGCGTTGCCTGACATGACAATATCGTCATAAGACTTCCAGCATGAATTTTTTATCAAGGCTAGACATTTTTAACCAACCAGAGGCCCAATTATGTAAGCCAAACGTAATCATTTGACAGTTCATAACGTGCATCTATGAAGTTCTTAAACAGGTCGAATTATACGTTTGACATACGATTACGATTACGATTTCCTTACAAAATTGGGGAGCTGATTATAAAAGTAGACTGACTGAGTGACCATAAATCAACGCCCGTCGTCCAACAGAATAAGATTTCACATTTTTTCAACGGTTTTCCCTTAAACCTTCTTCTAAGAAAGGCTTTTGGAAATTCCACCCAACCAAAGTACTCAATTTCTTCATTCCACGTAGTACGGTAGTATATATAAAAATATTTGATGTAAGACACATAAGTGTCTCTTATGTTACGTCATGTTTTGACTTTACCAATCTCTATGACCAATATAATGTAAGTAAGAAATCTAAATAAGCTAGCGTTATAAAAAAAACTCACTAAATAATACTGACATATTAATGCACTATAATATATTATCTTCTCTGGTGATATCCATGTACTCGTATATCAAGACGTCACGCCGCGTGGTACTGAGTCGACTGACGTGACAATGTCGGGATAAACAAAGCTGCCGGGCGCTGTAATATAGCCTCGCTTCTCACATAAAATAATTCGGTTTCAGCTAGAATTATTTAAAAATGTTGCATATACAGTGTAAAAAATTGATTAGGAAGTACGTGAAACATTTCAGTTAACTGTTATTTAGATAGATTTCTTTATATATAAATAAGAATTAATTACTTGTCGATAAGCATATTTAATAAGGTATGATAGCATTGTCATATACATATTATATAAAAGCCCTGTAAAAAATAATAATAATATAATTAATACTACAAAACGTTTTCAATCAGCTTTTACCCGCAACGGCTATCAGTAAACTCATAAAGTAATACATTATAATCTTCTGATTCAACGCACAGCTTAAACCACTGGACGGATCGAGATGTAAATTGGCACACAAATAGCCATTAGGATGTACATATCTGCTAAGAAAGGATTTTTGAAAATACCACCCTTTAAAGGTACGCGTGCAAAAGCTAGTAAAAGATAACATAATCCAATCCAATCCAAACCACTGAGTCTCAGAATTGATTTTTGGTCCGTAGGCTTTCTATTTGAAACTAATTTTGGACCTAGCGATGTCGCGGGAATACGCTAGGTAGTCGCGGAATTAAACCAGTCTTATATAAAAATCTCATTAAATAAAACAGGCGTACGGTGTCATTTATCTTCCCTGTGGTATCACTACAGGGAAGATAAATGTACATTAAGACGTCACGTCGCGACGTACCGCGTCACATGACGTGACAGTGTCGGGACAAAGGATTGGCGCTACAGAATAATATCCTGGCTCGTTCATTTTCTACCACGGATAAACCTTTTCACCCAGCTTATAATATAAGCAACTAGATGATGCCCGTGACTTCGTCCGCGTCGATTGAGGTTTCTTGGTTCCCGCAGGAACTCTTTCCGAAATAAAAAGTAGCCTATGTGCTATTCCAGACTGTAATCTATCTCTATTCCAAATTTCAGACAGATCCGTTCAGCCGTCGGGGCGTGATTGAGTAACAAACATTCATACATCCATACATCCACACATCCATACATCCATCCAAACTTTCGCATTTATAATATTAGTAAGATTAAAAAATTATTTTAGTCACGGAAGTAAGCCAGTCTTATATAAGAGACAAGAATCTCATTAAATAAAACAGGCGTACGGTGTCATTTATCTTCCCTGTGGTGATATCCACGTATATTAAGACGTCACGTCGCGACGTACCGCGTCACTTGACGTGACAGTGTCGGGATAGCAAAGGATTGGCGCTACAGAATAATATCCTGGCTCATTCATTTTCTACCACGGATAAACCTTTTCACCCAGCTTATAATATAAGCAACTAGATGATGCCCGTGACTTCGTCCGCGTGGATTGAGGTTTCTTGGTTCCCGCAGGAACTCTTTTCGGGATGAAAAGTAGCCTATGTGCTATTCCAGACTGTAATCTATCTCTATTCCAAATTTCAGACAGGTCCGTTCAGCCGTTGGGGCGTGATTGAGTAACAAACATCCATACATCCATACATCCATACATCCACACATCCATACATCCATCCAAACTTTCGCATTTATAATATTAGTAAGATTAAAAAATTATTTTAGTCACGGAAGTAAGCCAGTCTTATATAAGAATCAGTGGCGTGCACAGGGTTTGAAGCTAGGGTAGGCATTGGCAGGTCAGAATAAATATTTACTGACTTTCTTGATAAAAAATGAGAATTGACGTATTTCCCCTTGGGTAAGCAGTGCTTTTATGCCTCTATGAACTGCACGCCACTGATATGAATCTCATTAAGTAAAACAGGCGTACGGTGTCATTTATCTTCCCTGTGGTGATATCCACGTACATTAAGACGTCACGTCGCGACGTACCGCGTCACTTGACGTGACAGTGTCGGGGCAAAGGATTGGCGCTACAGAATAATATCCTGGCTCATTCATTTTCTACCACGGATAAACCTTTTCACCCAGCTTATAATATTAGCAAATAGATGATGCCCGCGACTTCGTCCGCGTGGATAGTTTTTTTTTTGTTCCCGTGGGAACTCTTTAATTTTCCGGTATAAAAAGTATCCAATGTCCTTCCCCGGTATGTAACCTGTCTCTGTACCAAATTTCATCAATATCGGTTGGGTAATAGAGCCGTGAAAGCGTAGCAGACAGACAGACACACTTTCGCATTTATAATATTAGCATGGATATTGTTCACTAACTTGAAATTTTTTAAATAATTGCGTGTTAATTTTTTTCTGTTTAGGAAAAACTAGGTTCGGTCGGATGGAATTTCTCAATGTCGTTTCTAAGCGAAGGCTTACATAATGGAGGAAATTAAAGTAACTAGATCCAACACTTCGTAAAAAAGTTGAAAAGTCAGTCAGTTTTTATTATAAGAGTTTTCTGTACTACTGTAACGTTAACATTTACTCTAGGTTACGAGTAAATCTAGCGTTGAACGACAACGTTATACGACGATATTCCATATTAATAAAAAAACATTGACAATTACTTTATTAAATACTAGATGATAATTATCCGCGACTTCGCCCGCGTGGATTAAGGTTTTTTGATTCCCGCGGGAAGTCCTTTAGCCTATGTCCTTCCCCGGGATACAAACTATCCCTATACCAAATTTCATCAAAATCGATTGAACACATGGGCACTGAAAGCGTAGCAGACAGACAGACAGAAACCCTTTCGCATTTATAATATTAGTATGGATATATGAATTAATACCACTCGGGGAGATGTTTTCGACGTGGTGGCGAAGTGGAAAAAGCGGCCTTATATAGGCTCGAGAGAAGTCGGGTGAAGGTGGCGCGATAAAAAGACCGTCTTCCCTAACACTATATTCTAATATAATATAATAACATTGACAATTACTTTATTAAATATATATGAATTAAGTACACTTTCCCATAACATCACACGTGTCACTGTTCCATTCCGTTCGCAGACAATCCTTCACGCTGTCCCGTCACTGTCACGCTGGGAGCCGCGAAGAGAGACGTGGGGATATCCGCAACGATACGAGTAGATGGATCTTTTGCCTGCTTCACTTAATTGCACGGGAGAATCTATACTGGTAATCTTACCCCCAAAATATGATTCAAAATAAAATTATTTTAATCAAATGAACTTTTTAAAGTGTTTTTAAATCACCGAGTGGCTAATCTTACCCCCAAAATTTGATTCAAAATAAAATTATTTTAATCAAATAAAGTGTTTTTAAATCACCAAGTGAATATACCACTGGTTCTGTAAGAATGACATTATTCCTACAGAGAAAAGCCAGCGAGAAACTCAGCAGTTGCTCTTTAAAAAAAAACATTTAAATTACAATAAAAATTGTTGAAGTGAAGATAATTGAGTAAAACAGTGGCTTTAATTTTTTAATTTTAATTTTTAGTTGTTTAAGTTTAAAATTTCAATATTACTATGTTCATTTTATTCTATTATTAGTGTGTTTAATGATGTTTTTTTTTATTTTGCTTTAATACTACATTATCTGATCAAATAGTATTGTAATAGCGTGTCGGGTGGCGCATTTTAGGTTAAGAGTTGCTTGTCTGGAGCAAACTGAAAATCAGCGCTGGGTATTTCTGCCAATGCCCACAACAAAGCTGGGTTTGCGACCAATTGTGTCTTTTGTTGTCTTTTAGTTTTTTAAGTCTTATATTAATGTACATACGAGAACAATAGTGTAACACAATAAAAGCTTTATTTATTTATTAATATTATGGCAACTGCAGTCCCAAATATTGCTGGAGCGAATCAAATCCACGTTCTTTTCATTTATATTCTACGTGGCATAGTAAAATTGGGTTTATGGGTTTAATATAACTGCCGTACCCCCAACAGATTAGCCCGCTACCATCTTAGACTACATTATCACTTACCATCAGGTGAGATCGCAGTCAATAACTTGTAGTGACTTAAAAAAACGGCTTGTCTATAACTGTAAAATAATAATATTACACATAATGTAAATTATATTATCCACAGTTCAAAACAATACGAAACTAATATCGATTTGTAGAAAAACTGTCATCAAGGACTTCACTTTACAGTCGGTCAAAAATATTCGTTTCAAAGCTTTGGCGCAAACATAAAAATATGAAATCGGATGAACATAAACAAAGAGCCAACTCGACTTTTTTAGTATTCCTGGCGCAGAATTTTCCAAAATAATTTTTTTGTGTTTTTATGAATTGCGCAGTTCCCAAGCCAAAAAAGCTGATACGAACTAAAAAATAAAATTAAATACGCAGTCAGGTACATGTAGGTGCTTAACTCATATAGGGCTCCGTAGGTATGGGATCTCAAACCTTAAAACAAAACCTTATAACATAATGATTGTAGAATGGTATTCCGAACCAGTGGTAGATTGACTCGACGATTCAAAAGCACTTTTCTCAGTTTATTTGAATAAAAAAGCATTTGAGTTTGAGTCAGCAACTCAAACTCAAATGTTTCAAAAATACATCGTAAATAATCACGACATGACAAACGAAAATGCTTCCAAACTTCAACTAAACTAAAACAGAGGCCCAATTATCTAAGCCAATCGTATTCATTTGGCAGTTCATAACGTATAACTCGAACTTTTTAAGGAGTACTTACAAGCGTTTAGACGTGCAAGCATCTATGACCTCCTTAAACAGGTCGAATTATACGTTTGACAGACGATTACGGTTACGATTTCCTTACATAATCGGGGGGCAAATTTTTGTTTACACTACAAGAGAACACACAGTTTGTTCAGACTATTTTTCATTTCGGAAGATCAAAACTCACCACAGTTTTTTTAATGAATAACCTAAATCCATGCGGCTGTATACTCAGAGTAAACATATGATATCTACAAGATGATGTCCGCAACTTCCCCGGGCCTATCCCTGTACCAAATTTCATCAAAATACACTTTCACGGCCCACCTGTTCAACCGACAGGTGAAAGCGTAGCAGACAGACATACTGACAAACATTTGCATTTATAATATTGGTATGGATTATAAGTTTTGGTTGTGTAAAACGTTTCATCTACCTGGAGACTTATTCAGTATCTCAGTGGATATCAATTTTCGTTAGGAATTATAGGAACTGGGGCCATACTGCCAACGCTTAAAGCCATGTTATGTCATTATTGTTGACTTTCGTGTTTTTTCGAGAATTTTATTCCTTATTTTAGGAACGTCAAGGTACATGACATGGAACTGTCATTTTGAGTAATAATATTACTATAAGTATTGATTTAAGAGTTAGCGGTATGACCTCTGTGTGTTACAGTAAATTATGTATTCCGTAACCCGAGTTGGCACCAAAATGACCTCTGAATTTTGAAGGTGCCCCCCATTGTTTGCCTGCGGAATCCTAAAATAGAAAAAAAAATAGTGATACGGCAGCTAAAATTGCGAATCTATGAATTTTTCACTAGAACTCAGCGGCTATTGTTTATGTACGTGTGTTTTTCAAAGCGCTGGGGATTTGTACTGGGATAATCTAATTCAATCGAACCAATAGTTTTAGAGCTTTGAAACGTGGTTCGTCGAATGGTGAACTACCGACGTCATTCGACATTCAAGTTTTCGACGCCGAGTTCGATCCCCGGCAGGGTCAATTTGGGAAAAATATAATTTTTGGGTTTTTCAGGTTCAGTCTGGTGGGAGGTTACCTAGGTTACCTAGCTTGGTTACCCTACCGATATAGACGTGCCCCCAAGCGATTGACCGTTCCGATACGATGCCGATTTTGGGTATGAGTTTAATATAATTACTGCCATCCTCTTTAGGTTAGCCCGCTGCCATCTTAGACTGCATCATCATCATCATCATAATACCTGGTGAGTCAAGGGCTTGTAGTTGATAAAAAAAACCTTTCATATTCTAAAGGACCAGTAGCCTAGTTGTGATAACGCATATCCGTCGATTGCGATAGTCGATCCAACCGTAACGTTGACCCAAGTTGGTAACTGGATGGGTAACCGAATTTGGAAGTCCGAATTCGGCCTTTCAATTACCTAGGAGAACATGTTCAGCCGTCTGTCCCGGTTACTATCATTAACAACTGATAATAATCGTTAGAAAGCCTAAGAGTTGAAATAGTACTCTTAGTAGAGTCGTATGCGGAAAGACCTGGAAACCACATTATTATCCCAAAAAACCCCTGCCATTATGTAATTAATGGAAAGGAGTAACGACCCTCAGTAATGAGAAATACGATGCAGAGCAAGAGATTTTGAAAGAAAATCCCTTATCAGTGTGGCGATGAGTTGAGACGATAATGATTCGATAATTAATCCCACAAAACAGTAAATTCAGATATTTATTAAAGCACCTCCCATCTCACTTCCTTAAATATTCATTACCAACAACAAAGGTAGCTTCAAAGCTCAGGAGTCAGGTGGGATGAGATATGGAGTACCCTCGTTCCGCTTCCAGTAAATTATGACGTCTAATTAAATAACCATTGTTGGATTTTGGCGGTGCATTTAATTTCGTTTGTGCTTGTATTACGGTTGGTATGTGGAACACGATATAAGCTGATAGCGGTCTAAATCTATACTAATATCTAATGTTAAAAAAAAAACCGGCCAAGTGCGAATCGGACTCGCGAACCGAGGGTTCCGTACAAACCTGTAGAAAGTTTAAAATTATTAAAAATATTTTTGTAAATAAAAATGTATGCTTTTCGCAATTTTTCCTTTATCTGTGCTATAAGACGTTGGTTCGTACCAAATTTCAAGATTCTGAAGAATTACTAATTATTATTCTGAAGAAGTACCCTGTAGGTTTTGATTCCCTTGCGAGTGTCGAAAATTTGCAGCATAATCGGCTGTATCTTTTGATTGTGTTGGCTTAGAAGTTTAATTTTTTCACAGCTCCAAAGGACAGTAGACCAGTATTTGATATGAATTTCAGCTTGATAACTCCATGCGTTCTTGAGAAAAAGGGTCTTGACAGACTAACGGAAGGACAACAAAGTGATCCTATAAGGGTTCCATTTTTTCCTTTTGAGGTACGGAACCCTAAAAAATAACAAAAACAATTTATTTTCCAGAAAAATTCCAATTACAAATTAAACAAATCATTTTAAACATAACCTATTTCAAAATTAAGACACTCCTTGATATTTCATTTTAAAAAGTGAAAGTTGGAATTTTTGGATCTTTAGACCCCTTCCCAAATCGTGAAGGACGTATCCTTCACGATTTGGCTGTAATTTGGAAAGGAGATAGATTATACCCTCAATATACACAGATATGGAAAATTAAAGAGTTTTCTCGAGAGTCAAAAACCTTAAAACCACGCCGACGAAGTCGCATATCATTTTCTTCAACATCATCATCTGTTTATCCGATTTTGATGATTGTTTTTTGGTACAGTTACAGTGACAGTTTGACTGCCTCGTTGGTCTAGCGGTTAGCATGTTCGACTGCGGCCGACGAGGTCCCAGGTTCGAGTCCCGAGTCGGGCCATAAAAAGTATTGGTATTCTCGGTACTAGCACAGGTACTAGCCCGTAGTGAGGAATTTGGCGGTGTTTCACCCCCTTCCCTCAGAGAGCACGTAAAGCGGTCCTGCGCCTGATCTCTCTCCGGTCGTATCGGATTTTCCATCCAATCGGGCTATGAGAGTAAAGGAACAGAGAGTGCACCTGTGTATGCTCACACACTTGTGCACTATAATATCTCTGGCTAATTTCTCTGGAGTTTGTCCGCCGTGGTCGAAATTCGGTCGGGAGGATTATTATTTATTAATTTCATCATTACTCGCCTAGTACGAACTTATAATAAACAGTACTCTAATTTTGATTTATTTTTCTTTCTAAAACACAATTTAAAAAGGAGATAATATCCCTACAACGCAAGAAAATTTAAAAATAAATAATGAAAACAAAAGAACACACACAGTCCCACGCTACTACGCTAACAAGCTAACACGCACACTCACACAAACACACACACACACACACACACACACACACACACACACACACACACATACGCACGCACGCACAAATACATACACGTACTTTTACTTATAAATACATATATATGTAGGTAGAAAAATAAAGAAATAGATATATATATATATATATCTATTTCTTTATTGTTCTACCTACATGTGTACTACTTATCTACTCTGCTAAAATATTTTTCACATATTTATTCTGTAATCGTTTATGGCCTTATTTCATGTCAAGATATAATTATTGTCATTAATATTAGTTTGCAACGCGGTTGATTGCTTGCAAATAAAAAAAAACGTTAATTATTCTGTGATATAACGTTAAAACTTTCTACAACTTGTGCCACAAGTTAAATGTCATTTAATTTCCACGAGAGCATTGAAGTGTGCTGATAATTCATCCGCGCCCACCTGATAACGCGAGCCTTTGTGCCCAAATTAATTCCGAATCTTTCCTGTAACTGTCATTTTAATTCTGAATTTCAGACCATTATCTACAATCGAATATACAAAATTTATTTACGAATATTATCGTGGGTGCTAATTATAAACATAATCAGTATAATTTACTTTGATTAAGGTTTTTTGCAGCGGGAACTCCTTAATTTTCCGAGATCCAAGATAGCCTTTATCCTTCCCCAGGATGCAACCTACCTCTGTACCAAATCGGTTGAACAGATGGACCGGAAAAGGGTAGCAGACATACACATTTTCACCTTTATAATCTTATACTAATTACTAATATTATAAATGCGAAAGTTTGGATGGAAGTTTGTTACTCAATCACGCCCCAACGGCTAAACGGATCTGGCTGAAATTTGACACAGAGATAGATTATAGTCTGGAATAGCACATACTTTTTATCCCGGAAAATTAAGGAGTTCCCGCGCGAACCAAAAACCTCGATCCACGCAGACTAAGTTGCGGGCATTACCTAGTATTAAATATACAGAACATTTCAGTACTTACTGCTGCACTTAGAAACGCTTAAGGCACTCCTTAGTATAGTAGTATACTTCCAAGAACAGAAGCAAGTCTTACTATTCCCAATTTAAAACAATCCTTATAATCCTTACTTGCAAAGAAGTTTACACTAAGTACCTTATTCAGTAGTGAATAGGATATTCGCAAATTCATAAGTAAAAGTGTCTGGAGCGTCTTTCCAAGCCTGCACCTGAGGAACGGTGATAATGAAACTAATTTACTTCATCCAGATGTTCTCAAGCTGCGAAAAACGGACAAGGAAACGACTTAAAATAATAAGTAGGAAGTATTAAGAAAAAAAACGTAAAAAGATCTTTAGAAGTCTGTCATTGTAACGCGGAAAATTATACTCCTTTGTTGGTGGAAATCATTATATTTTTAAAAGAAAAATTGTAATCTTTTTCTGGAGTCTCTTCGTCGTCTTAAAGATACTTACATAAAAGGTAATGTAGAAAAGATTTTTTGCACGGCTCGGTAAATCTATATTTTTAATATTATAAATGCGAAAGATTGGATGGATGGATGTTTGTTACTCAATCACACCAGAATGGCTGAATGGATCTCGATAAAATTTGGCGCAGAGATAGATCTATCATAGTCTGGAATAGCATATATGCCTATATGATATTCTGGAATTTTGCAGAGGTTCCTTCATCCCTTTATAATTTTCATCTGCTATAAATTATATGTTATACCACACGACTTCGACCGCGTGGATTGTTTTTGTTTCCCGCGGGAACTCCTCAATTTTCCGGGATTCAAAGTAGTATATGTCACTCTCCAGGTCTTCAACTAGACCCATGCCAAAAATTATTTCGATCCATTGCTCCGTTGCGGCGTAATTGAAGCAAAAACCAACAAACAAACGCACTTTCGCATTTATAATAGTAGTAGTAGTAGTAAAGTATGATTATTAGTTAATAATTTATCTCTATATGACGGTGATTTCCAGTATGTATTTACTACCCTTTCAACATTATATTTTCACTCATCCGAAAATTTCCGTTTCAACTATAAATGGGAAAACTTTGAGTGATAGCGCGAACTTTGTTAGTTATGGGACTTAAAACGCTACGTGAATGGCTCTACTATTAAAATTTAATGAAACTTTTGAATTAAACCCGAAAGTAAAATCTAAATATAAGAGGAAAAGGTGACTGACTGATCTATCAACGCACAGCTCAAACCACTGGACGAATCGGGCTTAAATTTGGCATGCAGATATCTATTATGACGTAGACATCCGCTAATAAAGGATTTTGTAAAATTCTTTTCCTGAGGGGCTAAAATAGGGGTTTCAATTTGTGTCACAGTCACAGGCCTAAACTAGTCATAATATATATCAAAACTCTTTATTCTTGGACTTTTTCGCTAAGCTAGTGGGTAGCTTCTTTGATTTAGCTTACAAAATCATCATCGCCTTCACTATAAGCCAACGACGTCCACAGCTGGACATAGATATCTAGTAGTAACTTTCACAACGCGCTCTTTTTTTTTTTATCCACTACAAGTTAGCCTTTGACTGCGACCTCACCTAATGGTAAGTGATGATGCAGTCTAAGATGGTAGCGGGCTAACCTGTTAGGGGCATAGCAGTTATATTAAGCCCCTAACAGGTTAGCCCGCTACCATCTTAGACTGCATCATTATTACCATCAGGTGAAATTGCAGTCAATAAAAAAAAATGCTTTGGCTTTACAGATGCGCCCTTGTCTGTGCTTTTTAGAAAGAGATGCCTTTTTGTATCACATTTGACAAGTTTAGCCTAGTGAGTTTGCAGACCAAACGCGTGTTGACTGCACGTATAAATGCCGCCATTTGCGAAGCCATAGTAATACACTGGGCGGTGAAAGGGATGGATGAAAGAAAAGTACATGCGACCGAAATGCGAATGTTGAGATGGATGTGTGGTGTGACTAGAATGGATAAGATTAAGAATAAATATATAAGGGGAAGTTTGAAAGTAAAGTGATAGAAAAGATGAGGAGTAATAGGTTACCATGGTAAGGGCCCTGAATGGGGAGGGAAGAAAGGCATATTACGAGAAGAATGATAGATATGCATGTGGAAGGAAAAAAGAGTAGAGGGAGAACAAAGAAAAGATGGATGGATTCTGTTAAAGAGGATATGCGTATAAAAGGGGTGAATAAGAGTGGAGGAGTGGAAGAAGAAAACATGTTGTGCCGACCCCACATAACGTGGGAAAAGGGCAAGAAGAAGAAGGGTAATAAACATAGTACACTAAGGGTTCCCATTTCCCCAATTAAAAAGTGACTTCTAATTACGGTGCCAAATAAAAGTGACGTGAATTGGAACGTAACGCACGAATAACAATTTGGAGACCGAGCCGCGGTCGGGCTCGTGAAATTTTAACTGACCGCTTGCTAGGCAGAGTTATCACGTTACTAGAGGAACCGAATCCAACAATTATTTCCATCTCAGTTCTAACTTGTTTCCTAGGTGTTTTATCTTTCGGTTTATTATGTTCTTAGGAGAGTTAACCGATACCAATAATAAAGTGTAAAATGATCAGTTCTAATTGATGTCAGAAACGGTACACAGGAAAATAAGCTAAGAATCCCGTACTAGCTATCAAAACCAACAAGTCACCAGTATGTAATATGAAGATCAGTATAATTGATTAGTTAGGTGACATAACGAATACGGATTATATAAATGAAATGAAAGGAATTGAAAACGTAACATAACGTTTATTAACTTGAAAACTTTTTCTTTTTAACTGTCATAATGAATGTAGTAGCAAGTTGTTTAATAGTAACTGTATCGCATTACTAGTGTAATTTTGACTACAGTAAAGTATTAAGAGAAACATAACAACAGCGTTGTATTATGTGACCTCAGTTATATTAAAGCACTAAGAACATCAACATCTCTTTAGTTTGGGCGGCCCAACATCACATTAGTCCGTTAAACTGTGCCTGTTAAGTTTTTGTTTATGAAGTGAAAACTTCTTTAGCCGCGTTGAGCACTTTTTGGTAAGGAAAAGACTTGTGAGTTCGCGACACCGACATGCGTATTAACAGTATATCTGTAGCTATACGTACTAAATAAATATACTTATATTTTTTAGTTGAACAAGAAATAACAATTATATTTAATATGATTGTATATTAATTGTTATTTCAATAAAATTGTATTTATATCAAGCTAAGTTATAAGTTTTCACTTCTATCGGCAGTTCCTATGACTGCCAATTTTTTTTCCTTTCATATTTACGCTGTCACTGACAGTGTTTGTGGGATTATAAGCTTATATTAAAGTGGGAAAGAACGTGTCTCTCGTTAGAGTGTGATATTAGTCTTTGAACTCCTTATAATGTATCTGGTATTTGGTAGTCTTTGGCATATGGTATGCCGTATGGAACGTTTTTATTCTTTACCTTTTTCTTGGTTTTTGGCTTTTTAGCGCCTGTAGTAAGAAGTTTGTTGCTCTGTGGTCTGTCTCAATGGCGGATGGCAGAGTACACTTTTATTTGCACTGTCGTTCGTGTACACCCCGGCTCTCTCTGTGTGCTTTACGGGTCTCTGAATAAACATTTTTACACTTTTCAGCTATGTCGAATGTCGTGATAGTTTTAGGGATACAAAATCGATGTAGTATGAAATGAAATGAAAATACACTTTATTGCACATCAAACTAAACACAAAACAGAAGAACATAGAAACATACATTAAGGGAAGAAGCTGTACAATAGGCGGCCTTATCGTTAAGAAGTGATCTCTTCCAGGATACCTAAAGAAGAAGTTAGAATATAAATACTGGATGTGGGTGTAGACTAAAAAAAAAAAAAACAGATGAATACTATACTAATATTATAAATGCGAAAGTGTGTCTGTCTGTCTGTCTGCTACGCTTTCATGGACCATCTGTTCAACCGATTTTGATGAAATTTGGTACAGGGATAGGTAGGTTATATCCCAGGAAGGACATAGGCGACGAAGTCGCGGGAATCATCTAGTGAATAATGAATGGGTTAAGTCAATAACTTTGAACTGAAAAAACCTATAAATACATCTAACTAAATACACAAATTACCTACTTAAATAAAACAATTAGGGGTTAAATATAACTGCCGTAAATGAATTAATCACGTCGATCCCTTGTACTATTGTAGCACGATTGAAGGAAAATCCAATAAACAAAACGACACTTTCTCATTTATAATATTAGTAAAAAATTAACTGTTAATCATAGAGTGGTTTTCACACCGATTTTTCAGGACTAATTATTATTTAACTTTCCGCCCGAAAAAGCCAAAAACAAATTTTCGCATTTTCAAAAACAATTTCACACTACAAAATAAATAAAGTCGAACGAGGTTATCGCTGTTGATGACTGCTTAATGCGAGCGCTGCACCGATCCAATGAATAATAAAGTGATAATTTGCTACAGAAATGTAAAGCGTAATGATGTTTCATTTGGTTTTACATGGCCGCTATTGAAAACTAAAGCCATAGTTTATTATTTTAAAACATTAATTTTAGCAATAAAAGGGAAGGGAAACAAAATACACAAATAGTTTTTTTTAAATGTTGATCTATGAATGATTTTGTGCGTAGGTATATTATGATCGCATTAAAACAATCGCCCAGCCAAGTACTCCTCTCAGAATGAGAATGGTTCGGCCATAATCCACCGCACTTACCAAGGATGGATTGGCAGACTAGACTAAGATTTTTGTCAATATTTTCATTAAATCTATGATACGAACACCCTAGGAAACATTAATGTCTTTGTACATAAGTATCGTAAAATAATACGTATAAATATTATCTAATCTAACTAATATTATAAATGCGACAGTTTCGATAGATGTATGGATGTGTGGATGGATGTTTGTTACTCAATCACGCCCCAACGATTGAACAGATTTGAGTGACATTTGGCACAGAGAAAGATTATAGCCTGGAATAGCACATAGGCTATCCCGGAAGATTAAGGAGTAACCGCGGGAACCATAAAACCTCAACTCACGCGGGCGAAGTCGTGGGCATCAGCTAGTTTTGTTCTGACTGAAAAAATAACATTAAAATGCGAACAAAAAATTATAAAAGCACTCAAAATGGGATGTCAGATGAGACAAAATCAATACGGTACTTTTGTTTTGAGGGTTTGTATTGTTTTGTATTATCTGATTGGGAACAATACAAAAACACGTTCACATAACGACGGACCGACAATCATTTCGTAATTAAGATTTCTATCGGCACATTAAAGTTCAATTAAATATTATTATACTAATTAACTAAACCAATGGTATAGTAAAAACTTTGTACTCGTGTATTTACGACTATTACTGTTTTGTTTAGTTTTTGAATGATCGATCGGCTGTTAAATTTTCCGATTGCTAACATTTTAGTACGTAATTGCCACCATTAAAGTGTAGCATTTTTGTGAAAGCCCAACCACCAGAGAATATGTAGTGGGCAGGATATCTTATTTGAATTATCGAAGAGCCCATAGAAATTTGGCTCAAAATTAATGGCGACTTTGTACCTTATTCCAGAAAGCGCAGCGTTGGGAAAACCCAATGCAGCGCTTTCCGCTTTGACTAGGACGTGGACTGACGGTTTCAGGCTAATCGCTGTAAGCAACTTGTCCTATGCAGTAAAATACCGAATCCTTACAAGTGACCTATGCACATATTTTACAATATGATGTATATTTGTATTTGTTCTAACGAATAAGATACTTTTTTGAACATTCGTATCGAGAATGTGTAAACGTGTCTACAGCATCCGCATAAAACGTTTTGATACTTGTAGCGAGTTTCTGTTATGGTAATGCTCAGCTTAATCGCCTCCAATACGTAATGTTTCTGTTAGGGAAAATTCTGAAGAGATTAGAAGCTTTTAAAATGGAAAATAAAGCCCTTGTACCCCTTTTTCAGCTGTTATTATAAAAATACATGTCTAAATTTAGAAATAAAATGAACTTTGGCATTTTCCATACACATCTACACACAATCAGAAAATCGCAAGACGGAGAACTGATCCAAGTTTTGTAAAGAATGTCCATTAAAATCTATTACTTACTGTACGAGTAGTACAGTAGGTAATAGATTTTTATGGATATCAATGCTTTTGGTATGATTTAGTAGAGTGATGTTGGATTGAGAAAGGGCCCTATAAAATGGCCCATCTAAGAATCAACCCAAATCAATCAGTATCAATCCAACTCATAAATTTTGAGTTTACTAGTGTAAGCGACAATCCAGAAGTAGGTATTAATAAACACTTAAACACTTTTAATATATATGTACTCTCATTTGAAACTTGCACGAACGAATGGTCACAACGTGAAGCGGTTCCACGAGAGATTTAATGTAATAAGATAAAAGTTAGCTAAACTTAAAAACAATATTCATTTGGTCTGGCCACAATTGTTATCGTTAAGCTCTAAACCAAATTGCGATCTAAACACAAAAGTATTCAATAATCGCTGAGTCTGGCTGCTGGAGACTGAATTACCATCGTCAAAACACTTGTATTTATACTAACTATATTCAATATGGCGTCGATATCCGCAGATTAAATCGAATGACATGAAACGAGTCAAATTGACTATTATACTTCCTGTTTCATTATACTTCCTGATATTATACTACCCATATATTATAAGATATCTCTTAATATATATAAATCTCGTGTCACAATGTTTGTCCTCAATGGACTCCTAAACCACTTAACCGATTATAATAAAATTCGCACACCATGTGCAGTTCGATCCAACTTGAGAGATAGGATAGTTTAAATCTCAAATTAAAGTCGCAATTTTAATTTATTGCTAATTATTTGTCTGTTATTATTTGACAGTCACAATTATCTGTTAACTCCAAATGATTCTAACAGATGTCGATACCTTTCGAGTAAGTAATCAATAGATGGCGCTGCTATGGTAAATCTACGAACGTGTCATATAAGCTACATTTTAACAGCATAATTACCACGTGTTGTTGACGCTATAAAATTAATTAAATTTATTTTGTAGTGAACGAAATACCGTATAATTCAGCTAATTATTTGTCTGTTATTATTTGACAGTCACAATTGTTTACTATAATGTAATATAACAAAAACTTTAGCCACAGCAACGCGTGGCCGGGTCAGCTAGTTATACTTATATTATATTATACTTCATGTTTCATTACAAACAGTAATAATGCTAACACTAGATTATTATTATATACTTTATTTGTACCACCACAAAAAGTAAAAATAACAAAAATAGGAACTAACAAAAAAAAAACACATAGATTGTGTTTCCTTTCTCTAAAAGGTCGTCAGAACTGTTTGATTTTCCGGGATAAAGAGTAGTTTGTCACGTCCAAGTCCTCTAATATACTGCAAATGCCATACATCTCGTCAATCTCGCTCAGTTGCGGCGTGATTGAAGGACAGACGGAGAAACACACTTTAATGTTTATGATATGAGTACCTACGTAGTAAATACATTTATGATTTCAGTCTTGGCGCCAAGCAATTCAGTATTTCAGTGGGTACGATACTGCTAAAGTAAACGAGCGTTTATAAAAATCACCATAACCTTTTTTATCTACTACAAGTCACCCTTGACTGCGATCTCACCTGATGGTAAGTGATGATGCAGTCTAAGATGGTAGCGGGCTCACCTGTTAGAGGTATGGCAGTTATATTAAACCCATACCCCTAATCGGTTTCTACACGGCATCGTACCGGAACGCTTAATCGCTTGGCGGCACGTCTTTGCCGGTAGGGTGGTAACTAGCCACGGCCGAAACCTCCCACCAGGCCAGACCAGAGAAAATTAAGAAATTATAAATTCCCAAATTGACCCTGCCGGGGATCGAACCCGGGGCTTGCGACGTTAAGACAACAGCGCTCAACACTGCGCCAGGGAGGTCGTCACCTTTCCAGTGTACTTAGCATGCGCACAACGAGACTATCTCACGACGAGAGAGAGAGATGTTATAGTTGCCGGCAAATTTTTCATTTACCCTAAAATGTACAAAATGCGGTATATTACAAGAAAAAGATAGTCGACATGTATGTATATGTATGTATATTCTTTATTGTACACCACGAAATATTAAAAAAAAAACAGATAACAAACATGAAAACTTAAAACATAGGTACAATAAGGCGGACCAGCGATCATCGACATGCAAAAGGTTCGTAGAGAAAAATACCACAGATAAGAAATATAACTTTTATCTCTACTTTTGACGTAACGAGAAAAGTAACCATGTCAGCTTGAGTAGACAGATAGAGATAGCGGGTAGATATAATTTTACTCGTTGTGCTCATTCTAGCCATACAGGTAAGCCCGGCAATCGCGTACTAGTCGTACATAAATCATTTCCATAACAAGAAAGTTTAAATCCTAGTTTTCTCCAAACTATAGCACAATCGTGACCTTTCTACGAGTTCACATGGCGGAAAAGTTGGTTTTATTTTATGCAGAAAAATTTGTGAGCACTATTAAAATCTAAAAAGCTCAGCAAAAAGGCGTTAAATTGGGCATAATTTTCACTCTTGGCGTCCATTCACGCCGCGTAAACATGTTACAATGAAGCTCTTCTTGGCTCACGATTGTGAACACTTTCTTTTGTACATATCCTTCGCTCTACACCCCCACACTACACACTAGTCTGAATATGTTTTCAGTTTTACTAGAATTTATTACCGTCTACAGTTTTTGGCTGCGTATCTAAAGAAACTGTCAGTAGAATTTAATATGCAACTGTCTCTATCCTTGCTGATGTTATAAATGCGAAAGTGTGTTCGTATATGTCTGTTAGACAAGTAAGATGGGAACTAAGCCGCGGGCAATCGCTAATTTACCATACTTTTCCGTATGTTATGGGTAGTGATGGTTAATGAAAATGAAAAATGAAAATGAAGATGATTTATTTCAGCATACATTTTAACAAATAATTTTGGCATAAAAATACCTGTGTCAGAAGGCCTAGCTCTTCCAAATTTAAACAATAACATTAGAAAAAAAACACAAAATTGATACAATTTTAAAAATTATAATCATGCAGGCATGCAAGGGTGATAGTAAGTGTGTGTATGTGTACGTGTGTAAGTCCATGTGTGAGTGTGTGTGTATATATGTGCGTGTGTGTATGTGTGTAAGTATTGAATGAGAAATAATAATAATAATTTAAGCTAAGTAGTTTCTATGAGTTGAGGGACGCCGAAACTGCATAAGTCACACGCAATGAATTTTACGGTTCTAAAGTCTCACTAATATAAGAGGGAAAATGGAGATTTTAACACTTTCTAGTTTCCACATCCAAGTCACTCGGTGTTACGGCATTTCAGGCAGAAGAAAATAGTATAAAACGCTTAAGCAAAATAAGTAATATCAAGAGGTTTCTAGGAGTTGAGGGACGCCGAAACTGCATAAGTCGCACGCAATGAATTTTACGGTTCTAAAGTCTCACTAATATAAGAGGGAAATTGGAGATTTTAAAACTTTCTAGTTTCCACATCCAAGTCCCTTGGTGTTACGGCATTTCTGGCAGAAGAAAATAGTATAAAACGCTCAAGCAAAATAAGTAATATCAAGAGGCTCCCATATAACATAGCGCGAAGGCCCTTCGGGAAATCCTCCGCTTCGATCCAGACGTTAACATCAATACTCCTTTATTATACATGCCGTATTTCAAAGACTTACGTTAAAGTGAAGGATGTTACTGGGATATTACTTTTTTGATTGATTTAATGCACGTACTTTATAACAGGTTTACGTTTCATCGTAAATACCAACACCCTTTGCGTTTCATCATTCTTTTACAATTACTGCAAACTTTACTGTAATCTTTTACTGTTAACGGACATCGATATAGTGATTCCAATATTATGATCTCATAAATACAGATAGTTAATAAAAATGCCCAACCATAGGAATGGTCCAAAAAAAAAGCGGTCTTACAATGTTATAACTAAGTAATGACCAAGTACTACAAATAGAAGGAGTGATAGACTCGTCAAAACTTTAATTTTCGGGATAAAAAGTAACTTATATGATATTCCGGACTATATACCGACATCTATCTCTGTGCCAAATTCCATGCAGATTCGTGTAGCCGTTCTGTCGTAATTGAGTAACAAACAACCATCCATCCAAACAGAGCGCTTTAGTGATTACATAAAAATGACAAACGTACCGACGAACCATTATCTAATACTCAAATCTAGAAACTTTTGCTACCACAACGAAATAAATTTGGAAATATTCAACCCAAGGTAAACCAGAGCAAGTCAGCTACATGGAAAATAAAAAAACTCTGGACTAAAAATATACGTAGTAAAGTTAAAAAAAAGCGTTGCATTACCGTGTCCATATGCAATCCATTAGCGTAATGAATGTCCGGCGGGCTTTTGAAATGCCCCTAATCAATTCCATCTTCCAAACGTACACACGTAAGACTGGACTTTTTACAACGCATATCCAAAATTACGGTAAATTTTGAAAGGATCACGGGATCAGTCCATTTTTTTATTTCACGGGATCGGAAAATTTTATGAAAATGGGGCACTGAAATTCCCTTATCCATTTTATTTTCTAAACGTACACGTACCCAATTATCTGTTTTTTTTAAAGAACTTTATCTCAAAGAACAGAAAGCCAAAGCTGACTTTCCATTGCATAAGGGTGAGCGGGAAATGGATAAGCGGAACGGACTCTGTGCAGTGTTTTTTTTTTCAGGTTGTGCCACTCTTGACTCCTGTTTTTCTGGCGCTTCTGTCACTTGTAGCTGGGCAGTTTAGGTTATATAGGCCAATTACACTGGTTCTAACTGGCGTGGCCGCTAGTTAGAGCGTCGCTTATTACACAGCAAAAAATTTAGGGACCCTTACTCCCTAAATCTTATTACACAACACTGATTCAAGTGTAAGAGTCCCTGTGAAAAGTGCAGTGTAATAGGCCTAATAGAAACCATCCAGCGCCTAAAATGTATGGTGCTTAAAGGACTACCAAGAAAGCTAGTGTTGCAGCTCCATGACAATTTTGAAAACGAAAGTCGTACTTATAATTACTAGATGAGTAAGTATACGAGTTTCGAAATATAGGATGAAAAGGCACGTCGCTTCACTATTGTAAAAAATGCGTCTATGAATCATTTTTTTGTCGATGGTTAAAAATTATAAAACCTCATAGGTGGTGCCTGTTTCAATAATAAATGGTTGGACAGATATAACTATAGGGATTGATAAGATATAATTTAAATTAAGTTACACACAAAATGTGCGTATTTATTTATTTACTCAACTATAGTTTTATTTAATCAGTGAAGGAGGATCTAATGAAAACTTCGTTTAGTTTTTTCTTAAGGACTCCTTCACTGACTTGTTGTTTACTTACTCTGAACAACTCTATGCTTTTTTTCCCGCTACAAGTTAGTCCTTGATGCTATTAATTATCTAAGTAAGTTATTATTAGTTAGTAGTAACATCAATCTGTCATTTTGCTTTAAGCGTTGGCAGTATGGCCACAGTATGGCCACTGTAAATATTCAGTAAATATTGAAAGTACGTGAAACTATCACAACTAGACCAACCCTCCCTCAACTTCCATTGATGTCACAATCCTCTAAGCAACATATCCCAGATCCTTATCACGTTAATTGCACCCACATATCATATCGGTGAAATATAATATCGGAATGCCCTAATAAATATATATCTCCCGTACATTTATCGAAGGCCATGTGGTACGCTGGCACATGTTAGTGCTATTATTCCCTAATTGCTCTATTACTCTTCCGTGAAAGGGTCTTGATGGAAAAAGTTACTAATATTTCCCGTTAAACCTATGTATACGGTGCCCATTAAGTAGAAACGTAGTTCTTTGATCAACGAAAGTTTTAGGATATAATTAAAAGTTATTCGTAGTGTACTTTATTTATTTAGGCTCGATATTGATCGTACATGATGCTCCTAGTGCTGTTATATAACAGCACTAAGAGCATCTATATCTATATATATCTGTCTCAGCATAAATATTCAATACTACCAAGTTGAAACAAATACTAATTTTAGTAACAGTTTTTTTTAATCCCATAGAGGTATATTATATACATACTCTATTTTTAATCCACTACAGGCTGACTGCGATCTCACCGCATGGTAAGTGATGATGCAGTCTAAGATAATCGGGCTAACCGCAGTTATATTAGATTTATATTAAATTATAATTAGGTAGTTATATTAAGCCCATACACATAATCGGTTCCTACAAAGCATCGTACTGGAACGCTAAATTACTTGGTGGCACGTCTTTACCGGTAGGTTGCTCCCACCAGGCCAAAGGCCCAATTGTCTAAGCCAATCGTATTCATTTGACAGCTCATAACGTATAACTCGAACTTTTTAAGGAGTACATACATGCGTTTTGACGTGCCAGCATCTATGAACTCCTTAAACCGGTCGAATTATACGTTTGACAGACGCTTACGATTACGATTTCCTTAAATAATCGGGGGTCAGACCAGGGAAAATTCAGAAATTATAAATTCCCATAACTAATCCTACCCGGGATTAAACCCGGGACTACCTGCTTACAATATCGTCAATACGTATTGTAAATCGTGTGTTTTGTCATAGGTCTACTTCACGTCATGTAATCACATTGGAGCCGCGTTCGTTTTTATACGAGTGCCTGAAAAAAGGAGTATATTGTTTTCAGGGTTCATGTATGTATGTATGTATTTATGTATGTATTTATGTATGTATGTATGTATGTGAGTTTGTATAACCCATCACTTCTATACGTCTGAACCGATTTTGATAAATGAGGTATCGTTAGAATCCCTAGCTTATTCCGGGTGACATAGGCTAGTAAAATTTTAAAAAATATTGATGGGGTGACCATCGTCCGCATTAAAGACTAAAGTTGAAAAAAAATATTCGTAAATAAGACTAACTGTAAAATCATCATCTAGAAAATTATGAGTAGATTCTAAAAATATATAACACTATAGTTCAATATCCAGTGTATCACAAAAAAAACCTTTTAATAAAAATGTAAATAAGATTCTATTTAACTAGATTAATTGAGATTTTTAACTATTTAGTTCGTTTTTTGGCAGGGCAGTCGTGTTTTTTATTATTTTTTTATTATGACTTGTTACATCAAACGTCATCTACATCTAGTACCTCATAAAATCTCATGCCCACATTTCCAGTGCATGCGAATACGAAAAAAAGCATTAAGATTTCAATAGGCACCTGACTTAATCTAAAGATCGACGGATTCATCGTTATTTTATGCACCCCGGAGGATTTTATTTCGACTCTAAGGAAACTCAAAGTACTTGCGTTCCGTTTTAATAAGAAGCAGGTACGATTCCGAAGTAAAGGTTATTTGCGTTCTTTTGTCCGTTTGTTTTCTAATCTACATAATCCTGTACACTGCGAAAAAATACCGTTTCTTTGGTATTATTTACAGGACGATCTAAAGTAACACCATATACGACCTTTGGCGCAGTGTTGAGCGCTGTTGTCTAAACGTGCGGAGGTCCCGGGTTCGATCCCTGGCATAGTCAATTTGGGAATTTATAATTTTCAGAATTTTTTTTAGTCTGGCCTGGTGGGGGCTTCGGCTGTGGCTAGTTACCACCCTACCGGCATAGATGTGCCGCCAAGCGATTTAGCGTTCCAGTGCGATACCGTGTAGAAACCGAATAGGGGTATGGGTTTAATATAACTGCCATACCCCTAACAGGTTAGCCCGCTACCACCTTAGACTGTATCGTCGTTTACCATCAGGTGAGATCACATTCAAGGGCTAACTTGTAGTAAAAAATAATTGTGTTATAAGTATCTATCCTATTTCGATCTTTGGCATAAATGGCCACAATTAGATAATATCGAATGACCTACCCTCCGGAACATAGTAAAATTTGATCGAATGAAAAGATCATTAATCTCACTAATACGATCACGGTATTAGTTTTTTGGTAAATTGATAAAAATTGGACATCATTAGGGACAATAGAATGTAACAAATGATCTTATATTAAGTCAACCTCATAAAATACAAAAGACTACAATAGATATAATAAGACACAGAATAGGTAATAAGAAGCGCTGAGCCAACAAGAATCGAATCGGATCGAAATAATTCGATGTAATTATAACTACTTTTTGCCTGCAGCTTCACTTACATTAAATTGGATTTTCATACAAATTTCAAGTCTCAATTTTACCTTTTAGGGATTGAATTTTAAAAAATCCCGTTGTAGCGAATGCCTACGCCATAAAAGTATACTATTAGTAGTCTTTTCAGTATACTATTATAACACATTAGTGTGTAACGGAGTCTATTTTGTCTATTTTGTCTATTTTATTGTTAAATAGTTTGTGTGTTTTGTTAATAGTATGTAGTATAGGAGTATTACAACATTGATTGCGTGTTATTTGAGGCGTGTGAATTGAGGCGTTAGCCTCAAGTGAACTATGTAGCTGTTATTTGAATCTTTACTAGCTGATGCCCGCGACTCCATCCGCGTGGATTGAGGTGTTTTAGGGGTATGAAAAATAGATAGTAGTCGATTCTCAGACCTACTGAATATGCATTTAAAATTTCATAAAAATCGGTCAAGCCGTTTCGGAGGAGGGTAACTAACATTATGACATGAGAATTTAGGTTTTGCTCGTTCATTTAAACACAATATTACTTGTAACATTTTTATCTATCTCCTGCATTTACAAAACAAGTTGGATATCAACAGACCATTTCGTAAGGTAAAGGCTTAATCTCTTACCTCTTGGGAATCACTCGCAATTACTTAGGAGCTTCGGTTATCGAACAAGCAGCGGTCTAAAGTGCCCCTTGTTACCAATTGATAGAGCAATTTGCGAATGCAACGGAGCGTTTGTGGAGATTCAGCCATTTGTCATTAGTTCGGTCGCATCCAGCAATGTACCGCTCCAACGGAATGCCAATAACAGCACAATATTAGTATGGATAATTGTCGTTATTGGCTCGCGGAACGATATTTTTACGTCACGATAATGTTTTCTATATGAAAGTGAGTTAAGTTTTTTCATCCCTTGTGTGGTCTGGTTAAAAAATAAACTTATTTGCCCAGTATTTGGAAAAAATACTGAGTAACCGATCCCTTGGTAAGGTAAATACTCTGAGTATTGAACCAACTACTCAAAGGATAAAAGCTTAACCTCTTACCTCTTCAGTTATCGAATAAGCAGCGGTATAAAGTGCCCCTTGTTACCAATTGATAGAGCAATTTGCGAATGCAACGGAGCGTTTGTGGAGATTCAGCCATTTGTCATTAGTTCGGTCGCATCTAGCAATATACCGCTCCAACGGAATGCCAATAACAGCTTTCATATTACAAAACTTCTGTTAATTGCTTTACTTATTGTGAATGATTTAATAGTAATCGTTGTTATTGGCTTGACGGAACAACGGCTTTTACTGTCGCGATTGTTGCGTTTTCAATATGAAAGTGAGTTAAACGGACATTTTTTTCATCTTTTGTGTGTTTTTGGTCTCATAATAAAAGTCAAAACTAATTATTGCCTAGTAATTAACCAACTACTTAAACGATAAAGGCTTAACCTTCTACCTTTGTATTTATCGAACAAGTAGTGGTATAAAGTGCCCCTTGTTACCAATTGATAGAGCAATTTGCGAATGCAACGGAGCGTTTGTGGAGATTCAGCCATTTGTCATTAGTTCGGTCGCATCTAGCAATGCCAACGGAATGCCAATAACAGCTTCCATATTACGAAACTTCTGTTAATTGCTTTGCGTATTGTGAATGATTTTATAGTAATTGTTGTTATTGGCTCGATGAAACGACGGCTTTTACTGTCGCGATTGTTTGCGTTTTCAATATAAAAGTGAGTTAAGCGAATTTCTTTTAATGTTTGGTGTGTTTTTGGTCTCACAATAAAAGTCAAAACTAATTATTGCCTAGTCATTTTCAAGGCTCTGAGTAATTAACCAACTACTCAAACGATAAAGCCTTAGGGCTGGTTTATGAATTAATCATTCAAGCAAAAATCAGCTAAGGTTTGCTTAAATATTTGATTATGCCTTAAGTTTTTTATGTTTCACACGATAAAAATTGAATTTATCTCATTGTAATTAGCTAAGTATATGTCAAATTAACCCTGAGTACTCCCTTTGCGTTTCGTTGCACGTACAAAAACCGGTAATAACCGTAAATAATATTTAATTGTATTCTTGTTAAATTTTATTAGTGTAGTGATAACAAGTAGTGGTATAAAGTGTCCCTTGTTACCAGTCGATAGAGTAATTTGCGAATGCAATGGAGCGTTTGTGGAGATTCAGCCATTTGTCATTAGTTCGGTCGCATCTAGCAATATACCGCTCCAACGGAATGCCAATAACAGCTTCCATATTACGAAACTTCTGTTAATTGCTTTGCGTATTGTGAATGATTTTATAGTAATTGTTGTTATTGGCTCGATGAAACGACGGCTTTTACTGTCGCGATTGTTTGCGTTTTCAATATAAAAGTGAGTTAAGCGAATTTCTTTTAATGTTTGGTGTGTTTTTGGTCTCACAATAAAAGTCAAAACTAATTATTGCCTAGTCATTTTCAAGGCTCTGAGTAATTAACCAACTACTCAAACGATAAAGCCTTAGGGCTGGTTTCTGAATTAATCATTCAAGCAAAAATCAGCTAAGGTTTGCTTAAATATTTGATTATGCCTTAAGTTTTTTATGTTTCACACGATAAAAATTGAATTTATCTCATTGTAATTAGCTAAGTATATGTCAAATTAACCCTGAGTACTCCCTTTGCGTTTCGTTGCACGTACAAAAACCGGTAATAACCGTAAATAATATTTAATTGTATTCTTGTTAAATTTTATTAGTGTAGTGATAACAAGTAGTGGTATAAAGTGTCCCTTGTTACCAGTCGATAGAGTAATTTGCGAATGCAATGGAGCGTTTGTGGAGATTCAGCCATTTGTCATTAGTTCGGTCGCAGCTAGCAATGCACCGAGCCAACGGAATGCCAATAACAGCTTCCATATTACGAAACTTGTGTGATAATTGCATTGCTATTATTTCAATTGCCGTTATTGGCTGGATTTATGGCACCCGTTTTCATCAACAATGCCTCTATTATTTTAGGGGACACCTAAGCTCACTATGTGACAGTTAAAGTCCCACAAACTTAACTGTTCTGGTGACAGAACTGAAAAAATTTAAAAGAAAAAATTTACTTAATTTCAGAAAAAATTTACTGATGCCAGCCACTTCATCCGCGTGGATTGAGGTTTTTTGGTTCCCGCGGAATCTCTTTCTTTTTCCGGGATAAATGTATTTTTCTACGACTATAATCTACCTCTGTACCAAATTTCATCCAGATCCGTTCAGTAGTTCCGACGTGATTAAATAACAAACATCACATCATACCCAAACTTTCGTCTTTATAATATTAGTAAAGATAAAATAAAAACAAAAAACTGAACATGTACAAAAATTTGTCTGTGTTCCCTCATGATTATAATATGGGGTTCATCAAAGGGCGGATCCAAAAAGCCACCAACGCATTGGCGGTTCCTCTGATGCTGCAAATGTTCATGGACGACAGTAATCACTTACCATCAGGTAACGCTTGCTCGTTTGCTCGCTATGGTGGCCAATTTTGGCCACCGGGCCAGATAATTTGGTGGGACTCTACTAAATAAATAAATAAATAAAATCTTTATTTAGAATTACCATACACAGTCAAGGTACAAACACAAACTTAGTAAGTAGTAAAGAAATAAATAAAATAACTTACGAACTAGACGGTGACAAAATAATTCCAAAAAGAGCAACAGCTCAGCGTGATGCTGTTATGGTGTAGACATGTCACCGTAAGATTGTAAAAACCGTTAGATTATAATCTAACTCGCGATATTTTAAACTGTCGAAAGATTGTGAACTGTTCAATGTTCTGAGTGTGAATTTTTGAAATATTCATTGTATTTACGTTTTCTTGTCTGTTTCTTGTAGGTTAGGTTAGGGTTCGACACAAATAATTAAGTAGTACACTAGTAGGGCACTTAGGTTTTATCGGGTTTAAATACCTATCAGATTACAATCTACCGGAAAATAATGCGAACAGTTTCCAATCACGCGAGTTAGATTATAATCTAACGGTTTTTACAATCTTACGGTGACAGATACACCATACTAAACGTGAAAGTGATTCTTACAACGGTATTTAATATCTATGACCAGTTCAAGTAGCGGAATTACAGTAGCAATCGATACAGCGAATGCAAAGGCAACCGTTTGTCGTGATTCAACGATTTGTCATTAGCTCGGTGACAATGGTCGCGTCGGCGATAGAATGCCAATAAACGATCCATTGTGCATCGCCCCCTCCAAGGGACAATAACTCTATATACGGGGGCTGTGGTACACAACTGGATATAGCAAACAATTATACAGAAGTACATGGAGACCCTTGAGCCGTGGAGTCTTAGTGGCAAAAATTTTTTGCGTGATATTTCACCGCGGTTAATAACTTCATCTGGTGACAGAAGGACTGGCTCATTTTTTGCGCAAAGGATCAGCCTGGCTGTCCAGCGCGGAAATGCAGCCAGCATTCTTGCCACCATTCCACGTGGGCATGATTTATATAGTAATTAGGTTAGGCTAGCTAGCATTAAGTTCTATTGTATTACTTTCAATAAAAAAAAAAGTACATAGGTTGACTCTGATGTCGTCCGTCCCGCCCACACGGTGGACGGACGACATCAAGAGAGTCGCAGGGAGTCGTTGGATCCAGGCGGCGCAAGGCCGTGGCTTGTGGAGGACCCTACAAGAGACCTATGTCCAGCAGTGGACGTCCATCGGTTGACGACGACGACGACGATATAGGTTGAGCAGCTACTCTCTCTGCGTCGTATTCCCCATTAATGAGGATCGCGACCCCTTTCCACTAATAACGTAATGGCAGGGGTTTTCTTTGGGATAATAATACGGCGGGTTCCCAGGTCCTTCCGCATAAGATTCGACTAAGAGTACTATTTCAGCTCTTAGGTTTCTAACGATTATTATCAGATGTTCGCTACACTCTCTGCGTCGTATTCCCCATTAATGAGCATCGTGACCCCTTTTTATTAATCACGTAATGGCAGGAGTTTTCTTTGGTATAATAATGCGGTGGGTTCCCAGGTCCTTCCGCATAAGATTCGACTAAGAGTACTATTTCAGCTCTTAGGTTTCTAACGATTATTATCAGATGTTCGCTGCACTCTCTGCGTCGTATTCCCCATTAATGAGCATCGTGACCCCTTTCCATTAATCACGTAATGGCAGGGGTTTTCTTTGGGATAGTAATGCGGTGGGTTCCCAGGTTCTTCCGCATAAGATTCGACTAAGAGTACTATTTCAGCTCTTAGGTTTCTAACGATTATTATCAGATGTTCGCTGCACTCTCTGCGTCGTATTCCCCATTAATGAGCATCGTGACCCCTTTCCATTAATCACGTAATGGCAGGGGTTTTCTTTGGGATAGTAATGCGGTGGGTTCCCAGGTTCTTCCGCATAAGATTCGACTAAGAGTACTCTTAGGGTTTCTAACGATTATTAATTATCAGATGTTCGTGATAATAACCGGGACCGACGGCTTAACGTGCTCTCCGAGGCACGGAGGAAACGAAAAGGCCAAATTCGGTCACCCATCCAGTTACCGACTTGGGTCAAAGTTGCTTAACAATCGCAATCGACTGATATGCGTTGTCGCAACTAGGCCACTCGTTCCTCACCACAAAAAGTACCGTAGATTTTCGTAGATCCCATATTATTTGATAGAAGAAGCGTTACCTACTTTGCGGAAGTCCATGATAAAGAAGGAAACGAAACGTACCCATATTGAGAATAATTTGGAAGATTTGTGTGATGTGGTTTTGTACTGGTGCGAATTGCTGACCTACTGGGCGGTGAATAGGGATGATGACAAGTCAATCAAATCAGCAACTCTTTATCAAACTTAAAGACGCTCTTCTAGTATGGAAGTTGTATGAAATTTGCAATTGTAACGTCATCAAATTTCTACGCAATTTTTTTCTGAAATTTTTCTGAACGGATGTGACTGTTAGGTATTTTTGAAGACCCTCTATTTTATAATCAGTTCGAAATATTTTATTTTTGATATAGGCATCATCCCTATTTCGCAAACTACACGTGCAAGCTACACGCTGTACCACATAGATTTGTCTGTTTTGGCGGATTATAGCGGAGTACAGTTCTAGTTCCTTCATTATTTCGTATATCCGCTGAAAATTTATGTATATCCCGCTTATAGTATCTTTAAAAAATAATATGGATTAAACTAAACGTGTACGCAAAATTTCAGCTCAATCGGTTGGGGATAAGTGACAAATGACTTGAAATTATAGATTTTAATAGCTTCAAAAAGGAGTATCAAGTGATTTATATATTATAACACTATTTACACGATTGATTGTTAAACACCGAGGCATGTTTTACGCGGAGGCAGAACAATGTCATGAAAGGAACAGCGTTATTCACCTGGTCCGAATGAGCAACGCCTACGTTGACAACACTCTGCATGCCTCTCGGATGTTATTAACATGCTAATACTTTGCGTGGAACCTGATGAGTTTACACTTCCGCTCGCATTTTGATCATAGAAACCTGTCCCCTGAAAATAATGCTTTAATTGTTGCCCTTTACAACCTATAGCCAGCTCAGAATGAAAAGGGTTATGGCCACAGTCCACTACGCTGGCCAAGTTGGGCAGACTTCACACACCTATCAAAACCTGCCGCCTGAAAAAAATGCCGCCTGGATGACCTATTTGGACGTTCAAATTCGGCATTCTCGCTTCCTCCGTGCCTCGGAGAGCACGTCAAGCCGGTTATTATCTGATAATAATCGTTACAAAAACTAGACTTTAAATACTCTTAGTCCAGTCGTATGCGGAAGGACGTGGGAACCCACCGCATTATTATCCCAAGAGAACTCCTCCCATTATTTGATCACATTATTTGATTGAAAACAGGTGCACAATAATATTTAGATTAAATGTCAACTATTTTAGTTTTATCCTAGGTTTTTTTTTCTGTTATTGAGTACCAATTAGTAGGGGTGCTCAATATAATTACAATCTAGCCAGACTATTTGACTAATAAGTAATTTTTCTTTAACCTAAGCTTATAATTATCTTATGTGCTAAGAAATTGTCCAATGACGTATCTTAGTCTTTATTGTTGCTAATAGACACTTTGTCCATGTGTTCTTTTATGCAGCACTATCACTACACTATCACTAGTCACTATGCACTAACTCAAAGGGTTTTGTCCATTTTAGTCTTCTCACTAATTGCGTTACGCCGATTATCATAGGTTTTATCCTAGGTGTAAGGCTCTAAATGTTATTTAGTTGTCCCACACGGTATATTTATGAAACAAATTTATCTTTATCTTTATTAATGGAAAGGGGTCATGAGCCTCAGTAATGAGGAATACGACGCAGAGAGAGTGGCTATAATCACTCCAAAAATAGGTATTTCCAATATATAATATAATTAATTTATTACACTTAAGCAGTACCAAGAGTCATTTCGTTGTTTTTCATTCCGAGCCCGTTTGTAAGTTACACAAGTCGACATTTTTAAATTACAAGGGTTTTTCCCTTCCAGTTGCGTTTAATTTAATCCTTCGCAGTAACAGCTGTCGCTTATTAAGGCTTGTTTAGATGGCAGACAATTTGTAGTAAGAGTCACGTTCAACTTTTCTTGGCTATTGCCTTTTGTTAACACTGAACTTGTTCATTAAGATTGCTTGCCTTCTTTCAAATAAAATGTTTCAATACCATTAAAAGATTACAGAACAAGAATTTGTGTGCGTTTCGTTGCTTAATATTTTCCTATTATATTTCATTTATCACTTAAATATATGAAAAATTTTAGCAAGACAACATATTTTCTTTGATGCTAAAGTGCGTCTGTCTATCTGTCTTTTTCTAAATTTCTCTGACCAACCTATTTAGACAACATTTGATATAGAGATTATGTCCTGAGGACGGTACATAAGCTTCTTCTTATCCCGGAAAATTAAAGACTTTTCGCGGAAAAACTCATATAAGAAATAAAAAAAGCTTAATTTGCACGGAAAAAGTTGCGATGAAATTTTTTCCAACTAACACCTTTTGTTAGCTTAGAATCATGATTCAAAAAATACGTTTTCTTTTTTGAAAATTGTAAAAATATTTGTTTTGTGCACGCAAACAAAGAAACAAACTGCCAAATAAACTCTTCCCATTTCTTAAATAAGTACTGATAAATACCTACTGTAATTTTGGAATCTGTAGATTTAATTTATTTTCAGTTGAAGACTAAACTACCGAGAATTCAGCTACAAAGGGGGTAACTACCATCGCATAAAGCAGTATTACTTTATGAAGTTTTATGTCACGTACCTTGACGTTCCTAAAATCTTTACTAATACTAATATTGTGTATGAATGGATGTTTGTTACTCAATCACGCCAGAACGGATGAATGGATTTGGATGAAATTTGGCACAGGGATATGTTATAGTCTGGAAAAGCAGATAGGCTACTTTTTATCCCGGAAAATTAAAGAGCTCCCGCGGGAACCAAAAAACCTCAATCCACGTAACAGAGTTAAGATAATAATTCTAAAACACGCACGTCAACAATACTGCTTTAAGCAATGGTAGAACGTCCGCAGGAAATAAAATGTACTTTGTGAGAATCATCGTACATCCGATTTCAAATTTCACTCCAAACTCAAGGCAATATGTATTTTTAAAGCAAACACTCAGATTTCCAATATGGGAATGTTTGTGTCGTCTGCTTTCCAGGGCTGGATTAAGTTTCGGAATCCCCGTAAGGAAGAGCCGCGACGAAGAAATATCAAATATCTTTTTCGCTTACTGGAAATACAACGCCACTTTGGTCAAAGCGGAAATAAACTTTCATTTAAAACTAAAGCATTTTAAAGTTTATTTACTTCAATTGGTTACTTTATTTGAGACGGATCAACCCATTTACTGAGATATATTCTATTCTACAAATAATAAATTAAAGGCTTTTGAGAACTCTCAGGCATGCAGGTACATGGCATCTCTGGCATGTACTTACTTAAAACACACTCATTTGTTTTTTTTATTTCATTTCATAACTCTGTAAGGTTAGAGTTAGAGCCCCGGATGGGGAAATATAGAACTTGAATTTGAATCTGGATTAATGAACGAACACTTCTATAATTGGTTATTTCACAACTAGTCAAATCAGCAACTTTTTTTTCAAACGTCAAAACGCGTGCTTAGTATGGATTTTGTATGAAATTTTAAGATGTGACGTCATCAAAGTTCGACGCACTTTTTTTACTTTAATCGATAGTTTAAAATGGTTAATCAAAATAAAACTAGCAGGGGACGTGGATATTACGAATTTTGGAAGATCCTATAAATAATCCACTACAGCCCATTAACGTCCCACTGCTGGGCACAGGCCACTCTCTCACTCTCATAGGAGAGAGGGAATTAGAGCTTAGACCCACCACGCTGCTCCAATGCGGGTTGGCGGGCTTTAACGACCATTATCATGTTAGTGATAATAACCGGGACCGACGGCTTAACGTGCTCTCCGAGGCACGGGGGTGAAACACCGCCAACTTCCTAACTCCGGGCTAGCACTGGAAATTTCTAATCAGAAAAACCCGATACTTAATTATGGCCCGACCCGGGACTCGAACCCGGGACCTCGTCGGTCGCAGTCAAACATGATAACCACTAGACCAACGAGGCATTTATATATAAATAATAATCATTAAAAAATAATTTATCTCACTAGTAATCAAATACCCAATAGGGATGATGACAACTCAATCAAATCAGCAACTCTTTATCAAACTTAAAAACGCTCTTCTAGTATGGAAGTTGTATGAAATTTGCAATTGTGACGTCATCAAATTTCAACGAACTTTTTTTCTTTAATCTGTATTTTCAAATGGTTATCCAACTTAAAACTAACCGAGGATGTGAATTTTAGGTCCTTTTGAAGACCCTTTAATTAATTTAATAATCAGTTAGAAATAATTTATTTTTGATATAGGCATCATCCCTATTGCACTATTTCCATTACGAATACTCTACCTTCTTAATTTATTCAACTACAACTGCGTCCGGAATTGGTGCACTCCGAAACATCCTAATCCCTGATTCCTATTCACGATTGGGACCTGCGGCACGTGACACGAATCACACAATCCGCCTTTATCCGGTTCCAACCGCTCAGAACCGGCTGGAACTGGTTACAGCACCTGTAAAGCGGTTTTTAAGAGATTACCCGGCTTCCGTATGCGGTGCGCATCTTTTATGAACTACTGAGGAAGCCTTTTGTTATGCGACTGCCTGAAAAAAGGAGTATATTGTTTTCAGGGTTCATGTATGTATGTATGTATGTGAGTTTGTATATTCCACCATAACTTCTATACGCCTGAACCGATTTTGGTAAATGAGGTATCGTTAGAATCCCTATCTTTTTCCAAGTGACATAGGCTAGTAAAATAAAAAATAAAAATTGATGGGGTGACCATGGTCCCGCATTAATGACTAAAGTTGAAAAAAAACATTCGGAAATAAGATTAACTATATAATCATCATCTACAAAATGATGAGTAGATTCCAAAAATATATAACACTATATTCAATATCCAGTGATTCACAAAAAATATCATTTAATAAAAATGGGAATAAGATTCCAAAGGCTATGCAAATCGCATCTTATGGAGGTAAACTCCAAAAATAATATGGCAGGGCAGTCGTATTTTTTAATTCGTTAATTTGTCATTGACACGAGAAAGGCACATTTTTGTTTAAAAACGCTGTGAATGTTATGATTGCGTCCTATAAAATAGAACTTATTCTACATCTATACTTCCTCACTGTTACATTTTACGTTTAAGTGATAGAACCATTGTAGAACGGTCGGTTTTCAAGTGTTAACTATACAAATGTAATGGCCGGATTCAATGAAAAGTATTTCATAATTAAAAACCGTCCCAAGCACTGAAAATTTTAATGAACAGTAAATTGTATTTGTCACCGTAAGATTGTAAAAACCGTTAGATTATAATCTAACTCGAGAAATTCTAAACTGTCGAAAGATTAGAATTTAACGCATTATTTTCCGGTATATTGTAATCTGATAGGTATTTAAACCCGATAAAACCTAAGTAAAACCTTAATTATTTATGTCGAACCCTAACCTAACCTACAAGAAAGAGACAAGAAAACGTAAATAAAATGAATATTTCAAAAATTGACACTCAGAACATTGAACAGTTTACAATCTTTCGACAGTTTAGAATTTCGCGAGTTAGATTATAATCTAACGGTTTTTACAATCTTACGGTGACATATTGATTCATCTTTATTTTGGATATGCCGCTCCTCTGTGGCTTACATATTTACTTTCTTGTACGTGTAGTTCTTAAATGTAGTACTCGTCTCCACCAGAGTCGTCGATCCTATAATTTAAGCTCGCTCCAGATGCCTAGAAAACTACTTTTACTTCACAAAAATATAACTTACGAGATTTAACTAACATAATTATTTATGTACAAACCACTTAACAATTTCACCGTACACATTTTCAAGGAAAACTAAAAGAACCTTTGTCCATTTGTTAAAAGGCATATTTTGTACAAAAATAATTTAAAAAAACTGTTCAAGTGTTAGGGCTATACGTAACTAACTCCTTAATTTTCCATGATAAAAGGTAGCCTATGTGCTATTCCAGACTATAATCTATCTCTGTGCCAAATTTCAGCCAAATCCGTTCAGCCGTTGTGGCGTGATTGAGTAACAAACATCCATACATCCATCCAAACTTTCGCATTTATAATATTAGTAAGAAGTAAGATAGTAGGGTACTTACAGGCTTAATATTATGTATTACATTATATTTTAGTATATTACATATTTTTATGTATTTATTGCTATGTATTTTGACTTAAATTCTTTATTCAATAATAAATTATCATACTTCACATTACTACCCACTACCTAATATGTTTCTTCTTACCTCAACTTTTCTCTTTATACTTATTGTACGCACTGTGATTTCAACCCTGTCCCCACTACCAAAGGTTAACTGAAAGAGAATACCTCTAGGTATTAAATTCGCCTCTGTGCATTGTAATCTACTTATGTGCAATAAACAATTTAAAACAAAACAAACAAACAGGCTTCTGGCTTTAGGACACTTGGTGAAGTAAAATCCTGAAAATTCCCACAAAATTATTCGAATTTCCATTTCGCCTATCTTCCTCCGATTTCCGAACGCGTTTCATTGTTTCGTTTTATATATTTTCCTCCCTCCTGTTTGTCCGTCCGTCTGATTTGCGTATCGCGTTGGTGCTTAATGAAGTTTGTTCAGGACTCAGTCAATCGATTGTTTGAGCGAGATCTTCAATTCTCGATAATAGGGGTGATTTAATGTTCCGATATTTACTCTCCGTTTTGCTACGTATGACTGAGGGACGGGATGTTTGCTGAACTAGATACTAGTCAGTGTAATGATATACCTCCAACTTATATATCATACTAAGTGCCTGTTTCACAATCGCCAAGTAAGCCAAAACTGAGAAATAAATTTGAAATTTTGACAGGATTCCTATACACCTTATTTCAAAACATCAAGTTTATTCGCCAGATGAAGTTTACTTGGCGATTGTGAAACAGTCCCTTATTATCTTACTAATATTATAAATTCGAAAGTTGGGATGGATGTATGCAATGGCGTGCAGTTCATAGAGGCATAAAAGCACTGCTTACCCAAGGGGAAATACGACAATTCTCATTTTTTATCAAGAAAGTCAGTATATAGGTATTCTGACCTACCAATGCCTACCCTAGCTTCAAACCCTGTGCACGTCACTGGATATATGGATGTTTGTTACTCAATCACGCCCCACGGGCTGAACGGATCTGGCTGAAATTTGGCACAGAGATAGATTATAGTCTGGAATAGCACATAGGCTACTTTTTATCCCGGAAAATTAAAGAGTTCCCGCGGGAACCGAAAAATCACGCAGACGAAGTCGCGGGCATTCGCTAGTAATATATAAATCACTTGATACTCCCTTTTGAAGCTATTAAAATCTATTAAAATTCATATGACCACTATCCAGGTCATTTTACATATGAAAAAATCACGTCCATCAAACACGCCGCAACAGATGAACAGATTTCGCTCTGTTGTGGCGTGATTGAAGGGCAAACCAACAAGGAACACTTTATGATATCAAGGTAGGATTTTTTTTATTATTCACTACAGTAAGCCCTTGTCTGCGATCTCACCTGATGGTAAGTGATGATGCAGTCTAAGATGGTAGCGGGCTAACCTGTTACAGGCATGGCAGTTATATTAAACCCATACCCCTATTCGGTTTCTACACCGGAACGCTAAGTCGTTTGGCGGCACGTCTTTACCGGTAGGGTGGTAACTAGCCACGACCGAAGCCTCCCACTAGGCCAGACCAGGGAAAATTCAGAAATTATGAATTCCCAAATTGACCCTGCCGGGGATCGAACCCGGGACCTCCGCACGTTAAGGCAACAGCGCTACACACTGCGCCACGGAGGTCGTCAAAGTATCATTCATTCATAGTATCCTGTCAAAGTATAGCCACGCGGATTATGTCTCTTTAGATCAAAAATTGCCAATCCAGTTTCTGCATCGGAATGCTACTGGAATTGGGTATTTGACTACTAGTGAAATAAATTATTTTTTAGTGATTATTAAATAAAGGATCTCCCAAAAATCGTAATATCCACGTCCCTTGCTAGTATTATTTTGAATAACCATTTTAAACTATCGATTAAAGCAAAAAAAGTGCGTCGAACTTTCATGTCGTCACAACTTAAAATTTCATACAAAATCCATAGTAAGCACGCGTTTTGACGTTTGAAATAAAGTTACTGACGAGTTGTCAAATACCAAATTATGTGAATCAGTAGTGGAATCCGAATTTCAAAACACGATACATTTGAATGAATTAACAACGCCCATTACACGTTGTACCGTTTCGACTTTTTAACATTGAAAACATGATACATTTGAATGAATTAACAACGCCCATTACACGTTGTACCGTTTCTAATTCCATAACAAATCAGATTTGATTTCCGTACCGAGCCCGTGGCCGGGTTCCGTACGTAATCCCACGTCACTCATACTTATTCCGGAAGACGTTCTAAGTGGATTAGGGGGATTAGTGTCGGATCAATAGTCGTAGGCATCCCTCGCTACCGCTTCTTTCCTTGAGACTTGTGATTTCACATACAGTTACGCTCAGTTTCTAAATAAGACATTCCTACAGCTACTGTAGTTATTTTATTCCTCTTTAAGTTAGCCCTTGGCTGTAAGTGATGGCAGTCTAAGATGGTAGCAGGCTAACTTGTTCCCACTAACTGCAACCTAATCCCCATCATATCAATTAAAAGGGTTTACTGAGTAGAATATGAAAAATTGAAACACGTCAAACTGAATTCAATATGGCGGATGATGAAAGCTTGTTTTTTAAAACTGTTTTTAAATGATTTAAGACTGATTTGTCAATATTATTTTAATTTTCCATTAGTCTAGTTATTAACATATAATAATATATCGGCATTCACATAGAATTTCATTTTACATTTATTACATTTCTTGATCTACCCTCATAAATTAATTATAACTCCGGTTGAAGAATGCGAGATCGTTGCCACGGTGTAATCTATATCATTTTCGCTAATACCGAGGAGAGTGTTAGCTAATCAGAGGTGATCGTAACATTTCAACAATCACGTAGTAGTAGTCTGGGGTCGATTCAATTAGTACTGAAAAACTCAATTTAACAGTTTTCTTTACGGCCTTACAGCTTTTGGCTATGCAATCTCCTTTCATCTCATGTCAATACCTCTAAACACCAAACACATTGCACCCAATTAGTACCTTTCCATGATCATCCTCATACGGTCAGACCGCAGATCCGCACAAAGCGTGGAATGATGCAGCCGTGACGTCACAGTAGCTTATCACACATGGCAGATAATTCCCGCTTGGCGCAGTCGGTAGGATACAATGGGCTCCGATGCTGTCAACCGCAGAGATGGAACTCAAAAAGATAGCCGATCATGTTTGACGAGGATTATGTGTGCTACAGACAGATAGCTACAGGTATATTATTCATTGATGTAAATTTATATTATTCATTGATGTAATAAGTTGTGTAATAAGGGGTATTAAAACACGAATGTGGGTTTATCACACGACGCGAAGCGGAGTGTGATAATAGTATCATATGAGTGTTTTAATACCTAATTATCAACAGTTGCATACAAGACTTTATCTACTCCCATGCTATGAATCCTCTATAACAGATTCTGAAATAGTTAGCTTACTGCTAAAATTAAAACATCCAGACCTAGTAACCTAATATCATCCATTACTGAGTTTATACAAATAAACTAAGTATTAATGAAAGAATTATTTTTTGCAGTAGTAATTAAGTAACATTTTGTATAGTGCAATTATTAAAATTCACTTGATGTTCTTTAATGTTGGAAGGTGCTGATCCCGATGTACTCGGCGGAATATTTATATTAACAAAACAATTAAAAAAAACGAAGAAAAATGGCGGGGAAAATTCTAATAAGCTACTTTTTTTTTTACAGCGCGCGGCGTTCTTGTAGTGAAACGCGCGTGTATGACAATGTTCTTTTTTTGAAATTCGTATAGATGTTATTTTTTTGTAATTCATACAGATACCACGCATCGAGCAGATGTGGCTGTCTGTTGAGTAAACACTTTGCGCAACGGGGATCGAAAAAAAAAATGAGGAAAAGGAGTGTTGTTATGAAATTCAGTACAACATTCCATCACCCGTTTGGATGATGTTATGGTTATTAGGACATTGGGTGTTTTAATGTTGGCAATAAGCTAACTGTTTCAGAACCTGTTATAGAGGATTTATAGCATGGGAGTAGATAAATTATGTAAAGTCCATCCAACAGGTATTTACAAGCTCTCGAATAGCTTATTTATACGACTCCCGATTATTAGTGAATGAGTTTACTAACGGACTACATTTTAACCCTAATTTTACGTAGAAAAAGTTCACGAAGGATCAATATTTAGAGCTGCTAGTAAAGGATCCCATACCATAGAAGATTACTATGTTTAAAGATTTGGAATTCAGCTCAGAATTTATAGATACTAGAAAGGTGTTATCGTCCGAGTGAATTTTGGTTTTAAAAATCTTGAAAAAACTCTTAGAATTTCCGAGAAAAAATCTAAACGTCACTATCCAAATCGTCACCTATACCAAAGATGTACACATAAAATCACTTCAATCGGCTGCTCCGTTGCGGCGTTATTGAAGGAAAAACCAACAAACACACATTATTTCGCATTCATGATAATATTATTAGTAAGATTAGCTAATTATAAACATATAACCGGTTGTAAATCACTGGTTTTGTCGAAAACCCCCAGCCAAAACCAGTGAGCTACAACCGGTGATGCATTTATGGTTATAACGAATTTCACTCACGATAGTTTAAACGTTAAAACGACTTCCTATTCAACGAGTTGGTATCAAAAATATGTTAAACTATATCAGAACGCGATAGAAGGAATAGCAAAAATTCATATTCCCGATAAAATATCTAAGGATGAAAGGCTAGACCGGGGCGTCTCGATCCATTCTATTCTCGAGTTACTGGCAGCGTCATGGCGTTTATTTATCATATTATATACGTTAAAACGATAACCTATTCAACGAGTTGGTCTAAAAATATGTTAAACTCTATCAGAACGCGATAGAAGGAATAGCAAAAATTCATATTCCCGATAAAATGTCTAAGGATGAAAGGCTAGACCGGGGCGTCTCGATCCATTCTATTCTCGAGTTACTGGCAGCGTCATGGCGTTTATTTATCATCTAATATCCCGCTGGCAGCATTGTGCCATGGACATCAATAATTCATGCAGCCTGTGAGTTATAACGACGACGATCTCCGAGGATTTTCTTCCGATTTCGAACGCACTAGCGATTATTTTATGGGATTCTAGATGTTGCCCGCGACTTAGTCCGCGTGCGTTAAGATGTTTTGATTCCCGCGAGAACTCTTTAATTTTCCGAGTTAAAAAGTAGCCTATGTCCTTCCCCGGGATGCAAACTATCCCCATACCAAATTTCATTAAAACCGGTTGAACAAATGGGCCGTGAAAACGTAGCAGACAGACTAAATAAATAAATCGTTTATTTTCAATCATTTTGTGTTACATTGTAATTGATCTTGGAACTATTCGACGTTAACAATTTTTGTGCTTATAACAATTATATTAGTAAAGATGTTTTATATAGTCTGTTTCAATAGGGATGATAGTATATTTGTTCAACTTCAACGTCTGATCACGTAATCTCATCTCATCCGATGTATAGTGATAGGAATATCTTATATATACAATTCTCGTGCCACAATGTTAGTTACCATACTCCTCCGAAACGGCTTGACCGATTTTTATGAAATTTTATATGCGTATTCAGTAGGTCTGAGAATCGGCTACAATCTATTTTTCATACCTCTGAAACACCTCAATCTACGCGGACGGAGTCGCGGGCATCAGCTAGTTTTCTTTAAAATTGACGTTTGTTACTCCATCACACAAGGACGGCTGAACGGATCTGGATGAAATTCTGCACAGAGATATATTATAGTCTGGAATAAGTCCATTTTTTTTAAGTAAATAAATTTTCATCCCGGAAAATTAAAGACTCCCCAGGAAAAAAAAACCTTAATCCACGCGGACGAAGACGCCCGTCGCGGGCATCAGTTAGTTAGATATACGGGCGAAGCCAGGGTGAGGCAGCAAGTAACATAATTTTAAATTCCACCACCACCACCACAGCTCATTAACGTCCCACTGCTGGGCACAGGCCTCCACTCTCACGAAATTAGAGCTCAGACCCACCATACTGCTCCAATACGGGTTGGCGGGCTTTAACTACTATTATCACTAACGTGATAATAGCCGAGACCGACGGCTTAACATGCTCTCCGAGGCACGGGGGTGAAACACCAAGAACTTACAACTCCAGGCTGGCACTGAGAATTTCTTAACTGAAAAACCCAATACCTAAGAATTTTTACGCCCAAACGGAAATCGAAACCAAGACCTCGTGATCCGCAGTCAGCCATGTTTATCACTAGACCCACGAGGCAGTCGAATTTCAGATTCATTCACATCATTAACTTGTAACAGAAATGCCGTTCTCATAGTAGCCAGTGAGATTAATTAAGAACAAGACAAGTGACAAATATTTCCCAGTGCAAGATCAACTACCGTTTGCTCTTTGATGAATGCCGCAAGAATGTTAATTAGTTGCCATTCAAATGAACCGAAGACAAATTTATAGTCAATGTGATTCCGATTATAAACATCAGTAGCAATGGGATAATACTTTTTCGTGTTAACATTCCAACGCTTAATTGGCTGTCACATGTTACGAAAAAGTACTTGCATGAACTACAAAATTAAGTGAAGCTCATCTAAAGTAGCTCATATGAGCTACTTTAATAATACAGGTTCTAAAATAACGGGCTTTAATCGGGTTAGATTTGATTATTATGGCATTTTTTGGTAGCACTTAGCTACCGAATAGTCGTAAGTATCACTAAATGTCTACAAAATATGTTTTGAATACAAATTTTCAATTCAAGTTATTCATGAAGTTATAGCTCAAGCACAAAAGGATCTAGATGTATTAAATGAATGGTTCCTCTATAATCTTCTCACAATCAATACATCCAAAACATCATAAATGATTTTCAGGGCTAACAATAAAAAAGTACCCAATTATACACCGCTTAAGATAAATGACAATATTTTAAAAAGATCTAAATCAGAAAAATATTTAGGCCTAACATTAGACGACAAACTTGTATGGGACTCACATATTAACCAAATTACCTCAAAATTAGCTTCACTCACAGGTGCGCTGCGAAAAGTGTCAAATTTCATACCGCTCAAAATCCAGAAAACTATCTATAACGCCCTAGAAAAGTCTCATTTAGAAATAGAATAATAGAAATCTGGAGATCAGCTGCTCAAACTCACATCAACAAACCGCAACGAGCACAAAATAAACTAATAAAGGCTTTATTCCGTTATAACTACCTAACTCCAACTAAAGAACTATATAAGAAAAATAAGCTTATGAACATTAAACAATTATATACATACGATACATGTCATCTTATTAGAAAAATTACAACAAAAACTATACACTCTAATTTAACCTTCATACCCAGGACCATCAAATATAACCTTCGACGCAAAAATAAATTTCACATTTGGCAACCACGGACAAAAACATATGGAAATAAAAACATATTGTGCGAGGGTGCACTCTTATACAATAGCCTACCAGATACTATTAAAGAATGTAATCATACTTCACAATTTAAGAAAAAGCTGAAGATATATGTAGCGGATAATATTGTGAAAATATATTTATACAGGTAGCTCATTAACATTGAGCAATTGGAGCAATAATGAAAATTAGTAATAAGACAATTAAATTATAATATTTAGTAGGTATATATAATGCATGCTTCTGTGTAACTACGAAACTTATGTTCAATCTCTTGTTAAGTGAACAGTGTTCTTTTAAGAGAAATAAATATCATTAAACCGAGTTATCGATTTTTGAGACAGAAAATACGGTTTGGTCCCATAGTGCGGCAGCCAATCTCTACAGGCATAGAGATTAGCCACCTGCGCTAGAGGGGGTCAAGTGTTCAAGCTCAATATCTATACTAATATTATAGATGCAAAAGTTTTGATGGATGGATGTTTGTTACCCAATCACGCCACAACGGCTGAACGGATCTGGATGAAATTTGGCACAGGGATATACTCGTAATACTATAGTCTAAAATAACACATATGCTACTTTTTATACGGGAAAAGTAAGGAGTTCTCGCGGGAACCAAAAAATCCTCAACCCATGCCGACGAACTCGCGGGCATCCTAGCTATGTAAAAAAGCAACATTATTAGATAATATTTAGGTAAGTAAGTAAACAAAAATATACACCAGTCGTAATTTTTCAATACACCAGAATCCCAATTCCAGTTTTTCCAATTCCCAAAACTCTCTCGTTAGTGCGGCAAACTTTTAATTCCGTCGATGTAACGGGGCCATAAATCCGCAGAATGAATCCCACTGTGGCGCAGTTATTAGGACGAATTTACGACCAAGAAGATCTATTTGTTGGGTTACGCCCATTTGCAAGGCCTGAATTGCTACGTGACTATTTATGAGACGATATCCTTGTATTGTATTTGCTACAATCATTTTGCTGGGTATTTCGAATGAAATGTTTTTATTGACAGCAGGGGCCATATTGCCAACGAACAATACTTAGGCTATATTACACAAAATTACAGTTTGATGTCACGTACGTTGAAGTTCGTAAAATAAGCCTTCTTATTATTTTAAAACATGAAAGTTAACTTTGTTTTATCAACTACAAGTTAGCCCTTGACTGCGACCTCACCTGCTATCAGATGAGTCATGATGCAGTCTAAGATGGTAGCGGGCTAACCTGTAAGGGGCATGGCAATTATATTAAACTCATACCCCTAATCGGTTTCTACACAGCATCGTATTGGAACGCTTAATCCGAAGCCACCCACCAAGCAAATAATGAAACAATATGTTGGGGAACGCAGGAACGTCCTTTCCCGGGATCCACCACCACCATTACAGCCCATTAACGTCCCACTGCTGGGCACAGGCCTCCACACTCTCATAGGAGAGAGGGAATTAGAGCTTAGACCCACCACGCTGCTCCAATGCGGGTTGGCGCGCTTTTACGACTATTATCATGTTAGTGAAAACAACCGGGACCGACGGCTTAACGTGCTCTCCGAGGCACGGGGGTGAAACACCGCCAACTTCCTAACTCCGGGCTAGTACTGAGAATTTCTAATCAGAAACCTAATGCTCAATTATGGCCCGACCAGGGACTCGAACTCGGGACCTCATCGGCCGCAGTAGAACATACCAACCACTGGACTAACGAGGCAGTCACTGCTATCAGATGAGTCATGATACAGTCTAAGATGGTAGCGGACTAACCTGTTAGGGGCATGGCAGTTATATTAAACCCTATTCGGTTTCTACACAGCATCGTACCGGAACGCTTAATCCGAAGCCACCCACCAAGCAAAAATGACTATGTTGGGGAACGCAGGAACGTCCTTTCCCGGGATGCGACAAGACAATCACCAAAAAATGGTTTGAAAAGGTGGTCCGTTAAAGCGTAGCAGACAGACAGATAGACAGACACACTGTCGCCTTTACAACTAGCATGGATTTTATTTTTTCCTTAAACATGTTGTCAGTAATTCCGGTACAATTGTAACACAAGCCATTTCTTTGTTTAAGTCGCCGTCAGTACAGTGGCATGAGGGAACGTTTTAAATTACAAGGGTTTTTCCTTTCCTTTTCACTGCTGTTTAATTCAATGCCTTTGTTGGAACAGCTGCGCCTTAATAAGGCTTGTTTAGGAATAATTTGCAGCGGAAACAACTCATACAACGTTTGGCACTCTTATATTTTTTGTTGTTGCAAATTTGCATTTCTTTCTTTTAAATAGACATGATGACAGTAACCAAGAATCAATGAAATTATGAATTTATCTAATGAAATAGGATTCATGGATTATAAGAGACGTATTTATTTTTCTATTTCGAATGAGATTGCTATTTATTTTGATAAAATAAAACTGTAAAATACAGCAATCCGCCATATTGGATTAAACACCAAGAAGCGAATGACGTCACAATTGTTTGATTTCGAGCTTTGACAATCGCACTAATGTTTACTGCACACTGCACAGAGTGCATCGGTAAAAACAATAGTGACGTCACAAACGACGCCATGACACCGGCGAGCGTTTTGGCGCGAATATTAAAATTTAAATTTCAAATGCCAATTTTATCTACCAAACCTTATTTTTTTGCAGAAATAATATAGTTTTTCGAAATAGTAGATACTTCCGAACATAATCTGACCATTTCTCAAAATCAGTCATCATGCCTATTACAATGTCGAAGCTTCATTAATCTTGTAATAACTTTTTATTATACGACTGCCTGAAAAAAGGAGTATATTGTTTTCAGGGTTCATGTATGTATGTATGTATGTATGTATGTATGTATGTATGTATGTATGTATGTATGTATGTATGTATGTATGTATGTATGTATGTATGTATGTATGTATGTATGTGAGTTTGTATATTCCACCATAACTTCTATACGCCTGAACCGATTTTGATAAATGAGGTATCATTAGAATCCCTAGCTTATTCCGGGTGACATAGGCTAGTAAAATTTTCAAAAAAATTGATGGGTTGACCATGGTCCCGCATTAAAGACCAAAATAAAAAATAAAAAATTCGAAAATAAGAATAACTATATAATCATCATCTAGAAAATTATGAGTAGATTCCAAAAATATATAACACTGTAGTTCAATATTTAGTGATTCGCAAATCGCTTCTTATGGAGGTAAACTCCAAAAATAATATGGCAGGGCAGTCGTATTTTTTAATTCGTTAAATCATTTATTTTACTTTTAAACCGTCTATCAGAAAGATCAGCTGGGCGAGCGCGTATCTCTGACAGCTACAGTGTAACGATCGCAATCACCTCTGATTGGATAACACTCTTCCACTATTGGACAAAATCCATTGACGCAGCAAGAATACCATAAATTCAGCCAATCACAACAATTGATACTTTAACAATGATTGATGCAGAAGATACGCGGTCGCTCTGCGGATCGCCATATTGATATAGTAAATTCAATATGGCGGACGATAAAAGCTTATTTATTAAATATTGTTTTATTAATTTAAGACTCATTTTAGCTAGAGTCGATGTAAAAATCAATATGCTGGCGGACGTCTAGTATCAGCTTGTTTCTAGATCATAGTTATATTGTAACCGTGGAAGCTATTAAACTCGCGGCGACCGGGATTCCAGTTTGCGCTAGCAATTTAAAGTTTAAACTAAAAATGGTTGATCAAAGTGCTGTCGTGCTGTTGATCGAACCACCGGTATGGACTTCTTTTTTTTTTTTTAGAGTTTAATCACGCTGGGGATGTAAAAATAGAAGAGTACTGCAAGAGTTCCTGCAACTAACAGGGGTGGATACTATCATCACTTAAAGTTGTATTATTTTAATATTTTTCACGTTCATATTTTAGAATTATTATAATAAACTTATTATAAGGATGTCGTGATATAAAACTGTCATTTTGAATATTGCTTTTAGCGACGGTAGTAATTTTATTTTAATTAAAATTATTGAAATATAAACCTTAACACTAAGACATTAAAGTTTAATTTCGAATGGAGTATATTTAAATGTTCGTGAGCATGTCGCCATTCGCGAGCATGTCGGTCACGCGAATCTACATTTTTATCATTTCTACCAAAAAGTGCTCAACGCGTCCTTGGAACCTCCTCCTTTTTTGGAAGTTGGTAAAAAACACTTGATTCCGTGATTACTGTGAACATTGTAATGGACAGAAAGGCATACACACTTTTGCGCTTATAATCCTACTAGCTTTAGCCTGCGGCTTCGCTCTCGTAAATTTTTATGATTGATATGATTTTTATGAAATTTTTATTGAAATATTAAAATAGTTATGAAGCGCGTCTATGAGTACGTATGTATATAATACATAATAAGGTGTCACTATTTTTCAAAAAAAGAGATTCAATATTAGAATGTTTTTACTCAAATAAATTTTTACGAGTGCTTTTGTATTGAATATTCCACTGATTAAGAAGAACCAGCAAGAAACTCGGTGGTTTCTCTTTTGAAAAAAAATCACAATTTCATCAATGTGTGAATACGTAACCGCTGTCCATAGCATTGCATTGCAAAAAAACAAAACGAAATTGGCAGTCGTAGAGACTGCCGATAGAAGTGAAAACGATTTTTTTGTTTTAATTAAAATATAAACCTTAACACTAAGGCAATAAAGTTTAATTTCAAATGTAGTATATTTATATTTAAGACCTTTTGTCTTCGTAACCACGCGAGCATGTCAGTGTTCGTGAGCATGTCGGTCACGGTCACGCTAATTTACATTTTTACCCCCTACCAAAAAGTCAAAACTCAACGCGGCTAAAGAAGTTTTCACTTCAGAAATTCGCACTGCGATATTTTCCAGTGAGACCTCATGCTTATATCCGAGAATAAAATTGGTCGGGAAATAACTTCGGTCTCCAGTACGGCTTCGCTGCAACGCTACTTTATCTAATTGCTGACTGAATGGTGGCCACTCAGCGAAATTGCAGCTGGGTTCCTCCAGTTATACTTATTGGATGTCGAGTCGTTGAAGGAATTGGTGGATACGTATTACCTAGTTAAATAAATAAATAAGCCTTTATTAACTGAAAATTGTTTACATGTTCAGTATTTATCTTAAACTGTATTAGACTCAAACATATTTCGGTAGCTTTAACAGTATACACAACTCACATGCAATATTTATGTACATGTGAGATAGTACGTATTATGTATGTCACCGTAAGATTGTAAAAACCGTTAGATTATAATCTAACTCGCGAAATTCTGAACTGTCGAAAGATTGTAAACTGTTCAATGTTCTGAGTGGCAATTTTTGAAATATTCATTTTATTTACGTTTTCTTGTCTCTTTCTTGTAGGTTAGGTTAGGGTTCGACATAAACAATCAAGTAGTGTAGTTAGGTTTTATCGGGTTTAAATACCTATCAGATTACAATCTACCGGAAAATAATGCATTAAATTCTAATCTTTCGATAGTTTAGAATTTCGCGAGTTAGATTATAATCTAACGGTTTTTACAATCTTACGGTGACATGTATATTATGTAATTATTAATACACTGAAAAAAAACTTATTGTACGTACACAACTAACAATACATTTACTCTTTAACACATTTCAAGCTACTCGTGCACATCAAATAATTAATACTTATTCTATGACAACCTATGTACCTAATAACAATATAGTATAGTTCTTGCAATCCACGAGCGCGCGTGAAGCTTGCCTGTAGTGTAAATTGCATAAGTGTGCGTGCAACTCGAAGTGTTATCTCGTACGATCAATCACGTACACACACACATTTACACGAATATGTGATAGGACATTAACACAACCATCAGCCACGCACACTCGTGAATTGCAAAAATTATACCATCTTATTTTTCCAAATACAAATACAATTATTTTTATTCAAATAGACTTTTTACAAGTGCTAAGAATGAATCTACTACTGGTTCGAAATGCTGCTCCTACCGAGAAGAACCAGCAGGAAACTCGATGATTGTACTTTTAAAAATAAAATACAATTCCATTAATCTAAAGATACATATGTAACAGCAGTCCTGGGACATAGTACTACCACTGACTAAAGAGATACGTTACTTTCTACCAGTCGTTCGACGGAGGCGTCTAGACAGAACAAAACTGCGGGGTGACAGGGACGTGACGAAGTAAACTGACAGAATATTCAACTAAGTATATAAAATTCCCTTATTAGTTTTTGTTGGAAAACCATTTTTAAACTATAGATTGAAGTAAAAAAGTGCGTAGAATTTTATCATCATAAGTGCGTCATTGTTCACCAAAATGAGAACGTTGTTGAAAACGAGACTCCCTTGTGCTCAAATACCCACAATTTTTGACACAATTCACCGTGTTCCCTATGTGTAATTTCCTATGTGCCTCCTTCAAGTTTCTTGACACTGGCGAAGTACATTGTGTTGTTTTGGCACTACTGAAAGCCAAAAATCAAGAAAAGAAGAATATAATATCGTGTTAATATTCAGAATCCTACCTAAGTAACAAAATTACTGAAGTACCAAAACAAAAGAATATTTGCAACGTCGCATAGCTACGATTGAAGAATTTCGTCGCAAAGCAAATCTTCGAAATAATGACGTCAACAAATCAGAGACTAAGCCTTTCCCGACGATAATATGACGAAAATAATGTCCGGATATTGTTACGAAGCACCAAAATGTAGGATCATATAAAAATCTACAAAGGGTAAGGGGTCGTTTGATGTTCAAATAGAACGGTTTTCAATTTATATCGTACAAGATGATGCTCGCGACTTCGTCCACATGGGTTAAGCCTTTTTTAATTTTCTGAGGAACTCCCTAATTTTCCAGGTCAAAAATTTGCCTATGTCCTTCCCCGAGGTACAAGCAATTTCAGTACCAAATTTCATCAAAATAGTTTGAACAGATGGGCTGTGAAAGCGTAGCAGACAGACACACTCACGCATCTCTCACTTTCGCATCTATAATATTAGTATTGATTCCATTGGAGGTTGGAACGGGACTTTATACAATGATATAATAAACAGTTTTCTAGAAATTATGTTCTTTGATACATTTCGTGCGTACCCCTAAGCGACTTAACGTTCCGGTACGATGCCGTGTAAACGACATCATCACTTGTAAAGGAATAAAAAACTCTACGTAAGAAGTATATAAAATAAAATTTGTTTATTTCAGACCATAGTATAGTCCATATTTTGTTGTTAGTACAGTATTAACTTAAAAAACTATGTTAGTACACACAAAATAAATAAAACAAAAAACAACTAATTTAAATATCTGCAGTTGCATGCTGAACTGGATCTTAAACGAATTAGAGATATCTATGAAATAATAATTGTTCACAGCTATGCATATTACAAACAGTAATTAGACGAGGTAGCTAACTGTATCGAAATTGATATTTGCATAATTAATAAACTAATTCAAGAATCTATACCTAATACGCAAATCGGTTTATGTATCGACCGCCATGTTAAGCAGGGCTTCCACAGGTAAAATGTAATGAGCGGGAAATGGCTAATCAGAAGGGACTCTATAGTTAAACAACTATAAACCTCGCTAGAGAAGTTGGACGACATCGCACGATAAGTCGGGCAACAGGCAACAATAAGTTGATTGTCACGAGACAAGATGTCGTCCAACGTCGCCCGACATCTCTAGCGAAATGTCACGGGAAATTTGTGCCATAGCCACTACCTGCTTCCAATAAAGAGTTGTAACAGTTGCTTTATTGAATAGAAGCAGGCGTTACTTTGCGGAAGTCCATGATAGTGAATGAACTACAAGTTTAATTCGCTACCATTATAATTAATAATTCGCACCACCCAGCAATTCGCACAGGCACAACACCATTTGTGTGGTGTGGTGTTGTGCCTGTGCGAATTGCTGGGTGGTGGGTGTCGCATGCTGCAGGTGATAGACACGCACTGCACCACACAGATTTGTCTACTGTAGCGGATTATAGCGAATTAAACTTGTAGTTCATTCACAGTTGCTTTAACTAGCGAGCTCCATTTTGCCTCTTTTTGAACGCTCAGTACTTTTCGCTAGCTCATTGTTAATGGATGGATTGTATGCAGTTTTTCTCTGCGAGGCTCAGGCTGTCTTAACACTGAAGTGGAGCGGAGATGTGTAACAGATGAGAGTAGATAATAGATGAGCTAGTTGATAAAATATCGCATCATCGGTCAATAATCTGAATGGTCAGCTGGGCGACCGCGTATCTACAGCTACAGTGTAACGATTGCAATCATCTCCACTATTGGACAAAATCCATTGACGCAGCAAGAATACCAGAAATTCAGCCAATCACAACAATTGATACTGTAACAATGATTGATGCAGAAGATACACGGTCGCCCTGATGATACCAATCCGCTCGAATGGATAGGCAGCCTTAAACGGACTCCATACGGTGCTCGCTTGGTGGAAGCCCCGGTTTACTACAAGAGTAATGGAAGGCAGAAATTAATAATGCTCAGCCGAGATCATGAATATCGCATTTTATCAATAGTCAAAGAGGCACTAACGCTTATGCAAACGATATGACCATTGAGAGATAAGTACCGTAGCATAATAGCATTCCCTCTTTGAAGGGATAGTTTTATATTAATGCATAATTATTTATAACTAGCTAATGCCCGCGAGTTTGTCTGCGTGGATCGAGGTTTTTTGGTTCCCGCAGGAACTCCTTAATTTTTCGACATAGTCTATGTGCTATTCCAGAATATAATCTATCTCTGTGCCAAATTTCAGCCAGATCCGTTCAGCCGTTAGGGCGTGATTGAGTAACAAACATCCATACATCCAGACATCCAGACATCCAGACATCCATATATCCAGATATCCATCAAATTTTCGCATTTATAATATTAAGTAAGTTAAGTAAGTTCATATAATTATCAATTTCTACATTATTAACCGTCTCGTTGGTCTAGTGTTATCGAGGGCTCGAGTTCCAGGTTGAGCCTTAATGTTATGTATTGGGGTTTTCCGACTATTTAATATGGACCAATAATTTTAATATCATTTAAATAAAGCAACTCATACAGAAATCATTATTTGAAATCAAATAACATACCTAAAGATGAAAACATAATTGGATAAAGAACAGCCTTAGAGAATGTAATAAAGTTTATTGGTAATAAATTCGAGTGGCTTATTGAGTATCAAGATTGTATCGACAATGTTAATAAAAATTCAATTTTACTCTATCTTCACATTCGTTTTGTTGGTGTACAGTAAAGATATAATTTTCAAACTCGATACAAAGCAAGTGATAGATAGTTTAATATCGGAAGCTTCTGTGAAATATTTAACTGAATTAGCTCAAGTGTTCGCTAAGAAAGCTGCGGAAACTTTTATAAAGGAAATACAGAATAAGGAACAGTTGCTATCGGATTCTAAGAGAGCTAAGTATGAAAAAGAAATGTATTTTTTTTATTTTTTTTTATTTTCCATTGCATGTTAGCCTTTGATCTTATCTGGCGGTTGGTAAATGGGAGGCTTCGGCCGTGGCTAGTTACCACCCTACCGGAAAGACGTACTTCCAAGTGATTTAGCATTCCGGTGTGATGCCCATGTACAGACCGATTAGAGGTCTGGGTTTAATATAACTGCCATACCCCAAACAGGTTAGCCCGTTACCATTTTAGACTGCATCATCAATTACCATCAGGTGAGATCGCAGTCAAGATTGTGGTGGATTAAAAAAAAGTGAAGATGGAGTTTGAAATGGTAGTCGGATAACCAGATATAGCATTTATATTATAAAACCAATACCCCTAATTTTTACTACTTGTAGAGTGATAACTAGCCACTACCAAAGCGTCCCACCAGACCAAACCAGACAAAATTAAGATATTATAAATTCCTAAATAGACCACGCCGGGAATCGAACTCAGACCCCCCACTTATAAAACTATAGCCAGCTCACCACTGCACCAAGGAGATCGTTTAACTAGGTAAAATGATCTATCATATCCATATTATGTTATTAAGATGACAGTTAGATATTCTATCCTTTCCTCTCGTGTAACTGTATAACATAATAGGAAAAGAGATAAACCTATTATTCTAGCTAATGGCATCTAGATATTTATTTATCTAGATTATTGGCAGTTTGGCCCGCTAATATCTCAGACTACACCATCACTTACCATCAGGTGAGATCGCAGTCAAGGGCTAACTTGTAGTGGATAAAAAAAACTGGATTGGATACTTACATATTTTTAATGAATTTTCACAGGTTAGTAACAAAGAAACCAATCCATAGATTTCGTTTAACATCAACGACCGAGAAGACAGAAACGCGAGAAGTTTTAAATGAAGAAGAAGCTTACAAACTGTTGGATAAACCACCTCCTGATGGTGATAACCTAGGATGGCACTCCCAGGAGGACATTAAAGAAGACGAAGATCGTGAGGAAGCTAAAGCAGTTCCTGTAACCGGGTTAATGAAAGTCAACGGCATTTATGTTAGACGGTTGTTAGGGGTCGGTATTTAACACTGAATATTTTTGGAGTTTACTCCTTAAGTATCGATTTTCATATAAGTATAAGTCCTATGTATAAAAATTTATGGGGAGTAAAATCAAACTTTCTCCGTTACGTTATGTTTGTTTCCATGGTAACACTTTTCGTTCGTAAGGAGTAAACTCCAGTCGTGTATCGGAGTTGACACACACAATTTTTTTTTTTTTTATAAATTGCGGAATATTTTTTTTAAATATTCTTTACCAGATCTCAATAATTATATTAAAGATCGACATCTAACCCATTTCTCTACGTAAAAGTTAACGCGACATCGTGATTCGATACGGTATCAAACACTAACTTCACCCTTAACGTGGGCCTACGTTGTCGCGTAGGCAACTTTGTCATTTTCTATGGCGTCGTATTGCGTCGAAAAATTGCGTGTCAATAACAAAATTTGTTCGAGTATCCCCAAAAATGTTCTAGAATTGGATGAGACCTAAAATTTTTCTGTATAATAAGCGAACCCTAGTTAAATCCATACTAATTTAATGTGAAAGGGTGTCTATCTGTCTGTCTGCTGCGTAGCAGGTAGCAAATAGGTGGGCCATGAAAGCGTTTTCATGACCCAACTATTCAACCGATTTTGATGAAATTTGGTATAGAGGTAGGTTACATCCCGGGAAAGGACATAGGCTACTTTTTATCCCGGAAAATTAAAGAGTTCCCACGGGAATCAAAAAACCACGCGCACGAGGTCGTGAGCACCATCTAGTAGTTATAATTTATGTACCTCTTGCTTCCATAGCTTTTGATATGTGTAGCTGAAAGCTGAGAGTGCAAAATGTATCCATAAAAATTTCGTCGAGTATCCCCAAAGTACTAAAATTTAAATTATTAAATGGACCAGACCTGCAAATGAATTCTCTGAATAATTAGCGAACCGTAGTTTAATATCAAATACGTCATTCTAGCTAAACTAAGGTATTATCCGACCGAATACCGTTAGAAGGTTGGTATTTAACTCTATATACAGGACACAGAATGTCCTGCGTATCAGTAGGTACATCGTGAAATGTCCCGCAGGAACATGGCCGCCGTAATTCGATACGGTGCGTGTTAGCGTACCCTATTGTACTAGAACTGCCAGATTTAATCGGGTTATCCTGGGAGTTATCTTTTATCTATGCTATCAATAGCTAATGTCCGCGACTTAGTCTACGTGGATCGAGGTTTTTTCATTTCCGAGGGGATAAAAGTAGCCTATGTGCTATTCCAGACTATAATCTATCTCTGCGCCAAATTTCAGCCAGATCCGTTCAGCCGTTGGGGCGTGATTGAGTAACAAACATCCATACATCCAGACATCCATACATCCATACATCCATCCAAACTTTCGCATTTATAATATTAGTAAGATTAGTAAGAAGTAAGATATGAATTAGTAAGATATAAAAGTCACATGAAAATGCAATCGACTTCGGGTAGAAGGAGGCGTTACTTTGCGGAAGTCCATAATAATTAATGAAAACTAAATATTGTGATCAAATAAAAACGTTTTTTTTCTTTCTTTAATGAAGTAACTATGTATTTTTTTTAAATGTATAGCGAGCAAACTAGCAGGCCACCTGATGGTAAGTGATTACCGCCGCCCATGAACATTTGCAGCACCAGAGGAACCGCCAATGCGTTCCTGGCTTTTGAGATTGAAATTCAACCTTCAATCCACAAATAAATAATTTGAAGATTGAAGTTTGAGATATTTAGAAATACCTAGAAATTTAATTCACTATAATCCGCCACAGTAGGTAAATGTATGTGGTACAGTGTGTATCTTGCACTTGTAGCTTGCAATATTCACCACACCACACGAATCTTCCAAATTATTCTCAACGTACGTTTCACTCTGACACCGGATCATCTTCGGGAGATGTTGACTCGACAATGCACGATTTTGAAGATTGAAAGACTTTATAATCGTCAAGCCCAGTGGTGTGAGTACATTATCGTAGTACAGTAGCACATAGATTTACCTACTGTGGCGGATTATAGGGAATTAAATTTCTAGTTCCTTCAGTAAACGACGTCATCTCAACCATTTGACACAGTCATATCCTTAGATTAGCAAGGTAGCACATCTGTGGTAAAAAGGCAGCCTGAGGGTTCCACTTTTACCATTTTAGTACGAAACCCTAAAATCTATTCTAGGGTTGAGTTGCTAAGGTATTATTCTACGTGAGCGATAAATGTGACGACACGACTAAATGCAACGGGACGCGGCAGTATCGACGAGTAGCTTCACGTGGCTATGACATTTTCTATACATTCGTATCACGTTGTGTTGTATCGCGTCGCTCACCTATAACAACGGGTATTGAATGAACTAGAAGTTTAATTCGCTATAATCCGCTACAGTAGACAAATCTGTGTGGTACAGTGCGTGTCTTTCACCTGCAGCATGCGACACCCACCACCCAGCAATTCGCACAGGCACAACGGTCGGAGTCAACATCTCCTGAAGATGCTCCGGTGTCGGAGTGAAACGTACGTTGAGAGTGATTTGGAGGATTTGTGTGGTGTGGTGTTGTGCCTGTGCGAATTGCTGGGTGGTGGGTGTCGCATGCTGCAGGTGAAAGACACGCACTGTACCACACAGTGCCGTCTACTGTAGCGGATTATAGCGAATTAAACTTCTAGTTCATTCACTATCATGGACTTCCGCAAAGTAACGCCTGCTTCTATTCAATAACAACAGGTATATTTATTAATAGTTTTTGCATCCCTTTCGCACCGTTTGCATGGTGTTTGAATGCTCGCTGTGACAAGCGGTCCCGACGACATGCGGGTGACTACTTGGATGCATGAATACTTGGAGTAGATATAATTTTATTCCAATCCCTCCATAGTATCTTACGAGTGTCAATGGGGCACCCATATATCAACACTTACTGGCAAGCTTAGTTCTGCTGCTTACGCTGTCAGAAAGATTCGACAGTTAACTGACATCGAAACTACCAGGATTGTATTTTTTTTTTATCCACTACAAGTTAGCCCTTGACTGCGATCTCACCTGACGGTAAGTGATGATGCAGTCTAAGATGGTAGCGGGCTAACCTGTTAGGGGCATGGCAGTTATATTAAACCCATACCCCTATTCGGCTTCTACACGGCATCGTACCGGAACGCTAAATCGCTTGGCGGCACGTCTTTGCCGGTAGGGTGGTAATTAGCCACGGCCGAAGCCTCCCACCAGGCACAAATTTTGCTTATTTTCATAGCATTGTCTTACGGAATCTTACTGTGGGGTAAAGTGGAAGATATTCAAAAAAAAATGTACTACAAAAAAGGGCAATACGTGCTATTTATAATTTAAAACCGCGTGATTCCCTTAGAGAGAAATTTAAAGAAATTGGTATTCTAGCTGTAGCCTCGCAATATATTAATGGTAATATATTTTTTGTTAAAAAGCACATCCATATTTACAAAAAAAATGCGATCTGCACGACAGGCATACTAGAGGCCGTAATAGGCTCGTGACTCCATCGCTCCGCCTCAAAAAAGTCAGAAGGTCATTCGTGGGAATGAGCATTCTTTTCTATAAAAAAAATTCCACAACCTATTTTAAACTTTTAACCTATACACAAATTTAAGAAATCTATTAAAAGTATGCTCTTGAGAAAAGCTTATTATACTGTTGAAGATTAAGTACCTAAATGACAGAGGAGCATGGATTTGATCACTCCAGCAAGGCTAAGGCCCCTCCGCATCGTCCCATAAGGATCTATCGTTCCGAAAACCCAGTTAGTAGGTATAAACAGTCAGCTAGTAAAAATAAAATCTACTTAAATTTTGCCAGATTTTTTTGCAGGCAATGTACTAAAATAGGCATGACTGATTTTGAAAAATGTCAGATTATGTTCGGAAGTATCTACTATTTGGAAAAAATATCTTATTTCAGCAGAAAAATAAGGTTTGGTAGATAAAATTGGCATTTGAAATTTAAGTTTTAAAATTCACACCGAAACGCTCGCGAGTGTCATGTCGTCGTTTGTGACGTCACTATTGTTTTTACCAATATACTCTGTGCAGTGTCAAGTTAACAATAATGTGATTGTCAAAGCTCGAAAACAAACAATTGTGACGTCAATCGCTTTTTGGTGTTTAATCCATTATGGCGGATTGCTGTATTTTATAGTTTTATTTTATCAACTTAAATAGCAATCTCACTCGAAATAGAAAAATAAATACGTTTTTTATAATCCATGAATCCTATTTCATTAGATAAATTCATAAACTCATTGATTGGTTACTGTCATCATGCCTATTGCTGAAAAAAACACATCGGTTTTTTTTCTATCATCCAGAGCCCTGCATACCTCTACAACAGGCGTCCGCCTCGAAGCGTCGCACGCCTCGCCGCCTCTCGTTCCAAATTCAAACGGTTGACGCGCCAAATTGGAATTGTTTTTCATTTTTCGAACATTAAACGAGGGTTTGTGACTGTGGCTTCGCAATCGAAGGGTTCTTTATCGTACCCATGTCGAGCTCTTTGTCAAATCTGGAATTGTGTGGAAATGTATTGTTTAAAAAACCCAATCTATATTTTATTTAATTTTAAATTTAGTTTATATTAAGGTATGTATGTATGTATATTAGTTTATAATATATTTATGCATTGTATGTATTAAGTTATATGTGTATTGTTGTCTATGTATTTTTATGTAGTTTTTTGTAGGTATGTAGTATTAGTATAATTGTGCGCCACCTGCAGCCTGGTTTCCTTGTGATCTCCTAATAAGTTCGCCTGGAAGAAATTGCTACTTAGCAATAAGGCCGCCCTTTGTACTTCTTTGTTTTATTTTATGTTTTCTGTAATTTACTTTTGCTTGGTTTTAATTTTAAACGACATCATTATTATCTTTACCACCACTACAGCCTATTAACGTCCCACTGCTGGGTGCAGGCCTCCACTCTCATAGGAGAAAGGGAATTAGAGCTAAGACCCACCACGCTGTTCCAATGCGGGTTGGCTTGCTTTAACGATTATTATCATGTTAGGAATAATAGCCGGGAGCGACAGCTTAACGTGCTCTCCGAAGCACGGGGGTGAATCACGGCCAACTTCCTAACTCCGGGCTAGTGCTGAGAATTTGTAATCAGAAAAACCCAATACTTAAGTAGCTTAGTATTTTTTCTCATTTTTAGTTTTATTTCTGTATTATGTATTTTTTTTCTTGCATTTAATTTTCTTTTTTTTAGCTTTGTAACAAATTAATTATAATGTTGTGGTTACTTTTAAGTGGTTACTACATTTAACTTTTTTTTATAGGATAAGTTCATCTTTGAATGTTTTAATGTTAGTAGACCTAATAAATAAAATAAAATAAAATACTTCATTATGGCCCGGCCCGGGACTCGAACCAAGGACCTCGTCGGCCGCAGTCTAACATGATAACCACTAGACCGATAAGGCAGTTATATCTTTATTAATACAAAAAATATTTTGTAAGTATAAGTATTATTTTCTTTATTCACTGCTTTTCCATAAGGAAATTTTTAATAAAACATATGAATTAGCAATTAAATGGCAAATTAAAATTAAATATTCTCAACAGTAATTTACTGATATTTTATGTTAATATTACGGCATTCATGGTTTTAATATTTTAATCAAATTGTCTTGTCGACGTTAAAAACACCTTCTTGCATTTGAATGGCGGCATTATTCCAAATTTAAAATTTTATTACACTGTAAACGCAAAACGCTAGTGGCATTCAAATAAATTAAGAATTACCAACGCTTCAAGAACGTTTTTTTAATATTTCTTTTTTTTAAATTGAATTTTATTTTTATGCAGTTTTTTTTTTAAGTTTAAAAAAAAACTTAAATTTTCAATAATACCACCGTAGTGAGGCATAATACCAAAGATGCTAGTACATTTTTTATTGACTATAGGCTTACGCTTGATTACAATCACACCTGATAATATAGTATATAATAATATTAGTTTAAGGAGATAGGTACGTTCTATATTATGTTCATTTTTTACAGTTAGTCTGTTACCATCTTAGACTGCATCTTCACTTGGACTCAGGTGAGATCGCAGTCAAGGGCTAACTTGTATTGGAATAAAAAAAAACGTACGTTGTGATATTATTATTTACCGGATATGGATACCGGAAAAGAAAAAAAACCCAAAAAAAAGTTTGTTGTGGGCTCTTTCCAGACCAGGGCGCGTTTGGAACCCTCGGAGCTTTAGTTTTAAGATACCATTACCGATAATCACCATCATGTTTTATATATAATTCGATGTCGATCGAAGACCATGTTCTGCATGATTATTTCATTTGATATTTCGGTTTTGGGTGTAAATATACCAACTGCTATTATTTTAAAAAGACATCGAGAAAATACTCAATCATAAATATCAAGTTTTAGGTATAAATACCTAACTTCCGGATGTTTTTTTGTTGGATATTTTTGTGTAAGTTTTGGATCATCCAATATTACCCAGACAAGTTTCATCGATTGAGGATTTATTTAATACGGAGGTCTCCATACAAGGAAACGCCCCATTGCCTAGACTATGTAGAAATATATATTAACGCTGTGCTATGTGTAGAAAATTCCCAGGGTCGCCTCCGTAAGCGGCTGACCACAAAAGACGAGCTAAGCTCGCTTAGGTTGCTTTTATGCCGGTTTCAATTTACTTCTGCAAAGGGAGTTAGTGGGTCGGAAGAATAGGAAAACTTTTAGCCGAGAGCCGATCAAGCGTGAGCCTTGATTACATGTTTAAGGGTAGATTCACATTACCAGGCTGTTTTCTATTACATGCATAGATTGGATTTTAATTTTATGTAGGTCAGACTGGGATTATTTTCAGTACACACTACCCAGTGCTTCTCATGTGAATCCTTATCTAATTAAAAATACGCGCTGAATTGAGAGCCTCCGTACTTTTAGAAGTAGTATGTGCTATTAAAAGTAAGCAGACTTTTATCCGCCAGGATTGTCTTCTCAGTTGAATTTTCTTTCCGAACCGATGTACAGTCTTGATATTTCATAAGGGGCACAAGTTGTCCTACGTAAAATAATTATATCACTTATCATTAATCAGGCCAACATTTGTTCCTTCCTTCGTGACCCATAAATCCCTCATTCTTTTTTGTATAGTTATCGCATCTATACATATATATGTAGGCACTAGATGGGCCCTTTCATGGAAAAAAATTGGGCGTCTTACCTGTAGAGTGCGCTCCACACCTGTATAAGCCTGTCTTTGTCCCCACCATAGCGCTATCCTGCTTTTCAGTCTAGATGGCTTTAGTAAAATAAGTCCACATTCTTTGTTTTATAGTGGCTGTCTATGTAAATTGAGGTCGTTGAGTCATCGCCGAAACAAACATTTAAAAAAAACTAACAAACTTCCCTTTTAAGATAAAAGCTCATTCAGCAGAAGAGATAAATGTTTAACTGCAACGCTTCTTTTTCAACTTTTTAAGCAACTCTAACTTTTGCATTAAATACTTTTTGATAGCAAGGCAGATTCATCACTCAAGTTAATAAATTCATTCATAATTACTAAAATGGGTGGAAACTAAGTGCTCTTTTGTGTTCGCAAATGCAACTGTGAATTTTTTGCACATTTAAGCAGTATGAAGTTGTTGATTTTGATTTAAGTGCAAATAAATCACTTTTTAGGGTTCCGTACCTCAAAAGGAAAAACGGAACCCTTATAGGATCACTTTGTTGTCCGTCCGTTTGTCTGTCAAGACCCTTTTTCTCAGGAACGCATGGAGGTATCAAGCTGAAATTCATATCAAATACTCAGGTTTACTGTCCCTTGGAGCTGTAAAAAAATCAAACTTCTAAGCCAACGCAATCAAAAGATACAGCCGTTTATGCTGAAAATTTTCGACATTCGTAAGTGAATCAAAACCTACAGGGTACTTCCCGTGAACTCAGAATCTTGAAAATTGGTACGAAGCAACGTCTTATAGCACAGATAAAGGAAAAATTGCTGAAAGCATAAATTTTTAGTTACATCATATAATGAAAATATTTTTAATAATTTTAAACTTACTACAGGTGTGTACAGAGTCAGACTCACAGTTGGCCGGTTTTTTTTCTTTTTCAATCTGCGTAAATCTATATATTTTTTTTGCATTCATATTAATAATTTTACGTTAAGTTAGTGTCTTACATTATTTTTCTATCTGAAAAATTGTATTTTAGATAATAGACCCAAAAAGCATAATATATTATTTAAATATCAAAGTTATTTTATTGATAGTTTTGAAATGAAAAGGTACCAGAAACCGGTACCAGAACCATTCTAATGTCATGATTATTCTCCTCAAATATTGGATGATATTGGTAACTACATCTGGAGCTCTATGCAGTAGGGCATATCCAAAGTAACGTAACAACTCAGTAGGTATCAGGTTCAGCGGCCATACTGCCATATTGTTTCCATTTATTTCATTATTGTTGACTTTCGTGTTTTAGAATTATAATACTCATTTTAGGAACGGTAAGGTACATGACATCAAACTGTCTAAGCAATGCTTAAATATTGCTTTAAGCATTGGCCCTTGTTCAGTCACTCATCCAGTCGTTATTAGCTGATTCTACACTGTTCTCTCCATTCACACATTTGTCCATTTCATCATATTAGCTCAGAATAATTTAGAATCAATACATATTGTGATGCACGTAATTAAAGTTCCACCCACTGAATGTATTTAAAATCGATGAATCACGTCAGTGTGAAATGGATCACCGATAACAAACGAGCAGACATCATTTAATATCCAATTACTATCTGGTATTGAATTCACTATTCATTACCATTCCACTCGATCATTACATACGTGCGTATTGAAAAATGTACAGCGAGCAGCTCTTGATATTTTTGTCATTTATTACCATTTCTCTATCCGCAAAAGTATTATGGGTACCAAACATTAGTTTTAACTTACCAATCAATTTTGATGATGGCAAGATACCTTGTTCCAAGAAAACAGTAGTGTTTCCCGAAACTTTGTCGGGAAGTGTTTTAATTGAATCCGGAACATCGGTGGGTGGATTCATATTGCCAGAAAATGGAGAAATATTCCTGGCTGAGGGAGAAATTGGATTGGGACCTGCGGAAGATGTTGAATGCAAAACTGGTAACGTTTACTATATGGACAAGACGGTAGCGTCCTGGAATCAACCTGATGTTTGGATATCTTCACGAATAAATGATGCAACGCCGGATGCAGAGAGAGTACCTTGTTTCGACGACATCGTAGAATTTCCGCCGAATAGCACCTTCATGGTAATTTTACCAGATGTCACACAAAGAGTCCAAGCAATCAAAGTGGGCGGAGAGACAATCTACGATGATTTTAAGGATTACATTTTAAGAGATCAAAATGATGCTCAGCAATTTATTCTAAATCAATATCAGGATACTGGTATTGCGATAAGAAATTATCTTAAGTGCAACTCGCGATCTGGCTGTCCATGCCAATACAAGCTCCTAAACATCGATTGTGCTGCAAAATTTTGCGAAAAACCAACTTGTGTTGACCCCATCCAGCCAATTGGGCATTGCTGCAAAATTTGTGGTGGCACCATCGATTTTGATATTGATGAAACTTTCGACATTAGGCCATTTCAGGAGCTAGTCGAAAAGATTGTTGATACTTACGGCAAAGATAAGTTAGCTTACCACGTAGGAAGGCTTGTGGATAATAAAGTGCAAGTTGTTGTTATAGATAAGAATGGATATGATCAGACTAGTGCGCAAGTAGTAAGCACTATCTCTTACAATATGGAGAGGAATTTGAGGCAAGAGATGCGAGTTAGCGGCAGCCCTATTTCCAAATCTGGTATGGGAGGAAAGATATTTATATCTATGTTCTTCGCTGTTATCCTGGTGCTGTCTGGTATTTATGTTTATTATTATAAAGTACCACAGATCAACTATCCTATTATAATGGGTCGAAGCCAAGCTAGTATGTTCTCGAGGTTCAACAGGAGGACTGAGAGTGTGGTATCTTTAACGAGAAGGGATTCTGCAGCACCGATTGGGGTTGGTACAGCTACAGCGTTTCGAAATCCTTTGTACGATTCTAAGAGAGGACGTGTTTTAGTAGAAGAATCAGTCATCGAGGAATGATATTATTTAATCGTTTGTATTATATGTTTTATGTATTCTTTTAAACATTTATTTTTTTGTTATTAAATGTTATAAAACTTATCTCTAAATTCATTTTCTTTCAAACTACGTGAAGCGACAATTTGGCACCAACTCGGGTCTTAATTCTTGTATTGCCGCAGCCAACAGACCTATATACGTGTTTCTCGTATCAACATTGACCTTTTTCCTACATTTCTATTTTTCAGAGAACTTAATTTACGGTGTACGGTGTTAGCGCGCGCTTATATAAGTATTTTCTTAAATTTTTGTGCGAAAAAATTGTAGTTCTTTACCACTAATATATTTTAAAACTAACTATATTAACAGTTAATATAGTTAGTTTAAAAATGAACTAAAGTAAAATTGTTACTGGTTACGTCATGATTAACATCGAACTAAATAAAATAGCTAACAATTCAGATTTAAATGGTTTTTTTTTTCAAATAAACTTTTACAAGTACTTTTGAATCGTCAAGTGAATCTACCACTGGTTCGGAATGACATTCCTACCGAGAAGAACCAGCAAGAAACTCGGTGGAAGTAGCGCGTGGAGTCTTAGTGGTAAAAAATATTTGCTAGTTATTTCACCGCGGTTAATTGTCTCATCTGGTGACAGAAGGGCTGGCTCATTTCTACGTGAAAGATCAGAATGCAGGCCCTATTCTTGTCACAATTCCACGCGAGCATGATTTATATAGTTATTAGGTTAGGCTATCTAGCTTTAAGTTCCATGGTATTGTTTTCAATAAAGGTTTAAATAAAATATAATGAAAAAAATATTCGTGAGTTATTATTAAAATTTCACTACTAAGTAAAATAATGCAAAGAACAGTAAGTATAATAGCATCTGCATCTTTCATTCAGGTCAGTACGATTACTCTGGAACTCGTTTCATCATTTAGCTGCATTCCGCCGAAAATGTAAAAGCATTGCCAAGTTTTTAATGCTGGCGCAGTTATTCATTTTAACAATTCCTCCAATATTAAAAGCCGGATATGGACTGAAAATTTTGATAGCGACAACCTTATCGTTTGTAAATTTGTTTCTATTAAATTAATTTTATACCTTAAAACTAGATTTTCCTTCTAAAAGCGTTACAATAAAACTAACGCATCTATTAATAATGCTAAAAAATGCGAGTATTTTCATACCATTGTCGATTTATGTTTTCTTTTTCAGCCCAAAATCTTGTAATCAACATAACAAGTATATTTCTAATCCTTGCAATTCTGTTTACTTTGAACGTTTTTCCACAGCCTACCAGCTTCACTAAATCCAATTTTGCATAACCCTGAACATGGGTGTTAATCCTATCGTGATACCAGTACAAGCAATTTGTCAGACGAGTGGATACGCTGACATAAGACGTTGACTCAATCAAGTGGGATATTACATGATAACTAAGCTCGGAGGCTTAGAAGACACGTATTAGACTCTCTCTCTTGCCGGTTCTTCCCTGTAGACTCTTTCCGAACTGGTGGTAAAGTCAAAACCTGACGTAACATTAGAGACAGTTGTACGTTTGTGTCCTACAATGAATAAATAAAGTGAGTGTCCTACAGTAATATTATGTACATTCATTTTATTTATTATAGATTATTATTTTATTATAGATTGGTAGCAAAGTGGTAATAGCCACCTTGCGAGGTCCATAGTTTTAACGAACTATAACTAATTAAAATTATCAAAAAAATTACATTATTTGTATAGATTGCATTACAAAATTTGAATAAATCAGTATAAACAGTGTTGTGCAAGACCGACCAAGTAGGTACCTAATTATTATTTTGTAGTATGACGTTGCATTTTAATATAACTTCGACATAATCTTTATTAATCCTTATTAATTCAAATGTATCGGATATTTTAGGAAATTCTTTGAATAAATTCCAGATTTCGCTTCATTGTGTAGGTGTTTGGTGAGGGTAATATCCTATTTGTATTTTTTTGTTTTTATTAGTTTTTATAATTTTAATCAAGATTTAGTATTTTTTTTAAATTGTAATGCGTGGAATTTATTTTGGGCTTGCACCTACTTATATGTTAAATGGCTAATAATTTTGTCTGAGTACTTATCTAATATATTGTAAAATTACATATGTATGTTTTAAATGATGTAGCTGATGGTAGACCAAATAAACGTAAAAATAATCTGATGCTGCAGGTTACAGAACTCCTAACCCATAAGGATTAAGAAAAGTTGATGGTAAATCGACTTAATCGTGAATACAAAGCAAACAAACCGTCCTTTTCCGTTTTACATGAAAAAGCTAAACTGTTAATACTTTGGAATCCAAAACAAAGGGACCAATTCCAACGTTTAAAAGACAGAAATGTATGTAAATGCTAAGTGCAAAGTTTACCGTGCCCCCAATAATAATATGCTAATCGGTTTACAAATACTTAAGAACAAACGAAACGTGTTCGAACCATCGGATTTTCGCAAAGTTGCGGAAAGTGACGCAAAGTTGTACAAGAACCGAAAGTTCAAACTCAAAATTCTTGTATTATGTGTACACACATTTTTGGCAAATGTACTCGTTTGATATCCATTCTTCTTACTAATTCTTACTAATATTATTAATGCGAAAGTTTGGATGGATGTATGGATGTTTGGATGTATAGATGTATGGAGGTATGGATGTATGGATGTTGGTTGCTCGATCACGCCCCAACGGCTGAACGGATCTGGCTGAAATTTGGCACAGAGATAGATTATAGTCTGGAATAGCACATAGGCTACTTTTTATCCCGGAAAATTAAAGATTTCCCGCGAGAACCAAAAATCTCAAACTGTGAGTGAAATAGAGTGTGTCTGTCTATCTGTTTGACTGTCTGCTACGTTTTCACGGCCCATCTGTTCAACCGGTTTTGATGATAGTACAGGGATATGTTGTATCCCGGGGAAGGACAAAGGCTCCTTTTTATTCCGGCAAATTTAAGAGTTCCCGCGGGAGTCAGAAAACTTAATTCACGCAGACGAAGTCGCGGGTATCATCTAGTTATTATATAACCTTGAAACGGTGTGAAAATACCTAAGAATTTCTTCAGTTTTTTTGGTATTCAAAAAATTGTGCTTTTATCAATAATTCTGAACATTAATTTTAACTTAGTCTATAGGTACTAATATTATAAATGCGAAAGTTTGGATGGATGTTTGATACTCAATCACACCTGAACGACTAAACGGATCTGGATGAAATTTGGACAGAGATAGATTATAGCCTGGAATAACACATAGGCTAAAGGCACATAGGTTAAAGAGGGCCATCAGCTAGTAATTTTATAAATGTGAATAGGTATCGCAATTTCAGAGCAAGCAGGAGAAAAAATTCTTACCACTTCATTTTTATATATTTGTCTTCTTATTTCTTATGTGTCTTGAATCTAGACATACTTAGAACCCTAACAACGTCTTAATTATATCGTCTTAATCGTGATTTCACATTTTTATTCCCTTCAAACCCTTGCCCTTTGAGGGCTGCTGTTCTAATTGCTTCGCCCGAAAATAAAAGAAATACCCATCCACCCTTGATCGTACCGCCTTACTCATAGCGGATCATTTGCACTGAACTGCATATAAACTTATAATAAATGTTCTTTGAAATCTATTCTTCCATCCTTTACTATTATAAATGCGATAGTTTGGATGGATGGACGGATGTTCGTTACTCATTCACGCCAGAACGGCTGAACGGATCTGGATATTATTCGGCACAGAGCTAGATTATAGTCTGGAATACTATACTACTTTACTTTACTACATAGGCTACTTTTTATTCCAGAAAATTAAAGAGTTGTCGCGGGAACTAAAAAACCCCAATCCACGCGGACGAAGCTAGTAGTCTTTATAATAGGCATGATGACTGATTTTGAAAAATGGTCAGATTATGTTCGGAAGTATCTACTATTTCGATAAAATATCTTATTTCAGCAGAAAAATAAGGTTTGGTAGAAAAATTGGTATTTGAAATTTAAATTTTAAAATTCACGCCAAAACGCTCGCGAGTGTCATGGCGTCGTTTGTGACGTCACTATTGTTTTTACCAATGTACTCTGTGCAGTGTGCAGTAAATAATAGTGTGATTGTCAAAGCTCGAAACCAACAATTGTGACGTCATTCACTTTTTGGTGTCTAATCCAGTATGGCGGATTGGTGTGTTTTATAGATTTATTTTATCAAAATAAATAGCAATCTCACTCGAAATAGAAAAATAAATACGTTTTTTACAATCCACGAATCCTATTTCATTAGATAAATTCATAATTTCATTGATTCTTGGTTACTGTCATCATGCCTATTATGGCTGTGTAAAGTTTCTGATTTAACTTGTGTACAGTTTCCGCTTGCAATGTGACTGCACACTAAAGTCTGAAGATAATGATTCTCCGGCTGCACTCATCCCTAACGACCTTTATATAATTTAGGACAGGCCCATCCCTTTTTTAATTAATTGACGTGAACGCTTCTGCATTTTTCATCCCTAATTTATACATACCGTATACCATCAGCAGAGAGACTTCTAAGTTTTGCCAATTTTTTTTAAATTTTATTCTTCCTTGCTGTCCGGTTCTGTATATTTGATATAGGCATCATCCCTATTGAAGTCTTAAGTTAGCCCTTAAGACTTCAATAGGGATGATGCCTATATCAAAAATAAAAACTAGCTGATTATTAAATAGAGGGTCTTCCAAAAGACCTAAAATTCACATCCTCGGTTAGTTTTAAGTTTGATAACCATTTAAAAATATAGATTAAAGAAAAAAAGTGCGTTGAAATTTGATGACGTCACAACTGTGAATTTCATACAACTTCCATACTAGAAGCGCGTTTTTAAGTTTGATAAAGAGTTGCTGATTTGATTGAGTTGTCATCATCCCTATTGGACAGCGAGGCTATCATAAAATGTAGGAGTATGTCTGTCTGTATGTCTGTATGTTTATCTGCTACGGTCTATGTGTTCAACCGATTTCGACGAAAGCACAGAATATATAATAATACTAGCTTTAGCCCGCAGCTTCGCTCGCGTTAAGTTCGATTTTCATACAAATTTTAAACCCCGATTTCACTCCTTTTGGGGTTGAATTATCTAAACTCCTTTCTCAGCGGATGCCTATGTGAAAATAGCTATCTGTTTGCCAAATTTCAGCCCGATCAGAGTTCAATGGTTTGAGAATTGTGTAAATAAAAATCGGTTTAAAAAACTGAATAAAATTGTATAATGTCAGTCACTTTTTCCTTTTACATATTTTTAAACTAACAAAAGTTGGTATAAAAAGATTGCATCCCGGAGAAGGTCAAGCTTTTTATCCCGGAAATCGAAGAGTTCTCATAAAACTACAAAAACTTATATCCATGCTAACGTAGTCGCGATAGTTTTCGATCTATGTGTCATTGCCACTTCAGCTTCAGTATAATATTATAATTATTTACTGCATTTAAGTACTGAAAATTGAAGGTACTGGTTCTGTTTTTTTTTATATAAAAATTGCTAGGACGAAGAGCAAAACATTGTACCAAATGACCTACTTTTTAACAATAGCCTTACCTCAACCCAAAGAAGATTTATCATCGCGGTCGTTTATAAAAACCGGTGAATGGGTACCTGAGCCGGTTATATTTAAGGGTTGAAGACCGACCCGGACATGGCAGGTCTCATGACATCCGGAAGGCTCCCGGAGGACTCGATTTATTCTTTTTTTTACCACTAAAAGTTAGCCCTTGACTGAGATCTCACCTGATGGTACGTGATGATGCCGTCTTAGATGGTAGCGGGCTAACCTGTTAGAGGCATGGCAGTTATATTAAACCCATTCCCCTATTCGGCATCGTACCGGGACGCTACATCGCTTGGTGGCACGTCTTTGCCGGTAGGGTGGTAACTAGCCACGGCCGAAGCCTCCCACCATGCCAGACCAGGGAAAATTCAGAAATTCTAAATTCCCAAATTTACCCTGCCGGGGATCGAACCCGGGACCTCCGCAAGTTAAGACAACAGCGCTACACACTGCGCCACGGAGGTCGTCAAAATAATCCGCTAAAGCGGACATACTTACCGTCTAGGAGCCATAAAACATTACAACTTGTATACGATATCGTGTGGTATTGTAACAGAAATCCGATTTAATAAATTGTATCCTTTATTTCTAAACTAGCTATTGCTCGAGGCTTTGCTCACATTGAGTTCGATTTTGATTGGGTAATTTCAAATTCCTATTTTACGCTTGGGGGATGAACTTTAAAAAATTCTTTCCTAGTGGATATGATCCGAATCGGTTGGTCCGTTTGGTAGCTATGGATTACAATAATGCTACGAACTCAACAAAAATAAATTTAAAGCTACGAAAGATAAAGCTACAATGCTTCAGACATATACACAGATACACATATTTAATTTATAACATTATCTATCTAAATAAGTCAATGATCTAAATATTTAAAAGGAAAAGGTTCTGACTGACTGACTGATCTGTCATGATTTTTGTAAATTCAATCCCATCAAAAACATAAATGTAAAATGAGAGCCAAGTTCAAAATTGTGATATATATGCCTTGGTTGTTGACTTCAGCGACAAAAGAAGTGAGATCTAAATGGGTGCCAAGTTCAATGGTCAGTCCTGCAATTTATTTATCCCATCAAAAACATAAATGTGAAATGAGAGCCAAGTTCAAAATTGTGATATATATGCCTTGGTTGTTGACTTCAGCGACAAAAGAAGTGAGATCTAAATGGGTGCCAAGTTCAATGGTCAGTCCTGAAATTTATTTATAACAACATATAATATTTTATAACAACTTAAAATATCATTTCTTCTTATAACTTACTATAAAATGTTGAAGAATGAGGCTTTGGCTTGGCTAGTTTTCATATACGAATTATAGCCTTCACAAGTTGTAAAGCTGTAAGTTCTTATTTTATTCTTCCGAAAATTTGGCTTGCTGGTAGAAACTGTACTTTTAGGTACCTACTTAATAATAATTCGTATATGGAAACTAGCCAAGCCAAAGCCTTATTCTTCAACATTTTATAGTAAGTTATAAGAAGAAATGATATTTTAAGTTGTTATAAAATATTATATGTTGTTATAAATAAATTTCAGGACTAACCACTGAACTTGGCACCCATTTAGATCTCACTTATTTTGTCGCTGAAGTCAACAACCAAGGCATATATATCACAATTTTGAACTTGGCTCTCATTTCACATTTATGTTTTTGATGGGATAAATAAATTGCAGGACTGACCATTGAACTTGGCACCCATTTAGATCTCACTTCTTTTGTCGCTGAAGTCAACAACCAAGGCATATATATCACAATTTTGAACTTGGCTCTCATTTTACATTTATGTTTTTGATGGGATATCATTACTTTTTGTACAGAAATTATTGAACTCAATCTCAAACTCAAAACAAATTTATTCAAAATAGGTACCTACAAAGTACACCTTCTGAACGTCATGCTTACAGAGCATAAGACGTGATGGTGATAATTAACTACGGTATCTTAAAACTAAAGCTACGAGGGTTCCAAACGTGCTCTGGTCTGAGAAGAGCCCGCAATAAACTCATCTGTGTTTTTTTTATTATCACCATCTCACAAATATTTGAAATTATATATATGTACTTATAATATAACATTACATAATCAGCCGCTGTAACAATTCATACCCATGCCTTGCTATCATTCAAATAATCCTTTACACTGTAATAGGACTTTTCTATTAGTTTAGTTTACGTTTTACATTAGTAGGTACTTATTCACAATAAAATTAATACAAAATGGTTTTGTTAATTTACTGCATTTTCCTACGTTTACGGGGTATAATTGTCTTTTTTGTGTTATTTTCTATATTTTCTTGTACCTTTGAAATATTCGAGTGAATGGCCCATTCTGTATCCGGAATTTTTTTAACTCGTTTTCTGTTTATACTTAATTTGGCCAAGTCGGGGCGGTATAATGTGCGCAGGCGGTTGTACTCTACAATCGAACTCTCTTGTGCCTTGATTTGGCTCGGATCTAAATTTATTAGATGTACTCCATCTAAGGTTTTAACTCTGGAGAGTCCAACGTAAGCCTGCCCTTTACTAAATATAGAGGAGCCTATGTCGAGAATAGCGCTTTCAAGGCTAAGGCCTTGTGATTTATGGATAGTAATAGCATATCCTAAGCAAATAGGGAATTGTTCCCTGTGAACATATACATTATTTAATATCTGAAACTTGGTCTTGACTCGTTCTAGTTCGTAAATTAAATTATGCTTAAATTGTATTGTAATTTTACGTGCGCTATTGCTGTTGTCAATGTCCCAATGTACTTTTACTATTTTTCCAATGGATCCGTTTACCAGCCCCTTACTGACATCTATGTTTCTTCGCAATATTACACGTGCACCTATTTTTATCGTGATGACATTTTCTAAGCCAGCAGTTAGCGATGAATCATCCTCGTTCTTTTTGAGTACTTCATTTGCTCGTTTTTTTAAGTAGCGTGGACCGTCTATTTCGTCTATCGAATTTAATTTAATTTCTGTTTGTTCCATACTTGCCAACATTGCAGTATTAAACTGGTTACACATATTTTTAGTGGGAAATAAACATACTGTATCATCGGACAGCAGTCTAAAATAAGATATGATTTCTTTAAGTCGGTCGTTTTGATTTATAGCGGTTAATTTGAGGAGTCGATTAGATAAAGAGCAACTGTCTTGACTTGTTACTACACCCATTCTTAAACGATTCAACATTTCGCTGAAAAGTTGGTCGTTTTTTTGCCTCATATTTACAGTTAATTCCTCATAACAAAATAGTTCTTTCCATAAATTTGGAGCACTAAGGGATCCTAAACATTTAAGAACATCAGACGACTTTAAGGTTTCAAACGGCGACAGTTGTCTCACTGGAGGTAGTTGGAGCAGATCTCCAAACAACACTATATTAATCTTGCCGAACCATCCGTCGTCAGCGTCACCGGTATCATATATTTCTGTTAAGCGAAGATGGATGTACATTAATGTTATATTTGAAATCATAGACACTTCATCAATTATTAAAAGTACTACATCTTTTAAGTCACATCTTAAAACTTTTAGTACTTGGTCTGATAAGGAAGTATACTTGGGACAATTTCCGTGCTCTACAGGCAGCTGTAGGAGCCTATGTATTGTTAGACCGTTTACATTAAAAGCGGCAATACCAGTGGGTGCAGCTACTGCAACTAACTTATTCATTCGCTTCTTAACCCAGTTTTTAATTGTGTTGATTAAATAACTTTTTCCCGTGCCGCCTGTGCCACTAACAAATATTCTCAAAGTTGTAGATTCATCTAATAAAGTCTTGCATATCTTGTCGAAAATACGTTTTTGGTCTCCATTTAAACCTTCTATCATTTGTTCGAACTCATCTTCAGATACCAAATCTTTAGCATTTCTGAAATCTTCCATTGCATTCATAGCTTCAACAGGTAAGAAGTCCAGTGGATTCTCTAGACCATCATCTTCGTGATCATCTTCCTCTCGATCTCTTTCGATTTCCGCAACTTTTTCGTCAATCAATTCAAACGCTCTCTCTATGTTTTTAAAGAATTCTGTCTGCATTTCTCCGTAATCAAGCCCATCCTTAATTTGATCTTTTAGAAAATTGAAGGCTTCAGTGTAAGTATTTTGTCCAGACTTCAGTACTGCTAACTCTCTCCATGGATGAAACATTAATAAAAGCGAAAAATAATATTTTTCTGGGTGTTTATTTACGTCGTAAGTATAATGATTTATTAAATAAGGTCTCTGTCGTTTCTTTAAATATTTATTTGATGATAATTTATATACCTGTACCGCTGTGGCCGAAGAGGGCGGGGCTGTAACTATGTCAAACCATCGAGCGAAATTATATAAATTTGTACTCTCTAAGGCTTGAGGACGTTGAGGATAAATATTATCAACCCAAGATTCGAAATAGATGTCAGTAGAATCTGATTCAAGTTCGATTATCTCTTTTTTAGGTTTTACTCTTCGGTTGCGATATATATTTACATCGAGCCATCGGATTGTGGTCTGTGCATCGATACCATAAAGAGAAATCCCTAACAGTGTATCGCTTGCTTCTAGTGCACCACACTCTCTGTTATTGAGCGCTCGGAGACCTACGTTAAAAAGCCTACTAGCGAGAGATTTGGTAGAATTTATGTTGTCAAAAGTGTCTACTGCGTGACTTTTTTCACTTTTAGTTGTATATTTGGTAATATAATAATTTAATACAGCTGTCTTTTCGCCTACATACTGTAAATCCATGTTGCCATTCCAAGCGAGAAGAATTGCTGGATTATAGTCGTTAATATAACGAGATTCTTCTTTGCGAGGTATATTATAAAGTCTATTAGTTTTTAAAGTTTTTCTAGCCGCTATTGATTCTGTTACACTATTAATCGTTAGAAAATCGGTTACTGGTCGTGGAAATCCAAATCTGCAAACCGTTGTAAAGCCTGATTTTGTTTTTTTCTTTCGTAAACAGTATGAGTTATGTTTATGCGTCTGATAATTGACAATACGATGGTGTAACGTTGGGGATACTTTCTTATCTGGGACAGAACATGTAACGTATTTATTAATAAACTCTGCGACCTCCTCAACAGTGGAAACTTGCAGTATTGGTGCATCTTTTACCCACAACATCAGATGGAAATGCTGTAAACCCCTTGACTGGTATTCACGACGCCAGAAATAATGTTCTATTTCACCTATAGGAGCCTCAGGTGATGTTAAAAAATCCAATATTGATTTAAATTTTATGTCAATAAACCGCGACGCTGAAACTGGGTCCATTGCTACTAACTCACTAGTAGATTTATTCCTTGCATCTGGACCATTGATAAGTTTAATATAATCTGCGAGGTCCGTCCATCTCCATTCAGAAGGACTGATTGTTAAAAACCAAGTAGCCGGTCCGTAATGACGAGTCATACACATAACATCGTTTCTAGGTTTTTTCCAGAATTGCTCGGTGTTTCGTAATCTACTAAATATTGCCATCAAATCTCCTTCGAGCTCGCTTTTCTCTATCTTCTCTAAATACTGTTGTGCTGTTAATTTTTGGTTTAGATTAGTTACGTTTAATTTATAAAATATACCTGCATTTAATTGTCTTATATTTGCGTCATTCAACAAGTAAAATAAGTATTGCTGGTTAAGTCTGAATCGCGAGTCTTTTGAAGTTAAGCGAGATTTTATGAATTCTGCACTTGTAATTTTTTTTTCGCGATCATAAAACTGACCATACTTGCCCTCATTAAATAAATCTGGAAAACATAAAGTATCTATATCCTTATTGCGATTATCGAATGGTGCAGCATTCACTTTCAACATTTGATATAGAGCGCAAGCTGTACTATTTTGTTTCTTTTCGTGTAGCGGGTATATTGTATAATGTTCGTAAATATCTTCATTATCTTCGGTTACTTGAGTGAGAAAGGCAGACTGATTTTGTAACTCCTTTTCGTTCTCATTTGGCTGGATGTTCTGGTTTAAGTTTTGGTCAAGGTTGTCTAATAAATTATATGAATTCTCCGGTAAAATTATGTTTTTGTAATGAAAGTTATTCTGTTTTAAATATACTAATGCCCTGTATATATTGCCGATATCAACTAAGTCTTGCCACATTATTTTATTTTTAGTCGGACAGCTTCGCACGAGTATAAAAAGCTCTTGATTGGGGTTTAAAGGTTCTTCTGGTTTTGGCAATTTATTTAAAGTAGTTTCAGTAGGTAATGGCAAATGAAATGTCCTCCCTTTAACTTTTTTTATCATCTCTCTGTTAGGTATATTATTATTTCCCACTGGAATCAAGCTAGTTACTACTTGAAAAGCTTTAGCTCTTTGTATCAAAATTTTTTCATAGTTATTAAGATCACTTAATTGCTTAGGTACGTCGCAGTAATATAAACTATTAAGTATAGAATTAGGAGGTAATTCATTAGCTCGGATTTTTTTTAAGCATAAATGACATATAAACGGACTGGGGTTAATATTAAATGTTTCATTGAAAAGTTGTAACCTTTGCCATATATCAGTTTGGATGGGTTTTCTTAGTTTATTAATAGCGGACAGGTCACGTAAACAAAGAAGCCTGTGGCAAGATATGCAATGGTGTATCGGTACATCATCGCATCTTTTTTTCAAGCTATTATAAGCGCGTTTATGTTTTTCTATTATTAAGTCTTCGTTAATTTCGCTCTCGCGCATATTTACTTCACAATGAGCATTTTTGATATTAAAAGGTACTCCTAATTCACATAATTTATTTACATTAACAGAGTTCAAATCACTATCTATTAAATTTATATTTTTGCAATAACATGTTAACTGATAGAATTCTCTCACAATAGTTCGTATTTTAGGGAAATGGGTTTTGATGTTATAAAGTATTTTAATTTTGTTTAAAAATTCTTGACTCTGATTAGATATTAAGTTGAATACATCAATGGCTGACTTTGAATTTAAATATTTAAAAACATCCACTAAACTTTGTAGAATTGATTCATCTAATAAACAATGTTTGGGATTACAAGACCAAGATACATTATTATGTTCATTCTGTAAATTAAATATCTCAGCTTGACCCTCATCGTTTATCGGTACAGTTTCATCCATACAGAAAATTTTATACGAACTTTCGTAATAATACGGTTCTTGAGTGTTCACATGTTTAGATTCTCCGGCAAGAATAATAAATTTTTCAAGTATGTCTTTTTGAGAAGAAATACTTTTAATTTTTTCCATACTTATTGTGATTTTACTGAAAACGCGATTTAAAACTTTACAGTAATTATCTAGTATATTTTTACGACGCTCAAGAACCCATTTTACAATTCTTTCAGCTTCTAACCTTTTCTGCTTTCCAATTTTGTCTCTTAGTTTATTAATTATGTCATTTTCATTAGTATACGATAACTTTTTCCTTGCGTAGTACAATTTCGAAGATATTTTATTTATAACTGTATTTTTTTCAACATAACGTTTTACCGCGGCCTTATGAACCTCTGAGGTTTTATCCGTATAACGTTTTACGGCTGCCTGATGCACCTCGGGGTGTTTGTCTGCATAACGTTTCTTAGCATTACGAACTACTTCAGGATGCGCTTGTTTATAACGCCGATTAGCATCACGCCGTTGTTCCGCACGGGATTTCTCAGACGTTTTAGGTCGACCTGGTTTACGCTTTTGTGGGCAGACGCTTTGAGACGAGTTTTCATTTTCCTTCAAGGACTCGTTCTCTTGAAGTGTATCGGGAGAAATAGACGCATTGTTGATGTCTTGCTCCACTGGAATACAAACGTCATAATGACCCGAAGAGAGATTTCCTGTAAAGAGCAAGCGCTTTGTAGGATATCTCTCTTCGCCAAATATACCAAGCAGAACACCATCCTGATGATACACTTCGATCTTAATATTATGTAAATTTACTGCAGCCTGTAATTCCGAAGCAGCTCCATAAGTTGACGAACAAAGCATGCTTGCTCGATAGTCTTCTTCAGAGCAGTAAGGATCCCCGTTTGGAGCGCTAGTGTAGACCCTTAAATCTTCCCAGTTACGACATACATACTCCACTATAGTCGCTCGCAACCTATTGGTTTGTTGTGTATCACTATACTCAAACAAAGAATATGCAATCGAATGGAATAGGCAGCTTCCATCGGTAGGCATTGGAATTATTAGGTGTAAGGTTAGTGTGTCACCCACCAGTAATTCTATTGTACGACTCATTGTACAAGATAATAAAAGTCGAGAATTCTCAAGAAAAATATATAGTGTACCTAGAGTTACACTGACATTGACAGATTACATCTATGGTCTGACTACCTCTACAGCACATTTCTACATCTCATCAATTTTGATTGCAAAAGTTCAAAATCAAAAGTTTTTAGTGAAACATTGAAAACAAGTACGGTAAACAGTCGATATCACTAAAACCACTATAAACAATGAATATGTCACCGTAAGATTGTAAAAACCGTTAGATTATAATCTAACTCGCGAAATTCTAAACTGTCGAAAGATTGTAAACTGTTCAATGTTCTGAGTGTCAATTTTTGAAATATTCATTTTATTTACGTTTTCTTGTCTCTTTCTTGTAGGTTAGGTTAGGGTTCGACATAAATAATCAAGTAGTGCCCGGCCGCAGGCCGGGAACTTAGGTTTTATCGGGTTTAAATACCTATCAGATTACAATCTACCGGAAAATAATGCGTTAAATTCTAATCTTTCGACAGTTTAGAATTTCGCGAGTTAGATTATAATCTAACGGTTTTTACAATCTTACGGTGACAAATACAAATCACAATGACTGACAGCTTGAACTGACGACTTCAAATACGTTTCTTCTTCTTTTCTGTCCATGACGTTTCGTTGCACAAAATGCATGAATACGAAGGTAAGGTTTTAATGCAACTATATTATTATTCATTATTATTTACATTAAAATAATAATTATGTGTCATTTTCAATAGTTGAGGAGTTACTACCACCGCTTAAAGCAGTATTGTTTCAAAATAACAGTTGAATGTCACGTACTTTGACGTCCTTAAAATAATGATTATAACACTACAACATAAACGTCAACAATATTAAAATAATACGGCTTTAAGCAATGGTAGCATGCCTCGTGTCAGAGTTTTGATCTATCCTTTGATCATAAAAATGACGATTTTTGTACGTTTATATCTAAATAACCATTTGAGGTGTGCTTATGAAATTTGGAGCACATATGTATCTCACGGGTCTCAATATATGCGCCAAATTTGACATGTTTATGTGAAATAGTTTTTGAGTTATGAGGGGGTCAAAAGTGGCTCCAAATGGTTCGTGTAATATTACACACGGTGCTGCTCGCCAGTTTTTTTGAACTTTGGCTGGACACGCTTCCGCGTGTCTTGACCTCTAACGGGGGTAAAATATGTATTAAAATCGAACCTAATGTGAGCGAATCCGCGAATCAAAATGTCACAACAATGCTGCTAACTCAACAAAGATAAAGTTACGATCCAGTAGAGTAACTTGTTGTTTAAAAACTACTCCAAAGTTTCGAACCTCAATGCACGAGAAGTCAGACGGAACAAAAAGTGCTACGAACAAGTCATAATTAAAAATTCATTAAAAAACACGACTGCAAAATACTGAATAAAAACAATCTAAATAATTCTAGTTAAATTAGAATCTTATTCACATTTTTATTAAATGATAATTTTTTGTGAATCACTGGATATTGAACTATAGTGTTATATATTTTTGGAATCTACTCATCATTTTCTAGATGATGATTATATAGTTAAATCTTAATTTCGACTATTTTTTTTTTCAACTTTAGTCTTTAATGCGGGGCCATGGTCCTCCCTTCATTTTTTTTAATTTTACTAGCCTATGACACCCGGAATAAGCTAGGGATTCTAACAATACCTCATTTATCGAAACCGGTCTAGGCGTATGGAAGTTATGGTGGAATATACAAACTCACATACATACATGAACCCTGAAAACAATATAACTGGTTAGCCCGCTACCATCTTAGACTGCATCATCACTTAGCATCAGATGAGATCGCAGTCAAGGGCTAACTTGTAGTGGATAAAAAAATATATAATATATACTCCTTTTTTCAGGCAGTCTTATAAAAAAGGTACGACTACTTACCAGGGTAGTTAGAATCCTGCGGATAAAAGTCGAGCTGTGGGTACGATTGATTTATTACACTGGCGCAAGAAACCGTCCAAGTTCTTGCAATTAACGCTGGAAACCCGCTAATACTAAGACAGATCCTTAATAAGTAAAGTTCTCGGAAGCGGAAATATAACAAGTGAACTTAATTTAACGAATTAAAAAATACGATTGCCCTGCCATATTATTTATGGAGTTTACCTCCATAAGGAGCGATTTGCATATATAATCTTTGGAATCTTATTCCCATTTTTATTAAATGATATTTTTTTGTGAATCACTGGATATTGAACTATAGTGTTATATATTTTTGGAATCTACTCATCATTTTCTAGATGATGATTATATAGTTAATCTTATTTTCGAATATTTTTTTTCAACTTTAGTCATTAATGCGGGACCATGGTCACCCCATAATTTTTTTTTCTTAATTTTACTAGCTTATGTCACCCGGAATAAGCTAGGTATTCTAACCATACCTCATTTACCAAAATCGGTTCGGGCGTATATAAGTTATGATGGAATATTATACAAACTCACATACATACATAGATACATACATACATGAACCCTGAAAACAATGTACTCCTTTTTTCAGGCAGTCGTATACTAAAAAAATGGATGTTTTCAAAAATGCTAAAGTAACCTGAGCATGTAACTTTTTATTTCTAGTTTTTTTTTAATCAACTACAAGTTAGCCCTTGACTGCGATCTCACCTGATGGTAAGTAACTAACCTACGGGGTCCCTAAGAATCTACACCTTAAAACCTTTGAAAACAATATTTCTTTAAAATGGCACGTGAATCATCTAGCAGTAAGACCTCATATATTGTTGCGTCCATAATAAACCAAGATCTTGTAGAGTTTCAGAAGCTTCGAATCCAATAAACCCAACGATTTGATTAAATACCAATTTAGATGAAATTTAGTTTACATATGACTGGCTTTAGAAACGCGTTCGAGTTATAGAAAATTTACAAAACGCGTTCAAGCATTGATTAATATCAATGCATAAATTCAGTTCGAGGTTATATGAATTATAACACGAGTGATCGAGTATTGATTCATTTCTGATCAATGACACGAGTTTTACCCGCGTGTTCGAGTATTGATTCATCTCTAAACGATGACACACGTTTTATAGACGTGTGTACTAGTATTGATTCAATACTAATTTTTGACATGCTTTCAGTTCAAGTATACTGTGTTTTGGTCATTCCTTACTTCTTAGCATTCATTCATCATCTTAGCAGTCATTATGCATAGGATCATTTAACTCTCATAGTCAAAGTATAAATGTCTCGAAGAGATGTTTGATATGATCCTTAACTACCTGGTTATATATGTCGAACCTTAACCTAACCTACAAGAAAGACACAAGAAAACGTAAATACAATGAATATTTCAAAAATTGACACTCAGAACATTGAACGGTTCACAATCTGTCGACAGTTTAGAATTTCGCGAGTTAGATTATAATCTAACGGTTTTTACAATCTTACAGTGACATATATATCTACATTTCAGAGTGTAGGTAAAGTCTTTATGCCTGCACGTTAAAACATTTCACGTGCCAGTTGTCTCATTCTCATGATTTACAAGTCTGAAACATTCCGCCTTGCTGCCTCACACGCTCCGACTAACCAAGTCTGCCTTCACTGTGAGGGAAGCATACATTACCGGGTAGCTAAACTTAGTTTAATTTATCCAGGAGAATATAATTATTATCTGTTACTTCTTGGTTATTTTATTTTTTATTTATATCAGGCAATAAAAATGTCAACATTTAAAAGAAAATTAAAAGAATGGCTTTTACAATAATGTTTTTATAGTGTTAAAGATTTTTTTAATGAATAGACCCAATAACATGATCTATTAAATTAAATTAAATATAAAAATATGTATTGTCACATGTTTTATTATACTCGTAAGTATGCTAAATAAATTAATAATAATTAATTATATATAACTAGGTATTTGTATTTGTATAAGTTTAGTTATGCTAAGTATATTGAATTGTAGTGCTGGTCAATAAACTTTTATTTATTTATTTATTTATTTTAGGTAATAATAATGTTAACATTTAGCTAAGCCCTGACAGGGCCTCATGTCCATGCATGCTAACTGCTAATTATATTAAGAATGTTGTATTAGTATGCAAGACATGACAGCTTTAAATAAATAAATGACTATATTATAACTAAATGACTAAAGCCCATAGTAACATAAAATACATTACTAATAAATAAAACAGTACAAAATAAAATATAATAGATAATTAATAAAAATGTCGAGAAAAATGGTAGCCTACGACATTCCCCGAGATGCAAATTATCTCTACAATATAGATAGGCCGTGGAAACGTAGCAAACAGACAGAGTGATGGAAAGATAGGCACACTTTTGCATGTATTATGTTAGAATGGATAGTAAGGATATTATGTAAAATAGTTAAATTACACCTATGAGAGTAGATAACGTCTTTATGACTGCACTTATTTGCTGATTGTCTTGTTCCCATGATCAATGAGGATTTGTGGCCAAATGCATACCTTTGAGAAAATTATGAAGAACTGAAAGTTTTCCTTCGCCGTTAAAACAAAAAAATTACACCAATGGATGTCTTTTTAGTTTTTTTCTAAAGTGATGTTGAAGAAATTGATTTGAATTCAGATTTTACTTTATTTAACAGTTTAAACGTGTATTAAAGGGGTACTTAACCGTAAAATAAATCTGATTTACCACAATTTAACCCAACCCCAAAAAACAACCATGATATCAGCAAATTGAACGCAAAAGAATAAAAAATACCGATGAAAGTACAACGGATAGTTCGTAAAAAGTAACGGAAAATACAGGGAACGCGGTATATAATAAAATGTTTTCCCAAATATAAGTAAAAAGCCTATTCCATCAGCATAAAATATACTCCCGCCGTCGACGCATATCATTCGCCAGCGGTGGGCCTGGATACGATGTTATATCAAAATAAAAAGTGTTTTCCTCTAAAGGTAGTCTTACATCATACTAATATTATAAATACGAAATTGTGTTTGTTTGTTGGATTATTTTTTTTTGTTTCGACGAAACCAATCGATATGATATTTACGTGTATGTGACGTAAAGTGAAAATACTTCCTTACATAATGGCCATGTCGTGACGTCACTCATGACGTATACGACAAAAAAATCTCTAAACTCAACATACCTGGTGAGAGTTTCATAGAATAGCTCGGTAGTTTTCAATAGACGACGTAATTTGGATTATTGTTTTTTTTAGTACATAGACTAGCGCTTGGCTGTAATCAGACTAGCTGGAAGTAGTAATGCAGCCTAAAAGATGCAGCAGTCTAGAAGATTTACTATTGATTTGAAGATACCAAAATTATGAGCGGATGGAAAAACGTTTGTTGGTTTGACCTTCAATCACGCTGCAAGAGAGCAACGAATCGATGTGATATTTACGTGTACGTGACGTAAAGTGAAAATACTTCATTACATTTCCTAATCATAATACGGTCTCCGCGATACAGGTTCCCTAGTGCGGAGACCAAAGTTAAACTAAGATGACTGTAACTGTAAATTTTGGCAATAAATATATTTTTATTTATTTATTTTATTATTTATAATGGACATGTCGTGACGTCACTCATGACGTATACGACAAAAAATTCTCTAAACTCAACATGCCTGGTGAGAGTTTCAGAGAATTGCTCGGTAGGTTTCAATAGACGACGTAATGTGGACTCACCTTAAAAAATAAATAAAAAAATAAAATACACGCAGAGAGCCCACTACGAGCAATTTCATTCTCTGTAGTGATATAAAAAATCTGGGTCAGGTAGGTTGTAGCTTGTATGTACAAGTATTTTCGCGGATAAAGGATACGAAGCGGATTGTACTGGATACGCTATAAAATAGTCTATTTTACCCCACTGGCAACGTTCAAGGGATAAAATTTTAAATCTGTGTGAATCTAACACTTGTGTTTTGTTTTTATACGACTGCCTGAAAAAAGGAGTATAAGGAGTATGTTTTCAGGGTTCATGTATGTATGTATGTATGAGAGTTTGTATATTCCACCATAATAACTTCTATACGCCTGAACCGATTTTGATAAATGAGGTATCGTTAGAATCCCTAGCTTATTCCGGGTGACATAGGCTAGTAAAATTATTTAAAAAATTGATGGGATGACCATGGTCCCACATTAAAGACCAAAATTGAAAAAAAATATTCGAAAATAAGATTAACTATATAATCATCATCTAGAAAATGATGAGTAGATTCCAAAAATATATAACACTATAGTTCAATATTTAGTGATTCACAAAAAAATATCATTTAATAAAAAATGTGAATAAGATTCCAAAGGCTATTTATATGCAAATCGCTTCTTAAGGAGGTAAATTCCAAAAATAGTATGGCAGGGCAGTCGTATTTTTTAATTCGTTAATTGGTAGATTGATTCGACGTTTCGAAATCACTTGTCAAAGTCTACTTGAAAAAAAAATTGCATTTTGAATCTTACGTGTTAGTGTATGTACGTTTGTTCTCTCATCACATACCTTAGATTTAGCGAGTGATCAAATAATATGTTTTATTGATTAAATTCCAATAATAAACTTGTGATATCCATACTGATATGAATGATAAATTCGAAAGTATATCTGTCTGTATTTCTGCTACGCTTTCATGTTCCGTCTGTTTAAACGATTTTAGTTTAAAATGGCATACCGAGGATTTGAATTTTAGGTATTTTGGAATATCCTGTAATAATCAGTAGCAATAATTTGGTTTTGATGTAGGCATCATCCCTATTAAGACTGCACTATATCCAGACTATATCTAGTTCCGAGTATGACCAGTTAAGCTATAAGAGCTCTAAGCTCTCGGTAAACTTCTGTACTGGTTCGATAAGCTCTATGTTTGCTATTGTCGGTGTTGTTATTAGTTATATTGATTATATTGGATAGTTTGATACCATAGAATATCAGTACTATAGAATATGGTTTCTGCACCGCTATTGCACGATATCGGAACAATAGTTAACATTTCTATTAGAACATAGTTCATTTTGAAAAAATCGGTGGTTCCAAAAAGCATTAAAATCTATCTCATTCCCTCTAGTATACAACAGGGTGGAAAAAACTAACAGGCCATGGAGGAAAAGTACTTTAGCAGGCGTTACATATTTTTTCTAAGTATAGTAGTTACGAGTATGCTTCGTCGAGTCGCTACGTAGATATCAGCCTAAGGTTTTCTGATAGAGGTGCCGATTTTGAACCCCAAATGAAGACCACTAAGTTCAACGTATCTAATTAAAATACTTCAATATTAACTTTATAATTATATGATTAAAATATAATTTTCTTCGAAATATCAAAGATACAGTCTAAATTAGACCTTCATAGCCTGACAGCTGATAGCGACAGTTATGATAAATGATAAATGTTTTATTTATTTCACGTAGGACAACTTGTGTTACTTAAGATAAGTTAAGACTCTACCACCGGTTCGGAAAACTGATTCTACAGAGAATCTCACGGCAAGAAACTCAGCAGTAGTTCTTTTCTTTAAAAAAAAGGTTACATTAAGTAAACAATACCACACATACGTTACGTTACAAGTATTAAACTGACTTGTGGGTCACTGGAAGCTAGGCCGGTTGCTTCCTATAGTTATTGATAATACCTCATCGGAATTGGGTATTTGACTACTAGTGAAATAAATTATTTTTTAGTGATTATTAAATAAAGGATCTCTCAAAAGTCATAATATCCACGTCCCTTGCTAGTTTTATTCTGAATAACCATTTTAAACTATCGATTAAAGTAAAAAAAGTGCATCGAACTTTGATGACGTCGCAACTTAAAATTTCATACAAAATCCATACTAAGCACGCGTTTTGACGTTTGAAAAAAGTTGCTGATTTGACTAGTTGTCAAATACCCAATTGTCATGGTGTAAAGGCGGTTACTTCCAGGCAATATGAAAGGAGATAGATTGCATGAAGAGTGGGAGTCAGGTGTAGCACTTACCTGTGTTGCACTTACCTATTTACTAATATAATTAAAATTCAAATTCAAATGCTTTTTTATTCAAATAAACTTTTACAAGTACTTTGAAAAGTCTCTGAATCTACCACTGCAACCAGCAAGACTCGGTGGTTGCTCTTTTAAAATAAATATTTCATTTACAATTATTATATCAATGTTTAACTGCCGACCTTAGCGTTGAAAATTAATATAAAAACCGCTGTCCATTGCATATAAAATTAAGGCCAATACATTCCACTCTATATCCGTGGCCAAGGAATGTAGGCTAGCTGTAATCGGATGCAGCACGAGGCTGGGGTATTGCGGCATCAAGTTATGATTGGTTTGTGTAACCATTGAAACTCAATGTAATCCTCAGCTCTTTTATTTTAGTTCAGGGATTCCCAAAGCAGTCAATATCGACCCCTTGGGGTCGATTGCGGTTCTCCAGGGGTCGACATAAACAAAAACTGATTTTGGGGGTCGACGGGGTCTAAAAATCGACCCCTATTATTTTTAATGTTTTTATCAAAAAATAATTACCTGCTTAGTTATTTTAATGTAATTTTTAGTAATCGTTTTTGATTACACTTGATATTTACTGAATTTAATGTCTATATATTCAGTTAAATTTTGATGAAAAAATGATGTCAAGTTTACTCACTTAGCCAACCACAAAGTTTTTAAATTGGTAAGTGTTTTGTATCAATAGGAAAAAAACTAAAGATAGGATTTTTAAAGTAATTTGGCTAAGGGGGTCTGACGTATCAGTTCATTTTGGAAAAGAGGGTCTCTTGCCCAAAATAGTTTGGGAATCCCTGTTTTAGTTCATTTCGGTGACATAATCCATATCCATACTAATGTTAAAAATGCGAAAGTGTGTCTGTCTGCTTCCACGCTCCACCTGTTCAACTGCTTTAGATTAAATTTGTTACAGACAATAGAATGATATATGCTGCTTTTTATTCCGGAAAATAAAGGAGTTCCCGCGGGAATTGAAAAAAGTTAATCTACGCTGACAAAGTCGCAGGCATCATCTAGTAATAGCATCATTAGGCAGGGTCAATTTGGGAATTTATAATTTCTGAATTTTCCCTGATCTGGCCTGGTGGCAGGCTTCGGCCGTGGCTAGTTACCACCCTACCGGCAAAGACGTACCGCCAAGCGATTTAGCGTTCCCGTACAATGCCGTGTAGAAACCGAATAGGGGTATGGGTTTAATATAACTGCCATGCACTTAACAGGTTAGCCCGCTACCATCTTAGACTGCATCATCACTTACCATCAGGTGAGATCGCAGTCAAAGGCTAACTTGTAGTGGACAAAAAAAAAGTTATATATAATTTATAGCATACTTACATTATCATGTACTGGGGCGATTAATATGGTGGCCACTCTTACGATGGTATAGAATTTGGACACGTATAGACTCCTTCAACTGGTCAACCCACTCAGTGTTTCTCGTGACAATAAGTTTCTCGTTTTCGGGTTCGGGTTTAAGATTTTTTTTTTTTGAAACAATATTTCAAAAAGAATTTTACAGTGTTCACTTAGATGTAACTTACAGGCTAACATAAAATAATTAATATAAACAAGATTTAGCATTTTGAGCATACAGGATTGAGTTAAATTAGTGTTTAACGTACAATTCTAAGGAAAATATTAACTGACGAGTAATTCATCTTCCTTTTTTATTTTTATATTTATTTATTTATCTATCGCAAGACTTTTACCCCGACGCCGTATGATGTGGCCGAAACATTTTATTTTTGGGCAGCTATTGGCAACATATTATAGAGGATAGGGGTAATGCATATGCGGAAAATGAGTTATGTCTTACTGATTATTAAACAGAGGGTCTTCCAAAATACCTAAAATTCACATCCTCGGTTAGTTTTAAGCTTGATAACCATTTATACTATGGATTAAAGAAAAAAAAGTGTGTTGAAAGGAGATGGTTCAGATTAATATGGGGCGTAGGCCAAGTCTTGTACAAGCAGAGAAATGAAGGAAAATAAAATACTACACCAGTTTTTATTGGTCAAATATACGAATTCGTCGTAATTTCAGAGGTAAAATTATTTAATCTTTCCAAGTTATGGAACACTAAACATGAGTGGGTAACAATGTTGGATTCATATTTCTTGACGTTTTCAAAATAAAAACACGTTATTTTCACAGCCTCTGTCAGAAATGACGTTTGATACATTTCGCGCCTTATGCTTTGTCTGTGGCTGAAGGTTGCCATGTTAGAAACATATCGAAAACTTGAAATATATTTTTATTTTTTTGCTCCTTATTTACTTTACTGTTCTAAATTATTATATTTTTAATACAATCTATTTGTTTTCCTCTATTCATGGTTGAGTGTACAAGAGTACCTAAAATGTACCTTTTCCTTTGATGACGTCACAACTATGTATTTCATGCAACTTTCAGTGAGTTGCTGATTTGATTGAGTTGACATCATATCCATAGAATGGTATTTTAATCTAGTATTCCCCTAGTGTAATTTGTATAAAAATCAAAGCATTGAATTACGCAACTTGCGTAAGCAAACGACTTTACTCACGAAACCTCTTTTCAGGAAAGTATAATATAAATCTCCACAGTTTTAATATAAAGGTCAGAGAATCCTGTAAATCTCCACCCCATAACTTATTTATAAGTCGGTGCAGGCGGTATGAACGGCTGTATATCATCCTGAATCCTTTACAACTCGCGACTACAATGGCCTGTTATTTCTTGCTCGTTTTCCAAAGTTTCATGTTAATATATTCTGTTGCGGTTAACGAATAGCCCAGTTTCCTCAAAAATATTAGTTATTTTTTACTTTAATGTTAATAATAAATAATAAATAATATTTATTTATGCCAAAAAGTATATCTAGTAAAAGATTTGATAGATAAGATATTGCCATAATGCAGTGGCATACATGATATTTTTATTGTTTAGTTTTTAGTTTTTAATTTAGTTTTATTTAGATTTTAATTTATTAAGAATCATTATTTTTACCTATGGTATTTAGTGTATGGTGTGATTTCTTTGGATATGTCACCGTAAGATTGTAAAAACCGTTAGATTATAATCTAACTCGCGAAATTCTAAACTGTCGAAAGATTGGAATTTAACGCATTATTTTCCGGTAAATTGTAATCTGATAAGTGTTTAAACCCGATAAAACCTAAGTGCCCGGCCACAGGCCGGGCACTACTTGGTTGTTTATGTCGAACCCTAACCTAACCTACAAGAAAGAGACAAGAAAACGTAAATAAAATGAATATTTCAAAAATTGACACTCACAACATTGAACAGTTTACAATCTTTCGACAGTTTAGAATTTCGCGAGTTAGATTATAATCTAACGGTTTTTACAATCTTACGGTGACAGATATATATCTAGTTACATAAATTGTTTAAGTTACAATTTTGTACATTACAGCTAATTGTATTGATACATTCGAAGTCTTGTAAAAATAGTAATGTTAAATTATCCATACTAATAATATAAATACGAAAGTGTTTAACTGTCTGTCTGCAAGGCTTTAACGGCCCATCTTTTCAACCGATTTTGTTGAAATTGAGCATGGAGGTAGGTTAGGCCTATGACATATCCTATCCATAGGAGATAATTATCCTATATCATAGAACATATCCTTCCCCAGGAGGGTAGGACATAGGCCTATGTACTCTTTAATTTTCTGGGATAAAATTAGCTAATGTGTGAATGTGTAATGAAAGATGTGTACCTATGTACCAAATTTCATCCAGATACCCAATTGTCTAAGCCAATCGTATTCATTTGACAGTTCATAACGTATAACTCGAACTTTTTAAGAAGAACATACATGCGTTTTGACGTGCAAACATCTATGACCTCCTCAAACAGGTCGAAGTATACGTTTGACAGACGATTACGATTACGATTCCCTTAAATAATCGGGGGGCTTATCCGTTGAGCCGTTCTGGCATGATTGAGTGACAAACATCCATCCATTCATACATCCATCCAAATTTTCGCGCTTATAACATTATACAAAATAACTTAATCGATAAACGAATGCTTCATGAATCAACCTAATTATTATTTATCATACATATAGCTCATTGACATAAATTCTGACTTTCTTTTTTTTCTATATTCTTAAATTTATGATATTATTAAATCAATTAGTGTACCTATTTCGAGATTTGTAACATTTTGACTTTTGACTTTTAAGTATTTGACATTTTATATCAAGACACGCGGAAGCGTGTCCAGCCAAAGTTCAAAAAACTGGCGAGCAGCACCGTGTGTAATATTACACGAACCATTTGGAGCCACTTTTGACCCCCTCATAACTCAAAAACTATTTCACATAAACATGTCAAATTTGGCGCATATTTTGAGACCCGTGAGATACATATGTGCTCCAAATTTCATAAGTACACCTCAAATGGTTATTTAGATATAAACGTACAAAAATCGTCATTTTTATGATCTACCTAGGTATAGATCAAAACTCTGACACGGGGCATACTACCATTGCTTAAAGCCGTATTATTTTAATATTGTTGACGTTTATGTTGTAGTGTTATAATCATTATTTTAAGGACGTCAAAGTACGTGACATTCAACCGTTATTTTGAAACAATACTGCTTTAAGCGGTGGTAGTAACTCCTTAACTATTGAAAATGACACATAGTTATTACTTTAATGTAAATAATAATGAATAATAATATAGTTGCATTAAAACCTTATCTTCGTATTCATACATTTTGTGCAACGAAACGTTATTGACAGAAAAGAAGAAGAAACGTATTTGAAGTCGTCAGTTCAAGCTGTCAGTCATTGTGATTTGTATTCATTGTTTATAGTGGTTTTAGTGATATCGACTGTTTACCGTGCTTGTTTTCAATGTTTCACAAAATACTTTTGATTTTGAACTTTTGCAATCAAAATTGATGAGATGTAGAAATGTGCTGTAGAGGTAGTCTGACCATAGATGTAATCTGTCAATGTCAGTGTAACTCTAGGTATACTATATATTTTTCTTGAGAATTCTCGTCTTTAATTATCTTGTACAATGAGTCGTACAATAGAATTACTGGTGGGTGACACACTGACCTTACACCGAATAATAAGTACCTACTAATGTAAAACGTAAACTAAACTAATAGAAAAGTCCTATTACAGTGTAAAGGATTATTTGAATGATAGCAAGGCATGGGTATGAATTGTTACGGCGGCTGATTATGTAATGTTGTATTATAAGTACATATATATAATTTCAAATATTTGTGAGATGGTGATAATAAAAAAAAAGCGGAGTTTATTGCGGGCTCTTCTCAGACCAGGGCACGTTTGGAACCCTCGTAGCTTTAGTTTTAAGATATCGTAGTTAATTATCACCATCACGTCTTATGCTCTGTAAGCATGACGTTCAGAAGGTGTACTTTGTAGGTACATATTTTGAATAAATATGTTTTGAGTTTGAGATTGAGTTCAATAATTTCTGTACAAAAAGTAATGATATCCCATCAAAAACATAAATGTAAAATGAGAGCCAAGTTCAAAATTGTGATATATATGCCTTGGTTGTTGACTTCAGCGACAAAAGAAGTGAGATCTAAATGGATGCCAAGTTCAATGGTCAGTCCTGCAATTTATTTATCCCATCAAAAACATAAATGTGAAATGAGAGCCAAATTAAAAATTGTGATATATATGCCTTGGTTGTTGACTTCAGCGACAAAAGAAGTGAGATCTAAATGGGTGCCAAGTTCAATGGTCAGTCCTGAAATTTATTTATAACTACATATAATATTTTATAACAACTTAAAATATCATTTCTTCTTATAACTTAGTATAAAATGTTGAAGACTAAGGCTTTGGCTTGGCTAGTTTCCATATACGAATTATAGCGTTCACAAGTTGTAAAGCTGTAAGTTATTAATTATTATTAAGTAGGTACCTAAAAGTACAATTTCTACCAGTAAGCCAAATTTTCGGAAGAATAAAATAAGAACTTACAGCTTTACAACTTGTGAACGCTATAATTCGTATATGAAAACTAGCCAAGCCAAAGCCTTAGTCTTCAACATTTTATACTAAGTTATAAGAAGAAATGATATTTTAAGTTGATATAAAATATTATATGTTGTTATAAATAAATTTCAGGACTGACCATTGAACTTGGCACCCATTTAGATCTCACTTCTTTTGTCGCTGAAGTCAACAACCAAGGCATATATATCACAATTTTTAATTTGGCTCTCATTTTACATTTATGTTTTTGATGGGATAAATAAATTGCAGGACTGACCATTGAACTTGGCATCCATTTAGATCTCACTTCTTTTGTCGCTGAAGTCAACAACCAAGGCATATATATCACAATTTTGAACTTGGCTCTCATTTTACATTTATGTTTTTGATGGGATTTATTGTACATAGACTTAGAATAATTGCTTTCGTTCATTAAGATTCAGATTTTGTTATTTTTTTTAAATGCTCGACTCCATTATTTTTTTTTTTTTTTAATTTTGCACGCCATTATTTGGCAGATTGTAATATGTACCATTTTTATGCAACATCTTTTCTTGTAACTTACAATCATGCAATAAATGAATAAACAATAAACAATAATATTAGTATAGATTGCAACGCGTCTTGCGGTCAACTTCAGACGCGACTAAATGATTGGCGCCATTTATACCTACTATCACATTCATACATTTCCACCCCTTGTTTTTAAATCTGGTCGAAGTATGATAGGTACGCGTCCCCATGTCCTGTAATTTATGGCGACACGGGTCATTAGGGTAAAGCACCCTATTCGCTAATACGTTAACGATTGTTGAAAAAGGCCCTTAATTTTTTTCAAATTACGCATTAATAAATTTGGCGTTAGTGGAATTGTATGCGGCAGGTTCTCATAGGTTACTTATTTTAATATAATATTTTATATATTTTTTAGAGGGTTTGAGATTTAGTGTAATCTCTAAATCAAATACATAGAAGTATATACATGTATATTTATATATGTACTTTATTATGTATGCATTTCTTATCTATTTATTTTTAAAATACAGCACCCGTTTATTTATCCTTTCACCAAAGGTTGTCTGTAAGAGATTGCTTTAGTAATAAGACCGCCTTTGCACATTTCTATCTAGTTTTACTAGTAATTAATGCTTTAAAACTCTATTCTGTATATTTTGTGTGTGCAATAAAGATGTCTAAATAAATAATAATAAATACTTTTATACTTACTAAGTATTCGCTTAAAACTGTATCTATTAGTCAAAGCTTAGCTCTACAAAACAATAAAGATAAGAATAAATAAATAAATTATAATAAAAAATCACCTGTTTCATTTTAGACCGCAGTTAACCTTAACCTACAAATATTTTACGTGTGAAAATTTGGATGTTTGTAAATAGTACTGAACTGCCTAGTTGATGTCTGAACTCCTTCACGCTACAATGAAAGATACGTATAACCCAAATTATCACATAGGCTATATTTTATCCTGAAAAAGAGTTTCCGCAAGAATTAAAAAAAATCGTTCAATTTCAAAATTTTATCAACGAGTAAGTTTGAAATTCAAATCAATCACCGTCACACATTTCAAAGTTCCACGGAAACTTTCAAACGCCCTTCCATAGTCAGAATACCTAAGCGCTATAAACAAAAGCTTCCAAAAGATTTCCACCCTGTCATTGCCGCATCAGTCACTTTTACATGCCATAGAAACTCCCCCCGCTTGCCATTTCCCTTGTAAAAGAATGCAGCACTCTGCAGGGATATTAAACTCAAATCATGTGAGGGAGAGGGTTCTACTTAGTAGGGAAGGCGGTTTTTGTCAGGATCCCCATGCGTGAGTACAGATTATCAGGACATTTTTTTATTGGATAGAAGTAGGCGTTACTCAATACTCAATACTCAATATCATTTATTCAATATAGGTACACTGTAGGTACACTTACTGACGTTAAAAATTACTTACTTATAAAACATGATGGTGATAATTGGTTACGGTATCTTAAAACTAAAGCTACGAGGGTTCCAAACGCGCCCTGGTCTGAGAAGAGCCCACAACAAACTCAGCCGGCTTTGTTTTTATTATCACCATCTCACAAATCATCTTAACTAAGGAACTATCAGAGCCATAGAGCAAATTATTTGCAAGCCTCCTTGTCGTTTAAGTAGTCCTTTACATGGTAATAAGATTTTCAATTACTTTGCGGAAGTCCATGATAATGAAAGAACTTGAAGTTTAATTTGCTATATTTAATCCGCCAAAGTAGACAAATCTATACTTACTTACTTGGTTGTATACCACATAGATTTATCTACTTTGGCGGAAAGATTCCATTAAAATATTATCTATATATCTATTCGATTAGTTTGGTTAACTAGCTATTTCTTGGTATTATTCAGTCTTGAATATGAATTTGTTTAAGACAAACAAAACAGATTTGTTATTCGTCGTCTTTGGCCAAGGACTGTTCCTTATTCAAATGTCGCATTTATTTTAATAATACGGTGAAGTTAATGAAGCAAATAATTTTGAAATAACAGCTTTTTTCAGTTCATCAAATAAAAAAATTAACTCTACTGTATTTACAAATAAATGCGTGTCTACTTAATCAGTATGCCAATTATCCATACCCAGTAATTTTAAAGTAATCCATTAAACTGCATAATCAGTTGATTAGATCGCAGTCAAGGGCTAGCTTGTAGTGGGTAAAAACAGTTCGTTTTACCCTTAAAAGAAACTTAGTTTTCAAGTTTAAAAGAGACAAAATCATTAAAAATATATTTGCAATTTATTTTAGACATTCCGATGATGGTTTTAGTAAAAAAAATCTTGTTTTTTTGTTTTTTTAGCACAAAATAAACAAAATCATTAAAAAATATATTTGCAATTTATTTTAGACATTATATGGTTTTAGTAAAAAAAAACAGGACCTTCCCCAAAATCCGCAACAACTGGCCACATAAGCTCATTGCAACTACGCTTAAAGAGAGACTTTACAAAAAAGATTTCTTTTCACAAAATGGCAAGCGAATACGAGTTACTTATGAGTCAGCTGAATTAACCTTTTCTCGATATTGCTATTGTTTGGGCGGTGCCACCGAGCTCGCTGGATTCTGCGATGTTGAATAGCAACTAAAGCTGGGAGCCTACTACGCTTGAAGCAGTATTATTTTAACATTGATGAAGCTCTTTTTTCAAAATTACAATCCTTATTTTAAGGACGTCAAGGTACGTCACATTAAACTGACATTTAAAATAATACTGCTTTAAACGATGGTAGTATGTACTCTGTACTCAGATGAAAATAATAACTGTATTTACTATGGAAATGGGACAAACAGAGTTGTTTTGCTTACTGATTGGATCATAACGGGAAAGTTGTAATTAGTTATTTTGTTAATTACCATTATATTGCATATTACCGATATAATTATTTTAATAGGGAGTTTTTCACAAACCTTGAGGACCTTCCTAGCGTAGTTGTAAGCACTGTGGTACAAGTGGGAGGTCCCTGGTTCAAATTACCGACAGGGTCAAATTAGAAGATGGACAAGAGCAAATTCACCCAGGAGCTCGGTCAAGCTGCAATAGTCAAAATCAATAGTCAAATCACAGTTTATTTATTCAAAATTGGTTAACACCTATAGTAACAGTCGGTGTCTGCTACGCGCGCGAGTTTAATGCAGTCGGGGTCTGAGGTGGCACATACATAAGCTCTGCATTCAACTCGCGCGCGAACTATACACAGTACACTTTTTAAACCGTAATAATATGAATAATTATACGTACTGTATGGTTGTATCATGGTTTAGTTTGATTTAAGCTCACTACCATTCATTCTCCTATCCATTCCCTATCCCATTGATCTTCAAAAGGGGTAACGTTACACACAAATCGGTATCCACACAGCATTGTAATGAAAATTGTTTTATTTATGAGACCTCTAGACCGTATCGTCTTCAGCATCACGGCATCTTAAATCCGGCAAACTTCCTGTGCAATGATGAGGGCGTCTAATGACAGAGGGTGTCCGGCAGTAGAGGTCACTGAGGGTAGGTAGATCATTACTTACAGTAGACGAATTGATTCTGTTTTGTCTGCTTTGACTGGGATTTTTTTGTTATTAATATTTTTTCGTTTTAGCTATAACTAGTTGCTTACTTCACGTACATATTATATTCTGATTACATCCATAATAATATTATAAACGCGAAAGTGTATTGGTCTGTCTGTAACACTTTCACGGCCCATTTTATCAACCGATTTTGATGAAAATTTTATGTTTTATTTGTGAGTCCTCTAGACCGTATCGTCTTCAGCATCACTGCATCTTAAATCTGGCAAACTTCCTGTTCAGTGATGAGGGCGTCTAATGACAGAGGGTGTCCGGCAGTGGCCGTCACTGAGGGGTGATCATTGCTTACAGAAGACGAATTGATTCTGTTTTATCTGCTTTGACTGGGATTTTTCTTGTTGTTAATATCATTCATTCAATTTAGGTACACTGTAGATACACTTATTGACGTTAGAAATTACTTACTTATAAAACATGATGGTGAAAGTGTATTGGTCTGTCTGTAACACTTTCACGGCCCATTTTATCAACCGATTTTGATGAAAATTTTATGTTTTATTTGTGAGACCTCTAGTCCGTATCATCTTCAGCATCATTGCATCTTAAATCCGGCAAACTTCCTGTGCAGTGATGAGGGCGTCTAATGACAGAGGGTGTCCGGCAGTGGACATCACTGAGGGGAGATCATTACTTACAGTAGACGAATTGATTCTGTTTATCTGCTTTGACTAGGATTTTCTTGTTATTAATATTTTTTCGTTTTAGCTATAACTAGTTGCTTACTTCACGTAAATTTATATTCTGATTACATCCATACTAATATTATAAACGCGAAAGTGTATCTGTCTGTCTGTCTGCTACGCTTTCACGGCCTATTTTTTCAACCGATTTTGATGAAAATTTTATGTTTTATTTCTGAGACCTCTAGTCCGTATCACCATCAGCATTACTGCATCTCAAATCCGGCAAACTTCCTGTTCAGTGATGAGTGCGTCTAATGACAGAGGGTGTCCGGCAGCGGCCGTCATCGAGGGGAGATCATTACTTACAGTAGACGAATTGATTCTGTTTTATCTGCTTTGACTGGGATTTTCTTGTTATTAATATTTTTTCGTTTTAGCTATAACTAGATGCTTACTTCACGTAAATTTATATTCTGATTACATCCATACTAATATTATAAACGCGAAAGTCTGTTACACTTTCACGGCCCATTTTTTCAACCGATTTTGATGAAAATTTTATGTTTTATTTATGAAACCTCTACTCCGTATCATCGTCAGCATCACTGCATCTTAAATCCGGCAAACTTCCTATTCAGTGATGAGTGCGTCTAATGACAGAGGGCGTCCGGCAATGGCCGTCATCGAGGGGAGATCATTACTTACAGTGGAGTGACTAGACGAATTGATTCTGTTCAAAGCCTTTTTATTATCTGTTTTGACTGGGATATCTTTCTATTTGTGAGATGATGGTAATCTATACTAATATTATAAATGCGAAAGTTTGAATGGATGTACGGATGTACGGATGTCTGGATGTGTGGATGTATGGATATATGGATGTTTGTTACTCAATCACGCCCCAACAGCTGAACGGATCTGGCTGAGATTTGGCATAGAGATAGATTATAGTCTGGAATAGCACTTTTTGTCCCGGAAAACTGGCTGAAATTTGGCATAGAGATTATAGTCTGGAATAGCACATAGGCTTTATATCCCGGAAAATTAAAGAGTTCCCGCGGGAACCAAAAATCCTCAAACCACGCAGACGAAGTCGCGGGCATTCGCCAGTAAAAAATAAAAAAAACCGGCTGAGTTTGTTGTGGGCTCTTCTCAGACCAGGGCGCGTATGGAACCCTCGTAGCTTTAGTTTTAAGATACCGTAGTTAATTATTATCACCATCACGTCTTATACAGTCTTTAAGTATGACATTCAGAAGGTGTACTTTGTAGGTAGGTACCTGTTTTGAATAAATATGTTTTGAGTTTGAGTTATGTATGTAAGTTAATCATGATATGTTAAAGTTATTTTGTTAAATTAAATAAAAAAAATATTCCCTTTAGTACCTAATACGGCAATCTGGATTAAAAATATAACTGGATGATTTTTGTGTAAAATATATTTTGAAAATTTTAATTGCAATAACGGTACGCACTTGTGACTTTATGGAGATAGGTATGTGTGTTTTAAGAAATTAATTATTACTTGCTTTTAACGGTCAAGGGAACATCGTGAGGAAACTTGCACGCCCGAATGTTCCTGATAATTTTCAAAAGCATGTGAAATCAATTCAATTTCAATCCGCACTTCACCACCGTGGTAGACTATGAACATGATTTTTTTTATTCCCCTAAAATTGAGCCCTTTACTGTGGTCTCACCTGATGGTAAGTGATGATACAGTCTAAGATGGTTACCTACGGTTTCTACAAGGCATCGTACCGAAACACTAAATCGCTTGGCGGTACGTCTTTGCCGGTAGGGTGGTACCGTGACCTGGTGGTAACAAGCCACGGCCGAAGCCTCCCACCAGGCCAGACCAGAGAAAATTCCCAAATTGACCCTACCGTAAATCGAACCCGGGACTTCCCACGTTAAGGCAACAGCGCTCAATACTGCGTCAAAATCCTTATCCTTCTGATAGGAGACTCGCGTTCAGTAGTGAGCCAGTGGTCTGTGATTTTTAATCTATAAAATAAATTGAATACTCGCCTGTTCTCGTAAATATCAGTTATTTACGAGAATAGGCGACCATTATTTCCCGTCATACATAACTGTAATGTTTCTATCACCGATTTCCCTCCAACGTCACCTCCCCCCTACAATTTATGACACACAACACTGCGCCAGGGAGGTCGTCCAAATCCTTATCCTTCTGATAAGAGACTCGCGTTCAGTACTGAGCCAGTGGTCTGTAATTTTGAAATTGAATACTCGCATATTCTCGTAAATATCAGTTATTTACGAGATTAGACGAGCATTATTTCCCGTCATACATAACTGTAATGTTTCTATCACCGATTTCCCTCCAACGTCACCTCCCCCCTAGAATTTATGACGTCACGGAGTATTAGGGAGGCCGAAAACATTATTATTTACGACTTTCTCTGGTGGAGATGCCTTGACATTAATAAAATTGTTATCTCCCTACAAAAAATATTTGTTTTTTTTACTTGGCAAATACTATTTCATTAAAGTGCAGCGTTGGAAGACGGCTCTTAAACGGCGTAGAAGCGGTGATAACTTAGTGGTTATGACACCCGACCTCATATATGGGGTCTCGGGTTCGATTCCCATGCAAAGGAGGTGCCCTTTTCGAAGTTATGTGAGTTTTAAGATATTAAATGTCACTTGCTTCAAACGGTGAACGAAAACATCGTGAGGAATGGCCGAGAGTTTTCCATAGTGTTCTCGAAGATGTGTGAAGCAGCCAATCTGTACTAAGCCAGCGTGGTGGACTATGGCCAAACCCGTCTCCTTCCGAGAGGAGACTCGTACTCAGTGGTGAGCCGGCACTGGGTTGACCGAGTTTCTTGCTGGTTCTTCTCGGTAGGAATGTCATTCCGAACCAGGGGTAGATTCACTTGACGATTCAAAAGTACTTGTAAAAGTTTATTTGAATAAAAATCATTTGAATTTGAATATGAGAGAGAGAGAGTTGGAAGACAGTGGACGGACGATCTCAAACGAGTAGCTGGAAGCTGCTGGAAGCAAGCGGCCCAAGACCTTGTTCTGTGAAGATCCATGCAGGAGACCTTCATCCTGCAGTGTCTTTCGGCTTATATGACGATTAGCTTTTTCCCACGAATTCGTCCATGTGGACTACATAAATTTCAAACCCCTTTTTCATCCCCTTAGGGGTTGAATTTTCAAAAATCCTTTCTTAGCGGATATCTAAGTCATAAAATCTGTAGTTATGTCAAATTTCAGTCCGATTCGTACAGTGGTTTGAGCTGTACGTTGATAAATCAGTCAGTCGGTCATCTTTTCCTTTTATATTTACTAGTTAATTCCCGCGCGTGGACTAAGTTTTTCGATTCCCGCGGGAACTCCTTAATTTTCCGGGATAAATAGTAGCCTATGTCCTTCTCCACGATATAAACTATCCCTGTACCAAATTTCATCAAAATCGGTTGAATAGGTGAGCCGTGAAAGCGTAGCAGACAGACAGACAGAAACACTTCGCATTTATAATATTAGTATGGACATTAGCAGATGCCAGCGTTTTCGTTCGCATGAAATAAGCTTTTTTATTTTCCCTAATTTCCTAAATTCTCTAATTTTTTGGGTTAATTTATAGTATATTTATACACTCACAAATAATATGGCTTTCTATTGGTACCAGAATTTTCAAAATCGGTTCAGTAGATCCAGAGATTACCCCCTACTACGTCACAAACTCACAAAATTTACCTCTGCATAATATTAGTATAGACGACGAAGATGACGACTAGAAATTACACCACGTACGTTTGTGGTCTGATTTTTGAAAAAATAACGAAAATAAAATTATTTTAATTATTTTATATTTTGACGACCTCCGTGGCGCAGTGTTGAGCGCTGTTGCCTTAACGTGCGGAAGTCCCGAGTTCGATCCCCGGCAGGGTTTGGAAATTTATAATTTCTGAATTTCCCTGGTCTGGCCTGGTGGGAGGCTTCGGCCGTGGCTAGTTACCACCCTACCGGGAAAGACGTGCCGCCAAGCGATTTAACGTTCCTGTACGATGCCGTGTAGAAACCGAATAGGGGTATGGGTTTAATATAACTGCCATGCCCCTAACAGGTTAGCTCGCTACCATCTTAGACTGCATCATCACTTACCATCAGGTGAGATCGCAGTCAAGGGCTAACTTGTAGTGGAAAAAAATTTAATAGACCAACGCAGCCTATAGGAAGCCTTATGAAACTATTCACTTTAAAATATTATAATGTGCCAAATAATTTAGACTGCAGTAACTATTTATGAGGTAACAATAGCTAACAATGTTAAAATAACTACAAGAATGACATCATAAATATTTGAACTATTATTATTTATTTATTTAAAAACAAGTATACATTTTCAAATCTAACAATGTAAAATTTAGTTACGGTGTAACAAAAACCCTGATCGGGTTTATCCGTACACCGCTATTCCTTGTGTTCGCTCGTTACAATTCGTTCTACATTTTCATCTACTAATTCTTACTATTTATATTTAATTATTTACTACTACTATACTATTTATAATTATTTATTTAGGTACTATTTACCATTTATAAATAATATAAGACATTATATATATGTGCACATCACACAATGCAAAATGTTATGTATTAAAATTAAACATTAGGTACTACATGACTTAAAAACACTACTAAAACTATCCTGTATGACGTAAAAATGTATTAATATAATGTTCATTTAATCGCATGCTTTCGGAAATAAAGGCTATTTTTATTTATTTTTATTAACTATGTGCTAGGAAGATCTGCGAAATCTTCTTAGTTCTCTCTAAGTAATTTACAGTTACATGACATGTAAGCTAGTACAGAATATGACCGTCACCCTCAAAGCTGATTACGGGAAATTGGGTCACAACCCGAAATACATTTAGGTGATAATTGCTTGCTCGCTATAAACGATATTACAGCTCGTCCATTTTGAGAATATCATTTTGACAGATAAAATCAATCATACGTAAAATAATATAGAACATCATTGGATTGGATTATAATACAAATTAGGCCTAGTAGGAGATTTTTACGTATTCCATCGAGTTAGTTTGATGGTGATTTCCTTCTGGAAGTATTTTTAACCATCCAGAAATACCTGGGCACCCAGAAATTAGTGTCTAGGAAATGTATACAATGACGGATTTCATACATGTACGTTAGCATATTATTATTTACCCATCTACTTAAGAAATAGTTTACATTAAATAAAAGGATCGAATAGTTAAAAAAGCAAACACACACTTTTTCACACACGTTTCACACATTCACACACGGAAGAGTGACCTAACCGACGAGAGAATAAGATAAATATAACTTCTCTCATCTCATTCTCTCGCAGGATAAATCCTATTATGAATATGACTGCCTTTTTTTGGTGTCGCTTTTTCGTTTCATCGAATTTTCAAATCACAACGATTCTAAAGAAGTTTCACTTCAAAAATTTCCCACTAGACCTACTGACCTACGAATTCGGAACGTGACAGGTGTGTACTGTCAAACAGGAAGTCGTATTTAGCCGGGGTATAGTACAGCCTTATATGAGTAATGAGCATCAAAGGGACGTCTTAATTAATGCTAACAAACTCATTAACCGCGCCAAAGCCGAAGTTTCAAATTTATGCGTTTATTATTGTGGAACAGCTCGCAGCGGAAAATAACACAATTTACATAAATGCGCCAAGCGAATTTAAACCCTTTCTTAAATAGTTTTAAGGTTAATTCCCTTTGAAGAGTTTAATGGTGAAAATCTTAGCGGAAAACTTGGTTTAATGGGAACGGTAATAAAGATGAAATGAGTTATTGTTTGGATACGCCTATTTATACGCTTTGATTTTATAGAATGTTTCTTTTGTGAACAATACTCTACAGGTGTGTGCTGGAAGTCCATAATAATTCCTTATTAGCTATTCTTAACTTGACATAATTATTTCCATAAACTTGTACGTTCATTGCCGTAAACCTAACTTTATAGTAAAGTATTGAGCGGCAGATTTTGACCGACCTCCCTGGCGCATTATTGTTGCCTTACCGTGGGAGCCGGGTTCGATTCCCGTCAGGGTTAATTTGGGAATTTATAATTTCTGAGATTACTGGTCTGGTGGGAGGCTTCGGCTATGGCTAGTTACCACACTACTGGCAAAGATGTACCGCCGCGTATCAATTAATGTGAGTAAATGTAACAAACGTGTAGCAAAAAAGGGAAATCTCACGGGTGTTAAATAATGATACAATCTAAGATAGAAGCAGGCTAATCTGGAACAGGTATTGCAGTATCATTAAACCAACGCCCCTTCAATTTCTGCACGATGTCGTACTGGAACGTTAAATCTCTTAGCAGTGCAAGAACCAGCCACGAGCTAAACTTCCCACTAAAGATAAATAAGAAGCTGTAAAATTCCAAATGGCTTCTACGTGGAATCTAACCCACTATCTCCTACTAAGTCAACTGTTATGACCACAACACCGGCTCGGTACTACACTGGGAAGGTCGTTGAAAGTAAGTAAAGATAATAGTCGTAGAGTAGGTAAGCACTATTTCCAAGCAATTCTAGTTCAGAGAGCTTGTTTACTTGAATATCTTGCTCTAAACTTAGTTCGCCAACTTTAGAAAAGCTAATAACGGAAAATGAAAATTTAGAGCATTCAGAGCAACTTCACCCAAGAGCTTCGAGGGGGATATCTAAACGATACATAGATATAGAAAGGATAAAGCAACAAGTCATAATTAAAAAGCTTTTTGACGATTTTCACTCGTATCTGGGTAATACTGGATATATCTCATCGGCTGGCTGGATTTAAAGGAAGAAGTATTTATCGATCATATAAACCGTGCGATGTTTAGATACCTGTATAAACTAGGATTTATTTAATGCACAAATTTTTACTACAAATAACTTTTGCCTGCGTCTTCGTCCGCATGGACTGTACAATTTTCAAACCCCTATTTTACCCCCTCCGATTTTTGAAAATCCAAAATTTTCAAAAATCCTTTCTTAGCAGATGTCAAATTTCAGCCCGATCCATCCAGTGGTTTGAGCTGAGCGTTGCTAGATCAGTAAGTCAGCCACTTTTTCCTTTTATATATTTAGATTTAAAAACGATTATTATGGGTATGGGTTTAATATACCCCGAATAGGTAAGCTCACTAACATTATAGAAAATATCATCACCAGGTAAGATGGTAGTCAACGGCTAACTTGTGGTGGATAAAATAATGGCGTCGGTAAATACAAAATGGCGGTAGAGACAGAAATGAAAATTGCGTACTTTATTTATACTCAATACTCAATATCATTTTTTCAATATAGGTACACTGTAGGTACACTTATTGACGTTAAAAATTACTTACTTATAAAACATGATGGCGATAATTGGTTACGGTATCTTAAAACTAAAGCTACGAGGGTAGTGACATATCGCAAGGATTACATAACGTAAAAGTTGTATAGGTTCTCTAGATAGTTATTTATCTTTATTGTAATAACCAATCATGTCAGAAGTCATGATAAAGTGCAAACCACAGTTTTTAAATTAGCCCTAAAAATCTTTATTTCGGTTACTTGACACCAACTAACCGTCGGTGGTGGTGGTGGTAGTTAGGTACAGATACCTAAGCCGCTAAGCTAAGGTATTGCCGTTCTATATAATAATAATATAATAAAAGTTTTTATTAAAGGCCAAAGCGTCCAGTATACAATACACACAATACAGTTACACAATAGTAAATTAAAAATAGAATACAATAAAAGTAACTACTACCTACACATAAAACTTTGTAACTTTGACGACCTCCGTGGCGCAGTGTTGAGCGCTGTTGCCTTAACGTGCGGAGGTCCCGGGTTCGATCCCCGGCAGGGTATTTTTTTTCCGGTACGATGCCGTGTAGAAACCGAATAGAGGTATGGGTTTAATATAACTGCTATGCCCCTAACAGGTTAGCCCGCTACCATCTTAGACTGCATCATCACTTACCAACTTACCATCAGGTACCACAGTCAAGGGCTCAGTTGTAGTGGATTAAAAAAAAAAACTGGGAATGTTAAAAAAAAACTCTTCCCAGGCGTCATAGTCACAATAAAGCTCACAGTAAAGCTATAACTATTTCCTATTGCTATTGTGATGCACAGTTAGCCAAGAGGTATTTTTTTTTTCTATTGGCTCTATATATTCAGTGCAATCTCTTCGTACGTCAAGTTTTGAACAATTTAAAAGTAGGAATCGAATGGACGTCCAAGTCGGCCTTACAATGGCAGCGACCGCCTTGTTCGGAAAACGGAAGACTTTTTAAAGTAATTCGCTTCGTGGCTTGTATCGCGGGCCGGGCATCATATTTGCTGTGGGATTTTACTTCGGGAAACTCTTTTAGGAATACTTCTTTGCAAACTATTCGTGTATAGTTTTGAATTTCTATACTTATTTGAAAACGTTATTATCGACCATTTATCTAAATCTGAACTGGTATTATAAAGAGGAAAGATTTGTTTGTTTGTAATGGATAAACTTAAAAACTACTGAACCGATTTTAAAAATCTTTCACTTATAGAAAGCTACTATATCAGCGAGTAAGATAGGTAATTTTTTTTTTAATTAGAGAATTACGAAATTTGCAATAATGTGAATTAAATCGGAAAAAATCGTAAAATCTGAGAGCTTCCGTGGCGTGCGCTGCGTAAAAGTAAAAGTTACACGAAACAATGTATGGTGGAGCCTCTTAAAAATTTCTAAAAAAAAAAGTCCGCGATAGCATAATATATCTATATTTAAAGGTTGTCTCACAATAACAATTTTTATATTTTAAAATTTGTCTAAAAAAAGTTTTCTTCCGAAAGTGTTTTTACTGACATTTTATTGTTCCTCAAAATCAAATAGTTTGTCATCTCAAGTATTTAATGTAGACCAAATTCGTGCAAATGCTTTACCATTTTCTGACACATCCATGCTAATATTATAAATGCGAAAATGTATCTATCCGCTGCGCTTTTACGACGCATCTGTTCAACTGATTTTGATGAAATTTGGTCCGGACATAAGTTGCACCCCAGGGTCGTATAGGCCACTTTTAATCCCGGAAAATTAAAGAATTCCTGCGAGAATCAAAAGACCTCAAGAGAAGATCAAAAGACAGTTTATCCCGCTACCATCTTAGACTGCATCATCACTTACCATCAGGTGTGATCGCAGTCAAGGGCCAACTTGTAGTGGATAAAAAAAAACCTTAATCCACGCGGACGAAGTCGCGGGCATAGACTACTAGCGGGCATCACAAATACACCCGAAAAACATTACCATCCTTCCGGTACAGTCGGGTAGGAAAGGCACCTTCTGTTTTCCATATCAGTTAAAGTTAACAAAGAAACGAGAACTTAGTTGAACAGTAATAGGTGTTTTCAGCGGCGTATGGGAGCAGTTTGAAGCAGTTAGCAGCTCAGGGGGTAACTACCATCGCTTTAAGCAGTATTACTTCTAAATGCCATTTATTTCACGTACCTGGACGTCTCGAAAATCAGCAGAGCCACCGGCTAAGACTGACAGCTACAGTGTAACGATCGCAATCACCTCTGATTGGATAACACTCTTCCACTATTGGACAAAATCCATTGACGCAGCAAGAATACCAGAAATTCAGCCAATCACAGCAATTGATACGACGATGATTGATGCAGAAGATACGCGATCGCCCTGAAGGATTATAATTCTGAAACACGAACGTCAACAATATTAAAACAATACGGGTTTAAATGATGGTGGTATGCCTTCAGAAGTGTAGAAGGCTCGAGTCTACGACTTGTAGGAGTTTAGAGCTAATGAAAGTTACTGGTATACGCGACTGTCTGTTGTCTGAATGTGTTTGTTAAGCTGTAAGGATAGCTCCAGCGTGGAAAAGTTTCAGACGAAACTTTTGATCTTTCAAGTTGAAGTTTAATGTCTTTGTTACAAGCTTTTAATAATAGCTAAATGATGATTAAAGGTTTTCGATTCCAGAGGGACCTTTTTAATTTTCCGGGATAAAAAGGAGCTTTTATGTCCTTTCCCGGTACACAACCTATCTATGTACCTCAACGAAATCGGTTGAACAGATGGACCATGAAAGCGTAGCATACAGACAGACATTCACACTTTCGCATTTATAATGTATGTAAGTATGGATTTGCACTTAAAATATTGCATGCCGTAACCTATGGCCGTAAGGGCGTAAAATGGATTAGTTAAAAAAAAATCTTAATTAACCGACACAAAATGAAAATACTTCAACGTCAACTTATTTTCTGGCATAGTGGCAACGATGATGAATCAAAACTTCCAGACTCCATACTACCAACGCTTAAAGCCATATTGTTGACTTTCATGTTTTAGAACTGCAATCCTTATTTTAACAACGTCAAGGTACGTGACATCGAACTGTCATTTTGAATAATATTGCTTAAATATTGCTTTCTTAAGGAATATTATTCAAAATGAATCTTTATTAAGAACTGCCTCGTTGGTCTAGTGGTTAACATGTTTGACTGCGGCTGACGAGGTTCCGGATTCGAGTTTTTCTGACTAGAAATTCTCAGTACTAGCCCGGAGTTGGGAAGTTGGCGGTGTTTCACCCCCGTGCCTCGGAGAGCACGTTAAGCCGTCGGTCCCGGTTATTATCACTAACATGATAATAGTCGTTAAAGCCCGCCAACCTGCATTGGAGCAGCGTGGTGGGTCTAAGCTCTAATTCCCTCTCTCCTATGAGAGTGAAGGCCTGCAGCAGTGGGACGTTAATGGGCTGTAGTGGTGGTGGTGGTGAATTGCTTTAAGCGTTGGTAGTATGTCCCCTGATCACGTTACGTGGCGGTTTCAAATTCAAATTCAAATGTTTTTATTCAAATAAACTTTTACAAGTACTTTTGAATCGTCAAGTGAATCTACCACTGGTTCGGAATGCCATTCCTACCGAGAAAAACCAGCAAGAAACTCGGTGGTTGCTCTTTTTAAAATTTCATTTCCAATTATTATATCAATGTATACATAAGTAACCGGTGTCCTTAGCATTGCTGGAGTGATCAAATCCATGCTCCTCTATCATTTACATAATCTTCAACGGTATAATAAGCTTTTTTGAAGAGCATACTTTTAATGGATTTCTTAAATTTTTGTATAGGCTAGTTTTAAATGGGTTGTGGAATTTTGTTATAGAAAAGAATGCTCATTCCCACAAATGACCTTCTGACTTTTTTGAGGCGGAGCGATGGAGTCACGAGCCTATTACGGCCTCTAGTTTGCCTGTCGTGCAGATCGCATTTTTGTTTTGTAAATATGGATGTGCTGTTTAACAAAAATATTTGAGCTGAGTTTGATGGCCTCACGCAGCTGACGTAAGCACATTTTGCGCTCCATCACCGCCATTAGTTGTTAAAGGAAATTAACATTGACAAGTTTTGAAAGCTGAACTTAATGGGCCACATTTTCTTTCACGCTATTTTATACTCGCTCACGCCTGATCTCTCTGAATGCGTCGTATTCCTCATTGCTGAGAGTCGTGACCCGTTTCCATTGATCACTTAATTGCAAGACTCAAGACCTTGGTTATTATCTCGGGAAAATAATGCGGTGAGTTCCCAGGTCCTTCCACATACTTCCGCATACTAATAATGAATGAATAAATACGTAAACACACGTACATAAAAAACTCTCATAGACCAATGGGATGGAAAATCCGACACGACCGGAAAGAGATCAGGCGCAGGACCGACGGCTTCACGTGCCGGGCTAGGAGAATTTCTTGTCAGAAAAACCCAAAACTTAAATAAGGGACTTAATCCAATACCCGGGACCTCGTCAGCCGCAGTCCCACACCTAACACCATTTTATAGTATAGGGTCCAAATCAAAGCATGATTAAATGACAACTGACTTATTCATTGGACATGCACTCAGACCTACACACATATTATAAATTTATTATAACTACCTATTACAGAACATGCTAACCACTAGACCAACGAGGCAGTTACGAGGCTGGTCCAAACATGTACACGGTATAGTCGGCTAAGTCCTCGTCTTAGCCGGATTACGCTAGTTCGCCGAGGATTACCGGCTAGCATGGAATTAATTTCGCAAGACCTCAACTTTGTATGTATTACTGAATTCTGTGTAAGTTAGGGATTATAATGTAACGAGTTTAGAAATAGAGTCGGTTTATTGATGTAGATATACCCTTGTTTTAGGTATCTATACTAAAATAAAAACAAAATAAGTTTCGTACAGTCTGTCCGTCTCAATTTTACAGGAATTAAAAAATCAAGATACAGTTAACGAAAGCGATTCCCGCTACATAGATGGATATAAAAACTACAAAACCATTTCTATTAGGTTTTAATACCTATAATGGGAAACCGAAACCATACCCATCAGATTATTTAGCTCAAAGCACTCCCAAATAGTCTAGCTAGTCCAAGCATGTACACGGTATAGTCGGCTAAGTCCTCGTCTTAGCCGGACTACGCTAGTTCGCCGAGAATTACCGGCTAGCATGGGATTAATTTCGTGATACCTCAACATTGTATGTAGTACCGAATTCTATGTAAGCTGGGGATATTGTAACGCGTTTATAGATAGACTCGATTTATTGATGTAAATACCCTTGTGTTAGGGTTCTGTAGTAAAATAAACAACATAATAAGTTTCGCACAGTCTGTCAATGTTACAGGCATTCTATAAATCAAGATCCAGTTAAGGAAAGCTATTCCCGCTGCACAGATGCATAAAAAAGCTACATAAAACCATTTCTATGAGGTTTTAATACCTATAATTGGGAAACCGAAACCATAAAGATCACGTTATTTAGCCCAAAGCACTCCCAAATAGTCTAGCTAGTCCAAACATGTACACTGTATAGTCGGCTAAGTCCTCGTCTTAGCCGGATTACGCTAGTTCGCCGAGGATTACCGGCTAGCATGGAATTAATTTCGCGAGACCTCAACTTTGTATGTATTACTGAATTCTGCGTAAGCTAGGGATTATATTGTAACGATTTTAGAAATAGAGTCGGTTTATTGATGTAGATATACCCTTGTTTTAGGTATCTATACTAAAATAAAAACAAAATAAGTTTCGTACAGTCTGTCCGTCTCAATTTTACAGGAATTAAAAATCATGATGCAGTTAAGGAAAGCGATTCCCACTACACAGATGGATATAAAAACTACATAAAACCATTTTTATTAGGTTTTAATACCTATAATTGGGAAACCGAAACCATAAAGATCACATTATTTAGCCCAAAGCACTCCCAAATAGTCTAGCTAGTCCAAACATGTACACGGTTTAGTCGGCTAAGTCCTCGTCTTAGCCGGAATACGCTGGTTGGCCGAGGATTACCGGCTAGCATGGACTTAATTTCGCGAAACATCATACAACATATATTTATTACCGAATTCTGTGTAAGCTAGGGATTATATTGTAACGAGTTTGAAGATAGAGTCGATCGAATGCGGTCAACCAAAAGTCCAGCATGTCTAACAAAAAGCGATTCAAAAGTCAAATGAAAACGTTTTCCTACTGATTATTCAGGACCATGTGCGACCACGTCATATTATATGACTAGGTTCTGCCCAAGGCTTTGCTCACGTCAGGTATCATTTTCATGAAAATACCAAAGCTCTATTTTACCGCCGTACCCGTAGGGATTGAATTTTCAAAAATCTTTTTTTAGCCTAATGCCTACGTCATAATAGCTATCTGTATTCAAAATTTTAGCCCGATCCGTCCAGTGGTTTGAGCTATGCATTAATAGAACAGTCAGTCAGTCATATGTTCCTTTTATATATAATAAGATACCAGCAGATGCCCGCAACTTTGACCGCATGGAATAAGCTAAGGACTTCTTTTTTACCGTGGATAAGGAAAAAATAAATAATAATGAAAATTGTCGCACCTTTTCTACCTTCCAAAGCTTATGTAAATTCTCGGTACTCAGGAAAAAACGTCCGTTTGACGTCACGTACGTTTTTTACGCCTGCAACATCTGGCTTTAATATGAATACGGAATACGAAATACCTAGCAGGAGTAACAGGCTAAGTGGTACCCCTTTTACACACAAGGTTACTTTTTTCTTGTTTAATAATGATTATAATAGTAATTTTTACAATTTTTTATTGAAATAACTGCAAAAGTAAGCATAATATATACTTACACTTAACCGATTGGGTATTTTACAACTATTCATGATAATTTCTCAGTGATTATTTAGAAGATCTTCCAAAAGTCGCAATATCCATGTCGAGATTGTACCTACGATTATTTAGCGATAGAATATACCTTTACGAGAATTCGTGACATCCATGTCTCCCGTTTTATGTTTGAAAACCATTTTAAACTATTGATTGAAGTAAAAAAGTGAGTCTAATTTTGATGACGTCACCGTTCAGTATTTCATACAATATCCCATACTAAACGCGCGTTTTGACGTTTGAAAATAAGTTGCTAATTTGACTTGTCAAATACCCAATTTATTAAGCAATTTTTGTCCTGCCAGCTGAATTTGGCCCGGGACAGCCACGATAAAATATCTGCTCGGGAGATACTATCACGTTTAAACGGTGATTTGGTAGTTTTACCTGGAAAGTTTCTCGGGAATTTTAAAAATTGGTGTATTTCATAGATTTCTACGTGCTCTTTCCGAATTTTCACTTTGCCACCTCGTATATCGGAAAAATGGCGCCCAAAAACAGTTTTTTGACAATAACTCCTTTCGGACTCATTTAACGATGAATAGTTAAATAACAAATTAAACTAGAGAAAATTTCCTACTATTTATGTAGTAACCTTTTTTTGTAAAATCAATAGTTTCATCGTACGAGAGCCGCAAACTAAAGCCTAAATTTACCTTCCACAGTTCAAATAAATTTGTATTTGTCGTGGTGGCAAAGTGAAAATTCGGAAAGAGCGTCCAAATCCCGAGAAACTTTCCAACCCTCTTTTTGAGCACCAAATTACTGGGTTACGTAGTGATTTCATATTCTTAGCTTATTATATTGCACTCGCGCAGCAGCTTTCAAGGGAAGTTTTAAATTTGCGGCCACCCACTAAGTGCTGGAACGATCTACCGCCACCACTAAAATCGTCACAAACTATTGGAACTTTTAAAACTAATTTAAAAACTATTTACTAACAAGAAAAACTTACAACGTGAAATTATTTTGTTATAGTGTATTTATCCCAGCAGCACCTATCGTTTCAGCACTTATGCCGCATTGTGCCACCAATGTGTTTAATTTCACCATGCTTGTTTTTCATACTTTCATTTGTCATTTATCTTTATAATAATGTTAGTTAATTTCTGTTTTTGTATATTTATTTTCTATTCTTATATAATAAATAAATAAAAGCTTTATTGTATCTTATTGCTAGAATTTACACAGTTAAACACATATCAACTAAGTCCTACGCCTAAAAAAAAGTTAAATAAAATCTAACAATATACAAATTGCAATTATTTTGTTATAGTGTATTTATCCCAGCAGCACCGAATCATATTGGTTCCGAATCATCCATTTTATAAATAATGTAAAATGTAATATTTATAATAAGTGCCTACTACTTAAACTATAATATTAGATTTCGATAAACATATTAGAGTAGATATTGCATTCGTGGTTCGTCCGTGACTTCACCAATTTTTAAGGTTTCCACTGAAAACCAGCGCTGCAGCTTTCTGTAGCATGATGCTGAGCTGGAGACCTATTTTTGGTCACACAACTATGTTGCTATATCTATTTTGATAGTTTCTTAAACTGAACTAAATATTGTGATCAAATAAATACTATTTCTTCTTCTTCTTCTTCAACAGAAAGCTTAGGGTTAACTGCTCATTGTAAAAGTCCACAACTTTGAAGCAATGAATAGCACGATAGCGATACCTACTTATATATTATATACCATCATGTTCTATCTATACATAATGTCCTCCCGAACGAATTTCGGCCAAGGCGGCCTATTTCTAGAAGTGCACAAGAGTGTGTGCATACACAGGTGCACTTTCTGTTCCTTTACTCTCATAGTCCGATGGAACGGAAAATCCGACACGACCGGAGGAAGATCAGGTGCAGGACCGACGGCATAACGTTCTCTCCAAGGCACAGGCATGAAACACCGTCAACTTCCTAACTCCGGGCTTGTACTGAGAATTTCTTGTCAGCAAAACGACCCGGGACTCCAACCCGGTACCTCGTCGGTTGCAGTCGAACATGCTTACCACAAGACCAACGAGGCAGTCAACTCTATCTATACATATAACGTACAGTAAATAGCATATTTATCCGTATATGTATGTATACTCATAATACTTATCTCAAATTTATCTCAAATTATAATTAAAAAGAAAAACAAAAATCCGAAATTATTTATTTGCAGAAACATAAAATTAAATTTGTTTGTATTATGAATTACTTAATAAATAAATTAAAAAAAAAATCAACTTGTGCCCTAGTCAGTCCTCGGTTAAGTCTAATTTTAGGTACCTAAGCATAGTCTCCGCGATACAGGTTCCCTACTGCGGAGACCAAAGTTAAAATAAATTGACTGTAACTGTAAGTATTGGCAATAAATATATATATATTTTTTATTCATATTAAACGTATTTCCCAATATGACCCTTCGGGCTTTCAGCATAAGGCTCATAAGTCTGTTTGTATACAAGACGCAACGCAGGCCCGTATCGGAAGCGCAGTGGCGTGCACAGATTTTGAAGCTAGGGTAGGCATAAGTTCTGGGGAGATTCCCTCCCCTGGAACGAGTCCATAATGGGCGTCGCTCAAGAGAGGGGCAACGGCGTAAGTTCTTTAAGAGTTCCCGGGGCCCCTCATTATCAGCTGAGGACGGTCACCGAGGGGGTTTTAATGGGTAAAAATCCCACATAACCCGATCCTATGTGGTCGGGTATGTATGGAAGATGTCCCCCTCGTAAACCAAAAAAAAAAAAAAGGGTACGCATAAGTTAGTGAGAATACCTATTTATGAGATGTTTAGTTGAAAAATCAGCATTGACGTATTTTCATTTGGGTAAGCAGTGCTTTTATGCCTCTATGTACCGCACGCCACTGCGGAAGCGAGGGATTTCTTTTGTGGTATTCAGCCCCCTACATTGTGGAGCGACAAGTGCTTTTACCTTTAAAGGAACACCGCGTACATATTAACAGTACTTGGAATTAGAAGGGCTATTTATCCATACTAATATTACTGATACCATATGATAATATGGTATTTTGTTTATGGAACGAAGTTCCTTATCGCGCGTTGCGAAAGGGGGCTAGACGGAAAAAAATAAGACCAAAAGTTGTAACGACACTTTTTGCTATAGTTGTAAGCCGTGCGGCGTGCGCGTGTTTCTCTGTCTCTCTCTCTGTCTCTCTCTCTCTCTGTCTCTCTCTCTCTCTCTCTCTCTCTCTCTCTCTCTCATAGAAGCCAGCTATTTTCGCTTCATCTTTCTATTTGGTATTAAATAGTGTGGTGTCGCAACGATTATTTTGTTGAGTGTATACTGGTTTTTTGTACATAATAAATAATGAAAAATAATAACAATAATGAATCCTGACAGTGTTTCTGCACAAGTTCCGGATATTGCTGATGAACTTCTTTCCATCCGGGTGTCCCTTGACACCTCTCAAGTTTTTATTTTTTATTAAATATTGTGTATATTTGTTAATAATTAAAAAAATATTATTATAACTTTAAAAAAATAAAATTTTATTACAATTCCTTCACTAATTAATCGAAAGGAACTTCGTTCCATCCGGGTGTATCTTGACACCTCTCAAGTTTTTTTTGACTAGCTCTTGTTTTTTGACCTAAGTAATAGTAAATTAAATGATAATAAAAAATAATTTGTGAATGCTATGGACTCTACTATTATTTATAACGACATATGATGTAATTCGTTTTTTTTTTGTTTGGAAAATGGCTTATTTATTTATTTATTTAATATTACTTATACTAATTTATACTGATTATTTAAAGTTATTGATTTGTATGTTATTTTAGGTTATTGATTTGTATGAGATATTTTTAGATAGTTGTTTATGAGGAATGTGCAACGTCCACATAATAAAATCTTATCACCATGTAAAGGACTACTTAAACGACAAGGAAGCTTGGCAATAATTTGCTCTATGGCTCTGATAGTTCCTTAGTTAAGATGATTAGTGAGATGGTAATAATTAAAATAAAAAAACCCGGCTGACTTTGTTGTGGGCTCCTCTCAGACCAGCAGCCCGATTCTGTAACTCAGTGGCTATCGAAAAATTGAAGCCACTGACATATATATTTTGTCCATTGAAGGTTTACTATGAAATGTTCTTTCATTTTTTCGTAGTAAACCTTCAATGAACAAAATACATATGCCAGTGGCTTTCATTTTTCGATAGCCACTGAGTTACAGAATCGGGGGGCAGGGCGCGTTTGGAACCCTCGTAGCTTTTGTTTTAAGATACCGTAATTAATTATCACCATCATGTTTTTTAAGTAAGTAATTTTTAACGACAATAAGTGTACCTACAGTGTACCTATATTGAATAAATGATATTGAGTATTAAGCTCACAAGAGTTTCAGGACGTGAAGATGTAATTTTTAATAACCTATTTTTGTTGAATAAAGAATTAAAAAAATAAAAAATACTGATACTTTATGATGCCCGCGACTTCGACCGCGTGGAATAAGTTCGTTTTTCCCTCGGGAACTCTTCATATATAACAAAAGATTATGTCCTTCCCCGGGATGTAACCTATCTCTATAAAAAATTTCACCAAAATCGGTTGAAAAGACAGGCAGACAGATAGACAGACACACTTTCGCATCCATACTATTATTATAAATGCGAATGGCTGTCTGCTACGCTTTCAGGGCCCATCTGTTCAACCGATTTTAATATTTGGTACAGGGATAGTTTTTATCCCGGGGAAGGACATAGGCTTATTTATCCTGGAAAGTTAAAGAGTTCCCGCGGAACTCAAAAAAACTTAATCAAAGTCAGTCAAAGTCTCAGACATCATTTAGTCTAGTATTCCATAAACTATTATAACACCACTGCCAAGGGTCACAGGTATACTAATATTATAAGTTGGATGGATGTATGGATGTATGGATGTATGGATGTATAGATGTATGGATGTAAGGATGTATGGATGTTTGTTACTCAATCAGGCCCCAACAACTGGACGGATCTGGATGAAATTTGGCAGATAGATAAATTATAGTCTGGAATAACACAAAGGCTACTTTTTATCCCGGAAAATTAAAGAGTTCCCGCGGGAACCGAAAAACCACAATACAAAAAAAAAAGATTAAACAATAAGTAGCGTAACTTGTACCAGCACGTAAAGGAAACGTCTAGGACACGTCGCGAAACAGAATGGCCTGTCATTTGAAGCAGCCCATTGTGTGTCGCGTGTCACTCCGACTGTGCTTCCGTGCTAGCTCCTAAATTATACCAACTAAGTATGATATGTTATACTTACATCGTTCATGAAAAAGTTAGGCCGAAAGCACGCTACAGACCAAAAAATATAGTCTGACGAGCCAAAAATAGAATTAAATAACAAAAAATGTGTGTGTGTGATTCACATACCGCAGAAGTGCAACTTCAGAAACGTAGCCTGCGAGACCGAGAGCATGTTACAGACAAAAAATATAGTCTGCCGGGCCAAAAATAGACTTAAGTAACAAAAAAATGAGTGTGTGCGATTCACATACGGCAGAAGTGCAACTTCAGAAACGTAGCCTGCGAGACCGAAAGCATGCTACAGACAAAAAATATAGTCTGGCGGCCCAAAAATAGACTAAGTAACAAAAAAGTGTGTGAGTGTGTGAGATTCACATACAGCAGAAGTGCAACTTCAGAAACGTAGCCTGCGAGACCGAAAGCATGTTACAGACAAAAAATATAGTCTGGCGGGCCAAAAATAGACTAAGTAACAAAAAAGTATGTGAGTGTGTGAGATTCACATACGGCAGAAGTGCAACTTCAGAAACGTAGCCTGCGAGACCGAAAGCATGTTACAGACAAAAAATATAGTCTGGCGGGCCAAAAATAGACTATGTACCAAAAAAATGTGTGTATCGCACAATCGGTAGGAATGAAATTCATTAAAGTAGCATTATAAGAGAATGAGATAAATATACCCTTTTGAGCACAATAGAGCAGTAGCGCGATCCAATATCGTACAGCGCCATCTATTGTTCGTGAATATATTACTTGTATTCTATCTCATTCTCTCGCAGGCTAAATCCTATTTGTTTATAATTAATATGTTTGTCTCTTTTTGCCATTACTTTTTCGTTTCATCGTATTTTCAAATCACACCGATTATAAAAGAAGTTTCACTTCAAAAAAATTGTCCAACAAAAAGTTCGCTGCACAGAGTACCGCGACAGTAAGAAATGTTTTTCCCATACGATGTATGTTATTCGCGAGGATGTTTTGTTTGTTTAGTCTAGTCTGAAGTATTTTTTCAACTTTAATAATAATTTCAGTAACTGCAAAGGCGTATAGGAATCTTTTGTGCTAACGCTTTTCAAGTTATACTCGTCAGAGTAACATATAAAATTATAAAACGATATTATTTACTAGATGATATCCATGACTACGTACGCGTTGATTTAGTTTTTAAAATCCCTGGGAATTTTTTTTTCGGGATAAAATGAACAGGTATTTTATGCCCTTTTCTGGTATGAAATGTAAGTACTTACCTTTTGTCAATAGGCCGTAAATACCTAGAAATACATAGACATAGTACCCCTTCAAAGATTATTATTAAGTACTAGATGATTTCTTTTTTTTTAATCCCGTGGGAAGTTTTAATTTTCAAGAAAAAGTTTAATAATTTTCCAAGATTGGGCCGTGGATCTTAGTGCCAAAAATGTTTGCGAGATATTTCACCGCGGTTAATTGCCTCATCTGATGACAGAAGGGTTGGCTCATTTTTTGCGCAAAGGACCAGCCTGGCTGTCCACCACCATTCCACGCGGGCATTATTTATATAGTAATTAGGATAAGCTAGCTAGCATTAAGTTCTATTGTATTATTTTCAATAAAAAAAAAAGTATAAAAAGTGACGTATGACGTAACATATGAGACCCCTGTATGTTCTACATGTTTTAAAAATTGAATTGAATTTAATTGGATGGATAGATGATGGATGGCATGGATGAATTTAAGTAATTATATGTGATAAACAGCATTTGTTAAGTCGAGGTTATTACACTGTCGATGATTTTATTAACGACAAAGTTGCATGGAAGCATTAACCGGCCTCGCATCCAGTGACCCACAAGTCAGTGTAATACTTGTAATGTATGTGTTGTGTTGTCTATATATTGCAACCTTTTCTTTTCTATGAAAAGAGTAACTGCTGAGTTTCTTGCCGGCTTCTTCTCAGTAGAATCAGTATTCCGAACCGGTGGTAGAGTCTTAACGTTTCATAAGTGACACAAGTTGTCCTATATGAAATAAATAAATCATTTATCGTTTAGTAAACATGTAAAGTGTGACATTTGTAGGCCACCAGCATCAGGCATCAGTAGGTATTATTATAGCTATAAATAAGCAGTAATAAAGCTATAATTGTGAAGTGAATCTGATCGATTTATATCTTTCTTGACGCCCGCCGGCAAGACGCGTAGAGGAATAGTTTATTACGCGCAAACAGTAAAGTAGTTCGGTTATAGCATCAATTGTTACTGAATATTACGGTGACCATGACCAGGTATTCTCTTGATCTCTTTTTCTTTTAATTTTCTATTAATCTCTTTGCACTAAAATTACATTCTTTGACGACCTACATGGCGCAGTGTGTAGCGCTGTTGTCTTAACGTGCGGAGGTCCCGGGTTCGATCCCCGGCAGGGTCAATTTGGGAATTTACAATTTCTGAATTTTTCCTGGTCTGGCCTGGTTGGAGGCTTCGGCTGTGGCTAGTTACCACCCTACCGGCAAAGAGTTCAATATAACTGCCATGACCCTAACAAGTTAGCCCGCTACCATCTTAGACTGCACTATCACTTACCATCAGGTGAGATCGCAGTCAAGGGCTAACTTGTCGTGGATAAAAAAAAAACATGTCTCCTCAGTGATGGGGACAAAAATTTAAATAGTTAGAAAGGCATATTTAATTTCACGTCACTTTCGAGGGAAGTTGGAAGAATTAAATAATGACATATTAATTACTTACCGCCATGACATGTTTAACTTTAAATTTACCAAAACTGTTAATTCGTACGTATTAAATCTTATTGTTAATTTTGTTTTATTTTAAAAGTGAAATTCTAATCTATACCTATAAACGTTATAATAAGTGATCGCTAAATTGTTGTTATTGATAATTATAGTATAAAGTTCATATTGCCAATATAGTTAATAACTTTGAACGTGCGAGTGTGTTATTTGGATCACTTACCATCTCCAGAGGACATTTACCGGTAGGTAACCTGACACCCACAAAAAACTATAGATTAAGTTGACATCATACTAATATTAGAAATGCGAAAGTGCGTTTGTTTGTTGGTTTGTTGGTTTGTCCTTCAATCACGCCGCAATGGAGCAATGGATCGACGTGATTTTTGGACGAGTATAGTTGAGGACCTGGAGAGTGACATAGGCTACTTTTTGTCCCGGAAAAATAAGGAGTTCCCGCAGGAATTAAAAAAAACTTAAGCCACGCGGACGAAGTCGCGGGCAACATATAAAATAAATAAATAAAATTTTATTGACCAGCACTACAATACTTAGCATAACTAAACTTATATAAATTAAACTTAAATTATTAAACGTGCGGTCAATGGGCCACCTCCTCAGCTCATGCCACAGCATAAGAGATAGGTATATACCCACCTAGCATACTGCAAAGCTGATTTTCAGGAGGGGCCCAAGGGTCAAGACGTCACGGACCATCACCTACACGTAATAAAATTAAAAATAAAATTAAAAATAAAATCAAAATAAACTTACTTAATTTAACTTCTATTACACCCACAGATTACACTAGTGCGTATCGTTACGGTTTTACGATACTAAATTCCTACCTACATAGCCAAAGTATCTGTGTATAGTCTGTGGTGATTCTTTATAAATGTCATTGTTATTGTCTACAGACCAAGGGCCTTGTCTCTGTTTTTCGCTCATATAGTTACAGAGACTCGAGGCCCCATCAGGGCATTGCAATATTGAATATTTTAAATTTAAAATCGTCTAATTCTATAAATATAAACAACTAGCTGATGCCCGCGATTTCGTCTAAACATAGAAAATTTAATATTACGAGGTACGAGGTATGTGGTAACCTGCTCAGCTAAACCTAATATTAATTGAACTTTAATGTTACTGTTGAGTTTTTCGCCAGCTTATTTCAGCAGTACTTCTTTCCGAACCGGTAGTTGAGACCGGACTCATCACAAGTAGCGAAAGTGGTCCTACATTAGACATTTCATTTTAATTTAAAGAGACACTTATATATTTGTGATTCTGATGGTCACCCTAACCAATAATCCATAAATTGATTCACATAGCATCATATTTAATAGCAAACTACGTAAACGCGAGTATTGACTGCTATGAATGTTTTATTGTTATTTTATTCGTATGCTATAATGCTAGCAATTCCTACGCGTATTTTGTATGGATTGTTTTGGTGAGTGGGGAATTTTATTTCAGTTTTATGAAACTATATTGATAGGAAGTTGTAACAGTAACAGAAGTATAAGAGTTTTAGTTGTTTCATTGAGTTGATTAAAGTTAATAAATAAAACTTAATATTGCTATTCCAAAACTAGATTCCACTCGGAAAAGCCGGCAAGAAAGTAAGGAAACAACCTATAGCCTGAAGACACGATGTATGCTGTTTAAAACCTTAAAAAATATAATATATTATATGTCACAACCTAAAAAAATATCTTTTGGGCAACTGAGAGCACAGTTGGAGTTTTTTTCATTTTAAAGGTTTATTGTATTTACTTTACCTATACATTATTGTATTTATTATAGTGTTTATTGTACACCACAAAAACGACAGATTAAAAACAAGGTATACCTTATGTTTTGCTTTTTAAAAGAGCAACTGCAGAGTTTCTTGCTGACTCTTCTCAGTAGAATTTCCGAGCCGCTGTAGAGTCAAAACTTGACATAATGAGTATTGAGTATTAAAAGTTCAAATCATACGTATTATATCCTCCAACCCTCAACTTATTTTTTTTAATATTTTAAGATTTATGTGTACCTATGTTGAAGATTTTTAAGTATAGATCTTAAAATTATACATCAATGCAATAGATAGATAGTTTCAGCTAGGTTCCAGGCAGACTTCTCGTTAATTCAGCCGCATTCCACTACCACTACAAATCATTAACGTCCAACAGTTGGTCACAGGTCTCCACTCCCAAAGGAGAGGGCGAATCAGAGCTTAGACCCACCACGCTGCTCCAATGCGTATTGGTGGACTTTAACGGCTATTATCATGTTAGTGATAACTAGCGGATGCCCGCGACTTCGTCTGCGTGGTTTGAGGTTTATGATTCCCGCGAAATCTCTTTAATTTTCCGGGATAAATTGTAGCCTATGTGCTATTCCAGACTATAATCTATCTCTGTGCTAAATATCAGCCAGATCCGTTCAACCGTGTGGGCGTGGTTGAGTAACAAACATCCATACATCCATCCAAACTTTCGTATTTATAATATTAGTAAGATAACCGGGACCGATGGCTTAACGTGCTCTCCGAGGCACGGGGGTGAAACACCACCAACTTCCTAACTCCGGGCTACTACTGAGAATTTCTAGACAGAAAACCCTAATACTTAATTATGGCCCGACCCGGGAGTCGAGCCCGGGAACTCGTCGGCCGCAGTCGAACATGCTAACCGCTAGACCAGTGGTCGGCAAAGTGCGGCCCCTGAGCCGCATGTGGCTCTTTGACACCTTAAGTGCGGCGTTTGCTGTTCTTTCCTTTTTCGGTTCTACATATATATGCGAACAATCTTTATCAAGCATGAACATTATCTAGAGTAAACTGAGAAGTCGTCTTATTGATAAGAACTTGGTATCATGCCTAAAATTAAAAACAACAACACACAAACCTGAGTTACTCAAACTTTCCAGGGAGATGCAAGCACATTGTTCGCATTAATAAATATTTATTAAGTATGAAATTTAGTTTTATTTAGTGTACTACTTATTTAGTGTAATAAAAGTTTACTAAATAAGCAGATTTGGCTCCCATTTTTTTTTGAAATTGTTATGATATTCGTATATTTGGCTCTTTGGCTATTAAGTTTGCTGACCACTGCGCTAGACCAACGAGGCAGTCAATAGGTTTAGAACATTCAGCCGCATTACATACACGCAATTCATGATAATTGGCGCACTGCCCATGATTTGCATAACCTCCAGATTACCGTAACTCGCGTCCGGTAGATTTATCGTAATCATTAGCTGTTGCCTACAACTCTGTGTTCAGCACATCCTGGGAGCAATTAGATTTAGCCAAGTTGCATATATTAAGGACATGTGCCCTTGATATGATTATCTATACTGTACTATATACTATTCTAATAATATAAATAATTACTTACCTAATATTATAAATGCGAAAGTTTGGATGGATGTATGGATATTTGTTACTCAATCACGCCCCAACCGCTGAACGGATCTGGCTGAAATTTGGCACGGAGATAGATTATAGTCTGGAATAGCACATAGGCTACTGTTTATCCCGGAAAATTAAAGAGCTCCAGCGGGAACCAAAAAACCTCAAACCACGCAGACGAAGTCGCGGGCATTCAGGTAAGAAACCCGACCTCCTGTACCGGGTCACAGGTTCGATTCCCGGGTCTGTCTGTAACTATTTGTATCTTCAAACTATTTACAAGATCATCAAAACATGAGACCTATCGGATAGTACTTATACCTGTACCTACTTGGGCACCTAGTATCTTTATAAAAAAAATTATAATTATCAAAATCGGTTCCAATTTATAAGTATGTGGTAAAATCATAAGGCAAAATCAACATTTATTCTTTAGGGGCTACGCCTACGTCAGACTTTTTGTAGGTCCGATAATCGGACGGACTTTAGCACTGTCTCTTTATCTCAGTGTATTAGCTACAAGTGTGCCCAGTTCAATTTAAATCGGTCTGGCGTAATTTAACAGACAGACGAACAGACGGACAGACTTCATGGACAGTCGGACACTTTCGCATATACAATTTGGGTTGAGATAGCAGCGCTCACCACCACAAATCTTGCTCGTCAACTCTTCTGAAATTATGCTGTTTTCGCCAACTCTTCTAAAATTTTCGCTACATAAAATTTAACGTAATCCATCAATGAGTTAAATTCGCCTTCGGGGAGCATTTGAAGGTTGAAGCTTTTGAGAGGGTACGGGACTATCTATCAATCAATTTGTTCACGCTACTTGCCTCTCTAACCGAGAGGGATTTGGGTACTCTTCAAAATAGAATTTCACAACTTTTTTTTCAGTTAATGACGTAACTAAAGCTGGGTTGAGGCCTGAATTTACCTTTCCCAAGGCCAGTCTGACAGTCCACACATTTTGGGCTCCGTTCGCTTTACCCAGTAAGCCAAGTAACTACTATTAGACTATAATTGTGCAAGGGGAATTCTTGTCACCGCGGGAATACTTTAATTTTTTGGGAAAGCATATGCTTGTTAATTAAGAATCTTCATTCCGAATTTCAGCCAAATTGGTATTTTAGATTTGTTATCATGGGGCTCTTAGAAGTTTGTTTGGTCTGGCCTGTGTCCCGCTTTGGACGGTCACCGGCTGACCAAAAATATTATGATGATTATTATTGATTACAAGCTTTTATTTAACTTGCTATGTTTGTGTGTATAGGTCGAATCTTACTACTGAATTTTACAACAGTTATCTCCTCAATACTCAATTTGTATTTAACTAGATGATGCCCGCGATTTCATCCACGTGGACTCTTTCGATTCCCGCGGGAACTCCTTAATTTTCCGGGATAGAAAATATAAATAAAAAGGAGCCTATGTCCTTCCCCGGGATATAACCTATCCCTGTACCAAATTTCATCAAAATCGGTTGAATAGGTGGACCATGAAAGCGTAGCAGATAGACAGATAGACACACTTTCGTATTTATAATATTAGTAAGTATGGATTTCATGTAGGACTTAACTACATGTGTCTCTTATTTTACGTCAAGTTTTGACTCTCCCAACCAACTGAGCTGAAATTATGCATGCACGTTTAGTTTGGATAACAATGCACGCTTAGCTAAGTGACGTCATTCTAATTCCAATATGGCGGACTCCCAAAGATGGCGAACTAGTTATTTTTCATGCAACCCTTATTATACCATGCCCCATGATATAATGGGTATCAATTAATACGGTTTGCTGAGAAGAATACGGAAAATAAAATGACTTTACACGTAATTCAATATGGCGAACAATAAAAGCTTATTTAGTTTCAAACAGAAAACTAGTGAACAGGGACAACCCAAAATGAAAAGTTGATTACAATTTATAGCAACACTATATTAATATTCATAGGACGAGTATAGGCGAATGACGTCTTAACCGTGCATTGAAGATTAATGATTGGTTGATAAATGATAGTGTGTAATGGGGTGAATCCTCGATAAAGACGGGTCTCATAATGAACACGTCATTCAAATGAGTTGGAGGCCTAGTGCGTGCAGATGAAAGTTAATTAAAATTATATATCTTTATATAAGTCTCAGAGTTGTGAACGCATAGCATTTTAGGACCTGGTATGCTATGAGAGGAGGAAGTAGAAGGATATTTTTACTTTATTTTATCAAGACTTCCAAGTACCTACAGAAAGTAGATAGATAAATACAGAAAAAATAAGTTATAAATAAAAGTTTTTGCAGAGAGAGATTTTCAGCCGTTCTGGCGTCATGGAGTAACAAACATCCATCAATCCATCCAAAGTTTCGCATTTATAATATTAGTATCAAGAATGGATTCTTCTCTTTCCTCAACAGCAACCAGCAAACCTCGATCAGAATTAGAATCAGAAATTATTTATTGCATTATACACATAATATTATAAAGAATATATAATATTCTTCGATTCAAATTATCAAAAGGTTACACAAAACCCAGAGAAAGAAATCACAGAGCGATTTCTTCTATTCAAACAGCCATAATACTTTTCTTGCGAAATAAGCATCACATTTTCCGTAGGGCAGAGAGGATTCGGCAACGATTAGCGACTATATCTGTGTTTGCCGCTAACCCGGAGAGGATGTACGGAGGGATGCAGGACACCCCTTATGTTTCATTAACGACGATCCGCCATAGGGTTGAGAAGTATTAGACATGGTAAAATCTTTGAGGACCTCCCTGGCGCAGTGGTGACTGGTGATAAATGATAAATGATTTATTTATTTCATGTAGGACAACTTGTGTCACTTATGAAACGTTAAGACTCTACCACTGGTTCGGAAAGGTGTTCTACTGAGCCGGCAAGAAACTCAGCAGTTGCTCTTTTCATAGAAAAGAAAAGGTTACAATATGTAGACAACACAACACATACGATACAAGTATTACACTGACTTGTGGGTCACTGGATGCGAGGCCGGTTGCTTCCATGCAACTTTGAGCTTTGAGGTGAGCATTGTTATCTCATGTGAGGTCCCGGGCTCGATTCCCAGAAAGGTTGCTTCGTTGCTTCGACCGTGGCTAGTTACCACGGTAGCAGCAAAGATGTACCGCCAAGCGATTTAGCGTTCCAGTACAATGAAATGTATAAACCGAATAGGGTATGCCTTATTCTATTAGACATACCCCAAATAGTTCAGGCCGGCACTATCTTAGATCATTTAGGTATAACCAGATGAGATTGCAATCAAGGGCTAACTTGACTGAAGGTAATGGAATCCATACACTATACAATATTTAAATAAACTTTTAATTTACTATAAAAGTACTTTTGAATCGTCAAGTGAATCTACCACTGGTTCAGAATGACATTCCTACCGAATGCCAACTACCAGCAAGAAACTCGGTGGTTGCTCTTTTTAAATAAATATTTTATTACAATTATTATATCAATGTATACATAAGTAACCGCTGTCCTTAGCATTGCTGGAGTGATCAAATCCATGCTCCTCTATTATTTACATAATCTTCAACAGTATAATAAGCTTATAAATTAGAAAGTGAGTGTGTCTGTCTGCTACGCTATAACAGATCTTTTCAACCGATTTTGATGAAATTTGGTTACATCCCGGGGAAGGACATAGACACCACCATTTTTACCCCAGAAAATTAAGGAGTTACTTAATCGACATGGACGAAGTCACGGGCATCATCTTGTAAAAGAATTGTGTTTGTGCAATTCACACACGGCAGAAGTAAATCTTCAGAAGAGTACAAGATAATGAGATAAATATAACTCGTATTTTGTCTCATTCTTTCGCAGGCTAAATCCCATTTATATTATATTTGTCTCTTTTTGGTATCGCTTTTTCGCTTCGTTTTTCGTTTTCTCGAATTTTCAAATCACAACGATTCCAAAAAAGCTTCACTTAAAAATTTGTCATGTCTATACATTCTAAACACACATGAGATCGTAGTCAGGAGCCGACACAACGACCCTGCGTAAATCTCCCAGTCCTCGGTCCCTCGACCGTTGGACACCGGAATTCATAAATTATGATTCACTTGCTCACTGAAAACCTTTTTTATGGTAACGCTTATTCGTTGAAAGCGGCCATTTTTATATTACTCGTTTGTCGCTTACTGTGTTTATCGTGGGGGACGCCATGTTTTTTATGTTGGGTTTCGGTGACTATTGTTATTCCGTTGCCCCTACTTTTTGAATAGGAATTTTCGGGGATTTTCTATTTCATTTATGGTAATTTGCTACAATAGAGATAAAGAGAAATTAAAAAAAACAAACGCCGAGTTTCTTGCTAGTTCTTCGCGGTAGGAATGGTATTCCGAACCAGTCGACTATTTTAAAATATTTGAATTTTGAGTAGGTACGTTTTTTTATTTATTTTCTTCTTATATTATAAAATGCTCTGACTACAGTTAGTGCCATTTTATTTATTTATATAAGTTTTTTTAACGAATATACCATACTCATAGTCTCATACTCATAATCAGCGGTAAAAATACTCAAAATTCACAATTTACCTAATCGAACTTGGAAAAACTATGAACTACATAAGTATATCAGAAAATGCACTATTATATAGTACAGAAAAAAAGATAAGTGCGGTTAAAATTCAAACTTTATCTAAATCGATGGAGAAACTATGAAGTACTTATATTAATAGAAATGCTCTAACTAGACTGAAGATTGAGTAAGTAGGTACACAAATAGCGGTTATTTCAACTTTAAAAAAACTATCCTTATTTATTTTTCTATCAGTTTTTCCTGCAAATGTCGCCTCATACCGTAAAACTCATCGCCGGGGCGGGGTCTCTTGTCATCATAAACTTTATTCCTTGTACACTCGGGCGCAAACAATACTTGTAAATGTTTGAAACGCAAAACGTCGTAAAATTTACGAACTGCAAGAATATTCACACTGACTTTTTATGAGAAACTTTACGATATTTTGTTCTTCTGTTGTCGTTCCAAGGTATTAACGGACAGCGGTTCTGAGACCTATATCTTAATACATATAAATTACGTGTCACGTTGTTTGTCCGCGATGGACTCCTAAACTACCCAACCAATGCTATATTAAATTTGCACACCGTGTGCAGTTTGATCTAACTTGAAAGATAGGATAGCTTACATCTTAATTTATAGCCTTAATCGACGCAGACGAAGTCACACATCTAGTATATTATAAATGCGAAAGTTTGGATGGATTTATGTTACTTAATCACGCCAGAACGGCTGAATGGATCTCGATGAAATTTGGTACAGAGATAGATTATAGTCTGGAATAACACATAGATGCCAGCGACTTCGTCCGCGTAGCCTGAGGTTCTTTGGTTTCCGCGGGAAATCTTAAATTTTTCGAGATATAAACTAGCATATGTGATATTCCAGACTGTAATGTATATCTGTGACTAATTTTATCCAGATCCGTTCAGTCGTGATTGAGTGACAAACATCCATCCATCCGACCAAACTTTCGCATTTATAATATTAGGTATGAATGATAGGTTCTAACCCGCAATAAACCTATATCTTGAACCACAAGCAAATCCATGATTTCGGTTGAAGTAGCTAGTGGGGAATGACGAATCAAGAATATGTCGTGATCACGCATGCACGTGGTGATCATAAAACTGACATAAAATGATCATAAACATGCCGTATTGTCATTGCTGTACACGGATTCAGAGCCGAGAATAAATAAGTGCTACTGTCATTAAATCCGTGTCTCTTTAAGTAAGGAAATATAGAACATTACTACCCAGGCCGGAAGTAAGGCAATACGGATGACAACGCAATCAAATAAGCAACTCTTTATCAAACTCAAAAACGCGCTTCTAGTGTTGAAGTTTGTATGAAATACAGATTTGTGACATCATCAAATTCCGTACTTCAAAATGAAAAAACGGAATTCTGAAAGGATCACTTTGTTGTCCGTCTGTCTGTCTGTCAAGACTTTTCTTCTCAGTAACGCATGGAGGTATCGAGCTGAAAATCATATAAAATACTCAGGTGTACTGTCCTTTGGAGCTGTGAAAAAATCAAACTTTTAAGCCACCGCAATCAAAAGATACAGCCGTTTATGCTGCAAATGTTCGACCCTCGCAAGGGAATCAAAACCTACAGGGTACTTATTCAGAACTCAGAATCTTGAAATTTGGTACGAAGCAACGTCTTATAGCACAGACAAAATACAAATATTTTTAATAATTCTAAACTTACTACAGATTTGTATGGAACCCTCGGTGCACGAGACCGACTCGCACTTGGCCGGTTTTTTCTTTACTCTCTATTTAACAATGGATATCAAACTTAAAAAAACTAACCGAGGATGTGAGTTGTAAGTCTTTTGGAAGATCCTCTATTTAATGTATCTAATGTAGTCATGAAATGGTAGACCGAAGTGGCTATCACCACTTCAAAAAAAAAACTTGAGAGGTGAACCTGTATACACTCAACAATTTCTCAACGCGCGACATAAATAATCACGTAATTTTATTTTTTATTTTTTAACACATTTTTGAATATAATTTATTTTTAAAGTATTTTTTTTCTCACTTTTAACATTAGCACTGCTCTGTTTCATTTGTCATTCTTGGTCAAAGTAATTGTTTTATGGGTTGTAATTATTGCCTGTCTGTCTGTCGGTCTGTCTGTCTGTCTGTCTGTCTGTTTGTCTGTCTGTCCGTCTGCCTGTCTGTCCGTCTGTCTGTCCGTCCGTCCGTCCGCCGTCTGTCTGTCTATCTGTCTGTCTGTCTGTATGTCTGTCTGTCTGTCTATCCGTCCGTCCGTCCGTCCGTCCGTCCGTCCGTCCGTCCATCCATCCGTCCGTCCGTCCGTCTGTCTATCTGTCTGCCTGACAAAAATAATCGTCGCGACACCACACTGTTCAATGCGAAATAGAAAGACGAAACGAAAATATCTGGATTGCTTTCTAAACAGGCGCACGCCGCACGTTACTATACGCACTATAGCAACAAGTGAAATTAATATAACGAATTAAAAAATACGACTGCCCTGCCATATTATTTTTGGAGTTTACTTCCATAGGAAGCGATTTGCATATATAGCCTTTGGAATCTTATTCACATTTTTTATTAAATGATATTTTTTTGTGAATCACTAAATATTGAACTATAGTGTTATATATTTTTGGAATCTGCTCATCATTTTCTAGATGATGATTATATAGTTAATCTTATTTTCGAATTTTTTTTTTCAAGTTTGGTCTTTAATGCGGGACCATGGTCACCCCATCAATTTTTTTAAAAATTTTACTATCCTATGTCACCCGGAATAAGCTAGGGATTCTAACGATACCTCATTTATCAAAATCGGTTCAGGCGTATAGAAGTTATGGTGGAATATACAAGCTCACATACATACATACTTACATACATGAACCCTGAAAACTATATCCTCATTTTTTCAGGCAGTCGTATAAAAAGTGTCGTTACAACTTTTGGTCCTAACTTTTTCCGTCTAGCCCCCTTTCGCAACGCGCGTTAAGTAACTCCTTTCCAAAAAATTAAAACTACTTACAGGGAAGATTAAGTTAAGCCTGTTGCAGATGATCAAAATACAAAAATCGACCGGCAAAAATTAACTAACTACCCCATTTTTAAGCAAAACAAAAACATTATCCACAGCTGTATTCGCTAACGACTGTTTAGTCACCGACCAACCCCTTCCGTGTTCCCAGAGATATATCTTACGGTTTTTACCGGAGGGAGTTTTAAAATATTCCGTTTTAATTAAATTAAGTGCTTTGGTTTCCGAAAAGTATCGTGAATCATTTTTAATTTCGCAATAAATGATTCTTTGGAAACAATGATTCGTAGAAGTTAGCGGTAATAGCCTTCGTGTATACGGGGTTCGATCCTTGGGCATGCTATTCTTATTTTGCCTATTCTTTTGTAACCAAGTTCAAGTTAGCCCTTGACTACAATCTCAACTGATGGTTAGCGATAATGCAGTCTAAGATGGTAGCCTGCTAACCTGTTAGAGGCATGGCAGTTATATTAAACCCTATTCGGTTTGTACACGGCATCGTACCGGAACGCTAAATCACTTTGCGGCACGTCTTTACCGGTAGGGTGGTAACTAGCCACGGCCGAAGCCTCCCACGAGGCCAGACCAGGGAAATCCCAAATTGACCCTGCCGGGGATCGAACCCGGGAGGTCGTCAAAAGTCACGTCAAGTCACTCTCCAGGTCCTATGCAGATGCAAAAATCACGTCGATCCGTTGCTTTGTTACGGCGTTATTGAAGGACAAACCGTCAAACAAACACACTATCGCATTTATAATATTACCTACAATAACATTGCCACCAAACTGTAAGAATATTACTATTCTTTTGGAACTTTTGCAATTTATTTTGGACCTTATAACAAGAAATTTTCTATTTTGAATTTATATTTTAACTCGTAACACAGTCATCCAATTGTCAGAAAAAAAAAGAAACCTCTGTAATAAATTTATTTCTTCGAATTGAATAATAATGTCCTCATACAACTTTTAATAGACCCAAATTGAGTTTTATTAATTTCCACCGCCCGCCCTCGACACGAAAAAATACCAATAACCGACACAAACCAATTATGATGGCCCAAAAAAAAATACAACATCAATTTCGTGAAGAAATGATCGAAGTTTCATATTAAGCAACGCGCTTAGGAGAAGATTAGGATAATCTATATCTATACCAATACTATAAATGCAAAAAAATTGATGTATGTTTGTTACTTAATCACGCCAGAACGGCTGAATGGAACTGGATGAAATTTGGCACAGAGATAGAGTATAGCCTAGAATAGCACACAGGCTAAGTTTTATCCCGGAAAATTAAAGAGTTTCCGCAGGAACCAAAAAACCTCAATCTAAGCGGATGAAATCGCGGGCATCATGTTCGCTAGTTGATCGAGTTTTATTCGTATCTTCAATTTTGTCTGTACAGTGTAAAATTGGTACGTTATGTCGTTAGGTTGCTACTTTATTCCACTATTTTAATCGTCCTTAGGTTTTAGTTTTGCACCGTAACTGCTATGACTGAAAGATGCTGGAACGGAGAGCACAAAACCTCTACACGACCTTTTACCGTCGGAAGGCAATAATTTTTGCCCTGTTGCGCTAGTACATACAAAATTGCCACCTTTAAGCTCGAAAGCGTTTTGCAGAAGCTTTTTGATATAAAAGAAAAAAAATATATATACCTTAAAACTGAGGCATTAAAGTTTAATCACGAATGTAGCATATTTATATTTAAGACCATTTGTCTTCGTAACAACGCGAGGTGTACCGCGTGTCTACAATTTTACCACCTACCAAAAAGTGCTCAACGCGGCTAATATCTTTATTATTTTCACATAAAAAACAAAAATGGTGTTCTGCATGAAATAAAGACATTTCAATTCATTATTATTTCCATATTTCTTGAGCTCAGTTGGTCTTGTACTTTTTCAAAAGTGAACATTACATAAATCTCCTCCCTATCAAGGGAATAGGCCCTGTTGCTTTTTGTGAAGAAACGATCGAAGTTTTAAAGTTAATCTATGCGGCGCCCGGCTGTTCTTCAGAAATTCAATTTATAAACAAGTTAGCGTCTTGTTAAAATTCTTCCGTTGTAATAAGCCAACTTGGCTTGTGGTTAGCGATTTTTTTTCAGTAATTCTCCGAAAAATAAATATTTCATGAAATTCTAAATTGATGAAATATCAAAAGATTCTATATTGGGCTTAAGTTAAGCTACAATTCTATAAAGGTCGAAGAAATCTTTTTTATTTTCAAGAAAGGTTTTACAGTCTCATCACCCCAAATCTATCAACGTTGATAGTACATTGCTAAAGCTAGGCATATATATACTACATGGGCTAGATTATTATTGATTGTCATCTACAAGACCGTGTTTTGTGGAGATCCTCAAGGGATGATTTCCATCAGTGGACGTATATGTTGTTATCTATACTAATATTATAAAGAGGTAAAATTTGTAAGTTTGTGAGTTTGTGACGTTGTAGGGGGTAATATCTGGATCTACTGAACCGATTTAGAAAATTATGGTACCAATAGTAAGCCACGTTATTTGTGAGTGTCATAGGCCGAAAAATTATCCCGAAAAATTAGGGAGTTCCCGTGGAAACTCCTTAATTTTGCGAGAAAATAAGTAGCCAATTTCCTTCCCCGGGATGTGACCCGTGCATGTTCCAGATTTCATCAAAATCTGTTTAAAATATGGAGTATATTAGTTAGGACAAACAGGCAGACTTTTTTCTCTATATCCGTGTAAAGCTAACGAAACCATTATCTATTTAAACAGATAGACATACTATTGCATTTATGATATTAGTTTGGATTGGTTGAAACAATAACCAAGGTAAAAACAGAATTTGAACTGGGTTCTAGAATCAATTCCGAGTTATGAAAAAACATTACTCAATCTCACACACGAATCGGTATCAATGTTAAAGTCAAAGTCAAATAATGTTTATTCAATTTAGGTAGGTATACTACACTTATTGACGTCTAGTTATTTATAAAATATAATGGTGATAATCAGTAACGGTATCTTAAAACTAAAGCTACGAGGGTTCCAAACGCGCCCTGGTCTGAGAACAGCCCACAACAAACTCAGTCGGGTTTTTTATTATAATGTTCCGTCCAATCAGGCTGGTATTGATAGTAATGCGAGCGGCCGCTCTATTATGGGCAAATTACCGTGAAAGCCACACTCCCAAAAAGGAAAGCTTTCTCCGGATAATATCTACGGTGATTATATACCGTGTTGTAGCTCGTTATCAATGTTGGGGATATTTTGATTGTGACCATTTACCTACTCATTGCAACTAACTGAATCCTATAAATCAATTGTTTATTACAGGTACTTTTACAGGTTTAATAGTTGCGTACCCATTTTTAATGTGTGGAACCAGGGTTCCACACGTTGGCACCAAAATGGACCCCTTTGTTTCTCGTTCATCGTATGGATTGAGAAATTGCAATCGTAACAACATCGGCTTGATCATTGGGGCAATCATACTTAATATTATAAGTTGGTTTGTTTGATGACCTATTCATTAATTGGAGCATTCTTACTGAAATCTCCCAATTCAATTATGTAATACAGGTATTTATTTCTTACAGGTTTAATAGTTGACTACCCATTTTTAATGTTGACACCAATATGGACCCCTTTTCTTCTCGTTCATCACATGGATTGAAAAATTGCAATCGTAACAATATCGGCTTGATTATTGGGGCAATAATACTTAATAATATAAATGCGAAAAAGTTTGTTTGTTTGTTGGTTTATTGGTTTATTGGTTTGTTTGTTTGTCCTTCAATCACGCCGCAACGGAGAAACGGATCGGCGTGATTTTTGGCATGGGTATAGTTGAGGACCTGGAGAATGACATAGGCTACTTTTTATCCCGGAAAATTGAGGAGTTCCGGCGGGAATCAAAAAAAACTTAAACCACGCGGACGAAAGTAATTTTATATTTTATCATTGGAGCATAGCATTGGACCAACATTGGTGCCACACAATTTCAAGCATCTGAATATAAGACACGGTAACTGTTTCAAATACCAAAAACTTACTCTAACTACAACATAGTACATTCCTTTACCAAATTCGGTTCGTCAAACTGACTCATATATTTAGATTGATTCTTAATTCTCTAATAATCATGACTGCATTTCAAACTTCAGCTTAATTTGGGCACAACTTAATGTAGTACTGTCTCAATGTATATTATTATGCATGAGCTATATATGGTGAAGGGGAAATGATGTAGCAACTAAGGAGGATGTGATGACTTGTTGATTTTGGCATTAGTGGTCTAATGGTAAGAATGGTTAAATAGAAAAACCTAGAAGCATTACCGACCTACCAACGATTTTAGGTAGTTTTTTTTCGAGTAGTTATGTTTTCTATATAAAAAATAAATTATTTCTAACTGAATATTAAATATAGGGTCTTCCAAAAGACCCAAAATTCACATCCTTGGTTAGTTTTAAGTTTGATAACCATTTTAAAATATAGATTAAAGAAAAAAAGTACGTTGAAATTTGATGTCGTCACTATTGCGGTTTTCATACAACTTCCATACTAGAAGTGCGTTTTTAAGTTTGATAAAGAGTTGCTGATTTTATTGGGTTGTCATCATCCCTATTGTGACAACGCATATCAGTCGATGCGGCTGTTAAGCAACGTTGACCCAAGTCGTTAACTGGATGGGTGACCAAATTTGGGCCTTTTGTCCATCCCGATTAGTATCACTAACACCTGATAATAATCGTTACAAAAAAAACCTAAGAGTTTAAATACTCTTAGCCGAGACGTATGCGGAAGGACGTGGGAACCCACCGCATTATTATCCAAAGAAAACTCCTACTATTATTTGATTAATGGAAAGGGGTCACGACCCTCAGTAATGAGGAATACGTCGCAGAGAGGTGTTTTCTTTATCATCTTTATAACATCTCTAGAAGAATCCTGTTCTGGAAAGCGCTAGAGGCGTTCTTAATATGGCCAGTTGGGGGTTAATTGCCTGCAATGAACTAACTTTTTTAAGCTATCCTCAAAATGAATGAACATAAAACTACTAAAATACCTCTTAAATCCATATTGAAACTATCTCCGTGAGTCGGAGGAGCGAATTTAATTTTCCCGGGGCAATATCCAAAAAATGCGACCCCGGATACCGCGATGGGGGAATTTTTATATACGCAGACCACTAACACCTCAGCTATTCGGCCCTCCGACCTCACCTCAAAAAGCCTCTAAAACTATGTAGCTGTATATAAACTTGTACTTAACAACTATAAAGTATTTTTCATACCTAATATGAAACATAGTAGGTGTAATGTAGGTAGGTGTAAGTAATTTCTTTGAGTTGAGAAATGACTAATTAATTAATTTTTTTATTTTTATTTTAATGGAATATTTATTTAATGTTATTTTTATTAAAACTAATAAATAAATTAAAATCTAAATTTTAAAAAAAACTAATTATATTTACAAAAAATTCACACTGTCCAAGTGATCGTTAATGGGCATGGTGCCCAAAACACTGTCGCTATTACCTCGTCGAATGGCAAGGCTAAGCCGTTGGGCTAAATAAGCGGTAGCTCTTTGGTCATCAGAGGCGTGGATCAATTTTTGGGACACAGGCCCAGAGTCTCAAAAGCAAGCGCCGCAAAAAAGTAGTCCTTAGTAATGACGGAGTATAATAATTTAAGGCTCCTCCTGAATATCAGCGCTGCAGCTTGCTGCGGCTTTGTGCTGAGCGAGGAGCCATTTGATTTTAAACTTTAATAGGCAATAAAAAGATTTTCTTACTTTTGTACGAAAATATTGTAAGTAAATTGTTTTCGTGGGCAAATAAATCATTTAAGAGTTGGAGTTAAGAAATATTTGAACTTAGTTAAAAAAAATCCTTTGCTTTAACCAAGGAAACCATCGTGAGGAAACCTGCATGACCATCGATGAGACAATTCTAGCGAAATTGTGACTAAGTAGATTTTTTAAAATAAAAAGCCACATTGCTCCCTTCCCTCGGTCAAATCACTCAGTAAATGTGATCAGTTCAAATAACACTGGGCGACCATGGAGGCGCATTTGCCTATTGATATTTGTACACAACCTTATTTATTCGCAAGGTAAGACTACAACGTATTACCTATTAACCTATTCTGTGGTAATCTCTGGCATCGTTAGCCAGCATCCTTAATATCTTGGAACCATTGTCCAACCGCATTTTAATATTAGCAAACACTCGCCGAACGTGTTGGGCCATTGTGTACTGGGGCCTACAAAATTTTGTCAGATAAATTAACGATGCCAGGGTAAAATAAACACAAAAGACACCTCTTGTCACAGGTTTGTTAAATAAACCGCATATAATTTGTGTAATCACTCCCCTCTCGGCAGTTCGGCGTAACAACCTATTAGGTCAGGTTACCTCCTCGAGAGGTGGGGTAATGTTGTTAATTGAGTGCTCTAATAGCGGTTGTATTGTTTTGAGCAACGATTCATGTTGAGCGAGATTGAAATAAATTGCAATATTTGTAGAGCGTGTAACTAAAGACCCTTTAAACATTTAATCCACCACCAAAACATCGGAGCTGATTCTGTAGTGCACAATCTCTAAACTAAACTAAAATGACAGCATTAAAAAGACTGCTAACCCTTTCATAATACTCCATACGGGACGGGACAGAACTAGTTTTAAAGCTGTCACTTTGCCTAACTATACTCAATTAAAAAACATTTATTTCACTACAAGTTAGCCCTTAACTGCAATCTCACCTGATGTTAAGCGATTATGCAGTCTAAGATTGTAGCGGGCTAACCTTTTAGGCCATGGCAATTATATTAAACCCATACTATTTATATTATATATTATATATGTGTATTATATATGGCAATTATATAGAATACATATTTCTACACGGCATCGTACTGGATCGGTTAATTGCTTTACGGTACGTGTCTTTGCCGATAGGCTGGTGGCTAGCCACGGCCGAAATTTTGATCATCATCATTTTGACGATGATGGTCAAAATGATCTTCTGTCGTCTTATCAGCCAGAGGTATGGATTTAGTCCCCTGCAGGGTCGGTTGGGGAATTTATAATTACTGAATTTTCTCTTGTCTGGGGTGGTGGGTCGGCTTCGGCCGTGGCTAGATACCACCCTACCGGCAAAGACGTGCTGCCAAGCGATTAAGCGTAGAGAAAAAAATTGGGGTATGGTTTTAATATGCCTACCATATAACTAACAGGATAGCCCGCTATCATCTATACAAATAATAATAATGCTCAAGTGTGTCTGTCTATTTGTTTGCTACGCTTTCACGACCTATCAAACGATTTTAATGAAATTCGGTACAGAGATAGGTTGCATCCTGGGGAAGTTTCCTCTGGAATAAATGATCATCATATTCTTGCATCATTTACAAGAAAGATCGCAGTTAAGGGCCTTGTGGTGAATAAAAAAACCCGTTAAGAAACTGTTCCTATTTATTCCTCAGCAATCTCATTGACTCTCCCTACTAATTTATTTTTATTGCTAACCAAAGAGCCTGTGTTTATTACCTCCACGTGATAGGTGCCTTCCTTCCCTGGATTTATTCCGGCTTCCTCAACCTTTGCGACTGGAACTATAAATAAGGCTTTTAGTGCTAACAGGCTGTATAGTGTATAGTTTACTGTAATGTACTACGTGGATAGCTATCGATTCCACGTGCGTTATGTTCGTCCTCCGTTTTAATTCTATTTCGGTTTGGTGACGGCTTTAACCGTGGCTAGTTACCACGCTTACTATAAGCGTCAGACAGACAGAAGAATAGCTTGATTTATGATAACGGACGGAGATTTTGTCCTTTATAATCAATGATTATACAGGCACCTAAATGATTATACCATACAAAAAGCAGTAAGCGTGTGCCGCATTTGAGTTTAAGAGGACTTTTATTACCTATTCTGTGCTTTTATACTCAATACTCAATATCATTTATTCAATATACATTACATTACATTACAGTACATTGTAGGTACACACTGGTACTTTTATTTTTTCTTACACAGTAAGTTATTTTTACATTTTTGTGGTCAACACGTACGTTTTTTTGTTTACATGAAAGTGAAAAACGTAAACAAATGTAAATAGCAGAAAATACGCGACTCACAACTCAAAAATTTCGTCTAGCCTCACGCAATAAAACTCAGATTATAAACTCGAGCACTTTAAATCACTACTCAACATTTCAACGCACACAAAAGAAAAACTATTTAAACTAATTTCCCCAATCGTTCGCAACAAAGTATCAATAATTATAACGACCGCTTCATAACTGTTCTATAATGGTTGTACAAGAGTTCTATAAGAGCTCTGAGAAAATACGCGACTCAGAACTCAAAAATTACGCTCGTCTGGCCTCACACAATAAAACTCAAATTATAAACTCGAGCACATTAAATCACGGAGTACTACGCTACATGTCAACGCACACAAAAGAAAAACTATTTCCTAATTAATTTCCCCAATCGTTCGCAACAAAGTATCAATAATAGGCATGATGACTGATTTTGAAAAATGATCAGATTATGTTCGGAAGTATCTACTATTTCGAAAAAATATCTTATTTCAGCAGAAAAATAAGGTTTGGTAGATAAAATTGCCATTTGAAATTTATATTTTTAAATTCACGCCAAAACGCTCGTGGGTGTCATGGCGTCCTTGGTGACGTCACTATTGTTTTTACCAACGTACTCTGTGATTGTCAAAGCTCGAAAACAAACAATTGTGACGCCATTCGCTTTTTGGTGTTTAATCCAATATGGCGGATTGCTGTATTTTATAGTTTTATTTTATTAAAATAAATAGCAATCTCATTCAAAATAGATAACTAAATACGTTTTTTATAATCCATGAATCCTATTTCATTAGATAAATTCATAATTTAATTGATTCTTGGTTACTGTTATCATGCCTATTATAACGACTGCTTCATAACTGTTCTATAATGGTTGTACAAGAGTTCTATAAGAGTCACTTCAGAGTTCACCACACCGCAAAAATACTTAATACTCCACAAAGGAAAGGGGGTTTTCACCGCTTTAACTTAAGCTTCGCGACAGATGTTCGAGTGTTCTCGTGTGTAGGGCCCTCAACGCGGTCGCACTTGACGCGTTCGACACTGTTGCGGCGCGATTGCGATAAACCAATCGGAATCGGTATTGTGACTTTACTAAACGAGAAACAAACCTATTTTTTATACGAATGCCTGAAAAAAGGAGTATTATACGACTGCCTGAAAAAAAGGAGTATATTGTTTTCAGGGTTCATGTATGTATGTATGTGAGTTTGTATATTCCACCATAACTTCTATACGCCTGAACCGATTTTGATAAATGAGGTATCGTTAGAATCCCTAGCTTATTCCGGGTGACATAGGCTAGTAAATTTTTTTTAAAAATTGATGGGGTGACCATGGTCCCGCATTAAAGACTAAAGTTGAAAAAAATATAATCATCATCTAGAAAATGATGAGTAGATTCCAAAAATATATAACACTTATAGTTCAATATTTAGTGATTCACAAAAAAATATCATTAAATAAAAAATGTGAATAAGATTCCAAAGGCTATATATGCAAATCGCTTCGTATGGAAGTAAACTCCAAAAATAATATGGCAGGGCAGTCGTATTTTTTATTTGAAATAAAAAAACAACATTTTAATTATAATAATAAAAATATTTTATTCAGTAATAAAAGAATGACTTGCGACTCTATAATAAACGAGAAAAAAACCTATTTTTTGTAAAAAAAAAAACAACATTTGAAAATGTAAAAATAATTTATTCAGCAATAAAAGCTATGATTGATTGACAATAGGTATGGACAACAATTTTAATTAGAAGTAATCAAAATAATCTCGGAAAACTACTAGTAAAGTTTTTTTTTAAATATCTGAGTAGTTTACGTACAAAATATTTGGAACGGAACCCTAAAAAGTGGTCACCATCGGCAAATTCACTTTGCCGAGCTATTACTTACTCCGTAATTAGCTTCGTAAGAACCTTTATAGGAGTTCGTATCACGTTATTATCCTTCCCAAATTGATCACACTCTTTCCAGAATATCTCTTATCACCTTTAGATAAATCAGATCAGGAGGAGGGGCCATCGGCCTAAAAACTTTAAATATTTTTATTGTTGTTTATAGTGCAAGGGGAATCCAATTAAAATAAGAAATACTTTAACCGCACGACATCATTAGAGACGATGGAAATGAGATTGAGGATTAATGGAGATTAATGGATTTTTATGAGAGGAGAGCATATTTGAGACGTCCAATGGGAAAAAGTTATACGCCCTATAAGTGAAGGACGTCCTAGGTGGCATAAAAGGACGCTGCACAAATTCTAGTGTCATAGGCAAATATCCTCATGGAGCCTAGCCTAGCTTTAATTATTAGCCCGCTAAAATTTCAGACTCCATTATCATTTGCTACCAAGTGAGATCGCAGTCAAGGGCTACCTCGTAATGGAATAAAAAAGGCAGACACGATTTCGCATTAATGTACCACTGCTGGGCACAGGCCTCCACTCTCATAGGAGAAAGGGAATTAGAGCTTAGACCCACCACGCTGCTTCAATGCGGGTCGGCGGGCTTTAACGTTATTATCATGTTAGTGATAATAACCGGGACCGACGGCTTAACGTGCTCTCCGAGGCACGGGGGTGAAACATCGCCAACTTCCTAACTCCAGGCTAGTAATGAGAATTCTAGTCAAAAACCCCACACTTAGTTATGATCCAGGACTCGAACCCGGGACCGCGTCGGCCGCAATTAACTGCCCCATTGGTCTAGTACAGATGCATTTCTTCCAGAATAAATCATCAGCCTATATATAACTAACTAATACAGTGACACTGATGCTGAGATATATAGTGAAGGACGTCCTAGGTGGCATAAAAGGACGCTGCACAAATTCTAGTGTCAGAGGCAAATATCCTCATGGAGCCTAGCCTAGTGAGCAATCAATTTCTACTAAGCAACACGTCCTGTTAATCGATTCCGATTGCAAAATCGCAATCGCACACACAGATTAAGAGCACTGCGATTGTGGCGCCATTTGTAAAACGGCGTGAAGTAACGTGTCACGAGTGAATTTACTACTAGTGTAATTTTATAGTATAGCATCAATAGTAAATTACCAATTGGGGGTGAGTGCTAAGCAATTTTCCCTTCAAGTTTTAAATGCTCAAAGATTTTTCCTGATTGGTGTTAAAAATAAGTATATAAAAGTTTTTTTTGGCCAAGAGATTTAGAATTTTACAGAAAATGAGATATCGGTTTTGAATCCCTACAAAAATTTGAGGCAATCCTTTAGGTTTAATTTTAAAATGAGGCAATCAATGTCTCCAGTCAAATAAATTCTAGCTTTGAAAGCTATTAGTTTGATTATTTTTTATGATTGGTAAGTAAATACCAATTAAATTGACCGAGCGAAGCGAAGGTCTCTGAGTCTACTTGAGTGAATTTGCACTTGTCCGTCCGTCTATCAGAGTCATAACTTCTGAATTACTGAACGTGATTACTTCAAATTTAAATATAATATGTAAACCGATGGCCTCCAGCCGAATATGGCTTAAAAAGTTATAAAAATCTTTATGTCAGGGGGGCTCTCATAGAAACGAACACGAAGTAAAATATTTTTTAAAGCGTTACATAGGGTAACGGTACATAATTTTAAAGATAATTTGGAATAGAGTACAAAAATATATTTTTTTAATTTTTCCCCTAAAATTGACGCAATGGGGGGCTTTCAAAGTGGAGATTTTCTAACGTCCAAAGTTGACCTCAGAACTCTCAATTTTTTGAAAGGCTGAGCCTGAAACTTGATCAATTATTTGAATTATATCCTGTACTTGAACAACAAAAACTAAAAAAGGCTAAGTATTATAAGGAAACGAAATTATTAAATTTTTGATGAGCTTCAGTATTTTTAACAGAACTTCACAATGATGTCAATAGATGTTGCTCTGTAAAAGTTTATTCGTTTCTCCAATAACTCTTTACATCTTTTGCGTCTAATGTTAAAAGGTAACTATTACAATATATAGTTAAAACTATATTACAGATACCGCGAGGTCTCAGTTCGGGGCGAACCACTACTAATTTAGATTCTAGAGCATTACTGATATATCTTTGAAATTGAAAAGCAGAAATTTCATGCTTCGTTCTAAAAGAGAGCAAGCTTTTTTCTTAACATACTCACCAGTTACCAAATTAGGAGCCCCATATGAAACAAACTTAATATGCTATGTCTGTTGTACCATAGGCTATGATCTTTTGTTTTTAATGTGTTGTCCATATCCATACTAATATTGTAAATGCGAAAATGTCTGTCTTTCTGTCTGTCTGCTACACATAAACGGCCATCTTTTCAACCGATTTTGATGTTTGGTACAGAGATACGGTGTATCCCGGATAAGGACAAAGGCAATTTTTTTAAGGTAATCCCACGGGAATCAAATAATTTGTATCCACGCGAACAAATTCGGGGGTATCATCTAGTATGATATATTAACTGTCATATATCCTTAATAGGTTAGCCCGCTAAAATTTCAGACTCCATTATTACCATTTGCTACCAGGTGAGATCGCAGTCAAGGGCTACCTCGTAATGGAATAAAAAAGGCAGACACGAATTTGCATTTAAAATATTTTTACCGATGCCACTACAGCCCATGAATATCCCACTGCTGGGCACAGGCCTCCACTCTCATAGGAGAAAGGGAATTAGAGCTTAGACCCACCACGCTGCTTCAATGCGGGTCGGCGGGCTTTAACGTTATTATCATGTTAGTGATAATAACCGGGACCGACGGCTTAACGTGCTCTCCGAGGCACGAGGGTGAAACATCGCCAACTTCCTAACTCCAGGCTAGTAATGAGAATTTCTAGTCAAAAACCCCACACTTCCGACCGCGTCGGCCGCAATTAACTGCCCCATTGGTCTAGTACAGATGCATTTCTTCCAGAATAAATCATCAGCCTATATATAACTAACTAATACAGTGACACTGATGCTGAGATATATAGAGCGTACTTTTACTTGGCATAGACTTTACTCAGAGTTAAAACGAGATGGACTTATGTGAGCAACATAAATCTGTCTCGTTTTAACCATGTTTTAAGGCTTAGCAAAGTTCGCTCTATAGATTTCACACTGATAGAGCGAACTTTGACTTTGCTTAGACTTAAGACATGGTCAAAACGAGACAGATTTATGTTACTCACATAACTCCATCTCGTTTTAACTCTGAGTAAAGTCTGAGTCAAGTCAAGTCAAAGTACGCTCTATAGATCTCAGCATGACAGTATAAGCTCTAAGTACGCCTTTTCGGTTCCCTAACGGACATTTAGTCCCATTGTGCCCCGTTTAATAAGGTGAGCGCACTTTCACTTGGCTCAGACTTTACTCAGAGTTAAAACGAGATGGTCTTATGTGAGTAACATAAATCTGTCTCGTTTTAAGCATGTCTTAAGGCTTAGCAAAGTTCGCTCTATAGATCTCACACTGATAGAGCGAACTTTGACTTTGCTTAGACTTAAGACATGGTTAAAACGAGACAGATTTATGTTGCTCACATAACTCCATCTCGTCTTAACTCTGAGTAAAGTCTGAGCCAAGTCAAAGTACGCTCTATAGATCTCAGCATGACAGTGTAAGCTCTAAGTACGCCTTTTCGGTTCCCTAACGGACATTTAGTCCCATTGTACCCCATTTATTAAGGCGAGCGAACTTTCCACTCGCCGTATTAGGCGTTGTAGTACAAACGAAGCTAATTCACACGGTCCATCGCATAGATGATCTTTTGTTTCGAAAGTAGCGATTTACGTATGGTGACATTTACAACGGTTGAATTTAGCTTTTAACAGTAATTAATGCCATGCTCAAGCGATATCTTACAGGGTTTTAACAATAAAATTAACTTGTAGAAAATAATAATAATAATAATCTTTATTTAAAGGTAAAAACCCAGTACAATAAAATTACAATTAAAAGGCTTACAAATAAATATAAAATAAAATAAAAATATAGAACAAAAAACAATAGAGTATTTGACTACTAGTGTGATAAATTATTTGTTAATGATTATTAAATAAAGGATCTCTCAAAAGTTGTAATGTCCACGTCCCCTGCTAGTTTTATTTTGAAACCATATGAAACTATCGATCAAAGTAAAAAAAGTGCGTCGAACTTTGATGACGTCACAACTTCAAATTTCATACAAAATCCACACTAAGCACGCGTTTTGACGTTTGAAAAAAAAGTTGCTGATTTGACAACGTATACGTTGATGTTATGTAAAAATGTTGTTACAGGCAGACAAGCATATTTTTTATATACTACTTGCTGATGCCCGCGTGGATTGAGGGGTTTCGGTTCCCGCGGGAACTCTTTAATTTTCCGGGATAAAAATTAGCCTATTTGTGGTATTCCAAATCAAATTCTATCTCTGTGTCAAATTTCATCCAAATCCGTTCAGACGTTCTGGCGTGATTGAGTAACAAACGTCCATCCAAATTTTCACATTTATAATATGAGTACGAGTATAGAGTAAGAAGAGGGTTTGTAGTGGATACAAAAAAAAGGATTTATGAACCAAGCCCTATTAATGATAATATATTTTAGATTTAAAATGGTGAATATATAAACTGACTTTTTAGATAAGAAATAAGTAGCTACTTAAAATTCATATTTCAGAACTACTGAATACAAAAAATTAGAAAATAATTTGACTAATTTTAGTACTTTAGTTACTTTAAATAGATTTTTAAAAAATTAAGTAACAATTTGTTATAGAATAAATTAAAGATTTCACTTCTAGTAGACTTCGTAACTCTACCTCATTAAACTAGCGTCGTATCGACGAGGTGTAGTTTTATTTGCTTGAATGTCCCACCACTTTGTCACTTCCGCTTCTAACAATAGTATAGTGTTTAGCGGTTTTAGTGCTCGCGCTAGAAAATTGATTGAATGCAAACAAGCGATGTTAACACCTTTCATTTTTTTAAACAGGAATACCTACACATAAAATTTGTATTATTTAGGACTGTTTAGGACAGTATCAGGGAGCAGGTCTACAGATAGAAAATATTCCGCTAACCAAAGGTTTTCTTGCTTTAGCGATAAGATAAGATAGCGAGCCTCTGCACGCTTTACTACGTGAATAAGCTTATTTTTTTATGTATTTGTTTCCATGTCGATGTGCAATCTTATACTAATATTATAAATGCGAAAGTTTGGATGGATGTATGGATGTTTGTTACTCAATCACGCCCCAACGGTTGAACGAATCTGGCTGAAATTTGGCACAGAGAAAAGATTATAGTTTGGAATAGCAGTTCCCTTGGGAACCAAAAAACCTTGATTCACGCAGACGAAATAGCGGGCATTAGCTAGTAGTATATAAATTATACAAAAGTAATATAAGTAGTTTCACTGGTGTCAGTCGAACAGTCTTAGCCTATGTGCTATACCAGACTATAATGTTTATCCCAAAAAACTAAGGAGTTCCCGCGGGAACCAGAAAACCTCAATCCACGCGGACGTAGTCGCGGGCATCAGCTAGTAAAGAATACAATAACAATCAATAAGGACATTTCCCAGACATAATTATAGATTTCCTTACAACATAATGCTGTACACCAGAGATGGCGAACAAATGGCACGCGACAAAATATTTTGGGCACGCCACCGATCACAAAATTCATTATGCACCAAGTAAGATTTCCAGTCTAGTCCAATATGGATTCAAAAATTTATTGAAACAAGGAAAGAGTTGGAATTAATTTATATTGATCAGTAAAAATGCTAATAACAAAATTTTGGAAACATGGAATGTGTTACATTTAACACATTTAACTGTTTAAAGAAGCTGGTACGCATTCTGCATGCGTGCATTCTGCTAAAAGTAATTACAACTCTATTATACGTTATTTGTCATCTTATCTGCAACAACAGCCACAACAACAACAATCACACTAATTTAACTTTAATTTAAATTACGCGCATAGTTGAGTCATTGCAATATATATATTTTTTGTAGTAAATAAAGAGTTTTGAGATGATAGTACTTATTATTTTTATTTTCCCAATCACAAAGTCAAGAAATTATTTGATGGCACATCTATGACCTCACTAAAAATGTCTTTAGAAAAAATGCCACGTTGATACGTAAAGGTTCACCTACCCTGCTGTGCACTCTGAAAAGTTAAAGATACGTGCCCGGGATTTAAACTCGAAACAGCCCAAATGATAAGTTTAAGTCTTAACCACTAGGTTATTTCGTCATTAATTATGTATAAATGAGTCTTGTTTCTAGAATCCATCATGTTTTATAAGTTACGAACCTAGTGTACCTAAATTGAATATTAAATATTTGGATTCAGTTGCTTAGTTTTTAAATTTGTTCGTCTTTTGTCCCAGACTGCATCATCTTTCACTATTGAGTCAATTGAAAGGGATTCCATCGGCGATTAAAAAACAGCATTTCCTTCCTGTGAGTCATCAATAACGATCTTCTTAATCACAGACAGACCATTTATCCCCAAACGAAGACAACATCAGAAATCACTTTAATTTTCAAAATAAGAAAAATCACCCCAACACTATTCATCTTGATTCGCATCCCTATTTTATTGTTCGAACGGAAATTCGAATCGGTTCTTGAATAAAGGTGATAGCACACTCAAACGGAACCGCACGCGCACAGCACACGTATGGCTCCACCTCATATTGCACTGACCGCACACTGACAACTAGCAGACAGCTCTCTGTCCACGTCCTTTCACTAAAGAGGCAGCTTGTAACCCACTGTGACAGACGCATACGTGCAACTTGCTAAGGTCACTGGCGTGCAGTTCATAGAGGCATAAAAGCACTGCTTACTCAAATGGAAATACGTCAATGCTCATTTCATTATAACAGTCTGTACATAGGCTTTCTGACTAACTAATGCCTACCCTAGCTTCAAACCCTGTGCACGCCTCTGGCTAAGGTTTTTCCACGCGGAGTTTAGACAAATTATTTTCCAAGTACAGCAGGCGGACTGCTCGCTCGAAGCTATAAGACCATCGAGAAGATAAATGACTGCAAGCTCACTTACCGCGTGCTATCTGCTATTTTACACTGTCACTGTAAACTACAGAGTAGGAACTTTGTAATAACGATTTGTAGTAACAGCGTAAAATGAAAAAAAGCATAGCAATAACAGAAAAATTAGCATTCAAATTCAAGCTATTTGCGTCTTCGTTTTTAATTTGAACCGTTAGGATATGAAATGTCCTAACGGCTTCCGTTTTTCCATCCGCTTATAATATTGGTAGTTTCAAACCAAAATGAATAAGCATCTGCTAAGCAAGCGCGCTCGACCTTAGGCTGCATCCCTACTTCCAGCAATTCAGATTGTAGCCAAGCGCTGGTCTATAAATAAATAAAAATGGGCTTAAGCTCCTGATTAAGCCCATATTTGAATAGAATAGTGTATGTTTTAATTTATTTGAATGCTCATTTTTATACTGTGCGGAAGCAGTGCGGTATAAATGTGCTACGACCTTTATTCTCGAATCACGGAGTAAGACGTAATCGAATTACAGCCCTCGGGTAGATAGTTTTGAGAAGTAGAGATTGTGGAACGCTAAATAGATTGGTGTCAGGATTCTAATGTGATTCACCGAAGACATTGATTCTGAAAGAACTTGACACGCAATATTATCTTTACTTAGATATAATAAAACTATAGCTGGATAATGTCTGAATATTCGCTACATATCTGTACATTGTGCATAGTATAATATGATTTTATGTTTTTTATTTTAGGAAATTTCTTATGATCGAGAAGACCCTTTAAACATTTTTGTGGCTGATTGTGTTTTGACATCATCACGCTGAAACTACTGAGTTTGGATGTAACTTGGGTATTTTTTTAAAGCAACCACCGAATTCCTCGCTGACTCTTCTCGGTAGGAATATCATTCCAAACCAGCGTTAGATTAAGAAATAAAGATTGAAATTTCAAGTTTATCCCCAAGACAAAGATTCCTTGAGGAATGGACCACTTATTCGTCCAGGAGTATACTCTTGGACGAATAAAGTGGGCTAACTGCGCTAAATGTCAAATGATCCCTTGATCCCTTCGAGCATTTGAAAGGCTCTACCAAAGTCACCTCTAGCTACTGAGCTGTGAATAGTTTTGCTATCTCACAGCCAACACAGAATACTGACTATTATATTACCCATTCTGTACTATTATCTCATCGTCGTCGTCTCAAACTATAGACGTCCACTGCTGGACGAAGGTCTCCTGCATGGATCGCCACAGAGCACGGCCTTGTGCCGCTTGTTTCCAGCTGCACCCTTGAGATCGTCCGTCCACCTAGTGGGAGGTCGTCCCGGGGACTAGGGTCTGTTTTGTCTGTGAGCTATCCATTTAGGGTTATGACCAATAATCGCCACGCTGGGCATGCGGGTTGGCGATCGCAAGTCTAGACTGCTTGCACAGGTGTCGCTGCTGCCCGACACCAGTCTGTGGCATTTGTCCAGTCTAGCTTGTTCGAAATGGGTATACCGCCTTTTGTCGGTCGTCAGAGCTTCGTTTGTAAATCAGCAAGGGGTACCACGTGCAGGTCAGGTTGACAATTGGAGTGCTAAGATGGAGGATGATGGATGAGCACTCCCTTACCTCCTATCTCATAATCATAATCATTTATTTGCCTTGCATATATCTCTGGTGTCTTATTCCCAACAAAGTATACCTTGTACAATACAATTTTGAATTTAACATCCACTAATGCAACCTTACAAAATATACTGGAAGTAACTTTAAATTTATTTTAAAAAAATATTGTTCAACAGATTTTTCTGTATAAATGTGTCAGGAGCAATTTCCGCTATCCTTTATGAAACTGCTTGCATGAAATAGTAGATTATACACCAAGGGGATAAAGCTCTGTTTTATGTCACGGGCCCTACATTGAATCCTCAACGTAACGAAGGACTCCAAATTTAACTCCCGAGCGCAGCGAGGGTGTTATAATTGAATCCTGAGTGCAGTGAGGGATTCAAGCGCCCAAGAAAAAAACTGCTTTATCCCGGTGGTGTATACTCTACTTTATACTTTCTACCATAACAGTAAAAGAAACTGTAACGGTTAGATATTTATTGCAAATCATAGTAAGTAGGATACATAGGTCTAGTAAATAATAAAAAGAAAAGACAAATTAAGCTGCTGCTTTGATATTCAAACTTTTTGCTTTTCATGCTGCCAGTGTTTATGCAGGTACACATACTCCTTGGTTTATGTCAAATGGTACGATCGTTTGGTCGACCAGTCTGGAGCCTAGACTCTGTTGTGCATATTTACAGTATGGGGTTGGTCAACTAGTTGGGCGATCGATCGACTAGATTACGGCCCTAGGGCATGAAGACTGACTTTAGACCCGCAAAAGTATGATTAAAACAGTAGTAAAGGTATGGTAGAAGTATAAATATGATTTATATTTTAACGTATGACATTATTATGAGAGCCGAAATGAAGAACGTACAAAAAACATGAGAAAATGACATACGAGCCCACTTCATTGCTTTATAGGGTCGTAAAGTGCAAGTCGACGTGTTCTAGACGCGCAGCGGAGCGCTCCGTGACAAATGTCCTAAACTAAAGGCGGGGTACTAATAATAGCGATACTTACCTTATACAAAAAAATTGGCAGTCATAGGAACTGCTGATAGATAAATTTTTTTTATTTTTTTATTTTGTAAAAACCCTAACTTTTACAAATTTGAAAAAAAAAATCGTTAAGAGTAATTTCGAATGTAGTATATTTATTTTAAGACCTTTTGTCTTCGTAACAAGGCGAGCATGTCGCTGCTCGCGAGCATGTCGGTCACGCGAATCCACAATTTTACCCCTTATCAAAAAGTGATCAACGCGGCTAAAGTAGTTTTTCACTTCAAAAAGGACAAGTGACAAACATATATAGGATTTAGCCTGCGAGAGAATGAGATAATTTTTCTCATTCTCTCGAAAGGGACACCAAAAAGAGACAAACATGTATAGGATTTGGCCTACGAGAGAGTAAGATAGAATAAAAGTTATATTTATCTCATTCTCTCGTACGCTAATTTTCTAACATTTCACTTCTGCCGTGTGAATTGCACACTCACACTTTCACTCAAACTGACTTATTGAAAATTTTCATTTTAATTTTCGACTACTCGCTTTCTTTTTTATCCACTACAAGTTAGCCCTTGACTGAAATCTCACCTGATGGTAAGTGATGATGCAATCTAAGATGGTAGCGGGCTAACCTGTTAGGGGCATGGCAGTTATTAAACCCATACTCCCATTCTGTTTATACACGGCATCGTACCGGAACGCTGAATCGCTTGGCGGCACGTCTTTGCCGGTAGGGTGGTAACTAGCCGAAGCCTCCCACCAGGCCAGACCAGGGAAAATTCAGAAACTATAAACTCCCAAATTGACCCTGCCGGGCATCGAACCGGGGACCTCCGCACGTTAAGACAGCAGCGCTACACACTGCGCCTCGGAGGTCGTCAAAAAATATCGCAGAGGTCGCTACACCCCCGACCGAAATGACCCACCAGACAAAAGACGTCCCAAACACGTCCTTATCGACCCCGACGACCAAATCACCACCGACAATGCACCCTACTTAGGGCTACACACCAACATCTATCAAACACATCGTCTTCGCCGGCGGAGACGAGGACCCCGATATCTTACGTCACCCGAACGTGGTCTTAACCCACGGCCTCGGGGGCGTGTGGACTAACCCAGGACTAACCTAGGACTAACCTAGTCCAACCGACCTCCCATTCGTCCCAACATCCTAAGCCGTGGTCCGAGCCTCACAGGAGGCGCCCTTAGGAAATCGTTGCCTCTCCCGATGTCATCGAGCCCTAGGGCTCTTTTCTCGGCGACGCTTAGCGCTCGCCCATGCCCCCGGTGACGCTGTAGCGGCCAGTACGGCCTATGCAGTATACTCAATCCGAAAAAAAAAAAAAAAAAAAAAAAAAAAAAAAAAGAGGTCGCTACTAGTCGCACCCCACCACGCAATTTATAATGCCCTGGTGCAGGCATCCCTGTGCTTGACTGGTTATGATATACTCCAAGGGCTCGGATACTTGAAATAGTTTTATGGCGCATATTTTATGACTCCCTACATTTAGTATTTAGTGACGGTAATGAAGCAAGCTGTGTACTCCGTCGATTGATTTACATAAAACCAGGATGGATTGATTTATGTAACTTGGGTGTTTTTTTTTTAAATATAAAACAAGTCATTATTAAAAAATTTAAAACACGACTGCCCTGCCAAAAAACGAACTAAAAAGTTAAAAATCTAAATTAATCTGGTTAAATTAGAATCTTATTCACATTTATATTAAATGATATTTTTTATGAATCACTGGATATTGAAATAAAGTGTTATATATTTTTGGAATCTACTCATCATTATCTAGATGATGATTATATAGTTAATCTTATTTTCGATATTTTTTTTTCAAACTTAGTCTTTAATGCGGGATCATGGTCCCATCCCACCCCATCATTTTTTTTTTTTTACTAGCCTATGTCACCCGGAATAAGCTAGGGATTCTAATGATACCTCATTTATCAAAATCGGTTCAGGCGTATAGAAGTTATGGTGGAATATACAAACTCACATTCATACATACATACATACATGCATACATACATACATACATACATACATAGATACATACATACATACATAGGTACATTTATACATACATACATACATACATACATACAGACATACATACATACATACATGAACCCTGAAAACAATATACTCCTTTTTTCAGGCAGTCGTATAATAAAAATGGGTTTTAAACTATCATTATTATCATCGTTTAGCGATTTAGCGTTCCGGTACGATGCTGTTTCGAAGCCGATAAGGTGTGCCATAAGCAGGGTGACTCGCTACATCGTCTGCATCGTCACTTACCACCAAGTGCTAACGTCGTGGGTAAAAAAAAAACAGTGATAAAGTGGTAGTACCACAAAGTAACAAGTCACAACGCTTTCTCGGCTTTCTTATCGACAAATAGTTGCAAAAGCCGCACAAAAATGCTGTCACACTGATTGTGCCTCGACATCACGGACATTATAAAAAAATAGGCTGACCGAGGTATCCCAAAATCCTGTATTAGTAAACTTTGATCAGTAAATGTGCAAACCCTTTTATCCTATTACCCTTTTACAACCCTGGGGGCATACTGCCATCGCTTAAAGTCGTATTGTTTTACTATTATTGACGTTTGTGTTTTAGAATAAATTATTAAAATCCTTAATGTAGGGACGTCAAAGTACGTGACACAAAACTGTCATTTTGAACCCCCCAGCTCAGAAATAAGGATACAAAACGAACTACATAACAAAGATAGAAATGCGACAGCTGTTGTCTGTCTGTCTTTAAAACCTTCATCGTAGGAGGAGAAACGAACGTCAATACACGAGTGCTCTCATTCACGCCTTTTGACGGTGCGAGAAACGAGACATAAGGCTGCTTTTCTACCAGAGATGTGCTATAAAATAAATAAATAAATGATAAATGATTTATTTATTTCATGTAGGACAACTTGTGTCACTTATGAAACGTTAAGACTCTACCACCGGTTCGGACTACGGTAAGCTACGTTGCTAAGCTACGGATGCGTGTCACCAAAACCCACCAATAGGACCGCTTGATCGCTCTAACATAGAGCGATCTGAGCTATGAAAACCAAGCTCTCTTATTAATGGGTCTATCACACATCCGTAGCTTAGCAACTTAGCACTTCTCTGGTGGAATGGCACCCTAAATCAGTCGTCGAAAAAACAATGCCCAGGCGAAAATGTCTGCCTGAGTGCGCGCTTTGTTCGCTACATGGCAGGAAAAGATCACACGTTCTACAAATTAGGGTGCAAACTGATCGCATCGATGGCATGTGACGTCACGTAACGCGGAGCCAGACACGAGACAGATCAGTCGTCGATAAAAACAATGCCCACAACCTCTGACCATTAGGGCAGGCTTTGTTCGTAGCACAACAATATCACACGTTCCACAAGCTACGATACGACTTGCTCGCATTGATATCCGTTGTAACATATCGCGAGACACGAGAGTTAGAACAGTCGTTGATAAAATTAATGAAATTTCAATACTACTAATAAATTTGTTACCCCAACGCCTGCCCTGAATTTTGATAGTCATGAACAATATTAGAGACACAAAACGATTGTAAAATGCATTTCTTTTGCTCTGGTGAATAGCCTTGCGGATTTTTTCCGAAGTTTATTCGATTACGTTTGATTTGATTTCTATTGCACACTCAAGCTGCCTGAAGTGTCTCTAAAATGGTCTTTATTATTGCATCCTAACACATAGGTACAAAACTATGCATACAAACCCGAAGAGAGGAAACTGGTAATACGCAAAGGTGGCCAATCACTAAAGTGATCTTTTAAACACATACCAAGCATACAAAGCTGATGACACTAGGTTTAGGAGCCCATGTGGTTGATACATATAAAACAAAAAAATATAACAAATGGTTTTCCCCTTCTAAAATTTTAACACTTAGCCGAATCAGTGGTATTTTTCTAAGACTTAGTTTTGAAGCTATAAATGCGAATACTAACTACTTCTAATATTATAATGTTTGGATGGATGTATGGATGTTTGTTACTCAATCACACCCCAACGGCTGAACGGATCTGGCTGAAATTTGGCACAGAGAAAAGATTATAGTTTGGAATAGCAGTTCCCTTGGGAACCAAAAAACCTTGATCCACGCAGACGAAGTATCGGGCATTATCTAGTAGTGTATAAATTATACAAAAGTAATATAAGTAGTTTCACTGGTGTCAGTCGAACAGTCTTCAAAAGGAAATGATTAACGACTCTCATGACAGTCGCATCTTTGCAGCCGCTCTGAAGAAACCCAACACTATTGATTGAGTTCGCATTCAGAACGCAGGAAGACCTTAGGCACAAAGGGCTATGTTCAACGCACAGACTAAAGATACGACATAGACGGAAAGCGGCAACCGTTTAATTTTTAATTTAATTTAATTTATTTGAACTGCCAACAGAATTACAAGTAGTAGGTATACAAAACGTTGAATGGCTTAGGCAATAGGTAACAAGCAATTCAATTTATAGGTAGTTACATCATGCACATAGGAAACGTCTTACATAACTGACACAAGTATACATTGGGGAATTATTAATAAATAATTAAAATAATTAAGATTACTGATACCAGACTATAAAAAAAATTAATGAAAATAACTATCTATAATAGGCATGATGACAGTAACCAAGAATCAATGAAATTATGAATTTATCTAATGAAATAGGATTCATGGATTATAATAAACGTATATATTTTTCTATTTCGAATGAGATTCCTATTTAATTTGATAAAATAAAACTATAAAATACAGCAATCCGCCATATTGGATTAAACACCAAGAAGCGAATGACGTCACAATTGTTTGTTTTCGAGCTTTGACAATCACATTATTGTTTACTGCACACTACACTCATGTACTCTACATTGGTAATAACAATAGTGACGTCACAAACGACGCCATGACACCGGCGGGCGTTTAGGCGCGAATTTTAAAATTTCAATTTCAAATACCAATTTTATCTACCAAACCTTATTTTTCTGCAGAAATAATATATTTTTTCGAAATAGTAGATACTTCCGAACATAATCTGACCATTTCTCAAAATTAGTCATCATGCCTATTATATAACATTCATTATAACTACTGTTTAAAAAAAACCGTTCCTGTCAAGACCTGACAAGGAACCTAACCTGTTCCTGACAATGAAGCTTGGCAATGATTTGATCTAGTTGCTTAGTCAAGATTATTTGTGAAATGGTGATAATGGAAAAAAAACACGGCCGAGCTTGTTGTGGGCTCTTCTCAGACCAGGGCGCGTTTGGTACCCTCGATGTTTTAGTTTTAAGATACCGTTACTGATTATTACCATTATATTTCATAATAAATAACTAGACGTCAATAAGTGTAGTATACCTACCTAAATTGAATAAACATTATTTGACTTGTACTTTGACTTTGTCAATAAATTAAATAGGTACATGCATAGATACTGAAACTTTCCCTGCTCAATGGCCACGTGTTACTTACATACATAGAAGGAAATCTATATAAATAAAAATCAGCCGCTGAATGTATGTAAGCACTTCAGAACGGCTGCACCTATTTAGCTAATTCTTTTTTAGGATACCGTACCTCAAAAAGAAAAAACTGAACCCATATAAAGGAAAAGATAAAGGAAAAATTATTACGAAAAGCATAAATTTTTAGTTACATCATAATATAATAAAAATATTTTTAATAATTTTAAACTAACGGTTTGTACGGAACCCTCAGTGTGCGAGCCCGACTCGCACTTGGCCGGTTTTTTATTGTATTTGCGATTGTCAGGGAAAAGTTTGTATGAAAGAAAAAAATTTGATAGAACTGTATGAAAAAGTGAAATGATCAGGTCAAAAAAAATCTCCATATACATTTCCCACGGGACTCGAAAAAACCTAAAATCCAAGTGGGCGAAGTCGCAGGCAACAGCTAGCTTACAATTAATGAAGCCTTTTAAAGTTCTGCGATTAAGTTTACATTGCTACTATTACGAAAAAGCTCTCAGTTGTGATTGGCTGAATTTATGGTATTCTCTCTGCAACAATGAATTTCGTTCAATTGAGAAATAATGTCAGCCAATTAGAGATGATTGCAATAGTTATACTGTAGAAATATTTTTGCCGTAAAAAGGACTATGGTTCGACTCCGACGCCCTCATATAATTGAGTTGTTTATTCTCATTATTATCATTATCATTTTATTAACACGTAAAATATATAATCAGAGCTAATCTTCCTTGAGTCTGCAAAATTCAGGCCCAAAGTGTCGTATTTCTTTTCCACCATTGATATTCGGCTAATATTGTTGAAGCGTCAAACTTTTCACTACAACACTATTGGTTTCAAATTCGCCGTTGGCTTCAGACAGACACACTCTGTACGTCGTACGTCTATCTTCTTCTCTTACTCTGTACACTTCAGGACTTTGAGAGTGTAAGATTTCTTTTCCACAATTAATATTCAGTCAAAAATTCAAAATTCTATAATCATTTTCATTTTATTAACACATAAAATATATATTTAGAGCTATTCTTAAGACAGGCACACTTTCTTCTATCTTCTTCCTTGAGTCTGCAAAATTCAGGCCCAAAGTGTCGTATTTCTTTTCCACCATAGATATTCGGCTAATAATGTTGAAACGTCAAACTTTTCACTACAGCACTATTGGTTTCAAATTCACCGTTGGCTTCAGACAGACACACTCTCTACGTCTATCTTCCTCTCTTAGTCTGTACACTTCAGGAATTTGAGAATATCGGATTTCTTTTCCGCCATTGATATTCAGCTGATATTGTTGAGTCATCAAAGTTTTTCACTGTTGGCGCCAGTTTTGCCGTTGGTTTGTTTTAAACTGTTTATTTCGCGAACTTTCGCCGGTGGGATCTGTTCCATAATGGATTGTTATACAAATTAGCTTGTCCAAATTAGACTTGTTTGTTTATTTAGGTTTTTGTTTATATCCCTCTACAGTTACTGAAGAACAATTAATTGTAAGCCGATTTTTTATCTTTGGTTTTAAATGGCTTCACAAAATAATCATAATCATAAATTATTTGCTTAATAGATAACGTGAGGAGAATTAGGAGGTAGGTACCTACGTATATACATACAGGCAAGGTACGTACGTATATAATTTTGACTCGCTCTAAAATGATAAGCACAGCGGTTACTTATGTATCTACAAATTGATGTAATTGTAAATGATTTTTTAAAAAAGAACAACCATTGAGTTTCTTGTTGGTTCTTCTCGGTAGGAATGGCATTCAAAATCAGTGATAGATTCACTCGATGATGCAAAGCACTTGTAATAAGTTTATTTGAACAAAAACATGAGTTTGAGTTTGAGTTTTATTCCCGCAAATAATAGCGCGTGGATTAAGTTTTCAAAATACCGGGAACATTTCGATTTTCCGCGGTAATAATAGTTTATGGCACTTCTCACTGCATACCCATGCCCATCCAGTCTATACACTAAAAATTCGCTTCTCATAGATGCAAAAAAAACATGTCAAACCGTTGCTCTCTTGTACCGTGAATCATCAAATTCAAAATCAAATCAAATTCAACCGCTAAAGGGGTAAAATAAAGCTTTGAAATTGGTATCAAAATCAAACCTGAGCGAAGCCGCGGGCAAAAGCTGCTCGTTACATATAATATCCGTGGAAATGAGTATAAACAAAAGATTATCCATAATCCTAAGCACGACGCGACCTCGATCCCGTGGCTTACTGCCATCTCGAGACGGCAATAAAAGTCAGGGAGGCCGTGTAAGAAGCCGCCGTTTGATACCTTATGATTTATCATAGTATGCTGCTAGGTGGTTAAGTACGAACCATTAATGACTTACCGAGGGGCGGAAATTTAATAAGACACTGCAGCCGTGCCAAGGATCGTAGTTATGCAAATTTTATTGCAGCAAAAGCCTTAAATGTGGAATGTACGGTGCAGTTTTGCATAGGAAACCGTCAGCGTCTAAACCAGATAAAAAGATCTTGAGATACAAGGTATTTAATTGCAAGACGATTCGTCCACGTGGATTTTGGACATCGGGATTTCGTTGATTTTTTGGGATAAAAAGTATAGCCTACTACCGCAGCGTAAGTATACCTATAAGTGTATAATTTCATTACAATGCTTCACACACGAGGAACTTAGGAAGGTTTCTAAACTTAAATTTTGGATATATATTTAAGTAAGTCTATACCTATAGTGTTATCCACACAGTGGATCGACACCTCAGGTATCTATACCTTCGTATACACAGCTGCATACTAATTTAATACTAGAATTGCTAAAAAAATTGTACTGAAATTCTGCCAGCTTGAAGATTACGCTCTCCTGTCTTGCCCCTGTCACCATGGAGCTTTGCTCTGTTTAGACGTCTCCGACATATTATTATATTAGGCAAGAACGTATCTCCTTAGACAATTACTGTAAAGCTTCCTTTGTAGCAGTGTCACATGTATTCGTTAATTTATTAGTCTAGGCAATAAAGCTAGTTGACCCCAACAATAATTGCTCAGGTGACGAAACTTTACAGTATGATAAAGTATCATGACTTAATTATAAATATCCAATAAAAATCAGAAAGGAAGTAAGGTTTGATATGCTATACCCAATTGTCAAAGGAGGAAGGTACATTTTCGCGTAAACGTAGTTTGGGTTTGATAATAAAATCGGTTTAAATATCTATGTTCTGCATGATTATTTCGTTTGATATTCTGAGGTGCGATTATATAAGAATTGCCGATCTAATCGTCTAAGTTCGGCGTCAAAGTAAAATAACCATAACAGTATTGAATTAGAGCTCAATCTCGTGTATCCATTCTCATAGGTTTATGGTATCGTACATACCTAAACGTATGTGAATGGAGATACGATACGCAGGTTATGAGTGTAAATATACTACCTACTATTATTTTTTAAAGAAACCGAGAAAATATTCCGTCAAAAAATTAAGTTTTAGGTATAAATACCTAACTTCCGCATTGATATTTTTTTGGATATTTTTGTAAAAGTGTTGGGTCATGCGATACTGCAAACCTGCCAAGTTTCAGCGACTGAGGATTTAATGCGGGGGTCCATACAACGAACCACCGTTGCCTAGACTATACTGTCATTTATAAAACGCACCGCTACGTTTTCGCAGCGAAACTTGGCCGTATGTTTTCATATCAGTACTCCTTAGTAATCGCTACAAGCGCGCTGAAACGCACAATATGGCGGATGCGTAGATAACGCACCGCTTTACGGTGACATAAAATTGCCATGGGGGCGTTACCCGCCGCCATTGTGGGGTGCCGCGAAGCCTTATTGGAATTGTTAGTGGTTTACCACTTGCTGTTAAATTGCGGTTTAATACGTCTAACTATAAGCGTTCATCTCTATTCAGCGAACAGGTTCGAAGCCCGGGCACGCTCCTCTAACTTTTTGGAGTAATTTGCATTTTAAACAATATTCATAATCATAATCATAATCATTAATTTTTTGCCAGAATATGGTACATGCAACATTTTGACATAGATGTTAATAAATATATAAAGTCCACATATCCTGCCAGGTCTGGCGTGCAAAATAATTTTTATTCCTAAGCATAACAATGAATTAATATTTAACAATTAAACCCCTATGAAAGTATACAAATATTCAGACCTATCATAAAAGTTACATTACAACATTATTCATATTCATCATACATCATATTATGTCGCAAATAAAATAAACAAAATAATACCTATAATAATAGTCAAAAGCCATATTAATAAGTTAAAATTAAGAAATTACAATAAATTTGTTGGGATATTTTAATTTATAAGAAAAATATCAGTAAATAGAAAAACTTGGACGTCCTGTTTGAGATATATATTTGAAGTAAGAGAAAGTCATCAAACGTAAAAAAACAATAGATTTAAAAAAAAAAGAATAAGAATATATTTAAATATAAACAATTTAGTTTACGGCCAGTTCCAACATCCCCCTTTAAACTAAATTGTCTTACAAAAAAAAATATTAACATAACGTATTAAGACACAGGAACAAAAAAAAAACCTAACTAAGACCTAAACTACCTATAATTCTACTAGTTGCGATAGGCCCAAGTGGTTTGGTAAGAATATCTGCGGGTGTATCACAACTTTTCATATAGTCTAAAATAATTGTATTATTACTAACTTTTTCTCGTATAAAATGAAAACGAGTGTCAATATGCTTCGTCCTGCTATGGTGCACAGGATTGTGAGCTAAGTTTAGAGCACTCTGACTATCTGACAATATCTTAATTGTATATATCTTACCAGTAATATCCTCTATAAATTTACGTAAGTAACAGGCTTCTTTAGTTGCTGCAGTAAGAGCCATGTACTCAGCTTCAGTGGATGACAGAGCAACAGTTGGTTGTTTCTTTGATTCCCAAGACACTGGTCCACCAGCTAACTTAAAGACATAGCCCGTGTAAGACTTTCTGTTAATTGGACAATTTGCCCAATCAGCATCTGCATACCCTGTTAACGGCTTTCCAGTTTTCCTGTATATTAAGGAATACTCTAGTGTACCCTTTAGGTATTGAAGAATCCTTTTTGCTGCTTTCCAATGTTCCGTTGAAAAACACGTATTAAATTGGCTTAAGTAGCTCGTTGCAAATGCTATATCAGGACGTGTATTGACTGCCAAGAACATAAGGCATCCTATTAGATTTCTGTAAGGCAGCAGCAATGACTCACCACTAAAGTTTCGTTCTAATTTGCTGTGAGCTAAAGGAGTACTAGCCGACTTACATTCACTCATATTAAATTCGTCCAATATGGACAATATATAATTCGATTGACTAATTTTTATGTAATCTTGATTTCTATCTATTTGTAAACCTAAATATGACTTCAAATTGCCAAGATCTTTCAAACTAAAATATTTTGACAAATCATTTTTAACAATGTCAAACGTCACGTCAGAATTATAAAAGACAATTATGTCATCCACGTAGACACCCAGAATAACAAGTTCATCACCAAAAAGTTTTGTATATACACAAGGCTCAGAAGAAGTTCCTATAAAACCTATTTTTGAAAGGACTTCATTCAATTTTTTGTTCCAAGCACGAGGTGCCTGTTTGAGACCATATAGAGATTTTCGAAGTCTGCAAACCCTGTCTTCTTGGCCTTTCACTGAAAAACCAAGAGGTTGTTCCATAAATACTTCTTCTTCCAAATCTCCATAAAGAAATGCTGTGTCAACATCCAGATGTCTCATTTTGAGATCTTCTTCTGCTGCCAATGCAAACAAAGTACGCAGGGAAGAATGACGAATCACAGGCGCAAACGTCTCATGATAATCTATATCTCTTGTTTGATGAAAACCTTTGACCACTAGCCTTGCCTTATACTTGATTATATTACCATAAGCATCCTTCTTATGCTTATAAACCCATTTACAGGGAATAACTTTTTTATTTGATCTGTCTACTAACTCCCAGGTATTTAACTTCATTAGTGAATTGTATTCATCAGTCATTGCTAAAACCCATTTTTTACCATCTTCTGAATGTATAGCTTCAGAATAGTTTGTTGGTTCACCTGAATCAACATCAGTAGAGGCCTGATAAGTTAAATATTCAGGTGGCTTTCTATTTCTAGATGGGTATCTGGGTTCATTACTTACTTGCGTTTGTTCAGTACAAGAAGACTCTTTATCCATGTTCACAGGAACAGATGATTCTCCTTCTGGACTACAACAATCAACACAATCATAAAATTTATCATCACCAGTTTCAATATGTTCTTCGAATAGTAATACTGACTCCATATTTTGAACTATAGGCTCTGATGCATTTTCCTTTAAAGGTGTAAAACAATTCTCAAAAAAACTTGCATCTCTTGACTTAATAATGCGTCTTGGATTTGCAGGATCCCGAAAAACATAAGTATTAGGATCTTCTGAGTAACCTACGAAAATTGCTTCCTCTGCTTTTAAATCTAGTTTCCTTCTTTGACATGAAGGTACATGAACTAGAGCTCTACATCCAAATACCCTTAAGTGACTTAGATCACTTTTCCGACCACTCCACTTATCATAAGGTATTTTGCCATTCAAAGTTCGATGAGGGGACCTATTTTTCAAATAAACTGCGACTTGGAAAGCATCTTGCCAGTATGATTTAGGTAGTGAGCTTTCGGCCAACATTGATCTCGCCTTCTCTGTTATTGTACGATTAGTACGTTCAGCAACTCCATTTTGCTGTGGGCTATAAGGCGTTGTTACTTGGTGCTCAATTCCATTCGAAGAAAGATAATCAGAAAACTCTTTATTTACATATTCTTTTCCTCCATCGGTTCTAAGAGCCTTTATTTGAAAACCTACTTGTTTTTCAACTAGAGCTCGAAATAATAAAAATTTATTCTTTACCTCAGTTTTAGAAGATATAAAATAAGCAAAAATCTTGCGAGTATAATCATCTACAAAAGTTAAAACATAAACGTTTCCTTGAAAAGATGTCGTGGACATTGGTCCGCATAAATCACTATGGATTAGTTCTAAAGGTGATGACGCCTTATTATACGCTACATTTTTAAACGGTTTTCTAGCTTGTTTACCTTTTACACAAGCGATGCAACTATTTTTATCAACCTTAGTAAAATCTACTCCTACCTGATGATTCTTCAATTGATTCATGCCTATGCGACATAAGTGTCCTAACCGTTTATGCCAGAGCTGATACTTGCTCAGACAGTCAGAGTGCACCTCGTACGCAATATTTTCACTATTTATCTTAGATGGAATATTAACAGTACCATCAACTATGTACAGTCCACCACAGGGCGAAGCATGAAGAACAGAATCACCTGAAACACAAAAGGTATCATTTTTATAAAAACTACATCCGCTTTTGTCAAAAACACATACAAAACCTTTATCAATAACTTTCTGTACTGATAGTAAATTAGCCTTTAAATCTGGTACTAGGGCAACATCACTTATTGTTTTTACTACATCACCAGGTGTCTTAATAGAAATATTTCCTATTCCACAACATTTAACGCTCTCACCATTTGCAACAGTTATATTTCCAGTATTTATTGACCTAAAGTCCCGAAACCAATCTTCTCTGAAAGTCATATGTTTTGTAGCCCCAGAATCTACGTACCAAACATCCTTATTGGAACAGTTAGCAGTAAGTGCTGTGACCGAAGCTGTGACCTCATTTGCTACATTTATTATGCCTTTATTACGTCGTTGAGGGCAATCCGGGCGTTTATGCCCTGGCACGTTACATTCATAGCAAATAATCATTTTATTTAATTTGGATTTCATTCCTTTGGCCTGGAAAACTGCATTTGTTGGTGTGATGTCATTTTTAGACATTTCATTTAATAGTTTTGTCTTAACCAAATCGGAAGTGATTTCTATATTGCAGTTTTCCAGTGCCATGATCAATGGCTCATATTTAGTTGTTAGCCCTCCCAGTAATATAGCTGCAATTGATTTATCTTCGATAACTTTTCCTATGTCAGCTAGGTCTTGTGACGTAGACAGAACTGCATCTATATATTGTTCAATATTTTCAAAGTCTGAAAGACTTAATCTATAAAGCTTTCGCTCCAAGGCTAGCCTTCGGCCCAAACCTTTATCTTCAAAAGCTGCCTTCAGGGCCTCCCAGGCTTCGGCTGCAGTTTTTGCACGTCTAACATGTGTAATTGCTACACCGTCTAGTGTTAAGCATATCTTTGCCAGAGCCTTAGCGTCATTCCTTACCTTAATAGATGCAGTGGTCGTATCTCCTTCTGGATATCCATCAATAGGAAACCATAGGTCCTCATGTTGCAAATAATTTAGCATTTTAAATTTCCAAGTAGGATATCCTTCTCTATTTTTGAGACTAAAAGGAGGAACTGACGACGAATGTAACATCTTATTACCACTTATATCTCCGCTTGCTTGCGACATTTTTGAAGGAAAAAAAAAATAATATCAAAAGAAAATGAATTTTCTTATTCGCAACAAATAAAGCAACAACGGACAATTAACACCACTTTTCACTTATATTTTTCCCAAGATCCTTCGTGCTGATAACGTGTTGGGATATTTTAATTTATAAGAAAAATATCAGTAAATAGAAAAACTTGGACGTCCTGTTTGAGATATATATTTGAAGTAAGAGAAAGTCATCAAACGTAAAAAAACAATAGATTTAAAAAAAAAAGAATAAGAATATATTTAAATATAAACAATTTAGTTTACGGCCAGTTCCAACAAAATTAAATGTCAGACATCAATAAATTACGGATATATATTATTTGCTTTAACGGTTAACAATATTACACAATAAACAATATTACCTACTTTAATTAATAAACAATAATACTTGCTTCGTAGGAGAAGGAAATATCAATTAGAAAACCTACATGCCTGACTCTATTATTTTCTTTAAAGTATGTGAAGTCTGCCAATGCGTACTTGGCCAGCGAGGCGGACTATTGCCTTTTAACCCTTCTCACTCTTGCTCAGCTTGCTCTTACTCAAAGGGCCAATGCAATTGATGGAGTGAAATTTCTCGTCATAAAAAAAGCATTGATCGGTTCTCGACCCGGAAATCGAACCTGGGGATTCTGATGGCAACCTCAGCGTCTACCGTAAATCAGTCTAACCACTAAACCAACAAGGTTATCTAAGCGAAGTACTCAAGACCTAAGTAAACGATCTTAAGAAGTAATCTTTAATAACGTAATAGACATGGGTAATAGATAGAAAATCTATGGGCTCAGTCAATGCGCTTCTAAATACTTGTATACAACGTATTGTATATGTCACCGTAAGATTGTAATCTAACTAGCGAAATTGTAAACTGTCGACAAATGTTCTGAGTGTCATTTTTTGAAATACTCATTGTATTTACGTTTTCTTGTTTTTCTTGTATAGGTTAGGGTTCGACATAAATAATCAGGTAGGGCACTTAGGTTTTATCGGGTTAATATACCTATCAGATTACAATCTACCGAAAAATAATGCGTTAAATTGTCAATCGACAGTTTACAATTTCACTAGTTAGATTACAATCTAACGGTTTTTGCAATCTTACGGTGACATATACAACTCAATCAATACAAATGACATAAAAATCAAATCAAATTTTCTTTCACAACTAATGTACATAATAAAGCCTTTAAATGAATACAGTCCCCAGCACAATAAAGTTTTCCGTTCGATCGAATGAAATCAATGGTCACCATAAACTAATTCCCATATAACAGTCATTTAGGGTGTTAACGATTCCGATTAGGCTGTTTATAACAAACTACCATTGATATACTAGTAGGTACATGTAACTAAGATACACACTTGGATCGTCGTATAAAAAAATATGGTACGGCTAAGAAAATATTTTTCACGCATACTTTCGCATATATCATACTAAATAATATCCGCGATATTGTCCGCGTGATTTTTTACCTGTAACACCTCTTTTTTATACCTCCTACTAGCAAATAAAGGATTATTTATTTATTAATTTATTTGAGATATTAACTCTTTAATTTTCCGGCATAAAAAGCCATATGTCTTAATCCAGGATGTAATCTATCTCCACTCTAAATTTAACGTCTATACGTTACAGAAGTTTTTGCGGGAAATAATAACAAACGTACACACATACATACAAATTTTCGCCTTTATAATATTAGTGTGATGTAACTAGCTTTTGCCCGTAAACTAATTTCTTTACTTGAATTGGGTACTTCGGGTTGAATTTTCAAAAATTCTTCTTAGCCTACGTCATATTATGGCAGAACTAATTTACAGCTCATCTGAGTAGTAGTCTAAGCTGTGCCTTGTTAGATCAGTCAATCACCTTTTCCTTTTATATTAATTTAGAAGATTAGTATGCAGGATTTCAGGTCACATGAATGATTTCTGGTAAAATTTTTCAGTATAGGGGACACTCACCGCTGCAAACATTATGGGTTCTATTTTATTATTTCTTCAATAAAACACGGAGTCTTTTACTTACTTTTTGGTAAAATTTTTCAGTATAGGGGACACTCACCGCTGCAAACATTATGGGTTCTATTTTATTATTTCTTCAATAAAACACGGAGTCTTTTACTTACTTTTACTTAAACTTTCACATGTCTTTTTAATCTTAGCCCTTGAGAGAGAGAGAGGGAGACATTATTTAGTAGGTATTTACTATATACTAAACAATTAGTATAGACTAGCTAATGCCCGCGACTTCGTCTGCGTGGATCGATGTGTTTTGGTTCCCGCGGGAACTCCTTAATTTGATAAAAAGCCTATGTGCTATTCCAGACTATAATCTATCTCTGTGCCAAATTTCAGCCAGATTCGATCAGCTGTTGGGGCGTGATTGAGTACCAAACATCCATACATCCATCCAAACTTTCGCATTTATAATATTAATAATTAAATAATTAATTAAATTAATAATTAATTAATTAATATTAATTAAGTATTAGTTTTAGTATAGTATAGTATTAGTATGATGATATGATTGTCGAGGTAAATATATCAATGGTCGGACCACAAATATTTCGCACTTCATACTAATACCGGCTTTTAGCGTCAACATAAAATTTCCAGCGAACATTTTCATTAAAGCCGGGATAAAGCTCATTGTTAAAATGCTCGTAAAATTTAAATCCCCAAAGGTGGATTGCTGGAATGTGAGTATGGCTTTTATGTGGTATTATCTTTTTTGTGTTTTATTTATTTGTGGGCTGAGGTTATAAAATATCAGCTTATAATGCCGATACTATAAATAAATAAGGAAGACTATAAATATATAAGGAAATGTAAGAAGCATTTCCTGGATAAAGGTGGCACTCCTTGTGACAATATTATCTAGAAAACGCTACCTATATGGAAGTCGTTAACTTTTTTTTTCTTTTTTGTTGAATTTAGATATAGCACAATATTTTAAGATATATTTAGATATATTTATATTTTCTTTAATTCACTTAAAATGTTATTTATATACCTGCTTATATATATTTTGCTAATAACTGCAATGTAAACTCGCTATCCTCGCATAAACGTTAAAGTTTTTAGATAGAGAAGTATATACCCATAACATCAATGTATGTTTATCTTGAAAAAAAAAAATTGCTAGATAAAGTACTTAGATTACTAAATAATTAAAATGTACTATTAAGTATTATGTGATAATAGTTTTTTTTTATCCACTACAAGTTAGCCCTTGACTGCGATCTCACCTGATGGTAAGTGATGATGCAGTCTAAGATGGTAGCGGGCTAACCTGTTAGGGGCATGGCAGTTATATTAAACCCATACCCCTATTTGGTTTCTACACGGCATCGCACAGGAACACTAAATCGCTTGGCGGCACGTCTTTTGCCAGTAGGGTGGTAACTAGCCACGGCCGAAGCCTCCCACCAGGCCAGACCAGGGAAAATTCAGAAATTATAAATTCCCAAATTGACCCTGCCGTGGATCGAACCCGGGACCTCATCAGGCGCAGTCGAACATGTTAACCACTAGACCAACGAGCCATATAGAAACAGTGCTACGACAAATTGATTACTGTATTTCTGGATGTGCAGACTATTGTCTATGACAATGTTTTATTACTAAATCCGTAACTTTGTTCGCCTGGATTTCGGATTTTTTAGAAATCCTGTTAGAACTTTTACGAAAGAGATCGCTCGTGTACTTATCTCACAATTTCTGTGGAAAATGTGTGCCCAAACATAGTTACATGCTCAATTCCCTTACTCCCATTATTCAATGGGACGTAATCTGATTCGGGAGGAACACTCTCCGTCTCTGTTTTCTTAATCGTTACAGCAATATCATTTAGTTCTGTTTGTTTTGCAATTTTAACAAACAAACCGTTGAGTGAATTTACACCATAGGCTTTCATCATAGAGTTTAATATCCATCGCAGTCGGCTGTATCAATATCGTTGCAGTTTTCACCACCCGCAGAGCAATACGGGCGATCATAACAAATCATCCAGTCGTTACTTGTAGTTGTTCTGAGCACACACTGAGAACATAAATACTTAAATTGTATTGAATAAAGCTTTGTAATTAATTCATAGTGCTTAATTGATTTAAAGAAAAACTAGATGTTGCCCGCGACTTTGTCTGCGTGGATTAAGGTTTTTTGATTCCCGCGGGAACTTTTTAATTTTCCGGGAAAAAAAGTGGATTTTATCCTTCCCCGGGTATCAAACTACCCCTTTATATAATTTCATCAAAATCGGCTGAACAGATGAGCCGTGAAAGAGTAGCAGACAGACAGACACTTTCGTATTTATTATATTCGTTTGGATATTATAGACTAGATGATGCCCGCGACTTTGTCTGCGTGGATTAAGATTTTGATTCCCGCGGGAACTCCTTATTAATAACTCCTAATTAATAATAATAACTTAAATAAATTAATAACTCCTAATAAAATAATAACTCCTTAATTTTTCGGGATAAAAAGTAGGTTATGTCCTTCCCTGGGATACAACCTATCCCTGTACCAAATTTCATCAAAATCGGTTGGGCCGTGAAAGCGTAGCAGAATGACAGATATACTTTCGCATTTCTAATATTAATATGGATGCCTAAGGGTATAAAATAAGATACAATCCAGGCTATTTAAGCTAGCTTTGTAAGGAACTCTCAACAAAAAAACATTAAATTCAAATGTTTTTTATTCAAATAAACTTTTACAAGTACTTTTGAATCGTCGGGTGAATCTACTACTGGTTCGGAATGCCATTAATAATTAGTCATTAAACCATTCGCGAAATATCCCGACGAATTGGGTATTTGACAACTAGTCAAATCAGCAACTTTTTTCAAACGTCAAAACGCGTGCTTAGTATGGGATTTTTTATGAACTATTGAATAGTGACGTCATCGGAGTTCGACGCACTTTTTCACTTTAATCGATAGTTTAAAATGGTTGTTCAACACAAAACTAACAGGGGACGTGGATATTACTACTTTTGGGAGGCCCTCTATTTGATAATCACTAAAAATTAATTTATTTGAATAATAGTCAAATACCCAATTACAAGTAGGCACATGCCACAATTAGCAACTTTTCAAACGTCAAAACGCGTGCTTAGTATGGGATTTTGTATGAAATACTGAATAGTGACGTCATCGAAGTTCCACGCACTTTTTTACTTTAATCGATAGTATTACTTACCACTACTTTTGGGAGACCCCCTATTTAATAGCCACTAAAAATTAGTTTATTTGAATAGTAGTCAAATACCCAATTACAAGTAATCACATGCCACAATTAGCAACTTTTCAAACGTCAAAACGCATGCTTAGTATGGGATTTTGTATGAAATACTGAATAGTGACGTCATCGAAGTTCCACGCACTTTTTTACTTTAATCGATAGTATTACTTGCCACTACTTTTGGGAGACCCCCTATTTAATAGCCACTAAAAAATAATTTATTTGAATAGCAGTTAAATACCCAATTACAAGTAATCACATGCCACAATTAGCAACTTTTCAAACGTCAAAACGCGTGCTTAGTATGGGATTTTGTATGAAATACTGAATAGTGACGTCATCGAAGTTCGACGCACTTTTTTACTTTAATCGATAGTATTACTTACCACTACTTTTGGGAGACCCCCCATTTAATAGCCACTAAAAATTAATTTATTTGAACAGTAGTCAAATACCCAATTACAAGTAATCACATGCCACAATTAGCAACTTTTCAAACGTCAGAACGCGTGCTTAGTATGGGATTTTGTATGAAATACTGAATAGTGACGTCATCGAAGTTCGACGCACTTTTTTACTTTAATCGATAGTATTACTTACCACTACTTTTGGGAGACCCCCTATTTAATAGCCACTAAAAATTAATTTATTTGAACAGTAGTCAAATACCCAATTACAAGTAATCACATGCCACAATTAGCAACTTTTCAAACGTCAGAACGCGTGCTTAGTATGGGATTTTGTATGAAATACTGAATAGTGACGTCATCGAAGTTCGACGCACTTTTTTACTTTAATCGATAGTATTACTTACCACTACTTTTGGGAGACCCCCTATTTAATAGCCACTAAAAATTTATTTGAATAGCAGTCAAATACCCAATTACAAGTAGGCACATGTCACAATTAGATTAATTTATCCACCTTACAAAGATGGGCGATGCCTTTGTATGGAACACCTGTCGGAAAAACGAACAGGAAAACATCTAAATACTCACCGAAGCCACTTCAACGTATTAAAGAGATTTTGGACGCGAAAATCTTAGCGCCTTGAGTGTAGGCACAATGGAATAGGTAGGCCATTCTTCAGAACAACCAGCGTAAATTTATCCCTGAAACCCTCAAGTTTATTTCCATTACGAGACCAATCTTAATTGGTCCCTCCTCCCACCGATCTTCAAGGCCCTTCAGATTCATTATTCTAATTGCTTTTTCATACAGAACTCAAACGGTTTACTCTTTCGAGTGCCATCCAGTTTTTGGAGTGAAAATGGGGAAATTAAATTATTTTCTCCCGCCGTGGATGTTTTTGACGAGATTAATTTTGAGATAATAGCTTCTTTTCCGATTTACTTATTTTGGGTATTTACGTAAGTGGATGAAAGCAGGTAAATGCACACCTAGTTGTTTACATGTTTAGGTTATTTATATAATTACGTAAGTGGCTGAAGAAAAATTTCAGGTCAATATACATCTAGCCATCTGATCTTACTAATATTATAAATGCGAAAGTTTGGATGGATGTATGGATGTATGGATGTTTGTTACTCAATCACGCTCCAACGGCTTAACGGATCTGGCTGAAATTTGGCACAGAGATAGGTTATAGTCTGGAATAGCACATAGGCTACTTTTTATCCCGGAAAATTAAAGAGTTCCCGCGGGAACCAAAAATCCTCAAACCACGCAGATGAAGTCGCAGGCTAGTAATAAATAATGTCCTCCCAACCGCATTTCGGTCACGGTGGCCAATCTCCAGAGAGATTAGCCATGTGCGCATGAGATATCATAGTGCACAAGTGTGTCCGCGAACACAGGTGTACTCTCTGTTCGTTTACTATAGCCCGATGGGACGGAAAATTCGACACGACCGGGGATAGATCGCAGGACCAACGGCTTTGCATGCTCTCCGAGGCACGCGTGTGAAAAAATACCAACTTCCTAACTCCAGGCCACTTAATAATTATAAATAAGCCCTTCTGGTTGTGCAATAAAGTTTAAAAAAAATCATCAAATCAATCAATACTGTTTCGTTCGCAGCGAAGTAACGAACCAATTAGCAAAGGAACGGGCGACGAATTAGGCCGAGTGCCCACTAGAGGATCCAGCACCGAGCCAATCAGCCGCGTTTTGCAATGCAATGCCTGATGCATTAACACTGTGTAGATCAAGCATCTACATCTTCAGTACCTACTCTTCTCCACTTCTTGCTTCTTCTTTTGGAGCTTAAATATGTTCCTTTGGACATTGACCGAATTCGCCCAAGAATCAACATACGTTTGAAATATACAGTAATTCTTAGCTTATTTTATAGCCTTTATTCCAAATATTAGAATTTAACGGACACTTCCAATTAATTAAAAATGAATAAATGGGTATTAAATTGATTACTATACGTTTCCGTCTCTGGATTATTAACCACAGATCAATAACTGACAGGTTAAATTAATATACAATACCACCGCTTGAGCGCTAGATCCATATCGTAAGAAACAAGATAAAAGCTGCTTAAAGAGCTAAGTGCACTAGTATTCTGAATCTCGCAACGCCATGTTATTGAAAGTACAATAATTTAATATTTTTAACGCCATCTGTAAAGTTCTCGATGAACTATGACGATACCTGCAATCTTATTAATGACGCCACGCCATCTGTAATGTTTTTGATTAACTACGGCGAATCATGTCTCATCTACATACTGTATAAAGCTCTATAACAAATGGATAAAGATGATTTTTATTTGTTCAAGCAGATTGATCGTGAAAGCTGAAGTAAACCTCAAAATTAAAAATATGTATTTTTGATTATAAGTAATTTATTAGCAAGTGTTCGTAGTTTTAATGTACTCTCAAGTATAAAAAACTATTAATTTGAACCCAGTAATCAATGTTTTATAACGGTTGGTTCTTAGGCGAACTTTGTTCTTTACGGAGTAATTCGGCACTAAACATGATGTCATGTGATTTCAAACCTTCGCTGGAGCACTGTTCTCTTAAATACAAGAGATTGGCCATAGTCCAAGCTGGTTAATTTATACTGAGAAGAGATGCATGGACGTTAATAGTACAGCTGTGCTATAGGCCGGGCAATGGGATACAACCTATCCCTGTACCAAGTTTCATCAAAATCGTTTGAACAGATGGGCCGTAAAAGCGTAGCAGATATAGACCTACGGATAGACAGACACACTTTCGCGTTTATAATATTAGTAATAGTATGGATTCTATTTTCATTTTGAAAACGGCTAAAAAATTGTTTTCAAATCCTGGCTTAGCCAATATAGCTGGAGAATTCGCAGTGGACGTGGATGAAGTGCGAGCATTACTCTAATGTTCTGCACTTTAGAGCGAAAATACCGTGTCGCCAATAGAGTTAACGCGTTAACATCGTATAGAGCCCGTGACACATTGACAGGCGATTATGACCACTACAGACTTGTTAGGACACACTATAGCGGTGTTGAGTGGTAGTTTATTAAACATATTGACGCTATTTTGTACGTTGGTACGTAATTTAAATGCTTTGTGTGGAATTTTCAACTTGTACATACCAAAGTGTATTGTGTAAAACATTTTCGTGAACCTAGTAAAGAAAACAGCGTACGCTACCTATGTACTTATGACTTGGTTGTATGGCCTGTGCCTATGACCTATACAAATACAATAGAATAGATATTTATTTTCATAAAGAGCTACTCCTGAGAATGGGTCACCTTTCAGAATCCGAAGGATTCATCCGGAGGCCATAGTTCAACACGCTGTTCAAGTACGGACTGACAGCTTTACATTAATCAAACGCCTTTATAAAAATTATCCTAAAGAAAGCTAGACATGAGTTTCAGGGCCTCGAATCCCGAACCACAAGTCTTTTCTACTTTTACTAAAGTATACTCATGCAAAATTCTATAGTACCTAGTTCGTATCATACAGTTGTAGGGTATTACCTACTACACTCTAATGTAATTTGCTAATAATAAACGTGAATGATAAAAATATAGCATCAAATATATATAATATGTGGCATAGTCTATTCTTGTTTTTCCTCAAGAATAATAAATTGTTATTGCTCATATTTCTCCTATCTGCCCGATAGACATAATCATTCATGAAATCCAATCCACTATATCACATTCACGATAAAGTTAACAAGATGGCCAAGATCCGCAAACAAATAATCGAATCTTCTTATTTCCGGAGCCATTCAGAATTTAAGCTAACGACTTTTCTACTCTAAAATAAAATAACTGATTAAAACGTTGTTCTAAAAAGTTATGGTTTATATTGATATACTTAGATTTTGATTACAGCATCACTTAAAACAATCAGAAAGTTAATAGTCTCCAGGCTTTAGGGAGGGTCTAGGTTTTAAAAAACCGAGGAAACACTTCAATTTCCCTAGATAAAAGGTGTCTAAAATGTATGATGTTTAAGCCATGAAATGGTAACAGAAAGGGAACATGTTAGAATAAAAAACACTTATTAGAACAAAACTTACTTACAATGCAGAATTGTAGACACAAACCCAGCCAAGTGCGAAACAGCTTCGCCCATCCAGAGTTCCATAGCTTACGAAGGGATAAGTATGGGCAAGCAAATTTTAAAGCAACTCAAAGTTTCTAGTCAATATCATTAGTAGTTACTGGAATGAGCAACGACAAGACGGGTGGAATGACGGACGAAGAGTCGTACCTTAAAGGTTCAGCATTAACCCTAAAAACAAAATACCACATCTTAAATTATCAGTAATCAATTCCAGCAAGCTGTGGCATCTAACTTCCTATGCATTAAGTGCTGTTTACCGAATACGTAAAAAAAATTGTATTTTTGTTTTTTTATACGACTGTCTGACAAAAGGAGTATGTATGTATGTATGTATGTATGTATGTATGTATGTATGTATGTATGTATGTATGTATGTATGTATGTATGTATGTATGTATGTATGTATGTATGTATGTATGTATGTGAGTTTGTATATTCCACCATAACTTCTATACGCCTGAACCGATTTTGATAAATAAGGTACCGTTAGAATTTCTAGCTTATTCCGGGTGACATAGGCTAGTGAAATTAAAAAAAAAATTGATGGGGTGACCATGGACCCGCATTAAAGACTAAAGTTGAAAAAAATATTAACTATCTAATCATCATTTAGAAAATGATGAGTAGATTCCAAAAATATATTACACTATAGTTCAATATCCAGTGATTCACAAAAAATATCATTTAAGAAAAATGTGAATAGGATTCTATTTAACTAGATTAATTTAGATTTTTAACTTTTTAGTTCGTTTTTTGGCAGGGCAGTCGTGTTTTTTTTTAATTTTTTTAATTATGACTGAACTTGGCGATTCTGCAACCGTGCACAGTGCGTGGCCTTTGATTGATTAGGCCGTAGAACAACAGTGCCGGATGTATTCTTAATTGTGGGAGAAATCCCTTTGTTCTGCGGTCAGCGATATTTTGTTCCGATGAAAGGATCAAGGGGAAACTCATTTTGTGAGAAAATCTCTGGGAAAATATTTCGTCCATACTGCATAGGTAGTGTACACTACATAGGTAGACCAAAGAAAAGATGGATGGATTGCGTGAAAGAGTATATATGCGTATAATTAAAAAAAAAACACGACTGCCCTGCCAAAAAATGAACTAAAAAGTTAAAAATCTAAATTAATCTAGTTAAATAGAATCTGATTCACATTTTTATTAAATGATATTTTTTGTGAATCACTGGATATTGGACTATTGTGTTATATATTTTTGTAATTTACTCATCATTTTCTAGATGATGATTATATAGTTAATCTTATTTTCGAATTATTTTTTCAACTTAAGTCTTTAATGCGGGACCATGGTCACCCCGTCAATTTTTTTAAATTTTACTAGCCTATGTCACCCGAAATAAACTTTTGATTCTAACGATACCTCATTTATCAAAAGCGGGTCAGGCGTATAGAAGTTATGGTGGAATATACAAACTCACATACATACATACATGAACCCTGAAAATAATTTACTCCTTTTTTCAGGCAGTCGTATAAAAAAGGGTGAATGATAGGTTGACGGATAACAGAAGTGAGTGGAAGAAGAAAATATGATGTGCCGACAAGGGCAGGAAGAAGACTACATGTACTGTTGGTTTTTTAATCTACAATAAGCTAGCGAATGTGACCCTCTGTGAATGATGCTGTAGTCAGAAGAGACGATTGTGACGACCTCCCTAGCACAGTGGTGAGCGCTGTGGTCTTATCTTAACTAATATTATAAATGCGAAAGTTTGGATGGATGTATGGATGTGTGGATGTATGGATGTTTTTTACTCAATCACGCCCCAACGGCTGAACGGATCTGGCTGAAATTTGGCACAGAGATAGATTATAGTCTGGAATAGCACATAGGCTACTTTTTATCCTGGAAAATGAAGGAGTTCCCGCGGGAACCAAAAAAATGTCTCTCGAAAACTCGATCCACGCAGACGAAGATTATTCATTAGCTACTAAGTTTATAAGTGAGAGGTCCCGCGTTCGATCCCCGGCAGAGTCAATTTGGGAATTAATATATTCTGAATTTTCTCTGGTCTGGCCTGGTGGGAGGCTTCAGTGGCTACTGTCCACTTGTTAGCATGATTACTGTTTGTCATATCTCATGAAACAGGAAGTATAATATCTGTCAATTTGACTCGTTTCTTGTCATTCGATTTAATCTGCGGATACGGACGCCATATTGAAAATAGTTAGTATAAATACGAGTGTTTGAACGATGGTAATTCTTTTCTCCTGCAGGCAGACTCAGCGATCATTGAATACTTTTGTGTTTACATCGCATTTTGATTTAGAGCATAACGATAACAATCGTGGCCGGATCAAATGAATATTATCTTTAAAGGACTTGACCGGTGGAACTATGGCAGCTTGCCTAGGTGTCAAAAATCAATGTTCAGCAATGATTTCTTTATTATTGTAATTGTAATATTTCACTGTTTTCAGATAAAAAAGTTTCAGGAGTCTGAAGGCTCGGAAAACTGCGAAAATGAACAAAAAAAGTTTCACCAAAAGACTGCTTTCCCACACTAGATGGCGCTATTTAGTGTGTTGAGCGAGTCTAAAAAAATATTTTGAAGTATTATTTCTTTATTATTGTAATTGTTATATTTTATAGTTTTCAGATAAAAAAGTTTCAGGAGTCTGAAGGCTCTGAAAACTGAGAAAATAAATAAAAAAAGTTTCACCAAAAACTGCTTTCCCACACTAGATGGCGCTATGTATTGTGGTGAGTCTAGAAAATATTTTTAAGTAATGCTCACTACTTTTGATTAACAAGTTCAACTATTCGACCCCAGATGGCAGCATATGCAATGTGAAAGAGCGTTCCAGTTCAACTATTCGACACAGATGGCGGCATATGCAATGTGAAAGGGCGTTCCTTTAAACGCAGTATTTCAAAATGCTTTGTTCGATCTATTAATTTGAGACTTGTCAAAAAATAAAAATAATTATAAACAAAACATACATTTCCTTTTCATTACTATTTAATTGATCAAAAATAAATCATTCATAATATAATGACTAAGGTACTTAAATGGTATTCATGTAGGGTTAAAAGATTATTATTAGGCATGGATATAATGGAACGTCAAAATGGAGTAGTGCTTAAAGAGGAAAGCGGACGCTCAAGATTTAAACAATAAACGTACTGTTTTTTTTGTCATTTGAACCCTGACCTTATTTGGAATAATAAATCCATAATAATTTCGTTTTGAATTTTTAAACCTTACTGTAAAAACGGAAATCCTGTGCATTGACCCGAATCGGAGGGCAATTACTGGTCATGTCCTTTAGCCAACTTGTATCTAATTACATTAAATCTCTCGTGGAACCTCTACACGTTTAGCCATTTATTCGTGCAAGTTCCAAATGAGAGTGCAAATATATTAAAAGTGTCTCATAAATACCGACTTCTGGGTTATCTCTAACACACCCTACCCGCAAAGACGTACCGCCAAGCGATTTCGCGTTCCAGAATGACACCGTGTAAACCGGTATGGATTTAATATACTTTACTGCCATACCTCTAGCAGGTTAGCCCGCTGATATCTTAGACTGATTCATCACTTACCATCAGGTGAGTTGCCGTCAAGGGATAACTTGGAGTGTTTTTTTTAATCTCTTCTGTCCTTTTCCGCGCATCGTGTGTTACTTTTTCGTAACATATGCGTAAAATTTTCACACCTTGGTAATCTAAAACATATCTTACCAAACTAAGTTAAGGTTGATTTTAGTATGGTAAAAGGATATGGGAAAATAAAAAAATATATTAAAGTTTTGCGTGCGAAAAGGTGATAGCGAGTGGAAATGAGGCGAGAGTGATAGAGTGGCGGCTTTCCTAAGCTTTGTGCGAAAGTGTTGATACGTTTTTCGGTTTTCTTTTGTGATAAGTAAGGTAAGAGCTCGATGATAGCAGAGAGGGGGTTTTTACACAGGACGGCGGCGGTAAAAGGCAGAAGCACGAATGGTTTCACAGAACTATGTAAATTTTAGACTTTTTTGGTGGTATAGTATTCAATCATCATCATCATCATCTCAAACCAATGACCTTTATTTTAACCTACTAATTCCGTGGTGTGTTTAGGTCAAAACTTGCAACTGAATTTTAAAAGTTATCCCCCACCGATTGAGCTGAAATTTTGCATACACGTTTTGTTTGTATGACAGTGGGGCCAATTCTGTAGTGTACAATCTGTAAACTAAACTAAAATGACAGCATTAAAAATATTGCTAAGCCTTTCTTATTACTCCCTGCGGAAAGGTAGGTACAGCAATGCATGGTTAACTAAGTGACGTCATTCTAAATTCCATATGGCGGACCCCCAAAGATGGCGGACTAGTTGTTTTTTATGCACCACGTGATATAGATATCGATTAAAAGGGTGGTGGTTTATTAATTAGAACTGTGCAGAAATACAAAAAATAAAAATGTTTCACACTAAATTCAATATATGGTGGACTGTGGTGGATGATAAAAGCTTGATTTTTAAAGATTTTAAGACAGGTAAAAGTAGGTAAGATTTTTGTTGTAGGTTTGCCCTACAACGTCACAAACTCACAAACTTTACCTCTTTATAATATAAGTATAGACTAGCAGACTTTCCCGCGACTTCGTCCGCTTGTAATAAGTTTCTTCCAAAAGTGCATGATTCCCACGGGAACTCCCTAATTTTTCGGAATAATATATAGACTATAACACACACAAATAATGTGGCTTTCTATTACTACCAGAATTTTCAAAATCGGGTCATTCGATCCAGAGATTATCGCCTACAACGTCATAAACTCACAAACTTTACCTCTTTATAATATTAGTATACATAGGTATGTAAATATACATATATATATTCATGAAAACTAAACTAAACCTTTTCAAAGCATCCCACGTATGTATTTATGAAGATTTATAAGCACAATTTAACATTTTAACCCCAAAAACTGAAGGACATTCCTCCCCCACCTAATAGCTGATGTACAAGGAAAAGCATCTTATAAAAGTCCGCTTCTCTTCTCCCATAATGTATCGCTCGTAAGCGGAGGGGCGGCGTGGAGTAATGACGTCACAGTGACGTAATATGGCGTGCCTTGAGTGACGTATAGTGTGGCTCACTGGACAGAGATGTATACAATGCGATGCCTTAATGTAATGGGACCTTTTGTAAATATAGCCTTATTTTTGAGTAGCTGATGCCCGCGGCTTCGACAGCGTGTTATAAGTTTTTTGAAATTCCCACGGGAACTCCCTTATTTTTCGGGATAATATATAGCCTATGACACTCACAAATAATGTGGCTTTCTATTGATACCAGAATTTCCAAAATCGGTTCAGTAGATCCACGTATTACCCCCTACAACGTCACAAACTTAACCTCTTTATAATATTAGTATAGATAGATAGTATGTAAATAAACCTTTTCAAAGCAACCCACGTATGTATTTATGAAGATTTATAAGCGCAATTTAACATTTTAACCCCAAAAAAGACCCCGGAAGGACATTCCTCCCCCACCTAATAGCTGATGTACAAGGAAAAGCATCTTATAAAAGTCCGCTTCTCTTCTCCCATAATGTATCGCTCGTAAGCGGAGGGGCGGCGTGGAGTAATGACGTCACAGTGACGTAATATGGCGTGCCTTGAGTGACGTATAGTGCGGCTCACTGGACAGAGATGTATATGTCACCGTAAGATTGTAAAAACCGTTAGATTATAATCTAACTCGCGACATTCTAAACTGTCGAAAGATTGTAAGCTGTTCAATGTTCTGAGTGTCAATTTTTGAAATATTCATTGTATTTACGTTTTCTTGTCTCTTTCTTGTAGGTTAGGTTAGGGTTCGACATAAATAATCAAGTAGTGCAGTAGTAGTAGGTTTTATCGGGTTTAAATACCTATCAGATTACAATCTACCGGAAAATAATGCGTTAAATTCTAATCTTTCGACAGTTACATTACAATCTAACGGTTTTTGCAATCTTACGGTGACTTATACAATGCGATGCCTTAATGGAAGGGACCTTTTGTAAATATAGCCTTATTTTTGAATAGCTGATGCTCGTGGCTTCGTCAGCGTGTTATAAGTTTTTCGAAATTCTCACGGGATCTCCTTATTTTTCCCGGGATAAAAATGCCTATCCTTCCCCTGCATGCAACCTATCACTGTACCAAAATTTTATCAAACTCGGTTGAAAAGATGGGCTGTTAAAGCATAGCAGACAGATAGACGTACCGACACACTTCCGCATTTATAAGTTAGTTAGTATTAGTATGGATAGGTACTTCTCCAAGCATCAAATTAAGTCAGTAGGTCGTTCGTGGGAATGAGCATTCTATTCCGTGTGTATAACTTAATTCCACAACCTATTTTAAACTTGCCTTTATAGTTATAAGTTTAAGAAATCCATTAAAAGTATGCTCCTGTAAAAGCTTATTATACTGTTGAAGAGTACGTAAATGATAAAAGAGCATAGATTTGACTCACTCCAGCGATGCTAAGGACAGCAGTCATTTATTTACCTATATCACACTATATCTAGTATATATTAGGTATTTAGTAACTATCTAGACATTGATGTAATTGCAAACTTTATTTTTTCATAGATACCACTTGTTAAAAAAAAAAAAACACCACCACATTACGACCATCGTGAGTGGCACCTAATTCAGAGCAAAAGCCCATTAAAAAGGTCTTCGACATCATGTCAGGGGATAACTGAGTGCGAAACAAAAAAGAAAAAAATAAACTATATTGTTCCAAAGAGCAGCCACCGAGTTTCTTACTGGTTCTTCTCGGCAGGAATGGCATTCCGAACCAGTAGTAGATTCACTCGATGATTCAAAAGCACTTGTCAAAGTCTACTTGAATAAAAAAGATTTGAGTTTGAGCTTATAAGGCCTCCCACCAGACCAGAAAAACGTCAGACATTATACATTTCAAAGGTGACAAGGGTACTGGCGGGGATCGAATCCGGGACCTTTCACGTATAAGACCACAGGGCTCAACACTATGCCAGGGAGGTCGTCGTTAGTAGGCCACCTTCGAAATTGGCAACTTTCTTGGCCGAAACTCGGTCAGAATAAAATCCATATACTAATATTATAAATGCGAATATGTCTATCTGTCTGTCTGTCTGTCTGTCTGCTACGCTTTCACGACCCATGTATTCAACTTATTTCGATGAAATTTACATGTATATCGGTAGATTACATCCCGAGGACATGGTCTAATTAAGGAGAACTAAGGAGTTCCCCCGAGAATCTAAAAATGTAAATCCACGCGGACGAAGTCGCGGAAATCGTCTAGTTATTAATGAGCGAAATATTACTAATAAATATTACTAAATAAATAAATAAATAAATACTTGTACACAGCTTCTTATCGGTACAAAAATAAAGTTAAATCACTCGGCTCGTTTGTAACAGAGCATTATTATTCCTATTACGACGTTAACAACTATATTTTATCTGTATTTAATCTGTTGCCCGTCGGGAATAACTCCTGTAAGCTGAGGACACACCGAATCCTTTATTTTATAAGCTAGCTGCTAACTTGCTACGTTACTTAGCTAACATAGAAAGGTACCTACTTAAATTGAAACAAGCTACACAAGTCGTATTTAAAGAAATTAAAAAACACGACTGCCCTGCCAAAAAACTAACTAAAAAGTTAAAATCTAAATTAATCTAGATAAATAGAATCTTATTCACATTTTTATTAAATGATATTTTTTGTGAATCACTGGATATTTAACTATAGTGTTATATATTTTTGGAATGTACTCATCATTTTCTAGATGATGATTATATAGTTAATCTTATTTTCAAATATTTTTTTTCAACTTTAGCCTTTAATGCGGGACCATGGTCACCCCATCAATTTTTTGGAAAATTTTACTAGCCTATGTCACCCGGAATAAGCTCGGGATTCTAACGATACCTCATTTATCAAAATCGGTTCAGGCGGTCAGTTATGGTGGAATATACAAACTCACATACATACTTACATACATACATACATACATACATACATGAACTCTGAAAACAATATACTCCTTTTTTCAGGCAGTCGTATAAAAATTCCATGTTTTATTTTATAATTACCAAGCATATTGGTTTCACGGAAGATAAGCGCTATATATCCTAACAGATATAGCATATGTGCTGAGTGAAGACCATTTTGGGAATCAAGTAACATTTTGCGATTTTTTTCTTCTTTATAGTCCCATTATAAGTCTCATTTTATCTATACTAATATTATAAATGCATAAGTTTGGATGGATATATGGATGTGTGGATGGATGTTTGTTACTCAATCACGCCCCAACGGCTGGACGGATCTGGATGAAATTTGGCACAGAGATAGATTATATTCTGGAATAACACATTGGCTACTTTTTGTCCCGGAAAATTAAAGAGTTCCCGCGGAAACCGAAAAACCTCTATCGCGGCATTCGCTAGTTATTAGATATTTATTGTACTTCTATCCCCGAATAAAGATTTTAAAATACATAGATGTAGGATTGGTCTCGGAGCGAGACCAATCCTACATCTATGGTAAAATACAACAAAAATATGAAAGAATCATTAATATATCTCAAAAATTAATACCAGTTATAATCCGGAGTCCCACAAACTTGTCTGACCTGCTCCCCTATTCTGTAACTCAGTGGCTATCGAAAAATGAAAGCCACTGACATATATATTTTGTACATTGAAGGTTTACTATGAAAAAATGAAAGAACATTTCATTGCAAATCTTCAATGGATAAAAAATATAAGTCAGTGGCTTTCATTTTTTGATAACCACTGAGTTACAGAATAGGGCTGATGGTGACATCGTCGCTAGTGTATAATATGAAAAGTAAAATCAAAACAAAAACTAAACAGGCAAAAAAGTTAGTTTCAATTTTGGCCACCGGGCCAGATTATTTATTAGTGGGACTATATTTTAGTTTTTTAGATGATAAGACAGGTGTAGTACAAACTTTACCCTTTAGCCCCAAATCATTTACGCGTATAAAATGTCCGGCACAAAAATAATAAAATGCGACGAACTTCATTGTATTGTCAAGGGTAGTATAGGCAGTAGCGTTTCGGTCTGCGCGTACCGTTCAATACTATTTATTACTATTTACGACTACGTAATTTGGTTAGTACTATATTTAACTATATTTATTGCATGCCTAGTTAAAATAACATCACCTATTTGTACAACGCACTGTGGTAGAATACTAGGATCCTCTATTTGGGTGGTAGAGTCATAACGTTTCTTCAGTGACACAAGTTGGCCTATCTATCTTCTTCTTCTATATATATAAAAATCAATTGCTGTTCGTTTGTCTCGCTAGAACTCGAGAACGGCTGGGCCGATTTATCTGGTTTTGGTTTTGAAATGTTTTTCGTAGTCCAGGGAAGGTTTAAACGGTGAGAAAATATGGAAAAATTGCGAAAAAGATAGGGCAGGACAACGTCTGTCGGGCCCACTAGTATGAAATAAATAAATCATTTATCATTTATTTTGGACCGACTTCCAAAAAAGGAGGAGGTTCTCAATTCGGCGCGTATTTTTTTTATGTATGTCGGTGCATATCTCCGTGGTTTCTGAACCGATTTGAAATTTTTTTTGGTCTTCCCATAAAAAAATCTGAATCCAAATCCTCAATCGTGATACTAAAAAGTTAAAAATAAAAATTATTTCGAAAAAACTGATTCTGAAACCGAATTATTTTTTACTTTACAGTGGCTATGGAAGTCGGTTTTTTGGAAATATTTTTTTTAAGAACATCTTGGTGCTACCGAATGCCACAAATAAATAATTGGAATTTAAATTAATATCGCGCGTCGAAGTCGAGGGCATCATCTAAGTAGTTATAATTTAAAATATACTTCGTAAATACGAGTATATATAAAAAATATTTTACATTAATGGTGATCGTATTTAACGTGACAAAGAAAAATATGGGAAACAAAAGTGGGCCGAGCAAGAAATATTGCGGGGCGGACTACAAAGGAAAAACATATTATTCTTTCAAGCACCGGGTGTTTTGTACATTACGATAATATAATTTTACCGGGACACTTGTCCCAGTAAAATTATATTATCGTTACTGGTCTTGCCTGGTGGGAGGCTTCGGCCGTTACCATCCTACCGCCAAAGACGTGCCGCCAAGCGACTAAGCGTTCCGGTACGATGCCGTGTAGAAACCGAAAAACCGAATAGGGGTATGGGTTTAATAGAACTGCCATGCCTCTAACAGGTTAGCCCGCTACCATCTTAGACTGCATCATCAGTTAACAGGTGAGATCGCAGTCAAGGGCTAACTTGTATTGGTTTAAAAAACACGTTCGTAAATTTTCCTTTAGGTAGTAAAATCAGAAAGTATGAGGTAGGTTACCCGTTGTCTTAGCTGAGCGACAAACGCGGCAACGCGACGAGAAGCGACGCGACTTTATCAAACAGTTGCTGGATACGTCTGTCGTTTTCTATGACGATTGGCGTTGTATCGCGTCGCTTCTGTCGCAAGGACAACGGGTAGGTAAGTACCTACGCGACATCGAAAACCTACGTCACCTACGTCAATAAAATTACTTACTATTCTCTCTCTCTCTCTCTCTCTCTCTCTCTCTCTCTCTCTCTCTCTCTCTGTCTCTGTCTCTTATCAACCCATTGCCGGCTCACAACTGAGCAATAGCCTCCAAGTCCAACCGACCTCTTATTCATCCCAACGTCATCCTAAGCCGTGGTCCGAGCCTCACAGGAGGCACCCTTAGGTAGAAGTTGACGCTTTAGTGGCCAGTAGGGCCTATGCAGCAAATTCAATCCGAAAAAAAAAACATCAAGAGCCTCGTCTCGGAATGAGAATGGAGTTGGCCACCTTCGAGAACATAATGAAGAACTCTCGGGTGTGCCTTATTCATCCCAACGTCATCCTAAGCCGTGGTCCGAGCCTCACAGGAGGCACCCTTAGGTAGACGTTGACGCTTTAGTGGCCAGAAGGGCCTATGCAGCATATTCAATCCAAAAAAAAAAGATCAAGAGCCTCGTCTCGAAATGAGAATGGGGTTGGCCACCTTCGAGAACATAATGAAGAACTCTCGGGTGTGCAGGTTTCCTCAAGATGTTTCACTTCACCGTTTGCAGCATATAATCTAACGTGCTTTAAGTGTTATTAATTCCCGCGGCAACTCCTTAATTTTCCGGGATAAAAAGCCTATATCACTCACCAGGTCCTCAACTGTATCCATGCCTAAATTCACGACGATCCTCCGTTCGTCGATCTAATCGATTGCTCCGTTGTAGTGTGATTGAAGGACAAACCAGCAAACAAACACACTTTCGCATTTATAATATTAGTAGGTATGATAATATGATGATATTAATTTTGAACTCAATTTAATTTCTTAAAATGCACATTACTTCGAAAGGTTGGAGGTGCGTGCCCGGGGATCCAACTCGCCACTCCGTAGAGGAGATCGGGGTGCCTTAACTACTAGGTTATCACAGCTTTACACTGCTTATTACAAAATTATATTAACTTTTAACAATTAGGATCATCAAGACGCAATCCTCCTCATGAAGCGATCTCGTCGGAGGGGAAAGACTTTTCGTCCTGTCGCCTTGTATGTGCGGCATATATCTGGCATTCATAGGCGCGAAATTTGGACCGTTGTGTGTTTCCGTACTAATAATCGCTCGAGATAGAATTCCGAAGTTCGTAATCGAAAAAGTTTTCAGCTGTAAATTCAAATCGTATCGATTTCGCGATATCGAAGTTCATCGGTACGATTACTTTAACTCTATGCCGAAAAGTTTGTAAGTAGTAGAATATTTTAAAGGGATAATTTCCTGTTCATTCTTATCGTTAAGACTCTCTCTCTTTGAATAGATGGCTCAGTTTTGATGCTAGCTTGTTCCCGAACCCGAACCCGGGACCTCCCACAGAAAGACCACAGAAGTCTCTAAACAAGTCATAATTAAAAAACACGACTGCCTTGCCAAAAAGCTAACTAAAATGTTAAAAATCTAAATTAATCTAGTTAAATTAGAACCTTATTCACATTTTTATTAAATTGGTATTTTTGTGTGAATCACTGGATATTGAACTACAGTGTTATATATTTTTGGAATCTACTCATCATTTTCTAGATGATGATTATATATTTAATCTTATTTCAATTGTTTTTTTTCTTTAGTCTTTAAAATTAAAAAATAAATTGATGGGGTGGTCCCCATCAATTTTTTTTTAATTTTACAATAACAAACACACATAACAATACAAAGCAACATACTCGTTTTTTCAGGCAGTCGTATAAAAATAAAAAAGATTAAAAAAAAAGAAAGACCACAGCGCTCACCACATCGCCAGGGAAATCGTCCTACGTAATTTTTCCCTTTTTCGCCAAATTGGTATGAGAAATGTTCCAATAATTTTCCGTAATTTTTTTGGCTAAATAAAGGATTATTTATTTATTTAATGTTTGATACTTCTCGCGTTTCCATAAAGCAAAACTTTCCACAGAGGTCGGCAACGCAAACATGGCTGGAGGAGCACTTCGGATTTTTTTCAAGTTCGCAGATTTATTACAGCACCCGCCGCCCCGGAGCGCGTAATTTACGAGGTTCCCCTGTCCCCGTATATTTTACTCTGATGCGATTCATTTAAAATCACATCCCGGTGTTTTAATCACTTTATTTGTTACTTTATTTAGGAGTAGGTTGGCACCAGTATCTATGTCTCGAAAGATTGTGAACCGTTCAATGTTCTGAGTGTCAATTTCTGAAATATTCATTGTATTTACGTTTTCTTGTCTGTTTCATGTAGGTTAGGTTAGGGTTCGACATAAAGAACCAGGTAGGTTAGGTTCTATCGGGTTATATACCTAACAGATTACAATTTACTGAAAAATAATGCGTTAAATTGTAATCTTTCGACAGTTTGCAATTTCGCGAGTTAGATTATAATCTAACGCTTTTTACAATCGTGACATTACAAATAGGTGACATCTGTATACTTACGATTTGATTGAAATTTGGCCAAGAGACAGGTTGCGTCCAGGGAAAGGACATAAGCTTCAGGTGCGGGAAAGGACTTATGCTTCTTTTCATCCCGGAAAATTAAGAATTTAGAGGAGATGAAGTCGCGGGCATCAGCTAGTACTAATAGATAAACACACGCGCCAAACTGAGATAATAAAATATGACGATACAGCCCCACAAACTTATCTGACCCGGTAACAAACATTGGAACAAATTTTTATCCCTGTTTAGTTTTTATTTTTATTTTTCACCAGCTGATGCACACAACTTCGTCTTCGTGGTTTGAGATTTTTTGGTTCCCGCGAGAACTCTTTAATACTATTCTGTAATACATGCATCTATCCATCCATCCAATGTTTCGCATTTTTTGTTAAGTGACAGGAATTGTAATTAAGTAGACAAGGAGTGCGCGTTAGATAGTGTGTGCATCTAATTGAGAGTGTGTGGGGAAGGGGGGGAAATGTGTGTGTTTGTTGGTCAGTATTTGTGAGTGAAAGTGTAGAGTTAGAGTGATACTAAGTGTTTATGGGTTGTCTCTAATCATTTAAGTTAATGGGATTAAGATGAAAAACAAATTAAGAAAAGATTGAACAATCATATTTGAATTTTTATTATAACTTCTTTTATTATATTTTATTTTTATTATTTATGATGTAAGTATAGATAGATACTAGTGACGCTGTCACCGGGTCAGAGAAGTTTGTAGGACTATAGGCATGTTTTAAAATTAAAATTACCAAGAGTCCCAAACGCGCCTGTCTGAGAAGATTCCTGGAAACTCGGCCGGATATTTTTTTTCATACTACTAGTTGCAGTTCTACTGGCTAATATTAAGTTATCAGTGTGAAATTCGTGATAATACAAGGCAGATAGTAAACATTTAAGGCTCAATAATACACTCTAAGGCTCTGCCTGAAAATCAGCGCTGCAGATATTATAGGTAGCCTTTTTTTTATTTGTTACACGGGTCAGTTATTTATATTTGTAGTTAAAATACATCTTGTATTATAAGTAATTATTTTGGGGTTATTTTTCATTTTTAACCGACTTCCAAAAAGGAGGAAGTTCTCAATTCGGCGGGTAACTTTTTGTAGTTCTTTTTCGTACAATCAAATAGAACCGGAGCAAACTGAAAACCAGCGCTGAGCATTGTTATCAATGCTCAGTAATGCTGAGTTTGCTTCCCATTGTATATTGTTGGATTTTATTTAACTTTTTTTAGGCGTAGGACTCAGTGGACTGTGTAAATTCTACAAATAAGATACAATAAAAATGTTCCTTTTTTTCTCTTTAGTTATCCACGTAAAGCTGAATAAACATTTATTTATTTATATACATATTATCTAATATTATATGTAAATGTATATAATATTATCCCTGTCGCTGGTGCGCGTGTCAACTAACCGTAAAGTTTTTGAGAAAAGTATTTGCAGTGATAAATCAGGCAGGCGCTCACTTTTTCTTGACTGATTGCACGGCCATTAATTCGAATTTTATTTGTGAATTTTAGATAAAGATCCTTATTCAGATAAGTCCTGAAATAAGTTGTGAGACGCTGACAGACGTACGATCAGACAAATGCAATCACTAAGTAGATTCGAGAGAGACTATTTCGTTTTTATATTCGTAGGACCTGTATCTAACTGAGTCGCTCTAGTTTCGCTCCGGTGGCATTTCTGAAAAATAAATATTAGTAGCAAGAACGAATCGTTCATTAAAAATGATATCCCTGCTTATCTTTAGGACGCTTTTATGATAAAGAAAATAAGTTTTTTTTGTTTAATTTGATTGGTATAAAGTTAATTTGGCATCGTACCAGAGGTTTATTTTATTTATTTATTTATCTTCCAGCTTAAATCTATCTTTACAGGTATACCTCATGCGATAGACTAAGACAAAAAAAATATACCTATACATTACAAAAAATATTTACAATAATGGGTATTAACCCCGCTATTACGTATTAATCCTTGCGACTCATTTGACGACTCGCTATTATTATCTATCAGTAAGAAAGAAAGAAGAAGGAAGAAAATAAGTCTTTTATGTATAAAATACACCCCAATTTAAGTAAACAAACAGTAGCTATACTTGAGCTATACTCAATTTAACAACGTTTCGGGTTTCATGTTTTGTTTGTTTTCGGTTGTTTCTTTCAGTTCTTCCCGAAGTTTAAATGAAAAAGGCCCGCATTTTGGCCCAGTTATATTTGACTTGCGCCCATTAATTCTTATAAACTTTTCTTTGTCTGTCTCGGAGGTTTGAGAACGTTGGTTTGTGGACTTTGGATTTACGAAGGGAATATATAGCTTAAAATGATCACAGCACATCACCGGCTGACTACTGCCGAGCATGGGGTCCTTTCAGACAGTGGCGTGCAGTTCATAGAGGCACACAAGCACTGCTTACCCAAATGGAAATACGTCAATGCTCAGTTTTCATCACGACAGTCAGTAGATAGGTATTCTGACTAACTAATGCCTACCCTAGCTTCAAACCCTGTGCACGCTACTGCTTTCAGAATATAATTCGGTAAAGTGTAGTCGGACTCGCACACGAAGGGTTCTGTATCATCGTACAAGATTTAAAACTATGTACTTTTTAAGCACTAGTTTATTGTTATCGGGATCCCCTTTAATTTATAACTTTACTAGCGAAATAATTAAAATAAAATCATACTGTCATACCTAGATATATTACAAATGCGAAAGTGTGTTTATTTGTTACTGCCTCGTTGGTCTAGTGGTTTGCATGTTCGACTGCGGCCGTCAAGGTCCTGGGTTCGAGTCCCGGGTCGGGCCAAAACAAATATTGGGTTTTTCTGACTAGAGATTCTCAGTACTAGCCCGGAGTTAGGAAGTTGGCGGTGTTTTCACCCCCGTGCCTCGGAGAGCACGTTAAGCCGTCGGTCCCGGCTATTAACACTAACATGATAATAGTCGTTAAAGCCCGCCAACCCGCATTGGAGCAGCGTGGTGGGTCTAAGCTCTAATTCCCTCTCTCTCATGAGAGTGGAGGCCTGTGCCCAGCAGTGGGACGTTAATGGGCTGTAGTGGTGGGTGGTGGTGGTTTATTTTTTTAGTTTGTCCTTCAAGTACGCCGCAACGGAGCAACGGATTGACGTGATTTTTGGCATGGGTATAGTTGAGGAGAGTGACTTAGGCTACTTTTTATCCCGAAAAATGAAAGGATTCCCGCGGGAACCACAAAAAATTGCGGGCATCAGCTAGTTAGTAATAATTCTAACAATTATTATTTCGATCCATCGATTTCCATCAATGAAGTACGACTAACGTACTTCAATTAATCAATTATAGATACATATTCCTGTAGATACATATTCAAAGGCCCTATTTTGCCTGTGTCCTCTCAGGCTTACCCGATATGTATATTTGACGATTTAGTATTTGCACAAGACCACAAAACATTGAGCCACTGAAATGCCAACCTTCAGTTGTCATACTTAGAGTGAATGTATTGAATGTATGTTGGATTATGGTCGGTAGTACATGATGTAAAAGGCTTCTTAGGTGCTGTTTAAAGACGTTTATATGCGACCAGTCGGCCAGATGGAAGGAGTAATTCGTTGGGACGCTTTGTCTTTGTCCCTATTAGGAGATGTATTATTTGTACGGTACATTAAGAGAATAGATAGGCCGTGAAAGCGTAGCAGACAGACCGACAGACCGACAGTCGGACAGACAGACACACTTTCGCACTTATAATATTAGTATGGATTAAACGTTGTAAACATGGATTAAACTGCTAATTCCTTCATTGTTGTAAACCTTAATGTTTTGCTACCAACTTTTTGGGCAAGACCAATAAAAACTTTATCAAGTATTAATTAAAAAACTGCAACCCAACTACCATTAAAACTTCAAGAGGGTCCCCACTTTTTGGATGTCACATCCGTCATATCAATTGTGTTGGAGTAAAATGTAGCCCATGTTACCCGGGCCATTAATAACAAATCGATTGATATCTCATTCATCAAAATCGGCTCAGTAGTTTAGTTGCTACGGTGGAACACATACATAATAATATCCTTCCGAGCGAATTTCGGCCACGGCTTCCTATCTCAAGAGAGATTAGCCATCTGCGCAGAAGATATTATAGTGCACAAGTGTTTACGCAAATACAGGTGCACTCTTTGTTCCTTTACTCTCTTAGCCCCATGGGACGGAAAATCTGACACGACCAGAGAGAGATCAGCCACAGGACCGACAGCTTGTGCTCTCCGAGGCACGGGGTTGAAACACCGCCAACTTCCTAACTCCGGGCCAGTGCTGAAAATCTGTAACACATACATAGGCACATACATACATACATACATACATAAATAGACTGATGAATTTGTTACGTGCTCTTCACTAAATCGTTAAATATCACCATCACGTCTTATACTTTGTATACTTGACATTCATAGAATGTATTGTGTAAGTACCAATTTTGAATTATTAGTACTGAGTATAAGTCCTTATTTTGACTTTGACATTAATCATAGCCCTTCCTTTTGGATTTGCCGTGCTTAGTCGGATAAAAATAAGCGGTAATATCCCAGGTTATCCGGGCTTCTCAACTTTCTAAGTGAAGTAAGTATATGCGGTTAAATATCACTCGCAACAACGATGAAGGAAATACCAGCATGCCCATGAATTCTTCATGACTGTGATTGAGTAATAAACATCCATCCATCTAAACTGCGCATTTATAATATTAGTTTAAAATTATGAATGAGTAGGAGGCTTCGTCAACAGCTTTTTACCACTTTTTATCATTGAATAAACAAAAATAAAAAAAATTCTTTCCAAAAAACCGACTTCCAAAGCCACTGTAAATTAAAAAATATTTTTGATTTCTACACACTAGGAGCTACCTCTGAGGACTGAAAAAAATTCTAATCGGTTCAGAAAAAATATTCAAATCAATCAATATGCACCCGACATACATTAAACAAAATATATATAAACGCACCGAATTGAGAACCTCCTCGTTTTTGGAAGTCGGTTAAAAATGCACCTATATGTACGTAACGATAAATGTACATTTACGTAAATTAATAATTAATGTGGGTAGTTTACAATAAAGTTTTCTCAGGAATAACTAATTAATATTATCAACAGTCGTCAAAATAACACATAATTAAACATATTTAACAAATGTAAATGTCAAAAATTTGATATTTAAACAAATTTTGATATTTTACTGACACAATTTAAAATGTGGGTAGTTTCGTACTAATTCGCTTTGCGGCTCTGGAAAGTTCCATGTATAGATGATCAAAACAATCGCTTTAAGTAGAAAAAGTGGTAACTGGTAAGTGGAATTTAATACTAAAATACTATTAACTTTAGAAACAATCTAGCTAAGTACTTTTTCTACAATACCTTACTAAGAATGGGTTCACATATTAATGATAAACTATATGATGCACTAGATAACTGGAGCTAACTTTACATGGGTTTGTTTATCTTATGTACTATATTTAATGTAATATAGGTTGATAGTTGCCTGCAAAAAAGTTATAATTTTATTATTTATTTAAATTTTTACATTAGTTTCACCGTGATGTGTGGCTGTTAGTTGCTCTAAATACTTGATTCTGATGAATTATTTTTATATTTATGAAATTATGAACTATTAATATTGTACAATAATTGACAGTTACCGTGTTAGGGCTTATGCAATACTAGCGAATGCCCGCGACTCCATCTGCGTGGTTTGAGGTTTTTTGGTTCCCGCGGGAACTCTTTAATTTTCCGGGATAAAAAGTAGCCTATGTGCTATTCCAGACTATAATCTATCTCTGTGCCAAATTTCAGCCAGATCAGTTCAGCCGTTGAAGCGTGAATGAGTAACAAACATCCATCCATACATCCATCCAAACTTTCGCCTCAAGCCATTACAATGATATACCTAAATGATACTTAAATTATTTATTTATTTCACATAGGACAACTTGTGCCACTTATGATAAGTCAAGACTTTATCACTGTACTACTGAGAAGAGCCAGCAAGAAAATATAAATCGTCAAATAGAAATAACAAAATCGCGTGGTGTCACTGGTCACAGGACACTCCGTTAGAACGTAAGTCGAGTTTAAAATATCCAAATATTTAATATAATTTAATTAAAATTTAATATTTAAGTGTTTTAAAAATAACTAAATATGTTCCTTTGAAATTACATGCTAATCTTATGCTAAGTTACATGCTTGTTTGGCTATGGTACAAATATCTACGGTACAAGTCACTCTCTGTCCCGTCTTCTTTTTTCCAGGTCATGCCTCATGCCACCAAATGCGCAGTGGATTTTCTAAAAATCGCTTTCAGATAATTAACGATAACGATAATTTTTATCATTATACTGAAGGATCGGGAGGTTTAATTAATGTATTGCTGAAAAGTTAGCATACTTACATTGTTTTTCAGCTAAGCAGTCTTATCTTCGGCATAAAAAGCGCTGGCCCAAAGCACTCGGTGCATTCAGGCGTCGACGCGGGGCGTAAGTAGTTTATTTTAATTACGGCTAGTGACCATCCGCCATTTTGTGAAGAATTTTGCTATATTTTGTTAATTTTTCACTTTTTTCATATTTTTAATATTGTCTTTTAAAAGGGGGAAGTCTGAAAGTAGCGCCAGTGATAGAAAATATGAGGAGTAATAGGCTAGGATGGTATGGGCATGTAATGCGGAGGGAAGGAAGGCATATTACGAGAAGAATGAAAGATATGCATGTGGAAGGAAAAAAGAGTAGAGGGAGACCAAAGAAAAGATGGATGGTTTGTGTGAAAGAGGATATGCGCATAAAAGGGGTGAATGAAAGGTTGATGAATAACAATTAACAGAAGTGAGTGGAAGAAGAAAATATGATGTGCCGACCCCACGTAGCGTGAGACAAGGGCAGGAAGAAAAGTGTATTTAATTTTGTTTTCACTTAGATTGTTATACTTTTAGTTACATTTTAAATGAACTTTTGAGAATTTTTCTCTTTTATTCCGCGTATATATCTTTCCTAAATTCTTATAATTACCACGTGATTTTAAACCCTTTTACTAGATTTTAATTGTATTTTTCTTCATTTTACGTTTATCATTAGCCATTTCATTTTAGGTTTTAAATCTGAATTTATTAAAGAGAAGATTCTTTTGTATAGCAAGTTTTTTTTTCAGCAAAGTTATAATAATTATAGTTGTCTTGACTAGTCTGATTAATTTATTTTCACATTTCCAGTTATAATTTTCTACAACTTACTTTTTATTTTTTAATTTTCAAGATCATAGATTAAATAGTGCGTTAATATTATGTCAGTCAACTAGTATAGTTATTTCAAGCAGTTTCAGTCAATTTCTTTAATATTATTTCTCCATTGCAGTGAGCCAGGGCTTCCGCGTCACAAGAACTTTTCTGATGGGAGTTTGGTAAGTTTTTTGTTTTTATCTAGACCATAACCATGTATTATTTTATCTCTGAGACTGTTTTACGCCTTTCAACACTATATCCGAACCCTGCAGAGCGACCGCGTATCCTCTGCATCAATCATTGTTACAGTATCAATTGTTGTGATTGGCTGAATTTATGGTATTCTTGCTGCGTCAATGGATTTTGTCCAAGAGTGTTATCCAATCAGAGGTGCTTGCGATCGTTACAATGTAACTGTCAGAGATACGCGGTCACCCTGTTGAGGTTTCAGGTTAAAATATATGACACCTAGTACCTAATTTTGTAAAGCTGTGAAATTGTTTGTTGCTTTAGTCGGTGGTGATGCGTTATGGTCATTTTGGGAATTTTTAATTATTTAAAATTGGTCACAATATCAGGTCTGATCTGAGGCCCAATTGTCTGAGCCAATCGTATTAATTTGACAGTTCATAACGTATAACTCGAACTTTTTAAGCAGTACATACATGCGTTCTGACGTGCAAGCATATATGACCTCCTTAAACAGGTCGAATTATACGTTTGACGGACTATTACGATTACGATTTCTTTATGTAATCGGGGGGCTGATAGAAGGTTTCGAACGTGGCGAATTCCCACCTACCATGTCTTATGTAGACCTCGTCTATTAAGGGGTAGTGTTCCCTGTACAGATTACGCTCCTACCATCTTGGATTTGCATCCCTTGAGATCTGTCATCGCAGCTGAGGGCATCTAAACTGTCAGCGGATTATAAAACAACATCGTTCTGTTTTCAGGCCACTCTGCAGACTGCTCCCATCAGAAGACCTCCGCCGCTTGCCGCGTGCGCCTGCGCCGTCAGTGACGTCACAGGCGACGCCGCAGCCGCCCGCGTAGTGGTCCACCACGCTGAGCGGCCGTGATGCTGGCCCGGCGTCGCTGCCCCGCTCCCCGCGAGCGGCCCGCAGTTGACGCACCACACTCTCGAGGAGAAGGCCGGCACCTGAACAACAACAAGCATCGACCTTCTCCTTGCCGACTTCCTTGAGACTTTCCGGCACTGACCGACACAAGGGACGGCGCCAACCACCAGACGAAAGTGAGTAAATAAAATAAATAAAATAAAATAGCCTTTTATTACAGAACTTTTTACAATTATAGTTTTAACAAATTAATCACAAGAAGTCCCTTAGTTCTGTGTGCCTCGCGGCAAAGGCCTCCTCCAGCTCTCTCCAGTGCTTGCGATTTAGTGCCACCCTTCTCCAGAATGGACCAGCTGCCAGCTTCAGCTCGTCCTCCCAACGTCTTTGCTGCTGGCCCTTGTTTCTTTTGCCATCCCGTGGGTATCATTGTGTTACCAGGTTACTCCATTTTCCATGTGACCAGTTCACCTTCACTTCAGCTGATCCATTCTTTTGACTATATCTGTGACACCTGTTCTCGCTCTGATGGCTGAGCTCCTGATTCGGTCGCTTCTTGACACCTACCATACTTCGTTCCATCGCCCTCTGACACCTCTCAAAATTGTCCCTATGGGCCTTGTTTAGTGCCCAGGTTTCACAGCCATATTATGTAATGACGAAAGTGAGTAAGTATACTTTAATTTTTAGAACTTTATTTGCAGTTCCACGGCCTCTTAGCGACGTTTGCTGCAGCCTTAACCTAGAGATTAATTCCTGGCTAGATTGACTAAAATGTCATTGATCATTATAACAATATCTGGTCCTACAAGACCTAGACAAAAGTTTTGCACAGACATTGCAGCATATTGGAGACTGACACAAGATAAAAAAAACATCCAATTCTAGATTAAAACCATCCCATGCCACGGTCGTGTGCCCACAGGAATTTTAAAAACCTCAATCCTCGCGGAGGAAGTCGCGGGCGTCTAGTATCTGGGCGTTAATTCTTCATATTTCTTGTTCCAGAACATCGATCAATCACAACAATACGAGACTTGTTATCATTATATTGGATTCCGTAAGTAACTACTTATTCTTTTTACTTTTAGAACGTTAATTCTTTATGGCAGGATAAAACGCGGACCCCTGGGCTGGAAAAAAGTACGTGACAGAAAAGAATTAGCCTCTTTCTCTCTCCCAGTATAGATGTAAAGAGACAGAACACCCATTTTTGATTATTTTAGTTAGTGATAAATACCTATTTAGATTAGGAGCCGCAATGGCCCAGCCGTATAGGAACCGTTTTATAAGCAAAATGTTACAGGTTCTAGTCCCACTGCTGTATATTATGTTTGTTTGTATTTTTAATTTCTTCCAGGGTGTCCAACGGCTTGTTTAACTACTCTTAGGATTTTAAAACTTGTTTAACTACTATCACCTTTTAACTTGCATTGTTACAATTAACGTCATTTCCAAATTCTCAAATGGTGGGAGGCTTCGGCTTTGGTTACTAGCTAGTTACCACCATACCAGCAAAAACGTACCGCCAAGCGATTTAACGTTCCGGTACGATTCTGTGTAGAAAACGATTAGCGGAATGGGTTGAATATAACTGCCATACCCCTAACAGGTTAGCCCGCTACCATCTTAGACTGCATCATCACTTACCATCAGTTGAGATCGCAGTCAAGGGTCAACTTGTAGTGGAATAAAAAATACCGTTGCCTTTACGAAAATACTACCTATGCTAATTTAAATATTTATAGATTATACAGTCTGAGATGGTAGCGGGCTAACCTGTTAGGGGCATGGCAGTTACATTAAACCCATACCCCTATTCGGTTTCTACGCCGGCACGTCTTTGCCGGTAGGGTGGTAACTAGCCATGGCCGAAGCCTCCCACCAGGCCAGACCAGGGAAAATTCAGAAATTATAAATTCCCAAACTGACCCTGCCGGGGATCGAACCCGGGACCTCCGCACGTTAAGACAACAGCGCTGCACACTGCGCCACGGAAGTCGTCAAAGATGGGTAAAATGACAATCAAAAAGGTTTGAAATAAACCAAAGATACTCTAGCAGGATTGAAAGGAGGGCTGCTACGTCACTCAGCGATTAGAATACCTAGATTTTCTACCCGCTGAATGACGTATTCGTCTGAAATGACTACTGTTAAATGATTTTTTTTAACGTCATGTCTTTTTTTTTTCAGATGGACACATCTTTAAAAAATATCTAATCTATTAGCCTTGGAGCATACATGATTTCTCCGGACTATTATCATTACAATGTAAATTAATATTAAGCACACGTAAAAACTAAAATAGGTATATTTATTATGTAGCTTATTGTATAGAAAGGAAATGTACACCGGCTTTGAAAGAATTAAAGAATAAAATTGTTTTGTATTCCCCAATTTTATTCTTCACTTCCATCCGATTTTGTGATTAGTTTGCGATAATAAATTAATAATTCACTCATGAATTGTAAATCCTTAAGTGTGACGACTCAACATACTAATATGTACGGCTTATTGAGTATATAGGCTACTTTATGCAGGCATGATGGTTGTATAAGTAAAAAAGTTTGCTTATAAGTTTTTGTTTTTGTGTCAAACATAGTATGAAACATATTATACTTCATACGATCTCCACTTTATTGTTCCATTGGGTCTTATCGGTTCTTTGCACACACGAACACTGTTATTTTTTTTCACATATTTAAAGTTTATTTAGAAGTAAGTTTTTTTTAGACGCAAGTCCTTTTGTTACCCCGATGTTTGATTGCTTTTTTAAACTACATTACACTTTTCTTTTTCGTACAAATGCATTTTATTTTTTAATCTTTGCAGTCAGCCCCAGCGAGAGAAATCGAGCTATTTGCATTGATGTATAAAGTACTAGACATTCCGGGATAAAAAGCCTATGTTCTTCCCAGAGATGTATCCTATCCCTGTACCAAATTTCATCAAAATCAGTTGAACAGATGGAACGTGAAATCGTAGAAGACAGAACACACTTTCGCATTTATAATAAGTAATAGTATGGATACGGATTTCGATAGCTCGAGCATTTTGCTGAGGAATAAGTAGGTTAATCATACTAATATTGTAATTTGGAAAGTGTGTTTGTTTGTTGGTTTGTCTTTCAATCAAGCCGCAACGGATCGACGTGATTTAGGCATGGGTATTAAGGACCTAGAAAGTGATATAGGCTACTTTTTATCCCGGAAAATCAAGGATACCCGCGACTTTGTGCGCGTGGGTAGAGGTTTTGGTTCTCGTGGGAATTCTATTGTGTTAATCTAGGCTAATCCAGATCCGTTAAGCAGTTCTGGCGTGATTGAGTAACAAACATCCATCGGCCATCCATCCATCAAAACTTTCGCATTTACTAATATTTAGTATAAATAGCAATCTCTCTGTCTTTATTCTATATCTTTATTTTAAACTTCTCGACAGCCCTACAAATAACAAGACAGTTCGCACATCGATATGACTCAGTTGGGACAACTTAAGCTGACGTTGTAGCTCGTTAAGTGAGACTCAATAACAACTTAAGAGAGTAAATGCAACTTGAAAACTTCTTGAATGCATTCCTGGATAAGGGGCCTAAAGAAGCTTAAGGCTGGGAAGAAACACGCCGGGTTGTTTTAAGAACCGGATCTCGAGCCCGATGATATACCGTTTGTTTTTTAAGAAGTGGAACTTTGGCCCAATGGAAAGAAAGATAAAAAAAGCACGTTCGAAACCGGGGCGAGGGCTTGAGACATCTTTGAAGCTTGATCGAATTCGTTTATTTGAATCCATTTATCAATATATATCTAGGTGTTAGAGATTTTCATAAAGATAAGTCAATCTACCCTTGAGGAGTTAAATGCAAAACAAATCTTATATTAAGCTCTGTAATATAATATCGCTAGCTAAAACTAAAAGTATCCCAGCACGCTGCTATCGTGACCTAAATTGGTTTCCTTGAAAGTAAGTGAATTATTAATGTTTGTGAGTTGTGACCCGGATCGTGTGTCAGTGTGTGTGGATCGTGTTGTGGCCGGGTCGTGTGCGGCCGCGTTAATAGTTATTAAGTGTACATGGTGAAGTTAAAACTCCTCCGGCGAGTTTGTTGGAGCGAGTTTTGTCGTAATGAGAAACAAGAGTAAATGCTTTGATACTGAGCTGTCTGATAACTCATTTTGTGAATAAGGATCTATTAGCGTTTATTTATTTATTTATTTAGATATCTTTATTGCACACACAAAATATACAGAATACAGTTTAAAAGCAGTAATTACTAGTAAAACTAGATAGAAATGTGCAAAGGCGGTCTTATTGCTAAAGCAATCTTACAGTATGTACTGTATTTAAAAATAAATATATAAGAAATGCATACATAATAAAGTACATAAATTTTAGACCAATAAATAGATGTAAATATATACTACTACTACACAACTACATATATAAATATACCTAAATAAATAAATATATATCATTAATATATTCTCCATTATAGAATAAAGTAAACACTAATAATTACAAAGAGATAAATAATGATTATACAAACGACTTTTGAAAATTGAGAGCGATACTTGAGATTGAAGTGTTTATCTTCGTTCTCAAGGTGGAAGAGGTCATCTAATTTTATAATGAACGCGCTGCTAAGGGTGTGTCCAACTACAAAGCGGCATAGGTAATATAAGCATAATAACAGGAATGCCGCGCTGTTATTATGCTTATATTAATATATATGTATTAAAATAAATCTAGTGTTACAGCTATCAAGAAAGCTAGTGTTACAACTTCGTGACTATTTTGAAAAGGAAAGTCGTACTTGTATACTATTACTAGATGAGTATACGAGTTACGAAATATCAGATAAAAGGTCACGTCGCTTCACTATTGTAAAAAAAGATATGCGTCTATGGAGTATTGCATTTTTTGTCGATGGTTGCCTGTCAATAAGTATGAAACTTCATAGGTTCTTATGTCAAAAGTAAAATAAACGCTTGGACAGATATATAGCCTAACCTATCTGTACCCTTCAACTAAGTTTAACAATATATGGCTTTCAGTGTTGGCAATACTCCCCCAGTACCCTTATTCTAAGTTTTAATTCTTTTGATCGTATACGCATTCGATTACATTAGCGTCATAGTAAAATGAACCTGAATACCATTGATTAAAAATCACAAATTCAGTACAACAGATTTTTATTTGGAAACTTAACGTTTGGAGCGCTGGCTATGAATGCATACACGAAATTGAGCTCTGAATCTATGCTTATGGTTCATTTTACTTTAACGCTAATGTCATCGAATTCTTATACGATCAATAGAATTAAAACTTAGAATAAGGGTACTGGGGCCGTACTGCCAACACTGAAAGCCTTATATCGTTTCATTATTGCTGACTTTCGCGTTATTATGTTCCTTATTTTAGGAACGTCAAGGTACGTGACATCAAACTGTCATTTTGAGTAATATTGCTTTAGTATTAAGCATTGGCAGCATGGTCCCGGAACGGCCTGGATGGATGATAAATTTTTTTTTTATTTCATGTAGGACAACTTGTGTCACTTATGAAACGTTAAGACTCTACCACCGGTTCGGAAAACTGATTCTACTGAGAAGAACCGGCAAGAAACTCAGCAGTTGCTCTTTTCATAGAAAAGAAAAGGTTACAATATGTAGATGTCACCGTAAGATTGTAAAACCCGTTAGATTATAATCTAACTCGCGAAATTGTAAACTGTCGAACGATTGTAAACTGTTCAATGTTCTGAGTGTCAGTTTTTAAAATATTCATTGTATTTACGTTTTCTTGTCTCTTTCTTGTAGGTTAGGTTAGGGTTCGACATAGATAATCAAGTAGTGCCCGGCCCCAGGCCGGGCACTTAGGTTTTATCGGGTTTAAATACCTATCAGATTACAATCTACCAGAAAATAATGCGTTAAATTGTAATCTTTCGACAGTTTGCAATTAAGTGAGTTAGATTATAATCTAACGGTTTTTACAATCTTACGGTGACACAGACAACACAACACATACGTTAAAAGTATTACACTGACTTGTGGGTCACTGGATGTGAGGCCGGTTGCTTCCATGCAACACATTGAAGTGTCGTAAATTCATCGAACTTGTTAAGCCGGGCACAAACGTAGCGATGCGATAAAACTATCGCCAGACTTATGTGCCGGGAGCGATGCGACGCGACGGCCGATTTGAAACGCCGCTCCGAGTCGTACATCACCGAGCCAACTTGATTGCACTGATGCTTGCTATATGTCATGTTTTGGATCGCCTGTGCCCTTTTAGAATAGCAATAACAATAGCAGCATCGCTAGTTTCTACAAAAAATCCATACTAATTGATCGAGCGAACCGAAGGTTTCCGAGTTTACTTGAGTGAATTTGCACTTGTCCGTCCGTCCGCCTGTCAGAGCCTTATAACTTCTGAATTACTGAACGTAATTACTTCAAATTTAAATATAATATGTAAACCGATGGCCTCCAGCCGAATATGGGTTAAAAAGTTATAAACATCTTTATTTCAGGAGGCGAAGGCGAAGGCACTTTAGAAGCGAATGCGAAGTAAAATATTTTTATAGCGTTATATCATTTAAAAAATGATTAGGAGAGTCCAAAAATATCTTTTTTTTTAATTTTTCCCCTAAAATTGACGAAATGGGGGCTTTCAAAGTGGAGATTTCTAATGTCCAAAGTTGACCTCGGAACTCTCAATTTTCTGAAAGGTTTGAGCCTGAAACTTGATCAATTATTTGAATTATATTCTGTACTTGAACAACAGATACTAAAATTAGATAAATATTATAAGGAAACGAAATTATTTAATTTTTAAAGAGCTTCAGTATTTTTAACAGAATTCACAATGATGTCAATAGATGGTGCTCTGTAAAAGATTACTTGAACAACAGATACTAAAATTAGATAAATATTATAATGCGAAAGTGTGTCTGTCTGTCTGTCCATCTGTCTGTCTGCTACGCTTTCACGGCCCACCAGTTTAAACGATTTTAATGGAGTTTGATACAGGGAATAGGGATAGTTTGTATGCCAGGTAAGTGTACTTGTACTTAGTGGATAAAAAAAGGACACAGGCTACTTTTTATCCCGGAAAATTAAGGAGTTCCGGCGGGTATAAAAGAAAACTAAATCCACAACATCATCTAGTATTTGTATAGAAATTTCGGGGCATCTTACAAATAGCAGTCATCCTCATTGATTGGGTACATCCATTCTTCAAGGGAAATGATCGCAGAGGAGGGCGGGATAAAAAATTAATGAGAGAAATCGGGTGAGATGGGGACAGTGATCCGTCTCCAGCCACTGGGGAGATACGAGGATAAGATTGAAGACCAATAGGTATTGAGGTAGTTCTTGCCAGATTCAAAAAAAAGTTTTTTTTTGTGGACGTAATATCATTTATCAACATACTTAATCATTATCAATACATAATATACTAGTGAATTCACGATGTATAGTGTAGGCAACGGGGTGGTCCGTTGTATGGACCCCTTGCATTAAATCCTCAGTCGATGAAACTTGGCTGGGTTTTAGTAGTGGATGATCCAAAACTTACACAAAAATATCCAACAAAAAAAAACATCTGGAAGTTAGGTATTTATACCTAAAACTTAAAATTTCTGATTGAATATTTTCTCGATTCCTTTTTAAAATAATAGTAGGTAGTATGCTTACACTCAAAACCGAAATATCAAACGAAAAAAATCATGCAGAGCATCGATATTTAAATCGATTTTAATATCAAATCTAAACTGCGTTTACGCGATGTACCTTACTTTTAGCTTTAATAATTGGGTATAGCTTAAAAAAACCTTACTTCCTGTCTGATTTTTTATTGGATATTTATAATATGCATATTAGTTTATTTTCATATATTTATTATAATTATTATATTATTTGTGTAACTGTTTATGTATTAGTATGTAGGTATTTGTTTGTATGTTTATATTAATACACCACCCGCGGGTTAATCTCCTAACTTCTCCTATTCCTAAGGTTGCCTGGCAGAGATCGCTACTAAGCGATAAGGCCGCCTTTTTGTATACTACTTCGTTCTTTGTTTTGTATGTATTTTTTGTGTCCTTTTTATGTGTGTTGTGGTGTACAAAATAAAGAGTAATAATAATAATATACGTTTAACTCATGATACTTTATCATACTGTAAATATTCGTCGACTGAGGAATTATTGTTTGGGTCAACTAGCTTTATTGCCTAGGCTAGTAGTTAAAACAGCAAGTTCTACCGTCGAAAAACAATTTCGCAGCAGCAGATAGCTAAAAGATTAATTTTAAAGTGGGGGAGAGCGGGCCGGGCCCGGACCGGATGTGCTCCCGGCGGGATGTTTACAGGGATGCGATCTTTGACTTCCATCCTAACTGTTTGAGTTCGCAGACTTTACTGTTGAGTCATACTTTTGTTTGAGATTCAATTCATCATACTTGCACATCATTTTTACCAGCAGCTAAACACAGAATTGTTGGATTCTAGCTAGCTGCTGGTTCAACCCAATTTTTACTGCATTTATTCCATACTGCATTTTAGAATTGTATAGAATTGACTTATTTTTAGATAGATCTATTAATAATTAGATTAGTTGGATATCATTGTAAAATTGGTAAATAATTGTAACCTTTTTTGTCAATAAGGAATTAATTATTTATTTATTTATTATTTTTAGCAAACGGATAAGTGCAGGGCAAAATTGGCAAAGGCAAAATAAATTTTCTTATCTCGAGTAATAGGCAAAATTGGTATAGAAATTGTTGTTGAAATTCAACATTTCTTGGCTCTTTCTTTTTATTTCAGAAGAAAGGACGACATGGTTTCTTATATCCTTTCTGAATCAAAGTTAATGCGAAAATAATAAATGCGAAAGTATGTTTGGTGGTTGGTTTATTGATTTGTCCTTCAATCACGCCGCAAAAGATGGGTAATATTATTATTCGTTGTCGCTATGTCACGTGGTCAAAGAAGAGTATATCAAAGAACAGAAATGCATCTAGATGTGCGTTTAACGATAAATGTACATATTTACGTAAATTAATAATACAAATGTTAAGCATACAAATTCAGTAATGTGGGTAGTTTAAAAACAAGTTTTCTCAGGAATAACTAATTAATATTATCAAAAGTCGCCAAAATAACACATAAATATACGTATTTAATAAATGTAATTGTGAAAAAAGTAATATTTAAATAAATTTTGATATTTTACTGACACAGTTTAAAATGTGGGTAGTTTTGTACGAATTCGCTTTGTGTCATGTACAGGCGATCAAAACAATCGATTTAAAAAGAAAAAGTGGTAACTGGTAAGTGGCATTTCATACTAAAATAATATTAACTTTAGAAACAATCTAGCTAAGTACTTTTTCTACAATTCCTTACTGAGAATGGGTCTACATTATAGAGACCGGAACTGGCTTCGCACGGGTATGTTTACCTTTATGTACTTACTACCAAAACCATTGAAAATCTACATTTTCTTAGGTTTGTAGTAAAATCATCTTGAACTCTCATCCCTATCCTAAAGGAACTTTATGTTTTCGAGACACAAATATCCTTTAATATGTTGATCTAGTGAATTAACTACAAGTATGCCAAGTTGCGTTTCAATGCAAGCTAATGAGTAGTACCAACACCCTCCTCAGCGCATTGGCTACACTAGCGGCACGCTATGATGGCCGGTTTGACACATTACAATAGTGATGTGGAATGTCAATTTATTCTCGAACAAAAAACAATTAAGTTTTGTTTTTGTACCTGATTAAATAGGTTTAATAAAACAAAAATGTATATGTTTATTTAATTTATTTGAACGAACTGAATATTTGAACGAAAATGAATATACATACTTTATATGCACACAAGAAACATATGAATACAAAAGATACCACAAAAGGTGCCACAAAAGGCCATAATTAATCAGATTCGTCCATACTACTATTTTCACTGTCGTCACTGCTATCATCACATACATTAATAATTATATGTTCGTTTTCTATAATATTATCTATTTTCACATCTCTTTCATAATCTTCCCTTATTAATTTAACAGTTCTATTCACAACCTTTTCCCAGTCTCCTTTAGTCACATGTTCACAAGCTTCTTCTAATAATTTTAGCATTTTTTTTGTGGTAAATGGGGGTTCTGTATTGTGTCTTGCAGCATATCCCTTAATTTGAGCCCACACCAACTCAATCGCATTATACTCACAATGGTAAGGCGGTAACCGTATAACTCTGTGCCCATGTTCTAATGCTATTTCGTCAATGACGTATCGGATCTTGGTTGGTTTGTTTTCTTTTAAAAGACGTACTAATTCCGCTTTTAACATATTCATGTTTGCATCTACGCCATTTTTACGAAGCCATGCGACGATATCAGCTTTCTTTTGGGATTGGGCAGGTGGCTTGTCAATTTGCATCGAGTGGTATGGGGCGTTGTCCATAATTATAATAGATGGTTCAGGGAGGCTACACAACATTGAGGTAAACCATTCAGTAAACTTTTCTCCATTCATGTCTTCATGATAGTCTCCAGTGGTTTTTGACGCAAAAGCCATGAGAGAACCTTCGACAAACCCGTTGATGGTTCCGGCGTGACAAATTATAAGTCGCGATCCTTTTCCTACAGGAACTTTGGAAGTAGATGCTGCTGTGTCATCGTTCCAAGAACGGCCTACAGTATGGTTAGCATTAAGCCATGTTTCATCCAAGAACACAACATTTTGCCAATTTTTGATTTCTTTCACTTGCCGTAAAAAAGTATACCTTGCCATCGCTATATCAAATCTTTCCATCAATATTTTGCGTTTGTTACATTTTTTGTATCGAAATCCAATGGTCTTCAAAATCTTCGTTAAAGAACTTTCCCCACCGAAGAATAATCCAGCTTCCTTCAGTGAATGCACCAACTTTTTTCTTGTTGGATACTCCTTCTGTAAATAGTAGCCGTAAACATGTCTTCGGATAGCATCGGCATCAAAGCTATCGATGCCTACGACTGGTTTTGCTCGTTTTCTCTTTTTTGGTGTGTGAAGTTTATTTTCTTCTGTGCCAGTCTCGCCATATTTTTTTTTAGTTATCCGTCTAACAGTTCGTTGTCCAATATTAAGCGCATCAGCTACGCGTTCAACCACTGACGTTATAGGTAAAATTGGCCCTCCATTTTGAGCTTCACGATCGAAATAGTTACGAAGGCGTATTACGAACTCACGTGTCTGACTATTTAGAACAGTTCTCTGCGTACGTTCGGTCATATCGACGAAATCCACAACAAAGGGCTTGAACAGAGTCCAAATTAACGAGCAAGGGTCAACAGTAATGCAGTATCAATATTTGAAATCCAAAGCCAGGTCAAAACTATATCACAATCGCATTGCACTGACAGTTTATACTTTTCGAAGCAACGTCAATTCGAAACTGCTTTGTTTTGCATTGAGCATTGACGCGAGTTTGCCGGAGGTAGTAGTTGTGCTAGCCAGCGATCCTATGTGACGATCGTATTAGATTCCATTTTTAAAAATTTATTGATATTTTTTTGCGATTTCAGAAGTGAAAATTGTTCATATTCACAAGTACATTCACCCCTTAAATGGTGCAAACTGATTTTTCTACACTTGTATACATTTAAGAAATCAATTTAATAAATAAATTTTGAGTCCTAAACCTAAAACTACATTCGATAAAAGGACATTGACCAAATTCGCCTAAGAATCAACACACGTTTGAAATATACAGTAATTCTTAGCTTAATTTATAGTCTTTATTCCAAATATCAGAATTTAACGGACACTTCAAATTAATTAAAAAATAAGTAAATGGGTATTAAATTGATTACTATACGTTTCCGTCTCTGGATTATTAACCACAGATCAATAACTTAAGTTTTAAATAATATACAATACCACCGCTTGAGCGCTAGATCTGTATCGTAAGAAACAAAATAAAAGCTGCTTAAAGTGCTAGTATTCGGAATCTCGCAACGCCATCTATTGAAAGTACAATAATTAAATATTTTTAACGCCATCTGTGAAGTTCTCGATGAACTATGACGATACCTGCATTATTAATAACGCCATCTGTAATGTTTTTGATGAACTACGACGAATCTTGTCTTATCTACATACTGTTTACAGCTCTATTACAAATGGATAGAGATGATATTAATTTGTTCAAGTAGATTGATCGTGAATGCTGAAATAAACTTAAAATTGAAAATATTTTTGGTAATAAGTAATTTTCTTGCAAGTGTCCGTAATTTTAATCTGCTCTCAAGTATAAAAAGGTATTAATTTGAACCCAGTAATCAATGTTTTATGACGGTTGGTTCTTAGGCGAACTTTGTATGGGGACAGAACAATGTACTTTATGAATCTCTGCACATCACTATCGTCAATAAAGTAATACAATTATTTCCTTCAAAGTCGTTATCAATTAATACGGAACTTCATGAGAAACTACATTCGATAAAATTTATGAATCTCTGCACATCACTATCGTCAATAAAGTAATACAATTATTTCCTTCAAAGTCGTTATCAATTAATACGGAACTTCATGAGCGGACAAACGTCAAACCGGCCATCATAGCGTGCCGCTAGTTTAGTAAGCTGGACAGCCCTTTTAGATTATAGAATAAACTAATATTATAAAGAGGAAAAATTTGTTTGTTTGTTTCTTTGTTTGTATATAATGGATAAACTCAAAACTACTAAACCGATTTTAAAAATTCTTTCACTGATATAAAGCTACTTTATCAGCGAGTAATATAGGCTATACTTTATTTAGATCTTATTAGAGATCCCTACGAAAATTGCAATAATTTGAATTAAGTCGGAAAATCTGAGAGCTTCCTTGGCGTGCGCTGCGTAAATAGTAAAAGTTACACGAAAACAATGTATGGTGGAATTGTTCCTCACAAAAAGTTCTAAAGAAAAGTCCGCGATAGGATATATCTATCTCTGTACCAAATTAAAATCTGATTTTCACGCATTTTTTTTTATATATATAAAAGCATTCCGTGGAAGTTGAGGAACTTAAGGAAAAAAACGACATACAAATTTTGAACTTAGCAACATTCATTTTTATTTATTTAGATTCCATCCATTAGTTTAACCGTGATGCGAGGCTGATAGTTCGTCTAAATATTAGATTCAGGCTCATTTATTTTACATTCAATATGTTATGAACAATTTTACAATAATCGACATGTCACCCCGTTAGAACTTATGCAATATTATGTGATTCAGCATGATCACTTAAAGTCTTAAATTAAATAAATGAGTTAATTGTTCCGTGTATCATTTTCTATGTCACAGTTTCATAACGTCTAAATTAATGAACATAAACACTTCTTATTTACAAAATATAATATTAAATACTTAGGTCTGTTCTTCTAGTTTAATGGCCCCAAACCACTATTATGCTACCTAAATGATACTTAAATAATTTATTTATTTCACGTAGGACAACTTATGATAAGTCAAAACTATACCACCGGTTCGGAAAGATGATTGTTATGAGAAGAGCCGGCAAGGAAATATAAATTTTATCAAATAGAAATAACTAAATCGTGTGGCACGCCGTAAGAACGTAAATTAAGTTTAAAATATCCAAATATTTAATTTAAAAAGTGTTTTTCATATAATCTGCATTTAAAATGAGAGTTTCAATTCCTGTTTAGCCACCTGAAGCTAGTCAATTTCAGACGAATACGTCATGCAGCGGGTAGAAAACCATCACTTTCTACCCTAGGGCAGAAAGTGATAGTTTTCTACCCGCTGAATGACGTAGCAGCCTTCCTTTCAATCCTGTCAGAGTACATTTTGTTTATTTCAAACCTTTTTAATTGTCATTTATCCCATCAACTAAATTGACAGATGTGATATATGTAAAAAACAACCCAGAAACTAAAATAAATAAAAAATACAATTTTAATAAGACTCGCACTTTTAACGCAGTTTATATGAAAAATAGTGTGTGCGCCACGGGATGAAACATGATTTCAGATTGCGGGTGATGCCAGCCCTCGCTTCGCTCAGGTAGGCAACTTCACCCTCGTCTGAAATTATCTTGTTGCAACCCTAAGCACACAATATACTATTTAGAAGAACACTATATATGTTTCTTTAAAATTACATGCGAATCATATGTATTATTAAGTGTTATGTGTAAGTAAGCATATGTAAGCCTATGGCTTACATATGCTTACATGCTTGTTTGGCTATGTCCAAATACTGACGATACAAGGCTCTCTCTGTCCCTTGTTCTTAATTGCGTTATTGAGGGTCGTGCTCCTTACCACTTAGTGCATTAGCCATAACGATATTTTTTATCATTTTAAGTATGCTGAAGTATCGGGAGGTTTAATAAAATGTATTGCTGAAAAATGTATTACTTACATAGTTACATAGTTTTTCAGCTAAGCAGTCTTATCTTCAGCATAAAAAGCGCCGGCCCAAAGCACTCGGTGCATTCAGGCGTCGACGCGGGGCGTAAGTAGTTTATTTTAATTACGGCTAGTGACCATCCGCCATTTTGTGGAGAATTTTGCTCCACGCGTTTTTTGTTTTATCTTCACAAGTTCTTTATATTTCTTCTGTATTTTTTGATATTTTTAACATTGCACCAGGTCTTTAATTTTGATTTCTTTTATTTTCGCTTCGATTGAAATACTTTTAGTTTCACTTTCAATTAATTTCTGAGAATTTTTCTATTTCATGGCCGCGTATATTTTTCCTAAATTCTTTTACTTACCCCGTGATTTTAAACCTTTTTACTATATCTTAATTCTATTTTTCTTCTTTTTACGTTTATCATCCAGGAGCATTCTCCATTTTAGGTTTAAGATCTGAACTTATAAAAGAGAAGACTCTTTTGTACAGGGATCTTTTATATTTTTTCCAGCAACGTTATAATATTTTCCTTGGCCACTCTGATAAATTTTGTTTCACAATTTCTGTTTTAATTTTCTAATTTCAAGATCATAGATCAATGGTTCAAGCTGTAGTTCGTTAATGTAGTTATTTCAAGCAGTTTCAGTCAATTTCTTTAATATTACTTCTCCATTGCAGTGAGCCAGGGCTCCCGCGTCACAAGAACTTTTCTGATGGGAGTTTGGTAAGTTTTTCGTTTTTATCTAGACCTAGATCTATAAACATGTATTGTTTTATCTCTGAGATGGTTTTACGCCTTTCAATATTATATCCGAACTCTGCAGGGCGACCGCTTATCTTCTGCATCAATCATTGTTACAGTATCAATTGTTGTGATTGGCTGAATTTATGGTATTCTTGCTGCGTCAATGGATTTTGTCCAATAGTGGAAGAGTGTTATCCAATTAGAGGTGCTTGCGATCGTTACACTGTAGCTGTCAGAGATACGCGCTCGCCCTGCTGAGGTTTCAGGTTAAAATATATGACACCTCGTACCTACTTTTGTAAAGCTGTGAAATTGTTTGTTGCTTTAGTGCAGTTGCAGTGGTGATGCGTTATGGTCAATTTGGGAATTTTTAATTAATTCAAAATTGGTCACAAAATAGGTCTGTTCTGATAGAAGGTTTCGAGCGTGGCGAATTCCCACCTACCATGACTTATGTAGACAACGTCTATTAAGGGGTGGTGTTCCCTGTACAGATTACGCTCCTACCATCTTGGATTTGCATCCCTTGAGATCTGTCATCGCAGCTGAGGGCATCTAAACTGTCAGCGGATTATAAAACAACATCGTTCTGTTTTCAGGCCACTCTGCAGACTGCTCCCATCAGAAGACCTCCGCCGCTTGCCGCGTGCGCCTGCGCCGTCAGTAACGTCACAGGCGACGCCGCAGCCGCCCGCGTAGTGGTCCACCACGCTGAGCGGCCGTGATGCTGGCCAGACGTCGCTGCCCTGCTCCCCGCGAGCGGTCCGCAGATGACCCACCACACTCTCGAGGAGAAGGCCGGCACCTGAACAACAACAAGTGTCGACCTTTTCCTTGCCCAGACCACTCCTACCTTGCCGGCACTGTCTGTTGGCGACAAGGGACGCCGATGTCGTCGAGGTCGAAACAGCTTAAAATGCCATAGCTGCGAGTGAGTATACTTTAATTTTTAGAATTTTCCTAGCTAATGCCCGAGGTTTTATGATTCCCACGGGAACTCCTTAATTTTCCGGGATAAAAAGCTATAAATAGCCTATGTGCTATACCACACTATAATCTATCACAGTGCCAAATTTCAGCCAGATCCGTTCAGCCGTTCGGGCGTCATTGAGTTACAAACATCCATAAATCCAGTCATCCATCCAAACTTTCGCATTTATAATATTAGTAAGAAGTAATATTTGCAGTTTCAAAGCCTCTTACCGATGCTTGCTTTCCCTTGAGGTTAATTCCTGACTAGATTGACTAACATGTCATTGGTCATTAAAACAATCTCAGCATCCCGATTCTAACTCAAACTTCTAACTCTAACTTGTATCAAAACATGAAAGCCACTGACATTTATTTATAATATATCCAGTGAACGTTTGCTATGAAAAAAAATATGTTATTTTTATATCCATAGCAAACCTGCAGTGGATAAAAAAGATGTCAGTGGCTTGCATTTTTTGATAGCCACAGAGTTGGAGAATTGCGGGGCAGGTCCTAGAAGACCTAGCACAGACATTGCATTTGCAGCATATTGGAGACTGACACAAGATAAAACATCCAATTTTAGGTTAAAAACTATCCCATGCCGCTGTCTATTCCCACAGGAATTTTAAAAACCTCAATCCTCGCGGACAAAGTCGAGAACATCTAATATCTGATATGCTTTAATTATTCATATTCCTTGTTCCAGAACGTCAATCAATCACAACAATACGAGAGGATCACCATTTTTAATCACGTAAGTACTTTATTCTGCTTACTTCTAGAGAATTAGATCTTTATAACAGGATAAAAGTACGTGACAGAAAAGCGTTAGACTCTTTCTCTCTCCCACTAGTATAGATGCAGTAGAAAGTACAGTCATTTTTATTAATTTTATTTTAGTTAGTGATAAATACTTATTTAGGTTAGAAGCCGCAATGGCTCAGTAGTATAGAAGCTGTGTTATAAGCAAGATATCTCAGGTTCGAGTCCCACTGCTGTACCTATGTTATGTTTATTTTTATTTTTTTAATTTCTTCCAGGGTGTCCAACGCTACCATTCTATTTCATTCTATTCCAGACTATAATCTATCTCTGTACCAAATTTCGTCCAGATCCGTTCAGCCGTTCTGGCGTGATTGAGTGCGTAATCCATCCATCCTTCCAAACACGCATTTATAGTTATTTAGTGCAGTTAGCATTAGTACAGATATCCGAGCAGTTTTTTTTATAGGTTAATTTTTAACGTCATCTCTTGTATTTTTTTCAGATTGACACGTCTTTAAAAATATGTCATCTATTATCCTTGGAGCATACATGATTTCTCCGGGCTATAATCATTAGAATGTAAGTTAATATTAAGCACACGTAAGAACTAAAATATATTAAGTAGCTTATTGTATAGTTAGGAAACGCACACCGGCTTTGAAAGAAAACTATAGAATAAAATTGGTACATTAATTGTATTCATGAGATCAGGATTCAGTTCCATCCGATTTTGTGATTAGTTTGCGATAATAAATCCTTATGTGTGACGGCTGAACATATACTTATATGTACGGCATAATTAGTTTATAGGCTATTTCATGCAGGCACATGGATCTATGTAGAAGGTTGCTAGAAGTTTGCTTATAAGTTTTTGTTTTTGTGTTTTAATCTCAACACAAAACATTCATAGACTGTTCCATTGGGTAAATTCTTTGTTAACTGTTATTTTTTTCCACATATTTTTAAGTTTATTTAGAAGTAAGTTTTTTTAGACGCAAGTCCTTTTGTAACCCCGATGTGTTTTTTTAATTACACTTTTCTTTTTCGCACAAATGCTTTTTTTTTTTTAATCCTTTGTCAAATCTTTACAAAAGATACGGCCGTTTATGCCGCATTTTTTGACACTTGTCAATAAATCTAAATCTATAGGGTACTTCCCGTTGACCTAGAATCATGAAATTTAGCAAGGGCAACATAAATCAAGGGTTTATAGCACTAGTATAGTAAACAATCTGATATTAGTTAATTAGGGTTCCGTACTCACAGGGTGTGTAATTGTATCTCAGGCGCTACCAGTTTAGCGCCGTACATAAGTCAGTTATTTCACAACTGATTACGTGTTGTTATGACATCTTTCTTGTTATTTACTAAAATAATTTATATTGTGTGGGTGTACGGAACCCTCTGTAAGCGAGTCTGACTCGCACTTGACCGGTTTTTTAATGAATAGTTGCGGTAGGTGTCGCAACATTTAACAGTATCACGAAATATAAAAGATATCAGTATCAGCTTAGCTTTGTAGCTTTGCATCAGTTTCTTTCATGAAAGTACAGTTCGCGAGTTGAATGCAGAGTAAATGTATGTGTCACCATACATTTACTCTGCATTCAACTCGCGCGCGAACTATAGAGGGTATGGTATTTAAGTAAGTGTGAAAGTAGCATGCAAGTAGCGAGTGCTTCGGCGTTATATTATGTGGTCACGTAAAACTTTATCAGAAATTTCTTCCACGCTATAGTGTCGTGTCGTATACGTGACTTGTTGTTGGCTGTTGTTCTACTTTAGTAGACGTGCAAGTAGATTAAACTTACAGTTTATATTCACGTATGTTTATTTTGATTGGCATTGAGTTTTCTTTAATTTTTTTGTTGTGAAGTTTTACAAAATATAAAAGTTCTTTCACCAGCTCTCTAATACATACACACAGTTAACTACATATTAAGTTATACAACATAAGAGTACAGGATAGCTGAGGAATTTATACACGTAGCCAGTGCTTCGAAGTTATGCGATCACGTAGCACCTCGTAGCACCGTATCACAAATTTATTTCCTCGCTGCTACGGCGTAGCCAACTGCCAAGAACAAGACCCGCTTCTGTTCTGGTTCAGTACTCGTCGACGTGCAAGACGGTTGAAAAGTTCATAGTCACGTTCATCTTTGTAATGGACATTAACTTTGTAACAAGTGCAAAGGAAGCGAGTGGGCAACTAGATAAATATTACTGAAACTACGTGGTGAACATGTGTCTTAGTATCAAAAGTGCATATTAGTTCAATCCGCAGTAGAAACCGACCTCGGAGATCGGAGACCCAATTTTCTAAGCAAATCGTAATCATTTGACAGCTTAAAACGTTTTACTCGAACTTTTTAAGTTCATACATGCCTTTTGACGTGCAGGCATCTATGAACTCCATAACGAAGGTGCGATTATGTAAGAATTGCCGATCCAATCGTCAAAGTTCGGCGTCAAATAAAATAAACCATAACATCACTGAGTTAGAGCTCAACTTCGTGTATCCATTCTCATACGTTTAGGTATGTACGACACCATAAACTGATGAGAATGGATACACGAAATTGAGCTCTAATTCAATGCTGTTATGGTTTATTTTACTTTTAAAATTAAGATAAGACAAACGATTAGGATTGCAATTTCCTTACACAATCAGGGGGCTGAATTTTGGTACTCTGTGCCCCTGGCCCCAACGAGCACGTTGAGTCGTCGGTACCGGTTATTAACACTATACCTTTCCCTGAAAAGGAGTTAAGTGCGTAGTTGAAATTCCACGGATACTATCCCGTCCTAGGTGAGCGACGGAAGCGACGCCATGCGACGCGACGCGATACGACGCCATAGAAAACAATCGTATCTCCGGTGGCGTCGCTTCTGTCGCTGATACCTTATTCGATACCCACTTTCAACAGCCCCGTTCGTTAGAATTATAACAATATTTTTTAATTATTTCATTTTCGATAACCCAACCGGTAACCATTATTTAAGACTATTCCGAATTTCAAGTCTGTGGCTAATAGTTACTAGCATAATATGCTAAATTTGACCGGACGTTACCACCATAAAATGTCATTGGGGCCAACATAGTCGCTGCTTATGGGTTGCAAGTTGCAACCCTACCTTTTAGGAACACAACCCTAAAAATATGTAGATAGCAATGCAGAGATCAAACTAATATCAAACTAATATTATAAATGCGAAAGTTTGAATGCATGTATTGATATCTGGATGTATGGATGTATGGATGTTTGTTACTCAATCACGCCCCAACGGCTGATCGGATCTGGCTGAAACAGAGATAGATTATAGCCTATGTGCTAATAGGCTACTATTTATCCCGGAAAATTAAGGAGTTCCCGCGGGAAAAAAAACCTCGATCCACGCAGACGAAGTCGCGGGCAGTAGCTAGTAGATAATATGAACTACAAGTTCAGGCACCTACATGTTTTGAAGAGGGCTAAAGATACAGCTGTTCATGCCTTAGTCCATCAAATATCAAATAAATATTATAAATGCTAAAGTTTGGATTTATGGATGGATGTTTGTTACTCAAACACGCCCGAACAGCTGAACGGATCTGGCTGTAATTTGGCACAGAGATAGATTATAGTCTGGAATAACACATAGGCTACTTTTTATCCCGGAAAACTAAGAAGCTCCCGCGGGAAACAAAAAATCCCAATCCACGCGGACGTAATCCTGGGCATCAGCTAGTAAGTAAAATATCACTGAAGACACGCCACACAATAAAGTGCGAAAACAACGGTCTGCGGGCAACATCGCATGCTCTCTATGACTTATAATATGAGCAAAGCGGCTGTCACCGTAAGATTGTAAAAACCGTTAGATTATGATCTAACCCGCAAAATTGCAAACTGTCGAAAGATTACAATTTTTTTTTTTTTAATCTGTGTTAATCTGCAATCAACGACAACTTTTAGCAGATGTGTTCATTGACGTTTCGCATGTTAAGTGTGTCCTCCATTGAGAACATCTACTCTTTGCTGTTTATTAGATGATATTTTTCCTTTTTAGCCTATTTGTATAGCCTCGGGTTAGTAGCGTAAAAGCAAGCTCATTTGGGTGGTTCTCCAGTCTCTCTTTGTATTTCTGTGTTACGCTGTTAATTTCTTGCTTAACAGTTTTCATTTCTAAGTGATCGTGGATTTCGTTGTTGGTTACAACAACAAGATTACAATTTAACGCATTATTTTTCGGTAGATTGTAATCTGTTAGGTATATTAACCCGATAGAACTTAAGTGCCCTACCTCATTATTTATGTCGAACCCTAACCTAGCCTACAAGAAACAGACAATAAAACGTAATTACAATGAATATTTTTAAAAAAACACTCAGAACATTGAACGGTTCGCAATCTTTCGACGGTTTACAATTTCGCGAGTTAGATTATAATCTAACGGTTTTTACAATCTTACGGTATCACGGTTATGTCTTCCGAAAACTATAACGCAAGCAAGACAGGAATTTCTTAGATAACAACGAGTTATGGAGCTAAGGAATACTTGAATAGGTACTTGGAATTATTGTTAGATGTATTTTTGAAGTGAAACTTCTTTAGAATTGTTGTGATTTGAAAATTCGATGAAACGAAATGGTGAAACGGAAAAGCGACACCAAAAAGAGACAAACAGCTTACTAATCTTACTTCTTACTTAATATTATAAATGCGAAAGTTTGGATGGATGTATGGATGTTTGTTACTCAATCACGCCCCAACGTGGGGCTATATCAGTAACTATCTCTTGGACGCGGCTATACTGTCCACACAGGATATGCGTACACGAAGTTACTTGAAGTGCTAGTTTAACTAAAATTATTTTTATTATAATAGTATAACCCATATTTATACCCATACATTTATACACACACACCCACACACACACACACGCACACACACACACACACCTACACAATCACACACACTCAGTCTCAAACACACACCTTCACACTGTCACACACTCACATTCATATTTGATATCTTAACTTCATTATTTAGATATGTATAACTTAAAAATGTTCATACCTATTTACCTGCAGATTGCATATACATAATATATTGTATTTAAAATGTGCCATTTATTTAAGGACAGCACTGTCGCCTATAACACAGGTTTATACCTATCTTAGGGACAGTTGGTTTTCTGTATGTACCTATTTTGTATAAAAGTACTACATTTAAGAATATTATGTAAGATTGTAATATGCAGAAGATATTAGTTTTTATGTTTCTTTGATCAATAAACATTTAATTATTTATTTATTTATTTACTTAGCTGATAAAAACATTTCATATTCTTGAACCTAAAATTTAATTCAACGTACTTACCTATAATATTATGTACTTCTGACGAATACAATGAGTGTATGAACATTGATTTTTATTAAATCACCATTTCATTAAAATACCAATTAAAACAATAATGAGATTAATCAAACCAGATGCGCTTAAAACAGTCGCAATCGGGTACAAATCCCCATTCATTATCCATATGAGATTGTCTCAAAAAAGGATTTAATCCTGTAATAAATGCGCGCATGCGGCTCCAATGAATTCAATTAGCAAGGCAAACAAGGGTCGTTGTGTAACGTCCCCTTAAGAGGCCGGTGATCGCCGCTCGCAATTTCTATTCAACCCGAAAATATAAATTTGCCGGTATATTGCTATCTCTATTTGGCTGATGACACATGATCGCGTGCAAACGCGATAGCAATATGAGCGTACAGAATTTGTTATACGTTTAGTCTTGTTCCGTAAATACCAAAAATGATGAATGATAACTTGTTGTGTTTTTCACTTCGTGTTGTTATTCGGGAACTTGACAATATAGGCTATGCTCCTGGTCAATTAGTACGTAACATATAGTTGGTTTTAATATGATACAAATAAGGAGAAAACATGTCATTCATGTCGTAAAAACAAGCAAAACGCTATGCGCTTACATTAATTTTGGGAAAATATTTTGAAAACATAATTATCCAGGGGCCTAGATAAATACGAGTTCAATCTTAATAATCGCATAATCTGGTGGAAATATTCTCGAATTACGAATCATTTTGGTATTACGTTTGTATGGGCAATTCACCCTCCGCTGGCACCTTAAGCGCAGTGTTGAGCGCTGTTTTCTCAACGTGCGGAGGTCCCGGGTTCGATCCCCGGCAGAGTCAGTTTGGGAATTTATAATTTCTGAATTTTTCCTGGTCTGACATGCCCCCCTATTCTGTAACTCAGTGGCTACCGAAAAATGAAAGCCACTGACATATATATTTTGTCCATTGAAAGTTAACTATGAAAAAATGAAATAACATTTCATTGCAAATCTTCAATGGATAAAAAATATAAGTCAGTGGCTTTCATTTTTTGATAACCACTGAGTTACAGAATAGGGCTGGTGGGAGGGTTCGGCTGTGGCTAGTTACCACCCTACCGGCAATGATGTGCTGCCAAGCGACTTAGCGTTCCGGTACGTTGCCGTGTAGAATGTAGGGGTATGGGTTTAATATAACTACCATGCCCCAAACAGGTCAGCCCGCTACCATCTTAGACTACATAATCACTTACCTTTTTTTTTTTTATTGAAAATAATACAATAGAACTTAATGCTAGCTAGCCTAACCTAATATAAATTATTGAGAATTCATGAGGTAAGTAACAGATATTTTATTACTATTTAACCTTATTTGATAACTAGTGTATAAAGAGTATAATTAAAAGTATTCATCAGCGTTTAATTAAAGTAAATAACCGAGATATAACCTAAAATTTAATTATTTTTTTTACTTTTACGTTGTTTATTTTTTTTATTGAAAATAATACAATAGAACTTAATGCTAGCTAGCCTAACCTAATTACTATATAAATCATGCCCACGTGGAATGGTGGCAAGAATGCTGGCTGCAGTTCCGCGCTGGACAGCCAGGCTGATCCTTTGCGCAAAAAATGACTTACCATCAAGTGAGATCGTAGTCAAAGGCTAACTGATAGCGGAAAATACAAATGCGGGCATATGACTCGCTTTAGCGGCTACAATGAATTCAATTAGCAACGCAAACAAGGGTCGTTTTGTGTAACGTCCCCTTGAGCTCCTCCAAAATTTATTTACTAACAGCTCAAAGTCTATCCTATTCCATCCTGCGTCTGTCCCGTAGAGATGTACACGCTATGAAGATTTAATGCCACCCTGTTCATCAAAAGCACATACTGGGTTATGAATCAAAATGAAAACTCATAATATACGCTAAGTAACTGCCTCGTTGCAGGTCTAGTTAACATAGTCATAGTTGTTCAATATCCAGTGATTCACAAAAAAATATCATTTAATAAAAATGTGAATAAGATTCTAATTTAACTAGATTAATTTACATTTTTAACTTTTTAGTTCGTTTTTTGGCAGGGCAATCGTGTTTTTTTAATTCCCACGGGAACTCCTTAATTTTCCGGGATAGCCTATGTTCTTCCCCGAGATACAAACTATCCGCATACCTTCATCAAAATCTGTTAAAAAGATCTGTCAAAGCGTAGCAGACAGAGAGACAGACACACTTTCGCATTTATAATTTGAGTATGCATAGTATGGATTTAAATATAAAATACCTATCGTAATTTAGAATAAGACCACTCTGTACACCTACCCAAATATGCAATAAAATTGATTGATTGATTGAATGATTTTAATGTTACTATCGTAAGCTGATGGCAGCACTCAAACAAAACAATTAATCTGGAAGCCAGAAATTTATTTCAATAAATCGCATTGGATTTTAAAATATACGATGACACGAAATTCCCGTAAATTATCGTACGGAGCGCGGAGCCGGCAATAAATCTGCGAAGTTGGAAAATTCCGAAGTATTCCAACACTCGTGTTTGTGTTTCCGAAATTCCGCGTGGAAACTTTACGCAGGTTAGCGTGTACTAAGAAATATGAATATTAAGGATTAAATTGTAACTTTTACGATGTTTCCTTTTACAAAATTTCTGTTTGTTTTTATTCGTTGGGTACTTGTAAATACCTACCACAGGACACGTCCCGGCCTTTTTATACGACTGCCTGAAAAATGGAGTATATTGTTTTCAGGGTTCATGTATGTATGTATGTATGTGAGTTTGTTTAATCCACCATAACTTCTTTACGCCTGCACCGATTTTGATTAATGAGGTATCGTTAGAATCCCTAACTTATTTCGGGTGACATAGGCTAGTAAAATTTAAAAAAAAAGTTATGGGCTGACCATGGTCCCGCATTAAAGACCAAAATTGAAAAAAAAAATCGAAATTAAGATTAACTATATAATCATCATCTAGAAAATGATGAGTAGATTCCAAAAATATATAACACTATATGTCAATATTTAGTGATTCACAAAAAAATATCATTTAATAAAAATGTGAATAAGATTCCAAAGGCTATATATGCAAATCGCTTCTTATGGAGGTAAACTCCAAAAATAATATGGCAGGGCAGTCGTATTTTTTAATTCGTTAAATCAATTTCACTTGTTGGGTGTTAGGCACGTCCAGACGTTATGTATGTACATGTAGGTATAGTCCGTCAAAATTATTTGACTACCGGTGGCCAAAATTGGAACTATATTTGTGTCTGTTAGGTTTTTTATGTAATTTTATTTTCATACTACCAGCTACGCTGTCACAGGGTGAGATAAATTGTCATATGAAAGTCCCGAAATAGCCTAGGCAATGGGGCGGTCCGTTGTATGGAGACCCCCGCATTAAATCCTCAGTCGATGAAACTTTACTGGGTTTTAGTATTGCATGATCCAAAACTTACACAAAAATATCCAACAAAAAAAACATGCAGAAGTTAGGTACTTATACCTAAAACTTAATATTTATGTCTGTATATTTTCTCGATATATTTTTAAAATAATAGTAGGTATAGTAGGTAGGTAGGTAGGTATATTTACACTCAACACTGAAATATCAAACGAAATAATCATGCAGAACATCGATATTTAAACCGATTTTATTATCAAATTTAAACTGCGTTTACGCGATAATGTACCTACCTGCTTTAACAATTATTAGGTATAGCATAAAAAACCTTACTTCCGTTCTGATTTTTTATTGGATATTTATAATATACATTTAACTCGTGATACTTTATCATGCTATAAAGTTTCGTCGCCTGAGGAATTATTGTTGGGGTCAACTAGCTTATTGCCTATGCTTAAACAACTTCCAACTCTTATAAACAGCTTCCAACATGTGTCATCAAACGTAAACCAACATGGCACTGTAAATTAAAACATTTACGAACGTTTGCCGAGTATAATAGTTTCTTAACAACTTGACGACTCGAGCTCCGTATAACTTAGCAAGTTGGTGAGATTGCCCGGATGGAACGTCCTGTTTGTTTGTGCACAGATGTGGAAGTCGATCTCTGAACATAGCCTACAGACAGTGTTTCAAGCTTGGATAACTTGCTTTACAATTACAAAACAAGTTTGTTTATCTTAACTTATATTACGGGATCAGTTTATCATATCATAAATTATAATATGGAATCAACAGTACTAAAATTCTACATCAATGGATAGTAGGACATCCATTGATGTAGAATTTTAGTACCTTTCTATTTCAATGAGGACATCGACCGAAACTACCAATGAATTTAAGTTGTGCGGCAGTACTTGCGGGTGAAAAAGATGTTTTGGTAGTTGGTTATGTGATGAATAATGACACGGACACCCTTTCATATCACAGTACTCCCGCAGTATTTGCAGTCAATGAGCATTCAATTCTTTAACAAAATTTCACTACCTATTATAAACTTGCCTTTACACAAGTTTAAGAAAACCATTAAAAAATGCTCCTGAAAAAAGCTTATTATATTGTCGAAGATTATATAAATGATAAAAGGGCATGGATTTGACTCGCTCCAGCAATGCTCAGGACTGCTATTACATATGTATGTTTAGATTAATGCAATTGTAAATTATTTTTCTTTGAAAAGAGCAGCCACCGAGTTTCTTGCCGGTTCTTCTCGGTAGGAACGGCATTCTGAACCAGTGGTAGATTCATTCGACAATTCATAAGCACTTGAAAAAGTCTATTTGAATAAAAAATATTTGTATTTGTATTTGTCAAGGGCTAACTTGAAGAGCCGTAAAAAAAAAATTAAGTCTATTTGAATAAAAAAATATTTGTATTTTTTATGGGCTAACTTGTAGAACCATAAAAAATATATACAAATTATGTCGGTTCCAGGACGCAAACGTAATACTTTCTCACCAGACATACATCACAGATAGACAGACACACAGAGAGCTACTTACTAAGCTTCTACATGACGTACCACGAAAATGCCATTAAAATAGTTCCATATTTCGGCCCATCCAAGTCACTAGTTCATTTATGGACTCACAGAAGATGTCTTGTTCGAAGCTTCCTCTATACATATTCAAAGGCCCTATTTCGCCTCTGTCCTCTCAGACTAACCCGAAATGTATATTTGATGATGTAGAATTTACACATGGCCACGAAACATTCAGCTGATTCGATCCTCAATCTTTTACACAAGATAGTAAAGTGCATTTTCGCGTAAATGGTTTTATCGTATGTGTTTTTCATGTAGGTTGTACGTCGTGTAAAAGGCTTCTAAGGCACTGCTTAAGGACGTTTATATGCGAGCGGTTGGACCGAGTAATTCGCTGGGTCTGTCCTTGTCCGTGTTTATTAAAAAGGTGGTTTTATTGATATTGTGGACTCTCATAATAAAGGTCTTTTATGTTTTTTCAAAGACAATAAAATTAATGTAATAAATACAAGTTTTCCCGTAATTGACTTTATCAAAATTAAAAAATATGTTAAGTACTAAATGATGCCCGCGACTTCGTCAGTTTGGATTGATTTTTGTTATTCCCGCGGAAACTAAAAAAATAGTCTATGCCCTTCCCAGGGAGGTAACCTATCTCTGTACCAAATTTCATCTAAATAGCCCGGGGATGTAACATAAAGGTTACAAATTTCATCAGAATCAGTTGATTAGTTGAGCCGTGAAAGCGTAGCAGGCAGACTCACATTTAAAATATCAGTATGGATGAATTATTGTTTTGGTTCTCCCTTACTCTGCACCTAGAATTTTTTAATTAATCAATGAAAAAAGAACGAGGCAGTACTCAAAATGCTCTTCTAAGCATCTTAAAATCTCGCATATTCCCATACTTAATTTTAGAAGATTATAATGTAAAATTCTTAGCGGTATTTAATTTAACCCAGAAATATACTTTTTATCTGGATTCTCAACACAAAATTCAAAATAGAAAATGGAAAATAATTTCGTCAACGCAAAGGAATGCCTTGAAGATGACGTGAAAAGAAGAAAAGCCGTATAATTATTTCCGTCCGAGGAGACTTTTAAATGAATTAACTTCGTCACAAATCAAGTAAAGCCCGAAACTAAGTTGTACGCGAAATGGACTCATCTGGCCTCATTAATGGCATTAACTGGCCTAATTAATTCCTTTCAGGCGAAACAAGAAAAATTAATAAGTACAACAAAAAATAAAAATATGAATTCCAAATTTTTTACACAGACAGACAGAAGACAGAAAACAGGGTTTTAAGCCCAATACATGTTAGCTAACCTGTTATCGATTAGTAGTAATAATCAATACTAATATTATAAATGCGAAAGTGTGTCTGTCTGCTAAGCTTTCACAGCCCATGTTTTCAACCGATTTTGGTGAAATGAAGAAGAATTAGAGGTAGCTTACATACCGGAAAAAAATACATAAGTAAGTCTAAATAATCAGTCACCATAGGTCAAGACCATATTATCCCGGAAAACTAAAGATTTCCCACGGAAATCAAAAACCTTAATCCACGCGTACGAAATCGCGGTCATTATCGAGTACATACACAAGAACACATTCACACAAGATAGATAAAGAGAGAAACACAGTTTGTGATTACAAAAATTAAGTTCTGCAATTTAACGTCCCACACATGAAATACCTACTCAATTTTTTTATTTTATTTTTATTGAAAATAATACAATAGAACTTAATGCTAGCTAGCCTAACCTAATTACTATATAAATCATGCCCACGTGGAATGGTGGCAAGAATGCTGGCTGCATTTCCGCGCTGGACAGCCAGGCTGATCCTTTGCGCAAAAAATGAGCCAGCCCTTCTGTCACCAGATGAGGCCATTAACCGCGGTGAAATATCTCGCAAAAAATTTTTGGCACTAAGACTCCATGGCCCAAGGGTCTCCACGGCAAACGGAACAAATATGACAATATATTCTGCAATTTAACGTTCCACACATGAAATACCTACCTAATAGTTTCTTCATGAACCGTCCTCGAAGGAACACGGCTTAGGAGTTATTGAGACAACAATTGTGCAGAAGTGAGCAGCAATGGGAATTCTATTGCTGAACATTGAACAACAGTGAACACATTCTAAACAGTCGACAGCCGCAAAACGATTTGTAATTACACCATTGAGAGTGCACTGCTATGGAGAAACACCGTTTACACTTAAGGCTTGATGCAAAAAAAGCACCTGGCGGTTTCGTGGTGGTTCCAAAAATCTGCCTGACCTTGAACCTGTGGGCAATCGATTAATATCAATCTGTTTGGTGGTTTTTCAGACAACTTTTTGGTTCCCGCGGTAGAAAATAAAATCGTTAACTTGTCAAACTTGTGACTGCCTCGTTGGTCAAGTGGTTAGCATGTTCGACTGTGGCCGACGAGGTCCCCGGGCCATATTTAAAGTATTGGAAAGTTGGCGATATTTCACCCCCGTGCCTCGGAGAGCACGTTAAGCCGTCAGTCCCGGTTATTATCACTAACATACCGCCAACCCACATAGGAGCAGCGTGGTGGGTCTAAGCTCTAATTCCCTCTTTCCTATGAGAGCGGAGGCCTGTACCCAGCAGTGGGACGTTAATAGGCTGTAGTTGTGGTGATGGTGGTAGAAAAGAAAAGAGATGTGTGTCCAAAGCTTTTAGTTTACCTGACGCTATAATGTAGGCATGATAATCAATAGAAGGAAAACATAGCAAGTTACACATGAGCCAAAACAGTTACAGAGAAGAAAAAACATATAATATCTAACATAGGAGCAAAAGCGGCCTTATTACTGTAAATAATCTCTTCCAACCACATACGTATTGGTATAATAACTTACACAACTGCTTATGTATACCTACTCAATGTAACATTTAGCTTTTTGCAAAAGACAACTAGGCTGAGTTTCTCGTTGGCTCTTCTCAGTAGAATTCTTTCCGATCTACTAGAGTCAAAACATGACGTAGCATAGATGCAAATAGCAGTAGATAGCAAGAGCCACCTGTGTGTCCTATATGAAATAAACAAATTGAGTATTGATTAACTTTGAATCATTATTGGATTCAAAATTACAGCTCTAGATAAAGGTCTGAAAAAACCTATACTATAACAAATTTTAACGGAGCTTGAGTTTCTTGCTGGTTCTTCTGAACGATTCAAAAGTACTTTTTATAAGTTTATTTGAAAAAAGAAATAAGAGTTTGAGAAAGATGAAACATGACGTACCAGCTGTGTATCCAAAATTCAAAAAATTCAAAATTCTTTATATGCAGAAACATTCTTCACAGTGAGATGTTATTTGTTAGTTTTCAGTATAAATGTTTCACCTTATAATAAGGCATGCAAAATTACATATTTTGTTTTTATTATTTATTATTTGAAATTTAAAAAATCATCTATATCAGGTCATAAACACGCTACCGTAACGCGCTTTATTTGTTGGAGGCTTTATGGTTGAAGGGTGGAAAGAGGAGTCACGCAACAAAACTCATAAAAGGCCCGTGTGTAACTCTCTACTTTAAAATTACAAACAGTCCGCCAAGTTCTACTTATACTCGACTCATCCCGTGTGGGGATCACAAGGAATTTAATGTTGTGTGGGTCTTCTGGAAGTGGCATTAGAAAGCCAATATTAGGTAGGTATATGCTGCGCGATTTTACCTAAATGGGTAAATGCAACGGAGGCTCGAAGAGCTATGTAAAACAACAATACATAATTAATAATTAATAATTATTATATAATTTATAAAAAGTATGCTCCAGAAAAAAGCTTATTATACTGTTGAAGATTACGTAAATGACAAAGGACCATGGATTTGACTCGCTCCAGCAATTACTGTATTCTACAAATTAATGAAATTGTAAATAATTCTTTTCAAAAGAGCAACCGCCGAGTTTCTTGCTGGTTCTTCTCGGTGGGAATGTCATTCCGAACCAGTGGTAGATTCACTCGACGATTCAAAAGTACTTGTAAAAGTTTATTTGAATAAAAAACATTAGAATTTTGAATAATTACATAATTATAATTAATTTGTTTACAGTTAAAGCTCACACAGATGCAATGAAAACAAATATTTTAATGATTTTTCCTACAAGAAGAAGTAAATGAGACAGTCTGAAATGGATATATAATATCGAAAACTTGGTATGTATGTAACATAGCATAACAATCAACATTCAAATCACATATGATCTAATTTTAAGATAGAAGGTGGAACTCCTCAAGTCAGCGGGTAACGGCAAATCAATCGCGAAAATGATTTTTTTTAACATTTTAAATAGTCATCTACATAATAAATCATAATATTGAAGATTTATGAAGACACACCCAGTAACACTCATATCATGGTACCTACTTAATAGCTTTTCACACATGTAGTAAAGTTTCACAAACTCCGCAGATGAGTTTCTATGAAATTATGAAATACAAATAATTTCTAACTAAATAAACATAAACAAAATATTTTAAAAAACTGAACAGACTTCAAAAGAACTGAAAAGCATTAATAGTACATTGTTACCCTAGGGATGAAAGTAACTTATTTAGTCCCGAGACGGGGTTTGGCGCCCGAGCGTAGCGAGGGGGCCTATAGTTCGAGGGACTAAATAAGTCTTTATCCCGAGGTAAACACTGTGCTTTTCATTACGAATATAAGGAAAGTCAAAATAAAAATAGAAATTAGCTAAAGAAAATTGAGTGAACTTTATTTATTGAATAGAAGCAGGCGTTACTTTGCGGAAGTCCATGATAGTGAATGAACTAGAAGTTTAATTCGCTATAATCCGCTACAGTAGACAAATCTGTGTGGTACAGTGCGTGTCCTTCACCTGCAACATGCGACACCCACCACCCAGCAATTCGCACAGGCACAACACCACACCACACAAATCCTCCAAATCACTCTCAACGTACGTTTCACTCCGACACCGGAGCATCCTCAGGAGATGTTGACTCGACAATGCACGATTGTGAAGTGACTATCGTATCGCAAGTTCCGGCTTATATACCTTTTTGGCATGGCTCATACTGAAGCCCCGCCCCTTCCCCCATTACTGTATAAATTGAGTAAAGGTGAATTTGATACGTTTATTTGTTCATTTAGCAACTCAAATCCTTTATTATTGTGTTTAATTATTTCTAATTGCTCCCAAACGCACATTCGTAACTCTTTATTACATTTATGCAGGATTTTATATGAATGGTTATTGCCCACCTCATGTCCACTGTCCAAAAGATATTTAGCGAAGTGGGACCTTTGTGGTTGACAATATTCCAATACGACCAGTGGTTTCGTATATTGGTGCACCAGCATATGAACTGGCAAAGGAGTTAAATGATATAATTAAATCAAAAACATCATTTATGCCCAAATTTGCTCTTAAAAATAGCAGCCACTTGGTCACGAATATAAAAGATCTGATTTTACCTGTCCAATGTATGCTGTTATCATTGGATGTAGAAAGTTTATTTACTAATGTACCAGTGGGTGAAACTTTAGAAATTTTAAAGGGATTGCTAGAAATTAAACGGTTACACCCTAATGAAATATCAGAATTAATTGAGTTAACGCAAATTTGTATGGAGCAGAATTATTTTAAATTTAATGATCATTTTTACCATCAAAAAGAGGGGCTAGCTATGGGTTCTCCTCTAAGCCCTCTAATGGCTGAAATGTTCATGGATAACTTTGAGAATAAACACATAGTGAATGAGAACAGTATTTTCTACTACTACAGATACGTAGATGATATAATCATATGTTGGACGGGGACAGTGAGACAACTGGATGTATTCGTTAAAAAACTTAATAGATTGCACCCAAAAATTAAGTTTAAGTCAGAATTAGAACAGAGCAAATCTTTGAATTTCCTTGACTTGACTATATCCCGGGTTAATAATAAACATGAGTTCAAAATTTATCGCAAGCCTACATTTACTGACACAACTATACCCGCATCGTCTTGTCATCCTTGGCAACATAAACTCGCAGCATTCCATAGCTATGTACACAGGTTATTGTCCATTCCACTGTCAAAAGAGGACTATAGGAAAGAATTAGAGGTTATATACCAAATTGCGCATTCAAATGGATACAATCAGAATATTGTTAATAATATAATTAAAAAACAGCAGTCGGCACAAATTAGAAAAGATCTTTACATGGCTACATCGGATAAAATTAGTAAATATAAAGCCAGTTTGACGTATTTTGGACCTATATCTGAGCGCATTGCAAAGACGCTCAGATCACATGATGTGCATGTCGCGTTCCGGACAAATAATACACTTCGGAGGATTTGCAATGGAAAAGATAAATTAAAGAATCATCAAAAATCGGGTGTTTATAAGCTTGAGTGTCCTGAATGTGGTGCCACATATGTTGGTCAAACTGGACGCAATTTTGAGATGCGCTATAAGGAACATATGTCTGCTTATAGGAACGATCAACCACAAAGGTCCCACGTTTGGGAGCAATTAGAAATAATTAAACACAATAATAAAGGATTTGAGTTGCTAAATGAACAAATAAACGTATCAAATTCACCTTTACTCAATTTATACAGTAATGGGGGAAGGGGCGGGGCTTCAGTATGAGCCATGCCAAAAAGGTATATAAGCCGGAACTTGCGATACGATAGTCACTTCACAATCGTGCATTGTCGAGTCAACATCTCCTGAGGATGCTCCGGTGTCGGAGTGAAACGTACGTTGAGAGTGATTTGGAGGATTTGTGTGGTGTGGTGTTGTGCCTGTGCGAATTGCTGGGTGGTGGGTGTCGCATGCTGCAGGTGAAGGACACGCACTGTACCACACAGATTTGTCTACTGTAGCGGATTATAGCGAATTAAACTTCTAGTTCATTCACTGAACTTTATTTTACATAAATCAACAACTTTGGTGAGATATTTATTTATTTTTGCCATTTTCCCGCCTTTTTTTTTCTTTGGCCTAGCCGGCGGGCTATGCATTTAGCTTTTTAATAGTCAAGTATTGTCTATGATTGTCTATGAATGTCTATGAATCAGTTGTCTTTACTTTATGAATAAAGTCTATCTTTCTTCTTGTCTATGGATGCACTCGGGTATGTCGTGTTTCATTTGAACTCCAATAAAAATGTGACAACTAGTTTTTTTTAATTATTTGACAGCTGTCAGTTGAAAACGATTCTCCCTAGGGCTGAAAAGTATTACTTTCAACCCGCTTCTCAGGCAACTTCAGACCTACTTTCCGTGTATGAGTAATGAAAATAAATTTTTAATTACTTTCATCCAATTTACTCTTAGCCACTGAACAAAATATCAAAACTTATACTGTAGGTCGTTTCATAAACTACCTACATTATAAGTTTTCATTTTATTCGATAGACTGCGCCAAACCATACAGAAAAATATTAATTAGGTAACGAAATGTAAGGCTAATTCATTTCATTAGGTACTTACCTACTTGGAACCCTAGCACCATACATTTGGCGCCGCCTTCAAAACAAAAGTTTAGATTTTTTGTTTTATGTTAATATTAATTGGTATGCTGATTGGATGAATCATGAAAGTAATCAAAATATTGAAGTCTGTTCATTTTTTATACGACTATCTGAAAAAAGGAATATATTGTTTTCAGGGCTCATGTAAGTATGTATGTATGCATGCATGTGAGTTTGTGTATTCCACCATAACTTCTATAAGCCTGAACCGATTTTGATAAATGAGGTATCGTTAGAATCTCTAGCTTATTCCGGGTGACATAGGCAAGTAAAATTTAAAAAAAATTGATGGGGTGACCATGGTCCCGCATTAAATATTAAAGTTGAAAAAAAAAACGAAAATAAGATTAACTATATAATCATCATCTAGAAAATGATGAGTACATTCCAAGAATATATAACACTATGGTTCAATATCCAGTGATTCACAAAAAAATATCATTTAATAAAAATGTGAATAAGATTCTAATATAACTAGATTAATTTAGATTTTTAACTTTTTAGTTCGTTTTTTGGCAGAGTAGTCGTGTTTTTTATTTTTTTTAAACAATATACTTAATAATGGACTTGTTTAAATATTTTATTAAATTAATATTCCGTAGATATGGCCTTATAGACAAAATACGCACTGATGAAACCAACTTCAACAAGTGAAATTAATTTAACGAATTAAAAAATACGACTGCCCTGCCATATTATTTTCGGAGTTTACCTCCTTAAGAAGCGATTTGCATATATAGCCTTTGGAATCTTATTCACATTTTTATTACCAAAATGATATTTATTTGTGGATCACTGGATATTGAACTATAGTGTTATATATTTTTGGAATCTACTCATCATTTTCTAGATGATGATTATATAGTTAATCTTATTTTCGTTTTTTTTTTTAACTTTAGTCTTTAATGCGGGACCATGGTCACCCCATTAATTTTTTTTTTAAATTTTACTATCCTATGTCACCCGGAATAATCTAGGGGTTCTAACGATACTTCATTTATCAAAATCGGTTCAGGCGTATGGAAGTTATGGTGGAATATACAAACTCACATACATACATACATACATACATACATACTTACATACATACATACGTACATACATGAACCCTGAAAACAATATACTCCTTTTTTCAGGCAGTCGTATGATAAAAAACAGGGCAGTGCACCTAGGTACCTACCATAGAATACTAACTAGCACTGTAGTACGTTCAAAACAACCTAAGTTCGCGAACTACCATCAAAGTGCCGGTAAATTGAAAACATTGTATAAAAACGAGATTCCACCGAGTTGCTTCATTTCCATTTATATGGGCTAACTTGGCATCCACCAAGGAACTAAGGTGTCCTTCAAACGCAAGACAAACACGACAGTAATGTCATTGAAATCCCTAATAATTTATTATATTATGTATGTTTTTAATACCTAAGTCGTTTCACGCAGTCATGGTGTCATATCCCAAAATTATGTTTTGTGCGTAGGTAGAATTTGCTTTTTGTTTTTTTTAAATCTTGTAATCGTTGTCATTGGCAGAACTTTTTGTATTCTTGTTGTAACTGTACATTTCAATCAGTGAGAGCCAATCAGGAGAAAGCAGTCGTATACTGTAGCCTGAGCCCTTATTGCGGTAGGTGTCTATAGTGATTGCTACTGTGCAGCGATCGCAATCGCTATTGCTGGCAATCACTCTTTCGCTATTAGCCAAAATCGATTGTCGCAACCGGAATTCAGCCAATCACAGCAATTGATGTTGTTTTCTTCGAAAGCATACTGCTGATCGTCCCACTGAAAAGGGCATCAGCTTAAGTACTACTTATTCTACTATCCTGTAGATATTTTTATAATTTACAAAATATAAGGTCGCATACAGACGCGAGACAAAGATAACTTTCAAATAAATACTTTGCATAGTCAAATAAGCAAATGAAGCGTTTATATAGCGTTATAGCCTCGTTTATAATCAGCCTAAAACCGTAACGTTGACAATGAATAGATAAACTTTACAATTGAAACACTGGTAGCCGGCACAATGGGTTTCTAAAAATAAAAGCAAGTAGTTGTTTTTGTACTCAAAACTTTGTTGAATCGTAGAGCTGAACTATTGAATTAAACATTTACTTGAAGGATTAGTACAAAAGTTCTTTCATAAAATGTAAAATTATTTATTTTCAGTCTGAAACGTTTCCTTTCTCGAATTCGCGAACTTTTAAGTCTATAATTTTCTGGTGGGGGTTAAAAAAAGTCTAGAGTAACATAGCGTACTAATTACAAGATTTACGGCATTGTTTATACGGAAACCACGACAAATAAATAATGAAAGTTGGTACGAAAGTAACAGCAATAGGATGAAACCTCGCGAGTAGGTTTACCATGTACCTACCATATGTAATCTCAGGACAAATTCAAATTCAAATTCAAATGTTTTTTATTCAAATAAACTTTTACAAGTACTTTTGAATCGTCAAGTGAATCACAACCACTGGTTCGGAATGCCATTCCTAAGAAATCCTGAGATTACAGAATTTTGGGGCTCTTGCCAAGATTACGACCAGATTTTGAAATTCTCAGGATTATTCAGTTTTTCAATAAAATACAGTAAATAATAATAATATAAAGTAGGTATAGTTTTTATGAAAAAATTACATGTCAACATAAACAAAACCATAATCTTTACATAATTTCACAATACATTATTTTAGAAAACTAAATATAATTTAACGCGTTCGCGTGTAAATTCGAAAATGATAATTTATAAGCGTAACTCGTAAAAAAATCTCATGAAAAATTAAAATCAGGTGATTTTCATGGAAAACCCGTGTAGGGTTGCCAAAATTAAAAAACAAACCTGCGAAAAAACATTTTTCTTTTTTTTTTACTTTTTTCTTTTTTAATTTTGGTAACCCTACACGGGGGCGCGTGAAGCGGGCATAAATCGCCGCAAATTGACAACGCAACGGGCTAACGGGGATGTAATGCACCAACTTTCAGCGCGCACTTACGCGAATTGTGCTTGTGTGGAGCTTTTCTTCTGTTCTTTTCATGATGTTTTCATGCTATCCTGGTTCCGAATTTTGTTTTCAATGTGGAAACAACATGCATCATACAACTTTTGCAGTGTCTCACTTAGGTACCGGAATTTTGTGACACACAGAGAAAAATAATATTAAAAATAAATTGGCAGTCATTGGGACGGCCGATAGAAGTGAAAACGTTTTTTTTTTTAATTTTTTTCTTGTTTTTAATTTTATTTTTAATAAAAATTATTAAAATATAAATTATATTTTAATTTCGAATGTCGGTCACGTGAGCATGTCGGTCACGGTCACGCGAATCTTCATTTTTACCCCTTACCAAAATGGCTCAAGGCCCCTAAAGAAGTTTTCATTTAAAAAAAAACGTGTGATGTCGTGGGGGACACCAAATAGGAACGAAGTTCCTTTTTACATAAATATTAATTTTAAGTTCTAGTCGAGGTAACAAGAAAATAATTATTAAGGTATAAATTTTTTATTATGATTTTTGTAGTGAAAACTTCTTTAGCCGCATTGAGCACTTTTTAGCAGGGGGTAAAAATGTGGATTCGAGGCGTCATCGACATGCATGTCGCCGAAATGCTCGCGTTGTTACGAAGACAAAAGGTCTTAAATATAAATATACTAGGGTGAACCGAGGCTATTGTGACTTCGGAGCTATTGCATCTTAACATTTTATCTTCCTTCTCAAATAGATTAACGGGAAACGACATCTACTAGTGTGTAGAGAAACTAATGTTTCTTATCTAAGGCTGTACTATAGCAGATAGTTCACTGGTTCCAATTGCACATGTGGGCACAGCGCCATCTACACCAAACTGTTTGAGTTACGTTCTACAGCGTGCGGTATCCTTCACGGTCTTCACCGGACACTTCGTAACCGGGCATTTTAGTTCCATGGGCATTTACCCAATCCCCTCAGGCGGCGTTTTTCTACCGGCTCGTCATTTGACAACCCTAAAAGGAAGGCCAATTGCTATTGGGTTTTAGTCTATTGAAAATCTTCAGTGTGAGCTTTTCATATCCTTTCATATAACCATTTCACGTTGGCTTATAATTGTTATAAATTACTAGCTGATGCCCGCGACTTTGTCTGCGTGGATCGAGGTTTTTTGGTTCCCGCGGGAACTCCTTAATTTTCCGGGATAAAAAGTAGCCATGTTCTATTCCAGACTATAATCTATCTCTGTGCCAAATTTCATCTGTTGGAGCGTGATTGAGTAACAAACATCCATACATCCATCCAATCTTTCGCATTTATAATATTAATCAGTTAATTAACCACACCGAGAGAGCTATAGTAACTTTTAGAGTTCCGTAACAAAATACTAAAACAGGAACCCTTATTATACGACCGTTTCCGTCCATCCGTCCGTCACACTCACACACCACACTTGCATATTTCAGTCACTATGTACAAAAGTTTCTTAAAAAGTTTATCATAATAAGCCTAACATGATTGGTATCTTCTTTAGGCATTAGCTTCATTAAAAAGCATCATTAAAGTCAATTTCGAGATGATGCTACGACACTCGAATGCATCCGGCGGTCGGGTATAACAACTGATATTAAGTGTGTACCTACCTTTACGAATCACTCGACATGCCTAATGTTATGGAAAATGAACAGTTCGTCTGTGAAAAGAATAACCCTAGAGTTTTTCAATTGGGTATTTGACTACTAGTGAAATAAATTATTTTTTAATGATTACTATTTATAAGATCTCCCAAAAGTCGTAATATCCACGTCCCCTGCTAGTTTTATTTTGAATAACCATTTTAAACTATCTATTATAGTAAAAAAGTGCGTCGAACTTAGATGACGTCACAACTTAAAGTTTCATACAAAATCCACAATAAGCACGCGTTTTGACATTTGAAAAAAAAGTTGCTGATTTGACTAGTTGTCAAATACTCAATTTACTTTTCCATGTCATCTATGACATGACACGGATCTCATATAACACGTTTGACGATTGCACGATTGTAAGTAGGAATAAATTATACTTAGGCTGGGTTGCATCAAAACTTTTTGAAGGACATGTAACCTTTAAATATGGCGCTAACGAACGTAAGTCAAATAAGGCGTTGATTCACCATTTTTATTTTTAGTAGTAATAATAAGTAGGTAACTAGCAAATTAACAGACGTTAAAGTTTTTACGTGTGTTAAATTTAAACGAACGTATGTTACGATAACCAACGGTTTGAAACAACCGGCCCTTAGTCTTACAAAGTAGGTATGTGAGCAAATAGCAATGGCGGGCAAAATACTTAAAACTATCACAGATATTATAAATGGGCCGACACAAGTTGCAAACTTTGTACACTTTAATTTTTCTGTGTAATAAATAAAAAAATAGATAATTGGCAGTTTAAATCGAGAGATTAGTTTAAAAAAATCTTTTAAAGAGTACATACAGAGTGCTTACATTAATCTGTATCAAATAACAAACAGAGCCGCGGACTACGCCTATTGTTTCATTATAATACACCCGCGGTCAGTATGGCGATACATTATTCAATTAGGCTGATAACACTTGAGGGTATTACCGCTAATAAAATTGTAATGTCTTGCTTCCGAGACGCGTGGGCACTCAAGATGGTCGACCGGTGCGACCCCAGCCGTACCCTAAATTGTTCAAAATTCAAAATGCTTTTTATTTAAATAAACTTTTACAACTACTTTTGAATCGTCGAGTGAATCTACCACTGGTTCGGAATGCCATTCCTACCGAGACGAACCAGCAAGAAACGCGGCGGTTGCGATTTTGAAAAAAGAAATTACAATTTCATTAATTTATAGAATACATAAGTAACAGCTGTCCTAAGCATTGCTGGAGCGAGACAAATTCATGCTCCTTTGTCATAAATACAAGATGAAAATGAATTTGGGTAGGTATTACAACAGCGCACGTAACGATCGCATAAATTTTGTTTAATCTCAAACTGAACCAACCTACTCTATTGACTGAACGATCCAAAGAAAGTACTTAGGCAAGTCCATTTCGGGAATAGGTATTTTTCAAATCAGCAACTCTTTATCGTCAAGATAAAGATAAAATACTCAAGAAGCGACGTCATCAAGATTCACGCACAGTCCATGTCATAAAAAAAGGCTTAACCATACGACTACTAGCGCCGCCTCTAACGAAAATATTGAATCGATAGTTTGAAAGGGTATCCTAACTTAAAACTAACAGAAGACGTTGATTAAACGTGTTTTGGAACTCTATATTATAATAATCATTGAAAAAAAAATTTTGACAAACACCTCAACTCCGCCTTTTTCACTGAAATTCGGATTCGCCTATATTTACCGACTGAATTTTCTCTGGTCTGGTCTAGTGGGAGGCTTCAGCCATGGCTTGTTGTAATACCTTAACAAGATTATATTTAATAAACAACCCTACCGGCAAAGACGTACTGCCAAGTGGTTTAGCGTTCCGGTCACTATATTAAAGATCATTGGTTCCGGTACGACACCATGTAGAAACCGATAGGGGTATGGGTTTAATATAACTGCCGTACCCCAAAAAAGTTAGCCAGCTACCACCATCTTAGACTGCATCATCACTTACCATCAGGTGAGATCGCAGTCAAAGGGGAAATTGTAGTGGAATAAAAAACGAATCAGAAGGTGCAATGTTTTTGAACCGTGGCCTAGCCTATCGGTCTACTAACACTTAGCGCAAAGCTAAGGGGTTACCTAAGTATAGATAATATAGAGAGACGTAGGTTCTAACACAGGTTCTAATCAGGCCGATAAGTTCCGCGATTTTTTATATGATGCACTTACTTACGATTTATTTCGAAAAACACTAATCAAAGTACCTATAAACTACGTTGATACAATTTTAATTTTTGTCCGCGTAAGAATGCTAATAAGAGGTGGGTAAAAAAATAAAATGCTAGATTTTAATCGAAATAGATTTTTATTATAAAATTGTTAACAGGTTATATTAGTGCACTAAAGTACTTGACCAAGTACTTTGCATGGAAATTCTATGAAAAGGGGGAGGAAATAGCCTATAAATCCTTATAAAAGTAATGACTCAAATATAACAGTCAGATTTAAAAGACGTGTTGAAGTGACCTTAGCAATACAAAATCTACTTACTCGATGATCAATCAGGCTTCTTCTGGTGTTTAATATTAAGAACTGCTTACTAGAAAATGTATTAAAGAAAGATAAACGTAATTTATTTTAATAAAACAAACGGCTCGCACTGACCATATTAATTAGGTACCTACTTGTACTTTAAGGATACTTTTTATTTAAATAATCTAGGGCTTTACTTGCCTAATAGTATATTGTGATACAAGGGTGGAAAGTAGGTTATTGCAAACGAGCTGTCATTAATAAGCCCGACCCGAAGGTGAGGGTTTTTAATGTCACGAGTTTGCAGTCCATTTCGGGGATAGTTAACTAAACCAAGTTTTTTTTAATTTCCCGCCATTTTGCATAGCTAAATATGTAGGTATCTATAAAAGTATGTATCTTATTGCCGTGTAATAAGCGACGCTCTATCTAGCGGCCAAGCCCACCCTTACCACAGGGCCCTGTGAAAAGTGCAGTGTAATAGGCCTATTATGTAGATATAGATCGACTCTTGTACCCTACGGCCCTATGTACCTTTTAAGAATTATATGTCTAGTGAGAATAATATTATTTTGGTCTGGGAAAAATCGAGGAAGAAGAGTATACTTAATCAAGAAAAAAAATATTTTTGACAAAATCAGTGAGCGGAAATACGAGTAGGTAGGTATATTGTCGGCGTGTAAGCAGTAATTCCACAGATTAGATCAATCTAGCTCGCGAAATTGATGACACATTTTGTGTGTGTAATTTTACAAGGAGCCGGCACCTTCAACCCTCCACTGCTCTCTGTGGTCATTAAATGATTGCTTCATTCTTTTTTTTTAAGAATTATATGTAACGATATCAAAACTAGTTAGGTTACTGTGTTATTGTGCCATTAGTTTGCATATTGAAACCTTGAGGACAAAAGGGTAAAGAACGCCAACGTAAGCAATTCACAAGGATCTTGCAAAATCTACATGACATGCAGTAAAAGCTAAGCAAGCTAAGGTGTACTCGATAAAAAAAAATTTATTATCTATTTCGTGGACGGGCGTCATCATTACACATCATCACAAATGGGTCACAGAGACATTACAAAATTCCACTCAATTCTCATTATAATTTAATTTAATCCTGTCAATTATGACGACTGGAGCACTCCGTAACTAATTGCTCAAAAGATATCCGTCCTAATTAAATACCACCCCTAGCGAAAACCTAATTACACGTTTGTCTATCAATTTGTTCGAAACGAGAAAAAAATTCCCCTAAAACTTAATCCTGAGGGATCCATTGAACGGTTAAGTGTTGGAGTTTAATAAACTGTTTAATTAAGGACGCGTCAGAACGCGAGGGAACAGTGTAGTGCGCGCTTGCGTTTCGACGCGATGCTGGTTCTAGCGCTCGTGTTTCTAACGAGCATCTTCGCAGAAGCACGGCCTTTCAACATAACCCACATCATAGTCCCAGAAATCGTACCCCCCGGGCTTGAGGAAGTCGAAATCGAGTGCAGATACGACGCAAACTTCACTTTACTCAACTGGTTCAAAGGCTCCAATGAGTTTTTCCGATACAAACCTGGTTCAGCACCGAGCACAAGGTCTTTTCCAATCCTCGGAGTTGGGAGAGTGGAACTCGTCGCTTGCGGACCTACAGCTTGCCGTCTCAAACTTGGAGCATTAACGGAAGACGCTACTGGATTATATAGGTGTGATATCGAAAGAGATGTACCACCTTACAGATTCGCGACTCGAAAAGCGTACATGGAAGTACACGGTCATGTTCATAGGAAGCCCATACTCGACGGATTAGCGGGGGAGTTCGGAGAAGGGGATAGGATGAAAGCGTACTGTAGAGGAGATCCTGATACAGAACTGCGCTGGTATATTAACGGTAGAGAACTAGAAGAGCTAAGAGGTTCAACAGTTTTAAAGAAGACGAGTTCGAGATTGCTTTTCCTTGGTATACCACCGATAGTAACCGTCCAGTGCGCTGAATACAAATTCGGGAAATTGTTCGGGTCAAATCAGGAGACGGCTCGATGGAAAGACCACGGCAGCCAGGATGAAAGACCACAAGAACAAAGAAATAAATCGAATATGTTAAAAGTGCATTCCATATTTGCTTGTGTATTTAGTTTGTGTTTGTTAAAGTTGTGAAATATTTTGTATGTGATAAGAAAATGATGATAGTAAAATCAGTTCCTCGAAAGAAAGTTTATTGTTCTTTAAATTGCAAAATAATTTTGTCACGCGGAAAAGATAAATATTTAATATTATGTATTATTAAATTATAAAAAAAATAAAGGATAATGTTATTTTTTTATCGTGTTACCGACACAATAGCCCTATGGACTATGGAGTCCTCAATTAATCTAGTTTGTTTATTAAAATATTTTCTTGCGTCACGCAAGTTATTACCTACTGTTGGTTCAATTTCTTATTTTTGGAGAGCCAGTATATTTTCTTATCTATGTTAATCAGAAAAATTGATTTTCGGTTTCGTTAGGTTCAAACTAGAATCAAAATATCGACAATTTTAGTATACTTGGCCGGTATTTTTAAGGTTGTAGTTACATAGTTAATTTATGTAGTGTAGTTGTGTACTTTATAAACTCTGTCAAATTAGTTTTTGGAACCTTTAGATAATATGATAGTCAAATAAGTTAAAATAATTATCTAGAGTCCCACAAACTTGTTGTTGTTACGCCTGTTGTCGTTGTCTGGTCAGATGACCAGACAACGACAACAGGCAGTGGACAGAATTGGTACTAGCATTTATGACCTGTTTAGTTTTTGTTTTTAATTTATCTTCTTCTTAATATATAAAACAAAGTCGGGTTTGTTCGAACACTAACAACTGAACGGCTGAACGAATCTGGATGAAATTTTTCACAGGGATAGATTATAGTCTGGAATACCACATGGGCTACTTTTTACCCCGGAAAATTAAAGAGTTCCCGCGGGAACCAAGAAACCCCAATCCACGTGGATGAAGTCGCGGGCATCACCTAGTTTTTTATATATTATAATAGCGACGCTGTCACCGGGTCAGATAAGTTTGTTGGATTACTTTTACCCATCCTTGGTGTAGGTACTGCAAAACTCATCATTCATTTCCCGGGTTCGATTTCGAGTGACTTTTCAAATAGAAATGTTTTTTTCTATATTTTTGTGATTGTGATGTTTTATTAAAATAAACTAGCGGTTCGCCCCGGCTATGCACGGGTAGCACTAATCATCATAATAGTCCATACCCAAAAAAATAGGCAGTCGGCATTGGGCAGCACACCAGGTTTAACATTTTTTTTACGTCGCACACAGGCGAATTTGATCTAAGTATATTATATAGGTAGGTACTTGAGATGACCAACCATTTTATTTTGTTATTAGTCCAGTCATTACGTCGAAAAAACGGGTTAGAAATACATGTGGGCCGAGAAAGCTAAATTTTGGATAGATATTACGTGGGGGAGGCCTAGAAAAAGTTAACTTCAAATTGTCGACCAAAATTTCCTATGTGCATTTTCCGCCATCTTGAAAAAAGGGGTAAATTCAGTTTTTTCACAGTAAGTCGGTTCTCCGTTAAGATGCAAAAATTTTGATACAATACTTCTTTGTTGCTTTTTTAACGATCTACAATTAAGGTCCTTTACATTTTCACCATCGTTCATCGTTACTGAGATAATCGAAAAAAACATAAATTTAGGTAGCTAGTGAAATTTGATTTTTGCTATTTTCTTTTTTCTCGTGAAAGATATCGAAAGATTACATCCAGCAGTTCAGACGTTCTGGCGTGATTGAGTAACATTCATCCATTTGAGGTTTTTTGGTTCCCGCGGGAACTCTTTAATTTTCCCCCACGTAATATCCAAAATTTAGCTTTCTCGGCTCACATGCATTTCTACATGTATATAATGACTGGACTTTATGGATTAACACAAAGTTAGAAAAACACCTTCGAAAATAGAGCTATATTTTAGACCAAATTAGAAAATCATAAAAATGGTTATTGTGAGACAACCTAAGATATATATGTCACCGTAAGATTGTAAAAACCGTTAGATTATAATCTAACTCGCGAAATTCTAAACTGTCGAAAGATTGTAAACTGTTCAATGTTCCGAGTTTCAATTTTTTAAATATTAATTTTATTTACGTTTTCTTGTCTCTTTCTTGTAGGTTAGGTTAGGGTTCGACATGAATAATCAAGTAGTGCCCGGCCACAGGCCGGGCATTTAGGTTTTATCGGGTTTAAATACCTATCAGATTACAATCTACCGGAAAATAATGCGTTCAATTCTAATCTTTCGACAGTTTAGAATTTCGCGAGTTAGATTATAATCTAACGGTTTTTACAATCTTACGGTGACATATATATGCTATCACGGACTTTTTTTAGAACTATTGAGAGGAACAATTCCAATTCCATTGTTTTCGTGTATATAACTTCTACTATTTACGCAGCGCACGCCACGGAAGCTCTCAGATGGGACGATTTTTTCCAACTTCATTCACATTATAGCAATTTTCATAGGAATCTCTAAATTTTTTGAAAATTAAATATAGTTTGATAACGTAGCTTATTAAGATATGTGAAAGAATTTTTAAAATCGGTTGAGTAGTTTTTGAGTTTATTCATTACAAACAAACAAATCTTTCCTCTCTCTAGTATAGTAGTAGTAGTAGTATATTATCCTCTTTCTAAGATGATACTACTTTAGTACTCCCTAGGTACATAAAGATAATCCTTCATGCGTTTGCTAAAGTTGTAGTACTTACCTAATACTTATCTAAATATCTAATACCTACTTAAAGTAGTACTTACCTGAATATGACTAGAATTTCGATTTTCGATTCTAGCTGATGCCCGCGACTTCGTCCGCGTGGATTTTTGGTTCTTTTACTAACTCTTTAATTTTCCGGGATACAAATTAGCCTTTGTGTTATTTATTCCAGACTATAATATATCTGTGTCAAATTTCATCCAGATCCATTCAGCCGTTGTGGCGTGATTGAGTAACAAACATCTATCCTTCCATCCATCCAAACTTTCGCATTCATAATAGAAGTATAGATTATTGAGTTCGAAAGCAGAGCTACGAAAATTCAAATAAAATAATAATAATTGAATGTCGCATCGGTGAGCAGCGAAATCGTTATTTTAGGAAGTGGATCTCTTAATGTTCAGCTGATTTCCATTATTCTTGAAATAGTTATTACATTTTATTAGGTAAAATACGGTGTGTTTTTGTTGATAAACGTTATGCAAGTAATCTGATGAATCAGCGAAACATAATTCCCTGCGCCAATTTCGAATTATTGCACCACGAAAAGTAAAAATAAATGTTGGCAATCTAAAAAATATGGGAAGATTTTACATTTTAAGACAAATTATAATATGCAACTACCTCGGGAAATATTATTATGACAATTAATAAATAACTAATTAAAAATTCAGATGCTATAAACTGTTGCAGACATTTGATATTCACGTAAAAACATTAAAATATAGCAAGTATTTGATTAGTGTGGGTAAATTGTAATTAATTTATGGTAACACCATTAGGAAAATGGGGAACAAAATGGCGGAAAAAGATTCCCCGCGCCGCATGCCGCGCCGCGCACCTATTTAATGACAAGCTGTCAGACGCCATTGCGCAAACAAGTGGGGTCGAGTGTGCATGCTATACGGTTAAACATGTTAAAAAGTTTTTCTGAAATTTTAGTTTTATGTTACATTCGGTGCCCAAATCGTACTATAAGAACTGATATATCATACTTTTCTCCGTCTTGATCAAGTGAGAAACGTAGTTAATTAAACTAGTGAATACCCATATTTTATTTGTATCGTAAGTTACCAGAAATCACTATCACCATGCCTAAAGGAAAGAAAAAAGGCAAATTCGGTAAGTTTTTCATCCATATTTCTGCAGTTTCTTTTGTTTTTCGTGGTTGTAATTTGCCAAGAATGAGATCACGCGGCGACCTTGTGCTGCAGTTAGCGTTCGCATGACACAACGTATTTTCTATTTGACGAGTTCAATAATTCGCGATAGCATCTCGGCATAGAACCATATGCTTGCAAAACAAAAGAAACCTTGCGGCCACTTCCTGGCGAGCAAGATGTAGAGAACATTCACTTTTCCAATTTCACAATGTTAGATTATCACATGCTGATAACCTTTGGCAACTGCACATTCTCTTAGATTTTTTCAATACATAATAATATATAATATTATACACACATTTAAACAACCTTGAAGTCTCTACATCAGCTAATTACTTACTTCAAAATTATATAATATGTATTATTACAAAACAAATATTATTTTAACACTGTTGTTATGTACACACTTTTACATGAAACTGATAAGCTGAATTGATTTTTAATTTAATGCAATTGAATAATAGCAGTTTGTGATGTTTTGTAATATTTATTATCATTAAAAGACTATCATTGTTAAATACTACAATTAGGTATTATAATAATGTTATATCATAAAGTGTCTCTGAACAAATTGACTAATGTTGAACTCCAATGATACAGCCGTGTTGACTATTTTATTAAATTCCACCATTTCACTAAGTAAATGTTCAACTTTTTTTTAAAGTGATAAATACTAGGACATGGGCACAACATCAACATTACAAAGAATTCCTCAAAGTTTGGCTGTTAAAGTTGCACATTGATGTAGGTCTCTGTTTTGTTGTGGGTAAAAAAAGGAAATTGAATTCCTCACATTACTGAGTTTATATTGCACTTGATATTATCACCTTTACACCTAGGTGTTTTATGTACACTTATCACCTGATAGCTTTACTGACCTTTGCAACAAAAAAAGCAAAGCAATGTTCCTCAGCAATGAACCTAATTAAAGTAAGTAATTATGCACCTCCTTAAACTGCTGGCAGTATAAGGAGGTACAGATATAGGTAGGGTATATAGGTAGATAGGTATAGATAGATATAGGTACTCTCTGTCATGGGAAATTTGAATAATAATTATAATTTAAATCTTTATTTTGTTACACTAATGTTATTACTGCAATGGCAATATGTTAAATAGAACTGGACATTGACATTTGGCACCCAGTCCTGATTTTCAGTTTGCTCCAGATATACAAACTTTATTTATTTATATGTATGTATAAATAACTAAGTAGGTTCTAAGAAGAAAAAAAAGCAAATTATTTATTTGCTAAATGCCAATGCAATCATCAAACAATATGCAATGGCTTCTTAATGAAATGTTTATAATAATAAATAAACAGCAATCTTTGATTTGATAAATAATAATCATAATTTGATGAATAAATATTCTTTAATTTGTGAAACTTTTAATTCCAGAACATAGAAGAACAGAGCAGCCTTACTCTTCTGATGAAGATGCTGGCATTGACATGACATGCTCGGAGACCTCGGAACGCTCAGACATCCCGGAAGACGGTAAGGGTTATAAGACAAAGTGGTACAAGTACACTGACAGATTTCGTAGCCACTACATGGTCACTTGCATTGTTTATCCTGATGAAATATGGACTGAGAAAGAACCGACTGGTAAGTGGTCAGAGTAAACCACCAGGTGTTAAATATGTGTTGCAGTGTTAGTGTTCCTGTATTCTTCTTGTCTGGACGTTGTTATTTTTAAAGGTGTTTGTAGCAGTGGTGTGCATATACTATCCATCCATAGATGATGTGTGGCACAAATGTTACTCTTAGGGGACTAGATAATATGTTTTAGTGTTTGCCTTAAGATGGAAATGTTCATTGTTGTATTCCTCATTGCTGAGGGTTGTGACTTGTGGCTGCTTTTCATTAATCATATAATGGCAGGAGTTTTCTTGGGATAATTCTCCATAAGGCTTCACTAAGAATATATTCTCAACTCTTAGGTCTGTTACAATTAATATCAGATAAATTTGTGTAAATAACCGGGACCAACGGCTTCTTCTAGACTCTCTCTGGGCTTTTCCGCACTTAGACATAAGTGCCCGAGCGTGAGACTTTTGGTGCGTCTCCCGGCTGGATCACTCCAGCCAGCCGAGCTCACTCCAGAATCCAAGCAGGCCACCCAGGTCGGCGAGTACTTCCGGGAGTGTTGCTGGGGAGCCAATGTAGGCTTTTCGTTGAGTGGATACAGCACTACACTCACGTAGTACGTGTCTTGGTGGCCAACGTCATCTCCAAATTCCCAAGTTGACCCAAGTCTGCAACTTCGATTTCATTTAATTTCAGCTTTAAAAAAATCGGCTGGTTCGGCTGGTAAATGTTCTGCTGGCCAATTTTTCTGTGTATCTGCATTGTGTAATGAGCGCGTTAGCATATGGTTTTGACGACCTCCGTGGCGCAGTGTGTAGCGATGTTGTCTTAACGTGCAGAGGTCCTGGGTTCGATCCCCGGCAGGGTCAATTTAGGAATTTGCAATTTCTGAATTTTTTCTGGTCTGGCCTGGTGTGAGGCTTCGGCCGTGGCTAGTTACCTACCGGCAAAGATGTGCCGCCAAGCGATTTAGCGTTCCAATACGATGCCGTGTAGTAACCGAATAGAGGTATGGGCTTAATATAACTGCCATGACCCTAACAGGTTAACCCGCTACCATCTTTGACTGCATCATCACTTACAATCAGGTGAGATTGCAGTCTTACTTGTAGAGGATCTTCTTCCTGCCCTTTTCCCACGTTATGTGGGGTCGGCACATCATGTTTTCTTCTTCCACTCACTTCTGTTATCCGTCAACCTCGTATTCACCCCTTTTGTACGCATATCCTCTTTCACACAATCCATCAGGATATTAAAAAAAAAAAATATTTTTTAGTACAGAAAACTTACAGCTACAACAGAAATGGATATGTCACCGTAAGATTGTAAAAACCGTTAGACTATAATCTAACTCGCGAAATTCTAAACTGTCGAAAGATTGTAAACCGTTCAATGTTCTGAGTGTCAATTTTTGAAATATTCATTTTATTTACGTTTTCTTGTCTCTTTCTTGTAGGTTAGGTTAGTGTTCCACATAAATAATCAAGTAGTGCCCGGCCTGCGGCAATAATATATAATCAAGTAGTGCTTAGGTTTTATCGGGTTTCAATGCCTATCAGATTACAATCTACCGGAAAATAATGCGTTAAATTCTAATCTTTCGACAGTTTAGAATTTCGCGAGTTAGATTATAATCTAACGGTTTTTACAATCTTACGGTGACAGATACATAAATAAAGAATAAGTATAACGCCAATTACAAGTTTTCACTTACAAGTTTTACAAGTTTTACGACGTACTTAATATTGAATACGTCGAACAAATTATAACCAAATTTTATTTTCAAAGTTTAGGTTAAAGCAAAACTGCTCATTAGCCAATTAGTTTGGCTAGATCGTAGTTAAATGAGTACCTCGCTGGTACTCAATAATAGGAGCCCGGCCTGCGCCAATAATATATAATCAAGTAGTGCTTAGGTTTTATCGGGTTTCAATACCTATCAGATTACAATCTACCGGAAAATAATGCGTTAAATTGTAATCTTTCGACAGTTTAGATTATAATCTAACGGTGTTTACAATCTTACGGTGACAGATACATAGATTCATAGATTATATAAATAAAGATTCATAGATTTTATAAAAGCAAAGAATTTTTATACAGTGAATGAGTTCTTGCAACAAAATAAATTAATCGATAAACGAATGCTTCATGAATCAACCTAATTATTATTTATCATACATATAGCTAATTGACATAAATTCTGACTTTCTTTTTTTTTCTATATTCTTAAATTTATGATATTATTAAATCAATTAGTGTACCTATTTCGAGATTTGTAACATTTTGACTTTTGACTTTTAAGTATTTGACATTTTATATTTATTGTACATAGACTTAGAATAATTGCTTTCGTTCATTAAGATTCAGATTTTGTTATTTTTTAAAATGCTCGACTCCATTAATTTTTTTTTTGTTTTTTTTAAATTTTGCACGCCGTTATTTGGCAGATTGTAATATGTACCATTTTTATGTAACATCGTTTCATGTAACTTACAATCATGCAATAAATGAATAAACAATAAACAAAGAATAAGTATAACGCCAATTACAAGTTTTCACTTACAATTTTTTGACTTCTTATTACAGATAGTGAAATTAAGCTAGAAGAGAAGGTGCTAGAGATAATAGACGCGCTGAGCGCTCGAGCCAACGCGGCCCGGGCCGCTGCGCTGGTCGCCCTGAAGAACTCGCTGCAGAGGCGTTACCTGGCGCACATACTGTGTGGACAGAGGGTGACGTTGGCCGAACACGTCACCAAGGCGCTGCGGCGCGGGAAGGATGGGGAGAGACGGGCCGCGGCCGCTGTGGCGCCACTGTTGGCCTTGCAGGTACCAACAACACTACATCCCACTGACCCCACTGACGTCCCACCGCTGGGCACAGGCATGGGAGAGAGGGGATTGGGTATTTGACAACTAGTCAAATCAGCGACTTTTTTTTCAAACGTCATAAATTTCACACAAAATCCATACGCTTAGTATGGATAAACAAACACACTTTATAATATTATAGTATGACTAGCTAATGCCCGCGACTTCATCCGCGTGGATTGAGGTTTTTCGGTTACCGCGGGAACTCTTTTCCGGGATGTAAAGTAACCTATGTGTTATTCCAGACTATAGTCTATCTCTGTGCCAAATTTCATCCAGATCCGTTCAGCAGTTGGGGCGCGATTGAGTAACAAACATCCATTAAGTTACACATTTATAATATTAGTATAGATATAGATATATTTAAAAAAAATAACTGCAATAATATTGATGTGTTTATGTATAATTTAACTTTTTTGGCACTCCAATTCCAATAAAACTCAAACAACTAAAAGTTCATGAGTTGGAATTATGTTCTTGACTCTTTCTTTAAAAAATCCACTAAAACGACCTTTAAATTTGCATGCGTAACTATGACGTAACAGAATTTATCATATTCCGCCTTGGGGCGTGATTTATGTGCAAGATAAGCCTATGGAACTATGACGTACGTTGACGTGTTGATTGATTGTATGTAGTTTTTACTGCCTCGTTGGTCTAGTGGTTAGCATGTTCGACTAAAGTATATAAATTAAGTAAAGTGGCCTAGTAACAACGATTCATTACTACCCTAATAATTGCTGACATTGTAAAAACCGTTAGATTATAATCTAACTCGCGAAATTTTAAACTTTCGAAAGATTGTGAACCGTTCAATATACTGAGTGTCAATTTTTGAAATATTCATTTTATTTACGTTTTCTTGTCTGCTTCTTGTAGGTAAGGTTAGGGTTCGACATAAATAACCAGGTAGAGCCCGGGCACCGTTCTATCGGGTTAATATACCTAACAGATTACAATACATAAATCATCAGGTAGCGCACTTAGGTTCTATCGGGTTAATAAACCTATCAGATTACAATCTACCGAAAAATATTGCGTTAAATTGTAATCTTTCGACAGTTTGCTATTTCGCGAGTTAGAATTAGTATATGTCACCGTAAGATGGTAAAAACCGTTAGATTATAATCTAACTCGCGAAATTCTAAACTGTCGAAAGATTACAATTTAACGCATTATTTTCCGGTAGATTGTAATCTGATAGGTATTTAAACCCGATAAAACCTAATAATCAAGTAGTGCCCGGCCTGAGGCACTACTTGATTATTTATGTCGAACCCTAACCTAACCTACAAGAAAGAGACAAGAAAACGTAAATAAAATTAATATTTCAAAAATTGAAACTCAGAACATTGAACAGTTTACAATCTTTCGACAGTTTAGAATTTCGCGAGTTAGATTATAATGTAACGGTTTATACATCGACTGCCTCGTTGGTCTAGCGGTTAGCGTAGTCGACTGCGGATCACGAGGTCCTGGGTTCGATTCCCGGTCGGGCATAAAAATTGTTAGGTATTGGGTTTTTCAATTATGAAATTCTCAGTGCCAGCCCGGAGTTGGAAGTTGGCGGTGTTTCACCCCCGTGCCTCGGAGAGCACGTTAAGCCGTCGGTCCCGGTTATTATCACTAACATGATAATAGTCGTTAAAGCCCGCCAACCCGCATTGGAGCAGCGTGGTGGGTCTAAGCTCCTAATTCCCTCTCTCCTATGAGAGTGGAGGCCTGTGCCCAGCAGTGGGACGTTAATAGGCTGTAGTGGTTTATACAATCTTACGGTGATATATATATGTTGTGTCATATGCAGATAGGCGAGGAAGGCACAGAAGAGTTCATGGACGAGGTCCGTCCTGCGCTGGCCGCGGCGGCCGTTGACAAGTCTGCCTCCCTGGACACGCGCACTGAGGTAACTACTACTATACTTAAAGAACTAGATGATTCCCGCGACTTGATCTGCGTTAATTATTAAGGTTTTTGTATTCCCGGAGAAACTCTTTAACTTCCAGGATAAAAAGTGGGCAACCATTTGTTAGTACATACATACATAAACTTATTAGTTACTACTTACCTATTCGGTAACTTATTACCGAATAGGGGTATTGGTTTAATATAACTGCCATGCCCCTAACAGGTTAGCCCGCTACCATCTTAGACTGCATGTGTGATTCCCGCGACTTGATCTGCGTTAATTATTAAGGTTTTTGTATTCCCGGAGGAACTCTTTAACTTCCGGGATAAAACGTGGGCGACCATTTGTTAGTACATACATACATAAACTTATTAGTTATTACCTACCTATTCGGTAACTTATTACCGAATAGGGGTATGGGTTTAATATAACTGCCATGCCCCTAACAGGTTAGCCCGCTACCATCTTAGACTGCATGTGTGATTCCCGCGACTTGATCTGCGTTAATTATTAAGGTTTTTGTATTCCCGGAGAAACTCTTTAACTTCCGGGATAAAAAGTGGGCAACCATTTGTTAGTACATACATACATAAATTTATTAGTTACTACCTACCTATTCGGTAACTTATTACCGAATAGGGGTATGGGTTTAATATAACTGCCATGCCCCTAACAGGTTAGCCCGCTACCATCTTAGACTGCATGTGAGATCGCAGTCAAGGGCTAACTTGTAGTGGATAAAAAAAAAATATAGTGGGGATAGAAAATATAATAAGAATAAGAATTACTATATTATATTATATTATAATTAAAAATAACTACTAATCCATCCATACTAATATTATAAATGCGAAAGGGTGTCTGTCTGTCTGCTACGCTTTCACGGCCCATCTGTTAAACCGATTTTGATAAATTTTGGTACAGGGATAGGTTGTATCCCGGGGAAGGATAAAGGGCATACCTTTTATCCCAGAAAACTTGTGTAACTATAAATTGCTGGAATTTTCAATAATCTGCCAAAAATCGTAATACCCACGTCCCCTGTTAGTTTCATGTTGAATAACTAACTTTGATGACGTCACTATTCAATATCTCGTACAAAATCCCCTACCAAGCACGCGTTTTGACGTTTGAAAAAAGTTGCTGATTTGACTAGTTGTCAAATACCCAATTGTTATGCAGTTGTAATGTCGGTTACACAGCTGTGGCTAGAAACTGACCGCTAAATTACCTAACAAAAACGCATCAAATTAGTTTGGTTAACAGTCACCTGGAACTGGAAAATAAATGTTTTTTTTTTCATCTGTTGTGTAACTAAAAATTGCTGGAATTTTCAATAATGTAAAGTGTTTTGCGTGTTACAGTGTTGTTCGTCGCTCGCGGTGCTCTGCTACCTGCTGGAGGAGGACCTGAGCGAGATACTGGAGGTGATGAGGATGTACGAGACCATATTCAGCGGCAGCTACCTCAAGGTCGGTGACGTCACTGTACAGCATTCATACACAACCTCTCAATGAAACATATGACGCCCCTTTATGTACCATATTTTTTAGCAACTAGCTACCACTATACCGGCAAAGACGAGCCACAAAGCTATTTAGCGTTCCAGTAAGATGCCATGCAGAAACCGACTAAGGGTAGGGGTTAAAATAGCTGTCATACCCCTAACAAGTTAGCCCGCTCAATCTTAGACTACATCACCACTGTCCATCTGTTGATATTGCAGTTAAGGACTAACTTGTAGTGAAATAAAAAAAACAGTGCTTAAACACAACCTCTAATTGAAACTTATGATGCCCCTTTATGACATATCTGTTAATAGAAATTTCGGTTTCACCAAATTTTTTCGTCATCATCACTGCAACTTATTTCCAGTTCACTACTGAGCACAAATCTCTAAGAATCCGATGGAATGAAAATCATCACTACATCACTAAATATTAATTAAACTCTTTAAAACTTACTTTATAAATTATTGTCTCCCGCCGCAACGTGAACGTTGCAAAATAAAAATAGATGGCACTGAATTTGTGACTTTAAAACAAGGCTGTTGGGGTCCATTTTACACTGACCACACATTGTTTTGACGCTCGAATACGGTCAACATTTTTAAAACACAAAAACAAAAGAGTCAGAGTAGTAGAGTAGATCAATGCTTAAAGAAAACTCAATATTTTTACTACCCATCACTATTCTACTAAATTAGTCTATCTATTCCATCAAAAATCAAATATAACAATAGTACATTACTGCAGCGGCCAGCAAAACAGGCATTGAAGGACGAACGTGTAAATGTGGGCCGAGGCGAAGCCGAGGCACACATACGTGAGTCCCTCAATGCCTAGTTGTGGCCAAGGCTTGTATAGTACTTTTCTCAAATAATGCACGGAAATTAAAAACTAAGTAAGTAATACCTAGACAAAACTTTTTATTTAAAAATATTTTTCTTACTATTTTGGCGGTAACAAGTTTTCTATTACGGCTCTTGCCGCCTCTTGAGTTTCGGATGGCGTTAAAGTAAGTTCATCACACTCATTGTCTTTTCATGAACTCATTTTTTCAAATACATTTCAAAATCAATGACGAAAAACGCACAAAAATATTTTTTCCCGCGTTAAAGTGTTCATTTGGTTTTTTTTTCACTAAACAGCTTTCTGATTGCAAGCCAGTTCGAAATTTAAATAAAATCTTTGATAAGTTACCTCCTTGGTTGCCATGTTTCGGAGTAAAAGGTCGTTCCATTTTTAAATTACACGACAGATATTATAATATACTATGCAATTTATTTGGCTGCTAAACCACGACGGATATGGATTTTCATACAACTTTTGCCGGCCGCTGCTCGCATGTATTTGGCCAGTAGGGCAATTTCGATTTATCTCGAGGAAGGCTGTCAAAATAATGCTCAAAATTCCAAGCATGTTTGAGAAATAGTACATTACATCGCGAGACCGGGAAGTACGCGTTTTCTGGTCGAGTGTTAGTTAGACTAGGCTATATACGACACCAGAAATGCTCTCCCGGTTGAGGTGTGTCTTTTCTAAAAAATGAAACAAGTGACTTTTTTTTAAAATATATTTTTGCGCTGTGAGTGTTGAACGCGTAATACGGTAGAGGTCCAAATTTAAACTATTCAGGCCAAAGAACATTATAACAAGTTACAAGATATTCAGGAAGAAAGATTCCAAATTCAAACTTATGACATGTAATGAAAATACATACATTCTTTACAGGCCTAAGCCGGGAAGTTTAACTTTCGAACTCATTTACAGGGTATGAAATGTGCACATTTCATATCATTTTTTTTTATTTGACTAGTTGTCAAATACCCAATCGTAGTTTAACTCGGGTGTCCGCAGGGCGACGGCAGCGTGAAGGTGTCGGGCAGTGCAGTGTTATAGGCCTATTACACCTTGGTGGGTTGTTATACACCTTGGCGGGTCGTATCAGGAACGTTTCGTGATCGCAGTACAACTCGGTGTCCCCAGGGCGACACTTTCTAGCGGCCACGCTCACCCTTCCCGCAGGGCTCTGTAAAAAGCGCTGTGTAATAGGCCTATTACACCTTGGCGGGTTGTTATACACCTTGGCGGGTTGTTTCACACCTTGGCGGGTTGTTTTTCACCTTGGCGGGTTGTTTTTCACCTTGGCGGGTTGTTTTTCACCTTGGCGGGTTGTTATACACCTTGGCGGGTTGTTTCACACCTTGGCGGATTGTTATACACCTTGGCGGGTTGTTTTTCACCTTGGCGGGTTGTTTTACACCTTGGCGGGTTGTTTTACACCTTGGCGGTTCGTATCAGAAACGTTTTCGTATTAGAAAAGTCGAGCAAACGTGTCCGCAGGGCGACGGCAGCGTGAAGGTGTCGGACAGTGCAGTGTAATAGGCCTATTACACCTTGGCTGGTTGTTTTACACCTTGGCGGCTCGTATCAGAAACGTTTCGTGATCGCAGCACAACTCGGTGTCCCCAGACGTCGAGCGAAAACGTTTCGTGATCGTAGTCTCCGTAGTAGTGAGAAACTCGGTGTCCTTAGGGCGACGGCAGCGTGAAGGTGTCGGGCGCGGCGGTGGAGGAGGGCGCGTGGCACGCGGCCGCGCTGGACGCGTGGGCGCTGCTGCTGGCGCTGACGGAGCCCCAGCACGCCAGGGCGCTGCTGGCGGACCGGCAGCCCTCCTTCCGCCGGCTCGCCGAGATGCTCGACGCGTGCAGTCTAGAGGTACCTCGATAAAGTTATAGTAGTTTGTGATATAAGAGCGGTAAATAGGTTTTTACATACGAGCTGACTAATGTCGTAGTATGTCGTACATCGTCACGAGTATGTAGAAACCTTAACGCCCGTGTATCACACAATATTTTTCAATACATTTGTGAGAAAAGTTGAAAATAAAAGTCGAGTAGGTAGGCACTAGGTGATCACTAGAAAATGGCTTTTCACGCCCATACTTATTTCGAGATTTTTGGCGGCTAATAAAAGCGCGATTTTTTTCTCAGATCTAAAATACCTAATTGTTGATTTAATTTTAAAATTCCACATCACATCTACCACTCATATTTATTGATAACTTATAAGAAAAATTCTATGACTATTAACTACGGCGCGTTGTTGTAATTGCGTTTTTTTTTATTAAATTCATGGCTCTAGGTTCTAGTTCTTAGCTCCCACCCTTTACTTTTTGATTTATAATACTTAAATCAATTTTAATAAATTATATTTTTTTTTTTTTTTTTATGAATTAATTTCATCAATTCACATCTAAATGTCATTATTTTTAAGGTTTTCTACATACAAAGTCAATCTCATTATGAACCTTCTTGCAAGAAAACTTTTTATTTATAAGTAACGTGGACTAAAAAATTAAAAAAAAAACTGCAAATTTACTGCACGAGGGCAGTTAATATTTACTGCACGCGGGCAGTAAATTTAACTTACAAGCCCTGTTTACTGCCTCTGTAAGTGCATTTTTCGAGCAAGTGTATTGAAAAAGTTGTTAGTTCATAAGGTGCAAAAATTACACCAATTACCTTTTATACCTACCTAAATATCAAATAGCTTTGTTTAAAAAATATATATACTTTGCGCTTCCGGTTAGCCCGTGACCTCACTAGGGGTCATGCCTGAAAACCAGCGTTGCAGTCGACTGGCTAAATATAGATTTTAAGTTTTGTTTTAAGGAATGAGTGCCCGGGTCTCATGGAACCAAAGTTGGCTTAAATCTTGGTTGGCACCTTGGTTCCATGAGAGCTGTGGTACTCCATGTAATATGTTGTCATTTTTACTTGTACTTTTTTGTTGGCTAAATAAAGGATTATTTATTTATTTATTTATTTATAAATCTATATCTATACTAATATTATAAATGCGAAAGTTTGGATGGATGTATGGATGTTTGTTACTCAATCACGCCACAACGGCTGAACGGATCTGGCTGGAATTTGCCACAGAGATAGATTATAATCTGGTATACACATAGGCTACTTTTTATCCCGGAAAATTAAGGAGTTCTCGCGTTAACCAAATAACCTCGATCCACGCGGACGAAGTCGCGGGCATTAGCTTGTATTTAATGTTATGTATTACTAACGACTGCCGGCGATTTAGCGCGAAAGTACTTCGCAAATATACTAAATTGTAATTAAACTTCAATGCCTTTAGTGTTAGGTCTATATTTTTATCTAAAAAAAATAATAATTTTTTGACGTTTTGCATAGAAAAACGCGTTATTTTGAAAGTGACTGTCAGAAATGACATTAATTGATACATTTCGCGCCTACTGCCTTCTCTATGGCTGAAGGTTGCCATCGTGGAAACGTATCGAACACTTGAAATACATTTTTTTCGATTTCACATTATTTACCTTACTATTTTAAATTATTATATTTTTAATACAATCTATGTAATTAACTTGTAGTGGATAAAAAAATATAAGTAATAATAAATAAAAATATAATATAATAACTGCCTCGTTGGTCTAGTGGTTCGCATATTCGACTGCGGCCGACGAGGTCCTGGGTTCGAGTCCCGGGTCGGGCCATAATTAAATGCTGGGTTTTTCTGACTAGAAATTCTCAGTACTAGCCCGGAGTTAGGAAGTTGGCGGTGTTTCACCCCCGTGCCTCGGAGCACGTTAAGCCGTCGGTCCCGGATATTATCACTAACATGATAATAGTCGTTAAAGCCCGCCAACCCGCATTGGAGCAGCGTGGTGGGGCTAAGCTCTAATTCCCTCTCTCCTATGAGAGTGGAGGCCTGTGCAAAGCAGTGGGACGTTAATAGGCTGTAGTAGTAGTAGTAGGATAAAAAAATAATAATAATATAACTGCCATGCCCCAACAGATAAGCCCGCTAATTCTTTATTTTTATTCCCAGGTGCGCATGGCAGCCGGCGGAGCCCTGGCCATAGCCCACGAGCGAGCGTGCGGCGATGACGAGCGATTCGCGTGGGCTGAAGACGAGCTCCTACCGCAGCTCGAGCAGCTGGCTCGCGACTCGCACAAGTTCCGCGCCAAGAGAGACCGCAAGCTGCAGCGAGCCACCTTCCGCGACATACTCAAGTACTTCGAGGTAAATGTACCCCCTGTGTGACCGTTGTTACGCGAACGCTAAGGACGAGCTCCTGCCGCGTCTCGAGTAGCTCGCTCGCGACTCGCACAAGTTCCGCGCCAAGAGAGACCGCAAGCTGCAGCGAGCCATCTTCCGCGACATACTCAAGTACTTCGAGGTGAATGTACCCCCTGTGTGACTGTTGTTACGCGAACGCTAAGGACGAGCTCGCATAAGGTTCGCGCCAAGAGAGACCGCAAACTGTAGCGAGCCACCTTCAGCGGCGTACTTAAGTACATCGAGGTGAATGTACCCCCTGTGTGACTGTTGTTACGCGAGCGCTAAGGATGAGCTCACTACTGTTTTACACAGTACAGTTTATTATACATCCTTACACAGTTCATATATAAGCGGGTGGTATCGGTCGATACCGCGATTTAACTTCGCACAGCGCCATCTAGTTTAACATTGCGTACTACGCTATACGAGCACTGTCATTCTAACACTAATAGGCCTATTACACTGCACTTTTCAGAGGGTCCTGGGGTAAGGGTGGGCGTGGCCGCTAGTTAGAGCGTCGCTTATTGCACAGCAATAAGGATCAAATTAGGGACCCTTTCTCCCTAAATTTTATAACACTACACTGATTCAAGTCTAAGGGTCCCTGAGAAAAGTGCAGTGTACTAGAATATAAGGACGAGCTCCTGCCGCGGCTCGAGCAACTGGCTCGCGACTCTCACAAGTTCCGCGCCAAGAGAGCCTGCCTGTCTGAGACTAGCTTCTACCGAGCCTATTTAAGTTGAAAAGAAATCGAACCCTATGTTTTTTTATTTATTAAAATGTATTTGATATTCCAGGAGGGCACTGTGGAGTCGGAGCGCGTGCGCGTGGGCACGGACACGGTGACGCTGGGCTCGTGGGCGACACGCGCCGCGTACGGCGCGCTCGCGGCCGCGCTCGGCGCCGGGCTGGTGGCGCTGGCGCCGCACTGCGCGCCGCTGCGGCTCGCGCTGCAGCTGTCGCCCCACCCCGCGCTCGACGTGACCGCGCCGCAGGCCAAGCTGAACAAGCTGCAGCGGGTGAGTGCCGGCCGTGTGCGGCGAGGCTCGCCCGTGTTACGCGCTGCAGCTGTCGCCCCACCCCGCGCTCGACGTGACCGCGCCGCAGGCCAAGCTGAACAAGCTGCAGCGGGTGAGTGCCGGCCGTGTGCGGCGAGGCTCGCCCGTGTTACGCGCTGCAGCTGTCGCCCCACCCCGCGCTCGACGTGACCGCGCCGCAGGCCAAGCTGAACAAGCTGCAGCGGGTGAGTGCCGGCCGTGTGCGGCGAGGCTCGCCCGTGTTACGCGCTGCAGCTGTCGCCCCACCCCGCGCTCGACGTGACCGCGCCGCAGGCCAAGCTGAACAAGCTGCAGCGGGTGAGTGCCGGCCGTGTGCGGCGAGGCTCGCCCGTGTTACGCGCTGCAGCTGTCGCCCCACCCCGCGCTCGACGTGACCGCGCCGCAGGCCAAGCTGAACAAGCTGCAGCGGGTGAGTGCCGGCCGTGTGCGGCGAGGCTCGCCCGTGTTACGCGCTGCAGCTGTCGCCCCACCCCGCGCTCGACGTGACCGCGCCGCAGGCCAAGCTGAACAAGCTGCAGCGGGTGAGTGCCGGCCGTGTGCGGCGAGGCTCGCCCGTGTTACGCGCTGCAGCTGTCGCCCCACCCCGCGCTCGACGTGACCGCGCCGCAGGCCAAGCTGAACAAGCTGCAGCGGGTGAGTGCCGGCCGTGTGCGGCGAGGCTCGCCCGTGTTACGCGCTGCAGCTGTCGCCCCACCCCGCGCTCGACGTGACCGCGCCGCAGGCCAAGCTGAACAAGCTGCAGCGGGTGAGTGCCGGCCGTGTGCGGCGAGGCTCGCCCGTGTTACGCGCTGCAGCTGTCGCCCCACCCCGCGCTCGACGTGACCGCGCCGCAGGCCAAGCTGAACAAGCTGCAGCGGGTGAGTGCCGGCCGTGTGCGGCGAGGCTCGCCGGTGTTACGCGCCGCTGCGGCTGCGGCGGAAGCTGCAGCGGGTGAGGAAAAAGCGACATTCACAGTACCAAGGAGCACAGATCTGTTTCTAGTCGAAAGACTGATGTCTTGACTGATAAACACGGATAGAGAACAGAGAGAGCGAAAAAAAAACACTGTACCGATCTGGAGTGTGTCCCTCCGATCGCCATGTCGGAACATTAAAAAAAGGAACTGACCATGTGCAGAAACCCATTGTCCTACGTGAACGACAGACTCGACACCGCGACTCAATACGAAGCGACGCGACAGCATCAAACAGTAGGTGACCCTTCAAGTGGCCTATGTTGTCGCGTAGATTTTTTATGGCATTGTATCGACAAGGCGTCGTTTCTGTCGCTCACAAAGGACAACGGGTGAGGCTCGCTGGTGTTACGCGTCGCATACGGCGCGCTCTATTATACTGTACTTACTGAAGTTATTAATGAAGGTCGTTTTGTTTCCAGCACTTGCAGAACAGTGCGGCGGACAAAGCGCGAACCGTGGCCCGCAACAAAAGCCGCGACAAACGCTCCGCTGCGCTTGCGCTCTGAACGTGGACACACCACACCGTGCTGTACGTGATCACACCACCACCAAGCGATCCAAGCATGATCACAACACAGGCGGTCTATACGTGAGCACACCTCACGACGCTGAACACGATCACACTACCACACCAAGCGATCCAAGCATGATCACAACACAGGCGGTCTATACGTGAGCACACCTCACGACGCTGAACACGATCACACTACCACACCAAGCGATCCAAGCATGACCACAAGACACAAGGCGTTCCGAACTTGACCTCAACACAGGCGGTCTATACGTGATCACACCACACGGCGCTGTACGTGATCACCCAACAACACCAAGCGATCCAAGCATGATCACAACGCTGTACGTGATCACCCAACAACACCAAGCGATCCAAGCATGATCACAACACAGGCGGTCTATACGTGATCACACCTCACGGCGCTGTACGTGATCACACTACACCGAGCTATCCAAGCGTGATCACAAGACACAAGGCGTTCCGAACTTGACCACAACACAGGCGGTCTATACGTGATCACACTACTGCACCGAGCGATCCAAGCATGATCACAACACTGGCGGTCTATACGTGATCACACCACACGGAGCTGTACGTGATCACCCAACAACACCAAGCGATCCAAGCATGATCACAACACAGGCGGTCTATACGTGATCACACCTCACGACGCTGAACATGATCACACTACCACACAAAGCGATCCAAGCGTGATCACAACACACGTGATCACACCTCATGGCGCTGTACGTGATCACACTACACCGAGCTATCCAAGCGTGACCACAAGACACAAGGCGTTCCGAACTTGACCACAACACAGGCGGTCTATACGTGATCACACTACTGTACCGAGCGATCCAAGCATGACCACAAGACACAAGGCGTTCCAAACTAGATCACAACACTGGCGGTCTATACGTGATCACACCTCACGGCGCCGAACATGATCACACTACCACACAAAGCGATCCAAGCGTGACCACAACACAGGCGGTCTATACGTGATCACACCTCACGGCGCCGAACATGATCACACTACCACACAAAGCGATCCAAGCGTGACCACAACACAGGCGGTCTATACGTGATCACACCTCACGGCGCCGAACATGATCACACTACCACACAAAGCGATCCAAGCGTGACCACAACACAGGCGGTCTATACGTGATCACACCTCACGGCGCCGAACATGATCACACTACCACACAAAGCGATCCAAGCGTGACCACAACACAGGCGGTCTATACGTGATCACACTACACCAAGCGATCCAAGCGTGATCACAACACACAAGGCGTTCCGAACGTTGTCACCTCAACCCGGCGGTCTATAGTCTATACGTGATCACACCTCACGGCGCTAAACATAATCACATCACACACCTACGCTCTGAACATGTCACACCACGCGGCAGTTCTGTGAATTTATCACACCTCTACATCAATACAGATTAATACTTGCGCACGCGCATACAGTAAAGTTTGACTGCCTCGTTGGTCTAGCGGTTAGCGTAGTCGACTGCGGATCACGAGGTCCTGGGTTCGATTCCCGGTCGGGCATAAAATTTGTTAGGTATTGGGTTTTTCAATTATGAAAATCTCAGTGCCAGCCCGGAGTTGGCGGTGTTTCACCCCCGTGCCTCGGAGAGCACGTTAAGCCGTCGGTCCCGGTTGTTATCACTAACATGATAATAGTCGTTAAAGCCCGCCAACCCGCATTGGAGCAGCGTGGTGGGTCTAAGCTCCTAATTCCCTCTCTCCTATGAGAGTGGAGGCCAGTGCCCAGCAGTGGGACGTTAATAGGCTGTAGTGGTGGTGGTGGTGGATACAGTGCCCATTAGGCGCTTCATAGCCGTGGACCACCACACCAAGCTCTCCGAACGTTATCACTCAAGCCGCTCCGAGTAAACACACAAGGCTACACGGTATAAATTCCGCTCACTACTCCGATCCAATGAACCGAACAAGTAAATTGTCTTTAGAAATCATCATAACCGGTATGACTAGAAGTGAACGATATAATCGCTAGTTTTTTTTTAAAAAAGAACGCACCCTTACCACACTTGTGCGCTTTGCCGAAATATATCGCACAAGTGCACATTGTACAAGAGACCTAACGGCCGAAATTATTGGACAATCCATTAATTACGATTTGTCCAAAATTCACTTTGAAAAGTTGATGTAAAAAACAAAATGTCGATGCATACCATTTTTTTGGAATTAACGTTGCTATGCATTACAAATTGATAATAATTAATTTCGGCTCTAAGTAATGAAAATTCCCAGCGTATATCTTAGCTTCGTTTTGATCGGTGCATTTTAACAATCTGAGGTGCGATTGTGTAAGAATTCCCGATCAAATCGTCAAAGTGCGACGTCAAAGTAAAATAAACCATAACAGCATTGAATTAGAGCTCAATTTCGTGTACGATACCCTATACGTATGTGAATGGATACACAAAATTGAGCTCTTAATTCAATGCCGTTATGGTTTATTTTACTTTGACGCCGAACTTTGACGATTTGATCGGCAACTTTTAGACAATCGGGAGGCAGAATCTAGTTTATACCTAAATTAGGTATGTAGTATAGGGTAATGTGTATTGGCTGGGACCGCTCGATTGTTCAAGCCTGCACCCTTGTTTTTTTTAAAATGATATTATATTTAAACATATCTAAAGCTCGCGGGATGATTGTAAAGACTACGTTTGTAGTAGATTTTAATGAATAAATGCTCAAGGCACATTGACGCAAGCGACGCGACTTTTATAGTAATACTGGGCAATATCACTGTGTAAGTCATACAGTAACTATCATATTAAACACAATATGCGGTATATTGCAGTAAAAAGTTTTTTCATTTCATTCTATTTTAAATAAAACCTACAGCTTTATTATGAAGAAAAAAAAACTAGTAAAACTTAATCACTCTATAGAACTTGTAAAATTTTATTAATTTTTTTATTCAATAGTTTACCAATATTTAACGTACAATCATAATTCATAATGTGAGAATTATTACAATAAAACAAAGAAAAAAGAAAACGCTATTATTGGCAAGCATTTAACTAAATTCGATATTCGAGTGATAATAATTAATAAGGTCTATGATCTGATTGATGAATGTAATACATATTATGAGTTTTCAATCAATAAAAAATCTGTATGAAACAAAATCTGCAACCGCTTCGAAGCATTCTTTCTCAGTCCTTACATTTTCTTCACGTAAGTTAAGAAAATGTAACGACTGACTGTAATACTAGAAATGTCGCGTTAAATATTCTCCGTAATACTAGAAATGTCGCAGTAAATATTCTCTGTTATGCTAGAAATGACGCGTTAAATATTCTCTGTAATACTAGGAATGTCGCGTTAAATATTCTCTGTAATACTAGAAATCTCGCGTTAAATATTCTCTGTAATACCAGAAATGTCGCGTTGAATATTCTCTGTAATACTAGAAATGTCGCGTTAAATATTCTCCGCAATACTAGAAATGTCGCGTTAAATATTCTCTAATACTAGAAATGTCGCGTTAAATATTCTCCGTAATACTAGAAATGTCGCGTTAAATATTCTCCGTAATACTAGAAATGTCGCGTTAAATATTCTCTAATACTAGAAATGTCGCGTTAAATATTCTCTGTAATACTAGAAATGTCGCGTTAAATATTCTCTGTAATACTAGAAATGTCGCGTTTAGTCGCTCTGCGCCTATGCGCCTTGAGCCTAAGATATCTATGGGACTAGCTACCGCCTACTTTGTAACTTACGTGACTTGTACTTTATGTTAACGTTATTCTATTGACTTATCGTTCGACACTAGTGTTATATTCGTTCTAATTAAATCAAATATACAACATACATTGCAAAATGACAGATTTCGTCATATCATAATATTTTATTTACAATACTTATTATACATAATTTTTAGATTTTTTTCCATTAGTTAATAATAATGATGATTGTCTTTTGTTTAGCAAAATAACTGGAAACTTACTCTCAAACTTGTTGAACGGGAATTGTCATTACTGTAAATAATAAACCACTGTAAAAATGCAATTAGCCAAGAAGTGAATTTCGAAGATTTTATATGAAATCAGAGTTATTAAAAAGTCATATAAAACAATATTAACCGCGAGTTTGTTACCATTCAAGAGACTAACTATGTTTAGGCGCAACTCACACCTGCAGAGTGAACGAATGGAAACAATGAATGAATGAATGAATCTACAAAGAGAATGGAGCCAAGGCGCATTGTCCTATAAGATAAGGAAAATACAGCGTTGCGTCTCTTGAGTTTCTCCGTGTTTGACTTTCATTATAACAAAGCCGAATTTAGATTCTGTTTTTTTTTTTCGGATTGATTATGCTGTATTACTAGGCCCATACTGGCCGCTACAGCGTTAATTGGGGGGTTGGGCGAGCGCTAGGCGTCGGCGAGAAAAGAGCCCTAGGGCTCGATGGGGGGGGGGGGGCACCGTCCTCCTCCTAAGGGCGCCTCCTGTGAGGCTCGGAACACGGCTTAGGATGACGTAGGATTAAACCATACTGTCAAACTGCGCCCCCTCACTCTACATGTATGCCTTGCGCTTTAGTTAAAAAAAACAGTTTACTTCTTGGGACCTTATTATTAGTTATTTATATTGAAATGTTATATTTATTTACATTACTGACTAGCGCTCATGTTTTTGATTAGTCCAATTGCTGATTATTATTACTTGTTTGTGGAGTACAATTTCATTTTATCTGAATGATGTTAAAATGATTCGGTTTGGAGTAAGGTATCATTTTTTTGGTCGACAAAATCTGTTGCTTATTATTATAATAATTATTTTGTGCTGGCTCCTTTTATTCATTATGACATTCAAATCGTAATCGCAATTAGTTACAATTTGACAGTTCTTGCATGAAAAGGTGTCAAACTAGTTACAATTTGACAGTTCATGGTGTCAAATAAGGTTCAACCACACTGCGGGCGAGTCAAAGCGAAGCTTTTTCTAGATTATTGCAAAGTAAACTAAACTTTATTTGTAATTGGAACTTTATTTGTAATTTGAACTTTATTTTTCATGAAATAAATAAAATAAATAAAACTAATAAAACACAGTTTTTACTTTTTTGGGAGATAGCAGGCCCAATTATTATTGTAATTTTGCAAATAAAAGATATTATTTATTTAATTAACATAATTTGTGAGCGATAATATCAAATAGATGAATGCATCCGCGCTTATTTTTTTAGATTTTAGTTAATTAATTAGGTGAAATAAAGTTTTGCTTACTTCTAGGCAAGCGTGTTCCGACCTAGACCTCATCATTGCTTTGCACTAAGCATGATTGTCGTCAAGCGCAAGCCTGTCTCGCAATAAAAAAAAACTTAATGAAATTTAAAAAAAAAAACCGGAGTTACAATAAACATAAGAGGGTAGATCTAGAAAAGTATATAGGAGATATGAAGTGAAATTTGTTTGTGATTGCCGAAGTGTATTATGGAAACAGTGTTTTTTTCTCTGTAAGAATTGTACAATTCTTTTGAGAAAATTAATTCTTTAACCTGAAAAAAACGCGTCATTAAACTTTGGCTATGCTTCAATGTGTTTCGAGCCTAAGACAGTATTGCTTGTAGTAATTTAAATGTCGTATAGAATTTGGGACCTGGTACATTTTCTGGTGGATTAAATTGCTTTAGTACTAAATACAGCTGATTGTATATTTTTTATTAACTTCTCTGTAAATATTATTTTGATTTGTGTTCGTTTCTTTGCGGCCGGATCTTTGTACATTAACTAGGCTAGTGCACGGAATGTTGAAATAATATTTATTATGAGAACTCTCTTTGTTTTATTTGCCTCAAAAACCTTTTTACGAGATATATATATATATATATATATATATATATATATATATATTTTTTATCCACTACAAGTTAGCCCTTGACTGCGATCTCACCTGATGGTAAATGAAGATGCAGTCTTAAGATGGTAGCGGGCTAACCTGTTAGGGGCATATTTAACCCAAACCCCTATTCGGTTTCTACACGGCATCGTACCGGAACGCTTGGCGGCACGTCTTTGCCGGTAGGGTGGTAACTAGGCACGGCCGAAGCCTCCCACCAGGCCAGACCAGGGTAAATTCAGAAATTATAACTTCCCAAATTGACCCTGCCGGGAATAGAACCCGGGACTTCCGCATGTTATGACAACAGCGCTACACACTGCGCCACGGATGTCTTCAAAATATAAATAACGATAACGATGGTTAGCCATCTAAGGAATAACCAGATGGAAAGATTTTTTCGATGAATCAAAGTACCAATAAAGCTCAAAACACAGGGAGCGGGCGGAGTCGGGTGCACGACTGGTTGAATTCCTCCAGCGTCAATAATAATATAGGTATATAGATATTATAAATGCGAAAGTTTGGATGGATGTTAGTTACTCAATCACGCCCCACCGGCTGAACGGATCTGGCTGAAATTTGGCACAGAGATAGATAATAGTCTTCAATAACACATAGGCTACTTTTTATCCCGGAAAACTAAGGAATTCCAGCGGGAACCGAAAAACCTCAAAGTCGCGGGCATTGAGCTGGTGTCCATATAAATACTAGTGGTTCGCCCCTAACTGAGACCTTGCGGTATCCTTTAACATTAGACGCAAAAGAGCTAGAGTTATTGGAGAAACGAATAAACTTTTACAGAGTGCCATATGTTGACATCATTGTGAAGTTCTGTTAAAAATACTGAAGCTCATTAAAAATTAAATAATTTCGTTTCCTTATAATATTTTAGTATTTGTTGTACAAGTACAGTAATTCAAATAATTGATCAAGTTTCAGACTCAGCTTTTAAGAAAATTGAGAGTTCTGAGGTCAATTTTAGGGGAAAAATTTTAAAAAATATAAATTTTTGTACTCTATACGTAATTATATTTAAAATGACATACCGCAACCCTATGTAACGCTATAAAAAATATTTTACTTCTCATTCGCTTCTATGAGAGCACCGCTGAAATAAAGATTTTTATAACTGTTTAAGCCATTTTCGGCTGGAGGCCATCGGTTTACATATTATATTTAAATATGAAGTAATTACGTTCAGTAACTCAGAAGTTATGAGGCTCTGACAGACGGACGGACGGACAAGTGCAAATTCACTCAAGTAGACTCAGAGACCTTCGCTTCACTCCCTGTGCGTTTTGCCCTTAATTTATAATAATTAATCTATGGGTGGATAATTCGTTCAAGGTCATAGAGTAGGATGTAATAGTGTGCATCATAATGACTGCCCAAAGTGATGGATCGGCGTAAAATTTCACCAGCATTTAGTACCTATTTAGTACTATTTAGTACCTTTGTTTAAATATTTTGTACCTAATTATTTACGGAGAAATACGATTTTTTAAGTGGGCAGTCATTCTGACGTCAAGATGGCTGCCCACATTTTAATTTCCGCATAAGGGTTCCGTATTTTGCATTTGTCTCTGCACAATAATTTAGTACCTATTTAGTACCTACACATATATTTCTTCTAGAATTTTTAGGCGAAAGATAAAGATTTTATAACAATCTAAATATTCAAGAAGTCCAGTCCCGAACACTCGCTCAGTGACTAATCAACGCCCAGCCCAAACGCTTGGACCTAGAGAGCTGAAATTTTCCACAGAGGTTCCCTTTGTGATGTAGACAAAGAATAATCAAGGGTTATTCCCACGGGATAAGGAGGATTTATCTGTTTGATTTAAAAGTTATAATTTCCGGAACTATAATCAAAAGAGACTTCAAATTTGGCATACAAGTCGGTAATTCTAATCACTTATTTTACAGTTTCAGGATTTTTCGAATTTTACACGGGATAAGGAATAAAGAGAATTTATTTTCGCTAGAAAATGACTTATTTCCGTTTGTTTGCATGGATATTTAAAACCTGTAGAGCGATCTAACAGGCTACTTCTTATCCCGGAAAATCCAAGTTTCCGCGGGAGTTTTAAAACCCAAATCTACGCGGGTGGAGTCGCGGGCATCATCTGATATACCGTAAGATGTTTTTACATTACATTTGTGAGTAAAATTATTCGTAAAGAAAACTGGAAATGTTACGTGAGTTTCCATTGACGCAACAAAAATGTTGGAAACTCTGTTTTCTCTCTATGTATCGAGCCGTGAATATGGTAAGTCTTGTCTTTGGACATTTTAAATTAAAAAAAAAAATCAGCAAGTACCATAGACATAGAGCTCTAAGTTACGATCGGTAACATCAACACATTGACGCATACTTACATTCCACCAAGGATTGCGTGAAGCCAACGACACTATTTAATAATGACGGTAGTAAACGTAAGTAATTACAATAACTCTCAGCAGTGATCTAAGTCGTTATTATCAGTTGTATTTTTAAAAATAAATTGAAATTACTTTAAAAAAAACTTTCTTTACAGTTTTTCCCTTTGTTTTCCCAACAAATTATTTCAAAAATGGAACATAAGAAAGTGGCTCATTCTGTGTGGATAGTTTTAACATAGTGTAGCTATTTATTCATTTCATACAGTGGGTCGACGCTCATACAAATGACAGACCTGACTAACATCATACCATGACAGTTTTAATTATTTTGTACGGTACTGCATAAAATACATTAGTGACAGAATTTTGTATTGTAAAAATTCTCTTAGTTTCCTTCGTCACGCCCCTGTCACCCCGCAGCTTTGCTTTGTCTAGATGCCTTAGTTGAACGACTGGTAGGAAAAAACTTATCACCTTATACTGTGTCTTTGACATTAGTTAGGGCAGTTGATACTAACCATAGACTAAATTTTTAGTACTCATTACTACCTTTATCTTAATTACGACCACAATTATTAGAAAAATACTTAATCCTTAGAGGCTAAACTTTAGTCCTAAGCTAAGCTTGAATGATATTTTTTTAGAGCATGAGACATTGAGAGGTGAAGACTTATATTGTAGGTAGTTATTGAAGACCCCGTGCGCTAAATTAATGGTTCTTAATCCTGAAAACTGTAAAATTAGTGATTAGAATTACCGACTTGTAGTATGCCAAATTTGAAATCTCTCTTGATTATAGTTCCGGAAATTATAACTTTTAAATCAAACAAATAAATCATCCTTATTCCCAATCCCGTGGGAATAACCCTTGATTATTCTTTATCTACATCACAAAGGGAACCTCTGTGGAAAATTTCAGCTCTCTAGGTCCAAGGGTTTGGGCTGGGCGTTGATTAGTCACTGAGCGAGTGTTCCGGACTGGACTTCTTGAATATTCAGATTGTTATAAAATCTTTATCTTTGGCCTAAAAATTCCAGAAGAAATATATGTGTAGGTACTAAATACGTACTAAATTATTGTGCAGAGACAAATGCAAAATACGGAACCCTTATGCGGAAATTAAAATGTGGGCAGCCATCTTGACGTCAGAATGACTGCCCACTTAAAAAATCATATTTCTTCGTAAATAATTAGGTACAAAATATTTAAACAAAGGTACTAAATAGTACTAAATAGGTACTAAATGCTGGCGAAATTTTACGCCGATCCATCACTTTGGGCAGTCATTATGATGCACACGATGTAATATAGGGTAGTCAGGGTTACCGCTCTGTTATATCTATATCTGTTATAATAACTGAACGAACATGTTTTTCTTTACGAACTGATGTTAGAAATAAAACTGAAGTGAAATGAAACCAGCATCAAACACATGACTAGCTTTAATTATCAGACAAATACATAATACCGTCCTCCCTGTCTGATGATATACAACAACAAAATACATCGAGATGCTTACAAACTAACAGACACATCATCTTGGACCACACTCTAAATGCAGCTGGCTTGTATGATACAGATTTTTCTGTCCAAATGTCGCCTACGCGTTTTTAAGGAAGCTTATTAATTAGTTATTTGACTATTAAATAGAGGATCTCCCAACGTCGTGATATCCACGTCCCCCGTTTGTTTTGTGTTGAATAACCATTTTTAACGGCCTTCCAAAAAAGGAGGAGGTTCTCAATTCGGCGTGTAGACTTTTTTTTTAAACTATCGGTTGAATTTAAAAAATGCGTCGAACTTTGATGACGTCTCAATTCTTTCATACAATATCCCACTAAGGACGCGATTCGACGTTTGAAATTTGACTAGTTGTCAAATACCCAATTAATGGTACACTCCATCAATCATGCTTCTCTTAAAAACGTTAAGACTTTTATACCCGAGTGAGAGTTATCAAATTGTATGGAAACTTGACCGAATTTCACATAAATGGTTCAGTACATGCCTTTGACCACGAAGCCATAAGCAAAGACTGGAGTGCTTATAGGCCTATTACACTGCACTTTTCACAGGGACTCTTACACTTGAATCAGTGTAATGTAATAAGATTTAGGGAGAAAGGCCCACCCTTACCACAGGGCCCTGTGAAAAGTGCAGTGTAATAGCCCTATTACTCATAATATCTACTTACTTGAAGCAAGTACCTATTTATCGCTATCCCACTTCGACTAACAAATTAGAACGAGAGATCTCTCGCTTCCGCTCGTCTGTTGAAGTGGGATAGCAATAAATCATTGGTTTCAAACAGAGTGCGCACTCCATCTACTTTATAGACACTCGTACATTTGACTCACGAACGAAATCCTCGGAAGGTATAATATTTTTATAATTTCTTATCCTTGAGTGTAGTCCACACCATTCGTTGTTCAATTTTAAATATCTTCCACCTCGGAACCAATCTTTATACCTTACCTAGCTTCGTAAAAAAGTTAAGCTCATTTGTCAGACGTCCCAAACTGTAGCTAAAACTAGTCAGTCACAACCGAATTCACCTACTCGAAATATAATATACGCGGAAGGATCTGGAAACCCACCGCATTATTATCCCAAGAAAACTCATTATGTTATTAATGGAAATGGGTCACGAAATGGGTCACGACCCTCAGCAATGAGGAATACGACAACGATTTCTATGTTTTAAATTCCTCGAAATATACTAATAGTCAGTGTAGTCATCTCATTTTCCGAATCAAGTTGAATTTGGAAAGGGTTCAAAGTTCAAACGTGAAAGAACTATGACTGCGTTGAAATTTAAATCATTCTATTCTGGTCTCTTGGAGCGTTAGGACGCAGGAACAGTCCTCTCCCCGCTATAAACCAGATCAAGCTATTATATAACACCTTTATGATAATTGCATTAATAATTGTTATATTAAATTCTGACCTGTAAGTATTTGTTTATTTTTATCCACTACAAGTTAGCCCTTCACCTGATGGTAAGTGATGATGCAATCTAAGATGGTAGCGGGCTAACCTGTTAGGGGCATGGCAGTTATATTGAACCCATACACCTATTCGGTTTCTACGCGGCATCATACCGGAACGCTAAATAGCTTAGAGGCACGTCTTTGCCGGTAGGGTGGTAACTAGCCACGGCCGAAGCAGACCAGGGAAATTCAGAAATTTCCAAACCCTGCCGGGGATCGAACCCGGGACCTCCGCACGTTAAGGCAACAGCGCTCAACACTGCGCCACGGAGGTCGTCAAAATCAGTGTTGATATTTCATTCTCCACTAAGAGGGCAACTGCCTTCGTTTAGATAGTTCGGATTCATTTGAGGTAGAATTATACGGAGTCCATGTCATATCAATAAAAGAAACACCGATAGAAAAGTTGCAATCAAAAAACCCATGAAACCATGAAATTAAATTAGTATTTTAGCTACAGTTCGTCTGTATGTACCTATCAAGACACTCATTACATAATATACCTACATTAAACACATGTATGTGGGTACATGAACTATATACTATGTGATATAATAACATTTATATGCGAACTTCACTTTAACTCCTGGTCTTGAGTGCTTTATTCGTTTGGGACAGAGGAAATCTTAAAAAAGGATATGCCTATTCATTGTTACAGGAAAACTGTCTTTTGTGACTTTCGATATTATCATGGGAACTATATCGGCATAATTGTAATAATGTGTGAACATTCGTATTCTATTATATTTTTTTAGAATAAACATAATTAGAATAAAAAATGCTACAAAACTGGGCTTAAAGACATTTTATGGTGAAACATTTCGAGATTCTGTTCCAAACAAATAATGCATCCAATATAGTTAAATCAGTTTGAGTAAAGTTCACATTCGTACAACATCCACTTATCTACTAATAGTGCAAATTCGAAATACATCAAATATGAATAAATAAATATTTTTGACGATAAACCGACGAAAATAATTTCGAAATCGAATTTATAAGGCGATTAGACAAATCTATTCAGAGTTTAACCTTATGTCAGATACAAAACCCAACCAATCTATCTCGTTTTAACTGAAACTTATTACATAAGTCATACGCTCAGTTGCACGAAATAATTTTATTAATTTATGTGATGATTAAACTAATTTAATCACAATACTTCATACAATTCTCGCGATTAAAGGACATTGACCAAATTCGCCTAAGAATCAACATATGTTAGAAATATACAGTAATTCTTAGCTTAATTTTTAACGTTTATTTCAAATATTAGAATTCAACGGACACTTCGAAAATTAATTACAAAATAAATAAATGGGTATTAAATTGATTATTATACGTTTCCGTCTCTCGATTATTAACGACAGATCACTAGCTTACTGTTTAAAATAATATGCAATACTACTATTGAGCGCTAGATCGGTATCGTAAGAAACAACATAAAAGCAGCTTAAAGTGCTATGCGCTAGTATTCTGCATCTCGCAACGCCATCTATTGAAAGTACAATAATTAAATATATCTAACGCCATCTGTAATGTTTTTGATGAACTATGGCGAATCTTTTCTTATCTACATACTGTTTACAGCTCTATTACAATTGACATAAAGATGGTATTTATTTGTTTAAGCAGATTGATTATGAAAGTTCAAAAAACCTCAAAATTGAAAATATTTTTGGTAATAAGTGATTTCTTAGCAAGTGTCCGTTGTTTTAATCTGCTCTCAAGTATAAAAAGGTATTTATTTGAATCCAGTAATCAATGTTTTATGACTGTTGGTTCTTAGGCGAACTTTGTATGGGGACGGAACAATGTCCTTTACTGCCACTTAAATTTTTGAATTTGTTTTGTGCAACTCAGCGTTGGTACCATAGAAATCGGAATCCGTAGAAGTCCGAATCTATGCATAGTACGCTAAGTTTAGATCCTAACCTTAGTTAAAGAACAATTTATTTTACTCTGTAATTGTAGCAGGCACGAATGATCCGTCTCTTGGATGTTTTCACTTAACCTTTACATATTGTCATCTTAGTTTAAAATTTTAGGGTCAAAGACCAAAACAATCGTTGAAGAAAACTTTACTCGAGCTATACACAACATGCCATAGTAGCATGCTACAATAATGTAAAATGTAGCAATTCTTACTACAATTTAGAAAATGGTAGACTTTCAAACCCGCTCATCAATTTTGTAGAATTCGGCATAAAATACACTGCCGCATGCTGTTTAAGCCCTCTATGCTTGAGCCCTTAAATAAATGTTTCTTTTGTATATTCCATGGAATGCTACATGTAGCATGCCGCATTGTCGCATGTTTTTGCTGTAGCGTAAAGTCTAACTTCCAAAAATATGCCAAAGTAAATCAAATCGAAGTTGTCACCAATAACAATGGCTGCAACCGATACGTTTGTGATACGCCTAAGGCTTCTATGATTATTATCTCTGTCCAATAAAAAAACAGTAGTTTTAAGTAGTTAGATCTAGATATATAGATATTTGATATTAGTCCGTGATATTATATATGATATTCCCGCTGCAAGAAAACTTACTTCACAAGATATAGGTAATGAATTACCATGGTTGTCTAACATCAGCATGCCAAATGCTATTTCTGGCTGTAAAATATATATGTCACCGTAAGATTGTAAAAACCGTTAGATTATAATCTAACTCGCGAAATTCTAAACTGTCGAAAGATTGTGAACCGTTCAATGTTCTGAGTGTCAATTTTTGAAATATTCATTTTATTTACGTTTTCTTGTCTGTTTCTTGTAGGTTAGGTTAGGGTTCGACATAAATAATCAAGTGGTGCTTAGGTAGGTGCAAAACTTAGGTTTTATCGGGTTTAAATACCTATCAGATTACAATCTACCGAAAAATAATGCGTTAAATTCTAATCTTTCGACAGTTTAGAATTTCGCGAGTTAGATTATAATCTAACGGTTTTTACTGTCACCGTAACATTGGAAAAACCGTTAGATCATAATCTAACTCGCGAAATTGCAAACTCGCATTTACAGTAAATCATTACCAGCTGTCGAACATCTTTTTGTACTCAAATGGACAGGATCGTATTCGTATAAGAACTTACAACTTTAGTAGCAATAATACTTGCTCTAAAACACAACCGTGGACTTTTCATGCACTTTGCTCCCTTTAAAGAGTTGGGCATTGGTTTTTTCTGATTGAAAAAATATTTATTTTACGATAAAACTCTCTGGACCATAAACCTTTCTGATATTAATATCAGATATGTAAAAAAATTAACAACTTACATTTTGCATACGGTTTTTCTACATTTAATATTATAGGTTATGATATGAGATAAGGCCATATCAATTTTTATCGGTCAGTGGAGTCACACAAACTTATCTGACCCGGTGACAGCGTTGCCAGTATATAAATTAAAAATTTGAAAAAAAAAAAACAAAAAAAAAAAAAAAAAAAAAACAAAAAAAAATGATGGCATAACAATTAGTACCACCTATGGCCACCGGGCCAGACAACTTGGTGGGACATAGAAACATCACATGAGCAGTCATGATAACAACACAGCAGGGCGACCGCGTATCTTCTGCATCAATCATTGTTACAGTATCAATAGGCATGATGACAGTAACCAAGAATCAATGAAATTATAAATTTATATAATGAAATAGGATTCATGGATTATACAAAACGTATTTATTTCTCTATTTCGAGTGAGATTGCTATTTATTTTGATAAAACAAAACTATAAAATACACCAATCCGCCATATTGGATTAAACGCCAAGAAGCGAATGACGTCACAATTGTTTGTTTTCGAGCTTTGACAATCACACTAATGTTTACTGCACACTGCACAGAGTACATTGGTAATAATATAGTGAATAGTGACGTCACAAACAGCGCCCAATCACCTCTGATTTGCAGAAGTCCATGAACATCGGCATCACCATCACGTTAACGTTGAGGCAATCCAGTTGCTCGACGTTACGCAATTAGTGAGAAGACTAAAAAGGACAAAACCCTTTCAGTTAGTGCATAGTGACTAGTGATAGTGTAGTGATAGTGCTGCATAAAAGAACACATGAACAAAGTGTCTATTAGCAACAATAAAGACTAAGATACGTCATTGGACAATTTCTTAGCACATAAGATAATTATAACCTTAGGTTAAAGAAAAATTACTTATTAGTCAAATAGTCTGGCTAGATTGTAACTATATTGAGCACCCCTGCTAATTGGTACTCTATTTAGTACCAATTAAGGAACGGGTTCGCAGTATGCTATATTGAAGTCACACCTTACAATGCTCGCAGTGTATATCGGAACATACCCAAGAAAAAAAAACCTCTGATTGGATAACACTCTTCCACTATTGGACAAAATCCATTGACGCAGCAAGAATACCATACATTCAGCCAATCACAACAATTGATACTGTGACAATGATTGATGCAGAAGATAGTCGCCCAGCAGGAGTTTTCTTTAATCTGTCACACATCACATTGACAGATTCACACAACTATCTTACTAATATCATAAATGCGAAAGTCTGGATGGATGTATGGATGTTTGTTACCCAAATACGCCCCAACGGCTGAACGGCTCTGGCTAAAATTTGGCAAAGAGATAGATTATAGTCTGGAATAACACATAGGCTACTTTTTATCCCGGAAAATTAAAGAGTTCCCGCGGGAACCAAAAACCTCAAACCACGCGGACGAAGTCGCGGGCATTAAGTAGTTTAATAGTTTAAAACGGCATGTCAGTATTCCAAGCAATAAGTAATCACTACATTTTAAATGCAAGTTAATAAATACAAAGGGTAAGCACTGCTTTTATGCAGCTATGACGTTTATACAAATTATTATGAAACTTTATACAAATTTAGTCTTCGGTATCCTGTTTATGCCACTAAGTTATTCCTCTCAAATATGAGTATGTAACTATTATTTGTTGGATATCCACGAAAAAACAAACTAACCCATACATGCAAAATGTATATAAACTGACTTAGCAGTGAAGGTAACCGGTGAATACTTGACTTTTTATATAAAAAATATAATTAACAACAAAATACAGAGGGTTACTATGAGTTTTGCTTTAACTTCAACCGCTTTCGATAACATATTTTTGACTAACGCTAGAAATACACTACTGTAACTCGTCATTAGCCTATCGTTCTGTTTCATGTATTAGACATACGTTTGAGGGAGACACGACACAAGGGGTATGTTCCGATATACACCGTAAGCCCTGTGTTCAGTGCTCTTACTGGGGAGAAATTCGTTCCGTTGTGGACTGACAATAGGGAAATATATAACGATGAAAGGGTCCTAGGGAAATATATGACGTCATAAATCGTCGTGACGTCATAAATCGTCGTCATTTTTGTACAGTAGGCACTGGCGTTTTCGAGGTAAGGTGCTTTCAGTGCTTTGATCACGTGATCAACAGCTGGACTGCGTTCCGTTTTAAATAGTTACCAGTATAGCTAACTATAAAGGAACGGGTTCGCAGTATGCTATATTGAAGTCACACCTTACAATGCTCGCAGTGTATATCGGAACATACCCAAGATGTCATCAGTCAGGTGACATCTTGTATCGTGTCTCCCTCTAAGGTATGTCTAATACATGAAACAGAACGATAGGCTTGTGATGTGTCACAGTAATGTATTTGTAGCATTAATAGGCCTATTACAGTACACTTTTGCACGGGACCCTTACACCTGAATCAGTGTAGTGTAATAAGATTTAGGGAGAAAGGGTCCCTACTTTGATCCTTATTGCTGTGTAATAAGCGACGCTCTAACTAGCGGCCACGCCCACCCTCACCTCAGGCCTAATTTTAAAGTGCAGTGTAATAGGCCTATAATGTAGCTCCCCATGCAATCGCTCAAGTTCTAGTCTAAAAACTAGAGCTTATAGTAGGCAGCCTCAGCAAAACTCATACTAACTTTGAAAATCCGTTTCAAATAATATGATAATTCAAAAATATTATGTAATTGCGTGAGTTTTTCCAAAAATATTAGTGACTCTATAGTGCACGTACGTCTACAATAACCTATCAAATAGGTAGAATTTCTTAATTAATAAGTACATTTAAAGTGATTTAATATCTCCTGAACTTAAAAACAGTTTTCTATTCAGTGGAATAGCAACTATAAGGTTATTTAGGTAGGCATCTTTTTGACACTAAGCAATTATTGCATTATAAGTTTTGGAATAATTGGGTATTTGACAACTATTCAAATAAATAATTTTTTAGTGATTATTAAATAGAGAATCTCCCAAAAGTCGTAATATCCACGTCCCCTATTAGTTTTATGTTGAATAACTATTTTAAATTATCGATTAAAGTAAAAAAGTGCGTCGAACTTTGATGACGTCACTATGCAATATTTCATACAAAAACCCATACTAAGCACGCGTTTTGACGTTTGAAAAAAGAGATCCTGATTTGACTAGTTGTCAAATACCCGATTGCAGAAGTTTTTTGACAGACACTGTGGCCAGTTCTGTATAAAACAATCTCTAAACTAAAATGACAGCTTTAAATCTAGTTCTGTCCCTTTCCGCAGGAGAGGGGGGAGGGAGGGAGCAATATTTTTATTGCTGTCATTTTAGTTTAGAAATTGTGCACTACAGAATCAGCCCCACTGAATTGCTAAATGTCGACATTTAGGTAACAGAATACCTTATAGTTTGTCTAATTTTGACAGATGCCGTTTGCATAGTACTGCTTCATAATTCATTTTTTTTTCTATTCAGTCTGTCTCACTCTTGTCCTTCACTTTTGCTATACACCTCTGATCTGGCAAAATTATCATCCTAAATTAGACCATAGCTTGCGATCCACTAAAACTAAATTTCTGTTCGACAGTTTTAAACCTTAGCAATATAATATTTCGAGCTGTAATTTTAGTTTAAATTAGACATTGGGGCTGATTCTATTGTGCACAATCTCTAAACTAAACTAAAATTAGAGCATTATAAATATTGCTAACCCTTTCATAATACTCCCTACGGAAAGAGATAGAACTAGATTTAAAGCTGCCATTTTAGTTTAGTATAGAGATGTTACATTACAGAATCGGCACCATTGTGTACAAACTATGTACGACAGAGTTTGTCACACTGCAATTGGTTTTATTTTACAAAAAGTAAATGAAATTGCTAGAACTGAAATCGAAAAAAAAAAAAAGAAAAGTACCTACTTTTCAAAGAAAATCTGGTGAGGTTTCTTTGAAAACTAAAAGTAATTTCTTACATGAAAAACGCTCTACGGAAAAGAGTAACATTAAATTTAGAAAAGTTTAGAGATAGTGTTCAACAGAATTAGACACGATGAAGGTAATTTAAATCCTAGCAATTTAGTTTTAGTTATTTTATACTTTTATAAGTGAATAATTTGTATTCCAAAGACAAACGTCGTCACTAAAATTGTCGACACTAATTTCCTAGTTTCAGAAAAACTTATACATTAAATATGAATTTAGTTTTACTTTGCTAGAATCAATCATATAATGTACATAGACTGAGCAATTAAAAACATCATTCTTTGGTACATATACAATAATTATACACTGAAATATTAATAATCAAGTCGGAGTTATTATATTTATATTTACAAATACAACTTGTTGTTACGTATTTATGAAGAATTCTATACATCGAATAACTACAGTGTCAGGACTTGAATTAGATTTATTTACAAGTGCCGGAAATAAATAACTTTTTTTCCTGAATATTACAAATAATACGCAATAATTAATATTTTAAATAGTATTTGAAAAACCTTCAATTTATTGTTTCACAATTAGTTAGAAATATGTATATTTTGAAATAATCTTTTGACAAATTTGAAATTACCCTTAAAATATCATAATAGGGATGATGCCTATATCAAAAATAAATTATTTCTAACTCATTATTAAATAGAGGGTATTCAAAAAGACCTAAAATTCACACCCTCGGTTAGTTTTAAATTTGATAACTATTTTATAATATAGATTAAAGAAAAAGAGTGCGTTGAAGTTTCATGACGTCACAATTGCAAATTTCATACAACTTCCATAGTAGAAGAGCGTTTTTAAGTTTGATAAAGAGTTGGTGATTTGATAGAGTTGTCATCATCCCTATTAATTAATATTTTAAATATTTTTTGAAGAACCATCAATTTATTGTTTCACAATTAGTTAGATATTTGTATATTGTGAAATAACCTTTTGACAAATTTGAAATTACCCTTAATATATACAGCTTTATAAATATTGAGCCTTTTACATACTACAGAATACACTAAGAGGTGACGGCAAGATTTATGTACAGATTTGACCGCAAGACGGGTCTCAATAGCAATATATTCGCGCGTAGTATGTACGTTGACTTTTTTTTTTTTATCTACTACAAGTTAGCCCTTGACTGCGATCTCACCTGATGGTAAGTGATGATGCAATCTAAGATGGCAGCGGGCTAACCTGTTAGGGGCATGGCAGTTATATAAAACCCATACCCCTATTCGGTTTCTACACGGCATCGTACTGGAACGCGTAATCGCTTGGCACGTCTTTTCCGGTAGAGTGGTAACTAGCCACGGCTGAAGCCACCCACCAGGCCAGACCAGGGAAAATTCAGAAATTATAAATTCCCAAATTGACCTTGCCGGGGATCGAACCCGGGACCACCGCACGTTAAGACAACAGCGCTACACACTGCGCCACGGAGGTCGTCAAACTTCGACAGTTTGTGTGAGAGCTGTCTAAACAAGCAATCGCCCCTCAACTCAGAAACGTCTATTTGATTGGCGCTTCTTATAACAAATTAGTTTTTGGAACGAAAGTTTCTTATGGGACGATACGGAGTGGTGAAAAAACGTCCGTAACGAAAATGTGTAAGATGCAAAAAACGTCCGGAACGTAAGATTTTGAAGTGAAACCATGCTCGCTTTGTTACGAATATAAATATACTACATTCGAAATTAAACTTTAATGCCTTAGTGTAAAGGTTTACTGTAGTGTACTTTAAGGTTTATCTATATTAATTCTATATTAATATTATAAATGCGAAAGTTTGGATGGATGTATGGATGTCTGGATGTATGGATGTTTGTTACTCAATCACGCCCCAACGGCTGAACGGATCTGGTTGAAATTTGGCACAGAGATAGATTATAGTCTGGAATAGCACATAGGCTACTTTTTATCCTGGAAAATTAAAGAGTTCCCGCGGGAACCAAAAAACCACGCGGACGAAGTCGCGGGCATTCCCTAGTAATTAACAATTTAAAAAAAACAAATATTCGTTTTCATCGTTTCTATCGGCAGTCCCTAAGACTGCCAATTTTTTTATGAATCGTTTATGTATGTTCGCTATACAGTGTCTAATTATGTAATAAAGAATATCGTCCCTATCTTGGTATCCCACGACACCATTTTTTTTTTAATGTTTACAATAGAAGACTGAAAAGCCTGAAAATACCATACAAAACATTCAATAATATAATTATCACCAGTCTCCCAGCCTATAACGTCCTCAAGTGACTAGATTACAATGGTATGCTTTATATATTAAATTTGAAACCCTTAATTAAATGTAGTTCTAACATGAATTACTACGAACCATCTTATATTAATTAATAAATTGTTAATAGTTTTTGAACTTAATCAAATTGTCACTTTTTAACACTAAACACGTAACACCAAAGAAGTTTTAAGAATACATCAAGTGTGCAGTTTTGAGTTATCCACTTATTTAGATTGCACTCTACTTTGAAGGCTTCTTTAAAATGAGTTATTCAATGCTTTTTGTATGAGTAGATTACACTCAAACATCCTGAAATTAACAAATTAAAAACATTAGCAAGCCTTCATCGGTTGTCATCATTCATATTGCCTAAATTATATAATTATTTTAATTAAAAAAAAAAAGACTGAGACAAATTAATTTGTTTTGCATGCTTTTTTGAAGTGAAACTTCTTTAGAATCGTTATGATTTAAAAATTTGATGAAACAAAAGAGACAAACATATTCATAATTGGATTTAGCCTGCGAGAGAATGAGATAGAATACAAGTTATATATATGTCACGATTGTGAACCGTTCAATGTTTTGAGTATCAATTTTTGAAATATTCATTGTATTTACGTTTTCTTGTCTGTTTCTTGTAGGTTAGGGTTAGGGTTAGGGTTCGACATAAATAATGAGGTAGTGCTTAGGTTTTATCGGATTTATATACCTATCAGATTACAATCTACCGGAAAATAATACGTTAAATTGTAATCTTTCGACAGTTTGCAATTTCGCGAATTAGATTATAATCTAACGGTTTTTACACTCTTACGGTGACATATATATCATTATCTCGTAGGCTAACCTTTCTGAAGTTTCAGTTCTGCCGTATGTGAATTGCACACACACACTTTTTCTGTGTGTATTTATTTCGTTTTTTCTCCGGCCCATTGTTTTTAATTTTTAAATTGAAATTGGTTATCAGATGCAAAATCGCCTGAGACGTATTTTTGGCCATAGCTCCGAAGATTTTGGGAGGATCGAGATGGGAATAGTACCAAGAGTTGAGGAATTAATCGAGACACGTGTGAGCGTTTGAATTTTGAAAATCGGCTGGTAACATTTTTTGAATTTTGAAAAATGTAAAAAAGTCGGGTGTTTTGTGGGGGTGTTCGTTAACTCATCAATCATCAACAGCCGTTATGCATCCACTGTTGGACATAGGCCTCTTTCAAGTAGCGCCAACGTGCTCTATCCTCGGCTTTCGGCATCCAATCGATGCCAGCCACCCTCAGGATATCATCGCTCCACCTCGCTGGGGGCGCCCTACGCTCCGTTTACCAAGACGCGGTCTCCACTCGGGGACTTTTTTACTCCAACGTCCATCGGTCCTCCGACACACGCGACCAGCCCAGTGCCACTTCAGCGTGCCAGCCCTAAGAGCTATGTCGGTCACTTTTGTTCTTTGGCGAATCACTTCGTTCCGGACTTTATCCCTCAACTAAACTAACTAGTTTGTTAACTAAATTGTAAATATTTGGTCGTCCTCGTCCTCCCACTCCCAGTCCTGCTCGCCGTCCTCGTCCCCCTGTCGCGAGCATCATCATCGCCTGCAGGGAACACATACCAGCGCTACTCGTCGCCCTTGGCGCGCTTGAGGTCGGGCGGCTCGTCGTCCTCGTCCTCCCACTCCCAGTCCTGCTCGCCGTCCTCGTCCCCCTGTCGCGAGCATCATCATCGCCTGCAGGGAACACATACCAGCGCTACTCGTCGCCCTTGGCGCGCTTGAGGTCGGGCGGCTCGTCGTCCTCGTCCTCCCACTCCCAGTCCTGCTCGCCGTCCTCGTCCCCCTGTCGCGAGCATCATCATCGCCTGCAGGGAACACATACCAGCGCTACTCGTCGCCCTTGGCGCGCTTGAGGTCGGGCGGCTCGTCGTCCTCGTCCTCCCACTCCCAGTCCTGCTCGCCGTCCTCGTCCCCTGTCGCGAGCATCATCATCGCCTGCAGGGAACACATACCAGCGCTACTCGTCGCCCTTGGCGCGCTTGAGGTCGGGCGGCTCGTCGTCCTCGTCCTCCCACTCCCAGTCCTGCTCGCCGTCCTCGTCCGACGGCGAGCGCGGCGCCTCGTCCGGCAACTCGTCGTCGTCGTCCTGTTGCGAACAACAATTCTATTTCAACAATTAACACTTGATTGCGACCTTATAGCGCGCTAATTTGTTGATCGAGATTCATATTTTGCCTCACAGAGACTTTATTATTATTATATTATGTATTATACTGCCTCGTTGGTCTAGTGGTTAGCATGTTTGACTGCGGCTGACGAGGTCCCGGGTTCGAGTCCCGGGTCGGGCCATAATAAGTGTTGGGTTTTTCTGACTAGAAATTCTCAGTACTAGCCCGAAGTTAGGAAGTTGGCGGTGTTTCACCCCCGTGCCTCGGAGAGCACGTTAAACCGTCGGTCCCGGTTATTATCCCATGATAAAGTAAAAGTAAAGTAAAATATACTTTATTGTACACAAATAATTGAAAAGACAAAAACAATAATATTAATAGATACGGCACAACAGGCGGCCTTATCGCTTAAACAGCGATCTCTTCCAGGCAACCTTAGGGCAGAGGAAACTTTTAAAAGAAAGCGGGAGCGGATAACAGTCGGTAAAGCCCGCCAACCCGCATTGGAGCAGCATGGTGGGTCTAAGCTCTAATTCCCTCTCTCCTATGAGAGTGGAGGCCAGTGCCCAGCAGTGGGACGTTAATAGCCTGTAGTGGTAGTGGTATTATGTATTGCGAAGGTACTGTAAGTATGCGAATCTCTTACAATTTATCACGAAGAGAATCGCGTGATCCGATTTTATACAAAGAACGGGTGACTCTTTTCAGCGTGTAAATTATTAATAGTAATATTTTGCCGCTGGTCTTCTGTCCGCCGTTGGGCCGGTATGGAACCGGAATTCCTCTGTATTATAATTCAATACAATATATAAATAGTAATACGCCCTAAACTCACCCGCCCGTTGTTTCGTGTTAACCGCAGGATTCGGTACCGCAATCACCGCTCAGGAGTCCATATAGCACAACTTATCACGCTCACAACGTACTCCGACCGCAATATAATACATACTATTCTATTTTATCAGTCAGTGTGTAGATTGTGTCGTGTAGTGTGCCAGCAATATTGCGACCGAAATAGGTTGCATATATATTGGACACAGCGATACAAAAAATGTTTGGATATCAGCTGCTCTGCCCCACAAAATAAAACCACCTGATACAATCAAAACATACCATAGCTCTCTGCATGACTGCGATGGGCGGCTCCTGGCGATGCTCGGCCACACGCCGTTCGATGAGGAACGACACGTACTCGTCGTACAGCAGCCGAATGAGGTGGAACGAGCCGAACGAAGCCGCCGACCTGAGGGCATACAATTGCAATTCCAACCATCAACGGTACACATGACTGGTTGGTTAGTGTTTTATAGGCCTATTATACAGCACTTTTCACGTAAATCAAGTGAATCAGTGTTGTGTAATAAGATTTAGGCTGCGTTGCATCAATACTTTTTGACGGACATGTAACGTTTAAATATGGCGCTAACGAACGTAAATCAAATAAGGCGTTGACTCACCATTTTTATAGTAGTAATAATAAGTAGGTAACTAGCAAATTAACAGACGTTAAAGTTCTTACGTGTGTTAAATAAAAACGAACGTATGTTACGATAACCAACAGTTTGAAACAACCGGCCCTTAGAGAGGAAGGTCCCAAAATTTTTTCTTCATTATTGCTGTGCAATAAGCGACGCTTTAACTAGCGGCCACGCCCCCCCTTACCTCAGGGCCCTGTGGAAAGTGCAGTGTAATAGGCCTATGTGTTAGAATGACAGTGCTCGTATAGCGTAGTACGCAATGTAAAACTAGATGGCGCTGTACGAAATTAAATCGCGGTATCGACCGATACCACCCGCTTATATAAGACCTATGTAAGCATATTGAATAAAACTGTACTCTTTGTGACAGAAGTGAGCAGACATTAATTTCTTTTTTTTCGGATTGAGTTTGCTCCATTGGCCCTACTGGCCGCTACATCGTCACCAGGGGGGATGGGCGAGCGCTGAGCGTCGCCGAGAAAAGAGCCCTAGATGACGACATTAATTCCACCTTACACAGGTTATATATGTCACCAAAAATTGTAAAAAACCGTTAGATTATAATCTAACTCGCGAAATTGTAAACTGTCGAAAGATTACAATATAACGCATTATTTTCCGGTAGATTATAATCTGATAGGTATTCAAACCCGATAAAACCTAAGTGCGCCCGGCCTGCGGCGGGGCACTACTTGATTATTTATGTCGAACCCTAACCTAACCTACAAGAGACAAAAAAACGTAAATATAATGAATATTTCAGAAATTGACTCTTTCGATAGTTTAGAATTTCGCGAGTTAGATTATAATCAAACGGTTTTTACAATCTTACGGTGACATATATAAGTGGGTGATATCGGTCGATACCGCGATTCAATGTCGCACAGCGCCATCTGGTTTTACATCGCGTACTACGCTATACACACCTGGTCCCCTGGGCCTGCACAGTTAGTGTGTACCTGAGCGTCAGTTCTCGTATGACGAGCGAGGAGTAGAAGGACCAGTCGAGCAGCAGGCGGCGCGCGCGCGGGGTGTAGTCCGGCCGGCCCTCGTGGGGCGCCATTGCGGCACGTACCATGCCCTCCAGCCACGACGCCCAGGACTCTAGCGGCGCGCCCCGCCCCAGCCGCGACTGTACCGTAACCACAACTATAGAGGATCCCCCGATGGATGCATGCTGGCTTCTCTTTTTATTCATTCATCAACGACAAAGTTGCATGGAAGCAACCGGACCCCTGTATGTTCTACATGTTTTAAATAAATTGAATTGAATTGAATTGGATGGATAGATGATGGATGGCATGTATGAATTTAAGTGATTTTATTAACGACACAGTTGTATGGAAGCAACCGGCCTCGCATCCAGTGACCCACAAGTCAGTGTAATACTTGTAACGAATGTGTTGTGTTGTGTACATATTGTAAACTTTTCTTTTCTATGAAAAGAGCAACTGCTGAGTTTCTTGCCGGTTCTTCTCAGTAGAACTTTCCGAACCGGTGGTAGAGTCTTAACGTTTCTTAAGTGACATAAGTTGTCCTACATGAAAAATAAATAAATCATTTCAAATCAATAAATAAATAAATAAAAAATAAATAAATCATTTCAATTTTCCGGGATAAAAAGTAGCATATGTATATTCCATATATAATCCATATTATATCCACGAATATTAAATTTTTTTTCTAATTAAAAAAAATCAACTATAAACCTTAAAACTAACATAATAAAGTTTAATTACGAATGTACTATATTATTATACTTAAGACCTTTTGTCTTGAGGAGAATGGTGTCGATCACGCGTATTCACATTTTTACCCCTACCATAAGTGATCAACGCGCCTAAAGAAGTTTTCACTTAAAAAATGACAAGTTGGAAATTATTTAAGTGTAAAAAACAATACGGTACTATTGGCCCTGCTATAGCACACGCCAGTAATTTCCATAAATTGTCATAAGGACTATAATAGAAATTGCTGGAGAGGTATTTAAAGGGCACTACTAACATTAATTTGATGTTTTATAATGTAAATTTCGTTCGTTAAGAATATTGGGAGTCTATGGTTACAGAACGCCTCGTCATTTTTAAAATCACTTGAGAAGTCCACGGCTTCGCCTCGTCCTTCCAACATTACTCGACCGTCAATTGCTTTATTTCCGGCCTGGGCAGTAATAAACTATTACAAGATGTATAGAAAGTTCTTGATTAGATAAACTATATTCAATAAGCGGCAAATATGCAATAATTTATCTGTAAGCAACAGTGGGAAAACAGGGCTGGAGCACATTTGTTCAAAGAATCTATAAAATTTCGCAGAAACAACAGAAAAACTAAGAAATAAATATTGCTGTCGTAATCACAATCTAGACCAGGGATTCCCAAACTATTTTGGGCAAGTGACCCCTTTTTCAAAATGAACAGATACCTCAGACCCCCATAGCCAAATTACTTTAAAAATCCTATCTCTAGTTTATTCCTATGTATACAAAATACAACTTTGCGGTTGGTTAAGTTAGTAAACTTGACATTTGATGAGAAAATGCTCATCAAAATTTAACAGAATAAATAGATCAGTAAATATCAAGTGTAATTAATAATTATTAATCCAATTACGTAAAAATATTTAAGTAATCATTTTTTTGAAAAAACATTAAAACAGGGGTCGATTTTTAGACCTCGTCGACCCCAAAAATCAGGTTTCGTTTATGTCGACCCCTGGGAAACCAATGTCGACCCACTTTGGGAATCCCTGATCTAGACCGTCTCCCATGTCATTAAAACATTAAAAATAAGCAAAGCAAAGACCGCTTTGGTGATTATGTAGTACTTGAATGCAGGCAAAGGGTGCCGTCCAATGTCGTGCCGTGGTTCCACCCGACCTATAAACGGAATACAGAAACAATGTAAGCAGTGAACGTGGTGGGGGCTACCTTGAAGTCGGCCTCCAGCTTGTGCGCCTGGGTGGAGGCGCCGCAAGCGCAGGCCCAGGCCGCCTGCTCGCGCACCACGCGGAAGTCCACGCGGTTCAGATCCGACAGCATCTGCGCACACACAACAGAGCCTTCAATGCCTGTTTTGCTGGCCGCTGCAGTACATTACTGTTTATATAAATAATAATAGTAATAAATACGAATGTTCTATATTTATACTCAAGACCATTTCTCTTAAAAAGAACCGTTCCACATTTTTTGCCCCCTACCAAAAAGTACTCTACGCACTTAAAGAAGTTTTCACTTCAAAAAAGCATGTGTGCACAACCACCCGTCATCCGATGTCTCTAATAGGCCTATTACACTGCACTTTTCACAGGGACCCTTATCAAAGTAGTATAATAAGATTTAGGAAGAAAGGGTCCCTATATTGGTTCTTATTGCTGTGTAATAAGCGACGCTCTAATAGGCGGCCACGCCCACCCTTGCCTCAGGGCCCTGAGATAAGTGCAGTGTAATAGGCCTATTATTGCTGTGTAATTACTTTCCCCGCAGGGGTCTTTATCAGTGTAGTGTAATAAGATTTAGGGAGTAAGGGTCCCTAAAATGGTCCTTATTGCTGTGTGATAAGCGAAGCTCTAATTAGCGCCCATGCCCACCCTTACCGCAGGGTCCTGTAAAAGGTGCAGTGTAGTTTACACTTTCAAAAAAGCATCTGTGCAAGACCATCCGTCGTTCGATGTCTCTAGTAGGCCAATAACACTGCACTTTTCACAGGGACCCTTATCAGTGTAGTGTAATAAGATTTAGGGAGAAAGGGTCCCTATATTGGTCATTATTACTGTGTCATAAGCGACGCTCTAACTAGCAGCCACGCCCACCCTTGCCACAGGGTTCTGTGGAAAGATCAGTGTAATAGGCCTATTAGTGTTAGAATGACAGCGCTCGTATAGCGTAGTACGCAATGTAAAACTAGATGGCGCTGTGCGAAATTAAATCGCGGTATCGACCGATACCATCCGCTTATATAAGACCTGTGCAAGGATGTGGACTTAATGTTTTTGCTCACTAGTCACAACGGGATTGTTATACACTATCCTGTGGGGACCGTGTGAAAGTTTTTGACGACCTCCGTGGCGCAGTGTCTTAACGCGCTGTTGTCTTAACGTACGGAGGTCCCGGGTTCGATCCCCGGCAGGGTAAATTTGGGAACTTATAAGTTCTGAATCTACCCTGGTCTGGCCTGGTGGGAGGCTTCGGCCGTGGCTAGTTACCACCCTACCGGCAAAGACGTGCCGCCAAGCGATTACGCGTTCCGGTACGATGCCGTGCAGAAACGGAATAAGGATATGGGTTTAATATAACGGCCAAGCCCCTAACAGGTTAGCACGCTACCATCTTAGACTGCATCATCACCCACCATCAGGTGAGATCGCAGTCAAGTTCTAACTTGTAGTGGATTAAAAAAACCTCCCCCTGGGCCTGTACAGTTAGTGTCAACAGTATCAGTGTACCTGAGCGTGCAGTGTACGAATCGACGAGCTGTTACCTGCTGTATCTGGTGCTGGTTGTTGAGCACGGCGCGCGCGGCCTGCGCCAGGTGGTTGAGCGACGTGTACCGCCGCAGCGCCGCCGACAGCGCCGCCGCGGCCGACGCCTGCGCGCGCAGCGCCAGCGCCGGCGCCCCGCCGCCGCCCGCCGCCAGCGCGCCCTCCAGGCTCTTGGCGAAGTTGCGGATCGCCTGCAACGCCGGGAACACAGTTAGAGCGAACCGCCGTCGCCAGAACGCGCGTCTACAGCGCCGCAGCGACATACCTGCGTGAGCGTGCACACGTCCCTGCGCGTCGCCAGCCCCCACGCGTCGCCAGAACACGCGTCTGCAGCGCTCCACCGCGCCCGTGTCCAGCGCCGCAGCGACATACCTGCGTGAGCTGCGAGGGTATGGGGCGCAGCACGTCGGGCAGCAGCAGGTCCACGGCGCGCTGGTGCAGGCGCATCTCGGCGCGCCGCAGCCACGTGCACACGTCCCTGCGCGTCGCCAGCCCCCACGCGTCGCCAGAACGCGCGTCTGCAGCGCTCCACCGCGCCCGTGTCCAGCGCCGCAGCGACATACCTGCGTGAGCTGCGAGGGTATGGGGCGCAGCACGTCGGGCAGCAGCAGGTCCACGGCGCGCTGGTGCAGGCGCATCTCGGCGCGCCGCAGCCACGTGCACACGTCCCTGCGCGTCGCCAGCCCCCACGCGTCGCCAGAACGCGCGTCTGCAGCGCTCCACCGCGCCCGTGTCCAGCGCCGCAGCGACATACCTGCGTGAGCTGCGAGGGTATGGGGCGCAGCACGTCGGGCAGCAGCAGGTCCACGGCGCGCTGGTGCAGGCGCATCTCGGCGCGCCGCAGCCACGTGCACACGTCCCTGCGCGTCGCCAGCCCCCACGCGTCGCCAGAACGCGCGTCTGCAGCGCTCCACCGCGCCCGTGTCCAGCGCCGCAGCGACATACCTGCGTGAGCTGCGAGGGTATGGGGCGCAGCACGTCGGGCAGCAGCAGGTCCACGGCGCGCTGGTGCAGGCGCATCTCGGCGCGCCGCAGCCACGTGCACACGTCCCTGCGCGTCGCCAGCCCCCACGCGTCGCCAGAACGCGCGTCTGCAGCGCTCCACCGCGCCCGTGTCCAGCGCCGCAGCGACATACCTGCGTGAGCTGCGAGGGTATGGGGCGCAGCACGTCGGGCAGCAGCAGGTCCACGGCGCGCTGGTGCAGGCGCATCTCGGCGCGCCGCAGCCACGTGCACACGTCCCTGCGCGTCGCCAGCCGCGCGCCCGCACGCCCCACGCGTCGCCAGAACGCGCGTCTGCAGCGCTCCACCGCGCCCGTGTCCAACGCCGCGACCGCCTCCAGGAACTCTATGCCGTGTTGCCTGCACGGCGCGACAGACGAGAGCACCGATGTAGAGCATTACACTAAATAATATAGCAAACTTCGGGTCGAAAAGCGCACTTTGTTCTTCATTAATCATCAATTTCCGATTTCCAAGCTGTCGATACTGTCTAAAGTATTTGAGTCGCTGGTTTGCCCTCACATAAATTGGCATATGAAATCTATTTTAACAACGAAACAGCACGGTTTTTATAAACTTAGGTCAACTCTGTCTAATCTGGTAACGTACGTAGACTATATTTCATCTCATGTTGACAGAAATACGCAGCTTGATGGGCTTTATACAGACTTCTCGAAAGCCTTTGATTTAGTCGATCATAACCTACTGATTAGCAAATTGAAACTATGGTTTTGTCGGAAACATTCTCAACTGGCTTGCCTCGTACCTAATTGGCAGGAAAATGACAGTGGCTATGGGTGGATTCGAATCTTCTATCACCTGTATTGCTCACTCTTGAGTTCCTCAAGGATCCATTCTTGGACCAGTACTTTTCAATATATTTATTAATGATGTTGTGCACTGTTTTATCAACTCGGAAGTTCTACTGTATGCAGACGATCTGAAGGCATTTAGAGCTATTAACTGTCAATGACGCTATCTTATTACAGGATGATCTGAACCGATTAACTCAGTGGAGCAAAATGATATTGAATTATTCAAAATATTTCGTTTCATAGAAAAGTTCACCCGATAAGTTTCTCGTACAAAATAAATGGTAATATTGTTAAAAGTTTAAATTGTATTAGGGACCTAGGGATCCATATCGATCATAAGTTAGGTTTTATTTCTCACGTAGATAACATTTGTAAAAAAGCTTCAAAGATTACTGGTTTTATTAAACGTAGCTGTAAAAATTTTCGGGACTCGGAACACAAAAATTCTGTTGTTTAATGCGCTGACGAGGAGTATTCTGGAATATGGTTCTATTGCCTGGAATCCTCACTATAATGTACATTCTATGAGGATAGAACGTATACAAAAGCGCTTCTTGCACCATGTTTGTTTCGGAGATAAGTTGTTTCATAAAAACTCTAAAAACTCTAGTTATTATTCCAGATTGCAACACTACAATTTATTGACCCTTTCAGACCGTAGAAAGCTTCTAGATTTATGTTTTCTACATAAATTACTATACGAGACCCTTTACGCATCTAATCTACTAAATAAAATTTCTGTACGAATACCTAGGCCGTACAATCGAGTTAAGAACTACTTGCCATTCAAATCTGGTTTCTCTAAAACTAACTTGGGGAATTCATCGCCTATCAATAGGATGTTGACGTTTTACAATAAAATAAGCAAGGAAATAGACATTGATATAATTGGCGATAACCTCCCTAAGTTTAGAAAGAAGTTAACGGATTACTTTAAATGTCAATATAGTAACGAATCTATTTTTAACTTTTAACTTGTGTTACATTGATTTATTTTTCTGATTACATCATAATCAGTCCTTTATTTTAAGTAAAAGCTATAATTTGTATTGTTATAATATTCTTATCATTCAATTGTTTACTTTGTTTGTTTTTGTTTTTTGTGTAACGGACCTAGATCCGGTTAACTGTTTGCTATAGCTTGCTGGATGTTGTCACAGCTAATTTAAGTTAATTATTATTAGTTAGCTTATTTTTTATTTTATTCTTTATCTTTTCCTCTTTTATTTCTTTTTTCTCCGACCCATAGTGTGTTTTTAATATAATATTGCAAGCTGTGGCAGCCTCTAAGTGGGTTTACAATAATGCATATTATTCTTTAAACTAGCTTTACTTTTTCCTGTTATTCTATTGTAACCTATTGGATGTCCTTAAAAAAATATATATATATAATACATTACATCGCGAGACCGGGAAGTACGCGTTTTCTGGTCGAGTGTTAGACTAGGCTATAGCCTAAATATACTCGTATATATACGAGACCAGAAATGCTCTCCCGGTCGAGGTGTGTATAGTGCTTTTCTAAAAAAATGAAACAAGTGACTTTTTTTTTAAATATATTTTTTGCGCTGTGAGTGCTGAACGCGTAATACGGTGCAGTTCTAAATTTAAACTATTTAGGCCAAAGAACATTATAACAAGTTACAAGATATTCAGGAAGAAAGATTCCAAATTCAAACTTATATGTAATAAAAATACATACATTCTTTACTGGCCTAGGCCGGGAAGTTTAACTTTCGAACTCATTTACAGGGTATGAAATGTGCACATTTCATATCATTTTTTAGAAAAACCATATTAGGAAATAAGAAACACCATGGAAACAACACAGTTTTCCTAATAGTGGAGTATTTTGATACTTCTTATTGAAATTGATGACTAAATGGAATCGCCATTCCAATCTGAAAGATTCAATGCTGGCCATTAACGGCAAGTCATTTCATGTCAAACCTGAAAGATTCAAATGTGTTATGTCAAAAGCTGTTAAGGTACAGCAGCAGCTCCCCAGAGCTCGCAGAACTTCCTTCAGTGTCTCTATAGTTAGGTGGAGTGACTCACCGATGGTGGTCGCGGAATTGCGCGGGCGCGTCCGGCGGTATGTCGTCGGGCAGGTCGTCGACGGCGAGGTCGGGCGGCTCGGGCGCGCTCACGGCGCCCAGGTACTGGCGGTGTGCGATGCCGCTAAGGCCCACCGGGTTCTGTTCCGGCTCTCTCTCGCGCGGCTCCTGCCCGATACACCGATACTGATTTATTATCACAAGTCACCAAATACGCATGGTGACTGATTTTGAAAAATGGTCAGATTATGTTCGGAAGTATATTTCGAAAAAATATCATATTTCAGCAGAAAAATAAGGTTTGGTAGATAAAATTGGCATTTGAAATTTAAAGGACTTGACCGGTGGAACAATGGCAGCTTGCATAGGTGTCAAAAATCAATGTGCAGCAATGATTTCTTTATTATTGTAATTGTAATATTTCACTGTTTTCAGATAAAAAAGTTACAGGAGTCTGAAGGCTCGGAAAACTGCGAAAATGAACAAAAAAAGTTTCGCCAAGTCTGCTTTCCCACACTAGATGGCGCTATTTATTGTGTTGAGTCTAGAAAATATTTTTAAGTATTGCTCACTACTTTTGGTTGACAAGTTCAACTATTCGACCACAGATGGCAGCATATGCAATGTGAAAGGGCGCTCCTTTAAACGCAGTATTTCAAAATGCTTTGTTCCATCTATTAGTTTGAGACTTGTCAAAAAATAAAAATAATTATAAACAAAACATACATTTCCTTTTCATTACTATTTAATTGATCAAAAATAAATCATTCATAATATAATGACTAAGGTACTTAAATGGTATTCATGTAGGGTTACAAGATTATTATTAGGCATGGATATAATGGAACGTCAAAATGGAGTAGTGCTTAAAGAGGAAAGCGGACGCTCAAGATTTAAACAATAAACGTACTGTTTTTTTTTGTCATTTGAACCCTGACCTTATTTGGAATAATAAATCCATAATAATTTCGTTTTGAATTTTTAAACCTTACTGTAAAAACGGAAATCCTGCACATTGTCCCGAATCGGAGGGCAATTACTGGTCATGTCCTTTTAAAATTCACGCCAAAACGCTCGCCGGTGTCATGGCGCCGTCTGTGACGTCACTATTGTTTTTACCAATGTACTCTGTGCAGTGTGCAGTATACAATAATGTGATTGTCAAAGCTCGAAAAAAGAATTTGTTACGTCATTCGCTTTTTGGTGTTTAATCCATTATGGCGAATTGCTGTATTTTATGGTATTATTTTATCAAAATAATTAGCAATCTCACAAGAAATAGAAAAATAAATACGTTTTTTATAATCCATGAATCCTATTTCATCAAATACATTCATAATTTCATTGATTCTTGGTTACTGTCATCATGCCTATTATGATCAACATAATATTGAACCGCTTTTAAAATCCAACCCTCTGTAAAATGAATGCTGGTCATTGATGGTAAGTCATTTCATGGCAAACCAAAAATTGATCAAGATTGTGAAATCTGTAAGACATTTTCGTGCCCCCTTTAATTTTCACAACGTGTGCCATGACATCAAGCCGTCCAGAGTCGTGAGCAAACAATTTCTTTTTTTTTTTTGTTTAAAGCAGGGATTCCCAAAGTGGTCGATTTCGGTTTCCCAGGGGTCGACATAAACGAAAACTGATTATGGGGGTCGACGAGGCCTAAATATCGACCCCTATTATAAGGTTTTAAAAAAATACCGTGTTAAGCGCGTACCGATTTAACGTAATTTGTATTATTAATTGCACTTAATATTTACTGCATTTTATGACTATTTAATTTTGTTAAATTTTGATGAGAAAATGATATCAAGTTTATTCACTTAACCAACCGCAAAGTTTTTAAATTGTAAGCAAGTATTATTATTATTCTAAAAAAACTAGAGATAGGATTTTTAAAGTAATTTGGCTATGGGGGTCTGAGGTATCAGTTCATTTTGGAGAAAGGGTCTCTTGCCCAAAAAAGTTTGGGAATCCCTGGTTTAAAGCAAGCAACAAGGCCAATAGAAAATATAAACTATAACATCTTCTTCTTCTTTCTTTCTTCTTCCAGTTTGACTTAAGTCCAATTACTTATGTCGATTGTGAACATATCAATAAAACAGAGCAAGGTGTAAACGTGTTGAGTGAGAGGTACAGTGCCACAAACTTATCTGGCCCGGTGGCCAAAATTGGAAGTAAGCCTATTTTAAGCTTGTTAAGTTTTTGAAGGGAGTACTTCTTTAGGTGCGTTGAGCACTTTTTGGTAGGGCGTAATAATGTCTTAAGAAGAACGGTGTCGGTCACGCGTTCTTAAGTATAAATATAGTACATTCGTAATTAAACTTTAATGCCTTAGTTTTAAGGTTTATTATTGTATTACTAATTACTAATATTATAAATGCAAGTTTGACTGGATGTATGGATGTATCGATGCCTGGATATTTGGATGTATGAATGTTTGTTAATCACGCTCCAACAGCTGAACGGATCTGGCTGAAATACACAGAATGGCACAGAGATAGATTATAGTCTGGAATAGCACATAGGCTACTTTTTATCCCGGAAAATTAAAGAGTTCCCGCGGGAACCACAAAATATCGATCCACGCGTACGAAGTCGCGGGCATGAGCAAGTTTTTTTTTTTTACTATAATAGGAAAATCAACAGCGATTCTAATAAATAATAATACATAACACTATAAAAACAGGATTAATATGGCCAATTACAGATTTTCTCAGATATAAATTACAATTAGTGAGA